>OX421862.1:8760000-13560000 GCA_949127965.1 Pandemis corylana
CGACGAGTTTAGTTGACTCAGTACTCGCCGGCGGCGCACGGGAAGCGGTTGCGTAGTTACGACGTCCACGTGCAAAAAAATGCGAAAAGTAAGTTTTTCCTCAAAATTTTGATTGTATTTATATCTTATCCTATTACATGTGCGTTGTAGTGCTATTTTTTCTTAAGTTGTGTTGTTATCTAAGTCTCAAAACGTGACATTGGTTTTTTATGTTTGCATCGTGTTTAGAAAATTTTAATTATTATTCGGACCTAGTCGTAATTTTGAGCACCTAGGAGAATTGTGACAGCTTGTCACAACTCTCCTATTTGACTTTGTTTTTCAGCTAGGTGGTTTTTACACTTTTTTTTTCATCTGCGATGTCTGTATTGCTTTTTTTTTTATTACAGAATGCCTAATAACTATAACAAAGTCTGCATTTAATGTCGCAATCACTGCAAGAAATATCAGTGCTGGTTTTGCTGCAACTGGAACATGGCCAGTTAACACAGATATATTTGGTGATGCCGATTTCCTGCCAAGTCAAGTAACTGATCGCCCCAACCCAGCACTAGAACAATCCGTTTCAGTAATTGTGGACAATCCAGTAGAAATAGCAACAACACTCAATGAATCTGATGCCTCCACGTCTACAGCCCCGACTCTGGTTCAGAATAATAATGCCATCCACCCTGTTCCATCCACGTCAACAGTCTGTAACAATGATGCAAATGAACCTGTTGCCTCCAGATCTTCAGCCCATAGCCCAGTCCTTAACATTGATGCAAATGAACCTGTTACCTCTAGATCTTCAGCCCATAGCCCAGTCCTGAACAGTGATGCAAATGAACCTGTTGCCTCCACGTCCACAGCCCATAGTCCTCTTGCCACTGTTTCTAATGTGTTCTCGCCAGAATCAGTTAGGCCGTTGCCAAAAGCTCCACCAAGAAAAAATAGTCAACCGAACAGACGCAAAGTTAAATCCGCTATTCTTACTGACACACCTACTAAGGATGAAATAGCAGCTATAGAAGCCAATAGGAAGGCGAAGAACGTGAAAAAGCGTGTCTTAAGCGAAGATAAGAAACCTAAAAAAAACAAGAAGACTAATAAGAAGAAGAGAACAGCGGATGCCGAAGAAGATGCAGAAAATGATTGTTTTTGCTTGGTGTGCCTTGAAGCCTATTCAAACAGTAGATCGAATGAAGAGTGGGTGCAATGCCTGGAATGCAAAGGATGGTCACACGCAGATTGTACTGGAGGCGAGCTGCAATACGTTTGCCATAATTGCCTATCAGATTAGATTTTTATTTTTGTCTGAATATAATATGATTGATCTCAAACCGATGCCATAATTACTTATAAGAGTTATAAGATATAATTACTTGTTATAGAAAGGTTATACGTTCTGTTTGTTGGTACTTAGTGTGCTAAAAGATGATTAAACTCTTTTTTTGCAAAAACATACATGTTTCATTCATTTATAATATGTGTAATAGTATTTTTTTATACTCAAACAATCTGAATAGATAGCTGTCACAACTTTCCTCGGTACCTGTCACAACTTACCTCGGTGATAGGAGAGTTGTGACAAAGGGAGTGGTCTCCAATTTTTTGGATTTTCATGGAAACCGTAATACTTCACATAATTTTGATGATTGTTTTGAAAAGAGAAGGAATTGTGCTACATTTATTGATATAGGTCGTAGCTGTGAAATATTTCTGGAGCGAGATATTCCCCTAAAAGTAAAAATTGTCACAACTCTCCTAGGTCTCCCCTAATCGTAGAGAATAGAAAATCTGCATCCTAGTAACATAATTATAGATCCACACAATACAATTTGATGAACAATTTGACTAGATTGGCAATCAAATTTTACGCGTAGTGTAGTAGTAATGAAGTTGTCCCGATGTTTGGTTGAATTGGCCATAAAATTGGCAATCAAACTGACAATTAATTTGCACATTTACACACGAACTGGTCTTAAACAAATGTTGCTCATAGAGCATAGAGCATCGCCAAATTTATCTGTTATCTCGTGAATTTAAACTATGCGAACGCATATGCGCGTTTACGTTACTTTCACCCAGTACAAGGAGACTAGGTAATCCAAAAATTGATTTTCGAAGTTCGTATGATGCCGTCCCGCTCACTCAAATTAATCACCATTAGTGTGAGCGAAACGACACGAAACGAACTTCGAAAATCGAATTACGGAGTAAAAGGCCACCTATCATAATTTAGTACTCTCTAGCGACCCGCCCCGGCTTCGCATAGGTTCAATGTAGACACTAACACGGCGCTGTCTCAAATTGACGTCATACCAATTTACAAATTATATACCAAAACCTTCCTTATTAATATGGGCAGCGGTGATTACTTCCCATCAGGTGACCCGCTTGCTCGTTTTCCGCTGCGGCAGAGCAGAATTTTCTTTTGTAATATGTAATGATTAGCACGCGCTTGTGCGTTTTCGGCACCTGACAAGATCTCGCGTCTGACAGCCAGCAGCGAATGCAAAGGGATATTCTTATAACCACGGCGAAACCTACCTACCGTGTTAGACCCTCGGATATACACTAACTTCTTCATTCATAAAGTTACACGCCGGCAAAACTAAATTATGTTTCATCCGCATCTGGCAAAGATGTGAAAGTGACATAAGACAAACAAATGTTAAACAAATTTAAAGGGATAGAGCAGTAAATTGAGCGAGTAGAAAGGCCCTCGTATCGGATCGCGAGAGCACTCACCTTTTACCCAGTTACCTATTATTTCACGCGGTAATCGTCCGCGCCCGCGCAGCCTCGCTACTTCCGATCGATCACGTAAGCTCGAACGGGTTTGGTCTATTATTTTTTGATAGCAGAAATGGTCAAGAGGGAAGTGACATTATTTGACGTTCTTAAAATAAATTAGGTACCGTTTTAGAATTGTTATCGTTCTAGTTTCGAACTTGAAGTTATTTCATTAACCTATCCCTAAAAAAGGAGGTTAATGATAAAGGTTACCATTTTATAGGTACAGTTAAATAAATATAGAAGGTAAATTTATTTTTGTGAATAAGATATTATACTCCGAAAATTATTGCCTCAATTTAACGTTACAGTATACTTAAGTGAAACCAAATACAACGTAAGATTGTAAATAGAGGTGTAAGGCAATCCGTTTAACAGCATTATTGTTTTCTGCACCATTTGATATAGCCCGTGGAAGCCAGGTACAATCCTTATCAAAATAAGCTCATTTCACTTCAATCTCCTTTGCCGGTTAATAATTTCGAATGATTGACTGCCCTCATTACTTATGGAAGAACTAAGTAATTGTTTTTTGCGCTTTGTTTCAGTCCTTCCTCGCAGGAGTTCATTGAGCACATAGTAGGAACAAGCTGGAAACTAAACTATTTTATCATAGTAAAATTCAGCGTCAGTCTATAAGTATCCCGATGATAATACAAGCCTGTCATAACGAAACTTGCGCATGTTTCACCTCGATAGATAAAACTCAGGAATTTTAATTAAAATTTTAAAAAACCTCCACGCAAAATAGACTCATAGCTTAAGAAAGAACCCTTAAAAAGTTCAGTTAAATGCCAAAATGCCTTACACCATTTTGGAAAAGAGCGGATACTCTTCAAACTGCTGGACCAATTTTTACTAAGAAAAGAACCACTGCAAGGAAACTGGCTTTCGAATGAAACAAACCGTATCCAAATCGGTCTATCAGCTCGAGAGCTACGATGCCACCAGACAGCTACACACACAGACACACACATAGACATCGACGTCAAACTTATCACACCGCTTTTTTGCGTTGGGTAGGGGGTTATAAAACAAGCTTTAGACATAAGAATGTCCGTGGGTGACGGTGATTGCTTAAGTACCATCAGGTGCTTGACTCGCATGCTGGTCTGCCACCTATACTGATTTAGGGAAGCCGAGGCGAGTTGAGACAGAGGTGAGTTGATACAGCCTTTTTCTCTGCACCTATGACAGTTAGCGAGGTCACAACTTCACACAAGCTGTGGAGTGTAGAAAGAGCAACGAATTAGCGAAGTTACCAGCCCGATAAACTGTCACAGTTCAGAGAAATCGGCTTTGTATCAACTCACCTCTGTTTCAACTCTCCTCGGTCTCCCCTACTATAAATACTGGCGCTACGTCAAATTTGTACAGCATTTGGTGTTTCTCGGTATTAAATTTGTATGTAATCAAAACATTATTTTAATACGAGCGGTTTTTTAACCTTACTCATCCGCAGGTGTGAATTATTAAGCACCTGTTTAGGTTCCTATAGTTAGCATATGTACCCGTACCTATGTTGTACAGGTAGGTACACAAACGCGTCGCATGCAGCCCACCGTGAAATTGCTGTTTTCATTCGTTAGGCTCTAATTATTATTATGTCGCTTAAAACATCGGTCGTGAGAAAAAAAGCTTCAATTCTAACAACAATCTGGTAAATCGCTGTTGATGTTTCGTAACACGTGATTGTTTTAATGTCTTATTTAAATTATAGACAAGTGAATACGTTAGCACGCACGCCATTTGAAATATCGTGTATTTTGATACGATTTGCGTAAGACGTTAGTTTAGACTAGGAATTAGGCATATAAGAAACGTACATATTCCTTCGAACACTGGTAGATAATTTAAAATCCAGACATAAGGAAATAACTCGCATTAAATACGAGCCATCATCTATGGTAATTCTGCAAATCAAACGACCTACCAGTCATCTCGGTAAATTATTTACACAGGAAGGTAGCGACTCGAGAGATTATCTCAACGAACGATTTTCGTAATAAACTGTTGCAATCTTTTTTTTATGAAAAAAATATAACGGAATAATAATGAATTTACACCGTAATTGGTGCCTCCAAGTGCACTTATACAGTGAAAAGATCTGATAAATTAAAGAACATTGAGTTTGTCAGCACAGATGAACACAATCATTCACGGGAGACGTGAATAAAAATAAGTGAAATTAATTACGCCATTTAAATACTGTATGTTTCGTAAGATGCGCGATCATTCACAGCATATGCGCGCTCACCACGAACGTGATCTTTTCATTCCTGGCTCGGACCGCTACATTAGAAAATTACGGAAAATAGCTTGAATATCTGAATAAACGTTTTACTTGGCTATATCCATCAAGCGGCAGCTAACAGATACGTACGATTACATGTTAATACGTAAGTAAAGAAACGGCTAGAATATAATTTAAATGTGAATGATATGTGGATGATCTGGGAGCAAAGAAAAAACGTAGAATGTACCAGTTGCATCTCTTCCCGCGCAGATGGTAAAAGCCCATCGAGGAAATAGGCGACATAGGAATCATGTTATAGGCGATGAGCTATCAACCCATCACTATTTTGATTCCATTTTCCATCTATACGCCCACAATCTTGCTAAACGTGGTCTTGTCACCTTAGGCTCGGTCTACCCCGTAAGGGTTAAAGACGTGATTGGTGTATGTGTGTGTATGTGTGTATGTTCCATGCTGGTCTGGGAGCAAAGAAAAACATAGAATGTACCAGTTGCTTCTCTTCCCGCGCAAATGGTAAAAACCCATCAAAGGAATGGGCGAAAATCATAGGAATCATGTTAAGTATAGAGTATAGGCGATGCGGCTAGCAACCCATCACTATTTTGATTCCACTTTCCACCTCTACGCCCTCAGTGTCTTGCTAAACGTGGCATGTAGGTCTTGTTACCTTAGGCTCTGTCTACCCCGTAAGGGATAAAGACGTGATTTGTGTATGTATGTATGTACCTACCTATGTAATGATACTGGAGTTTCAACTTGCCATGAGTTGAGTCCCTACATTGAGCCCATTGTCCCTGCTGAGGTACCAAAGGATATCATCATCATCGTGCGCTGAGTACGCTCGTAGAACCGTAGGTCGATGGGTGGTAGTCTTTTGTTCATTCATTTGAACCTCCGCAAAGTAGCGCCTGATTCAATAACTTAGTTAGGGTCTAAAGTTAGACACCACGGGCTCGAAACTCATCCTATGGCGACCTTCCACTAGATCCTGGGTTCCTAACCAGGAGCATAGATGGATCAATGAAATGAGATTTACGCCAAACACAATTGCCAGCCTTTTGGGCACTATGCCACGGGGGCCATTTTTAGGCATAGTTAGCTGTATGTAGTTTTGTTTTAGATTTTTTTTTTGTTAATTATATCATTTTTTTTTATAGAGTAGTTAGTATTGTTTATTTATATATATTTGCCTTTATAAAAACCCCGTGGGCACTGCCATTGTTACACATATTTTATTACAAAAATTTACCTCTATCTAGACTATATCTAATTATCTAATTCAGACTCAGAGATACTAAAACTAAGTTTAATTGATGTTATAAATAAATATAAAATATTAATACAAGTTTTTAATAACGGGTCTCGTATTATGCTTGAAGCGGATAAAAATGAGTGGACTGTATAATTGGAAATGTCTGAATGAAAAAGCAGTTCCTCAGCTCAAGACTTGTACTACCGAACAGCAAAATACTAACAACTGACAAAAAGTCATATCAAAATCAAATTCAAATTATAAAAACATAAATATTATAAAAAAGGCAAAGAGTTCGCAACAATGCTCACAACAAAGGAATTTTGAAATTTTATATGACTGCCGTTTTTCGAGTAAATTTTTAACATTTGCCATTATCTTACTCGCTAATCCTGCCGCTAAGTGCAAGCACTGCTGTGTTCCGGTGTGGAGAGTAAGACAGCCGGGGAAATTACGGGCACAAGAGGCATTTCATCTTAGTCCTCTAGGTTGGCAACGCATCTGCAATCCCTCCGGGGTTGCGGGTGTCTATGGGCAGTGGTGATCACTTACCATCAGGTGACCCACTTGCTCGTTTGCCTTCCTATTCATATAAAGATCTATATAGTATAAATCAAAATTACTTCCCGCCATCTGTACTTCTGTACGGTTAGATCTTTTAAACTACACAACGGATTTTTATTCGGATTTCACCAATAGAGTGACTCAAAAGGAAGATTTATACGTACCTATAGTCTGATATCCGTGCAAAGCTGGGGCGGCTCGCTAGAACATTATAGTAGTGCTTTTATACGGTAAAAAGGGTCACAGCGCAATCATCACAATTCAATGGAGAAGCAAAATGTATAGTATCGTATAAATAAGTAATACTACATTACTACAGTGTATATCTCCTTCTCCCGGCGCCTTTTTAGGTAAAGCCACGGTTTCTGTAACCAATGGAAACAGCTCCTCGTTCAAAATGTCTAAGGCACAAAGACCTGAAAACACAACAGACAATTCGTGTTGGGTAACTTTCTCAAACTGACTTTACTGACTAGATTATTTTACGCGAACCATTAATTTCTCTCAAACATTGCTCAATCGGGCAGAGGCGCAAACACTCCGTGCCCTCGCGAACAGACTATTCGTTTACCTTGTGGTCTAATGTTAACTTATTGCAACATTGTATGATTGTACTTTACTTATCACCATAGGCCCACTTCAATAAACCTTCAAGATACTACACAAAACTATGAAATAATAAGATTGATAAAATGGAGTCTCTTTTATTTTACTACATTTACGAGTATGCATAATATTTCTCAATAATTCACGGTTATTAGTTAATAGTAATAGAGATATATCCTTCGTGATGTAGACCACCCATGTCTTTAAGCCTACATTCCATAGAAAATTATGCCTAATGTTTATGCAAGTGATATATAGACACAAAGAAACAGTATGCTCTTACGCATTACTCACTATAGGTACGTATCGCAGTAGGTAGCCGATAGGTATACCTTAAATAGTTATGTACCAAATATATTTTCAATTATTTTTTCAGGTAATAATAGTAAACGCGTTGAACAATTCACAATCAGGTAAATGAAGAATTGATTACGTAGTTTACCGCTTAGAATTCAAACTTCAACTGCAGCGAAATCAATCGGTGCCTGCGGTTCGATTGAAAGACGAAGTTTTCAGCGAAATCCTAGGAAACTAATTTTCCACAGCCATTGTAACACTAGGTGCCCCTATTACTCTCGGGACTGCATTACATTTCCAAGATCACGGTATCGGTAAAAGTCGCTGAACTGCACTCAATTAAGCTCAAATTTACTTTGTAAAAGCAGAAAAGGGTCTAGCAAACTTCACTTTAATTATTCAGTGAAATTTTCGAACCATTCAAAGTACACACACGGGAAAGTTTCCAAGTAAAATAGTATTTTCTTAAAGCGGCTCTCAAGAATTTTAGTGCCATTGTAATGTGAATTCAATTTTCTGAATGGTAGAGCAGTTAGGAGAGCAGCAAAGGTCGGGCATTGAAAGTAAGTTCAGTTTGTTTCGCTGACTTTCTCTAGACTAGGTTAATTAAACACATCATCTATTCTAATAGGCAGACTTTATATTTGTTTAAGGTCATAGTAGTATCTGGATCGTGAATATTGTCATTGAAGTGAGAGTAGCACAATGAGCAAGCAGTAGTCAAGTTGCGTGTACACTAAGCAACTAAGAAATAGGGCAGCTTTTACTGTTAATGTATTGTGTTTCACTGTTGCCGAGACTCCGTTGACTCACAAGTTGCTATTGTCATGGATCGTTCATTCATAATTTCTGCTGCGGTTTTCTAGTTTCCGCTGTATTTCCATCCCTTGACTCGAGTACTGGTTCCGAAGGAAGGTTTACGTAATACATTAATAATAGTACCAGTAAAATGAATACAATACAAACCATTTACCACATCAGCGTATCTCAGGAATCTGGCAGGTCGTTTTGCCCGCTACCCCAACCAAGTGACGAGATACCAGTCAGTTAGAGGCGCAAATTAAATACCATTGTCATCAAAATTCAACATCTGTCAGAGTAAACAAATTGCTGATGTCCAAATCCGAGCACCGCCTTGACCTGTCAGAACAAAGACGAGTTGCCTTGGCGTTGAGGCCTACTCCGAAGTTATAAATTTGAAGTTCATTTCGTGCTGCTCCGCTCATGCTGTTAGCCATTAATGGGAGGGTGAGAGGGACGCTTGATACGCACTTCGAATTTCAGAGTAGCCCCCTGGATCTCTACTCTACTGAAAACTGTTGAAATCGCATAAGAAGTGCACATAGAAGTAAAATAAATGTACAAATCTCGCTTGATTGCGCTGCCATATCGCTTTGACAATGTTGAATTTCTTCTTTATAAACGCGAAATGCGTAATGAGTTACTTCATTTCGTTTGTGGTAAGTATTTGCGTTGCGGTTATAGCGAATGAGAGAACGCGTGACACGCTGAATGACGCTTCACCATTGACGAATGAGTTAGGTACATCATCAGGGTTCTATCTATCTATCAGCATTTATAAGATGATACTTAAGTATGGTGGGCATTGTGGCTTATAATAAAACGATGGCAAGTATATTAAAATTCTCCATAATAACTGGCGAAAACTGGTACAGTTTCGTAACCAGTATAACCGTATAATTTGGCTTGATTGTAATATGCGGTTTGTTCAGTTCAATTATTCTTTATGTAGGTACTTAATATAGGTACATATTGTACGCCGTTATATATAACCTACACGGGAAACGCATAAACGTAATTTTACATTTACAATACCTATACTTTATGTGAATTTGACGTTGTGATTGTTTCTTGGTAGAGTTTGTTAAGAGATCAAAGATTTAATGGTTGTATTTCGAAACTCAGTCTTTACGACATATCTATGCCTTTTTTCATTGCTTTTGATCTTAGGTATACTTATGCATTTTCATTCGAGGCTTCTGTGACCCATTACACAGCTGTTTTTCCGACGTTTAGTTCAACTTGAAATCCGCGAAAGTTCTTAGACTATGCTAACATATTGTTTAAACAGATTTTATACATGATCGAGGTGTTAGTTCGCAACTCACTATTTGAACAAACTTCTGCAATGTGTTAGGTAGGTAGCTCTGAAGAGAAGTGCGTGACGTCAATATTTGCTCATGGCAAGCCTAAGTTCCACGGTACCTAATACTTATTTAGCACTTAAAGAACTTTGAATTTTGAGTAAAACTTAGTGTTAAAGTAATTTCAAGTCCAATGAAACTACAGTTTCTGCAAATACCTTTGGCTTAATACTTGTGCCAAAACTTAGTTTACATAATGTATTATGGAAGATGGTACGTATCCAATTATACGTACGTCAAACGAGAAATTTAAATGGAAATCCATTACTGTTTACGCACGGTGTCAAATTTCAAACAGAAATTCTGAAAATAAACCATATCGAATACGGTAGTCTTTCACGTCCATTTCTTGTGGACGTCAATGTCATCGGTAACCTAACAATCGGCGGTTAAAATAACTCAGTAGATACAGAAATATAAATATTTCATTGTTAAGACAAACTTACCGAAATGTGTCGATTCTAAAGAACGTTATTTTTAATTAAATAGACAATGGTAAGCTAACTCCACATTATTAAAAATCAGCTTTTTTAAATGCTTATTAAGTATGTTATGTTGGTAGAATTTTGCAGTTTATCTTACTAGTAAGATGGTTCACTTTATTCAGAGCACTTAAAATCTATCTACTACGTGGGCGACATATTCAACATTCTTTACAATAGGCAATTGGGCAGTTACAGCACAGCGTGAGCTGAGCACTGGGTTCTTTGTACATTTCACCCTCTGTCTGCTTTTTACGGCAAATTACCCTGAAAGTAAATTTTTAGTCGCAACGATATGAGTTTGTTGCCAATAAGTGACGCAAGAGGCGCTGCCAATATACCCATAGTAATTGAGACATGAATGCGTTAGAGACATTTTGTTTTGTCAATGACTGGTAGACTAGAGACAGCAAGGTTCATTCCTCGGTTAACTGCGCACGACGGCTTTTGATCGTGAACAAAGTTCAAAATGTAAGTGTCCATCTAGGTCTTTACCCTGACACTAAGTTACTTAAGACAAGTAAGAAACGCCACAAGGTTTACGGTTTCGTTCCAATTCGCATAGCAAGTTTTAAGAGCACTTTGGACATTTTTAGTTTAGCGTCGGGTGCAGTTAAACGAAATGTTATTGAGCATTGAAACGTATTTTTGCCGAGTAAATACTAGTCTAATGATCGCAGGTCATTGCTCCCGGCACTCGGCGATGAGTGATGACGGTTTATTGATCCTTCTCGTTTGTGTCAATATTTTCAGTTTGTAGTTTGATTTATGTTACAAAATCTGCTCTTGCTACCAAAGCTTAGTTATTGTGGCATAAAGATTTTATGGGGAGTATCAAAGTTAAGGGTAAGTAGGGTTAGGGTTTTATTCCGGCCTTCGAAATGACCATTGGTTTCATAAGTAATACCTATAGGTACTAACTACCTAAACAGCTTTAACAACATCTAGACATGACACCGAATTCCCTAGCACTGAGGTCTTCATTATCACTAAGTTTCATTAGGTTTTGTACATAATTAAGCCGTAGAACCCGCAAGTCCTTAGGCATTCTGTATTAACTCAAGTTATTGTCGTAATTAGTACGTACCTACATACCAAATCTAGAGCATCTCTATCAGGGACCATATCTTAACCGCAGTCTAGATTAATCTCGCCACTTGGAAACGCGTAGGATCGTTCGCCTACACAATGTGTAACCTCAAGTGACTGTACATAGGTCTTAAGGAGATAGGCTAGACATCGTGATCGCCTCAGTGCCAAGCGAAACGATTTGTAAATATCATAACGCCGGTTGAGCGTGCGCAAGCTCTATATAAGGCAGATAATCAAAACAAACACCGACAAAGAAAACGAGGACGGCCCAAGATTGGATCCGGTGCCGGCGTGTCATCCGTATACACGCACTGCCCAGAAAAAGTATAGAAAAAAAGTACAGCGCGGAACGCGACCAATCCTATTAGAGCAGCGGCCAACAGCCAAACTAGTTTAACTTTACAGTTACGAGGCGAGACGATTCGATTCTGCGACGATACGTAGTCGAAGGTCGCGGGAACTCGGGCACGGATAATTCGGAATTCGTTCTGCAAGCCGGTGGATGCCGAAGATGCCATTGCTGTTCGCCACTCCAGCGAAACGTATGCAGATGAAGTTCAAAAAGCTGGTTTATTCTGCACCGAGTTTTGGACTGCTAGGGAATCGATTTTTGTAATCACATCATACCCCGTAAGAGATAAAAACGTGATTTATGTACCTATGGATGTATCATAATCACTCGAACATGGCAATCGAAAATGGTAAAGATCTGTGTATCGTTACAAAACAGCTATATGTTTTTTTCATTTATTTAGCGAGATTAATTAGAGCTGTTTATTTTCTTCTAGTCTACTCGTACCTATTTCAAAGTCTTTCATTTAGGTATACTTCAATTAATTTCACGCTATGTTCTATCAAAGTCGGGCGTTTTAATATTATGACGGAGATTTAGATAAACCTTTCAACCGGACAGATCGCTTTTGTACTTCGCTTATAAGCTGAACGCCTGACCAGCTTAGTTAAGGCATGTATATGCCTAGACTTGGAGCCACTCCAGACCGCGAAAATGTACCTACTTGCGAACTCGAACTGCGTAAAAACTTGCAACGTGATTCGCATCGCGCCTTCATTCATTCCTAACTCATTCATCACATTGAATATCGTGAAATCGCAACACATCATACTGGTTTTTGCTTGTAACTACACACAGTGCACCATAAAGCGCCATGTGAATGTAGCGTGGACGAGCAGCCAGTACATAAAGTAGGTGCCCACAGAAAATTATTGTCACGTGCTTACCTATTTTGCCTGGAAAGAAATTGAAACAATAGGTAGGTACCTACATAGATACTTATCCAGCAATTGACCTCCACGCGGCTTTGCCGATAAAACGCAATCTATTATCCGAAATTAATTACAAATGTGTCGGTATTTGTCTAATGTCGAGTTAAATCTTCGTCTTAGTATGAGTGAAATGTGGGCTCATTGTGAGACCTTTGACGTTAAATAACCGCTTACTTACTTAGAAATCAACTGATCTAAGTAAGTAAGCGTGAACTAAGTAATAAGTATGAACTTTATTACGACACAAAATTAATATCGAAACCTAAAACTACAACTAAAATATACTATTAAAAAAGAGGTACCATTGGGCATGGTGCCGAACATGCTGGCCACTTAATTTATGACTAAAATCTTCAATTTGCTAGGTACTTCGGCATTAACACGAGTGTTAGGTGATTTGTCGAAGATATTCACGGCTCTATTGTAAGCAATGACTTTACTCACGCTTATTATGATGACGCAGCATAAATAAAATTCCAGCCAGTAATTCTATCGAAGGTCAATCAAATTTTAAGTTTCCATGAAAAGTGCGCGCTTCGAAGTACGAAACCAGTTATTATTATTAAGCAACAGTGACTAGAATCTAATTGAGGATATCTAACTTTTGATTTTTATTCATTTTGAGTGAGTAATGGGTACTTAAGTAACTAACAGTAGGCATCAAATAATACTTACCTACCTATATAAATATCTTACGATTCAATAACGGTAGGTACTGAAATAAAAAAAATAAAAATAATAACAGTTTTTTTTTTCTGAAAAATTATAAGTAAGTACTTGATTACTTACTTGTTTATAAATAACTGTCTATCCAGTGGGAATTTACCTATGAAAATTCCCTTCATAGTGCACTCCTATGATACTCATGGTGAATGTCCGCCAAATTTCAAATCAGTACATAAGTAGCACAAACTTCAACAACAGCGGTTTAGATTGAGGATTTTCAAACATACCTACTTTGATTAGGTGTCAGAGTATTTAAAAAGTTTTTTTTGTTTCAGGTTTTTTCCAGAGATAACACACAAGAACGTATTTTTGCTATACCTACGGGCAAATGCAACATATTTACAACAAACCAAGTAGTTAAACTTAACCCAGAGAAAGGATACAGACATGAAAGGTCATCATGAGATTTTAAAGAACTCTCATAAATCGTGTCACGTTTACTGTTTTACCTTAATTAAAATGTCATAAATAGATGTAAAACGTGAAACGTGATATTAATTACAGTACAATAAAATTAAATAGAACAGCGGGAGTTCTGTTAACGCTCTTATTTGCATAAATATACTGGTAATATTCAACGTTCTATTCTCACGTTTATTGTTTTAAAAATATTTATATTAGACAGTTTATTAGTTTTCCGTTCGACACTGTAATAAAGTTAGTTATAGTTGCCCATGAAATAATATCTTACCTCTGCTTAAACATCCAAGCACGCCCCCTATTTTAGTAAACCAACACAAAAACCACTTTACAGGCACAGGCTGTGTAATTAATAGATCCAATGTCCGATTAATCCGATCATCATTAGCCGTTAAATTGACGGGTCGACGGGACTTGCACAATACACGAACACAATGAACGATCAATCAATGCAGATCATTATCTATTCTCACACCAAACTGTAACACTTCACCATAACACGGAACCCGGAACACACCGTTTAAAATTCGAAAAAAAATACTATTGCGAGTTCCGCGCGTAAACGCCGGCAACGGCAACTTGGCTGCGCGGGCGACGCGTGCTATGCCGCCATGTGCCGACAGCTGACTGAATCGCAATTCAAAACAACGCAACTACACGCAATTATGGGGTACCATTTTTTCGCTGCTAAGCTTTATTTTAACGGTGGTTTTAATGGTCATCGGATCTACCGTCCCATTAGTTCGGTCTAAAAACACATCCTGCGTTACCAGCGAGTTGCCTGGCCGCGGATGCTGCGCACGGTAATGTATATTAAATTATAGTTACCTTTCGCTGCAACTAGGTGCGATTTATGCGAAGAACTGTGTCGAATTAACAATAACCTATGCTTTTATTCATTATAACGTTAACTGAAAACAACCGTTATCGCGGAGTTGTGTAGGATTACGTCAAATAAAACACAAGCGGTTGGTTTATGTGAATATTTTATGTTAAACTGAATAATAAATAACAGACCATACACTGACTGTTGACTGGTCCAGCCAGACTAAAACATACCTATATTTCAGATGAGTAATTGTAATTTAAATAATATACTCTTAAAAGTTTACTTATACATATAAGTTGGAAGTAGGTACACGGTATTCTCAAACATTGTAGATAGGTACGGCAACGAGATATAGGAGTTCCGAATTTATTGCTATGAGATGCACTAAGTATAAAAATTATAGCAAAATCCGGCTCTGGAGCTCATATTTCATGAAACTGCAAGTTACGTTCCAGCCATAATCGAAGGTTGCAACTTCAGCATAACATGTAAGACTTAGCTTCGTGAAATAGGCTCAAAACAAACTACAAACAATGACAATATGCATACATGTTACAACTAATAATGCCCTAATTAGGGCCTATTAATAGTCCTGTACTATATCAAACATCGTATGCTAATAGATGAACTTGTATGGTGGACATCAAGATGTACAGTATGTAAACCGATCCCTCAAACCCGTTGACGGTCAAGTCGAATATTTTACTATACAGCAGGTAATTTTAGTTTGTAGTGGTTATCTTTCAATGGGGGCTATCGCGTGTGAATTTGCCACTAGAGGCGCTAGTGTCGCGTGAGGTCCAATAACATTCACTTTACACTAGTTTTGGTGGGCTTCGCAAATCCTACTAATATTATAAATGTGAAAGTTTGTGAGTATGGATGTTTGGATGTTTGTTACTCTTTCACGCCAGAATGGCTGCACAGATCTGGATGAAAGTTGGAACATAGATAGATATAGTCTGGAATAACACATAGGCTACTTTTTATCCCGGAAAATTGCGTAATTCCTGCGGGATAGCGATAAATGAATTCTATGCAGACGAAGTTGCGGGCAACAGCTAGTAAATTATAATTCCTTTCATTTACCTGTTGTTGAATAGTGATGTCCTTCGTGAAATTATCGCAAATATAGATTATTTGGCGATGAATGTGAACGCTTTGTTGGAACTGCACAATATTGCGGCATAGCTACACGAAGTGATGATAGTTATTTATTATTAATAAACTAAATGAGATTCAAGATTAAAAAAACTTTGTTTCGGCGCCGATCTTATAAAGTCGCCTGTGACAGCTATACCTAACGTGACCATACGTCCCGGTTTGGGCGGGACAGTCCCGGTTTCAGGCAGTCTGTGCCCCGTGTCCCCAGCGAAGCCAACTTCGTCCCGGTTTTGCAAGCAGTCCCAACGATAGTTTAAAATTATACGTACACGTATCTAAAAACAAGACCAGATATTTAAAAAAAAAATGTTCAGTCGACAAATACAAAAATACGACTTAGAAGTCACGCCACTACTGGAGTCTTAGTTAGTAAGTCGTGCCAACTTAACTATTTTGTGTTTAGAGCTTTAATTATTTTGTGTTATTCTATCTTCTATAATAAAATACTTGTAAAACACTAAAAACTTTTTTTTATTATATATTTCCGCAGATGTGTCCCGGTCTGACAAAATAAATAAATGGTCACGTTAGCTATACCCTCTGGACCTTAGTCAACAGTGGCGCCAACTGGTGAGCACAGTAACGATAGTCCCCATTTGTTAACTTTCATAGACGATATTGAATAGTTAATACGTTGCGCTGCAAAACAGTACAACTGCGCCTTAATAATAAGTTGCTGCGAAACAAAAAACGGCTAATCGTAGGCAATACTATTAGATAGGTACCTAAGATCCTATATTTCACATTATGTTGTCGCCTAAACTATTTTTTCGTCTGACGCCATTCGTAAAGCATTCACGGTGCACTGCTAATTTTCATTCGTGCACTGTTAAATATTTGAGTACCTACCTACCCAATAAAAAGGGTCACCTTGTAAATAGCGATTTAAACTTATGGTACGAATATTTATCACTAGCTTCTGCCCGCGACTTCGTCCGCACAGATAACGTCAGAGTGACGACATAAAAAAAAACTTCATAAAAAGTATCCTATATTACTTCTAATACCTCCAAGAACATGTGTACAAAATTTCATGATGATCGGTTGAGTAGATTTCGCGTGAAACCGTAACAAACAAACTTACATTCGCATTTATAATATTAAGCAGGGATGACTGAATTAGTAGATCACTACATAGTATAAAACAAAGTCGCTTTCTCTGTCCCTATGTCCCTATGTATGCTTATATCTTCAAAACTACACAACGGATTTTGATGCGGTTTTTTTTAATAGATAGAGTGATTCAAGAGGAAGGTTTTTATGTATAATTCTACGCAGACGAAGTCGCGGGCAGAAGCTAGTTAGGTATAAATTTGCAACTAACACCGCACATCGTTGATTTGCATAGAGCAAGCTTGCACGTCATTTCTTAGTTTTAGCTTTAAGATTTTCGCAGAATAGAGCTACATTGCTGAGATTTTTTTTCGATTTTTGGAACTACAGGTTAGAATTACGGCCAGCCACGACTAGGCTCGACTAGACGCGGCCAGCGTATTCTGCATTCATTGCTCGGTCGACCGTCTCCCCGCCCTGCTATGAATTGACAAGATACGCAATGTATTACAAAAACACTCGCCACGCCGCCGATCGCGTGTATTCTTGGCCCGGCCCTTAGGCATTAGCCATTAGGCACCAACATACCCTAACCTAACCCTAGCCACTTTAGTCGTCCAATCTCGTAGCTTGTGGTATAAAAAGATTACGATTTGTTTCAGATGAATTTAATTTAGAGGTATTTGTGCATAAAAGGGCATCTTTTCATCAGTTCACCTTAATATATATTTTGATATGCATATTATCGATTTCTCACGTCAATCTTGGCGTAATTCAAACAACATAACAGGCCGAACTGTCACAGCAGACGAAGCAAAACAAACTATACATTTTACAAGACCTTGTTCAACTTAGTGATAGAGCAACTCAGAGTATCAGAATCAAATGTCATTTATTGTATTTCATATCAACCTTGAAGTATAATGATCAATGTCTTAAATTATAAGGTTGGAGATACAACCACACTACAACCATGAATTGGCTTCTCACGTTGCAAAGCCTGAGCAGTCAAGTGCGAATCGGAAAGGCGATTTACAAGTGGGCAATTTATATTATTTTCTAGCTTCTGCCCACGACTTAGTCTGCGTAGAATTATACATATATATCTTGTGAAAAAAAAACCGCATCCAAATGCGTTGCGTAGTTTTAAAGATCTAAGCATACATAGGGACAGACAGACAGCTACTTTGTTTTATACTATATATTGATAATCGCTAGGTAGTTTTCCTGATAGTGGACTGGCCAATACCGCCGACAAATTGTAATATTTTAAATATGTAATAATTTTTAGATAATCAAATCACTTTTACATCTACTTGCTGAAAAAGATAAACTTCGATTTAGTCGCTAAATCTGTTTTAATGCTTTTACTATTCCATAACTTTTGACACTATACTAGCTAAATCGAGATTTAACTTTTTTTTTGCAAAACTTTTAATTAGGAAAATAACTGGTACACCAAAATGTTAACAAAGAATTTAGAGATGGGTGAAAAGATAGCCAATAGTTACATGAACAGTCGGATGAGTCTTCCTTTCATTCCCAATTATATCATGTAATCGTATAAATCAATTTTAATGGCTGATGATTTATTATTTATCAGTGCCATGTAATAACATTAAGGAATGTTTTCTTAGTAGTTTTTTATAGGCAAAGCAGTGAACTAAATTTGATTCTAATTGTAACTTGAGCAAATAAAGTATTAACTATTAAAATAAATATTGCGTTTTTACGTACGAATAAGTTAATACTTTTTAATAATAGGTACTTATATTATTTGTTGCATAAGCAACTACATAAAGCAACACAATGTTTATCTTAAACTATACATGTACATTATGTTTACCTATGTTAATGATGCTAGTCATAGCTAAATACATTTATAAATATTTACATACCTATATGTTAATAATACATTTTCGGAATTACTGCGTTTGTTACATCTAACAAACAATGTAATGCTTTAGCAAAAACTTACTTTATCACAGTGTTAAGGTATATTTTGAAGTAACGACTTTGTTTAATGTGTTTTTGCGGCAATCAAACTCACTGTAAATGATTGACAAAACAAAAAAATACTACATAGTATAACCAATTCGAGGATTTATTAATCTATATACATGAAATACTATACTATACACATAAATATTAAAACCTACCCGTCTAAGCCACTACATTATAATAAATAGGTAAATTATTCAGACCGAAAATCCACTGCAGCATAGTCAGCATAGTTATCTGCCTTGCATTCTTGGATTCGGATCAATAGTTTTGCCACATGTTTACAGGATTTATTTCACGAACCTTCAATTTAATGTTATTTCCATGAAAAGAAACGCCATCTTCTTTTCTATACTAGTCCAGTATCGAATAGACGTAATACGATCTGACTTTGCCTCAAAGCTTCATATGGATATTTCTCAAAACTCCTAAGCCGATATAACTATTTAGTTTATATACGGATTTAAGTTTTTTTTTGTTGGAAAGGGGATACTTCAAAGATGGTCCCATAATCCCCGTAGAAATTTGATGAAATCAGTTCAGCAAATATTATTATATCCTTATTTGAATTCGGTTAATAAGTTTATCTGTTTTCTTGGATTTTTCTAGCCATCATTGCTAACTTATGAATTATTGTACAGTACTATAATAAGTCTGTAAATTATCAAAAAGATCAAAATTATACACTTAATACTAGAAGGCTTCCTTAATTCAATTCCATTTATCAATAGACATCATCAATTAACTATAATAGATGAATAAGTTTTTAGTTTTACTAGAAGGCCTAAATCGTATGAGTATAGCATACAAGCACAATGCCATAGACAGTTCAGAATTTGAATTGATAAATTTAAATATTTCATTCTTATTATTTATGAAGATTCAAGATCCATCAACATTATTATATTTATTTTAAGCGCTCTGTGGATTAAATAACACTTTAATGGAATCGCACTTACTATTGTGGCAGTCATATTTTTGTCAACAACCCTACCTGACTAGCACAGGTTTTAGTTCAAATAATGTATCTGGCATGATTTGAAATAAAACCATACCCAATTTGATAACGATAATTCTCGTTTAAAGAACATGCATTTTCAGTCTTATGTTAATCAATTAATTCACAATTAATCTCCGATTATTCTTGTTCTAGGCACTGATTGGATCGAAATTATGAATCAAAAATGCTGCAGTTAATAGCGCGCAAGCTCTGAAGTATCGGGGGCCGGGAAAGCGGAGGGTGCGCCTTTCCCGCACCCCGCCGCCTCATACCCCGCACTCACCCAGCGCGAGTGTTATTTTGGATTCTATCGAGCTTTTCATTTGATAGTAGAAATACAGATGTTTTCTCTTTATAATATTAGTAGGTATAGATTAGTGAAGATATCTCTGTTAAGTAGTTTCCTAAGATCTCCTAGAGCTCGCGCGCGATAAATAACTAAGTGTACATTAGGTACTGAAGTTTTGGCGTGCAATAAGATCTTGTAAGTAGTCAAGTACAAAGAAATAAGGTACAAATATATACATAATTACATAATAATATGTATGTTTGTACCTTATTACAATAATATAAGGTGCAATACGTATAGGTAGATATTTTTACCGGCTGTACTTCCTAAATTGTGAAGAGTTAAACTCAAATTATATTACGTATGTACGTGTACCGTAACTACTTAAATTCATATTCAGCCATACATAGAGATACTTAATAAACGAAATAATGATTTGGACATTTGCCACATTAGAATAAACATACAAACGAAAACGCGTCTAACTAACCACTGTACTAAACATGAGACCGACTTGGAACAGAAAAAGTGCCAGTGTTACAGTGTACAAGTAGAATAATATTCTATTTCAGACTCTAAAAGATAATCCTTTAGATTCTTAATGGTCAGTTTGACGAGTCTTCGAACTGTATTTAACTAGGTACTTACGAAGCGATGTAAACGTTGTCACTCTGATGTGATGAGTCATTGGGTATTTTCAATTCATTATAGTCTTTTCTTGAAATATCTTCTTTAAACATTGCAACTTTTTGTGATCTGATGTCATAATTATAACTAGGTACTACTAATTTATATTCATGCCGGTAACGCCCAGCTTAGTAGCATTAAATGCGACATTTACCATACCATTTATTCTATAACTAACGGAATAATCATCTTCAGAAATTTCACTATCACCATTACTCACTTTAGTCCTATTGACAGTCTCGTCGATACAGTCTAGTAGATTCTCAAAAAAGTTAGGAAAGTTTTCATAACTAGGATATACATTTATATCTATTACTGCATGTCTGCCCGTGACATTATCAATTACGACATCAAATCCAGCTAAGATTAGACCGATTTCTTTTCTCAAGACTCGAATAATTTGTTTTATTTTCTCTTCCTTTAGTGTCATCTGTAAATCTGTCTCATCTTGAGGGTCCAAAATAGATAGAGTTGATTGACTATCTGATTTACACACCTCTCCTGTGCTGTAAAATATTGGTTCAAGGTCTTCCGATGCATAAAAATTTTTCAAACTTGGTCTTTCACAAATGTGATACCTGGAAATTACAAAAAGATAAATATTAATTCCACATATAAATTATTGTATAAAGTATTTATCAACAATTAAGTCAGTTAACTTATAAAACAGTTTTGAAGCTGAAGTTAATCCAGATCACTTACCTATTTCCTACAATGAAGACTTTATGTAGTACAGCATTATGGTTGACAAAGCTCTGAACAACACAAGGTGGTCGACACACACTCAAATCTCTCTCATTGAAGACCAAGATCATTTCATGCGCCGACTTTGACCCATGGGCTATTGTCGGCTTGCAAATAATAGGAAATCTCACTCCCCTCTGCCTCATAATATCTAAATTGTCTTGTATGTTGCATGTAGTGAACTCCGCAAATGCTGGTGTGAAGATTCCATGTCTAATAAATGAAGGTTCATTTTGTAATACTGAATAGTATTGATACCTGTAAAAGCAATTTAATTATTGTTATTTTTAGACATGATCAAAGATTACTGGTACTTTAAACATGAAACTACCATGAGACTCAATCATAGTTACACAAACGGATAACTTAAAAATCGAGTGATGCTCGAGATGTTTCAGACTCGTTCGTAGTCCTTCCTCATGGAGCGCTCGCCCCGGCGGCGGCGCTGTTTTTCGCTTCGAAATTAACTTTATAAAGAATAACTTACCTATTTAAAAGAATCCTCACATTATCTAGTGGGTCAATTACTGCAATTTTAGGATGGTTCGACAAATACTGCTCCACATTGTTGATGGTTTTTGAAGCCTAAAAAAATAAAGGTTAAGACATAATTGAAAATACCGTTTTAATCGTTCTTCAAGACCACAAAGAGTTTTTGAACACATAGTCATATATTATAATGAATTTTGTCATTAACATCAACATTGACCTTCTTTTTTAAATCATTAACCAACTAAAACAAAACAAGAAGATCACAAGTCGCCGCCCATATATGTATCTACAAATTTGGTCCAAAAAGGGCCTACTTAATATTCGCTCGCGACCCACCGACCCATGGTTTGGGAAACCCTGAACTGGACCATTGGACCTTAGACAGCATGTAATAAAGTCTATTTTCGTAGGCTGCGGTGTTCCATACTTTTGGATACTTTGGCTGCTACTCTACCAGTGGCGGTTTGGAAGTTACGGTACTAATGTCGGCTTGAATGTTACTAAGTATTTGGCGATGTGCGTGCTCCGGGATATTTGTACACCATGGATGTCTCGAACAATTTGACCGCTTTGGTTGAGTCACTGTTAATGACCATTTTGGGTGTTTCCAAGTATTTGATGATCTTGACTGCTAATTACTATATGACGCTGACTGTACTTACTTGATTTTTTATTGGAGATTTGAAGTTATTTCCATAAATTTGAAAAAGAAATACCCTTAACGCGTCAAGCGTCCAAGTGACTACAGTAGTCCCTAACTTTTTCGGGCGGGAGGCTTAAAGAGAGAGCGAGAAGCATATATAGCGAGTTGTCGCTGGCTCTTCCAAGGGAGGACGGAGGAAGACCTGGCCAGTGGCGTGAATGCATAATGCAGTCCCTAGGACATTTCCCGCCCGAAAAAGTTAGGGACTACTGTAGTCGCTTGGACGCTTGACGGGTTAATGGTACAAAATAGGGTGATTGTTTTTATACCCATCAAAAAATTTTTTTTTATTAATTACAAAGTGTAGTGCCACTTACTTTAGGGTCCCCTAGGTCAGCCGCAGCAATCACATCAGTCAATTTGTGAAGGAACACATCAATATCTCCCTGATTTTCCAGAGGCCTCTCTAAATCCAACTGTTGATATAAAAAGATAATTATGTATAAGATCAACATATTAATTTATCAGTGTTATTGTAAACCAATTAATCAAACTAAAAAACCAGAGTGAAAAACAAAAACAGTACAAGGTAGTTATAAATTCAGAAAAATACATACATTTGACTTTATAACTATTTAGATCAATATAAGCCAGGGGTGGCCAACAGGTCGATCGCGATCGACCGGTCGATCGCGACTGTTAGTCCAGTCGATCGTGGCAAGGCAAAAAATATAAATACGTAGACCAGACTGCGCAACGTAATCACCAATTGCTGATTTAAGGTTTCATGAAGCATGTATTTGGTAGATCACACAGGGTTTCGTTAGTAAACAGGAGATCTTGGGTCTGATCAAGTTGGCCACCCCTGATATAAGCTATGTTAATCAGGAAAATATTTAAACACTATGATGTTGATGATGAGCTAAACCATAGTCTTGATGACATTATTTTGAAGTAGGTAATTCCATAGACACATTGTTAGAGGTCAGCATTAATAGGCCCAATAAGTTTTCCTTATTAGAGTCCTTGGACCTTGTTAGAAACCAGTTTGTCACCAAGCTTCTGTTTTTCTGACTCACACTGGCCAGCCCCCATATTCATTAGGTAACTCCAATGATGCTACTATGAAGCAATACTTAATGCAAGTCAAAAACAAGGAAGAAAATTTTGAAAACGCAAAAGAACTTGAATATTATTGTCTAAGGGCTGGATTTTAGAAAGCATATTACTTAAAAGTACCAGTTAATTTTGAAAGTGGTAAAAATCTGTATATTACTACAAAACTACAGCTCAAATTAAATTTTTGACTAATTGACAAGATTAATCATTTCTTAAATTTTTTTATATTTGTTGAGCTACATTCACAAAAACTAATAACTTGAAGTTTTAATTATTTTGGTTCTTACTAAAAAAAAAGCTTTTTCATACATGATAAATTAATATTGAACCAGTCATGATGAAAAAATATACATATACAAAATTAAATGGGTATTTGCTACAAAGTTATATTAATGAATATTTATTCATAATTATTATTGTAGACTACTTGAAAAAATTAATAGGAGCATAAAATTTCTACCGCTCTAACACACATACATACATACATACATAAATCACGTCTTTCTCCCTTATGGGGTAGACAAACATAACCAATTCAATTAAATTGTTGAATATTTTCAGACGCACTGTGAGATAAGATAGGAAAACTAATATATTACTGGACCTGCAGAATGATCCTTGAAAGAAGGTAACAAATTAAGAGTTAGAACTACAGACAACAAACTTACCTTAACAATGCTGTAACCATGTGAATTTGACACAGAAATCAACTCTTTCCAATTTAATTTTTGGCTTTTCTTATCCGACATCCATACCCCAATAGTTCTACTAAAAGGCTTGCTTTCGCTCATTTTGCTGGCGACTATTTGAAGTATTTAAAATAAAAATTGCACAAGAGTGATTCACTCAGGCTTCCACATTAATTCCGTGCTAGTTATAAGTGGGTTTAACGATTCACAATGGACAGTTTCGTTTCTAATTATTTCAATTAAATGAATCATGGAAAAACTATTATATTCTTGGTCCACTGGTTTCCTTGAAGAACTTCAAGGCTTCAGAACTAATGAAACAGGCACAAAACTACATTTGTAAAATGACAGCAAGAATTAAATATATGAAGCTAAATAGGTGTATAACGGCACTACAGATAAATATTATAATTTAATAAAATCACTGAAGTAAGTAATGCAGAACAAAATTAATTAAATTCCTCACAAGAAACATGCTTCAACCGAAACTGAGAAGCGAAGCGATACGTACGATATATTTATTTTGTTTTGACAAGCGGACCGAGCGAGACGGAAGACGAGATGACCAAAAGCTCGGTGTGCAACGCAAAGTGAGCGACAGCGTCTTCTTTCTTCTTTTATATGTTTTTCCCGTGTTACCCAAATTTTGAAATATATTTTCTTGAGACGCATTAAATTAAATATATTCCATTTGAGGATTTCCAGTGATCGAGATTTCATAACGTGTAATTTTAAGTTTGTTTTCTTTCTTTTAGAAATTTACTTTAATAACCCAAAAGTTCAAACTTAAACAATGAGCATACTCGAGGTTATGTAAAACCCGCTAACGCCTGCCAAGATGCCTCCATGTCACTATTTGCTACCTACCTGATCTGTCAAAACGGTCAAAAGTGTCAAAGATGTCCAATGAGTCCATGTCAAAGTTAACCAAACTTAACCTCACTAAACCGATCCCCGCGGCTCACGCTAGCTTTATCTTGTCTTCGTCAACTCTTGAACTCTCAGAAGCCCGGACTCAGACCCCAGTTTAAGAGTTTAAGTAGGTTTACAAGTGATTTCAGATTTGATTGTATTCACTCTGGTCTCTTTAGTCAGGTCTATACTAGACCGCCGTTTTTAGGTTAATTTAGTGATTTTATCTCGTCTTTGAATTTTTACTATAATTTCAACCAATATGTCTGAGGATGGCACAGACACTCAAAGTCGTCTTTTGTGCTTGTTTGCTGATCTTGATGAAACAGAATTAGATTCTGTAGAACAATGGATTTGCAGTAAACAGTATAAACAAGGTATTAATCTACTAATTTTTTAATTTTTTCTATTTTTTTTTTTTTTTTTGTGAATTGTATCTGTTTCTTTATATTTGTACAATAAAGCATTTACTTACTTACTTACTAATCTAAATTAGTTTAACTAAAGGTTTTCGCAACCACCTGAATCATTATCATTTTTTTAGATTTGGAAAAGAAACGAGCTATAATAAAGTCTGATAAAATGCTACTAAAGATTGGAAATGTTATCAAGAAAATGGTTCCATTTGATGGAGAGATGCCTTCGGAGAAGATAGTGCATCCAACAGTTGGTGATCAAGCTGATTGCAACAGAATTAATACATGCCATGTTGATGAGTTTCTTTATGATGATGAACAAGTTGAAGATCTTGTCAAGGAAGGGAAACTTACAAGACATTACTGCCTAGAATGCAATTCCAGAAATGTCAAAGTAATAATTTATTTGCTATTTATTGATATAGAACTTCAGGAATCAGACACCCCTTTTTTAAAGTAGAGTTTAATAAGAGCAGTTATTTTTGAGTAATGTTAACTTATCAACTTTTGTTAATTGTTTAAAATTTTCAGGAATTGAATTTTATCACTCATTCCATGTCAAGGCAATTGCTACAGTATGTTTTCAAAGTTCTACTTCCAAATGATTTGGAAGATAAGCAAATTCTGGATGTGGGCTCCAGATTTGGAGGTATTTTGTATGCTGTAAGTTTTTTTACCTATTGTAGTTGCTAATTCTGTACAATTTGAAAAAGAAGACTATAAAATCCCTTTATATTTTTATACTAACATTTTTTTTTGCTATTTGCAGTCCTACTATTTTACCAATGCTGCCAGTATTGTTGGTGTTGAATTGAATTTAGAGTGCTGTGAAATTCAAGAGAAAGTCATTAGTCAATTCTCAATGGATCCAAACAGAATAAAAATTGTTCATTCTGATATAGCACACAGAGATGATCTTATCAGAAACTCAGATGTTTTCATCATGAGTGTTCTAGACTTTTTTTTGACAGCAGAGGAACACAGAAACTTGTGGTACTTTTTTAAAAAGCATCTAAGAAAAGGAAGTTATCTCGTTTTGAACAGAAGCATAGGTGACACATTAAGCAGTCTGGATATATTTGAAGAATTTATGGATTGGCTAAGCATTTGTAAGCCATGCCAGATGGAAAATGAAATATTTTTTGATGTTGAAGATTGTAGTCAATTATTCTTGTATACTGTCAATTAAATTTTTAAAAATGCAGTTAATAGATGTTTATTTCAATGCTGGTGCCCACTTGAAAGGTTACCTGAATAATCCTGCTAGCTAATATAAATAATAATTAGTGATACTTATCATAATAAGCAGTTTACAATTTTTTGATAAAAATTCCAGTGATAAAGCCATATTAAAGATTACCTACCAATCCCTTATTTCCTATCCCATGGGAAATATAAAAAAAATTAGTAACTATTCATGTTTGAACTTGTGTCAAGACAAATTCAAAAATTGATTCTTGTTGCCCCTCTACATCCTCAAGCCTGTTATAGTAGTATGTAGAGATATATATATTTCATATAAGTAGGGTTTATGAAAGCTCTGTTTTTTATTTTGCATTTGGTTAAATCATGCATAAGTGTATGTGGTGTGTGCAAGGATTTCTGTGAAATTTTGTACGAATAGTTTAGCAGTACATGGAAATTAGGAGATTAATGAACTATACATGGAGACATACCTACTCAGGTGGCTTTTTTATAAATTCAATATCCCCAAATGAAAATTAATTCAGCTATCACGAACATTAGGCTCTGTCTACCCCGTAAGAGATAAAGACGTGATTTATGTATGTATCACGAACATGTTTAATTTTCATCATAATTGCTGTATTGATACCAAAAATAGTTAAAGCGCCCTGTTAACGGTCAAATTTGTTTGTCAAACTTCACGTAAGCGCCCTGTAAACGATCAAATTGTTTGTCAAATTTTACGTGTTTGTCAAATTATTTCTTAATGTACATCTGTGTTTGAGGCGTTTGTCAAACAATCTAACAATGAAAACGTGAAGTTTGACAAACAAATTTGTCAAGAAAATTTGACCGTTAACAGGGCGCTTAAGATTGATAATTTGACGAACACGTAAAATTTGACAAACAATTTGATCGTTTATAGGGCGCTTAACGTACAATTTTATTAGATTTTATGTCTGGCAACCTGTTTCATTTCTTTCGTTTGTGCGTTTCGTTTCGGATGCGAAAAAAAAATTAAAATCAAGATGGCGTTCATAAACGGATGCAAGAGATGTTGCTAACTGATTTTGTATTCCTAATAGGTTTATTTGCTTTTAAAGTTATTTCTTTCTGATTAATGTGATAGCTTAAAAAAATACCAAGATGTGGCATGAAGCAAGAAAACAGGAGAAAATGATCCGCGGCATGATAGTCGACTATCGACGTCGGGCGGAGCGTCGTAAGGATTTCTATGAGAAAATTGTAAGATTTCTTTGTTTTCTTGTTACTAAGGATTAGAATCATGAATGCAACCAGCTTTATCTCTAATTAGAATTTTGTAGTATCCTGAGGGAACATCCTCATAATGACACTGAAGCGCAGTACATTTTTGTATTGTATTATCATTTGTATTAAATTTTCGTGCTGGCTGCGTACAAAACTGATCGTATATAGAACAGTCGATATACTTGGTATAGACATTGATAGTGCTACTGATATTACAGAAAGCTGAACCAACACAATTCTTGCAACTACATGGCAGACCGTGCAAGATTCACTTGGACCCTGCCATAGCAGCTGCTGGAGAAGGTCCTGCTATTATGTGAGTATAGTTTTGGTGTTTCGTTTCTTTAAGGACAGAAATATTTAAGTTGTGTATGCCATAGCAATGTGGTTTAATTAAAGTCTTCACTGGTCAAGAGAACTCAGTTAACTGCATATCGTTTATATCTGGAAAATCCTTGCATATTATTAGCTAAATCCTCTGCTTTCTTTAGCAGCTATTATTGTGAACTTTCTCTCTTAATGCAGAAGTAATAAAATTTATATGTATACATTGTATTAAAGCATTCATTCTATTCTCCAAGAATCAAAGCAACAACTTGGTGTCGTATTTCAGGATGCCTTGGCAAGGCAACTCAAACAACATGATTGACAGGTTTGATGTAAGAGCGCATTTGGATTATATCCCAGAAGTGAAAAATCCTTTTGTTGCACCAGAAGACCTGTGCCAAGAAGAAAGGCAGTGTAATTATGAAAGTTACAGGATTCTGGCTCAGAATGCATTTCTTGGAATAAGTAAGTTAACAGTAACAAACAACTTGAATATCTTTGTTTATTTTTATTCAGAAATACCAGTTCTGTTTCAACTGTATTCTTAACTTGACACTTTTTAATGTTTTAATTGAAAGCTCTCTAAAAGATTTATGCTGTATGTTACTTTGTAATGTCTTGTTATAATTTTCAGGTGAAGACAAATTCCTCCAACAATTGGCAATAGAGGAACAATTTGGTGTAACTATTGAAGAGAAGGAAATGCAAAAAGAGAGGTTAAATGAAAAGAAAGGGACGGGTGCAGCTATAGGATACAATTATAACGATCCCGGAGCACAACCTTCTTGCTCCAATCCCATTGGTAGAATCAACTTTACTATTCATGTAAACTCAATCTGCTGTGATGCTTGCAGAAATTCTTGGATCAGCACGTAAGATTGTTATTGGTCTGGCAATTTTCATGCCATTAGTGTTAAATTACAGGCCCAGAGGTTAAAAAAACAGAGCAACAAGAAGATTCCGATGATGACTCGGATCTGGAAATTATTGATGTGGACTTGAGTATTGATGTCAACAAAATGGAGGCTTCCCAGGTTAGTTGTTAAGAAACAGCTTGATTCTAATGTAATAACACTGAATGAACTACTTATGATTATTCATAATCAAAATTAATAATAATCTCTATTAAATTTGAACAATGTTGCAATACTCGAGTTAAAGCAAGAAAGTTCTAAGTATAAGTGTGTGATAAAATGTGCTAATAAAGGGAATAATAGTACTCAGTCTTAACCTATTGGGCAAGCTGAAAAGAAATTGGTTTTCAGCTTATCATGTTGAGGATGGTTACTGGCACAAAAATGTTAGGGACCGTTGCTGTCTATAGTATGCTCCATGGCTTAAGACCGAGATAAAACTTTTTTTTCTGAGTTCAGGCCCACGAGCTAAATAGCGTCGGTCCACTCTTCGGCATGGCTGGCTGCGACCTTTTTTCGTTCCTGACTGGGGATGCAGACGACGCTGAGCACCAGAAGCAGCTGCTCAGAGAGGAAAAAGAGAAGGCTATGTTTTCTGGAAGGAAGAGTCGGAGGGAGAGGAGAGCACACCGGTCAGTTGATGAACGTACTTAAATTCCTCATGGTTTTAAATCATTTTGTTGCAATAAGACAGTGAAATTGACTCTTGTGTCTGGTTGCCACCTGTGACTAAAAAGCGTGACCTCGTGTTCGGTGTTGTGTTCCGGCATGGAGAGAAAGACAGCAGGTGAATATAATTCGCACATGAGGATGACATGGCTGTCTGGCAACGCATCTCAAATCCTAAGGTGTTGCGAATTAGTAACACAATCAATTGCTCATTTTGCGTTCCTTGTCGTATACTCAGATCAAAATAAAAAGAAATAGTTTTGTACACCTGTGGTCGTATAAAAAAAGTTGAACCTTGTGTGTATTGGCAGTGATAAGAAGCTGATGCACCGCGTGGTGTCTCCGCCGAGCTACGCGGCGCCGCGGTCGCCGACGCGCGCGCCGTCGCGCTCGCCCTCGCGCAGCCCGTCACCCGACGCCGGACACATACAGTTCATCACCTCCTTCGGCGGGGACGATGAAGAGGTCAAGACACGTGAGTCGACGATGCATTATCTGTATTCATACCTAGGTCTAGGTTTTTCCTGCGAGTTCCGTCTGCTTTGAATGCACGGGGGACCGTTTGGGTTAATATTCCGAGTCATGGTTTATTTTGTGTGCACAATTGCAATATGAGTAAAACACTAAGAGAAGATCTACAAAGTACGTCGCAAATTTACGGAAGCTTGGTGATTTGTGACACTATAATCAAGATATTAGTAGCCGTGTGGCCTCTCAAGTAGAGGGTCGTGAGTTTGAGTCCGAACTCGCATCTCTGAATTTTTCGGAATTTATGTGCGATATTACATTTATTTACCATGAGCCTTTTCGGTTAAGGAAACCATCGTAAGAAAACCTGCACACATCTGCGAAGCAATTCAATGATGTGTGTGAAGTTCCGAATTCGCACCGGGCCCGTGTGGGAACTATCCAAGCTATTGGTGTAATTTGTCCCAAGATATTTATTTATTTTATTTATTTATTTCTCATTCTGATGAGGCCTGTGCCCAGCAGTGGGACGTATATAGGCTGGAATCAAGATATTTGCGATTTTCAATCTAAAATGGGTAATAGTCAGACCCATTATAGGCTTTCGCTCGTCCACATTGATCGTGCTTTGGCTGTCCTTGATCAAAAGTAAAAAAAAATAAAAGTGAAATTCGGCTGAAGGCTTTGTTTTTTTTTTCAGCTGCTCCAGTAAGACCTCTCTATGCTGATAAACTGAAACAAAACCTCAAACCTGAAGTGCTTTATTCTGACGTAGCCAGGAAACCACCAACAAGGTCAGTTTACACAATAGCAGTTAGTTGTTATTGAATATCAGAATTTTCAGTTCTTACGAAACGAGTTATACCGTGAATTATAATTATAAACATTATATATATTATTATCAAGCAAGAGTCCACCTGTGTGAATTAAAAATGAAATTAGTGAAATGTTTATACTAATGTCTGTTGTAGGTCGCCCCCGTACCAAGGCCCGCGTCCTTTCATGGGTCCACACCGGCCGCGGTCAAGGTCGCGCTCCCGCTCCGCGTCATATTCCCGTTCCCGATCGCGCTCCGTTTCCCGCTCGCGATCCAGGTCGAGGTCGAGATCACGGTCGAGGTCGAGGTCAATGCGGAGGTCGCGCTCCCGAAGCTCACGGTCGCGCTCGTACAGCCCCCACAGAAGGTCAAGGTCGAGGTCGAACTCACGCCCACGCAATTACAGGAACAGACGATCGCGAAGCCCGCCAAAGTTTGTATACTGTTAATACTCCTGAAACCTTGCTTAGGTTAATGTATGTTGAAACTTGTTTTTGTGAGACTTATACCGTTTGTTTTCCACAGTTACGCGAAACGTAATCGCTCCAGGTCGATGTCGTATGAAAGGTAAGCTGGTTGAATGTTTTATTAGTTTGGAATGTTTTTCATCAATGTAAGCAGCGTTTTAAATTTTGCGAGGTAAGCACTGGCATTCTGTATTTCATCCTATAACGCGGCCAACAAAACCTGAAACCTAACTTACAACCCGCCTTTACCCTTAAAGCCCGTACTGGACTTAATTCGCACGATAAGCAACGCATTGACAAAACCGAGGAGAAATAATATTGTTTTCATGCTTGCTGCATCCTTTGGTGTCATGATTGAACAGATGCGAAATTTACCAAAGTGTGCGTTTGTTCATCCTCTGTCACCACAGAGAATTCTGTTGCAATTTCATATTATTGTCCGTTTCAGTAACGACAGAGGGCAGGGGCAGAGCAAGCCGGTGCCGCGGTACTACGGGCGTCGCAAGGAGGACAAGTCGTCCAGCGAACTGTCCATAGACTCCGACTCCAGCGACACTCCCGATGACACACAACGCTCGTGAGTTACGTTTTTAAATCTCAACATAGAAAACTAAGCCCTAAACCCATAAAAGCTTAAACCCGTAAACCCTATCCCATAAAAAACATAAGTGTCCTGTATCTTGTATGTTTAGTTGAAAGTAGCTTGCACCCGCGGCTTCCCTCACGTTGCAAAATTCTATTCCAGGGAATTTTGAAGAAACTCGTACTCATTTATTTATAACTAGCCGTTTGCCCGCAACTTCGTCTGCATAGAATTCGTTTATCGCTATCCCGCGGGAATCACGCAATTTTCCGGGATAAAATGTAGCCTATGTGTTATTCCAGACTATAATCTAACTATGTTCCAAATTTCATCCAGATCGGCCCAGTACTTTTTGAGCCTATTCATTACAAACATACAAAATACATAGGTACAAATCTTTCCTCTTTATAATATTAGTATAGACTAGCTGTTTGTCCGCGCAACAGCTATATCAGTAGCCTATGTTCATCAGGGATAATGTAGGATTCTAATGGTGAAAGATTTTTTTCAAATCGGTCCAGTAGTTGCGTAGTTTATTAAATACAAACATACAATCAAATATTTCCTCTTTATAATATTAGTGTAGATATTAAAAAAAGAAGCCGAAAAAAAGAGTTAGTAGTTTCGGCGGTGCATGACGATACTCTGATGAAGGAAAAGTCAAAAGAAAATATACCTACCAACACTTACGCTATAAGATCTTTTTTAATAGTTGTTTTTATTTTTATTGAAATTCTATTATTTTACATTACAGATTGGCGGTTAAACCCAACTCAAACCAGAATCAGTTACGATTATCTGGATCCAGCTCCAAAGTCAGTAAGAATCATTTTGCTTTTGAATTTGTACGCTTTCACATTAGAACAGTTGACTTACAAACCAGTAGTTACCCGAAAATATTTTGTTGCTTAGTTTAATTTGTTGACAAAAGGGATATACAGCACTAAAACAACCAACTGAATACAAAACTTTCATTAAACAAACACTGTCTGACTGAAACCCTTTTAATACAAGATTAGCAGTCAAGCTCAAAGTTCACAGAACAGTGAGAGCTGTTTTTGGACCCCATACAGATGTTAGCTCATAAATAGACAAGTCAATAACTACTGTTAGTGGGATGTTAAGGTTTGTCAGAAAATACAAGTGGACTATGGCAACAAAAACTAGAAAAGGGATGAAAAAACACTACATTTTTTATCAAAATTGTTGCACTTCGTTACAGTTTTCTGCCTAGCTTTCCGACCCATTATCAGAAGTTACGCATTTGTACTATTTTTAACTAACTGGCTGTATGTCGCTTCATGTACTTACAGGAATATGCACTTTAGTAAATACATTGATATTCGTTGATTTATTTGACTTCTAACTTTTGATAGTGTTTAACACACTGTCGATGATCATTCAAATGAGGTGGCATTGGTACAAAAATAAGCCACTTTGGGCTATTTATGCCTTGTCGCAGAGATGATACTATTGTGAAAATTGTACCATATAAAAAAACTAATACCGTCCCATAACTATTGTGTGTTTATTCCTCCTAGAGTATTTCAGGAACATTTGCAACTTAATTTCTTATATCAAATAAGATAGGTCACCAAACTTGCAGAGACAAAAGCTCGTCTTCCCTTTCTGGCTTTCAATGAACAACTGTAAGACAGGCAGGAACAACCAAACTGACTCCACCCAAGTGGAGTAGGCAAGGTCCAAATGTTTAACGACGCATTATGAATAGAGCTAAGCTCAGCAAAGAGATTTGCTCTCAGTACAATATGTCAAATTAACATTTGTTTATCTTACAGGGATCGGCGCGGGAGACGCAATCTCTAAAGGAGAAGCTCAAAAAGAAAATGCAGGCTCAATTATCAAGGCAACGTGAGTTTTTATAGTTATGCTTTAAGGTCACAATATTGTCACGACATACGATCCTACTTCTTTCATGTTTTAGAAAATGTTTTCAAAATAAGCACATGTATTGTATCTAGTTTTCGGTTCTTATAAGGGCAATAAACCACTGGTTAAAAGAGCTAATGCGTCTTTTTGGTTCGTCTTTCTTACAGAAATGTGTAGCGTTCCTTCTTCAAAATATTCATGTAACACAGGAATTAAAGTAGTAACTTGTTTATTTGTTGTGATAGTGCGCGCAGACAAGCGGGCTGAGGCGGAGCGACTGGAGCGCGAGAGTCGACGGCAAGCGCGACGCGACGAAGAAATGCGAGAACTCGCCATCAAGCTGCGCCGCAAGTCTGTTGATAATTTGAATTTTTCCAGTTTCAGGGATCTTGTAGCCCTGGAATGTGACTCAGCGTCCTTTACGCACATGCTCAAAAAGTTCACCCATCCTTATAGCGAAATTTCAAGGTGCAATCAAAAGGGTATGCTATAATAGAAATAGGCCGTGTTTATGGCAAGTCTACTAGAAAACCAATGTGCAGTTTAGCCCTTCCACATACATGTATATAATTAATTATATAAATATATATATTTTCAATAGAATTTAAAGGATTGTTTTACTTTTCTTCCGCAGGCAACGTGAAATGCGGCATCAGCAGAATAGGAGGTCGAGCGATGACGATTCAGACAGAAGCCGCAGTGGATCGTCCAGGTAACAAATTTTGTGACTCGCCTTGGAAGTTTAACTGGTAGATGATTGCGACAAAGACCAAGTAGAACATCTTACTGTTATTATATTTATTTATAATTATAAACGTGAAAGTTTGTGAGAATGAATGTGTGGATATTAGTTACTCTTTCATATGCACAAATTTTACTGATTCCAATAAAAACTAATGTCCGTAACTTTCCATCTGCTTCAACGCATATGATCCCTATTCCGTTAGTCAATGGACCACTAAATGAACAGTGTTTTATTGTTCACAGAGATTCTCCTGCACCCGAAAAAGTTAAGGAAGAGGACAGCCGTTCTAAAAGCCCGTCGCCAGAACCGAAAAGAATACCAGTCTGGGAAACAAACAGAGAAGCTCCAAGAGAACCCCCACCAGATTCCTACAGAAACAAATATGACCCAGGCGAGAGTTCATACTACCCTCCTGAACCACCTAGAAGACGATTTGACAATGACAACTACTATAAAGTTGACAGAAGTCGCGATGACGACCGACCACCCGGAGTTTATCCTCCAAACAGATATGACAAGTATCCCAACAGAGAATATCAACATCGTAATTATGACAATCGCCAAGAATACAACCAAAACCATGACAGTAGGTGGGATCAGGATAACAACTATTCATTCTCTAGGCGTCGACCTTACGGTCACAGAGGAGGGTATAGAGGGCATGGAAGTCGGCCAGGACCAGAACAGAATTACGAGGGCCCTCCGAGCAGTTGGCATACGAGACAAGAACCACACGAAGACCACGATAGAGAGAGTACGAATTATAATAAGAGCAAAATTAAACTAGTAGATTATTAGGCCAATTTAGAGATTGTAGACTTTGATGCCAAAATGGGTGTTGTGAAAAGTTTCGCTAAAATTCATATCACTAGGTAGATACTTTGATTATTTTAAATGTTTTTGTTTGTCAGATTTCATTTCACTTCGAAATCTTGCACTTAGAGTTTTGTTGTCTATACGAAAATTCCATTTAATAATTACTATTAAGTAGAATGAAGATGAGATTACCCCCCCATGTAGATATTGTAAGTAATTAAACTCTACAAACAAGATATGTAGAACTTAGCATTATTAAAACAATACATTATGTAATGTAACTAGGTTTATTTTGTAAATAATTTTTAAACTTCCATTTCTATTTGTATATCTTCAGCAGCTTTTATTTACATTATTACCTACTGTCAGTCTTAAATAAACAATAATAATTCAGAACATGGTAATTATTTGTTATTATAGTAATATTATATCTAACATTTTGTTTATGTACAAAATATGAAGAACAGAATAGATAAGATACATTATATAATCTAACGTTATAAAAAAATCGTAGCAGCTTTTTCCTGTTCTTCCACTCGGATCAATTAAACTGATCAACTGAAACCGATCAACTATTTTTCTATCCCTATGGCTCAACTATATTCCGGTGCGAAGAAACCGGGTCACTTTTCATACAACCTTCTATGGGAAGTGACCTGGTTTCTTTGCACTCAAGTATATTTAGTTGTTTCTATGGGAATATTCTCATTTACCAACTTTTTTTTGGTCCTGTCCATCCAATACTTACCGTTGGTTCATTTGGCTATTTGCAATAAATAAATATAAAATATAAATTATTATGATGATGATGATTTTATACAACAGACTGATGCAATTAATAACTGAAAAAAATCAATCAAACATGCCCTTAAAAAGTTACGATAAGCTTCATTTTGGTGCTTTGTTTTACCGAAACTTATAAAAAAATGTGACCAATTCAATTAAACGAAATAAATTTTAGGCTTAACTGATTGGCTTTAAATTTTTAGTTTCAGTCTATAACTTCTATTGCTCTAATCGTCCCGCTGGTATTTCTTTACAAAATATGTATCTGGTCAACTATACTCGGGAGCAAAGAAACTCGGTCAATTTCATTCAACTTTCTACGGGAAGTGACCCGATTTTTTGCTTCCGGGTATAGTTGGTTGCTTGGTTGAATAGGAATATGTGGCTAGGTACAGTCGAGAGCATAAATATCTATAGAACTGTACAATATATGTGTCACTGGCCTTATTTTTGATGGCATAAAGAAAGGTGACGAAAGGTGAGGTTTTTGACGTACCGAGATGCACATATTCTGCACAGGAAGTTCCATTCTGTACAACTGGCTGATCGGTTTAGTTGATCGGAGTCGAAGAACATGCCTTTTCGATGACGGAGTTTTTTTTCACAATATCTTTATTGCGATCCTACTTACATACACATAGGTACCGAATTTTGATAAGAAATAATATTGAATTTGTATTGCAAGTCGAGTGGAGTATCAGAATCTAGAAATTTCACTCTTCATTCCATCTAATTCATATTATTGTCTCTATTTAAGAGTATTAGTTGAACATTTTATTCGATTGCTGGTTTTGCAACTACCTACTCGAATAAAAAAAAAACAATTAGGATTTTCAACGACCGAGACATTTGCTGTAAACCTAACCTAAATTATTGTAGTTCCTACTTCAAACTTCAAATATCATAATTGTCTAATCGCTGAGCGTGTCCACATCGACATCTTCGTTGTCTTCGAGCGTGGAGTCGGGATCGCGGCCGGGCGCGCCCGCGCGGCCCTCCTTCGTGTGCCGCCATTTCATGCGCCGGTTTTGGAACCATACTTTCACCTGGAAAACGATGGGGTGTATTAAAATGAGGTATTCTTATTCTAACTTAACACAATCCTAGTCCAGTTGTTACATATTATAAGTAAGTGTACCTATGACGTCGACCTTATGGTGAAGTGTAATTCGTCATTTTTTATAACAGTGAACCCAAGGGAAAAATGGAGTCACTGACGAATCCAATGGTAAGACTAGCTTACCTATCGCCCGTTTCGTTTAACAGAAAACATTTTTACAATAGATACTACAGTTTATTTATTGCCTACGCTTACGCCGTAAGATTCATGATTAAAGTTTTAAATAATAATAGCAAGAATTATAGTGGTGACGTGAATGAAGGGTGTATTACCCATGGCACTACTACGTGGTACTACAGACCAAAATAAATGAGAGGTAGGTTTAGGTTATGTTAGATCTTCAGCAGGCCCGAAGGGCTAAAAATACCCAGAAATAGGAGCTCCGTCGCCTATGTTAAACTTGATTTTAAAATAGAAATCTTTAGACAGTAGTGCCACGGGAAATAAAGGGAATGAAGCGAAAAATAGTAGGAAACGAATGATAAAGAAACTAAAGACCGACCGCTTAATAGTCCTCGCCCGTGTGGTGCAGGGGCGCGGGGTGGGACAAAGCGGACTGAGATGTGCGGGCGGCAGGCGCACTACCCGCCCGCACCTCTCTCGGTCCCCTTTATCGTCATACCCCGCGCCCCTGTGTGTGACGGCTGAGGACTCATTTAAGCGGTCGGCCTATAAATACCTATTTACATACTCACACCATTGTTGCCATTTTCAAGCAAGCTCGCCAAAAATGTGCCAGTTCCATAGAATGTGGCGCCCTCGCATAATTTTGACTCTTTTAGGTACTAGGGGAGACTGGGGTCAATAGAAACACGGGTCAATAGAAACAAGTGCAATAACTACGAAACAAAAAGCGATAGCGGGGCGGTCCCTGAGGGGGGATGGATCTGCGTTCGTGTCAGAACCTGTGGAACAGTGCTAGCCGCGGCTCTGTGACCGTCGGAAGTTATTACATGAGTGTATTGCTTTTCCGGCACCAAAAGTAAGTATTTTTGATGTTTTTGTTTTGTGTATTAGTCAATATCCATTGGTAGTACTTTAATACTACTTAACTTTCTGTTTGTATGGTTATTGTTGTTGAATTTGTAGTGGTTTATGTATACCTACCGTGTACCGTTATTTTTCTACGATTTTAAATATTCACCATGACGTTGCTGGGTCAATTGAAACAAAATTTACCGGGTCAATTGAAACATCCCTTGTATGGGTGGTTTTAAGCTTTTTTTTGCAGTAACACTTCTTTTTTGTTTTTAGAAGGCAGGAGAAAGAGGAAGTCGACCATCTATACGGACACTCCCGAAAAAGAAGATATTAGGAAAGAATCAGAAAAGAAAAAACAGGCAAAGAACGTGAAAAAGAACTTGAGTAAAAAAAAATAAAGGAAAGGGTAAAAAATCTAAGCAAACTAAAGAATTGACTTCTTCTGAAGATCTTTTTTTTTCGTTAAATTAATGGTAAAAATAGTGTTCTATGTGTGGTGGGCACATTTGGGATTTTACAAAGAGTTAATTACGTCAATCACCTTAACCCTAGTTAAGATGTATAATAACGGTTGCTCTTCCTTTATTAAATGTCGATTACATTTCTAGATTAGTAATAATTGATCTTATTACTTATAAATATTTAAATATTCTAAATGATTAAGCAAGATATGAAAATTTTGTTAAGTTAATAGCAATAAATGTTAGCTTTTTTCGTTAAGTTGATGGTAGAAACTACCTCTTATACTGTGTTCTAATCAAAGACTGAAATTATGTGATTTAATTGTGACTAAAAAAATAAATTTAAATGATTATTACATTAAATAAATATTTTATTTCTAGGTGTTTCAATAGACCCCATTCATTGTTTCAATTGACCCGCAACCAGGGTCAAATGAAACAATTTTCGAGGATTTCTAAAGCACTTGTGATTCCGTATCTGATAGCTATGGACAAAAATCAACGTAGCAACTTTAACGCCAGATAATCTAGCTATAGCCGAAATCTTTCACAACCCAGTATTGATAGAAAATGTAGGCACTATGACCGTTTTTTCGGAAAACGTTTCAATTGACCCCGGTCTCCCCTACTCAAATAGATCGCTCATTACCTGGGCATCAGTAAGTCCTAACGTAGCAGCAAGTTGCCTTCGGTCCGGCTTAGTGATGTACTTCTGTATCTGGAACCGCCGCTCCAGCCCTTTACGCTGAAGGTTGCTGAACACCGCTCGGGACCACGAGCGTTTCCGCTTGCCAGTGGACGTGACGTCACAGCGCGGCGCCGGCGGCTGCGGCGGGGATGACGTCAGAGGAAGACGGTAAACTGCAAGTAAAGACGTCTTGTTTGAAAGAAAGAAATAAAGGTTAATTTGGCAGAAAAATACTGCCAACCTATCATAAAATGTCGTCTGTTTGGCGTTAAGTAGTAGGTGTTCGAAAGTCCAAATTCATGAACTGGAATATTTTTATTGCGAGAACATAATAGCAGGTATTAGACCTACCCTAAAATAAAACTACTATGGAAAATATCTGAGGAGTGAAAAATTTGTGCTCTATCTTTGAAAAACAAAGTTATTTCGCAATCGCAACCCTCAGGAAGCGAGAACGACTCGCATTTGGATATTATGACCTAGGTCTTTTATACTTGGGGTATCTAGTACCTACCAACACTGATAGAACCCTTAGTATTGCTTCAAAAAAGAGGAAAAGATACAACAATAAAATAATGCTCTCGAAAATTATAAAGAAATAAAAGTAACTACCTAACTTTATTTAAAGAAAGAAAGAAAGAAAGAAAGAAAACATTTATTCGTGATATATAGTGACTGGGTTACAAAAACAAAAAGAATTTAAAAAAAAATGAGTACATACATCACGAAATGGTCCCATCTCAGCATAATGTTGGCCTTGCAGCCAGCGCTGGTCTTCCGATGGGACCATCAAGTGCTAACTAAGCACATATTAAAAAATATATATCTATATTAAAAATGTGAAACCGGCATTATAACATTTAGCCTGGCTGCATGGACAATTTAGGTGTAAATATTTAAGGAGCTATACCTACTTATAAGTTCCGCAAGTAAAATATAGAGAAAAACCGGCTAAATGCGAGTTGGACTCGCACATCGAGGGTCCCGTGCAAATGCGGCAAGTGAATATATAATCCAGTTGTAGTAGAGGCCTGTAGGCTTATTACCTAACTCGCTCGCAATCGCCATCGTGTTCATTTTGACAGTTCATGTATGGGCTGACAATTGGCATCGGAATCAGCTAGCTGTCACATTCATACAAGAACTGTCAAAATGAACGCGATGGCGATTGCGAGCGAGTTAGGTAATAAGCCTACTGCTCTTAAGGAAAATGTAGGCTGTTTGAGGTCATATTAAATTGAGTTCATTAGTTATGCTTAGGCAATGCTATAATAAGATCGTACCTACTTCAATACCGAAATTGATTTTTTTTGGGAACGGCAATTTGTATGGAAATACCTTTTCTAATGACTAGGTACCGCAAAATGCAGGAACTTTGCACGGAATTTCATGTTTTTCAAAAATAATTCTTAAAGTATAGATACGTTATTTAGATACTTTATCTGTGGCCCTCGTCACTTTTAAGCTAATTGAAACTTATAAGTCACAGAGTTTACGGTTCATAATGCCTAAAAAGCCCTTATTTTCTACAGTAGACTATTATTATAGTTGTACCTAGGCAAAATTGTAATCAAAAGATGCAACATTGCCTAGAAGATTATCAGTAATAAAATTTGCGGTATTGTATAAAAGGATCTGAAATTTAAATTCTTATCCGTTATGTTAACGGTGAGATTAAGTCGGGAACATTAAAAATAGCATGTATTTTTTCTGCCAAGTAGACAAAGTTGAGGAGTCTCCTATAGTACCTATTTTCATAGGTACTAAATTTCAAACGTAATCAGGGTTGTACCAAATAGAAAATGGCTTTCTGAGAACGCACTAAAACTTGTCATGTCCTATGTCAGACAGAGAATCCAGAGAGTGGACATAAATAGAGTGCAGTCATGTGGAGCGCCGGTGAAGCTTGGAGTAGGCACCACAGGGTTCAATATTGGGTCCTTTTCACTCTCTGTTATATATCAATGACCTGTCCCGCCTACTGGAAAACAAATGTGACAAAGTTTTGTTTGCTGATGACATCTCTCTGGTTTTCAAGGTAGACAGACAACAGGAAGATAATGGTTTTCTGCGAACAGTCTACTACTAAACGCAGCCGAAATTTAATTAAATAATTAAATTTTCGTTACCGAATGTACGACAGGTTGAAACAGCCATTTCCATCCATGAACGGAGAGAAGCTGAACCTCGTTGATGACACCGTTTTTCTTGGTCATCCCTTGGATCGAAACTTACAGTGGAGCCTACATATTTCTGTTCTTGCTGGTAGATTGAGTTCTGCCGCCTATGCTGTACGAAGAATCAGACAATTCACCAACGTGGAAACAGCTCGACTGGTTTATTTCAGTTACTTTCACAGCAATTTGTCTTACGGCATTCTTATTTGGGGAAGAGCAGCTGACATTCAGAGTCCAACCTACCTATCTTCATTCTGCGGAAGAGGGCAGTTCGGTCAATCTACAACCGAGTCATGAGAGCGCTTTAAAAAGATAGAAATTCTCACAGAAGCTTCGCAGTACATACATGAAGCAATTATACCTACACAGGAATACACACAGGAATTTCAAGTCCTTTAAGAAAGTGTCAGATACTCGTATACATGATTTCAACACTCGAAATAAACACAAAGCTTCTCGTTCCTTAAATTCCTAGATTATATAGTTATTATTATTATTATCAATATTAAGATAGCTATGATACACATATTGTAGGTACCTATTTTAATTTGATTCGTATTTTTTTACTTTATTAATATTTTTATTTTTTATAATTATTATTGTTTACAATGACATAAATATTGCTATGTCGTATGTGTATTAAGCTAGGTAGCTATTAGGTAGGTATATTGTTAATAAGCTTATGGATTTCCGTTTTGTTTTGTTTTATTTTTTCTTTTACTGTCTAGTTGCAGGCTAGCAACGTCGAAATTCTTAAAACGATCCCATAGTGAGCCTGCTGGGACGGAAGCGATACATGCCCTCGGTACCGCTCTGCTTTCAGTGTAGGACATGAGTGCGTGAGAGCCAACATTGGGGGCGGTAGACGGAAGCTTGCCTTCGAAAATTTTGATTATTTTTTATCTTCGACATTGGAGATATCTCCAATTAATTTATTTCACGGTGGAGGCGTTATACCTACACCTCGACTGAACTTAAATTGTTTTCATTCGTTTTTTTTCTCTTTCTTTCTTTGCATAGGTAGGTACTTTATTTCACTTTGAATAGTAGAGACTTTATACATCTCTTCTATAGACTAATATAATTTAAGGCTTGGGGACGTTATACATCCCTTAGTAGAATTTAAGTATTGTAGTAGCTTTATTTTGAAAAAATAATTTTCTGCCAAGTTTCTTGCGGCGCATTCTTCTTGGCAATGTTGATCTTTCCGAATACGCTGGTAAAAAGACATGTAAAAGAGCCCTTGGCGGCCAATTTGCAAAAATAAATTTTGTATTTTGAATTATGTCACTTTTACGTTGCCTGCGCAGACGAAGTCGCGGGCAAAAGCTAGTTTAATAACAAAATGCCACAACAGATCATTAAAATCTGAACAAGCACCAAAAACTTTGTCTTCCTCTCTATCATAGGTAGGTACCTACGCGAATGTTATTTGGTCAAAAACACGTTCTTTTTCAGTCGTGAATTTTAAAAAAACCCACAATTTTTTAGGTTTTTAACGTTACCCGAGGTGAATAAATACTTAGGTACATATAAGGTTTTTATACCTACCTGCCTGTACTTATCAAGAAGATTCTTATATTTCTTAATAGCGTAAGTTATATGTTTGTTAGTAACTAATTATTTACATAATAAACGTTCATGTAATTTCCTAATTGAAGGCTTTATTGACTTAGATTTCAATGCGTAGATTACGTGTAACGTACCAGTAGTAGGTCTTAACGCGGGGTGCAGATGTGTGTAAGCCAGGGAAAGCGGCAATTGCAGCATTGGAGGCTCATCTCTGCAACACCTGTACAGCGCAGCCACGCAGCCTGCGCAAGGCGGTTCCTGCGTACGAGTCTCGGGCTTCACACTCTTGTGGTCCTTGTCCTTACTCAAAATACTCTCCACACTAAACTTCAACTTATTCGGAACATCACCAAGCGACGTCATCGCAATCCCACACACGAACAACCGCCGTCGAGGCGTCTGAAAAACTGACGAGTCGAGTCGACCGGTAAACGACGCAAGCGCATTCTGTGGGCGTGGCTTTAGTTCAAACGCGCTCTCATTGGCCAACAAGCGCTGGGCGTTACGCTGCTGTAACGTTATCGAGTGAGCTTTGAGTAATGCTTTAAACACACTGCATTTGTTTACAATAAAGTTCCGTTTAATGATTTTTATACGAGTTTGCAAGTTGAATTAAATTTTATTACCCATATGCTTGGTTCGAGCGTCTGCTCTTAAAGTTTATAGTCGAAAGAATATATACCTAAATTGAGTTTTTTAGTAGGTATATGAACTAAGTACTTACCTACCACTTACTCTCTATCCAATATTCTAGTTAGCTAAATGAACTATTAAAATTACCTACATAAGCACATAAATTGGTAACTGTGTCTAAATAAAAATCCGTCTTTTCAGTAAATTGCTTTCTTCAGTTCCTTTGTTTTTACTTCCGTTATCTTAATCTGCATATTATGTTTTTAAATTACGTATCCTATATTATACACGGAACTCTTAAGTAACTATACTGGATTGTATTGCAAAAATTCTGAGTTAAAAAAAGAAACGTTCATTGTTTAAAACCATGTAGGTACAATTGTGATTATGATTTTTATAAGTTTCAAAAGTATGTCCATTTCGGACATACAAGTTTAAGATAGGTACTAACAATTCGTGAGCTCCTAGCTAGAATGATATTCGGGTTAATCTTGCTGTTCCACTCACTCTTATGAGATTGATACCTACCTATACTTGACTCCAATGGTCGCTCTATACCTACTCACGAACTGTAGGTACCTACCTATATTATACTACCACCAGATACAATACTCGCACAAACTCACTGATTCTCTTCTTAGATTTCATCAGCAAACTAAACTGACCAAAATAACATCCCTTTTAAACTCTGAAATCGATTACGGATGAGTTTATTTTGACTGTCAGCGGCACCTGCGGCGTATCGACCGCACCCGATATAGATCGAATCATTACGATACTGTTTACTTAATACATTCACATACTTATCTATATCTATGTACAGTCAGCAGCAGAAGTAGATTAACGGCGTATTCGCGTTACGGCCGCAAGTATTGTAAATACTTAATACAGTCGGCGTTATGTTGTTTGAAGCATCCACGTCTGCCAAATAGTTCGGTACCTACACCATATACAGTATGATATGTGCGGAACTTTTTGGTCACTCTAGATTCTAGATGTTTCGAATATGACGCTGATTCTTTCATTATCTTAATTTTATCTTTCTGCCAAGCCGTGGTAGCTTGTGGTTTAACCTGTGGCCTGTCAAGAAGAGGGTCGTGGGTTCGAACCTCTGAGTTTTTAGCAGTTAATGTGCGAAATTACATTTGAAATTTACTATGAGCTTTTCGGTGAAGGAAAACATCGTGAGGAAACCTGCACACATCTGCGAAACAATTCAGGTGTGTGTTGTGTGAAGTTCCCAATCCTCACTGGGCCCGCGTGGGAACTATAGCCCAAGACTTCTCGTCCTGAGAGGAGGCCTGTACCCAGTAGTGGAGATGAATAAAGGCTGGAGATGAAGTTTTCTTCATCCTATTCTAGGCAATGATGATCTTTCAATGCGCTGGTTGTTTCAAAAAGTACAATGTAAAAGAGCCCTTGACGACCTATTTTTGCAAAATAAAGTTTTGAATTCTATCCATAAGTGACTTGCCTGACCTTCCACTGGAAAATTAGAATGCGGTAATCGCCACACTGTATGACACTTCACTCTTTTAATTTTATTATTTTCTTTATGACGAAGAGTGACAATAACCGAAACATTTCTAATTCATAAGTAGGGTGTTTATACAGATCATATTTTACCTAGAACGGTCGATATAGTCCTCATGAATAGGATCAAAGGCTCAGCATTCCTTACACGTGCGAATCGGCGCCGGCGCAGCTGCTGCTCTAAATCATTATTTGTATAAACATGCAATAAGTATGTTGTGGTAATGCATAAGTAATTTCCGTAATAGATACTCACCTACTTTACGGGCTAAGGCGGGATCTACAAGGAGTTAGAGGCTACACGATCAAAAACATTCATTTTCTTCAAATTTTTGAATACTTTTCAGTTTCTTTAATGGTGAATGAAAATATTTTTTTTTATAAATTCAGTGAAGAATATATTATGTAATTTTGCAACTTTTTTATTTCTTTGTTAGGACAAGCAATCAGTAAAGTATCTAAAATATAAACACTGAATTAGTATGACGTGTAGAGCATTTTTTAAAGATTTTAAGTGTCTAGAAATTAAAACATTTACGATTATTTATCAAATCCACACAGGTTATTCTAATAAGTTATTTCCGTCCAAATAAAAACAGACATCTTTTGAAAAAAAAAAAGTTTAAAAACTCAATAACCACGAAAGATTAGATAACCGTATAGTACGAGAGCCCACGACCAAAATTTTTCGTAATACAATTATAAAATCTATGTACATTTTCACTATCAGACGTATTGCTATAATACCGACTGCCTTTTTTTTTTGACACAGCAGAAATGGCCTCCCACGTTGTTGCTACACTTTCGACCGTTACTACACACCTAGTCGAGTTCAGAATCATACAATCTAACGATTTTATAGGGTTTTTGCCGTATTGCTATGAGACATGGTTTTGGTCGTGGGCTCTAGAACTAGTAGGAATCAAAGAGCAGCTTCCCGCTGTAGGCGCCTCACGGCTCACGGTATTCGCAGCTGCTACTAATAATTAATAATTAGGCAAACATGCCTGCAAGATGAACATAACATTAGGCTCCATACATGCCCACATTTAAATAGACGTAGCTTGTAAGTGTTTTCCAAAATAAAGCCCACGTGAACATTTTTTCCAGAATTTAAATATTTTGGGTTTTTCTTACTCAAAATCGTTTACCCTATCGATTCTCATACAAGAAAAAGTGTGTCCCAGATTTAACTATAGAATTGATTTTCCTGTTCGTCACGTTCCATACATACCTATATTAAAAAAAGGTACGAACTGGAAGGGAAATTTTGGGACAAATTTTTTCTTGTATAAGGATCGATAGGGTAAACGATTCTGACTAAGAAAAACCCAAAAATAGTTAAATTGTGGAAAAAAAGTCCACATGATTTTTTTCGGTACAGTAAGAAAAGGACGGGCAATCTATCTCGCGCGACGCGACTCTTGTGCGCTCTCGTGCTAGACGTGCAGGTACGAGTAAATTAAATAGCGATTTTTGTGTACGTAATTTGGTGGAGTTTGTTAATCCATACGAGATAACTCTATCGACTAACTCGTATGTCATTAAGTAGAGTCAAACATCAAAATCACAGACTCGAGTATCAAAGTGAGAATTATTCGCTAATCTTTCGCGAAGTGTTCTGATATGGAGAGTAAGCCAGCGTACTTTAAAGGTTTCTCAAAATCATTAGTAATCATAGTGCTAGTTATTAAAACAAAATTATAATATATTAGTTTACCTAATTGTTTTTTTTTGCTTCTTTTGATAAATAAACTAGATACATTGTTTTTCCCACGTCTCTTCCTCCGAAACTACACCACCACACTTCATTATTATATCATGGATCTACTTTAAGTAACGCAATTTCCTTTTGGTGTCTAAAAAGATAAGCACGCGTATAAATATGCGAGTACCTACTTACACAAATACTACGTACTTATATATTCTATCTAACTTTAATCGAATCCTTTAAACACTAACCCGTAACAGTAACGAACAAATCCTTCCCTAAAATTTATGTGACAGATCTCCTAACAAATCCACACTTAAGCGCCCCTAAATGCAAACTGATCGACGTTTAAAACTTTACATTACAGCTATAAAACTGCACTCCGAGCTGTTTATCACTATCCTGAAATCTTCCTGGCTATTCTGATTCGATAGTTCCCGGAAATCAAACGGAAGATTTATTAAGTCTGTTGTTTGGACGATAGTAAATGTCGTCCACCGAGTTACGCCGTCCCACAATTAGGCCATCGGATTGAAATAAGTGAGTCAACAAACAGAGCGTCCTGGGAGCGATGAACGGGCAGGACCAGTGCAGTCACCTCCCAACCGTCATAACAAACATTCACAACGTGGTGATATCTAAGTATAAGTACCTACAACTTTTTTTACATATGTATACACGCGTACAAAGTTTTTAGATTTACCTACACGTCGGTATTTTGAAAAATGTATGACTGGATGGAAGTTTATGAGCTCAATCGACATCGTAATTTCTTGAAACATTATTTTCAATTTCTAACTGTATCATGATATTTGCCTTGACCCATAACAGACAAAAGGACTGTAAGTTATAAGTAAGTTATGATAATATTTTAAATCGTGCTTTACCCACATGAAAATTAAATAATTACAAAAAATACTTACCTATAAAATACACTCCCGGCCATAGCTTTTACTTTTCAGATTTTTCTATGTGTTTTAATTTTCATATTTTAGTAATTTATTAATTTTAGTAATTTACTAGAGAAAATAACTTAACCAAAATAAAAACCGTGTAGTCCAATGTATTTTTTTATTAGACATAATGTGTGTAAGTCAACATTTAAGGATTCAAAAATGATAAAACTAATATTTAAAAAACGCATCATACCTACCTACTTAGATTATGCAGCGCACGGTATTAATAAGCTCGATACTAACAATGATATAAATACTAAACGCATCAATACAAATCACGAGCTCATATTGGGTGTCAGTGTCGCAATAAATATTAAATTAAATAATAAATATTAAATATCGACGCCGTTAAAATATCCGCTTACAGTTTACGAGATCGCGCGGACATGTTTACGCACGCGGGAGGCAATCAATTGACTTTTTTTTGACCAAACTCAATACACCTACTTTTAGGATGCACGCACGCTTTCTCTGAGGGCGCGTAATATTGAATGTTGATATGACTTTTTGTATAATTAGGGACCATCTAGTTACGTTACACGAATTTAATTATTATTACGGCCTCACTCATACCTTTCCTAGTCATTTTGGTGGAAGTTCCTCCCCTGTTTGAAGTTACATTATTTTAAAATTTTAGGTATATGATTTTAGAACTAAATAGGTAAATATTTTTCAAGTGTTTCGTTTAGGATATTCTTTTTCGACGAAAAACACGATACACTAAGCTATCACACCCCCTTGGCTTGTCAGACAATGGCCGACGTATTCTCGCTGGCCGAAGCTGGGTAGATACTCATCTGCGAGCTGTAACTGTAACTGTAACACGTTACAGTAACCAAAGACCCTAGTGCGGCGTGGCGTTCCGTTCGTGGCAGTAGTTTCGCGAGTTACGGTGATAGTTCACAGGTGAGTACCCAGCCTTTATTTAATTCGAGTTTATTTGAGCTTTCTCAACTAGGTAAAGTCACTACTAACTCATCTAATCACTCGTCTTAATTCGTGCATATACCTTAAACGGATCAGCTGGCATTAAACAATGGTTATTGAACTTTAAGGCGCGACAAGAAATTAATCACATCTCACCTTTAGCTTACACAATTGTTACTAAACAGCCGTTTAGCGAGATAAATCGTGCCCGCCTACGACCTTTTGAGCACGTATTAATATTTAATTGCAGCCGATATCATCACGAAACGCATAACTCTTAATAAAACGGTCTGTTGAAGTTAATTATACGGAGGTATGTTCTTCTTAGGCAGTGATGATTAAATCTATACTACATTGGAAGAAAATAATATGTGTTTTAAAGATATTTGAGAGAAAATGAAGTTTTTTTTTCAAGTGCCATGCCAGTGCTAGTTAGGTACAACTTTTTGAGCACCATTCGAAAGTGGGAAAATCGGTGTAGGTATAGGTAGGTACTGCTACAAAACTACAGCTCAAATAATTCTTTTGACTAAGCAGTTGAGTAGATTAATTAAAGCTATTTTTTTTTCTAACTACGACTGTATTTCAATCATGTGATTACGCAGAAGAGTGAGATAAAAAAATCAGGATGCTTCTAACACGTTTAAGGATGTTATCGGTCCAATCCATAGAAAACAATTCTGTATTTCAAACAATACAAAAAAACGTAAGTAACACCATTTTTCGGAAAAAAAATTAGCCCTCTGCGCGGTTTTGATTAGCAAGTAGGTCCCTATCTACCATTTTACATCGTCAAACGGCAGCGACAGGCCGACTCTATATTTGAGATTATTGTAATTAGAACCAACCTGCTACAAATTCTTTAACACATTTTATTACATATTCTGAATATTTTATCTGAATCAGATACAGGTCTGAGTATACATGCTCATTAATTTTGCATAGGTAAGTGGAATAAACCAAATCATCAGGCATGGCATTCTATTCTAAAGAATTAGTCTTTCTCAATGACGGATTTTAATTACCAAGCTATTTTTAAGTACCTGATAATTGACTTACGAAAGGGCTATATTTATAGCATTGTTACAAAATCTGTTGTTGAAACTCACTTGTCCAATTAATTAAATAACCATTGATTTTACTTTTTTAATTTGCACATTCTTCATTTTGGAATATTGAACATAATTTCACTAAGTTATCGTGTCCAATATTTCGTTTAGCGAGAATTAAGTGACATTAAAAAGAACTGCACGTTTATCGTCGATGCTGCATAAATCCAACCGACACTCGAAGCCCTATCGTCGATTCACGACATTCGTAATTTAGGTAGAAATGAATGAGAACGATCAGAGATTATAGAATAGAGGCTCGCGCCGCGTCGCCGTGTGTCGCCTCGGGAAATGCTTTATATCGGCGCTCGCGCAGCCCAATAAACGTCATAAATAATACCGGATCGTGTGAGACTCGCCACGGATATCTAACAGACGCGTATATCTGTTCATATTATACATTTAAATAAAAAAAATACACACCGATAACCGTACATCACGGTTATTAGTTTCGATAAATAATACGAATAACTTTCCGATGTGATCGATTCAAATGTGTTGTTGTATTTATTGTAATTAGCTGCGGGCCCGCCGCCCGCGCCCGCGCCCGCGCGCCGCTCGTGTGGCGAGCCTATCAAATATTTAAACTGTTTATTAAGAACTAATAATATTTGCATAATCGTATTTTAAAACATTAGTCTATATGAAATTCAATCTTAATCGCCCATTAATAACGAGAATTAGCTCGATTTGATCAGAGATAATTGAATAAATGTTATATGAAAATGCAGGCAGTTATAAAAATGATTTTAATAAATAAATACTTCGGACCTACTCCTACGTCCGTTTGGTATCACTAATGTTTGATTAAAATGTGTTTTGCTCGTTATCCTACTAATCGCTGATAATAGAGGCAGGTAAATTAAATTAAAATAGTTTGGAACATTCAAATGCCGTTTTAGATCCGATGTCAATATTTTAGGGAGCTGGCCTTATTAAATACATAACAGAATGGTAAAGTTTTTATGGTCCCTCATCATTAAGTTTCTAGTCTTTGTTTGTCATAAGACGGGCGTCCCACGCAATAGAATCGTATAAAATTTATTTAAGATAAATAGCTAGTCCTATAATTTATTGAATCAGGCGTTACGTTTAAAAGAGTAGTAGCAGGTAAAATGTCTTTTGTCTTATTATTCCTTTGTTTTCAATCGGCTCTTCTGAACAATATTGCCGTTGTTTGTCTATAAAAATTAAGCATACTGAAATAATATTATACGGTTAAAACAATTCTTAACATTTTAATTCCTAAAAATCCGTGACCAAACAGAAGTATGGCGTTCCAAGTTCCAACATTCGTGGATTCGCAATCGATCATCGCTAACCGGCAGATCGTTGGATCGTGCAAAATTAAAAAGGCACAAAGGTTGTGTTCGTGTAAATCACAATAAAAGTCTCGCGCGACGCCTGATGGTGCCGCGAGTTATTGCCGGCGCGGGAGTTGTACGGTGGGCACGATTCTGCAGGTGTTTATGTAGCTGATAGTCTCACGGTAATCTTGAGTTATTTTTTAGTATGAAAAATTTGGAAAAAAATAATAATTCGCAAGTACACAGAACCGACAAAAAGGTGAAAGACACTGAAGCGCAAAAATAACGGATAACTTTTCATACAAATTTCTATGGGCGAAGTAACCCATTATTTTTTGCCTACAGCATTATATATAGAGCAGCTAAAATCAAACCTAGGTACTTCAATTGCAAAATATTTCCACCTAAAACTGAGGCCATAATTGTCAAACGCGCAGGCACCCATCTCTATCTATCGTTTTTCAGAAAGAAATGATGAATGCGATTGCGCTGCCCAATACCGGTTAATATTTTTATTTGACTCTAAAGTCTACATAATCTACGAGTATCATCTAATTAAATAGTACGCCCCCTCTAATGACTACAGCCCTATTGAGTACAACTACAAACCGCGTACATTAATGATGGTGTCCCTACACAGCGAGTGGGGGAGGGGGAGGTGTCCGGCGCGGGCGCAGCGTGCGATAAAGCAGGCGCCGCGGGGCCCCCGGACCTCCAGCATGGCGTGCGGACGAAAGTAGAAGGGGGATACGCCTTGAGAATTTACCCCTTTTAAAAAAAGTGTCAAATTGACTGTAGGAAAATATAAGTGTGAGCGTTTTCCAATAAAAGTCTACCTACATGATAATTTTTTCTAGAATTTAACTATTTGGGGTTTTTCTTACTCATAATCGTTTACCCTATCGATTCTCATACAAGAAAAAAATTGTCCCAGATTTTACTATGGTATTTGTTTCCTGTACGTCACGTTCCATACATATACAGGGTGTCATAAAACCCTTTAACGATAATTCACCGACTTGTTCGGTATATTGGTTTGAACAAACGAAAGAAGAAAAAACGTAGAAACAAAAAAGTGATGAACTAGAATGGGAGTTTTTGGACACATTTTTTTGCATAACGATCGATAGGGTAAACGATTCTGAGTATGAAAAACCCAAAATAGTGAAAATACTGAAAAAAAATATCACAGACTTTTTTTTGGAAAACGTTCAGGTATGTTCCGTCTGTGTCTGATTCAACCTAAATTTAGGCTTGAATTCCAAAAGAACGAAAACCGAAAGTGTAGATCTAAACCGGATGAAAGCGAACTGAAAATTGTGTGATGAAACTGGCGATCTTAATTAATTGAAATGAAATGAAATGATTATTTATTCACAATGAACATATGGTTACATAAGGTCTTGTAAGGTAGTATTGCTGCCCATAACATCAACTTCTTCTCTGTGTTGTTTTTCTCTACTATTATAAGTACCTACATCCCAGATGGCAATATGACCGACTGTTCTACATAAACTCGATTTTAAGATCAATTCTTGTGAACAAAAATACTTCCTGTGACTTTTACTTATATCTTACATTAATAATTTCAATCACATAACGAAGTTAAAATCAGAATGCGAAGACGATCACGACAAAAAATAACTAAGGCGTATCTACGCGAATCTTTCTCTCGCTCTCTGGCCCACCAGACCGTGTAAATAATAATTAATTTTATTGTAAATGCTTATATTTTATTACGGGATTTGTCAACAGTGCGCGCGATGTATTTTGTTGCCTGATATATTTATTGTTAGTTGCTTAATGTAGTGCCTAAGTGGACATGTGGCCGTGCTAGACTCTTGTATCTCGTATGCAATTGCACACCTATACTTGCGTCAATTTGCTTGCTTTATATCTATGGGTTGGTACCTATTTATGTTTGTAGAGGAATGCTATTTGAAATTGTAATTTGTTGGGCCCATGTTCATAACATTAACTCACACAGTCGTGTCCTTGTTATGTGGAACTATGTCTAGCTGGCGCTTAACAATGCGATTGCGTTTTCGAATAAAGGTCGGGTGTATGAAATTTGCGATGTGGTACAAAGGCATGTTTGTATTCGTTTTGATTTATAGGACACTCGTATACTTAGCTTGAACTTGAGAAGTCCCTGCAGCATACCTAATTTTATATGTGAGATTAAGAAAATGGTCTATTTTAAAGCGAGGAAGACGCTTTTCGTATATTATCTCCATTTGATGCCCAAAAAAACACCTGCCTTTTTAAAAACCTAAGCCTGTTCCGATATTAGGATATGCTCCAATGACACAAACTTTTCGATTTTAAAATGACTTTATTATTTATGCCGTTATGCTCTCATAAGTAAAACGGCAAAACGTTTTTCGTAATGTTGCTTAAGTTAAATCTATTTCACCAAAGTCATGGTGATTTTTAAATCTTCCAGTGCGTCTTTTTGCCTTTCGTTACCAAAATGGATGGAGACCCATAGGTTTATTACCTACCTAACTCGCTCGCAATCGCCATCATGTTCATTTTGACAGTTCTTGTATGAATGTGACAGCTGATTCCGATGCCAATTGTCAGCCCATACATGAACTGTCAAAATGAACACGATGGCGATTGCGAGCGAGTTAGGTAATAAGCCTACTGGATGGAAAAAAATACGTTGAAAATTGCTGCTGAGCGTTATAAAAAAGAAAGTAGAAAAAAATATGACTTACGACAAATTGACTCCTAATCTTTTATTTCATATAATTTAACTTGGAAGAAGAAACGACCGAGACTTAGTGCGGTCTATCGATACGGCCTAGGTGCTAGCTGGATTGCTTGCACCAACAATTCACACAGCATGAAAATATGATAACCGGCAGTTATTCAAAACCGCTGGATCTCGTTAGTATTGAGTTATGATGCGATACGAGTAAAGGGACGCAAGCGCAGCGGATTTCGCACGCAACAAAGTGCAGGTATATCTAATTGATGAATCCAATTACAACTTTTTGTAATAGAATTGCTAAAACTGTAAAAATATGTTGGTAATGTGACACGTAACATAATAATATTCGGGTAAATTAAAGAATTTTCATTATGTTTGCGTTTAACGTACGAATATTTTTTTGGACTTAGAAAATATTTGCGGATAAAAACTGTAACAATATGGGATGTCTTTTGGAATTAGGTATTTTTTAAGTCGCGCGCAGAAGCTAATAAAATGTAGAAATGTGTGTCTCTGATGTAGGTGTAGGTAGGTACAGGTACGAGTATAACATCCCTTTTGTCCTTGAAATTAACGATGGCGAGTGATCTTTATTTGTGGTAAACACATATCTGTATAGGTGTTAAAGTGTGTGTGAGAGCGAAAGCAAGTAGGGTAAGCATAAAAAAATGAAAGAAATATTGTTCGAAAATCGTTCCGTAAAGTGGGTGACAGACGGACAATTAAGTTCGCGTACTTTACTCGCCTGTGTGTCAGTCTAAGTACGCGTACTTTTAGAGAAAATACAGGCGAGTAAAGTCGTCGAGCCGTAAGTACGCGAACTTACTCGCCCGCCTGTCTGTGTCTTACGCGCACACTTCGATACGTATGCAGATAAGTGTTTACCACAAAGAAAGCTCACTCACCATTATTAATTGCAAGAGCTGTATTTGCGTCGATAAAATGAGTTGGTACTAATCAATCAAATAAAATGATTAACGATTTTTATGACAGTTCCTACATTAGACTTGACTCTCAGTAAGGGTTATATTGTAATCTTAACTTAAAAGATATTTTGATTTGATTTGATTCAGTCCTAGGCGCATTACAGTTCCTTATACAGCACCTATAAACACCTTTACTCCTAAACGAGTCTTTATAAGCATCATTGGATCGACAGCAAAGCTCGTTTTACGAGGCTATTTCATCGGCTGCGAAGAATTCAATTTAGTGACGTGGTCCTTCGCCATAAACCTTCGACCTCAACCATCACCTTAAATGCCATATCAGCACGTTAAACAACACTTTCAGATAAAATAGTGTCTGAACGATCTTCGAGGGAAATAAGAATGGTGTGCTCATAGAATTTTATTTGGCATGTTGGTGGGTCTTATTTTCTTTAACATTACCAATTAGGGGTTACACGAATACTATAAAAATTGTTATAAGGCCCTTTGTACATGAGGCTACGCAAATCTTCGATATCCGAAGATTTTGGTCTCCGTGCGGCTGCCGTAGTACAAATTCATTGAGGTTCGCAAGTATTAGACACGCATGTCGGCGACGCAGGCTTGAGTACAAATCTCAATGACTATGTATTGTGGCAGTCGTTGAAGTACCCTACTACCATTCGAAGATGTCAATTTTTTTGCTGAATTTGGAATACGAAGCACAGTAAAAAGAAACTTACAGTACCTACCTATTATCAATTAAACTTGTCAACTCGTCGAAAATTTAAATTGAGCTGTGGTTTTCTAGCAATACTACTATTACTAATTACTACTTTCGAATGATATTTTCGTGTAATGTGATGCCCCTAGGCTTCAGGGCTCAAATTATATTGCACACTAAGACCAAAGGGTATCAAAATGGAAACTTAAACTTAAATATGCTTTCTTCAATTTCTATAAGAAGTCGAGTCAGCCTAGTGGTTTGAATTAGTTTGTGGCCCGTCTGAACCTGTGAGGTTTTTGGTTAAATTAAAATATCTCAGTACCTAAGCTAAAATAACTGCAGTTCCCTACACAGGGCCTCGCGCTGGAATCAAAGCCCATGACCTCATTCTGAGAGGAGTTATGTGCCCAGCAGTGTCTTGCTAGCGGTAGGATGTTTATTTTATGCGAGTAAGTTTTTTTTTGTGGGAAAGTAGTTTTTTTAATTCTAAATGATTTTCTCTAAAAACGTAGAGACAGCACAATATTTGTAAGCTGTTTATCGAGTGGCTGTTTACACGACGTGTCATCGCGTTCGGGACATGTGTGCTTGCCCTTATCTGTAAGTAGGAACATCCCTGCAGGATACTCAGAAACTTTCTTAAACAAACCTTTTTAAAATGTTATATTTTAATAATAATATATTCGTAAATCTCAATGTCTTCATTACTTTATTTTGCTTTTTTTATTACTTAAAAATTTTAATTTCCGGGTAAACCACACATTTCGCCTTTGCCTTTGGCTGTACAAGTTTCTAATCGAATATGAAAATATTGATATTCAAAACAAACTACATTTCGCGTCCAAACATAATGTAATATAAAAATATCAGCTAGTTTATAACATCACAATTTAGCCATACTTACAGCCGAATAGTTTACGTTAGCCGAGTGCTGGTACAGTAAACAGCAAGCGTTGACAGATCGAACCCAGCACCCATAATTACGATCTTACCCGCAAACAACCAAATACAAAGCAGCTTACCCGAACTGAACTCTAAAACGGAGCCGCAAAGATCATTGTTAACAACTAATAAAAGCAAATCTTCGAGTGGGATGTTCAATAGAATCTTTAAAGCAAAGAAGCTATTATTAGGTGTTAGCGTGATCATTTGACAGTTTGAAAACGTTTACAGATTGTTGCGGTGTTGCTAGCGCGCATGTTATTACCCCGCTATTATGCTTTATTATAAAAAAACTAACCTTAAAAAATACGCGAGTATATTTTCTACTTATAATAATTGTGACAACTATATTTAATTTTTTAGGAAATAATCGAGTATTTTAGTCTCAACTCTCAATTATTAAGTCAAAGAACAATATTTTTAAGTGAAGTCAGAAAATACAATATGTAGTTAGGTAGTAGGAATAAAAATGTAGGTACATACCTTATATAAATTTCGTTTGAGCACTTGTTTTAAGCTTGGTCTAACTAGACTAATTTAGCCCTACAATAAACATTCCAGCACTACTTAGATTAAAATTTGATCGCGATTGCATTCTAATATTTATTCTGAAATAAATATATACGTCAACTGAACTACAATAATTTTATATGACTTACTGATATTGCCTGCTATAACTAGTCTATCGTTTTTCAAATAAAATTACCAACTTTTCGGGTAATTACTAATTACTCTCGGTTTAGCAACACTCAAAGGTGGTAAGTACTACAGCGGGCAATGTGGCTTCCTGTTTTTGAGATAAACAGCGTTTTGAACGGCCTCTGGTGAAAAATAACATGCTGTTCATAACGCTCTCATAAAGATTTAAGATAAGCAGGTATCCGTTACATAAATAAAGCTTACTCGTATTTTATTTTATTACTAAACATTGCCAAAACTGCAGCAAACTTAACATAAATTAACACCGCAGAATTATTAATTATGAATAAGCTTATTCACTGATAATTAATGCACATTAAAATTAAGTTTTGGACTTTTTTCCAGTCAGACTACAAATAACTCAAAAGGTGGTTTACATCGGGTATTTATTTTATTTTTCGGTGAAGGAAAATATCGTGAGAAAACCTGGAGCCATCTGCGAAGCAATTCAATGGGTTGTGTGAAGTTCCCAATCCGCACTGGGCCCGCGTAGGAACTATAGCCGAACCCTCCAATAAATGGAGGAGGCCTATGCCATGAGGCACGCCGAATTACGCGATAATTTATATAAAAAAGAAAAAAAGACTACACAATGTAGGTACTGCAATTGTAGCGTAACGGAATACTTTCTGCTACTTTCATGTTGATACAAAAAAGCGAGAGATAGAAACATGTTGATTCGATGTATGATTTTCAAATTGTACGCCTAGTCATAGTAAGCCCAAAAAAACATTAAAACGTTTGGATACATAACCATTTAGCCGTAAAATTGAAATTAATATGTTGAGTTTTTTTTAATAAGCAATCGAATGATATTATTATTATAAAATAAAGAGAATCACTACATAGTATAAAACAAAGTCGCGTTCTCGGTCCTTATGTCCCTAAGTCCCTTTGTATGCTTATATCTTCAAAACTACACAACGGATTTGGATGCGGTTTTTTTAAATAGATAGAGTGATTCAAGAGGAAGGTTTTTATGTATAATTCTACGCAGACAAAGTCGCGGGCAGAAGCTAGTACATTATAAAAATGACAATTATGTACGCGCCGCAATTCGGGTTCCTGCATATTTTATAAATCGTCATTTTTTATAAATTGTTTGTTGTATTGATTGTCAAATAAATAATAGACCTAGTTACTTCTAGCATATTATATATGCATTGATTAAAACAAAAAAATTGGTTATATTTGCCTTGTTGTATTTTTTTCACTTAAGACAAAATGTTCTTCGCTTACTCGGGATTCAAAATCAACACTCGCACCAAGAATCAACATTGCTCTCTTGTTGCACAAATAACTATTATTAAAAATCTTACTAAGAACTTTATAATTCACACAAAACAAAAACAAGTGGGCAGGAATGGCAGGATAACGAATAATAGGGTACCTTAACGGTAACGGTTAAAAGTTACTAAATTATATGTTGACGTATACCTACAATTAAAAGTTATCCGTACTAACATTTCCCTCACTCCACTTCGCAAACCCTTCGCACAGCTGCAGCAATGCTGAGAACATCTCCTCTGGGGACAACTCTATCTGCCTCAAACTTCTCTTCTCTCTGTTATCTCTCCTCCTTCCGTAAGTCGTGAACTGATTTTGAGGCTTCTTCTTGATTCCAGCACTTAAGAAAAACGTCGGCGGGGGTGTGTTCGGGGGGTTGTACTGCTGTTTGGCTTTGATAGCATGCACTATGAGACATAATAAATATCCACCGAAGGCCAGAAACGCCAGCGTTGTCACAGACATAGAAAATATGTTGCTGATTTTGCTTTCTTTTTTATGAATTATCTCTTCTTCGTAGTCTCCTCGCTTGATGGGTGGCGCTTTGATAGCCATGGCTTGAGCTCCAAATCGTTCTATTACAGGTTGTGCAGTTGGTATAGTCGTGTTATCATAGCCTGTCGTCACTAACTCTTGTAACGATGACTTTAGTTTAAGCAATTTGTCCAATGGTAGTTCGTTTAAGAATTGTATTTCTTCTGTAGTGAATTGAGCTGCGGCTTGGTTCACGATGAGTAAGAGTAAAACGAACATTTTTCTAGACGTTTGCTCTGATGACTGATGGGCTTGAAATGAGCTCTTTGGAGACAGTTCTCTATTATTGCGGTCTGCTGAGCACGACAGTGTAGCGGTCATGGCAAACAGGTCGTCAAGATAAAGATTTATCCGTGTTAACAACGTTTAAGTTAATTAGATTAGATTTTATTTCTCAACCACGTGTATCTCGCGCTTATTTGTTTTCAAGAGTACCTACTAAGTATTTTATTTGGATTTTTAGGTCATTATTGTAATCTCTAAGATTTGACACAAGCACAACTACCTATTTTGATAATTAAATAAGTCTACGGGTACGCTATTTTAAATAAAGCGCGTTATGGACGAAGGGAAAGAGATGCAATGACAGAAACCAGTACCGAATAGCAAAGGGCTACAAAGGTACTTATGTCGGAAGATTTACGCTCTACCAAAATTCCATACGTATGGGTATGAGATGTTTTGCGTTTGTGGGACGAAATTTTCGTACAACAAAAATCCGTGTCTAAAAAATTTACAATTATCTACTTAATAGAGCCGTAATTTTCTTTTGCTCCACTCTTACTTACTTCACAATTAACACTAAATACTTAGGTCTGCGGTCTCTTGGAGCTATGACAAAACAACTCTCAGTCACTTAATTAAAAGATATAGTCATTAGAAAAAGTGTTTCCGTACAAATAAAAATACGAATAAAAAAGCCGTCCGAGGTTCCCCTAAAAAAAATGGGTTACTTCCACCTGTCCTACGAATTAGAAATTTGGTGTGAAAGTAGCTCTTATAGCAAAATTAATTAAAGTAATCTAAAAATCTATTTTTTATGTCTATCTACGTAAATAACCAATACAAAATGACCTCGCACCATCTACATTTTGCTTAGAAGCTGGGCTCTGCTAACACTGCCGTGTACGCAATCCTCGGCGTGCGAGTCCAACTCGCATTTGGCTGGTTCTTTTTGTAACGATTGGCTAAAGACAGCTTAAATCATGAGACCCAAGGGCAGTGCCGGTATCAAACAATTATTAAATGCCAAACTCAGAGAAGTTGATACATCTTCCAAATAATATAATACACCCAAAATCGGTAGAAGGTCGAATATAAAATATGTTTCGAAAACACGTTACAGGAACCAGTCATTTCCTAACTCACTCGTTTTAATGATACTGATGAAAGTGTTGGCCACTGGCTGATGTCCCATTGTTTGTCATTGTTTCATATTTCTTTATGTTACGGCCTTTACATACAGGGTGTAGCTTTGAAAAAGTACCTTATAAAATATGCTTTAGCGACTAGGAACGAAAATAATCACTCTATCAGCTCTACTTTTAATTAAGCCTACAACCTACACCTGATCACATAATATACTACTAACGCCATCTATTTTCAACAATGGCACTTTCGAAATCCTAGTTTCAAAATACCAATTAAAACCAATAGTAAGACACAAACTTACAACCAAATACCTCAGTGTTAAACATAAAATCAGCAACAATCTTGTTTTACTTTGTATCAGCATCCTTTATAATAATTGCTCACATGCTCTAGTACTCGCAGTCGCGCGCATCGTTAGGGCACCAAACGAAGCATGGCGCGAGCGTCGGCGCGTGTTAGTTCCACGCGATCCCCCGAGATGGCAGCACGCTTAGTCGTTATGATTTTGTTTCTACAAGTGGTTGCAAGTGAAAGAAATGAAGGTATAATTGATCATTTAAATAATGGCATGAAGTTTGCGAAGGATTTTCTTGGTAAGTGCTTTTATTTTTGTCTACTAAAATTTTATATTAAAGGCAGTGCACTTCTATATCTACACAGAGTCAAATAATTTAAAATTTGTTAACATTATTGTGATTCTAGAATTTAAACATGTTCTAACTAACAGTGCTCAATTTATTAATAAACACTTTTATTACAATACAAAAAATTTACATGCTTATGAGACAGAACAGTGAGGTTGTATGTAGGTACTATAACTTGTGAACTGTATTCTTGCAATTTCAAATATTTAATTTAATTTAACTTTAGTGTATGAAATGTAGTGCCACCGAAATAGAAGTATATGTTCCACCTCCTACCTACTATAACACCCGTGTCCTTCTTGACTCTTGTTATTTTTGGAATATTAAGTAACTACACACTCTCATTCTACGAGGAGACCTGCCCAGTAGTGGGAGTGGGACGGTAGGCTGTAGATGATGATGACATACTAACAAAAGATCTAATTCTATTCTCAACATTTACAGGTTCAGAATCCATAGCTCTAAAAGTAGCAGAGTTCGTCGTACGCGCATTCCAAAACACAAACAACCCTGGTTCAGTGAATCGCCGCAAACCTTACGAGACCTTCGACCAAGACTTTAGTGGAGAAAACTTCGCAGAAGAGAACAGACCCCATCAACAGGTCAATGAAGTGCCAAACCCATTGACCCCGCTGAAGAACATAGTTCGGCTGTTTGGGCTACAACCGAATCAGATCAGCGCTGTTGCTGTCAATGCGCTGGTCTTTGTCGCGCAAATGGTAAGTTCAAGACGTGCTGTAAGTTTTGGTAAAGATAACGATGAATAATTTCGCGTTAATCAACAATCTGCACAAGTCGACAGTGGTGAGAAATGAAATCCAAGATCCGTAGACCCGGGTTAAATTGACACTTTGACACTTAAATATATAACTACGGGTGTGCAGTGATGTGACCTGTATTGCGGATGATATTAGCATACTCTTAATAGGGCAAGACCAAACGAGCGTACTTAATTATGCATTTAATATTGCGGGACTTGCGTTTCGGAAGTTTTTCACAACTGCGTTTTGTTTTTTACCAAGCGTTGGCATGGCATATGCCCCACGTTTTACTCAGCTCCACCATAATTTTAAGCTTTTTTCCCCTTAAACTTCACGATCTGCTTTACCTAACTTTTGATTATCCCTATTCCAGATATCCACCTTCCTCGCAGGCCCGAAGCGGCCGAATCAACAATACCGATTCGACGACACCACACAATGGATCCTCAACAAGAACTCTCGGAAACTTCAGGATATTATTACAACAGCCAGAAACGAATCCCTCCCAGACATTCTAGAAGACATAATCAAGGAACAAACAGACGAAGAAACTAGTTGCATAAGGCTTTTAGTCTGCAAGATTACACCGTACGTGACAAAGATGCAGAAAACAGTGTTTGGTAAAGAAAAAGTTGACGAAGCAAAGGTACGGGGTGCTGACAGCATGTACCGCCATCTACCGGCGTCGAGCGAAGTTGAAGATAGGAGCGCCATCTGTGAGCGAAAGTATCGGGAGTGCAATTTGAATGAATGATTTATCATTATAATAATATATAATGTAATTGGTTTTTTGTTCCTGTCACGAAATTAAAATGATTAACAAACATTAATGTTATTAGCATAATAATTATATGACATAAGTAAACGTTAATTAATTTTATAGTTTAGTGGTAACGATTTCACACGCCAACATTTAAAAAATTGCATGAGGCTGACATTTCGCTTTACGACTGCAAACTGCAACTCACGTGGGAAACACGTGCATTTCTCATAAATACTCCAAATGTCCAAAACGAATAACGAAGTGAATTTATTGCCAGTACGTCTAGCATGAGAGCGTGTAAGAGTCCCGTCGTGCACGATATTATAGTCCGTATTTCTCTTACTGTTCGTTATAGAAAGCCCGTCTCTTTAACACGTCCGTATACAGTAATGCTACAGAGAGCTCCTTTGACGGACTAACATGCTACGCGTTCTAGGGATGTCTGCTAGCTCAAGTAGTCTCAACTTCTCAAGATGCATGGTAACCAAAATAAAACCAAGCAAGGTAAGCAAAACCAAGGTGGAAATTTGTAGTTTAAATTCACGATCCTCGTCAACATGTTAATTGAATAGTAATGCAAGCAAGCAACATAAAACGTTTTACGAGTGGATAAACCTAGTGTAGGGTCCGTCTGGATTGCTACCACCATCCTACTCGCTAATCCTGCCGCCAAGCAGCAATACTTGCACTCCTGTTTCCAGTGTGGACAGAAAGACAGCCAGTGAAATTACTGGCATATAAGTAAATAAATATATTATTATTATTATTTCATTTTAGCCCTATAGACTTGCAATACTCCGGTGTACGAATACATGCGGATGTCCACCGGCAGTGGTAATTATATACTTACATGAAAAACCGATTTGCTTTTTTGCCTTCCCCACACACACACACACACAAATCATGTCTTAATACCTTACGGGGTAGACAGAGCTTAAGGTGACGAGACCTACAGGCCACCTTTAGCAAGATTGTGGGGCTTGGTATAGATGGAAAATGGAATCAAAATAATAATGGGTTGCTAGCCTCATCGCCGATAACATGATTCCTATAAGTTTCGCCCATTCCCTCGATGGGCTTTTACCGTCTGCCCGGGAAGAGAAGCAACTGGTACATTCTATGTTTTTTCTTTGCTCCCAGATCAGCATGGAGGAATGGTTTGCCTTCCTTATTGTATAAAAATATACCCACGGATGCGTATTGCATGGTTTTTTAAACAGGAAAATCAAATGCCCCCAGACCTCCTTGTCACTCTTACGTCGAAAAAAATACCACTATTATTATATTGTAATTGTTTGTCTCACACACTTAGAGAAAGCTCTCACCCAATAAAACGACTTGAAATAAAAGTGGGCCTTCAAAAATTACATAAGGATAGGCCAACGACCGGACGCCGCGATTGGTCAGCGTAATTGGTTGCGCAAGGCCCGCGCGAGGCAGAGGCAGACTGCGTGGCGTGCGAGGCTTCAACGTTTTCCTTTAATTAGGGATTATTGACAATGATTAATCTCGAATTAAGCTTACGGGCCGTTCATTAATCATGTGGTGTTTTTTTAGCACTTTTAACCCCCCATCCTTGGTGATACGTGGTGAGGTTTAAAACTACCCCCCCTTCCCCTTCCAAAATCACGTGTATTTTTAGTACCTACAAAAAAATTTAAATATATTTAAATACAGGTATAAAAGGGATATATAGTATATATACAAACTCTAATCTTAAAAACCACATATCTATGCTAAAAATAACTATAAAAAATATCCGTGTATTTATCCCAGCGGATCGCACTTGCGGTCCAAAGGGGTAATGCCGCCAGCCCAGCGTCATGGGGACCCTGCCGCAGCCAGTAGGACTAGACGGGGTTTTCTTTTTATAACTTTTCTTATTTGTAAATATAGATTTTTATAGTTATTTTTAGCATAGATATGTGGTATAAAAGTATAATCTAAGTAAGTAAGTAAATGCTTTATTGTACAAATATAGAGAAGTAGAGACAAATCACAAAAAAAAGACCTTAAATATATGCACAAAGGCGAACTTATCCCTATAAGGGATCTCTACCAGTTAACCTTTGAGTAAATGAGAATCTAATTTTGTTCTAGAAAATTAAGGAACATTTTTCGGTTTAAAAATCGGGCGTTTGACAAATAAATAAATACACTTACTTCTTCTTCCTACTTCCTTCTTTGTTCAATCTTACTACACCCCCCGCCGTTCTTGTGATATTTCGTGATTTTTGTCTCACGTGATTAATGGACGGACGGCCCCTTACGGGGTAGTAGCGAATTAATCGCGTTCTTTAGATACCTTGTTGGGTTCCGCATACTTCTCTTAACATGTTTGTGGCAAAGTATGTAGCTCTTCGCATCCTATCCCACTAAAATTATAAACGCGAAAGTTTGTAAGTATGGATGGATGGATGTTTGTTACTCATTCACGATAGAACAGCTGGACAGATCTGGATAAAATTTGGAACATAGATAGATTACATAACATAGGCTACTTTTTATCCCGGAAAATTGCGTAATTCCTGCGGGATAGCGATAAACGAATTCTATGTAGACGAAGTTGCGGGCAACAGCTAGTTGGTTTATATAGCCATAGCCAAAGAAGACGCGACAGTCTAGATTATACGCCATAATTCATCTGTAACAGACGCTTGCGGGTGGTAGGGCCTTGTGCAAGGTCCGTCCGGATCGTTACCACCATCTTACTCGCTAATCCTGCCGCTAAGTAGCATGCTTGCACTGCTGTGTTCCGGTGTGGAGAGTAAGATAGCCGGGGAAATTACGGGCACAAGAGGCATTGCATCTTAGTCCTCTAGGTTGGCAACGCATCTGCAATCCCTCCGGGTTGCGGGTGTCTATGGGCAGTGGTGATCACTTACCATCAGGTGACCCACTTGCTCGTTTGCCTTCCTATTCATATAGAAAAAAAAAAGACCATTAATATATCTGCATGTGTAAAGCTCAACGCTAAGTTCAGTATAACGACGCGTTGATGTCTTTTACATAAGATTAATTTTAGAAGCAGTTATAGATAGGTACCTATCTAAAATTATATTACGTTTTCCAAAAACAGCATTGCAATCGCAATGGACCCCGCAGGAAACTCGGAGAAACCCATAGTTAGGAAAGTACAAGTACTACTCGAAAGTGGTATAAATCTGTATATTGCTACAAATCTACAGCTCAAAATAATGTTTCGACTAGTTGACTAAATTATTATGAGCAGTAATTTTCTTCTAACTGAGTATTCAAAATTTATTTTTGCAAATTGGCCACCAAGGGCTCTGTTACATGTCTTTTTTGAAACTACCAGCGCATTCGGAAAGACCATCATTGCAAAGAAGAATGCGCCGCAAGAAAATTGGCAGAAAGTATTTTTTTATAAATAAAACACATTAAGCTACTTAACTTCTACTTAAATTAAAAGGGATGTACAAGATCCCCGAGCCTTAAATTAGGTAAATTAGTCTATAGTAGAGATGTATAAAATCTATACGATACGAGTCAACTTACTCCTATTTTAAATTGGCACAATTTTTCATCACTTTCGAGTAGCATTTTCACATATGAGCTTTCAAAAATCGGACCCCGGGTAATATTTTGGCACCGGCACTCTCTTAGAATTATGCTTTCAGAAATGATCAAGTTCTTTCTATTTCTACTGAGTTTCCTAAAATCGATACCATGAAATAACTAACACTGACATAGTTACTAACAATTCTACAAACTAAGCAACAGCGGGAACAGAGGCGGCGTAAGGCGTGGGCGGTTCCACGGCCTCGCGGTGTATAGGGCGTCGCGCCTCACAGCCTAAGATACGATTTAAAAAGTATGGAGAATCCAATTTTTTTATATTCCCATCTTGCATTATCAGTTGTCACCATCAATTGTCGAATGATTAAAACCCAGCCACACTTTTTCCATGCGATCAGAAGTTTCTGGCAGGCATCAAAGAGTGCAGTGTAGGGAACTTCTGCAGCATCCGCCATGTCGTGCAGACATTTACAAAAGAAATGCCTTTAATATGTCTATTGACATTTTTAATAATCTTCCGCGTAAACTGAGGCCACTACATCGACTAGATTTTAAGAAAAAAATGACGATTTGGTTGCACGAACAATGCTTTTATAGTGTTAAGGAATATATGGATTTCTCAAAATGTAATTAATTAATAATAAGGGAATAATTTGTTAACTTTAGCTAATTTTAGTTTTTAAATTGTGACATAAATTTAGCGTAATATTTTATACGTTGTACCTAATAATTTGCATGCATCTTTTTTAGGTGTTCTTTCTTTCTTTCACAGGGTCTTGCGAAATGTATCTTGCCCACATTAAGTTTAGGTCATGCGCCGCCACTGATCGGGAACTACTTATACAATTTTCCGGGATAAAAACTATCCTTTGTCCCTCCCGGATTCAATCTATCTCATACCAATTTTATCATGATCGGTTGAGTCGTTTAACTGCGCATGAAAGCGTAACAAACAAACAAACAAAGTCACATTCGCATTTATAATATTAATTAAGATTGAGAGAGAGAGTTGTGCCCAAACAAAAAGTAAACCGGTGGACTTGAATCTACATCATACTAAAATGTCGTGAGATGACGTCAAATGATTGCCACTTTTTCCTCAAGTTTGCTACGGGGTCCTTTATGTATTCTATAGAATAATTTAAGTGAGGCTGGGACAAACTGCGCCTTGCCTAAGACACGTGTGCGTATTTCACCCAGCTTGGTGGACTTTAATTGCATTGCACATGCACATATGTGCTTGCAACTGTGCGGCCCCGAGGCGTATTACCGAATCGTACGAGATCTCTTCCAGTTAATATTTGAGCGATATACAGGACAATAGAGACGAGAGTATAAGTATTAATTTTACAGATACAGATTAAATAATAAATCCTACTAATATTATAAATGTGAAAGTTTGTGAGTATGTTTGGATGTTTGTTACTCTTTCACGCCAGAACGGCTGGACAGATCTGGATGAAATTTGGAACATAGATAGATTATAGTCTGGAATAACACATAGGCTACTTTTTATTCCGGAAAATTGCATAGTTCCCGCGGGATAGCGAAAAACTATTTTTTTGCAGACGAAGTTGCGGGCAACAGCTAGTAAATAATAAATAAATATCTTGGGACAAATTACACCAATTGACCCAGCCCCAAATGTATTTACTTATTAAAAATGTATTTACTTATTTACTTACTTACTTACAATTAGTATAAAGATATTTGGTCTATCACAAGGTGCCGATTACATGGAAGCGTATCCGTGTCGGCGCGCGCGCAGGTTAACGACCCGCGTTCACTTTCTCGCGTTTTGGGACTCCCGTGTGACACCGTTCCAACAATTATCTCGTAGGTTTGTTTTGTATTATAGCTGCGTTTAATTAGAAAAGCCCAAGAAATCCTTTCAATATCTATAAATAAATAAATATCTTGGGACAAATTACACCAATCGACCCAGCCCCAAACTAAGCAAAGCTTGTACTATGGGTACCAGGCAACGGATAAACATACTTATATAATGTAGATAAATACATACAACATCCATGACTCGGGCACAAACATTCGTATTCATCATACAACTGTCTGCCCATGCCGGGATTCGAACCCAGGACCTCTAGCTTCATAGTCAGGGTCACTAACCACTAGGCTATCCGGCCGTTAAATCCAGTCGGTGACAAGTGACAGTAAGCAAGTAAGTACCTACCTAGCAAGTAATACGTAGCATCAGTCTCCTCTGCTGTTACGCTGTACTATTTAATGATGTTTCGGCACAGACTATCGGACGAACTCAAGCCTCTAAGACACAGGTTGTACCTACACAATTTCATCTGACCTATTGTACAACCAAATAATGTTTTTCTCTTTGTAACGCACTAAAGTATGTATGTACAAATAAATAGATTATTATTAAATTAGCATGATTAGCAAGATTATGGGCGTATAGATGGAAAATGGAATTAAAATAGTGATGGGTCGCTAGCCGCATCGCCTATACAATACAATAAAATACAATAACTCTTTATTGAACACCACACATAACAACCAAAATACAAGGTAAAAATAGGCGGCCTTATCGCTACTTTTTGCATTGAGATAGTTAAGTTTTTAACATTTATAATACTTCGCTTTTGAGGGGTAACTTTATAATGTCACAAACCTTCAAGTTATGGGGTAAAGTAACACGCAAAAAGAAAGCGCACGCATCCAGCAACCAGCAAAATTCACACGCTCATCCAAAAATCAAAATAAACATACGCATCGGGGGCAAATTAGCGAAATGTCAATAATTGCGCTTGCGCAATACGTGACGCAATAATTAGATAACCGATCGATACGACGTTGCGTCACTGGTTTACATGAAGAAACTTCAGCGGCGAGCTTGTGGGGTGCGACCAAAGTATGGCCTAATACAATATACGAGTACAACCTGATAATTCGCGTGCTGTATATGTATCAAATAGGGGTAATCTAGAGCTTGAATTTATAGGTCGGGCATTGCAGACCGTCTTTCAGAGTCGTACTACACTGGGCGCAGCCAACTCGTTTTCAGTCTTATTGTAAACTAAATACTATAAGGCCATTCACAAAATATCGAGTAAGAGAGCTTTAAAAAAACCGGTCAAGTGCGAGTCGGACTCGCGCACCGAGGGTTCCGTATCATTATCTATAAATATCTAAAACCAGTGTAAGCAGAGCCCTGTTCCAAAGCAAAATGTACGCAGTGTGGGGTTACTTTATATTGGTCACTGCTATATACAGACATACATACACATTTACGGTTTTCGCAATTATTCTTTAATCTGTGCTATAAGACCTACCTTCATACCAAATTTCAAGATTCTGCGTTCACGGGAACTACCTTGTAGGTTTTGATTCCCTTGAGAGTTGAAAATTTGCGGAAATTTGCGGCATAAACGGCTGTATCTTTTGATTGCGTTGGCTTAGAATTTTGATTTTTTCACAGTTCCAAGGGGCAGTAGACATGAGTATTTGATATAAATTTCAGCTTCATACCTCCACGCGTTCCTGAGAAAAAGGGTCTTGACAGACGGACGGACGGACGGACAGACGGACAACAAAGTGATCCTATAAGGGTTCCGTTTTTTCCTTTTGAGGTACGGAACCCTAAAAACTATACAATTTACAAATAAATTGTCCGATTACTCACCCTCCTTCAAGTCCCTCTGCTGGAGGAGAAACGTAACGCTGGAGTACATAGAGCCATTTCAGCTGTTTTTTGTGGAAATGTAGACACTGTACTTCTGTTCTTTTTAACAATTTTTTCTCTTTCTTTGGTCACGCGGTAAAAATGATACCTACGCGTGCCAAAATTATTAGGTAGGTACCTACCTAACTTGTATAGGTACTTTTTAGTCTTTAGTCTTCCGCAGAAAGCTATAGGTATACTACTACATTACAAAAACAATAAAATCTGATTCGTAAAATCTCAAATTTACGTTGAGAACTTTCTGGTCATCTTTAATTCAATTACTGGCCAGTAATTTAATGTCAATTCGGGCTACCCAAACGATATCAATCAAGAATCAACTTCTCTTCACACTAATCAACTTTTACAACGTGGGAAAACTATTTTGATGAAATTACATAGATTTATGTTCGTTATTACGAGCACGCAAAGCCTTTATTTCTGTAACTCCATTGTAAGAATAACTTTGTTAAATTACCTATGTGTCCGACACGTTATATTTGAATGCCCATTTTAACTTGGCCTGTAGATATCTTAGCGCCGGAGGAACGTCTAGAAGCAAGGGTAGGTCATGTGCACTGGTGTTTCAGCAGATGGGCGTTTTCCTGTGCTTTTTGGAGAAAGTGAAGGTGCTTCATCGAAAATACGGAACATTCGGACAATAGATATAATTATTTTCTATTTTTGTTAACACGTGTTTGAGTCACCACAGCCTTTTCAGATGCATATTGTGAACTGTTTCGTAAACTTTCGTAACTCTTTGGGGGTTTGAACTTTCAGCAAAAAATTATACTTTCGATATCAGATAATAGAGGTAGAGGCTGTAGAGATATTATTATTATCTCATTTGTTATGAACCTGGTCTTAAATAATTATAGATAATATTATGTACGAATATACTTGACCCTTTTTGTGAAATCACATTATTCAAAAGTAGTAATAATCTGTGCAATCTCTATAATCTATATACTACAAAACTACAGCTCAAAATAATTATTTAAGTAGTTGACATTCGTATTTTAAATTCTGCACTATCTTTCGGTTGTTTATTTTCAAAATCAAACCCTCTTACATACGATATACCTTTTTGGGCACAAACCTCCACATTTTTCAGTTTACCATGAACAAGCAGGTCCTCGAAATTCGAGATACTTTTCCATAACAATAATGGAAACGTAATCCCTTTACAAGTATGTTAATTCCACACAGATAGGGGTTGCAATTGCTGGATCCAGCATACAGCAATCCAGCTGGATCCAGCGCCTTTTTAAACATGCTGGATCCAGCATACATCTTGATCCAGCGATGCGGATCCGCAAACGTATCAATTTCTATTGTTTAGTTTTGAGTTGCCGCCATTTTCGAAAACAACAACGAAACATTGTTAAAACGAGTAAATAAACAATATATTGTAGAGCCGGTGCAAGAAGATACCATGGAGGTAGAAGAAGATCGTGTAGATGATGACGCAGAACCCGTTAAAATGACTTTAGAGCTAGAGCTTGAAATAGAACTTAAAAGAGAGAAGGAGAACTTTAATAAACAAAAGCCAAGTGGTCAATTAGATTACGAAAAGATCCTGAAAAAAGAAATGAGCGTTTATGAGAGCGAAGGAGTGCGAGGTGAACATTTATCTATGGTTTATGAGTATTTAATGACCTTAAAACCGACCAGTGTAGATGCCGAAAGGGCATTCTCAGCAGCCGGCTACATATGCAGTTCTGTGCGAAGCAGGTTGGGAGATAAGACTATAGATAAAATTTGTTTTCTAAGGTCTTACTTTCAGAGAATTCAAAAAAAGAAGTAGTCTCTTATCGTCAGACTTTAAACTGCTTAATTATTAAGGATTAACGAGCGGAGAGAAGATTATTTCAAAGCTTTTTTTGTTTGATACAAAAATACTATTGAAAATTAAAATAGTGTTATTATTACGGTCCTTTTTTAAAAGAATGTTAATTAAATTAATTTTAAAAGAATTTGTGAGACTGATTGCTGCTGATTAGCCGTCCTATCATTAAACATTAACATTATCTTAAATGTTATATGAATATAAGGTTATATGTTTGTTATTTATTTTATGTTGATTATTTTGATCTCAAATTATTAAAAAACCAAAGCAAATTAATATAAGATATCACCAAATGAGTGGAAGATTTCAAAGATTATCGTAAGAAGTACAAATTAATAAAAAAAGTCTTAAAAATGTCGTCTTTTTATTTTCGTTCCACGTTTTGCTGGATCCGCGCTGGATCCAGCTGGATTCAGGTCAATCCAGCAAAAATTCCGCTGGATTGAAAACGCCGCTGGATTGCAATCCCTACACACAGACTGATTACAAACAAGTGTAAATTTAAGGTTTACTTGTTACCCTGCTACATTGTTCTATTTACAGTAACACCAGCTTAGTAGAATAATGACACAAGGCGAAGGAAACCGCCACTTGATTCTGAACCATAATTAGGAACACGGTATCATTTTCTTATAGGTACCTACTACATACGTCATTGCTGACTCTTCCTTAGTGTCCTCTAAGCAAGGTCGAGAGATATGGTCACTAAGTAGGTATGTATATAGTCATACTTAACTAGTTTCCTGAATGATAAGAAACAAATTGTACTGTTCGCCAGGCAGTTTAGGCTATCAATGTAGAGCGAGGTAATTTGCGTAGTCCCATCCATCGGCGTGCCTCTAACAGTCACTTGTTTATTTGTTTGACCATATCTCTAGGTTTTTGGGTTACTTGCTTCGTTTGCAATTTGAAACACTTAAGGTGTGTGCGTAGATGAATGCGTGACGGGAGAAGAGAATGCACTTAAAGTTGTTTTCGTTTCCTATCTTTGTTTGTTTAAAGGCTTTTAATGAAACAAAGGGATGCATGTCGGGACCGTTAGATAAAGTTTCAAAGGCATCTCGTTTGACAACCAACAAAAGGGATAGAGGTTTACTCTACGAAAGCATTTTGCCTTGTAGAAATAAAAAAATCTTGCTTATATGTAGATATTATAAATGTGTAAATTTCTGTGTTTGTTACCCCTTCGCGCTAAAACAGCTGGATGGATTTGAATCAATTTGGTATGTTTATAAAGAATAGGCTCGACTTTGAACGGTTTTTAGGAAAAATTGGTAAATGTGCCAAACACGTGTGTTCATCGCAAACGTTTAATCAACCAACCCTTTAATTCCTTGTTTCGAAAAACATTTACTAATACAAAGTACCTACAACATGCCCTAGATTAGGTATTTACTCTTCATATAAAACATAATAAGAGCATTCTCGTCCTTGACTGCGTCTGTATTTTCCTTTAGTGTGCCAAGTCACACCCTCTCCAAATTCACCAAGGGGCAAACAATCTCTCCAATTGTTTCATTGCCAGCGCTTAGTAATCAAGTCGCTCAGACGTCGTGACTTCTCTGCTTTCGCCCTTATTCTGGTACCTCGTACCTCCATCGATCCGTGCTGTTTCACATCGGGATCAGTCTTCACTTTCTATGGCTGACACATTATACGGAGTCTTAGAGTTTCGGACAATGATCGCGGATGTTCACGATTAACATAATTAACGTCTGTAAAGCATTCTTATTAACGAAAGTTTTGAATTTATTATCGATCTCGTAGTTACTTTCCAGTGGGTCTTATAACAAATATTATGTTTAACGTTGCTTGCAACCTTCTTGTGGTTCTGCAGATTTGTTAATCTCCATGTCCAAATCAAAATTCACCTATTAACCTGGTATAACTACCTATTGCCATTGTAATATGATCTTTTCTTCTATAAAGGTGCCTCAGTGAGTGCGTTGGGAGGGGAAGAGTACCTACCCGAAACCGACGAGCATGAATGAAGAGATTGATAAATGTGGATGAAGCGAAAGAGGTGTCAGGATCGTAGCAAATGGAACAAAGTAGTCTCTGCCTACCCCGTGACGGTATGTGTGTATGTAGGTATGTATGTGCATGTTCAGTGAAATATCGTAGCGACTAATATTTAAATAAGATTGTTTTCTCCGGCAGTTGAATTTTATTTCATTTCTACAATTACAAAATCTTAAAATGTACGTATACATTATTTAGAAAAGTGAAAATTTACTGGTGTGACTATTTCTTTTTAAGGCAACATTGGTTTTATTTTTGGAATTTAATTACAGCGAGGTGTCAGTAGTTATCTCATGTTGACGGTACTTTGTGCCATTTTCCGGAAATCCGGATCTCAAGGGTTTATAAGGACTGTGTCAGTCGCGCCTATTAACTCGCACGTTAGGCCGTGGTCGCTTTCACCCGCCGCACGCGGCCGACAGCGGCCCGCCGCCCGCGGCGTCTGAATGGTGTGTTCGGGAATGCTCGGGAGTGGTCGTTTTCGCCCGCCGCGTGCGGCGTAACGCACGCGGCGGGCGAAAACGACCACTCCCGAGCATTCCCGAACACACCATTCAGACGCCGCGGGCGGCGGGCCGCTGTCGGCCGCGTGCGGCGGGTGAAAGCGACCACGGCCTAAACGTCGATCAGTAAGTATTAACAGCTGATTTGATCAAAATTCATGCCTTATCCTTCGACGCACGCGCAGTGGAATGCGGCAAGGACGATAATAGGCGACGAAAGCTGCCCCACTGACATACTAAGCCTGACCAGTTTATTTGTTTATCTAATTTTAGCGGTAGTATTTTATATGCGAAAGTGATTGTTTTTACGTTCAAAGTCGTAAAGGTTTGAGGAACGGAAAAAGTTTTATTTGCCAGACTTTAGCCTTAAACCTTAGGTGATCTTCTTCTTCGAATGTCGTTCTAGGAGCTCACGGACTGTACTAATTGTTTATGTTGAATTTTTAATAGGTAAATTATAAATAACGACGACGTTCTACAAAATTATACCTACGTACCCCCCCAATCCTACTATGTGTGAGTATGTTTGGATGTTTGTTACTCTTTCACGCCAGAACAGCTGGACAGATCTGGATGAAACTTGGAACATACATAGATTATAGTCTGGAATAACACATAGGCTACTTTTTATCCCGGAAAATTGCGAAATTCCTGCGGGATAGCGATAAACGAGTTCTATGCAGACGAAGTTGCGGGCAACGAGTCGTTTATAAATCCCCAAATCTTACATACCTACATATTTGTATGGCTACTCGCCTACTACTGCCTATCGCGCATAAATCTATTCATTCACAAAAAATATTATATTGCAAGCTCAAAATAAAGTAGGCAATTAATGAAACCGTTATTGTGAAAGTTAAGGGCGCCATAGTTACTAACGAGACAATCGTTCATATTACGAGCTTTTGACCCCATACCCGTAAAACAAGTTGAATCCATCCGTCAGGGCCGCCCTTTGCGGTTCGCTATGAAACCACTACGAGGCCAATTGACTGCATGTGCTAATTCCATCAGTTCCGGTTTGAAGTAGGCTTGTAAACGTCTCAATTCATACCTAGTTTATACATTTCGCATCGAGTTCATTCAATCACAAATAGACGGTGTTTTGTTTTTGTTTATTACTTTCTACGAGTCTTGTGAGCACAACAATAAACTGTTAAAAAGTTTCGGACGAATCGGTGCTTTAAATTACAATTTACCGATTTCGACCGCATTTTGTAGCTCATCGAATTCGATGAATTGATTAACCCAGATTATAACTAATGTTTTTATTACGCAAGTTGTAGGTATGCATAGTTTCCGTTCCATATCATCAATACCACCTATTGCTGTAGGGATGGTGATACTTGGGTGGTTTGTTTATCGCAAACGGAATACTAACGCAGTCGCAATCGTAACCAATTCTTACTACCTCGCCAAGTCAACCTCAAGCGGTCATTCATAAACCCAGTCTCCAAATTGCGGTAAGTAACCACCGAGTAATCCAGTTAATATCAGTGTTAATGCAGAATAAGGTAAATGAGTGTGTTTTTAGTCCAGTGGAGGAGAGAAGTAGGCGAGTGGAGCTCACATTCCAACTTTACAGTTACGACCACATGCAAATTGACAAATATTACCGGACCTGCGGGTTACCGGCGCCTTTGCTCGGGCGCAGGTCATTTTCACTTGGAATCGTTACAGTGTGAACTGGAGGATCACGTTAATTGACAGTTTGAACTACCTATTAAGTAAGCTACAATTTTTTCTAAAGAATCGGATACCTACCTAACTATTCATAATTAAAAGGATTATACATTACATAAGCATGGTGTTAACGGAAATTCGTTTAGATATTTAACAAGAGACTAGATTTAGGTATATTAATCAGGGCCGACAACGCACTGGCATCGCGTAAAGCGCTGCGGGTGTCTATGGACATTTAACATCAGGTGACCCACTAGTTCGTTTGTCTGGCCTCTCTAACATAAAAAAAAGAGAACACCTAAGTACCTAACGTGGAGTTTTTACTGTTTCAACTTCTGTAGTACCTAAACTGCCTGTGATCTCGCTTCTGCTCGATTATTTGAGGATCATCTAAATAAGAACTATCATGAAAAGCATTCCAAGTATTCTCACTAGTGATGTGCCGGATTTCCGTATCGTATCCGTATCCTCATCCGTATGCACGAATATCTGAGGAAAGAATTCATCTAGAGGCTCAAAATTTTACAATAGTCGTGTTAAGATATTCTTGAGTTCATATTACAAAAAATCTACCTACTGCTACAGCTTCGATGTACCGATTTGATACAAGCGCTGAGTAAAAAGCGGATTCACGTTTTTAAAGATCCGACTCATCAATAATCCTAACCAACAACTAATCTTAAGATTGCATCACTTAGAAAACATGTGACCAATATCCGACTCGAGTAAAAGTAACGTCGATTAATGGAAATGGACCACTGAATGAAACACCTATCCCAGTGGGAGTCCAACGTCTTTGAATTGAACGTCCCCGAGTCACTTTCTTTTAAAGTTATCGAACTTATAAATCCAGGGTCGTCTTCATAGTTCGTTGACGCTGTTCCAACCGCATTATGGGAAAATTTAACGCCGGGTAGAATTTATGAGAGCTACTTGTTATTGGGCTCTATCTCCGTTTATAGTATCGTATTCATTTGAAGTTTAATAGTAAAGATACGTAGGACGGCTCGGTTTATAACACAATTAAGTTATTAGGATCTCCTTCGCTTAATTAGGTTGATATACTTGGATAAAAACATTTTAACAGGAAGTCCCTTTTGTTTTTATACTACAAAACTGCATCTCTGGAACAGCTGTCGATTTTAGACATTCTTTCTCTGAACATTGGTTGAATTATACCCCGAGAAATTCTTAATTCCTACCGAGACACAGACGAAGCTAGACGTGGCCAATAATTATAAGTTTTTCGAACATTTAAAAATAAAATAAATAACTGCCATTCATGATTGTGCCGGTTATTGACTAGAACAATTAGTTCGCTCTACCTACGCTACACTTCGCAAAGACAAATGACACTAACACACACAGTTTCAATTCCTTTGTCTACAGTCACGACGGTTGCATAATTACTACATATTCGCTGCCAGGTGGAAATCCCAAATAAGAAAGTGATATGACTCACAGCTCTGATCCGCTACCCTTGCGTATAAATATTTGTTTCATTGACGCGTTCTGGTTGTAGCGAAAGTATATTTGTTTCCTTGTATCTTGTATCTTCGGAATGGACTTTCATTTGTTTCGATTCCGTTTTAAGTGTTTGTATTATTATTATTATCGTCGATTGAAAGTTTGTACTTATTAAGGACAGGATGTATAAATAAAACAAATTTTGTTTTAATACGTTTATTGTTTTTAAATAATTTTCTTTTTGATACGATTAAGTATTCTAATTGGTTAATGTTTGTAAGAAAAATGTTAGTACCCGTCAAGAACACTTAGTTAAATATGAAGTTACGTTAATTACTTATAAATAAAGCATTTATTAAAAAATATGATTCAACAATGAAATGACTTTACTTTAAAAGGTACTGGATTGGTGTGAATTTGGAATGATTATAATACTATGTTACTTACGTTTTAACTTTACAAATGTCTGCAATATTCGATAAACTCACGTCGTTAAGTCAATGTAGAATGGAAAATCTGTGGAAGAAAACATGTTTAGTCTGAATGAACACGGTACATGGGACCAAATTACAATAGATCTGTACGCTATTACGCAAATCACAAGACTTTGTCCACACAGATTACCCTTGACTTTCACCTATTTAAAGCATACATTTCTTTATATAAAGTGAGATTGAAACACTCAAGATTTAAGTTTGAACTGACACTATCTAAGTACATTTTACCTAATCTAACCTAACATAAAAAAATAACCATATTGTTTTTCGCCTTGCATCCAGATCCAGATGTCAGCGTTATGCTTCTGTTTTTCTATCAATTGATACTTAAGCATCACGTGTGTTCATGTGATAAAGAGATTAGCTGGAACGAATATTTATTAGTAAGTACCATTTCCGATCAGTCTCCAGTTTACGCCCACTTGGAAAAATTAGACCAACTACTAGGACCGACTGTCTTTCCTCGTCATTCTAACACGACCAGTGTCAACGACTTTACGCGGCACGCTCGCCTGATTGCCACTTGCAAACTGGCTATGCACAATGAAATGATAGGTTTCGTCATGGGAACCCAAGCCAGTGACCCACTGACTCCGTGCTACGCTTTTGTTTCCTACACTCAAGACTTTCTGCGAAAAATTGCTAGACATTTTGGAAAACTTTCTGTTCGATGAGGTGCATTCTTGCTTTGAAATGGTGATTCATTTGGACAATTTGCTTGCGATGGTAAGTCACGCTACTCTATAAAACGAAGGCCTGCACCAATCAACCGTAGATTGTGCTATTTTCAGACGATATTTGTATGTATTCGGTTGTATCTAGAGCACTTTAAATTTCCACAAAGATTAGGTATGGAATGTACAAACTACAGTTAATAATGTGTATACATAGGTTTAGCTGCATTAAACAGTTGTTTCATAAGCCGTAGCTTCTTTCGATTCAGACGTTGGATTTCACATTCCACATCCCACCAAAGGTTTGCTTCAAAGCATCAAAAGAACACACTCCTGCCACCCTATCGTTACGCCACCGCCTACAGCCTACAGCGGCGCCTATATTCTGAAATAGGACTTCATTCATTGCTCAAAAACCATTGTGAACTGGTTGAACCACACGGCGTCAAAAACGCAATACTGCTACTTGTTAGCTTGAGCCGGTGCACAGCTAGCTTAGTTAGAGCACCGAAAAGTCAGACGCATATTATTCCACATCGGATAGAAACCAGAAATTACATCGGCAAAACACGAACATTATGCGATCATGTCAGTAATATGACCATTAGTATTACCCGCCGCCTCTGGTTCACGTAACTTCCGATTGCAATTGCTGAATTGCAAAAAAACCTGTGAGTTGGACTCGCCCTCGAAGGATTCCGTATTACATTACAATTTTTTAAATTGAGCAAAAAAACAACAAAAACACGTTTCTCTTATGGGGACCGCCCTTTGAATTCAACTTCATGCTATGACACATCAATAAAAAAAACTCTACCTATACAGTAAGTAATGTACAATTTCTAACAGTATTACACTTCAAAAGACACAGCCATGTGACAAACTAACAAGCAAACAGAGGAGCCTTTGTAGTAGGGAAACCGTTGTCACCATTTGAGTACGGAATGCTGGAAACTAACAATCGTTGCTATCTTATTTTAACACACTAGGTACCCCTAGGTATATACCTATCGCTCATGCATTTTTTAAATGAAAGTAGCATACATTAAGTTCTCGAGTGTTATTTCAACTATCAAGATAGCGAGCCGGCTTTAGCTTAGTGTCGCTGTTATGTTGGCTCTACTTTGGCGGTTCATTGTAGGAAATCGGGAACAGCACTTCGAATTTCTGGGACCCTGTGGCCCTGGTACAGCACAAATACATACATGGTCATACTCACCTGGCATCTTCAGTAAAGAAAACTTTCAAGCTTACCACTTGTTTCTAATGTTACCTCAATTGTCGTCACTGAAAAGTAACGATGAAGATTACCTGTAACAAGCAAAAGAGCGATCAGATACAGTCCTTACAATGTACTTAAAGAAGAAAACCATGACCGAAAGAGTCGAAATTCGACTTTGGAGTTAGAAGGGGCTATCGCAGTTGCATACCTGCTAAATAGCATTAGCTATCTTAAATAGTTTCAAATGTTTCTAAGAATGAGACATGTTTTCTATCAGATACACCGCGGTTAGGTACCTTTGATTAGCTCCGGATATATTGACGCAGTTGCTTCCACCACGTATCGAATGGGAGTAGACGGAGCTCAGTCTGCACAGCTGATCTTCAAACCGTAATTTCTCCAGTCTACCCATGATCATGATGCCGTACAACTGCGTCGAAATATCGGGAGCTCATCTTAGCTAATCGCAGCCTATATCTCGTAGAAATATGCCTAGTATTATCATAAATTTAGAAATTTTTAAAATGCACGGAGCGCGAGCACTGGAAATTTATTCATTCGAGCATTGTTGTAAGCGCGGAGCGTTTCGGGAACTCTGGCGCACCCAATCGTTAGATGTCCTTGAGAAGGTCCAACCAACGGGATGGGGAACAGGTTGGACCCACGGACAGACGGACCGACTAGCACAGTTAGCTGCCGCCACCGTAACTGGGTCATCCTATATATATAGTGAAGTTCAAGGCGCAACGCTCATTGCAAGTCAAACTCTCGCACAAGCTCCACGCACTTTCACCGGTGACGACCAAGCTACCTCGTGGAAGACAGTAAAGTGTTTAGTGACTCAGTGATTGCCTGTTCCGGTACCAGATAAAGGTAAGCAATCGTGATTTTTGGCTTGGACAGTGAGTGCAATGGCGACTGTGAAAGTTTTACTAACGGGACTGGACGTTCATCACCTTAAGTGACCACAGTGATCTTAATTGTTGTCATTATGAAATTGAAGGTGTTCTAGTGACTTGGTGAAGTTTATGAGGAATGAGATGTTAATGAAATGATAGTTTCACATAGTTTTTTCATTTCAAAAAAGTTTTCACGGTAGACAGTGGCTCGAAAGTGGTTTGAAGTTTTTATTATAAGTTAATATTTAATAAAATTGAAGTGTGTACTGTTTTGAATTAAATTGATGTAATTTGCCAAAGTAATTGTATACTTTCTTTGCAATTTATGACAAAATATTTGGCACTTATTAATAAATCTATTCTGTTTTTCATTGAACTAATTATTTTCAAAGTAGGTAAAGGGATAAACGTGTGTAATAAAACAAATATAATGGAATTAGTAGCTAATAAATCTCATTGATGAAATATTTCTCGCTAGCTACTCATCGTGTTCCGTGAAAAGTTGCCTTAAGATTGATGCATGACTTTCTGTATTTTTACATGACTCGGCACAACCCTAGATCTGGGTCTACCTGCAGTCACAATAACTTTTATTGCCTTTGAAACAAAAATAACAACAGAGAAAAAAAATTGTTAGTGGTTAGTAAACGCACAAAAACGAGCATGCGGACAAACATTAACTTTCATAGAACCGGAGTTTAAAAAAAGAAATTAACAAAGTAACTTTCCCTTTTAAAGTTTGAAATACCACGCCGATTTAGATAATGAAGACTCAAGACTGAAAACAAATTCTTTTGACCACATTAGTATAGTATTCACCTCGCCACGTGGTAGAACAATGCGATTCGACACGAAAATTTCACGGCAGTTAAGAACTCGTCAGCGCTCTTTTCACTGTCCGTTTTAGTCATGTAAATAAAAACCTTCACTTTTCAAAATAAGAAAATGTACGTCACCCGTTCTGCTTCGAGCCTCAACCGTGAATTTGACTCGGGTTGAAACAATATCGCTAGACAAAACACTATTGGGTAACTTAGGTGTTTTACATAAGGCATTGTAATTGTAATATTATTATGAATAAATTACTTTATTCGCAGTTTCAGTTTCACATATAACTGTTATCATTTATGGATGTCACGTTCAAAAAGAAGGTTAACGTTTCAAGAACATTTAAGATTTTAATTTCAATTCGATGATAACAATTGAATAAAGTATTCCTTTCAACTTGTTTTCTACTATTTGCTAACACCAGTAGTAAAAAGAAGTATTTTGAAATACAAAAACCAAAAGCTCCAAACACTTGAAATGCAAGCTTTCATAGTTTGATCCCAGGTATATATATCATATTCAGGGCTTTTGTTTAAAAAAACCGGGATATTTATTACGCCATTTTATTTATTTGAAAAATGTAGCAACACTATCCAAATTTGACATCATTGAGTCGCAGCTTACGTCACTTTTATTTCGCTTTCTCATTTCACGTTTGTAAACAAAACATATGTAGAGCCGGCGGGACAACTACATGATACTTGTGACGGGTTTCTGCAAGTAATTAAAAGTCTTGAAACGTGAACTGGCCGTCGAAAGTGGCAAGGAAAGCTGTTGCGATCGGAATGGTCAATAGCAACCGGCAGGCCTCGCGTGCCCGCAGTTTCTCACACACACTCAGCCATACTGGAATTATCGTTATGTTTACATTTCCTTTGCAAACCATCGTGTGATAATAAATTAAATCAGTGACATTTAAGCTTCGTACCGTTATTCAGTTGCAGTTAGTGATCTTAAATTCATAAACCTACACGGTGCGCTCTACTAATCTACTAATCCTCCCTAACTCAATACTAAAGCTCAACCTAAAGATGCAATCCAAAGATGTTTCGAGTCTAGTTCAGTATTAAAGTAAAGCCGGGGATTTTAGAATTGGTTGTTCAACAAGGACTTACAGAAATACGAAAACTTTTTTACAATGTAACAATACGATTATCTAGGTAGCTAGTAGCTACCTACTGGCGTTGTTAAATTGTTTATGATGAAAAAGTTCTATCGCGTCACGACTCGTCACTCAACAAAGTGACCTTCTACACCAGCTCTGTTTTTTTTAATGAATCGTGCGTAGTTATCAAAAATTTAGCTAAATTGCTAAATACAAAGTTGTAACCATGTGCAAGCACGGTTATTTCAAAAATGTGACGTTGCAAATGAAGTGGCATACTCATTTAATTTGTTTCTATCTGTATTCTGTATTGTCGGATAGCTTGCGCTACAGTAGGCGTTGCTCTTGTTATTAACCAAACTACCGAATGGCAATTATGTATGCGAGTTGATTTAAACATGAATGATAAATACACCCACATATGTATACATTCTTTCAATCAAACCATTAATGTCACTAGCTATTTTGTCAGTCTAAATAGCTACTAAATATTAACAACGTTTTAGTCATTGCGGTACAGCAAAAACAGCACAAAATTAATAAAAAATTGCAACAAAACAACGTCTTTTGAGACATGGGCATGGGTCGTAAAACTGCCCTAGTTTTTCATGATACATCACAATAAAATCATTTCAACCGCGCCCTATTTATATTGTCCGTTACAAGCGAAAGTAAAGCCAATTGATCCTTCGTCAAATTCATCTTCGTCATTGTTCTTTTGACAAATAACAAAAGGACATTCGTTGCAACCTATGACTGGAACTGTCGCCATTAAAGCTAAATATCGTTGTTCGCAAACCCGATATTCATTAATTTAAACCATTTATCTGAGTACAGATTTCTGTCTACTAGCACTGAAAAGTTGAGCCTTTAATATGCTAATGAATTTGTATGCTAAACGAAATCACGAAAATTAACATACATAGACAGGTAGATACCCCAAAAGAACGGTGGGTACTAGTATATACCTAGTACCTAGTGTGTAAAAAGTACATACTAGGTGGCCAAGTGGTGAATTAGTTTCATCAAAATAGCTCAGAATGTGGCAAAATATATGAAGAACATTTATCTAAGGGGATGGTTACCTTACCGGGTGAAGTCAACATTTATCAACTCTCCCTCCCCCCTCCGGGGTGTGCACCCAGTGTCCCGAATCGCGGTTTTTTGAAATTTTTGAGAAAACTGTTCTCGATACAAGAAAAGTGTGTAGGAACGAAATGTACAGTAAATTTACTATAAATCTGCCATACACACCAAAGCTAAATCTCTTATGGTTTTGGCGTAAGAAGACGCTGAAAATATATATTTTTTTACAATGTATTATATTAAAACTTCAGTTTTCTCAGATAATACTCATTTAACATCTAAATAATGTATGACTAAAATAAACAATGAGCACCCCGAAGGAGGGGGGAGAGTTGATAAATTTTGAGTTCATCCTATAAGGTATCTATACCCTATAACTATACATCTATACCCGTAGATAAATGTTCCCCATATATTTCGCCGGATTCCCCATACAGTGGATTATTTTTTGATTGAGCTAAATAGGTAGTTTAAACGTAGGATTAACATATCACAAGGCAGAAGATGGGCCAGGTATTATCACTATATTAGTATAAAACAAAGTCGCTTTCCGCTGTCTGTTTGTCTGGCTGTCTGTCCCTATGTATGCTTAGATGTTTAAAACTACGCAACAGATTTTGATGCTGTTTTTTAATAGATAGAGAGATTCAAGAGGAAGGTTTATAATGTATAATTCTACGCAGACGAAGTCGCGGGCAGAAACTAGTTAGTAATAATTTAACACTTAGATAACTAATTTCAACCAATCAGGTCAAGAATCAGTAAACGTTAGGATATCGCTATATTAAACAAATTCAGTACCTAACAGTTCTGCGTTCATCTCAGTTCTGTGTGCAGAACTATGATGAAATTTTTCGATTCTATAGTGAAGAGGTTAGGTCAATAGACTTTAGGTTCAGCAGTAAAAAGAGCGCCTAAAATATTGAAAATTAAAGCCAAAAAACAACCAAGAACTTAGCTGAGAGTTTTCCAACTTAAAAACCAGCCAAGAGCGTGTCGGACCACGCGCAGTGTAGAATTCCGTAGTTGCCAGTGGCAATTTAAAGTTGATCGACTATTACTCGTTATAAAGCCTACCTACTTGTGATAGTTTTCCTCTAAACCGCGCAGCCGTGAATTATTTCATGTAGTTATTCGAAAACCACTAAGTACATAAATTTGCGGACCCCTGAATCGAAAAATGTTTTTTAAACATACACATTACCACCATACTCCCAAGGAAGACCCCACATGAGATAGATGAGAAAAAAAAAATATGATTAATAGCCCATGCCAAGCAAATTACACCTTTCTAGTACCTACTAAGAGATTTGAGCTAAGTAGACTGACAGAGAGGCGGACGGACACGGCTAACGAAACTTTAACGTTTCCTTGTTGACTACGGAACCCTGATGAGGCATTAAATTCACATTCGGCGCTCAACTGCAGATCTTATATCACTCAGATCACTTAACATGAAGAGCCAACCAACGAAAACCGATTACGCAATTTCACCGCCTCCAAGTTGGCATTTGCTGACTAGTTTTGAGGTGTTTATGTAACAAAAGGCAGCATGTTTTGTCAAATGTTTAACTTTCCTATCAATTTTCTATTTTTAGCAAATAATTTTCCTGAATAGTATAAGGTATGCAGTGAAACTTTTCGCTTAGAATACGTAAATTAGCGTAAGTTGAACTTACAAGACGACAGGCTTGCGTGACCAACGTAAACACTAGTAGGTAACTATGTATCGCCATATCGTCACCTATGATAAACCAGGTGCATAAGCTGTGCGATTACACTCAAATATTAAATGCCGATGGTCTAACGGACAAGTGGCATACCTACCTATCTTAAGAGGATCGGCGAAGATTATATCACGCTTTGGTGTCAGACTGGCATTTACCGGAAGTGCAGTCCGGAACTAATTACACACCCATTAAAATTCATAATACTTATCCATATTCAAACTAGTCGTTTACAAATCACCGGAAAGAATTTCGATATTTAAAACATTGCCACGATGCCATCATCCAGAAACAGGTAGGCACTGAATCACTTCACTCGCACCCAAAAAAGTTTAAAGTGAAAGTTGTAGCGACGTGAGAGGAATCTTGTCCGTCAGCGTTGGGTAAGCGAAACGATTATAATACAAAAATTATACACCGGCGTTGCCTTTAGGCCAAATTGTTGATTGATATTTTTTACCTTCACTGTTACGGTAGTGCGTGTACTTTGCGAGCGCATCTTCGATCCGTGGTTGGCTGTAGTTTTTTTTAGGAAGTAGGTGAAGGTGTCAGCCGCCAATGAACATGTGCATCTAGAATCAGTAGTACCGTTGTATCTACATCGAGAACGTGGTACTGTTAGAAGGCCGCCACGCATCCAGTGATCGCGTCCGATCTACCGAGACCGTTTGTAGCACATGCTATCTGTTGAATCCCCGGAATTTACTCATTATGACTTGCTCGTCTTATTTTCTTATCTTTTCTATATAGGTACTTTTTCTTTTCGGTATTCCGTAAGGTAAAAATAAAGCCATCTTATCACTTGCGATCGTATAAAAGATAAAACAAATGCAATCGTCTTTTCTCAATCAATGGACATGTTTTCGTTTAGTTAACAGGCCGGCATTTTCAAGTAGATACTGGACCGGCCCTTAAGTAAACTACTTTTCAACCCCATTGTGTCGAGAACCCGCGCTTGAAAAAGATAAACTGGACTACCAGAGCATAGACACCAAGCCACTAAATTGAGATATAACAATAAACTCAAAATGGATTTTTTTATCTACCCCACTGTCCCGAAACACAATAGACAGGCTCTTATATTTTGTTGATTGATATAGGTACAAGTAATAAAATGTAAAAGCAAAACTATTTTTTGCGGCAGACGTAAAGTCTCGTGTATTTAATAACATAACACATATTACGACTTATTAATTAAACACGGATTCGTGCTCACATCCGCATCAAGAACACGCACTCTTGCCAGCTTGTGCAGTTTTAGAAAGCGGATTGCACGCTGGACCAGCCAGTGAGTGGGCGAAAAACAAGCCAAAAAAACGTCCACCACGGAAACGAGAAAACGTTCTAAAAATTCTTATTAACGTTGCTCAGTCTTCAGAACGTAGACACGAGCTGTACGAGAGACAGCAACTTAAAGAAAATAGTTGGATGTAGAGAAAACGCCTATGTTTCCACGGTGAATTTCCGATGAAAGTGGCTGTTGGTCACAGAATAGCAGGTTCAACTCCTCGCTCCGAAATTAGAAAAACGTTAACCTTGCACGGACGGAGGTGGCACACACGCGACCGGCCCGGCTCGCTTTCACCCATCACCATGTTTGCCGCGCCTAGCCGCGCTGTTCTGCGTTACTAGACAATATAATTACACTCGCTTCGAATCAAACTACATACCTAAACATCTTACCAACAGATGTGGTTCGATTCGTTGCAAGTTTTAGAGCAGGAAGTTTAAAACACTATACCTACTATTCGTTTTGTGGTCTTTAATTAGTTTCACGTGAAGTAGTGTAATATAAAAAACACAGAAAAGTACTTTTAGCACTCACAGACAAATTGTGATTGGAGGTGCTACTAACAGAATGATAACAGTCACTATAATTTTACAGAAAAAACCAAGAGTAAAAGTTGAGAAGCTATCTTAAAAAGAAAAACGATTATTTCTAATAAACAATACCTATATCATATGACGCATTAATCTCTCTGTGGAAAATGTAGGCCGCTGAAGCTAAGATCCGCTTCGATCGAAAGTGAGGTTAGTTTCCCGCGCGTTGCACCGCGAAGTTCAGTCGCCTGCGCAGGTTACTGGGTCAAGGGGTCGTTGCCATTTCTACCCACACTTCAATCGAAACGATAAGCCCTTCGGAAGAAAGTTGCTTCGCCAGGGGCAAAAGGGCAAAGTATTTGCCTTTTGCCTCCCATCCCATCTGACATAATACTAAAGAAATTTATGGCAGGTTGGCCAACATATAAATTCATTCTTCCTATATAATAAGCTTCAAATTAATGTTTTCATGCTTAACACATTCTTGAATCTTCTCACTCTAACAAAATAAAATAATAATATGTAGTAAATAGGGAAACAAAAATAGTGTAATTTTGATGTCTGTATCGTTGTAGTTAGCGTCCATAAGAAATGCAAGAAATGTATTTACTAACCACTTCCCGCTTTCTCTCAGCAAAAACGTATTCGTATGGATATCGCGTCTTTTCAAACGTTGCATTGACGAACGCAGCATTGTGAGCACGGCAGTTGCGGTTAAACAATATGCGTTAACTGCGCAGTGTCACATAAAAATAAAGATAAACGTACGTACGTATGCGGTTTTACAAGTAAATAGTAACAAGGCATACATAAAACATAAGCAATGACTGGCCGAGTCTTGCGACAGTCAATTTCTCCGGAGAGAATCTCAGCGGACGCGCTGTCACCGACGGACGACCGGCGCGCCGGCGCAGCGCGTCGACGTGTGCAATTTACTTATTCAATAGTCAACCAAGGCAGATATGCACACTCCTGTAAATAGGTACTTAAATGTTTTCAATACCAAACGGGAAGTTGTCTCTCTAGCAAATCGCACAAGATCGTCGCTATCTATCGATATCGCGAAGCGAAAGCTTTCATTATAACGCAGGTATTTAGGACGCATTTTATAAAATAAATCTAGCTACTCAAAAATTGATAGTGTAGCTGTAGGCTTGTCAAAAACTAAGCATAAACGAGTATGATGCAACAATAGTAACGCGGACAACCAGAAGCAGGTGTACTCGTAAAATCACTCGCTTTTATCGGTCAAAGAAAGTAGACCGCCGAGGCCGATTCGTGACCGTTACCGCTTAATAAGTAGTCTACACAACTAATTTACGTCAATTTTTTTAACTAGCACCTTATTCAAGATAGGTACGAGAAGTGACATCCGAATAACAGTTAGATAAAACCGGGTTATCTGCAATAGGTTAGAACGAGACGCAAATAATACCAACCTTGTCAGTATTTTCGTAACAACTTGGAAAGTCGAACTGAAAAACGAAATGGTCGGCGAAAGCCCTTATGTAGGGATGTCGAAAGCCCTTATGCAGGGATGTCAAAAGGTTTTTGTGTGTCGTAAGTCGTAAGAAAATTCCGTCAGTACCGTAATGGCCACACTAGCTAGACCAATTAGTTTAATGGACATCCTCTAATTAGTCTAAGTCAGCATCCTCGTAAAAATGCACCGAAGGCAATGGAGGCTACTTTCTAAGCAACTCCAAACGCAGGCAATCAATTTGCGCGATTCACTCATCAGAACACTTTCTAATCGACAACGTCCATTGCGCTAGTGTATAATTAAAGAATATTCGATGTGTAATTATTTTAATCAGTAAAAGCTTCCAATGTGTTCCATAACACGTATCAAGTACATACCTACTTTAAATCTTTTATAATATGACGTAATTGGTATCCCTGCACCTACCTTTACTTTTACAGAATTACTTACTGTGTGACTTACGAATATTTTTCCGTTGTCAGCAGGATGTGTCAGAAGGCAGCAGGTTGGGCGCTATTAGCCCTCATCAGTTCCTCGACGATTCTTCACACGATTGCGTACCCGCAGCATGCTCCTCTCATATCACAGGTGAAACCTAAATTATTATTTCTACCTCTCCCGCATTTACCTACCCAGTACAAAAAGGCAGGAATATCGGGCAGGAATACATAAAAAGCAGTATGGTGTAAGCTTAATCGTACAGCATAGTAGGTATGTCGTTGTTTGAAGAATTTATTAGTTTTTGTTATTATTATGATTTTTATAGCGCATGAAAAATCGTAGCGTTCAGTGAAATAGGTATTTGAATTATCTGTGTACTGTGAAACCCGTAGTGTGTCTAGTTCAATGTTTAGTATGTTTGAGAAAAAGCATTCTGCTAGCTGAAAAATTCTCCGGATTTGGGCATCGAAATATTTAGTTTTATAAACAGTGGGTTATGTCAAATTACAATATCAACGCGTTTGGCGAAATGGTGTTATTATTATTTCATTGATCGAAAATCGTTATTTTAACGTTTCAGTCAACAAGTAACGTACGGACACAAAACCCGCAATACTATAGCAACTCGCTGCCTGCACACGGCCAGCAAGCGCAAGAACGGAAATTTGCGGAGAAACCCAACGCGCTCAAGAAAGTAGCGCTCGACGACCTCGACGATATCCAGAACAACTCCATCTCCGATGGAGGCTTCTCATGGTCCAACATGCTTGGTAAGGAGTATAGTTATCTTCCAGGTGATTTGATTATTTTATTACAAATAAATAATAAAACGCTTTTAATTAAAATTTTAAACAATTCGCAAGTTATATTTAGGCAAAATAATAAGAAGGATTAAATTTCAGGAATGCTAAAACCCTTTTCAGGAATGATAATGCAAATGTTGTTCAACCCCGGCGGCACGACGGGCCCCAACAAGAGTGACAGTCTCGACACGGATTCTTCGTCAGTTTCCCCCTGGGCTAACCTCTTCTCCATGGGACTCAAGATCCTGACGGCCATCCTGGGCGGTGGCGCCTCTAGCGACGGCATCGACAAAGTAGACAATGGCTCATCACCCATGCAGGTATATAAATCCCTTCGGTAACGATACAAACACTAAATAATTCCCAATTAACCGAAAAAATAATTTATTTTAAAGCATATTCACGCATCATTTAGAGCAATGGGCCATTTAATTTTATCCTTATCCACTAACATCATTTCTGTAGATATAAGTCTTCGGTCACTATTTAGTGTAAAGGCACTTTGCAAGTTTATCCTCACCCGTAGAACATCATTTAGTATCCATTACGTAGTTTATCCCTAATACACATTAATTTAACTACTACCTTCACTGGGGTAATCTCAAGGAACATAATGCCCACTTCAGTGGTGCCTAAATATACCCAAGCAAGATTATTTTTTTGGGGAATATTTCCTTGAGCTTCTTCCATGTTTGAAATGTAAATAGTCATGTTCGGTTATGGAACCGGTGTCGCATCTCGCTTGCTTCAGGGTATATTGGCTGCGGTACTGTCGACGGTGCTCGGTGCAAAAGATCCTGACCAAGTCGCCTCCATGGCAAAACAGGCTGGAGAGGTACGCAACCCATCCCTCCTCTCCTTTTAATACGTGCAGTTGCATAAACACAAATAATCACTGTAGTAAGGTAAAGCCAGGACGTAGGTATCAAGGTTTACTACCTAATAATCTGCATGTGTTTTGTTTCCCGATCGCCAATATACAAGATTCATCATTATGTTTTCAGTTCATCAACATCGTTGTGAACCTCTTGGACGCTCTGAAGACATCTTTCTCCCACCGCTCCTTGGCCGCTCGCTCCATGGGCCGCAAGGACTCAGTCAGTGACGCCGCCATTGCTGGTATTGCCATGCTCAAAACCTACGTCAGATCTTTCGGTACTAGCGATGACAAATGTCTCCAGAAATATGTGTGCGATGCTAACAACGAATGCTCTTCCGACATCGGACCCAAGAGCGTCTTCTGCCAACTTGGAACGTGAGTAGACAGACTGTGTTTCTTGTCGTTGATTGCTTTGTTTCGTGAAGGAGTACTGACAATTTAATTCTGTTTAACAGTTACGCAGCCAGCTTCGTCCTAGAAAGGCAATCTGGTGGTACCTTCGACGAGTTCTATGAGGCTGGACGCCGCGGCCGCTCAGGAATCGACTGCCGCCAACTGTACCTCCAGTGCAATGAAGTCTAAAGCCAAACATCGATCCCATATTAATTTTAAATCGCCAAATCATTTTAAGCGTAGCCAGACCAAAACAGCAACAGTACATCCAAGTTTGTAATTTAAAAAGCGTAAAATTCAAATCTGTATTAGAACAGATTTCTTTTAAATGAAATTTAAGTCCGCTTCACATAATATTATCGCAAATGTGTAGTGCTGCATTGTCAAAATCAAAAATAGTTTTTTTTTGTCTCGCGCTAGAAAATTAAACAAAAGGGTATATTTTTAGATTGCCATGCCTTATTTTACTGGTATGGATCATAGTTTGTCCCATCGCAAAGGCTAATAGGGCGCGGAACGTAGTGTTGTATTAATTTATTTAAATTATTTATTTAACTTATTTTAGAAGTTAACGAGTAGAAATTTTAATATCTTAAAATGAGGGAAAACATTATATTGTAATAATTGTGCCTCGACGGCCCTGTCAATTGAATATTAAAATTGGCACGAGTTTATAGTTTGAAATAAACAATTACAATTCCGCCAATTTCTCGATAAATGACGACTGATGTAAAAATCTGTGTGATATAAATCGTTTATATCACTGAATAGTTTAGTAGTAGGCATTGTATGTATTTAATGTGTTGTGTGATTGAGGACGTCCTTGTGTGAATGTGTGTGTAAAATAAAATAATAAATTATTAAAAAAATTTTTTTTATTCATGCTCCTGCAGTGACAACTATTACGGTGGCATTTCTGGCGGTGGCACCGCCAGAGGTCAGCCTGACCTCAGTTTTAGTTTGACGTTACAAAACGTATTTGTTCCTCGGAGGAATAAGGCATTTGTCCTCCACTTTGTCGTCTCATGTCACTAAAAGGCGATTGAAGGGTAACGATTGTTATTGGATATTTAGAGAAAATTAACAACCACTTGAGAAATAACCTACATCAAGCAGTTTTTTTTTTAAATAACGTTGTCAAATATTACTTGCTAAAGCAGTCTTTTATAACATCTACACAACAGCACGGTTTCTTAGTGGGGTCCATGGATACCTTAGGGATCGTATCATGTGTGCCAGGGGTCCGCAGCATCACAGTTAAGCCTTAAATTTTAAGTAAATATTCTTGAAATGTTTTCTTTTCCTTGGACTTAGGTCATGATTAGGAGTCCATGGAATTTTTGAAATCTGCAAGTCCGTGACCGCAAAAAGTTTAAGGAACACTGGTCTACAGCCTCACGGTTAAAATGTCTAGAAAACCACCGTCTGAGGTTACCGCTACAATAACGTTTGTCGCATCTTGTAGGCAATTTGACGTGAATTAGAGCATAATAATACAGAGCACCCATGACCATGACTCGAGCACATCTCGTCAGTGCCTTGACATCCGCACAAAGTGACGCGCGTGACAGTCAAAATGACTTTAGAAAACATGTTGACTAACATGGGAATCGGGACGAAACAGCTCAATGAAAGGTTTGTCTTAGTTGTTACCTTACAGAATAGTTTTAAATAATCATCCTACTTAATAATTAACATATTCAAAAACATTTTGTGGATGTCCCGGCTAGGTAATGTAAATGTACGTAACATTTTTAGGTATGCGGACTTCGCACAACCATCGCACGACCATAATGTGTATTATGGTTATGAACATTCGCAACCTTCCCATGGGCATGTAGCATACTCGAAACAGTAGGTACAATTTTAGTTTATTCGTTTCCATACATTTTAGTTTTACTTGGTTTTTGTGTGTAGGTTACTATACTTGCATTGCACCTCTAAACCGTTCCCTTAAACGAGTACGATCGAGTGGTTCTTGAAGTTAATTATAATTTTTCCTTGTATTTGGTATGTTTAGGTGGTTGACAGACGGACAAGAAAAGAGCTTCGTTATTGCTTTCAAAGGCTCTAATCAGTGCCAAGTGTGAGGACCACCAAAAATGCTTTATAATGTTTTTTATTAGGGGATTTATTGTGAAGATTCAATATAAAAACAGTGGCAACATTTTTTAACCATTATGTTATCTTTAAAATTACAGCAGCTATCATGGCGGCGGCCACAAAAGCAATGCGGCTATGCAAGCATTAACACTGCTAGCGTTTCTTTTTTTTCTGCACATACTTCAGCAATGTCTGAAGGACCACATGACTGCCATGCAAACACCGCAAATCATGGTCATGTCCGGAGGCCGCGAAGGAGAAGTTAACATCGCCAAAAGAGGAGGAGACATAAAGAAACTCGACAAAAGCGGCAACGTTGTGCCGACTGACGAGAGACTTGGATCCCAAACAGACTATAATAATAAACATAAAAATGATAAAATTAATTTTCCCGAGCTCGAGACGTCGGACGATCTATATTTAACGAAAATAACCACGGCCGAAAAGTCACCAAAAATTGGATCGCAGAAATATAAAAGTTATTTTAAAAATTACGCTAATCGAAGCTCTGGGTTTCCACAATTTGTTAGTGCCCAAAACGATTATTTGTGAACATGAAATTAAATTTAAGTATTCCAGATATTATTATAAAACGAAATAAATAAAAGGACAGTATTATTCACAAGGGCTTTATTTCATTACCTGTCTCAAAATGTACACCTTAGTAACTCTAGTTTTATACTAGTTAAACTAAAGTAAAATTCCCTAGGATTACAATATGAAAAAAGACAAGCTAATTATGAAGCTGTACTGGCGCAGCGAGAAAGGGTAACGACAGTCCCTTGTTCCGTGTAATAAACTAATAATTATAATCAACAATAAAAAATTAAAACAGGTATTATTTAATTTTTCTAAGTGAAAAATAGTGCAACAGAGTTAACTGCATAATAAATATATTTCTTAACCAGTTATCAAAATTTGATTTGGATTTAAACGAGAAACAAGGGAACAGAGGCCACCGGTATGCCATTTAGTCGATTCTACATTAAGGGTCTCACATATACTGGGTGCCGGATTATGCTAGCCACGCCACTGATTAGCTGACAAACTAAATCATAGTAAATTGCCCGTCAATGGGGGCTACCGCGTGTGAAATTTGCCACTAGAGGCGCTAGTGTCGCGTGAGGTCCAATAACATTCACTTTTCACTGGTTTTGGCGGGCTTCGTGACATAAATTATAATTTCTTTCATTTACTTGTTGAAAAGTGATTTCCTTCGTGAAATTATCGCAAATATGGATTATTTGGCGATGAATGTGAACACTTTGCAAGCGGAATTAAGAAAAAGAAGCGCAAAAATAATTGGCCTCAAAGAGCTGCTTTCAAAGGTTTATTTGTTTACTGTTTACAAACTTATTTTTTGCCAAAAGTATGCTTGTTTGCCGAGGTAACAGCTATGTTTTTTCTAGCTAAGTATACCTCTGGACCTTAGTCGACAGTGGCGCCAACTGGTGAGCAAAGAAACGATAGTCCCCCATTGCTTAGCTTTGTTTCGAAATAATCGAATGAAATAGTACCTACCATGAACTGGCGTGACTTTGCTCCGCAGCAGCGTTAAAGAGTAGTTTGTCAACGAATTCACACATTTTTATTCACGTTTTCTATTGCTACTCTAAGTCGATGTCTTCACTGATATTTTTGTCAAAATGTAATGTTTGTAGCAATTCAACATTACTAATCTTATATATTCAGTAAATAAGGGTATTTGAAACATAAAAGAGGAAACAGTACTGGCAATTTGCAACAAACTGAATCTTTAAATTTTTTGCAAGTTAAAATTTACAAGAACCTCTTTGCAAATGGTATTGTAAAATTAGTTTTAGGAAGTTTCACTGTAAAATAAGAAATAATGCCCCCCCCCCCCCCATACCTCTTAAAAACAAAGTATCGCTTTTGCTTACATTTACATTAAAACTATTGAGTTTGTTGCAAATATGCTGTGCCATTACGTCTTATATAAATGAGTACTTAATTAAACTTAGTCTGAGTTGCACATTAACCAGAACCGACGATTTTGACATATATTTGACAGAAAATCTTTGAAATCCTATTGTTATAGAAACTTGGTGCATCCCACCCAAATACATAAACGCTTGTTAAGCTTTGTTAACTTAACATTCGTTTGTCATAACTAGGCAAAGAATAAAGATAAAACTGTTCTTATGATAGACCCGTAACTTATAATCTTATTAAAGGGTCGAAGTCATTTTACCCACCCAACTTTTGTCAAGATTAAAATAAAAAGGTATTGAAACCCCAAGTTCTTTAACGCCGGGTTAAATTAAAAGGTAATGCCATGAGTGGAATTTGAATTCATTTGAATATTTGTTTTAATCCACAGACGACTGGTACTTACTGTTTTTTTAAATCAACTTAAAAAAAGGAGGTTCTATGTTCGACTGTATGTATTTTTTTATGTGTTTTATCCAACTATAATATTACTACTAAACTTTTTCCATATCTACTTAATTTGCTTATGTCTTTAAATGTATCATTATAATACATCAATAATTAGCGTACTTAACCTCGAACCGTCAAACAAACTAATAATAATGACAAAATTAAAAAGTACAATTTCGACAAAGTTTATCGTATAAATGTGCACTGTATAATTAGTAAAAATGCACGAATGCTGGCTTTGTTACTTTGCGTGGGTTTATAACCAGCAATTTAAAGTAAAAAGCGAGAAAATGACACCCGTGTCAGCCGTCCTGCAGACTTCACGAATACTCAATTTCTTTTCACTCTTTCAATGTACTTAGTTTGCGTAAGCGCACTAGAGCCCATAGTAGGATCTGTCATGCGGTTCCAGTCCGTTTGACCTACAACAAATCCAATGGCACGCATCTTCTCTTGCTCTCTGCTCTCTTCAATATCCGCCCAGCGTACCTGTTTTAATTACAATATGATGAAAATCCGCGACGATTTGTAGAGGGAAACTATTAAAAAAAACTCACCTTCCTTTTCTTTATATATTTTTTCTGTAGATCATCAAATTATTCGACATAAACCAAAAAAAGCTACGCGTTATGGACTGCTGTCCAATTGGTAATGAAAGAAAATCCGGCAATCGGAAAAAACACGGTACATGTATAGGTCATACAAACGTCATTTTTTATGCACGATTGCAACCCGACATTTAAAAAATCGTTCTTAACTTAAGAATAAAGCGATAAGAGGTAGGTTTACTCACCGACTTCTTCCCCGGCTTAGCTGTGGTTGGTTTCCAGTCGTCTAACTGAAGGTAGTCTGCCATTGAGAGCTGCGAGGGCCGGAGCGGCTTGTTGGTGCCGTCGAGTCGGGCTGCAACAACGTACCAGACATTCAGCAGGGTAATATTTCCACATCTGGCATCGTGTGTTTGGAAACAAAGGTTTCAAGACGGGGGAACACAATCGTGACCGCGTCTTACTTAAGTTAGAATACCTTCTTTTATTAGCTATAGCTCGCGCTACTAACACATTTCTTAAAAATCGTAACATTTGTTTATTTTTAAGTTTCGCAGGTAAATACAAAATTATTGATAAAATTAATGAAAAGCGTAACTCATAACCTACCTAGTTGCGCGGCGTCATCCAATTTCTCCCACTTCGAAGTAAATGAGCTTTCAACCTGTGACGGAGCAGTACCTTTACACGACTCTTAATAAAAGCTGGAAAGAAACTTATTAGCCCTAACCCTCACGACACTGTAGCCATATTAAAAAACGAACTAAGAACATCAAATTTATGATAAGTTTCTAAATTCTATTTCAGAATTGAGAAAAAATAAAGCCTTCATCGGTTTCCTGATCCTGATTCCGATCGCTTGATCCTAAAGAGTGATGATTATTACGATTATTGAAGACATTCATCTTGCGATTATGTTTTACTTCTGATCCTACTTGTAAAGGAATAACTGCATTCGGTACGCAGGACAAGTGAGATATTAGAAGCATACCCTAGCTAGACTTACTAAAGTAAGTTGCGTTAGTTTTTTTGTCATCAGCAGAGGCTATGAATACCGCCGGAGCTCAAGATTGAGCCCTCACCTCAGTTTCTTGCGCGTCCTCCATAATGACTTCGTCGTCGATGTCTTCCATTTGCACGTCGGTAATAGCTGCGTTTTGCAACAGGGTCGTGGCATCCAATTGAATGTGGTGATCAGGTGTTGGGAAGAATCTGGTGCATACCACCTGGACCTCACCCAGAGTCCGACCGTGGATATTCCTCTTGAAACATATTTGTGAATCCATCTCCATCGTACAAATGTACACCTGTAATCGACGTAATAAGTTATTCACGTGCTTCGACTGAGATCACTGGCAATAGCAATTATAATACGCACCTGGAAACCATTCTGTCTAGCAAAATTCCAAATATCTGCGTAGCTTCTTAGAGTATCATTTACGGCGTCATATATCAAAAAGTTGAAGTATCCGTCTGTCAGAGATCTCTTGAACGCTCGTTTTAACGAGTTCAAGTAAGTTTCCTCTGAGCTGGCATCATATTCATATTTCAAAGATGGTTTCTTAACCTGAAATAAATGAAATAAAACAAATTATACACAACTAATAAATAGCATAGAAAACCATAAGATACCGTACAGTTTGTAGGAAAGCTTTAGAAGTAATATACAAATAAGCAAATTATAAATATAAATATTAACAAATCTTTGCGTTATTGCCAAGGCAAATTTTTACTCTAAACCCCAAAAAAAAAACCTTTGGAAAACAAGATCGTACATTCGAAGAACGAAATTTTTAAATTCGCTTCTAGTTCACCATTGCAAAATGTGACTAGCCACGCATAGTTTTACAAGCTATCCCTTTCCACGATATACCGGCAGAGAAAAACGGTGCAAGTAACCGCGCGCGGTTCGCTGAAAGTGCAACACCGGTTTTTAACCTTTTCACAGCCAAGCATCTCTTGTGTCACTCGAAACAGTCAACTTCACCTTGTCAAATGAAGGTGCATTTTAAACTGCATGTACTGGCTTCATATCGAGTCAATGGTTGCGAAAAGGTTAACGTCCTCTCTTGCGGCCAAGTATATTAACCTATTCACTGTTCTGAGGTAAAATGTGCTTAACTATAATCAAACAATTCAACTAACAACTTTTCCAGTTACAGGATCTTTCTCTTCTATTTCGCCTTCCTGCATAAAATAATCATCAATTGACATTATTCTAGCTGTACCGCCGTGTTCTGCTTCCCGGTCCCGAATTAATTTAGCTAAGTAGGATTTACCACTTCCAGGAGGTCCTGTAAATACAAATTGGTTATGGATATCATCTATACATTATAATAATACACATAATAAATCAGTAAAAAAGTCCATGTATGTATATTAAATAAATTCATCAAAAATAGAGTGCTAACGATTACGAAACACAAAAAAGTAGATTTTATCATTTTTCTCTGTCTGTATGTATGTATGAATGTGTTCATTTACCTATGTCTGTGTTCGCTAATCTCCAAAAATGTTGGAACGATTTAAATGAAATTTTGCGTGGTGGTACCTACCTTATATCATTGGTCGATATTTTAGATATTTTCAATCCCGGAAAATTAAAGCGTTCCCGTGGGATAGTTAAAAAACTATAATAACTTATGCAGCTTGGTACACAACAACTTAAGCATCTAATTAAGTAAAATTGGCGTGCTGACACCTTATATTCCCGCGGTTGTAACATACATACATAATTAGTTGAAGTTTGGTATACAGTGAGTTTCAGTCCCAGGGACGAACATAGGATAGTTTTTGTCCCAGAAAACAGCATAGTTCATGCGGGATAGCGTTAAGCGAATTCTGCGCGGACAGAGTCGCGGGCAACAGCTAGTTTATGATAAATCATTAAATTTGCATTAAATTTAAAGAATATTGCAAATCAAATAATACCTCGTAGGATGACAACAATTTTCTCTGGTCGTATTTCGCGACCTGGTGGTTCTAGTAAATCATCAATCATAACAACATGTTTAGGTGACTCGTTCTTCTGTTCTGGTACTTTGGCTTTCTTAGTTGTACTAGAACTGTCACTTATCGTACTCTCCTTACTTCGGCCTCTTTTCCGAGAGTCCTTATCACGACTTAAACTGCGATTCCTAAAGTCATCTCTTTTAAAATCTCGCTGTCTGTCTCTGGATCCCAAATCTTCACGGTCTCGCCCTCTATCTCTACTGTAGTCATCACGTCTGTGAAAGTCATCACGTCTGTTGAAGTCCTCATGCCTGCTGTAGTCGTCACGTCTGCTGAAGTCATCACGTCTACTGTATTTGTCGCGATCGTCATATTTTCTCTCATCAAATCTTTCATCAGGTCTTCGTCTATCGTCATATTCATCCCTTAGAGGCCCTCTTAGATCAGGTCTTCGTCTATCATCATACTCTTCTCTTGGGGGCCGTTTTTCTTCAAATCTCCGTCTATCATCATACTCCTCTCTTGGGAGGGATCTTATGTCTCTTGGGCTTTCTCTGAACTCTTCCCTAGGATATCGACGTTCAAAATCCCTTGGTTTATATTCTCTAGGGATGCCATCCATTTCAAAACGTCTATCTCTAAATGTATCTTCCGTTTCAAACCTAGATTTTCTCGAAAATAATTCATCAGCTTCTCGTTCGAAATCTCTTTTCATATTATTATCACCATCTTTGGAGATATGATTGTAATCAAATGTGTGAACAGGTTCAATAAATTCCCGTGCTGAAATAGAATAATAAGAATAAAGCAATTGATAGTACAATTTTCTCAACAGTTTTACATAAGGCAGTAACAACAATTGTACATAACATGACTGGTGAAAAAATAAAAACACTTTTTGGTAGGAAATTTCAATGTTTTTTTGAGCTAAAAAATATAGGTATGTTTAGCTGACAAGTGCTTAAAGAAGGTATTGCATTAGCCAGGATTTGGACCTAACAAGATTTTTTTTAAATATCACCTAGAATAAACAAGTAAACCTACAGCTGAGCCATAGCCATACTTTTTTTCAACCCGACCCATTTGTAGATCCATTTTATTATTACGAGTATATGTTGGGCCATGCATATAGGAGGGTCCCATAGCCAAAATGAAGTGAAACTGATTACTACTACAAACGCTGACCCGCTAAATTCAAAGAATCGTATTGATGTAGGAGGAGATTATGATCTTTTGTGCAAGATGGACTGTATTTTGGCGATACCTCTGAAACTACAAGAGCTGTCCCTGTTATTAGCTATGTCAATTATACTCGATCCGCATCTCCCTCCCCTGAATGGTTTTTTCTGGTGTTGACACTAATTATTAAACCTAAGGTGTCAAGTCATAAAACGCTATGGTGTCTTCAAAATTTTTATCTTGCAATAGGTTGGTTTTTAGAACCACTGCTTTATTCAGCAACTGCTTCAAATTCCCATAGCAACAGCAATAACTTCTTTGGTATTATGTTTCATATTTAATCTACTTCAACTTAGAACTTAGAACGAAATCTAGTTTGCTCAAAAAATATTTGGTACAATATTGAATTACCTTTTAATCTTAGAGGTTTGTGCTCGTATTCAACAATAATAGATGGAGTAAACAATGGCTCTTCAACCCATTTTGGCCTCGCTGGTTGTGGAGGTGGCAGGGGTTGTTTATTGATTCCCTGATTCATCCCTTGTTTCATACCCTGGTTCATCCCCTGGTTCATCCCCTGATTCATCCCCTGATTCATCCCTTGATTCATACCCTGGTTCATACCCTGGTTCATACCCTGGTTCATCCCCTGGTTCATCCCCTGGTTCATCCCCTGGTTCATCCCCTGATTCATCCTCTGATTTACCACTGGATTAATCTCTTGATTTACCACTGGATGAATCCCCTGATTTATTCCTGAATTAATCTCCTGATTCATCATATTATTGTTCATAGGCCTATTGTTGTGAACGCCTCTAGAATAATTATTACCGTCGTCATGGCCTGGCGTACCCTGCATGAGTGGCCTAGGTGGAGGGATGTTTGATCTCATAGGTTCTCTGTGATCAGATGGACCTCCTCTTTGAGAGCCTCTAGGAAATTCGGTATTATCTGGATATTCGTGAACATCCTGCATAAGTGGCCTAGGCGCAGGCATGTTTTGTCTCATAGGAGGCCCTCTTGGATGCATGTTTTGACCAGGATAATGATTATTTCTGTTATAAAATGGCTCTTGCGGCATATTATTTTGGCTGTCATTATTTGTTCTTGTTTGTGGGGGATAAGGCTGCTGTTGTACGTTAGATTCATGACTCTGGTTAGGCGGATAACCAGGCGGCCGTTGGTTATAAGGTAGATTTGGTGGTGGACTCTCATATTGTTGGTTGGATAAATTACGATTTCTATCCCATGGAATGTTTGGAGGAGCATTATAGTTACTAGTATTGCTATTACTAGGTGGATTAGGTCCAAATGGACCTTGAGCATTAGGCGTGGTCTTAGGTACACCTTGATTTTGAACCATTGAAAGAATATTCATTATTTTTTCATCTCCGAGTATATGATTAATTCCCTTAGAAATTGTACTGTAGTCAGGTGGCAGTTGCCTGGCTATTGTTATATCATCTGTTATATCAATAACATCTTGCTGTGCGCCCGACTTATCATCAGGAACCAAATCTAAACCTGGAATGTCTTTAGCTGATCTAGATCCAGGTAAGAAGTCAGAATTGCTGATGTTAGCAGAGGAATAGTTTTCACTTTTAGTGTTTAGCTGTTGACTAATTTGCTGCTGAGCATTTTGATGCTGAGCACTTTGGGCCTGAACATTATGATGCTGAGTCTTTTGATGATGATAAGATTCAAATCTGTCTTGTGGGTCGATATTTTTATTACTTCTGTTATAACCACCTTGCGATTGCATATTATTGTATTGCGCATATTGGGAATTGTCTTGGTAATTTTGGGAAGATTTATTATTTAAGTTTTGAGGTAATTTTTGATTTTGTTTATAGTTATTTTGTGCATTATCTGGTGCAGTCCGGGTCGTTTGCCCAGTTGCGCTGCTTTGGCTTTGAGACTGCACATTATTGTCAATAGTGCTCTGTAGTGGGGGAGGTACAGCTGTTGATATATTACCTGGAGCAGTTTTGCCTGTCGCGGGTGGAGTCTGGCCCAGCAGTCGCGCCCTCTTTTGTTTCATCACCTGACGACGCTCTAATAACTGTGCCCTGCAAGTTTCAAACTTTTGCTCATACTCATTATAAGCCTGTCTGTCCGGATGATTAACGTTCTCGCTCTTCCACTTTTGGATCTCTTCCTCCCATTTTTCGAACTGGATGTCAAAAAGTCTCTCTTCCTCCGCAAGTTTCTTCAGAGCTTCGGTATTGACACCTTGTTGTGGAGGTTCGTTGCGCGCTTCCGTACCTTGCTGCCAATTTTGAGTATTACCTGTAGGAACGCTAATATTATTAGAACTCCCTGAATATGGCTGCTGCTGTGAGGTAGGTGCCTGAACTGGGGCAGGCTGGCCAAATAGTGGCTGGTTGTTTTCATGTGGCGGAGGTGGAGGCTTCTCCGGTGGTGGCGGCGCTGGTGGCGGAGCAGTGTTAGCAGCAGGCAAAGGGGGCATGACCCCCATAGCCTGCATGGACTGCATCTGTTCTGCATACTGTAAAAAACATGTAATCAATTCAATCATTTGCGCGAAATTTGAAAACCATACATCATCACTGATTGATATCACATCAATAATACTTAGGGTTGCCATCTCTAAAATTTGGAAAACAGGACAAGACGCGTGAAAACCCCGGATTTTAGAGTCCGAAAGCCGGACATGTCAACAAGATCGTGACGGGAGGGGCGGGGGAACCGTGAAATAGTGCGTGTCGCGGGCGGCCCAAATTTTTTTTTTTTTTAATACCCGGTCTTCAAATGAAACCTTCCCCGGACGCTCCCCGGATGCCCTCTAAACTAGGACAAATCCGGGGAAACCCGGACGGATGGCAACCTTAATAATACTCTACCAATGACTTGGCATTTCCTAACTTTTAAAGTGTGATGTACAATTTACAAATTACATAAATAGAAAAATATTAAGTAGGTACCTACAAAATATGATTCTGACAGAATTGTGCCCTTAAAAAAACAGGAGACTGGAAACATCATTATTTTTTTCTGAGGTTTGACCCCTTTTTCTCAAATTTGCAGTTGAGTCCTTTGTGTAAGGCAAGACTCGGGTTACAGCAATTAATGAGATAGTGACAGAATAGAAAACAATCAATCACAGTAGCTTTTTTAATATAGTACTTTTTCATTTATTTGTAAGTCCATACCACAAGTAAAATGCCAGTAAATAAATGTTATGGATCAATTTACACTAATTGATCTAGTACCCAACTAAGAAAAGCTTGTACTATCAGGAAGAAGGATAAATGGTAGGTAAAATATTTTTATACGATATTGCATAGTTATTTAAAGTTTTTTTATATTTCTATATACTTTTAAAGTTTTCATTAGAGTATGAAACTTAGTGTGTTCCGTACAACTTGGCAAGTTTGTGAAATATTGTTAATGCTTGCGTTATAACAAATAATTTTGTGTCACCCAGAATACTTCAACGAATATAACATCTAATTTTTTCACGATGTCTTGAGAACAGAATGATATTCACATCTACACAAAAATTCTATGATACCATGTTGAATTGAATCTACGGCACCAAGCTTCATCACCAGGATAGCTAACCACCAGATTCTCCAGTTCGCTTCAACTATTCAACATTACTATGCTATGTATCAGGTTGAATTCAGTAAAATTTATTCAGTGAACAGATACGATTTTTATACAATCTGTTTCCAACGTATTTTAATCGTCACTTTTCACATATTTATCAAAATTTCGATTTTCTATGAAATGAATCGCGATCTGCCTCTGCAGTAAGTAAATAATAAGATCAGCGGCAATCAATGATCCAAAAACTCAATATGTACCTTCTCTCCATATTGGCTCTGCCACTGTGAATACTGTTGTTGCCATTGAGTCCATTGTTGCCAGTTTTGCTGCTGCACAACAGCCCATTGTTCAGGTGTATAAGAACCCATGTTTAAATCAGGCGTCATTTGAGGAACACCTGGATTCCAATGACCCGGCATTTGCCAAGCCATGTTGGATAGTCCTATCCTTCACTTTATAAAATAAAATTATTTTATATCCGCTCTAAATCTTGCTCCCAACATGTCATAAAAACATTAATCAAAATACGTAGAATGGTATTTTTTCACCAGTTAGAAGAACGCGAAACGGATGACAAGACAAGACAGTCAAATGTCAGCGATATCACATCACATACCAGTGCTGGCTGGCGGCCATTTTGATTGCTTGCTTTAGCTAGTGCTTGCTAATGGCGAACGAAACGAACCCACGGGGCGAAACCGAACGGCGTTACATCAGAATGTATAGTGATGTATCTTATGTCATTAAATAATATCGATAAACTGAATGTCCAATCCGGAAGAAAAGAACATCATTATTCGTTCTCTGAGGATAAAAACAAAGTTCGGACGCTTGTAATCTTTTACAACAATGTTTAAATACAAATAATTCATTTTCTTGTACCGTTTACACCTTCTACTAAAGACTTTAGTTAAGGGCACTCCACTCGATATCGACATCTTTAGATTAGAGTAATACATATTTAGTCGACATATTTTTAATTTTTTGCAGCAAATAATTTTAAATTTCAACACTAGTGTTGAATTTAATTGATAATGATTACACAAAAGAACATTAATTGCTAATACTTAATTAATAACAATATATAATAGTTCACTGTTTAGTTTTTAAACTTTTCAATGAGAGCTGAATGCCTATACTGTTAATCAAAATGCATGAATCTATCATCACCGTTCTACCATTTAGACTATTTTACATAAGAGCCTGAGGCAATCAATTGATACTACTTTTACTAAAAAACAAACGCTTCAAAGAAAAAAAAATACAACTGAATTGAGAACCTCCTCCATTTTAGGAAGTCGGTTGAAAATAATGACAAAATCTATGACTAAGGAAAAGTGCCCATCACGCAGCCAGTCTTTAGAAAGTTTTTGGGCGAGAAAGTTGCCTGCTGAGTGGTCACCTCTTACATCCCTCAAGCGTTTGATTCGTGCTCCTTGGAGCTCATGCGCGCCCTTGCCCCACGCACCGAGTTTCTCGACACCAAACGCGATGAGCTCGTACTGGGCCCTGGAGGGTGATTAAAGATTCAATTTGATTTGAACAATAGATTGTAAAAAAAAAACTTTGAAAGTCTTTGTAGTTATAACGCTTTCACTTGTTAAATTATGCCCCGTGTTTTTAATTTTTAGCATATACCTATTTATATCCCTCTGGTAGGCAAAAGCCTCCACTTCTGACCAGAATATCTCCCATTTCGAAAGCTGGCCAGGCCATTCTTTCAGTTCCGTCTCGCCGTCTAAGTATACTGAATACTGATTTGTGTTTGTAAAATTTGTAACTGTGACAAGGTAAGTGTAACCCGCTTATTTTTAGGCAGTTTGGGGAAATCATCGCACTTACATTTCTAGATTAAAATACTAGGTATACATTCACCTAAATGAGTAAAAAATGTATAAAGCAGAAATTAAACACTTCGTAAATACTTAATAAATCATTCTTCGTCAAAATGTAGCAGTTCCATAGAAATTAATGCTCATTCAATTTAACTCCACTCCGTTTAAGTGGAAATGAAAATCTAGCCAAGTAAACGAAAAAAAGGTGGTTTTATGTTTTACTTTGTTTGGATGTTTACTGAACAAAACAAAATAAATGCTAATGTTAAAATTAGATTTTACTGAGCCCTGAAGACTAGCAAGTTTTGCTTCATTTGTGTTCACAGAATATGATAATAATGACATGTAGTAGAGGGTCTCCCCGTTGTGTTTAATGCAGTAATATTTTGCAACAGCTAGAATATTTTTTTAATAATGTTCCAAACGGTAAGCTTACCATTGCGACCTAAACCAGAATGTAGAATGCAAAGAGAACAACGGCCCAGAACCCAGAACTCATCTATCCAATGAGAGAGCTAGACGGTCAAGTGCAAGACGTGCTTGTCGCTTGTCAAAGAAAATAAATGCACTGGGAATAATCAGAGGCCACCGACTGATATACGATGAACGATGAGCATTGAACTAAGTTCAAATCTCCACATAATGTTAACATTAAAGAAAACAAAACATACAATGTCTAAAATAATTTCATCCACAGTGGCTTTCTGACTAAAATAATAAATAAGATTTTCTGACACTAAAATAAAATTAAAAAAAAAAACTTGATGTAACGTAGTGTTATTTATTGTTAAAGTGACAACAACATAACAAGCAATTAAAAAAAAACATGGTATTAACATGACAAATCTACAGCAGGTGACAGAGGTTCATCACGTCAACCTTGCACTACCTTCCCGCGAAATTGTGATGCATAATATTTAATCCAGATGACGTTTACCTCTACAAATCCCATTGATTTAGAAACTTAGCTACCTGCGACCTTAGTTACGGTTATGTATTCCCATTTGGTCCATCTTTACGTACTTTTGTTAGCATAACTTCATATTTGGAATTTGGCCGGCAGCAAATGTTGCATTTTTTTCCTCGATTCTATACTTACTTGTCTTGAATTTAGCACTCAATATGTTTTGCATCTTCCAAACGTCAACTCGCGAGGACTTCTGTCCGTGCTTGTACTTGGCGTCCTTCGCAACTGTTATTTTATCATAAACAGCTTGTTCTGCTGCAGTAGGAGCAAATAGAAGCAAGGAAAGCGTTGAAAAAAGACCATCAAGGTTTCCGTACAATATGGCAATACACATCGGCAAACCAGAGATTTTATTTTATTTTTATTTTAATATTTCTTGATTCATATTCATCATGTCAGCCGAAGGACGTCCACTGCTGGACATAGGCCTCCCCCAAGGCTCTCCACTCGACCGGTATTTCCTTATTGAAATTGATTATTGGAATGAACTCTGCTACGCTAATCAAAACAATTCGCGCTGCTGTAGTTGTGATAAGAAGGAATCTGCTGTTGTTGCGCAGTGAAAGTGCCTTAATATGAAGGCGCTCTACAATGTACAAAAATGTACAGTTGACGAGACATTGGTGCTTTAACTTCATTTCTACACTTTATTATTACCGTTGCTTACTACTGCCGCTAAAATTAAACTTAAACATTAAAGGGAGCAAGGAAAGAACATGTTTTTTTTTGGTGGTATGGAACTCTTCGTGTGCGAGTTCGACTCATGGTTAATAATAATTATAATAATAATGCACCTATTTCAAACAACAATGATTCATTTTGTTTGTTACATAATATGCCCCTTAAGCCTATGTTAGTAATGTGACTATGGTAATCGTTTTTCTTTTTATGTTGACCTATTTCCTATGTGAATTCTTAATTATAGTATATATGTACAAGCTATTTTTGAGAACTAAACCAAAATATTAACCATACTTAAATCAAATATTTAAAAATACTGAAAATAGAATTATCAAAAAACTGTAGGATGTACATTAACATACTCGTAAAACAATAATACCTTCATACTTCACACTTCTTCATTTTTTCTTGAAATTTGTGAAATATACATATCTATAAGTTGAAATTGCTTATAAAGCAGAAAATCGAAGTGGTGCTGAAATCATTATTAAGTTGTACCACTAATTAAATAATAATTTTAATTGTAGTGACAAATGAAAACATTCAATGCATCAACAACAATCATAGGCAATAACGAATGTCGATATTTACAGTTTCATCATGTGGACATCACTACACGGACGCCATTTTTGCTTTGGTCTGTGTGTCGTTAGTTAGGAAAATAGTGACTATATCTTGAAATACTTCGCTAATTCAGTTATATGCTGTATTTTGAACTATTTCAAATGTTTTAAATGAAAGACTACAGTATAACTATTGTGGAGAACTTTATAGTAAGTGGCTAAGCTGCTTAGTTGTGAATAAATCTTGTGCGCGGGAAATGTGTCTGTGTCGAATGCTTCTCTTTGCGATCAAACTTGCTTAATTTTAATGTGATTTGCCCTCAAAATCACCCTGGACAATGATTTCTCAAAGAGGAAGAGGAAGAGGAAGACCTTCAAAAATGTCGAAAAACGTGGAACGTCTATACAAAGAAGGAAAATGTCGAGATTGTTCTGTGATGGTTAGTCGAATGGACTTTGCCAGAATTTTGGGCAAGTTTACTAAGGTTAAAATTCAGTATGAAAGCAATTCGACTCCGAAAACGAAAAAAACTGAAGATTCTACAGTGAATTCGACCAACAAATTGAAAAAGAACGAGAATGGTATGGTGCTTATTCATAGAAATGCATACAATCAAGACCCAGCCTTCGAGTCAGTGAACTCCAAAAAACTCAAGAATAATAAACAACCTACACGTACAGCATCTCCCCGTCTGAGTAGTAACATATTGAAGGAAAACAATAGGTTAAAAAAAGCACCCATTGTCAAAGACAAGAACTCCAATTACAATCGACAAAATCAACAACTTATTAATTCTAACCTTAAACGATATGGCATTATTTTTATCAATCCCAGTGTGAACAGCAACAATGATATAAGAAATAAGACAACCTTACAAGAGTTGCTGCCTAACATCAATAAAAGTATACTGCCTACTGAAGAATGGGCTATAGATTACTTCCCTAAGAGTGAGGAGCCCAAAGAAGATAAAGTGTATGATCGTATCGCGGCCGAGTTAGAGGACCTTATGTATAATGAAAAACCTACTAATATAGAAGACAAAACTGAAGTGGCTGCAAGTAAGGTTGATGACTTCCCTTCCATTATGGATATCCTTAATGACAGCACATCAGAAAGTATTGATAAGCCAAATGACCAAAGTAGTGCAGTAGTATGTAAGTCTGGTTTAGAGTCATGTGATGTGGAAGCAATGTTGCTTGGTAAAAGCAACACTGAGAGTAAAAGAGCAGAACCTATCTCCATGGATGTTGATGGCATGGCTAGCCTAATAGGTAGCCCACTGGATGCTGTCCAAGACCCTGATAAAAGTGGAGAGAATGAGAGCAAGCATGATGACAGTGAAAAGAATTGTATTGCTAATCCAGATAGTCCCTCAGTTCTTGATGAAGCCCTACAAAAAGGTATAGAGGAACAATTACCCTTTGATGATCAACAGAGAGAATGCTTAACTAATAACAGTAAAGTTGAGGATGAAACATCCAATAAAATTGAGAATGTCGTATCTATGGACACAGATGTCCCAGTAGAAGAATCTAAAATTGCATGTGATAGTGACTCTGTAGTGCCCAAGACTGAAGTTACACATGTTATATTTAAACAAACTAAAGATGGCAAATGTCACAGATGTGTGACATGTCCCAGAAACCTTAAATATAGCATTGAATTAGATGGTAAAGCTGTAGAGTTCATAGGAGCACCTAAGTTTATTTCCACTTTAGACGATTTAGAGGTTTTGTTACAAATTGTGAATGAAACTCATATTGAAAGTCTTTACGTGTTGCATTAAATTATTTAATAAAACCACTTTTTTCTTTATAATCACACATGAAATGAAATGCGGTAGACATAATTTTCCAATGATTGTTATGTAGAAGAGACCTTTTAAACCATTTAATTTTACTATTTAGCTGTACATTTTCTATATCTTTCCATTACCTGTATATTTATTAATTAATATATGCCGAAAACTCAGTTGTAACATTTATTATGTACCATTATGAAGGTTAAATTATTGTTAATCATACTAAAAAAAAACTTGCTGTAGGTACTATGTAATAAACATTGTGCTATATAACTGAGATAAAACCTATTAGATCCAACCAAATGTTAAGCTTATTGATATATTATTATTGTTGGCAGTCAAAGGAACATTTAAATATATCAATATTTACAAATTGTGTTTCAATTTGCACAGCAATTAAGACCAAGATCCTTAATTTTATATTACTTATATAAACATAGAGCTATGAGTATGTAGAGTAAGTTTATAGAATAATGTACTTAGTATTAAAATTTGAACTATAATGACATGTCTGAGAGATAATGGATAAAATTTCTGTTAAACACCTTGAAAGGTATGTTCATATTAAATATAAGAAACCTGGATGGTTAAAGTTTGTATATAAGAGTTTTATTCATCTCTTTGAAGTAGGTATCACAGCTTTATAAATTCATATTCTTCACTAAAAACATCAATTTTTTTAGGATAGCTCGTCTGGGTGCCTTCCTTTGTGACTGATACTGTGGCCACTTTGCATGCAGCACCAACTATCTGATGGAGTGGGAGGTCCTTTCGTTCCACTATAAATGTTGCCAAAGCTCCAACAAACGCATCACCAGCACCCTAAAAAGTAGATTAAAAATAATAGTCAGTAGCTGATAGTTTTACGATTTCAGTACAAACAAGTTTTTGTCTACAAAGTGAAGGTTTAATAGATACAATAGTAATCTTATTTATGTATGCATACCAAATTTCAAGTCATCCTAACCAGTAAAACTGATTCCAATATAAATTCCTAACATAATATGCTAAAAATAAAAGCTTGTAAAAAAGCATTAGTGGCCTTACTGTAGTATCTACTGGTTTAACTGACTGGGTAGGCACATGAATGGGCTGTCGATCATTAGATAAGTACATGGCTCCTTTTTCTCCAAGAGTGATTATTACTGTTTCACATCCCATGCTGCATAACTTGGTTAATACTTCCACAATATTGCTGAAAATAATAAAAAATCTTAATAACAAGATCTATTTAAAAACTATTTTTATTTCCAACACAAAAACTACAAAATTATGAGTACTTGTACAGTTCTAGTTGACTTACGACATAGTTACTTCCATTCCACTAACCAATGCTGCCTCACCCTCATTTACACAAAGTATAGTACAGTATGGTATTATGCTTTGTATATCTGACCGACCAGGAGCTGCATTAAGGAGCTTCACCTAGAAATAATATGCTACTGTTAGAACTATTTAATGCACACCATAATATTACATTAAATATTTTTTATAACTTACTCCTTTGTTTAATTTAAATGCAGCAAGAGTAGTCTCAAATGGAGTCTCTAATTGACCAATTAATACATCTGCATTTTTAATTAATTCTGCACATGCATGCACATCAGATGTCTCTAAGAGTTTGTTTGCGCCAGCAACTATTACTATTTGATTTTCTCCATTTTCAGCAACAGATATTTGTGCTATGCCAGTAGATACATTTGGTGTAATATAAAAATGAGATACATTGACTCCTACACCTTCTAAGTGTTCCTTATATTTCATTCCCCACTGGTCATCTCCAGCCTGCAACAGTTAAACAAACAAGGTGTCTGGAGTAAATTTCTGTTGATTAGTGTTCTCTGCTGGTGCCATTCATTCATATTACTGTTAGAGCTATTTGAATGCACATTGTGTTTGCGACATCGGAGCCTCAGGTCCTGAGGAAATCTCTGGTTCTACAGCCAGTTGTGTTGACACTGCTCCTGGCTATCAGTTGAGTTCAACTGCCTTCAACATTGCAACAGCGACACTTGATGAAAACCACGAAAAACGTCCCTATTGAAATCAGTGAATATGTTAAGCACAATGAGGCTGTCAGTATACCTACTGATATTTAGTCAGTATACCTACTTATAAGTATTAAGTATTTACTCAAAGGTTAAGTACTGTTAACTTCACTATGTGCTTACTCTAGCTATCATATAAGTGTTTCCACCGAGTTTAGCCGATGCCACACATTGATTGGCGCCTTTTCCTCCAAAACTGGTCATAAATTTTGTCCCATGAAGAGTTTCACCAGGCACAGGTAATCTCGGTGCAAAACTAAAATATAATCAAGTCAAGTTATTACGTAATAAGCTGTAATCGGAGAAGGTGTATCATAAAGTAATAACGTGTAAGGAGCGTAACTTACGTTGTAAAGTCAACACTACATGACCCAAGAACAACTATTGCGGAAGTCGAAGAATTTTTAGACATTTTTGTGTTTAAATTACCCTTGTTTTCAGGAACAACTTTGAAAATAATGATTGTAATACTTAAAGGCAGAATTACTTATCAACGTTTCTCATTGTTGTAATGCAGAATAAGTACTTATTATATGACTATTGATAACAGCTGATAAGAACATGTAAACACACCGGGTCAAACAAAACATAACCTAAAACGCGAGTGTTTGAGCCACTGTTTTTTCAATAATATACTTGTACTTGTCATCTATTGTGATTGTGATAGAGATCATCTGTCTTTCTCTCTCTCTCTTTCGTTGTGATGTATACAGGTGTATAACAGGTAGCATAACTTGAGTCTATGTCTATGAGAATCAGATGCGGTAGACGTATTTATCACTACACTAGCTTTTGCCCGCGGCTTCGCACGCGTGAACCATGAGCATTTCAAAGAAGCTAGCAATCAAGCAAGCGAGCACCCAAACCTGCAAGCATGTAGGTATGCAAGCAGGCATGCAAGCAGGCATGCAAGCAGGCAAGCAAGCATGCAAGCAAGCGTGCAAGCAAGCATGCATGCAAGCGAGCGTGCAAGCAAGCATGCATGCAAGCGAGCGTGCAAGCAAGCATGCATGCAAGCGAGCGTGCAAGCAAGCATGCAAAGCAAGCATGCAAGCAAGCCCCCGCATTGCCCCGCTGCCTTAATTTTTCTGAAACTGTAAATATTGCAGGATTTTTATAAAACAAACCTAACCTAACCTATAGGGCTGTCCTAAAATATACCTACCCCAAATAACTTTTGCCCGCGACTTCGTGGTTACGCGCTAAGATGTAAAACGAAAAAATAAGTTTTTTCCCGTTCCCGTGAAAATTTTGGGGAGTGCTTTCGGAGTAGGTACACTTAAAACCTTTAAAGAAAGACACGTTATAAATGTTAAGTCTCTTTCTTCCGCTGTTTCGTCTGGAAACGTAAAATCCCGTTTTTTCCCGTTTTAGTGTTCCCCTACACTCCCGAATAAACCTACGTGACAAATTTCAACTTTTTGTGTCCAGTAGGTAAAACGTAAAATCCCGGTTTTTCCCGTTCTCGTAAAAATGTTAGGAAATCCTTTGTTAATGCTCCCTTACACTCCCTAAGGAAGCTAAATGTTAAATTTCATCTTTCTACGACCAGTAAAACGAAAAATCCCGTTTTTCCCTATCCCGTGGGAATTTCGAAAAATACCTTCTTAGTGCACCTCTAGGATACTCAAGGTATATGTGTGCCAAATTTCAAGTTTCTAGCCATATTATGCTTACCGCAGTATTTCTTTGTAAACAAATATTTTTCCCGTTCCCGTGGGAATTTTGGAAAGTACTCTCTTAATGCTCCTCTGCACTCCCAAAGCAACCTACATGCCGAATTTCAGCTTTCTGCAACCAGTAAAACGAAAAGTCCCGTTTTTCCCATTCCCGTGGGAACTTCGAAAAATACCTTCTTAGTGCACCTATAGGATACTCAAGGTACATGTGTGCCAAATTTCAAGTTTCTAGCCATATTATGCCTACCGTAGTATTTCTTTGTAAACAAATATTTTTCCCGTTCCCGTGGGAATTTTGGAAAGTACTATCTTAAATGCTCATTTACACTCCCGAAGCAATCTACATGCCGAATTTCAGCTTTCTGCAACCAGTAAAATGAAAAGTCCCGTTTTTCCCGTTCCCGTGGGAACTTCGAAAAATACCTTCTTAGTGCACCTCTAGGATACTCAAGGTATATGTGTGCCAAATTTCAAGTTTCTAGCCATATTATGCCTACCGCAGTATTTCTTTGTGAACAAATATTTTTCCCGTTCCCGTGGGAATTTTGGAAAGTACTATCTTAAATGCTCATTTACACTCCCGAAGCAATCTACATGCCGAATTTCAGCTTTCTGCAACCAGTAAAATGAAAAGTCCCGTTTTTCCCGTTCCCGTGGGAATTTCGGGAAATCCTTTTTTTAGTGCTCCCCTACACTCCCCAAAGGAACCTGAAGGCCAAATTTCAGTTTTATACGACCAGTAAAACGAAAAATAGATCCCGTAGAACTGAATATATAAATCCCGTTTTTTCCTTATCCCGTGGGAATTTCCAAAAATCATTAAAATATTATTTTACTATTATAATCACCTACTTCTATGCCAAATTTGAAGAGTCTAGTAATTATAGTTCATAGGATTTCATTAAACTGAATATATAAATCCCGTTTTTTTCCTTATCCCGTGGGAATTTCCAAAAATCCTGAAATTAGTTTCTTTGTTTTGTAATCACCTACATTTGTATCAAAATTGAAGAGTCTAGTTATTATAGTTACTGAGATAGCGTCACTCGGAGTCGAATATATAATTCCCGTTTTTTCCTTATCCCGTGGGAATTTCCAAAAATCCTTCCTTAGTGGATGCCTACATTATATAAGGTATCTATGTGCAAAATTTCAAGTCTCTAAGTCCAGTGGTTTGGGCTGTGCGTTGATATATAGTTAAGTCAGTCAGTCAGTCAGTCAGTCAGTCAGTCAGGACTTTGAATTTTATATGTATAGATAGTATAAAACAAAGTCGCTTTCCGCTGTCTGTGTATGTCTATCTGTCCCTATGTATGCTTAGATGTTTTAAACTACGCAACGGATTTTGTTTTTTTTTAATAGATAGTGATTCAAGAGGAAGGTTTATTTGTATAATGTATAATTCTACGCAGCGAAGTCGCGGGCAGAAGATAGTTTTTATAAATGAACTACAAAAAAACTCTACCGACTGCAAAAACATATAGCTGAAAATATAGCTTTAAAGAAAAAAAGTCTTGGCTCCTAAAACATCGTAAGATTTCCGTTTTAATTAATCGAATAAATTCACAAGCGGGAACAATAATTATTAGGATTTAGAGAAATGGCAAAACTGAACCCACCTATTGCCCTAAGGATTTCTTTACCTATTATTAGCTGTTGCCCGTAGCTAGTAATGTTTTTTTTACTTATTCTCATAGTTTTAACCTTCCCTGAACTTGCACAAATGTTTCGAAAACCAAAATTATTCAAATCGCTACAGCCATGATTGTAGTTTTAGCGAGATAGATAACTTCTTTTGTTCAATGTTAAATGGCGCCATCTCTTAATGCGTAGCTTAACTACGGAATAACTCTGTATACTCTCTATGTATAGTGAAAGGCCTGTTTTTAAAACTTCAACAAGGCTTCGGAATACTCTTTAATCTTTATCCATGGTTTAATCGCACTTGGTCGGTTTTTTCGATTGGTCCCCAAAACCTAAACCAAACCAGTTTTAATCAATCAATGAATGTATGAGTGGTCCAAACTCAACCTGCTCACAAAATTACACGAGAATCAGTTGACAAATGCAACTAGTCCTCTAGAAGGAACATACAGGCTGACATATATATGTATACAAAAACCGTTTTGTTCAAATAAGTGGTTGTCCTTTAATCTAACATTGGTTATAAATTTTAGGATTATAAATAAAAAAAACAGTGATCTAACTGCTACAATATTTACTAAATAATACAATATCTATACAAAAGCTTAATTTTTACTATCACTACTTTCAAGTTCTGCCTCTGCTTTGGTGCCTGCTTCTTTGTCATCTGCTTTACCCATCTTCTCTGCCATTTCCAAATATTTGGACTGTCTGTATTCATATTTCGCAGCATCTAGCAAGATGTTTTGGATCAGCAGTCTGTTATTAGCCTGTTTGTTGGTCAGACTGGGGTATGGGTTGCCACGGAGTTCTAACACTGCCTTTTCCTGGTTCCGAGTGTTCATTGCTCTAGGTGCTTTGTGCATCCTCGTGTAAGACTTGTCAAAATTCTCATATCTTGGAACAAGCACTTTGAACAGCTTGTGAACAAGTTCCTTTTCCAATAGCCAGTAGTCAGCTATATCCATGGTTGGTTTGTGGCAGTCCCCATGTCTTATGGCTTCTGATATGAGCTACAACAAAAACAAAATTAAAATCAGTTTTATTCTTGTTTGAAATTTAATGCAACTACAAGAAAAATGTTTATACCCTAATCCCCCTGTGCAAGAAATTAATTAATTTGATTACTTCTTTCCTGGTGCCTTGCTTAGTACCAAATTTTATGAATTTAGCTCAATGGGAAGTGTCAAGTGTTTTATTTACTGGCGAGTGCCGAAACTTCTCAGAAAGATGAACAACAAAGTACAAACAAGTTTAGGGTACCCTAACAACTTAATACAAAGAAAACTGTCTTTGATGTATATTGTGGTAATTATCAGTTACAGAAGGGTGTTATGAGATGTTTTACCACACGACTGATTTTCTTTGAAATTGGATTAAAGTTGTATAAATAGATTTACCCTTTCAGCATACTGTCTGGCTTCATCAGCTCTGCCAGAATTCAGTTCAATACGTTCGTGTTTTATTAAACCAGTAACAGTTTTACGTAATTTGTCCAATCTCCCTTGAGGGCCCTGTAAATTTCTTAGCTTCCGCGGCTGAGGAGGCACTTTAATCCGTAACTTAGAAACTAATTTAGCAACTTCCGCTTGATTCATTTTTTTGACTTTTTGTATTAACTTTAAAACCTCAAATTATTATTATAAATAATTTATTTTAATTATTTTATTCTAATGTCGTTAATTTATTTAAGTTTTAACTATTTTTTGAGGTTATCCAGCAATCATTTTTCACTTTTTTTTCGCTAGTTCTTTACTAGATATTCTTCCAGGGAAAGGTAAAGAAAGTAATACCATACATCCATTTTATATTTTATGCCTGATGTGTTGCTACCACATTTTATCTATTCCAACTTCACATCATGCATGTTTGGGAGCTTATTTCCTGCAGAGTGATTCTTTCCTAAAATGTTTGTCCAAAACGTTACGTTCTTTTTGAGAACGAAGTAAATAAGGCCTCAATTCTAAACGATGTACTTAAATCAAATATTTTGAAATTTTAGAACAGTATTATTTTGATACAAATTACAAGAATTACAAGGACAATAGAATGATAGATTGAATGATTGATCACAGTATGATCGCCGAAAATGGAAAATGAAACCACGAGCAGAGTTGAAGTGTTCTCTATTATAAACAATTAAACAATACAGTAGTAAATTCGGATAAGTATTGGAGTGGTAAACATGGCCTTTAAATTTGCTCTATGCGCTATGTTCTTCTGTCTTTCACAGCAAGAAAACTAAAAATAAATAATTGAAAAATGACAGTGACAGACAGAGTTGCGAGACATTCTGTCAGTTCATTCATGATACAAACAATCTTATTGAATTTGATTTGCCAGTTAGTTCGTTCTTTCATCTTTTTACGATGATAATAAATATATTAACGTTAAGTTATTATGATCTTACCTTTTCGCTTTGAGATTAACAGTTATGTTTATATAAGTTACAGTGACTGTAGTTATTAGAAGACAGAGACTAGCTTAACAAATATGGCTTCTTCAGTGGACCAAAAAGAGGATGGAGTATTCCAGCTTCTTACAGAGCTCTGCTCCAAAACAGCGTCTCAATATAGCAAACACAATAAAATTCCACAGAAACTACTTACTGCCAAGATGAGATCGCATTCCTACAGTATAATTTTGAAGAAATCTAGCGAAAAAACGCCTGAACAAAACGTACAACCTATCTCAGACTTATGGTCTTTTTATTTCGTATGTCAACAAAATGTAAAAAACGTCGCTGAACATAAGCGCGCAATGGATTTGAAGAAAGCCATTGGAAAAATTAAAAGCGCAGATTTTGGAGCAAAGGGAGATGATGTTCTGAAAATATTGCGGTTACTTATATGTCTTAAGAATTCAGTTAAAGAAGATTTATCTCATGAAATATTCAGGGTGAGTTTCGTAATTTCCGAGATACCATACTCCTATGGAAGTTTCTTTTAACAGTTTTACTTGGGTGTCTAATTCTGTTGAGCTAAGATTTCTAGAATATTTAATAACATTTATACATATACTGGTAGACACTACCAATGGTTAAAGTAGAATGCTATTACTCTATATGTAATCTACACACTTATGAGAAGTTGTTATGGTACACCAACTTTTTTTCAGAATCCTTTTACCTTTGGCCTCCTTGACGAGATGCTTCCAAAGCCTGAACGAGAATCTTTTGGGTCCCCTGAACCATATCACTACTACCCATCTCATGTCTTTGTGTTGCCATTCTCTTTGAAGTGTCAAGTAACAATGTTGGATGAACAAAAATCTCGGGGACCTACTGATTACATAGTGGAAAGTTTTCATTCAAAATCTCGTAAGTTTTTAACCCAACCATGGAACCCTTATTACAGGCTTACTTTTAACGTCCTATATGTGGAAAGTGAAATAAAACTTGTTCTGAGAGCCCTGGGCATTTTGAAAAGCCTTTTATTAGGTTTAACCAAATTTTTTTTTTCCGGTAACATGCAATCAGTCCTCGGACTATAAGCAGTATGTTTGGGTAAAGTAGTAAGTTTACTCAAATTAAGTTTGTAATTGTATCTGCTAATGTTGTTTGTATTGGCAGTGTACCAATCACTTTGATTAGGAAATATCACTGCTAGCTTTTGCTCTGAAATTCCATTTTCAGAGTTCATTTCGTGCCGAGTTGAGGAAAGTGAGAGGGATGGTATGATACAAACTTCAAAAATGAAATTTCAGAGTGTTTGTGTTCCTAAAGTTTATAAAGTAAAAACACTTATTTATAGACCATTAATGTTTTATTTTCAGTTATTCCAGCTAGCTCAAACTCTCAAACCACAAATGAAATCAAAACATTTCTCAGTCCAATGTCCCTTCCATCAATGACATCCACACATGTCTCCCCATATTCTGAGACGAACATACTAAACTTTCCAAGACTGACCTGCCAGAGAGACATACAAATACCTACCAAAGATAGCATACACGCTAATGTCAAAGTAAGTTATAAATCTTCATAAACATGTTTTTTTTACGTTTTTTACATTCATTCAAGGATGGTCACAAGGCCGAGTCAAATCTCACGCAAAGAATCGCCATTATTATTAATAGACCCGCCAACTTGTTTATTTCAGATATCATTAGCTAGTACAAATATTAAACCAGTTGTGAAAGAGGTGTTCCGAGCTGAAACAGATGAATTAGTTGACATCTGGGAGCTCGCCAGCCAGGTCGACAAAGATATGCCTGAAGATATATGGGAGGTGGTCTGTAAGTATCCGAAATTGCTTTAAATGGTTAACTCGGTAATTTTCGACCTGGTCTGATGATTTTTACGTGTCCTGCTGAATTAATTAAGCACCAATGACTTTGGACACCACAAATCTCCACAAAATGTTGGGTGTGCCTGTAAGTGAATGACAAGAAATAAAAAAACGCTATTTAAGGGTATAAAAAAAACAAGCAATAAATTAAAATGGCAAATCTTTGGTATGTTTAGTGTGTAATGAAGTATTTTTTGTTTTAAAAGCATTGTAAGAGGTCATGCCATCTATAACTAGTCGCGTTTTAGAAATAGCTAAATCAAGATTTTCAACATTTTTATTTTTTCACTTACATAAAATTTACCAAATGCATATAATATCTCTTTAAAAAAGCATTTCGCTATTGTCAGCGTCAGGGTTTCACTGTAGTGAAACGTTGATTATGATACTTAACAACCTAACTCAACTTATTTTACGGATATGAACCTATGCAAAGTAACCTTTGATTCAATCAAGTATTTTACTTAGTTTGGTTAGTCGTGACAAACTTCGTAGTAATTAGTAAAGGAAACTATGTTTGTTTTTCAGCAAAAATGCCTATTATAAAACAAAGGCAGCTAATAGCGACGTCTTCGAGAGAAGTGGGCTTGTGGCGTCGCATCTACAGTAGCCAACTCTGCTCTTTGGACATCATTCCGGAGAGGCAGTTTATAAGACATATCATGTATTTGATTAGTAAGTATGTTACAAGCTGTTATTTGATTTACAATGTATGATTGTTTGGCAGTGGCGTATCGCTCTGACAACTCGATTCCGTGGAGTTGCTCTATTAACCTATTCGCCGCCATGGACTTGATATGAATTCAGTACATGCAGTGTAAAATGCACCTTCATTTGAAAAGATAAAGTTGACAGTTGCGAGTGACACTAGAGCCGTTTGGTGGTGAAAAGGTTAAACTCATCTCTCTCGCCCTTTCTTGACTCACCGCTTTAAGGTAGGTCTTTTTTTTGCGCCGGGTTACTTATCAAACATTTTTATGGAACGGCACTGCTTATTTCGATCCACTTCTATTGGTCAATATTAACTTGAAATTTAGTAGACATAATATGTAAATTAGAATGTAATAAATAAATAAATTCCTTATCCTTCTTGGCTTTCTGCAATCGGGCATAGAGAGTGACTTGCGATGACTTACAGGTTATTTTAACTAAAAAAAAATGCGCTATTGAAAATGAAAAGTGCATACTAATCCTGCCGCCAAGCAGCTGTGCTCGCGCTGCTGTTGCGGCGTGGAGAGCAATATAGCCGGTGAAATTACTGACACATGAGTTATTCTATCTTAACCCTCTAGGCTGGCAATGTATCTGCAATCGTCTAGTCTTGCATAGTGTCCATGGGCAGTGGTGCTCGCGTCGGATAAATATAGTAATAATACTTATGTGACGGAAGTTTCATTATATTTCCAGTTGGCATTGAGACGAGCTCGTTTCCTTTCAACCAGGACTACAACTGTTTCTTCTTAAAAGAGGACTTGGTGCTTGAAGGCATCTCTATGCATCATATCAAAGGATATGTAACGGATTTGCTGCTCATTGGCACCTATTACAAACGCCTGTACCAGTTTGCTTTTAATCATTCCGTTGATGACCATTTTCGTACTAAAGGGCTTGTTTATGAGGTATGTACCTATCAGGTTTTTGTAAATAGACCTTTATTCACGTAGACATAGACATAACTTTATTCGACGTCAAAAAATACAGAGACCGCGTAGCGTATCATAATTCATATGCGTTTAAGGTAACTTGCTGTCTCCTGGGTCTCTTAGGCATTTTGTTTATAGGCACTGCAATACTTACCTTCTTTAACTTTTTCGCCACCATCGACTTGGTATGAAGGCAGAACATGCACCTTCATTTGACAAGATAAAGTTGACAGTTACGAGTGACGAGTGAGATGGTTGGCGGTGAAAAGGTTTAGATTCGTTCTTTGTTACTCATTCTGTGATTAAAAGAATTTCTTCATATCTTTTAGAAAATCTTCTTTTTAATCCCCTTCAATTTAATATCTTCTAGGCAGCTAGAGACGTAGTAAGGAAATATCTGCTGGGGTTCAGATTGTCTGCTACAAAAATATATGAGGAGTGTACAGGCAACTCGCAGAATAACAACTGCTTGCCGACGTTGCTGCAAATACTGTACCATATGGAGCCATTGAAATACGAGATAGAAACTATCGCGTCTATTTATAAAGTGATTAATCAAGGTGGGTGTAAAATATGTGAAAGACTTGAGACCAAACCGTTTCTGCCATATGGTGTGGATTAGTGCCATCTTTTATTAACCTTTTCGACACCAAGCCAAGCCAAGTAGTTAAGCTGGTTTAAAACTTATGCAATTGCGTAAAGGTTAACCAATCAATTTTCTTGTCACTCGTTGCTATGTTATTACGTTCTTCTCGGTCACTCTTTAATTCTTAAGTTTATAATTTTCCAAACTAAGCCTCCTCGAACAATTTTATCATCTACCTACTAAGTATGTTAGTGTAATGAGACAACGTTCCTTCTAACAAACTGTACTACTTTTGTCCCTTCGCTGCTGGGACATAAAAACAACAAGAAATAGTTGATCCACCCATAAATCGATCGTTGGTGTTAAAAAGGTTAAGTGGCTATGGCTAATGTAACATACCAGGCGAGAGATGGCGCCACACAAAAATTATAAACCCCACGCGGGTTGATTTCTAGATCCAAAAACCTCAAACCCGGCAGAGCTTTAGGAAAAATTAAAAAATTTTGCTAATCAGCTCTGAAACAGCATGATTATTTGTTACTCACATAGTTGTTTTTGCTGATTTAGTTGTGTGGTTTTAGATCCTAAAGCGACGATCCCACACGGGGCTGAGTTGATGTCGTATCTTTTTAATGAGATATCTCTCGTCACGCATTATAAGACTGCCCCGACGATGTTCACAGCTCTTTTTTCAGTCTGCAAAGTGTATTTCAGGTAAAGAAAGTCCTTTTTATTTATTACTAGCAGTTGCCCGCAACTTCGTCTGCGTAGAATTCGTTTATCGCTAACCCGCGGGAATCACGCAATTTTCCGGGATAAAAAGTAGCCTATGTGTTATTCCAGACTATAATCTATCTATGTTCCAAATTTCATCCAGATCGGCCCAGTACTTTTTGAGCCTATTCATTACAAACATACAAACATACAAAAATAGGTACAAATCTTTCCTCTTTATAATATTAGTATAGATTATTATTAGCCTTTATTCAGATACAATTAAATACATTTATATTAATTATTAAGAAAAGAAAAAACATTACTTAAATTTAACTATTATTGTTATTATTATTATTATTTTTTTCCCCTTATTTGTCTGCTTGCTTGGCGGCAAAGGCCTCCCCCAACCTCTTCCACTCTTCTCTGTTTTCAGTGTTCTATGTTCATTCAGTGTTCATTCTTCTGTGTTTCAAGAAAGTCCTTTTAGTTCCATATTAATATTTTTAAACCTATTGAAACCAAAAAGGTAGACCTTCTATAATTAAAATCAGTTTACTATATAATAAAGGCTTGTAATTAGGCTTAAGTTGAAAAATAGTAAAGACTATAGGGTACCTAGTCGACGAAAAACATTATAATGTCACCCTAAAATTTAGTTTCATTTTATTGAGGAGTTGCCTCACTGGCGGCACTAATGCAATATTTCCTAAACTTGCAGGTTTATCGAACGATTCATTTTCGAAGGTGAACTAGATGATTGGTACAACGAGTTTTTCATAAGAAAGGACACTCAATACGTGAACAGCCGCTCCAAACGCTACTGGGATAAAGGCTTCCATATAACGCAGAGTGTGGCCGTACCGGAGTTTTTGAGAGTTCTGGCTAAGCTGATATTGCTCTGTGGCAAGTCCCTGAGATTGCTTAAACTGTGTAATCCGAACGTAAGTTGAAATAGCTCGAATTACTACATCTGAAAAATCGCTCTCTCTTTCTTACTCTCCTGCAGTGAATGGGACTTTTGATTGTGCATCATTTGCCTTCACTGTCATGTTGTCAAACAAAATGTGAAATAAATGGTTCGTTTGAGTTTTACTTAAATAAATAGGCAAATGCAGGGACCTGAAACCGTTTTATTTTTGAAACCGGTGTTGTGCACTCTCCCGAGAACGAAAAGGATTTCGTTTCCGTTTGCGATTACTGGTTAAAGAACTGTTCAATTGAGATACCAGTTTGTGCGCCTTTCGTTCGTCATTGGTTTTTTGGGGAACGAAAATGACCGGTTAAATTGAAAATTACGAAACGAGATAGAACTTAAACTTGTATTGCTGTCTCTTTTACACCAGTACTGGAGCGTTTGGAGCAATCCGCAATGTTTCATTACTTAAATTACACAACCTAAATTTTGCTGTTTGCAATTTGAATCGTTTTTTGGTGCGTTTAACCGGTATAATTATTCGCTGTACTTAACGGTAAGCAAGACCATTTCGATTTTTTTTGGTATGTTCCATCAATTAACCGGTATAATATGAAACGAAATAAATTAACGATATTGGAACGATATTAACAGGTATATCAATACCGGTTCCGGTCCTTGGGCACTATTAATTCATGTAACACTCAAACGAACCATATAAAAATATGTACTTCTTTCTTTGCGGGTGGCCCAAGCCAGTTTGGGGCCCCGTAGTGCTAGAGGTTCCTGGCATTTTGCCAGTCCTGCCACCCTATAATAGTTGTAGTGTCTGATGGGTCTTGGGCTTTGGAGCCATTTTTACTTTAATAAGATGTTCATACGGGAAGATGAAAGTGATGTCTCGAGAACACTATTTAAATATAAGATTATTTTTGTGTTTTAGGATCCTCTAGTCCTTCTAATATCATCAGACCACCCCTCCATCAAATGCTGCTCCAGCTTCGAAGGCCTGGAAAGTCAACAGCAACTGTTAGATGTCTACAGAACCCGCTGTCTCTTCGTTAGCGGTGAGCCTGTCACCTTCGACCAGATATTGCTGAAGAGAGAGGCAGAGAAGAAAGCCTTCACTGAAATGGCGTCCTTGAAACAGGCTGAAACCATGGAGAAGATTGTTGGTGAGTTTTTTTAATCTCATTGTCATTTTCAGAATGGACATACGGATTATTTATAGATTTTAATACATACTATAAAAGCCATATTAAAATCCGTTGCACTGTTGAAAAATCCAAGCGTGCATACAGACGGCGTGGAGCGGCTTTGTTTCATACTATTTACTTACATAAATCACGTCTTTATCACTTACGGGGTAGACAGAGCCTAAAGTAACAAAACCTAAAGGCCATGTTTAGCGTTATACTACTTTTAGATGTATATATGCCTTATGTAACCTTTTCGCTGCCATTGACTTGGTATGAAGTGAGTACATGCAGTGTAAAATGCACCTTCATTTTGACAAGGTAAAGTTGATAGTTGCCAGTGACACAAGTGATGCTTGGCAGTGAGACAGTTAATATCTAGATATAACCGAAACGTCTCTGTTTGAAGGTGCTTTTTTATGGTTGACATTAATAAATACCTTATCTTAAATGTTTTTATTGTGACATTCAATTTGTTTTGGAAAATTTTCAACAATCTATGCCTTTTGAATTACGTACACGCTCTATCTTTTCAGCTGAGCGCAAACGCCTTGCGCAACTTATAGTGGCGGAAAAGCAGCACTCATTGAAAGTGCTGGAAGCGGCCATGTTGGAAGCTAAGGAAGCCAAGTCCAGGGCTCGGCAGCGCGAGCGGAACAGGTTCAGAGCAGAAAGGGAAGCTGAGAAGGCGACCGATGAACTTGACGCTAAACTACGGGATGACGAAAGGTAATAAAGTAACGATGGAATAGATTAACAGGTTTTTGTAAAAAGTTAAATTTTTTGTGTTACATTAAGTGTTACAAAAGTTACATTAAGTGACTGTATTTTAGTTGCCTTTACTTGCATTGGCATCCATTTACAAGAAGTGTTTTGGAAATTAATCAATGTTTGCTTTTCAACTGTTTTCACAGAAACAAAATAATGGAATACTACTCAAAATTGAACATAGTGGTAGAGAAGAGCAAAATCCACTCAGAGTGGAAAATAAGGCGGTTGAAGTTGGATCTGCCAAGAATGCAACTTTTATCGACCGAGGAACGGAATCTCAAGAGGGAAAAATTAGAACTCGAACACCAACAGAACGAGATCAAAACCAACGCTGAAATATTGAAACCAATCGATAGCGACTCGACTGAAGCAGTTGTACAAGTTCACGATTTCCTTCTTCCAACTCCAAGTGAATATACAGTTGCTACCGGCCAAAGCGGACTGTGTGAACAAATGACAGAATCAACATCCTCAATCGTCATGACAGACCTGTCAGACCAACCGGCACCAGCATCAGAATTTGACAACAACAAATCCAAAGCTCAAACATCAACGGATGTCTTTAGTGCTATCTGTAATGCTGCCAAGAGCATATTTGGCGTAAGAAAGACTGAAGATACCGAATGTGATAATAAAAAGACGCTCGATGCTCAAGGTAACATTCTCACTGATCGAAAACTAGAAACAAAGGAAAGCAAATCTTCAAGCGATGTCATTGGCGGCCTCTTAGATGACCTGTATGATAATGAACAGTTTTTCAACAGAAGAGAAGAAGCATTCAAAAACAAGCAAAAAGTAATGGCACACGAATTCGGACAAACTGATAATGAAAACAACCGTATAAAAGAGCCTCCCAACTTAGAATTGATCGACGAAGAAAATAATTTAGATACGCCTTTCGCTCAAGCGAGGCGAAATAAACTGAAGGTGCTTGGAGCAGAGTTCGATATTGTTAAACCTGAGGCGAAGCACATAGTTTCAGAGCCAAGAACTGATGCCCAGAAACAAGCTTTATTAAATAAACAGAAAATTCTTGGCGTTGAGTATAATCTACCTCCCGAGGTTATGAAGAGAAACGCTCCAGCAAATAGAGCACAAGAAGAAGCTGTTACGAACAAACAAAAGGTGCTAGGGTCAGATTTTGAGACCCAGTCTTTACAATCAAGTCCAAGACATGAAGTTAAGAGAGAGAGGGCAGGCCTGACGTTGAATTTGAAGCCCTATAGTGAGACATCTATGGCTACTTACAATATAATCACGCCTAACAATGCTGTCACACCAGGAGAATTATTTCCACAGGTAACTTTGGTATTTTGTAGTTTGTTTTGGCTGTTATAACAAAAGTCACCCGTTGGCATCTCTTTTACAAATAAGTACATATATTTTGAGATTTTGTACAGTCAATATTTTTTTTCAGTTGGATTTAGAGACTCCTACTACAGCTGACATTCCTCTTGAAGGGGCCGTAACAAGCGACGTATTTACCCCACGGAGCGAAGGTAGCAAAGATTTAGAATCGGCCAAAGCGAGCAATGATAAAGACTTTCTAAACTCAGATGGCTTCAACTTTTCTTTGATGGTGGACGAAGAAACTGCCGATTTGGGTGATTCATCCGACGACTCCCCCACAAAAAATGCTGCTATTTGCACAGTACAGGATCTTCGACCAAAACGTGCAGCCTTTAATTTGCTAGAAGGTACATATAATCTGGATGACTTTGATCCATTCGGCATAAAGGACATGAAGAAATACAGCAAAGATTATTTTAGCAGCAAAATGTTTTTTGAGGCCACCGTGGCTTGCTACACCCACCCAGCAGTTACAATGGAGGAAGTCAAGAAAAAGCCTTATACGAATATATTTGCGTCTCACTTTGGTCCTGATGATGACCATGAGCGTATAACTTGTGATAATATAGCTACTCTAACAGCTTGCTTACAAAGATCAGTGATGCTACCACTGACATACCAGCTAGAAGTTGTTAATAACGCCATGTTAACTTACTTCCTTGTTAATCTTGATATGTATGAGCATCTCAGATGTTTGAAAGATTACTTCTTTCTAATGGACGGAGAGTTTTCCAATAGCATCTGTCGAAATCTGTTCTGGAAGTTGACCAATACGCTGAACCCGCAGGAATTCTTGAATTTTTCGACTCTACACAATATTCTGGATAAAGCGCTCGGGTCTTCTATTGCACGTAAGACTGTGATTTAATTTATTTTCTTAGGTAGGTATTCTCTTTCGACGACATGCTAGCGAAATTGACTGATCATATTATTACTCTGTGGTTCTATTAGAAACACATGCAAATACCACTCAATTTCGTTTGGTCGAGCTTTTGTACAGCGATTGTCAGACCTGTGTCTGTCAGATGTCTCTATTGTAACGTCTTCCTCTTCTTCTTCTTCTTTCTTAAAGCATTTAAAGGAAGGTTGAGTGTTGTTTTAAAATACAGTTTATGTTTTTGATTAAGTATGATTTTAAGTATATTATATAACATCATGGCCTTTATTTATTGATATGTCATCTATCTGCTAAAGCGTCCACTGTTTTTACTATATTTAATTTAATTTGGAATGTTTGTTTCGGTCAAATTTGAATCTCACCCACTTTAAGATTTTCAGTGGTCGAATTTAATAGAAATTTGTTTTACTTACTTAACTTACGTAGATTTGATGGCTATTCTCCTTTTTCTTTGCAGATGTTCACAAGTTCTCAGAAAACCTGTCGTTCACTATTACGGAGTCGCCTCTAAGTTTTCAGCACAGTTCTCCGGACGTGTTGCAATGTCTTTCGTTGACCTACGCGGTGTCTTGGCCTTTGAACATCATAGTGTCACAAGAGGCTTTACTACGGTACGCTAAGGTGTTCCAGTTTTTGATCAAAATGAGGCGGATATTTTGGGTGCTTGGAGAAGATTTTCAGGTAACATTGTACTTATTAAACAGTTATAAATGGTTGTAATCTTGGGATGCAATCCTAGGATGCAGTACCGTGAGTCTATTTTTTTTATCCCGAAATAAGTTCCTACTTGACTTTGGCAGCTATTTCTTAGTAACTCATATTTTACAGGAGTTGAAGTTAGCAGTGAAAGCGTCGAGGTCACAATCCAGACAGCTGCTGCGATCACCCCAATACATATCCGTACAGATCTATAGGCACGTAATGGCCTCACTTATACGAGCGTTGGACAACTACATAGTAACAACGTGTATACTGATATCTTGGACGGAGTTTGAAAACGATCTGAAGAAAGCGAGGACTCTGGACGACTTGTACGAATGCCACGTCGTGTACATAAAGAAGATACTGTTCAGATGTCTGTTGAATAACAGATCGACGCCCGTTATGAAACTTTTGAATGATATTTTTACGGTTATCTTGAAGTTTAGTCGAGTTCTTAAAGCTGGGTGAGTTTCATTTAAATTGTGTGGATGAAAAGCTGAAGACATAAGGCTATGCTTATTTGTATACGCCTTTTCATCCATTCTTATAGGAATACACGGTATCTTTAAATGAATCCGGAAGACTGCAGCAGGTAATTGGGTTAGCTAGACCGTACTCTTCTGTAAATGATTATTTTTTTTCAATTTGTGTTTGTCATATGTTTTCAGACATTGGTCGATGTTCAAAGTGTGGAGTGTCATTGAGGATGACTTAATTTTTAATCCAAAATTACGATGAGAACCCTATATATAGGAGTATTCAATGAATCTAAGCCAATCATCTGATGAAATGTTCCAAATTAATTCTCAAATATTTGGCCACTTTGGTCGCTACGTTATGTCTGACCCCTGACTGTACAAGCTTTGCTTTGTTTACGATTGACATGCATTAGTGGATTTCAAAACTATCGGATTCGCTGTGATACTTATCAGTATTTCGTTATATGGATCGCGATTATGCGCGGATCACACGATAATATTCACCATCTAATCCATGAGATTCTATCAATGCTTAGCGTAAATTATCCTACGATATTTATTTATCTCTTTATTCGTTCTTTCAGTAAATGGAATCAAAAAGAAGCAGGCGGTCACTTCACTCATTCCAGCTTCGCACAGCTCGACGAGTTGTTCCATTTGTTCGAGAAACTTGCCAAATATTTGCACAAAGTCGTCACAAAGTTGATGGAGTGCGGCTACCAGAGGCATTTGGTGGAACTGCTCACTATGATCAATCTGAACAAGTACTATGACCCTGACTCGAAGGAGGAGCAGAATTCAAGTATACTTTCTACTACTTAAATTTTTAACCGCTAAAAATGTAGATAGCAGTAGTAAAGGACAAACTAGGTTAACATTCGAAATGACACTTGTGTATATGAAGCATATACATATAACTGAGTGGAAATAACGTAATAACATTTAACCCTTTCAACATGAAACTACCGTGAGACTTAATCCTCATTACACATAAACGCTCCAGGAAGAAGGACTACGAAATAGTCCGAAACATGTCGAGCATCACTCGACTTTTTATACGTGAGTTATCCGTTTATGTGTAAAGAACATTTAACCCCTTTAAAAAAATCGCCAAACCACTGACGGCGAGCTTGACACTAAAGCGGGTAACCAGATATTATGGGTGCGTCCACTGTATACCCGGAATAATCGACTTAGAATGCGTGTACCGTGTACTGTATGCAAGTTAAATAGGGGACACAAATTACACGGCGTACGGTGAAAGAAACTGAATTGAGTACTACTGAGGAACCCAAAGACACGTGGAACCTTTTCATTGCAAATGTCATAATGACTTACCATACCCCTGCCAAAGAAATTAATCCGAAATTGTGTGAGAAAAGATTCACGGAGGTACGTGATTCAGTTTCCGCGACCGTAAATTAGATCGCGCATTCAAGGCAGCGCATTCCGTGATATGTACAAACTTGCTTTGATTTCCCATTCCGCCTATACGCCCACACGGTAAACATGGCCATAAGGAATAAAGGCGTGATATGTGTATGTATGTATTTATTTAGTATTGCGTAGTAAACTTAACTAATTGGGTGTAACAAAAGCGGATTGTGCGTTTATCGGTGTGTTACATTAGTTATTTGTGTTGCCATATATTTTGAATGTTATTACACTAGCGGAGAAACAGAGTTTAGCATCACGTCTAGGTTAGTTTATGATATTCTAATATTAATTTGGCCGCAATATCATTGCAGCGTATTATTTGTTACTTTTATTTAATACTCTAATTGTGATATTTAATTCCCACCATTAATTGTTAGGGTAGGTACAGTCATGTAAAAAAGCAATGCCTTACAAATATATATTTTTGAGTTACCCGTGTAGATATATATTTCTGCACTTGACTGTACGTACAGGCTTGGTCTATTTCCATATCGACGGTGAAGAAGCAAGATCTCCTATTTTGTAATTTCGGCTTAATGGAACTATTGGGAGATATGAGCTATTGGTTCTCTCAATAGAATCCAAACTACAGTAATTACCCATCTCAATTGAAACATTACCCATGACCGTGTATGATGTAGGCATGTAGGCTATGGTACAGTCGGTAGCAGAAGGGTAGAATATGATATACACCTTATTACTTCGGCAGTAGTCGGTTGTAGATCATTTTGAGCATACATGATATCGCTTATTAACGTTAAATGTTTTAGAATTAGTGATGTTAATATTGCTTTTTAATGCTAGATTGCTTAAGAAATCTGTTGATTATATGTTGGCGATTTGTATGTATAATTATAATGGTACATATCAATACGTGAATCTGTTAATGATCTGATCATGTTGTAAACATACTTGTATTAATTGTATTAAATAATTGTACTTTTCAGTGTTGTTTTATATTATTCCTTTTTTTAGGGTTAGTTGAAAAATAAATAAGACGACAGATTGTAGTAAGGTTGAGCCTAGCCTAGCAAGTTGGATAAAAACAGTTATTTTACAGTCATTCATTATCTCTAAAATTTTCGGACTGAAGTAAATTTGCCAAAATAACCCAAGTCAAGAAAGTATAAAGTAGAAAGTATAAAGTACCAAGGAGTTGATAAACAAAATATAATAACTATAGGCATCAATTGGTTTTTCCTCCCATAAAACTTCCATGACATCAAGCGCAACAATACAATTAAGATATTACGGAAAGATAGTTCTCCGAATTTCACAATAGTTTTGATATTTTCTGAGATTTGTGCAATATGATATGATCCTTTCATATCTCTTGTTAAAAAGTGAAGTGAATGATGGTAATCTCTACTCTGTGTCTGCTAGTCTTAGGGACTCACTTAGTAATATTAATATCATCATTGGCTTTGCTATTGATTGTATTTCATTAGTTAAGGCCAAATTTCTATAATTAATCAGGTATAGGGTGTACAATGACAAGGTGGTAACGAGTGGAATATTTCAGAGACATCTCTCGGCTAAGTGAAGAACTGCTGGCCTTGGATAGCTACTAAGCCAAAGCTTTAGGCTAGACACGGTGTTTATTAGCGCCATCTCTTATCGAGTAGCAAAAGAGAGGCGGAAATTTTTCACTTTTTTCCGGGTTTTTAGCATCTATGTGTCAACGGTTGACGTGTATTTTCCGATATGAGTTACTAATTTACGATAAGATACTATTGAATTAACAACTAAGTGCAAAACTAGACGTTCCTTGCTTCAATTAAATCGATTCCAATAATGGCCGCAGCGACAGTGGCGCCAACATTTTCCATATATCAGGGTTTGTTTTCACGAATACTTCATTCTACCGTAAATCGTCCTAGGGTCAACACCTGATCCCAACCGGTCCAGTGCACGTGACATTGAAGTGAAAGCCGGCTTTTCCACTATTCGCCCTTAAATACGGATCAATAAAGTCACTATTTCTCCGTGTTTTATTACAAAAGGTGTTATTTGTTGTGAAAATCAGCTGAAAGCTGAAAGGGAGTGCATCAAACGCTTCTAAGCTATCGATCGTGCAGCCAGCCACCGCTACGATAGCTTTTCGTCACAGAGCGAACAGAATTTCCACAAAAACGAGACCGAGGAGTCATCGTCACCGCCGAGATGGCGTTTATGATGCCGGTTATGAAGAACGACTGGGACATATACAACTCGCAGCGGTCGAGGCGCACGTCCGAGAACGCGGAGAAGGCGAGCGGCGGGCGCGTGCGGAAGGTGTCCGAGTCGCGGTCGGAGGGCCCGGCGCTGTCGCCGCGCAGCGCCTCCGCGCTCAGCCCGCACCGCTCGGCGCCGGCCATGCGCTCGCTGTCCTACTGCCGCGCGCCGCCGTCGCGCGCCTCGCTCCGCGCACACGTCGACAGCCCCAGCAAGGGCTCGGCTAGCCCGCCACCCAAGGTGCGCGACTCCGACAAGTTCCACAGCAGGTTGGTGGAGAAGCTGCGGCGGGCGCTCGGGCGCTCGGACACGCGGGACGAGAGGCGCTCGTGAGCTAAACCGTGCTTGTGTGCAGGGCGCGAGCGGAGTCCCCGGAGCGCCGGTCGCGCTGCGCCGCGTGCGTGCCCTACCTGTGACCGGCCGCCGGCCAGCGAGCGCCGCCACACGATCTGTGATATGTACGAGCCGGACACACGAGCTGAGTAACGTTTGAATGTGCTACTAACAGCGGTTCCTTCATCCTTCGACCGTCAGTTTGGTTCATCTAGATATTCCGCTTGAGACCGACCGGAGGTTTAGTTCGAGCTCCTTCACATTTAACCACGATCATAAGTATTAGGAATTGTGTACACTTTGCATGTTCATTTGTGACTCTATCGTTAGGCAATTTTAACTTTAACCCTGTAGAGTTAAGTCGGAGGTTGTCAGTCAGTATTAGGTTGTATTGTATTGTATCGTAACAGGGCTGTATGATGAATGGATTTAAGACTGCGTTTAGAATAAGGCCGCGTCGGGCTATGAAATACCCGGTGTTTAGTGTGTTTAGTTCTGTGGCAGTTTCAGCATGTTATCTGTGATTTGTTGTTTGTAAGATTATGTGATTATTTATTTTATTTTAGCAATATTGTCAGAATCCTACATCAGTGTTTGTGTACGTCTAAATTATGAGTTTGTGTGATTCAGTAACGAAACGTCTAATTGACATCGAGACAGGGGTGGCACAAACATTGAATCATTAATTAAAAATAACTATTGTTTTGTTCAAGGCAGGTCCCGTAGTTTGTCTCATTTATTTTGGTATCATAAACGTTTGTTCGATGTTTTTTTTTTCAATTGATTATTGATCGATTACGAATGTACCTATCTAGAGGCTATTGTCGCTAGCAACGTGAAATCATGGCTAATGAAAATCTAACATCGACTTCTGAATTCAATTGTAGTAAATTTATATAAAATTTTAACTTTATGACATTAACGAGTACCTTATTATCGTAGAAATATACAAATAATGTTAATGAAAACTGTCGATATTGTTAAATTTAGGCAGATCAATTGTTAGTCGCCAATAGACAGTGAGAATTATAATAAATACATTTTAATTAGTTGGTTGGTTGGGGGAGCGGGTGGCTCCATTTATTTTAAACTTTTTGTTATGAACTTTGCATGAGTTTACGTAATGTTAATATAATTGAGTATTTCATACATGACTGTGTAAACGGACCAGCTTTATTAAATGTTTATAATAATGATAAATGTGATTTGAATCTTTCAGTGAAACTGAGTCAGGAATCTTAGTGATTATGAACGTGGAATGAGTCACAGAATACTTAGAATATTCTAAATTTAAGGCATATCGGAATAATTTTATACAAAATTAGGTAATAATACCTTTGTAAACTTCAAAACTTACCTCTTCCAAAAAAAGTGTTCATACTATTTTTGGTAACCCTTAGGTAAAACGAATTAAGGGATTGGATAGCATGAAATAAATTCAATTTAATAATTTATTGAACTTTGTATGTTCATAAAGTTCCTATAAAACTGCCACGTTGACTGAGACAAAAAACAAAAAATATTTGTTTCCTGCTTTTTGTCTTTGATACAATACTTTTGCCGTTCTTAGTAGCTCTCGAGTCGAGCCTCTCGACTATTTATTTAAACTGTTATTATCGCCAATGTAAATCTGATTTCTGATGTAATTCTATGTATGTCTACAAATAAATGTAATGTATGCAAGCAGTGTCTGGATTAAAAATATAAAGCTTAATATCTTTAATAAAATCTTTCATTTATCTGACCAACATCTTCAAACGCTCAGGCGAAAAGGGTGTCTCCTTTGTTAAAATAAGAATAGAGATAATAAAAAGCTGTGGTACCTAGTCCAGTGGATTGTCCAATGGCCTCTCGGAGGATCGTGGGCTCTCACCTCTGACTTGTTCAGCATTTTCGTGCGAAATTTTGAGCATGAGCTTTTTTGTAAAGGAAAATACCGCGACGAAAAAACTTTTTTTTTTAATATGAATAGGAAGGCAAACGAGCAAGTGGGTCACCTGGTGGTAAGTGATCACCACAATCTGCACGAATCTGAAGTTCCCCGTTCACACAGGGCCCGCGTGGGAATTACAGCCGAGGCTCGTTCTGAGAGGAGTCCTTTGCCCAGCAGTTGGAAATTTATAGGCTGGATAAGGAGACATTATATGCTGTAACAATATAGTCTATTGGCGTGGACATTGCGCGGACAGGGTAGAGAAAAGTCAGAAAAAATTATTTACCAGCCATTAAATATAGTGTGTTCTATGAGTGTTCTAATTTACATAATTTTTTTAACCAAATACCGCGATATTGTATAATTATGCCTTATAAACAGTAGGAATATCTACATTTGATATGAAAAACATGTTATTATGAAAAAATAAGAAACAAGAAACGTTTATTCTTTAAAACCGTGTGCAATGAAATTGTGATAACGTTTGTGATTTTTATAAGTTTCAACAGTTTGTCCATTTCTATTGTTTTTTTTATTTTGCACTCTAACTTTGCGTAACAACTTAGAATTGTGAGCTATATATGCTTAAAAATGGCAATTGAACAAAAAGGAATGCTCCATTGGTCGCAGCAGAAAGTTATGAAACGACTAATATTATGAATTAAAATATTTAATCTATCTGGCTCGAAGGACCAGTTTTAACACAACACATCACGTTGAAAGAAAAACATTTGTTGTGTATGTTTATCATCTCGTAAATACACATTTCATGGTTCAGCTATGCTCTTTTAAAGATAGCAAGTAAGTATTTAAGCAAAATTTTCAAACAGATCTACAAATAAAAAAATTGCGGCGACCTGAATTTTTACAGCTATCTTCTTATGACTCTATATCCTGTCTACGCAAGCAGAGTGACGTGTACTGTAAATCTAATCCAATTCTCTGAATGACTGATATCACACCAAATCCTTAGATACCTGGGTCGCAATAAATTAAAACGCATGTAGTAAATATTATCATACCTATAATATAACAGATACTGTATCACTCGCCGCCGATAATACCTATACACTGTTTTATCTACTAACACTGTAGCTTTTGTGTACTGCAATCTGCAATCTCATGACGTGGTGATATTCAATAGAAAAGGTATTTACCAACCCAAATGCATTGATAAATTTTCGTAGGAAATTTCCATAGATGTAGGTATTACTGAACCGCGACGTGAAAGGGATTTAAAAATCCCTTCCATATATATTTTGACGTAAATATATGGAATGTCAGATTTTTCAATTCCTTTCTCTTCCCGGTTTAGTAATATAATGGGCTATACAGCTTCGAACACTTTTACCAACAGCGCGTAAATCTCATATAACAGAGCTCTATGGGGCTCCGAATTGTCTTGGCCTGGAGCACAGAAGAGACGATGATGCACTTCTTTATATTGAGGAAGGACCCCAATTTGGTGAGTTTTCTACACGTTATAATTACACGAGGCACGCATAATTTGTAACTTACTTCCTTTTTGGACCATGACGCATAACATCCCTAACGTTTAGAGGCTTAGTCGATCTCTGTTTTAGTTTGTTTTTGTTAAATTACATCCAACTTAGGCATTATCAGACCATAACTGGGGGCGTTTTTTGAAAGTACATCATTCGGAAATATCACTCAAAAGTGGCAAGAGTTTTTTCGCAAAATGACGGCTGAAACGACAGTTGCCAAATGCAGTAGAGCTGTAATTAGCTACTATTCTGATCGTATTTAAAAATTCCGCAGGACGATTTTTGAAAATACATCTGTGTAAATACTACTCCGAAAGCGCAGAGTAGACAAAAAAGCTCTAATTAATTTAATTGCAGCTGTAATTTTGTGTAGCAGTAGGTACTTAGTTTTTACTACTTTCAACTGGTATTTTCGAGTGGTATGGTTTTAAAAATCGGCTCCTTGTTGTGGTGATATGGCGTAAGATGGATAAGATTTAGGAAAAACAAACTTAGCCTAAGATTTACATTACGACTATGCTAGTAAACGTCAGGGCTGTCGTAGCTCCCGGTCTAAAGGAATATAAAAGTTTTACAGCTTAATATGCACCATATATTATTATGTATCTTGGACTATAAAGATACACTACGTAATAGATAATGCCATAAACACATGGAGGTTAATTACCTTCGGTGTTTTTTATTACTTTAAAAGGCTTTGTAACACTCGCAAAAATAGATTTCATCTTCTTCGAATGTTATTTTCGAGTGGTGTGATTTCCAAAATCGACTCTTATTAGTTCTCTGTATGTATTTTTCTTTTCTTGCCAATGTTTTCTTTGGATACATACATACCGTCATGCCTCTTTCCCATAGCGGTAGGCAGATACTACTCTGTGCCACTTGCTACGACCTTGGCATACCTTTTTCTTTCGATGCTCAACGCTCAATTTCTTACCATATTTTTATTCAACGGAGATCCTTCCCACCCAGGACAGATTTATATTTTATTATACTTCGCTAAAAACTTTACCTTAAGGTCACATAAATTAGACTAGGCAATTACTTAAATAATCAGATAGGTACACGCAGGTGGTAAAAGCCCATCCAGGTAATGGTCGAAATTCTCAGGAATCATGTTATGCGGTTAGCAACCCATCACTTCTCGATTCCCCTTTCCACCCTGTACTCCTACAATCATGCTAAACGTGGCCTTTATAGGTCTTGTTACCCCAGGCTCTGTCTACCCCGTAAAGGATATAGACGTGATTTGTGTATGTGTGTATATAGGTATGTTTGTACTTACATTTAATGGATAAAAGTGCCTAATCAACCGTATTTAAAGAATTTCCGCTACGCAGAGGATTATAGAACGCCGATGGAATTTTTTAGACTACTTGTAAGGGTTCTTTTAACATATAGTAGGTACTCGGAGTAGGTAAAGTAATTGAGTTACGATCATCCTGTTATAACAAGGTAGAGAAGACATGGCTTAATAGTTATTTTATAGTTGTTATTATTTAAAGTGCTTCCTGGCATTGATTACTTACGAGGAAGTATTACAAATATGTAGTAAAAATCTAATGCCGGAGCCTGCGTTTAAATGGATATAATTTTCTAATTACCCACTTTTTTGTATTACCTTGATTTTGTAAAGTCGTAAATTGACCTGTATTCGTTTCTCGAGATATTTCAACGTTGATGTAGCTGTTAGCTACGCACATAATGGGGACTATCGTTTCTTTGTTCACCAGTTGGCGCCACTGTCGACTAAGGTCCAGAGGTATAGCTGTCAAAGGCGACTTTATAAGATCGGCGCCGAAACAAAGTTTTAAATCGTGAATCTCATTTATTTATTAATTATAAATAACTATCATATTGAGTGCCGCAATGTTGTGCAGTTCTGTTTTGTTCGGAAAAAACCGCTTTCAAAGCGTTCACATTCATCGCCAAATAAAATTCACGTCACGCGATAGCCCCCGTTATGTGTGAAGCTAATATTATATTAAAAATCGAGTATTGTAATTGTCATTTGAATATTTCGACAATAATATTGTTGTAATCGATTTTTCGATCAATTTCCCCCTAGTGAGATGTTGTGAGATTAACCCAAACCCACATCTCCAATTTCATGTTTCAATTTCACGTTTTCTTGCGGAAACACTTTCGAGTGATGTGCTTTAAAAAATTGGGCTCACCCACCTGTTGTTATACATATAATAATAGTACATTACTGCAGAGGCCGTGAAGTAAGGGATTGCTGGACGAGTTTGGGGTAGGTGGCCGAGTCGAAGACGAGGCCAGATAGAACGAGTCCTGCAATCCCTGTTCCGGCCAAAGCTTGTATAGTGCTTTTCTCAAACAATGTGAGGAAATATTAAAATTAAAATAACTACTAGACAATCAAGTAAATCATAGTTTCTGAAAAGGAGGTTGTCCGGGTTTCATTTCGCCAGTTCATGAAAGCATCGTATGTTTTCATGTAAATCTCTTTACTTTTTTCCGGTAGCATATTTTGCATAGCTAAATTTGCCTCCTCTTTTAAATGAGGCGGAGTACAGTTCATAACGCACGCTTAGTGGAATACTGACCTATTTATATATAAGTCAAAACTAAGTTACGTCCAGCCAAAGGCTTAAGTCAGCGCCATCTATCGTTCACCGCCTAAATTGTTTACATTAAACGCTTTGTTGTCGCCCCAGTGATATATCAGTCTCTTTCACTTTTATGTGATTTCTCATCGGGTTTCCCCCAAACAGAGACTTATGTCAGTTTGTGTCTGACCTACATGCCGTGAGGGTGTTATTGTTTAATCGTATGAAGACCTAAACCTTATTGAGTATTTTTACGTCAAAATTCCAAGGTAAGTTTTATTATTTCTTAAAATTATATACCAGCTAATTCGGCTTTAGGTCAATTTAATATCAATTTTATGTGTTTTTTACGTGAAACATTTGGCTTTAAGTCTATTTATTGTAAAACATTGTTTTTGTCTTCGCGGATGATTATGAATTGAGTCAGTTTATAATTAAAAAATATTAATTGTTGAAGGTAATACTTTGTGTCATTCGAACATAAGTCTCTTTACTACCAAAGGTTATTGATACATATTCGCTGCAATATTACTTGAGTCTACATTTAAAAGAAAAAAATGGATTATTATCGTGTGACTTTTTATTGCTTGTTACTAATAAGTTATTCGTCGTTGTTTTACTCACAAAACTGTAGTTATAGCGGGACACTTATTTGCAAATTATTAAATTTATAGGACAACCATGTTGTCTAATAGATCAAAACGGATGATGGAGCTTGTTCAGGGTCGAAACTTGGAGCCGAAAACGACAATACTAGATGAAGATGTAAAATCAGTCCTTCCACACAAAGTAACGGTAATAATTTTAAATAATTGTCAAAATTAAATTTTATATAATTAATTGATTTTATCATAGAAAAAGTCAAGTGTTTTCGTAGTTTGTTTTAGTTGCTCGCTGATATGAAAAACAAGGCTGAAAACCAGCTTTACTCAAATGTACAGGATTACGTCGAGTTTTCGGAATCTGCTCCAGTCAGCAATGAAATCGACCTGCCGAGAACTGTAGTCGTCCCCGATAGTTGTGATAGTTTGATATAAGTGATGATCAAGATCCATCATAATAATGTTCCGAAAAAAAAAGAAAAAGGAAGCACTTCATTGAAAGCTATTTTGACTAAAATAAAATAGCTATGTAAATTTAAGATCATTCAAAGACTGATTAAAAACGGGTCAGTTATTAATTATAAGACTTTTAGAAAAAAAAACTTACCTAATAATTCTAAACTGAAAATTCAAACTTTATTAAGACTGATAGGTTAAGTTTGTAACAATTTTGTTGGTGAAAGAAGCCAGGTTATATTTTTGTCATAATTGTATTGTTTTGTTAATTCGTAATAGCAAGAACGTCAATTTTGTTTTTTTTTAAGTTTCATAAATTTTAATAAAAAGACTTATTCTCCAAACATGTTTTTTTAAATTATTCATGTAAAGACTTAATAATCAATAAATCTTTAGTACTTATCTACGCCTATAATTAACACAGGCTTAAAACATAATACGTTACTTCCATCACAGCTTATATGCTTCACTTTTTGTATAAAACTGACTTAACTTCGTGGCATTTTTATTTTTAAATATTTTTAAGTACTTATTAAAGTAATAATTTATTTCTTTTTCCTCGATAACATCAAGGGTTAGTCAGAAATTAATAAAACAAGTATTCATGTTTGATTACTAGTTACATTTTATTTTTATTCGCCATTAAGTAGACTACGTCCAGATTGCAAGACCTTTTTTCGCGATTTCCCAAAAATCTACTATTTTGGGTTAAGTCAGTATTCCACTAAGCGTGCGATAAGTTCCCCGTCACTTTCATCACTAGAAGTCATTTTTATTTCTGTTAAATTATAATAACAATCACTACGAAATACGCATAAGCAGAAAAAAAGATTTTCGATTTGCCACCTTTTTTATTTTTTAAATGTACTAATTTGATCCAGCTATTTGAGCACCATGTTTAACCGCACATAAATATAGTACCATAGCTTTTTTTTTATGTCGCAATTATGCTTAGGTACAGATTGTGGTGGTGGTTGGCTGTATGTAATTTTTTCCTTTGCCAATTTAATTTTAGTATAGAAATTTAAAAAATTAGAGCAGCGGACAAAAATGGATTTTCATACTAACTTTTGTGGCCTAAGCCAAGAAGTAATGTAGGGAGCCATAAACGAGAAACTTCATGTCCTCATATCGGGACATTAACGCATACATTTCCGAGCATGTTTGAGAAAAATAACATTATTAGTACATTACTGCAGAGGCCGTGAAGTAAGGGATTGCTGGACGAGTTTGGGGTAGGTGGCCGAGTCGAAGACGAGGCCAGATAGAACGAGTCCTGCAATCCCTGTTCCGGCCAAAGCTTGTATAGCGCTTTTCTCAAACAATGTGAGGAAATATTAAAATTAAAATAACTACTAGACAATCAAGTAAATCATAGTTTACTTTTTTCCGGTAGCATATTTTGCATAGCTAAATTTGCCTCCTCTTTTAAATGAGGCGGAGTACAGTTCATAAGTTCCCCGTCACTTTCATCACTAGAAGTCATTTTTATTTCTGTTAAATTATAATAACAATCACCACGAAATACGCATAAGCAGAAAAAAAGATTTTCGATTTGCCACCTTTTTTATTTTTTAAATGTACTAATTTGATCCAGCTATTTGAGCACCATGTTTAACCGCACATAAATATAGTACCATAGATTTTTTTTTTATGTCGCAATTATGCTTAGGTACAGATTGTGGTGGTGGTTGGCTGTATGTAATTTTTTCCTTTGCCAATTTAATTTTAGTATAGAAATTTAAAAAATTAGAGCAGCGGACAAAAATGGATTTTCATACTAACTTTTGTGGCCTAAGCCAAGAAGTAATGTAGGGAGCCATAAACGAGAAACTTCATGTCCTCATATCGGGACATTAACGCATACATTTCCGAGCATGTTTGAGAAAAAGTTATTTATTCAGACAACAAAGAGCCCTGCGTTCCCTTTCAACATCTACGTCATCTTTTAAATTACTTTCTTTGTAATCCACTAATGATAAGATCATCAGAACACTAGTCTACATTTACAGCGGTCTTTTTATAAACAGTTTCCTTTTAGAAATGAAGCAACTTATGATCCGACTTATCTAGTCCCAAGACTTTCAGACCTCTCATATTTTTTCCGGAATAATTTTCCCGTACAAAAGTACACCCCTACAAAGTATTTTCGTTTAAATTGTTAATTCGTTTTCGTCTTGCCTTTGAAGTGGACGTCACTTTGAACTTGAACACCGATCAATGTATGAAATCATTTTGTCAACTGTGAGTCAAAAATCCTAAAAAGGGCTGTTTAGTTTAACGACTATTTCACCAACTTGACAATTGTCGGTGACAAGTGTCAATTCTCTACATTACAAACTCGACTAAATTTTATTCCGGTTGGCTTCATATTGACTACGCCTTGCGTTTCGAATTGTGACATGTCGCCGACAATTGTCAGTTTGGTGAAATAGGAGCCTGTTGAAATGTTATGGAACAATTTTCAGAAATCCTTTATACTTACCTACTAGAGTAAAATACTTACTGTAGTGTCACTGATCACTAGTTTAATTTCCGCCTCGTTCTCGCCAACGGCGACGCTCCGCAAGCGCCTTACAATAACAGTAACCGGTTGAAACTGGATCAATGGAAGCGCCGAACCGATTGTAATTGGTTTGTTGATGTTGATTGACGAATGATGACAGCTGTGATCCAAGCACGGTTGGTTTTGTCGCGGACGTAATGTTTTGTCCCTTTCTAACCAGTACTATCACTATCAGGTACTATCACCATCACATTTGTCACTTTACATTTGTAGGATAGTCGTTTGAGTAAATTTGTATATACTTATGCCGGGTACTCATCTCATCTGCCAGCTGTAACCGTAACTGTTGCACGTTACAGCAGCCAAAAACGCTAGTGTGGGTGTGGCTCCCGAGCCTGCCGCGAGCGATCCGCGTAGCGTTCGCAGTGAGCCGAGAATCAATAGGTACACTACACGCTCTAGTATCCGTAATCATCATCTCCAGCCTCATGTACTGCACTGTGTGTCCCACTGCTGGGCACAGGACTCCTCTCAAAATGAGAGACTTAGGCTTTAGTCAGGGCACACTTCATGGCAGCGCAGCTGGAACTGCAATGAGTATGTACAGTTAATATGTTAGTATATATGTAGGATCAATCTTGTAATTGAGATCTAACCGACTTTCAGTGTGCGGATTGACTTGAAACTTGGTTTAAGCCACGATAACGGTGTAGATTTAGTGCTTTTGTGTAAGTACGCGTCATGTTAATATTACGTTATAGTAGATTTTCCGTCGTTATCGTCACTCAAAAGTGTTGCGGCAGAAAACCAGCGTTGCGACTCCCGTCGCAGCATTATGCAGAGCCGCAACCTTTTTGACGCTGGACAGCGACACACTAATTGTTTTTTTTCCTTTTTTTGTTTTGTTTATTTTTAGTTGGGGCTGTTGTTGTCCTATGCGTCAAATAAATGTATTTTCTTTCTTCTTTCTTTCTTTCTTTCTAGTTTCCACTCGGGCCCAGTACGCGGATTGGGAACTTCACTCACACCATTGAATTGCTTCGCAGATATATATTGCGGGTGGTAGGGCCTTGTGCAAGGTCCGTCCGGATCGCTACCACCATCTTACTCGCTAATCCTGCCGCTAAGTAGCAGTGCTTGCACTGCTGTGTTCCGGTGTGGAGAGTAAGACAGCCGGGGAAATCACGGGCACAAGAGGCATTGCATCTTAGTCCTCTAGGTTGGCAACACATCTGCAATCCCTCCGGGGTTGCGGGTGTCTATGGGCCGTGGTGATCACTTACCATCAGGTGACCCACTTGCTCGTTTGCCTTCCTATTCATATAAAAAAAAAGAAAAAAAAAGATGTGTGCAGGTTTCCTCACGATGTTTTCCTTCACCGAAAAGCTCGTGGTAAATTTCAAATGTAATACCGCACAAAAATTCCGATAAACTCAGAGGTGCGAGACAACCCTTTAATATCTGCTAAACCGTGCTAAACTTATTTTTAAATCATTAAACGGTTTTGTGTGGCACACATTAGGTTAGGTTGTCAAATGTTTTTGGGTCAACACTGTGAACCAATAGAATAGCATGACCTACCCTTTTGTCGGTTACCTTGTTTATTTCTAGAGCTGTTTTGTTACCTATCGATTTCTTAGGTCACGGCAGGTCGTTGTGTTAGTTGCTAACCCAGGCTTTCGGCTCCGGTGGAGTTACCTGTGTCTTATTATCAAGCGAAGTCGTCTCGATCATGCTGAGCCTTTACGAAGATTTTAATAGACCAAATGCCTTTTTACTCACTAAATACTGAACTGTACGGAAACTATTGAATAATTTGATAATCATTCCTGAAGGTGAAAATATCTTTCCGACTAAAATTTTATGATATTTTAATATATTTACTCTAGGTGGAACGGAGAAGGTATAAGAAGCTCATTTTTTTCATCATCATTACAATACATCATAGTTATACAAAGTGTCTAAGAGTTAACCCCCGCCGGGAACGTGGGCCGCTGTCTTATTCAAGACGGGGGGCACGAGGAGACAACCTCTATAAAAAGGGTAATTGACGCATTAAGACGTCATAGTAAGGCCCCAGTAACTACTAGTAACAGTGTCCTGCCTCCATGTTAAACCAGCATTAGGCGATCCATGTTAAAGATATTTTTAATGTTGAATCTTGATACGAAACACATTTATTCATTGCTGTAACGTAAGGGTGCTCACACACGTGCCGTCCGTCCTTCATGCTTGACCGCCCGCACGTAAAAAGATCTCTGTTATTGATACTGAATTACAGTTTATAAATAAAACTGAAATTGTATACTTTAATCACGGAGATTAGCCGCAAATACTTTTCGCTGGTGTGGAAAAATCCAGTGAACCGAAAGCAATTACGATAGATGTAAAATTAATGGTGAATGTTTATGTATTCTCAACGGAAAAATGTGAATGGGATGTTTATTTTTATAATGAAGAGTCATTAATTACACGATATCTTAATATTCGAAAGCCGCGTAAGGAATTATTTAAATAAAGTTTGTGTAGTGCCAGTTCCACAAACAACGCGTGAAGAACGATCGAGTAGAACGAATTCGAGACGGTTTGTTTTGACAAAATTTACACCAAAGGGACTTATCATGGACATGATATAGTTATGTAGTTGCTGTATTTGATGCAATGACAGTATTGCGTCACGGGTGGTTCGAGAGTAGGTACTCTACATATTTGAATGACGTCCTTAGATAACTACTGGAGTGTTTAATGCCACTCGATTGTATATTGTTCACAAGTCATAATCACTTTTTCAGGATATGGATATTGAGTACTTACTGATAAAATACAGCTACGTGCGTAAGAAGACCTTTGTGTAGGCTTAGAAGTTATGCAGGTTAAAAGATAATGTATTGCTTGTTTGATTAGTACTTATGCCATGTCTGCCGATTATAGTTATGTACTTTTACACTTGGCACTGTTTTATTTACATCTCTGATAACATGTTGGGTTAAGGAAAAAAAAACATGACAAGAAGAAGTAGGCGATTCGACAAATTGCAGGCCAGACCCCGTGCGGATTGGGAACTTCACACACACATAGAACCACATCGCCAGCGTATGCATGTTTTTCTTCACTATAAAGTTTTTTTGGTATCTAATGAAATTTCGCACATAAACCAAAAATCCAGTGGTTTGTTTTAGAATATTTCAGGTGGTCGTGAGGTTAGTTTGATTAAACGCTACTGTAAAGGTTTATCGTATTTAAATGCTTTGATTGAACATAATTATACTCACGAGCAAAAATAACGGGTCACTTTTCATACAACTTTCTATGGGAAGTGACCCTTTATTATTGCTCGCCAGTGTAAATCACTGTATGAGTGTGTTCAGATTTATCCAACCTGAAGTAATTATTCAGGATTAATTTTAAGACAGTGTACAGTCGAGTTTCCTGGTGTCTTACTTGCTATCGATTATCCTTCATTTTCTTCAAATTATCATACAGTCCTTTATCTTACGCTTCAGGCTCTACTGAATTACTTTTAACATTCATTCATTAGTGAATGACAACTGATTCTGAACTGGGACCAGATTTTTTAAAGCACATCACTTGAAAGTAAAAAAAGTTTATTGCTTCAAAACTACAGCCCTAATTTAAATTTCGACTAGATGACTAGATTAATTAGAGCTGTAATTTGTAACCCCCCTCGCATAAAGAGTGGTGTTATAAATTTGACGTCGATGTGTGTGTGTGTGTGTGTGTGTGTATGTCTGTGGCTTCGTAGCTCTCCAAGGAATGGACCGATTTGAATGCGGTTTTTTTCATTCGAAAGCCAGTTTCCTTGCGGTAGTTCTTAGCCATGTTTGATAATGACCGATCCAGTAGTTTGAAGGGCATCAGCTCTTTTCCAAAATGATGAAGGCATTTGTGGCATAAAATGTTTTTTTTTTTTATATTGCGTGGGGGGTTTTAAAATTACTTAGTTATCTTCTAATCTAATTGTATTTCAAATTCAGCCCAATTTTTCATCACTTTGGGATGGTATTTCCACACGCGTGCTTTAAATAATCGGGCCCATGAAATGCTGGGAAAGCAAAGTTACAGTTAGAAAACGTAGTTGCCGGCGGTATTTCACAGAAGGACACCGACAACCGCCAGTGCCCTACGATAAAAAGCTGAATATCCGGAAACCATTGATGGAAGTGCGCAGACGCAGGTACCCGCCGCGCCGGCGCCGGTGGCTCGCTCATCCTTGAAGGACTGTGAATACCTGAATAGGAAATAGATCATAGTATAAGCCATGTAATTGGTTGGGTACTTGTACAACAGCAATTGCAACCATATGAATGTTGTTTTTAGTGTTTTAGAATTCGTTGAGGAAATGTCGTAATAAATATAAAGATATAATCGATTCAGGGGCCCAAATTTTGATAGAGCATCTAACAAAAGTACTTATCTGCTCTAACAAGTCTTAATTTTAATTTAAGCCTTGGTTTTGTAGTAATAAATGTGCTCAAAGAATCGGTTCCAAGTTTGAATTTTACTAGACCAGATAATGTTTTTGAACAATTTTTAAAAACTTAAAAAAGGAATTCTTGCGTTGTAGAGTCACGTGCATATCTAATTCAACCGTGCAACGGAAAATTTTACCATAAGCACGAGCATGAAAAAATACCTGATTATATGTAATTTGGCGCTGATGAAACCCCCGTGATACGGGTGATATTGAATGATCATTCCTCATAATGACTAGTTCTTATCTAAAGCAAATTACACTAATTACAGTGACTAAGCGTATTTACACGGAGATTACAGTCTACCTTACAGTCAACTCTAGGCAAATATTGAACTTGGTGGGAAAATTAAAGCAAACTGTGAATATTTGTGGATTACATGCTAAATATGTGCAGACGGTTTCTGAATACATAAACAATGTACATGAATTATCATATTACTCAATAGACTTGTATATGATCCGTTCACTCGTAGTTATTATACAACAACAACAATGTCCCGTAAACATTACAGTATTTAAGTAGGTGTAGACACTATATTTTCGCTTGTTCGCCGTACATAACTATTTTACATAACCAGGACATTCTAAGGTAAAATAAAGAATATTTCTAAATTAAAACAAACACGTTGGCGGCTTAGGAGTGGTCCAAGGACCACCCCCGCCGCACCTAAACCTAAATTAATCCAAATTAATCATCCTACATTGCTTTTACCGGTTATGTAACTTGGTTATGTACTGGGAACAAGCTTATATATATTTGACTACAATCTTAGGTTGGCAGACCACATATTTGGCCGATGGTACCGGTAACCGGGGTGACCTTGATAATTTTGGTGCTACTTTGATCGATTTAAAATTGTTAAAAAAATTATATTGTCCATATGCGGTTATGATGGAATGTTTGGTATGTAGACGCAAAGGCCATCGATGAAGACACCAATTGGAAGTGGGAGCAGTAAACGCAAATAAAAATTAATGATTTCGTCATTATAACTATGTACATATTAAAGTCACCCCGTAGATCGGAGTCACCCCGGTTTATGGTATATTATTTTAAATCGCCGCAGAGTAAGGCCTGGGGTCTTACCATGACGTCTTAATGCGATTCAATTCCGACTCAGTTCAGGTTTTTGCTATCATTTTTAGTATGGATCTGACAGCGAGCAAACCTAAATTGAATCGGAATTGAATCGCTTTAAGACGTCAGGGTAACCCCCTGTTTCAACGATTACCTATTTATCTTAAGACGTGAGACTGTTCACGTAATTTGCTATGATTTCTTGTGAACTAAAGTATATAGTTGTTTACAAATTCAAATGCGTATGTCTTCCGACTGTATATCTAATCTCATCAATCATAGATACTTAGCGATGCCTTGACATGAATTATTTTGATAGCCACGAACTGGCGCCAGACGATTTGGCGATATAAATCTTTTAGTCTAGTCCTAACAGGTTTAATTGTGATTCCGATATGATCTTAGTGAGAATTGGTTGTAACTAATTAGTCTTGCTTACCTACATACTTATAAAAACGTCGAGTTCGTGATCGTGTTTAACTTCGTTTAACCAGCAGCGTCTCAAATGAATTCTCTAGTCTACCGCTTGTAAATATTTTGTACAAATATTTTCAATATTATTTTGTTACCGTCTTACAAATTGTGTCGAATCTGTGCTAGTAATAATGTTTTTCTTTCTTAGTGTAACTTTTTTATTTACACAAGAAATCGTTCGCGTAAACGTCTCAAGTACTATGGAAAAGTTGGCAACGCCATTAACGGCACGTATCTATAGACAACTATCTAACAAATCTCACTTTATTGTGACGAAAAATTTGCGCTAAAGGATTTGTTCATTGCTTGGTGGACATACTTACCGCGCAGGAGTTGACTGCTAAAAAACACAATGTATTAGTATTAGTACAAAACGCTCGCCGTCCCGCTGCAGGTCGTGCATAGTTCTGCCCGGGCCTTAAATCATCGATTTGATCCCTATTTTCTAAACCAAAACCCTATTACTAAGGCTTCGTTGTCTGCACAATCTTCCACGTCCATTTAACTGTCACAGGGCTGATTTTTTTGAATTGTATTAGGAAGACACTAGAAATTTTCACAGACCATTTCATTTTTTTAATCCATTAACATGACCGCAATAACCACACTAACCCTTGGCTGTATAGGTTTAGTTCCCATTATCTTTCCTAAATGCAAAAAAAAACAACTAAAGTTGACAACTAAAGGGCTACCACCGCACATGGAACGTGCCACACATGTGCCACGCACGCTCATATTATGTAGGTAACTAATAACCGTAATAATAACCTTAACCTAAACATGATTCGTTTAGCTCATGCATTTGGGACGTGCTTCGTAGAGATTTAACGGCGACATTTACGATAAGTACCGATACCTTGCGTTTGCAAACATAGATTTAGTGTGTGCAGAGGAAACTTTTTAATGACTTTCAATTGTTTATGCCTATAAACTACACTGGAATAAACTGAGTCTGCCGATGGAACAACTAGGAGAATTAGAGAAGTACAGGCAAAGTATTCTAACGTAGCATCTGTTCCATGAAGTAAAATAAACAAAAAATACGGTAGGTAGCTCGGCGAAGACTACATTTTTTAACCCCCGACGCAAACAGAGGGGTATTATAAGTTTGACGTCAATGTGTGTGTGTATGTATCTGTCTGTGGCATCGTAGCTCTCAAGCGGATGAACAAATTTCGATGCAGTTTTTTTCATTGGAAAGCCAGTTTCCTCGCGGTGGTTCGTAGTCATGTTTGGTAAAAATTGGTCCAGTAGTTTAACGAGTATTATAAGGAGCTTTTGTCCTAAAATTGTTTTTTTTTTATTAGGTTCGTGTGATTACTCAATTAATTGTTCTAAATTTTTAAATTTACTGTTATTTTAAAATACTGTCTTCCCTACTATGTCAAGTTGGTTGATGAGATCAGAATAATTATAACAGAAAAACAGTTACTGTTTTCGGAATGTTTTAGTAAGTTTTTTCACCAGACTTTCGTTCCGAGTAAATCTTAAAGTATTCTACATGTAAAGTGCCCATTGTGCACTTGCAAAACAGCTGAAACTAGTTCAAAAACAAAATCAGTATTCATACCACGTGTCAGCCAGACGTTCACTGAAATCCATTGAATGTTGAAGTATTTTGATTTGCCAAGTGGCCGCATAATGCATAAAGGATTTGTTGTTCTTACATTTTCAATAGCAAATGGGTAGAGTTGCTTTAACACGGTCTCACAATGTTCAACGCAGAAAAAAAATTTAAAAACGCACGCTTTTCATGTGTTAGGCTAGTAGCCATCTTGTTTTCTTTTGCACGTTTGAGAAGTAAAATTAGTACGCTACTCGTAGGTATAACTTTAGTGGAAATCCAGTGGCAATGTGATGGATTTCCACTGACGTGAATGGTCGATCCTTGGGGGCGATTTTTGAGATCACATCACTCGAAAGTATCATTCGAATGTGGTGAAAAATTCAGCTGAATTTAATAATAAGTAGAAGAAAATTACAGCTATAATCAATGTTGTCAACTAGTTGTATAAGGAAACGGACCTTGATGTACCGTAATCGGGGGTTCCATTTCTGCAGTTATGCAGGCGACTGTTTCTTAGTCGACGAACAGTGAGCATTGTTGCGTCACTTCGCCATTTCGGTAGGAAAATTCCACTTGATAAGCAACTTCGAGCAAATGTAGGCAATTCACACCACGTGACGAATCAAATGTTATTTTTCCTATAGTCGTGAAACAAAGTCTAATTAGCGGTTCGTTTGATGGAGTGACAAGTGCGATTGTTTATAACAATGGTTCGTTATGTGAAAATAAGTGACCACAATTTACGAGGACAATATGCCAGTGTACTGCATTTTTTATTTCCCCATTTGAAAGAGCCAATACAAACAAGAAAAACTGTGTTTTAAGTAATTTTATACGGCCACTATAATATATCGTACATTTGTCATTTGTACTTACGCAACCTCAGCAAAAACAATCCTTACAAAACTACGGTAAACGTAAACGGTGTCGCCAACACTCATTGCTACCGTTCATAGTAAATGTAGAAGCGTAAATCTAAATCGCATTTTTAATATACATCTTTGGTGCTTAGTCAATCCTATTTTTTTTTGTATTCTGATTTCTGATAATACTCGTAATAAACGTGTTTTTGAACTGAAACACGTAAGTATTTAACTCTTCTCTTCGTTTTTTTCGTATACTTTTAAATCACTATAACTCCTAAAATAGCGCTAGGTTTTATTTAATTTGCCTTCTCTACTATATTTCGTAAAGGGAAAAGATATCATAATTTTAAACACAAAAATATAAAAACCGGTCAAGTGCGAGTCGGACACGCGCACCGAGGGTTCCGTATCATTATCTATAAATATCTAAAACCAGTGTAAGCAGAGCCCTGCTCCAAAGCAAAATGTACGCAGTGTGGGGTTACTTTATATTGGTCACTGCTATATACAGACATACATACACATTTATGGTTTTCGCAATTATTCTTTAATCTGTGCTATAAGACCTATCTTCATACCAAATTTCAAGATTCTGCGTTCACGGGAACTACCTTGTAGGTTTTGATTCCCTTGAGAGTTGAAAATTTGCGGATATTTGCGGCGTAAACGGCTGTATCTTTTGATTGCGTTGGCTTAGAATTTTGATTTTTTCACAGCTTAAAGGTATTATAGACCTGAGTATTTGGTATGAATTTCAATTTAATGCCTTTACGCGTTTATGAGGAAATGGGTAGTAAGGTTAAAATTATTAAAAAAAAATATATTATGTGATGTAACTAAAAATTTATGGTTTTCGTAATTTTTCCTTTATCTATGCTATAAGACGTTGCTTCGTACCAAATTTCAAGATTCTGAGTTCACGGGAAGCACCCTGTAGGTTTTGATTCCCTTGCAAGTGTCGAAAATTTGCGGCATAAACGGCTGTATCTTTTGATTGCGTTCGCTTAGAAGTTTGATTTTTTCACAGCTTCAAGGGACAGTAGACCTGAGTAATTGATATAAATTTCAGCTTCATACCTCCACGCGTTCCTGAGAAAAAGGGTCTTGACAGACGGACGGACGGACAGACGGACAACAAAGTGATCCTATAAGGGTTCCGTTTTTTCCTTTTGAGGTACGGAACCCTAAAAAGGGTTTATTCACCATTTCATTAGGAAAAATCTACTCGATAAGCAACATCGAGCAAATCTGTAATAGACACCACGTGAAGAATCAAATGTTTTATGAACTCTGAACATAGATAACCTGATTCGCAAATAGGTGTTAACGCGCGCTAATCAAGCGTGGTTTGTGTTTTCTTGTTAATGAAAAACGATCCTTCACATATCATAAACAACCAATGTTTTTCCGTTCTTAATATGTGATATTGGTCAGTTGCTGGGCAGGTTCTTCCATGCTGGTCTGGGATCTATGAAAAGACATAGAATGTCGGAAAAGCTCATTGAGGGAATGAACGAAAATCTTAGGAATAACGTTATATTAGGCGATGCGGCTATCAACCCATGACTCCCCCTTCTTTTTAGCATTATTGTGGCGGCATTGACCCCTGAGCAACGTAAAGATGAAAAAGCAATCGACCTTGAGTAGAGAAGGAAAAATTTGCTAAGAAGAAAACAAAGACGTTGTCCTTCAACGTTCCTGAATATTTAATTGTGTAACTGAAATAATTAAATGTACATTATGTTGCGGTATTGGTCAAAAGTTTTTTTTTAAAACTGTCTAACGACCAGCAAGTTGCTTCAATCCACGTGTTTATGAACTACTTGATAATGTCAAATTGGTTAGAAGATTAATAAAAAAGAATCGCACAAGTACTCTGAGTTTAATGCAAGGCATTGAAATGTAGCGTTTCAAAAACCCAGCATTCATTCAATACAGCTTTTGAAAGTTTGGCAACTGGGGGCCGATTTTTGAAAGCACAAGTGAAAATACCACTCGAATGTGGTGAAAAATTGAGCTGAATTTGAAATACGAGTAGCTTAGAAGATAATCACGACTCCCATTAATCTCGTGAACTAATATACGTAATATACTAATATATGTATTTGATACAACCTAGGGCTCTTCAAGGCTAGAGTGAATAGGCTATTACTGAACCAGTGAGTTACACCTTTGGCCTCATCTGCACCTTCCACCAAGTGAGATAGAGGTCAATCACTGGTCAGTTCGTAGTAAAAAAACAAAATAAAAACTAATCAACAATTTGATTAAAGCTGTAGTTTTGAAGATATCAACAGATTTATACCACCACCATTCGAGTGATTTGCTTTCAAAAATCCGGCACTTGGTTGCTGTTAAATTTTTTAATTAAAAAAGCTAAATTCGCTTGCACAGAATGTTTTACACCTTTGGTACTTGAACGGATTTTTCTTTGTTGGCAAATTAACGTTACAGTTTGCGGTAAGTTTGTATAGTGAAAAACTGGGAAAACCCCTGCCTTTATTGTTCTACTAACGGAATTTTATAAGTTCGTCACCCGCCTTGAGACGTGACGCGAAAACACATGATGGAAGATTTGTTTGGAGTGTCATAAAAGTTTCCATGGAATAACTAGGCGGTTGGAATAGTACTACGTGTGGGTTACGTTACGAAGAACGTGCGTAAGTGGACGGGGAATTGATTGTAGGTACACTTACGACACTTAAGTAGGAAGTAGCTGTGCGATATTTTGAACGAACCTCGCTTGTGAAACGATAACTTGACCCGTTGGTTAGTAAGCATATATGGAGTCAGGGGCCCGATTAATGAGAGCACATATGTGAAAATACCACTTGAAAGTGGTGAAAAATTGTGCTGAATTTGAAATACGAGTAGCTTAGAACATACCTATGGCTCTTATTAATCTTGCGTACTAGTCTAAAATTTGATTAGAGCTGTAGTTTTGAAGATATAAACAGATTTACACCACTTTCGAGTGAGGTGCTTTCAAAAATCGGGACCCAGGTGTCAACGGCTTTGCTCGACCTAAATTTTTCAGGATTTGACGCCGTACTTATACTTACAGCGGTGTTTTATGGCGAAAGAGTATTACCTTTCAGATACAGATGGACGTTTATGGATGACACTTACAAACTTTCACATTTACAATGTCCTATCCAATACAAAGTGTCTTATATAACTGTTCTAGAATATTTCTGCAGGCGGATAAGTTACTTCGATTGAGCACTTTTATTATAGACTAGCTTCTGCCCGCGACTTCGTCTGCTTAGAATTATACATAAAAACCTTCCTCTTGAATCACTCTATCTATTAAAAAAAACCGCATCAAAATACGTTGTGTAGTTTTGAAGATATAAGCATACATAGGGGCATAGGGATATAGGGACAGAGAAAGCGACTTTGTTTTATACTATGTAGTGATGTTTGTCGTAATTTTTGATTTAAAACGAAGTTGCCCATTTGCTACCGTAATTTTTTATATAAATCGCTTCGAACATCGACAAAACCTTTGCAAAAAAACGGAGATTGCAACAAAATAAAATAAATATCATTTACCGAGGTAAAAACTTTTGGTTGGTAATTAAGTCGATATTAATTGACGGCGTTAAATAATTACTAAGTAATTAATTTAAGTAAAGTTTTGTGTTCCCATATTTTTGCAAAAAATGGATTTAGTTTTGGATATCTCGTGACGTCAGAAGACTAGGTCGATGCAAGTCATTGACCTCAGTCTCTGCGTTGCGCAGATGGACGTCCTGTCCTGAAGCGCAGATTTCAGGAGGAAATAGGTACTGTAATTCCAGGCAAACAGACAATGCTACAATTTTACGAATATTTAAAAGGTAAGTTTGCTATCAAAATTGTGGAAAAGAGGAAGGTCAGTGGTTTTCATCAAAATAAGTTTCACAACAAATTTCTTTAATAGATAAGTAGATACTATTTACATTATTTTTTCTCTTTTGCTGTGTTTTAACTTACAGAAGTTTGTTGGACCTATTGTTTGTGGGTTTGCATGTGTAACAGTTGTGTTCATTAAACTCTGATAATGATCCCGTAGAGGGATCGAAACGCGTCAGTGTTTGTGTGGTGTAAGGGATAATTAAGTTTGTGGGATTTATATGTGTTTTATTGGCAGCAGTGGAGGGAGGGTTTGCATGAAAAACATAAATATTTCACACAGGCTTGGTTACCTTGCACGTGAGTAGCGGAGTAGCAAGGTAAATTTTTTGTTCATGGACCTATGTGACAATTATTATATGAAATAAATAAATATTCTATTCTATTATATTTCTATTTCTGTACACTATACGTGGTTTAATACTCATGTACCTAAAGACAATCCGGGCTAAAAATTATGTATGTATGTATAACTCTTTATTGTACATAAAACACATTCAATTTAACAGCTAATGAGAAAAACAGATGCACAAAGGCGAACTTTTTCCTTAAAGGGATCTCTTCCAGCTAATCTTCAAACGATTTACAGGACAACAGAAACCAGAGTATATAGAGTAGACATACTAAAAAGCTAAGACCAAAGACTCTAACTTAACTTAAACAAATACGCCTATAAGAATACACCTACACAACAATACAGGTACACCCTAATACATATTTTAAAAAAATACGATAAATTATAATGATAATGTAGGTACTTCTGTAATATCACGTCGTCATTATTACCTACATGTTACAAAATTTACGTCACACGTACCACCAGTACTTTGCTGTGACTAATCAGTAATATAATCTTCTAAGGCTTACTAATTATTGGAATGCTCGGGATTATCTTTTGTTAAGCTTTAAAGGAAAACGAACACGTGATTGATTACATGTTATGCAAATATATTTCGTATATGTAAATAAATTCTTCAAAATGTATTATTATAGTTGCAAATCACGGAAAAAATTAAGTAATATAAATTGATAGTTGGGATCTGCTACAGACAAACTAAATACCAAGTATTCGCTAGTTTTTTTTATGTGAATTTATTTTAAAGATGCTTTTTTTCATTGTCATTTAATTATTGCCCTGTTTTCAATGATCCACGGTTAAATAGGTACATTAGACTACACTTACACACTTACACTTCCAATCCTATGGTGCTCTAACTTGGTCACTAACAGAAGATTTTATTAATGAAAAAAAATACGAAAGAGGAATTAAAAACAAATTAAACTATGATTAAATTAAAAACGAATTAAAAACTGAACTAAAACTAATTTTAAAATAAAATAATTAAAAAAGGAGGGGCCCCATGGCATATTACCACAGACGCTGGCAGCATTCCTCCTTTGGCCAGCGATACTAATAGTAAAAAAAAAAAAACCAGAAGATTATAAGTCCAGGTTCAAGTTATGCCACGCAATAGGGTCCAGTGTTTTAGGTGTTCTACCGTAGTTTCCATTCTAAAACCATAAAAAATCTATTACAGACCATACAATACAGATTATGTTAAAACATTTCTATTAACACATAAAGTGTAGACTAAACAAATCTACCGGAATGCTTAACCATTACTGAGCCCTACATATAAAGCCTTTTTCCCCAAGGCTTTATATGTAGGGCTGCTGTAGGGGAGCAAAGTATGTATAAAGCATGTATGTATGTATGTAAAGTGTGTGTACTCTTATTGTATTTCGTATGTAGTAGTTTATTTTATGATTTGTTTATTGTACCTATTTAGATATGTACGCTCTAAGTATTGTGGTTTTCACTATCTGGAATTTTAGAGTCACACTTTGTCAGTCCCTCGTTTAATGCTCCTCTCATCTACTCAAAGGTTTACTGGTAGGGATGCCTTATAGGAATAAGTTTACCTTTATGTATGTATTAATGTTATTTTTATTTTTAAGCATGGTTTTGTGTGTATGCTACATTTAAATTTGGTTATGGAAAAGATTGTTATTGAATGTTCTTTAAATGAAGAAAAAATAGATGAATTCGCGAAATTATATTTTTTTCAAGATAAAATTGCAATAGTACACTTAGTAGACAGCACGTAGTGCAAGCGTATTTGACAAAAATAAATATCTTCCAGTTCAACTGGAAAACTGTAGATATATAGGCTAGCTATTTACAGATTGCATTAAGAAAGAATACACGTTGTTAACTGTATTATAGTGGTTTCAGTGTATATCTTTGAATCTTTTGCACTGGTGAAACTTAAGAACTTGAATGTACACCAAACAGGGATTGACGTAGTTACTTAAAACGTAAAGGCAGAGAACTGAATCACCACACCTGCCATTTTCATTTGTAACCAGCTAGGTATGCGACTGCGTGGATCGGCGTCAAGTCACCAGTGTAGGTACATGAATCATGGCCTAAACGCGTGATTGCGGAAAATTTCCGCGATAAGAAAATTGATTTCCTAATCCTCATGATTGGGTACCATTGTGTGGTTGATTTCAGGAGTCGTAAAATCAAGAATTTTTAATGCCGCAGGAGGGCCTTTTAGATGGTGTTTTCTTTTTATAGTTAGGTATATTTATTTAGTTTTAAGTTTTGTATATTTAGTTAACTTTTAGATTAATCATGATGACATGGTATTGTATTATGTTGTAATTTTAGATTAGTTGGTTTAAATAAATTATGAAGAATTTTTATGTACATTAAATAAGGATTCCAATCCAAAGCAGGTTTTGTTGGTACTAGGAATATATCACAGTCCATAAGGAACGAACTGCGATTTTTTTTTTCGCTTCTTTAAAATTTATAGGGACCGGAAATTAAAAAAAGAAACAGTTAGGTACAGCTTATAAATACGTCCTTGGTCCTTTTGTACTTGTAAACAAAAAAAAACTACGTGTAGATACCTACCTGTGACTAACACTCTTTTTATCAATATAATCATTAAATCTTTATTCAAGGACGAATTTAATCTCAACTTATCTTTAACACCCTGAAGATAAAACTCCTTTCCCACGCGGCAAAAGTCACCTTGACGCAGTGCTTAATAAAATTTATCGGCTGGGTGTTTGCCAAAGCCCCTATCTGAGGTGATAGAACCATCCTTGGCCGGGGTGCCAAAATATAGGTCGCCGGGTCAAGGGCAGGCCACGAAATCGATGCACGGGCTACGTGCATGCGGTCATGGAAATGTTTTGTTTGTGTTTAAGCTACACTGACGAGCAAAAATAACATGACCTTCGCATACAAAGTGACCCGTTGTTTTTGCTCGTGAGTATATTACTAATTATTGTTATAAATTGAATTATTTATTAAAATAAGTTCAATAAAGCATAAAGTGGGCACAGTTTTAGTGAAAACTGTATTTGGGTTGACATTGTCATTCATTCATATTATGTGTACGAAATTTTAAGTCAATTCTACTAAGTACATACTAGGATAGTGCAAGATGTTACCCAATTTAAAAATAAAAATTACATAGGTAATAAAATGAAAAGCATAAGCTCACATACAAAATATTACAAAATATAGACTTAATGTAGGGTATTTTTGAAGTTTCATTACAAATATCAGAATTAGTTATGTAAGTATTGCGTCGGAATAGGAAATTCTACATGATAGCATTACGTTATCCTAACCTCATTAAAAGTGTGTAGCGTGCTTGCGTGACTTATCCAAACCATTCAATTACCCTTATGGTCCTTAGAGAATATAGCAAATACTTACTATTGGCAGAGTGCAAAGCGGGTGGAGGGGGTAGCTTAAACGATCACAGCGCTCGCTATGGCTAAAATTGTCATTTTTGTCGCTGACTTGAGCTGTCAAATCCATATTGCAGTAAACATTTTCTAATCGTTTTTGAGATAAAAATATGGTCCTGGTAAGATGTGTTGTTGTGAATTGTAAGAACACCAAGAAGAATAGCGACTGTAAATTTTACCAATTTCCAAAGACCATGGTGGAAACGAGACCAAAGAAATAAGTGGATATTTGCCGTAAGAAAAAAAAATAAGTTACCTAACCTTTAAAATTTTCACTGAAAACAACAATTTTAATGTTATTGGCAATAATGTTACTGACTACCATTGTCCAAAATTGTGTAATATAGTAAAATAACACAATATTTCATTAATATTTTTCACAATATTTACTTATTTCTTGTTTGACAGCGGTGACAATATTGTCCATAATGGCCGCCTATCACGTGGCGCTGTCGTCGCGCACGGTCCCAATATTTGTCTAAGTAGGTTTTACTTGGAGACTGGTGCGCAGTGGTTCGGAGGTTAAGTACCTAATATATGTAGTAACCCAAGTTTTCTTTATGCTCAAAGGGCATTAGGAAAGGAATACGACTGGATTCTTCTGAAAAAAAAAAAATTTGATATATGTTGTGAAATCAGGGTAAAAATTTGAGTACATATACTATGCTATGGGTGGTGTAGGGGTATAGCGAGCGTCACGGAATGACGAGGATCCGGGTTCGATTCCCGGCCATAGCTTTACTTTTCGGATTTTGCTGTGTTTTAATTTTCACTGACATTTAGAAATTTACATATGCTAGTCACACGAACGAAATAAAAAGAGAATAGGTACAGGCGGCCTACGAAAATTTTGAGCACATTAGTACCAACTTTGTCATAATTCACTTTTACGTATTGTATAAATCTCAAATGACAAGCTTCTAATTTTGCTTAACATTTTCACGGTTCGAACACTTTAATTTCTATTTCCTAGTTGTTATTCCCATTGCATTAACATTCATTAGATACACTAAAAGCTACTAAATCATTCTTGAATCTCGCAGCTCGTGGTAATGTATTTAAAAAAAACAATTTTAAGAAAAAATAAATCGTTATTTTACAATTACTAAGATTTCTTACTGTCTCTCTAATTTATATCATGATAGCCGCTAATCGTGTCCTATTTTTTAAGAAACATTTCCGGAATCTACGTATAAAATATTTTAGCATTGAATCAAATCTGACGGGCCCACATGTTATGTGAACGAGTCGATCTCGTCCGCGCTTGTTGGCAACTTTCCTCTTCCTGTCTCATTAGCGAATTTTAAGTATAAAAATAAAGTTGTATGACGTGTGTTTGTATATTTCAGGGTGCCGGCCGACCAAATCGTCTAGAGCTCTCCTTCCTCTCCGGGATGCACGCGGATATTTACAAAACGGGGAATCCTGGCTCAATGTCAGAGGCCATTTTTAACTGGTTTATGCGCGTCTGTTCATTCGCATTTGGCTCTGGCACTGATACCGGCCATAACATAAACACCACCAGCGGAATTTGGCGATTCTAATCTTGTCTTCACCAGTACAGACGAATGTCAAGAGAAATATTTTTTCAGAAAATAGAACAAGGCAAAGTGACAGCCTTGATTGACTTTCGCAAAGCTTGATAAATCACTTTTATCGAAATGATTTCATTTGGACCGAAATTCTTAGTACTCGTGAAGAAACTTTCCAGGCTAAGATACTGACTGATAGCAATTTCATTGGCAATATCGATCCCTTGCACCGGCTTTCAATAATTAATATCCGAGAGAGTCCTTGTCCTAATGCCCTAGCGCAGTTACCATGCGATATTCATGTGACCTGAAGGTAGTGATATGTATTGATTCCCCTTAAAATAGTAACGGTGCGGTAGATTCCCAGTCTGACCTCTACAGGCCTAATTATTCTGTTATTGAAACTTCTCGAGAACGATACATGGACAATCAATATGAAAACGAACAAAAAGATTTATTTAGAAAGATCTGGAACGTCCCATTTGAAGTACCTATACATTAGTTATTGTGTCAGTGTTTGTAGTCCTAACTGGCTGAAACTGGTCTCTATCGAGGCTTTGATTGGTTGAGAGAGACCTCTTCACTCCAGAATGTTATGACCTGGAACGGGGTTCGGAGTTCCCCTCAGAACGTCGTAATTGTTGGTTATTAGGGAGGGGTACTGGATCTTTTTATGCTGGCTAATATGACATTGTGTCGCATCTCGACAAACATGGCTATTAATAGTGTGGCTCCGAATCGCCAATTACAAGCCGGCCATGCGGTGCCGATTTTATTTAGCAGCACTGATAATGCGTGGTTTTGATGTTCTGTTTATTTTCAGCGTCGGGCGCGTCAAACATTAATTTTCGGAATTGCGATTTTCGTTGAAAACGTGTGTTTATATTGCCTAGACTAGATGCGCTCATTCCACACTGGCTGGTCTACTGAATTGAGGCAACGGAATGTGTTTTATTTATACCTACAATTACAATGATTTTGGAATGCGATCTTTTCAAATGCATGTGTTGTAAAACATAGAATATACCAGTTGCTTCTCTTCTCGCGCAGATGGTATGAGCCCATCGAGGGATTGGGTGAAAATCTTAGGGATCATGTTATATAGGCAATGTGGCTAGCAACCCATCACTGTTTTGATTCCCCTTTCCATCGATACGCCCACATTCATGCTAAACGTGGTCTTTAGGTCTTGTCACTTTAGGCTCTGTCTACCCCGCAAGGGATAAAGACGTGATTTATGTAGGTATGTATGTATGTATGTGTTGTGAGAATGAGGTTGATGAACGAATAGCACCTGTCACGGAGACCTGGGGCCCGATTTTTGAAAGCACCTCACTCGAAAGTGGTTTAAATCAGCTTATATCTCCAAAACTACAGCTCTAATCAAATTTTTGACTAGTTCACAAGTTTATGAGAGCCGTAATTATCTTCTATTCTAAAATGCAGCACAATTTTTCATCACTTTCGAGTGGTATTTTCACATAATGTGCTTTCAAAAATCGGGCCCCAGAGTTTGGGCGCGACGGGACTTGAGCTTAAATTAATTAATTAATTAATTAAATGGCGCTGATTAAAGGTTGTGCTGAGAGATTAAATAAACGAAATACATAATAAAGAAGACTTATTATTACTACACCAAGTAATCCCCATTTGTTTAATTTTGCAGGACCGATGTTAGTACTCGTAGGTACCAAGTAGGTACCTTTAAACATAAATAAAAAATAATAATTAGAAACATTAGAAATCTAACAGCAAGTAAAGGCTCTATGGTTCGGATGATTATGTTATCATTACAACAGATTACGAAATCATAATACAATATGAAATTCCGTTGTTTGAACGTCATTGAAATCTGAAGCCCCTCACGTTTAGTCCTCATAACTGCGTTGTAATTTAATTATTTGCGACAAGTGCACACAAAACATCTGATAAACCGCGATAATCAAATCAAATAACATTAGGCAAGCAATACGCGTTTTGTCTTAAAGTATAACATCAACTAAACTGACGTAAACGGGCATAAGGTTATAATGACTAAACCGAATTTAATGAACCACCTCCGAGACATATATCTACCGTCGAATAAAAAAAAGGGTCGAAATCGCTACACAGATGGCTACGATTTCTATAAAATCGAATTAACAACCCATGTTTTTTTTCAGATGATAAAACCTCCAAACTGCGTGTTTTGCGTGAATCATCCTCTTTTCAAGGATAAGGGCTTTTATTTACGTTCAATAGCCACCCTTTTGTAAGTATTAGCTGCCACGCACGAGTAAACAAAATACGCACGGAGGGAGAAACGGGCGCAAGCGTTAACAGTACAGTCAAAGACTAAGTAAAGAGTAGGAAAGACTGTACTGAGTCTCTAGTGTAAGTTTTCGCATATAAAAACGTCTCAAACGCGTTCACGTAAACGTCTCAATTACTATGGAAAAATTGGCAGCGCCACTTGTGGATCGAAACGACGACAAACTGAGCCTCTAGTGTAAATTTTCGCATATAAAAACGACTCTAATGCGTTCACGTAAACGTCTCAATTACTATGGATTCCGTAGTAATTGAGACGTAATTGTTCTCATAGTATTTGACATTTTAACGCAAACGCGTTAGAGACGTATTTTGTAACCGAAAACCTACGCTAAGCATACTGAATAATAATGGGGAACAGACAAGAATGTACATGACTTACGGGGAAATTTAAAATGTCGGACGGTAAAATTACGTATCGTGCACAAACTACTATTATGCCTACATTAAATGGCGTGACATGTCGAACCGTATAAAATGGGACTGCTGGATAGTAAAATTGGTTGTAGTGCACAATCGCCCTTCTGTTACCAAAAATTTCCGCTCGAGGCAGCCTTGTGAGTCATCACACTAGGGTTTTTGGTTACTTAACGTATGCATCATTTTTACGTTTACAGCTCGCAGATTATAAAATAGATGATTGCGTCAACGTTAATGTTGCAAAAAACACCATCAGTTTTTACTTAACTTCAAAAAGGAGGAGTCATCTATTCTTTTGTGTTTATCAGATGTAGAGTAGTTGTAAAGCTACCACAGTAGTCCATGATTCTTTTACTTCGTCTTTAAGTCACTAGATATTCGTATTTACAGAAAATTATACTGTTGATTGAAGGAGTTGAAAGTAGTTATAAGTTAAAAAGCAGCCAACCAAAGTCTATTAAAATGGTAATAAAATAAAAAATACGAAAATATATGTTTTTACTCCTAATCCATTGTTGACAATAAATCATGGTTTCTCGGTTTTATGTGAGCACAGAGCACTGAAATTTATGTAACTACGTGAAAAAACAGCGAAAATACCAAGGTGTTTGTTCATTTTATACGAAAATAGTACCGTTTGGGAAACCTTGAACTTTTTTAAAGTCGGTAAGCCTAGCATGTTGGCCATGTTTCATGCGCTTCATTTGGACAAAAAATCCCAAATTGAATTGTATTTTTTTTGTAATGCAAAATAAAAACGGAAATGAGAGAAAAAGAAAGAAATTTACACATCCTCGATACAAAACAAAGAAAAACTATCTACTGTTTTTTCTTTAAAAAAAAGACAGTATTGTCTACCTATACTTCGTAGGCAGTACTGGTCTGAGGTATCATTCTCCGCTGAATGGAGGCTTACGTTCGTTTTAGAAGCATTTGAAGTAGATCGAACTCCACAAGTGATGCATGGAGCACGGACTTATATTTAAAAGGATGACGTAACGGTGAAGTGTGTGAGGATGAGAACCGAGTGTGACGATTTTGGAACACGTCATCAGCGTATTTCAGTTGAAAATATCTATACTCCGTGGGCTACCTGTGTTTGCGTTACTCAGACTCCCACAAAACAACCATCTTCTATTCAGTAAAACGTAACGACCGCGTGGCAACTCAGTTTTTTGCATAACATGCAAGATATGACTGACGTGATCCACGTAATTGTATCCATCAGTGGATATAGGCAACTGGTTTAGAAAATAAAAGTCATGGTGCTGATTTTTACATGCAGTCGAATATGCTTGGCCGTGTTTTTCTTTCAGCTGAAAATGGACTTCGTTCGGTTTTTCATATCTGCTAATGGGTTTCCCTTCCCTTGATGAATGATCAAATTGATCAATTGCCGGATTCGTTTTACGGAGATGTCACGTATAATGGATGGCAGGGATTGAAGTTTGTCCGTCTTTGCTAATAGAAGAAAACAGGATACTTTTACGTGTATTCAGATATTCCTTCATTCATTTAAGTCTTCGGAATGTTTCAGCATATTGGGTTAATTCAATTGAACATTCTTACAAAAGATTTTCACTGTAATTTTATATTCAAAATGAAGTTACTCCTTGATATTATGTTCCATTCCACCGAAGAAATTTGGACATCTGGGGCCCGATTTTTGAAAGCACATGTGTGAAAATACCATTCGAAAGTGGTGAAAAATTGTACGGTACAGTCAAGGGCAAAGATATGTAAACACCACTGAGTGTCAAAAAGCATGGTCATCTAAATGGTCATAAATTTGGCAACATACAAAAGTACATAAATTAGTATACATGATTTGAGAGATAACTATGTATACAACATTTGCAATATTATGTCCTCATGTATTAGGCCATAAACTTAGAAACACCGTAAAGTTCAAAAATATGTATACACTATTTAACCATTAATTATGTATCTAATATGATAACCAAAAATATGTAAACAATCCAAAATTCTACTAACACAACTCTATTGTCAGGAGCTTATGAACGTATTTGCGTAACATCGAACTCTGTAATCTTAATGTAATCAGCCAACCACTTGAAGCTTCAAGTCGTATACAACAACTGCTATTCCAAACTCTTTAACTGATCATTACTCTATTTATTTTAAATCATGTCATGTGCCCACAATCTTGCTAAATGTGGTCTGTAGGTTGTAGGTACCTGTTACCATAGACTCTGTCTACCCCGTAAGGGATAAAGACGTGATTTGTGCATATGTATGTGCATGTGTCATGTGTCACTTTTGGATTTTTTAATTCCATTTGACTTACCGTTTCTTATGGTTTATCTGGCGGCTTTTCATTAATTTTGAAGGAGAAAATGAATCGTTTAAGCGATCATTTAAAACGTAGGATTGTTGCCTTATGCGAGGAAGGTATATCCGTGCTTGATATAGCTCTGCTGACGAATTAGGCATCACGGTAAGAAATATTAAACATGTTAATAATAACGTACTATAGAAAATATTACTCTCTAATCACTTTGTCTTAAGTTTAAGGAGTGGTTTTCTTTATTATACAGTTATTTTAAGTATACTTTGCCTTTTATTAAGTAAAAAAGTGGACTTGTAATGGCTGAAATGATGATGATGATGATGGTGATGAAGTAAAAAAAAATTGAAAATAGCGTAAATCGCCAATTACTGTATGATTTGATATTGACGACACGGATGGCTCAGTGGTGAAGCAACCGCTTTCTGAGTCGAAGGTCACGGGGTCGAGACCCGGCCAGGGTAATGTTTGTGTGATCAACTTGAATATTTGTGCTTGGGTCATGGATGTTCTACATACATACATACATACGATATACATATATCACGTCTTTATCCCTTACGGGGTAGACAGAGCCTGAGGAAACAAAACCTTAAGGCCACGTTTAGCATGATTGTAGGCGTGTAGGTGGAAAAATTAATCAAAATAGTGATGGGTTGCTAGCCGCATCGCCTATAACATGATTCCAAAGAATTTCGCCCATTCCCTCGATGGACTTTTACCATCTACGCGGGACGAGAAGCAACTGGTACATTCTATGTTTTTCTTATACATACATACATTCACACATACATACATACATACGTACATTCTATGTTCTATATATTTAAGTATGTATTTATTTATATAGGTATGTATATCGTCATCTACTCGTAACTAGTAGATACCCATAACACAAGCCTTCTTGAGTTGTCCCTGAATTTACCTAGCGTTTTCATCTTCAATCAAAATCAACGAAATCTGAATCTGTAAAATCTATTAAACATGCCGATTGATAACGTCGTGGTGACAGGTCAAAACATGCGACAAACATATGCAATGACAAGTCTGTACTGTTTTCGTGAATTGTCAAAACATACTTTACAAATTTGTTTCGTGTGACTAGGCCGTAAAGTTGATATTCGCAGATTACATTTTGTATACATATTTTTGTGGCAATTACTGAATCTATATTTAATTACATAAGTATGACTATAATATTTTGCATTATTTGCAGGATACTAATAATGGAATTTTGATTGTATACAAGTTTTTGGACTTGCCAGGTACATATTTATGTTGCCAGTGTAGTTTGCATATTAATTCCCATTTGAATGAGTATATATCTTTTTAACTTTATATGATTACTTATTTTCTTTCACATTACTTGCATATATATCTTTGCCCTTGACTGTACTATTTAACACGAGTAGCATAGAAGACAATCACAGCTCTCATTAATCTAGTGAACTAGTCAAAAATTTGATTAGTGCTGTAGTTTTGGAGATATAAGATGATTTACACCACTTTCGAGTGATGTGCTTTCAAAAATCAGGCCCCTGATGAAAATAGTTAAGTCGCCAAATTTCGAAGTATGCGGTACCCTTAGAAGATGTTCAACACTTAGGTACTAGTGGAATGTGTTCGGAATGGCCTTGCGAGGGAGGCGTTGGTTGCAGCAGCCAATCTGAATATGTACGACACGGGGTTGTTTCTAGATATCTTAGACCAACCGGCCTCAGACGTGGCGTTGATGTTGCTCAGGTTGGCTGATGTGACCAACACTATGAGTTAGAGGTGTAATGTGTTGATCCGCTTATTTAATTCTTTGTTGTCCTACAGGCTAATGTGACATGTAAGAAGCCCGTTTTAAAATAAAAAAGGTACCCCTTTGACACAGTACAGTACAGACCGCCTATTACTTTGTTCTTTGTTTCTGTATTGTTTTGTACTGATTTGTGGTGTTGAATAAAGAGTATTTGTATTGTATTGTATTGTACGGTCAGCGCCAAATAGTTCGTGACACCCAAAGTAGCCAAATAGTTCAGAACACGACTCTATTACAGTTGAAATAAGGTCGTGTTGCTAACTTTTTGGCCACTTCGGGTGTCACGAACTATTTGACGCTGACTGTACAGTCAAGGGCATAAATATCGATAGCAGCCATTGTTAGTGGCTGAAAGGTCTATAGATGTTTTTCACGTCTTGGTAACGTACTTAATATTTATGCCCTTGACTGTACAGTTTATACATCGACTAATATGCGGAAAAAATTGTAAACCACTTTTAAAAAACCTTTACAAAAATTAAAAAAAAAACCTGAAAAACATTTACACAGGGTGGTCACTGTTCAGTTTAACTAAGCCAATCACCTCCTAAACTACTCCGGAACAATTTTAAGACACCTTGTATATTCTAACCAATTATTTATCTTATTTTTGACATAACACTGCGCAGTACCGAGCTCCAAAGCAAATATTTGGCCTAAAATTCAGCACGTCTCTAATAATGACCTAAGAATGCGAAGATCGTAACAGATGCGACGGTAGACGCGAAATAGAAAGCAACTGGTGTCAATGACCCGGCGACCGGCGCACGCGCAGTCAGCACTAGATTTTGGTCAACCCGACGTGTCAAAGAATAAACCGATACCACAGACTACTAAGAGATACTAAGTACGTACCGAAACAGTGAAAACAAAAATGCAGCTGAGATTTAATGCATACATGCTAAAAGTATCTAAAAATGTTTTATTCAAAATGGAAGGTGGGTTACCTGTTGGTATTGCTAACGCGTTGCCAACCTAGGCGAAAGAGAAGTTTTCCAGAAAAGTTTTTTTTTGTTTAAATACATACATACATATTTATTAGTCACGTCTTTATCCCTTACGGGGTAGACAGAGCCTAAGGCAACAGGACCTAAAGGCCACGCTTAGCATGTTTGTGGGCGTATATGTAGAAAGGGGAATCAAAATAGTGATGGGTTGCTAGCCGCATCGCCTATAACATGATTCCTATGCCCATTTCCTCGATGGGCTTTTACCAGCTGCGCGGGAAGAGAAGCAACTGGTACATTCTATGTTTTTTCTTTACTCGCAGACCGGCATGGAAGCAATGTTTATTTAAAATCTGCCTAAAATGAATAATAGGTAAAAAAAACAAATAAAGATTTAAAATATAACAATTTTCTTTGAAATTATTAGCTACATGTACTTTTTCGATTGCGTTATTCACAGATTGGTTTTGGTTAGGTTAAGTTTATTTTATAACAATCCTGTTAAGTAGCCATGTTAAATCAAATCAAATAATTTATTATAGGTAGGTGTTCTGAGAAAATTCAATTATATTTTGAGCCATTATGTATTTCAAACCTTATGTATTTATTTTAGTTTATACCTAACGAAATAAGTTTAATAACATACCTATGTTGTAGGACAATCTTATTTGTTCTTGAGTTTTAGTCTGTCGATCATATCATTTACAGTGAAAAGAGTTTGCGAACCAAACGATTTTATATTTACGCATCAATTAAAACGCTAAACGTGATAAAATAGTCGCAAATAATGCGACACATGCCAAAATTCCCGGACAGTCCGACAATCTATTAGTGTATAAATATGAACTCTAACACAAGATTCTCGCAACGCAGTAGAACAGAAGAGAAAGTAAGAAGGCCGAGCAAACTACTAGTCTGCGCTACTGTAACCTTCGCTGCGTTTGCTGTGACTCACCCCGAGGAAATACCTGAGAAATACATAAGTTGTCTACGAACGATTGGTGTGTTAAGCAATGTGTAAGTGGGTTCTTTAGCAAAAAAACCGGTCAAGTGCGAGTCGGACTCGCGCACCGAGGGTTCCGTATCATTATCTATAAATATATAAAACCAGTGTAAGCAGAGCCCTGCTCCAAAGCAAAATGTACGCAGTGTGGGGTTACTTTATATTGGTCACTGCTATATACAGACATACATACACATTTACGGTTTTCGCAATTATTCTTTAATCTGTGCTATAAGACCTACCTTCATACCAAATTTCAAAATTCTGCGTTCACGGGAACTACCTTGTAGGTTTTGATTCCCTTGAGAGTTGAAAATTTGCGGAAATTTGCGGCATAAACGGCTGTATCTTTTGATTGCGTTGGCTTAGAATTTTGATTTTTTCACAGCTCCAAGGGGCAGTAGACCTAAGTATTTGATATAAATTTCAGCTTGATACCTCCACGCGTTCCTGAGAAAAAGGGTCTTGACAGACGGACGGACGGACGGACAGACGGACAACAAAGTGATCCTATAAGGGTTCCGTTTTTTCCTTTTGAGGTACGGAACCCTAAAAAGGTTACAAAAGCAGTTTGTCCTGTTTAGAATTAAAAGAATTGAAGACCCTCATTTAATAAACGCTTGTTAAGCTTCCATTTAACATTAATATTCTTCCAGGCTGGTCTGGGAGTAAAGAAGAAACAAAAAAGCACCAGGGGGGCGATTTGTGAAAGCACATGTGTGAAAATACCACTCGAAAGCGGTATAAATCTGTTTATATCTTCAAAACTACAGCTCTAATCAAATTTTTGACTAGGTCACAAGATTAATAAGAGCCGTAAGTATCTTCTAAGCTGCTCGTATTTAAATAACTAACCACAATAAATGTGGTAAATTCAGAACCATTTTTCACCACTTTCGAGTGGTATTTTCACACAATGTGCTTTCAAAAATCGGGCTCCAGTTGCTTCTCTTCCTGTGCAAATGGTAGGCCATCGAGAGAATTAGGAATCATTTTATAGGCGATGCGGCTAGCAAACCATTATTATTTTGATTCCCCTTTTTCCCATACGCCCACAATCATGCTAAATGTGGCCTTTAGGTCTTGTTACCTTAGGCTCTGTCTACCCCTTAAGGGATAAAGACGTGATTTTAAAAAAGGGGTCACATAATGTTAAATAATTCCAAAATGTAGATTAATTAAAGTAGACAATCCTTTTGTTTACACAGAAACAGTATCCAAACTATTTTATTTTCAAATTTCATATCATCTTCCTATTGATTTTTAGTACCTAATTGACTGAACGATTGTTCTAGCTATTACGCGATATAATTATGTGAATGGCGTCTTCCAGACCGTTGAGCTTATTGAGTAATATGGGCCAAAAACAAGTTCCATGCCCCACGTCATCCCATTCATCATTTAACGCTCCTATGACGGCAAGCCACATGACTTTGTGTAGTATATCATGGATGTTGTATTTGTGTTGCCGTATTATTATGCTAAATAGAAAATACAGCATCTATTATTCACAAAGACGGCATTCATGAAATGGCTAAGACTATTTCCGGTTCTTTGATTCTTTTATTTACCTACTTATGTGAGGTGATGTGGGGTAGAGGCAGAATCTGCCACCACATATTTAAAGAATCCTGTAAAACCTCTCTAGAGCAATGACGGGTTTTCGCTGACTTAAACTAACCCAATTATCTGCAGAAGTGTTCCGAATTAATGTTAAGAGGCAGTAGTTATATATCAACCCAGCGACCATGGATTATCATTATCAAACTATAACTACATACATAATACTCAGCGGCAGAAAATTTAACCCAAAATCCATACAAAATGACCAATTATTTCATTTACTTAAGGGTCACATTTATTTCCGCTGAGCACATATTAAAACGCCTTGCAAAAAAAACACGCATGAAAGTTTAGAAATAGAAAAACCATGGGTGCCCGTTTTTTTGTAAGGGGTGAAGCTCTTGGATCACTCTTTTTATTGACGAATACCGTTACATAGTCTAACTCTAAAAGATCTAAGCGACATACATACAGACGGCGGGAAGTGGCTGTTTTATGCTACGTAAAAATATGATTGAAATAAATGGAGGAGATGCCAGCCCTAGTGCACGCAGTAATATATTATATGGAAATGGACGCAAATGGAAATAGAGTCAGCTAAAAGGAAACTACAACCATCTGTGACCAGATATATATTATCTCATTATTTATATATTGCTCGCTATTTTCCTGTTCGTGTGGTCTGTGTCATGACATTAAATGTGTATTCATAATGTTAGAATTTAAGCACCACATTAATATAAATAATGCTAAAGCTTGTACTAATTATGACACACAATTACCCGCATAGTCAGCCAACAGCCAACCGCTGGGGTAAACGTGTTCTTAAGTGGAGACCGCGACTTGGCAAACGTAGTGTAGGACGCCCTCCGGCCAGGTGGGATGACGATCTGCGAAAGACTGCAGGCAGATGCTGGATGCGTCAAGCTAAAGACAGGGCGCTATGGCGCTCATTAGGGGAGGCCTATGTCCAGCAGTGGACTAACATAGGCTGATGATGATGATGATAGTCAGCCAAGAATGTGCTGTACCATTTTTTATGACAATCTCACTTGTCACCGACAAATGTCGAAACGGTGAAATAGGGCCCTGAAAGTAAACATAGCTAATTGTTATTGTCACATTAATTTACTTCTAAGTGAAAAATGTGGGGCGCAATTTAAGTCGGGTTACCTCCACGTGTGGTCAAGAGCTGCGGTTCGTTTTTGGATCCGTCCGAGGGGAAGAGCAGTGCTTGGTCCGGTGCACCCTGGGCATCGGTTAATGATTTCCTGGCAGATTCTGAGGGATATCATTATCCGTTGGCTAAGAGCCCAGGGGGAGGGGTTTTCTGACCGTGTTCTACCGTACAACGTGGCCGACATTTTTGTCACAAGATTTTTGAATACTGTATTTATTACTTTGACATTGGCGAAATCATCGCATCGATCGATGGGGCCTTATTAAGATAACAAGAAGAAGTTAAAATGCGAAAATAGCCTGTGAAGATATTGAACTAAGCGATAAAGGACTTTCTTGGGCTAGTGTACCTAATGTCATAATTTATCAATTTTATCATTTACATCTCCTGAAAACATTACACAAACAAGTTGAACAAGCTACAAAATACCACGAAATTTCTACACGACACTGAAAATTAGAACACAGAGCAATCCGAAAAGCCTAGATACCACCCATAGCAGGTGGGTAAGCCTTCGAGTTTTTCTATCTGTTACTAGCTGTCATGTGACCTTTTTAAGATATATGCGAATTGTTGTTGTTAAGCGTCATCTGTTTGAATGATGTGTCTGTACGATTACAAACTCCCGTGGAACATCTACATCTAAATCCGTAAAAGTAAACATAAAAAATCAAGAAGTCAAAATTCTTGATTCATTTCATAGTACCATGTACCTACTTAGTAAATTATTTAAACAACTTGTCGGACCATAGACCACTACAACATAATCTTGGCATTAGTTTATTTATTGCACCTGTGTTTACATATTAATTCAGCTGATTGATCCAGTGTGGACACACTGGATCAATCAGCTGGACCCTATAGCTGCGTAAGCGTAAGGTTTGGGTCACGGTCAAGTTACAAGGCCAAACGACCAGCGCGGGCGCAAGTTACAAGCAGGAGCTTGTAACTTGTTTTCTATACAAAGGATTGTGTTATTCTGCTGTATGGGACCAGCAAGGAATAAGCGACGTCGGTATCTTAAACCCCAGTTTGCCTTATCCTGTTGTGTTCTCTTATTTCTTCCACATTTTTTTGCAGGCGTTGGCTTATACCTTGTGGTCTAGTCTATCTACCAATTTTCTGTTCAATTGGGTCATTGTACAGTCGAGGGCATAAATATCGATAACGTCAAATATATATGTCACCGACCTTATTTATTGTGGTATAAAGGTGTATATGAAGTAGATGTTTTTGACGTCTTGGTAACGTATATTATTACATACTAGCTTCTGCCCGCGACTTCGTTTGCGTAGAATTATACATAAAAACCTTCCTCTTGAATCACTATCTATTAAAAAAACCACATCAAAATCCGTTGTGTAGTTTTGAAGATATAAGCATACAAAGGGATATAGGGACATAGGGACATAGGGACAGAGAAAGCGACTTTGTTTTATACTATGTAGTGATATTTATCCCTTTGACAGTACTGCATTTGGATGATTAATAAAATCTACCGGTCTTAGACTCTTTTATATTACCTATTTGATACATTGGATTGTCAATGAGATTTGCTGATAGATTTACATGCATACACACATACATAAATCACGTTTTTATCCCTTACGGAATAGACAGAGCCTAAGGTAACAAGACATAAAAGCCACGTTTCGCCAGGGGAATCAAAATAGATTCGACTACTAGATTAGTAAATCTAGTGATTTACTCTATCTTGTTATTAAGTTCTAGGCTGTCTTTAGACCTTAACTTTGTGTTCGACAAAAATAGCCAAAGAGATTACGGTACGGAGTAGTAAGAGATTTTTTAATTTATTTTATTAGAACAACACGCTAGTATAGTTTCTAATCACGTGACACAAACAATGTATGAATCCGGCAGTAATCCAAAGAGCAATCCCAAGACAAATAATGACTAAGACCAAGGACTTATCAATTTACGTAGTTACTTACTATTTTACTTGAGTCGCACAAGGGGCAATGTCTGAAGATTTGTGTAGGTAAGGGACTGGCCTTGGACAGCGAGATTATGGCTACACGATTTACGATATAGGCGAGACGTGGTGGCTTACCATTGGATCGTTGGCTTTGCATCGTGCTAAGGTTTATTTACTTAAAGCCGAAGCGCAATGGAATTGAAATTATTAATGCAGCTTTTAAAATCGATGGCGGATGAAGATTTTTATTACGTGCCGTAGGTCAACTCCTGTATTATGAATTTTATAAGTCATTAAAAAATGTTATAAGAATACAAAGAGTATAGTAAGTAAATACATACATACATAAATCACGTCTTTATCCCTTACGGGGTAGACACAGCCTAAGGTGACAAGACCTAAAGACCACGTTTATCATGACATGATTGTGGGCGTATGAATGGAAAGGGGAATCAAAACAGTGATGGGTTGCTAGCCACATCACCTATATAACATGATCCCTAAGATTTTCACCCAACCCCTCGATGGGCTTATACCATCTGCGCGGGAAGAGAAGCAACTGGTACATTCTATGTTTTTTCTTTGCTCCCAGACCAGCATGGAAGAAAGTAAATATACCTATATATATATTTATCCCACGACGTACCTAGTTAAAGTCGGGGAATATTGGTGGTTATTGAAGGAAGGTTTACGACCGTTACTTGTGGGATCGTTTGGGGCAACGGAGAGTTACGTTCATGTGAGCATGATGGGCTTAACCAACGAATGAAGGTACCTCAAACTATCTAAAAGAGAATTTGAATTCGAAAATCAAATTTCGGAATAGCCCCCGTTTTTGTGTAGGGGTATTTTTAATGGGGCAAAGCTAAAAGGCAATAGTTACATATACACGAGATAGTTTTGCGAGTAATGTGCAGTATTTAAGTTGAAAACAAAATTTTTAAAATTTAACCAACACACTGTGACTTTGCATTGACTGACGTAATCACTTCGTACATTACATTTTGAATTTGTAGGAAAATGTTTTCTAGATTAAATAAATAATTGAAATAGGTATTAGGTTGGCAAAATTATCATGCTAGCATCACTTCACCTTTGGCCATTCAAAAAAAAAAAACGACATCATTTCACAAGCAAAATGCTAAATTTATTTGAACTCTACTTCCAATATGTAGCGTTTGGGATTCCCCAAATAAATTCAAACGTCATTCACTTACTTAATTTTTTCTATTGTTAAAATAATTTTGTAAAAAGACTCGTGAATGGAAAATAGAATTGCAAAGGGTTTGCGATGAACAACTAAGAACAAGGGTTGGAGCGCCATCTATTGGTCATTTTGTGTGAACTTCATTGTTTTTCTATCCTTCTTAGAAATGAAGAGTATATCTTAATTTATTAGGTTACATCACAGCAAAAAGAGGGTTTAGGGTTTTTAAAGATTTTTTATTGTCAAATAAATTGTGAGCATTTTTGGTCTTTGATAAAAAATAGAAGGAGATTGTAAAAATAGGTGATTATAGTTTCATAATCTCTTTTAATAAACATTAATCGCAGGAGGCCTTGGTTTTTATAATGGGAAGATTTTTTTAAGTAAATTAATTCGAAATATATTTTTTTGTCATGAACCATTTTTTTTTCTTTGCTATTTTTGAAACGCTAAGAAATACTGTATTAATTTTAATAAAATGTGATAAAAAAAAAGAAAAAAGAAAAAAAGGTGCAATATTCGGGGAAAAAATCTGTACAATATTGCAAAGAATTTCTCATATTATATTTAGCAATAGGTTTAAAGTTACGTGTACTGAGATAAGGCCGTGCTAGGCAGCCCACGTAGAGAGACCGTTAAAAATAATTATGCAAGCGAGATTGGCGGTGAGGCGGCAACGACCACTGCGATAGGGGAGCTAGGGATAGGGCGCGTTAGAGGTCGTTTGTTTATCGATATCGATAGTTTGTAATTTATTTATGCGGCTAGCAACCCATCACCATTTTGATTCCCCTTTCCACCAATACGCCCACAATCATGCTGAACGTGGCCTTTAGGTCTTGTTTCCTTAGGCTCTGTCTACCCCGTAAGGGATAAAGACGAGATTTATATATGTATGTATGTATGTATGTATAAATTGTCTAAGATAATTATGGAGGGTTTTGGTCGATAAAAAAGCTCGTGTTGTTATTAGGACGGTAATTATATTATTCAATCAGTATTTTTGTCTGCGATCTCCTGTAATAGATAACGTCAAATTATGTTGTGTAGTGGTTTTACCAAATTCTCTACGCGAAGTTGACTTCCTGATAATGCTGACCCGTTTTGCAATAATAAGTGTGAGAAAACAAAAATTTAAAAAATTGTTCATAGAAATGACACTACCATTAAAATGGCTTTACTTCACTTTATGCTATCATTTTGAACTATACACATGGGTAAAAACGATGTAAGAAAACATTTTAAACTCCCTGACGTTATTCTTTTAAATATTTCAACGGTTTTTCACAAGAATAAAAAAAGGAGTGCATTTTCTTGACTTATTTTGAATGTTTATGCATTTAATATACGTGTCAGCTAAAATTATGACCCACGCGTTTGTGCAGTTGACGTCAACGATAGCAGAATGCAATGACGTGTTATAATTTTAAATTTTAACGAATTGGCAATAAACACTTGACTTCTTTAAGAAATTACTTATAATAATCAATTACGTAGAACCACGTGCAAAACACAATTGGCATATGGCAAAGTAGGTAAGTACTAAATAAAAATAACAATAAGTTTATCGACATATGCATTTTTTTCTGCTTCACTAAGCTACACCATTCGTTCAAGTTTCATTGTCTGCATCGGTCTACAGTGGAAATTTCCACACTTAAACATGCAACCTTCGGATCTACTGCTTTAGCATGCACGGCTCCGCATAACGCCCTCTCTATCGCACGAAATCAACGCAGCGCTCTGACCTAACCGGTTTGCACTGCTTCCACCCATGCATTTGTACATAAGTCTTTCTCTCTCACTTGGGGCAACTTACGTTCTATTTTACGAATAGCTCTGTGCTATGTATACTTCTCGGTCGTCGGCCAAATGATTTTTGTTAGCTGTCTTTCTCTAGAGCTTGAATGAGGTAAATTTTGTATTCTTGGTTCAGAGCTACAGCTTCAAATCCAACAAAATACTACTGTTACCTTACTACGACCACGTGCTTGGAAGGTTAATGACTGATAGCATAGATAGCATTGAAAATAAATATTAATAGGCTCAATTCATAAGAGTTTGAGCGTGTATTGATTTTTTAAACGCATCTCCTTTGGTTGCTCTCAGATTTTTTTAACGTCGCGTTGCTCGATCATTGGCTTCTAAGAAAAAACTTAGCGATGTAGAGTTGTTTTGAAGTGTATTTTTATGCCTTTTTGCTTCGGGTGGCAGTAGAGTGCCTGTAGGTGTGGCATCTCAAATTCTAGAATGTTCTCACTCTGTAAGGTTGGTACGTGGTGTGTAAGTACCAGTTTGGATTATAATTTACAATGTTGTGACACTATTTTTGATGAAGTATTCATAATAATTTCATATTGTTTTAATGGAAAAGATATTGAGATCGCCGTTAAATAAAACAAATGGGCACGGTAGATTTTGCTGTGTTGTGTTGAAGAAAGTACATTGTAGGCAGTTTTTAAATTTGTTTATTCGAATTTAAAGTTTATTTCATGTTAGTGTTTAAACAGTTATTGGCGTATTGATAGATTAGTTCTTGTCTCCGGTCGATTATAAGTTATTTTTTTCATACGAATGTTCTAACATCACTTAAAAATCACTTAAAAAATAAAATTTGAAAATGGTTAGCTAGTAGTATGCCATATGCTTTGGTTTGACTTTTTATTGCTCGTTAAACAGGTTAAATAGGTTACGTTGGAATTGAGTCGGTTAAAAATGAATCTCTAAATTTTTTTTCTTTCTTGTTTTTAGCCGTATAAGTATAAGAACTCATTAGGCTATCATATTATACTCGAATATGTACACTATGGTATGGTACTAGTTATTCCACTTTATGGTGCGGAAAATTGTTCTGGAAAACGGGTTTTTTTTTAACTTGGAGCCGGGCTCTTTCTTTTACAAAAACCCACAATCTGAATTATATTTCTTGACTTAGATGCCCACGTACCTGTAGCAGATTTCATTAAGAAATGATGCATAATTGTCATTGTAAGCCGGTGTTGTTCGGCCGTTCGCCAGATAGGAACAAATATTTTTAGCCATGTTTATAAACTCGGCTACTTGACAAGCGAGGTTGTTGCTCAAGATCAATTTAAGCACTCAATTGAATGATGAGACGTTGTGGAAAATAAAATGTTTTATAATTTTTTAGTCTTCCGTACCTCGAGATAAAAAATGGAACTCTTATAGGATCACTTTGTTGTTCGTCCGTTTGTCAAGACTCTTTATCTCAGCAAGATAAAATGGTATAAGGTTAAAATTAATACCAAATAATGAAATATGTGGCCCCTAATAGCTGTTAAAACAATCAATACTCTAAGTCAACTCAATCAAAATATCCAGTAATTGGAAAAAGTATTTCTAGGTATACAAATTGCCGAGCTTCTTTCTTATTACTGTCTTTTTTTCTAATAAACAAAAGTACTACTTACATAATTAATTATGATTAATAATAATACTGCCGTCTGGTGTTTACAAATGAAAATGTCAAGTCCCTCGTTATAGGCACACTCAAAGCGTGTGCCAGTTGTAAAAAAAAATAACCGACGTTTTTTATTAAATGATGAAAAAAATATTCGCGACATTGGCAACGATGCGGCGCCATTTTATATTAGTGACGAAATATTTTTGAAGTGATCAGTTCAATCTATTTGACTTGCGTTGTAAAAACAAAAAGATTAAGAAGTCATAAATAAATGCAGACACAGACATGCATCATCACAACGAAATATATTTGTGGTAGGTATCAATGAAATTAGTTTTCTTAGGAATTATTCCTTGACGTATGTTCTTTTTACTAGATTTTATTTAACTTGCAATGCATGTTATGTAGCTATGAAGCAAATATCTTCAAACGATTGAGCTAAAATTTTGCATATTTGAGTAGGTACGTCGGGTGATAATACAATAATCTGGTAGTGGAGTTCTGGTACTTCCATCTGGTCTGGGAGCAAAGAAAAAAATAGAAATAAATAGAATGTAGCAATTGCTTCTCTACCCGCGCAGATGGTAAAAGCCCATCGAGGGAACGTGCGAAAATCAGGAAGCATGTTATTTATAGGCGATGAGACTAGCAACTCATCACTTGTCGAATAAAGTTATGTCTATGTCTATGTCTATGTCTATTTTGATTCCTTTTTCCACCTAAACGCCTACAATCATGCTAAACGTGGCCTTTAGGTTTTGTTACCTTAGGCTCTGTCTACCCCGTAAGGGATAAAAACGTGATTTGTGAATGTATGTGTAATTGTGTATGGAGTTCCGGTGACCCAGACAGGATCGTCTCCGCAGGGAGGAACTCTTCAACGGTTGGTCCGATTGACTTGAAATTTGGTACACATCCGTTGGACGGATGACAGTGCAAACAGTCAGCAAGAAAAGCTTTTATTAAAAATGAAATTTTTGGTATACATTACACGCCTGCCCAGCATTTGACACTTAAACGCGAATGCGTTCGAGATGTGTGATGTAAAAATGTATACTAAGCCCACTACAATACCTAAGTACTTAGATAGAATACAGTATGATGAGGTAATGAGGCGAAGGTAGGTATTGAGGTAGATTAGATAATACTTTATAATAAGTCTGCATATTGATTGCGATACTGAAACACTCCCATGTTTCATTTAACCAGGGGCCTGATTTTTAAAGCACATGTGTGAAAATACCACTCGAAAGTGGTAAAAATTATGCTGAATTTGAAATACGAGTAGCTTAGATGATACTTACGGCTCTCACTGTGATGAACTAGTCAAAAATTTGATTAGAGCTGTAGTTTTGAAGATGTAAACAGATTTATACCACTTTCGAGTGGTATTTTCACACATGTGCTTCCAAAAATGGGGCCCCTGCCCGGGTATTGTGTACACAGTTGAACCATTTGATTCCTAACCCACCGTAGAATATTCTCACAGTAAACGTCACGCGATTTTCATTCAATTCAATGCAACGTCACTATGACATTTACTGTGAGAGGGCTCGAGTAAAATAAATAAATAAATATCTTGAGACAAATTACACCAATTGACCCAGCCCTAAAATAAGCAAAGCTTGTAATATGGGTACCAGGCAAAGGATAAACATACTTATATAATGTAGATAAATACATACAACATCCATGATTCGGGCACAAACTTTTGTATTCATCATACAACTGTCTGCCCCTACTGGGATTCGAACCCAGGACCTCTAGCTTCATAGCCAGGGTCGCTAACCTCTAGGCTATCTGGTCGTCACAGTGGGCTAGAAATCAATTTAAATGCCTGCGAAATACATTTGTCCCCGAATACGTCATATTGAAGCGAAATGCCAAATGTGTATAACTTCTTAGCTAAATAATGATCCTCTTTAGGGCTCTCATGCTCACATGCTCCTGACACAGCACAAATAAATTATATAACGTCCCAGGAACGTCGTCTACAAAATATGTGACGCGTGACCATATTTCCGGGAGCCACGAAAAGTATCTAACAATAACGTGTTCATGTCTCATTTTATCTTGGACGTTGTACATAAATACGATCTTGTGACGCGGGATACGCCTCATTCTTGGCACGCGATTTGTTTATCCCGCTGCCCGTGAAACTGTGTAGGATGACCGGGTTCACAGACGTATATAAACTGTGAACTACTCAACCGCGTTGCTATGGCCCTTACGTTACCTTATAAGGGTTTTGCGGAACCTTGATCTCATTTCTCATTTATTTGCGAGCTGTAACTGTTAATGTTGCGCGTTACAGTCTGGAAAAAGCCTAGTGTGGCCGCTGCTGTCCCCTCCTTGAGAAAGTTCTCATTTGCTTCACAAGCTCTCGACTACATACTTTTCATATTCCCATCCTCTTGCTACTTTCTACAGTGCGGTTGTCTTTCGGCGCCCTCCGTCGACGGTTTCTACACCCTCCGCCAAGTTGCATTTCGCTGTCCCACCAGGCTTTGGCGCCCCTTGTCAACTGGCTCCACCCTTAGCCCGGTTCTGGAAAACAAATGTTTGGAAACCTCAATAATTAACCGCTGTTTTGTGTAAAAAAGCAATCGTGTTTGCAATACTAAATTTTCTGCAAACGGTATGTTTGTAGGTATGCTAAATCCGACCAAGTGCAGAAATAACGAGCTATTTCTACAATTTTAAAGTGGCAATAAAAACAATGAATGAGCAGCAAGCAGTTTGATTAAAACGTTGTTTTTATGACGACTAATGGTCTGTCCTGAGGCTTGTGACGTTGAAAAACCAAACTATGCGTCTTTAAATAATATTTAGTTAGTGTGAGTTGCTAAATTACTTTGACAATAACCTTAACAATGACCGACGATTTTTACATCTATATCAAAGGTTTTTTTGTCATATAGTTATACGAAAAAAGCACTATTTATATTGAAACTAGCGTCTGCCCGCGACTTCGTCTGCGTAGAATTATACAATAAAAACCTTCCTCTTGAATCACTCTATTAAAAAAAACCGCATCAAAATCCGTTGTGTAGTTTTAATGATATAAGCATACATAGGGACATAGGGACATAGGGACAGAGAAAGCGACTTTCTTTTATACTATGTAGTGATGAAGTAAAATTGGCTCCATGTATTAACTAAGTTGGAATTACAAAAATTCTTTTAAGAGGTTTTCCGAGACTCGAAGGAATAACTTTTTATCCCTTAGTAAAAAACAAAGTTCTCTTGAAGAGGATTTCAAGTAATGCGAGAAAGCCTTATAGGCCTTGAGTTCGGGATTAAACTTTGTAAACAACAACAAGTACAAACTTGTTACAAACAATCTCATAAGCAATTTAAGAAATAGGTGTTAGGCTTGTTATTGTTGAATCTTCTTCTTATAGTGCCACTTTACTATTGAAGGTTGGCAGTCAGCTCTCAGCAATCTAGTCCTCGTCAATCCACTTCCTGACATTACGGAGGCCTGACATTGTTGAACCTTAACTGTCTCTATTCGTAAAAAAAAAATTAAGTATGCATAATAATATTATCTAATATTAAGTATCTTATGTAACGGTATGGTGTCAACTGTCATGTTATATATTAAAAGATAAATAAATAAATAAATAAATAACAGTGGCGTGGCGTCAAGTATATCAGAAGGCAAGCCGGAGAGAATTTAAATAGCCTTTTCCTCTAATTCTGTACAATAAAGTGCCTAACTGCCTTAAAATAGACAAGCCGGTGGGAATCGAGTTCTATGGACGCGACGCCACTGATGTATAAACTCTTCATGTTATTTATGTACCTAATTACTCTCTATCGAAAACATTACTTCGCAATTTCGTAATTAAATTTCAACGGTTAACTCGTTCCAAATTGTGCCTTTTATTTATATCCTAATTAAGGGCACTATGTTTAGTTAGTCTAATTTGATAACGATGGGTAATTTTAATAATTATTCATAATAATTTTTTTACGAATACGTTCAAAGAGAATATAACCACTGCGCAGTGGCGTAACTATAACGTCTGGGGCCCGTGGCAAATTCATCAGATGGGGCTCCTGCCTCAATATAAAGAAGTGCATCAAGAAAGAAAGAAAGAAGAAAGAAAAACATTTATTTACACACATTCGATACACGTAGATATAAAACACGGAGAAAATACAATATACTAAGGATTAGTAGCGATATGGCGTAAAGTGGACCCCACTCAGCATAATGTTGCGGCAAGCCACAACGCTGTTTTCAGTGGGACCCAGGACTCAGCGTCCCTCCTGTGCTCTAAACCAAGCCAGTTCGGGGCCCCGTAAAGCCAGGGGCCCCTGGCATTTTGCCACCCCTGCCACCCTATAGTTACGCCACTGCCACTGCGTAGAAACGTCCGAGGGCCCGATTTCTGAAAGCACATGTGTGAAAATACCATTCGAAAGTGGTGAAAATTCGGGCTGAATTTGAAATACGAGCAGCTTAGAAGATACTTACGGCTCTCATTAATCTTGTGACCTAGTCAAAAATTTGATTAGAGCTGGAGTTTTGAAGATATAAACAGATTTATACTACTTTCGAGTAGTATTTTCACACATGTGCTTTCAAAAATCGGGCCCCAAGACGTTACTACGCAGTGATTATATTACAGCTCGATAGTAGTATAAATCAGTTTATATTTGCAAAACTACAGCTCTAATCAAAATATTGACTAGTTCACAAGATTTAGTGAGAGCTGCGATTGTCTTATTTATGCTATTCATTTTTCAAATTCAGCACAATTTTTCACCACTTTCGAGTGGTATTTTCACACATGTGCTTTCAAAAATCGGGCCCCTGTTAAGTAAGTAGGTACGTACGTACTCGTATACATAATGTAATTTGGACTAAATATTTAAGTCCACCTTCGATAAACTTTGAAAGTTAGGTAACTATATAAATATAAAAATTTAAAAGTCCGTCCGCATAAATTATGAATATCATTAAATATGTAGTATAAACAAAGTCGCTTTCCGCTGTCTGTCTGTCCCTATGTATGCTTAGATCTCACCACTTAAATTTTGACTAGATTTACTGCCAACATTATTGAATGCCTCTAATGGTACGAAATACATTTTCTCAAAATGACTAAGAGGTACTGTAATACTTGCGTGCGTCAAGTAAGCATTATTGAAATTGCTTAGCATTTTCAGTATAATTATTATAATGAAACCGTTTGATAATGACATCTTTTGGTGAGTAGATAAGCTAATTAAATGCTCCTTTTGGAAGGTAAGTACATCGTTCAGCTACTTGCCCATAGATGGCGTTTTTTTTAAATCCTTAGAAAATTATGTTGTGCGCATGTTTACCCGTTTCTTAGTAGTATACATAGATGGCAGCATTGGTTCTAAGCTAGAGAGTTTCGGTCATTTAATGCTACCCATTCATTTTATCGACGTTTACTCTTTTGGAAACAGTGGCATTTCCTTTACCTTTTATTTTTCAGGCGTTTTTAAGCCTGATTGAATACCTAATGATTGTGTCTAGAAATTAAAATAAGAATACAGAAATTGGGTGACATTTCACTCAAATAATGTGGGAAAGTCTTCCCCTAGTATTGGTATCAATTACAAGATTACCAAGCTATTGAGGAGGGCTAGTGATTTCCCTGGACAATGATTAGCCATCCATCTAATCCGCACGCGACCTGTCACCATCCGTAGTCTTGCATATTGAGTGCTAATGCATGACGTTTTCTATTACAGTGCTAAAGCTAATTATGTTCGGCAGTGTTAGATTGTTTAAGATGCTGTTGTAGCTACTCTGTTTCGTAAGAAATTTTGTGAACCTACCTACTAATATATTATGTATAGTAAGCCAGAAGTAACTAGATAGAGTTTTTTAATGTACAAGTCACATTTTAGAAAGTAGGACTAAAAGTATGTATGTAAAGTCTTTATTATTGTGCTAAATAAACATAAAAAATACGTGTAAGTAGCAATAATCTAGCAGTAGAATTCTGGTGATCCACAGGAGGGAAGTCTTCAACGGTTGGTCCGATTGACTTTAAATTTGGTTCACATTATGTAGGAGGGATGACTATTATTGACTATGCAAGTACAGTCAACAGAAAAGCTTGTATCTAAAATGAAATTTCTTCCAAGCTGGTCTGGGAGCAAAGAAAAAACATAGAATTGTTGCGTCTCTTCCCGCGCAAATGGTAAAAGCCCATCGAGGGAATGAGCGAAAACATACACGGGCGTTATTTTATAAAAAAACTAGCTTCTACCCGCGACTTCGTTTGCGTAGAATCATACATAAAAACCTTCCTCTTGAATCACTCTATCTTTTAAAAAAACCGCGTCTAAATCCGTTGTGTAGTTTTGAAGATATAAGCATACAAAGGGACATAGGGACATGGGGACAGAGAAAGCGACTTTGTTTTATACTATGTAGTGATAGTGATAGTGATAGTGATTACATATCTCAGAGGAAGGTACATGTCATGCTCTGCCAAAATTTAGCATGCAAATTCTTAACCTAATTTAGTATTAATAATTATCCATTTACACGTAACAATATAATAGAATCATTACCATTTATAGTTAATCCAATAGACATCTTTTTAACGAGGTGGCAAGTTGGCAAGTGTAATTTCCCGTGAAATTAGCTAGACCCCTAACACGTGCCCAGTGGTTACATGCCGCGAAATTCACTCCCCTAACTATCCTAATAAGATTACGCGCCTGTCTGTTCGTGGCTCTTATTCGGTAAGAAGGTATCGATTCATTTTCTATCACGTTTATAAATACAAAACCAATCACCGACATGCGCTGCTGTGTTCCAGCGTGGAGAATACAACAGCCGGTGAAATTGCAGGTACATTTATTTATTTATTTATTGTCAAAATAAATTACATGGCATTACAGACTTACGACTAATGCACCATGAAAACGAAATAACCAACTACAGGACTACATTAAATTAAACAATAACATTAAATTTTCAATGAATTCAACACTAAAATTTTCAATAATTAAAATTTTATTGTAAGAGCCAGAGTTAGCTCCTTACACTTTCTTGCTGTTGTAGTGAGTTCGTGGAATGCAGAGAAAGAAGCCGCAATTATTCACGTATAGTTTATTTGAAGTTAAGTAAGGTTAGTTAGATAGAAAGTAAGGGTTTAAAGTTAAATGTTTGGCTTTATTTTCTATTTAGATGTGGTTTGCATGATAGTTAGTAACGCACTTCCCGACCATATCAAAAATATCATATTATACTAACGGGAGCGGATCAGAATACGTAAAGTTTAAAATGTATAATGGGTTAAAATACAGCATAATGGTTCAAAATACATAACGGAATTTTCTGTAAAACTATTAGCTAAATGAACTTTTTTGATATCGTAATCTATAGATTGGTTTAGGTTAGGTCAGGTTTGTTTTATAACAATCCTGTTAATTTGTAACTTTCAGAGAAAATCGCATTATATATTATAAACCATTATGTATTTTAACCCATTATACATTTTAAACTTTATGTATTTTAATACGTACCCATTCTTTATACACAGTAAACCCATGGAACCCACCCAAGCTGATACGTTCCGGAAAATTCTGAGACTTTGTGTAGAAATTCCTTAACTCCAACAACCCTGGAACTAGGGTATAAAAATTACATACATACATATACATACACAAATCACTTCTATTTCCTTTACGGGGTTGACAGAGCCTAAGGTAACAAGACCTAGAGGCTTCGTTTAGCATGATTGTGGGTGTATAGGTGGAAAGAAAATAAATAAAAGAATAATAGTGAATAGAAGTATAAATAATATCATAATGATAATCTTAAACATAACAAGTAATAATTATTTTTTAAACATAATGATAAAAATACCGAAACAAACATAATATTTACAAGTTAAAAGGTGATACGAAAAAACCTTAAACTATCTTAATCTAATCCTAAATACCTATATTTACAAATATCGCCCAGATCATTGCCATGGGGCAAGGTATCTTAAACGAATCGACTAAGTCCTAAACTATACAAAGAAAATTGTACTTTTTAAAAGAAAATACTACTAAACATCCAAGGCTCTAAAAGGCCACAGTTGGGCAAAGGCCTCTCCTCTCAACCCCCACAACTCTCGTCGGTCCGGCGCAATGGCAGCCAGTCCCGCCATCTCTACATAGTATAAAACAAAGTCGCTTTCCGCTGTCTGTCCCTATGTATGCTTAGATCTTTAAAACTACGCAACGGATTTCGATGCGGTTTTTTTAATAGATAGAGTGATTCAAGAGAAAGGGTTATATGTATTATTCTACGCAGACGCAGTCGCGGGCAGAAGCTAGTATTCTTATATTCTGCTCAAATACAAAATAAAAATTCGCGAGTAAATAAAGATAAAAAAGTACAGACAATTTGAGAACCTCCTCCTTATTTGAAGTCGGTTAAAAATACACGTCATTGATGAATTAAGGATGTCTCTGTACCTGCTAGCGTGAATCATGAAATTTTATTTTATTGCGAACGTATCTGGTTGATAAAATCGTGAATAATTCAGGTTTAGTGCCCGCTCCGCTGTTTCCGCATATTATTGGCTCATGGCAAATGCATGGGGACGCGGTGAGGGGCACAGGTCCCGGGGGAACGGGAACGAACGGCCCGCACCTGCGAACTCAACGCTGTACAATAACAGCTTCTTTTGACGTACATACCTATATCATAGGTGGTCATTTGTGTAAAAGCCTCTTTGAGTGAATTTGTCTTCTATTCTAATCTTATTCTTATTCTTACTCTTCTGTTCCGGAAAGCAATAAAACGCGTGTGAAGACTTATAACAAGAAATATCGATGTTCTTCTCTTGAAACAGGATTCAGTTCAGTGCGCAGAAAGATTTATTTTGAATTTTATTAGTAGCAGCGAGTAGACTGGCAATAGACCTTTGTTAAGCAATAAGAGCATAGTAGAGTAGGTATCTAAGTGTATAATTATTTTAAGTATCCAAGATTCATATTCATATTATAGTGTCGTAATACTTAAAAGATAATTTTTACATTATCAGCCACCTGCACTAATTTCTGATAACAGTTATCAAATTGACTGTGTACTTATTACTTTCGGACGGTATTCCATGAGCACCTCATTTAGTAAGCGCCGTCGCATCCGCCCGGTTTAGTGTCAAAAGTTCAGTGTCACTATAATAATGTGTGATTTGTGAAACGTAAGTAACTTGAACGAGAAACAGCCACGATGAAGCTGCTGTCACTAATAACTATATCCTTGTGCTTGTGGTGTGACGTTAGAGCGCTATGCCGTATGTATTCAGAATGCGGCATCTTCGGCGGGTTCCCGAAAAACTGTGCGTACGATGGACCACCCTTACCGATCCTTAACGGATTGGTCGAAGAAGAACGTGAAAACATCCGGCAAATCTTAGACAGAAGATGCCCGTACCTACTGTACGATGACGACGGCAACAGAAAACCTGATGATGATATCCTAACATGTTGCGACACAGTGCAAATAACTGGAATGGCAGAGAGCATACTGATGGCGGAAGGAGTTTTAGGGCGATGTCCAACGTGTCTTCGGAACTTTGTAAGACAGATTTGTGAAATGAACTGTTCGCCAGACCAAGCTCGTTTCGTAGATGTCGAGACAGTGACTGCAGGCGACGTCACGTACGTCAATGAAGTGAACTACAGAGTGTTTAATGACTTCATGATCGACGCTCATGCTTCGTGTTCTGGTGTGCTAGTTCCTCAGACCGGTCTGCCAGCCATTAACATGATGTGTGGCAACGCTCCTGTCTGCGATGCAGATGCCTGGTTTGGATTCACTGGTGACACCTCAGCTAACCCCATTGCACCTGTTCAAGTTAACTTCCATAGATGGCCGACTGCAGAGGATTCGATGAACGCTCGAGCTCCGCCGTGCAATGAAACAAATTTTGATGACTTCCCATGCAGCTGTGTCGACTGCCAAAACGTATGCCCTTCTGGTAGCGAGCCATACGTTCCTGAAGTCTGCACAGTCATGTCATTACACTGCGTCGCTTTCTCCGTTGGAGTTGTGTTCTTCATACTTACTATGATCATATTCACAGTTCTCACGGTAAAGGAATATAAAAACGCTAAAAACACAAACAATGCAGAAGCTCCCCGACCAACACCGAAACCAAGCCAACTCAAGTTAAATAAAATGCAACTTTTATTTCAATATGTGTTTTCAAAAATTGGTGTGTTTTGTGCTAACAACTCTGTGCTGACTATCATGGTGACGTCGTGGCTAGCATTCGCCATGCTGTTTGGGGTGTTCAACTTAAATTTAACCGCAAATCCCCTGGAACTATGGTCCGCTCCAGATTCTCGCAGTCGAGCCGACCTGAACTATTTCAATTCAAGATTTGGTCCATTTTACAGAGCTGCACAAGTTTATATTCAAGTACAGGGATTGGACTCGTTCGTAGTTGACAATATCACATATGGACCGGCGTTTAGATTAGAAGCTATAGAAGAATTGGTAAAGCTAGAGGACGCTATTATAAACATCGGAAGAGACAATGGTGGAGTGAAGCTTGAAGAAGTTTGTTACGCACCTCTACGGCAACGTGGTGGCGAGCAGAACCTCGATCAGTGTGTGCTTATGTCGGCATCCGTATATCTCGGACAGAACCGAAACAACATAAACAATGCCACCTATCTAAATCAAATTCAAAACTGCTTAAATAATTTCTACTCTTTTGATTGCTTAGCGTCGTGGGGAGGCGGGTCGGAACCGGAGATATCATTTGGTGGATACGAGGGAGATAACCTGCTAAGCGCCGACACGTTATTAATCAATTTCCCCATATCGAATTTCCTGTTGGCATCAGAACTGGAGCCAGTCCTCGAATGGGAAAAGCAATTTTTGGAATTGATGCACGATTATGCTGCGAATCGGAAACCGGACTTTGTGGATGTGTCATACGGCGCCGAGCGATCTATAGAAGACGAGATTGAACGAGTATCTCGAGCTGAGATTGTCCCTATAGCCATTAGTTATGTACTCATTTTCGTCTACGTCACAATTTCATTGGGGAATGTTAGATATTGCAAAACGTGGTTTATAGATAGTAAAATAATGGTAGCACTGGGAAGTATCATTGTAGAAATTATTGCTATTGTATGTGCTATGGGTGTGATGGGCTACTCGGGCGTAACATTAACATTGTTGGCAATCAATGTGATCCCATTCTTCGTGTTATCCATTGGCGTAGACAATGTTTTCTTAATGGTAAACACGCTACATAGCATACAAGGTAATTTAAAGTCTTATGACGATTACAATCCTAACATGAGTTTTGAGGATAAGCGTTCTTTTGTGTTTTCTAAAATGATGGCCAAAGTTGGTCCTTCCATGTTTGTGTCATCCGTGACTCAGATAACGTGCTTCGCTATCGGCAGTCTAGCTAACTTCCCTGCTGTGGTCACATTTTCAATATTTGCTTCTATTTCATTAGCATTTCTATTTGTTTTTCAAATAACAACAGTCGTGGCTATTTTGTCGTTGGATTACAAACGGGCATCCCAGAACAGGTTTGACATTTTCTGCTGTGTCCAAAAGAAAATTCTTAATGATGATGATCCCCTTCATTCTGATACACCATACACGAGTCTTACTCAAAAGTTGATGGAACCATATGCTAAGATTCTTCTTCAATGGCGGGTAAAAATTGTCGTTGCGGTTTTGTTCATGGCCATGTTAGTTGCAAGCGTGTTTCTAATTCCGAAAATAGATGTTGGTTTGGATCAGGAAATGTCTTTACCCCAGGATTCTTATGTTTACAAATATTTGCAGTCTGTGGATCGCCTCCTGCGTCTTGGACCCCCAGTTTACTTTGTACTTAAAGACGGTTTAAATTTCACTAGCACAGATCATCAAAATGTCGTTTGCGGCGGCCAATTATGCAACGAAGACTCGCTTTTCACTCAAGTATTTTTAGCAGCCCAACATACCGAGATAACCTATATTGCTAGGAGTTCCAATTCTTGGTTAGATGATTACTTTGACTGGACTAGCTTATATGGCGCGTGTTGTAAATATAACGTGACGGATGGTAGTTTTTGTCAAAGTACAGATAATTCTCCGGAATGTCAATATTGTGTGATTGAAAGAGATGAGGCCACAAACGGACTTCGCGTGTCTCAAGATGATTTTAATTATTACATTCCATTTTTCTTGCAAGATTCTCCTTCTGAAATATGCAGTAAGAGTGGTTTAGCCAGTTACTCTGCTAGTGTAAATTACGTGCTTGATTCAGATGGCAGAGCCACTGTGCATGACACCAACTTCATGGCTTACCACGCCCCGCTCGCGACATCTTTCGACTATATCTCAGCTGTCAAATACGGCTACGAAGTCAGTGCAAATATATCAGAAGCTATCAAGAGACACACTGGTCTGGACATCGAGGTTATCCCATACTCAATTTTCTATGTTTATTTCGAGCAGTACTTGACAATGTGGGCCGATACATTCAGTTCTATTGGCTTTTGTCTTATCGGTGCAATGATGCTTAATCTGATAGCTTCAGGGTTTAACGCACTGACAACATTTGCTGTGATGTGTACCGCTATCATGGTGGTTGTGAATATGATGGGTGTTATGTTTATTTGGAATATTCCTCTTAACGCTGTATCGACCGTCAATCTCATTGTGGCTATCGGTATCGCAGTAGAGTTCTGCTCGCACATAGCGTACGCTTATTCTACTAGTTTGGCTCCTAAGGACGAGAGAGTGGAAGACGCCCTCAAGTCAGTCGGAGCCACCGTCATCACCGGTATTACTTTCACTAACATACCCATTATCGTATTAGCATTTTCGTACACCGAGATCATAGAAGTATTTTTCTTCAGAATGTTCTTCAGCATTGTCATTTTAGGATTTCTACACGGGATGATATTTTTCCCAGTATTCTTAAGTTACTTGAATAATTTAAGGTCCAAGTAATCGGTGCCTGACGGCGTTGATATTATTATTTAAGTTGATAATTTAAGTGTGTATTAGATCTTTTATTTTTACAACGTGTCCATTGATAATTCCTTTAAATGACGTATATAGAAAGGAAATGACGAGAACTGTGAATGATTTACCTTAGCTAGTTTCAATTAGTGTAAGATGTAAGTAAACATTTTTGTTATAATATGTTGTGTTTTCTTTCATCATCATCTCCAATCTTTAGAGCTCTCTCAGGATAATATTTTTTTATTTCATTTCTTATACTCAAATAAATTCGCTTTGTTCGTTTCGTATGAGTTTACATGTAGAGGGAAATCTATGGAACTAATATAGTCAGACTGAACAACTTACAATACGCGCTTCGCGCAAGAAGCGCTTCGATTTTTACGCTACGCTAGCGCTCAACTTTTCAACCAAATTAAAGTGCATTTAGAAGTGCTACAAGGTTATCTGACTCCACGGTAAAAGCTGGAACTAATATTGAAACCTCAACCCATCAATGTTCTGAGCCTCTAGTTTAAGTTTGTGCATATACACTCGTCTCGAACGCGTTCACGTAAACGTCTCAACTACTATGGAATAATTGGCAGCGCCACTAGTGGATCGAAACGGCAACAATCTGTTCTCATAGTACATGACAATTTTACGCAAACGCGTTCGAGACATATTTTGTGACCGAAAACCTACACTCAGCATGCAGATAATAGTTAAGTGTCTAATTCTAATTGTAATCAGACATTGACGGTATTGTCCGCCGGGGAGGACTGTCGAGCGGATCTGACGGCAATTTGTCAGTTGGCTATAACGATAGGAGGACATAATAGCCAGACGTAAACGACTGGCGTTGTCGACAGTAGAAAGCCAGACGTACACGACTGGCGTTGTCGACAGTAGAAAGCCAGACGTACACGACTGGCGTTGTCGACAGTAGAAAGCCAGACGTACACGACTGGCGTTGTCTACGGTAGAAAGCGACTTTATCTGGCCAATGTTTGGACAAAATGACTGGACACTGAACCAATACCACTTAAAATCGTTTTACTAATATCCTTTTGTGAATTACTTATATTTGACATTTAAATGAATTATATTTTAAAAAAGGTTAAAAATAAGTCTATGTATCCATCTATTATTAATCTTATTTTTATTATCACTTGAGGGAAACTATACCTACAAAATTTCCGCGGCAGGCCGACGAAGTGGGCGAACAGTGAAGACCGCTATAAATGTATCAAAAGGCATATAATTTACTAACATGTATTTATTTTTACAACTTATTTACTTACATGAAATCAAAGGAAGACAACATTTTTGATGACTAGAAAAGTAGATGAGTATACACAGTAATGCCGTTTACTTATAGGTAGATATATAGTGTAAATTAAGAGATCACAATAAAAAGTATTCTAATTTTCTGAGATCAAAACATGATTTACTTTAAAAGTTACATCAAACTGTTAAACGCTATGTCTGACGTTTTATTTAGCAGACGTCGCCCTGGTTGAATTATAATTCAGAACAATTAATTAAGAACTTACTACTTGTCAACCTTTCCACCGTCTTGACAGCTGATATAGCGTCTGTGAACTACCGTGAAGCATAACTAATGGTAGTAGTTATTAACTACTAGCATACTCAGGACTTAATTGCGTAATAAGTTGCTGTTAAATTTTGCAGCCACGATGCAGCGACCGTGGTCACGAGTATAGACTAGAGGGCATCACAACGCAATCGATTAGCCGAGCGAGTTTTTCAGACTACCCGCAATTGATATACTTATATTTATCTCCGGCATGCTATCCCTGAGTACGGTAGTAGTTACGAGTGTAACATTATACCGTGAAGCAGCCGCTACAGCCTATGCATCTAATACATGGTTCAAGTACGCGATATAGCAAATAGCGAGTCGTAATATTTCGATCTTGGATAACTTCTTGTCTGGCGGCAGGGTTGGTAGTAGCCGTCTTAGGGCCGCAAAGGCCCCGTTAAAGGCTTCTACGCGGATACGTTCTCGAGTTGCGTGTGCGGTCCGATATTTGAGGGTGGCTCGTCGCCTGCGCCTGCGTTCTTCGCGCGACAGCCCTGCGCACGGCGAGCCTGGCCCGCTGGAGAGATATGCCTCTTCCGACAACGTACATGGCTCTAAAGTCCGGTCTCTGGAAAAAAGGTAAGTACCGTTACAAAACCTACTTCAAAGCTGAACTGCGTAGAATAGGAGCTCCGCGAAGCGTCTCACTTTTGGCTATTATTAAGTACATGTTAAAATGTCGTTTTAATTTTGGTAATCATTTTCAATTTTTGGCAGGTCTTTTTGACAAGATAATGAACTTGTTATGTTAGTTTGTTACAATTTAAACATTTCCGGTGAAGATTACAGTACTCTTCGGATTTTCAGTCAACACCAGATTATAAAAAAAAATTGTCACAAAAAAACCTGCAAAAACCATACAAATAATTGAAAATTAATCAAAAAAATCTCTTTCCCTGTTTCGTGCCTGGCTCAAAGGTTTCCATTATGCTGGCCGCGTAGCCTCTTTTGATGTTGGAATTTGCGAAAAAATAGAGGGAGGTACATATTTCAGTATTCTCTTAAACGATAGCTTAAAGCTTACCAAATCGGATTTTTTTTTGATAAGATATTGCCGTGCTATCAATGTAAGGATTGCATTAATATAAATCTACGTACTTTTTAATCAGTTGATAATTATACAAAGTAAGCATAAAGCATTTTGTTGAAACTATACCTGACGTTATCTTACACTGAATTATAATATTTATAATACCTACATCACGTATATTAACTAATGTATACTTAGACATACTTAATTGATTATTGCTATAGCAAAAATTGACCTGTCTGCCGAACTTAGAGACGACGGTGAAGATGCTTAAAACATCTTTTGACACCATCTACTCGACAATGGCTAATTATATATTATGTAAACCTTTCTCAAAGCAAGTCGTTGTAGCCCTTGGCTTTAGCCGTGTAGTAATATTGTACTGAATTTCATTATAACCCGTTGGTGATATGAATATGATATGATTATCACTTCTCATAGTTCTTATTGTAATACTTTTAAAGTGCAATTTCGTAAAAATCGCACGGCTCCAAAAATCACCACGCCACGGCAAGCGGCGTCCGATTTTCGAACGAATGAAACAAATCACTATCACTACATAGTATAAAACAAAGTCGCTTTCTCTGTCCCTATGTCCCTATGTCCCTATGTATGCTTATATCTTCAAAACTACACAACGGATTTTGATGCGGGTTTTTTTAATTGATAGAGTGATTCAAGAGGAAGGTTTTTATGTATAATTCAACGCAGATGAAGTCGCGGGCAGAAGCTAGTTTCAAATAAAACAAAAGCTGCCAGTGTTTGCTGAAGCAGTAATACATTATAGGTACGCATTAGAACTGCTAAGATTCCAAATAAAAATATTACTGTATCATATCATTACTCAAGTGGACTGATGTCTCAAACATAATTTTTTACTTTTAATTTTGTTCAACTGTTGTTTTAATTAATAAAATTCTTTTTCTAGTTGCCTTGGTTTTTATTGTCTTGCAAAAGGTGAAAAAAGTAGAGTATACTCCTCGGAGATAAAATTGTTTATATCTTGGGTGCGCTTAAACGCAATCCGCTCAGGACTCAATCTTAATTCCCTCGCTGATTAGTTATTTATGTGGCTGGTGCATAATGGCTAATTATGTACAGTCGCATACATAACTTTATATACATTCATGTCATAAGTTCTCTACAATATTATAAACGTTTTCATATCAAACTACGTAGTAACATTATTTTCTGTTCTTCGAAAGTTCTGAACAGATGAAACGACTGACATTTATACATATGTATGTTTTCTTAAATTCTAAGACAATAGACAGAGATTTTGTTATTTAAGATGTTCGAAGTTTGAATGTGATTAGAGTATCAATATTGATACTATAAAGTAAACATTATAATATGTACAACTACAAATTAGTACAAAATATTGCTACTCTAAGGTTAATATTATAATGGGTGTCCCTTGTTTTTTTGACAAGCTTTTCATCGAATTTAATTTAGTTGAAAAAGTTTTAAGTAACATTTAGTTCACGAATTACTGTTTGGTGTAATTTTATTTCATGACCAAATCATATAAATTTTTATTGTTTTATAGAATAACTGTTCAAGGAATTTTATTTGGCAAATGATTAATTTTGTAAGTATTTAAATGGCAGATTAACAAAACAACGAATTTCATTTGTTCGAAATTGTATTACATTACAAAATGATAAAAAAAGTATAATTTCATATTTTCTAGATTAGAGCTGCCAGAAAAAGGGGGGACGGGGGGCGGAGCACCCCTCAAAGGGGCTCGGGAGGCGAAGACCCCGCAGTAAAAAACAAACAACCGTAAACAATTGTATTATAAGTAGGTTATGCTAGGGTTAACTTGTATTCCAGAAATTGAGACTTTTACGCGAATTTTGATCGAAATAGTTAACTTTGTGTCCACAGGGGAAAGAATTTTTGTTTCTTTGTTTGTATGACCCAAAAATTCGAAACGTTACAATAAACTTATCGTGTATAAAAAGCTGAAAGTAATCTTATCGTTGAAATACTATCGATTGATAAGCAAAATTTATTCAGTATGTGCGAGAGATAATTACTTTTTCGGAAATATTCATAATTATCAGCAAAAGATTACGTACGGGTTACTACACGAAGGGCGTTTGAAATTTCGAGAAAATGTGAAAAATGTAGCCTATGCGTTGTGCCAAGAGATCCAACTATTTACATTAATAAATTTCATCAAAATCCGTCTAACCGTTTTATCATGAAAGAGTAAGAAATATACAGACAGACATACTCACATACTTTTGTTTTATAATATTACTAGGTGTATGATTATTTAAAGTACGCGTCGGGGAGAAATAAAACACTAAGAATATTGACTTTTATAGTACGATATAACCAATATTTTACAGCTTAGATAAATGAGATAGGATACCTCTATTAGTCACATGATAGAAAAATGCGTCATAACTTGTGTGGTTCTATATTTTACAGATATACGTAAAAGTTTTATGGGAGTTACTCCGATTACTAAAATTTAAGACATTTTTTTTGTTTTAACTGTTTTCGGAGACTAACTCGGAGGGGGGTTCTCTGGTCAACACTTTTCACCCATTTTATTAAATAAACTGTAAAATAACTTATTTCAAAACAACGAAAATATATTATTGAGTCCGTCGTTCATCTGTTAAATCACAGGATGCAATGTGAAGAAAATGTAAGTATATTAATTTCATTAATTTCCCCCAATGTTTGCGTCCTATAATTGTTTTTTGCCACTTAAGAGTAAGATTTGGAATGGATTGGCTGCGGTTTTCCCAACTTGCTTGGTATATAAGGGAGTCTTTAAAATGCAAGTGTCATTGAACTTTAGCGTGGTAAAGAGCTTTCTTGGTCGACTGTACCAACCTAGTGATCCCGGCGTCATCAAGATGAATCTAATGACGTATAATTTGTTAAAAAATCAGTTGAGCTGACATTTTATGTTACCTTTTCCTAGGTGCTTGGTTTTCTCTACCAGTGATGGGCAGAAGCGCCTCCCGAGGTTCCCCGAGCATGCATGAGAGAGATCCGTCGTCCATCCCGCTCGCTTCCAGCCAGCTCTTCATGATGTGTCTGTTCAACAAGGGATGAATTACTTAAAATCTATTATTTACTGGGAGACTTCACAAAAATTGGCAGGGGCCCGATTTTTGGAAGCACATTGTGTCAAAATATCACTCGAAAGTGGTGGAAAATTGTGCTGAATTTGAAATACAAGTAGCGTAGAAGACGATCACAGCTCTCATTAATCTTGTGAACTGGTCAAAACTTTGATTAGTGCTGTAGTTTTGGAGATATAAGTTGATTTATACCACTTTCGAGTGATGTGCTTTTAAAAATCCGGTCCCTGGTCCTCAATTGGACTGTATGACAGCGTGATTACTTTGCCAATTATGAATTGATTAAATTGATTAAGGAATTTCTTTGGATGGGCTGGTCACGTTTGTCGTAGAACTGCCAACCGTTGGAGCAAACGTATCCTAGAGTGGAGACCACGTTTGGGAAAGCGTAGTGGGACGCCCTGCGACGCGTTGGACGGATGACCTTAGGAGAACAGCTGGCAGTGGCTGGATGAGGGAAGCCCAGGATCGCGAAAGTTGGCGCAATATGAAGGAGGCCTACGTCCAGCAGTGGACGGACAATGGCTGTAGATAGAATAGATAGATAAGGATTTTCTTTGGTGGGTGATACAGAGGTCCTATAAATAACCAAATATAATGTACCGAAACTGATTTATTGCGTTTTGCGCAGTACTTAGTCTTCTATTATCTATACTAATATTATAAAGAGGAAAAATTTGATTGTTTGTTTGCATTGAATAGGCTCCGAAACTACTGGACCGATTTTAAAAATTCTTTTGCCGTTAGAAAACTACATTATCACTGAGTGACATAGGCTACTTTTTACCGCGGGAAAATACCTATGCCTACGAGAAAATTAATTTATCGCGGGCGAAGCTGCGGACGGAAGGCTAGTCGTTTAGTATTTAGGGTATTTAGGGAGCAGAGTTGTATTTTTAAGGAAAATTGTGTTGATTAAAAAAAGTATTGAGTATAAATATGCTATCTACTGATCAGTTTAGGTCGGTGCCAGAAGTAGGGTGATGGCGTAGATAGGAAGTTTGTTTTTGATAGTCATCAAAAAGTTGTTACGTAACAAAACTTCGCTACTTGAGTTTTGATGTATTTATTTGCATTTTCAAAATCTAATCAGTATTATAAAGGAGTCGGATAGTGGTAATAATGCAACTTTATCGTCGTTATGTTATTGTAAGATGGCAGAGATAGGTTAATGTCGTCATAATCGACACATAAAAAAAAATTAAGCAAGATGGATGTGCAAATTACTCCTTATCTATTCACAACAATATCTGGTTGGTACAATGATGATGCGTAATTTGGTACAACTTAACTTGTATCGGTACATATCAAATTAAATGCTTTTTTTACCACTCTCGAGTCGACACTGTGGCATTTCCGAAGACGCAATTCCAAAAATCGCCCCCTAGAGGCACATATTTAATCACTGCGCTTATTCAGAAACAGACCTGTGTCTATCGATAGTTTTGTCTAAGTTTCTAGGCATGTTTGGTAATAGAGACCCAGTGATATCGTAAGAGATTTCACATATTCCAAAAGATCCAGAGCTGCGAGCCCGGATTCGAAACCAGGGGCCCGATTTTTTAAAGCACATGTGTGAAAATACCACTCGAAAGTGGTATAAATCTGTTTACATTTTCAAAACTGCAGTTCTAATCAAATTTTTGACTAGGTCACAAGATTAACGAGAGCCGTAAGTATCTTCTAAGCTGCTCGTATTTCAAATTCAGCACAATTTTTCACCACTTTCGAGTGGTATTTTCACACATGTGCTTTCAAAAATCGGGCCCCAGGGCGCTCTGCTTTCTTGAGAGGATTTCATTTGAAAGTTATTATGAGCCTTTCGGTGAAGGGAAACATGTTGAGAAAACCTGCATCTGCGAGGCATTCCAATGGTGTGTGTGAAGTTTCCATTCCGCACTGGGCCCGCGTGGGAACTATAGCCCAAACTCTCATTCTAAGAGGAGGCCTGAGACCCGATTTTTGAAAGCACATACATGTGATTCAAAACTACAGCTCTAATCTAATTTTTGACTAGTTCACAAGATTAATGAGATCCGTAAGTATCTTCTAAGCTACTCGTCTTTAAAATTCAGCCCAATTTTTCACCAAATTCGAGTGGTATTTTCACACATGTGCTTTCAAAAATCGGTACCCTGTATCCAGTAGTGGGACATAGGCTAGATGATGATGATGATATCGTAAGACTTCACCGTCTCAGACGCCGCCTAAAAGCGTCCGCGCCGTACTATGTTTTTATTCCACGTCAAATCAAATTTACTAGCCGCAAGGGTACTCGAGATAAATAATACATCACGGGTTCGCACCTCGCACTAAGCGGGGTCCATAGAGGATAATAAATCCGTATTTATTCTTTTTATATCGCCCTAACCCTTCGCGTAATCCAATCAGGCGGCAACCGTATCGAATCGATTGTGCCGAGCATTCGATAATTGATGTGCATCTGTGATGGAATTGCGACTAATAGAATAGTTTTTCCGCCTATTTGAATGGGGACAGGTTTTTGTAAGCACGTCACTCGAAAGTGGTAAAAATCTGTTCATATCTTCAAATTACAGCTCGAATGTTAATTATAATTAGTTCATATGATTAATGAGAGCTGTAAATTTCTTGTATCTAGTTCAGCACGATTTTTCGCCTCTTTCGAGTCGTTATTCACATTATGTGCCTTCAAAAATCGAGCCCCAGGGGCACGATGAAAGCACATCACTTCTTATTTCTTATTTAATATATTGAAATACAATTTTGGACTGACAAGTTTTAATGTTATTTTCTTCTACAGTGTTACTTTGAAATTTTGCACAATATTTTTCCTTTTTTTTTCAAGTGACGGGCTTTCAAAGAGTGGGTCTTAGGTGTGGTATAGTTTTAATTTAACGAGCCTAGGCAGTTGTGAGTGTCTTGGAATAACTGAAAACTATTGATTCTATTTTTCTATTCAGGGATCCGTTTGCGAAATATTAAGCTTTGAAATTCTTATCACCGGAAAAAAAATATGGTACAATACAATACACAAATTACGTCTTTATCCCTTACGGGGTAGATGGAGCCTAAAGTGACAAGACCCAGCCCACATTTAGCAAGATTGTGGGGCTAGGTGTAGATGGAAAATGGTATCAAGATAGTATCCCAGGCCAGCACGGAAGCATGTAAAATTTATGGTAGTGTATATATAACGAAGTTTAAAGGAAAACTGTCACAGCTAGGTTGGCTTTACAGTTAATGAGAAATAGTCGACCAACATAAAAACTGAAATGACGTTCATAGTATCCGCATACTTATTGTGGCAGGCAACTACGGAACCCTAAACTGCGTGTGGCACGACACGCACTTGGCCAGTTTTTTTAAATGACGTTTTTTATTGTTTTGCTATGTTTTCTCAGAACTGTCACGCTTCTACAATCTACAATAAATCAGTAGATAATTCGTCTTTTATAGCTTTTTCCGTGTTCTGATCGTGAATGTGTACGTGTACCAGCAGATATTACAAAAAAAAAACCGCCGCCGTGTTTGTCTGTCTGTTCGTTATGAACCCAAAAACTACTGAACGGGTTCCATGCGGGTGCATGTGGTGGGCGAAGGTATGTAATTTGTATAGATTTTTCTGAATTGGTTGAAATATGGCGAAAATTGTGACAGCGCCGTGTTCGTATCTACAAGTATAATATTGCATCTGTATGCCGTGCGACGCCGGGGCGGATCGCTAGTGATAAATACATATGTGATTACATTTTAAAGAAGCCTGTTTCGGATCTCTATCTGTTCAAAAATGACGACGCATGTTTCAAATTATGGCTAAAAATGTGTGGTCGATTTCTTTTACAGTTAATCCATTGCTGCACTCTGATTGGCCAGCCTAAAATCTGGTAGAGCTGGGCAAGTAGATATTATACTATCGCTGGTAAATGTTTATGGTCCGGGAGGCAGATGCTATTTTGATAAGTGTTTTTATACCGATCGTTACTTCAAATACAAGTAAAGAAGCTGTCCCTAATAAGGAAAGTGAAGGTCAGCTGACGCACCCGCGGGGGCGCTTGCTATGAGACAGTACAAACATCTGTCATTGACGTAAGTATTTCACCTATACTCTTTTTAATGCGATATCCACAGTCAGCATTAAATTTTATAAAGAGACATTGAACAAATCAATGCTTAATTATTAAATCAGAAAACAGTTCCATCGGTATGCTGACATATTTCCAACCATTTTTGTCGTATGGTGAACTCAATTACTTCTCTTACCTACTACTTGTTCACTTTAAGAAAGGATCACAGATCGATTGGCGTAATGCTGAGACAGCGACCGTTTCACTTTTGCGAAGACACACAACGCTTATGATCTATTTTTATATGTCTTGATTATTTTCTTTTTTAAACTGTGTATATTATTTTTGTGTGTCTTGCAAAAAGGAATAAATGTCTTCTTTCTTTCTTTCTTTATTGGTACGAACCCCGTCGAAAATATCTCGACTTCCATGTACGCGAGTTAACCGGGTTGAAATTTAATAATTATGTCTGACATTTAAGGCAGTTTTAATGAATGTTTTTTCGATAAAAAAAACAAATTATTAGACATGGAGCTCTGCAAAAGGACGCCTGATTCAATGAAATTGTACTATACTTACTTTGGTGTATTCCAAAACTATTAAAACATTTTGCTTCTTTGTAATTCTAACGCACACCACACAATTTCGATCACTAGTGCTCAGCACACTGCCACAGTATCTACTGAGTCTGGTACAGAGGGCAGCATCCCTCCTCTTATAACCTCCCAGAGCACGGACCACCCTCTTAGGAAAGGGGCGTGACTAAAAACGGAAACGGTTTTTTTATTATTTTAATATTGTGAAAATGTAAAGGACTTATGGTTCATCACACTCGATAATTTTCAAGGGTTAATGAAAAGTGCGAGACTATGCAATTTCATAGGATTTAGTATGTATTAGGTAGGTATTGTGAGCATTGCCTGAAATGGAAAAATCATTATAGCACGAACTGTGAGAATGATCTTTAGCGTGACTGTACAAACAAACGGCCAGGCAGTCCATCATCATTCTATCAGGCGTGATTGTGATCAAACGCATGCCTATAAAAACCGCTTGTTCCTCGTACATAACTATTTTAAATAACCAGCACATTCTAAGGTAAAATAAAGACTAATTTTAAATGAAAACAAACGCCGCACCTAAACCTAAATTAATCCAAATTAATCAACTTACATTGGTTTTACCAGTGCCGGTTATGTAACTTGGTTATGTACGGAGAAGAAGCTAAAAAAACAATCTGTGTTTCTGTGTGTGTCTACATGTATGCTGAAGATAATAATTCAAAGAGGTTTCGTTAATTCTTAAAAAAAACCCTATACTTATAGATAGGTACATATCTATATGTAACGTAATGAACAAAAAAATATTTTCCTTGCTACTCCGCTAGTTCCGCTAAGTAACGCCTGATTCAATAAAATATTGTAACCTACGGAAGAGCTCCAGGGGTCCGATTTTTAAAAGCACATGTGTGAAAATACAACTCGAAAGTGGTAAAAATTTGTGCTGAATTTGAAATACGAGTAGCTTAGAAGATACTTACGGCTCTCATTAATCTTGTGAACTAGTCAAAAATTTGATTAGAGCTGTAGTTTTGAAGATATAAACAGATTTATACCACTTTCGAGTGGTATTTTCACACATGTGCTTTAAAAAATCAGCCCCCAGCCCCATAAATGTATATGCTAGTAGATGCAAATAAAACATTTTTTTTTGTATTTTGTTCAAATTATAGCCCCGCGAAACAGACTTATCGTCATCACATCAGTGAACCGGTAATTTTATGAATGTTAATCGCGTTAGTACATTTTTCTGTTCATCTGATTAGTCTAGTAGACGGCGCGTTTTAGTTATTTTTATAAACACATGATGACGTCGAAATTAGTTATCAGGTTCCGAGCATGAGTCAGCCTGCAAATCTAGGGCTTAATCAAACTGATGATAAAAGGTAACGTTTTATTAAAGTAATGAACAAAAGCACAAAAACATGGCATTATTACTTATTTGTTAGTAAAAGCGTTAGTCACAGGATGGGAATTTAATTGTTATTAGAGTTTCGTACCCACATATATCCCAAACGGATGCTAACGTTACCTTATTAAGTACCTAGGTACTACTTAGGACTTGATTGTCCGTCTGTTTGCTTTTATCGTAAGTATATTGGCCGAAATATAATTTATAACCGTATCGATGTCGTTTGATGTTTCTCTTGTCTAGCTTCTTTGCAATTGGTGTAATTTGGAGTAATTCCCATCTTCCAACCTAGCAATCCCGCCCAGGTTGGATATTGGGAACAAAATTTATTATTTAACCTCCCATCTTCCAACTTGTACTGAATAGGGTACAGTCACAAGTAATCTATACTAATAAGGAAAAATTTGATTGTTTGTTTGTTTGCATTGAATAGGCTCCGAAACTACTGGACCGATTTTAAAAATTCTTTTGCCGTTAGAAAACTACATTATCACTGAGTGACATAGGCTACTTTTTACCGCGGGAAAATACCTATTCCTACGGGAAAATTAATTTATCGCGGGCGAAGCTGCGGACGGAAGGCTAGTTGTATATATTCAAGTAGTTGGTATGTTTATACGTTTATATTTATGTAGGTTTGTACATTTGTCTGTATCTAGATTTGTCTGGCGATAGCGTGTACCGTAGTCTTGTTTTTTTTATACATGTATTATCTCCTAGCACAATCAAAAACCTAAGTGCCCAATTGTCATGCAAATTGGCTCTTGTTTCAAGAGTGATATCATACCTCTTCACATTTTAAAGAAATAAATATTATATGTAAGCACTTATATTTTTTGTGACTGTACTTATGTACAGGTTGGAAGATGGGAAGAAAAAATAATACCAAATTTTGTTCCCACTATCCAACCCGAGGCAGGTTGGAAGATGGCACTGTGATTTCCCAATATCCAACCTGGGTGGGATTGCTAGGTTGGAAGATGGGAATCGCTCTTAATTTGTGACAGTGGCTTGATTAAAGGCTTTTATTTATACAGAAAAAATTGTAATTCCCGCGGGATAGCGAATTAATCTGAATTGTAGGTTAGTTAAGGTTAGGTTAGCAAATCACTACATAGTATATAACAAAGTCGCTTTCTCTGTCCCCATGTCCCTATGTCCCTATGTCCCTTTGTATGCTTATATCTTCAAAACTACACAACGGATTTTGATGCGGTTTTTTTAATAGATAGAGTGATTCAAGAGGAAGGTTTTTATGTATAATTCTACGCAGACGAAGTTGCGGGCAGAAGCTAGTTTATAATAAAACAAAAGTATGAACAAGTCAGATTACTAAATTTCTGTCGTGCTATGATCCTACTATCTATACATTATGATAAAGCTGAAGAGGGTAGAAAGTCTGTACATTTTTTTTTTTTTTTTTTTTAATATGAATAGGAAGGCAAACGAGCAGGTATTTCACCTGATGGTAAGTGATCACCACTGCCCATAGACACCCGCAACCCCGGAGGGATTGCAGATGCGTTGCCAACCTAGAGGACTAAGATGAATGGCCTCTTGTGCCCGTAATTTCCCCGGCTGTCTTACTCTCCACACCGGAACACAGCAGTGCAAGCACTGCTACTTAGCGGCAGGATTAGCGAGTAAGATGGTGGTAGCGATCCAGACGGACCTTGCACAAGGCCCTACCACCCGCAAGGAAGGTATTTAAAAAAAAATTAGTTGGGGATACTTAGAATCGATAGTAGAACACGTTCCAACAGTTTTTAGAATTTTTGTCTGTTTGTTATTATATTAGCGAGCGCATCACGTGAAAACGGCTAAACGGATTTTGATGCAAACTTTACTAATCTGAGTAAATCACTAGCCAGGTTATAGGCTACTTTTTATCCCGAAAAATTGCATAGTTCCCGCGGGAACATCTCAATTGCTAATTCTACGCAGACGAAGTCGCGGGGAGACTAGTTGATAATAAATATGATTGAAACAACAACTTCGTCAGTCTCGTCTCAATCTTTATGCAGCATCTGCTCTGCAACAGGCCCCGCCCCCCATTGTGTCGACCAATCACGCTCGACCCCGCCTATCGATCCCGGACGCAGGTGTACCCGGGATGGGATCCCAGTTTTACTACTATCGAAATTTACTTTTGGGACCAGATGCAAGATTGGGTTCAGATTAAAACAGACCACTTTTGAGGGTTCCGTATGAAAATGACAAAACTGATCAAGTTCAAGTCGGTCTCACGCACTGAGGATTAGGTAGCTAAGTACAAATTTTGAAATTATGATGGGTGCTTTTTCGCCCGTTGGATAAGACTGCATAAAGTCAAGTAACAGGGGGCGGCATACTTGTTTCTTTATCCATTTGTTTGTTTTGTCAATTTACTACTAACCTCTTAGTTTTATAAGATTTAATGTATATAACCATTTTATGGACTCAGTCTGTTTTTTTTTTATATCAAGCAAATACAAGGTATCTGATTCAACACTTCCGTACAATTTTTTCGTCGTAGTTTTGAATTCTACATTAAGTCACCTATTTGACGCCGTAGACTTTGAGCATCGATAAAAATGTATGGAATGGAAATATTGAAATATCCTGAAATACATTTACAGGGGTGTTCAGTGAAACTACTTAACCCGACCACCTAAAACAGTGATTTTCAAAGTGGGCGCGCCACCCAAGGGGGGCGCAGTGACCTGCAAAGGGGGGCATGGGTTACGATACAGGACCTTATAGAACCTTATTATCAAATTCCTTGTGTTTATGCCTAACAGCCTACGGCTGAGCTATAGGGGGGCACAGAGTTTTATCTTTTTAGAGAGGGGGCGCGTAATGAATAAGTTTGGGAACCCCTGACCTAAAACATTCCGGAATAATTCTGAACAACCTTGTATAACTTTGTTTTTCATATAAATTATGGCGTTTCTTCAAAAAACAAATCAATTTTTGTAAAACGGAAAAACTAAAAATAAAATGTCATTAATATTCACTACATACCTACATACAAACATAAATCACGTCTTTATCCCTTATAGGTTAGACAGAGCCTAAGGTAACAAGACCTAAAGGTCACGTTTAGGTGGAAAGGGGGAATCAATACTCACTACTATTCTTTTTATCAATAGCTTTACTATCTGTAAGAAAAAACGTTATTGTACCAGAGAAGTCATCTAAAGACTTCTTGCAACACATCCTAAGTGCCCTCCCTCACCGGGACGCCATGGCCACGTCGCCGGCTACGTATCCTATACAAATCAGACGTCGCCAAAGCGTCGCCAAGTGAGTGACAGCCGATACATTTCTATATGAATTGTTTGGCTACGTAGCTGGCAACGTCGCCATGGCATCCTGGCGAGGCAGGGCTCTATAATACCAAGAGCTCAATTAAATGCTGGTTAATACTGAAACAAACCGTCACCACGACGCCCTCTCGTGCGATCCGTTACTAACCAGCATATCTGCAGCTGTGCAGGTGTCTGCAATTATAGATAAGTCGTATCTACAACCCAAGGTACGACAACTGCTGCTTCATCCACACTTGTAATTTGTATCCAATCGTGTAATCTAAAGAGCGATATTTGAAAGCAAATCGCTCGAATAACAAGACTACAATTAATTTATCGAGTAATTGACCAGATTGATTAAAGCCACTCAAAGTTTGAAGGGTATGCGAACACATCACCAAGTGACTTTTACGATAACTATAACCAACACCAGAGATTTTGACATAATATTTCCTACATTTTCTGTCAAATATACACTCGAGGGCGTGAATATCGATACAGCCATCTTGCCAAATCTTGTGTCACTGACCTTATTGTTTGTGGCATAAACGTGTAAGGTGCAAGGGAATTTCGAAACTCGTGGATATCCACTAAACGGGAAACAATTCCAGAATCTGGCATTGCTTATCTAGACGCCAAAGACATTGGAACTTCTAGGTAAGCGTTGCTAGGTTATGTGATTGTTCCCCGTTTACTGGATATCCACGAGTTTCGAAATTTCCCCAATTTAGAATTTACCCCAATGCACTATTATATAGATGTTTTTGACGTCTTGATAACGTAAAATATACGTTAAAATCATCGGTAATAGTTATCGTTAAACTTGGAGCAACTCACTGATAGACTTTTAATCAAGTTTTGGTTTCATGAAAAGCCAACCCTCAACTCTATGGGGGATAATTCTGCAAAGTCTGCACTTTGATCAAATAGTAGCATTTTCACAGTAGATTAGTTATAATTTATTTAATTTATTAATTGAATAAAAAAAAATACATTAATTCACCATGAATTACCTACTACGGGTGGTGTAGGTGTCTCACCCATCTCGGAATGATGAGGATCCGGGTTCGATTCCCGGCCACAGCTTTACTTTTCGGATTTGTCTATGTGTTAAGTTTCAGTGTCGCTTAGAAATTTACATTAATTTATTAATATTAATTAGATCAGAGCAACATAAAATATAATGACGAGCAAAAATAACAGATGGCTTCTCACACAAATTTGTATGGAAAATGACCCGTTATTTTTGACATGTTTGCGCTCCCGTGTTCTGGTGTGAAGAGCCTACGAAATTACTTGCGCCTGAACTATATGTTATCTTAGCTCTCTAGACTGGCAACGCGCCTGTAACGGTGTTGCGGATGTCCACGGCCAGTGTTGATTCCTTTCCATCAGGTAAACCACTTGCTCGTTTGCCTTTCGTGTGGTATAAATATTAAATACCATTATAGTTTACGTGAATCGCCGTTTTTGGTTCTAGTAAACGTAATAAGTCATGAAATACGAGCAGAATTAATGAAGGCCTTTGGTTTAAAGTATTTAAACGTCATTGGTTCAAAATTTCAGTTCTCGTTCATGCTCATTTAATATTCAGCTTTCTTTAGTCATTTGTGTCAGTCAATTCTAAATTTATGATATACTAGCATTCCGTCCGCAGCTTCGCCCGCGATAAATTAATTTTCCCGTAGGAAAAGGTATTTTCCCGCGGTAAAAAGTAGCCTATGTCACTCAGTGATAATGTAGCTTTCTAACGGCAAAAGAATTTTTGAAATCGGTCCAGTAGTTTCGGAGCCTATTCAATTCAAACAAACAAACAATCAAATCTTTCCTCTTTATAATATTAGTACCTATAGACGAAGGCTTCTAGCCCCTTGAAATAAAAACTGGTATATTTTATGATTTTCTTTACTCCCAGACCAGCATGGAGCATGGAGAAGTAACAATCATGAGAGGATTACTTCTACTTATAATGTCGTGCCTCTGTTTACCCGCATCAAGTAATTACTGATAAAGCATGGGTACTAAATTAAAAAAATGTATGAGAAACCGTGGCAACGGGTACCGGTCTCAGCTAACGCTGAATGAAATGAAAATGGTTTTAGTTTCCAGCGCTGGTTTTCATCCAGTCCAGTTGCCATTGAACATGTGGCGACTATACATAGGTACATGGCGCAGAGGGTTCATATTCTAGAATACCTCATGCGACAGACTTGTTACTATGTGTAATGTGTATATATGTAAGCCTATGGTCGCAGGTACATCGATATCTGAGGATCTAGGAAAACGAACGCTTAATCATTCTTGACCGGTTTATTAGAATAATATTTAGCATACACACAACAGTTTACCACTTAAGAACATTCAACACTTAAATCCGACTCATGCTTGACAACCCGCTTATTTAATACTAAGATATTGTTTGCTACGCCTGTCGTAGGCCGTAGAGGTGCTACGCAACATAGAGTGCATTTCCAGGGTAAACAACAAGAGATATAATAACAAATTACACAACACACAAAAGTACAGGTCTAGATTCCATTTTGTAAAATTTTGTTGACTGGCTTAAAAAGAGGAGGTTAATTGGTCGCAATCTTTTTTATGTACGTTCACCGATTACACGAAGACGCCTGAACCGATTTGGAAAACTCCTTATTTTTTTCAAAGGATTCCCAGGTAGCCCTATTTAAACTTTATCGAAATGTTTATAATCCACTAGCTTTTGCCCGCGACTTCGTCCGCACAGATAACGTAATTTTTTTTAATAAATAGTATCCTATGTTACTTCTAATACCTCCAAGAACATGTGTACAAAATTTCATGATGATCGGTCGAGTAGTTTTCGCGTGAAACCGTAACAAACAAACTTAGGTACATTCGCATTTATAATATTAGTAGGAAGTAGGATGTGACATTCCCGTATTGTACGAATGCATATTTACACACAAATAGGTATTTGCATGTTTAACAGCAGGTAAAACGGTACAAGATGGACTGGCACAAATTCAACGAAGCCCCAACTTCCAACTGTCGCTTCAGCGCAAAAACTACTTATAACTCTTACAAATACGAAAGCAGAAAAGTCAGCGAAGTAATTTCCATACCGCCGCCCAGAATTGATTTCTCGCTCACAATTTATAAGATAATTGTATGCAAGGAATCATGTACCGGCCGGGGACGTCCGCGAGCTAATGCTAACTCGTATTGCGATATTAATGTTATACCTAATAAACTGTTTTATACTAAATACAATACACGAACGACTTTCTTGAAGGTCGCGAACTCTAATTTTCTTTATTGCGACATCGGTACAAAACACGCGATTAATATTATCATACTCCGTTGCTTTTTACTGGTTGCTGAACTAAAGGGCTTGCTTGCATTACTTTTGCAAATTATATTAACTCCATTTTCGATTGTTTTTGACAGGCACAACAAAATAATACATGTGCATAAACTGCCTAAATTCACTCACATGTAGGTAATATTGACTGACTATCCTTGCAAAATAATCAGAAAATAAGTTCTGTTAATAAAATTGCATAGGCTTTTATTTAAAGAAGATGAGGGATTTGTAGTAGTTCCAACAAGTTTTTTTAATTATTTTGTCGCTTCTTTTAACACAATAAATTAAGCTTCAAGCATACCTGTTTGCCGCGAATTGATTGTAGGTAGGTATGTCTGCTGGCCAAGTAGCACAAATAGGTTTGCTAATTAGAAAAGGTCAGTAGATTCAAAGCCTATGTCACGCGTTGAGCAGATTACAAGTCTGTTTAACGCATTCGCTGCCAGCTGCCACACCAGACTTCTTCAGGTGCCACTGACGCACATGTGCGTTCAATTGCCATTGAAAGTCATGAAAACGCGATATTTAATAACAATAAAACCAGTGTTAAAAAATTAGAAAGTCCGGAATTGCAATTTCAGCGGTTTTCCCTCCAAATAGTACCCTCCAAATTTTACATTTTTAAACAAAATCATTGTCATCGCTCACTTGGCTGCCAGTATCGTTTTTACGACAAAAAGGCATTGAACCTTCAGGAAGGCCTGGAATGCGGCAGGAAGGAGCCATCGCCATGGCAACTACGCAGTTGTGCCAATAGACTTCCCATTTCAGGGAACAAACTATGAAGCCTTAGGACATAGACAATCTCCGCGATGTTACGCGTTTTAAAAATGTTCCAATTCATTTGACAACTTCAAGATGCGCTGAACGGTGGACTGTGATGATTTTCGCAGTGTTTCAAGACTTTAAATACATTTTGTGTTATAAAACTTATTGAGTAGAAGAAAATGTCTTTCAATTTCGATAGCGGTCAGGTGAGTTGATTTTGAAAATATTATTTTTAATAGGTAGATTAATGTATATTTTAGTTTGATTTGAATAATTTGATGAACAAACTGTTAAAGCTTGTGTATGTGTTCTCGTAATGTATTATAACTTCAATTGAATTAAATTGTAGCAATCGTTTTTGAGCTGTTTGTTATTTGTTTAGTGTACGTTGTATTTATTTATTAGACAAAAATGAGAATTATTCACACAAAAAATCAACATTGATTGCAGAACATTAATTGTATACCTAATTATTTCTGTGAAAGAAAAGGAGTCAGTCTGTGTTATGTTTAAATTAGGTATTGTTGACTTTTGGGGCCGACTTTCAAATAAAATTACTGGAGCACATTATTACACAGGTACGCACATTCTGCATGCATATATTTAGGTTATTTAGGCAGGAGATTGATCTTCACAGATGGTTTTCTGTATAGTTGGAAATGAACATTAATCTAGAATAAAACTTCTTGTCCGAGTCAAGCCAGGGTTAATCCAATACATTTTTTAACTGTCCACCGCGCACCTGCAACCATTACACCCTCTCCCTCGGCGAACGTTTTTTACAACAAATTGTATTTCCTTAATCCAACTTAGATACATCCAATTACATCGTAAATATTCTCTGAATCTACGCATCACAATGTGAGTTTTACTTCTAGCACAGCACAGTTCAAAATTGCTGTGTGCAGTTGACAATGGTGGATTGTTAAGGGGGGTGGACACTTGTTTGCGACCCGACAATTTTTCACGGCATTGTGTACGATCCTAATCCATGTTTGACATCTCACACTACTGGTCTTTAGTTAATGGCTCTCGTTCCTCCGCGCAATTGTTTTGTATTGTTGTACCAATAAAAACCGACTCAATCATAAACAATGAAGAGAAAACGCTCTTTATTTCGGGTGCATAACATAAAATCTATTTCTGGCCACGTTTTTATACTTCTCACATGTTCGATTCCAATTTGTCTAGGTTGATGGATCCATCGGCAAGTTTGTCGTACATATACGTCACCTTTTATACGTAGCGCGAAGTATTGCCTTGAGATAGTTTATGTCGTGGGTCGACATAAAGAGCGTGCGTGATTTATGTGCCGGAAATCAAGGGGCGGTGTGTCGTGACTACGCACAGTACACAGTATTCAGAACGTTCGTAAGTTTTTGTTGCAACAAAGGTCTCGGAAGCGTTCAAGTGAGTTCAATTGAGACGTTATGTTGGGTTAAAAATTTACACAAGCTGTATAAATTTATTCAATATTTTTGTGGCCCTTTGCCAAATTTTAATTAAATTTGTGAATTCGTTTGATATTGTGCATAGTAATTGTATGACTGTAGGTGCCAGGACCCAGGCTGCTGATGGTAGCGGGTTTCCTAGCGATGCTTTACAATAAAACTTCGATAGTATTCGACTGCTATATTTTAAGGTACTGATTCTAACAAATAAAAGTGCCTATTCGCTCTAGTGGATACGAAGAAAGTGGTAAAAAAGGACCGTTTAAGACGGGTACAACGCTATTATTTTTAGGTACGTGCAAAGCTGTCATTGGTTACAGAAAAACTACGTCACGTCACGTTTCGTTTCTACGTTAAAATGTGAAGTTATACAATACTAAATAATTAATAAACATTGAAATAAAAACAGTTGCGTTCGCAACAATTAGTATTTATTATAAAAGTAATAAAACAATTATTATTATTAAGATTAGTCTCGTTTCAGTACAGAACTTGTGAGTTCTTTCTTGTTCTTTCAAGTGATCACTTTCACGTTTTAAGTATGTACTTACGATGAAAAAAAACATTAAGTAAATATAAATAATAACGTTGGGCAGATGGGCTACATAGTCGAACGGTGTCTAAAATCGGTATTTGATGAGATAAACAGCTGTACTTATTACCGTACGTTGTATTATTTGAGTTAATATTATTTTTTTGTACTTTATATTGTACTTACCTACTATTTCTAAGGTGGCATCTGTGCCTCGCACGATGAGATACACTATTTTACAGCCTGAAATAGTCCACGATTTGTATGCAAAAGATTAAACTTGATAGCGCCATTTTAAATCTAATTTCAAGTTTTGTTGTTGTTCTTAGTCAAACTTGAAATAGGTAATCTGAAAATGTTTTACATTTCATAACCTTGTCACTGGTTATCGTTATAAACATCTAGATGGCATGTTATGATTTTCAAATTCGTTTTTGAGAAGCAAAGCGTATAACAAAAACCGAAGCGTTATTTTAATCTAGTTTTACTGTAAACGGAATTCCTTGTTTCTTACTTTCGCCAAAAGAGTGCATGACAAATAGAAATACCAAGCTACGAAAGATTGTTCTAGAACCGACAACTTTAACTGACCGCCTCCTTAGCAAGATCAATACTTATACCTAATTGATCTTTTTACAGTACGAACGTTGATATCCCACGCAATACAATTTATCATCAACTGCGAAACTTATCCATCAATGTTACAAAACTTTACGTTGAAGTTATTAGATCGAAAACGCAATGAACTAGATTTATTGGTTACCGACAAAGCCTCTAAATATAGCCTTTAGCGATGACAAAAGCGACGGGGGCACGAGCGACGAATAATTACGATTATACGTCGAATGACGCATGCCTCTGTAATTTAGAAAAGGAGAAATGAAAAGAAATAATAAAAGGCAACAAACGTTCTATTTTTAGCCATTTTACTCATGTAACTTTTAACTGTTCACAAACTTATGGCTAGACCGTTTAATATATGTACTCATCATTAAGTTTATTTTACAATGGCTATTATAATATAACCTAAGGATTAAGTTGTCAGCAAAAAAAAAAACCTCTGACTAAATAATTCTAAGTTATTGCGGGCATTTATAATTTAAGCAAATGGAGGTGTGATGTATGGGGCAAACAATTTGCAACTAGGGATTGCAATCCCGCACTGTTTCCAATCCCGCGGGATTTTTGCTGGATTGACTTCGTAACAGCGGGATTTTGCGGGATCCCGCGTAGTTTATAGCTTTTTTATGGAATTCAAAATAATAAACTTTATTATGGTTATACTCAACTTTTTATTAAAAATACAAAAATCAACAACCCCTTACTTACTAATAATTGGCTAATTATTTCACCAGTTTGGCTACTTATTTATTAATAAAAGGTCGAGTCCAGAAACATAAAAAAAATATCAATATTTGGTAGAACTTTGTAGGTACTTTTGTACTATACTAGTTAACTAAAAATATCAATTCTAATCTTATCTGAGGTAATAGTCATAATCAGTCTTTTGTATTCACAAAGAGTATCATATGAATTTAGTTTACTAATACTTTTTTAATTTTTCTTACTAAATAATTAATCGTAACGTTAGAAATATGAACCGGCTGATGCTTGCGGATTCGCATTGCTGATCCGCAAGATATTGCGGGATCCGGCAGAGCCTAAAATTGAGCTGGATTCCGCTGGATCGCGGGATCCCACTTTGCTGGATTGCAATCCCTATTTGCAACCCTTCATAGGGCGATGGTTATGACGCGTCGGGCGACACCTGCCTCGATGCGCGTGATCGCCCTTTGTTGTTCACATCTAATTGTAATGTATTCATCGGGAGTTCTTTGGTACGGCACAGTTAAAGATTATGGCAAGTCACGTAGTAATAGACAGGAGGATATAGCTGCCTTCTCAACTCGTACCTACATCCGCCATAGACGCGTTAAAATCCTTATCCATGTTCTGATCTATGTGCGAGTAGGTACTCAAATATTTGAGCATTACCACTGGGGCTAGGATTATCATATTGGTAGGCCAATTGATCTGAGCAAAGTGGTCAAAAGACGGGATTTAAAAAAAGAGCTTGAATCAGCAGAGTCCCGTTTATACAAAAAGGAAACAAACTTGAAAACGTGACGCTTTGAAGTTTATTGTCGGTTTTTTCTGGTCATGCTCATGATGTTAAATGTCGGGAGAGTCCAGACGTTTCGCTTCCAGCTTGAAACCATTCTGCGGGCCCGTGAAAAGTTTGAAGTTGTTCGAACGCAAAGAACGCGGGTGGTAGATCCGTCCGGATCGCTACCACCATCTTACTCGCTAATTCTGCCGCTAAGTAGCAGTGTTTGCACTGCTGTGTTCCGGTGTGGAGAGTAAGACAGCCGGGGAAATTACGGGCACAAGAGGCATTTCATCTTAGTCCTCTAGGTTGGCCACGCATCTGCAATCCCCCCGGGGTTGCGGTTATCTATGGGCAGTGGTGATCACTTACCATCAGGTGACCCACTTGCTCGTTTGCCTTCCTATTCATATAAAAAAAAAAACTTCGTGAAAATTATTTTTAAAAGATAAGTAGGTAGGTATAACTTTGCATTGGAATTTAAAGAATAAAGTTATTAAAAGTCGTCAACAGGGTACCAAGTTATCTATCAAACTGTGTTCCCCAAGAGACACGTCTATGGCACGTGTTCCACACCACGACACGTGCTCTCCCGCCACAGACACGTGGCTTCCGTCATCGAGTAATCAAAAATAATAATAATTGTTTCTAAACATAAAACCATCATTCAAACGGTATGTACGTATTTTTAATTTCGTTCCCACGCGCGATGGGCGTATTGAGTTGTTTGGTCGTAGCCTCGTAGGTAAATAGTCGTAGTAATGCTTGCTCTACTTAAGCTATTATTATCTGTGGTAGGTATAAGGTATGGGTACTTACGTTACATACTTTGGCGTATTCATTGCAACATTCGTAAGGGTGAAAGACTTTGCATAACCTCCGATACAATTAATGTGCGTGCCACTTTATCCGGATAATGCCATATCTACAGCGAATCTAATTAGGTACTACCTATACTTACCTAGTGTAGCTGAGTATGGCAGCTCAACTCAAATCACTAGAAACCAAGCACGTACTTAGGCAAGCTTAGGGGGTTGACGTTTGTGAATAATCTTTTCGATATCTTACTAATATTAAGTAGGTACGCTCTTTTTCGAAAGGCATAAGGTCCCAGGGGGGTGGGCTATCGAACCTCTCTTCTCATATTACATCGCTGCTACAAACATACTGACCATTTAAATTCAGTTCAACAGGGAATCAACACCGAAGCGCCTTGGTAACTGGCAGGTCCCGCGATGGGCGCCAACCAGAGCCCGGCCGATGGAAATGCGACCCAACCCGAAGCCGTTATGCGACAACAATGGGCACTTCTTACCGGGTGCGCCGCGAGGCACCTCGAGGTGCTTCGGCCACTACACAGGCACTTGGGATTTGCCGCGGAAGATCACTAGAAAAGTCGGTGAGTTGGGTTCTACATACAACAATCTAGAATTGAGCCACCTATATTGTTTAAGTGCTTATTATTTTTAATGTATCTTATCTTATTTCTCTTCGTATATGGCGTGCAGTGGGGATTTTCAAACTCTTATTGCCCTCATCGTCAGAAAAATGAAAACTTAAGTCAAAATTCGATATATATTCAATAGAAAAATTATTAAAATTAAGTAGATATGTCAGCGTCAGATTAATTACAGAAGAATTTGTTCCGATACCCTTGCGTGTTCATACGTCATTCATAATATAAACTAGTTCAATCAAAAAATTACCCGCCCTCGCCTTATTGCGAAGAAAGGTTTGAACTACTTTCAAGACTATCAATAATAACGTCAGGTTCTATTTTTGCTGGAGACCCAAAATTTAATAACAGCGTATCGTCCCTGGCTGAAGTCATAAAAGCCGTCATTTGTTTCAAATGTACCTTTATTCATTGGCACGCGAAATACTTCCTACTCTGGGAGAGGGTATCGTGTTACGGTGTAGTTTGGCGGTTGTGTTCAAATACGGTCTGAGGTGCACCCGTCGCTTTGTATCAATGTAATGTATTGGGGTGAAGGTCGATTGCTGGTAGGTACATTAATACAGGTTGTGATGACTGCACGCAAGGCATACGTTACCCCCTTGTTTTGGATACACAAATACCATTACAAGTTGATGACGTGTACACGCTTTTCGTAAATATCTACGCTGTTCTGATAGCTTTCGCGAGATTTTGATCTGTTCACGTGTATACGTTATTATGGAATGTATAGTGTTGTTTAGGTAGGTATTTAAATTTGGATGGATGTTTTGGAGGGCCGTGGTATTAAGTAGGTATTTCTAACTTAGATAAGAGAGATGAAATTGTTTTTTGTGCTTAATTAAGTACATTAATAAAATAAGCTACCTTCTTGTTCACAAGACCTAGGAGGATGATAAAAGCCTACCTACTGCAAGTCGTCTTAGGTAACGCAAAAACTTAAACATGTGTTTAATTAACTGCAAAGCCAGTTTTCTATAAACTATCATTGTGTTGAATCACAGAACATGCCATGTTAAATAATTATTTACAATAGGTAAGTTTCTGGACAGTACGTATTTGATAGTTATAGAATAAATATAGGAGGGAGATACCTATGCCAGTAGTACTTTATGACCCCTTTTTACGTCAAGTCAAATCGTGATAAAACTCTTAATGCTATTTGTAATTTGATACAAATACTATTCGATAATTCCCCAGCGGAAGAGTTAGCGCGAGAGCCGCCGGCCGGAAGATTTACAGATTGGCTGAATCTCCGCGTGCAGAGACCCAAGGCGGCGGCGGCAACACGCATGCGCTCCGGGAAACGCAGCAAGAAAGACGCCAAGAAACCACCTGAGCCCGGTGAAACGTTCAAGGTGAGCCGCCGACGGCAGACGCCGCCATTACGATTACGCTGTAGAAAAGAATTTGCGCGCGAAACGAGTTCTCTTTTCAAAAAGTTTGACAGACGATATTATTTTGTTTTTAATGTAAATTTTATTGCCGGCCTGGTATTTCTTCAGATTCGTAGGTATACAGATTGTGACGTGACTTTAGTGAAAGAATTTATTTAGTAGATTCATTTGCATTCGCATTCAATAAGTACTTTTGTTTGCTGCTTGGTTGCCTTCACCCGCAATAAAATTAATATAGGCAAATTAGATCTCTAAAACTTTTCTTGGTAACTAACTAAACTCTTACTTTAAAGTGGCTGATAAGCAAAAGTCATTATTAATGAGGTGCTTACCGAATTATCTGATTTGAGAAGGTATCTTATCAATAGATCACGTAGTCCAATTGTTTTTCTCACGTTTCTAAACTAAATTTCAATGACATTGCCCTGCGAACACAAATGGAATGCTCTTTCGTTTTTCGAAATCGAAATTGTCGTTTATGTTGAAGCAGAGATACGGCTGTACATAGACAAAGACACATACATACACAACATACACATGACAGTGAAAAACATAACCCTCCTTTTGTGTTCCGCCGAAATAGGGTAAATAGTAAAAAAATGTGCTAGTAAATATTCAGTTTTAATAAATTCTTAGGATCCGGTTGTCATGCATGCTAATCTATTTGTTAATATTTAGCTGGTATGCACACCTGATTGATAAACAACAAATAAATCCTCAATCTTATCTGTTTAACACTTGCTTTTTCGTTTTACGCGGCTTAATTACCTAGTAGCCAATGCCCGATTTCTCATAATCTCCTAGACAGATCGTACCTACTTTGCAATAGGTACGATCAAGTTCTTTAGTTAGTATCTACAAGATGACAGTTATTCATCCTTATGTGGGTCCTAAATTAAACACCGTGACCGTACTAAGGTGTATATATATTTAAAGAATGCACTGCTTGATAAAATGAAATGAAATGAAATTATTTAATTCGCAAGAACATACACAGGTGTTATTTTATAAAAAAAATACACATGTCCGAGGAAGGTACCTACCTACATGTATGCTCTGAAAAAATTTGGCATGCAAATTCTTAACCTAATTAGGTAATATTAATATAGATAATTACATACATACCTACATACATACATAAATCACGTCTTTCTCCCTTACGGGGTAGATAGATAATTATCCATTTATAAATTTAGTGAATTATTAACTACTCTTACATGCTTAAAAATGGTGTGCCAGGATTAAGCTGGTGACTACGACCGTGCTACTGTTATTACGACCTTTGAAGTCAATCATAATATTTTATGAAATTATTCATTCAAGTTATAAATGGATTTTAATTTTCTAGAAAAATCATTAATGTCACTACATTGTGTTATGTCCTCATTTAAAAGCTAGGGCTTGTTAATTTAACTAAGTATGCCTCCAAAAAGATGTAGGTAGGTACTTGATTTGATATTTTGGGATAGTATAAAGGATAGTTTAGCTGTTGTCCGCAACTTGATTGGTTTCCCGCGGTCGCTTTACATTTTCTTTCGTTAAAACAAGTAGCCTGTTAATCAAGAATAATACATCCCTATTTATAATCGTATTGATACTTATAGCTTTCTATTATAGTTTTTTTTATATCGTTTAAACAAACTTTTGGAAACCTTTGCTTTAATCATAAAGAAATACGGAAATTAGTAGTCCACTGCTTGGGAGGCCATTGGGAGGTCAACAAGTAAAATAATTATTTAAAAAAAAACTGCGTCGATTTTTGTCATTTTGATATAGATACTCAGTGTCACTTTCACGACTAAGACGAATCTAATGATACCTCTCAAGCTCAAATGCGACCAGCAGTTAAGGTTCTAGGACGTGCCAAAGAAATATACCTACAATCGAACATACACTCGAAAAAACATAACCCTCCTTTGGGCGCAGTCGGGTAAAAATAGGCTACCACGGCTTTTTTACAATGTATTATGATTCCACAAATATCATTAATTTAATCTAAACGCAGACTTCAGCCGGGTACTTATCAGCGAGCTGTAACCGTAACTGTTGCACGGCACGTTACAGCAACCAAAAACTTGCAACTTATTGTGGACGTGGCTCGCGAGCCTGATGCGAGCGGAACGTAACATGCAACAGTTGCGGTAACAGCTCGCAGATGAGTAGGTAGGTTTGACGTTGTTATCTAATGCATGTTCGCTTTTCTTTATTTGCAGCCAAGGGAATGCCTGTTACACAAGCACGGACCCAAAACAAAAATAATTTACAAGCTAGATTTATAAAAGTTGGCGATTCCAATTCAAGTGCACGCAAAAATCGCAAGATACTGCACAAGATTTTGTCAGTTCCGATTTGTTACTTCATATAAATAAAGTAAATTTCACTGATTTTAATTTATTTGTTTACTAACTTTTTTATAATTCTTACATGTCTGTTCGTAAAGGATTTAAAGGATATAAATGAAAATTATACTGAAGGTAAAAACACTGAAGAAGACAATAACGTGAAAAATGAAAAAGATGATGATCCACTTGATCTGAATAAAACTCTTGATCCGGTTGATCAAGATGGCAATGGGCCATATGTGCCGGGTGCATTAACAGACCCCGATAAAAGGCACGACAACTACGATCTTTTAGTCCAAGACGCTGTCGAGAAAATACACGGGCCACAAGAAGATAAATCAGATAAGTTTTGGAAAAAGGTCGCCGAAAATGCCGAAGATGGCAAGCACCAGACTATGAAATTTGCAACCAAAAGTGAAACTCCAAAATTACCCGCTGTTAATGTATCGCAAAATTTTCACTTCGCAAAGAAAATGCACGTTGGAAACCTGGAACATCAGCCTTTGCCCGATACTTTAGGATATAGAAACATGACCAAAATAGGGGAGCACAGGGATTCGGATATAATAGTCAAGCCGTACGCAATCGGGTGGAAGGGCTATGGTGCTTCAGGACCCACTTGCTGCACTAAAATGAGAGTCCATAGACCAAAAACATGTGATCCAAAGAAAACCGATGCTGACCGGGATGGCGATAAACAAAGACCTCTCACATCCGCTCCTGATTTAGGAAGCCAATCTAAGAAGTCGATGACACTAATGGATCTTGCCATTTGCTGGGACTTTAGGCCAGACGATCCGAAAGGGGAACCGAAACCTCCCAAGCACATCGACGGCTCAAATGGCTCAAAAGCTCCAGCTGTCTTCACAATGGTTCATACACCTAAAGAAGATCACGAAGAAGCCATTAAAACAGGTCATACCAATCCCATTTTTAATGAAAATCGATTCGTACAAGACATCGGTCGGCATCCGGTACCATACTTTGAAAAAGATATGTCAAAGACTAAAAGAAAGGACTCATGTGACGTACAATACTGTCCCCAGCATAATGGCCACAAGGGGGATACCAGGTCAAGCTCCTCCAGCAGGAGGAATTCTGCACAAATACCAGAAAAACCGCCGTGTGACGGTATCCATGGGTGCGGTACACCAAGCGAGACAAGCCGAAAGTCCAGCGAGGATAATAAACAACCCAAACAGCGATTCGTCAAAGACGCTTGGAACGATAACAGTGAAATCAAAAAGAAGAAGGACCAGTACGACATGAACCGCAACCGTAATAGCTTGGAATCTTATGAAAAGACTGCACTTGGCCAAGGAAAGCTACACCAGAGCACGCCTGACAACTCTATACTCTCCAGGCGTTCCACCAAAGACAGCAACCTGCCTAACGGCAACGGAAAACACAAAAACTGCTTGTCTTGCAACGGAGTTAAAGTTCCACATGAAACAAAGCAGAAGGAAGACTACAAATTTGCTTTCAAAGCTGGTAATCCGAACTCTGTGCAAAGCGGGAGCACATCCCAAGATTCTAAAGGCATTAAGATTCCGAAGATGCGTCATCCGTATACGAAAAAGTCTTACACGATTCCTACACTCGCCCCGCCTTTTAGTATTTGGCGTGACGCTAATGCAACAGGTTACCCTGAACATTGGAGGCTCGCGAGCGTCTACCAGCACGCTTACAATAAACCACCAGAGCAAAGAAGAAAGCCTCTTATATCTAGCGTGTACCAGTAAAGCAACAGCACACATACAATTCAATGACACAAATGCGTTTAAAATATGTTTATTGGGTCCAATAAGGCAATCGTACAATTGTAACAATGTATTATCCCGTAGTACACAATAAATTCTTAACTTCGAATCGCCGTTATCATTTGGGCTTAAGCACCTGCGTTTTATCTTTGCCAGCAGGTGTCCGATTTAAGTCCTAAAGTGATACATTGTCGAATCACGGCAGGAACCTTTCGTATTCCATGAAGAATGTGCATTTGCGTATGGTTTCCCAGGCTTTGCTGCAGTATTGGAACCACGCGCGTTCGGACAAGTTGGGCACGTTAGTGATGGAGTGCCTGTTGACGCCTAGCACCATCCATCGGAGGCGTTTCGCCAACTGCTCAAACGTCGGATGGCCGCGGTAAATTTCACGGTTATCTGAAACAAAACAATGACGTTCAAGAGATATTTGTATCTGTATAAAATTCATTAGACTGATTAATACAATGTGTTACACCACCCACTGAATACCTAAAAATAGTTAATTCAGAATAAAGAATCGATAACACTAATATCATAATGTCTTTGGCTTAAAAATGAACACTTGACTAAATAATCCAAATAATATAAATCCATTTTAGCGTGTCTGAGGTTTCAGTAGGTGGTGTAAACCGCAGTGGCGTGGCGTCTATAAAACTCGATTCCCACCGGCTTGCCTATTTTAAGGCAGTTGGGCACATTATTGTGCAGAATTAGAAAAGGTTAGTAAAATTCCCTTCGGCTTGCCTTCAGGTATACATGACGTCACGCCACTGGTAACTCGTTGTATTAGTGTAAGTATGTCAAATAAGAAAATATATATAACGGCTACACTCGAGCAACAACAATTAATCCAGCCACATCCAGAAGTTTTCTGGATTAATTTTAAAACATAATGTAAGCATATAGGTACTTTCATGCATTTTAACAGGGTTGATACAAATCATGATTTTAAAAAAAAACATAATAATCAGATTCCTTTAATATGATTCAAATCGGATTTAATCAGGTTTTTTATATTTTTTCACTTTCTTGTATTTTTTATTAACTTCAGTCAGTTCAGTTTTTTAGTTAAATTAAAACAACGTAATTTGATCGAAATAATACAGCATCTTTTTTTTATTTTCTTCCAGACATCTTGTCGTATTCACTCTTTCGCTAGTCAATTACGAATGACCGGGTGAAAAGCGAAATGCGTCACGTGTTTTAGTTTCGGGGAATCCCGGAACTGTGTCTGTAATCGCTCGCATGGCGTTGCACACGTGTGCGGGCCGGGGAAGTCCCTAGACAATTTTTGAACAACTTGGTTGTAGTAAAAAATGATTGATTTAATAAAAAAAATCAGGATTTAAATCACTGATCAACTCTGCATTTTAATCAGGATATACACATGCTAATAGACTACAAGCCCATGGAAAACAAAACATGTGAAATGAACCAGCATGAATAACGCTTAGAAGGCTGTTACTATATCATAAAAATAACTGAGCGCCATGCCGTCATTTCTGAGCGGTACAGGTATGGAATTTCTCAGGTACAAGTGAGGAATTACGACTAATTATTTTTTAAGGCTTTTTTTAAAGCTAATAGATGATTAAAAATAAATGTCGAAAAACCTAGTGACGCTTTAAAGTGGTGGTGCCGGAAGTTAGTGCATTTTTTTTTCCATGTATGAGTAAAAACTTGCACCGCTCAGAAATGACGGCATAGCGTTCAGAGTTATTTTATGATATAGTAACAGCCTTCTAAGCGTTATTCACGCTGGTTCATTTCACATGTTTTTTTTTCCATGGGCATGTAGTCAGTAAAGCAAATGAAATGAAAATAAAAGCTTTTTAAAAATGTATACTATGTTTACCGTAGTCATCGTGTATCTCGGGCAGTAGCAGCATGTTGAGCGGGGCGCCGCACGCGCGCGCGTCGCAGCCCGCGCACGCGCTGTCCGCCGGCAGGCCGTTCTTGTTCGTGTCGCTATACATGTACATGCCCGAGTTCAGCTGCAAGCTAGACTTCTGGAAGGCTTTCCTGAAATATAAGAGATTTGTGAATGAATCGGGCGTTACTTGAAGTGCATATCAAACAACAAAAATATTAACCTAAGTCACTACATAGTATAAAACAAAGTCGCTTTCTCTGTCCCTATGTCCCTATGTACTTATAAGCTTATATCTTCAAAACTACATAACGGATTTTGATGCGTTTTTTTTTAATAGATAGTGATTCAAGAGGAAGGTTTTTATGTATAATACGCAGACGAAGTCGCGGGCAGAAGCTAGTTTATAATAAACGAAAAAGTTTTTCGACTGCCGGACAGGTTATGAACCCGCGCTTTGTGGCTATGCGTGCCAAGCGTCCTTCCAATTAGACCACCGGGACTCTCGACCAAACCTCCGTACAGTTTAACAACAAATATAATGCGCATCGGCAGTATTCGTTTGCGCAGAGAAGCGCAGACCAGTTTCCGATGGAAGCCGAACGTGTAAATAATCTATATTGAACTTTATTTGCAAGCGCAACTGGCAGTGTATTGCTTGCTTTGCATTCTTAGCTCTGTCCCGCTTACACGATTTTGCCATTGTTGGTACGAAATCGATCGACCAATAACAGCGCCAGTTTCCCGCGCTACTAAAATTGGTCTACTGCGCAGGTACATTGTGGGGCATTATTTTTGTTGTCAAACTGTAAAACTTTGTTTCAATAAGGAAGGTGTGGCTGATAGATCAAAGACACAAGCATTTTTCTTGATGAGCGGGTAAGTTTGGCCGTTCGTGCAATTGTCTTTTTTAATTATAAATTATATAATATTTTAACCTATACAAATCTTGCATAGTCTTAATCGCTTCAGGGGTGTAATCTTCCAATTGGCAACGGTTGTGTAAGAGAAGGAGATGCGGATGGCTTTCACCCACCGCCGCCTCTGGCTCGGCGCTGGTAGAACTGGACGCAGAGAATGATGGCTTTAGCATCTCCGCCGTTTGGATATACCTGGAAGGATATAATATTCACCATCACCGATTGATTATTAGATAAATTGTATCCTGAACAATAATTGTATTAATTAGTAGAATGAAATATCAAGTTTTGTTTTTATTTTTAGCGAATTTGAGAGAATTTTTGAATGCAGTTTTGTAAAATAACATCATGTTTACTTGGCAAAATGAGCCAACTTAAGGATTTAATGCAGCTATCAATTTTTCATCCTATATTATACGTTTTATATAGCTTTACGGTTTAGGCGCGTGTTTGGTAAAAGAGGATTAGTCGAACTATGTTCAGTACGTGCTTAAACAAGCATTGCATTAGAAATAAAATTAAAGATTTAATTGTTGTCTTCACCTAAAAATTTTATAAAAAAGATACAACCTTTTTGCAAAACGGACTCTTGTTAGGCGGGGAACCTGATAATATTGCTCATGGACTACATTCAACAACTAACCTCAGGAAGTTATAATCTGTAAACCAATCCTGAACTGCTATAAGTACGTGGCATATTGCCATCAAGTATGAGGCCACTTGGAGACAGTCAACAGTGACCACATTGGCACTCCGGGCAGTTACTGGGTTGATACTGGTTTCCTCAATCAGCGATGGTGACCATAGAGCCTGGCAGTCTAGGAGGATCACACGGTCTGTAGTTACATACATGTCGATACCTGGAATTATTTTGGTTTGTATCTAAAGAGATTGTCTGAGAAACTGTTCGCAATCTTTTGGTTAGTGGTTCTTGAAAAATCATTCTAATTTTGGCCAATATGCGTCTTCGAGTTTTGGAACACCTTTGAGGTTAGAATTAAATTAAAAAAGGTTATGGTGATTAATTTCCACTTAAGCTATGTTACCTTTAGTGCAGTGTACACCTCTCTCAATTTGCTCTATATCTTGCATTTTGAACTTGAAGAAGTTGTAATTTTTTCCATTCCCCTTGGTTTCCGGTGCATCAACAAAATTCAGTGTTTCCATTTGGTTTTCTAGTGCACCAACCTCATTAATATCAAAGTTCAGATTGGACGATTCATGTGAATTTAGAATCTGCGCACACAAGTCTGGTATAGGTGCGTTCTGGGCAATTAAATTTAATATCATTGATTTTCCCACACCTTGCATTCCTGTAGGAATAAATAATTAACCTGATAATTTGTGTCCCCCATTTGAATAACTCAGCACACAAATAAGCAGGAAAAACAGAGAGTATTATCATTCATCACAAAATAAAAAATATATATTATTGCCATTAATCATTGCTAACTCACTCGTCCATCCCTAATATAATACTCCTTTCATCCACTCAAAGGTTGACTGGAAGAGATCCCTTAAAGGGATAAGTCCGCCTTTGTGCATGTATCTCAGTGTTTGTCAATTGTATTTGTCTTGTTTATTTTGCACAATAAAGAGTTTACATACATACATACATACATACTAGAGATGCGCCGAGTAACACTTTTGCCGAGTAACGAGTACCGAGTTTTACTCGGCTCAATTTTTTTTCAACCGAGTACTCGGCCGAGTAACTCGGTTCAATCAAATTCGCATTTCGTGCGCGTAAACAAGTACAAACAGGTTTGCGCCGGTCAAGACGTCGGCTCGCGTTGATACACCCCTCACCCCGCCCACGCCTTTCAACTACTAGTCACTTGATTGTTTGCAAACAAACACGTCACGTTGCGCGTCATAGTAAATAAATATAAATATATTGCTTTTCTTAAACAAAGTATGTATACTCGTTACTCGTTATCTAATAACCGAGTTATTCGGCCGAGTACGAGTATCAAAAAACCCGCCGAGTACGCAGAGTACCGAGTATCAAACGAGTACTCGGCCCATCTCTAATACATACATTGTGAGGATAGTTTGGATGAAATTAAATTTTGAAAAAAAAAGGATAAAATCTGGTTAAGAGGTGAAGCTGCGGGCACCTGCTAGTTTAAAAAATAATAATAGCCACTAATTCTCTCCTGACACAAAATAGCACTGAAAATAAAACAAAATTAGTGAAACTATGTTTGTTCAGGACAAAAATGCATACCCAAAATTCCCACAACCAAATAATTGACACTAGAATCTTGAAGGAATTCCAGAGCCGAATTGTTAAATTCCAGATTTTCATCCAATAGTTTCACAGGCTCCATCATAAGCTTCAGAGGAGCAGTTGGTTTCTGTTCTGAAATTGAATTAGAAGAAATTCTCAAGAATAATGTAGATATCTATGCATATAATAATACTCAAGAGGGTCAAAAGTCTGTACATGGAAGATATTATAAAAAAAAATGGCTGGGGAGAATCAATAACAGAACACATTCCAACAGTTTCTAGAATTTTTATCTGTTACATCACATGACAATGGCTGAACGGATTTTGATGTAAACTTACTGTACTGTACTTTTTATCTCAGAAAATATTGCATCGTTCATTCAATACCAAAGGTTGCAGCTGCTTAGAGTCGCAACGTAAATAAATATTTCTTCAGTATCATAGAGGTGCACTAAGGAGGGATTTTTCAAAATTCCCACGGGATAGGAAATAAATGGGGCTTGGAAGTCCACTGAAAAGGGAACCTTTTTCAATAACTATAATGACTAGAGTCTTAAATTTGACACACAAGTAGGGAATCATAACTGCTGAAAATTGATTTCAAGACTATTTGAAATTCCCACGGGATGGGGAGAAAAAAGGGATTTATATTATTACTTTGAAATGTTCTTATCTCTGTAACTATTATTACTAGGATCATTAAATTTGGCATACCAGTAGGTAATTATAATATCTGAAAAGTGATTTCAGGATTTTTCTAAGTTCCCGTGGGATAAAAAAGTAACTGACTTGCTAATATAGTTTCTTGGTATTTAGCAGACATATTTGTTGATGATCAAAGAGGGGCACTACCATGGGATTTTCCAATTTTCCCACAGGATAAAAAAATGGTATAGAAAATACAGACTTTGTCTTTAGTAGACATCTTCTTTAAAGCACGAAGAAGTATTAGCGCCAATTTTGATTCTGCATGGACGAAGTGCTAAAGCTAGTAAACCTGTGTAAAGCTGCGGCATGTCACTATGTAGTAATAAATAAGACTGTATCGAATTTCTACCAATTAATGTACTGTTTCATTCTTTCTTTCAATTACTTGTCTTATTAATTTAAAAAATACTACCTATGGTTTTCTTTTCTTTGTTCTCATTCTGTGCGATCTTCGAAGGCTGTGGACCCTCAGATTCTGATGGCTGAACATTCGGGCTGAGTGGCCTTTCTTCCTTAGGTGTACTCTGTTCACGTGTCTTCAAAATTATTGTTGGTGGTTTCTCCCTTTCCTTCTCTTTTGGTTGTTCTTTTGCAGTATCCCGGTCAGATTTTAGTATGACTGGCCTCCTTGGAGTACTGGACTCCTGAATTAGGGAGGATTAAGTAGTAATTACTATGAAAACTTGAAAAACTACAGGATGTAAATAATAAATTTCTATACCTTAGAAAGAAAAGTCTTCTTTTTCTTATCAGCCATAGTTCGCTTTAATTTGTTAGAGGGTGTGTGTGAGCTATAAAGGTTTATTAATATAAATTTAGGAAATATTTACTCACAAATAATTGCTAACAGAAAGCACAGAATAGTAAAATTAGTAGCATGTAAATTTTTGGGGATATGGCTGCTCTATCTGTCAAACGTCAGTCATGTTTTTTGTCCATTATAGAACTGGCAAAGGGAACTAACCCCATACAGGCAGCTAATAATAAAGGGGCTTCTAAACGGGCCATGTTTTGCTGCAATTTGTGGCTGCACTATTGGCAACTAATTTCCCGGCCATCACAAAAATATTTTATTGCAACTGATGGCCGAGCAATGTATGGCTGGGCAATGTGTGCATTTATGTCTGCAATAGTATGGCTCATGATGCAGACGCTTTAAACGGGCTACACAAACCGGCAACAATGGCTGACGAGATAACACTTGTGGCGGCAGATTATCTTATTTTAAAAAAGAAGCAAAAGAAAAACGAGAGGTTGTGGATTAGACCTTATTTAAATAGGCGTGAAACTTTGGATAATTTGAGTCTAGAAGTAAGCCTTGATAGTAAATTATTTAAAAACTTTACGAGAATGTCAAAGGGTGATTTCGACTTTCTTTTAAATAAAATAGGACCAAATATTAAAAAAAAAGATACAAATATGAGGACAGCAAATTGTATATTCCGGTTTTTATATCCCACAACTCAGGGTGTAAATGTACTTCATTAATGAAGTCAATAGTTATCTCATTAGACCACGTAGAAGTCATTTTTGCAGCATACCCTCCCTCGATAAATAACAATAACAACTCATGCAGCTGATCGCAAAGCACTGAACATAGCATCACGGCGTCATTCACAGCAAACTTCATGTCATGTCGCGTAGAAAAAGATACACTGTGTCATAAACCAAGAGAGCGACTGAAACAGCAATAGAACTGGCCGAGCAATATTGCAGTAAAATCGATCGCCTAGCGATCGTCCGGCAACCCATCGGGGCAATATCGGCCATAAGTGTCAATACGAAACATGTTTGGCTATATGGCCGGGACATTACTGCAATATTGCGTAGTCTGGCTGGTATTGCCTGCAATGTTGCCGGGCCACTGTGTTGCAGCCACAAATTGCAGCAAAACATGGCCCGTTTAGAAGCCCCTTAAGACCCGTCATGTTTAGGACGGTTCCGCAACGGTGTACCACAAATAAATTTACATAATTTTAATAGCCACAAGTGCTGAAAGCTTGTACTTTGTATTTTTTTTTTCATTTTATGATAGATAAGATACACAATCTTGACATGTCTTACTATTGAAAAACACTTTTTAAAAATGCACAACAGCAAGTTACAATTTTAAACCCCTGAAATGTAGTGATTTGTGTTGTTATTTAAAGTTTTTCAGTAAAAAGACATGTCAAGATTAAGGTAAACACCTTTATTAAAATGTCAAAAATCGAAGTATAGACAAGATTCAGCAGTTTTATTTTTATTTTGGAGATTATTTCAGTATATGTTTAGTAGAGTATTTAAAGTTCGGTATTTATTGAATAATTTGTTCTTCGTATAGTCTTCTGGAACTTATTCTTATTATTAGGTTAGTTCCTTATTCCTCCGAGGTTAGGTTAGTCTTTATAAAGTATGCGAGGACTTACGTGGAGGTAAGATACATTTAGAAAGATCACGGGTAGACCCGTGATTCGTCCGGGCTTGTTGACTAATCAATGACAACTGCTATCAAAATGAAGCTATCCTGACACGGTTTCAATCAGTCAATTTCATTATTTCAATGTCGATTAGATAATATAATAATAAACAATAACATTAGTGTCAATCCAAAATTTTCGTCACGGGTAGTTGACGATTATCTCAATATGAATGTTTTAACAAGTCACGTTAGCCTATTACTTCATTATTTATATAGTGTAATCATTTCGGTAAATGCTCAAGAAGTGGCTGAGGACATAATATGTGTTCAAAGAAGTGGATGTAGCTGCGTATTTCCTAATGGTACTGGGATTGACCTTTTGAAGTCTGCTCGAAGATCAGCTATTACCTCCTTCAAGACTTACGAGGAAAGAGAGTTTCCCGGTGCGGGAGTAGTATTGAGCTCCTACTATTTCCATCCATGCTTCGACGTAACTTTTTCGGCAAGCATGAAATCGACGGATTGTAATACCTGCAAGGAAAATTTTTCGGTATGGCAATTTGTTATTGCATCCCTCATCCCGTGGAAATTTGTCATCGTTAAATTCTACGTATCTGCAAAACATTAATTTATACTTTCCGTACAATTCGTTTTGCTTAATTCATATCAGTGTTGCTGCGTACACTCCCCGGCTCAGGCCTCGTAGTCTGAACCTAGAAAATGGAATTCTGTATTATGCTTTTTTTCTTGCTTACACTAGTACTGTTTACTCATAATTAAGAGAGACAGTACGATGCAAACTTCAAATTTCGAGCTAAGTTGCTGAACTCCACCAACATTTTGTACGAGGAAGTGGGGTAGAGTGAGGTGAGGATGTGTAGCGAAGCTGTGAAACGGTTTAACCGTCTACGTTGTAAGGACGCGTAGTGAATTCCTATCAGATTGGTGCGGTGTGTTATCAAATATGTTTCATCACTAATAAAATAATAATGTTCGGGCTGTTGTAGATATGCCGACGTGTGATATTAACTACAAGGGATCCTGGTGCTCCAAATGTTTTAACAACAGAAGATATCCATTACGATTTCTTGGGAAGTTCAGATAATACAGAATTTGCTCCGGATGGAAGTTACATTAAGTATTTGAACACGCCGTCGTAAGTTTTTTCTATACATTGTACTTATTGTGGCCATTTTGACCTCGACTAACTAAATTAAAAAATGTGTATTTTATTATGGGTGGCGTCTCAAGTCTTGACGCCTCAACGAATCTACTTATCTTGATTAAATGTTGCGTGCGTGCGCACTTGCATGTTTATGGTGTGAAATAGATTTTAATTTATTAAGAAGAGGTCAAAAGAGATTATCTAATACCTTCATATAAGTTATAAATTCCTTTTTATTCGCAATAACTTGGCGTGGTACGCTGCCACGTTTGGTTTCCGATTCAACTATTTCGGCTGAACCTAACCTACCTTGGAATTTTTCTCATTTTCAGATACACTATTGTTTATTTAGTTTGCGCTGACATAGCTGACGCTCTATATCCTAAAGATTTAAGTCATCCATCTAGAATTGTAAGTATTTTGTATACTTTTAGCTCGGGCATAAAATTTCCATCCCTTTAGCACGTGCTGATTATTCAGAAAATGACAACGGGCGACAGAAACGTCGACATGTAAGGTACTACTAGATGTGTAACGTAGCTAAGCAGTGCTGGTACGGTACCCAAGAAACAAATCCATCAATTAAGATCAATACATTTATTATTCAATTCTCCAGGAGACGGGCAAAGGCTCCCCCCCCCCTACTCTCCCTTGGCGACGCCATTAGGCCACCTAACGCATCCAAAGTAAAACCTGACGTGTGTTTACAAGTAAACACGGCCCACAGTTTGTCTCTCCATTTCTCTGCAAAATCGCTCTTTGTTACAGAAACTTCAATTTCTATCAAGGAATGCTTGCATGAAGCAAATATATAAGAAGTGCAAGCTTCCTGCATCCAAGTGCAAGGCAAAGTGCAAATTTCGAAGGTTAAATAGTAGCGAGATATTAATACAAACTATTCCCTAAGATCCTACGAGTTACAATTATTTTTGTGTTGTTTTCATCTTCGGCTAAAGTTGATGAATGATGAACTAGAAGATGGCAAAAGTACGCAATGAGGCGTTAGCGTAGTCTTGTGATGAATCATTTCATTAACTATCGTATTGCATTATGTTATCATTAAAATAAATAGGCAATTATACGTTTTACAATCCATGGAGAATAAATAAATATACAGACAAAAATGTTACACTTTATCAATAATTTCAATAAAGCTACATTAAGTCAAATGAAAAATTATGTTTACTATTTCAATCCTAACTTAGGTTCGCAAATTTGCTGGTTAACCGTCTACTTAGGGCCGATTTTTAAATCCTCAGATGCACTTATTTGACAGATACTCATAAAGTTATTCGTCGAGTTTAGGACCTATCCGACAATTGGCTAAGTAAAGTTTTTGGAAGAGGTGCAAATTATATTTTTTTTCGATAGTCGACGTCTTAATAATCCAGGAACTGCAGCTCTTTTATTTTTATTCCCTATTATTAATGAGATATAATTTTTTAAATGCTCGATATGACATTTGTGAGATTTAACGGCCGAAAAGCTCTGTTGCCTAGAACTAGCTTGTAATAAAAAAAAACTACGTCAACTGTCACGTTTGACGTTGTCAAAAAATAATACCGCGGTTCTGTTTATTTGCGTTTGCGTGTAATCAGTGTTAGCAGTGTGTTTTTTAATGATATTTCAACGACCTCAGCACAACCCCTGGACTTTCGATATTGCCGCACTTCTCTTCGACCTTTGCACGATATTTGGACTACGATTTCAGCTACTTTCGACGACTTAGGCACTGCTTCTTGGACTTTTGGACTTCTACACGAGTATAATGGATTTGGACGATCCCCAAAGCACTGCAGAGGAAATGAAGTATTACAGGGATGTACTCCAATGCTTTGTACCGTCGTGTAAGAAGTATAGACGGGATTTTCCAAATTCCGTGTATTTGAGCTTACCAAAGGCTTTACAAGCGACTTGGTGCCGAACTCTAGATATCAACTGTCCGAAACGGAACTTGTATGTCTGTGAGGAACATATCAATGTGAGTATATTGCAGTTAATGTCGCTGTAAGAAATTAAGAGTATTGAATGTAGTAAAATGCTTTTCTTATATTTACAGATTGAGGAAGATTGCTACAAAAGTAAATCTGGCAAGTTACGCCTAAAAAATACTGCAAACTTGATATTAACCAAAACATACAATGAGATTGTAAGTATCAGCTAGGTGTCTTATTTTATAATTTGTAATTTTTCTCCACTATATTAATTAACAAGTTTATATAAATGTTCAATGTGTTATTATGAACGTAAACACAGGATATTTATCCCTTGCCTATTGTACAGTTACCTACTAAAAATAAATGTATCAATTTTTACACCTTAGTTCATTGCTACACCTATTGTTTTATTTGGTGAATCTTCTCCTGTCTTCTTAAGGCAAAAAATTAAGTGTTAAATGGATGCTCATATGTACTTAATTATGTGCTTATTTTTAGGAAATGTCGAATGATGAAAGCAGCCTAACGGAACAGCCACTGGAAAACACAAAAGATCTGGCTACTATGTCAAAGCAGTTACTGCAACATGGGACCAATCCATATTCAAAGGTAAAATTATGTACCTGTATAAAAAGAAAAATCAAGTGACCGATTGAGCGATAACAATTTTTCTATGGTAGGAACCATAAAACCCTACATAGTAAAAAGTTGTCAAAATTGTGAAAGTGTAAAACAATATAAAAGCTAGTTGTTATTATAAAGGGCTAGTTTGTAAAATTAATTTGATTCTTTTTTTCCAGTGTGATTCTTCAACTCAGACCCAAATCATATACTCAAACAAAGCCGTTATGGTGAAACCATCAGTAAAATGTGTAGCCTGTTCAGCTAATATAAATGTCTCACTTATTGCTGAAAAAATCATGCCAAGCAAGCCATCATCTTCAACTGCAAGTCGTTCATCAACACCAACATTATATGAACCCTCTAGCCCCTCATCGTCAAGCTCAACCAAGGAGACAGTAAAGGAAGGGAATGATATGTCAGGACGTACACATATCTTAAGAATTATTAAGGAAAACCCCAAAATGTATCTTGGTCTTCCTAAGTCATATTTTTGGTTGATAATTTTTTTAGCCAAACAATGCAAATTACGCCCCCTGCATGTCATTATCACCTTATTTAAATTAAAGCAAAATGACACAATACAAAGAATAAGTCATCACTTTCATTTAAGTCAAGTGACATTGCAAGAGCTGTTAAGAATTTGTATACCGCATCTGGCAACTTATTTACAAATGTTTATATACCTGCCAGAATCCATCATGATTAAAAAAACATTGCCCCCTGTTTTTAAAGTGAGGTTTGCTAACGTACAATGCATACTTGACTGTTTCGAGATCCAGATTGAAAAAGCCTCAAATCCTGTTATGCAATCAAGGACATGGTCACAGTATAAATCATGCAACACATTAAAATACTTGATTGCATGTTGCCCAAATGGCTTCATATGTTATATTTCGAAGGGTTATGGAGGAAGGATTTCTGACAAAGCTATTACTGAATGTAGTGGCTTTGTCGATATTCTTCCTCCGGGGGCTGTGGTTTTAGCCGATCGAGGCTTCAAAGGCATAGAAACTCTCCTATCGCAGAGACACGTGAAACTACTTCGGCCCCCAAGTGTTTCCTCACAGGAAACGCCAACCAAAAAGGAGGTGATCCAAACCAAAATTATTGCCAGCTTGAGGATACATGTGGAACGTGTGATAAGGAGATTGAGGGAATTTGCCTTTTTAAAGCCTCACTCGGTTATAAACCATAACCATGTCAGATATGTGGACGAAGCAGTTATTATAGCATGTGCTTTAGTCAATTTGCAAGGCGACATAATAAAAATACAATAATTTTTGCTTTGTTTTATTTTAAAATGTACAAATTAGTTATAAATATAGACTTTTTAACAAAAATCTTTTTGAAAGACCTATCCAACGAAACCTGATGTGGTATATAAGAAAAAAATCACCATACTGTACACACATACACAACACATAAATCACGTCTTTATCCCTTGCGGGGTAGACAGAGCCTAATACTGTACAGTTGAACAAACAGAATTGCATACCTCTGTGGAACATTTTTATCATAAATTACACAATGATTTCTTTGGACGTATGAGTAAGGTTTCGACTGTACCTCTTCTACATAAAGTCATATTTTAGCTGGGGTTCATGATAACACACATCAGAAGTCAGAATGGGGTCCTCATATTATGAAAATGAAACATCCTTCGGAACTTAGTCTATCTTAGTACAGATTTAGCCCATGGTAGTCAGACCTTTGTTATCCTTACTAATATTATAAATGCGAAAGTAACTCTGTCTGTCTGTCTGTTACCTTTTCACGCTTAAACCGCTGGGCCGATTTGGTTGAAATTTGGTATACAGATAGTTTGAGTCCCGGGAAAGAACATAGGATAGTTTTTATCCCGGAAAATTGCATAGTTCCCGCAGGATAGCACAGCCCAAACCACTGGAATTTTTCAAATTTAACGCGGAACAGATTCACCGGGTCAGCTAGTATAGTATAACGGCTAAAGGCATCCATAGAGAAACTCCTTTATACTATGACGAAGGTCTGGCTATCATGGGATTTTTCTCCAATATATTTAGGACAAAGCGTTAAGTAAAATTTTGGGATAAATCGCATTTTTCCAAAACTTTTCTGATCTTTCTAACAAATTGTTGGCATAAGCCACGTCAAACTTAACCCATTTTATTTCGATTTTTTTGTTGTGTTCGAAATCTGGGTCAGCAACACAAAAAGCACACTTTTTATATCCTGTGGCCAGCATTTGGAACTGGCATTGAGCCAAAAATTTTTCTTTTATTTTATTTTTATCTAGATAGTTTTTCACGGTTTTAGCAGTGCTAGGGCATTTTACTTCAACAATGAAGTCATTGGCTACACCATCAGGCGAAGCTCCACTAAAAAAATTAATTAAGTGAAATCCACATTCTTCAATGTGGACCCCCAATAGCCGTTCAACTTCTTTTATTATTGGTTTTTCTAATATTTTTCCTCTCTTCATTGCTTTGGTATCATAAATCTTGTAACCACCAAGAATTTGTTCCACAAGAGAGCCATCAGGTGTGTCACAATGACAAGCTTCATGTACTTTTGATGCTGTTATTCGGCCCTGTCTTATGCTATGCCATAACTTTGACTCTGCCTGCTTTTTAGTGCTTTTTGCTATTTGATTTTGCACAGATTGAGGCACAGATACGTTACTTTTAAAATATTCAAAACTGTGATTATTAGTTTTAGTTGCAAAATCAAGTATCATGTCAAATATACACCATTTTGTCAAACCATTATCATGATCTGGTAAAAATGACAAAATCAGAGTCCCCAATTTTTCTTTTCTTACATTCTTCATAAAATGCATTGAGTTTCTCCGGATCTCTTGGTCCTAGTTCTATTCCTCTTTTCTTGGATGGAAAAATATCCTTGGAGGATATTGGCTGTGTTCCCTCACTGGCTAATCGTGGTTTAGCCCAATAACATTCTATGGATGTAGATGATGGTTCTGTAGATTTTTTTTGTAACCAATATAACACCACCAATGTGTGTTTACATCCACCTGAAAGTAAAACAAATCAATGAAAATATTTATAATCCTCATTAACCATAAATATTTACTCTATAGTGTAAGTATTTACCAGCTGATGCAGGACAACCATCACATGTTGCATCAATTATATTACTATTCGCCTCTTCTAAATGAATAGTCACAAGATAATATTTCATCCTTATTTTGTGCTCCGGAACAACTTTGGCCCTGACAACGCATTCAGTGCTCCCTCTTTTAATTTCAACATAACCTACTGCGTTATCAACATAACCACCTCTGGATGACCTAAAATGCAATGGAAAACATTATAACACAAGATCTTTCATCATCATCATCTGCCTATTTATGTCCCACTGCCTGTGCCCGGCTTATTTATAACCAAATAAATGATTTTGATTTAATTTGATGCACAACAATACACTATGTATATACATGTTAAATATTTGTAATCATAATTAATTATTATATGCATCAGAATGTATGTGAAATTCGCCAGTACGTACATGAGTGTCTTCACACCTCTTATTTCAGCAACATTGTGCTTATCGTTTGTGTGGAAATATTCCATTATCATGAACATATCCATGTGTGGCAAGTTTCTTGAATCCGCTCGTACAAATTCGCTCATTTTGTGATCAATAGCGAAGCCTCAGTATTATAAAAATCAGTCCAAAAGTCAAGGCGGGGGTCGTCGCAAAGCAGAAAAACGTTGTCCAAGAAGCAGTGCCTAAGTCGTCGAAAGTAGCTGAAATCGTAGTCCAAATATCGTGCAAAGGTCGAAGAGAAGTGCGGCAATATCGAAAGTCCAGGGGTTGTGCTGAGGTCGTTGAAATATCATTAAAAAACACACTGCTAACACTGATTACACGCAAACGCAAATAAACAGAACCGCGGTATTATTTTTTGACAACGTCAAACGTGACAGTTGACGTAGTTTTTTTTTATTACAAGCTAGTTCTAGGCAACAGAGCTTTTCGGCCGTTAAATCTCACAAATGTCATATCGAGCATTTAAAAAATTATATCTCATTAATAATAGAGAATAAAAATAAAAGAGCTGCAGTTCCTGGATTATTAAGACGTCGACTATCGAAAAAAAATATAATTTGCACCTCTTCCAAAAACTTTACTTAGCCAATTTCATAACTCGCCCTTGTTAGTCAAAATTTTGGCAGTGTCCCCCCCGTTAAAAAAAAACAATGAAAATTAACATTGGATATCATTATGAGTACTTACCTACCGTTAGTCCGGCACTTAATATTAATAAGTAAGTAAAAGGAAACACTACAATAACTGCTGTGATTTGTGAAATCAGTTGTATCTAAAATGGAATGTCGGTTAAATTTGTCATGATTTTACTGTTTTTTTCAACGCTTTATTATTTGTATGAATTAGAGCGGTGCAAGTCTGAACAGCTTCAACACTTAGTTCTTTTTAAGATCAAACCGTTCCACCGGTACCTTCAGCGTCCCTTAGGGGGCCTTGGGTATTGCTATCTTTGGGAGCGATAAGGACCACTTTGGGAACCTTTGCCTCGATTTGTGAGAAGCCATTTCTTGCACTATAGTAGTTAGGGCGTCGCATAGAGCGTATCACACATTAATTGAATGATTTAAAGTGTGAACGGAATATAATGCACATAATAGTAGCACATAGTATCAGTAATGGGTAGTGTACATAATGGGAAATAGACATTTTGGTAAGTATGCGTTATGGAAAAAGGTCCCATTAGAAAACGTACATAATGGGAAATATACATTTTGGTAAGTAGACATTTTAAGAAACATGCATACCTAATGAGAAAAGGTCCTATTAGAAAATGTACATAATGGAAAATAAACATTTTGGTAAGTAGACGTTTTGAGAAGTGTGCATAGTGGGTAAAAGCCTTGGTGGGAGTGAATATCTTGGGAAGTGGTCTAAATAGCCACCAGACGTAGTGGCAACCAGACGTCAAACCCCTAAAGGAAATGAACTTGGAATTTCGGTCAGAGTCTATGGCCAGTGCTGTACGACTTGTACGTTGCACTTTCGCCACAGACCACCTACCCCATTAGACATGTAATACAAGGCAGCATTTTCTGGATCCTATTTGCGCAATTGCGCCTATAACTTCGAACGCAAACGCGCGCTCATTCAGTAGTGACCAGGAAACAGACCCGTAAGCAACGAGTTACTGTGACCTAAAAACTAAAATACTAAAAATACAAAAAATGCCGGTTTGCGCTGTAAGGTGGTGTGGAAGCGACAGTCGCAAAAATAATTACAAGAAGGATAATATCACGTTTCATCGGTTAGTACAAAGTTACGATAATACGTTAATAACAAAAAATCACGGAGTTCTAACAACACTGGTCGCTAATTAGTACAAAGTCTATGTATGTCCTTGTTTAGCACGCTTTGCGTCGCGTTACATCTCTTTCTTGCATTGAACGGCACTTGTAAGTAGAGATGCAACCAAACCGTATCGATATAACACAAGTTTCGGAAGCTTTTTAAAGGCCAGATATGGCAGATTTTTAGAATATTCGAAAGGTGGACCATGCACACTGGCGCCGTAACGCGTTAAGTTACGAAGCGCTTTTCCGGTTACCTTCCCATAAGAAGTTATCACTTCAAAATGCACATGACAGTTTTTTTTTCAGCTTGCGTTGCTCGCAAAATCTAATCAGTATCGATATACAATATCGACATACCCTCATCTCTTTTTTTCTTTCTCCGTGACGTCACCCCTACCTCCCGCTAACGTCGCATTCTGCCAATGTTGGCAGAAGTGTTTGCTTAGAAATTCGTAAAGATGGCAGGTCTCTAGGGTAGGTGGTCTGTGACTTTCGCTGTCCGTCTTAGTGTCATAAAAATTCAACCTAAAAAAATGTAGCAGTATGGATTGATATTCGTTTGCCCTCCCTCGAAAGAATAAATAAAAATAATATGACATTGACAGCTGTCAATGACATCTTGCTAATAAGTATAAGTATCACGCATAGTCGGTGTCCATCAAAAAAGATTTTCGTCGATCATCTGATATCAAAATGGACGTATCAACAAGTTTTTCTGGATTATTATTTTTTATTCTACTTTCAACAATCGTATCGGTGGATGCCGATGATGTATGTGTTAAAAGAAGTGCGTGCAGTTGCGTTTTTCCTAATGGCACCGGGATAGACCTCTCGCCGTCTGCGAAGAATTCAGTTTACACGTCGGTCAACACTTACGAAGACAAATCTAATGGCACGCAACTAGACTTGAGCACTTACTTCTTCCATCCTTGTTATGATGTGACATTAACGGCTGATTTGGTGAAACCGACTCCGAACAACACATGCATGAGCTACCTGTCGGTAAGATACATTGTTGTTTTTCCTTTGTTAAGTAATAAAAATAGAATACTGTCTATGTAGAAATACAATGATTGTAGCAGCGTAGTTGCCCATGAAAGTGTGAAAGTCATGATTTGTCCAGCATGCAGAAAGAAACACCAATAAAGTTATTGATGATGTTTGTCTTATTTTTTTAGATATGCAGACATGTGATCTCATGGATAGATGTCAATAAAACGGCTAATTTTGCAAAAAATGGTGAAGCTTATAATTTCCTGGGTAGTGCAAATGTGTCCGAATTTGCACCCAATGGAAGTTACATCAAGTATTTAAACCTGCCGTCGTAAGTATTGTTTTAATCATTTTAAGTTATATGATTCTTATTTAACTGACTTCATATGTACCTCTTTATTTTATACATATGCCTCTTCAGAATTTTGTAATTTTTTTGAGCTTAAAATTTATTATTTATTTAATTAAAGCACTTACCGGTCATGATCAAAATTATCATATGGTATAAAAAAAGAAATTGTATAATTATTTTTCATTATCATTAAACACACGATAATTTTGTTACAGTATCATCTTTTACATTACGTTATCTCTAATTTTTGTAACATATGTATTTTGATTGGCCATTATATATTTGAAATCAGTAACAATTACAATCATTTTTTACCTAAAAGTTCTTAAATGTGTTGCCCAGTCTGCTTGACAGGCCACATTAGAGTGAAACTGGTTTTTAAACCACAACTGATTAAGTAACATCTTAATTTACATAACCAGTTTTAACTAGTCAATGTGTCATTTAAGTTACTTTTATAGAGTAATTGGAATTGTTAGTATCTTTTTATGAATTTCCAAAGCATAAAATCTTATTCCTATAACATGTAGAGTTACCAATAATTATTTACTTAATAAACCTGATAATTAATTTAAAAACGCTCAACAAAACTCAGTAATCTACCTATAATTATTTTGTCTTGTTACAAAAATAATGCAATGTCTAAAAAACAACCTTATCTTTAAGTGCTTGTTCATTTACATGAACACACAAACGCTATTAAATATTAATAGGTATTGGGAATATAATGTGAAACTGTTTTAAATTTCCAGATACTCATATGTGTATTTAGTCTGCGCTGAAACTGATGATGAGTTCTATGTGAAAGATTTATCAGAGCCGAATGAAGTTGTAAGTATTCTGTTATTTTTTTAATTTAGTTGGGATTTCTTATAAGTCACATTGTTGATGATGCTAAAATTTTAGATAAACAATAAAATTACATAGAAGACTTTAACATTCCAGTATAAGAGTGTGCTCTACTTCTGAGAGTTGAATAGATATATTCTGTTATATATAAGTATTTCACTAGCTTCTGCCCGCGACGTCGTCCTCATAGAATTAGACTTAAGAACTGATGTTGACAGTATATTCTGCAATCTTTTTTTATGTTGCGACTCTAGCCAGCTACGACCTTAGACATGTTTAGCGCTAACCCGCGGGAAATATACAATTTTCCGGGATAAAAAGTAGCTTATGTCTTAATCTGGGGTATACTATATCCATTCCAAAATTTACCCAAATCCGTCCAGTCGTTTTAGCGTGAAGAAAGAACAAACATACACATTCACTTGCTCACTCACTCACATCCTCACGTCGTCACAAACTTTCCCATTTATAATATAAGTAGAATTATTTTTAAGATTAGAAAAAAAAATGACCAGAAGCAGTGATAGTAGTTTTAATTAAGTAGTACACATGTGAAAATGGAAATATAGTTTCAACTAGTTTTACCAACTTGCTTTGGCTAGGTTGTCTTGTGGAGATCGCTCTGAAGCGATAAGGCCGCCTATTGCTTGCCTTGTCATTTTTCGTTATGAAGCTTCTTCTGTATTGTTTGTTATGTGGTGTTTAATAAACAGTTATTGTATTGTAAAAATTATGTGAGTAATGTAATGGAATAAAAGATTGTACCCACTTCTATACCTTTTGTATACTTGCCACTTCCAATTGTTTACTACAGACAGAGCCTTCTGTTTTGTCCCCATAGTCTGGTCACATGTAATGTTTATTTGTATGTGTCTCTCATTTGTATGACAGTTTTCTATTGATATAATAAGTTTGTTGGAATATAACAAATTATGCGGATGTGGAGTGGACATATGCAGTGCAGTATGTTAACATTGTTCCTGTAAAAGTGGCAGAAACAAAAAGAGAAATGCTAAAGGCGGCTACCGCCATAAATTTCTCGAGTTTTGTGACTGACGATAACTTTTTTTTGCAGAAACTAACATTCTTCTCAAGGAACGCCTGCTTAAGGCAAATAGACTCAAATCGGTCGGTTGGATCTACATTGTTGATAATATTCTTCTGTTTCGTCATTTTCTACTTGGTCCTCGGAGTTGGTACTAAGAAGTTCTTGATGGGAGCCACAGGCGTGGAAGTTATACCAAACTTGATGTTCTGGTCAGAGTTACCCAGTCTTGTGAAGGTGAGCAATTTTAAAGGGGTGCTTTTTTAAAGAATTCTTTATTGAGTTTTATGTTAATAATTTGTTAACTGTATTTCATAAAGTGATAATTATCCAAAACGATAACGATTATTCAGTTTAATTGCAAACCTTATCCTTTTGGCGAAGTCAGTAAGAATGAGTCGTCTAATAATTTATGTTTCATGTTGTTTCGAAGTAACCAAAACATAGACAAAAAAGCTAAGAAATCACGCCAAGAAATTACCTTCTTTTCTCTACAATGATTATACATTTCTATTTAAAGTACTTGGTATAAATGGTGCTTCACTGCTAACCAAACACCTCTCCTATTTCCTTCCACTAGTCTCTAAACAAAGAACTATCCCCCACCGCTGAAACATATCTAGATGGCTCAGTTTCTGCTGCAATTGTGTTTATTTAATGTGTTTCTTCTCTTATTCCAGGATGGCTGGGCGTTCCTCATCAGCGGCTTCAAACTGCCGTCCCGCGGGCCCGGCCCGGCCACTTCACCCGACCCCAACAGCTACGACAGCATATAACAACAGCGGGACGACTCGCTCTTCGAAGGACAACTCGTTCTTATCGACTAGCCTCCACGAGATACCATACACAATGAAGTGAATTATCTTTTTATAACACCTATGTAAGTGGATTGAATTGAATATTAATAGAGGTTTCCCATCAGATGATTATACAGTTTATTGAATCGATGCGGGTGTGACAAGGTTTTTCACACACTACGAACATAATGGTGATAAGTTCACTGATTTTTTTCCTGAGTTTTCTGTGAAATAAAATTTGAAAGGAAAATGTACTTGTGAGGTGCCTTAGTTGAATTAAACTACAACTTACTTTATCTCTCTCACTTGATGTTTGTTGAAAAGCCGTTAACTCTCTTTGTGACCATAATAATATTAAGGTATGGTGTATTAGTGGTGTTTAAAATTATTAGTTTTTCTTGTGTATGGTATATACGGACATTTCCGAATCTTAGCCAATTGTAACATGTTATTATTATAATAGTATTTTCGTGCAATAAGTACTATGTTTATTTGTTTCATCTCATAAGCGCGCTTAGCCTTTGGCTGTGTGTAAGTCATAACCTGTACTCGCTACGTTAGTGTGAGTCCGTACGAACGATTGCTCTACTTCCAGACGCACACATTCACAGGTACGCCATATAGGGCTACGCGATAGATAATGGAAGCCTTAATGACGTCTCACCAAACCCAAAATGGCATTTCGATTATCAAGTTTGGCTTCTAAGGGCACCTAATTTGCTTGAATTTTGACAGATAACCCTATATGGGGCGTGTGACATCACAGTCGTAGGGATGCCGTAGGTTATTTTTCATCTAATTTATATTTATTGATACTAGGGCTACGCGCCCTTGTGAGTTGCAACTACTTTGACAGTAATATTTACCAACTTGTTTGCGCAAAGTTCGGCTTTAACTATTACTTTGGCGTTTTCGGGTTTAACTGGCTTATGTGAAGGTACTTTCAACATGAAACTACCGTGAGACTTAATCATTATTACACATAAACGGATAACTCACGTATAAAAAGTCGAGTGATGCTCGACATGTTTCGGACTATTTCGTAGTCCTTCTTCCTGGAGCGCTCGCCCCGGCGGCAGCGAAACGAACACTGCGCGCCATGTCACATCACTCACACACATGTCGAGCATCACTCGACTTTTTATACGTGAGTTATGTGAAGGTAGATAAAATTAAGACCTGATATAAGATTTTATGTTACTTTGACATAAAAACGCGGGTCCTTATTTTAAGCTATTCGCCCGAGACATTCAGACATAAACCACATTTGTCGAACTTCCTTTGCCGAACCAATAATATCTGGTAAATTATTAAACTTAAACTTTTTATCGGCTCAGATAATACTGAACTGTCAACCGTTGAGTTAAAATTGTCTGGTTTTTTGATTGGCTGTCATCTATAATTTTTGTGTGAGTAACTTTTATACAATGAAAAGACAATTCAAAATTTGTTAAAGAAAATTATCTCATTTTGAATCTTAGTACTCTAATTGATTGAGTTGGAAGTCAGTAATTGTTATGGCTAGTTATAGTTTTTAACGGAATGAAACACATGAATTCCTTCATTCGTAAACTTGTAGTACGATTGCATAGTTTTAGGTGATATAATGAATGATATAGTACCTAACTACATGGCGTGAATCGCAGTAACACAGAACGCTTTGTATGCATAGTTACTTCTCATAGACAGTGGCGCTAATGTCGCGTTTATTGACCTTTATTGTACTAAGTTTCTCAGAGGATGAATTTTTGCGTTTTCATTCGTTAGTGTATATTTTAAAGAAATAGGTCGATTCTCATTCATTAATCCACTATTCTTTCATATTTCAAAACGATCAAAAATACATAGTCAAATGAAGTAAGTATATGTATAAAATATGTATTTTTATGTTCCAACGGTATGTTAAGATAACAATGTCACATCACATTTCTAAACGTTGCTTAGTGTATTTTGTTTCTTGCAAAAAGAATTACTCGAATGAAGTGTTAAATTATAATATCAGAATATTTACGGAATATATTATGTAAGAATAACTTATAAGGCTGATAATTAGGCATCTGTGTCAATACCAAGATATTTCTTTGCAAATAAATAATAATTATTGTTATGTCTGCTTGGTAGTCATTTTACGAATGGATTGGTAGGTACATATCCTACGTATTGAGTTATACAGTTTCAAAAGAAACTGTAGACTGCAGAAATACATTTTGAATATTATGTAGGTATTGAATTGATGGATTCTTAAATCTTAATAACTTTGTCGTGCAATAAACTCGAGCGATAGCCTGTGTAATGAGTTATATTACAGTACATTATAGTTAATTAGTGCCAAATAGTTGAATAGTTTTTTTGCATAATATTTATATTGTGATGTAAATTTCATTGCTGAGGCTTTTCACTTTAATAATAATTATATCTGCGTATTAATGTCCTAAGCCTAATAACAAAAAATAATAAGTAATATATTTTTATTTTGAATTTTTACCCGTTATAAAGTCGGTCATTTATACTCGAGATATAACATCAGCTGTTCGAAAGTGGACTGTCAAAATAGCTCTCAAAATCTTACGACGTTTGTTCTGAGCTGTCGTACATTGAATATCGATGCGAAATAATTAATGTCTTTAGTTTTTTTTAATACTATTGTTATCAATGTTGTATCTAGAATGTAAATTTTCGAGGGTTATACCATATTAACATAGTGATGTACTATTTTCAGGCCTCTATACATATCTAATTTTTTTAAATACCTTTCCTGTTAAAATTCTTGGACCAATACCTGTATAAAAAAAATAGTAAATTACTTTCTAACAGTTTAAAAATACGATTAAGCGTACTAATGTAGCATGTATTTTGTGAAATAATATTATAAAGCATAATTTTGTAATACGTAAGAAATTGATTCGGCGAGGTAAACAGGTACGTCATCTATAACTTTAACGTTTTAAAATGTATTTCCATCTACATCAGCATTGTTTTTAAAATTAGATCACACAATTAATATCATTCATTCATCACACTTAGTAATATCGCAAGCCGTTTATCACGTGAAAAAAGTATACCTACTGTAGTGTATTTTAATGCGCTAGCGACTATGAGAACCAAGATCATTTAAGATCGGTTGTAACCATCTCATGTTTACTGTATCATTTGTACTGCTAAATTTTTATTGCAACGGACCTTTTTAAAATTAATCAAAGTATTTGTTTTTGATCTGACATTCTAAACACAATGTAATATAAAGCTCAACAGAAAAAAATTGTAATTTGAGTGTTGTGTTGATTATATTTACTGATAGGTAGGCTAAGTAAATACACTTTGATTTTGTGAGTGCACTGGTTGATTTTTCTGATATTTAAACGTTTCACCAACTAAAACAACGAATTGAATAAAATACTACCTGTATTGCAGGCAACGGAACATACGTAACACACCTACATTCTGGTCGCTGCTGCAAGTTGCATCATTTTGTTTTGATATCTGTGTTCACTAAATATTGCATGCACATGATTGCTTTACATATTTATGCGCACTGTTTGCACAAGTATTTAAATATCAGCGTTAAATAGTTTACATTACTAGGGGGTTACCACAATCGCTTTATGCGCGCTAAGTTCTGCTTGGCACGCATTAAGCGATTGTGGTAAACCTCCAGTACATTAACGTCACTAGTCTTACATGCAATTTGTTAAGTTTTCTGTTTAGCAACACAATGTTGGTACCAACATAATGCATAATGTTTACATTCGAATAGTATTTCATTTTTTTGAGGATTATATTCGTACGTCATACGTTTGTCGAATTTTAAAGGCAATAAAAGGTAAATGCGATATATACTTGAGTTTTCTTTACAAAACATCGTTCGTTAGCTTGAAATTTTGTGAAACGGAAAATACCATCTTTACCACGTTATTTTACAGCATATATTATACTAGCTGTTGCCCGCAACTTCGTCTGCATAGAATTCATTTATCGCTATCCCGCAGAAATTACGAAATCCGTTCTTAAAGGATGCCTACGTCATAGTACCTTTATGCATACAAAGTCTCAGCCCGATCGGTTTAAAATTTACAAAGTTTCATACAAACTTTCATTCCCTATTTTATCCCCTTGGGGGTAGAATTGACCAAAATCCTTTCTTAGCGAATGCCTACGTCATAACACCTACCTGCATGCCAAATTTCAGCCCGATCCGTCCAGTGGATTGGGCTGTGCGTTGATAGATCACTATGTCAGTCAGTCAGTCCCCTTTGAGTTTGAGTCATATTTAGATTTATTTTTCTGTTGAATCCCTTACCACAGTACCTATTTAATAGTCCTAGGGCTCGATTTTTGAAAGCGATTTAATGAAACTTTAAAAAAAAAGTTCAAATTTCATTTTCGACTAGTTGATAATAATAATAATTGGAACTACAATTTTCACACAAACGGGCCCTGAAGCTTGGAAAACGGCAAGAAATTGTACGAAAGTGCTGGACAACAGTTCTGGGCTGCTTATAAGCATACCTACATACTTTATGCCTTTTCTAACTAGTAAGCGTGTGCGAAAGGGATGAATGCTTTATGTCTATTTTAAGTTAATCGCTAGTGCTGTAACACAGCTGAATTGATAGTGATATTCACTAGGAAAATAAACTACCTAACCTATAGCTATAGGTAAGTACACTGTCATTATTGTGGGTAGATACCTACCTAAATTGATAGTTAGTGGTGTTTGAGTGGTTAAGCGGATGTTATTGATTATCACGACTGCTTAATGCTAGTTTATTGTCTACAACTTATGAAGTACCTACTTTTGTGTCTATGCTCTCAGAACAAAGTACGACTGTGCTGAAAAGAAGAATCATTTAGGTCTAAGACGACGGTTTCAACCAGTATCTACCTACGCGATAGGGCCGACAACGCACTGGCATCGCGTAAAGCGCTGCGGGTGTCTATGGACATTGGTGATCATTTAAAATCAGGTGACCCACTAGTTCGTTTGTCTGGCCTCTCTAGCATAAAAAAAATATAGGTACGAAATGGGGTGTTAAAAGTATAAAAGAAGATAATTTTAATAGGTTAATGAAACTACCGAAAATAATTGAATTAAACTATTAATGAATTGAATTAATTGAAAGCGACTATGAAGCTATGTGGAGCACGACGGTGTAAAGTAGATTTTGAAGCCCATCTGCAAAAAAAAAATACTTGCTCAGATTTTTCTTGCATGAAAATAAAAATATTATAAAAAGTTCTACACGTAAAGGTCCGCCTTATCCAATTCTACAGCCTCCATTAGATTAATCGGAGCTGTCTTACTTAGGTGCTAAAACTAGCTCCAATGTATCTGATGGTGGCTGTAGCAGCGTGTAACATTCAATTTTGAGTTATATGTATAATAATTTAGTTAATTATAGCTACCTAATTTATAATTAATTGTTGAGATGTTTCTGATTATTATTCTAGTTATTGAACTAAGTCATGTGTAGATCAGTCAAGTGTAAGAATATGTATCTAGTCAAAGTTTCAAAAATAAGTACCACACACTCACCGGCGTAATAAGGTCGTGGGACATATTTTTGAGAAGATCGTATAGATACTTATTTTTGCACTTGACCGTACATGATATTAGACGTATTTGTACTTACCTGCAATTTACGGTTGAGTAAGGTAAATAAAACTGAGCCTAAATAACAGTCTCTCAAAATGCATGAAAATTAATCTATATGAAAATTACTTTTTTTGCTACTAAAATGATTTTGTTTGCGGTAGCAAAAGAGAACTGTGAAGAACATGTTGGTAAACTTTTGTCTCATTTATAGACCGACCGCTTAAATGAGTCCTTATTTATGCGGTCGGTCTATTCATTCAATATCATTCACTCTACCTACCTGCATTTTTTTTTTGTAAATCAGCCCTTATTTTTTTTAATGCTCCACGTGTCCTTACCTTAGAAGCATTTTCAGTTAAACATTTAAACAAGTGCTTCGCTCTGTCACATCCCTTGTCGCCGTCTTGCACAGTCTCATCATTGACTGGAAAAGTAAAGATAAATTAAAATAGATATACACGAAATAAAAAGAAAATTATACTAATTGAACTTCTGTACTAGGAAAACCTTCTTTGCATACTTATATATAAATCATATACATACCTATACTGTTTTGTATTGCACACCTACACCTATAGTGCATTGGGGTAAATTCGAAATTGGGGAAATTTCGAAACTCGTGGACATCCACTAAACGGGGAAAATTACATAATCTAGCGACGCTTACCTAGAAGCTCTAATGTCTTTGGCTTCTTTCAATTCGAAATTGGGGGAATTTCGAATTGACCCCAATGCACCTTACACTATAGTGTAACAGGGCAAACATCAGATGTTTTATTAAATACAGTAACAGTAATGTTTATAGCCATTTTTATCTACTTCAAGCTCTGGACTTATCTACAGTATCTTACTTTGTAAAATTTTACTCTGCTAACTTTACGACAGTTTTGCAGCGGATCGAAATGATTTCAGTCTCTATTTTATTTGGACTTACCCGATTTACAAACTTCGAACAACTTCTTAGAGTTTTCAATCATTGTGGTGTCGTCGCCATGAGTCTTCTCGACCATCGCCTCTGCTGCGGCTACGTCGAACATTCCTTTAGCGTCCATCTGTAGAAAGTCAACCAATTTTTGTAGTCTATTGGATTAGTTAGATGGAACACCATACAATCTCTATCTCACCGTAAGGTATAACCACGTCCCAAAGTTTGGCTATACGTTTGCCCAACATGTATAGCTGGTTACAAACCACGAAGCATTTGGGGTGTGAGTCGGACAGTTTAGTTGGTCTAACGTCCGTACTAAGATAGTTTAGGGACAAAACCCCGATTTGGTAAACCTGCAGTCTTGCTGACTAATGAATTTGCTATAAGCTGATACTAGGTAAGTGCGATCCCCGCTCTGGTTCGTGGCTGGTTCAAAGGGTTGCCATTGCAGTTCAAAGACGCAAAGCGGCCAGCATAATGGGAACCTTTAAACCAGGCACGAAACAGGGGGGCATTTTTTAGGTTAATTTTTAATCATTTTTATCATAGGTACCTACTCTACTTTAAATCAACTTTGCTAGTTTTAGTGTTCTTTATTGTTATTTAGTTTTTAATAGTTTGTATATTAATAAACTCCTTACCCTATAAATGGTAAGTGATTCGGTTGTCATTTGACAAATTGTATATTGTTTTGGATTTTAGAATTTTTGGCCAAATTATATTCTGGTTAAAATCTGTGGCGTTGTAAAGTTATGGAAAACAAAATTTACTACCGGATTACTGGCTTTGTCCATGGTTTAGATGGTAAATATAATCGCGTGTTCACGGTGGATGCTAGCCGCATCTAACCGAGGCAACTAGAGGTCTATGGGGGAGGCCTATGCCCAATAGTGGACGTCATACGGCTGATACGATGATGATGATGATGATGATAATCGAGTGGTCCATGCATATCACGAAATATTGATGGGTGTCGCAGCGAAACACATTGTTTTGAAATCCACGATCCTATACTGACAGGCTATACCTATTATCATCCTTAGTCCATCCCACCGTATAAGTAGTCCAATAAAAACAAAGCTTTGCTGTTCTTAGCTTAAAAATATACACAAAAAGTTGTAAAAATAATCTAGAAAAGAAATTGACGTTATTGTGATCAGTGTATCTAATTTAGGGGCTGCAAAAATGTAATAGCTTTGGGGCGGCAAATGTTTAAATCCAGCACTGACTGACATATCGGTATCACGATATATTGACAGTCTAATCCATGCTATTATTAATAGTTATAACGCTTTGCCTTACCCATTCAGCTTTCCGATAAACACAGGCCATCAGGCACCTTGCGTTCTCACTGTCGGGCAGCTTGTGTTTCTGCATCATCACCATTTCGTCCGGGGTGATGTTCCAGTCCCTGCTGCATTGGATGCCCAACTTCATGAAGTAGGCTTTCACTTCAGCTTCGGTTTTACCCTGAGTGAATAGCAATTACGGAATCAAGGCGTGTGAGAGCAGGATGGTGAAAAATAAATTCACGTCGAAATACGTCACGTTCTACGTATTTCCAATCGAGCAAACTGCAAATTATTCGTACCGTCTTTACTAAATTGGGCGAACTCTAAGTCCAGTTTACACTGTGCAATTAATTTCGTGGACCTAGGGTTACACAGCGGCGTTTGATTGATAACTTATAAAAAAGCGAAAACATGAGAAAATTTTCATTGAATGGAAGCTCTGAACATATAAATTTAATGGAACAAATTACTTTGTGTCATATTTAAAAACTAATACAAGGGTGTTGGAAACCGCAGAAACAGAAACTTAAACATTTGTAGAGCTTAAAATGAACTACGATAAAAATAAATAAAAAAATGATAAGAGGGTGTGTCAGACCTTTTAAATCTGTTTATCTACGACTGATGCTGACTGACCCCTCAATAAGGATAATGCAAGTGAATAGGTACTTACATAGGAAATTCCTATAGCACAACAGCATAACAGAAATTGAAAAATCTTTGACATCGCTGCTATGATAACGCAGAGCATACACTCTCGTTGTGGTGTTTTCATTTATTTATATATGAGTTTAGACCGGATATTGAGAAGCATCCGGTCGTTTGAAAGCGATTATCTGATACACATTTTATAACTTAATTACTTTGAAATTTTAAAGTGATTATAATTATACCTTTTATAGTAAAATTGCAATTGAAGCTACACAAGAGCCTGCTGAAATTAAAGTAGGTAGGTAGGCACTTAAATGTGTTATTTGTTAAACAATAATAAACGGATCTTATTATTTTTTCAGTTCCGGGTACTTATTACAGAATGTTTAGAAGATCTATTGGAAAGTTTTCTGGTGACCAGCCGGCAGCTATTTTGGGCAAAGAAATTAGCCTCGCGATTCAACGCGACAATGCTGCCAGCCTTCTGGGTACAATGAGCAGTGACAGTGACCCGGGAGGGGTGTTTTATTTGTACTTTAAGTTAGGCTAGGTTTAGGTTCATTTTGTACATAGTATTTAATTATTTGTTTAATTTTTAATGTACAGTTTTAATGTAATTTTTGTTTCTGCCGAAGTTGTTTTTTCTACTTTAAAGATTTTAAGTGTACTATGCTTAAAAATATTCTGAATGACCTGCACTACGAGTAAGCCGTCACTTCCTTAAAACTTTAGCTTTCGAACACCCAGTTTGCGGGTGGTAGGGCCTTGTGCAAGGTCCGTCCGGATCGCTACCACCATCTTACTCGCTAATCCTGCCGCTAAGTAGCAGTGCTCGCACTGCTGTGTTCCGGTGCGGAGAGTAAGACAGCCGGGGAAATTACGGGCACAAGAGGCATTTCATCTTAGTCCTCTAGGTTGGCAACGCATCTGCAATCCCTTCGGGGTTGCGAGTGTCTATGGGCAGTGGTGATCACTTACCATCAGGTGACCCACTTGCTCGTTTGCCTTCCTATTCATATAAAAAAAAAAAAAGTATGTTTAAACATGTCATTTTGGTAAAAAACATTCTTCAGTAAACATTCGTCGTGGAGTGAACGGCAATATGCCAAAAGATGATATTGTTTTGTCTGAAAACACATCAAAACATACACATTATATTATTTTGTATAAAGAGCCGTGATCACACAATCGTCTTAAGTAGGTACCTAGGTACATGTAATTTGCCACGACACGACAGACTTTATAATCCTTTGGTTATTTACCTTTATTTACCGAGGACTGTACGAGTATCTTCCATGCTGGTCTGGGAGCAAAGAAAAAACATAGAATGTACCAGTTGCTTGTCTACCCGCGCAGATGGTAAAAGCCCATCGAGGGAATGGGCGAAAATAATAGGAATCATGTTATAGGCGATGAGGCTAGCAACTCATCACTATTTTGATTCCATTTTCCACCAATACGCCCACAATCTTGCTAAATGTGGCCTGTAGGTACCTGTTACCTTAGGCTCTGTCTACCCCGTAAGGGATAAGGACGTGATTTGTGTATGTATGTGTGTGTATGTACGAGTATTTGTGCTTACCAAAATACCAGAGACCTTGCACTCATCCATAATTGTTCTTGTATGACATTAGTTCCGTATGGGTGATTCAGCATTGAAGGTAATTTTGCTAGTAATGATGTGAGTAGATTTATGGACACGGAAATAGTTATTCCTAAATAAACCTAGTTAGGCAATTATGATTTTATAAAGATCAGGCGCCCGATTTTTGAAAGCACACATCACTCGAAAGTACCACTCGAAAGTGGTATAAATCTATTTATATCTTCAAAACTGCAGTGCTAATAAAATTTTTGACAAGTTCACTAGTTCAATAAGAGCCGTAATTATCTTCTAAGCTACTCGTATTTCAAATTCAGCACAATTTTTCACCACTTTCGAGTAGTATTTTCACATATGTGCTTTAAAAATCGGGCCCCAGGATGCTGCATCGTCAGTAAAAGGTGTGCTTTTTCTTTGCTCCCAGACCAGCATGGCAGATACACACTGACACACGCTAAAACTAATGTTGTTTGATATTGTCATTCAATACAAATCTCCACAGTACAGGACATATTTTATTAACTATTTATAATCAAGGAAAGTAGAAGATTTCGGGATTTTGATTGTAGATGCATTTCGTTACGTGCAGGGAGGCTTCGCAGATGTCCTTGTATTGCTCCGCTGAAATGAGATAATGCAAGCCTTACAATCCGAAGGTAGAAGTGCTAATGCCGTTCTGCTTCAGTTTTTTCTTGTCTTTGTTAACACTTACGAACTTTCTTGCAAGCCGTCAGAGCTGCCTTAGCTGGTTCCTTGATTTCTTCGGGCAGCAGCAGGTCCGCTTGTTTCATGGCTGCTTCGTAGTTTATCTTTCCATTCTTGACCTATTAAACAAGTTCATTGAACTTTTTTTTTTAATTAGGTACATCAGGCTATATTTGTGTCCCACTGCTGGGCAAAGGCTCCCCTCTAGACCTCTATAAATACGTACACGATATATTAAAAAAAACAAATGTAAAAAATCTAAACTTAAAGTAAAAGATGATAAGTTTAAATATTCCTGTAACTTTTCGTACTTTAGCCTTTGCGATTGATCATCTAATTAAACAATACCTACTACTATTATATACGTTCTCAGTGCAATTGCTACTTAATTTTTTTTTAAGGTTGAAACGTGCAAATATTCGCACCAACTAACCTGATATACTTTTTGTGACATTCGGTATAAAAAATATATAATTATTCATGTAAAATGTGAGCTGGGTTGGTCGTTAATTATTGAAGTTGAAGATTATGCTAGATACTTTGTGCCGGGAAAATGCATTATTAACAAAGACTAGTAAATACGCAGAAAACACAAATGCCTGTAATATGCAAGACGTCATAGCAATCCTCTAAGAGATACTCGTTATTGAGACTCAGATAGTTATAGAATATGACTCCACAAAGTCTGAAAAATGTTAGCTTTGGTTTTTATCTGTTTTCTACTCGCTATTACAGTTTGTAGTTTTAGTTTAGAAAAATAAAAATCGATTCAGATTAGGGAACGATTTTCAACAGGTACTTACCTATTTAGTAAGTTATCTTTTTAATTTTTTTTTCTATTTTTTATATGAATAGGAAGGAAAACGAGCAAGTGGGTCACCTGATGGTAAGTGATCACCACTGCCCATAGACACCCGCAACCCCGGAGGGATTGCAGATGCGTTGCCAACCTAGAGGACTAAGATGAAATGCCTCTTATCTTATCTTATCTTATTAAAAAGCTCGTTAACTTACGGTGTTAGCCATTTTCATGACGCAGGCCATGTAGCACATGACTTCTTTCTCCTCAATGAAGACGCCATCTTTGATGGGGTCTATTTTTTCTAAATATTAAAAAAATAATTAGTGAATTAACTGTCCAAAGAAATTTATTTATTTATTTAATTAAACAGCAAACTTTGAAAGACATTTAGTGCTCATCTAGTCAACCAAGCTTTGGATGATATTTCGCATATCCAATCATCTACATGCCAAGTCTCATCGAAATTCGTGCACCCGTTTTAATAGGAAAGAGTAAAAAAAACACACAGAGACAGATAACTAACTTTCAAAAATTTCGCATTTCTAATAGGTATTTGTAGGATTAACTTACGCACTTAGTGTGTTGCTTATAGAGTTAATTTATACGGCATAAGTATAACTGTTGATGCTTACCGTCGTCGACATTGTTTTTTGGCTGGCAACTTTTTCTGATCATTTTCCCGGTATTCCTTATCTGCTTCATGGTCATCTGGCGTAAACAAAATAATAAGTTTACAAATTAACTTGACTTGTGATCATTAGCCTTTTTGTCTTTTTAAATCAAGGTCCAGTAGACAAGCATTTATTTGGGCAGGTACGTACAGTCAACCAATTTGATTCCTAAACCACCACAGAACTTTGTTACAGTACTGAAACAGACGGCTAAAGAGTGGAACTCTCTGCCGAGGTTAGTTTTTCCGGAACACTGTAATCTGGACATCTTTAAGGCCAAAGTGAACAGACACCTTCTAGGTAAACGTGTACCATCTTAGGCCTCATCTTCGCCTTCCATCGAGCGAGATTGTGGGCAAACGTAAGCCTATTTTATGTAAAAAAATTACGTCCTTCGATAAGTACTAACTTTCCGTATGCCAATTCTTCTACGAGTTGTAATATACATAAGATAAAACTTGCCATTTTCATTTCATCCTCTCGTTATACTTATTTCTAATACGAAAACCCTTATTTTGATTGATCAAGTGTCTATTAAAAAAAGTACAAGCTTATTTTGACTGCATATAGACAGTACCTATCCTACATTATGTGTATCTAATTTCGAGGCAATCCGACCACTGGAAGTGGATCCAAATTCACTCGCAAGATTTGACTCAAAAACGTGCATTAAGAAAATGAAATATTGCTCTTATTATTTAGAGTAGGAGTACTAGTAACAAACAATTAAATAGCTCACCGCTTCACAAAATGCCGTTAGTAATAAAAACTTCAAAATAAATAGAAACACCATTATTTAATATCGATGAGGACACGGCTTAAGATTGTCATGGCGAATTTATGGGCACCGCCGTTCTCACCGACTGCTTTATATCACATTAGATAATTGTAAGTAACACGTAGGATATTTAGCACTTCGAACTGTGACCACCATTTTTTGTTTGTGCGGACTCATTTTCGAAATGTGACGAGGAACTTAATACAACTAGTTTATTAATTAAAAAAATTGTAAAAGTACAGTTTTCTTTATTGCTAAAAGCTAATAGCAGTTATTAGGTTTAACTTGCGTACGAATTCACGAGAGACATTTTGCACATTTCCAGGGCGATGCGTTTGTAAAATCAGAAAACCGCGTTTTCCCAGAGATGAACCTAGCTAAATAAATTTTGTTGCCCAAAAAAACGTCTACATGTAGCAAATTTTATCGCAGAACCACCAGAATACTTATGTATTATTATAATAGCTATAAAAAAGGGAAAAATATTTCATTGATCGTGTGTCTCAAAAGTTAACCATTTAAACTATTGAGACACACAAAAAATAACAATTTTACGATCAATGAGTCATCTCATGTTTATTTAAAGTATCCATTCAAATATATTCCGCTCCGATGTAGGTATAGATATTTTTTGTAGAAAATTAATTAAATGCATTATTCCCTTGTGTTTTTTACTGGACACAATACGTAGTTGTGTGTTAAGTATGGTATATCTACTAGTGCGCGTTGCGTCGCATATGCGGAGAATTCGAAAACCTATTTCTTAATTAACATCAGCTGTTAGTAAGACTGTGTTTTTAAACTACATATGCTTGGCCACCCTTTTCACACTGCTAATGTGACCAATGCTTAGGTAATTGTCAAGTGTAATCCGTCAACTCATGCTTCCTCATTAACTGTTTACCTCTGAACTCCAAGCTGTAACAAAATTACAGGTATTTACAGAAAATTACATTGAGCAGTTCACGAGAGTCGAAAACAAGAACATTTTGTTCAATCTGATTATTTAACTGAACCTTTAATAGGGGGTGCGAGTCGGGTTACCTTTCACGTGTGGTCAAAAGCTGCGGTTCGTTTTTGGATCCGTCCGGGAGGAAGAGCAGTGCTTGGTTCGGTGCACCCTGGGCATCGGCTAATGATTTCCTGGCAGTTTCTGTGGGATATCATTGACCGTTGGCTAAAAGGGTGGGTCTTTGAACATTACCGTACAACTTTTCAGACATTTTGTCACAAGATTTCTTAATTATATTTTTGTTACTTTGACATTGGCGAAGTGGTCGTCGCTATAACGACTTCATACGCCACAAATAAGAAGAAGAAGAAGAAGAAGAAGAAGAACCTTTAATAGGATAACTTATTTTTTTTTGTAATATAGAGTGGCAAACGTGCAAGTGGGTCACCTGACGGTAAATGAACACTCATGGATAAATCGCAACACCAGACGACTGCAAATGCGTTGCCAGCCAAGAGGGAAGTAATTTCACCGGTTGTCTTACGAAACGCAGCATAGCAAGTACTGCTGCTTAGCGGCAGGATTAGCTAGTAAGATAGTGAGAATTGACTAGGATCCTGTCCTCAGTTAACGCTGCTTCCCTATTGGTGGATTTTTTCTAACACACTGCTTAGCCTTCTTACACAGTTCTGGAGCCTGGAAGATACGTAGTAAAATTACTCGGATCATCAAAAATCCAAAATCAAAATAAAAAAATATAATTATTTACATTTTTGCAAATTGGCCGCCAAGGGCTCTTTTACATGTCTTTTTTGAAACTACCAGCGTATTCGGAAAGAACATCATTGTCAAGAAGAATGCGCCGCAAGAAACTTGCCAGAAAGTAATTTTTTCAAAATAAAATACAGTAAGAATACATCATCATCTCTAGCCTATATAATGCTCCACTGCTGGGCACAGGCCTCCTTTCATAATGAGAGGAATTGGGGTATAGTTCCCACGCGAGCTCAAAGTAATAAATAAATGATACCGGTTAATATACTCATAATTTCTGCAAGCAACGCCTTGTGGCAACTGCCAATTTAGCGGAGTGAAAAATATGGAAAAAACTGCAGCGTAAGTCTATGATCTAGGCGTTCTCGAGACATCCTCAGTATACGTAATGAGATATAATAATAAGCAATTTTTTTTCTATCAAACACTCTCCTCTATTATCTACTAGCTTTTGCCTGCGACTTCGTCCGCACAGAATCAAAATTAGGGCTAAAACTTCTTCCTCTCTCCCATCGAAAATGTACAAAAACCAGCCAAATGCGAGTCGTACTTTAGCGCGAAGGATTGTGTAGGTACTACTTACCTACCTCAATGAAATAAACCAGTTTCTTGCATGGACATCCACTTTCCTTACTTTTATCCCATCGTTTAGTTCTACGGGAAATTCGAAAACTCCCTTTTTATGACGCCTATGTGATTTTCAAAGAACATGTTTATTAAATACAAAGTCTATATTTTCTATACCGAGGAGGAAATACCAAGAAACTATATTAGCAAGTCTTTCTTTCTTATTCCACGGGAATTCCGCAAAATCCGGAAATCAGTATTCAGATATCATAATTACCTACTGGTATGCCAAATTTAATGATTCTAGTAATAACAATTACGAAGATAAGAACATTTCAAAGTAATAATGTAAATACATTTTTCTCCTTATCCCGCGGGAATTCCGAAAAGTCTTGAAATTAATTTTCAGCAGTTATAATTCCCTACTTGTGTGCCAAAGTTAAAGACTCTAGTTTTAATAGTAATGGAGATTGGTTCCCTTTTCAGTGGACTTACAAACCCCATTTATTCCCTATCCCGTGGGAATTTTGAAAAATCCCTCCTTAGTGCACCTCTATGATACTGAAGAAATATTTATTTAAGTTGCAACTCTAGGCAGCTGCGATCTTTGACATGTCTTTCCGGGATAAAAAGTAGCCTATAGCTGGCCGGTGATTTTCTCAACAGATTATTAAAGTTTGCATCAAAATCCGTTCAGCCGTTTTTACGCGATGCGCTCGCAAATATACAGATAAACAGACAAAAATTCTAAAAACTGCTGCAACGTGTTCTGTTATCGATTCTAAGTACCCCAGCCAATTTTTTTTTAAATAACTTCCATGTACAGACTTTCGACTCTCTTCAGCTTTATTATATGTATAGATTACACGCCGTAGACAAACAAACGTCAGCATATAAATAGTAACCACTTTGCATATTTTTTCACAAGTTGGTATTCGTAATGAATATGCGAGCATTTGAGTTTTGTTTTTTCATCGGCTTTATCTTAAGTTTTTTGTTCTCCAATGTTGCTCAGGCGGTAAGCTGACTTGAATATAAATTAGTATCTATTTAGTTTTTTAGTGGGCTGGAGTCTTTTGTTAGCAAGTTGCCTATGACTAATAATATGTCACGTACGAAAGCGTTTTCAAGTTTCTATTACAACTTTTTACAAGGTGTCTTTTATCTAGCAATGTTCGTATGTACTTAATTTATCTATTTATTTATTTAATTGAGGTGTTCTACAGCGTTAAAATCATACTTATTCTAGTTTACAATGCGAGTCTTAAGCCCGATAACGGAACTCTCTAAGCGGTACACAATCATATGTCTCATATGACATCTGTCAGTTTAAAATTTTGCTAGTCAATTGTCACCCATTTCCATTGCTTGGATTGATTTGAAATGCGTATATGGATGACATTGTACCTAAGCTCGGCCAACAAAAAGCGCGACTAGCAAATAACTTGCATTAAAAACTTGTTCGGTCTTACGTTTTCATAGAGACAAGGATTGGGCACCTATGTAGTTAAATGTGTGATTTGCATCGTCAGCCACTGAATCTGGTAAAGTAGCAATCGCTTTCTCGTAATAACCAACAGAAAAATTAACAGACTTGTCTTTTAAGTATGTATGTACTTCACACAACATTGCTTGATACTCGCGTGACTGCGCTGAAATCTGCTCTCAAACGGCTGTGAAAATTGAGATATTACGTTGAAATATATAACCTTTCGTACAGATGACGAGACAACAGCTTAAAAATTCCGGAAAACTGATGAAAAAGTCGTGCATGCCGAAAAATGATGTGACAGAAGGTATTTTATACTTAGTTACTTATTCATAAATTTTTGTAAAGTCAAAGTTATCAATTTGGCACAAAATAATACCCAATTATTGTTTAAAGTCTAATGAGACATGATTTATAAAAATTATAAAAACCCATCGCTATTTTGATTATTCTTTCCTATCATCCTAAAAGTGGGCTTTAGGTCTACTAGACTACTTCGTAAGGGATAAATACGTGATTAATGTCTCTATATGTGTGTATAAAAACTGAAGCGAAACCGGACCGTCCCCGATTAATAAACGTGTGTAAAATAATAGAGCCTTTATAAAATATTAATAATTTGTAAATATTATTCCAGAACAAATTGGTCAAATAGAACAAGGGAAATTCATAGAGGAAAGAAATGTCATGTGTTACATAGCTTGTGTATACACTATGACGCAAGTGGTGAGTCAAAAATACTTAAGTTTCATTAAATTTTTAACGCCGTACAAATAGCCAAAGTAACTTAGTTCCAATTGGGTACTCCGTATAATGGGTCGGCTACAACTGCGCACGGCCGACAGCGCGGAGATTTGTCTGTACATTGAGCCGCCGAGACCCTCAACGCTCCGTGGTAACTTAGCAGCACACGCAATGTAAAATGAAAACGCTGTCTCGCCACTGTTTGCGTCTAGTTATGCTCGGGCCGTACATAACCTTTGTGGGTAACACACATCTCTTTTATTATGTTAGTTCAGTTTTTTAGATAATGGTTATGCTTAGGTGAAAAACAACAAGCTGAGCTACGAAGCAGTGCTCAAACAAGTAGACATGATGTTTCCACCGGACATGAGAGATGCCGTGAAGGCTGCGGCCGAAAAATGCAAAGATATGTGTAAGTCCTCTTACAAGTTTGTTTTAACCTAAATCTCGTAATTTTTAACCTCAGATCGAATAGTACCAAACCCAATAGGCACCGAACTCCAACAAATCAGTAAATAGCGCACACGAAATGTCTATGGTTATTTTTCAACATAACGCTATCGTGAGATCGTAAAATACTTAAAAATGAATCACTCACGTATCAAAGTCGATTGCTTGATGTGTTTTGGACTAATCCGTAGTCTTTCCATTCGGAATATTTGCCTCGGATCATTACCTATGATGTTTATTACGATTTGACGCATAATAAATAGGTACCATTTGACGCCGGTCCCAGGAATTGTTTCTTTTTTCCTCCTTACTAGACACGTGTTTTTTGTCTATTGCCGTACAGTTAAGAAGTTAAATAAGTGTTATAACAATTTGTCTAATTCATCATGTCCGTTTCTTCTGTTCCAGCTAAGAAATACAAAGACATATGCGAAGCGTCGTACTGGACTGCGAAGTGCATGTATGAATATGATCCGAAGAATTTCGTCTTCCCTTAATGTACCACAAGAAGTCTTATTCTAACTAGAATAAAATATTAGTTCAAATAAAATCTGCATTGTCTCTAACAATACATCTGTCTCAAGGAGTAAATTCTAAAGTCTGAAGCGAGGTGATAACGAATTCATTGCTTTCTATGGTTTTATATCTATCAAATATTACATTATCATATTGCCCTCTCTCTGTATTTGACTCTGGCACTGGTACAATGGCACTGGAGCAATGACAGCCTAACGCGAGAAAGGTTCTGTCCCTTTCTTACGTATAATTAAGAGTGAAGTGAGAATCTTGATTGCACTGAGAAGGGTCTAAGTGACTTACCCTCTTATTCATAAACGCTCTATAGGCTTCTGCTAACTTAGACATCGTATGTGCTTGTCTGTGAAAGGTAAATGTCAAAGTGACAGATAAGGACAAACAATTGCGAAGTTAGCAGAAGCCTACAGAGCGTTTATGAATAAGGGTAAACTCTACTAAAGGCAAAACTGGCCAGTATAAATATCTGCTAATGTTTCCTCATCTGTGCTCCCAGGAAACGTGAAGATGTGTTTTTACACAACATAAGACAACCTGGCTTGTAAAATATTGAATGTTTTGATAACGACGAGCCAACCACGTAACCAGTACTTATAACTTTAAGCAGGGTAAACGCATAATAGCATAGTTACTTGCAAGCCGCGTTTAGCAAACCTGCAATTTGCGATGAAAAATTAACGGTTGAACCAAATGTGATAGCATGTCATCAAATTTTTGGGTATAAAATGATGAGCTGAAGTAACTTCATGATTTAGTTTTAATTTAAGTTCGTAAAATAATACACGTTTTTAAAGTTTTTTATGAATGGTAACATTAAAAACAGGATGCATATTTTAACATTACGCTTAGTGTTGCTCGCGGTATGTTGTCATTCAGCTTATGGGGTGAGTGAATCAGTATCTTTCTGCACAGTTTTTGTACTTGCTTTAAGCAGATTAGTTCAAAAGATGTCACTTGCTTCCTCGAGATAGTTAATATCTGCGAGATCAAAAACGGTTTTAAAATGGGTTTTAATATAAAACGTTTCTGTTTAGATGACCCGAGCGCAACTCAAGAAAACAATGACAGTCATGAAGAAGCAGTGTATACCGAAAGTAGGAGTGGCAGAAGGTAAGACTTTAAATTGGCATTGTTCATTTTTTTTAGTATGCTCCAATTCGAAAATCATTTCGAGGAAAACCATCAATTATCCGATTTATCTTGTCCGATTTCAAAAATACTTTATGATTGCAGATATTTTTGTAAAAGTACTTTGAACCTTTGTTTGACCGAACGACCGGGTTTTTAGACAGAATCCAGCATCGAATGTTTGCCACAAAAATGAAAAAAAAAGTTTGGCTACGGCAACTGTCACGTGTCACTGTCAAATCTACAAAACCATAGACAAAGCCGTTTTTTTTATAGCCAGCCGAACGAAGGCGATTGGGATTCTGTCTAAATTCACGAATTATCAAACAGCGAAAAAATATTTATTATTAATTAACAAAGCTACGTAAAAGCATAATATTCAAATTAGTTGCTTGAAATAGTCCATTTTATCAAATAAAGGTGTTAAAAGCACAGCTTAAAAATAATGAACAATGCCAATTGTTGTATGTAGTCCCTACATTGATATCTATTCAAGAGATCTCAATTAGGTACAACATCACATCTACATCTACATCTGTTCATGTACCAGTCATATACAATGAGCCTAATTGTTTGGTAAAGATAAGCAAGCGCTCACAATTCCTCTGATTTGTACAGAGTCTACTGGTAGTGGTAATTAACCGTAATTGCAATATCTAATTGTATAGGCAAAATGAGTACAGTAGAACCACGATTTTCCGAACTACTTGGGACCGAAACTAGTTCAGATAATGGAAATGTGGGATTTTTGGCACGAAACCAAACAAAAGCGACTCCATTTTAAATTCAATAAAACCTCCATAAAACACTTGAAAAAATTCGAATGCCATTTTGTATTTTTTTTTATAAAATAAACTCAACGCATTTTTGAGCGGCTATTTTTCGCAGTAGTTTGAGAAGAAGTTGCGTTGGGCTAAAATCTTCTTCAGAGCAACAAACTAACCTTCGGATAAACTAAGCCAGTGTTCGGAAAATTGAGGGTTCGAATAATTAAGTTCTACTTTATAGTTTTTCTAGTGTATCTGTATAATTTCGGAAATGAATTAAATATTTTTATTAGTAATACTGTACCGACAGCATACTCCACGGTTTTATAAAGTCCTTGCGCTTGGCTTACATACCTCATTTCTTCATTCTTGTACAGGATACTGATACCGTTTAAAATGCTAGTACAACTATAGCACTAAAAATGAATGTTTACCTATGTTGTAGATAAAGTTGCCAGAATAGAACAAGGTGTGTTCCCGGAGGACCGAAGCGTTATGTGCTACGTAGCGTGTATCTATAAGACTATTCAAGTGGTAAGTTCGATTTAAAATGCTTGCCGTGGTATTAACAGTAGATGTCGGCTAAGTTATGTGATTTAAAAACCAATACCAAGACCGTAAAATACAGTTATGACTCTTTAGAATCAGGCTAGTACATACAAACTTTTTGTTTTATTTTTTTTCTAATCAAAACCAGGTCACTAGTTTAAGTTCAGGGACCCGATTTCTGAAAGCACATGTGTGAAAATATCACTCGAAAGTGGTGAAAAATTGATTTATACCACTTCCGAGTATAAGATATAATTAGATTTAGGTATATCACTTTCAAGTAATATAAATCTATTTATAAAAAATGTGAATAAGTGAAAATACCACTCGAAAGTGGCGTAAATCTGTTTATATCTTCAAAACTACATCTCTAATCAAATTTTTGTCTAGGTCACAAGATTATTGAGAGTCGTAAGTATCTTCTAAGCTACTTGTATCTGAAATTCAGCACAATTTTTCCCCACTTTCGAGTGGTATTTTCACACCTGTACTTTCAAAAATCGGCCCCCTGAACACGTTACTAATCGAGTAGGAAGTCACCAATTTGATTATTTATTTACGTATTGAGTTGTTAATGTACTACGAGGTGTTTTTATACGTAACAAATGTCCATAGTTATTTATTAAACGTACCTCCAAGCATGCATAACGTGCGTCATGACGTGCAAAAAGTTTTAATATTAGTTTCGTCTAAAATGTTTTAAAGTCCATTCCGATCGTTTTTTTGTACGTGCCTCGATTTAATTATTTCGTAAATCTATGTTCACTAACAAGACCTACAGGCCACGTTTAGCAAGACACTGAGGGCGTAGAGGTGGAAAGTGAAATCAAAATAGTGATGGGTTGCTAGCCGCATCGCCTATAACATTTTTCGCCCATTCCCTCGATGGGTTTTTACTATTTGCGCGGGAAGAGAAGCAACTGGTTACTGGTTAGGCTTTGTCTACCCCGTAAGGGATAAAGACGTGATTTGTGTATGTGTGTATGTTCACTAAAACCAGGGTCTGCTACCAAGTTCCAAGTTAGAAGTTCGTATTATACCATCCCTCTCAATCTCATAATGAAACGCTATTAGTACGAGCGGGATGCCACGATTCTAATTTTAAATTTCTAATTATGCGTAATTACGGAGTAATGAAATTTTCGGTTAAGAAGTTTTACGGGCAAATTGATCTAGGAAGTACCTAGCGGAAAGAAAACTCTGGATTTTTTTTCCCCAGTTTCGAAACCATGAACTTTGTTCGGTCGCCCATATACAGTGATAACATAAATAGATGAACAAATAAGTTGTTACAGGACATAACTGGCCTTGCATGTAGAAAATGGATTTAAATAACTACAAACATAGATTAACTAGACTTTGACCGCCCATTTGTAAACAGCCAGACACGCCGACTTCGACATTTAGAAGTACTAAGTCCAATAGTAGTCCAACGTCCAATGTTCAATGTCGTGGTCCGATAAAAAATCAAAGCAAAACCATACCGCAAAAAAAACATCAAATTGATGAGATGAGATATTTTAAAGGTTTGATTATGTGACTATGGCCAAAAAAGTTTAATTGCTAAGCACGTAACAGTAGAAAAGAATCTCGTTTGCTTGCCCCTAAATACATAGACATACATACTTACATATATTACGTCTGTATCCCTTACGGGTAACAAAACCTTAAGGCCACGTTTAGCATGATTAAGGGCGTATAGGTGGAAAGGGAAATCAAAATAGTGATGGGTTGCTAGCCGCATCGCCTGTAACATGATTCCTAAGACTTTCGCCCATTCCCTCGATGGGCTTTTACCATCTGCGCGGAAAGAGAAGCAACTGGTAAATTCTATGTTTTTTCGTAATCCCAGACCAGCATGGAAGAAATATCAGATACAAATACCCTGCTGTATTTTTTTTAATTATTTATTTAGTATGTATAACTTTAAGCAAGCAATACTTCTTTGTTCATTTACTTAAATTTGATATACGAGTACAAAACTTAAAACTAAATAAATATACCTAACTATAAAAAGAAAACACCATCTAAAACCCTCCTGAGGCTTTTTGGGTTGCGTAAAATCGATCTATCTAGCTAGGTCTCATTTTTTTAGTTTTTTTTTTAAATATACTAGCTTTATAAAAAATGGATCTTAGATAATTTTAATAACTTAAACAAGTGCTTTTGTTCCATGTTCTTGTATGTTTTTTAAACAGTTTTTTTTTCTATGTAGACGATTTTAGTTGTAAAAATTTATCTTCCTTATTTAGCGTCCTAATCTTGCTTTTCTGACCATAACAGGTTAAAAACAACAAGTTGAATAAAGATATGATATCGAAACAAGTCGATATTATGTACCCGGTAGAGATGAGGGCTGGCGTCAAAAAATCTGTTGCAAAATGCGTCGATATTCGTAAGTACACTTTAATTAATAGAACATTTTTATTTGAACTAAAATGTGTTAACCTAGTTCGCGTATTGGCGAGAAGAGGACCACTATAGTTGGTTTACGATTTTTCATTTATTCGTTATAGAATTTAACTAAAACAGAGCCAATTCAAATTTAGGGTTAAGACTAGTAGCAGTGTTAACGCTATATATAGGCAGGGAGATGTATTTTCTCCATCTCTCCGAAAGCCTTGAATGTGGTAAAGTGGAATGAATTTCTTTCATATTGTCTAGTGTGAACCAAAAGTCAAACCCCAAGATGTCCACAAATCTTGTGTATGGGCCGGACACTGACCAAGAATTAAGATGAACGGCAGTGGTGTCCGGCCAAGCTCAAAGGCTTTTGAGCTTGGCTGAAGAGGTTATATTTATTCCAACCCTGTTGAGCGCAGCTGCAGTGCCCGATTCAGGGGAGTGACTTTTGAAGGAAAATTTGGCCTGTTTTTTTTATTGTAATGTACTTATTCTAAGCAAATAAAGATTATTATTATTATTATCGTTTCTGGGTGCTTAAATTACGTTGTAATTTTGTTTAATGAGTCGACCGAGATACTTAAAATGAAATATTTTTTTCAGAGGATAACTATGAAGACGAATGCGAGCGTGTGTTCTACGCCACCAAATGTTTATACGAAGACGATCCACCGAATTTCATATTTCCATGATTAGCTACTTCACTAAGCACTTTTGTGTTCTAAAAGTATTATTAATTTGTGCGAATTCACAACTTAATTTATTGTAAGTAGAGAGCGGATTTGAAGTAGCGATCTCAATATTTACATTGAGATGGCTGGTATATGTTTAAACACAATACTATGTTTAAACACAAAAATAATGTAACTTATCGCAAAAAAAAGTAAAAACCTTTTTGGAAGCTTTTGTAAATATTGGGCAAAAATTAAGATGATAATAAACAACATCATCTTGATAATTTTTGAAATAGTTATTTTTTAAGTTCTTCTTCTTTAATATTTCTTCTGCACAATGCACAGTAAAAAAAATTATTACGACTCAAAGAAATGAAAATTGAGAATAATTCACTTCCACAATTAACAAATTGCACTAGTCATATCCGTAATAAATATTGAGATCGCTACTTCAAATCCGCTCTCTAAGTATAAGTGTTAATATCAATAAAATAATGACGTTATAATTATTATCATAATTGCCTCTATTTGTGTCCCACTGCTGGGCAAAGGGCTCGACCTCCACATCTCCCTATCCTTAATTTAGTGAAAATACATTAGTTTATAGAAACCTCTGTCACTTTTTTATGTAGGAACTCTCATAAAAATGCCTTATCTTGGTCAAATATACATGTAATCAAAGTATAATAGCTAAAAGCAGCCTTATTCAATTAATATTTGTGTATTAATTTTTAATTATAAGCTTCGGTTTCGACAACTCGTGCATTTCATTGACTTGGCTGAGAAACTTCAGTGCATCAACATAATACATAGGTGAAAAAAAACTCTGTCTTTATTTGTTGAAGGAAGTGTTAATTTAATTTAAATAGCCCGTTATTAACATGACTAAATGAACAGTATGTTACTAACGACACCTTTGCTTGCAATTAAACATGCAAATGGCTTTATATAAAACGCCATACGATCTATCTTGAGAATTCTTTGTCTTTCAATACTTGCGAGTATCCAAAGATAAATTGTATGTGAGATTTTGTGATTTGACAAACATGTATTTAACTCGGGCTTACTTTGTATTTGTGTGCATGATATTTTTTGCGTCGGATGCCACCGCGGTAAGAAAAAATCTTTTTTAAAAAAGTAACGTTTTCTTCGGTTTTATTTTTATTTAATTAATTCTTGTAGATGAACAGACAACAACTAAAAAATTCAGGGAAACTTTTAAAGAAAACTTGCATGCCCAAACATGATGTCACTGAAGGTAATTATTTTCAAACACTTACTTAAATTTTGACATAAATTTTCAAGTTACAAATTAGTAAATAACATTACTTTCACAGATCAAGTAGGAAAGATAGACCAAGGAAAGTTTTTAGAGGAAAAAAATGTCATGTGCTATGTCGCTTGCATTTATTCGGTCGGCGGGGCGGTAAGTAAATTAACAAGATTTGGATTGAACATTCTCGAATACTAACTGTGTACTAATATAGTTAAGCGTAATAATCAGCTGCGTGGCATCCAGATCTAGATCATTTTTGGTAGCTATCGGCCAATTACGCAATCCTAATCCTAGTAATCCTATTCTTACTAATTTTATAAATGAAAGTTTGTGACGATGTGACGATGTGAGTGAGTATGTTTGTTCCTTCTTCACGCTGAAATGACTGGACGGATTTGGATAAAGCTTGGCGCGGAGATAGCTGGTACCCTAGATTGAAACATAGGCTACTTTTTATCCCGGAAAACTGAATAGTTCCCGCAAGATAGTGATAAAAGTGTGAAAGATCGTAGCCACCTAGAGTCGGAAAGTAAATAATTATGGCAGAATATATTATGAACATTAGTTCTTAAGTCTAATTCTACACGGACAAAGTCGCCGGCAGAAGCCATTATCGATAAATATCGAAAAAAATTCAGATCTTAAATATATGTTTCATCATCAACCAGCGTTGGGTAACACGACATGTTATATTTTTAACATTAACTATAATCTTTTTCTAGGTGAAGAACAATAAAATTGTGCACGAGGCTATGATTAAACAAGTGGACATGATGTTTCCGGCCGAGATGAAGGACCATGTAAAAGCGGCCATGGAGAATTGCAAAGGCGTTGGTAAATGCTTTTTTATGTTTATTTTGTATCCCATTGAACAGTAGCTTGTGAGGGAGGCCTCACCACCTGTCTCTACCTTTTGCAAATTTCTTAAGCTCAAGTTCCAAATCTTTCGGCTCTATCACTTTTTTGTTCTGTCTCAAAGTAGCGTTCAAGTACGTTATCTGCAGCCAAAATTATGACCAATTAATTCAGCAAGTTGCTGAAGAGTTTATAAAAAAGTTTTTAAGAATGAGATAAATTGCGCATATTTAGTCAAAGACGAAATAGGTCAAAATTATGTTAAAATTTCATACAAACACTTTCTTCTTGTTTTTTTCCAGCCAAGAAATATAAGGACATTTGTGAAGCGTGCTTTTACACCGCCAAGTGTCTTTACGAGACCGACCCAGCCAATTTCATGTTTCCTTGATCGACGATAATTATTATTGATTTTAGTAAAAATGTTTCAAGGAATACAATGATTTTTATTATTCGTATAGTTTCCACAGAAACTAATAGATACCGATGGATACATAAAGTTCGACTAATATGCCCAATCTGAATTTATCACAAGATAGGTAAAAAAAAATTCTAACAGAAAATGCGGCTCGTATTTTTAAAAATTACTTAGAAGAAATGAATGAAATGGATTGAGGCATTATCAGGACCCCATGTAAAGATCCATAAGTAAGTAATTAGTTACAAGCTAAACACGAAAAAGGTATGTTAATTGGTAAAGTAAGCTGTATAAACACAGGGAAATCTTGTCTGATTACATATTAGTTTTGTTAATAAGTGGAATTATTATCTTGATTAGTACTAGCTTCAGTAAACACACAGTATCGTACTCTAATCAGGGAAAATTAGCTTCCTTTAAATGGTAAAGAAGAAACATATGACGGCTTGTTAAGTTAAGGTAACAGACGCGAGTGGTCATGGGACGAAATGATTGGCTTTTTCTGATGGTGGTTGTGGCTTTAGTCCATGGCATAAACGCTGTAAGTTCTGTTTTTAATTATTATGTAGGCTTAAAAACAGGCAAGGCTGCAAAGTTTTACTGCCGCCATATCTTCTGCGTTTCTGCTAAAATTTAACTCAATAAAAGGTTAACTTGCTGCGAAGTCACATACGCAGACATATCTTAGTATAGGAAGGTAATGGTTTTAGTTTAAGGACGTACGAATATTAGTGAAGTTTGGTAATGCAGAAGATACGGCTTCGCGGCTTCACCAAATATTTTAAATATATGTATTTATTTACGTTTATTTACATCACACATCATTCAGGAGTTCTCTCCAATGACAACCACAACTTAACTTGATATAGCGCGAAGACATAGGGATCGGTAGTGCAATGCTAATGCATTTACCCACCTGAACGTGATACATCTACCTTGAAAGTAATATGTAAAATTTAATGTTTAAAATCAGTTTCATGAAATTCTTCATGACTGGATTTAAGTGATATATTTTATCCATAAGTGTTTGGCGCTTAATTTTAGTTTGACTTAGATGTACGAGTTTGATTAGTCCAATCATTTCCGGGTTAATGTTATACTTCCTATCATCACTACATAGTATAAAACAAAGTCCCTTTCCGCCGTCTGTCTGTCTGTTTTTGTTCTTAACGGATTTTGATGCAATTTTTTTTATAGATAGAGTGATTCACAAGGAAGGTTTACAAGTATAATTCTACGCAGACGAAGTCGCTGGCAGAAGCAAGTCATAATCATAATATTAATTTCTCAACACTTAACAAACATTTGTTTTTATGCTATGTAATAATATCATGATCATCAAATATTTATTACAGTTGACAAGACAACAATTGAAAAAGTCGTCACAAATGTTTAAAAAGAAATGTATGGCAAAAATAGACGTCACAGAAGGTAAGAAACAGTGTTCAGTGATAGCCAGGAAGAATTAAATTCGAATTAAACTATATAAAATTTTAACAAATGAATTTCGTATTTACCTAATGTTGATAAAAAATAAGTCACTGGCAGCAAAAAATTAATATAACAGTCCTGTAGGCTTATTACCTAACTCGCTCGCAATCGCCATCGTGTTCATTTTGACAGTTCTTGTATGAATGTGACAGCTAGCTGATTCCGATGCCAATTGTCAGCCCATACATGAACTGTCAAAATGAACACGATGGCGATTGCGAGCGAGTTGGGTAATAAGCCTACTGATTTAGAACAAATCTAACGAAACTGCCATAGTTATATGATGATGATGAAATGATACTTTCAACGAAGAGTAAATATAATACATTTATTTATTTTTATTTCATTTATTTGAGAAGAAGTAAGTAGTGAGAAGGTTAAATTAATCTGACGCTCTTGCAGATATGATCGGAGATATAGACAAAGGAAAGTTTATCGAAGACAAGAATGTGATGTGTTACATCGCATGTGTGTATCAAATGGCACAAGTTGTGAGTGAACACCTGAATTCAATATAAAAATACCCCTGACCTTGCGTTGAATGTGAAATGTGTATGTTTCAGATAAAAAATAATAAATTGAGCTACGAAGCCTCCATGAAACAGGTCGATTTGATGTATCCCGCGGAAATGAAGGACGCTGTGAAAAAATCAATAGAAAATTGTAAAGACGTATGTGAGTATTAAAAAAAATATTTATTAAGTTCTTCATTAGTCGCGTGCCCACGTCTTGAAATATTTGATTCCCATTTCCCAAAATGAGATCCGAGGTATTTTTAAAGAGTAGGCCTTTAAAATTTCCAGACGTAGGTACCTAATCTTAACATCTATAAAAAACAGACACACCGTTTCAGGTTATGTTTTGTACGGATGTGACAGTTGTCAAATAAGATATTAGAAGGCCACTTTAATCAAAATGAAACAATGATACCTATATAAATCATAGTCTCGAGATAACTCCAACAACATCTCATTTAGATCATCTTTACCGGCCCGGTTAAAAATAGATTAACTTGTTGTTGCAAAAACCTAGAAATTTATTTATCTGTGCAGTCGCAAGGTGAATGGACGTTGTTTTGATAATAATGGAACCACAGTTCAAAGTGTTTATTCTCAAATTGGCGTTGGTGTACTGAGTAATAAACATTACTTACCGACTTCGTGTAAACTTTATCGCTACTCTGATCGAACAAAAATAATTAAAAAGCTTCATTTGTTTAAATTTTAATCTTGTCCATCATTTTTTCTGTTTGTGAAATCACACCATAATAATTATGTCCAGTGGTTTAACAATTACACTTCACGCCATCACAATTAGATGGAAAATAAATATCATATACTTGTGTGTGATTAACTTCATGTTTATTTGCAGCCAAGAAATACAAAGACCTGTGTGAAGCCTCATACTGGACGGCGAAATGTATTTACGAAGACGACCCGAAGAACTTCGTGTTTGCGTAGAACGTTAGACAATAAACATTTATTTTAGTATGTCTTGAGTTTTTTTCCTTAATGTCTTCTGCGAATTAGAAAACAAAAATTAAGATTCCAAGAAACAATGTCGAAAGACTGAGCCGAATGCATAATATGTGCAATAAATAAAGCATTAGGTATTTGTATGGTTATTTTTATCGATGCATGTACTGCGTACGCACTATTTGAATCAAGAACTATGTATGTGTTCTTACAATCAAAATCACAGTTGCATTTGTCCTTGGCAGACATTTGGCGTGTTATAATAATTTAGTAGCTGTTGCCCGCGACTGCGCCTGCGCAGAATTATAGTTTGTATCCCAGGCAGACTTCTCCTGACACTTCCAACAATTATCGTTATATTAAAAAAAAAACAATCACTACATAGTATAAAACAAAGTCGCTGTCGCTGTTTGTCCGTCCCTATGTATGCTTAAATCTTTAAAACCACGCAACGGATTTTGAAGCGGTTTTTTTAATAGATAGAGTGATTCAAGAGGAAGGTTTATATGTATAATTCTACGCAGACGAAGTCGCGGGCAGAAGCTAGTTATCTATAAACCTTCACAAATTACTTAAATCTTTTTCGTGGAGCACTCTATGGATTGGTTAAAACTGTATGAAAATCCGTTACGTAGTTTTAGAGTTAATCACAAATAGACAGACATACGCGGCGGAGGTTCGTTTTATAATATGTAGTGAATAGAGTGACCGAAACTCTTTCGCTATTTTCCGAGTTTACCGTTGAGTTTTTTACACGATAAGACCTATATAATCAATATAGTTATATGATAAGCAAAACTTAGCCATTACAAAAGTTCACCGAAATCGTCAGACCAGTAAAGTTAACATGAAGCCTATACATAAAAGTAAATACAAAAATAGCGGGTGGTAGGGCCTTGTGCAAGGTCCGTCCGGATCGCTACCACCATCTTACTCGCTAATCCCGCCGCTAAGTAGCAGTGCTTGCACTGCTGTGTTCCGGTGTGGAGAGTAAGACAGCCGGGGAAATTACGGGCACAAGAGGCATTGCATCTTAGTCCTCTAGGTTGGCAACGCATTTGCAATCCCTCCGGGGTTGCGGCTGTCTATGGGCCGTGGTGATCACTTACCATCAGGTGACCCACTTGCTCGTTTGCCTTCCTATTCATATAAAAAAAAAAAATTGCTCGTTGAAAATAATTTTAGTTTTTTTTTATAGTGGCTGTAAAAAGTTCAAGATCAGTCAGAGAACCTTTTGCTTTTCCGTACATAACAACAAATAACCCTACTGGGTATAACGGAAAAATACAAAGTCATCTTCTTGGTCACGTAATTACCTAGACAGGAAAAAAACGTGACCTACGATTATGTCTGTGCTGATCACAGTGTATTGTTTCTTAGATCTAGGAGATACCAAACGTGTTATCATCTTATCATAAAAATACGAGTTGCTACAAAGTTGAAAAGAAAACGATTTTATAAGCGATCTGAATGACAAGGATGAGCAAATGTCACAAAATCTTACTCTGAGCGACCACAACTATCCCTTTCACCATTGGAATTTGGTTCCCTCGAGAGTCACAGCGAGCGGTCGACTTATTTCTATCTTCCTACCCAGCAATCTACTCCATGTCAGAGACTGAGAACTTATAGTGTTACCCTTAAAAGCACTTCAGGTTTAATACTAAAAATATGTAAAATACCCTCACCGACATAGCCAAGCGAATTAGCTGGTTGAAGTGGAAATGGGCTGGCCATATAGCACGGAGAACGTTGGGGCCGAAAGGTTCTCGAGTGGAGATAGGGGACGCAGCGTAGGACGTCCACCAGTGCCGGATTTATATTTTTTATGTGTGTAGGCCACTTTTTTCCGCCGCCCCATGTACATACATATCATGATAAAACCGTGTGGCCGTCGTCTGAAATCTGTCGCCCCTAGGCCGCGGTCTATACGGCCTATTTATAAATCCAGGACTGACGTCCACTTACAAGGTGGACGGATGACCAGGTTAAAGTCGCGGGTTCACGGTGGATGCAAGCCGCTTCCAAACGAGGCAACTGGAGGTCTATAGGGGAAGCCTATGTCCAACAGTGGACGCCCTATGGCTGGATGTAAAATAATAAATGTGTTTAAGTTGTAGTACTCGATTACGGAAAAGTTAGTAGAAACTATAGTTTCTATTGGACCAGTATGCTTAGTGTAAGTTTTTGGTCACAAAATTCGTCTCGAACCCGTCTGCGTTAAAATGTCAAATGCTATGTGAACGGTTTGTTGCCGTTTCGATCCGCAAGTGGCGCTGCCAAGTTTTCCATAGTAATTGAGGCGTTTACGTGAACGCGATGGAGACGTTTTTATATGCGAAAATATAGAGGCTCTGAGGAGTGCTTTTTTTAATCAATCGATGGATGTATGAGGTGTTTTCCATGACTTGACTTCACTATATCGTAGAGCCGATAAAGCCGATCGAAGGAATGTGCGGAAATCTTAGGAATCATTTATTAGGCGATGCGGCTAGCAACCCATCACTATTTTGATTCCTTTTCCACTTCCACCTATGCGCCCACACTCATGCTAAGCGTGGCCCTTGGGTCTTGTTACCCTGGGCTCTGTCTATCCCGTAAGGGATAAACAAATAATTTATGTATGTATGTAAATATTTAAAAAACTTTGAGTTTTGAAAGTCGTCCAAATTTGGGGTGCACAATTTTCACGACTTCTTACTACTTACTTCTACTTTTCAGAGTAGTCTGGTGTTCGTTTTTAAACTGTCTTGTATGTCCTTACCGTGTTCCAAGTTGGAAGTTATGCCTTGAATTTCTTATTTTATGCCCAATCTGTGGATGTCTAAGTTGTAAGATGGTAGTAGGTCAATAGCTCGCCTTCTTCACCCACTGGTGTCTGTGCCTGGCTGCCGTGACACCCTAAACCACAAACGCGGTCACATGGCATGTTATTCGCATGATTTATCTCCTAAGTCGTTAACCGTTTGAACGCCAAGAACGTCTAAAGGTATCGTATTTTCATTATTTTCATACTTTATGCGGTTTGTGGTCTGGGCTACCACACCCACCCATTGTAGTTGATAATGACGTCAAAGCGCCACCTAGTTGAAAATAACAATGAAATGCGAACCAGTCTGCTGTTTGAAACGTGACATTAATAGACATTATAATAAAAATAATAAAACATGCCTTATTTTTCGAAAAGTAAATGACTACATAAGTATACATACATACACAAGTCACGTCTTTGTCCCTTACGGGGTAGACTGGGCCCCAGACCTAAAGGCCGCCTCTAGCAACCCATCTTTAATTTGAGTCCCCTTTCCACCTATACGTCCACAATCATGCTAAACGTGGCCTTTGGGTATTGTTACCTTAGGGCCTGTTTACCCCGTAAGGGATAAAGACGTGATTTATGTATGTATATATATGAGATGAGCCCGTAGAGCAAGTGAAGCGTTTAGAGTTGACTGGAAGAGACAACTATCCCTTAAAGGGATAACTTCGCCTGTGTACCTACATAAATTTTAATATTTGTCAGTTATGTTTGTTTTTGCATTTTGTACAATAAAGGTCGATAGGGGAGGCCTTTGCCCAGCGGTGGAACACAAATACTTAAACAGAAATACCCATGACTCGGGCGCAAATTCAGCATACAATTGTCGGTCCCTGCCAGGATTTGAACACAGGACCTTTAGCTCCATAGTCAGGGTCGCTAACCACTAGGCCGATCAGTCGTCAAAATGATAACACATATTGAAAATGTGCTACATTTTGCTTTGCTTTATGCCAAAAATATTTAATCAAACTTGTCTAGAAACAAAAACCGAACAATAAAAAAAACTGGAAGCCACGGTGACGCTCATTTGTTTACGTTTGTTAAGAAAATCTGTGACTAAATTGCTTTTCCTGAATTATTTCGTTTGTCTATTGTACAGCATCTGTACTAAGTAAATGGTTAATGACTTTGTAGATTTGGCCGCCTTGTGTTTTCCTTGTGTAGGTGTTTAGACAAAAAACGCTGCACGGGATTATATAAATGGTTGGCCCGCCAGGGTCTGACCACAATTCAGTAATCCTTCGCCGAGTTCGGGTATCAAATTAGTAACTTAAATATTTTAAACTTTTGTCATTAAAATGGCTTCCTCTCTGTATACTGTGTTGGTTGTGGCTTTCTTCGCCGCGTCGCTGGAAAATTGCTCCGTAAGTTATTAAGATTAAGGTTTTTATTTTATTTCTAAAATTTATTATATATTTAAATAAACATTGAATTCAAATAAATACAACATTTAGGTTAAAGAATAAATAATTAGAATGATTATACCTACATTTTTATATTGTCAAAAAAGTACGTAGGTATGTAAATTAGAAGAAAAATATTTTTTAATTATTTTTTTTCGCTACGCCTTGATCTCTTTTGTATAATACCGACAAAAGAACTTCTACACTAATCTATACATTTGATATTATTACAAAGATTTGATGGTTTGCATTGAACAAGCTCCGAAATTACTGAACCGATTTGAAAAATTCTTTCACCATTAGGATCCTAAACTATTCCTGATGATGATGAAGGCTATACTTACATAATTCCACGCGGACGAAGTCGTGAGCAACAGCTAGTTTTGAATAAATAATTATCACGGAATATTTAATACCAATTGACCTAGTCCCAAACTAAGCAATGCTTGTACAGTCAGCGTCATATAGTTTAAACCTTTCGTTTTGACCAATAGTTCGGTACACCATAGAAATAACATGGCGTGCCGATCTATTTGGTCACCATGAATTAATACTATATGACACTGACTGTACTATGGGTACTAAATAGACCACGCATAAAATACTTAAATAGATAAATACTTAAGTACTTAAATACATAATTAAACATCCAAGACCAGGGAACAAACATTCGTATTTTTCATACATAATTCTACCTCGACCGTGGATCGAACCCGGGACCTGCTTTACAGTCGTTCTCGAACCTCTAGGCCAGGGGTCGCCAATTAGTTTTGCTCGGGGTCCGTTTTAAGAAATAAAATGACCATCGCGGTCCGCACATTTTATAAAAAAATTTTTAGCTCGTTTGTTAGCTCATAGCCTCGCCCGGCCCTTTAGAAATTGACGTCAACAAAGATAGTTCGGGGGATTCCTTTTTATTAAATTACGTACTCAGTAGTGCAAGTAGCTGTGTTCTCGCGGTCCGTAAATAATGGGTCGGCGATCCGGATGCGGACCGTGGTCCGCCATTTGGCGACCCCTGCTCTAGGCTATACGACCGTCAAAAGAGGATTATACCACTGATTATAATTTGCGTTATTCAAGGCACTGTCGGACGAGAACAAAGCTGCAATCAAGGAGAAGCTCACAGCGCACATTAATGAATGTGGACCAGACTATGGCATCACACCGGAATCCTTGAAAGAGTTCAAGGCCCAAAACAAGCAGCCCGACGACACCAACAAATGCTTCTTTGCCTGTATGTTCAAGAAGATCGGGTTGGTAAGTAAATCAAACTTTATGCTACATTATTTTCACGAATACTTACTATAACCTCCTGACAACTCACGTTCTATAGTAGTACAATAGAAAGTATGGCTGATAGTTACTGATAATGGAAAGAAAGAAAGAAAGAAATAAGACATTTGTTCCTTCTTGCAAGACACACAAATATAAGAGAATATACACGATTTTATAGAAAAAAAACTAAAAAAAACACAGACATGAAAAATAGATCATCAGCGTTATGTGTGTCTTCGCAAAAGTGAAACGGTCGCTGGCTCAGCGGACTGTATAAGGAGTAAATGGAGTATGATGGACACACCTAAACGTAATAATATTTAATTATTTAAAGGCAAAAGTATATGACAGTAATTCAAACACAGTGGTGGCACAAGGCAGACTGAGTTGAGGAATATACATTGAGTCGTATCAAAAGGTAAAATAGGCCGCAAACCAGCCAGTAGCCAACAATGGCAATGAAGATTTTATGTTATTGTTATTATATATTGTTTGCGGGTGGTAGGGCCTTGTGCATGGTCCGTCCGGATCGCTACCACCATCTTACTCGCTAATCCTGCCGCTAAGTAGCAGTGCTTGCACTGCTGTGTTCCGGTGTGGAGAGTAAGACAGCCGGGGAAATTACGGGCACAAGAGGCATTGCATCTTAGTCCTCTAGGTTGGCAACGCATCTGCAATCCCTCCGGGGTTGCGGGTGTCTATGGGCCGTGGTGATCACTTACCATCAGGTGACCCACTTGCTCGTTTGCCTTCCTATTCATATTAAAAAAAAAAATATTTAGAGTTCTTATTTTGTCTGTGATTCGTAAAATTAGAGTTGTCAGTAGCATAACTCCCGGGGATTAACCACGATAAATGTCTTTGTAATTACGGCAGCTATGGTCACGAGTTGACTGAAGTGTAAGGCCTTTTTTCCATAATGCTCGTGTGTAGTTTTTTGGACCTGTCTCCGATTGAGTTTCAAAGATGCTGTAGTTTTACTTGATTAAATATCACTTATTATAGTAATCAAACAAAAAAAATACTTGGAAATAACAAATTAAGATGTTTGACAAATTAAGAAAATTAGGATGTATGAAGTCTTCTTAAAGCCGCTTATAAGACTAGGCTTGCGCGTAAAACATACGGCGCATAAATATTGTGCGTATTGCGATACATTGCGTTCGCGCGCGGTTGATATTATAAATGACCAATCTTCAACGGCAATGTACTGCAATGTCTGATTTTGAAGACTTCTAAAATAAACATTAACTACGGGGGGGGGGGGGGGGGGGGTTGCTTTTACACTACTTTGTAAGCTTAAAAAATTTAGGCATCGATTTTTTCGTGCGATTTATGTATTTTTAATAGGTATAGTTTGTTTCTTTTAAAATGACGAAAATGCAATTAACGCGGGATTTCACAACTTCTTTTGTTACTGAATATGAAAGGAAAAAATAACAAAGAGACGTAATAAAACTGACCGAAGTATGGCACGTGTACTGGAGTATAACCCTTCTTGATCTTTGAAATGAAAGATTTTAAATTTTATTTAGAATATGATTATTAATACTTATACAAAAAATCAACATATACATATTACATATAGCCAGGTTGTAAAAAAGAGACTATTTTTGCAAATATAACACGCACTAAAAGAGCGAAAGCCAGTTAGACACTAACAAAATATTGCACTTAAGCCTAGAAAGTATCCCCTCCTATTATTATGATTATTGTTTATTACCTGAACTGGACCCTTTTAAGTATAATAGGTCTATTGTTTTCCAAATACACGTCGTCTAGTGTAACACCGACCAACAACATCAAAACTATCAAGATTATTTGTTCACGGTATACTTTGCACCTAACGCTAATGGTTTTACAACCCCACTTGAAGTTAACAATTGAACAATAGACGTCGGTTTTAAGTACTTTTCGTCAGCTTAAATGAAACAAACCATATTATGTATACATATAATTTAATAGGTATGTTAATAATGTGATCGATTGTGTTAACATAACGCAATGTTCTTTTTTCAGATTGACGACAAAGGCCTGTTCGCTGAGGATGTCGCTATCCAAAAGCTTTCCCAATACGCTGACGAGTCAAAACTGGAAAATGCGAAGGCGGCAGCTAAGGCTTGCTCTTCTGGTAAGTATCGAATAGGTTTTTTTATACGACAAAGAAGGAAAACGAGCAAGTGGGTCATCTGATGGTAAGCGAGCAACCTTCACCAATGGACACCCGGGAGGGTGATTGACGAGGGTATTGGAGGATTGCAGATGCGTTACCAGCTTAGGTTATGTTTATGCTAATAGTCTTAGGTAAAAAATATTTTTAATAAAAAAAAATGCAAACTTCTCCACCCTGCAATGTGTTATAATAAGCGCTGAACTTAAAATAATTCCGACCACTGGAAGTAGCTTTGACTTCCAAGATTTGATTCACACAGATAGCAAGTTACATAAAAGCCTGTGGTAAAAACTGAGGGAATTTTTAAATTGAAGTGTTAAATCAATTTGACCTACCTATACATACTATAAAATTTGGTAAAATAAGTATTTAGCTGGTGTTGAAAAATCAGCGCAATACGTAGAGTATGTTAAAAATGTATAAATACCAGAACCCTATTTTACCAATTCGGTGACAAGTGACAATTCGATTTGCGACGCGTGGTCAATATGAAGCCAACCGGCGTAGATTCTGCTCAAGTTTGTAATGTAAACAGAATTGTCACATGTCACCGACAATTGTCGCTTTAGTGAAATAGGAGCCTGACTACAGAGAAGCAAAGGACCTATTCTTTTTGCATGATCTAATCATATCATGGAATATCAAAGTAAAGTTATCCATTTAGTGCATAAGATGTTTACTTAGGCTGACCACATGAGCGCTGTAAGGTAGGTACATAATCGTAAGTCTTTTGTTTGTTACAGTGAACCAAGAATCTGTGAGCGACAATGAAGCCGGCTGCGATAGAGCCAAGCTGCTCTTTACCTGCATCATCCAACAGAAAGATCTGGTATGTTGACATTTCTATACTTCTAAAGTATGATGCTATGGCATTCCAAGCTCAAGCACTTAATTTTCTTATAAATATGTTCAACATTGGCTGTGTTCTGGCTGATAATAATGAAGGTGTTAATATAAATTTAGTAGGGTAATCCACTCCACTGAGAATATTCGGCAGTTTCAGTGCTGCTGCCGAGTAAAATGAATTTCTTGTTAAAACATAGTAGCTGACGGTGATGGTATTGTCAGCTTAGCTACATACACGTACAATGTCATTGGAACTGGCAAAAAATTTACTTGGAACGGAGAACTTCATGCCGCTCCTTCAGTACCTCAAGTGTAGTCTAGTGTCAAAAATTCACTCCTGCCTAGTTCACCTCTCTCCCTTCCTCACCTGGCCCCCACCCTCACCCGCCAAACGTCATTTATTGACACTTGAATCTTCAAATTTGAAGTAATGATAGGAGCAGTATCAAAATTAGTCAATCTCATAGAAATTAAAAAATATGTAGAGTGGTTGTATTCTGTCACTTGTATACAAATTCAATGGGGGCACGTAAATTGTAAGGTCGCGTGTTCCAGGCCGTATATTATTCGCACTCTATCCGGGTAACTCTTATTTCGTATTCAAATTAAATAATTATTTTGTTTCAGTACGGATTCGCTGTTTAAGGCTGACCAAGGCGCTGGGTGTTGGACTGAAAATATATTCCACTTGTAAAATGTAATGATGTTTGAATTAGTATTTTAGTATATTTAGAATAAACAATGTGATACGCAATGTTCGATTTTTATTTATTTTTATAAGTAAGCTCATTTTTGTGATTGTATACGAGTCCTACAAATGTGGCTTTTGATTACGGTACTGAGAGCAGTATAAACCTTATCAAGACCAAATTGTATCCATATGAATGTTAATGATTAATTAATTGATCCCATTCTCCGCATGTACCAATGATAATACATTATGTCATCGTCAAACAACAAACAACAACAAAGCGAACACTACCAGTGGTTCCAACGACGAAATGTTTCGGGTGTGAAATTTTAAACAAATGACATGTATTTGAGATCTCTTTTTTTGTGCGAGTTATTTAATTAAATTACCTACTACGACTGTAATTTTGATGAACTTGATAAATATTTTTTGCAAAAATTTTCTTTAAGTAGAATATACTCAGCGGCAATAGGTACTGGCCCTCACTTGCATTAAAAAAAAAACGAAAATTCAAATTTTATCTCGCAAATAGGCTGCCAAGGGCTCTCTTACGTGTCGTTTTTTTAAAACTACCAGCGCATTCGAAAAGACCATCATTGTCAAGAAAAATGCACCGCAAGAAACTTAGCAGAAAAGAAAATACTTTTAGGTACTACAATAGTTAAATTCTACTTAACTTAAATACATTTATAAAAAGGTTGTAGGTATAAGGGTCTCAAGCTTTAAATTATATTAGTCTATAGTAGAGATGTATAGAGTATCTACTGGTCAGAGCAAAAAAAGAGTATAAGTATGCATACAAAGAAAAAAAACTACCAATAGAAATAATTTAAGTTCAGTGGAGGTATAAAACGCCTCACATATGCAATTTTCGGGAATTTTGTATGGAGATTGGGCGAAATTTTGTGTCGCTAATTATAATTAGCAAGTATAGTTAACATCAAAAGGACTCCATGGCTTTTATACTTATTAGTATTTGACTTTTTATCAATTTGGCAGGAACAAATTAAAAAGAATACCGCAATATTGGTTTTTTTTAGCTATTAGCTATGTTTCTAAAGATAATTGAAAGGTGTGATAGCCTAGTGGTTTAAACTTGGCCTCTCATGCAGCGACCGTGGGTTCTAATCTCGGACTCGCATCTCTAAGTGTTTCGGACTATAATTGCAAAGGATAATACCGTGAGGAAATCTGTACACACCGGCGAAGGCTTGAAGAAGACCTCAAGCAGTGGGATGCATATCGGCTGGAGATAATGATGGTGGAAGAGATTTTCAAACAAACCACGGGTGAAGACCGACGGGACTTTCAAAAAACGAAGTAAACCCTTATCGTAGAATGTCTTGTTAAAGCTAAATTTATGTTTTGCCTGCGTCTAACAAACGCAAATGTCAAAGTGACAGATCTTTATTATACTTAACAAAAAAATGTTTAATCAGCTATTAAATTAATTAAAGGAGTTACTTTACATTTACTACAACAACAAAACGAAAGTTAGATGGGTAAACCCGATAAGACGAGGCATGTTCTGCGCAAATTGTTTTTTTTTTTTTACGGTTTATTGTTAAATTTTCAATCGGCGAATTATTTCGAATTATCGGGTTTACGTACTCAATCCCCGAAAAACAAAAACCTGCTCATAGATGCACTGACAGCCACTATGTTGTGATATTAGATGAGAACAGGATGCGACAACAGCGCTAACAAGCTGGAATAAAAATCTAACAAGCATCAAAATTATCTGCTTCTTTGTAGGTAATAACGCCATGAGCATTATCCTAGTCTAAGGTGGAATAATTGTTCGTAACAAATGACTTAATAATAACTATAATAACCGTGGTATATAAAATGTGGGCAAGTCTGTCGAGTCACAGTGGTTCGAGCCAACGTGGGAAGAGAAGCTTTTGTGTTATCAATCAAAAAATAATTAAAAAAAATGGCGAAATTACGCGTTTTGCTTTTGGTCGCTGTTGTATGTGCTGTGCTGAAAAAAAGCCATGTAATTTTTATTTTTAAAAACTTTGGGTTGGATTGCTTTGTTTTTTGGAAATGTTACATCATACTATTATTGTAGCCACATGTACCTAAAGGTAAAGCGTATAATAAGAAACAGCATATAATTTAAATTAGCCGTCTTTACGTATCTCATCTTAAAATGTTCGAATACTTATTTGCTACTGAAATTACACTAAATCTGATTATTAGCAAAATGAGATGTATCCGTCGGATTTCGTATAAAAAAAAAATGAAAAATATTTGTTCTTGAGCTTACGTTCCAAACACGCAAAACCTAAAGTCATCCTCGAGTACCTCGCTTCCAAAAAACAGTGCTTTTAGATTTTTTTTGTTGTATAATACTCTTTTCTCGGCTACTATCCCATTTGAGACATCATCGTCATGGAGATATCGCTAGCAACCAACATTTATATTGATATCTGCGACAGTTAGCATTTGGCTATGTTTGGAAACATTAAATTTGTTGTACCTAGTATATATGTATATGTTATTGGCCACGTCTCGCCATGGGGTTGGCCCTCAGGAATCTTAAATGAAGAGGTACCCTATAAGTATCCCTTATAAGCTTGTTTTTCAGTAAGTGGTTCGGTTTTCCAACGTAGCCCTTTGACACCGTTCACTTTGATCTTGGATGAAATGTATGAAAACATTTTGTCAACCACAGTAAAAAAAAAAACTAAAGTACATATTTACTCAATTCTGTCTAATTAACGTAACCACTTGCTGAAATATTTCGGACTAGCTGTTACTCCGTCTGCGCGGGATTCGTTTAGCGCTATCTCGCGGGAACTATGCAATTTTTTTGGGATAAAAACTATCTTATGTCCATCCCCAGGACTGATACTATATCTGTCCCAAATTTCATTAAAATTGATTCAGTGGTTTAGGCGTAAAAGCGTATCAGACAGACCGAGTTACTTTCCCATTTATAATACATATTAGTAGGAATTCATTTTAAGATTGTATTTCCAAGGCGGTGACAGAAGAGGAGCACAAGGAGATGCATCAGCTCATGATGCCGATCATCGCCGAGTGCAGCGAGCAACATGGCTCCAAACCCGACGACATCATCGCTGTGAAGGAAACCAAGGACGTTGATGGGATGGACTCGTGCTTGATTGATTGCGTGTTCAAGAAGATAGGCGTCGTGAGTATCGCCATTAATCGAGTGTTCCAGAACGTTCCATTCATATACTCAGTCTCCATACAAAATTTCCAATATTGTATACATACGAGGGCCTCATTTTTTGCCGTTGAGTTTATTGTGGTTGTGGGTAAATCGGACAGAATGTTCCTAGCAAGTTTGATTTTGCGCTTCTTTAATACTGACCCTGCGAATAGCATTTCAATTGTTACCTTTCGTTAGCTCCCGATGTTTTGAAGGGTTGAAGTTGAAATCATGATCACGGGAAATTTTAAACTTAGGGCAGTTCACCTGTGATCATCCATTGATTCCGTTGAAATATCGGGAGCTATTCAAAGGTAGGTCGAAAATATGCCAAGCTGTCAAAACAGTGACTAAAAGCGAAATTTTGTTTGAGCTTGTTTTGAGTCTTTTATTTTTTTATAGACAGATAAAATTCCAGAAAAAGGGTCAAGTTGTTCTTTTTATACGGTTTCTAGCTTGCAAAAAACAAGGGACAGCCGAGTTTTTCGTTCTTGACAGCAAAAGTAATTTTTACAGTTCGTGTAGCTATGGTATTTCTAAGATAGTGCTTATTCAGCTCAATAATTTTGTAAGCTGATTTTAATTCAACAGATGAACGACGATGGTATGTTCGTCATGGAGAAATTTACTGAGAATATGAACAAAATCATGAAAAAAGATGGCGATTCGGCCAAGATTGATGATTTGGCGAATCACTGCGCATCAGGTATTATTTATTTTACCGTGTCAAATCTGTGTACTGCGTTTGCATATAATATCCGCCATACTTGCCACCTTTGAACTCTTCAATCAATAAATTAATACACATACATAGCCTAACAAGATCAATACCTTCTAAGTCTACGTTTAGTGTGATTGTGCAAAGGTATATAGATGGAAAGGGGAATCAAAATTAACCTCACCAATAATGATTCCAGTGAACAAGAAGGATTTCGACGACAAATGTGGAAGATCGAAGGCGCTGCTCGCTTGCTTGATGGAACAAAAAGATGCGGTATGAATTTACACACGCTTAAATTTTTATTTTCCTACAATTGGCTTCGTCTGTCACGTTTCGTGCCTAAAGTGTGGAGCCAATGTTAATAAAATTGAATATAGCGATAACCCCGAAGGGTGGTAAACAAATACTACACAGACGTAGTCGCAGGCTACAATGTTGAGATGTTGAAATTACTATAGATTCTAATATTTGTAGGTACAGCAATAAATTATGAGACGAACACTAACATCTCTCTAAAAGCTTTACATATTTACCTATTTTTCGATTTCACACATAAAAAAACTTTCGCTGTCCCTAAAAAAATAGCTACCAAGATTGAAGTCTGAACTGAGTTCGTAAGTAAACGTAGAATTAACTTTAAATGGCAAATCTTAACTGTCCAACCCAGAATATAGATCGAATAGGACTTTTTTTGTTGTTTTTGTACATTTTATTTTTTCTTTCAGTTGGGCTTGTAAACATGATGACCTCCATTCAGAAGAAAACTGTAATAATATTTTCCTATCTGAATATCAGCTGATAAAGATACCATGTAAAGAAATTAATAAGTAGTAATTTGCCCTAATAGTTATAAGTTCAATTACATTAAAATGTTGCAATGTTACCGTGTATTTTTAATTTAATTCCTACGGATAAGTAAAATTTACCTTATTAAAGGTTCGACCACACCGGCGCGTATGCGCAGTGACATGTTTTACCGTCTCTTCGTACATGTCGTTGCGTAAACGTACGTCTTTTATGCGCCGGTGCGGTGTGGTCGGAACATAATAGTTTATACTATGGGGTGCGAGTGTTTTGACCGTACAACGTTAACGAAATTTTTCGCAAGATTTTTGAATAAGTGTATTTTTATTACATTGACATTGGCTAAATTGGCGTCGTAATGATGACCTGATCGTACGCCACAAAGAAAAAGAAGAATTTACTATTATAGTATAGCCGACCAAGATATATATTTTTTTACCCAAAGGGTCACTATCGTTAAATTTCAACCAATTTACACAAATTCTTGACAAATATATAGATTTAAACCTTTGTCGTGAATTTAGGTACTCTATCTATCGGTGAAAACACCATGAAAGTCTGTTCAGAAGTTTTTGAGTTTATCTTGAAAAGACAGACAGACAGATGCAGCGGAGGATTGTTTTATAAAAATGTAATAATACTTATATACACATATATTGCTGGGCTCTGGCCTCCTCGCGGGGAATATGACAATTAGACTTTTTTTTTCTGATGATGGAACTTCATACAAATAATACTTATACCTACCCAATCCATACCCAATATACATACCCAATTATAGCCCAAGCCCTCTCATTCTAAGAAGATGCTTGTGCCTGGGTGCAGTGTGACACATATTAGGCTAAATATGGTTTGTATGTAAATTTTCATGGTCAGTAAATAAATATAAAAAAAAATCGTTTGTAGTAAGGCGGAGTTAGATCAAACGAGCGAATGCTCATTCCCCACTCTGCCAAATTTATTGTGTGGAGCAAAAATAATAGGTCGCTTTTCATACAAATTTAAAAAAGTGACCCTTTATTTTTGTTGTACTCAATAAATTTGATAGAATGAGCACTCGCTCGTTTGGTCTAACTCCACTGTAGCAGTAGCCACGATTATTTTATTTTACTATGAATGCCTTGTCTATGGTAACATCGTTGACTGAGTCAGGAATTATTTGTCAAGCTTACTATAGTTCGGAATATTTTTAACGTGCTGAACTGTTATTTATGGCCACAAAATATAGTACAATCGTTCGATCATTAGAGAAGTGAACTTGCCGCTCCCACATTGTACGTACATCGTTTCGTTCCGCCACCGAAACAAATTTTCTAACAAGTTAGCCAACGTATTGTCGATTTAGTTCGAGTCAGTTTTCCTGTTACCTGACTTTGCTTGCGTGTTTTTAAACAATTTGTTTAACCCGTAAGGAAAACACAACCCTCATAAAAACCCTTGCCTTTTATGCTTAAGTTATGCCGCAGTCGCGTAAAAAATACTAGAGATGTGTAATGAAGGAGCCCGAATTGAACTTACCTTTTCTATTGCTGAGAAAAGGTAAACCAAGCCTTTACAGCTAAACACATTTTTTTTCTGATGATTTTCATGGATCGTTTTTTTTAAAGCAAATATGCGAAAATGCCACACGTAAGACGTTAAAAATTGTGCTGAATTTGAAATAGTAATGGATTAGAAGAAAATAACAGCTCTAGTTAACATAGTTTTGTAGTTAATTGTTGTATATATATTATATTTACACATTTTTCCACATTCAAATGGTACTTTTGAGTCGAACGCTTCGCTTTCAAAAATAGAACCTCAGGTGGTGGAGAGACAAAAATATTGTGTAGTTATTAATTTAAGTAAAAAAAGTACTAAAGACACGAGTAGTCATGATCGTTGTAAGGGTTTTTTTGCCCATTGGACATCGAGGCATACAAACAGACTGGTGTACGAGTATTAACATGTACAGTGTCCGTAAGGATTTTTTGCGAATAACAGCGTACTTCCTGGCACAGTACCGAATGTCATCCCATTCATCGGGCAAGGTAAGCGGGCTCGACTCATTTAGTATATAATCACTTAGCTAGTAAGTAAGTCATCAATACGTATCCATTATCAGGATTGTAAAGATTGCGAGAGTCATGTGCCGATTCGCTTTTGTTTGTTTTGTAGTTGTAGTCGGTGTAGTGAACAATGTTGCGGTGAGTACCGTGTCTAGTAAGAGTAGTTCATTGTTCAGGAAATTTATGGGGATAGGTGAGATTCTTGTGTTGTGAGTAAAATTTGAAAGTGTGCTTTTGAAAGTTAGGCGAAGTACTTAGTTGCTTCCGTTACCGGTTCTCGGACGTATTCCTTACTTTATAAGCCAGCAATAATAAGTTTGTAGTTCATCAGTATTTGTGGGAAATCTAAGGTCTGTTTCACCACTCTCTTGAGTTAAGTTACTAATTATCTAAAGTGTGAGATAGCTGTGACGTCATCCCTGTCTGTTTCGTAGTAATAAATAGAGACGACACCATATATATATCAAGAAGTTCACAGACACTGGTGAAACATCCTCTTTATTTATCGTACTTTCTTTTTTACTTAGATTGCGATACCTAACTTTTTAGAAAAATATCATTAATCTCTATGAACGGGAATACAAAATGCAAATAACCTATCCTAAACCAACTACTGAACATTTCAGGCATTATCAACGATACAGAAAACCTTAGTCCAAGCCCAGTTCCTATCAAAAGGACTAATATGCGTGAAGAACAATCCTCTGACGTTGGATGACATCAATACCTTCAAGATGCTGAAGATGCCTGACGGCGCCCACGCCAAGTGCTTCGCTGCTTGCTTGTTCAAAAATATTGGTATTGTAAGTATCATCATCATCATTGCTAGCCGATATACGTCCCGCTGCACTGCTGAGTACATGCTTCCTCTTAGAATGACTGGTATTGTGGGCTGTAGTTCCTACAAGGGCCCAGTGCTGACTGGGAACTTCACAAACACCTATAAACAGTTAAGTTATTTGTTTAGCCCCATGGTTTTTACTTAAGTCCACATCTGTTGTGTAAGCATCTCTTAATTTTCAAGTTATTTTGCCAGGTTCTATGTCAGTCTTATTCACAACTTTCAACCTATTTCGTTATCTGAAAGGATGGTATATTCGTTTAGACCTACATAATTCTTGGTCACCGCTCCGTAGACAGGTAAGGCCGCGAGGCGTCTCAAACAGCATTTTCCTGTGTGTCACGAACACGTTAACAAAGGGACTCTAGTGTGATGAGTTTAGTCGCTAGTATCATAAGGTATTCGTAACACGCAGGATATGACGTTTGAGACGTTTGGCGCCTTTAACCATCCCTCTTTGACCGTCTTCATTGCTGCAGCCTCTTCTTTCTACGATGATTTAATGATTGATTTGTTGTTATTAGTTGGATGATATGGGTAAACTGACGTCATCAGGCGCCCGACAAAGCGCGAAGCAGGTCTTCGCCAACGATGAGAGCAGTTTGAGCAAAGTTGAGAATATTGTCCAGGAGTGCTCCAAAGGTATGGCATCAAAACAAATTGTACGGCTCTCTTTATAACACCATTTGTATCACCTATTTCGAAATTACATCGTATATGAACCCAATGATCTCATGAGTCATGCCATTGGTCAAGTTGGAAATCTACTCTAATTAGAGATATCACATTGGAGAGATATTCAGTTTTGCACGATCTCACCTTTAGTCGAATATTCGAGGCATTGAAGATGTGTTTTAACTTTTTCTTTTCTTTCCAGTCAACGACGAAAAAGTAGAAGATGGTGACAAAGGTTGTGATAGAGCTGCTCTAGCTTTTGCTTGTCTCACTCAAGTTGGACCGAAGGTAATGTGTTATCAAGTTTCGCTCTGTAATTAGGTACTAAGCTTTCATGATGTATTTTGCAACTTTTTTTTTTCAGTATGGGTTGGATCTTCAATTCTAATGAACCATACTGTGAAGACTGGACCGTTAGCCAAAATAAGGTACAAACCATGACAAAGATAAGTTAATTTAATAAAGAATAAATTATTCCATGCCCTGTTCTATTTACTTCTTTTATTTATTTGTTACCCTCTCGCAGCGTTAAGTTTTTAGGAATGAGGCAACACTTACAGTAAAAAGCCGTTAGTTCAACAATACATTTATTTTTTAGTTTAGAGTATATTCGACGTTCAGGAACCATTCTGGAAGTAGCAGTATATTTTCTTCGTCGTTAACAGGATGTTGTTTCTTCTAATATGTATTTAGATGTCGAAACCAAACTGTAAAATGAAAGGTGTAATTTAAGTAAAATTTCTTAATCAGACTTACATAGCGAAGATTACTTGGATAATAAAATCGAATATTTGGTTGTAGTGAAAATGTATTAAAGGTAGGTCAAAGTTCATCATTTACAGCCTGTATACGTCCCACTGCTGGGCACAGGCCTCCTCTCAGAATAAAAGGTAAGGCACAATTTTGCTGCAAGTATCACATCGAAAGACGAAGGCCTGCTTAAGGTATCACAATGTACACAATTTAGTTTCTTCAATTGTACAAAGTTTACAAAGTTTCTTCAATTGTATATCTAGTTTCTTTGACTTTTATTGTGAACTAGCTTCTGCCTGCGACTTCGTCTGCGTAATATACACATAAATCTTCGTCGCGAATCGCTCTATCTATTAAAAATACCGCATCAAAATCCGTTGCCTAGTTTTAAAGATCTAATCATACATAGGGACAGACAGACAGCGGAAAGCGACTTTGTTTTTTACTATGTAGTGATTCAATAACGTGTTTACCTGGGCGGCGTTATCTATCATGCACTTGATAGACAGTACGGCGCGCTCGCAACCCTTCTCGCCATCACTGACCGCTTCTTTGTTTACTGCAATTACAAAATCATCATGTTCAAGCCTTTTTATTCTGAATACCAGAATTTATAGAGGTGAGCCATTCTAGTCCATTTCATCAACAAGGGCCAACATCATGACTGGAAACAGTTAAGATTTCCTCAATCAAAAGATTGGGTTACTTACAGAGTTTAAAAGTAGACTCATATACCCGTACAAGGACAATGCGGTACAGGCCAGCACAGTGTGGTACATAACGACTGTTCAGTCTACCCGCTAGCATGTTCAGGATAAGGTATGGCATAAGTTAGTACATTTTGTCTGTTCCATTTGCAAAGACAGCACGTAGGTTCATTATTTGTACGGATTCGACATTTACTTACGGTCGGTTTCAACATCCAAGCACACGTATTTAGTACCGGATTTTGGTATTATATGTTAGGAATAAATATATCGGTGGTCTACAGAGACGATGAAGTAGTGTATCACTTTTGTGCGTGGTAAATTTAATAAATTGACTTACTGTGAGAGCACGAGTGCAGATAACTTTCGATGGACTTCAGTTCATCTTCGTCATCAAAAACTTGCTTAGCTCGCTCCAGAATGGTTTCCTTCTGCAGCATACCGCTATCATCCATCTGTAATTTGCACCAGTAATCTGTTAAGGTTTAATTTTTACATACATACCGTCACGCCTCTTTCTCACAGGGGTAGGCAGATACTACTTTGTTCCACTTGCTACGATACTGACATACTTTCTTTCGCTTCATCCACATTCATCAATCTCTTCATACATGCTCGTCGTTTTCGGATACTCCTGACCTGATCTTTTTCCAAAACGTCTCCTATTTGGTCTCGGAACGTCCGTCTAGGCTTTCCCCTCCCAACGTAACCACTCACACTCCCTATGTAGATCTCTTTAATTTTTACCTCTGAGAAATGCCTATTATATCTATGGCCCCATTTTGTATGGAGTTGTATATACCAAAGGCTTAATGTTTTAATGTCTGCGAATCCTTTGCACGGCATAATATGTAATGTCAATAAGACGTGGCTGTGAAAGTTCGACTTTTGCGACATTCTCATTTAATGGGAAGTTGGATGAAAAGTGATAGATCGCTTATTTGGCCGACCGTACCAAAAGTTTTTAGTTTTAATTTTACTACCGCGCGTGAGAAATCAGTTAGCTTTAACGACCGCTAAAATGTTTCTAAAAATAATTCACCATCATCATATTAACCAAAATCTGTCTATTGTTGAACATAGTTGAGAATACCCAAAAGTCGTACAGTACCTAGGTAATGTGAAACCGGCGCAAAAAAAAATGTTTGTCAAAAAAACTATTATTGTAATTTTAATCGGCAATTATACTTCTGCGTTTGCCTAATGCGGTCGCCAAAATTGTTTCAAACTTCTTCGGGCAACAATTATCATGTTCGCGTCAGTCTATACGTCTACTATGGTTACACTGTTGCGCTCATCAAATGTTGCAAGCGGCGATCATCTTAGTGTAATTAACCCATGAGTCCAGTTTAGAAAGCAATGCGTCAAAGACACAAGAAAGCAAATGAAAATAGAGTTGAGCCTTCGACTTTAATATCATTGACAATAATAATACTTTCTATCACGTGTTCTTGTACGAAGAAAATTCTGTATCTACCCTACTTTTACTAAAACGTAGGACAGCTTGTATACATACATACATCAATTACGTCTATATCCCCTACGGGGTAACAAGACCTAAAGGTCACGTTTAGCATGACTGTGGGCGTATAAGTGGAAAGGGTAATCAAAATAGTGATGGGTTGCTAGCCGCATCGCCTATAACACGATTTCACCCATTCCCCCGATGAGTTTTTGCCATCTGTGCGGGCAGAGAAACAACTGGTACATTCTGTTTGAAAAGTAAAATAATAAGTGATACATACGACACCAGATTTCTTCAGAACGCATGCCAGAAAACACGGGGCGTTTGGTCCTGTGGGCACCTTCTTCGCCCTCAAACTCGCAATATCGTCGGACGTTATCGGGTTGTCTTTCATACACTCCATGCCGAGCTGTTCGAAGTGTTGACGGATAATGGCCTTCTGATCATCCGATATCGCCTGGAAGTAACGTACGAGTAGACAACGATAAGTCATTATCTAGCAAGATAAGTTAAGCAGTCTACGTTTTTGTGATTCCTTAAACATTTTTTTTGAAGATCCACTTAATACATTTTAGTCTAGTACTAGCTAGTTTTTTGTCATACTATTTTAATATTATAAATGCGAAAGTTTGTGAATGAATGAGTGTGTATGTTTGTATCTTCTTCACGCTGAAGCGACTGGACGGATTTGAATTAAATTTCAAACGGAGATAGCTGGTAAAACGTAGGCTACTTTTTATCTCGGAAAATTGCATAGTTTCCGCGGGATAGCGATATACATGTCAATTCCTAATTCTACTCAGGCAAAAGCTAGTAAATATAATTTAGAAAAATACATTTTCACAAAAAAGAAATTTTGCAAAAAATTATAATGAAACGCCAAATACCGTTTCTGTCTGTAATTGTACGAATTCAAAATAAATGATTACAAAAATATTGTCAAAAATATAAACGGCTACCTTAAAAATAACTTAATAAAAATAAAACTTATGTAGGCTAAAAATCAAAAATTTAAATAAATGTGGACCCTTATAGTCCAGGAGCCACCGCCTGTTTTTTAAAGTGATTAATAACAGGCTGAATCTGCGTGAGTTCGATAGGTTCGACGAGACGCCCAAGTTTTTCCTCTGTGCACATTCTCAAAGAAGTAGGTAATGTAGTGCGCAGATGTAATAAATGACGATTTGGTAGGGTGTCGAAATTGTCTGACTAACAGTAAATTTTTTATTGAAATGTTAAGATAATATGATAATAAACTCGAAAAACAATTGTCCTACAAAATCGATGGTTTGAGTTGGAGCGTCCTCCACGCCGAATATGTCGAAATAACGAGGTCATAAAAATTATTAATAACCAGCTGATTTTTTGTATGCAGCCTCGTAAATATTAGTATAATTGAATGGCCACAAAGTCCTACAAATGTAGTGGTAGGTTTTCCTAGTCCTACACTTGGAAGTTGCCGATTCCACGGTAACACTTTTTCGCAGACATTACTTACAACATGTTTATTTACTTAAGTTTTTCACCTATAAGAATCTCGGATTGGTTTGAAACATTTCGGGTATACCTCAATTGGCACTGTTCATTTTTTTTAGTACCTATGCTCCAATTCGAAAACCATTTCGAGGAAAACCATCAATTATCCGATTTATCTTGTCCGATTTCAAAAATAATTTATGATTGCAGATATTTTTGTAAAAGTACTTTGAACCTTTGTTTGACCGAACGACCGGGTTTTTAGACAGAATCCAGCATCGAATGTTTGCCACAAAAATGAAAAAAAAAAGTTTGGCTACGGCAACTGTCCACATTTATTATTAATTAACAAAGCTACGTAAAAGCATAATATTCAAATTAGTTGCTTGAAATAGTCCATTTTATCAAATAAAGGTGTTAAAAGCACAGCTTAAAAAAAAATGAACAATGCCAATTACAAATACATCAGTGAATCGTGTATCCTGTTTCGATAGTTAAGTGGTACTTACCATGGAGTAAGACGTCAACAGCATAAAGTACATAGAACACACAAACACTGAAATTTTAGCCATATTTGATATTAAAATTAAATATTCTTTCTCGAAGCACTTGTACAGCGAATATCCTCCTTACGATTGCCAAAATTCAGCAAACCCGTCGTTTTATAACTTGCTTGATCGTAATGTAATTACTATGTAGACAGCAAATTAGTTACCAGCCTCTATTATCAGTTTTTCCGACCGGACTTTTCGGAGGACAAAGTCTATATTTTGTTCAGTAGCTATCATTAACCGCAAAAGTCTTCGTGTATCCACGACTAATGATTTCAGGAAAAATCTGTCACCGTAAATATTTGCAGTATAATGAGGTAAATCACACTGTTGTCACCTCTTAAACAACAGCACCAGGAGTCCAAAGGTGTTCAAATTTTCAGTCTATATAGCATTAAATTAAAAATTAAAACCCCCCCTTGTATTAACCGAGTCAAATATGTCTTACATAATTTTGAAAAAGAGCTGATAGTCTTCAAACGGCTTGACCGATTTTTACCAAACATGGCTAAGAACACCGCAAAAAAACTGGCTTTCGAATGACAAAAATCGCATCGAAATCGGTCCATCCATTTGAGAGCTAAGATGCCACAGACAGCAACACAGACACACACAGAGACACATCGAAGTCAAACTTATAACACGCCTCTTTTTGCTTAGGCGATTAAAAAGGGTCTGTAATGAGGTTGTTTATTTTAAACGCTCAGATGTACGCTTTATTATTTGAAATCCAGTTGCCCTGCTCTCTTTGTAGTGTGCTATTGTGACATGAATGAATGAAAGGAGACACAGGTGTGACCATCGTACGTCCGGAATATACAGCTTGGAATGGAAGTTAAATGGGGCCAATAAGGGACAGGAATTACGGGGTGTTAACTGTTAGGTCGTACATCCCATGCCGTACATTGGTGGCTCCCTAATATTCAAGCCAATGCTACTTTCTAACACAACATTTACACACAAAAGCGTGTACTTGATGTTGTAATTATGTTTATGAAATGTTAATGACAATACACATGCGTTCAAATTACCGGCCCTTGCTTTTACAATCCATACGTGCAAATTTATGACTTCAATCATGTTTCCCGTTGTAATAGAGATAACCCAACAAAAGGTTGTGAACATTTTGTCGACAAACAGGGCTTAATAATAAACACATTTTGTAACAACTAACCACATCACAGGTGATAATGATGCATTGTGATTCACGTGTATGGTTATTATAGATTTTTGTATAAAAAGGTTTATTTTGTATATTGCACACATTCGCTATTCGTTTTTATCGTGAATCAGTTGTACCTACTGGTGAAAGTGAAAATGTATTTCAAAATTTGTTTCATTACCTTTGTTACTTTAACTCTCACGCATAGTTCAATGGTACGTACCTACGCATAGGATTTCCAGATACATACACTATACCTAATTAATTTTGATTTCCAATACCGGTTATTTTATAGTACTTTGGTATTTTAACCCAATGGTCCGATTGTTTGAAAGCACAGATTGTGTTTGATTTTATTTTGTTGTTCAGTGTTCATAATCATAACTGTAAATATTTCCATATTTGCCTATCTCTAAGTTGCTCAGCTGTACGTCGACGACTTCATTGGTGTGTAAAATACAAGAAGACGACAATTTCTAAAAATTAGGCTGCTTGGATTATCCGACTGAAAATAGAGACAGACAGTTAAGGATTATCAATAGCATCAAGCCATGCAAATTAATCAGCTGTTTTTTTCTTAAATACAACCTAAGCCCGTGTCGGACTGGCCTGGCCAGTCCATACAGTCGAAGTTGCGTTTGCCAGCCGGCACCTTGCCTCCACAAACCCTACCCTACCTACCCTTTGGATCTGTCTACACCATTCCAGTCTGGTGGGAAGCTCGGCCCAGTGCGACCCTGCCCTAATTGATCTTGTTACAGGCAGACTCACCAGAAGACTACAAGCTGAAGTTTGTGAGCTACATCATGGAGTGCTCAAAAGAGTTCCCCATAACATCTGAGGATATTCTTACGTTAAAGAAAAAGGAGTTACCCACGGGAGAGAACATCAAGTGCTTGCTAGCCTGCAGTTATAAGAAGTCTGGAATGGTTTGGAAAATCATAAATGAGTTTCTTAGTTCATTTATTTCTCTGATTCTTGCGTCTCGCATGACTACAAATAAAAAAAGGAAGGATTGATTTTACCTACTGTCGTGTTTGTGTATACCGGTAACTTTGACCAATAAGACGATTTGGTTTTTTTTTTGTTTGAAGGTGTACTTAAATAGACAGGAACTCGTGTAGGGACTACAAATTAATCAAAATCTCAACAGTACCATCAGCCATTTCCTTATAAAGTACGCAAGTCATCACAATCAAACTATATTGTAATGGCAATCAAATCCGTCGTATCTACCTCGCGCATCGGAACTGGAAAATCACGGGCACGTATGCAGTTAACAACGGGCCACAAATGTAGAGTATAAATAGGCTCTTACAGTGTACAAAATAAAGTAAAGATCTGTGCTGCCTACTGTATTTAGCAAGGTCAACGATGACATGCCAATTACACGGTGATGGCCACCGGACAATGCTTTTAGAGTCGCCCAGTAGATTATACTTTGCCCGGTTAGTTTTAAAAACACTTTTTTTGCACGTGTCCGAAGTACAGTTGTGAGTAGTTTGTGTTGTGTTTAATACATGACTACGATTTCGACTTTGTTCACTTTTCAATCAAGCCTCTTAAGAGGTCTTGGCGCCTTAACATGACGTCTTAATGCGATTCAATTCCGACTCAGTTCAGGTTTTAGCTGTCATTTTTAGTATGGATCTGAAAGCGAACGAGCCTAAACTGCACATAAACATAATTATTTGAACTGTAAAATGGATGTGTGTGTGTGTGTGTGTGTGGGACACATCATTTACACTGACGACCAAAAATAATGTGTCGTTTCGTGTCGATCCGTTATTTTTGCGCGTCAGTGTAGTGTGGAAAATCAATGACAAAAATTAAATAATAGACGATTAATAAGAATTTCGATAAACTTCGTTTCTTAGCGCGTTAGTTTGACCATTGTTTGATTTTTGATTGTTTAAAGGATAAACTGTCACAGGACAGAATCGATTCTAAACGCTCCACTATCTAAATACTAGGTACCAGATACCGGAAAAGTGCAGCATCCCCACGGGACGTAGACGAAGTTTTGAGCTAGAGTTAGTGCGAAATTAAACATACACGTACAATTATATCCATGTGTTATCTATTTACTCTTGGATGTGATATGTTAAATGAACCAGGGGCCCGATTTTTGAAACCACATGTGTGAAAATACCACTCGAAAATGGTGAAAAATTGTGCTGGATTTGAAATACGAGTAGCTTAGAAGACACAGCTCTCATTAATCTTATGAACTAGTCAAAACTTTGATTAGAGCTGTAGTTTAGAAGATATAAGCTGATTTATACCGCTTTCGAGTGGTATTTTCATACATGTACTTGGCCTGTAGGTCTTGTTACCTTAGGCTCTGTCTACCTCGTAAGGGATAAAGACGTGATTTGTGTATGTATGTGTATGTGCTTTCAAAAATCGGGCCCCAGATCCTCAGTTGTAAGTTTTCACACAAAAAATATCCGGTTCGAAATTTTTAAAGCAATAATCTGTAAATACTGCATAGATTCAGCAAAATGAGGGGATGTTACCCGTTGGTGTCCAAGCGTCAATATCCGCTGAGGATGCCTTGGAGAGAGGTGAAACACATGTCCGGAATATTCTTCGTGTTGATGGTGGTTCTGATTGTCAATTCGGTTCTTTTCCCGTTGTTTTTTTGTTTTGTGTTGTCATTGTTTTCTTAAACATTGACTGCATGAATAGGATTTGACGGGAACGTGACTGTTTTGGATGATTTGACCTCACTATATAGCGGAGTAGCAAAGTAAAGTTATCCATTTATTTTTTAATCTGTATTTACAGATGAGCGGTGACGGAAAACTTTCTCCTGAAGGTATTCAAAAGATTTCCGATGAATTATTCCCCGACCAGCCCGAATTGAAGAAACGGAGCGAAGATTTTACAAACGCATGCATATTTGGTAAAGTCAAAGTAAAAACGGAAAAGGTCTATTACTCTTTTCATTATTTGTGACGCTGCTAATTTTATTTTCACAGTTAACGACGCAGACATTACTGGCGATAGAAAAGACTGTGAAAGAGCGGCACTGATCTTCAAATGCAGTGTCGACAGAGCAGCTGAGGTATGTTGTGATGTTCATGCAAATGTTTTCATATCCACTTTTGCTATATACTTTTGATAAGGTGTTTCGATTCAATGTACGAGTATATTTCGTATGAATTCTTGCCAAAAAAAGTGCCGAAATCAGATTACCTACTTTTAGCCAATGTATTTTATTTACATTTGATTAAAAACTAGTGTTATAAATCAAACTCACAAGTGTTTAAATTACATTAAGTGATAATTTCGAAGCTGGTTGCCATCAAATGTCACGTTTTAACAGTCGCAAGTTTCTAAACTTATAACACTTAGCATGCTCTAATCTCAAGTAATATTGTATCTTAAATGTTTCAGTTCGACTTTACTTCGTGAACTGCATGCCAAGACAAATGAAATAAAATGACGAATGGAGATGAGAAAAATTATGAAAATAAATATTTAGACATATAATTTACACAATTTTATTTCTCTTGTTCCTAAAATAGGTGCTTTTCACCTTATAGTAGAGCCAACTAAATATGGATCGGATGATTCTGATATATTTTTTGCGAGATATAAACCACAAACTAACCTTTCTTGGAATTCTGCTTTTTCGACGCAGCTGCATCATAATTGCGAGTATTTACTCTATCAGTCTACCCGACTAATTTAAAACAGTTGTCACCAATATTTGTGGCTCAAAGTAATCTAAAAACTAAATGGATAAGGTAACGAAACAGCGAGCTCAAGTGATGAATTTTTTTAGAACTTGAAGGAGCAACGTAATCGCAACCAAAACAAACAAAACCACCACATAACAAAACTCCGACCACGTATTTCACTTCTCTAAGGCATAGCTACCTCAGCGTAAAATCTGGCATTCTATGCTCTTATTTGTAAATAATTTAGCTCTTGTGAATTGTGAAATATGCGTCCAACTCTACTCTACATAGGTACTTAAAACATTAAATAATTAAATGTAGGTACACAAGTTGTTTTGATTTAACTAAAATACTAAATCAGTGTCCATGGTTCTAATGGAATGTCGCACAAAGGCATGAATTATGGAGCGAATGCTGATTGTATCAATTACATGATAAGATCGTGATTGTATTTGGATATTCGAATATATAAATGGAGATTATGGTTTCCTGTTTTATTTCCGAGCAAGCAGTTACATAAAAATATAAACAAAAATGTTTTGGAAACTGGTATTTACTTTTGCGGTATGCAGCACCTATGTTTACGTAAGTTTGAATTTTAATAGTAAAAGATGAACTTTCTTTATAAACTCGTGCATCGTTTTCCTTCCTAAACCTAATTTATTTAAATAATCTACCCGTTGACATTTTTAGTCAGGTATTTTAGGGTCAGAATTTCATTTATTTTTTATCAAATATACTCGATTTATCACCATCTCCAGCTTAAATACGTTCCACTGCTGGACGCGAGGGGAGGAACTCGGAATGAGAAGTCCTGAGCTATAGTTCCGACGGGGACGCAGTGTGGATTAATAACTTCACACACATCATTAAACTTCCACGCAGGTGTGTGCTGGTTCCCCCACGGTGTTTTCTTTTACCGAAAACCCATGGTAAATACTAAATGCAATTTCGCACACAAATTCTGAAAATTCAAAGGTTGCAAACCCGGATTCGAACTCACGACCTTCTGCTTGACCACTAAGTTTCCATGGTTTTTTATAATGTTATTTTCTTAATTTACTCAATTAAAACAGTGATTTATACTTAAATATATAGGCAATGACCGACGAGGAGATAAAGATAGAGTTCACAAAGTACGTGATGAAATGTCAGAAGGACCATCCGGTAGAAGTCAGCGAACTTATGGCGCTGCAAAATTTTGTAGTTCCCAAGAACAAGGACACAAAGTGCCTCCTGGCCTGCGCTTACAAGGCTGAGGGATCGGTGAGTATTGAAAACTTTATTATCCCTAGTACCTAATAATTGGTCGAAGGACTCTGACGGCTGTAACTATTTCTTCTGACTTCGGGCCCCAGGTATATGCCTCTCCCCTCAATAGTTTTGGTTTGGACAAAAGATTTGTCCCTATCTTGGACATTTATGTTTAATTCTTTTATACACTGACTAGCAAAAATAACGAGTCACTTCCCATACAAAGGTGTACGCAAAGCAAAGTGACACGTTATTGTTGCTCGTGAGTATATTATGTATAATTTTTTATTTCTTTTTCTCCACGTAATAATGAGTATATACTAGTACTATGTATACTATAGGTTTGAGAAACCGACGAGGAATGAAGTTTGAAGTACTTAAAATATAACGCATAGGTTGTCTCTCTCACGTACTTTTCTATTTTCTTGAGTGCTCATCAATGAAATTAATGTGTTGACCACAGATGGACGCCAAAGGGATGTACGATCTGGAGCACGGCTACAAAGTGGCCGAGATGACCAAGAACGGGGACGAGAAGCGTTTTGCTAATGCCAAGAAATTAGCTGATTTGTGCTCCAAAGGTATGTTCTGCTATATTAGTTGCTGGGTTTCTTATTCGGCGGTAAATTATCACTCTCACAAGTTCGGCCACGGTAATTGGCGAACGCAGTAGTGTAATACCACCTACTCGGTGGACTGTGGACAAGTGTAGCGGCTGCAGGGAGTCGATGGATGAACGCGGCTCGGAACCGCTGTTTATGGCGTCATATTGGGAAGGCCTATGTTCAGCAGTGGACATTACTAAGATGATGATGATGAGTAGGTAGGTATAAGGTGTATTTACCTTTTTAGGCTACTTCTCACATTTCTGGTGAATTTCATCCATCACTGGCAAAAAAAGGTTAGGGTAACTATTATCACAACTGTACAATTAGAAAAAACACTATAAGTACCTATAATTTTTCTTTAGTAAACGACGAGCCTGTGACAGATGGAGAAAAAGGATGTGACAGGGCTGCACTTATGTTCAAATGTGTGACACAAAATGCTCCTAAGGTAAGAATAGTCTATTTCATTCAAAACTACAATATTTTCACTCGTGATTAAGTAGGCATAGGTGGAAAAGGAATCAAAATATTGATGGGTTTTGCCCATTCCCTCGATGGGCTTTTACCATCTGCGCGGGACGAGAAGCAACTACAATCATGCTAAACGTGGCCTTTAGGTTTTGTTACCTCAGGCTCTGTCTTCCCCGTAAGGGATTATAGACGTGATTTGTATATGTATGTATGTGATGAAGTGAGTCACCCTATCTATTTATTAAGTAAAATATCAGAAAGTGTAGGCTTAAATACATGGATTTCAGAATTATGTGTTGTGTATCTGTCAGTCTATTTTGAATTACATAACCACTAAGCAAATCGGCATGTTGAGTATATAGTCTAAGTATGCATTTACAATGTATTTTCTTAGCTACGTAGCTTAAGTTTTTACTTAAAACATAGCCACAGAATATTTAGTTCCTTCTAGTAAATCGGAAAACATGGTGCACAGTGGGATTAACGAATAAATTTGCGGACTACATTTTTAAAAATAATGCACAATATGTAGAAAATTATCGTTATTGTTTAAACATTCTTAATTTTTCTTTTATTTTCAGTTTGGATTTAAAGTGTAAAGCTTTATACAGCGGTGTGACGCAGTTGGTGCTCCACAGGAATTATTCGTAGTAAAATAAAAACTGAATAAATAACGAGTTTATTTTTATTTAAAAATCACATACCTTAAGTTATTTGAAGCCATCTAGTTTCCAGCACTCAAACTAAGGTAGAATTCTTGAGCACCATTCGTAACTTAAACTTGAACGCCCGCTTGTTCTACGGTACTTCGCAATAGTGCTCTGTGGTTTAAAACAGTTCCGCGAGATGGGGCTAGAATGGCTATAATTTTATTTTCTCGAAGAAGAACTTTTTATTTTTGCTGTTAGGATTATGATCATTGTTGTTGAAGTATTGATTGTGATCATTTTTTATCGCCCCCAATATTTGACAGTTAAAACAATGTAGGTAATATATTTTTGGTTGCATGAGTGGCTTAGCAAACAAAATCGGTATCTGTGCATCATACACAAGTTCTGTTGCGGGTAGGTACAAAAGAGTAAATAAGTACTCGTACTTACTTATTTTTTTTAGGATAAAGTACCTACCTATTGCCCTAAAGTCCATGCCCATACCCACACCCACACTGTCGCTATAAAATTCTGGGATAAATCGATATAATGCGTCCCTTCTGACTAATCTGTATACATTCACGCACACCTACATACGGCGCGGCGATAGGAAGGAACTTGAACGAGTTTTTTCAACATCTCAGCTCAGCGCGGGCGCAGCGGTGCACACACACAAGCGAACCGGCAGCCAACTTCATTCGCTACTGCGAAGCACATGCAGCTATCATGACTCAAACTTCACTCCTTTCGTAAACTAAACACCGTATGATCGGATCCGACTGATGACGTTTATTGAAACAATTGACAGTTTAGATTTTGTTTTGTCGATAGTTCCCAGTGATGTCGATTGTTTTCTTTGGAGCTAATTGTTGTGTTTCCAGTGATAAAGTCGGCTACAGTTGTGTTAGTGAATATAGTTACGTAGTTACGTGTTTATAAGTGAAAAAGTGCAGAGTGAATTATTTTTATAATTTTGTGAGTTTTTTGTTTAAGCTTCTAGGGTGGATTGACCGTAAGTAATTTTCTTTAACAATACTTTGTGGCAAAAAATGGTTTTAGATTCGATGTCGAATATTTTGTTAGGACCTTAACAGGAATTGCTCATTTTACTTAATAAAGAAAAAAGAAACAAATTAGTACCTGTTTTGTTTACGCAGTAAACTTTGTCTAAAGTTGTACTTAACTTCTTTTTCTTATTGTGTTTTGTATTTTTGTTTTATTGTCTAAGAAATATGATTATGAATAATGATTAATTTATTTTTTACATTTTGATAGAATTTTTTCAGGCCTAAGTACTGATTTTGTTGTTAAAAATTAGTTAAAATTAAAAACAAATTATTAACATCACTATTTTATTTAAAGTCATATTTAATAAACACCATATGAGTTTTACCTTCTTTACTTACTTAATCACCCTTTGCTTTAAGAGGTATTGGTACAAATCGTTTCACTTCTCTTTTATCTTTATCCTGCAAAACTTTCTTTTGTCCCCGTTTTAGTTCTTTAGCCCCATTGTCCTTTTTTGGTGTCCTTTTCTCCTCAAATTCATTATTTCGTATTCCATAAGGATCTAAGGGCAAATCTTCATCAGAAACGTATTCAGGACCTGAGACTTCCACAGTGTCACGTCGTTTTCTGCGTCCAGATACAACTCCTAGTTGAAGAAGCACTGGGTTGGTCACTAAAGCTGCTGCGGCTCCTAAAAGAGCGATGCCCGCTATCGGCCATAACAAGGCTTTCGATGCCAACTGTAAGACAAATAAATAGTACTTAAATGGCAGGTTTAAATGCTGTAAATCTGCTACCTAATCCTTTCATTATGAAGTTTTGGGAGCGTAAAACAACTTTTCCAGTTTTTTTTGGATTTTGGTAACGAATAGAAGATTCTTTATGCTGAACCATGTAAAATGATGAATGGAAAAAACATCATTCGACTAAAAAGTGCCGACTCCATAAAAAAACATATCAAGAATACGAATTTGAAACGTTATCAAAAGCTCAAACAATATCATCTTCAGACGTTTTGGGCAGCAATTATAATTTCTATGAGCAATGATTTCCGTGTCAAATATCTGATTCAGATTCTTAAATGTACACCTAGCATTCTAACAGCAAGCGTGATGTAGATGCGCAAAGAAGTATAGTACCTACTAATTGAATACAAAAATACCTACTAAAGGACCTATCTACTAAAAATGGGCCTTGTACAGTCCACGACAATTTAATAATCTATTAATTCAGGCGTTACTTTGCGGAGGTCCCTGTTAACGTACCAGAAGTAAATAAGTAATTAATCATGGGACATTTACACCAATTGATCAAGTCCCAAACTAAGCATAGTTTGTACCCTGGGTAGAAGGCGGATGGTAAACATACTCAAATACTCAATATCCATGACTCGTGTACATACAAAATATTGATGTATAATCAAGTGCCTGCCCCTATCGGGATTCAAAGCCGGGACCTCTAGCTTTATGGTCAGCGCCACTAACGTCGTCCGGTCGTAAAAGCTGCACTTTGTAAACGTTTCGTGCAAGTTTTTTCTATTAATATACGTAACTCGTTTATTTGCTTCAATTACCGCCTTAAACGTTCTTGGACAGGATCAAGCAGGTGATAAAAAGTGGACGTAAAACCAACCAGAAGCTATGAAAAATAAACAATGCCTAGCTGAAAACAGTAAGGCACTTAAGGAAAGGATCACACAGAAATAACGGAGTTTATGATGGGATAATAACGTCATAAATATTCCAAACGTTGCATAAATTACGCCTAAACAGGACTTTGAGTGGGCTCGAAAAGGAGGTGCATAGGATGCTCGTGGGTTGTAATGTATTGATTTCAATTTAGAAAGGAAATTTGACTGTTGCATTGCATCCAATCCGATGTCTTCTGTATAAATAATGATTTACTTTAAGTCGTACTTCAGGCTTTTGTTTAATAAAGCGATAAAAGATTTTTCTCATATGAGCCAGTGTCTTCTTACCGGTAACGAAAAGCTTGACTTTACCAATTAATCATTCAAGAAGATGTATGTAATTCTAAAAAAAGTTTTAAAACTTTATTTTTATGAAATTTTATTCAAACAAACATATTTACAAGTTAAAAGTTGATACGAAAAAACCTTAAACTACCTTAATCTAATCCTATATTTACAAATATCGCCCAGATCGTTGCCATGGGGCAAGGTGCCCATAATGCTGGCTACGTTTCCTCGTTGGATAGCAATGCCTATGCGTTGCCCGAGGAAAGAGCCAGCTCTATGGTCACCTGTGGATTTTGATAAAAAAAAAATTAAGTTTTAATTTTTATGATGCAATATGAAACATACCACCAAACTTAATGAAAAACAAAATTCTATACAGTACCTTTCCGTATAATAGGACAAGTGAATGAGTTTGAATCTACGCATACGGATAATTTTGTGATGCTATAATGACGGCGGAACGGTCACGCTACAAATTCTCAAGACGGTTTCAATAACGATTACAAAACAAAAGAATCCGAATATCTACGACTTACGTGATGATGATCGTGGTGTTTGTGATGATGCCCGTGCCCCAAATGATGGTGATGGCCGAAGTAGCCATGCCCGTGATGGTCAGAATCATGATGACCGAAATCATGATGGTCATCGCCGTGGTCGTATTCATAACCATGGCCGTAGTGAGATCCGCCGTCGTAGAAGCCATCATGTAATCCATAACCTGCTGTATTATAATAATATCGTATTTGTTATGCGACAAGTCTTTTACTGATTAAGAAAGAAGAATTTATAACGATGTGCTCATTTCTAATTAAATATGAACTAGGAAGAAAGCTTCTTCAAAGTGTGCTTATTCCTTGGATTAGTGATACAAATGAAAGTTAAAATATCTCTCTAAATTCAACAGAAATTGGTATATTTTCGTAATTTTCAAAGATATCCCGCATTGAGCACCTATTCGATTCAGTCATTAACTATGTTTACTATAATTCTTTGATCCAATTAAGAACTCAGGACTCACGACGCTTGCACACTTTTGGCACTATTCAGAACCAGTTTTTATTCCTGCCAGGTTACTTGCCGATTCCCCGCAGTAAAGACATTTCTGAACCGGTCGCAGGAGTTTTGCCTCAGTACTTTTTATTAAAGCTGTTTGAGAGGGATGTGAGGTAAGTTAGATATAGTTTTACCTTCATGGCCCGGATGTTCGTGATGCAAAAGGCCTCGACTGTAGCTTGAACTGGATAATGCATTGTCTGGTATCTCCTGAAAGTAACATCGAAATTCCCGTCATATGTGAGCGTTAAAGCTATTTTAACCTAAGAATAACATTAATTCGTAAAATTATGATTAGTAAGCGCATCACATGAACTTTTGATACGGGAGAAAGTTACGTCATGTTCTATGTAATTTATCTAATGGAAATGTATAGAAAGCATGCATGAAAAGAAAGACGTGTTGAGATAGTAGTTTCATTTTTGGCCTCTCAAGCAGAGGAACCTGGGCTCTAGCCTTGTGAGTTTTTTTTTATTTTACGTTTTCAGTTTACCGTGAGGTTTTCGGTGAAGGTAAACCTGACAACGCCAAACACTTAAAACTTAAATGATGAGTGAAATTCCCAAATCGCACTGGGACCTCGTAGTATCTACAACCTGTGCCATTTATCTCATTCTGCGCTTAATAAGCGAGTAAGAGTGAAGCCAGCGTCTTTTGTTTCTTAGAAATAGTAGATAGGCGATGAAATCGAGGCCCAATTTGGGTTTCTCTTCCTTATAATTAAATCCAATTAGAACGCCGTCCCAGGCCATGGTTGGCTGGCTCGATACGATCGTCTGGCCACTGCCCCTTCACACGGCCCTTCATGCCTTTCCGATTGACAGACCTCAGCTATTGAAGGTGTCTTCGGTTAAACGCCTTTTATTGACAATGGGTCTCGACCTAAATAATGTTGAATAGGTAGAGGCGACGGAAATGTTATGGGGAAAACCAAATTTACGTAGACGGGTAATTGTTTTGCGTTTTAACAGATAATTTTCATAGCCAATGACCGTTGTCTAGTATTAAGACATTCATGTGTTTCTCGTTAGGAAAAATTACACATAATGTGTTTTTCGTTAAAAGCAACCAAAGGTTTGGAGTAGAGTGCATAAACTTTTGTTTATTTTTGTTTACGCCGTCCGTTGATATCTGTGGTACCGAGAACCAATAATGAATCAGCGATCATCTCACACTGTATGGGCACTTGATTCAGACTGTTATTCATCTATACTAAGAATCAATCTGATATCAGCTTAACTGTTAGAGGCCGAGGCCACCGTCACGGGAAAAAACTTCCAGTTATGCTGCGGTGTGATCCCACTTACAACTGCAAATTGCTGTGAATGCTGAGAATTTGAACACATTACCTTACAATGAGAACTAATTTATAGTGGAGAGTTTGTAAAATTTCGTTTGACTCGTGTACAGTTGACTCATGTTTCCGTTCTGACGGGTTATCGGGAATGTGGGACGTTGTTCCCACAGTCTTGTTTCTACATTTGAAATGCGCTGGAGTCGAGCTGAGTGTGACGGTAATTGCTAGCTTAAGTTGCTCCTATTATAAGCCTACGCGACACTCCTAGACTTAATAGGCTAGGCTTAATAGCCTAGGCGCATATTTACCTACGTGTAATTAAACTCTTCAAACGACTTGTTATTTGACGGAATGTTAAAGTTAGGTATTAAATAATCGAGTAGTTAAATACTACAGCAAAAGCTTCATAATACCAAATGTTAAAGCTAAATTAAGTCAAGCACGATAGGAATAATATTTCAATCAAGTCTGCTTTATTATACTCGTAAATAATTACTAGGTAACATATTTTCATTTGCATAGGTATGTATTGGTATCATTTGAAATCTGAGTTGTACTCGTAAAGTAAAAGGTGACTCTAATTACAGTATTAAGATACCTTACCTTGAAGCGTATTGGGTTGCGGATCGGAGCAAAACTGGCATATCTGCCTACCTCTTCCTTCTGCAGAGTTCTCACATCTGACGTGTTCTAAAATAGAGGACAATGACCTTAATTTCTGAATGTTTATAAACGATTGCTTAATTTGGTAACGTTCGGTTTCTTACGCTTTCGGTTACATCTTCCTTCACAGCATAATCTCTGATGTTTGCGTTGAACACTTCATTAGTCAGTTCCGCACACGTCATGAAACACGCCATATTTAATATCAGAATTCGCGAAAGGAATTTCTCTGATAAACCGCACATAGTAAGTCCAGCAATTCTGAGGCAGTAACTCACAGGGCACTGACAGCCCGCAAGAAATATTGCACGGGATCACAATACACAGTAGCGAAGTAGCACTTGATACTCTATACTTTATAAAAAGTATGAAAGTGGGGGTTGTTCGGATGACAATTTGATAGGAGGCAAACAATGGTGCCGTCCAAGCTATCGCTACACCCCGTTGACTCGGTTGCGAAGCCGTTTCACTGCTTTGTTCGTAATTTATAATGATGGTCATGTTGTTGGGGATTATTTCACGGTGGATGCCTCGACTTGCAGACTTCAAATTGACAAGCCGGATTCACGTTACAACCAGTCTTGCGATAGGATTGTATTTTGTATTAACAGCTACCGTACCAGGCGACTTTTGAAATTTGAATTTGAGGCTGCTTAGATATTTTTAAAATAGCTATTATATCCTTACGAGATTTTAACATGTTGACGAAAAAATATCGATAAAGACATCGAACGGGAGTAACAAATGCCAATAAAATGAGTTAACTAGTAATTCGTGAATCTTAAAGTCAACCCGGCAGTTTGAATTCCACTAAAAGGAGCGGATGTTTTGGCTGATTACCTGATCATTATTTGAGCGAAAATGCGCTAGGAATTCCCATTTATGGTTATTCTGTCGTAGAATTGCGGATCATGCATGACGTTTAGCTGTATGAGAAAAATTCTCGATAATTGCGAGCGTTTAGAAAGTCGTGCAGTGCATACGCTATCGGAAATTAACTCAGTAGAGCCATAAACTTGTATAAGTCGGTTGTGTTAGGGTGCTTTATCGCTTGTAATGTGAGTATGGCGGAATTAATTCTGTCATCGTTAGCTGGGGGCCTATTGCTTGCGGCAAACAATTGTACTCGTAATTTACTTACGCAATAGGTACTAACTAACTGGTTTACTTAAGTAAGCAACTTGCTCGTGACCAAGAACCAACTGATTGTACTTATAACTTTACAAATACACATTTTCATTCTACTCCTAAGTATTTTGCTTATAACCCTCCGAGAACTTCGTAATACTTGGGATAAAATCTCCATTTCCAGAGACATGACTTTTATTCACACCGAATATTATTACTAAACGATTCTTCTCAAAGTTAGGACCGAAACGAAATCGTCCGTAAACAAATTTGCTTTCACATTACATTGTTATAATTCAGCATCATTGTTACAATGTCTGTGTGTATTTCCTATCGCGCTAATGATTACCGCAAACAAGCCAATTTTACCGTAACTTCATTCATTGTTTCCACTGCTATTATAATGACAAATATTTGTCTTTCACGTGGTCACAATTGATCCGTCGCACCGAATAATTGAAATGTGTATGAACTAGCTTCAAATCCCGTAGGTATTAACTTTGAATTAAATTTATAAAGGCTTAGTTTTATTTATTTATTTATTTATTAGTTTTCGAGATCGAAATGTTTGGGCAGTGTTGATGAGGCATACAGTATCGTCCGTCAGTGCCAAAATTGACAGCTTGCGTGACCATGCGTTCTGCGGTCTGCGATTATGTCGCAAAGGCTCGTATTACTTGGGGATTCGGGGGTTTTAGTTTTTCTTAATTATGGCTTAAATTTTGATCAATTTGATGTGATCGCATTGAATAGATAATTATTAGATAGCTCGTTATGGATTTGATAGGATATGCGGTCAGAACTCTTCTTTTTTCTGTCACACTGTATAGCTGTTGAAAATCTCCAACAAGAATGACAAAGCACCCCGAATGGCTTACTAAGAACTCATCGCGTTCTCATCGGATTGTGTTCGGCAAACTGACATTTTGGCGACGCCGAATAGCAAATTAAACGTTAGGCTCTGCAAATGGTTGGTAATAGCTTAGGCGTGCAAGCGCCGAATAGAGGCCCAGGTTTCTATTTCATAAATCTGACAGGTTACAGTGCCACCGACGTAGTACATAAATAAAATTTGGTATACGTTTCGTGTCGGGGTTAATCCCATTTCAATACGGAACTTGTCAAGCCGGCAATGGTTTCCGAATTTGTCGTAGTCGCTTGTTGCCTGACACTTTTATAAAATAAGGGCCTGGACTTTTTATCGACTTTTGGAAGTACCTAATAAAAGCAATCTCGAGATCTATTCTACTATCTAAGTGGCATGAATAAACAACAGAGGCACAATAACCGGGGAATTACGTTCGAGGGCCCAAATAAATCTAGATACAACATTACGAGAGCGAAGCCGGTTTTATTAGTTTTAAATTATTTATTTCACCACAACAGATTTACGATTGGCAACACGATATATCAGCAGCCCGCCAATAAAATTCTATTTAACCAGGACTTAAAGTAACTGGAACGTGCCTACAAGGGTAAGGGATTTGGTTTCCGAAAATTAAGAGTTAAACTTACCTATGCCCGATCTGCAACATAATCTTATTAGGTACTTAAATACGTAAGAAAGAGTTTAAATGTCATCAATTTACAAACATACCTACCTATAACTATCGCACACAGTAAGTTCTACTTCTTCTTCTTATTTGTGGCGTATCAAGTCGTTATAGCGACGATAAATTCGCCAATGTCAAAGTAACAAAAATATAATTAAAAAATCTTGTGTCAGAGTTTGTAATTTTTAAACTCACTCGTCCATCCCTAATATAATACTCCTTTCATCCACTCAAAGGTTGACTGGAAGAGGTCCCTTAAAGGGACAAGTCCGCCTTGCATGTATCTCAGTGTTTGTCAATTGTATTTCTCTTGTTTACTTTTGCACAATAAAGAGTTTACATACATACATACATACAAAATGTCGGCAACGTTGTACGGTAATGGTCAAAGACCCCCTCCCTCTGTCGGGCTCTTAGCCAACGGTCAATAATATCCCTCAGAAACTGCCAGGAAATCATTAGCCGTTGCCCAGGGTGCACCGGACCAAGCACTGCTCGTGGGTAGATTAGTTTATTTGTATGTTTTCGAATTAGTACGATGTTGGTTTGCATGTGTAACAGTTGCGCTCACTTTGTGAATGATCCCGTAGAGGGATGGAAACGCGTCAGTGTTTGTGTGGTGTAGGGGATAGTTAAGTTTGTGGCATTTATTTATATTTGTTTTATGTGACTGTAGTGGAGGGAGCTTAGGGATTGCATGAAAAACATAAATATATATTTCGCACAGGCTTGGTTATCTTGCACGTCAGTAGCGGAATAGCAAGGTAAACATTTTTTGTTCATTAGGTTCTACTTACTGTATTTTTTCGGTTGTTCTAAGGCATTGTCTTTCTAACTTTAAAATACGTAGAAATACCTCAACCGCACTTTTTTCAAAGACCGTCCAAACCATCCATTTTAACTGAGCTCTGAATCAGAGAAATACATGAAATTATAAAACACAGAACTGACCTTTGACCGCTGCGATAAAGGCCTCTGCGTTAAAAAATGACTAGCTGGTGTAATGTCTTATCCAGTTTTCGAATCCATTTGTATTCCCTCGCAATTTCTAGGCTTCGCCCCGCAGGTAGCGCTCAAACCCCCCTTTTATTTTACGATCTTAAATTCTTCACGAGATCCATAGGTGAAAAAAGTGGCTCGTGTAGGAAAGGTAGAAATTGCGAAGAGGGTAGCAAGTAAATGGCCCACAAATAAATCCTTGGGGTGGATTAATGTGCCATGCGATTTTAAATTATTTTCTAAATTGTTTTTATTTAATTTATAGGTGTGGCGTTCATAAAAAACACGAGTCTGCAGTTATTTACTGTGCTGCCTATTTTTATTGTTTTTTGATTGATAATCTTTAACGCTAGCGATATCTAATGCTACTTGTTCAAGTAGAAAAAAAAATGTTTGTTTTTAATTGACTAAATGATGATTCTGCTTTTGTAAATTAAATAGTAACGCAACAGGAAATAGAAACTAATCGCGTAATCATGTGTTCGATACGTCAAAAATGTGTCAATACGTTAGTTGTTCTAGGAAAATAAGCGCGCTCATTTTTCTAATTTCTACTCTTTAACGTTGCTCCCCGAATCTGCGACCATAATAAAATTAGCCTCATGTCTCCACAGTCACATCCCGCTTTGGTACACAATATGATAGATGTCTATATCTATGCCGCTTTTGTTATAAGTCTCTCCGGAACACAAACAACAACTTCATGATCGTTAGTTCAGCAACAAATCGAAGAACCGTGTTTTCTCAAATCTCATTCCCAAGCTTTCGTTACCCAGCATCGATCAATGTCTCCAGGCATCAAAGAGCATATCAGAGCCAAAGCAGGTGTCACGGCAGATAGATCGACACGTAATCGAGTATCAATAGCAAATTTAAAAGATCCGAGATTGCGTCAAACCGTTTAGAAACCGTTTGGTTTGAATGATCGAGTTTAATTTGAAGCGATGCCCTGTTCTGTAATCGTTGAGCTATTAAAAACAGTTGACTGGCGTGTTAAATCAACATTTTTTAAATGTTTGATTCATGGACGTTGGCGATGTCTGTAGTAGTGTTAATTGGGTTAAGTTCTGTTTTGTCGGTGTTGTGTAAACGTTTAGTTAAGTGTCGATGGCTTTACAAGGAGAGCGTGTAAACAAGCGAAATGGATAAGCAGGATTTTTGGTGCTTTGCATGTCGTATCCAGCAAAATAGACAGCTTGTTTAGACGTTCATAATATTCCTAGTTCTTTTCATCTTCAAACCTAAACCGATAACAGTTAAATAATTACGGTATAGCATTATAATTACCACCAATCCCGAGACTCCATCACGTATTAAATCGGTGTACGTCGGCGTTTCGAACACATTGCGTCTGCCGTGATCACGCGTAGACTAAGACAGACTAGGTAGATAGCAAAAGTACTTACCCTGGGATACAATGTTTATGATTACGTTGATATCCTGCTCACTAAACGTTATGTAGGTAGGTACCAACGATGGCGTGCAGTGCAGGGTCGCCAGGGTAAGCAGCGAGTGCAAATTGTGTCGCCTATCGTACGTTATCGTTCCCTACCCTGGCGCCTGTCTACTCCACGCCACTGTTTCGATGTAAGGTAGGACGCCACAGCAAGCAGTCACCTTCTCACTGCCTACCGTTCCTTACCGCTGCCTACCCTGGCGCCTGCCTACTGCACGCCGCTGGGTATCAAATATAGGTAATAATTAAGACAGAACTAAAAATTTTGTTCTATGTCTGAAGTTGGAAAGTCGAAAGCATTTCTTCACTCTTGAAGGGAGTGAAGCTATATCGATTACAAGTGTATATGCATACATGGTTGTGTATATCTCTGCTGTATGCGGATGCATTTGCCAATGACTCCCATCCCCATAGCAATATGAGTAATGTCGGCAGAAAAATGCCGTAATACCTCGAGCCCGAGCATTAACGCATCCGAATATGCGAGGGGTGCAAATGCGTCGGGTTAAAATAGAACTGAAGGGGTGGCTTTGAGACGTTGGCGGTTTGTCATATGCTAAGTCTTATGATGAAAGGTTATGTGTAGGAAATGGATGCAGTTTTGAAGTCACTTGACAATGCTGCGACGGAAGTCTTCTATAAATCTGACTTCAGATTAAAACTGAGTATTTTCACATTGAGTGCTATCACCGGATCTTGTAAAACATAAATGTAAATAACTTGTGAAGAGACATACTCGTAAAAGTTGGCATCCATACATTTTCGGTTGACCGTAGTTACTCAAACTGACGGCTCGCATTAAGATAAACAAAGGTCACTCCATAAAGCGACCAGTAAAAACACTTTACCTTCGCACAATCGAAAAGAAAAATCTCCGGAAATTCAAGGAAAAATTACGCTCGTTAGGGCCAGAGGAATTGGCGTTAATAAAAAACACCCTGTAATTCGGAAGTGAGGGCGTTGACAAATGAGCAGCCTACGGCCGTCTAATGAGACGCACCCTGTATCACCTGATGGCGAATAAAATGGAATAAAATACCTAACTGATTCGGCGGTACGTCACGCGGTTCGCATTCACTTGTTTTGGGGGAGAAATTTAAATTTTGGAGCGTTCTCATTTAGCATCTCGGAGGCGAGGTGGTAATTTGTAAAAGCTTATATCTTATGAGTAGTCATTTGTTTAGTAATCTTTACATTGTCGGAACAAAGGAGCTGTTGTATTTGATATTAAAATAAACATCCTATTGCGTGGTTCACGTGTACAAATGCATGATCTAACATCCGATTATCCGATTTAATAGTCTAATTACAAAATTGTTCACTGCTCTCTACATTGTGTTTTGTTGATTGCTGTATATAGGTGTCATATGTTTCAGATTAAAGTATACATGGACTTTATCCCACACCATAAAAGCCTCGATTCGATTGGAAGGTGTAACAAAACATCCCCCCCCCCCTACTCTAAAATTTCTTAAATATTAAAAATATGTATTTAAAAAACTGAAATTTAATTTTATTCCTAATTAATTCTAATAACGCCTCATAACGCGCCTAACGTACCTAAGTTACACATAGCTCAATCCAACGCGTACTTACTATAGAAGGTAAATAAAGCCGCCTACTAATAAAATATATATGTCATGAAAGCCTAACAAAACTATACTGGTCGTGATACGTGATATATTGAAGGTATGGCCATGTGATCGTCTAGTGTGTGAATCGTCTATTAATTAAATTAAATACCCTTCGTAGTGTCCGCATCCTACGTAACCCTAAGATCGTTTAGTGACGAGTAAAGATTGATCTATCTACAAATTAGAACTACCATATATACGCGACGGCTAGCAACACATTACTTAAAGGATTTTAGTTTACGCCGACTAAAGGAAACAACGATTAAGTTATCGGATTGTAAGGTATTTTATGTCGAGTTAATGAAGCATAAAGTATATTGTTAAGTGATCATTTGGGCAAGTACGGAATTAAGTCAACCATTATTTAATGAATTATGAAGCTCGTCATAATAGTATTATACAGAGAAGTATGTAATTCGATGGTTAATATCGTATCAACGAAACACCTATTGAATAAAGTTTTATGGAGGTCTAAGGAGTGTAAAGGACCTGTAAATTAGCCTATCACATATATTGCTAAATATTGATCATCTTACTATTAACTTAAGGGAATCCGCTGCTAGAATGTAAGTACATACATTCGATTGAGACAAGAAACAGGAATGTGCGCTATAAACTCAGCCATAAAAGGAGATAAAGTAATATGTTAATTACACCCCGACCGACACAATAGACCTTCATAGGCATAAGTTTGGGTTCACCTTACTAGTGTACAGCAAATCTGAGGTTGACTGTAAGTAGTTTTCTTTCACTACTGTATGACTTCATACTACTGTACTACAACATAGGTAACTAGCCAAACCAATGCGCTACCGGATGAGGTATGGTCTCTCTGTCCATGATTCAATAGTGATATTAAATTACTCACTTTAATAAAGACTTCAATTCACCAGTCTAATAAATAACATGTACACTGTCATTGAAGTAACTTTGCGATTGCTAAGAATAGTTTTACAAGGTAAATCAATCTTGTAAAGATGATAGCAGATTCCATTTCCACTATTAATTGAACATAATTCAGGTGATGATGATGACGACTCTTAATGCATTTGTAGCGCTTCCCGTCTAGGTAAAACAACTACATGCGAGTCTTGACGACGTATAATTAGTTTTAAATGAGGTGTTAATTAATATACCCTCAAAACAAACCAGCCAAGGCAAATTTAACAATTATCGAAAGTAAATGATTCAAAAGCAAGTAATTCATATGACCACTGAATACAGACATTATGAATAAATAACACTGCATAAAATCAGCCTAAACTCACATATCACAATTAAAGTAACACAAAACAAAGGAAACACTCACTCAGTATTTCTTCTGTGACAGCTGCGTAGATCAGGAACTCTGAAAATATACACCCTAATAACCTATGAATCCTAACCATGTCTAATAAGAATCTATACGACATTTGTATTTCTCACAGCTAGAGGTGATGGTTACCTCACATTTACATTAATTGCGTGGTGTGTAATGTGACTAATCTGAACTAACTAGGGGGTTGAGGTGGCATCCTCGGTGTGTCCCTAACCCTATTTCCTACGCCATGTGTAATAACCCCATCCGCTGGCCGAAACCAGGTTGCGAATGGAGTAGGGCGGAGAGATAGTTGTGCGAATAAATAAATATATAGATATAAAGACCAACGCTACCAGTCCTATGCACTGACCAGCAGATACACAGAGCCTGATAACGCTAGGGGGAAGTTTCCCGACTGCCATACGGCAGACGAGCGCCAGGTCGATCCCCAACGCCTGACTCCGTCCCGAAAGACGTTAAACCCCAAGCTTTGTTAACACCGCCAGGTTGCCTTGGGGCCGGGAACCTCGTCCCGTAAAGTCCCTACTTCAAGCGTGACAAATTTAGAACACACAATCAGAATTCATGGCCAATAATCATACGTCATGACAATGACGATGATGGAGGTAATTTCTCTGCCGATACCCCGGACTCAGGGCACCGATCATGATACTGACGGCTAAAGGTGTCCTGGCCGCAGAGAAATCGGATTAGGGAAGGATCAAGGATACTGGTGAGGTTGGTATGGTAATTGGTTCACGAACACTGATTGCGAAGCACAATAATTAATTAAACAATTAAACTACGTTAAATAATTAACCTAAATAATTAAACTTTGTCAAAGTAAATTAACTGCGAACCGATATCGCTTCCAACAGCAAGACCTCGCTTGAAGAAATTTCGAAAATCACTAATCCCGATTCCCTGAAGAGCCGTTCTATTTATACCCATTATCTGCATCTCGTGCGTCTCGTGCGTCTCGTGCGTCTCGTGCGTCTCGTGCATCTCGTGCGTCTCGTGCATCTCGTGCATCTCGTGCGTCTCGTGCATCTCGTGCGTCTCGTGCATCTCGTGCATCTCGTGCATCTCGTGCGTCTCGTGCATCTCGTGCGTCTCGTGCATCTCGTGCATCTCGTGCATCTCGTGCATCTCGTGCATCTCGTGCGTCTCGTGCATCTCGTGCATCTCGTGCATCTCGTGCGTCTCGTGCATCTCGTGCGTCTCGTGCATCATTTGAACAAGAACGATCCTTACGCTCTACCCAATAAGGTCGAATTTCGCTATTCTCCGTGAGTCTCGCATCGTAACCAAACAACAACATACATACCTATCTTATAGTTAAGTCAGTGTGTGAAAGAGATAGAATGCACCTCAGATACAACCAACATGAAACAACACGATCAATGAAAATTACGTCAATTCATTCTAGTTGCAAGGAAGCACTTACGATGCTGTTTACGCAATTATCGAACATTTTGATGTCATATACTACTTGTGTAGTCTACTCAGCCTTTATGTAGTATTTAGTACATTCCTACTCATCCAGTTATCACCCTCGTACAGAAATTCCAGCTTAATTATTATTTAGTCCATACATCTTATAAAAAGGAAAAGGAAAGGCTTACATAATATATTAATTGTATAATTCTAATATTATTAATTGACTATGGGCAACGCCCAAACATATATTTGTGAAATTAACGGTAAAATACGCTATGTACCGTTACAACCACCCCCCAATGTTTGCGCAAGTGGAAAGCTGACAAGCTGATAAACTGAAGTAAACAGTTAAACTCTCTTGTATTCACAAATATATGAACCTTCAAAATTGATCACTCTTAATTTAATAGCATTTTTCCCATGAGTGTATTTGGAATGTGTGGTGTGTATTTAAACCGAAAGGTAGTAACTAAAGCAAAAATTGAACCCATCAAATTTACGACTAAATAATTATGAACGATTATCACCCTCACAAGGCAGTCTAGTCTTAGATAGGGAGACTGTTTTGTGAGAACAATCCACGGCTCTAGTAGCACGTATGACCAGTCCCGCCATACCAGTCTTGCTCCTGCATATCGACCGAATATGGAAATTCCGGAAAAATCCCTTCCAAAACCAGACTACGTTAATAGATATTGGGCCATAACCATCCGTTAATCAATAGTCTCATTTGAAAGGTCCCTTCAATACAGTAATCGCTATTCCTTCGGTGAGTGTGTAGTGTGTGAAGATTTAAGCATTGCATCCTAGCTTCTGCTTGGTTGCACCACATGTAAAGTAATGATATTCTGGTGCCAGCCTCATAGCTGATGTCAATTTGACTTAACCTAACTCCATTCGCACTGGAAAATCATTTGTAGTGTGCTGTTCAGGGGTTGAATGCCAATAAACCGTCCTTATTAACCCCAAATTTGCTAAGTTGCTGCAGCCCCTCATACTATAGCATAACGTCATTTTGGTCTCGTCAAGAAGTCAACATAACATCAATACACAACATTGTTCTTCCTTCCCCATTCCAATCGCAATTTCATACCTAGCTACACCAAATCAGCAATTTTATCAGGTAACTTAGACGTAAGTGGAATATATATAACGGACTGAATCAGTCGTTGTTTTTCGAAGATTCATACATATGGATAAAAACAATTACATCACCACATCTCGCAACAAGTGCAAAACAACCTTGTCTGTGCAATATGCGCACTGACACGCAACTTGAAAATCGAAAATATAAAACACGCAGGCAAAACCGTCCAACACCCCATATTACGGAGTAGCAAGGCAACCGTTTTCATCCTAATTAAATCAAATTAACTTAATTTAATAATTTATCCATCCATCCTACTTATTTGTAAAAGCCAATCGCCTTCCACCGGCACAAGTCAAATCTACTAACTTTAAATTATTTTCCCACACTTATATCTGCTCTATCCTATAATTAGCATAACATAACCTTATGATAAACTTAATGGATTAATTCTATGATCTTAAGCTAAGACTTATAACTAGACTAAACCCGTGGTAGCTCAGTGTTCTAGCCTGCGACCCAACTCGCGGCAGGGTTCGCAACCCCCAGAGTCTTCCAGAATTCAAACAGGGTAGCGTGAGAAAACCCGCGGAGCAAATTAATAGGTGAAGTCCCCAACCCACACAAAGCCCGCGCAGAACCTAGACGATGTCGTTGAACAATTGGATAGACTTAACTACATACTAAGAAAATATATAAACTAACTCACCTAAATACTAAAAAAAAAAGATATAAACCTGAAAATGTAAATGTAAAATAAAATACCCAGCGACAGTAATCGCTAAAATCAAGACATCCGTACTTACTTACATTACCAGTAATAAAGTACCTAATTAAATTCAGAACCAACCATTCAAAATACTATGCCCAAATAACCACCAACTCAATCATAAATTCAGATAGGCTATAGGTAGATAACGTATGAAACCGATAGGTAATGCGTGCATATGCTGTACGCACTTACGAATAAGATTAAGAACAGAAAAGAACAAGTGAGTGTAATATTTATGCCAATACCTCTTACGTCAAAATAATTACAATTTACACAAATTCGTGTATCTTTTTTTTTTTTTTTTTTTCCAAGTGGATAATATTGTGATAATCAGTCAACGCAGTGATTTATCTAAAATATTCAAAATACCTTCTCCTCAAGTTACCGCCAACCGAGTTGACACTATAATCAACTACGCACACTAGAGGGCGCTATGAACAAAAATACAACAATTTACGTTAATACGTATCGAGCTTTTCGTAATAATAACTTTCAAAGTGTATACTTAACTATTTTCACTACGCATTACGTACGTTTAAAATAAACAACTATTTTAATTTTGTTTAAAATTTGCCTACTGTAAATTATCTATCGGAAGTCATAAACGAAACGCATTTCCAACCCAATAGTAATCCCTTAAAATAAAGGTAGACAGGCGCTGTAACTGTGCCGGTCTAACCAACTACCCTTCCCCTTTCCATGTAAGTGTACTGCTACGGCGTTGAGTCAATTTTTGTTGAACAAAACTAGACCTTAGGTACTTGACATACTGGATACTAAATGGACTCGCTTGTTTTACTTGCGAAAGATCACCCTACAATGGCAATGGTCAACTTAATACCCTGCGAAGTAATTGTTGCATCATGTCGGATTTTCAAGTGTTGATCCAGAAATTTCCTTGCCTTTATGATCCTACAAATGAATACTTCCGGGATCGTACTATAAAACGACGAGCTTTACTAACCTTATTAGATCTAGTAAATGCTCAACCGGGTGGGACTCCCCTCTCTATACGAGACATAAAGCGCAAGATGCGGAACTTCCAACAAAAAGTAAGACGTGCACGAAAGGCTGCCCATACCGTAAGTAAAACCTAATCTTTCCCTACAGTTAGCTATTATCTCATTCTTTAAAGAGACAGTTCAGTTTAATCCATCCAGGTGCTTATATCCTCAATAATAATTGCAGACTCAACAGGAAATTATACAACCAGTCGAACCTCACGCGTCAGCTCAGGAAAGTACTTCTGTAAGTACTTCTGTTTAGCTATGTTACCTGTGGTGAACATAGCTCTAATACCCATTAAGCCGTCATATTGTCATCTCTTATTTCAGATGCAACAGAACAGTCTCCCACCCGCTGAACCTCTAGTGACTGTGCAGAACAGTACGGTAACTGTAAATATCCCTGTCGACAATTGTATATTATTAATTAAATTCATGATCTTTTCACAGACATCTGGGCAATCACCTCATGATGAATTCATCTTGACAAAATGAGTTGGCACACCCATTAATTAACTACCTTGATTTCAGGGTCAAGTACCTGAACTACATTCGCCAGAGCCCTTATCGCCCTGGACCTATCTGCCTCCCCCCAGCCTACCGGCTTCAGATTTCAGTTTTGGCTCACTGCTGCAATACATTTCGGTGAGCATTATTTCCATGTAAAACAATTCACTAAAATACACAATAAATTAATAAAATCATATGTACTCCTTGGCTAATAATAGCAACAATGTAGTAAAATTCAAATATCGCTTTTCTATGGAACACCTATTTCTCTGCTCGCATTTTGAGGAAAGGTCGCAATGTTCGGCACGTACTTACTTAATTCCCTTTGTTTCAGCCCAACAATGATCCGTCTAATCCCGGAGATGTATGATTATTATTTATTAGTGAGTATCTTTTCTTTTCTTTTTCTATCATCATTTCTCCTCTTTTAGTGTGTCAACCAACTAGTATGAACCTGTGTCCTCTTCCACGACCACCTTTTTCCTAATAACTATAGATCCGCTGTACACACTCTTAAACAAGTTTATGCCGGCTAGTAGAACGATTCATAAAATAAAACAACAATTGTTGTAACACTGCGCTAGCAGTACATTGCCACCGCGGCCCATTATGCAGAATAGTACCTCACACTTATTATTATTATTTTTTTTTTCTCACTGAATACTTCCGCATTTCAGATGGCGCTCCAGAGTCAATACATCGATCGTCCAATAAATCAATAAAAGCATGTTGTTTATTTATCTCCTATCTAAAGAAGAAGCCACCAACTCTCCCCTCCTTCCATGACTATATAACCCTTGCTTTCCCTTCAGTAATAGTTATTTATATAAGACGCATATCATTTAGGTTGTCCAACTCCATATACCTGTTTTAGGGAAGAGGGTTTTCCCATAGTCATAAAAGCGCTTCACCCTCACCCAACAGTCTCTATACAATACTAATCGAGTCTTTATTGTCTGAATTCTACCTATGTAGGTCATACATAGGTTCACAATAACATAATTCTTATCCTTTCTAAAAGATAATTTGAACAAAATGTAATATTATCCTTTTTCTTTTAACTAGAAATGGAACGTATAATTATTTCCTACCTAAAGGAGAAGCCACCAACTCTCCCCTCCTTCTATGACTATATATCCCTTGTCTTCCCTTCAATAATAGTTATTTATGTAAGACATATGTCGCTCAGATCTTTTCAACCTCATTTCTTGCTTTAAGGAAGAGGATTTTCTCATAGTCATAGAAGAGCTTCACCCTCACCCAACAGTCTCTATATAATACTAATCGAATCTTTATTGCTTGAAATCTACCTATGTAGGTCATACATAGGTTCACAATAGTACAATCCTTTCCCTATTGGGATAACGTTAAATGTCCTATGTCACCTAACTTTCAAACCCCGCACCATGATATGCAAGATTATAGACTTATAATTTCCCGCTGCTATTGCATCTTTCGCGAGCACTAAATTTAGCATTATTTCCTTTTAAATAATGAAAATAGTATCTCAAATTTAGTCATTATTTTGACCATCTCCATACTCTTTCAGGGACTACAAGTTCGTTAGTAGAAAGTTGCATAGGCCTATGCATTTATCCATATATTTAGATATATATATATAAATATATATATTTGCCCGTAATCGGACACTCTCGCCCTCTTAATCTATCAACTTGCCCATCATAGCGTAAGGTCTAAAAAAAAACAAACCCATCTCTAAATTAATTTTATGTACATAATTTCCTCATTTAATGATCAATCAATCTACGTCATCTAACGTCAATTTTCAACAAATAACAACAAAACCTGATATGCTAACCTTATTTCAAACTCGCTACACTAACTTACCCTACAAAATTTATACGTCAAATATAAATCATCATTCTTATGACTAAATTACCTATTTTAGTTACAATTTATCTACATTTACTTATCCTATTTCAAAATAATCAAATTCCACTAATACCCCCCAACCCCGTTCACCGAATCAGCCCCAGTCCCAGTGTTGACACACACCAAATTACATAACGCGCGCTTATAATAATTATTTGTAATATCTTGACAAATGAATAGTGTTAAATTTTCCCCTTATCTTATTTGTTTTAGGATCTATTAATATATATACATTATGATAGGGATTTGCTGCTACAACATAAGGCCCCTCATACAGCGGTTCAAACTTCTTTGTTATCTTTTGCTTTGCATCGGATTTATTTAACCTTTTAATTTTTACAAGGTCCCCTATCTGAAACTGTATCAACCGAAATTTTTTATTGAATTTTAACCGACGGTTTTCTCCTGCTGTTCGCAAATTTTCTACCACATTTTTCCTTACCCAGTCTATATCTAACTTTTTCTCAATTCCCTTCAGCTCGTTATCAATTGTTAAATGTGTCGACTTGCCATACAAAATTTCACAAGGCGTGAATCCAGTACTTTCATGAAAAGTATTATTGTATAACCTTTCTAATGCTGGCAACATGGAAACCCAACCTGCATGATTTCTCCTACAGTAAGTTCGAAATAAACGTCCAAGTTCCTTGTTACACCTCTCGGTAATGTTTGGGCGTGGGTTTCTCACTGTTGTATATAATACCTTGATACCTAATTTATCCATATTCTCCTGCCAATAATGGTTTGCAAATTGAGACCCGTTATCTGACAATATAGCTTTCGGTTCGATAATTTGGAAAAATTTTTTTACCTTCCCTAAAACAGACACTGCGGTGGCCTTTCTCAAGTCATAAAACTTTACAAATTTGCTAAATGAATCCTGTATAACCAAGATGTATTTCATCCCAAACTTCCCTGTTGGTAACGGCCCGTACAAATCTACCATTACAATTTCTCCTATTTCCTTCGGTATAATAGACTGACATGGCCCTACATGTTTAACCGTATTATTCTTGGTGATTTGACAATCATGACACACTCTTACGAACCGTTTCACCTGCCTAGTGATTCCTACCCAATAAAACCTATCTCGAATGTATTTTATTACTTTGTAGGCTCCCTGATGACCCATCTCTAAATGCACTTGCCTAATTACTTCATCCCTTAAAATTACTGGCAAATAAATAACCTTTGTTCTAGAACCCTCGGGTAGAAAATATAATATGTCATTTTCAATCGTACATCTTCCTGTTATCCTGCCCAGTTTATCCGGCCAAACTCTATTATTTTTTATTTCATTTAATATCTTTCCTATTTCTCTATCCTCACTCTGCAACCGAGGCAGTTCCTTAAGTGCCTTGATCAAATCTTTATTTACTTTATGCTCAGTATATAGGATCTCCGGTCGCCTAACCTTATCTTCCTGCAACAAATCTGTCTCAGGGGGATATCTAGATAGAATATCTGCGCCTGTGTTATCTCTACCCTTTATATGCTGGACCTCGTATTGAAAATGTTCTAAATAATTTATCCAACGTGTGACTCTCGCATTATAAAGTTTCCAGGTCTTAACAAAAGTCAAAGCTTTGTGGTCCGTTTGAATAATCACCTTAGAACCCCTCAAGTAAGTTTCAAATTTCTCTAAACAGCAGATTACTGAGTAAAATTCCTGCTCCGTTACCGTCCAATTAAGCTGAGCTCCTTTCAATGCCTTACTATGAAATCCTAACACTCGCATTTCTCCATCTTCTCCTAACTGATACAGAACGCCTGCAAGCCCTACTCCTGAACTATCAGTTTGTAGGTAATACGCCTTATTGAAATCTGGGTGTTGCAACTGTATAGTCGACACAAATAATTCTTTAATCTTTTCAAAAGCTAACTGCTCTAATTCGCTCCATTGCCAAATTTTTCCCTTTTTCAAAAGACTATACAAAGGCTGAGTGTGCGTACTATATTGTGGTATAAACCTCCTATAGAAGTTACACAATCCCAAAAAGGCCCGTAATTGTTTAAATTTTCTTGGTTCAGGGAATTTTTGTATTGACTTAATTTTATCTGGGTCCGTTCGGATCCCGTCAGTTGAGATAATATAACCTAACATTTTTACCTCCTTACACAAAAACTCACACTTATTCAGATTACAAGTTAACCCTGCTTTTGCCAATTTACCTAAAATCACATCTATATGCTCTAAATGCTGCTGAAATGACCCTGTTGTAATGATGGCTAAATCATCTAAATAGTTCACGCAAAAATCTCTAACTTCGAATCCTAAAATTGTATCCATTGCTCTGCTGAAACTTCCTACTGAAGTTTTAAGCCCTTGAGGTAACACATTATATACATACGATTTGCCATTAAATGTAAATCCAGTGTACTTCTTACTTTCCTCAGAGATAGGTATTTGGAAGTAAGCGTTATTTAAATCAATTATGCTTATAAAATTTGCCCCATGAAAAGAGTTCAAAACATCCAATTGTATAGGAGGTTTTTCCGTTTCTGGTACCATATATTTATTAAGTTCCCTTGCGTCTAAAAGTACCCGAATAGACCCGTCCCTTTTCAAGGTAAAGGTTAATGGACTACAGTATGGCGTTGGTGATCTACTTATTATTCCTAACCTTTCCATTTCCCTTAGTTTACTTTCTACTTTCTCCCGATACGCGTAAGGAACAGGATACGTTTTCTTAATCAAAGGCACACTATTTTCTATTTTAATTACATGTTCATAACAGTTTGCCCTACCTAGTTCTGAGGAAAATAATTTTTCATACTTCTTAATTAACCCTTCAAAAATCTCTCTTTCATCGTTACGTAAGGCCACGCCAGTCGATATACCATCGAGAAATTCCCTGCGCTTACTGCCATCGGTACTAACGTCAATTTCGATGTTGTTCTCAATCCATTCTTTGTAATCCTGCTCGAAAAATCCCACTAATTCATTAGTTTCCCCATTATTGATCAAAACCCCCTTCTCGGACTCCTTCAAAGTGATCGTCAACCCTTTTGCCTTCATCCAATCGAAACCTAATATCAAAGGCCTAGAAAGACCGGGAATAACTAAAAATCCGAATTCATGAATTAATTTTCCTAACTTCATCGGTAATAATACCACCTGGCGTATGTCAACACTTTTATGCCCTACCGCCGTGTTTATATGAAAAGGTTTAATAGGCATCGTTGGTATATTGGGAAATTTACTATTAAGTTCATTCCAAAACTCTTCTGAAATGCAGGTTACATCACTTCCAGTATCTAATAATGCAATAATTTCGAAATTAAATATATGAACTAATATTTCAGACTTGTGCCCTAGACTATCAGGAAGTTCTGGCTCGGTTTCCTCAAACACAGAGTCCACTATTAGCAACTCGTCCTCCTTCAAATCTGTCTGTTCTATTTTCAATTTAAGAGTGTCAATCACTTGTTGCTGTAAAGATGACCCTAGATCAACTTCGGGGTTAACGGAAATAAACCCTAACCCTTCCCTACGACTGTACAAATTTCCTATAACGGTTATTGGTCGCCTTAGACCGCTTCCATTTTTTCCTAATCTTTGTCCCGGTTCCCAACCCATACGTCTCATTATTTGCACAATTTTGTCCCCTATATCTGAAGCTGATTCGGGAACAGGGCTTTCAGCTTCGTTTAGTTTAAATCTTGAATAATTGGGTCATCTTTTCCTTCTTGTTCTGCCAGATTCACTACCGCAGACGACGTCTTCTGTTTACCTTCCGGCCGCTGCCAATTTTGATAATTCTGTTGATGCTCCCTCTTTCTTTTGTCGGCCCCTTTGTTTTGTGATCCCGCCGATGTAGTATTGTAGCTAACTGGAGTTTGCTTATTAACATCATCCAAAGTCCTGAGATACTCCGCAGCCTCTATAATGGTACAAATCTTATTTGTCATCATTGGTTGTTGGACGTACCTCGGGAAATGTCGAATAATGTCTGCGACCAATTGTTTTTCAGGCATCTTGTAAGTCAATTTTTGTGCCTTTCCTGCAAACCTTAGGAAGTAATCCAACATTGATGGCGACTTCTGCTTGTCCCAAGTTCCGCTGGTCATACTTCTTCTTAAATCATTTTGCTCATTTTCCCCCCAATAAGTTGCAAGAAAGTCAACTTTGAAGTCCTCTAAACCCGACCATCTATCTTTATATACCCTCGCCCAATCTCTCGCCCCACCAATCAGGCATTCTAAAATCAAATCGATGTCTCTTCCCTCCTTGGATGCCCTCCTCAAATATCCTTCAAGGTCCTCTAAGAACATAACAGGATCTGCATTTCTATCCCCAAATTTAGGTTTTTCTAAATTTACGTTTCGAACATTATAAATGACATTCCGGCTCAATTCTGAGGCTTGGTCTAGATCTTGTACAGTTTGGGCTGCGCTGTCGCTTACTGCCTGTATATTAGGTCTCGGTTCTATCGCCCTTTGTTCATTTTCTTGTCCCCAAACTGACATCTGTTGTCTCTCTGTTGACTGGGAACTTCTTGCTCCATCCTGGGGAGTGCTGACCCTCTTAATCTCTGAACTTAATTCATTAATTTTTGAAGTGAGCTTCCTGGTTGTGATTGTAACCAACTTCAGCAACCTCGCATTGGTAACTGCTTGAGTTCTCGTCTGTACCCTTCGGCGCTTTACGGGCGGCGGTTCAACTAACGTCTCTTGAGTTAATGGCGATTCATTCCTTTGCGGAGTTTCCACAATTATATCAGGTACTAACGGGTTTGGGGTTTGCCCCCTCTTACGTGCTCCTCTCGTTCCGACCATAATTTCACTGATTTGCTTGAAAATCACTAATACCTTTCACAAAAAACCAAGTACCTCATTAGGTTAACCAAGTTAACTCAACGAGACACCAACCGAGGATTCACTGTAACCCGAAACTAAATCTAACGTATAACAAAATTGATCTAATGCAAGACTACCTCTAATCTAACGCCTATTTTCCATAACGCACCTACACAAATGTTAACCGAAGAAATTATGTTTAGTATCATTTCCAAACTTAAAAGATAAATGCGAATGATACTTTCTACGCGCAAAGAAACCAACAAAATTTTATGTTAAATTTTAACGCTGAGTTTACAAAGCCTAAGTGTATTTGACCGTCTGTTGGTTACACCGTAATTAATTGATTTATTGATGACAGAAAGATCCATAAAAAATTAAGAACTGGCATAGATAAAATTATTTGTTAACCCAGATTCTCACGCACCGCGGCGCCATCTAACGAACGTCCCACGAACTAACAAACCAACCACCGTGCTTATTTCAAGAGAGACCTAAACGCCTCTTGGAACCGCACCGGACCATGTTTTACTAAAGCTGCCATTTATCGATTCTTTTGTTTACTTTTATTTAGAGTCAAGCTATCAAGGCATGCAACCTCCTTTTGCCCCAATATCGTAACAACCCCAACAAAATTTAAGTTAAAATTATCCAACCATAACCCGACATTTTGCCCTACGCTGTACTAGACCCTAACATAGGCCGAAATTAATAGAGAAAGAAGAAGACACAGCAAAACCTCAGACTGACCGCTACGACCTTCCAGACCCTCAACACGTGTGCTCAGCTACAAATAATCACTAAAAATTGAACCCACACTACGTACAATTCATTTAAATGTAGGACTCCATTGGCACTGAACTTTCATAGTTACGACTGATCATAGTGAACACTAGATACCAGACTAATCATAAACCTGCATACCTATAAACTTGCACTAGACACGTTTCCATGTCTATCTGTCTTCGTAACCTACAAATATTAAACGACCCCACACTATCTTCGTTTTACCTAGGCACCGGGCTCTATTAACACTGGATTGCTAATTTCACCAGTCTACTTACAAAATTACCTACATACATACACACAATTACAATGACATACTTACAATTCTGTACCTATTTTTCCATGAAATATATTTGGCTCAGAAAGTGTTTAACACAATACGACAAATTCATAATAACAAAACAAAGCTTACCCGTATTAATTACAAAAGACAGGGATTTCTACATTTTATTGAAGTAAAGCTCAAAATTATTATCATCTTTCTGGGATTGTAGCAAGAGAAACAAGGCATAAAGTAGCAAGTCCTATCTACCCCCAAGAGAAAGAAGCGTGATAGTTCGTACGTATTATCAAAGTCGTGACGTAAACAAGGCACTAATTGTGTATCTAAAATCTAAGTAGTAGCTACTGAACCAATTTTAATGTTAATATTTGTTGTTTAAGTATAAGATTGTATGCAATCTGGAAAAGCCGTAACAAAACACATTAATGGGTTTAAAATTTAACTGATACATTATATGAAGCTCCTGCATACTAATGAATATACAAATACCATTAGAGCTATCTGTAAGTACACTACTAGATAAATAATTGATATAGATACTTTACTTGGCTATAATTTGTGCAATCAACTCATTTACACACAAACATACATACATGTGAATTACAAGTACCTAAAGTAAGCGAGCCTGGACCCACAGAACTCTAGCCAATAAACAAACATACAAACAACCAAACAAACAGACAATCAGAAAAAACGAAAATTGCAAGACTAAAAGCTTGCTCAATATGAACTTGTATAAAAACGTAATACCATTCTCCTACCTATCGTCATTATTTCTATCATCAATCATCATTATCACTATCCACTATCATAACCATCATTATTTAACAACTAACGTCAACATAATCATCATCAGCCCACACACATCCCACCGCTGGGCACAGAACCCCTGTCCGAATGAAAGGAAGCCTACCAAGGCACCTGAACGGACCTACCCACCATATTGTATACTTAATTTACTGATCTTACGAGTACCTATCAAATTCTTAGTAAAGTCTACCTTTGAAACAACCACAATACATACGAGCTTAGAATCAGTGTATTTCTTAATGATACCAACAGCATAAAATAATAAAGGAAAGCATCAATGATGGACAAGAAAGCATTTCAATACCAACTAAAACTTACTTAAAGTCAGCCTTTGTCCAAATTTCTACAATAAATTTAATGTAGACTTAATAGTATTCCAGAGTAAACAATGACATGATCGTGTCTTATCAACCGATACCTACTACAGAGAAATAATAACTGAACTATACTTATATACTATACACTACAATTTTTAAATCAATATTTGAAAAAGACAATCCTATGACCAACGGTGGCCATCCTGCCTTCTCATGGTGTAATACCTTCCTACACTAAATAGAATCAGTCTATTATAATATAACTTTGACATCAGTTGTTACCCCTCCCTAATGATATCATAGATACCACTTTTGTGAACTGTATCAAAACTAAAGATGGTAAAAGTTCTAGACATCCTCAGTCTTTATTGGGAGGCCTAAGACAGACAAACTATAACTCACACTCAATACATACTTACAACTATCTCGCAATGTAATAAAATAATGCACTCTAATTAACCCCAAGAAATTACTTCTATATTTTGACTTAAATACCCCCATATACATATCACACATAACTTACTATCGCCAAGTATACGCAGGTACCTTACTTACAAAGCTCATACAACCATAATGAAACATCAAAAGAAATAAGAGTACATTCACTAATACAGTAAATCAATCTAAATGCTCCGAGATAGGTACGACTGTCACTAAACATAAAAACTCGCAGCAGTTGCACATCGCCAATTTTCGAACTCAATTTGTATAACATTCCTATTTTTATTTTGTAAACACTATATACATACTAGTCATTACTACCGTTCGAAAACTTAATCAGTTTGTTATAACTGAGCATATATACACTTAAGTCTCTGTCTACCCTATATTCCTGAGCACATGAGCCTACCTTAGTAGTAAAATTTCCTAATAAACAAAACAAGGGTTCCTTAATGTCAAGCCCCGGCCATGAACTATTCTATAAAACCTATTTATTAAAAATATCAATTTTCCCCACAAGAACACTACCCCCGTTCACTAGCTTACTATAATCACCGTAATTAAAAACAAATGTATTTATTACACCCCCCCGACCTTGCAATCTTTAAAACCTTATTAGTACTCTCAGCCTAATGGAAATCATTCAAAGATAACTATGCACCCCCCCGACTTTACAATCTTATAAATCTAGCGTACATTATAAGCAATGTTACCTATAAAGTATCAGAGTAATTAATATACCCTATCTGGTTATTCAAGACATTGTAATCATAAATCTACCTACAGTCAAATGAACATTCAATTTTAATTTAATAGTGCATCTAAAACAGTAATTCGTTTACTAACTAGTTAAATATTCTAACACGTTCTTAAGTCACGAAAATATTTTGTATCTACTCCGAGAACCCTAAATCAACTTTTATAAAGAAGGTAGGCATCACATAAACCAAACCGAAATCTACCCTAAACGAATCGATAATTCAAGAAGTCTACCTATATTTGACCGGCTTATATCTATCCTTCCAATTAAGGGGCAATTCTATTGCTGCATCCGACATGCACTGTAAACACATTACATACACACGGGAAGTCACGTCTAAACCACCACGGGGTAAACAGAGCCTATGGCAACATTAGAGAAAGACATTAATTCATCATAATATGCTATGATAGTAAAAAAAAACACAATCTAAAACATCGAGAGCACCTATCTTAATAGTAATAAACCTAAAATAATTACACTAAGATCCACGAATAGGACAAAGTATATCAGTAGGACCTCTATATTAAGATTAGATAAACCTAAAGTAACGTAAGTGCAAAAATACAAGATTTTTGTTGGCTAAACTAGTTTGAGACAAGTTCGGCAACTCAACAAAGCGAACGCAACAGTGCAATTGCTCCTTAACATATAATCCTACCAACGTAAAATGTTAACATTATTGTTAGTTAGCTAGCAATACCCTACCTACAACGGACGTCGTTTAAAGTAAGAGTGCAAATGGATAAATTACATTTACACCAATAATGACCGAACGTAATATACAAGTGAATACATCAACTAAGAGTGGACTGAACAAGTTTAGAGAAAAAGAACAGAGTTTACAACGTAAAGTGCAAAAATGGTTGTTAGTTAGCTAGCGGTATCCTACAACGGATATTGATTATATTCTAAAGGTAAGGGTGCGAAGTGGATAAGAAATAGCAAAGATCTTCACGGAACGCAATGAATGAGCGAGATCATGAACCAATGGAACTATGGAATGAAGTGGACCAATGAACGTTTACGACAATAGTGATAAGGTAACGTTAAGTGCAAAGTGAACAAAGAGAATGTGAAAACATCGAGACGAAAGTGACTATCAAATATCCTAACAGAACTTTAACTATGAATGCTTATAATAAGTGTTGTGAAAATAAAATGCTACAGTAATAATTTAAAAAATTATGTAAAGGTCAATATTAAATTTTTATTCTGAAGGTGATTGTTTGAACTATATCCAACTAATAATATATTTTAGTAACCTATAAAAAATACCAATCCTTACTCTCACTTTTCCATTACACGGCAACACTGTGTCCAACAATTGCTTTTTATAAAAAAGCAACTGTTGGACAATTCCTAGGTAACCTACCTATGTTGAAAGTTTAAAAGACTAACAGACTTATAAAATACGAGCTAAAAGTATCATCCTATTACAATAAGGAATTATAACGAAATAATAAATTGAGCTATGTATTATCAGCTGACGAGTATTGCTATACGACCTAAATTAACCAGGACCTAAGATAATCCTAAATCCTGGTCACGGCACCACTGTAACAAAACATCCCCCCCCCCTACTCTAAAATTTCTTAAATATTAAAAATATGTATTTAAAAAACTGAAATTTAATTTTATTCCTAATTAATTCTAATAACGCCTCATAACGCGCCTAACGTACCTAAGTTACACATAGCTCAATCCAACGCGTACTTACTATAGAAGGTAAATAAAGCCGCCTACTAATAAAATATATATGTCATGAAAGCCTAACAAAACTATACTGGTCGTGATACGTGATATATTGAAGGTATGGCCATGTGATCGTCTAGTGTGTGAATCGTCTATTAATTAAATTAAATACCCTTCGTAGTGTCCGCATCCTACGTAACCCTAAGATCGTTTAGTGACGAGTAAAGATTGATCTATCTACAAATTAGAACTACCATATATACGCGACGGCTAGCAACACATTACTTAAAGGATTTTAGTTTACGCCGACTAAAGGAAACAACGATTAAGTTATCGGATTGTAAGGTATTTTATGTCGAGTTAATGAAGCATAAAGTATATTGTTAAGTGATCATTTGGGCAAGTACGGAATTAAGTCAACCATTATTTAATGAATTATGAAGCTCGTCATAATAGTATTATACAGAGAAGTATGTAATTCGATGGTTAATATCGTATCAACGAAACACCTATTGAATAAAGTTTTATGGAGGTCTAAGGAGTGTAAAGGACCTGTAAATTAGCCTATCACATATATTGCTAAATATTGATCATCTTACTATTAACTTAAGGGAATCCGCTGCTAGAATGTAAGTACATACATTCGATTGAGACAAGAAACAGGAATGTGCGCTATAAACTCAGCCATAAAAGGAGATAAAGTAATATGTTAATTACACCCCGACCGACACAATAGACCTTCATAGGCATAAGTTTGGGTTCACCTTACTAGTGTACAGCAAATCTGAGGTTGACTGTAAGTAGTTTTCTTTCACTACTGTATGACTTCATACTACTGTACTACAACATAGGTAACTAGCCAAACCAATGCGCTACCGGATGAGGTATGGTCTCTCTGTCCATGATTCAATAGTGATATTAAATTACTCACTTTAATAAAGACTTCAATTCACCAGTCTAATAAATAACATGTACACTGTCATTGAAGTAACTTTGCGATTGCTAAGAATAGTTTTACAAGGTAAATCAATCTTGTAAAGATGATAGCAGATTCCATTTCCACTATTAATTGAACATAATTCAGGTGATGATGATGACGACTCTTAATGCATTTGTAGCGCTTCCCGTCTAGGTAAAACAACTACATGCGAGTCTTGACGACGTATAATTAGTTTTAAATGAGGTGTTAATTAATATACCCTCAAAACAAACCAGCCAAGGCAAATTTAACAATTATCGAAAGTAAATGATTCAAAAGCAAGTAATTCATATGACCACTGAATACAGACATTATGAATAAATAACACTGCATAAAATCAGCCTAAACTCACATATCACAATTAAAGTAACACAAAACAAAGGAAACACTCACTCAGTATTTCTTCTGTGACAGCTGCGTAGATCAGGAACTCTGAAAATATACACCCTAATAACCTATGAATCCTAACCATGTCTAATAAGAATCTATACGACATTTGTATTTCTCACAGCTAGAGGTGATGGTTACCTCACATTTACATTAATTGCGTGGTGTGTAATGTGACTAATCTGAACTAACTAGGGGGTTGAGGTGGCATCCTCGGTGTGTCCCTAACCCTATTTCCTACGCCATGTGTAATAACCCCATCCGCTGGCCGAAACCAGGTTGCGAATGGAGTAGGGCGGAGAGATAGTTGTGCGAATAAATAAATATATAGATATAAAGACCAACGCTACCAGTCCTATGCACTGACCAGCAGATACACAGAGCCTGATAACGCTAGGGGGAAGTTTCCCGACTGCCATACGGCAGACGAGCGCCAGGTCGATCCCCAACGCCTGACTCCGTCCCGAAAGACGTTAAACCCCAAGCTTTGTTAACACCGCCAGGTTGCCTTGGGGCCGGGAACCTCGTCCCGTAAAGTCCCTACTTCAAGCGTGACAAATTTAGAACACACAATCAGAATTCATGGCCAATAATCATACGTCATGACAATGACGATGATGGAGGTAATTTCTCTGCCGATACCCCGGACTCAGGGCACCGATCATGATACTGACGGCTAAAGGTGTCCTGGCCGCAGAGAAATCGGATTAGGGAAGGATCAAGGATACTGGTGAGGTTGGTATGGTAATTGGTTCACGAACACTGATTGCGAAGCACAATAATTAATTAAACAATTAAACTACGTTAAATAATTAACCTAAATAATTAAACTTTGTCAAAGTAAATTAACTGCGAACCGATATCGCTTCCAACAGCAAGACCTCGCTTGAAGAAATTTCGAAAATCACTAATCCCGATTCCCTGAAGAGCCGTTCTATTTATACCCATTATCTGCATCTCGTGCGTCTCGTGCGTCTCGTGCGTCTCGTGCGTCTCGTGCATCTCGTGCGTCTCGTGCATCTCGTGCATCTCGTGCGTCTCGTGCATCTCGTGCGTCTCGTGCATCTCGTGCATCTCGTGCATCTCGTGCGTCTCGTGCATCTCGTGCGTCTCGTGCATCTCGTGCATCTCGTGCATCTCGTGCATCTCGTGCATCTCGTGCGTCTCGTGCATCTCGTGCATCTCGTGCATCTCGTGCGTCTCGTGCATCTCGTGCGTCTCGTGCATCATTTGAACAAGAACGATCCTTACGCTCTACCCAATAAGGTCGAATTTCGCTATTCTCCGTGAGTCTCGCATCGTAACCAAACAACAACATACATACCTATCTTATAGTTAAGTCAGTGTGTGAAAGAGATAGAATGCACCTCAGATACAACCAACATGAAACAACACGATCAATGAAAATTACGTCAATTCATTCTAGTTGCAAGGAAGCACTTACGATGCTGTTTACGCAATTATCGAACATTTTGATGTCATATACTACTTGTGTAGTCTACTCAGCCTTTATGTAGTATTTAGTACATTCCTACTCATCCAGTTATCACCCTCGTACAGAAATTCCAGCTTAATTATTATTTAGTCCATACATCTTATAAAAAGGAAAAGGAAAGGCTTACATAATATATTAATTGTATAATTCTAATATTATTAATTGACTATGGGCAACGCCCAAACATATATTTGTGAAATTAACGGTAAAATACGCTATGTACCGTTACAAAGGATTAACTGCCGACCTGTCGCATACAATAAACATATACAGACGCGAGAGCAAATAAATCGCTAAACCAAAATGACACCCGAACAATCCCGTAATCCTGCACTCGAACAGACCCGGATTCAAATTTAGAACACCTTATTTATTGGGTCTTATTTACGTTTATTACCTGCATGGAGGTAGAATTGGGTGTAATAATCGATAAGAACCCATCGAACATGCTGTGAGACTGGCTGAAAAAAAAAGTTGAAATAGTAAGTAGCCAGAAGGAAAGGAATATATATATTTTTTATAATATTCCCACTGACAAACAATTCACATAATGTAGAGATCGTCTTTAAGCTACTTTTTAAAGTGTCATTGGTAGTTTGAAGTCGCATAGTTTTACGGAACTAGGTACTTTTCAATTTGACAAATAACATACCTCTATTACTTCACATAGAGTTGGGTTGATCTCGCCTATTTACTTTATTCGTTAACATCATAATGATAATGTTGTTTTACATGAATCATGAATACCACAACTGTTTTGGCAAAATACAGTTTAATTTTTGTAGCACGGCGTATGCTAAAAGTGACAAGTTCTATTTTTTGACAGTTCAGGGATTATAATGAAAAGTGCTTGTAGAATACAAATTATAAATACGTTAGAATTATGCGTTATCAGAAGGGATATGGGGAAGTGTTTCAAGGTCCGTAGGCTTTATCAGCGTCAATAACGAACATTTTATTCTAATGTGTTCCTTTATCGAGTACCTACTACAGATAAACTATATTGTATGACTTAAAAAAGGAATGAAGTTCAGAGGTTTTCGTTAAGTCAAACGACGTGGTTTTCCGTAATCTGTTAGTCGGGGGCGAACATTTTATATTTTTATTTGGATCATCATCATCATCATCAGCCTATGTTAGTCCACTGCTGGACATAGGCCTCCCCTATAATGAGCGCCATATTATTTGGATACTTAGGTATAATTTTAAAAAAATATAGCGTTTCTTTAAGTCTTAAAGTATTTTTTCATTCATGATATCACACGTTAATCTTTCTTAATCCTGTTTGTAAAAGTAGTCCAGTGCTTTCAAATTGTCCAGCCCTGTCGTTATGCCATATTAAAAATACATGAGTTTCAGTGTTGCCTCTTTCCAGAATACTTCCCCCAATTATGTTGTTTATGTCCTTTATGACACGCACACGCGGGTGCAGCAAATGCGACTGGTTCAGTCTCCGAAAGGTGTTGCGGTTTCGAATGGTTTTATTATAGTCCGTCCGTGATTTGTATCGGTTTTGTTGAAAACCACTGACGGGGCAGACATTATTGGAAAATGTTCATCAATCTGTGATGTAGTAAAATGACAGACACATTTTGATGATATAATAATAAAGGTCAAGGATCTATCTATATTTACGATTCAAGATGGACAATAATAACAATAAGTCTGGCTGGTTGTTACATTGTCTTGAAAGTGAAAATTGCTGATATCATTGAAACTTACGGCGAACTAATCTCTTGATCGATATACCTACCTACTTTTTAGTGTCTGTAGTCGTTTAAAAATCAAGTTTATTTAAAATCATGTCCTTACCTATGTTCTGTATACGAGTAAGTATATCGCAGTGAGAGAATGGTTGAATTACCTAACAAGACATTTCCAATACTTATTTATCTTACTTATTTGCAACCGTTTTACTTCCAGTGAGCCTTTAGTGTCATACTTTTAGTTCCATTTAAGCTCTATCTAAAGGACATTATTGATCATGGTTTACATTTACAACTTTGTGTAAAACCGGCCCGCGTGGTCCGCAAAGAAATTAAAATTCACAGCTGCATGTTCAAATGATGAATGTGTCCCCCTGCCACAAAACTACCTAAATAATCCCCCCTACTTTTACCCGCCGATCATCGTAAACACTCATCTCTCTGGATCCTAAATATGCCATGTATTTTGTGGGGATCGCTAACCTTCACTTAAATACTGCCTGAATTAGAGGATATGTGCACTTTACTCTCTGTTGTTTTATTTTAGAAAAATTATGTCATGATCAAACCATCACACTGCAAACAAAAAACATTAGGTAAAAGAGTATTAAGTAAAAAAAATATTTAAACGAGGGCACCACTTAGGTACCTAGTACCTGTCACATTTTGACGTTAAAAGTGTGAACAAGGCAACAATTTAATATTTAACCTTTTATCATCCGTTATCTACTCTATTTCTATTATAAAATTAGGGCTTTTAAATATATTTTTGAAATTGCCACAAGATTGTTCATAGGAGCGAGGTAAATTTTAGATACGTAGACGAAAAGAAGATCGATGAAGACATCAATTCAGAGTAGCAAACACGAATACAATGTGATCACCGCACTATTCTTTGAAAACGTCCTGGCATTCCACTGTTACCTCTTACTCTGAGCTAATGACGATCGGTCTGATTTCGCCACATATTTCCCAGTTATCCTATTTGAATATTTGGCAGTTTGTCCCTTTCACACAAATTGGCAGCGTTTACGGCGACTACATAATTCACGCACGACCGACGATACGAGCCCTTTTTGCAAAGTGACACTTATATTTGCGAACAAGTAAGGGCGCAGGCACACAAGCACAATAAATACAGTAAATATAAAATAGGTATTGTATTCTCATAACACCTAGTAAGTATTGTATGTGGAATCCCGTAAAACCATCATCAAAACTTGTGTTTTAAATCCACCGTCAACAATAAGCATATAATACGCACATTTATAATTCTTAACGTAAATGTAAACTGCTTAAGAAATGCCGTAGTTACATGAAAGTTAGAAAACTTAATTTAAGTACTCGCATCAACAAAAATGAAACTGCGTTGTTGTACACGAACGTGCGATATTCATCTGTTTAACTTGATGGTCATTTGTTACTACTCCAGCGTACTCAGAGTCGTAAAAAATGCGGAAAATGTAGCAACGAGTAGTAATGGGCTGATTAAGCTTTTATTGCTTATGTAAATATTGCAACATCAACTGTACCTATCACAAGAGTTTATTTAAGGTAACACGTACATACACATATACAAATCACATCTATATTCCTTACAGAGTAGACAGAGCCTCAGATAATAAGGTAACATTGCAGATAATCACATCCCACTATTTAAATGTTTAACTCATTTAGCTGCAGTACAAGCAGTAAAATGACAGATATTTTTTAATGGATCTGAAATATGTTAGATATTCTCATAAGATATGGTTGGTTAACCACAAGTTACTCTTCCGATGCTGCTGTTTAAACCAAAAACTGGTCAAGAATCTAATACGAAGGGTCAAACGCTCGAAAGTTTGCCAGCAAAAGAGTTCTCAAAAGTTGAGAGCTGTTTTCTGCGCAGTCACGCGTGGACCACCAATGCGAAAATATGTCTCAAAATATTTACGAAATAATTAAACTGCTGGTAATATTATATCTAGAGCAGGTATACTCTGCTAAAAACTTTAAGTACGGCAGGTTCCCCGGTTCTCAACCACTTTAAGACTATAGATTTGTAAAGTTGTCTTTATCTTAGTAAGTTCAAAAGCTCCAGTTATATTGTAAAATAGCCAAAACCGGCCCACGGCCAGAATCCGGGGACCTGCTCTATTTAAATTCCAGTTTAAACGATATAGGCTAGAGGCAATTTGACAGACACTGAAACCTTAGTAATAGATAAGGTGCAACCAATTTCTACATAAAAAGTTGAACATGAGTACATAACAATGCTATCTTCTCCATTGTTAGCACATTGCTGCACCTCTCACTCAAATGTTGCAAGAATTGACAACGTATTATGTCACTAGTTTCTCATCTGGATATCGACAATGGACTTGCTTTTTTGAAATTTAGCAATTCTATCTAACCAAGAATTAGTCGAAACGTATTGCAGAACTATTTATTAAGTAACTAACTTGGTATTTAGGTGTTGAAGAAGCTAGAAATGACGGACATAAAGCCTGTAATCATTATTAAGTGAATAATAAAATATGATCTGTAATAAGCACTACTTTAGAAATTGTACAGAAATAAAAGCAATTGTTCTAGAGAATTTCAATATCAGGAAAGTGCTGAACAAAATTGACAGTTCTGTATATATGCGTCAATTTAAAAATTAGCTCAAATTTCAACCTCTACTACAACATGGTAACGTACAGACCAAAACAAATGAAAACAGTTTGTTTGTCTTAGTCTATTATGCTCGTATTATAGGTAAGATATAAAAAAATCTCAGTTAATCTCTTTAATTGGTATTTGTTTTCATCACAGTCGCACGTGGAATACCGATGTTACAAACTATTAAAAAATAATAAAAATTGTAGACCTATCTAATAAAAAAAACGGATTGAGGTATGAACGAAGCCTTACTCGCCTTTTTGCAAAGCGACACTCTTTCGCCTAACCACGAATTTAGGCTTATTACTAGAGCTGGGGTAACAGTAATAAACGCTTTAATCTTAGAGGCAATTTGTTAAAACGCTCGGGTGAAGGGGACGCGAGCGCGTGAAGTTATGTTTTATGCTTTATAATGTCGTAAGGCTTTTAGTCAGAAGTTTTACTTTAGGAAATTGCGAGGCATCTGATGACTGTTGCCGCAAAAACTTAAATAAGTTCGAGTTAATTATTAGCATTTGTTATTTGCCGTGAAGGTATATAAAGTAAGCTTGGAGATTGTTCTGGTATATTTTAGTACGAGGTTGGATTAGTTTTGGGTTCACAAGTCACTCATTGACGCTGTACTTTGTGCATCGACACATGTATGGAAATTATGTCAACCAAAATTTTTAATGTGCGATTTTTAATTTTAGTTTATTATACCTAATTTGATTTAATATATTTTTATTTGATTTTAGTAATTTTGAAATGTATATGGGTAGATACTTACCTGAAATAATTTATTTTTTATTTTTATTAATGATATACTCAACTCATGTTTCATATTTAATATAAACAACTAGCTTCTTCCCGCGACTTCGGTTGCGTATTATACATATAAACCTTCCTCTGGAATCACTCTATCTATTAAAAAAACCGCATACAAATCCATTGCGTATTTTTAAAGATCTAAGCATACATAGGAACAGACAGCGGAAAGCCACTTAGTTACACTATGTGTAGTGATTAAACCGTAAAGCTTAAGCGAACTCCAAATCCATCGAGCAGAAAAGATAGACAATTTTATTCTGCATAGACTTTTTATCTCCTCTGACCCGTTTGCAGACAAAGGAGCGCTAATCTCTAGACTTGTTCCGGCATCACGTGCGATGATCATTTCCATATTTATTGCTTCTAACCGCTGTACTTGTGGTGATACATAAAATATAACCTCCCATATCGGGATTGTTTTTTTTAAATTGTCGTTTTAGGCCTTTGGAAACCTGTGTAGATAAGCCGAGAGGCTTAGGGAGGTCTTTGCGTAGCTCGAAGGAAAAAGAGATACGGATAAAGAATAACATTCCATAAAGACGTAACAGTGTTCCTAACTTTAAGATTACCTAAAGAGAATATTGACACAATTAACATTTGACTTTTTTTAGTTGCCTTTTTGCCTATCACTACATAGTATAAAACAAAGTCGCTTTCTCTGTCCCTGTGTCCCTATGTACGCTTATATCTTCAAAACTACACAACGGATTTTGATGAGGTTTTTTTAGTAGATAGAGTGATTCAAGAGGAAGGTTTTTATGTATAATTCTTTCTTCTTTTGGGATGAACATTTACATCTATGCACACGCACAGAAACATACACAAACTGGCACACTCACGTACATACACACAGACGCATGCGCACGCACACACACACACACACACACACACACACACACACACACACACACACACACACTTAGTTAAGTTAGTGATAGAATTGGTTTAGGTTCTGCTTGGTTTTTGTTAACCGTCAAGTTAAGAAAGAGCGGAACATTCCGATACAAGCATTTCACATGCTTAAAGGAAGGTTCCAACCTGTATTACTGCAAACCATAGGTAAATGTAAAAAACCAAATAAACATTTTTGTTTTTTTTTTTTGAATTCTACGCAGACGAAGTCGCGGGGGCAGAAGCTAGTTTAGTTATATATTATTTTTATTATAGTTCTATTGTCGCCACTGTTTCCATCTCGGTCCGACTAGTGGGAGGCCTGTCAAAGCTCCGTCTTCCATTTCGTAGTCGCCACTAAAGACTCCGCATACAATTTTATACATACATACATAAATCACGTATTCATCCCTTACGGGGTAGACAGGGCCTAAGGTAACAAGACCTAAAGGCCATTTTTAGCATGATTATGGGTGTGTAGGTGGAAACGGGAATCAAAATAGTAGACGAAAACAAAATCATTTTTGTAATTCAAAGTTCAATAAAGTAGAAATTATTTTACTTTTCTTGAAATGTAAAACCGAAATAAGTTAAGTATTACTTAACCAATCGCCTCCAATTTTAACTTTTACCAGCTCCGAAGCTTGAAGTACGATACTTTCTTAATAGTTTCTTTTCATTTGCTCAAACTTCTACACTAACTTTGCGCATTGATTTAAAGAAGTTAAGAACTAGTTACTCTTTGCCTTTAAGTCTCTGTTTTGCTTAGTTATGACGCGTTTACTAAAAACGAGTAAAAATCTTGGAAATCATGCTATAGGCGATGCGGTAACCCATCACTATTTTGTTTCCTCTTTCCATCTATACGCTCACAATCATGCTAAACGTGGCCGTTAGGTCTTGTTAATGTGTTCTGTCTACCCGAAAGGGATAAAGACGTGATTTATGTATGTATGTATGAGTAAAAATCACCAGCGTTGGCGGAAACAGCCAATCGAGTCCATGTGATTTCAAATCCAGAGACAATATAGCAGCAGCAGAGATAATCAACAGACGGTATGCCTATCCAACGAAAAGCCCACGAAAGAGAAATGAAAATAGCCCAACTAAATTCTATAAAAGGCGTGTGAAGGAATACGTACAAACTCAATACTTCCTAATGTTCTTGAATTACGCGGTCCGGATGGGGAGTGAATTGCTTATATTTGTTGATGCTGGCTGCCCAACGGTTTGTCGATGGAATAAGGGCCACTGGAAGAATACTCATTTTTTTTTACTAGCTGTTGCCCGCGACTCCGTCCGCGCAGAATTATGCTTTTTCTGGGATAAAAACTATCCTATGTCCGTCCCTGGGACTGAAACTAACTGTATACCAAATTTCAACTAATTATGTATGTATGTTTAATGTAACTGCGGCAATATAAGGTGTCAGCACGCCAATTTTACTTAATTAGATGCTTAACTTGTTGTGAACTAAGCTGGATAAGTTATTATAGTTTTTTAACTATCCCACGGGAACTCTTTAATTTTCTGGGATTAAATGTATCTAAAATATTGACCAGGGATATAAGGTACTACCATACAAAATTTACAAAGTATTTAAATTGGTCCAATAGCGAACATAAGTCAATGAACACATCCATACATATGAACCATTGCAACAGCCGCTTCTAGTGATTTTACAAACTCCCCCCGTATTTAAACGGCCAACGAATGTTATGCAGATGCTGCTAAATTGAATAGAAACAGTGTGTTTGATGTTAGAACTGAAAATATTTTTAGCAAAAGACCAACATAAGAACGAAATAATTTATTTATTTATCTGAAGAAGGTTGATTTGTCAATGGCTCTAGGCTTAGGAACCTGAAATGCTACGGTTTTATGGATATCCGTGGGCAGTGGGGATTAGTTATTCATTTTCATGGGGATTAGTTTTTCATATATATAAAAAAAAAAAACTTACCAATTTATTCAAAGAAGTTCGATTCGTTTGATCGCTTGCAAGATCGCTATCCGTTAAATGATTTGACATTTAAATTGACTGCGTATCATTGAACTGAGCAATGGACAATTTAAAAATTTGACGTTTCGTCATGGTTAATCGACTTTTACCTGGTGTGTCAGGTTTAAAAAGTGTAACCTTTATGTATGTCTTATGAAACCGCATTAAAATCCTACAAGTATTAAAATAGTATACATATGATATACATAAGAAGAAGATGTACATATGATATATATATGGATAGTCTGTCCCAAACATACTCAATTTGTGTCTAAATTGTCGGCGATTTGTAATTTTAAATCAATTAATTTACTTGAATAAAATTACCTAGTTTTGATTTAATACATACATTGTAGGTATGTCTAAAGTTGACAAACTGCAATGTTGGATCTTTTCAATTGACTTTTGACCTTTTGACTTTTGAATTGTTGATTGTGTTGTTCAAACCTATACAAACCAATTTTTTTATAAGTTTTACACATTTTAAACATATGTCTTTCAGTCTAATTATTAGACATCCATTTAATGCCATTAATCCGATATCTTGGGACGTAGATTGCACGAGATAGAAGATTTTTTTCATTTCAATTGGACTTTCCATTAACTTTAACTTTCTTTTTCCAGAATGAAATATGTCGAACATATGCCAGCGTTACATCAGGCGGCACTGCGAGGAGAGAAATGGAGGATCCTACATGAAGGTAACTTACCACACCTCAATATATGGCAATAATGAATAAAGAGCTATTTTTTATTTTTTGTTTTTAATCCAAAAGATTCTTTAAATAGAAGTTGTTTTAAACCATTAGTTAACTACTGGACCGTGTAAATTGGCCCCTTAACACAATCACGTGATATCAGACGATAAACGAAACCAATTCAAGTTTTCAATGCGTAATTGCACCGCTGTTTAATACATTGATATTATGTCAGCATCGTAAAGGGCAAGCCTCGTAATTATAAGCAATTAATAAACTGTATCCGTATACTTAACCTTATTCTGACAATAAGGAATACAAAAAGAAAAAATCCTCCATTTTCACACTGTTATTCGGAAGTTATGCGCGTACATAACTTAAACATCTTAGATATGCGCGAAAATTAAATAACTAAATTCTGTGACTTAATTTGTAAGACGAACTGCATTCAGACTGCAACACAACTGCAACTGCCATCTATTAAAGAAAATATAGGGGCACTCGTCAGTTTGATAGTTAACGTCGCACTGGGGAAAGCAGTCCGTCTGGAAAAGCTCTAATTCGAACCCACGAATCCTTTCATATGCCATAGTGCAATGATCATTTGCCATAACTTTTTTTCTCACAAACTGAAGAACTCTAGGTTAGGTTAGCTTTATAAGAATCCCGAACAATCAACAGTTTAAGAGAATAAAGAGTTATAAATGGCAAATGATCATTACATACATATATCAAGTTTTTATCCCTTACGGGGCAGACAGAGCTTAAGGTAACAAAATCTTAAGGCCACGTTTAGCATGATTAAGGGCGTATAGGGGGAAAGGAAAATCAAAATAGTGATGGGTTGCTAGCCGCATCGCTTCTAACATGGATTCCTAAGACTTTCCCCCATTCCATCGAGGGGTTTTTTTACCATCTACACGGAAACAGATGCAACTGGTAAATTCTATGTTTTTTCTTTACTCCCAGACCAGCATGGAAGAATAATACGAAGACCCACGAATCCTTTCATTTTCCTGAATTTCATATATGCCATAGTGTAATGTTCACCATAATGATCATTTGCCGTAACTTTTTTTCTCACAAACTGAAGAACTGTAGGTTAGGTTAGTTTTATAAGAATCCCAAACAATCAGCTCAACAGTTTAAGAGTATAAAGAGTTATAATACGTATAATAATAATAAATTGTTTATTTTCAGGTAATCACCCATAGAAATTACATAGTTACAAAATTTTTAAAATTACAGTATAGGTATTGAGATTATTTAGTAGATTGCTAATACATTAATAGTGAGGTACATTTATAAATGGCAAATTATCATTATGACAATCAATACATTTATGGCACATGAAATGCTGGCACACGATAGAGAACCATTCCTACAACAAAGCAACAAATCAATTTATATAGTCTAACTCTCTTACGTATTTTATAGCGTGTACCTACATGTTACCGTATTTAATAGTCCACTGCTCGATTGATCGACCGCCAGCGCTGATCACACGACGTGTAATTTTTCTCATAAGCCACAAGCATGCGCATGACATTTCCATTTCCGGCTGTGACCGGTGGCCGATAGACATGCGCTGATAATGGTCCGTCCATTACGCGCACGCTCCACGTAAGTTTATGGAGATGTCATAAACAAAGGCTGGATATCCAAGGACAGATGATGACTTGACTCTGACTTAAGTACAGACTTGCTACTCGTACTTATGCATAATGCGTTGTACGTAAGTAGTGTAAGTATTTGACGCGAAAAACATTTCAATTACGTATGAAAAGTGCAGTACTACTGCTGACACGTAAAGGCATCTTAAATTTAGGCGTTTCTACACTTATTTCTCTGTATTTGGTTTTTATTCCACTTTTACATCGTTTAAAATCTCCATTAAAGCAGCAGGTAAGCAGTTAAAATGTGTATATCTTCAATATTCCAAACAATCATGCAATCCGTATGCCTGAATACAAACTCAACGTTGTTATTTTAATTATTAACCGTAAATAGTTACATGCAAGACTATATCGTGAGTTCAATAAAAGTATCCGCGTGCACTTGAAAGAATAAAAGAAAATATTGTTTATTACCCCTGATCAATAAAAAAAACTTTATACAGAAAACTTTGGCATTTGTACTTGTACTTAAAGGCATTAAAAAGAAAATTATTGTAGTGGCAAAGTGTTCGGCGTCAGCAAACGCTGGCAGTGGCTCACATGAGCGACACTCCAGCGATGTTTTTCAGCCAGAACCCATTCTGCGTGCTCCAACAGCTAGTGCAACAACTTGAGCTTTTTATATCCGTTAATGTTAAAAGCCAAACAGATTTGATGACATGGATTATGCTATGTGACAATTTTATTATTCTTCTAACCATCTCCGCCGCCTTCTTAACTGCGCGGCAAGTGGTCAGCCATGGCGCAACGTGCATGTACATAACGTATTACGAGTACATAGTGGTTGACATGAGAACCACTTCATTTGTATCTCGACCATTCCATGCCGCAGCCAGCATTGACGGGTGACTGGATGGTCATTCTGTGGCATTTGACATAGGTTAGAACTGAACGTACCGGCTAAGTGGACACGATGTAGTTCCCTGTCGTTAATTAGATGAGAAAAATTATAAAGTGTTACGAATATCTAGGAATGTGCAAATAATAAAACATTACCTTACGTAGAGAGAAAAGAAATACGTTTACAAAATAAATTTTGATGATTTTTTGGATTCCGAGATCCGATACGAATGAAGTCCCCTCCTACAGTTCTCTCTCTAGGGGCTCGGGCTTATGAATTAGGTACTCTATACTCTAATTCCTGTTGTCCTGTCAATCGTTCGAAGGTTAACTGGAAGAGATACCTTTAAGGGATATGTTAGCCTTTGTAAAATTAATGTTTTATTTTTAATAAAAAGTTATACATACATACATACAATTACAGTAGATATTTACAATGAATGTCAGGCGCCTGTTAAAAGGGAATAGCAACAAATGTGCAATAGAGATTTTGTTCAGACTATCTCCAAGGAGTCTATACCGCACCTAGCCCGCCAACAATATTCCATAGATCCAGATTAAAAATGTTTTTTGATGATCCGTTCAATAATTGCTAATAGGCACATACATAAACATACACAAGTCACGTCTGCCTATGGTAACAAGAATAAGAATAAGACAGACATCATAAACTTTCTCATTTATTACATTAGTAAGACTGTAATAACTGTTCCTCCTTTAATTCGTGGATGTGAATTTTTACATTAAGTGCGAATACCCGGACTGTACTCACCAGTCCCCAGTTTATGAGTTAAGTTTCAAAGGGAGAGTATTTTCAAAGTTACTTCATTCGAAATATTCAAAGCATCGAAAAGTCGCTCATCGCATCGCTGGTGATTCTCAAGTTTGTCATCTCAACATTTAGGGGCCAAACTCATAAATCCAATGAAATTAAAGGCTAGAAACGTTCCAGAGTTCAAAAAAGGATCATTAAAAGTTGGCGATGAAATCATGGAAATTGCCCATTAGCAGGGGTCGCCAAATCCCTTGAACGTTTTCTAAGTAAACAGCAGTGCAGGGATCGGAAACTCTAATTATTCTTGTTTGACGATTTGAGGTCTTCATTCACTGTTCAGGAGTCACTTCATTAGCGTTGTTTTAGAGGGAAGCACGAATTCCATTAGCTCGTTAAAATATTATCAAAGGAATTATTGGGCTTTGTTTCATCAAGGAATATTCCACGGAGATGAACTTTTGGTAAGATTGAGCAGTTAAAAAAATTGAGTTATGTTGAAACATTCTTGATTTACCTACTTTATATTTGCTTCACACTCCTAGAACATTACAAATTGACTAACTATAAGCCAATATAAAACCGTAAGGCTATATTGTAGCCAAAAATTAAATGTTTTTTTTTAGCTTCAGTAGCGTCAAAATGTATGGAACTGTCAAATTCAAACCAGGTTTTTTTTGAGGTCAAGTGAGCAAAGTATCGCTTTCAACGGTATTTGGGAAAAACTTATGATTGTTAGCAAAAAGTACAACCTAGCTTCTACAAAAACTTTTTTTTTAACAAAACTTACCCATTTTAGTAAATAAAATAAATAAATATCTTGGGACAAATTATACCAACTGGACCCAGCCCCAAACTAAGCAAAGCTTGTATTATGGGGGTACCAGGCAACGGATAAACATACTTATATAATGTAGATAAATATATACTTAGTTACATACAACATCCATGACTCGGGCACAAACATAGGTTACACAGTAGGTAACTAAACATTCATTATATTTGATTTAGGGCTAGTTTTAAATTTTCGTTGCAAGTGGCCCTTAGCCCTTAGCCCTTAGCCAATACAACACACAGTAAATGTCATCTGAAACCTCAAACTTTAATCGCAGCCCAAACAGAACCAGGCGGACATAAACAAAAGGTTTCAGATAGAAGTTTGTTTTTGTTTGTAGCGTGCGTCGCGGCGCCGTCCAATTTCCGAGACCACCGCAAAGCGGCGCCGCGCGTCCCTAGTTTCCTACTTCCCACACACACTGACGTATCTACGTGAGTAGACACGGTGTTCCATCTGTGGATATCCTAGTTTAAATATACTTCAGGTTTAGTAATTATTTCTTCAACTGCGACTTCGCCGTCGCAGAATTAAAATCTATATCCCAGGCCTCTATTTCAACAACGCGACAATAGTCGCTGACATTGTCAATTCTGCCTCTAGTGTAACTTTTCGCATATAAAAACGTCTCGAACGCGTTCACGTAAACGTCTCAATTACTATGGAAAAATTGACAGCGTTACTTGCGGATCGAAACTGCAATAGACTGTGCTTAGTGCCGCAACAATAAGAAGCTTAATTATTTTGATTTGCCTACATGTGATTTAATTTTTATTTGATTTGATTAATTTATTTGTGTTAATTTTAATATAGTTTAGTCTGTCAAGCTGATTATATTTTTAGAACTGTATTTGATTTGACCTGAATTGACTATTATTTTATTCTACTTGATTTGATTATTTGTATTGATTTTGATTCAATTTATTTTGTCAAAATCTTATTAAGTCATTTTTTTTAGAACTATAAATGTGCATGCGTAGTTCTGCTGTGGTTGTCGTTTGGTACAACGCTCCTAAATATTTGTACGCCTAAAATGGCAAAAAGTGGAGAAACTTATTTTATTATGTCACCTATATTTGAAACACCTACTTTTATCAAATAAATGATTGATTGATTGATTAGTATTTGACATTTTAATGCAAACGCGTTCGAGGCGTATTTTGTGACCGAAAACCTACACTAAGCATATTGTTTTCATTACAAACTCGGCAAGACTCTAGGCTGGTTGGCTTCATATTGATTTGATTAGGCATTGCATTATGAATTGTCACTTGTCACCTACTATTATCGAGATGATGGAATAGGGGCCAGGCAGCTTGACCTTTCCCGACACTACCAAAAATTATTGTTATCTCAACCAATTAACACAAAACCTAAGCAAATGATATACTTAAACCTTTCTCGTGAATTACGCTATCCATTTGTAAAAAGCGCAAGAAAATCCGTTCAGTAGTTTTTGAGTTTATCGCGAGCGGACCGACAGATAGATGCAGAAGAGAAAGAAAGAAAGAAAAAGTTTATAGTTAAGAGGACTTAGTCTTATAATATGTAGTAATTGCTCCGAAAGTATAGAAAATAATATTACAAACAAGATCAATCATCTACTTTGAGACGTTATTAAACACTCGCGGCATTTTACAAGTAAGTACTTAGACACATAAACACTGCAATTGTTTAAAAGCACTTTTTAAGTTGACATGTCCAAAAAAACTAACACAACTGTCTAAGAATTGCATTATTCGAGTTTAATTAAAAATTCTGGCTGCCTGAGGCATTGTTAACGAGTAATAAGGAGAATAAACAATGGAGCCAGAATCAATGGGGAAAATAACAAATACCGAAGCAAATCAGACGTGGCTCTACATTGCCTGTAAGAAAAAGTGGGACGAGCGCAAAGTGCTTACAATACTGGGGTTCCGTAGAGTTGTAATAAAATTATTATTACCTCCTAAGACCCAGAGGTACTACGTTTTACTTTTGAAATAGTAACCTATAAATCACATAAGTTTGAAATTGGAATGTGCAATATGTAAAAAAGTTTCGCTTGTTCCCCGTAGGTACATACCTAACTATTTTACATTACCAGGACATTCTAAGGTAAAATAAAGACTATTTCTAAATTAAAACAAACATGTTCGCGGCTTAGCCGCCGGACCTAATCCTAAATTAATCATCCTACATTGGTTTTACCAGTGCCGGTTATGTAGCTTGGTTATGTATTGGGAACAAGCTAAAATTTTGTACGCTGAGGAGGTTAAAGCAGCACGAGTTACCATTATTGCTTTATACTTAAGTAGGTACGGTCTTACGGGTGTGAGCGTAGCATTCATTGGTTGAACAAAAGCGAATATTTTATAAGATCCAAAATATTATTCAAGTTAGGTATATACATTATTTCAAACATCAGCTGCACTTGTTAGATAAAAGCATACATATCCTGTCAAATTGTGAAGAACAAAACTGACTGCGTGTCCGAAATCAAAATTAGTATGATACCTACTGACTGGCTTTCATGAGATATATATATATATATATATATTCTGTTACGATATTTCGTTATTACGAATTCCCAATATAATATATTGGCGACGATCAATCGTCTATTTAGACTGTCAAATAAATAGTTTATCGACTGAGTTCCCTAAACCGAGAACCCTAATAACTCCCCTTGTTTCCCGGATTCAAAATCCCCCTGCGACAGGCATCAATGCAGAACTTTCTTCATTTGCAACGTTGTAAACAATGCTCTGAAGTTACCTATTAGTTGTTTCCAATTTCACTGCGGCAGACCGACGGCGGTACCTGTCAGTTGATTTCGATGTTCGAGAACGGAAATAGAAGAAAAATCAGGTACATAAATAATTTACAGAGGAAGGCTACTTTACGCTTAAGCGGCTGCATTCACAGGTAATGCATTTGATGAAGGAAATTAGAAGATAGATAGTCTTTATTACGATCATGATACGAAAAGTAAAATGTTACAGCTGAAATTCTAGTTGCTAGTCTAAAAAATACAATGTATTAATAGATATCACGACTCAATGAAAACACCGTTCTAACCGAATAAACATACCAGCCAAATCTAATTTAGTTGTTTCTAAATCCATATCCAAAACAAACGGCATGTTCATAATTAATTTTGTTCACAAAACGATTGTCAAGAAGCGAAGTCGTTTGTCTCGTGCTGTTATCGAAGTGTTTCTTTTATCTGTTTCCTATTTGCAATTTTAACTCTTACTTTTGTTGTGCACTCGCAGACGTCGTTAATTTTCTTCTGCAATTTGTTTTATTGCCACCATCGACAAGGAGAACGTTTAATTAAATTGTCAAATCGGAAGATAATTCAATACTTAGGTTGCTACACACACATGTTATTGAACCGATCTACTTCCATTGTTCTTTGTTCTCTACATATACGCATATAGGTACATATTATTATGTTATAAATATAATAGGTACTGAAGAATGAAAGTAGGAAAACTTTGATACCGGGAGCTCAACATTTTTCTGGTGAGTCTGGATATGAGGATCATTAGGGAAACTTTTACGTATCGACGAGACGTTTAGAGAATTTTCTTCGTAAATCAGGGACTTATGACTCAAAATATTTTGAACGTAATGTGTGATTCTAAACCTATAGACTCCCATTATGTAGAGTAGATGACAGACGACGCGGGAACTTAAAAAAGAAAATCAAAAAGTGCCAGTTACTTAAAAAGGATACCCTCATTTTATTTTCTACTCGTATAAGTTGGAGTCCACTTTTAATATGATTACAAGTTTAGTACGTTAATCCTCCCGCCCTTTCCTTCAATATTACCTATAAGTTGGAACAAAATTTTACTCTGAAAAGCAGCTGAATATCATTCGACATCTTTGCCTCTACACTGCCTCTACAAGTGTTATTTGCCGCACTACATGCTTTTAACACCACTTCAAAAGAGCTCGCTATTTTCAGCTGAGCTGTTACCACTTTCGATTTCGCAAAGGTTTTTATTTGTTTTGGGTATAAAATGATACTCTGCCGTAACAAAACGCATTATTCATAAGCCGGGGAGAAGGGTGTCGCCCGACGCTCCTGGGACGCAGTTTAATGTCCGAATTTGCATACTGCAGTATAATTCGAAGCTTCAGATAAACTCAATTTATTAAATACTTTTGGATATTAGCAGTAATATTAATATCGTTTTAGGCCACCGTGACCTAAGACGATTCCGCTTTTGAGCTTTCTAACTATCGTCAAAAGTTGATAGCGTTAATTTTTCAGAAGCGGGCGCATAAATGAATTTAACACTTCAAATCGTGTCAGAAGGTGCCTTTGGGAAAGTAATTGTTAAGTAAAAAAAAACTCAATTGTTTAAGTCGGATTTGACGGGAATCCGCAGTAAAACCAGCGTCTAAGCCGAACTCAGTAGGTCTTCAGAGCGGCTAGTTTTCTTAGTGCTTCCCTTTAACATAACATCGCCGCAACAAAAAGGATAGCCTCTCTGTTTCTGTTCTGCTTAAAGCAATTTACTGTGTATTTGAATAAATTGCGAACTATTGCTGCTTCTTAGACTTGCGTGTGTACTGCGAAATGAAATATCATCTCATAACATTAAAACGTTGAAAAGAAATGTAAGTCCCGCGTCAACCTTCCTGCCGGGACACTTCCAAACAATTAGACGGAGCTCGTTAACTTTACGCCGATTCCCGGTACTTTTTTCCCTCCGTTTTAGTAGTTCATAAAAAGTATATTTTGCCCAACGCTCCATTTCGGGGACAATGAGTTTGACGCGCGACGGTAATTTGTTTTAAACTTAATTGGGATGGAGCGACTTGTTGTTAGTTGATGTTCAGATTTGTAGAGTGATAAAAATGCCTCAGAATCTTAATACAATGAGATGGTAGCATGAATAAGACAAGTATGTAAGGCTCTATCATTCTTGACGCTTATAAGTTTGAAGATTTTTTTTCACACCACATTAGTTAAAAAAAAATGGGTTGACCGATCTTTAGGTCCCTGTAGTAGGGTTCGCGTATGGTTAGTTAGTCAAGAAAGTGTATGTAGTCATGTCAAAATAAAGTCATGTAAAACATTTATGTTTTTCGAATGTAAATGAGGGTATCCTTTTTAAGTAACTGGCACATTTTGTTTTTCTTTTTTTCCAGTCAGTTACAGTAAATGTAAAATCCATATCATGATTTCTAACTTAATAATTATTTCCGTGTTTTACGAATGACCACTTGCTACAAACTGCTAACCAAAATACCGTATTAACCTACTTTTGATAGGCCAAAGTAGAGTAAAGTAATCAAGAAAAGTAATCCTTAATTCTGTGGAATAAAATCCAGCCGATGCGTAATTCTCCGATGTTTTTGTTATCGTTTCCATGGTAACGGTTTGTGTACACCTAAAGGTACGATGACCTGTAACAAAGCTTAGTCGAGGAATTCAATGAACGATGACATAGCAGTCACGATAACAATTAATATTTATGCAACATAACACAACATAATCTAGCCTATACAGGTTGTCCCAGAAAGTAGAGTCCAGCGAAAGTCCTGACGTAGAGCAACTAAAGGGGCATCCGAATCACCTCCATGTAAGTTCCGCGATTTTTCGTAGTTTAGGAGTTATGGCCTTTTTTCACATTTTCTATTAATCTACGACCACGGAGACAGTTTTGCTCTCTCTGACTGCAATAATTGAGGTAATTGGCTGTTTGTTTTTTTAACGAGTAGCTGAATAGTACGTGCATGTATTTCATTTAAAAACAAAACAACATCGTTGACCGTTTGGGAAAAAAAAGTCGAATCATAAAAAGTGTCTAAATTTTGACTGTAGTTCAGACTTTGAAAACATGTTTAAAAACTGCCTTATTTTATTGACTTTCTACCCTATTCATTTTATTGATCTATCATTAAGGGATCATGCCAAAAAAAATATCAAAACGTACTTCATCCGTAATTTTCACTTTTTCTAGTAACGCCAAGTACAAATCTGAAATTAGGTTTGTGCTCCGGATTTAGCATGAAAACCTTCTTGGTGCAAAACAATAATACTGGCCACTGATTTTCTGATGCTATTAAATGAAAATTAAAAAAGTATTCGTTCCTCGTTTTTTGCCTTGAGTTGCTCTAAGACTTTCGCTTGACTCTACTTTCTGGGACACCCTGTATACGCCCCACTGCTGGGCACGCACGCGCCTCTAAAATTCAGAGGGTGGGCTATACCTTAAAATAATAATCAAAAAAAAAAAAAAAAAAATATAATATAATATGAATATTCTAGTTCCAGTTAATTGGGATACTTTGATTGAAACAAAATGTAATTTGCCGGCTGTTGTTTCTTTGCCGTAAGGGATAAAGACGTGAATTGTGTGTGCGTGTATTTCTCATTCAAATAAGGGCTTATTTGTTGTTAAGTTGTATTATATTTTGTTAGCTAACCTCAGGAAATTGCCAGTTAAAAGCAAAAATATAATAACCTTGATCTGAAAATACACCGACGCAAACAAATTAAAAGGGAAACGTACGGATATAGCAGTTTCCACCCAGCCGAACAACTTTCAGTACTTAATGCAAGGACTGTAGAAAAATTATGTTTTGAAAGATTCTCTGTTTGTTTCTCTTTGTGTAGCAATGTTTATAGGTACTCTCGCCATACCGTTTGGTATATTATATGGCAACTTGCATCAAACAATTTGTCTCACTATCCCCTATTATAATATTTGACCGTTATGTGTGTGTGCGTGAGTGCTGTGTGTGTATGTGCCGTTTGGGTGAACCAATTTGTAACCAGTTTTTTATTTGCAAGAAGGTTCAACCGGGTTGCCTTATGGTTTTTTTCTATAAATTAACAGATTTTACTTAACATCCAAATACATCAACGTAGGGTTGTTTTTCATTACAGTTAGAGCGCAATATTTAGCCATATTAACGCTACAATACACTGGGTTCTTTTTATAATACGTCATATTTATTCAATTCATGGAAATCTATTACATTCCCATTAGTAGACACTCATATCAGAACCCTTTTTCTGCTTCTCAAAAACGTCTTTTTTTATTTTGACATTCAAAGGTTTGCCAACATTGCCCCTGACAGTTTTGTCAGCTATGCACTAGTGTTGCCAGTGGCGTGTGCTAACAAGCGAATAGAGCCCGTGGGGTGCGCAAAAAGATTTTATTTGGGTTTTTTTACACCACCCCGTTGCGGATTCAGCAAATATCTGCGTGGGTACACAGGGGCGGCGTAAGCGCAAAATTTAGTTAAAAAATAAAAAGAAACAGCATCTGGGATATTTTTAGGGTTACTTAGGTACCCAAAGGTTAAAATCGGGACACTATTACTAAGACTTTTCTTCCATGCTGGTCTGGGAGCAAAGAAAAAACATAGAATGTACCAGTTGCTTCTCTTCCCGCGCAGATGATAAAAGCCCATCGAGGGAATGGGTGAAAATCATAGGAATCATTTATAGCCGATGAGGCTAGCAACCCATTACTATTTTGATTCCCCTTTCCACCTATACGCCCATAACCATGCTAAACGTGGCCTTAAGGTTTTGTTACCTTAGGCTCTGTCTACCCCGTAAGGGAAAAAGACGTGATGTATGTATGTATGTATTATTAGGACTTCGCTGTCTATCTGTCTGTCCGTAGGCTGTATCTCACTGAACCGTGATAGCTAGACAGTTCAAATTTTCACACATGATCCCGCTATAGCCACAAAATACTAAAAACAGAATATTTTTGTCTGTTTGGGTATTTCAGTAACCAACTCTCAAGGTCTCTGCTGACACTAGATTTTATAATAAGTTGCCGAATTTGTACGGAACCCTCAGCGCGCGAGTCCGACTCGCACTTGGCCGGTTTTTTTAACTGTCTCATGGTTTTAGTATCTCATTGGATACCTACTTTATTTAAAGCATTTCATAATTTAATTGATAAAGGTTAGTGGCGGGTTAATGTGATTGCATCGTGTGATTCTTTCATGCTGGTCTGGGAGCAAAGAAAAAACATAGAATGTACCAGTTGCTTCTCCACCCGCGGCATATGGTAAAATCCCATCGAGGGAATGGGTGAAAATCATAGGAATCATTTATAGGCGATGAGGCTAGCAACCCATCACTATTTTGATTCCATTTTCCACCTATACGCCCACAATCTTGCTAAATGTGGCCTTTAGGTATTTGTTACCTTAGACTCTGTCTACCCTGTCGCGGTGACACCATAGTGCTCACGTAACGCCCACAGTTCATGGCCAGGAGGGAACGTGTGTGTTTTTAGACGGTAGGCCTCTCCCCTCCTTCTACAGGGAAGGCAGCGGCGAGCTGGAGAGCCCGTCATACCCCCGTTGCTGCCCCGAGCGCGGGAATGCATGAGGTGCATTTTCCACACGTTAAAAATAAATAAATAAAGGCTCTGTCTACCCCGTAAGGGATAAAGACGTGATTTGTGAATGTGTATGTATCGTGGCAAGATTAGATACTAACGGATTTAAGAGTATTTTTTATGTAGAAGGTAATCTCTGAAAGTACGCTGAGCGGAATCTAAAAATTATTTCTCTAAAAGGAAGCCACTAATCCCTACTAATATTTTAAATGCATAAGTTACTCTGTCTGACATTCTGTTACTCTTTCACGCCTAAACTACTGATCCGATATTAATGAAATTTGGTACAAAGATAGTTTTTGTCCCGGATAAGGTCATAGGATAGTTTTTATCCCGCAAAATCACATAGTTCCCGCGGGATAGTGATAAGTGAATTATGCGCATGCGGAGTCGTGGTCAACCGCTAGTTCTATGTGAATTAGCTTAAGCTGCTTTATAAGTTTATCCAGGACGCCAACAAAGTTGCTGGTGTATCAATGAATTTATACTAAACCCAAGCGACACACGTTTTGTCAGTAGATCTCAAACAAAAAATGCCAATTGATTTGTCACTCCCAACTCCCAACGCCTGTATGTTTACATAAAGTAAATACCTAAACTGTCGGCTGCGGCGAACACGGTTCAACTCATTTCCCGGACATTCCCAATACGTTCCCGGGGTGAATAGGTGAATGAATCGATCACGCCGTGTTTGAGCGATCGGGATTATTGAGGATTGCTATTGCATTTCTAATGGGAATAAATGTTGGGAGAAAGAATCCGAGGTTCGGAGTAAACGCTGAATGCCGAATGGTTTCAAAAGCTAGTAGAAATTGCGACGTTAAAATACGTAGGTAATTTTAAAATTTAGAAAGACTTTTTCTTGTGAATCTAAAATTGCTTTCTTCTTCTGCTTAGCGTTGGTTACCGGGGTATAGTACCATTTCATCAGATCAGCGTTTAAAACAACATCGTCTTTAAACTTTCCTCTCGAAACTTTCATAATAATGACGGTTACTTTTTGATTGTTACTACCACGTAGCAGATTATCTTAAACTAGTTTTTGCCCGAGACTTCGTCTGCGGAGAATTAGTTTATCGTACAGCCGCGGGAACTTTACCATTTTCCGGGATGAAAGCTATCCTATGTTCTTTCCAAGGTCTCAACCTACCTACATGCCAAATCTTATCACGAACGGTTGGTAAAATCGCGTCAAAGCGTAACAAACAAACAAAATAACACATTTATAATATTAACTAGGAAGTTACTTCGACATTTCGGCCGCGATGAAGCGGCCGTGGTCACGAGGAGAGTCCCCGCTGACAAGTGGTTACGAATGGAAATTGCGGATGTTTATAACATTATAGTTTTCTTTTGTCTGCAGTTGCTGAACACCCTGTCGACGGATTTGGAGGAAATGCTGTCAGAATTATGCGACGATCAGAACTTAGCCAGGTAAGCCGTACACACACTATTATGGATTGGTATATGACGATCAGTTCAGTTTAGATCCAAAAGTGGAAGAAAACGCCAAAAACGCTTCAAGATGTTTATCTACCCAAAAGAGTCTACCATCAAAGCATCATGAATTTCTTTTCTAACTTTACGTCGGAAACTGTTATCTAAGAATCATAATGAACAAGTACTTATATTTATTGTACAATATGTTTCTTTAGAAAGAAAGAAAGAAGACATTTATTCCTTTTTGCAAGACACACAAATATAAGAGAATATACACAATTTTATAGAAAAAAAAACAAGAAAAAAACACAGACATGAAAAATAGATTATCAGCGTTGTGTGTCTTCGCAAAAGTGAAACCGCTCAGCATTACGCTGAGGTGTTAGACACCTGCAGCACTGATTTTCAGCCAGAACCGTCTGTGACTCACGAAACGATACACAGATAAAATATACTACATAATCCATATCTTTAGTGCTACCGCGTCTATTGTAGTAGTATAGTATCGTTTAGATCAAACAACTCTTTGCAATTCTCTTCAACCTTGTGTTCTGTTTAAACAGAGGCATATGCAATAAAAGGACTGCGTCATGTGGGGTCCAGACGTGGATTAAGGGAGACCGGTGTAAAATTCGATTATTAATCCTTTCAATTTCCACGTGGTCACCACAAAGCGAGGCCTCAAAGCATTGTATGCTGACAGTTTCATATTTCACGTGTTTGTCTAGTCTGCCTTAGCGAGACAATTACATTTTCGATGCATTCATATTGTATAGCTATGACGTTGTTATGACGGCAAAGTGCAAAGATTTTATTTCATTCGTAACTAACTGTCATTTACCTTTATTAAACAAAAAACGTGCTGGCAACAAAGCAGGTTACTTTATTCGGAGTTCTTTGGTAGGTATATAAGTTAAAAATGCTTGGAAATATGTATCTAAGAGACGAGTGAAGCAATATATATAACCTGAAGAAGTGGCGCGGCACACGGCACGCATAAAATTCACCCACTACGCAGATTTTGCATATAAAAATCCATGGAAATCGTCCCGACACGCCATCGCATTATGCAACCGGTGTGTCATTATCATAAACGTACCGTACCTTATCACCCCGTGGCTAAACCAAATCTCTACTCTCCTTTTATTTCATTCCTTACCTTAACTCGAAAACACATTCAAATAAATCTTTCAAATGGGCGCAACGGAGGAAATGTTCCAAAGCAATAATTAATTTGATACGAGTTTGTAAAGGAACGTTTATTTAGGATTGTGCGAACAAAACCTCAACTTCACATGGAAACTCGTTTGAACTTTAATAGACTCATATCTACAAATATCTATTATATGAACCGAGCCGTCAAAAACAACAGCATGTGTCCAAAACAGACGCTTGAAGTTCCGGACAAAGCATTATGAATAATGAAACACCCTCTGTACAAAGCTCGGCTGTGAACGGAACGTACTACAAATATACACGTACAGCATGCTCCCAAAATTTGCGGTCGAATTGTCGGTGGGGTGTCGCAGGGAAAAAATGGGGACACAAAGTGTTTTTACGGCTTTAATACGAGTTTATTAAAATATTTAAAGCGGAACTTTAGCGCGAATTTCCCTGAAGACGTCCCTAAAGGTCCCCCGTTCCTCGGTTATGGAACTTTCAGCTATCCGTTACGGGAGTGATAAATTAAACGATGTATGAACGCCGTCGGCAGCGCAGTAATGATGCAATTTAAGAATAATTGAAAAAGTTGTCGTCTTTTTAAGAACTTTACTACCCTTCAAAGACAAAGGACTGCACCTCTTGGTGTGAAATGGCTAGGAACTCGCAATAGACTATTAGATACAGACCTGTGTCTGGTACGGGCGGCACCTTTTGAAGATTGTACCAGACTTGATTTAATGGAGTGAATAGACAAAAGTGGCGGAACCTCTCAACCAGACATGAATATTTGAAATTTGAAGAGTTATGTTTCCGTACAAGTTTCTGATTTTCTGGGATACCTACTTTATTCGGTTCTTATTCATAAGAATGCCGCTTTACCTGGTTGTAAAGTACGAAGAGGTCTGATATTAAATTTTTAACATTTTCGTGCGTCGAACAAAGTTACGAAGGCATTTGCTATTTCATAGCGTTAAAGTTACTGATTTAATATGATTTGTTACTTTTAAATTTGTTTTTAAAACTATGAAAAATATTTTATTTCAATTGCATTCAGGAATTATATAAATAAAAGAATGACACAGTAACTATCTAATTATTCAAGAAATGAAAGCGCTAAAGAGCAACATTGCGCCAACAGCTTTAACTGTAATGCAAATTGAATGCAAACTCTACTTAATCAAGTAAATAGGGTAAAAGCACATAAAAATTTTTATGTGCTTTTATTTCTTAAATAGACTTATTTTTAATCAATCTCCAAAAGTAAAAAACGCCTTTTCAAATAATAAAGAGGAAACTCAATTCAAAATCATACTTTTATCGAAAGCAAATCCAACGTCTGGCTCACAATGCCATTGTGCGGGCAGACATTATGACGACCCTTTTGTGGTTTTGAGCTATATCTCTACTTATTGCGCTTTTAGTTCTTAAAACCACCCCGGCAACCCTTTCATATTCACCACAGGGATGTTTGTAGAGATTGCGGCAGGTTCTTTGGGAGCGAGGAAAATGTCCTTTGAAAGGACCAGAATAGGCCTTTTAAATATAAGATTTGTTGATACCAGTTGCAGATCTAGACTCTAGCAAGTGAAAATAGTAATTCAGAAATAGTTTGGGTGCCTGAGAGTCAACCAAATTAGCGTGATATTTTGAATTGTGACTATTATGAGCTGTATATTGAATTTGCAATGTAAATCATAACATGTTCGATTATATCCTACCACTCGTATGATGATGCTGATCCTGCACTCGCTGCTGCTGCTGTACCTGATGATGATCATTTAAACCTGAGCGGATATAAATGTATTAATATACTGTTTTTTAATGATGATGATGATGTTATGACTGTTTTAAAATGAATCTGGATTTTTTTAGCGGGTGATTAAGTTTAACGGAAAAACTTTTTTTGGCTATCAAATTTTTCCATACCTAACATCGGCCGAAGGGGCGATTTAAGTTTGGATCACGATGATGAAAAACCTTTTTAAGAGAAGGTAGGTAGTACTTAGGCTAAAACTATGTTTTCTTTTCACCTGTAAGTGATCACTGGTCATAGACTCTTGCAGTTCATTATGACTGCTGGTGCGTTGCCGGCCTTGCCAATAGTGATACACTTGCCTTTGAAAGGCCCCCATGTTATAATCACTAGTCCATTCCCAATCTTACACATATGGGGTAAGAAACACCGCTTAAACCGCACAGTGGCGGAACGCCATTCATCGAGATGCTGTTGATGAAAACTACCTTAGGGAAGTCCGATAATGGTACTTAGCAGCTGGGACAAGTTTACAAAGTTCGCCACTAATTACTATTAGTAGTAAATAATTAACTTACTGAAATATTCCGAAATAATTTTGATACATACATACGTACATATGTCACGTCTTTATCCCTTAAGGTAGACAGAACCTAAGGTAACAAAACCTTAAGGCCACGTTTAGCATAATTAAAGGCGTTTAGGTGGAAAGGGAAATCAAAATAGTGATGGGTTGCTAGCCACATCGCCTACAACGTGATTCCTAAGACTTTCGCCCATTCCCTCGATGGGCTTTTACCATCTGCGCGGGAAGAGAAGCAACTGGTAAATTCTATGTTGGTATAATTCTGATGCACCTTGTATAAGTCGAAGTAGACTTTGCCACGGCGCAGTTAAGCTATTTAATATGTAGAAAGAAAACATCTCTATTCCTATAAAAAATACGTTCTCCGTACCTGCAATACGTCACTACTGGTACTTTCAGTGATTGCAAGCGGCTTTCACAAACAATGGAGGCTCGGAGTCAATCTCGCCGTCATATTGGAATATTGTATGACTATCGTTGTTTGTGCACGTAGGCTCGGCAATCAATAGTTTCAGTACTTTCTGTACGTTGTTCGTTGTGGTTTACTGATAGGATTTATGCAAAAACGTAGCCTTGTTCAAAGTTCGTCCGAATCGCTACCAGCTGAGCAGTGTAGAACTTTACTAGTGTTTTAGCTTACTAGTACTTGTGTTCTGTGTTCCAGTGTGGAGAGTAGAACAGCTGAAGAAATTACTGGCACATTTTATCTTAGCTCAGGCAACGCAAACTGTAGTCGTCTGGTGTTTTGATTGCCGTTTTCCACCCAATGCTGTCATTACAAAAACAGTTTATTGGCTACAATTTGGCAAATAGGTAAATTCGCATTTGATCTTCAGTAGATTCTGATCGAGGGCAAACGGTGCGGCGGACGGAGAAAAAAGTCCTGGGTGAGGAACATCAGCAGACGAGCATTGCCAGCGTAGAAGAGCTGTTTCGCCTGGCACGGGACAGGGATAGATTTGCTATCGCAGTGGAATCTCCAGTCATGGATGCTAAGTGGGTCCGAATTACTTCAATATATTTTCACCCTTAATCGTTTGATTGAACATCTCCGTACCTAAAGGTTTTCAGGAATTCATAATTAAAATTATCAAATATTTTAGCTCATCTGTCAATGTTCGAAGAACGATGGTTTTATTTATTACAAAAGTATTTGATACGAGTTACACTTGCATGCGAGGTGAACGTACTTAATGAACGTACGTTTTTCTTTCCAAGATAAGAAAATACTGCCAAGATACATAGAGCCATTGCATCATTTCTTTCCGCATTTCTCCATCATCAAGGGGAGAAGCGGTAATTATTTCCAAATTAACCGCGGCTAGGGTAACCGCCTGCGTTGAATTAAATCGAACGACGCCCCCCAACGGTCAACGATTGGTGCGTTTACCCTGTAATGGTGCCATCAAAGTCTATGGTGGCCAATGTGTTGCGAATGGCGTCTGTTATGGGTTTTATATCGATAAAATTCAAGAGTAAAATACATTGGAGTAATATTAATATCAGAGTAACTGAGCTTGCCTTAGTATTTGCAAAATCAAGAAAACGCTCACCGTACCCATATTAAATTTGTGAAACCTCAATCTATATGCAAATTACTAAAAATACTATTAATATAGTAACCATGTAAAGATCTATTTAGTTTCAATAAAAAAAAACTGAGAAAAGTTGATACCTAATAAATAATTATGTAGGTAGGTATCCTTAGTTGTTGGGAAAATTTGGAACGCAAATATATATTTTTTTAATGTGAAGAAATTGGTAAACTTAGACAGAACAGCTACAAAAACGGTCTACATAGCATTTTCAATTTATTTTCATTAATTTGCAACAAATAACCAAAAACATTTGGCAACATCCTAGTATTACTTGTGAAAACAGTCAGTGCGATTTTTGCCGCAAAAAATTCTAGCTAAACTAGACACAATACCATAGTTGCCATTTATCAAAAATATATATTATCATTCGTATACCAAGCACGCTTTATGAGCAGCGCCACGATTCCTGTTCCAAATCGAAATATCTAGAACGTGTAACATTTACACCCCCCATAAAAATATTAGGTCGTCAGCCTCACCACAAAAGTGTTGCTAACCATTACACCGAAGCGACAAAGACAACAGGCAATAACTGTAATACTAACAATAACATTTGTCTGTCCTTCCCCGTTGTTGACTGCTGCCAAGCCAATTTCTACACCAAAACTACCCAGAAACATCAACTACTAAACTATAGTTTTGATAAATAACAACTTTGTACAGTTGGAATAGAGACTGATGCATTGAAATTGACGGTAAAATTAACATTGTAAACATATTCGACTGATTTTCAGGAACATTTTGGAAATTCGAAATTAAGCTAATGTTCACATGCATTGGTAATAGTTAAGTTGTAAATTTAATTAAAGCAGGAAAATTGTATTGATGATGATACGAGTCTGTTTCTAGTACAGAGAAGACACAAATGTTGCTTGACTCACTAAGAAAACAGCGTGTTGAAAGCAGGATTTAAACTTTTGAATTATTATGAGCCCCGAAAGAACGTTGTTTTTATAAATTCCCTTCTTAAAGGAGACATTTTTCCATAACTTATCACCCATCATAAACTTGTGAAAACAGTTGAACAAGAATAAATAGAAGATTATTTCCAAGCATATAAATCCAGCGTAATCCAGCCTTTATCCCTTAGCGGTTCGTTTTAAACAAACATACCTACTTGGAATACATTTCTTTTTAGGTAAGTATCTATACTAAGATGTTTTCAGGCCCCTTTAATTATACCAACCCGCGACGATAATTGTTGGTAACGAGTGACAATTCGAACTACAATCAAATCAATATATAGGTGTATAAAGCCAACCGGCGTAGATTCATCTTGAGTTTGTAGTGTAAAAGTTAGCTTTGTCTCTCACTTTGTTTCTATATATCTAGTCTATACAAGCTAATACATTTAGTTATGGCGAGTTAGAAACTTTTTACAAACGTAGGGGTAATTTTCGTCAGAAGCTAATAGTAGGTATGTCTTCGTACCCTGTCGCAGCCCGTTATTAATTACTTTCTTAATATTATAGCTAAGTCCAGGATGGGTTTTCTTGGAAAATTATAACCTATTTTTTCAAGGACAAATGTACATTGGTACGATATAAATATGTACTACGATATTATATTGCTTCCATGCTGGTCTGGGAGTAAAGAAAAAACATAGAATGTACCAGTTGCTTCTCTTCCCGCGCAGATGGTAAAAGCCCATCGAGGGAATGGGCGAAAATTTTAGGAATCATGTTATAGGCGATGCGGCTAGCAACCCATCACTATTTTGATTCCCCTTTCCACCTGTACGCCCACAATCATGCTAAACGTGGCCTTAGGTTTTATTACCTTAGGCTCTGTCTACCTCGTAAGGGATAAAGACAAGATATATGTATGTATGTACGATATTAAGACAAAAAGCCTTCATTGCGAACCAACAGATGCGGTTGAATAATTACTCTTAGATACCTCGGGTTCGTGTGCCGGAAAAAATATAAGGAAAAGATTTTCTCGGGAAAATTAATGGACCCAATTTTTGGAGCCTACGAAATTTATAGCACAACCGAATAAAGTACTCCCTTTAGTTTCAATTTATGAAAAGCGTAATATTATTTATTTGAAACAGCGTTTATTAAATCTGTATTTCTTGTTTAATATCGCGCTTACGGGCATAAATTTTAATTGGTCTAGCCAAAGTGTGGTTGTGCTTGCTATTCAGAAGTTGTCTGTGAGTAATGCCTTGAAGATATCAGTTTAACTTTATACAGTGAGTCTTAAAAATTGCTGAGCCTTGTTGTTATTAAATCCCGAGTGGTGTTAGTATATTAGAACTTTTTTTGCTATATCCAATTAACGAATACATACACATACACATATACAAATTCTTCACGTCTATATTCCTTACGGGGTAGACAGAGCCTGAGGTAACAAAACCTAAATGCCACGTTTAGCATGATTGAAGTGAAGGCGTATAGGTGGAAAAAGGAATCAAAATAGTGATGGGTTGCAGCCGCATCGCCTGTAACATGATTAAACATTTTAGCCCATTCCCCGATGGGCTTTTACTATCTGCGCGGGACGAGAAGCAACTGGTATATTCTATGTTTTTCCTTTGCTCACAGACCAGCATGGAAGGAAATTTGAAAAATGGTTGAATGCGATTAAATATTTTTTACTTCCAATTTCCTAGAAAGCGCTGCTAAAGTTGTATGTAATTTATAGAGTATAATAGTCTACTTAATACGTATAAGATCGAAGTACTTAGGCTACATATTGTATTATATTGGATTGGATTGTATTGGAAATGGCGTTTCTGCAGAAATTTAATAGTAAATCGACACTATCACTCAAGTTATTTATTTACTCTACAATATAATCTTTAACATTTAAAATTGTCATTGTATTGAATTAATTAAATTGCTGTAATAATGCTATATATATTATTATTATTGACATGAAATATGCAATCCGTAATTAATGAGTAAATGGCTGTAATAGTTTTAGTTTAGTTTATAGCTTTAGTATTGACATTGTATACCCTGACAGGGTGTCATGTACCTACCACCCTACCACGTAACACCGATAGCAAATGAACATGACTTAAAATGTGTATTAATAAATGAATAAATGAATACATAACATAACGTGTACCTACTGACCATTAATTTCGAGGACCAATCCAGATTAATTTCTATTTCTCAAAACTGCCTCAGGGCAGGTCAGCGACACGGTATACGCATCACACTCTAAACACGATTAACGACCTATCAGGGTGACCAAACGACACGATTTCACAGGACCTCAACGGCTTTAACACAATGACCACAATTTTTTACCGCTTCGGGACTCATTGGCCAAAGAATAAAAGCGACGTTTTCCTTTCTAGGATTGATTGAGAGCTGTTGTTAAGGTCCTGTAAGAATTTTGGAGTAAATGGTCATCCTAGTGGTGGTTTTACTAATGGAAAAAGCTTGTGGCCCCGGGCTACTAAAGGGTTTTAAGGCTCGAGCTTGTAATTTGATTAAAAGCGACATGAGTGTGCCTAATTAATTTGAGTACGGTGTGATTTTTGCTTACCTACGAATTTTCCCATTTTAGGCCGTGACTCGAAAAAGTAAATTATCCGAATGAATAGTCGCTGAAGTATTTTTGTGTTTTAAAATCAGTTATTTCTCAAATTCTAAACTATAAATTAAAATAGTAGACTCTTTGGAATATACCGCAGGCAGCATTTTCGCGCTGCATTGCAACAGCAAGTCTTTGGACGAGAATACTGCCTGCGCAAGGGTCATCTATTGACTCCCTAAGCCAGGGGTTCCCAAAGTGTGCGCCGCGGCGCCCTGATGCGCCGTAGAAAGTAAAGGGGGCGCCGTGAGTTCTATCACTATCCGAAACCACAAATATTCGCGGGTACCTATTTGAGCGCTCGCATCGGTAAATAATATAGCATCAATACAACTTAGCTAAGGCAGGGCGCCGTTACAAAATACTAAACTTGTAACTGCGCCGCAGGTTGAAAAATATTGGGAACCCCTGCCCTAAGCGTTTGCTTCACGAACCGAAGCAAACACCAAACGCGACTATAATGTACGTTATTTTTTAGCCTTCTCATCGAGAGAGGAGAGAGAGAGGAGAGGAGGCCAGTGCCCAGCAGGGGGATGTATATGGGCTGGAGATAATGATGATGGTATAATTTAAAAATTACATAGCGGATAAAAACCGACGTACGTCTGTGAATTCTTAGAATGCCATTCGCGGGTTTCGGGTACCATCAGTAGTTTGAATTATCGGTAGTTTGAGTGAGTGAGACGCAAGACAAACGCGAATTACATTTTAAGAGCTCACAGACTGTAATCATTTACCAAAAGCACTTAATCACTCGTTAATAAAATCCTAACCTAAAAATTTCATTTTAGATACACGCGTTTTCGCTGACTGTACAGTCAGTTTTTGTTGAATGTACTTGCATTGTCATCAGTCCTACATAATGTGAATTAAATGTCAAGTCAATCGGATCAACCGTTGAAGAGTCTGTGGAAGCGGTCCTGGTTGGACCACCAGAATTCTACTACCAAATAATTGTATTGTCATCTGACTTACACAAGTATGCAAAATTTCAGCTCAATCGGATGATGATATCTGCTTCATAATTGAGTCGCAAGATTCCACTCGGACAAACATACACGTTATAAGTTAATATAAAGCTTCTAATAATAAAATAATTTATAAAATACATCTTTCGGGCGGGCCGGAAAAATATCCTATACAAAACCCATTAAAGTCTGTTTACAAGTCGGCTAAATTTAAAACACGTACAAGGTAAACGTAAAGGTAAGAGGATCCGCCACTTTCCGGAGTGGATATTATTATTTCATAGCGCTGGATACCGCATTAGCATAAAATACAGAAGTTTACCTATTCTGGGAGGCCATACTTTTACGATATCGTAAAATGGGAGCTGGGGCCCAATTTTAGAAAGCACATGTGTGAAAATACCAGTCGAAAGTGGCGAAAAATTGTGCTGAATTTGAAATACGAGTAGCATAGAAGAAAGAGGCGTGACGGTATGTATGTATGTATGTATAGAAGACAATCACAGCTCTCATTAATCTTGCGAACTAATCAAAACTTTGATTAGTGATGTCCTTTCAAAAATCGGGCCCCTGAGGCCTTACCATGACGTCTTAATGCGATTCAATTCCAGCTCAGTTCAGGTTTTAGCTGCCATTTTTAGTATGGATCTGACAGGGAGCTAACCTAATCTGAATCGGAATTAATACGCATTAAGACGTCATGGTAACTCCCCTGTAGTCGCAATATCACAACATACAATGACATAATCGACTTCAAAAAAGGTTCTGTTTTCGTTTTTACATACATACATAGGTACATACATACTAGTTTTTACAATAGTTTCTTACCTTGGACACTACGCCATTTAAGACACCTTTATGTACATCATCTAAGGATGGAAGATGTAGGATGCAAGATGGTGGAATAAGTTAAGACCTATTTTCTTATTTTACATGCAATTAAAAACGAATTATAAAAAAAAACGCTATGTGGTTTAAATCCCAAGCCCTCGATGAATACCTACCTAACTTTTTACAAAAAAATATATTCGAAGGTATCAATGTCTAGATAAATTTAAGACGAAACAATAATTATTAAAATTTAATTCTTTCGAGCTTCCAGAATAAGACTGTGGTACGTTTTCCGGGTAAAACTCAAAATTCGTTTCTACATCCAGAAAATATCCACGAGAGATACTTCGGGTTTATTCAAGATAACTTCAACGTTGTTTATTTGTGTAGTACTAACTGCCTGGTTACTATACTTCCTGCAGAAGCCGCCTCGTAAGGATTTGCACCTTACGTGTAGTCTCATTTTTCACGCCGTCTTCCTCGGGACCACTCAACCATTAAAGCTAAAGTAGGCAGTGGTAGTCCAATCAAACGGGTTGACCAACTTCCTCTATTTAAGGCAGAGGATCGTGGGTTCAAACTCGGACTCAGGGGCTTTTAAGATGAAGAAACACTTAGAAAACGAGAGCAATGGCCTTTTAATGTAACGGAAGGATAAAGTCAAGTGATTCAATATTTAGGGGAAAATTAAGTTGAATGTTAGATACTGAATGGGTTTACTTTTACAACTTTATTATTTGGTTTCTCGAAAAACGCTCCGATATTTAGTTTTGTGTCTAGATAATATTTTACTTCCCATACATACATATATCACGTCTTTATCCTTTACGGGGTAGACAGAGCCTAAGGTAACAACACTTCAAGGCCACGTTTAGCATGATTAAGGGCGTATAGGCGGAAAGGGAAATCGCAATAGTGATGTGTTGCTAGCCGTATCGCCTATGACATGATTCCTAAGACTTTTGCCTCGATGGGCTTTTACCATCTGCGCGGGAAGAGAAGCAACTGGTATTTATATTATACCAGTCTATGTTTTTTCTTACTCCCAGACCAGCATAGGAGAACTTCCCAAGTTTATCGAAATAGAAGTGTTTTCACTAATAAAAAAAATAAACAATGAACAAAAAATTTTTTACCTTGCTACTCCGCTACTCACGTGCAAGATAACCAAGCCTGTGTGAAATATATATGTTATCCATGCAAAAATAATAATAATAAAAAAAAAACATAAAATTTTTTGTTCATTGAAATGGACCTCCGCAAAGTAACGCCTGTTTTTAAAAAAAAAATAGACGACGAGTGCTGTTCCGTTGACCAAAACCATGTTAAAGAAGCGCTAAGAAATTTTCTACAGGCACTTCAGAACAGTTCTGTTCATTGATTTTGCCTCGTATCACTTAAACAACCACCGAAACATTATCAGAGCCTATATTAGATTCCTTGCAGGAGTTAGTTTCGACATTGGATTAGTTTCCTTCCCCCGGGCCAGAGTGCATATCCTTGTTTGACATGAGACTCCGTAACTTAACAGTTGCGGATAAAATTGAAACTTTCTGCTTCTAGGGTAGGGACCTAACCTTTATTTTATTTTATTTTATTTTCTTTATTGGGGAAAAAAACAGATACAGACACAATTAAAAAAAAACCAAATAATTAGGACGTAGTGCAGTAGGCATAGCCAGCACCCTAAACCAATTCCCACCAAGAGTTTGTGGTAGATGTGGCAACGGATCGAAAAAACTGGGCAGCAACATGGTACCTAACCCAAACCAAAATAACTTTACTCAAAAAAAGCATGCGAATTTTACAGAAACTAAAATTTGGGGAATGATGCGAAGAAACGCAGTCTGGGACGTCAATTAATATTAAAACATATGTTTGCAACTACTTTACAGACATTTTTTACACTTACAACTAATTACGACCGGATAGCCTAGTGGTTAGTGACCCTGACTATGAAGCTAGAGGTCCTGGGTTCGAATCTCGGTAGGGGCAGACAGTTGTATGATGAATACGAATGTTTGTGCCCGAGTCATGGATGTTGTATGTATTTAAGTATGTATATTCGTTGCCTGGTACCCATAGTACAAGCTTTGCTTAGTTTGGGGCTGGGTCAATTGGTGTAATTTGTCCCAAGATATTTATTTATTTAATAAAACCCTAATTAAATTTCTTCCATGCTGGTCTGGGAGTAAAGAAAAAACATAGAATGTACCAGTTGCTTCTCTTCCCGCGCAGATGGTAAAAGCCCAACGAGGGAATGGGCGAAACTCTTAGGAATCATTTTATAGGCGATGCGGCTAGCAACCCATCACTATTTCGATTTCCCTTTCCAGCTGTACGCCCTTAATCATGCTAAACGTGGCCTTAAGGTTTTGTTACCTCAGGCTCTGTCTACCCCTTAAGGGATAAAAATGTGATATATCTATGTGTGTATGTATGTGTGTACAACTAATTGTGACCGCATATACCACCAACTAAAACATTGCCTCATTCTCTCAATTCCAAACATAACACCTACTCTGAGTCTTAAAATACATTCGGAATATTTCAGTACGTGACTTGGTTAATTCAACTAAATAGCCCTGTAAATATGTTTCAGGATTTTTAATTATGGTTTACCTATATTTCCATATATTTTTATTTATATATAAATAAAAATTAATCGTCGAAATGTATTTACGCGCATAACTTCCAAACGACTGCACCGAATTGGATAATTATTTTTTAGTTGTGTTTGTTACTGCTTGGACAAGGTTTGTATAAAATAAAGTCTGCCGTACGTAGTGCCTCTACGGGATCATTACCAAAGTTTAAAAATCACAACTGTTACTAATGCAAACCAACGTCGTAAATTTTTACTTCATTTATATTGGTTGATGTTAGATGAGTAAGTAAACATACGGCATTAAAAGCGAGACTTAATTTTGAGCCGAAAATTACAATGAAAAACCTTTACCAGAATGTTCGAGCTAACTCAACCGCCCACTGAATACTCCGGAAAAATTCTAGGACACTTTTTGTAGGTATTCCGCCACTTGTAACGAAAGTTTTTCTTTCATTTTATTCCTCCGTTCCCATTTCGAGATGTATTAAAGTGTCAAATTGTAAGACGTTTGAGGCAAAAACTAAGTAAGTATAACTTGAGGAGGCTTTTACGCATGCCTTCCTCCCCTCGTCACGGGTGGAACGCGAATGTAATTTTGCTAAATCCGGTTTGCGAAAACACTAGCTTCGTGACTTGTAAGATTACATTTTACGTGCACACTGTGTTCAGAGATAACGAAGTTATTTTACACAGCGATCAAAACATATTTGTAAACTTTGTTACAACTAGTTGCGATTCTGTTTATATTGTACCTCCTATTTGTATACGTCATCATAGTTATCATCATCATATCAGCCGCTAGACGTCCACTGCTGGACATAATTATAGGCCTTCTCCAAAGATCTCCACGCCGATCGGCTTTGTGCTACTCGTATCCGCAGCCAATGGCTTCCCGCGATCTTTACCAGACTGTCCGTCCACTATGTGGGAGACAAACATTTCGCCTTCCGGGACCCGATCGCCATTGGCTTTTGCACTCGTTCGCGGCTTTGTATACGTCTTCTCTTCTTCTTCTCTATTTCATGCTTTTTCTATCCACTGCTGGATATAACCTTTTCCTAATTTCCTTCACTCCATCCTATTCTCCGTCTTCCTGCGCCAGTACGGTACGGCGTAACTCTTTATGTCATCAAAACATCTCATCTGGGATCTGCCTACACTTCTTCTTGGGGTCCGTGGTCTCCCCATCAGCACTCTATGCATCGTATACGTAATTGGTTTATATTCCGTCCTGTATATTATTCTTTCTTCTTTTTTCTTCTTTCTTCTTTTTTCAATTCTTCCATGCTGGTCTGGGAGCAAAGAAAAAACGTAGAATGTACCAACTGCTTCTCTACCCGCGCAGATGGTAAAAGCCCATCGAGGGAATGGGTGAAAATCATAGGAATCATGTTATAGGCGATGAGGCTAGCAACCCATCACTATTTTGATTCCATTTTCCACCAATACGCCCACAATCTTGCTAAATGTGGCCTGTAGGTACCTGTTACCTTAGGCTCTGTCTACCCCGTTAGGGATAAAGACGTGATTTGTGTATGTGTATGTATGTGTGTATATTATTGAGTGTCCGGCAGCGATACTATGCGATAATAGCGTCTATTGATTTCTTCAGCTGTTTATTCGTGTATATAATATCTAGGTGGTGTGAGGGCTTAAGTAGGAAAGACATATATAAATCTCGCAGTGCTTTGCAAATTTTCTTTCCCCGTTCCGCCTAGCGTCCTCGTCTTACAGCTTGCGTGGGCGGTGCGTGTCGCAGGCAAGCGGGGTGGTAATTATTCAGGAGGCATTTGAACATCTGCGCTTTTCCCAGTGTCAAAAGTATTTTTTATCGTCTTTTCTTTTTTAAATCACTACAGGTAGAGCAGACATGCGGACCAAAAGCCTTGGCAAGATACAGTTACGTATAAAGCTGTTCGAAAATTGAAACAAAATATACTAGTTACTGCCTTAACTTGTGTGTCAATTTCAATGTTGTTTTGAACAATTTTTAAATGTTTTGTCAAGTTCTGTTAAAGGTTTTTGTAATAACAAACTTTGGCTTTATAAAATGCTTCCATGAAACCAAATTTCCATGTAAATTTGACAAAACGAAGCTATTAACTTGTTAATTTACGTATTTTACCATCGGCGACCAAATTTGGGGGTAATAGAGCGTAAACGGATACAAGTTTGCTTTCGGACTCATTATGAGATTTGAGACAATTAGATTTTAAGAAGACTTGAACTCTCATTACACATAAACGTATAAAAAGTCCGCACAGTGTTCGTGTCGCTGCCGCCGGGGCGAGCGCTCTTGGAAAAAGGACTATGAAATAGTCCGAAACATGTCGAGCATCACTCGACTTTTTATACGTGAGTTATCCGTTTATGTGTAAGTCTCACGGTAGTTTCATGTTGAAAGTGACTTGAACTCTGTCACTAACATTTATAAGTCCTATTCTAAAGGTAAAAATTATGAAACTTTAATTCCGATTTTGGTTCAAACGTAATCAATACCTATCATTCAACATAATCCATTTATTGCATATCTTATTTTGTATGCTATATTCATACTTTGTCTGTTATTTATATTCATCATCATCACTTTGTATTAATATTATTTATTTATATCCCTTTTCAGTGATAATTCTTTAGAACAGTATTGATCAGCATCTTAGGTTAGAGGCAATCATATTTCTCTCAACTTACATACATACACAAATCACGTCTATAACCCTTACGGGGTAGACAGAGCCAGAAGTAACAAGATCTAAAGGCCACGTTTAGCAACTCAACTTGTTCTGGACCAATGAGTGCAATAATTTTTAGTTCCTTCCACTTACGAGTCGGCTGGCGATTATTTTGCGTCTTAGATATGAATTTCGGCGTAAGTGTGGGTAGTCCAACAGATAATTTGAATTACAGATATTTTTACATTTTACAATTATTTTTAACGTCACACTTTTGCTGATATCTCTTGCCATCGAGTTAGACGGCAAATATGAAAAACATCGCCACAACTTTTAATAAAACATTTTACGACGTAGCTTCTGTGGTTTCACTATGCGTTGCATAATATATTTGTATGCTACATGTATGGATAAGGAATGTTTTTCATTTCCATGTACCTCTCGTATGTTTTGTCGCTTGTTCATCTTGTTTTATTCTCTATGCATATTAAAAAAAAGTCAATTTAGTATTGGTAAAAATCTTAGGAATCATGTTATAGGCGAGGCACCTATACGCCCACAATCATCCTAAACGAGGCGTTAAGGTTTTGTTTCTTTAGGCTCTATCTACTCCGTAAGACGTGATTTATTTGTTTTCGTTTGTATGTAAGTATGTAAATTGACTTCCGCAGATTAGTTAATTAATAATTCCAAGTTAACCGCTAAGTCCGCTAACCCTGGCATGGCGAATAACATTATATTGTTTTTTTATTTATTAAACGAAATCGTACATATAATTTCTTAAAAGGCGTAGTGTCAAAGGTAAGAAACTATGGTAAAACTAGTGTTTATCTGGTGCGAGAGACAAATCACTAAAGTATTGTAGAATTTAGGTAAAATTAACACTCTATTGTTTAATTCCTCTATACGTATATTACACGATGACCAATGAATAGACTAGATGTTGATGTGTGCAATTGCAGTCCGGGTGCATTTCGCTCAATTGTTTTAACTGAGCGTCTGTTAAATCGGTAATAATTGTTCATGTCGATTCACGTCTGTCGCGTTGACAGAATTGTGGAAATACGACATGAATGAATGAATGAAAAACATTTATTGCTTGAGAGTGAGTTTAATGGTTTTACAGTTTTGAAAGTTCGTCACATCATATTTGTTTTATTTCAAACATGACATCTAAAGCACTTATTCGATAATTGCCACCATTTTAATTACTTATATACACTACTACACAAGATGTAGAAATTAAAATAAAAGCGGTTTGCCTTGACGAACGGTACAACATAATTACAGAAAGTTGAAAGTATGATAAAAAAGATATAAAATCCGCAATTGACCAAGTACTTTACGATCCCGTGGTTTAATTTCCGCGTATCCAAGATATAAACCCGTATAATAGCATCACGAAATTCCAACAGGAGCCAGACAGAATACGAACCTGAAAGCTGGTAGCACAGAAAATTAAAAAAGAAAAACTCCCAATTTTTGATTTGAACATTTTCAAGTACAAATATCACGTCTTTATTCCTTACGAACTAAACTGAGCCTAAGGTAACAAGACCTAAAGGCCACGTTTAGCAAGATTGTGGGCGTATAGGTGGAAAGAAGAAGCAAAATAGTGATCGCCTAAACATGTTTCCTAAGATTTTCACCCATTCCCTCGATGGGCTTTTACCGCACGGGAATAGAAGCAACTGGTACATTGTATTTGTATGTTTTTTCTTTACTCCCAGACCAGCATGGAAGAGCATGTACACATAAATAGGTACATAGGTGGTTTCTATACCCTTTTAGCAGGGTTCCGTAGTGCAGGTAACAATGGCCCGTGATTGCGAGTCCCCGGTTCAATGCGGTTTCTGCCCCTCACCGCATCAGACGCCATTTGGGAATATTTAATTTTAAATCGTAATTAATCAGTCTCATTAGTGTTCAATTTGCGAACCGGGGATGCTACTTGATTATAACGCGCATATAAATCTCTGTTGGAAAAGTTTTGAAAGGTTTAGGATGGACTATGAATGATACTGTACCAGTCAAAGCTTAACCGTCTTAATCGTAGTCGTCTTGTCTTTTCTGGTTAATTTACGTTCCACTAATGAACATACTTCTTCTCATAATAAGAAGGCTTCGGTCTTAGTTCGCACACTTTGCAAATGTGTGCTGCTTTTCTCACTAGGTACTTATGTTTTTTTTCATCGAAGAGTTCAAGGTAGGAGTATCTATATACTAGTGTACCTATATATTATTTCGTACTTATACATACAATTCAAAATCATAGGAATCATGTTATAGGCGATGCGGCTAACAACGCATCACTATTTTGATTCTATTTTTTCCATCTATACGCCTACAACCTTGCTAATCGTGACCTAGATCTTGCCACCTTATGCTCTGTCTACCCCGTACCCGATAAAGACTTAATTTGTGTATGCGTATGTATGTATACATACAATATTTGCCATTGCCCGCGACTCGTCTGAAAAGAATTCGTTCATTGCTATACCGCGGGAACTATCGATGTTCAAACTATCATCTTGGAAAATTTCTTTAATATCGCTGTACTCGATCAATTTTATCACGAGAAAGTTAGCAAAGACAACGGACAGAAAGAAAGACAAAAATACTTTTGAAGCGGCCAGATACATTAATTACCCCCCTGGACGCAGTCGGTTAAGCGCGCTGGCAGGCTAGCGTCGGATCATCTGCCAACCGGCGCGTGGAACTGCGCGGCCATTCAAAATGCCGAGGACCTCAGTCGCCTTCGAACCAGCGTAACGGACGCCTCACGTTCTTGCCCTTGCTGCTGCAGTCGATCCTTGATATCATTCCTTGATTTACAGTTTCCTAAATTCGTATATTGTAAATATTATATTCCTTTTGTTAAACCTTTATTAAACGTTGGTGTGCCCTATCCTGAACGTGTTGTCATTCTACGGAGCCTCAGGAGGCGCATCTACACTGGTGACCCCGCATTGGACAGAAAATTCAAGTAAGAAATTATACGGAACTATTTGGAAAGCATTTTGGTTGACATGGAAATGGGGAACGGCTCAAGTGACACTGACGGCGCTGTTTTCAAAGTCGCCGTGCGAGCGCCGCCGTTTTGGCCGCAAGAGCCTGCGTTGTGGTTTTCACAGTTGGAAGCGCAATTTTCGCTGTCTGGAATAACGGCCGATTCGACAAAATTCAATTACGTAATCGGACAATTGGACCATCAATACGCGGTAGAAGTCAAAGATATTATAAACTCGCCGCCGGACGAAAACCGTTATGTCAAATTGAAAACCGAGCTTATTTCAAGATTATCGTTGTCGCAAGAGAAGAAATCGCTGCAATTGTTGAAGGACGAGCAAATGGGCGATAGAAGACCGTCCCAATTTTTACGCCAGCTGCGTACCTTAGCCGGAACGTCTGTGACGGACGACTTTTTGCGAACGGTTTGGTCGAGCAGATTACCGAAAAATTTGCAAATCGTGATCGCATCGCAGCCGAATTCATCGCTCGATGAGCTAGCTGATTTAGCGGATAAAGTGTGTGATCTCGTGCCACAGGGACCGCAAATTTGTGCAGTGCGAAATGACAGCTCCGTGAACATCGATGTCATGGCGAAACAAATGGCAGAGCTGACAGCCGAAATTGCTGCACTAAAATCTAAATTTTACGATCAACCGCGCTCAAGTTCGCGTTCGCGCTTCGATTCTCGCAGCAGGAACAAAACTCCAGCCGGACGAAGAGCTCGTTCACGTTCTGCGTCGAAGCCAAGAGACCCGTCTATCTGCTGGTATCACTTCAGATTTGGCGACAAATCCACTCGCTGTACCAGACCTTGCAGCTACCCAGGGTCGGGAAACTTCGACGGCAGCCGGAAGTAGCGGCTAACGACTGCCATACCAAACCTGGCCGCCTTTTTGTTATGGACCGCTCTTCAAAAGTGCTTTTCCTGGTAGATACTGGATCGGATTTGTGTGTGTACCCGCGCACAGCACTAGTAGGCAGCCGACAAAAGACGAGCTACGAGTTGTCAGCAGCGAATGGCACAACTATATCTACATACGGCTCTGTGCAACTGACACTTGACTTGGGATTACGGCGAGCATTCAGCTGGAGATTCGTAGTGGCAGACGTTGCTAAACCCATTATTGGTGTTGATTTCCTGTCTTTCTTTAATATTTTGATTGATTGCAGAAAACAACGTATAATAGATGGTACTACTACACTCTCAGCCGCCGTACCGACCCAGGATAAGTCGGATGACATCTCGTCAGTGAAGGTGATGTCAGGGGATTCCAAGTACCATGAGATCCTGCGCCAGTATCCTGACATCACACGCCCGTCAGGTACGCCAAAGGTACCCAAGCATAACACGGTGCATCATATACGCACTGTTCCTGGCCCACCGATTGCAAGCAAACCTCGACGCCTTCCTCCAGATCGCCTCAAGATCGCACAAAAGGAGTTCGAGGCTATGTTACAAAATGGTACGGCATGTCCGTCTGAGAGCCCATGGTCATCTCCGCTTCATCTAGTACCCAAGAAAGATGACGGCTGGCGACCATGTGGTGACTACCGTGCTCTCAATGCACGCACAATCCCAGACAAGTACCCGATCCGACACATTCAAGATTTCACGCAGCAACTCGCCGGAAGTGAAATCTTCTCAAAAGTCGATCTAGTCAAAGCCTACAACCAAATTCCAGTATATCCAGAAGACATTCAGAAAACCGCCATTATTACTCCTTTTGGCCTGTTTCAGTTCCCGTACATGACGTTTGGTCTCCGAAACGCAGCTCAAACTTTTCAACGTTTCATGGATGAAGCGCTGCGAGGCCTAGACTACTGCTACGGATATCTGGACGATATTTTGATCTTCTCCTCAAATGAAGAAGAGCATGAGCAGCATCTTCACCAGCTATTCCAACGACTGTCAGAATACGGAATCCTCATCAACACTGCAAAATGTGAGTTTGGTGTAACGAAAATCACCTTTCTTGGCCATGAAGTGTCCGCAGATGGGATTCGTCCGCTTCAGTCCAAGGTACAAGCCATCTTAGAATACCCCGTGCCCAAGAGCGTGAAGGAACTCAGACGATTCCTGGGCATGTTCAACTTCTACAGAAGATTTGTACCAGGTGCATCAGCATTACAAGCGCCATTGAACGTCGTGCTGTCTGGCCCGAAGAAGAAACCTTCGCAAGAGATCGAGATGACAGATGTCATGATGCAAGCATTCGAGTCATGTAAGCAAGCTCTCTCTCAAGCCACTCTTCTTGCCCATCCACGGACAGACGTCGAGCTCGCTATCCACACCGATGCCTCTGACGTTTCCATCGGCGCGGTGTTACAGCAGCGCACAGCACCAGAAGCCTGGGAACCGCTAGCATTCTTCTCAAGACCATTAAATCCTACTCAGAAGAAGTACAGTCCGTATGACAGGGAGCTGCTGGCCGTATACGACGCTATCAGACATTTCCGTCACATGGTCGAGGCCAGACCATTCACCATCTATACGGATCATAAACCTCTGACGTTTGCGTTCACCACCGCTAGAGACAAATGTTCACCGAGACAGTTCCGCTACTTAGACTTCATCTCACAGTTTAGTACGGACTTACGGTACGTAGCGGGAAAGGATAATGTTGTCGCAGACGCGCTTTCGAGAGTGGAAGAAATAAATGAGCCCATCAACTACCAAAGCCTTGCACACGCTCAAGATGAAGATCCTGAACTGCAAGAGCTTCTACAAGTTGGCTCATCACCATCATCATCATCAACAACTTCACTAAACTTGAAGAAAATCAAATCTTTTGAACATGACTTTGAAATTTATTGTGACACATCTACAGGACGTTCCAGACCCTACCTCACCAAAGCCTTTCGACGTGCCGCTTTCGACTCATTGCACAGATTGAGCCACCCTGGTGCAAAGGCATCTGTCAAATTGGTGACGCAACGATACGTCTGGCCTGACATTAAGAAAGATTGTCGCCGTTGGGCAAGAGAATGCACTGATTGCCAACGAAACAAAATTTCACGTCATACTTCATCTCCCATATCATCATTTCATACACCATCACATCGTTTTTCACATGTCCACATGGACATAGTAGGGCCATTACCATTTTCTTGTGGTTACAGATACTGCTTGACTGTCATCGATCGTTTCACCCGATGGCCGGAGGCTTTTCCCTTGGCCGACATCACAGCGGAGACCTGCGCGCGAGCCTTTATCGCGGGCTGGGTCGCCCGTTTCGGCTGCCCGGTCAAAATCACCACCGACAGGGGCAGGCAGTTTGAGTCCGAGCTGTTCCGCACTCTGACAGCCATCCTCGGGGCAGAGCACCGGCCTACCACATCCTACCATCCAGCCTGCAACGGGATGGTTGAGAGGCTCCACCGTCAGCTGAAGTCCTCGATCATGTGCCACACCAACACGCACTGGGCAGAGGCCTTACCCCTGGTGCTGCTGGGCATCCGCAGTGCCTGGAAAGAGGACGTGCAAGCTTCGGCGGCGGAGCTCGTATATGGAGAACCGTTGCGACTGCCTGGTGAATTCTTCACACCTACGAAGAGTACAACGGTGGACTTCACAGACTTCGCAGCAAGACTTCGCAATCACATAGCGAAGCTCAATCCAGTTCCTGGAAGCCGCCACGCCCAGAAGCTGTTTTACGTGCCGAAAGATCTAAGCACGGCAGAGCACGTTTTCCTTCGGCAGGGGCACGCGAAGAGATCCCTAGAGTCGCCATATACAGGCCCATATCAGGTTCTGGAGCGGCAAGACAAGACCTTTAAAATCAACATCCGAGGGAAGCCGAATACAGTGACGGTCGATCGACTCAAGCCGGCTTACATGGCCAAAGACACTGTCGACGAATCTTCAGGTTCAACCACATCTCCGGCATTAGCACCTGAACGAGAACCGAATACCGTCAGAACGACGCGAAGCGGTCGATATGTAAGATTTCCAGATCACTATCGACCATAGCAAGCAATGGTCTCGGCGGGGGAGTAGTGAAGCGGCCAGATACATTAATTACCCCCCTGGACGCAGTCGGTTAAGCGCGCTGGCAGGCTAGCGTCGGATCATCTGCCAACCGGCGCGTGGAACTGCGCGGCCATTCAAAATGCCGAGGACCTCAGTCGCCTTCGAACCAGCGTAACGGACGCCTCACGTTCTTGCCCTTGCTGCTGCAGTCGATCCTTGATATCATTCCTTGATTTACAGTTTCCTAAATTCGTATATTGTAAATATTATATTCCTTTTGTTAAACCTTTATTAAACGTTGGTGTGCCCTATCCTGAACGTGTTGTCATTCTACGGAGCCTCAGGAGGCGCATCTACACTTTTACATTTATAAGATTAGTATGGTTAGTATCATAAGTATGGATGTATACTAGTTTAAGTAGATTAGCCTAGAGTTGGTATGGAATCAGCTTCAACGGAAACTGAAAGCGCCTTAGCCATCTTTGTAAGAATGCATTTGACGTCCACAAGGCAATTGAAAGGAGATTTTTACACAGATGGGCAGAGGTTGCGGAGCTCGTAATTCAATTTACCCAGTCTACCCTCCACAAGGGGGTGCCACAGAGCGATAATGCAATTTGATTGAGCTACTTATTGGTCCTTTACCTTTTCATTACTACTAAATTACGATCAAAAAGAAAATCCTTCAAAGGGGTGATGGAGTTTTGTAATGGCATTCAAAAATTTTAGATTCTTTTCGAGTGTGAAAATGCTTGGTACAATAAAGGGTCTTTACTGTTAACAATGGGAACTTTTCACTTTCCTCCCCTGACACCTGAAAATACGGGAGATGAATGGTAGAGTTTTGTTGCGAAAGTTATTTTCGCTTTCGAGGGCGCCGGTTGAGCCCTTTCATACTCGACGCGATTAAACACTGAGCCCTTTCCAGTCAGCTATTGACGTTCGCACGAAATTGAAAAGAAAATGTATTTCAGTGAGTGGTTTTACATATTTAGTTGTGAACCTTGAAAATAGTACACCATCAATACGCATTCAACCATAGAATTGGTCAGTCTTACTCACATACTTAGCTGAAATGTCACTCTACTTTCTAGCTTTAAATGCAGTTTGTTTCATAAAAGTATAGCACATTAACACAGATTGTATAATAAAGTATCCAGTAAATATTCAGCGGATTGTAACAGTACACTTGTATCTACCAGTGTCCGAGCCTGGGGCGGACTTCGTGCCTTCTGATAAATTATTTATACAACCAGTGTTACGTTGGGAGTAGACGTAGGGTTGGCACTTGGCGGTGTTACTGGAGTCTTGAGAGCTGTTCAAAAGTGAATGTTGCGTTTAATACAATAAATTCAAATCCTGGTATTTCGCGGAATTTTGAGGGATTTAGAGCCGAATTTTAATAGTTTTGTAAAGATTTAATCTCAGGAAACAACTGCCACTTACACGTAATGTAAAGAAAGAATTAAATCCTTTTCGAAATTTTATTCCATTGTAATTTGATTACATTATATAGTTTCCATTCAACTTTATTTCGAGAGAGCTGTCACTGGCTGAGCTGTCACTGTAATTGAGTTCAAAAAAGCCTGATTTAAAAAAAAACACGTAGTTTTTTATTCCAAGATCAAAATATTGTTTAAAGTAATTTGAAATAAGTAGTATGGTTTACATGTATTGTGTCTCTAATTGTGTTTGTAAAATATTTTCAACGCAACCATCGTAAAACATTCTATTTGGTTTGTAGTGACAACCCTGCTACCAAAGTAGCGTAGGTCTACGTCACTCTGAATATATTCCGACAAGAAATTAATCACGCGGATCGCAGGAGAACTCTCGCTGTGTACGAATGTCAAACTATGGCGAAGAAAAAAGGTGAGTGTTTTGTTTTTGACGGTACCTTTTCCGTCAGGTAAGGCGAGGACATTCATAGTTTTAGAAACAGTCTAAGAAATACTCGTTGGTAAATATGTTGATTAGGTTTATAATAATAATAATAATAATAATAATAATAATAATATATTTATTTACTTAGGCATTAATCCCATTACAATTACAATTATCAAAATTTATTAACTAAAAAAAATAACAATAATTAAATGACATAAAATTATATAAAACAAAAAATCACATATTAAAAGACGTCATGGCAAGGTGACATGCATCGCAGACGTTCCTGACCAGTACATTACTGGATCTGTGCACTCTTTCCATAAAAGACCACTGGCGTTTCCTCATAACAGCAAAAAAGTCATCCACTCTGTTCGAGGCAAACATGCCAGACGCACTGCAACGCCAGGGTAGCTTCAGCATGGCACGAAATGCGTTGTTGTATTGCACTCGTAACGAGTTAAGCGACCGTTTAGTGTAATTGTACCATAACTGACTCGTATAAAACGCCTGACAGTACGACCCGAACAGAGTGATCTTAGCTTGATCTGAGCATTTGGCAAACCTTCGCGCCAGCATATTGCTCTTCACAGATAAGTTAAGTTATGGGTGGTCTGGCAAGTTTTCTCCTATAATCCAATAACTCGCTGACTTTATAGAATTCTAAACAATGATCTCTTAGAATTTCAAGTCGTAAATACAATCATTGTGTAAGAAAGGGTATAAATTTGTGAAAGTTATGTAACTAGGTCCACAAATCTGATTGTAAATCGCGAAAATGTTCAAGTGCATTTTGTCGTCATAACTATTTTCAACAAGACATGCAATTTTTCTTTTGGCTAGAATTTCGAAGCATAATCGTGAAACTATTCAGACAAGATCTCAAATCCCTAAGATCCTTGCCGCATATTAAACTGCTCTGCCTAGATCCAGACCTGATTTACGTTCTTCAACTAGAGTTGGAAACGCTGTTTTATTAGACTAAGTGAATCTAAGAATCTCTGAAGTTTTAATGTAGGAGGAGACTGGCTTAATTTTAAGGGTACAGAATTTACAATAGTTAGGAAACTTTATGATTGCCTAGAAGAAATAATATTAGCGTCTTGGGTTCTGATTGTTGAACAGTTCTAGCTATTTTTGCTATTGACTACATGTTTACCTTGTGTAAGTTTAGATTGTTTGGTTGATACGTAATTATTTTCGTATTTGTTGTTTATTATTTATTCCTTAACCAGAATATGTTGATACATTGCAAGACAGTGTGACTGTGGATTTATATTTTACCAGTGAACAATCGTACATTGTGTACCACAACTAGCATGTTACTCGCACGGTCTAAATAATCTTTAAGGTTCATTGAATCATGATTCTAAGTTCATTCAAATGGTTGAAAATTTATATTTTTTTCAGTAAATTTTGCACAATTCTCATTTCCCATATATTTTTCTCAAGGATATTAAGGTTTCAGAGGAAGGCTCTTTACAGCGGGAGGCTTTATAATTGAGTGCATAAATCACCACACATCGAAATGATACTAGTATTCCTCATAACTTACTCTGTAGTTCGGCGGTCGATATCGTGTGAACTGGTAGACTAGGTAGGTAAATGCTTACATGTTTTATTAGATGGTGTAAAAAACTAAATCATTCCCCATTCATTTAGATTCCCGTTTCCTTCCTTGTGCCCACAATCGTGCTAAATGTGGCCTTTAGGTCTTGTTACCTTAGGCTCTGTCTACCACGTAAGGGAGTAAGTGTAAAAAACTTTTTTGTAATATTTTTAGTCCTTACTGGAAAATGCAGCCATGTAATATTTTTCATTCTTATATTTAGGTACATACTTTTATTTGTAACTTAAGTACTACATAAATTGTATTGTATGCTTATGAATAAAAACATATTCTTTTTTGTTCTAATCCTAACAAAATGGTGAAATTGACTAATGACCGAAGTAAGTGCAAACAAGCGCCTATTACGCTGTATAATAGGTGCCTGAACTTTAATCCTGCCTATATCTACGGTTATACTTCTACGTACCAGCCAGTTAGGCACAGTCAGTGGTTAGGGCTCAGCCAGAGCTGTGCCAAACCGCTTTAAAGCCTCCGCTCGTAAATATTAAATAACAGCCGACACAAGTGTTCGGTGTTTGAGTTATGTCTCAATATCGCACGACCCTTGCCACCTGCAAGCTTCTTTTATCGCTTCTATACAGCCGCTATAGCCACAATTGATTCATTGTTAATAGAACAGCTCACGCGAACGAAATGAGAAACCGGTATGATTTGTATCACACGGTTTTGCAGCTACTTTAGATCTTAGTTGCTATTCGAAAGTTACCGCCGTAATGAGTCGTAAATTTTAAGTAATTACTGCGTTCTAAAAGTGTTTTATTAAGAGAAATGTTACCATTTGATCAGTTTCTACTATTTGAGGTGTAGTGACATGATTATTGTACACAACGTATCATCTGATTATCTCTTTATAAATAATGGCCATATATTTAATAACTTACATTCATATGTCTCAATCGCGTCTTTTATTTTGTTGAAATATACTTCAATACTTCGTCTACAATGCAGTGAACTTGGCCACAAGTCAACACAAGCTTAGCAAAAGACGTTTAAGACCTAATCGATCGGTAAAAACAAAATCGAATCGCATCCACCAACTGCCGAACTACCAAAACAAAAGTCATCGACTTGTAGTGGTCAAAACTAAACATTTTGTGTAATCCTGTCGTTCCCATTCGGCGCAGTGGCGATAAATCTGGCCACAGTGCGGAGGGTCACTGCTGACGCGGCACTGGCTTCTTGGATTGGTGTAGGAAAGGGTCTAAAGTTTTATGGGTTGATTTGAAAGGTCACATGCGTAGAATATGAAACGCGACTTGTGAATTGAATTATTGTTATGTCAGTAACTGCATCTGCATATATTTGGCTATTAAAATGAAATGAAATGTTTATTTATTCACAATGAACATATGGTTACATAAGGTCTTATAAGTAGTATTGCTGCCCATAACGTCATGTTCAGCTAAGTTAGGCATGTGAAAATCTGAGGTCAGCACGCATTAAGATTTATTTCTTCAATGGTTTTGATAGAAATTGGAAATATTTCATTAATTTTAGCTGAGAGATTATCTGAAAATTAATGTTTGCATTGAAATAATAGTAGTAACATTTTTATATGTATTTTTGTTGCACTAACTACAACTGAAAAAACTACTTCAAAGAGTAAAGCGGAAAGAGGAAAGTTGAAAATTACTTACAACTTAGTTTATAATATTAAATAGTAAAAACTTGATTTTATTTCACGGAACTAAACACGTTCTGTCCGAGAATCTCTTTTATTTTATCCGTTTAACTGAAGCGAGGTGTGCCAACATGTTGTTGGTTTATTAGGGTTTGCGTGACCCGAATTGTCTAAGAGTTTGTTCGAAAAATTACAAAAAGTATTTATTTTTTCAATACTTCGTTTACGCGGTAGTTATACCATACATTTAGACCTCATGGATTTCGACGACGGCAACCCTGACTACTAAAAAATAACATTTACACATATATTATATAACGATTATTTACATAAATTTTCTATTATGAGCCCTAATGTGGCTCGCTAGACCGAACATATTTTTAAATATCTTGTCACAGGTGACACAATAGAGCTGGCCTTGTTAATTGTAGGTACCTATAGTTGTAGGAGTAGTTCACCTACTCGACAAAAGATGTCACCACTAAATGTTATGCATCAGAATTAGAATTCCATTTTTTACAGAAAACATGTCCCTGATAAATCGATTTCTATAGTAATATGATACAGCCGTTAGTGTTAATGCCGTGGCATATTTATTTACTAACCACAAGTGTAGGTAAGGTAGACATTACATTTTTGTAAATTAATAAAGAAAATAAAGTAGGTAGGTATACTGTTTTCTTTAGTTAATTTAAAGGGCATGTAAGGTAGAAACATACTTTTGTTATAAACATTGTGCGTAAGCGAGATAGCAACAGTAGATGTCATAGGTTAGAGAGAGAAAAATAATAAATGAGTCTTAAGATGGCTTCCGTGTGTTTAATTTGTTTTACACCAGAATTGCTCTTTTAACAGAATAAGGATTTCACCCTGGGGTACATTACTATTTTATGTATGCCAACAACCAACCGTTGAAATAGTTCAGCATGAAAATCAAGATGCCATTAAGCTACCCTTTCAAAACCAACAAAACGGTCCGAACGATACCACCGCCCCTTGTGATTAATAGTAAAAGCAAACCAACAATTTAAGCCTCCCAGGTCCTCGTAAAACACACTTTCCGTTTCGGACCGTCCGTCCGCGAGTCATTGCTCCAAACTTTCAACGATTAAGATTTACAGTGTGACCCTAAATAACTTGAATAGTTGAGGTTGTAAACTATGGTTACGATAAAACACCCTTAGGTTTAATAGATTTCGTGGCTGTCACAATTCGACTGCGGGGTGGGGGGAGATTTATGATTATGAATCGAATGGTCTTATACACTGATTGAAAATTAAGTTGTATCGCAGCAATCAAAATACTCTAATAAATCAAAAACCTAGATAATAAATCAAAGATCTGGAACCAACTTCCTGCTGCAACATTCCCTGAGCGGTATAATTTAGGGATCTTTAAAAAGCGAGCCTTCCTGTTCCTGAAAGGGTCGGCAACGCACCTGTGATTCCCCAAGTCTTGCAGGTGTCCCTGGGCGATGGTGATTACTTTCCATCAGGTGACCCGTCTGCTCGTTTGCCCCCTCTTATATATATATATATAAAAAAACAATTGATCAAAAATCCCTGGGGATGTGGTGTTAATTAAGTATTTTTGATCTTGAAATAGAAGCGACAACTACGTGACTGTTGCTACTCATAATTATACAATACTAGGTACTGCCCGCGACCTCGTCTGCGTAGAATTATATATATAAACCTTCCTCTTGAATCACTCTATCTATTAAATAAACCTCGTCAAAATCCGTTGCGTAGTTTTAAAAATCTAAGCATACATAGGGACAGACAGACAGCGGAAAGCGACATTGTTTTATACTATGTACCTAGTGACTTTCCGTTGTTACTCAGATGGATTAATTTTCACATAACTGTCTGAAATAATAGGTTCATTGCATTTCTTAAGTTCATCAGAAAGATAGCTTCAAAGAAAAAAATGTCTCCTCATACTGGTAACGCATGTGCATAGAAAAATAAGACATAAAATTTAACATTTCTTTACTTTTGTTACAGGTAAAGAAACATCCGTAAACACTACAATTATTTCAAAGATATTACATGAGTTTCGGTAAGCATTACCTCTTCTTTCCTCCTTTTTATTTAATGATATTTTATCTACTTCGCAGTTGAAATAAAACCACAGCCAAATAAACAGGGCCCTTTTCGGAGGCCCTGATTGGTTTTCTCAATTAATTTCACTGAGTACACCGTCCATATCTACGATGCTGATTTGATTTTCGCTCTCCTTTTTACACTGAGTAGGTACGAAATCCTCGCTCCGAGGTTTCAGGTAAATAATAGATTACATACACATACATAAATCACGTCTTTATCCCTTACAGGGTAGACAGAGTCCAAGGTAACAAGACCTAAAGACCACGTTTAGCATGGTTGTGGGCGTATGGAGGGAAAGGGGAATCAAAATAGTGATGGGTTGCCAGCCACATCCCCTATAACATGATTCCTACGATTTTGGTCCATTCCCTCGATGGGATTTTACCATCTCCGCGGGAAGAGAAGCAACTGGTACATTCTATGTTTTTTTTTGCTCCCAGATCAACATGGAAAATACTAGATTAACACGTGTTAAAAATGTATTCTGGATGAGACAGGAAAACACCAGCAAGTTTTTCGGTGAGTTGGTTGGGAGTCCGGTTGTCCAGTTGGTTAGGACACTTGGCGCATGTAATCACTACATAGTATACCTAAAACAAAGTCGCTTTCCGCTGTCTGTATGTCAGTCCCTATGTATGCTTAGATCTTTAAAACTACGCAACGGATTTTGATGCGTTTATTTTTTAATAGATAGATGATAGAGTGATTCAAGAGGAAGGTTTATATGTATAATTCTACGCAGACGAAGTCGCGGCAGAAGCTATAGTGATATATAACCTTTAAACTTGGGTTCAAATCCCGTCCCGGCACACCCAATAACCTTTTTCGTTTATAATAAAACTTGGGTTACAAAACACTTAGTAAATAATATAACTATGAAATAACTCGTTAAAAACTAAGCATTCAATATTGTTTTCCATCTTACTTTAAGTCCTAAGGGCCTTTTGCTTAAAGGTTGAATCCTTAACGGCAATTCTAGTAGGTAATGCTGGTGAATCACAATTGACCCGCAACATAATTTCTTTAGTAAATTTAATTTGGGCCATTTAATAATACTCCGAAATAAATTCAGCTTGCAGTTATATCTACTACCTTTTTATAATTAAATGCATAATTAAACGAGCTTCATCCATGCATTGACGCTTCTAGAAGCGAATAATTGTCTCTATTATAGAGTTATATTATATATTCATATATATCCCACGTGATAATTGAAACACCCTTAAACGAGGGAGTGATATTTGCATAATGTAAGCGTTTCTCGATACTTTTTTTTTTTTTTTTTTTTTACTACGAACGCGAACTGACCAGTGATTGGCCTCTATCTCACTTGGTGGAAGGTGCAGATGAGGCCAAAGGTGTAACTCACTGGTTCAGTAACAGCCTACTCACTCTAGCCTTGAAGAGCCCCAGATTGTATCTGTCCGGAAATACAGACGATGGGAGCGAATTCCATTCCCTAGCAGTTCGCATTAGGAAGGATGAAGCAAACCGCCTCGTGCGGGTCAATGGTATGTTGACAACAAATGGGTGAAAACGCTCCCCCCGCCTGGAAGTCCGTTGGCGAAACGGAGATGGAACTATAAGGTCGTGCAATTCCAGCGCACACTCACCAAAATGTATCCGATAAAAAACAGACAGACATGCAACTCTTCGACGGTGTCCGAGACTCTGCAGTCTGTTCTCGATTAACGAGGCATCACCAATGAGCCTACGGGGTAAGTTCTCGATGGAATTCAAATTGAATACCAACTATTTATATTACCTAGACTTGTTCACGTAAGATACTCGAGTCACTACTAAAATTTAGTTATCTGCCTACCTCGACATTATGTATTGTCTGACAAACAACGTTATAAGAAACAAGAAAAGTATTGTAACATTTTCTGTGCAGGCCAGAAAAAGATGAACGCGTATCGCCTCTGGGGAAAACATGACAAAGTGACGGACGTATGTAATATGTCATCTATCTTGTTTGGTCAGCGCCAGCACAATCTTAAATACGTCCTTCTTTTAGAGGAGAAAGAGGAAGAAGTAGCTATTTTGGTGATAAATCACGGGGGAACACAGTTTGTATATCTGTTCAACATCCAGATCTTACCAAATCATGAAACTATTAGATACCTATTATTAGAAATATGAACAAAAAATCAGCATAAACACCGACGACTTGAACTAATTTTGTTCTCTTAAAAGCACTTTTTTTTTATTAAAATATCATCAAATTTCGAGTTCATTACTTAATTTAAAAAACATAGATTCCTATCACTGTTTAGAAAATCATGCGTGATCATAGTTAAAAAAAATGCGTCTATTCGAAATCCTCCTCTTAATTTTCACATACATACATACATAAATCACGTCTTTATCCGTTACGGGGTAGACAGAGCCCAAGGTAACAAAATCTTAAGGCCACGTTTAGCATGATTGTGGGTGGGGAAAAGGTAATCAAAATAGGGATGGGTTGCTAGCCGCATCGCCTATAACGTGATTCCTAAAATTTGCGCTCGTTCCCTGAATGGGTTTAGGCCATCTGCGCGGGAAGAGAAGCAACTAGTAGGTACATTTTATATTTTTTCTTTGCTCCCAAACCAGCATGGATAGTTTTTGTTGATTGAAATATACTCTTCTTCTAGAGTAATCATTGAAAAAGAGAGACCATAAAGAAGCGACTAAGCGAGCTGCGGCAATTGTGCAACCCGTGCAGAATCCTCTACAATATAGCTACCCAGTCTTACGTAAATGTGATAGTCGCGAATAATGAATAGGTCTGCAATTACACTCGACCCGAGACCAGAAAGGGGCGGGTCTAGTTCTGTAGATATCTGACTCTGCAGAACAAGAACACGGTACCATAGATTGGGATTAGTGTTTAGCTAGCACGAGTTTTAAAATCCTTTGTAGGTATACCTACTGTGGAGCAGCTCTTGGAGCACTAACTAAATCGGACGGTGTATTAAGTACGGATCACGATGCGTCCTAAACAAACTTTAGTGCATGCAATTGTATAACGTTAATACTTTGTTTATTCAACTCTGATAAAATGAAACGTTACAATATACCAGGTAAACGGTTTAGTTCCTGGTTCAAGCAAATCTCCCGTCTGCCCTCAAGTTCTAAAACAAAACCCGAATAAAATCGGACCAGTGTTCGATTTATAAAACTTGAGCACAAACACGAACCAACCAGTCCGTAAACCAGCCAGTCCGTAGACCTACTCAAAATTCGGAGTTCGTTTCGTGCCGTTCCACTCGCACTCATAGTCATTAATATGAGAGTAAGAGAACGACATAACACGAACTTCAAATTGCGGAGTAGCCCATCTGTTGAGCTCATCGAACGCTAGCTAGCCGAGTATAATCCACCTCTTCTCGAAGTTTGAGCCTATCTAAGTAGACCACTATACGAAATTGTATATAATAAAATTTGATGATTTAAGTCTCATGAAGCAGCTAGTAATGTGACCGCAGCGGGTCGGTGGTCGTCACGACCAACATGAACGTTCCCACGGAAGCTCGCTGGCGATTCACATGGTTACCGTTTAAATTGGGCAGCAAATGAAAATTGGTTCACAGAAGGAATACTGGGCAAAAGTTAACTGTAATTTTTGGTCTATGTTTTGACCTATTGGCATTATTAGGCAATCGTGCTCCATCCTAGGTAACATTATAGCTTACCTAGGCGTGATTGTGATCAAACGCACGCCTGTTAAACATTAAAAAAAACTAGCTTCTGCCCGCGACTTCGTCTGCGTAGAATTATACATATATATTCTCTTGAATCACTCTCAATCAATCCGTTGCGTAGTTTTAAAGATCTAAGCATACATAAGGACAGACAGACAGCGGAAAGCGACTCTGATTTATACTATGTAGTGATAGCATACTTTACGTTTTTTTTGCATTGACGACGAGCAAGAAGAACCGATCTGTTTCCTAAAGCTTTTTTCATAAAACTTATAACTTAAAAGTAGATTTTAGTTTGTACCTATTCTACAAACAGTGCTATTTTACAGATGGAACTGCAATCTGTTGATTCGGACAAACCAAGCATGTGAATTCCCATATTCAAGTCACGCAGGGTAGTGAATAAACTTCACTGAAGTTCATCGAACTCGCAACTTTTTTATTAAATTTCCTTCTGAACTCTGGATAAAGGTGAAAGTGAACGGAAAATTGGTATCCCCAGCCACCTGGTACTCTACTCGGGTGATTAATTCCCACTACAATTGCTTACGACGTCTGACGGACGGTGCTTTGGTTTATTCCATCTAGGGTTGACAAATTGGTAGTTTTCCACGTTTAATCGAACCAATCGATTAGTGATTTACCATTGAAAGCTGTCATGATTAATTGCAGGAATATATATTCAAGATTCAGTCGTTAAATCTGATTTAAACTTAATAATTCCATCATTTGGACATCAATTAAGCTAACTGTCTCTAAATCGATTTTTTTTTCCAGTAAGTGACCATGTCGGTGTGAATTTCCCTGCACTGCAGTAGGTATATTAAAGTATAGTAAAAATGATTTATTGATATAAAAAGATTTACACAATAAATTTGTTATCAAATCATAACCAGTAAAAATATGAAGATTACTTTTTGGACTTTGTGAAACTAATTCCTTGACTGCAATTGCGGGTCTATATTTTAAAGCTAAATACTTACGTGTATTAAGCATTGAATATGTTTTATCTACAACTAGCTGTTGCCCGGGGCTTCACACCCCGCCGATTTTTTTTTTTTTTAATTTTATACAAACTTTCTTCAAACAGTAACAAACACAACTAAAAAAGAATTATCCAAATCGGTGCAGTTGCTTGGAAGTTATGCGCGTACCTACATACATTTCCACGATTAATATAGAAAGATAATAATTCAATGTGAATATTTATTTTGATTTCGTAAGGGACAACCCTAAGAATTGTAACTGAATGAATAAACTATGGCTGACCGCGCTTGTACAAATATTAAATACAAGTGATCACTCGCAGCTACAACCCTTTTATCTTGAAAGAAGGTCGATAATAGAATGGCTGTAGAATATAGACGGAGGAGATCAATTATTCGGTGCCGCTATGATTGATTGATGAATCATGAACAAGTGTAATTCTCGACACGAGTTGAATAGCTGTTACACCATGTAAGCATATTTATTTCGCGTGATTTGATCGTATTCTGTTATGACAGACCATTTCGTAGTAGTTAGTAGCGCGGGACCCAGCTCTTTGGTTATTGTTTATTACTTACTAGCTCCTGCCCGCGACTTCGTCTGCGTAGAATTATACATAAAAACCTTCCTCTTGAATCACTCTATCTATTAAAAAAACCGCATCAAAATCCATTGTGTAGTTTTGAAGATATAAGCATACATAGGGACATAGGGACATAGGGAAATAGGGACATAGGGACAGAGAAAGCGACTTTGTTTTATACTATGTAGTGATTCTACAAAGTCGCTTTTAGTACATATCAATCGCATTTATTACAATAAATTCGTAAGAGAGGATTTTTAGTGTTTATGAATAGCACTTATTGAAATTGAACTGGCAATACTGATACAGATTACTACATAGTATAAAACAAAGTCGCTTTCTCTGTCCTCATGTCCCTATGTCCCTATGTCCCTATGTCCCTATGTCCCTATGTCCCTTTGTATGCTTATATCTTCAAAACTACACAACAGATTTTGATGCGGTTTTTTTTTATAGATAGAGTGATTCAAAAGGAAGGTTTTTATGTATAATTCTACGCAGACGAAGTCGCGGGCAGAAGCTAGTTTTAAATGAACCCGAGATCGTAATGCGCGATAGCGAACACCGCCTATTACCCCCTGATTTGAACTAATTTGTAAATTCGCTACAGTTTCGCGGTGTCCAATAAAAATATTTGTATTGTAATGTATTGCGTGATGTAATAGGTACTTATAACGTTAATTCTGGACTCAACAACTTTCGGCAGCTACCCATGAGATATAAGAACGTTATTTATTGACAGAACTTATTTGTTGTGCTCGAAGATAATACGGCGATATTAGTTCCCTCGTGTAAGTAATTAATAGCTAGTTGCTTATCTCGAGAACGAGTTGAGAGGGTTTCTTGCCCAGTTTGCTTGAATTATTCTTTGGCACGTTCTAGCTAATCTATGTTTGATGTTGAGGCGTTTTTTTGTCATCAACCAAACGTTTTGGAAATGTTGGCAACACAGTCGGGACCGAGTGATTTACTGTGGTTTTGATTTGGAACGAATATGTTATGCGGGTCGAAGACAATGGACTACAAGTATAATGATAGCTTTCAATGACTCACGATCATACATTATACATTTTTTCTACTGGATATGTTCGGATTGAGAATACAAGCAGCTGACACGCAAAAATGAGGGTAGACAGAGCTCAGTCTACATGACATTAACATCCTTTTTTGCGATAGGCAGCATCTACCTGCAATTTCTTCAGTCTACCTTTGAACATAATGCATGGAGCTGCGTCGATATATTTATCGCGAGCTCGTTTAAGATAGTCGCGGTCCACATCGCGTAGAAAACTTTATCAGAATAACATTATAGTGAAAATCTCGATCATCTAATCCTAGAATTATGGAAGATAAATATTTTCAACATGACACTACCGTGAGACTCAATCAAAGTTACACAACCAGACAACTCAAGTATAAAAGTGCAGCACAGTGTTCGTTTCGATGCCGCCGGGGCGAGCGCTCCAGGAGGAAGCACTACGAATTACTCCGATAATTGTCGAGTATTACTCGACTTTTACATCAGTTAAAATCATACGAATCATGTTATAGGCGATGCTTAAACAAAAGAATGTCAGACAAACATAATGCGATCAGACCATGAAGAAAATAAAAGGCGCCTTAAAATTGAGAGCACATTTCACGGGCTCGAGGAAAACTTCAAACGTACACATAAATACGTGAGCATTTCAGTAAATAATCCTCCAAAAGCTCGCGTAGGTATCCCGCACATTTAGCTCATAAATACGCCTCAAAGCACACGGCGGCTAAGTCCAACTCCATTAACACTGGAAACAATAATTCATCAGATAACCGGGCCCCTCTATGAAAACAATGCCCGCAGAAGTGCATAATGCGATTATTATGTGAAGTATCGATGGGGGATCGACGGAGTAACCAAAATAGTAGGTATATACTGAAGCCGGGATGCAAAGTTCTCTCGATAATTCTGCTGCCAAGCAGTGCTCGCGATGCTGTGTTCCGGCGTGGAGAGTAAGATAGCCGGTGAAATTACTGACACATAGGTTATATCTAGCCCTCTAGTCTTACTAGAGACCGTGGGTGGCATTTGCAAGCTTGGGGGACACAACGCATTAGATCCACGAAGTTATATGACTACAATCAAGTGATATAGACTTGTCTTCATACTCCTTTGTTATTCTGAGTATCTTACGATGTAAACAAATAAATAATCTTCACACCTATAAGTATTACTGATTAAAATACAGTATTGTTCAGAAATTAATTCCGGGCTCAATAAATATACCGAGGCGCGGCCGTGTCCGCACCGTTGCCATCCACGTTATGAATCATCACATTCCACCGAAGGTTCATTTGCAAACTTGTGTTTATGATCATGATCATGCACGTATTTCGTAGATATACCCTTTTTTACTCCTATTTGTTGCCCTGAATCATGATATTGTCGTGACTTAATTTTGATTGATTAAAATGTGTGTCTCGCTTATCTGTTTCTTCACCAAGCGTATAATAAACTAATCTGCTTATGTGTTATGTGTTTAGTCGACCAGATAATTATTTTGATATCCTCAGGTTAATAGTACATTACTGTCTAGGCCAGGAAGTAGGCAATTGCTGGCTGAGTAGGTATTGGTTTGAACGGACGAGCTTGCGAGTCCGTTTAATAATACGAAGCCAGCAATGCTATTCTGGCCGAGGCAAGTATAGTGCTTTTCTCAAAATTCGAAAAAGAAAACAGCAACAAAAATAAATGAAAATGTAATTGTCATAAATTATTAATTATTTTTGCTTTGCCGCTTTTTTCTATCAATGGCATTTGAAGGGAGTATTTTTCTACCCAGAACATCTAAAGCTATTTCAGACACAGATAAACACGTTGTCGTACTAGCTTTTTTTTTTAATTTGGTGTTTTAAATCTTGTGCCTTTATTTTTTATAATGGTGATTTGCATTTTAAAAAAGTTAATAACTAGACAGTAATGGAATTTGTATAATAATAATAGTTTATTCAGGTATGCAACATTACTGGAGAGTTTAGGGCTACAGTATTTTTTTTTTAATTTTGGACTGACCGGCAACAATTAACTTCCTGTTCTGTTATGTAGTTAACAATGACGACTTTAACGGACATTTTTGAGAAAAAATATTTTTATGGCTTAAACATCAAAGACAGTTAAGCAAATCTACCTACCTACTTGGTCGGCTTAACAATTAGTATTTCGAATGTATAGAACCCGCATCATTAGTAACTTCTGTGAAAATTGTATTTAATGCTTATCATCATCACCTCCAGCGTATACACGTCCCACTTCTGGGCACAGGCCTCCTCTCAGAACAAGAGGGCTTGGACTATAGCTCCCACCCGGGCCCAGTGCGGATTGGGAACTTCACACACACACCATTGAATTGCTTCGCAGATGTGTGAAGGTTTCCTCACGATGTTTTCTTTCACCGAAAGGATAATGGTAAATTTCAAATGTAATTTCGCACATAAGTTCCGATTTACCCAGAGGTGCGAGCGCGGGATTCGAACCCACGACCTCGGGATGCTTGAGAGGCCACAGGTCAAACCACTATAGGCTATACCATGGCTTTTAATTCTTATACAATAACTCTTTATTGAACACCACATATAACGACCAAAACAGAAAAAGGTATACAGAATATTACAAGGTAACAATAGGCGGCCTTACCGCTACAGAGCGATCTCTACCAGATCTCTATATTCTGTTTATAATAGCTAGTCTGTCAAGAAAGAAAACAATATAATTCGCTAATCTACACAAAAAGACGATTTAAAGATGAGAAAGGCATCAAAATTTAATGAAGTGTTTTTTAAAAATACGGTTGTTACTTTTCCAGTGATTACCTTAGAACCCTCCATCAGCTAAAGCCAATTTAATCCGTAATTTGTATTAATTAGTCCAGATTTTCCTTGAATAATGAAGTGACTTTTAACTGCTGAGCGACTTTAAAAAGTAAACTCACTCATTTCCATTCGCCTTTGCTTCTCAGTTTGTTTTCATCTGATCTTCTTTTCGTCTAGATATCTGAAACCCACATTGTATGGACACTTCTAAGTGTGAGTTGTACCAAGTTACTTGGCCAATTACTTTAACCATAACTAAAGATTTGGACATAATCTACAATATAAAAATAAGTCGGGTTTTCCTTCCTGACGCTATAACTCAAGAACGCACGAACCGATTTCCACGGTTTTGCATTCGTTGGAAAGGTCTCGGGCTCCGTGAGGTTTATAGCAAAGAAAATTCAGGAAAAATTTCAACAAAAAAGCGGGAAAATCTTTTTTCACATACAGCGCTATCTCTGATACATAGCATGTAGGTACTACAAACCAATATGGTGGCGAAACGGAGTTCGCCGGGTTTGCTAGTATTCCATAGATTTTCTGTCAAATGGGCGTCAAAATCATCTGTTATGGTTATTGTTAACTTGGTGCCTTCACACTTTATGCGAATTTTAATGATCAGATGCTGACAGGACATCGTAAGTAGTGTGAAGACCCCACCTTATACCAATTTGTGAAAGAAGTAAGAAATAAGCTGACATATATACACAAATCATACGTCTTTATACCTTAGGGGGTAGACAGAGCCTAAGGTGACAGGACCTACAGGCCACGTTAAGCAAGACTGTGGGCGTATAAATGGATAATGGGATCAAAATAGTGATGGGTTGCTAGCCGCATCGCCTATAACATGATTCCTATGTTCGCCCATTCCCTCGATGGGCTTTTACCATCTGCGCGGTGAGAGAAACAATTGCTACATTCTATGAGTATGTTTTTTCTTTGCTTCAAGACCAGCATGAAGAAAAGCTGAAGAATATTATATTATATCTATATCTATACTAAATCTTTGCACGAATTGGATTACCTATTTAACAAATAGGGATATATTTAAGCTGATTGTAATCTTGCCATCTCGACTTGAACATTTACGTTCGCTCGTAAACAACGTATAGCTATTATGTAAGTGTGTAGGCGGTATTTTACGGTCATAATGTCAATAATAAAAAACATTATAAAGTAAAGGCGTTTGAGTCATACATTCCGGTCCTTGAGATTGCAGACCGGTCACTGTCTTGACCTGTCAGGGGTCTATTGATAAACGGTAAGTGAGTTCCATTTTACTTGAGGAGAGTGTTATTTGTAAAATAAAGTGATATTTTTTGGACGTCTTATAACGATTTATAAGACGTCCAAAAAATATTACTTTTAGTCACGCTTTTTCATGAGTGCAGCCGGCGTTCATCGATGCACTCATGAAAAAGCGTGACTCATTGCGTTACGTTCCGCGTGACGTCAGTGTGCAAGCGACAGCGCAACAAGCGATAGAGAGGCACGATCTTCTCGCGTGACGTCAGAGCTAACAGTTCGAATATGTTTCTTTGTAATGTTATCACGTAAAACTATCGTTCGTAAACCGACTTTGAAGACAATCGGTTTTTTAACGTAGCAAAGTTATGGGTAATATTCATGAGGTCCTTGAAATGTGTTTGTCTGGGAAGCCCAGTGGTTTGACCTATGCCCTATCAAGTAGAGGGTCGTGGGTTCGGGGCTCGCACCTCTGAGTCTTTCGGAATTTAGGTACGAAATTACTTTTGAAATTTACCAAGCTTTTCGGTGAAGTAAAACATACACACCGGCGAAGAACTTCAATATATCCCGCTTTGTAGCTTTAAAATAACAATTGAGATCAAACTCAACCTCTTGAGCTGGCATTTAGGTCATTATTATAGGTACATATATCTTATGTATACATATAAGAAATCAGTAGAAAATTCGTGTCTGTAAATTAAATAAATTCATCAAAAACAGAGTGCTAACGATTAGGGAAGAATAATAAAACACAAAAAAGTAGATTTTATAATTTTTGTCTGTCTGTATGTATGAATGTGTTCATTTACCTATGTCTGTGTTCGCTAATCTCCAAAACTGTTGGACCAATTTAAATGAAATTTTGCGTGGTGGTACCTTATACCACTGGTCAATATTTTAGATACTTTTAATCCCGGAAAATTAAAGAGTTCCCGTGGGATATTTAAAAAGCTATAACTTATGCAGATTAGTACACAACAACTTAAGCATCTAAGTAAGTAAAATTGGCGTGCTGACACCTTATATGCCGCGGTTACATTAAACATACATAAATAATTAGTTGAAATTTGGTACCTGTACAGTCAGTTTCAGTCCCAGGAACGGTAGTTCTTATCCCAGAAAACAGCATAGTTCCCACGGGATAGCGATAAGCGAATTTTGCGCTGACGGAGTCGCGGCAACAGCTAGTATATAATAAATCGTTGAAATATTATTATTCATCGATAAATTTATCCCACTTGTGGTGTCCTTTTATCGCTGACAGGTGAGATAACATTTCGTTGCGTTTTGCATACTTGGAATGCTAGTAGTACACAATCGTAATTCCAGCATCTCTGTTAAGTAGAGTCGAATAAACATGGCTTAGCAATTATGTATGGGCACAGTGGTATTTAATTTAAGCGTCCAATTCTACTGTAATTGACTATCTATGTCTATCTAAATTCACTCAACCAAAGGTTTACGCATTACCTTCTCAAACGTTCATGTCGCTGCTTCTGATTAATTAGTGTCAAAAATACTCCACAATACCATGGAGATTTAAGATAAGTTACCAATAAGTATAGACTCTAGGTCATAGAAGAATGACATTCACTTAATATTACATCATGAATTGCCAAAAACTATCCTCCATGTCTATACACATCGTAATACTGTTAGTGTAAGCATTTCTTCAGAGCCTCTAGTGTAAGTTTTCGCATATAAAAACGTCTCGAACGCGTTTACGTAAACGTCTCAATTACTATGGAATAATTGGCAGCATCACTTGCGGATCGAAACGGCAACAAATTGTTCTCATAGTATTTGACATTTTAACTCAAACGCGTTCGAGACGTATTTTGTGACCGAAAACTTACACTAAGTATACAGAACTTGAGTTGCCTTCTATTTATATTTATATTGTCATTGTCTTTACGCTTACCAAGTGGGATTATAAAATGTGTACTTAACGGAGAAACTTCCCAAAAATCCAAACGCGCGGTCCGTTGTAGCGAATACTGAAACTAAGTATTAAACAGGCTGGCATCTCGTAACTTGAGTACTTGTTTATGTTTATCTGCTGTTATTTATACAGCGAATAATTGCACCAGTTCTGGGTACCTTTCGCCCACGTGTTTTCTGTAACTGGTATTGCTGATTTTGATCGAACAGCATTATCTCAGCACTGATACTACTAGGGTTGTTACTTTAATTTAGTAATTATATAGGTACTATAAGTAGGATCGCTTTATACTTTGGACCAACACTGCTAGTATAAGAGGCAATAATAGCGCACAAGAGCGAGATGGGGTGGTTCTGTCTTATGCGAGCTGTGTAATTAGTTTAATGATCACGTTACCATGTGAATCGTTACCTAATCAAATCAATTAGGAAAAAATAAGATGCTACATTGCTACGCCATGTTTGTGGTCCCGATTGAAAATCAATGCAGGTTAAGCTTCACATTGTCGCTTTCCACGGCTTATTGAGCGTAGCTACAAACCGACTTGTTACAATCCTAAAAGCAATAAATTTCTATTGATACTAAAGTAAATGCTCGCAACTGAGTGCTCTTTAGAGTTAAGCGCTTTCTGAAACTAATAGGTAGGTAATTAATAGAGCTCTAGAGTCCCTATTCTAGCATCCCTAATCTATTTAACACTGGCAAAGTGATATAGTGATATTGGATTCTCACTTATTCTCACTTACGACCGGATAGCCTAGTGGTTAGAGACCCTGACTATGAAGCTAGAGGTCCCGGGTTCGAATCCCGGTAGGGGCAGACAGTTGTATGACGAATACGAATGTTTGTGCCCGCGACATGGATGTTGTATGTATTTAATTATGTATTTATCTACATCATATAAGTATGTTTATCCGTTGCCTGGTACCCATAGTTAGCTTTGCTTAGTTTGGGGCTGGGTCAATTGGTGTAATTATGTCCCAAGATATACATACATACATACCGTCACGCCTCTTTCCCACAGGGGTAGGCAGAGACTACTTTATTCCACTTGCTACGATCCTGACATATTTCTTTCGCTTCATCCACAGTCATCAATCTCTTCATATGGGGTTCGGGTACTCCTGACCTGACCTAAGATATTTATTTATTATTTATTTTTTACATATTTGAAACATTTTCACATTGATGCAAATACATGTGATAATTATGTACTCAGACAAAGATAATTCACATCTTTTGGTTGGAATCGGAAAACTGGTGAAGTTCCACGCAAGGTTCTTTGACATAAACCTTTGATAATTAGCAAATCGTATGAATAGAATCTAGCATCCGTTCAGCTTTTATACAGCTTGGGCAGCTTTGAATGGAGTCGTGAGCACCGTTAAGAAAGCCAGTGGCTGGCGCCAGCGCCGCGGCGGTTCGTGAAATCGGTCCCCATCTCCACCAATTACAGCGTTTTAGCGCTCCACGTCTCCCTCGACGGTAAATTAATTAAGAAACTCGTAGAGTTGCGAATGTGCACGATGCTTCCTCTGCAAAAAATCTATACTGTTAAAAACGGGTGAAGCGACGTGTGAAAAGCGTAGAAGAAGCAAGTGGCAATAATATTTAGTATATGTATGAGTCAGTCTGGTTTTTAGGTATATTCGCTTAGTGAATCAACGCACCTGTAGATAGTCAGTAATTAGAGTTCAGAGCCCTATAATCGGTGCAGTTGCTAGGTACATTTTTATGGCTTCCTGTATTGCACTACGAGCTAAAATTCCAAGTTTTAGTGATTCCTCAATTTGTTTAAAACTCTATCTTAGATTAACTCATAACTGTTTTTATTCACCTTTCCATCCATACGCCCACAATCATGCTAAACGTGGTCTTTAGGTCTTGTCACCTTAGGCTCTGTCTACTCCGTAAGGAATAAAGACGTGATTTATGTATGTATGTATGTCTATATTTAATAGTATTTATTAGCTACTTAAAAATTTACTGTAAAATTTACATTCTATTCTATCCTTTCCAAGGTTGTGAACTGAAACGAGTCTCAATGCAAGACTTAAGAGCCGTTGTTATTAATTATGTAGCATCATTGGCACTCTAATGCGCCAATATGTATTCATAGTCCAGGGTTCGTTAGCGAGTCTGTTGGTCCCAAAGGGTATAACCTTGCCGGTAAAAGTAATATAATTTTCATCAACTACTTGGAGAAATGTGGTCAAAATGGTAGTTATTTTTGTTGTTCGATATTGAGGAGACCGTTGGGATGGTTTTATATACATACACAAATACCTACACAAATCACGTCTATATCCCTTACGGGGTCGACAGGGCCTGAGGTAACAAAGCTTAAAGGCCACGTTTAGCATAATTGTAGGCGTATAGGTGGAAAACGGAATCAAAATAGTGATGGGTTGCTAGCCGCATCGCCTATAACATTGATTCCTAAGAATTTCGCCCATTACCTCGATGGGCTTTTACCATCTGCGCGGGACAAGAAGCAACTGGTACACTCTATGTTTTTCCTTTGCTCCCATACCAGCATGGAAGGATTGGTTTGATATACAGCGATTAAAGGCAAATTAATTTTATTAAATGGCAATGCAAAGTTCGTTCTCCTTTTGTCGATAGCATACGGCCAAACGATTTCTGGTAATGTTTTTATGCTTGGGACCAAAGCGAAAGGATTTATTGCAATTTAATATACAATAAAATAGGAGGTCATGAATAAAATTTACTTTCATCCCACGTTAGCGAGCCACTACTACTCTACGGCCGCCTCGTTCCGGCTGATCTTTTTTGCCATACGATCCACGATTGCTAGCCATAAAAGGTTATGTCCAGATAACTTTATTCCACATAATGCGTCCCCATCCCTTTGAAAAGGAAAGTTGTATAACATTTTTTAGAAATCGACCGCCCTTTTAAGGCCACTGTGCTTTTTATTGGACACGAGAACAGGAAAATGAACGTCCTCAGATACTATCGAGTTTGAATTACAATAAAGGACCCGCCGACATCATCTCGTGCGCGCATATTTTGTTTTTGTTAGTTATAGAGATGCCTCCCTGGTTTCCTTTTGAGTCACTTTGCCGCTTCAGTATGGAGTAAAAACTTGGGTTCTGTTTAAAGAATCTACTACAACGGGCGAAGTCGTAGAGACAGGGTCCGGAATATCTGGAGATACTGTTCTGAGGTTAAGCACCTCGTGCGGTATTCCAAATGAACGTCAACTGCTTACGAGCACAATACAAAGACGACCAAAATCGCATCCCGTTTGTGGCGAAATTCCAAGTTCAAATTAAACTGTTTCGCAGGACTCGGGTGCGCCGCGCGCAGTGCGCCGGCGCCGATGTTTCCGATCGGACGATTGGATAGCGACGCGGCGCTTGCGCGAAAATAACGCGAATAATATTTACTTACGTGCTTGTGAAGTGTTCGGTCGGATTCTTTAATCAAGTGTTTGCCGTAAGCAGGTTTAGGTATCTAAAAATATTTTGAAGTGTCAAGTGATTTTATCTTTCCAATGACCAATTGTCCTAAATCAGTGATTGTGTTATCGCGGTCAATTGATCTTGATCGAGTCTTAAACTTCCTAATTTCAGAGAAGTTCGTTACACTACAGTTCAGTGACATACATTGCGCAATTTAAATTAAATCAATATCGAATTAGGCACCGACTTTTATGATTCAACCTTTAACTTCTGTTAACGAATAGGAAATGTGATGATCTAATTGACACCTACTCATTGTTATTTTTTTTGTTGACCAAGTTCATGGAAAACTTCTACGTAATATTATTTTATCTTCGTAAATTCGATAATGTGCAGTGACGAACTCAAGTGCCCTAAAGTGCACATTGGGTTATTGCATCCAGGAAGCGTTTATTATCACTTTGACGACTTTATTACAACGGTTAAGGACTCGCACGTTGTTGTGAAACAAGACGGAACCAGCACATGGTATTTCAAATTGCTTATACTAACATCACTTATCGAAGGTCTTTAGTATAAAGGTAAGGCCTTTAGTATCTTTTGAATGAAGTGTGTCAAGAGCGCGCTCCATTTTTGCTACGTGTTTGGTTTGCGGAACTAGAATTATTTGCCGAACTAAGTGTATTTTTATTTGACACCAATTTTTGCTTCAGCCGTTTGTAAAAGTACGTCCAAGTATCCGTATTAACCTATAAAAGTATGTAAAAGCAAAAAAAGTAGATTACCGGTCAAAAGAACTTTTAACGATCACCAAATACCAAGCGCAACTTGACCTATAACTTGAAAATGTCACCAAGTACATAATTGACGATAACCATATCGGGAGAGGCGGGCGAACCTACAGCCATATAAGACCTAACGGCCAGTTCCTGAATGCAATTTAGCCTCGAACTTGAGGCCTATTAATTCGCATTACTGCCTCGGTCTCTGCTAAATACAGCAACGTGCAAATTGGAACGCTTGCACGAGCCATGAATTGCTCACGGTGTTTCTAAATCGCATGCAAAGCGTTTAGGATTAGAACTTGAGTTAACGTTTTGAATGTTTGCCAATTATCTACGAAAGATTTATGGCTAGAATTTTAAACTGGAAACGTTTGAAATATACATATAAAGTTTCTCCTTACAATGGAATTGAAGGAAGACAGACGTAAATCTAGCCAAGCATACAGCTACGCTACATCCTCCAACAGCGCACCGAACAATCCAGATAATAATTGCGATAACATTGCTTATTACTGCCGCTAGGGGCTGTAATTATCTTAACAGTGGGCTCACCACACCAACATCTACAGACATAAAGCATCCTTACGTGCTCGCTGTTTAGAACTGTTCGCTGTTCTCAGATCTGCAATAGAGCAATCAGTTACCGGCAAACGGGCCTCGTCCAGGGCACGCTCGGCTTCCCGTGAAAGATGTGTTTAAGACATGCGCTGTTAAACTAACAAAGTCAAGGATGCTGAGTGGTCATTATTTCTATACTAGCATGTATTAAAGTGGATTTGGGAGGTGGAATCGCTTTAGTTTAGTTTAGTTATATGCCAGCCTTGTTTTTGCGAGCCATGCATTACGCTAGTACAAAATCTATCTAAAATCGTTGATACCTTATTTTAATAACTCTTTCTAACTATGCCTAAGAAAGAAAGCAAAGCAAGGCTTGTACTTTGGGTAAGGGAACGAGTATACATGCATAAATACATATTTAACGAGCTAAACCAGGGAGCATTCATTCGTAACTTTACTGGAGCTTAAAATTCGTAGTCTAGTTCTTTAACCACTAGGCAATTCGGTATTAACGATAATTAATTACTTATTTCCGATGTTTTCCCAAATATTCTTACTATACTGTTCTGTGATATGGTTCTATACGTTTACTTCAATTCTTCTATTAGCAAAAGATCCCTCTGAACTCTAAATTAGAACATTAGGACTATTTCTACATCAAATTGTTTATTTGCGCCGACGATGCCTTGCACGCTGGGCAATGACCGTGCCGTTTCGTCTTTAATTGCCGTATCCCTTTACACAATTACCGTCGGACCTGGCAGCTTGCTGAATGATTCCCTCTCTCTTGAACCTCATTCCTCTTCCACATTAGTCGTTATGAACTCTCATAGTAATACAATTATGTGCTCAGCGCGTTAACAAGAGTAATTTGAATTGTAATTTATTCCCAGAGATTAATAGGCTTCCCTTTATGGGCACCTCATTTTACCCAATTATCCGTCGCCGGTAAAATATCCAATGCATATTCATGTGGAAATGTTCCGCGTTCCTGTATAAACGCGTTATTAGCAGTTGAACTAACTGTGCGACGTTATTATAGGTGTACTTAATCTATCTTACTCAAGTCTGTCAATTAGACTGCACAGTCTCTCTGACATGTTACTTTACGACGGAGTTTGGAGTCTGTTATTTTTATATTACTCGTGATTGTTATGCCTTCTTAACACTTGGTTGAACTTAGCGTAGGAGTCGTTCATAATTCACAATATCCCGTTGTGTAGCCGGAGGGATATAATCATGATATGTGATGTGGTGACCACCGCGGCATGACGGCCGACGGATGCCGTGCCCGACAAAAGCATTTAGTTTACTTGTCGCTTGCCAATCAAATACTTCAAACGTTACAATTTTAAAATTACAGGAACCTTTAGGTGTTATTCAAGTGTGAATTAAATTGCGTGTGCGGAAAAGTTTTGACAGTGTTTCAATTATAACGTCGGCAACGAAAATCGACTGTAAAAAGATAGTGCAAATTGTAATACATTTGGACACCGTGAACGCCTTGGTTTAAAAACATGTTGATAACGAAATACACGGCTATTCTGTTGGAGAGTGCGCGTACCACAGAGGCGAGGAATTTGGCGCTGGCGCGTTCCAGCGACAGCGGTGGATGGTCTTCTCTGGACAGCGGATCGAGGACCCGGCGTTCCGTGAGGCGACGCCATTTTGTATACAGGTAGATCATTTGTCATCGCTAATTTAAAGCTGTAATAACCTAACCTAAAATGTTAATTTTAGATACAAGCTATTTTTGCTGACTGTACTTGCATTGCCATCCGTCCTACATATATGTACCAAATTTCAAGTCAATTGAACCGACCGTTGAAGAGTTCTCTCTTGTGGAGACGTGCCTGACCGGGCCACCAGAACTCTACTACCAGATTATTGTTTTGTCATCTGACTTCTACAAGTATGCAAAATTTCAGCTCAAATCGGTTGAAGATATCTGCTTCAAAATTGAGTCACAAGATTCCACCCGGACAAACATACGTTGCAAGTTGATAAAAAGCTTGTAAAAATAAGGCTTATAGAGCATTGTGTATTCCTTACTGACATCGAATTCCCTGCCCCGCTTACACTACACTAAAACCCGCGTTTTGTTAGATTTTTCTTAGATCAGAGTAAAAAAAGTGTGCCACCTGTCTACACGTTATCCTGTACCCAATAACAAGTAGCCTTTACTGACACGGTCCTAGACTTTAAATTTTACATTAATTAGTACCTTTTTGTCGGTGGAGTACTTAATAATGTGGCGGGATAAAACGCGTTCCTTAGACACTTTTGATAGGCGTAATTTGTAATGGAGTGTGTCCTCTTTAATGGACTTCCGCGAACCACCAGATCAGGAATAACTTTATTATAGTCTTCCTTAACTATCAAATCAGTCAAACATATTAACGCAATCAATATACAAGTGCTTTATGCGCTTAACTATTTGCGCAAAACAACTTAAAGCGACAAAGGGCATTATTATTCATCAAATGCATCGGCTCGTCTGTATGGGGTAGTAAATAGAGTCGAGGCGCATTACGTAAATTGCATTTTTATTAGTTTCAATTGCATTGTGCCGCATGGATTGACAACACTGGCACCGGTTTAATGTATAAAAATAGTGAGATACGTTAGGGGAATGCTAAACTTATTTATCTGTCAGCTTGATAGCAAAATCTATATCGTTTGAGTTGATATCTGTTGATGTTTACTTATTGATACTTAATAATGTAAATTTGTTTCTTCCATGCTGGTCTGGGAGTAAAGACAGAACATAGAATGTACCAGTTACTTCTCTTCCCGCGCAGATGGTAAAATCTCATCGAGGGAATGGGCGAAAATCTTAGGAATCATGTTATAGGCGATGCGGCTAGCAACCCATCACAATTTTGATTCCCCTTTCCACCTATACGCCCATCATGCTAAACGTGACCTTAAATAAAATCTGGCTTTCTACATTATAAGTACTCTAGTTTTTATTGAATTCTCTCCCCCCCCCCCCCCCGCTCTCCCTGCTGACCACTTCCAGAAATCTCACCCATCGTCGGCTACGACTTTAATTGGCTTTGTATGGAAGACAATAATTTAGATCTGTCAATTCGGAAACATTGACGACCGAATACCCTTGTGTTTAGAGAACCTGACTATGAAGTTTAAGGTCCCGGGTTCGGTCCTCGGTCGGGGCAGATATTTGTATGAAAAATTCGAATGATTATTCTCGAATCTTGGATATTTAATATGTATTTAAGTATGTATTTATCTATATAAGTATGTTTATCCATTGTCTAGTACCCATTTTACAAGCTTTGCAAGATATTTAATATATTCTGAATAGCCCAATAACTGCGGCGACCTTATTTTTTTAACACTAATAATTTTAACTAAACGCGGTTGCATCGGTACAGATACAATCCCAAATTGGACACTTCCTAGTCCATTAACGTAGAAGCATTTGGTCGAATTTACGGACGCGGCAGCTGACTCCTTTTGTTCAATTACAGTTACTACACGACTTTAATTCACGATTACTTCTATGACCAAGATTTACTGCCAATTATTGAAACAGAGATATCGTCCAGGAGTAATCCGTAATAGTAATAAAATAGCCATTGAACGGGCGACAGGCGTTTAATTACATTTCCGACTTTATTATCTGTCAGTTTTACATGTATATTTATTATTAGATACATTTCTCATTGGAACGTACGTATTTTTGCGTTGATTTTAATGGTCATTGACGTAAAGTACCATAATCTGTTTCCCGTCAATATTATTCGTTTTATTAAAAACTTGTTCTAAAAGTTCATTATTATTTCTAAGAATATTTTCTACTGGTATTTTACCATAGATGATTGCACTTTCGAAATTAAAACGATCATTCTTATCAATTAAGCCGAAATAAATTCCGATCATTCGATAATTGGCTAATACTTTACTAATTTCACGGTCGATTCATCTCTTCTAATTCGTAACAGCTGTGGCATAGATTTTTTATCAGTATTAGTCGATGATATCATTGTGCGCGCTTGAGATGTTTTATCTGTTTGATAATCATGTTAAAATGTAGGCTTCAGGGTCATTAGATGAAGAGAGTTTGATTGTATGTACAGACCAAGTAGGTGCATTAGCAGCTTTATATAGGCTTTTAAAACAAGCAAGTGCATTCTTTATATCACCATTGTCTCAAATGTTGTTTTCGTTTGCTACTGGTTACATTTTTTACATATACAATATTTTTCAACATTTTTTTACAAGCCCATCGAGGGAATGGACGAAAACAGGAATCTTGTTATAGGCGATGCAGCTAGCAACCCATCACTATTTTGATTCCCCCTTTCCCACAATCATGCTAAACGTAGCCTTTAGGTATGTTACCTTAGGCTCTGTCTGCCCCGTAAGGGATAAAGACGTGATTTAAGTATGTATGTATGTACAATATTTTTTACGATCTAACGAAAGACGTGGCAAATTTACACTCAAATAACAACAGGTTTAATATCAATAGGGTTTTAAAATACCTCTTAGTTTTAAATTTTATTTATGAAATATTTATGTACAGTAGATTCTCTTGCAAGGACATTTCTATGCTATTTTACGGTAAATATTTTATGGAGCCGTCTGGTACGTGATTCTATAAATGCATAAGAAAATTTTCTCAAACATGCTCGGAAATGTATGCGTTAATGTCCGGATATGAGGACATGAAGTTTCTCGTTTATGGCTCCCTACATTTACTTCTTGGCTTAGGCCACAAAAGTTAGTATGAAAATCCATTTTTGTCCGCTGCTCTAATTTTTTAAATTTCTATACTAAAATTAAATTGGCAAAGGAAAAAATTACATACAGCCAACCACCACCACAATCTGTACCTAAGCATAATTGCGACATAAAAAAAAAATCTATGGTACTATATTTATGTGCGGTTAAACATGGTGCTCAAATAGCTGGATCAAATTAGTACATTTAAAAAATAAAAAAGGTGGCAAATCGAAAATCTTTTTTTCTGCTTATGCGTATTTCGTAGTGATTGTTATTATAATTTAACAGAAATAAAAATGACTTCTAGTGATGAAAGTGACGGGGAACTTATGAACTGTACTCCGCCTCATTTAAAAGAGGAGGCAAATTTAGCTATGCAAAATATGCTACCGGAAAAAAGTAAAGAGATTTACATGAAAACATATTTCCTCACATTGTTTGAGAAAAGCACTATACAAGCTTTGGCCGGAACAGGGATTGCAGGACTCGTTCTATCTGGCCTCGTCTTCGACTCGGCCACCTACCCCAAACTCGTCCAGCAATCCCTTACTTCACGGCCTCTGCAGTAATGTACTATTAATTAGAAAGCCAGTCGGAAACTCGCCCGCAGTCTCTAAAGTATGCTTAATACCTAGTAGGCACTAGGCTAGACAATAAACAACCCACTATCTGCACTTGACCACATCGGTCTTACAATACACGTGCTAAGACTTTCCTGATCTTATCCGCAATCTCGAAGCACCGGAGATAAATCCGTTGATAATACCGGACAATGCACTTTGTTGCATAATGCCCTGGGCTTTTGCCGTATTGGCTGCACGGCTTTTAGGGTACCGTGTTGAATCGCGGCCAGCCCACCGCGGCCTGTTGTGGCCGTCATTGCCATTTAGCGCGGATAGGGTTTGGTCAGCCGGAATGAATTTAAAGTCTGCTTGGGAATAACCAAACTGTGTTTATAAAGTAAAAAAATGGTTGCCTGTAAAGTCGGTATACGGGCGAAAGTTTTACGTGACAACGACTTTGAGTGGTAAAATAATTTTAATGTGAATATTCATTCGTATAGTAGGAAGAAGCGCAAGACATGAACCGGTGTGTATGCCTATCTCTCTCACTCTCTCTCTCTCGCTCTGTCTCTCTCGCTCTTAGGTGGGCTAACTGTGCTCGAGTGGAAGGGACGCGTGCCTTTAACTTTTTATGTCTGTCTCTCTCGCTCTTAGGCGGGCTAACCATGCCTCTCACTCGCTCTCATTGTGAGCGCATAACGTGAGCGGAGCGTAACGCAGTTTCTTGAAGTGTCACCCGGCAAACCAATTTATAAAACGTTGTCACGTCAAAAACTGATAGCATTGCTGTGGATGACTATCAAAAGATTACTGCCGATACAATACAATACAATACAATAACTCTTTATTGAACACCACATATAACAACCAAAACAGAAAAAGGTGTACAGAATATTACAAGGTAACAATAGGCGGCCTTATCGCTACAGAGCACACATCTACCAAAAAAGGTTTTTTCCTAATCGCTAGAATTTTAGCACAATGGATGACAATGAGATCGTCAGTTGAGTATAATAATTATGAATTCATGATGTATTTCCCCTGGCCTTCCATACCACTTGAGAGTTGGAAGAGGAGGAGTTTGTTGGAGTTCTATTCGTAGTTAGCAATAAAGAGCGCTGCCTACTCTCACATCATGTGCTTTATAGTTGCCTATTATGACAGCATTGAGAAGAGAACTGTCCTGTCCTGTTTTAAAACCAGGCACGGAAGCAATACCAGGTCATATGAAGGTTTTGTAATTTGCTGAGTCATTAATAGAGAAAAGACTTACCTCTTTGTGGCTACTGTCGTTGTATGCTTAGTAAGTAAGTAATAATAAGTAATAATAAATAAAGCTTTAAGTAATTGAATAACATACAATACCGTTAGCAAAATATTAGTAGGTAGGGCTTGAAGCTGATTGATGTTTTAATAACAACAAGTAGGAGTCACTTGTTGCTTCTTGGTCACGATCGCATAGATGAAGCGTCTAGAATTCTTAAGTAAATGAAGCTCTTGCAGAATCAGAATTCCGCTTGTATACTACACTATACAAAAATATCAAAACAAATTGAAGATCATCCTCACTACCAAAAGGTTTGTGTCATGCGTATGGACTAAATAACAGGACCTGGCGTTTATTTAGAATAGTTCCTATTCGTTTCTATATGACTTGCGGCAAAACTCAAAGCTATTCCATAAGGATGTCTGTGAAATCGAGCCGCTAAGTATGACGGAACCATCACCATACTTTGTACCTTATTCAACAATACAGCCGTTTTGTTCGATTCGTCGTTAATCCGAAGGACCTTATACGTAAGGTTAATAAACTGCATGAAGCAACCTATACACGATTTCACTTCATGCTTGATGCTAAGTTTTGAGGATGCGCTGTGGAAACGCTTGGTGTGCAATGACATGGTTAGGATTGTGGAATAAAGCATGTTATTTATGGTAGTGTAAACTGTAGAAAGTAATAAAATAAAACAATTTGAATAATTCTGAAAATTCAACACGCAGCGCTGACAAGAGCAATGACACGACCACTTTCTTTTGCTTTTCTTTCTTTCAGCGCTGCGGACAATTAAGATTATTTGCGACCAGGGCCAAATTAGGATAATTTTATAAAAAGGTTGTAACACGTAGCTGCCTATACCCCATACTACCTGTAGGCGTGTCGCCTACAGGTAGTATGATTGTTTGTTTGTATTGTGTAATTTAAGTTTGCTTGCTGCATAATATTTGTTTAATTAAAATTATGTAATGCAAGATGACTAGCCGAAGTTTAGAATGATACAAATAATTTTCCCAATTATACAGGCTGACTTCTAAAATAACTTTTTTTAAACTCTAAACCCTTGGTATAAATACTTGCACACATTATACTTTATGAATCTGTTGACTTTAGTTTTACAATATTAAATTTTGTTAAATTTTATAATTTACGTTTATTTGAAATATTAACTTATTAATTAATAAAACCTTCTTCATAGTTTTGGCTGGAAACTGGTGATAATGATAAATATCATTGACAATGACCATTTATTACACGTCATAACATTATCTGTTCGGATTGAAAAGGGCCGAGTAGGGTGACATTTTTATTTTATTTTAATTAATTGAGGGGCTGACTAATTGTGATTACCACAGGTGATTCGTGTTAATCTTGGGCACCTTTATCTGAAAATGTGGTTTCTGTTCACGATTTAGCAGTTAAAATCTTAAGAATCATTTGTTATAGCAGTTGCGGCTAGGAACCCATCGCTATGTTGATTCCCCTTTCCACCTATACGCCTACAACCATGTGCTAAACGTGGCATTTAGGTCTTCTTACCTTAGGCTTTGTCTACCCCGTATCACTTACGGTAAAGACGTGATTTATTTATTTTTGTGTATGTATTATGTACTTTTAACATATTATATAAAACTACAGTAAGATTAAAACATTGCTCCGAGTAAGATATACGGATAACTCACGTACCTAATTAACATAGAGAATGGTTTGACATACTGCATGACTCGAAAGCAACTCTGTAAGAAACTTAATATACAATTCTTCTGCATCAATCGCAAGGATTGATAATGTTGGTATTGTTTATTTAACACTTAGTCCACAAGTCAATTTATCACTCACAAATATTATTCAACCCATTATTGACTCAACAGAACGCCAAACTGATTTCTTTTATACTTTTACGCCGTACATAACTCCTCGCGGCACCCAGCTGCCCGGTATCAATATTGTTCATCACGCGGACAGTTATTTATTGGCCATTTTGTTTATCAATGCTGTGAAGCTGTTCTCTCATAAATCTGGTGTGCAATTCCGCTTGCTTGATTTATTGGGACCAAGAAGTTTTGGTAATGAAGTTATCAGATTAACACAATCAATACTTGGTTATTGTAAGTAGTTAAAAGCAATGATGTTAAATTTTGTCGTAGACAACAACGCATAACTCTAATACTCGTATGTAACTATGTATTGTATTAATGTTAAATTTTGTTAATAATACAGTTTAATGAGTTATTTATAGCCTAGTAGTTAGGTATAGCTAAGGCGCCAAACAACAACTCTAATATTTTTACGCACTTATGTACTTGCCACACTTTTACATTGAAAAAAAAAATAAACCTTTTTTCAACAAATACCCCAGTGACTTCCTTAATGAGTGTAATGATAACTTACTGAACCAAGGTTGTAGATACCTATTGCGAGATTTGCGAGTCGCAGTAAAATAGTTCACCTATTGGTACCGTGCACAACAGTGGCGCCAACTCGCAAACGCAATTTCAGGGAGTTTGTCAAATAGTGAATGACAAGTCCTTATTACTTTATAAAAAATTAGGTCAATAAATAACATACATATATAGAAAGGCAATAAATTGTATTTTGAAGGCATTTGTTACAAATAGGAAATATGGATGTCATTATAAAAAATAGTTTTTGAGAGTGTAAAACACAAAATAAGTTTCCTCCAATTACGCTAAGAAAGGAAATAAATTGGTTTTAGCAGAACTCGATAGAAATGTAGAAAAACAAAGAAGTAATGGCAATAGTTATTTAATACGAGCCAACATAATCCGCCAAATATCGGTGACCTTTACACCCTACAAAGCAAATTTAATAATGACCCAATTTTCAAAGCAACATTGACAAGTTTCCCCTATAGTTGCACATTTCTGAACGCCATGCCCTGTGATCGTTTTCTATACCCCTAACATACACTTCGCACGTTCCCAATAGCCGAAGTTTTGTAATGTAGAAGTAGAAACTGAGTTTATGGACGGTAAGTTATCATTTAGTGGACGTTGGAGGTCACAGTACTCACAGTAGAATAGCGCAAGTTTATTATGCCGCACTCCATTAAAACTTTACCGATTCGGTCGCAGTTGGACTGTTTTAGGGTTCTGGAGTGTTAAAAAGGCACTTTAAAAGAGTTTAAATGGTTCTTCACGGCGGGAATTTAGTACGAATTGTACCGTAAGGGAAATGTTGAACACCGCAGAACCATATCGCAATAAGGTGTCATATCACTCGAGTTTGAGTGATGACGGCCTGTCAATTGCGACAGGGTTCTACTGTGGTAAGTGAATACATTTTCCTCACTTTACGTGAATATTCAGGGCCATTATATAAGTCAGTGTTTCCTGGTGAATTGTGTGTTCACAGTGCCAATGTCAGAAATATATCCATAATTACTACATAATATAAAACAAAGTCGCTTTCTCTGTCCCTATGTCCCTATGCCCCCATGTCCCTATGTTCCTATGTATACTTATATCTTCAAAACTACACAACGGATTTTGATGCGGTTTTTTTTAACTTCAATTTTTTAAACACATATCTTCATCCGATAGAGCTGAAATTTTGCATAGTTGTGCAAGTCAGATGACAATACAATAATCTGGTAGTGAAATTCTGGTGGTCCAGCCAGGACCGTCTCCGCAAGAGGTTGGTTGGTCCGATTGACTTGACATTTGATTCACATATGTAGTACAATGCAAGTACAGTCAACAAAAAGTAAAGTCAGCAAAAAAATCTTGTATCTAAAATGAAATTTTTAGGTTAGGTTATTTCTGGTAAGGTATCCTAAAAAGACAAAAAATCGTTCCCAAGTGTTTCACTTGCATAATGTTATAAGAAATAGAACGAAACAATTGCCGCTCAAAACAAAATTTTTTTCTACGGAATTAAGTGAAATAGGTTACGGCTCAAGCTTGGTCCTTTAACTGCTGAGCTGCACTTTCCTGCACAGAATGCTCGTTCCGTGTAGACAGCGGTTACCCGCCTGGACTCCAGTAATTTATATTTTCTAAACCAGCCAGTACTTGATTTGCTACTAAACTTTTACTATGGTCTATTCCACGATGCAGCGATAACATGCATGTTTGTTTTTTATTTTATCCTTTGAATGTATACACATACATAAATCACGATTATCCCTTACGGGGTAGACAGAGCCTCAACCAACAAGACCCAAAAGCCACGTTTAGCTTGATTGTGGGCGTGGAAAGGAAGGGGAATCAAAATAGTGATGGTTTGCTAGCCGCATCGCCTATAACATGATTCCTATACGATTTTCGCCGATTTCAATGGCCTTTTACCATCTGCGCGGGAAGCAGCTGGTACATTCTATATTTTTTCTTTATTCCCAGAGCAGTATGGAAGAGAATAAAGGTACGTAACTATTTAGTTTAAATCATTATTTATTAGTCAAGCGATTAGATATAATATTTAATGAAGAACAAATACATGAGAATTTTGTTAGTTACATAATTCGTCCCTTAATTCTATGTTAGTAATATACCTAAATACAACAAATTGTGATAAAACTATAAATAAAAACGTTGCCCTAAATCGCTCCTCGACGGCATGGTAAGCTAGTATACGTATTAAGATGGAACTCTGCTGATTGATTAGGCTTAGGCCGAAGGTCGTCGAAAACTATAACCTACCTTTCCTTATACTTAATTGCAAAAATACCACGGTCAAAGTTATATGGAATGACAGATTTTTCCATCCCTTTCTCATCCTGGTTTAGTAATTCCTCGCGCATTCCGTAAGCAGGCAACTGGAATTTTTCCAATTGTATTTGATCGTTTATTACCTACGTAGGTATTAAAAAGTTTTCTGCACTAAAATAGCGCAACTACCAGAATTGTGGTTGTGATCATAGTAAGACGCCGCATGCAACCCTTGGCATGTGGCATGCGGCATGCAGCGACAGGAATTTATATTGGATACCGTGAATTCTTGAATGCAGGTGGGGCGTAGATGCATTGTGCAATTACAGGAGGTTTGTCTATGCTACGATAATACGACATTAACTGTTACAGAATTTGCAATTTCAATTTCCCAATATTACATGGATGTAAGCTGCATTTTTCCCACAATATGAGTTATAATTATCCTTAGGTACTTATTTATAAGCTCTAAATATTTACGACATCAGCAGTCAATTTATCTGTAATGAAGATCAATTAAAGTATATAGCCTTATAAAATGATTGCAATCAAACCAAGTCGTTGTACGCTGCAATCAAAATTGTTATTACCACGTAGTTGCCTTAAATGTCGGTTTGTACTGAAGTTATGAAACTTAGATTTATTACTCCAGGTGTTAATTTGCAGAAATCAATGGATAACTAATGTGCGTTGTAAATTCTGATAGAGGTTAACAATAGAGTTAGCATTGATATTTTGCAACAGGCACGTGTGTTTGTGTTAAACAAAGAGAGGTAGAACTACGGTTCATTAAACAAATGAGCATAAGACAATTTAAACTAATTGATCAAGTCCCGAATTAAATATGTACTGCATAGGTAAATTAGTAGGAATTAGGAACAGAAGTAGAACGTCGAGACGACGGCGAGTTAAGCTGTCGTTTCGTATTCGTCATCGAAAATGTGTGCTGTACAGGGATATAAATGGATTCCAAACAATAGTGGATGTTTATTTGTATGTACAGTTGAAAAAAAAATCTAAGTCCACTGATTTGCTTTGTCACTTTCGATGTAATGGTTGTATGGTGCAAAACCTTCGCCAGCCCTTGCGGAATGAATTTAAAAAAATATATATTGGATGCAAAAAGGGCCACATTCCGAAATCAGTTGCTATTGCATTCAATCTTATACGCACAAGTTTAGTTTTTAGATGCAAAAGCGACAACTTTTGAAATGTGGCTTTTGACATATGATGTCGCGATCACATTTTTCCGTGAAAAGGTTTCAGTGCGGCCCACAATTCAGTTAGTTCTACAATACCCACAATATAACGTTATGTTACGGCAATCCAGGTTAACGTAGCAATTACAAAACTACTTATTACAGTCAATACGATTATCGAAACGCTTTAATTGGTACAAGAACTTTTCGCAAATGTAATAATTGATTCGTTTGCTTCGATTGCTTATTTACGCTCGTAGTCTTGCATCACGAGCGTAATCGGAAGGCGCCACTCGATGTTGAATGTTAATAGGACAGTCCTTAGCAACGACTGACTCAATTAAGACGATGTCGATGTCGCTGTCCCTTTCAGGATTGACGCTTGTGAGCTAGACCGCTGATTTATAGACGTTAGAATCACGCAGGAATTTAGAGCAGATGTAGTACCTAGGAACGGGAATGCAGTAGACAACAAGAGAGTCGACGTACTATGTTTTACTTACGCTTTGAGACACATTTTTTATCGAAACTGCCTAAAAACATGCCTACAGTTTGACAACAAAAATAATGCTTCACGATGTACCTGCGCAGTATACCAATTTTAGTAGCGCGGGAAACTCTGGCGCTGTTATTGGTCGATCGATTTCGTACCAACAATGGCAAAATCGTGTAAGCGGGACAGAGCTAAGAATGCAAAGCAAGCAATACTCTGCCAGTTGCGCTTGCAAATCAAGTTCAATATAGATTATTTACACGTTCGGCTACCATCGGAAACTGGTCTGCGCTTCTCTGCGCAAACGAATACTGCCGATGCGCATTATATTTGTTGTCAAACTGTACCCGATTTGAACATTTAATAAAGATTTAAGAACATTCATTATTTTAGCTTTTTAACTAATCGGGACTTAAGTTCGAGATCATGGACGTCGCAGCATGTCCGAAACGTCGAGGTAAACAAAAACAGGAACTCCATTAAGTCCCCGTCAGCTACATAGTGAAATTTAATAGGTGTTCAGTTAAAATATTTCTTTCGGTAAGGCTTTGGTATCTTCAAATAAAGCTAGGTTAAGCTAAGGGGGTCTCTTTGAAACGTTTTAGAAGGGTCAAAGTTAACCAAACATAAAATTATATTTCACGGTAAAGGAACGTCGCTGTGTTTTGAAAGTGGTTCCGTGTCTGAAATTTTGGGCTGTAGTCAAAGGCTCGCAAGGTAAATAGTTTAATGGAGTCTAGCGCAAAACACGTAGGAGACATGTTGGGACACTCGACGAGCCGTCTGAACGTGTTTCGCTTAATTGTACAAGTAATTGGTCTGTTGTTAGACGCTTTAAGTTAAGAGCCAACGTGAGTTGCAGTAAGTGGACTTGATATTTCATGTATACTTACATAATAAAGATGTAGGTACTTCGTGTTTTGTTTATCTGATGCATGACAAGAGTTCTTTGGAAGTACCGACCGACCCGTAAAATTATCTTTCACTCTTAGAAACCTGCCTCGGTTTCTGCGTAGATTTTTAACCGGTGAGTGTACTAACTCAGCCAAGTTTCCGCGGGATTATGACAAGGTTGCAATCTACATTTCTCCAGTTAATAAACGCCTACAATTGGCAGTATTGAAAATAAACACCAATACAATTTTTCCAATTAAGTACGTATATCTAAAATACTCAGGTATCATGATTTTCTTGTAACCCTGACGTGCCAATTCTCTTGTATTAAATTTATGTATAGGTGTAATCTAAACAACTATTGCAGCCCACCCATGGTATTAACGAGTTAAAGGTAATGCTGATCTAGGGACAGAACAATCATCGTCGACTTTTAAATACATGGGATGACTATACATGCCTTAGAACTTTAGTTTTTCGCTTGATGGCGTAGAATAATGCATATTTTTTGTGAATGGACACGAACGATTGTATTTGTGAAATAAAGTGGAGTATCTTTAAAGTGACTCTACTCTACCATACGCTAGCTGATTGGTTGTTATTCTGAAATAATACATATTGACGTTAATAACCTCGCTATCAATCAGTATAAAATTCTCTATGATCGCAATCCGAATGGAATCACAATATTATTATGTAAGTATGTCCACAAGAAACATGTAATATTGGATAATGTCAAATAATCGTAAATCTCTTATAGCAAATAACTGTTAATACTTCATAAAGGCGCCACTTGCTAGTAAATGTATAACAATAGTTTTGTCATGGCTTCGTTGCGTGGGCTTGGCAGTCAGCGAATTATTATACTGTCTACATTTGTTGAGCCTACATAGTGCACTATGAAGGTCTCGAAGGCCCGCAAAGTATGATATCATGACTATATTTACTGTTTACTTGGACTGGACCAGTATTACAGGTTTCGGACCTTTAGTCTACTGTTCAAAATAAACAAGTATTAATTATAATCATCATCATGTCCAGTACACACGCATCCTACTACACAAGCCTCCTTTCATAATGAGAGGTATTGAACAGTAGTTCCCACGCTGTCCAGCGCGTATTAGGAACTAAGCACATAACATTGAACTACGATTATTGTAAGCTTATTAAAATTTGTTTTTCCTCCTTCATTAAATCTGAAAATTGGTAATAATCAGAGGTATCTTTATAGTAAGTTATTAATTGGAAATAAATTTCCCTCTTTAGCTTGCGTTCTCTGGTCTTAATATCACGTATAAACCATTCATGATAAGATGATTAGATTCAACATCACAAAGCTTTCTGTCTGCCTCCAATGTTTCTCTTACCTATTAACTATTTTAAGCTCTTAGATAAGTTATAACTTACACACACATGAGGACATGAGGGACACATCCGCGCTGAAATCCTAATTGGTTTCAGCCTCCCGTCAATGCCTTAATTAATTTCAAGTAACATCATTATTACTCTCTTTTGTATTAACACAATCAGATGCAGCATCTGCACTCAACTTAATAATGATTGAGTGCGATCTCTATCAATTAGTTCCCCGAGGAAAGCGGAGCGTCTGAAAATTGAAAATGAAAAGCCCAAGGCTCTTCAGTCTTTACTGAATGTAATTTACTTAGAAGGTTATTTTTGACATCAAAAGTGAACGCCGTTGTTTCGTGGAAAAATTAAGTATAAGTGACAGCGTCTAGTATTATAACGTTTTTAAGTCCATAAAATAAATTTTAAGGCGTTATTTTCTCTGTACCTATGACTTCGGATACAGGGGGGCTAGATCAATCTATAAGCCTGCAGATAAACCTAATATTGCTTAGTTGACAGAATTATCCTGGCAAGGTGTTCTAGTTCAGTTAGTAACTTAATACATTCGGCAAATTATATTTTAGTATCAGTGTTCTCATATTCAGATTACGACGTGAATGTCTCAAATTACTATAATTTAACTTTACGGTATGGGTAGATATTCGATACTTACAGGTGGATACCTAATCAAGTATGTTCGCACTGTAACTGACCAATCGATATCGATAAAGTTGTGATATTGTGTTTTCAAAGAATCCAAATTCTTCTATATTGGTCTGGGATTCAAGAAAAAACTTAGAATGTACCAGTTGCTTCTCTTCCCGCGCATGTGATAAAAGCCCATCGAGAGAATGAGCAAAAATCTTTGGAATCACGCGGCTAGCAACCCATCATTAATTTTCCTAAATCTGAACTGTAGTAACAAAATTTTGCTAAACTTTGATTTTGGCTTTAATTTTTCACGAGTGCCTTGATTCCGTAATTGCATCTCGCACACATTCTTTGGCTTTGTAGGTACTAATATTAAATCCCAAATAGTCCAACGTTTACCGCAAATATTTGTTTCAATTAGGCGCCTCGGAGATCCCTTCGGCCCTGTCAAAATAATGATGATTGCCAGAACGGGAATGACATTCACTACGCCTAACATAACTTTCTGTTGTTAACCACTAATGGATAAATGGTTAAATAAATAACATCCATGCAGCTATGTCACCGACAGTTATGTAAAAATTTAGTTATTACGTATGTATTTAGGAAAATACTTGCGGTAGTATATTTATTAATATAGGTACTTAATACAAAAAGTATACGACAAATAAAGGCACAAGTTCACTTGTGGGACGGACGCAACAAATATTGTCATAAATTAAAATGTTAAAATAATAACAATTAGCAGAAAAGTAGGTATCATTAAACTTTGTCTAAACAGCCATGTCCCCGTAAAATGCGAATGCTAAATATTATTATGCAAACAGAAATGACCTGAAAAATATCATTTGTTTCATTCCAGCTTTATTTACATTCTGTAAATGCACAAAAGCGTGACAAAAGTAGACTGACGCAGCAACGGAACAAAGGCAGGCAGTAAAACAACTGACGATCGAAATATAAGACGTTCGAGGGTTCACAAAAGGCCGGAAAAAAATGCGGAAGGAACTAAAAAAGTGGAATGCGATGGGAAGTAAAATCTTTAGTCTGACTTTCGCACTCACTTGGTCATAATTATTATTTCCGAGTCCCCCCAGCCCGTGACTGGCCTGCGACAGCTTTAATTAAACGGGACTTAAGACTTTAATGAGTTTCCACACTTTTTTTGCCCAACACGCCTACATTTTTAACCGACTAACTCGATTAGGAAGTCGTCTGGAAAGTTTCAAGATATGACTCTGTTCTGTGTTCTGCCAATTTTTATAACTTTTGGCTTATCGTAGCTTATAAAAACGTTACAATAATATTTTACCTAATTAAATTATCACGGCTGTATATATATCCATACATCCACGGCACTTTTGTTGTCTTTGCTTACTGCAAAATGTAACTGTAACGTCATTAATGTGGGTGTTTGCTATGATAAAAATAGCAGGCGCTTATAGTTTGAGGTGTTAACTGTAAGTAAATAAATATAACCACGATGTTATGACTCGTATAAAATTATGTTTGAATAAGTTTAATTTCTTTACCTTTGTAATCTTCTTAAATATAGAAGTTGCGCCTTTTCTGATGTGTTGTACCTTCACTCCTATCACGAATGTGTTTTTCTATTGTCATCTCAGTTGTTATAATAAATTTCTTACAAAGTCTTGTTCAAAACGTTAATTGTTCTAATTCTAATTCCTTTTAATTTTCATTTCAGGTAATGTTCCGGGTGGTTCAAAGGGATAATATTCTGTAAGTACGAGACGTGTTGTTAAAATTAATGAGGATCCAAGCCACATTCGCTAATGGAGCTAATTCTCGATATGGATACGGTACGGACTTGCAGATAACGATGGGAATACGCTTAGTGTAATGTTTTTGTGTACCTAGATGTTACATTGCTAATAAGAGGGGTGTGGTTTGAACATCTGATTGAGCTTAATTATAAAGGAACAGATTTAGATAATTAATAATTATAATGGATAAAAGTAGACTAACTAAACAGATCTATTTGGGGAGTGTGAATGGTTGCGATGGGAGGGGAAGGCCTAGACGGACGTTCCGAGACCAAATAGGAGACGTTTCGGAAAAAGGTCAGGTCAGGATTACCCGAAACGGACGAGCATGTATGAAGAGATTGGTGAATGTGGATCAAGCGGAAGAAGTATGTCAGGATCGTGGCAAGTGGAACAAAGTAGTCTCTGCCTACCCCTGTGGGGAAGAGGCGTGACAGTATGTATGTATGTATAATTATAAACTTCGATCGTGTAGCGATGTAGATACAATTTTATTTGGCGTTAAATTCCTTCTATCTAAAGCGTTTTAAAATCAGCGAAGTACCTACGAACTATACATACATACATACATACATACCGTCACGCCTCTTTCCCACAGGGGTAGGCAGAGACTACTTTGTTCCACTTGCTACGATCCTGACATATTTCTTTCGCTTCATCCACAGTCATCAATCTCTTCATACATGCTCGTCGGTTTCGGGTACTCCTGACCTGACCTTTTTCCAAAACGTCTCCTATTTGGTCTCGGAACGTCCGTCTAGGCCTTCCCCTCCCAACGTAACCATTCACACTCCCCATATAGATCTGTTTAGTTAGTCTACTTTCATCCATCCGCTCTACATGCCCAAACCAACTAAGCATACTTTTTTCTATCCTAGTCACTATATCCTCTTTCACACCAGCACGTTCCCTTATCACACTGTTCCTGATTCTATCTTTCAGTGATACACCTTCCATACTCCTTAACGCTCTCATTTCTACTGCATTTATTCTACTTTCATGCTTCTTTTCTTCGAACTATCTTTAAAAAATAAGCCATTATACATAAGTAGACATAAGGAAACACATTTGTATACGCATACAGATGTTCCAAATTCCATGGTTTTAAAAATGGTAATAATTATGCGCCATAAATTTTCCGAGGCATCCCCAGGGATAATGGTAAGAGGAGTGGAATTAAATCATTCTAAACGATTGTGAGAGATACGTTTTTATGCTCCATTGAGCGTAACATGTCTGCTGTCGACTATATTTCTATTTTATAGTACATAAATACTACATGTAACTTGTGTGTAGGTACTTCATAATTTATCAGAGACAATTAACATTAATTAAGTAGACTTGATTCCCCTCTCCATCCATATCCCCACAACATGCTAAACGTGGTCTTTGGGTTTTGTTACCTTGGGCTCTGTCTACCCCTCAAGGGATAAAGACATGATTTATGTGTGTGTGTGTGTAATATAGTAGCGGAGTAGCGAGGTAAATATTTTTTTTACTCAATTAAAGCGTTAGTTATCAGAAACTGTCAGAATTTTAAAATTTAATTTTATTCTATCTCTGATCAACAAACAAATCACTATACTTGACTATTGAGAATCTCTTAAATTGGCTTTCACACGCGGTTTGGTTTTGTGAAAGATAAAAAAGACTGAGAGATTCCTATCCCAAGCGAATTTCATACAATCTCAGCGAAAAATCCGTTCACCTCTATAATTAAATGGTCAAGGTATGTAAATATAGTAGTTAATCTAGCTATTCAGGATGTATGCTATCGAGTCGCAGTCACGATACTGTCAATATGTGCAAGATACAAATGTGTGTGCCATCAGCATTCCAAAATATACGACCACACTTGCAAATTTTTGCAACAGTTATCTTAAGAGATTGATTAGATTTAGGTTTTACGTCATTTTTGGCATCGTACCAACGACCATCAGTTTTATTATATACACTACATCCTAAATACTCTGTCCTTTCATTTAACTTCGTACACTCTCCGTCTAATTTCACTCCGCCGTTTCTAGGCAGCGCATACCTAATTGTGTTTCTCTTCATTGTTGGGTTGTTAATATAATTAATACTACTCCTAGCACAATCAGGCTTCGCATTAGTAATTGTAGCTTTCTTCTGGAAAGTCGCTGTCTTGTTGAAAGGAAAATTTGCTTAACTAAAAGCGGTAAAAGTAAAGGACGCAAAGAGACGTCTTTTTGTGTCTGCGGCATCCGCTAGTTTTATTTTATTAGTTTGGTGCATGTGCTAATGAGTAGTTCTATAAACGACAGTGTGTATGCTAAGCTAAGTACAAACTGTACATTTAATAGTTGACAAGTATACCTTAACGAATATTATGCGTTTAAACTCATTTATTCCTTTTCCATTATGTCATTTTGCCACAAATTACCGATCTCTTTTATGCATGCGTCTCCATCAAAGAGCGCCGAACTGAATGAAAAAGATGTTCTTTTAAGGAACATCCAAATGGAATGTCATGATGTGCTATGCATCTGATAACATTGTTCAATGTTATATCTTCGATATTCAGGTCCAGAAATGAGGCCATCTCATTTAAACACAATTTTAGACCATAATTTGTATATGATAAACGACAAAAAAATCATAGTTCAAGTTCCACCATCAATTTTTTCTGCTTCAACGGACTCATAAATACGATTCCAAGTCTTTATAGTTGTAAAGAGTAGCAATGATTTACCACGCTGAAATTGATGCATCTCAGGCTGGGATCCTATAAAAATGCCGAGTGCGCCGCCCTGCTCCCAAAGGCAGCGTTTAAAATCAATGAAGTGCCTCCAGCCAACGCACGGGGGCGGACCTGCTACTTAAAAATAATTTAATACCCTCTCCCCTTCATTAGTCGATGAAATTTATAGGAATTTCTTCGACAATTGTTTCAAAATTATTTAATTCCAACAGATTTCCTTTTGAATTCGAGCGAAAATGTTGTTAAACGTATTGCGACGTAAATCAAATAGAGATGAAAAGGATATGTAGAGAAATTCGCGCACATTTTCAGAAAATTGAGATAGTGCGTTCCTTTCTCCTTGTAGGTATTCTTAGTGAATTATGAGAGATAAACATGATAAGTATAAGTATTAAAAATAAAATCTTATTTCGCATGTCTAATACAAGTACCTATATTTTTAAAGACCAAATATTGCCAAATAGACAACATTTTTTAAATCGAATTACTACATAGTATAAAACAAAGTATATTTCCGCGCTCTGTCTGTCTGCTTGTCCCTATGTGCGCTTAGATCTTTAAAACTACGCAACGGATTACGATGCGGTTTTTTAACAGATAGAGTGATTTAAGTGGAAGGTTTATATGTATAATTCAACGCAGTCGAAGTCGCAGGCAGAAGCTAGTCATGAAAATTACGGAAGGTCTCTGCACTCCTTTATTCACAACATTTTCTAACCTTTTCGTATTTTTTGTTTATGTTTGCATGACTAATCTGACCGAAACAAAATACTAAACTCGGTAGTTTGATAGAAACTGATGATTGCTGAATTTATTAATACGCACAAACACAAACCCCTTTTCATCTTAACACATATCATGAGTAGGTACCTCTAGGTACATAAGAGGGATAGTGGTGAATGTAAATGCTAAGATAATTAATTAATTCACGTTAGTGCTAATAATTAATTACGCGCTCATATTAATGTATTGAGACACGGCAGATTATCCCATACACCGTAACTTACGTAAGCTCCATGCTGACATGACGGAAAAGATCAGAGCATCTGGTGCAGAAGTAGTGTTTCAGGTGCAAAATTAAAAAAAAAATGAAATCATCGAACCAATGAGTCACATACGGTGGAGTAAACTTTGCTTGAAAAAGTTGGAAACCTGTAGCCTTATTATCTAACCCGCTCGCAATCGCCATCGTGTTCATTTTGACAGTTCTTGTATGAATGTGACAGCTAGCTGATTTCGATGCCAATTGTCAGCCCATACATGAACTGTCAAAATGATCACGATGTCGATCGCGAGCGAGTTAGGTAATAAGCCTACTGATTAGAGAGTTGTAAAATCTGGGAAGACTAACCTACCTGATGTTATACTATTTCATGATGACTGTGTTAAACTTTCGAGATATTTAATTTTAATTGCTGTAACATGACTACGAGTAGGTATCTACTACCGAATCAAATAAGCCGACTTGAGAATTATGAGATTTATTTTATGGAAAATAGAGCATTTTGAAAATGACGCTGTTGATAAAAAAGTACGCTATTAACAATTAGAATTGAAAACTGTCGTTACTTTTGACAGTTTTGAATACATTTCAGCAGCCACCATTCGCTTCTAAGTTTTTTTAGAGATTTATATTTTTTTTTCGAGTTTCTAATTATGCTGACGAAAGCACTTGACAAAACTGTTAGAATACTACAGTTGATGCTCTTATAGTTAAATGCAATAATGTAGTACAGAACAATTACACTTGTGTAATTTTTCTTTGGATTTACACGCTTTACTAACAAAAACTTAAATATTAAATAACGCAATGTCAAAATCTGTTATATTTTTTTTACCAGTAGGTAGTACTCAGTAAATTCTAACTGTCAACAAAAAATTGCGCACTTGTGAGTTTAGTGAGTATAAAGGGTAGTTAACACGTTCCCGTACTGGACTAAAAGCTGGACTTCCGAGCATAGCGGCCCCGGCGACAGTAACGCGGCGACACTGTTGCTGCGACAGTGCGATAGTATTATGCAGTATGAAAATTGTTCCTACAAAATAATTTCTTATGTTTTTATTAATTTTAACTTGTGATAGACGAATCTATTATATTCCTCTTAACCACATAAACGGAATAGTAGATACGTAGACATCCTTATACTTACGACGCTATATGAATGACGGAGTCGTCAATAAATTTTGTGCCTTCTGCGCTACTAAAGGCATTATTTAACCATTAATTAGACTAGTTTGAGATACGGTGAGGCCTCTTCTGCATACAGGAGTAGTTAGCATTAAATATATCATCCCCGGAGATGTGCTCAGCGTACCGACTTCATATTAATTATAGTTGAGGGATAAGGCTTTAATATTCGGAATTAATTACGTTTTAATTACTGACGGGAGATGGAAATAATGTATCACAGATTAAATGTTTCCGTAGAGACAAACATTAAAACAACAGCGCTTTAATAGGGCGAGAAAAGATCATACAGTAATAAAGTTTAGAGATTTGTCTGGTTAATAAACGGATTAAAAAACAGAAAACATTATGACTGGAGGCAAACGTTGACTACTTTCAATGGACTCGCTAAATATGCTTTTGCTAAATGACTTGACACTTAACAAGTCACCGTAAGAGCGGATACTTACATCAACTGCATTCCTCATCATCCATAACTTTGTCATGTCTGTGTGGGACACGAACTTACATATGGGTGAAGACCAAAAAGTTACATACCTACTGTTAAAGTTGCGTTAATAGGTAGTTAAAATTACTACTAACTTTTTCCACTGAGACACGAAAATAAAACATACATTTGTACAGATAACTTTCGTGTCACAATGAAAAAAGTGGTAATTTTAACTAACTACTAACGCAACTTTAACGGTGTGTAACTTTTTGGTCTTCACTCATATTCAGTTTACCCGTCTACCTGTTTTTTGAGTACCTATGAGTTTGGCTGAGGTTTGTTTTTGCTATCTTATAAGCGTACCTACTAAGTGCGAAATTTGTGCAACATTCCGTAACATACTAAGATAAAATACCTACCTTTTACTGTCTTGAAAGAACTCCACAAAATTAATTTTTGAATCGTCAGAGGTAAGCGCATTTTTTACTTTTTGATTAGGTAGGTACTTATAGAATACTTTTTATATTTAGGGCAAACTATTTATCTGTGATACGTGCCCATACATTTACATAACACGTAAATCGCTCAGAACCAAACGCGTCCCAAGTGCAAAAGCAAATCATATAATGTCGTATAGCACACTCGTAATACGGCCTTGTGACAAACACACCACTACTCACATAAAATATGAATACTGAAGGGGAGATTGGGGTAAAATTTTTATAAAGCCTTTGGTAGAATTTATCATTGCTTGTGTTTTGGCAAAAACAAAAATAAACGATAAGAGGGGAGTCTCTATTGTTTAGACAGCTTGAATCTCTTTATTGTGATTATTTCACAGATAAACTTTAAGATGTATTTCAAGTCAATTGAGTGGAGCGTGCGTAAATGCCACGGTTGGTGGTTTTCTTATCGGATTTGGAGTTTCAATGACAATACATGTAATATTATGTACTTAAAACTTTTAGGTGTACTTATATTTATTTTATTTCTGGTTTTAAGTGTATTTTCTGCGAAATGACGTACTAAATAGTAATTAGATCCACACCAATTCGAAAAATCTGTAGTAGCGTTGCCAGCGTTTTTAGTCGTATGATGCGTAAAAATGTACTAATCTAGTTTTAACGTTTATTTAGAAACGAAAAATAAAGAGAGAGAGAGATGGCAAATTTTAAACCTTCAATTATCTAGTCCAGTACACTCTAAAACAGGTAAGATACGGCCAATGTTCGTCACGCAAAGCAGAGTTCTAGTTTAATTTTTACAGTTGGTAAGTACTTATTTGTTATTAAAACGTGCATGCGTATCTTATTATGTCTGTTTGTACGTGTGTGTGCCAATTTTCCGCTACATTATTCGGTTTTAAAGACAAATAGTTCATTTTTTAAAACAATTTAAGGTTGTCGACCCAGTAAAGATTAGTGACGTCATATAATAGATAGATGGGATATTGACATAAAAAGTAAGCATCCAAAGTGAGTATTGATAGAACCTGAAGGTTAGGTACCTTCATTATTTTCAAATCTTTGAACTGGTGATCAAATACTGAACTGAAGAAATAGTAAATGCGTTAATTAGTGTTTCTGTCTGTTCTTTTAATAGGTAGTTTTGTCGGGTATGGTTATGTGAAATGTGAACGTAATACTCTGTGTTATAACACCAATCCGTAATATCTACTGCTTTAATGCGAAAGCTGCTAAGAAATGGCATTCGCTCCTATCATCTGTATTTCCGGACTGATACAATCAAGTGATTTTAAAGGCTAGAGAGAATAAGCTATTATTATTAGATAGTAACTAGTGAGTTACACTTTTGGGCTCATCTCATATCATCAATACTCTAATCCATAATGGTCCACAATGGACCACTACAGGCCATCGACAGGGGACAATGATGGCGCATAGCGGCTAACAATTGCCAGTGGCTAGTGGCAACAGTGACAAAGCGATGGCCGTGCATGACCAATTATGCAATACACCATTCAAGTATTCATAAATAGTTTTCTAAATCTAGGCTATCTTCACATCACTACTAAAGACCTGATAGTTGCGAAGTGCGGCAGTTCGATGTAATTTATAGCCGGCTCAGTGCCTCAGTTATGGTTTTACAACGTATTTATTGCTTTATGACTGGAGGGTTTCATGAAACTCCAAAGTGGCTTAGTTTTTATGTACGGATAAAAAGCTTGTTGTGTTGCTTGGCTCCAAAGTTTTTGCTTTATGCAAATCTTTGTGTTTGAATGTTTGAATCGACGAATTGGTAAGCTTGCTCTGCTTCACAAAATTAGGTACCAAAAATTTCTCATTACAATATTATTTATCTTACTATAGTTTATTACAAATATAGATTACCTTTCCGAATGCAGTTACTAACCGATAGACCGATTTTGATGGATCGATGTTTTCATTCGAAAGCCAGTTTCCTCGCGGTGGCTCTTAGCTATGTTTGGTAAAAAGCAATCCAGCAGTTTCAAAATGATGTACCTTAGACATTTTTGGCACAAAATTGTTTATTTACGTATGATAATGCGACAAATGCGCGGGAGGTTTTTTAAATTTAAAGCTATTTATATTAAACATTAAAATATTATTAAATTAATACCTACATGTTAATACAGTGTGATGTTAGTCTAATATTTGTTTTACCTACTCTCAGAAAAGATTATGTCATACAAACTTTAGACGTAGCTCCAAATTAAATAAGTTCACTGACGTTCCTGCTACTTATAAATTTTCTATCGATTTCAACATGAAACTCCATTTCCGGTTCGCCTAACTTCCTATCAGAATTGTTAAAGCTTTACTAAAGTTCAGTTTACGCTCTAACTGAAGTGTGTATTCATAAACCTCAATGGGACATTTGAGTTTATGATTTTTTGACGGTCATCAACTCTGAGCCAATCCATTGAAGTTCTACATGAGTGCAACGAGAGGGTACGGCCATACGAATGCCGCAATGGTGGAGGTAACATCACCATGTTAACGTGAATTTAATTATGTTGCTCAGTGTTGTGGTAGGGACACTGAGCTGTAATAACGCTTCCGCTCTTTACCCGCTGTTTGCCAAGCCAATGCAAACAGGAGAGCTTGTTCTGTGTGAAGAGACCTTTATGTTTATTTGCTGCGATATAATTACATAAGTTTTTGATAGGGGTGGACAAATAGCTTAGATGCATTATTATAAACAGGGTTTAATATGTAACAGTGAAAGTTCTGTAGAAAAAAGGATGAAACAAATTGAATATGTAGTTTAAAAAGTACTCAGAAAAAGTTATTGAGAGACGTAATATTAATGCTGAATACAAGGCTAAAATATAAAATGTAGTCTATAATTATCATTACGGACGGACGTTCCGAGACCAAATAGGAGACGTTTTGGAAAAAGCTCAGGTCAGGAGTACCCGAAACCCACGAGCATGTATGAAGAGATTGATGAATGTGGATGAAGCGAAAGAAGTATGTCAGGATCGTAGCAAGTGGAACAAATTAGTCTCTGCCTACCCCTGTGGGAAAGAGGCGTGACGGTATGTATGTGTGTATGTAATTATCATAACGTCTATTAGAAAACTACGGTGATCGTCGCTCTTTTTTTTTTTAAATAGGTCCGTTTTCTCAGTATTGACGGTGGTAATCACTTCTTCGGAACAGTTTATCTCGATTGATTCACCACCTCTGCATTCTATCTGCTGTCATTTTAAATACAAAACATTATAGCATAGCATATAGTGTCCAGGCACCTAAAACGCCCTCTAGCGGAAAGCGAATTTGATATATTTGCGGAACGAGCTTGTTTGTCGCTACTGTTAAACAAGCAAAGAAATGAGTTTGACTTGTTTAGAGAGAAGATCGGAGAGCTTAATAGCTTGGGTTACAGGATTGAGGTTCCGACCTTAAATAATTGGTGTTTGTTTCAAATTAAAATGTGTATTAGCTTCGTCTTCTACATTTATGATAAATCATTTATCAAGAGACAAGAAAAATACCAAAAGATGAATACTTACTTAATATTAAACATGAAACATAGTCAAGTAATTGAATATTTAGAATTACCTATCAACAGCGTCATAACCGTCAATTTAATTGAAACGGTCTAGGAAATATCAGAGGCTTGAAGGCCAATTTCGCAATAAAATGACGACTATGTCCATTCCTTGAGGATGCGGCTGAGGTCATAGCGACGATTTTACTTATATCTATATAACAATAAATTAAAGTACTTGTAGCCCACGTATTTAGCTTCCGCCTGTCTGTGTAATAGGTAGCAATTTTATGGACTTCAAAGGAAGTGTCTCCCATGATGATGATCCCAAACTATGGTTTTAGTTTGGTAATGCTAATCAAAAAATATACGAATTCAGCAAAACTTGTGTAAGGAATTAAACTAAGTACGTTATGAACATAAACCTACTAAACTTAATCCCGGCGATAGTAAAATTCTCGCGGAAATATCACGAGCGAAGCTAGGTGGCGACAGCGAGAGGCTCTTGGCAGTTTGATCGTAAACCGTTTGATCGGCCTTCAACGGTCATTGTCTAGACTAGGCGTTATTAACTGCAGTAATGAAGTTGGGGTAAGCTTAACCTTTACGTCAGGCGGGTGAAGAGGCAAATTGCTCTTGAGCTTTTTCTGAAAAATGACCGTTAACTTGTTTCATCTTTTTCTAAACTAAACTTTTACACTATCAAATGAATCAAGAATTTTTATTTTTTGATTTTTATGTTTTACTGTTACGGTTTTACCGTTAGAAATTAAAATTCTGTTAGCTTTACTTTTCGGATTTTTCTGTGTTCTAATTTTCACTGATATTTAGAAATTTAAACTTTTACAGACGATCATGTTATGAGATCATGTTTTATGCGGGTGGTAGGGCCTTGTGCTGTGCAAGGTCCGTCCGGATCGCTACCACCATCTTACTCGCTAATCCTGCCGCTAAGTAGCAGTGCTTGTACTGCTGTGTTCCGGTGCGGAGAGTAAGACAGCCGGGGAAATTACGGGCACAAGAGGCATTTCATCTTAATCCTCTAGGTTGGCATCGCATCTGCAATCCCTCCGGGGTTGCGGGTGTCTATGGGCAGTGGTGATCACTTACCATCAGGTGACCCACTTGCTCGTTTGCCTTCCAAAAAAAAAAAAACATAAAAAAAAGAGATGTCATGTATGTTGAAGCTAGATTAAAATGAAAGATGGTCAGTTCACACGCAATTTCCATAATACTTTCATCAGTGTGTAAAGCATGCAGGTTATAAGTCAACGATAAAACTATAATATTTTAAATGTCGTTGCTATGATTCACTTGCTCATTATCATTAAACATAGCCGCTTTCTAGGCGTCATATTGTAACTACTGAAACCATCCTGTGGTCATGTTTATTATCTTATCTACACTTCACAGTTAAAACGTCGAAGTCATTTCAACAATTTTCATCTTGCATGATTAAGTTCTGGAATCTTATTAATCTCAATATTGTAATGTGATTTTGTGTTTTATATTAAAACTTAACCAAATTAAATACAACTCCTACGTAATTCGACACATGAAAGTGTTTAAAGGTCGCTCTCAGAGCTATTATTTCACATTGTGCTTTGTATTAGCAATATCTCGGTGACACTCACTTTCATCGTCCCATATGCAGCACAATAGTGAAAGTACAATACACGTGCTCAGTCTAATATAGTCCGGATGTCACTAATAGAAAATACTTTCTGCATGCAAATAGGTCTCGTGTTGAGAAATAGGAAATGAGTAACGTTTGTTCAAGCCTTGTAGATGAGGTTGTTTGCAGTTTTGATCTCCTGCGGCATGAGTCAATTGCTGCAACACAAAGGTAACGACTGAAGTGAACTTATTTGCTTTTATATTTTCAACTAACAATGTTTATTCATAAATCTATGTATTTAGACGTGCTTCAATAGATTACTCAAGTTCAGTATCGTTCCATGCTCTTTCTTTCGACGCATGCATTTTATACTTTTTGTATTGCTAAGATATTGCGTCAATTCTTGCTTCCGATTAATAATGTGTCATCAGCATAATTTTGCTATCAATCTTATCGTTACGTATGTCCCACATAAAGAAGAAAGTCCAATATTTCCAATTAATTGATTTCGATTTACATACATTATGTACATCTTCATGATCCAAAATAACTTTACTTATCTCTAAAAAGCCAGGTGTAAAACCTGAATCCCTCCTTTTGCTATGGGCGATGTTGCAATGCTTACAATCACGATCGACCTTGCCGGTAGACGCTGTCTCTTTTCAACCTGCTAGCACTGATTTAAAATATCCGAATCCCATATTTTCTGGTGCTCCAGACGTTGGTTCCTTCAATAGTGATGTTGAGAAATCAGTGGATAGGATAGAACAAGGAGATAAATGTGAAAATTGTGGAGGAAAACAGTTCCGGACATGCGTATTGAAGAGGGACGGCGATACTCGGCCGTTGCTCGGCAGACGTCAGTCGGTGCCCGGTCGCCGCGTCGCGAGTGTGTTGCCGCCGTTTTTATCCAAAACATAGTACACATATCAAATTTCACGCGATAAATTTGATATAGTCGTCTATATTGTGAATGAAGTGTTTGAAAAGTTCGCGCGGTCACGGTAAAGCTCGCTTTACTTCTGTGCTTTGGAATATTGTTTTCCGCTGTTGTGTTTTTGTTTTGCCGAGTGGTTTTTATTTCAACGTTTTGTTTTGGTTGAACGTAGGTATTTTTTTTATTTATTATTTGCTTAAATATCTACTTAGATTTGTTTAGTCGCATGTGGTAGAAACAGACTGTTATAAACATTATTTTTTTACCTTTCATTATGTATCATCACCAGAGTTGTTTTATCAATGCCGATAACAGTTATCGCCTCAAGTGCTGCATTACCTACCCACTGATAATTGCATATTAGTTGAAGATGGCCTAGAGCATTGAACATTGAAAATGAAAGTTCAATGACCTCAATAATTTCATTCATAATTCGTTCTCGTAATTTATTTATTTATACACGATATATCAAAACAAAATTACTAGAACTGTTCACATCTTAAACGCTGCATTAAGTAAGCAAATTAACGTTTTTGCAATCACAAACACACCGCACTGACAGGTTTAAGTGGGTAGCCGCAGTCATTGATCGTAAGGCACCGGCGTTTGAGAGAACATTGTTGTGAATCACCGACTGTATGAAGTACGAAAGACAAAAGGGATTTGAATAAGATGAGGGGGCCCTTGAAATTGATCGCCTAGTCCCCAGCCTCTGGTTAACCGAACCCGGGAGTACGCTCCTACATCTAACGCGATACAAATTTGATTTACTCCATATGAGAATTATATTAAGAGTTCGCTCAATACCCTTCAGTAATAGGTACTCTTGCTTTCGTCGGGTAGGAAAGTAGGTTCAGTGATTATTCAATCATTATCTAACCGTTGAACCTCATCAACGAATACGAATGAAACTGGTTTGAGTATTTTATCATTTCTAATGCCGCGCGTGCCGGCTGTAGATACCCAAAAAATACGTTATCTGCAATTTGGTTGATCATTCAAGCAGTAATTTGGTCCCATAATGGTGCAAGACCCCTTTTTATCCCTGATCTGTTCATTGTTGTACCATAGGGTGTGGGGTCGTTGACATTGGCCCCTTTTGTATTTCGGATTTGCACCAATATTTTTCATCGCATGTCGGATTAACAATATATCATTTCTAATCGCGTTTTCGATTATTGCTTCATTCATTAGATTTTGAATGGCGTTTTTAATCCTCTGTACACGAGGATTGCGACGTATCTTATAAACAATGACCGTATCAAATTTAACAGATGCTGTTGGAGCTTATTCCGTTATTCTCATTCTAGTTTGAATAATTGAGCGCTTTGCAAAAATCGAGCAATTTTAAGTTTGGGTCTGCTTTCATTAAGGCTATGACAATAATGACGCTAAAGTATGTCAAACCGTTTTAAATGCACTGACATTGGTCTCGGCCTGTTGCGCAGGAGCGTTCATAAATCAGTGGACAAGTAGCTTGCAGCTTTTAGCGCTGGACAAGCGTACAGATTTCAACTTCAATGAGGATCTGTTTAAAATGTCCAAGAATTATTAACTTCCTCGAAGCACAGAAAATGATTATGCAAATTAGTGTCGGTTATGTTTTCCTTAACTATAACGATGAAAGAGGAGGATATGCCTATTTATGAACGGAAACGTCTTGTAAACGATTTCCTCAGTTTCATAAAAATCAAGAATCATGCAGATGTTGTAAATTTCACTTGATTAGAAGTTGCAAGAATCAATCTTCTCCTTTGTCATAAACATAAAGGCTTAAAATAGATATACATAAAATTAGAAGTAAGCTTTTGGAAAATATAATCAATGTGGTATTCTTTTAATATCTAATGTACAGATATCTCAATTTAGCTTTAGTGACAGCGGAATGACTATCGTTGGAATGGAGATCGACCAAAACAATGCGAGCATACCTGCCGGTCCCGTTAGAGTGGCATTAGCGAGGGCAACAATCTTTGATAATTCGACCATTGCGCAAGCGGCCCCGTTTTCGCACGTGTTTGTTTGTAATGTGGCAATCGGTCTTATTAGATACTATACTGTTGAAGGTAGATAAAATTTCTATAGTATTAAATAACCAAGTTACAAAACACAAGAAAACTGAATAACATTACGTAAAATTAAATTAAATTGTCCTGAGTTTAGTAGTTTTTTGACGATGTTTTTCATACATACATACATACATAAATCACGTCTTTATCCCTTACGGGGTAGACAGAGCTTAAGGTGACAAGACCTAAAGACCACGTTTAGCATGATTGTGGGCGTATGGATGGAAAGGGGAATCAAAACAGTGATAGGTTGCTAGCCATATCGCCTATATAACATGATTCCTAAGATTTTCACCCAATAAGATAATAAGATTTTCATGTTTTTCATTACTGCAGACTGCTGCAGCTACTGTTTCTCATTTACTCAAAGGTTAACTGGTAGAGATCCCTTATAGGGATAAGTTCGCCTTTGTGCATATATTTAAGGTCTTTTTTTGTGATTTGTCTCTACTTCTCTATATTTGTACAATAAAGCATTTACTTACTTACTTACTGATATTTTACAGATTGCATTAATAAGCTTGTCATTAAAATTGAACAGGATACACGAAACCTTAGAAAAAACTGATCACAATTAGCTGCTTCAATGACTACACTTTTTAATCACGGAGGATGAACATACAATACAAACTCATCTTTAAACATTACTATCTTGTTAGAGGAGTCGTTGAAGCTTAGTTTTGAGATTAAGAGAGTAAATAGCGCAACTGTCCGTGATCCTACCGATTACAGTAAGTCCTATAGTTACGATGTGAAACAAATCAAATATTTGTTCAAAATTTTCTTTTTTAAATTCATTGACATTTACAATTGCATCTTTAGAAAAATCCGCAATACTTAAAAAAAAATAAACAATTGACCTTTAATGGGGTAGCTAGCGTATAATTCCTAGAGTCATCATTACTCCGGGCAGGTCTATCCTCAGGGGCGTTGCACCGTCGCGTCGCCGCAGAGGAATGCGCCCGATCGTGCTTACGAAACCGCTCACAATCGGACCTCTCCACTCGAATACGCAATCCAATCCAATTGTCTACAAAAATTAATTTCACACCAACCGCAACATCTCATAAGCTTAGATACACAGTGGCATTTTATTCACTTACATTCCTAATTACCGTTCGCTAAGCACACCGTCTTAGCTTCATGGCTTTTTAATTACCCTTGTGTGTGTAGCGGAACATTTGCTAATGCATTTGGCGGCGGCCGCTCCGGAACACAACGGACCCTATTGTTCTGTGCAGCTCCTTTTGCGGGTAGCGGTTCGACTTCATAGCCTTTACCGAGTTTCAAGTGCCTAAATTCTTAGAATGTCTGCGGAATACAATTAGCCATCTATGGTGTTCTTCAGTTTTAATTAATCGGCAACATGCCGCCTTGGAAACAAGTACGGAGTGTTCCAAGTTTTTCGTACAGTAAGCTTAATGACTCAAACTGTTTTTACGCTATCCTCCTCTTCGGTATCGAAAAATTCATTAATCACATCTCGACCTCAAAGGCGGCTAAGTCTAAATCTTATCTACGCGGCTCCCACTTATAACGTTAAAGAGTGATGAGAGCGATTCGTCATGTTCCTTACTCTGACCTACTTGTGCGAGGCTCTGGCTCCATTCCCCCTCAAGATTTTTTGTAACTTGTCTGTCGCGAACTGCCATTAGTGGCGCTGCATGCGACCCCTATAAAGAAATCAATCGGTGCGACCAAGAGACATTTTTATTGTTTTATCCTCTTTGAAGTTTACATGCGAGGGGAGAATTCGGACTGACAAAACGTGCACCAATTGTTATGTGAGAGGCGTAAGATTTAAATTCACAACGCTCCTTTATCATAATCGTGATCTTCACAAAATATACTCTAACAATGAATATTGATAGCGCGTGCCCGCTCCTCGAGCGCATAATGAAACATTTTTTGCGCCATCGTCTCCTCTAAACTCTTTTCGCGTCAAGTTTTTTTAGATTGATTAATGACTGTTCCATTAAGGATGAGATGCTCCGATCGTTCCTAAATGTAAAAGCTTTGCACTCCGTGATTAAATTCTTATTAAATTACCGTCACGTCTTTCTTTTAAGAACCCTGTTTAGAAATCTATAAATCATGGAAATGTTAATGTTGAAAGTTGTTGAAAATTTTACAGCTTTCATTTACACTTGGAGATTGCGTTATTAGTGACTCGGTTGTAAAATTGCACGCAACTTCTAATTAGATTCACAGAACGTGATGATAACGAGAAAGTTGTGCTAAAGGTAACACTTGCGGTAATAAGTACCTAATTGACTTCGCAATTGAGTGTCAAATTACTATCAGTTGTGTCATTAAGTCACAATCATTACTTACTTAATACCTACCTATCGTACCTTCACCCAAAATTATTACGATTTAAATCGAAATGTAATCTTAACGGAAATCTCTACCACCGACAGAATAAATTTGGTGCTTAGCAATTTATGTTCGTGTTATCTTCAACATTCATTGTTGCTACTTCTGTCAAGGTCACTTAACATAGCCAGTTCGATTTAATGGTCTATTTCCCGTTCACATTACAAATATCGACGTCATTAATCTTCGTAATAAGTACCCTCATCTTTCCTTGATTGACTACCTACTGATTGTATTTTCCCAACGAAAACTAGGATTCATTTGATTTCACGTCTAAAAGTAACAATTCCCAAATAGGGTTACAACTATATGAATGTAATAGTTAATAACACTCAATCATCGAAGTAAATACACAATTTTAACAATAACACGCGCAAGGTCAAAACTGACATTATTACAAGCCTTGTGGCAGCCACAAGGGGTTAAAACTTAATACATAATTATAAGCAAACACCTGATACTAATTTGTGTAAATTCCGTAACAGCAGACCCAGCCCGTACGTTACAAGATTTGGCCGAACATTAGTATTCCCTGTTGCTGACACAACCCGCATCGTTTGCCTAAGTCAACTCGGCGTGCGTGTTTACCCGACCTGAGGTGCATCGCAATGGCCTTCGACAGTTACATCGGCCCGGCCCTTTCCGAGAATCATATGATAAGCTAAATCAATAAACTTTGAATATCTATTGCGAAAATAGCAACCACACGTCGTTTTCAAGATTTTATATGAGCTAACAAACGTAATTTTACGCAGCTTCTTATAAACCATCCCGCGGATTCCTTTTGTAGATGATACTAGGTAGTTTTATCAATTTGAGTGATTAATTGAAGAGTGAATAAGCTTCTTTATCTGTATATAAGATATTGCTCGCAAGAACCTATTTAAATTAAAAATATCTAATCTATTTTTATCAAGGTAATGTTTCGATAACCCTGTTAGACAAATTTTGATCGAATGTGTAATACAGGAGTAAAGCAAATCAACAGTTTGAGATAGAATCGTGATAAGCCGTTGGGTTATTATAATGGTACTCTATAAGGCAACTTGAGTCGAGCTCGGATTTCAAAGTAAAAAATATGTATTGGCCGGTAGTGATGGTTAGTTTTTTTTTATCGCTGTGGTGGCCTTGCCCGTGTTTTTGTGCGGATTTGTTTTGCGTTCTGAGTTTCAAATTGGTATGCGTGAAGTGGTACTCTGAGTTGTATCTTTCCACGTTATCAATCCATAAATTCGTAGATTAGATACTTATAAATGTTTTGTTTATTTTTCTTGTCTCGTGTTTATTTATCTGTTTCAAAATAAGAAGAGTAATGCAGCTACGTTATAATTTTACGAAGTTTACCAATAATTTATTGTTTCATTAAATTCTAGTTCAGTTTAAAACATTATTATGATGCGCTTCCTACAAATGTAGTAAATCCCAGCCGATTATAATTTGTATAAAAAGTTTGCATCAGCAGACCGTGGACAATGCCATTATTCGAAATTCCTTTATTATGTTAATTCAGTTTTTCAATAAACAAACCTTTTGTGCGAACGGTCTCCGGTTTGACTTTATTAACACATTTTTAATCACAAACTTGAATATTATCTAGGTTTATGTTTTTTTTTGAAACGACACCAGTAATACCTATTATGAATGTTTCTGGTTACTTTCGTTCGCGAATGACGAACAAAAATCGTTTCTTATAACTCGAATTTGCATATTGAGAATACGAGTAGGCAAGAAAGAAACTGATGGGGTGTCAGTTTAATAAATTGTAATGTAGATCATCCATCGTGAATACATTAAACACCTGTTTCTTTGTATTAACAAAGAACGAGTATTTCGTACACTTCGTAACCCACTTCTGCAGTGAGCAGGTGTTCCGGTAAAAAAACTGTAAAGGGTCACATTGTACCTACTTCAAGCAGTCACGTATTAATAATCCATTACGAACATCGGCTTCCGGCTTTGGAATTGTATTGGTTGTCTATGGAACGTCAATACAAAACTTTTGTCCACCAAGCCAAAGTGGAAGTTCAGAAAAAAATCCAATTTTAGAACGAAATTTTGGATTGCAAATTTTTGTTTTGTCCACACATTTCCTGACGAACAACAACTTAATTAATTTTGTAAAACAAATTCAAATTTCGCTGAACCACTTACAATTTACTAATTTCACCTTTGTTTCTATTGAAGAAATAAACAGGAAAATGAGTTAACTTGTTTGGGCAAGTAATTCGCAAAAGCAAAACTGGTTATGGCACACGTGCTATTGTTTATTACTTGTTATCTAGTTGTGGAACTGAATGATTCACAAAAATATTGACAGTGTAGTCACAACGCTTATTATAATAAAGTACTAGCCAAAGACTAGCCACAAGGTGATATTCTAAACAAACGAAGTTCCAGTTCCTCATTTTGATGCTATTTGCGGTTTTATCTATGTTACAATGCAGCCAGCTGCTAGTTCTACTTAGATACACAGTGTGTATACAAATATTTTTGCAACTGCTATTTTGTGTATTTAAATAGTTATTTGTTATGCAAGGCTGCAAAGTGTTTGTTTGGCGCGAGTGCCTGAATTGAAACACGAGCAAGCGAAGGATTCTATGATTGAACCACGAGCGAAGCGAGTGGTTCAAAAGAAGAATCCTGAGCGTCGCGAGAGTTTCAAGGCACGAGATACTAAACAACTTTGCTGCCGAGCGAAACACACAATTTTTCACCTCACTACAGCGAGAAAAATGGTGGATGAAAGGAAAACAGTCTAATAGTAAATCAGTTTTTTATTCTTTTTCTTCTAAATAAGAAAGGTAAAAGGATCTAAGCCCATACAGCCTAGTCTAATAATCTAATAAGTAAAACAATTTTTTCTGATTGTTCTATCACATTAATTTCTTGTGTATTATACTGTTTTAGCATAAACCAAACAACAATTTTGGTCAACTTTTCGGTTTCCCGACGAGCAATTTCTAAAAACTTTTAATTTTTTTTTCTAATCATAGATATATTTTTAAAAAGAAAGTTAAAAAATCGCATTAACTAGACTCAATTAAAAAAAAATGGGGCGCGTTCTGAATTTGCATCATAATATCCGTTTTTTCCTGCTTGGTTGCTATTTTTGTGGTTAACCAAAAATTAAAATGATTAATAAAAACCAATAATAATATCATTTTTTCTTTTAGCAACGAAAGTTAGCAAATCTTGAAAATAACTATGGAAGTAACGGATTTTAAAATAAATTAATAATGGATACCGGATCGCGTTTCTGAACGTGACATCATGTTTTTTTTTATCGGATGAAAAAGTTAGGGGTCTGATAACAAGTTCGACATTTGAAGTTCGTATATATTATTCCGTCCTTCTCATTCACCTAATTAAGTACTGTTCGTATAAGCGAGACGACCACATACGAAGTTCAAAGTTCTAATTTCTGATTATATGAGTAGGTGGGCAATGGTAGTCATCGTCACGTTCGAATTTCAAAAACCTTTTCCACGCAAGCGGGGAAAAAGCACTTTTCCACGCAGATTTTGAAGGAGAAAGACAGCCTTTTCGAGCAAGTGAGGTGAAAACGTTTTTTTCATGCTTTCGTGCATTCAAAATTTAACTAAGTACATATCAATTCTGATAACTTGAACTTACTGTCCTACAAATTCATGTTCCTACTAATTCCTGATTCATTATTGTTCATGATTCCTGGCCATAGCTTCACTTTTCGGAATTTTCTATGTGTTCTAATTTTCAGTGACATTTAGAATTTTAAATTCATGTTCATTAAAGCTTACATCATAAAATTTGATAGGTATGTTATGAAAACTTACAACTACTTTCATCACAAAGAAATGAAATTGGTATCCGTTATCACATTTCTTCATAATAATGCAATTTAATGGCCGTGGCGGAATGACACGCGCGTTATTTTTACCCCCACGTTTAATTGGTTTAACGTTATTTAAGTAAAATTAATTGGGACAGCCACCTGCGCAAACGCACCTTCCAGACAGATGATCGAGACAGTTTTTATATGGTGAACCTCATGTTTGGACACCTCGTAATTTAAATATTGTGTCGTTATCCTGGTCGCATACTCAAACAAGGAATTTGACGACATACTTCTTCGACGTAATTGGTTCGTTAAGCGTTTTAACCATTAAAGTTGATTTTTAAGTTAGAAACTGGGTTGAGTTAGGTTATGTCAAGTTAGAATACTTAAAGATAGTGTAAAGTTGTACACAAACAGTCTTGTAGAATTTTAAAGAAACCCGTATTTTGCAGATAGATAATGGTCACAGTCAATTTTGCTAAAAGCTTAAACCGTGTCGAAGTTTCTCTACATTTCGTTAGTAAAATGAGACAAATCCAAACAGAAGCTGCCACAGATAAGTTGCAAAACCGTCTGTGACTAACAAACAAAATAGCCCGACTCTAATCGATGTTAGATTGTCCGATACTTCGGACACGCTCTTTCCAACTCGGACGTATTAACCTGCACCGCTATTTTTATAGCAACGTATTATTCTGACTAGTGCTTATTAATTGTGTCATATTAAATATATTATACAATAAAAAGTTATTCAGATGTAGTTTATTGTTACCTATGTGGATTAAAATGGTGATGATTACTAAATATGGGGTTTAATACTGATCTTAAAACAGCAAAATGGTACAAAGAAACATATCCTCACAATTATACATAAGCCATGCACAATCAGTATAATTCTCCATTACAGATTTCCAAAGTGAACGGAAGCGAGTCTTGATTACATGTTTCAGTGGTTGAATAACGCTGCATCCTCACTTTCCACACTTACCAACCGTCAATAAGTAAGAAGCAATACAGCTTTTATTGATTTAATCAATCCATTGTAAACAGTTCTGATCACGTGAAATAGATAGTGCTAATGTTTACATTAGTGTCTATCACCGCTTCATCTAGTTTTTATGGAAAACGGCTGCTCTGAATGCAATACATCAAGACAATGGCTTCAAGTTCTCACAGCATTGTGGCAATATCTTTACTGCGTTCATTATTCGAACAAACCTTTACAGTGGAACGGAACGAATTTCTATTGGATTTGTAAATTATGTAACAAGCCTAACGATAGTTGCGTAAGAGTTGTATAACAGTTGACTAGCGACGCATGAGTGGCTAGAGGATGCAGAATTGCCTATGTCCGCCGGATGGATCGGGTCAGCAAGATTCGGTCGCGACAGTCACCGAGTCCTGCAGCTTACTACACCAACCTGTATTCACACACAATACAGCAAAACATTACTAAAAGTTGGCCCAGATAGATTGCATCCCGACTGCAATGTAACTGCTAACAGCAGACAGAGTGAAATTTTGTTGCTGACTGCAAGGGCTTGCCATGGAAATTATATGGGCAGTCGGTAATTCTTTGATTGCTCTCAGAATGCGGTACAACTGTACTGACCTTACGTATCCGATTTCGGAATCGATTACCAACTAATGCAATTGGCATTGTTCATTTTTTTGAAGCTGTGCTTTTAACACCTTTATTTGATAAAATGGACTATTTCAAGCCACTAATTTGAATATTATGCTTTTACGTAGCTTTGTTAATTAATAATAAATATTTTTTCGCTGTTTGATAATTCGTGAATTTAGACAGAATCCCAATCGCCTTCGTTCGGCTGGCTATAAAAAAAAACGGCTTTGTCTATGGTTTTGTTACATTTGACAGTGACACGTGACAGTTGCCATAGCCAAACTTTTTTTTTTCATTTTTGTGGCAAACATTCGATGCTGGATTCTGTCTAAAAACCCGCCGTTCGGTCAAACAAAGGTTCAAAGTACTTTTACAAAAATATCTGCAATCATAAAGTATTTTTGAAATCGGACAAGGTAAATCGGATAATTGATGGTTTTCCTCGAAATGGTTCTCGAATTGGAGCATACTAAAAAAAATGAACAATGCCAATTAAAACCATTGATGTCAAATAAGCTGTTTTACCTGTAAATAGACGTGAATAGTTTGTCTAAATTGAAGTAGGTCAAGGCGCAAAAAGTAATGAAGTTTCTTAATAGAGTTAAACACAACAATGGCTGATACAGGACGCTCTGTCTACCTTGCCTGCTATTGTGCGTAAGGTCAGCTTGACGTACAGCTCGTTTTTGTCCATTATTATTCACTTAGCCTATGACATTTTCTTAAATTTTTATTTTGTGCTTTCATTTGCTCCCTCTTAGACAGCGGAACATGAACATCTGTTAATCCTATATTGAGTCATGTTTCTTGACTAAAATCGAACGCTAGTCGGCTTTGAATGCATCAATTCAACGTTTATTGCTATGTCAGGGTCTTGTAATCAACTCTCATTATTGGTTTACACAACTAGGGCATCTTTATTAGCAAAGATAAAACAACTCTGTGCTTCAATATGTCAAGGTTCGTTATTAGGTTATTCGCCCTTAACATAGTAATTTCTTTCCTTTGCAGACAAAAATGTAGATGTAAGCAACGTAGGTTTAACCTACAACTACTGACGGACGATGTCAATAGACCAAGCATCACCCCTGGTGCCAATCAAACCGCAAGTGTCGCTTCAGAACAGCGCGCTCATCAAAAATAGCCATAACCGGAGTAGTTTCTGTGGAGCTATTCCATCTCCAACAAACGGTAATGGAACGTTCAAAACTTTTGCCGTCAATCGCAAGAGTTGGAGCGGCAACGTGACGCTTCCACTTCAGCAGTTCAGCCCGGACGCTCAAACTCCTCAACTCGCAACCTTCCGTTCGGGAACTGGGACTTTCCCAAGAAACCGGGAACGGAACAATAACAGTTCCACGAACGGAATATTAACACCTAACGGGAACTCAGTGCAGACGTTTAGAGGAAATGAAGTGAGGAGGAGCGGATGCTCTAACGGCCGGCGCTACGCGGAGATCGGAAACTGGAGTAAAAGGTTAGTGTAGACATGTTTTTGTCAATGTGTAGCTATTGAATCACGTGGACTTATTTGGTCCTATCTAAAATATAAATTTCCATACATATACAAACGATTATGATTTTCGCTAAGCAAGACATTTTTAGGTGATGCTGTAGTTGTGTGCAAATAAAATCGTTTTACAAGTAAAAAGTTTTTAACCGCATTAAAATAAATAGCGCGGCTAGAGGATGTCCCCCAGGTAAATAAAGTAGCTAAGCGTAGCTTGTTCCGCCAACTTTTACTAGGCGCTATTTGTTTTCTCCTTTTTTCATCTCGAGTAATTCTGTAACAAGTTTTTCCAATTTCATTCTCGTCCTCCCTTTCATTTCCTCCCTTTTGGCGCGGCTCGGCTCCTTAATATTACTTTTATTAGCTCAAAACGTTTAACAAACATTGGTTTCGAAATCTAATAATGCTGAGTTTTATTTCAATAAGGGAATAGATAGGTTATTCTGAAAATTATTTTCTTTTACACATTAGCCTCATCGCAATATAATTCTTATTCATTTCTAATTTCATTTTGATCAGCTAATATAAAACGAATCCATTACGTGCGACCTGCAGCAATTTCTTCATGTTTATGCAATCGATGAAGTTGTGCGGAAGACTTATTCGGATGTTTACCACGAGTTTTATCTAAACGTAATCTTCATTATCTTTAATTCGTGGCGTGTAGAAACTTTTTCCATAATTCCTACTCACTCAATTTGGGGCAGACTAAGTCGCTCGATAAGGCGGCGCCTAATAATCTGGCGGTAGTGCCGGGCTGTTTTATTAGGGGCCGAGTTTATCGCGACATGATGCCTCGTCACTAGCCGTGATAGTATCGCTCTCCTATTTAGCAGTTTTCCTTTAGTGCCCATTTACTTAGTGATCTTCGTTTGCTTTATCTTTTATCAGTTGACTCTTTTTTACGGGTCTTTCGAGTCCGGACAGAACTACAAATCCAAGTTATTCGCTTCTAAAGTCTATTGAACCACGTTTTTACGTTTTGAATTATCAACCATAGTAAGTATCGCTAATTCGTTTCAGTATTTTAACCAAAAATTGTATTCATCGAAGCGCGTTTGTAATCCGGCCACTCAAGGTTATATCTCACCCATTGTCTCGTGCTAAGGATAATTTAGCAACGCTTTGCATAAAAGGGAAATCAGATTTTTTGCTACAAGTTCACTGACTACATTATGTTACTTAATATTAAAGCGTTGATTATTTTCCTGTTCTCATTTACTTAAACAATTCAAGTTGAACGAGCTATTAGGTATAGATTATGTAACGTTATGTTCTTTGGTTTAATCTTCATCTGTTAAAAATGTAATTACAGTTTCATTATCTTCTTTGCTTACTTGTTTACTATCAAAGACAGACACCGCAGCTGTGTTTGTTAATACTGACACCAATATCGTACTGGCAGGAGTCATAAGTAACCGCATTTTGCAACCGCATGAGTCATGACTGGTGGGCAAGCCCAATAAAGAGCTGAATGCAGAATCATACGAGTATGATGGAGCACTCAATCATAGCAGTGAAAGTACTGAGATTGGCTGAGGATTTATTCAGCTTATTGATTCTATAATACGGGTTCTGAGATTACGTAAAGCGATACGATTATGCTTGGTAATATTCGTAATATTACTTATCTTTACAGGGAGACACGCAACTGTACAAGCCATGAGTTCTTCTGATCGATGATCGGAATTGAAACGTTTACAAGATTAGATGTATAGAGTGAGAATGAAAAAATTGAAATTTAGTGGCGGCTCCACTCACCAATCTTTTATGGTTCATTATTTTCTTTTATGGCTTGTTATTTTCTTTTGGAACGTTTTGACAAGTTTCAAGAGGTCAATGTCCACTATTATCCAGGGTACAACAATGACTCGTAATATTTTCCGACGGCCATGTTTAAACGGGCAGCGACGACAAAAGGTTGGCGGGAAAATAATTTTCTTCCGCGTAGACAGGACATCTTACTATTGTGAAAGGATTTGGAAGACTATTTTAGCGACTTTGCCGGTTATTAATTAAATACTTTATAAGCTTACAAGAAATACTTACAACATGCTAAGTTTTCTAAATTACATGCATAAGCAGCTTACCATTAACGATAAGTTTAAAATAATTGTAATGTGACCTGAAATGTGTATCTGGGGTTCTCTATCTAATCAAATTAATAAGCCCAAATCCTTTTTTTATAACAGATGCACAAATACATAGGTATACATAATTCATAACAAAAATATGTAATTTACATTTCGTAAATTCAATATTCACAAAACAAAAGAAATAAAAGAAGGAACAGTAACACAATACCAGGCTCAAAGTAACCTCTCACCCAAGCTTATTTGTATCAATTTGCGTATAGGTAAACACGTCGTCGATACAAAAGAAGCAGTACCGGCACCTGCCAGTAATGTTTGCTGAGTAAATAACGTTGCAAATAACGAAATTCGGTGCGTAGCTTTTATATTGAATATCCGGACTGAGGCTCTGCTCATTGCGTATTCGGGACGCATGGCGGGGCATAAATATCCCTGTCGTCCTCATTACAATAACTTGGCCTGTTATGGACGTCCCTGAAGGCTGCAACGGATGCCTGATCCCGTGGGATGTCAATCACTTAGATAATGGAATTCCAGAACGATCCCGACGTTAATTATTTACAGGTTATAAACGTAATATTACGTTTCGTTTGTTTTAGAAACTTCGGAACAGCAATTACTTTCAGCAGCGCTTCCGCGCGTAATCAGCCTTGAAACTTTCTCGGCCGTTTGAATTTGAACCTTGTTTGAACAGTCCTTCATAAATAAAGTTTAACAAAACTACGGTTGCATTTATTTAGGACGCTGAACAAATTCTGGCAGTAACTTTAAATGTTGATGAAGTTCCGAACCCGTTTTCAGTGGTTATAGCGTTAATAAATAAAGCGACTTTGTTTAAATTTCGTTCACTAGCTACGGTAAGTAAGATGAATTTCGAAATTCCGTAGGTGCATTCAGAAGTCGATATCTATGCAGCTGGAAGCCCAACACGGTCTGGCGAGCACGACGCGTTGAACGTGTGGCCGATACCAAGTCCCTACCATCCCTGGCATCGAACAGTCCAGAATGCACTTGTTTGTTATGCTAATTGGTCTGATTTGCACAATAAAACAACTCGTGTACCACTCAACTGTCCTAACGAGTATGCTTGAAGCACATTGCATTGTGATAATTAGTTGTAATTGGTTGGACCGCATTTCCTAATGGTTGTAAATTGGGCTGCCGAGAAGGTGCCAAGATATCTGACTCCTATAATATAAGGCTTAACGAACCAAAAACAATTAAGTACTTACCTTGCTACTCCACAACCACACTTGCAAGACAATGCAAAGAAAATAAGTAAAGGGAAAAGGCGTAGCGTGTATGTTGTACGTGTATGTTGTACTTGTGTATTTGTTTATACATACGTGTTAATATTGAAAATTACCTAAGTAGAAGTTTCATCGTTTTCGAGATATTTTGATTTTTAATTTAATTTTTTTCTTTCTTATTTTGATTGTCGAGCTTTGACCTCTCTGGGGAACAACATTTGGTGACATCTTTCTTTACTTACGTTATTTTTCTATATTTGTGTTACTTATGTTATTTTCCTCTATGCTTGCCCACCAATCTCCCCCTTAAATTAGTCGTACTACTTACGCACACTCTGTATAAGGCTTTCAGTTGCTATACAATAATTTGAATAGCGTCTTTAAGAAAATTGCATCTTATTTCAACTACTGTGTAGTTTAAGATACATTTAAATACAGCGCCATAGCTGCCGAGTTCGCTGACTACTAAGACTGATATAAATTGTAACAGAATTGAATGGCGGGCGCTACCAAGTACAAGTACCAACTCGGTATCTGCAAGCTGTAGCCGTCCATTCATTGACTCCACAATTGGCGCCGTCGCTAATTGTAACAAACTGTTCCTTCAAATGGACTCGACTAAATGCCCCACTTAAAGTACCAGATGTTTCATCACCAGCTTTTACGTTTTATATTCTGTCAAATTACCGTTTTTGAAAAGTGAAACGCCTTCATGCAAAAATGAATAGCCAAGTATGTTAACAATCGTCACTTATGTCATGAACACTGTTTGAGTATTTTCTATTACACAATGTCCTTCTACCTCTTCATTGTACGATAACAACTTCTTACACAATACCTAGATACAGTAAAATCTACAATAGAACAGAAATATTGCATTTCAAAAAAGTGCTTACCTGGGGCGTGATTAATACTTAGATATCTATTTATTTAAATATCATCTTTGCAAACAATAATATTAGTAAAAAGCGGGAAATCCCTGTAGACAGAATCAGACTATACATATAGCACTACTAGGGATTCCGGCGTCTGGCAGCTGATTTGTTGTTCCATGACTCATCATCTCTTCAACGTATTCCTTATGTTTGTTTTAGATAGTTACGGTACCTTCTATTATAATCGCGCTTCACGGCTAATACCATCTTTTGTTTTACTTTAAACTCGTTTAAACTAATAATAATAATCTTTTCTCGTTAAGAACCTGCATTCCATTCCATTATCTCTCTCCGTATCTGATTTTCTTGACCTTGTTCCTAATTCATCTCAAATTCGTTCTACTATACCAGGTCTATCTTTTCATAAGAGACAACCGTGTATAATGCTGAAGGTCTTGAGACAGGTTGGCGTCTTGAAACAAAAACGATAAGAATCCGGACATCGAAACACTTGGCAACAATACCATAGTTTCATGAGCTACGCCTGGCAGGTCAATCAAAAGATAAAGGCTTTAGGCCTGGCCTCGGGCATTAATTAAGACCCGATATAAGCGGATTGACGCCGTGCGATTACTATGTGGCTGTTGCCGTACCATGTCCGCAATTTGCTTTGCGGGTGTTAGGGCCTTGTGCAAGGTCCGTCCGGATCGCTACCACCATCTTACTCGCTAATCCTGCCGCTAAGTAGCAGTGCTTGCACTGCTGTGTTCCGGTGCGGAGAGTAAGACAGCCGGGGAAATTACGGGCACAAGAGGCATTTCATCTTAATCCTCTAGGTTGGCAACGCATCTGCAATCCCTCCGGGGTTGCGGGTGTCTATGGGCAGTGGTGATCACTTACCATCAGGTGACCCACTTGCTCGTTTGCCTTCCTATTCACATAAAAAAAAAAAAAAAAAAAATCTATTTCAATAGACCATTAATGGGTATGCTTGAAGACTGATTGGCAACTTGGCAAGTTTGGAATCATGATAATTGCTGGTCGTAGAATTTCTGATTCATAGGTAATGTCAAAAAAAATACCTTTAGCAACTTATGTCATTTTATTTCTCTTTACTGTTGACTTAGTTCCAAATGTGAATGATGTTATTTATGCTTTAATAGTACATTTACAGATTCATTGCTACATAGTATTAAACAAAGTAGCTTTATGCTTATCTCTTTAAAATTACACAACGGATTTTGATGCAGTTTTTTTAATAGATAGAGTGATTCATGAGAAAAATTTATATGTATAATTCTACGCAGATGAAGTCGCGGGCAGAAGCTAGTATTACTATAAACTACGGTTGCTAAATAATACAGATACACTTATCTATCTATGTCTTTGGTAGCTCACGTTATGTACATACGTCAACGTTCAACATTTTAGACACAAATAAACACATTTAAAACGCATACAATTTTGGTAAAAAGTGTTTGAGAGTGAATTCTATTAGAGAGAGTCGTCAAGGTAACAGGCCTCCCTTCGGCCAGTAAATTTGCAAGCTCTGTCGAAAGCCTGCCGTAATATTTATTACAATTATCTCCGCTTTCCAGTCTGCTGGGTAGTGCCTGCATAGATCATAGGGTGTCGAGTGCCGTGGACGAGGAACAACGAAAGTTCAATCAACTGCTTTAATTAAAATAGTTAGGGAATTTTAGACAGCTCAAATCTGAGGTAGTAAAGCGAGTTAAATTTTGGCGCTTCATTGGGATTTGGAACTTTAGCTCAATTTGAAATTCATTCAATTAATGTGTTTAAAGTATCTGTCGCAGTTTTTTTCATAAGTTAAAATCACTTTGGCCACATTTTAACCATATTTACTGACGAGCACTTGACGTAAACTGGAGGCATAAATGTTGAAATATCCCAGTAAAGTGTTGATGTGTTTTTGGCATCCAGCCAGCAAGGAAAGCGATTCCGTCCGATGCCACGAATTTGAACTTCCTTACCGATAAGAAGTCTGGAATAAATTTATCGAATAATAACTTTACCTTTTATCTTTTCTTTAGATATTCCAAGTGATTCATGTTGTTACCCGTCACAATACATTATGTTTTGTAACATCGTATTTAACCCCTTTCAACTGATTGCTCTCGGAAGAACGGATAATTAGATTCCATTTTCCAATGAAATCATTTGGATGTAATTAATTGGTTGTCGTTAAATCCGCCAAATTGAAAATGTTTTTGTTTTGCCACTGAAACGAGATTTTGCTTTTATTGGAACCCTTGTTTTGAGCTGGCGCTTGAGGGCTAATTTTGGGACTCGATCAAATTATTCGAAGCCTTTCATGGATTCATTCGGCAATTTGTTGAAAGAAAAACAACGGCGCCAATGAAAGGCAATTGCTTTTTGTTTGTCAGCCTTTGAACTTGAATAGGTTTATACTAGCAAAACAATTCCTATGTTTATTTTTCCACTGATGTAACTTATTTACGAGTTGATATTACGTAGAGAGTAAAAGCAATATAAGTACGTATTACGGAATATCGAGGCGTTCCAATAAAAGAATTGCGCTTCACTCTCGGCTCCGAAGCCAGTCAGACGGTCTTTTTGTTGTTTTCAATTGAATCTAAGTGCTCCCAACTTAAAGTCTATTTCGTGACAGAATTGTTTTCAGGTTCGCAGTCAGTATTGGGTTACTGAACGCCCGGGGCGGCTACCGTAAAGCGTTTTATTTTGTCTCATTTTTTGCCGTTTGCTATTTAATTGAGGACATACTGATCTGATACTGTTGTCTGTATTTCATGTCAGTGAATACTTTTTGCTTTTTCAGACCGAGAGTTTTTTGTTTTATTGGTATCAATTCTTATACCTACTAGTATTTTATTGCATTGTTTTATTTTCAACTACATTATAAGGTAGTACTCTGTTTAACAAGTGTAAGAGTATAGTCTTGCTGAACGTGGCCTAGGTCTTGTTAGCTTGCACTCTGTCTACCCCGTAAGGGATAAAGACGTGATTTGTGTCTATGAGAAAGTATGTGTTTGTGAGAAAGTATGTATGTGTATTTACACATAGGCTACTTTTATCCCGGGAAATTATAATAAACTATTATTATTATAAACCAATCCTTTGCAGACGAAGTCGTGGGCAACAGCTAGTCTCATAATAAGACTTAATGGGCCATCCATACAGTATGTCACACATTTGGGGAGGGGGGGGGGGGCGGGGTCTGGCGATTTGTGACATACAAAAAAAATTCCGATTTTCATAGACTTAAACTGTGTGACAAGGGGAGGGGGTCTAGAAATTAGCAAATTGGTGTAACGTACTTTATGGACGGCCCCGATTCACGCGTTCAGTTCTTGCATTCCTAGCTTCAAAACTAAATAGGAGAAAAGTGTTGAAGCTAATCGTACTTCGATGTAAAATCTACTCTACGCGCAAATAGTTAAATGTGTCCGATATTACTCGATTACCGGCACGTTACATAGGGTTGCCTCCCCACGTCCGGCCTGTATCGTTTGACCGCACTGGAGTACTACTGATTGACAGCTATATTCCCTGGACAGCCCTAATTGTCCGCCCTCGTATTACGGAGAATTTAATAAACATGGGCCGCCAGTGCATACAGTTACTAAATTGTTTGCGTTCGCGGAGTAAGCTTTGATTGAAATTGCTAACCGGTTATCTGTAGCTACAGATACCACTGGGCAAGATGAATTTGCATATATATATAAAAATACATACATACATACATAAATCACGTCTCTATCCCCCTCGGGGTAAACAGAACCTGAGGTAAAGCTAAAGGCCACGTTTGGCATGATTGTGGGCGTATAGGTGGAAAGGGGAATCAAAATAGTGATGGGTTGCCAGCCGCATCGCCTATGACACGATTCCTAAGATTTTCGCTCACTCGATTTTCCCTCGATGGACTTTTACCATCTGCGCGGGAAGAGAATCCCTAAAAAAATGAATCCCTACATCCCTTGGTGGCATATCGCGTGAACTGTTGGAAGGATTTCGCAATTTTTTTTTGTTGTGTTCGTTATTTCCAGGAAAGAGTTGTTATGAAACAATATTAAAAAAAAAGAAACAAACTGGAACGGGGCAAAGCCGCGGGCAACAGCTAGCTAGTATAGTACATATATAGTATAAGCATAATATATTTGTGCTGTTTGTGTACTAAAAATACGAAAATATTTACAATTTATATAGATTTAGGATAGTGTTCACATCTAATCAGAATTTTTCCAAGATATCAGCATCAAAACTTTTAAACTTGATTTTATATTTTATAACATAAAGCTAATTGATAGATATTCTCTCCAAATCATAATGGAAGATACTTCAAAGGTTCGGCCCAGTAACAACCTATACTTGACTAGATGCTCACTGAAACGTCCTAAATAAAACATACTTCAAAAGATCAGTAAAAGGGTCCGAGAGGTCACAGCTTTTGAGCTAAAACCTTTTATTGACATAAAGCCTACTCCGGTTCAGAATGGAGTGGAAAGTTGATTCGGTTTGCCGTATTATGTATTGAAGCAGATGCCCATTGTCCATGCAGGGACGAGACGGATGTTTTCTTTGTTTGCTTACATGCCATGCGACCGCAAGTGTGGCGTTAAGAAAATAAACAAATGAATTACTTAATGTAGTCTGATTATTACCAAATACATTGCCCGTACAATAGATGAAGCAGCTCCCTTTGATGCTGTTTATTTCAACGTTCAAACAAACATTTGCAGCCCAGTACAAAAGTTAAGAAAGAAATTACAATAGAGATGACGATTAACATTGTTTTCTGACGAAAACAAAGTACATATGCATTACAATGTGTTGTAACGTTAATTGTTAATCCATCAGTCAATTACATTACATTACAGCAGCGCTTGCAACGTTATTGTTACTGCTGGTTATCATTGCTTTCATAGAGCGCTAACGTGTACAAATTAATAAATGACTATTGATTATTGGTTTGAGTCCGGTAACTATATACACAGACGAGCAAAAATAACACATCACTTTTTATACAATTATTGAAATTACTGGCACGTGAAGTATCCTGTCTTAGCCGTCTAGGCTGGCTACATATCAGCAATCCTCTAGTGCGGCAAGTGTCCATAGGTAACGGTGCTTAGTTACCATTAGGTAACCACTTGCTCGTTTACCTATCTTTTCGTATAAAAAAGTTTTTTTGGCTCTTCAGTGTTGTAGTTTCGTGGCATTAACAGTACATTCAACATTGACGGATTCCAATGGAAACAAACTTATACCTATCCAGTCCCTCGAGTATTACCAAATACGTTCCGCAGAGGAATCCAATATCTGTTCACAATAATGAAATTGCAGTATGAATGCCACCGTGATTTTGATTATTGAATCACGGTTCATATTTTGCAAATTGATATTGCCGGTTTTCTCTTCACTCCGTCGGATCTGTTTGTTTACCGCACCGCCGCCGCAAATGGGAAGAATATTATGAAATGTTAATATTATCATTTTTTATTAAACAGTTTTACGTAAGATAATAAAGAGCACTCAAAACTCCGATAAGAGTTTTTTATTTTGCATGCATCCGCAAACGTTTAGGTAACTCCGTTACATTAATATGTTCTCTGTCTTAACGGACTTTTTTGAATAAAATATTGAACGATATCAAAACTATTCAACCCAAATTTTGTGGCTTATGGATGGTTCCCATATCGAATTTAAGTCCCGTTACTTATATTAACTTTTGGCTCATACCCGACGTTTTGAATTGCCTATATTTTGCAGCAATTTATTTCCGCTACCGATACCCTTCTGTATATTAGACACGTAGTCATTTTTACCACATTGGGGTCACCGCTGAACACATCAAGGATCGAACCCCGGAACGTTGTAGGCGGAGGACCGTTGCTCGACACGTTTGCCGCCTACGGAACTCTAATTAGAGGCCATTGAGAACCGAGGTCATGTACTTACCTACTGTGTTAACTGGCTAGTTTTTTGAACTGTGGTTTGATATTCCGATCACTCAATTGTGAAATACTGATGTGAATGAGTAATTGGTTTTAACGCACGGTTTGTTTTGCTTTGTAGACCCAAAAGGTTCGTGTTGCTTTAATTTAAGTAGTTGAGCGATAGATACTCGAATGGAATTTAAAAATAATAAGCTGTTCATGTGGATTATAAAATGCTTGCGGAATTATTTTCGTACGAAGGTAAACAGTAAATTATTGTTTATTACAGGATAGCTTTTCTTTCTTCGAACAATTAAGATACTTGTCATTAAAAATGGCTGAACAAATAATTATCTGAGGTGTGCAAACCTAAACTTTGCCTTCATATTTTTAGGTAGATAGATTTCACAATAGGTAACAAAAAATACTGACTCAAAAATACCCTCTTAATTGTATCTTTTACTAGACATGATTATACATTAACGTCATACTTATATTCATCTTTATCTAACGTGTAACGTCACAGTGTGCTTCCATGTTATAGATGTAGGTCCAGAAATTAGTGCAATTAAAACACAGTCGCTTCTCAATTCAAAAATGTATACCGACAAATGCTAACCTAAAGCTGTCGCTATCGCCTACAACAACAAAGGTAACCCGACACCAAATCGTACCAAATTATGCCGTTTTGACTACATAATACCGCCGTATGCATATCAAGTACAGGTGAGTGATTACCCAAGTCGATCGCATTAGTAGTGTCACATGTTGTTAGCTTATGTAAATACATGCTTAATGAATGGACTCGGAAATAATGGCCTGTCTTGTCTTGACTTGTCATGGTATGTTCCTGGTTAGTTAGGCGGACACAGATACTATCAATGTGACGTGCAAATTCAGTGTCAAGTATTAATTTTAATGTACTAATAAGTTAGCATAAAAGTAAATCAGCAAAATTATTCGGTTTTCAATTTATATGGAGGTCGTAACTGTAGGTCGGTAAAGGTAAGCACTTACTGGATTCATTCATTTTGACCTGAATTATCTTGGTTTTTATACTAGGTAAATGACAGCTTTAGAAATTTATTTAGTTTTTATATTTACGGGTTTTAACCTGAAACACGAATCTCTTCTAGGGCAGCCGGGTAGTCAGATAATGAGCACAAGAATCTCTTGAATTCCTTCGAAGTTAGTCAGCTATTTCAATTATTTGTGGGTACAACTATAAGGGAATTAGATGTCCATATTTTGAAGGTAATTTATCGATAGTTACCTACTTCTAAAGATAAGTAAGCACCTTGATCAGATGCCAAACGGAAGATTCAAAGGGTAATAATACTATAATTTATTGTTAAAATATTCAGAGGTTCGTATTGGGTACCTTCCGTCGTTAAGGTTGTCTTAATATTTCGAATCACTGCGTTTACATTCCTAACTTAATGTTCCATTGGATAGAGTTTAAAATTATACGGAAAGGTTTCGGCTCAAATCTGCAGGAAGTTAATGCTAAATCACCCCAACGACAATCCCCGAATGGGGGTGATCACGTATTTTAATATCTGTTATTATATTTAGATTGGATCATGGCAGAAGGTATAGGCAGGTGCAAACGTGGAGTGTAATTTTGATCATATAATTTTAAGAAATTAATTATCTTTTAATGTGCTACTATATTATTAATGCGCTTTAAGTAAACTTGTTTCCCAGACAACGCACAACAAATCGCCTATAACAGACGCAAAGAACTGGTATGATATTGAAAATAAGTAAACATAATTTTATATTTAACATTCTCAAGAAAAATATACTGTTATTTATTTAGTTGGCAAAAATAATTATTTTTGGGTTTTGCCGCTGTCGTGTCAAAATGGTTCTATTATCGACAGGTCTATAAACACAAAAAACTAATTATTAAATCTATTTAAAAGTTGACATTATTTCTTTTACTTACTGAACATTTTCACCCTAAAATACTAATTCCATATCCTAGAAACTAAATTGCATCATTTTTCCGATCTTTGCAAGTGTAAACACACCTTATTCTCTTGAATAAATCATGAATGCTTGATGAATACATATTGAATATTATAATATTTTGATAGGTTTCCACTTTCGGATCAATTTAATTTGGCTTGACCGTTTTCAACGCGGGAAAAAGAAATGATTTATGCCCAACCGTCTGTCTGCTTTGTCACTCCATATTTCATACATATTCTTATTTGCATTTTGTTCGGCGTAAAAATGGTATATGGATATAGACTTGTCTTGTTCAGATGTTTCACGCACTTATGATTCCTATAACTATTTTTAATACTTTTAGAAATAGCTTGTATAAACTATCTTAAGTTAAGTGAAAACTTAGCTTGTAGTTTCTGTATAAATGTTAATAAACTAGGTACCTACCATATTTATAATATGATACTAATTATTTGAGCTTGCACGTCCGTTATATATAATAAAACCGGCAAATACTAGTATAAAATAAATATAAAATTAAATTAGTGCTCTTCATCAAGTAAGCAATACACAGTAAAACGTTTACTTTTTTGAAAATGGTACAGAAATTACAGCAACACCCATTCCGAAATACCTTCTTAAACGCAACTGAAACACATTGTACATCAGGTGTATCTAAATTGCAGAGACCTTGTAAATATTTAAATCGTCAGACTATTTAGTTCACAGACTGAAGCGGGTCGGGTTGTGGAACAATCTATTTTTCACAGATCCGAAACCTGAAGTGTAAGTAGAGAACGTAACGTACTGTAATAGGTAAAATGTCGACAAGGCGTATAAACATTCGTGTGCGTCCAAATTAGGTAGATTTCAGCTGCAATCTTGTAAATAAGATACCTACTATTTGGGGTTCCAAGTGAATTGCTACAACAACCGAAGCAAATTAATAAAGCATAATAAAATCCGTAATGTCACAGAACAATGGCATGATAACTAAGTAGAGGACTAAACTTAAGCATTTAGTGAAAGCGCTAGTGTTCATGACCCGTTCCTTAAAACGGCGCAGTATTGTACTCTTTTCTGAATTTAATTCCGTGGGCAGCGGTGACTTACTGCGACACGCTAGCACGTTTACGCTATGTGTCATCCACTGCAACTTTTTTACATGTAACAGTGAATCCATTGTCCACTTTAAACCCTGTTATGCTGGTCGGGATGCCGCTTATCGCTCTGCGCTCACACCAGGGTTCCCTATCGTCTGATGCACGCTCGGTCCATTTCCATAAAAGCCTCTTCAATCTCGCAAAACGTTTCGGGAATTTCAATTCGCGCTTAGCGTTTTTGCTCGACCCTTATAGAGTTTTTTGCACGGTAAATATTGCAGCAAAGTTTAATTAAAACGCGGTCGCATATTGAAATTTGTTAAATACGATACGAGCGGTGAATTGGTGTAGTTTTACATTCGGTGAGGGTAAATCGTGGGGAGAGGCAGCTGGGCTGACACGATGTGTCATCGAAGAGTTAGTACAGGTTTATTCCTCAGAAATTACGAAAACTTCGGATGTGCGATACGAAACGATACCGGAGAACGGTATTTTAGCAAAAACAAGAAATCGGACGAGAAAATAAATAAAATCTTTCACACAAATTTGTTACGATGTTTAAGTACTTAAAGTCAAAAATGTGATGGTTGCGAACTAAGTGTGAAAAGGGAAGCCCTTATTTCATTTGCACTTCTGATTGTTGGTGATTACATAATCATCCCTTCTAATAATTGGCATAGTCGGCCTTTACAAAGATCAGACCTAATACAAAGTAAAGACAGCTTTCTGCGAGCAATAATACGAGGCCGAGAGGATTAGAAACGGTTGATCAAAGGACATCAAAAGAAAAGCTAGCTATACGCCAGAAGCTAACCAGAGAGAGTGGAGCATCGGCATAGTGTAACTATTAATTGGGGTATGACTACCATATTGGCTGCAGCTGGCAAGGGTATGCAAGCAATCTTCAAATTAAAGTAACGGCAACAATCGCCTCTAAGTGCTCTTGATCTATTACGTAAACAACTTAAAGGAGCGGCGACTAAAGGGCAGTACTCACAATCTCTTTCGAAGGTTCAGTTAGACTAATAGTCATTAACACATTTTGTTTTACATTCAAATTGACGTCTGTCAACACTTGCACTGGTAAGGTTGATAAGTAGTTTATCGCAGACAACGTATGCGACATTTATCTCTTTTACACATACGTGGTTAGAAAGGAATGCCAAAGTGCGAGAATTCTACGATTCCCTGGATGACCCGGAATCCGTTCCTCATACAATAGATAGAATTGGTGTTAAAGGTTTAGTTTGAGAGGATGGGCTCCATGATTAATTCAGGAATTGTTTCGTATAGCCGACGTCGTGAACTAGCTATTCGCGAATGTTGTTTCGTCAAGCATTGTTAACCTAACGCATTGAAACTACCGTTCCGCGTCGAATAAATATGTCATGTACAGTTTCATGACGTTTCCTTCAAAAAAACACGTTTTATGATAATTTCAAATATTAAATTAATGTTACTATATCAAGCAAAGTGTCAAAATTATGAATTCTAATTGTTGATGGATACTTGGAAACAACAGCCAGTTAACCGCATTCAGTTGTATGATTTTTTTCTCTTTCTTTCTTTCTCTCTCTCTCTCTCTCTCTCTCTCTCTCTTAATAGTAATACCATAATCTGTCTCACCTGTGAAATTTCAACAGCCCATAACTCTCGCTAAGCTAATACGCAATTCGTTCCAATTTCGTCCAACAGCTACAAAAATTTGCCTCTCTAGTCTACCACAAAAATCGAGTACAAACTAGAAAAAAACCCGACAGTTATACTTTGTACTTACAGTGAGTTGCACCAAGTTTAACGATAACTATTACTGATGATTTTGACGTAAATATTATGCATAAATCTCTTATTATGGTTACAGTTACCGTTAAAGTAACTCAGTGCAACTCACGCTTAGTGTTTGTATCGTACAAAGGATGTGCGTCGCTTTCCATATAAGTTTTCGATAGAGCGCAGTATCGACAAAGCTATCACTAGTTATCGAAACGTCCCATGTTTCGAACTAAACCGTCGCATATATCGTGATTGGTTATCGGCTCTCTAACTCTATTAGCCAGTTCGTGCCAACTTCGAACATGACAATGTTGGCAATTCATAGAGCATTTTCCGCAGTCATTTCAGACTCGACTAGTCGAGTTAAATTAGTTTGCGTGGACAGTAATTAGCGGGAAAAATTGCTATTTTCATTACGTGCTACACAGACGTGTATTATACCCACAATATTTATATCCATTCATGCATGTATTTCACATGACAGTGCATCTTTTGCTTTATTATTGCTTAAAACGCGAGTGCTTTTCACGGCGGCTGCTTCCCTAACACGTTACCTTTGTAGCTATGAAACAATACATCTGTCAGTGCCATACCTTACCTTCCGGTTACGATACCCTAAAGTCGACAGCGCGTATCGAATCGACACAAATATCAAAGATCGTGTGCACACGGTGCTAAAGGTCACTAACCCCGATGCGGGCACCGAATTCAGTAGCCGATGGGGACATCAATCCGACGCCTCTAGTCTTTATATCTCACTAAGAAACTGGGAGACGCGGTAGTCCTTGGAAAGGGCAGACAGGTTAAAAATACTTTCTTAGTCACATACGAGCATGAATGACCGACTTAACAAGATTGTTTAGATTCTTAAGCACCTATTTAAAGTTTTATAGCGATTTATAGCGTAAACTATTTTAAAAATATTTTAATATAAGCGCAGTTACAACAACGTTTAACAGTGATGAAAATGACCCTCAGTAATTTATGCCAGAAGGTAATATCTCAGAAGACACGCAAGAGTTTGCTTGCTATTAAACAATACTTGAAAATATTATTCATTCTAATTACGCGTTCTTGGCATTCTGATGATCATGATCATATGATCTGGCAATTTACTTTCTATTGATATAAGATGGGTACGCTTTAGGCATTAACCATCCATTCAAAATGTACGACTGCTGTTAATGAATCAAATTAACTATCACAAACGTGACTGAATCGATTCGATCTACCATTCAATTAAACACGCTTCTCAAAATCTATTAACGATAAGTGTTAATAAAAAATATTTCATGGTAGAGAGGCCAACAATACAGCATCAAATAAAATTAACAGCCCTTGATCTTTCTTTAAAGCTACATTATAATTCAAAAAAGTGTTTATTGTGACGTTAAAAAATGTAGAAGCCTAAACAGAAATAAAAAAATCCAAATTAAATGCTGATTATTCACGAATAAGATATCAATGTAACAAGGCTGAGTCCGCTCTTCAGACGAAATTGCTTTGACCGCATTTACTCACGGGCTATAAAGTTACCTGTTGAGAACTCCCTGGAGACCCCTCAAAGGAATTCAGGACGAAGCTAAATTGTCTTACTTAAGTAGCGCAAGTAGCTACATCAAAGACGTTTGAACTGTGAAACTGTTTACACAGCGGAATTATCTTCAAAATTACGACTCTAGCCTTGTAGATTATTTCTTTAGTAAAATTTAAAATTCTACGCATATTTACAGGACACATAATTACGCAATTATTGCATTAACGAATTCAAGTGCGCCATGTGATAACGTAAAGCTAAGTTTACTGACATACATTTTGTTTTTTCCACAGGTAATTGCCGGCATACCAGTCCGATGTTAATTGTTCGTAAGTAAAACCACAGTGTGAACTGACAGCTTTGATGATACTCAATTCTGTATTAACAGCACACACATTGTCACCCTGGCTTAGAGTGATAACAATAAAGTTATCAACTGAAGCCATGTTCGTTAGAATCACTACTGGTATTTCCACCACCGACGCTTTCAAGAATACGTCTCCTTAGCTAGCGGAAACTGAACTGTGAATTTAAAGGGAAAGTGTTAAAATTGAACCAGCACCAGTTGGCTTAATTTTGTTTAGTAAAATGTGTACTCTTATGAAGCGTAAATAAGGTTGGAACATCAAAAGCAACCCGATGTCTGCATTAGAAGTGTCGCAACTTGCCCTATCGAATGTCACAGACATGCGCTATCCACATAAAGTGGCTAAAACAAGGCCTCTTGATGTCGCTGCGCCATGTAGGAAATGCATTTATTTTAAATAGCTGTCGTTTAGATTAAATTCCAAACGTAAGTTTATTGGATCGCCATCTTGAACTATTATTATAAATAACTCGTGGAATCTGTCGAATTATTTTGTTCAAAACGCATTCTTGTGTCTAAGTTTAGCGCGATCTCGAAATACTCAGACAAAATCGATTGTAATATATTGTGAGTCTCTATTAAATGTCTACGACTTCATAACTTAGAAATTACTGCAAGGAATTCAGTTGATAGAGCAAAAACGGGCGTCTGGAAACAACCTCGGTTGGCAACTTTACTAATTCTTATTCAGCGCTTTTTGTTCTGGTCTACAAGAATGGCGTTAGTCGCGTTTTTGTTTTGCGACACCAACTTGCCTTGCAAATTGTGTTTTCTTTTCTATAAAACTTTATAAACGTCTGGTTTATTCTCGCGGCTTTACCCTGGTGGAAGGATAAAAAAAATTGCTGGTTTCTTATCCCGTGAGAATTTAAAAGATTATAGATTCTAGATTCTTCTATTCTGACTTCGGTAGTTAGCTGCGTCTTGTCTGTAATTTTTTATTTAAGTACTGTTTCAGATAGGGTGTAAAATCAGATTTTTCGGTTTAAATTTTTTTATTGAATAGTTTTTAAATTTATTTTGAAAGGGAGCTAGTCGCATGTCTCCACGTAACCCTCCCAATAGCCCCAAGGACCTGCCAGGCGTATTAGTTTGACGAGCGTCCTTGCACTCCCCCATACCCTTTTACAATCTATTTGTAAGAAGATGAGTATATAATTTTCCCCCAACAAGGATTGAGGCGGCATTTTTCATTCCCTGCAGGCAAATGCTACCCTAGCAGGATTTCCATTCACTGCACTGTATTTGCTGCAATGTGGGGTTTTAAACATCCTCTTTTATGCCTAAAGACATTTGCGTCAACTAACTTTGCTCCATTACCTTCGACGTAACTACTTTTGTTTAATTCCGAAATATTCTAATATAGCATGGGCTGTAGACCGCGATTACCTTTTTAACAATATTCCTGAGAAAATAACGTCTAATGTAGTTAACCTTGAATCATTCAAATCTATGAAATATTTAACCAATATGTTTTTATGAATCTAGTAAATGATCAACGGCAGAGTCCTAAGACATGTTTGCGATTTTAATCATTGCTTACACTGTTTACTTGTGGTCGTTCGGTCAATAACCTCGTTACGACTAACAATTATGCAGTTGTTTTCTGCCTTTTATTATCAATTAATATTTTTACCTATTGCTATTTATGTCTTAGATATGTCATCAATAGTAAAAATACTTCCTTCTATTGAATAGCGCGTGGCATCGTTACACGATATAGTGAGGCGTGTCGGTTGCTACTTCGATGAATACATTGAATTATGAGTACTTAAAAAATGACCTATATAATATTATGAATCCTAACAACTATTTTACAGTTTACATTCTACAATAGCGATCGTTGATAGCTTCTAATGGAGCCGAGATCGTCGATGAAAGTATAATAAACAACATAACACAACCTGTCTAAACAAAATAAACCGTTCCACATTGATTTATTTTTATTATTCTGAAATATTTTACTTCTTATGCGTGAGCATTTCCGAGAGAAATAATTGTGCAGTATAATTCAGATTTATTCTTAAGATGTTCACTTTTATGTCTTAAGATTTATTTATATTGAGGTAATAAAAGCATTTTAATTTACTCCATGCTCGAAGGAAAAGTTAGAAATTTAAATGCCAGGAATAAAATTTAGATAAGGAGTGTCGGATACGTCAATCGATGTTTCTGATATGGAAAGTAGAGACAGTATACATTCTAAAGTGAAATAATTTTATCCTTATTGATTGGAAACCATTCAGGAGCATTTATATATTGTATCATGAGTTTTTTTTAATTATCCTTCACAGTTTCGATTTTTGCTGCCATTTGAAAAATATTTGTCTTGATTAGTAATTATGGACGACTTTCTGTTTTTGTCTTTACCTATAAAACGAACTTGTCTTTATATTTTTACTATTTTTTTTTGTAAATTGTATCTGTTTCTTTATATTTGTACAATAAAGCATTTACTTACTTACTTACTTGCTTACTATTGAAGTTTCTTTATGTGATAGTCCTAATTATTATTTGTAATTTTCAAATACAGACATGTGTCACATTTTTGCCTTTGTCTTTCTTTCTTTCTTTATTAGTGCACTGTGTTAAACAATGTTGTTTGAATACTAATCTCACGATTTTATCGGACAGTATGAAAACTGCATTTCTTTTAGCACAGCAAGGTCGTTATTGCTAAACTTCAGGTTAGCGGTCACCGTGCTCTGATAACTACCAGAGTAATTAACATTGAACTGAACACTACATAAGCAGAAGAATTTACAATTAAGGTCAGTTAGAATGAATGCATAACCGAGTAACAACAAAATTACATGCGCGGTTTAATTGATGTCATACATGTTGTATTTTGATCAATAACTATACAAATAAGAACAATGTTAAGGTTTATAATGATCCTAACAAAGGTGCAATAAGAAGGGATGTTTTGAAATTCGCGCGTGATGAAAAACTAGCTTATTTTTTATCTTTACACGAAGGTAAAGCCACAGATACCAGTAAGTCTATAATGAGTATAATTATGCCTAAAATAGTAACTGACCAATTACCCAGAACTATTTCTTAATCCCCGTCGATTAAATTTACATATTTTGTATGAAATCATCAGAATCGTATTTGATGACATACCTACATGATTTTATCAATAAAGTTCTGCTTTTCACATCATCTTTATTTGTTAAGTTTTATTAATAGCACAAACTCTTTCATAATATTAAAGGGCCATGTTTTGTCTTAACATACCTCTATTTTGGTATCTTCAGCAGATCGTAAAATATTCAGCTAACCTTACAGACAGTCTGTACGTGCGACTCACCACGGGGCACAATATTTAAACCCAGTTTGATAAGGCACGAAAATTCGTACAAATAGCATTTACACTGCGGCACTCGATAGCACACTTATATCTCGGTAGCTCCATGGCCCAGCAATGTAACTGGTACTAGTTGGAAAGTTTTCACTGCAAGTGTAAACGGGGATTTAAGAATGCTCGTTCCTTGTGTCGGCTTAAAACTTGCATGCCATTACAGCTGCTCCTTTAAATTTCACCTCCATCGACTGTTATTATTCCCAGAAACAAAGCTTGGCTGATATTTCTCTGTGGTCACAGAAGAATTAATCAATAGACTGGAAATGTACGATTTGTTTGTGAAACAAGTCATCAAAGTAATGAGCTTTCGATGAACTCTAATTCTCCGCCTCGAGATCATGCAATATATTAGGGTAATGTAGTAATACTATAGGGTAAGCAGATATCGGGGGAGATCGATATCGATTGTGCATACTAGTAAATAAAACTAGCTCATTAAAAAAAACAATTTCAGGGCACTAAAACGAATGTCTTCCAAAAAGAGAATAAAGAATATGGAGGGTAGGTCTATTGCAATAATATTATCCTAGTACGGTATTAATTAAAAAGTCACTTATCCGTTGCCGAACAAACTTGATCGTATTACCACTCTATTGAATAATTTCTGCATAGTTGTGGTTGTTATTTAGGTTAACCGCATGGAGATAACAGCCTCAGTAAATTCATTAATTGTACAATGGTCATTCATTGTCAGCGTCAATTGTAATAATAATAACCAGCTGTTGCCCGAGTTACGACTATGTCTCGAAGGAACTTAGCATTTTGCCGGGAGAAAAAAATCCCAATATTAATCAGGGATTATGTAGCTGTCTATTATTGATGAAAAAAATGTTTAGATCGGCAGAGTAGAGAGATACAAACAAAAAATCAAGCAAAACATTATCTGCCGTAGGTACTCAAAAACATTCTTGTTCTCTTTATAAAAGGATAATTAAGCTGAGTATGGACCGAGTGTAGTCAGCTACCTAAACTACTAGTATACATATAAAACTACTACTAGTATGCCTTCAGTTATTGTCAAGCACGTAATTTTTGAAGGAAGCTAATATATTAGAGAGAAATTCAATTTTCCAGAAACAGCTCGTACGACGGGCTATTATTCTTCTGTGAAGTTCGTAAAACTGTCGCTAGAGTAGTTTCTTCGTGTAGCTCACACTGTCACCGAGTCCCTACGGCACACTATATTTTAATGGGGATGTATGAGTTTACATGAGTTTGTAGAATGCGTGATATTATTTTAATAGCGTGTCTATTGCTAATACTGATCATCTAATTCCAAAAATAATTAGTTACCTACTGTTTTTCAACATAAATTTTATTGAGTATTGATCATGAAGATAACTAATTTACAATTATTAAATAAATTATTAAAAACTTAAGCTACTAAAAATACACCTTTTAAGAAATAAAATGTTAATTACCCTCCCGCAAGACGGACAAACAAACTGGTGATGATCGTGGGAAGTCAATAGCTGCAGATAGCACGAAACCCATCATCGTGAAGTTCCTGTCGTAAGGCATAATGTTCAGCTATCTTCCAGCTAGTGTAATAACGATGATGATGAAGAAAATAAATTTACAGACGCTAAAATATTTTAAAATGGCACTGGAGGGCATACTTCCCAGGAACCAGGCAGCGTTTGCTCATTAGATGGCTAGGCTCAGACGCTTGCTTTCGGTGCGGTGGTTATTATTCTGTTGATCTTAAATCACAAATGCATGTTTTTTTTTGGTGTATATTGCATGTTTTTACAATTCAATTTAATTTGTAATATTATTCGACATTGCTATGTGTCGGAGCACTGACCGTTGCCTGTATTTTGTAATCCATTGTTCACATCATTATTCAGCGCACGCATACTAGCCTTTGTTTGAATATTTGCTAAGGTTTTTCTCAACAGCGTACTTTAAACAGCACATTTTCCATGCGCAGAGTTTATTTAATTTAGAATTGCGCATAATAAATGTACTTCATTACGCTTGTTTTTACAACCTTTTCATTAGATTACAATTAGTCTTTGATTTTACCTTAGTGTATTGAAATTTTGTTACTTTACGATATAAATTGTGGATTTCCCTTCTAATTTTCTCCAGATATGGTTCGATTGTGTTCCATCAGACCGTGACGAAATCGACTGGCCAATTTCCAAAACTATTCGGTAGTCACGTGCAGCCGCATGTAACGCTATATTTCCTACTTTCCTTCATAATATAACGATATTCGAAAGCCATACAGTTCTGCGGTTATGGTCGGCTGGAACAGTATACGAGGGTGCCAGCACCTGGCCCCAACCGCCGTGCACATCACTGCTGCCATATGACGCTTGATCGATACCATTTACCTCGTCTGGCCGTTTTATTGCCTTTAAGTCCATTAATGTACCATTTTGTATACTCTTTATTGCCGAAGTTTGTGAATATGCCAGCACTTATAACTAAGTTGCGTGATTCGTGTCAATCTTGCATAGTCAATGAGGTGATGAATGCGTGATTTTTATAAATGTTTGTGTTCACATTTTCCTTGCCACTTTCAAAAAGTACGAGTTACTTCGCGATATCGTTTCTACACTTTAATTAAATTCTTCTAAAACACGTTTACTACCTACTAACGTAAATATTTTCGACGTGGTTATAAATTTATCCGATAATTGTTCTCGTTAGTATCTTATTCACTTGCCTGTGCGGCTGTCGATCGTCTCCCGGTGTTCGCATTAAGGTCGCAAAGCGCGCGTATTTATTTTAAAACGCACCAGTACATCGCTAGACATTGCGTGTGTTCCCGCGAGTCGCACGCTCTCATCTTTACGATCATTGAATATTGAAACAACTACACGATCAGAATACAGCTCCTAATACAACGTGTTAGGATCCTCTTCGATAGTATGTTTATCTTTGCTAATCGCTGCGCCTAATTACTCTACAGTGACGGATAGAGCCGCGTGCCGTGCGAAATTCCTTTGAAATCTTTTTAAATTGTTTAGTGCAGTCGTCTGTCGTACTTGCGTCTCGTAGCATCGTCTCTGTGTCCTTAAAACGTATGTTTGTTTTATCTAGATTACGTGTGAGATTGTTAACTTCAAAATCAGTGAAGTGATGTGTTGGTTTTGACGTGACTGTGTTAATTTTGTGTTTTCTGAGTTCATTGATACCGTGGTAAGTAGGTTACTGCAGTTTGCCGGTAAAATTATTGGAACGATGTTTATCGCCTTAGTACCACTGGATTAACTCGGTTAATGTTATTACATTCTGAAATTGAATTAAATTCTACATATTATACTGTATTTATTATTATAAATTAATAATTAGAACGAGATTTCAATTCACTTCTTTACTACGGGATGTCAGTTTTATGATTTCATCAATTATGACATTAATTTGACTTACTACACTAGAGCCATTATAACTTATGATATTTTAGGCCTTATAAATTAGCGTAGACTCTCAATGCTCTGACCATAAATCACCTGACGCGGTGCAGTTTGTCGATTCGTCCGAGGCATTCTTTACAGGTGGCTGAATTGTGGTAGCTCCGCGTCTTGCTTTGTTCAGTCATCTTTACTCTTTAAATACTTACACAAATTAAGTAGCTTGTTCCTCGTACATAACCAAGGTACATTACCAGCACTGGTAAAACCAACGTAAGATGATTAGTTTGTATTAATTTCGGCCACCCCTAAGCCGCGAACATGTTTAGTCTATGTTTTATCTTATAATGTCCTAGTAATGTAACTTGGTTATATACGGGGAACAAGGGCATAAATTGCTCTTTTCGTTTGCTACTAAACAGTTAATTATCATTATCGTAATCTGTTTTTTAAATAAAGATCTCTTTTTAAATAATCGTTTCAAGTTGGTGATCACATGATTACTCAAGTCAGGAAACATTGTCGCACCGTCTGATTTATTATTGAGATCAGATTCATAATTAAATCTCTGCCGTTTGCTTTAAGCTGCACCGACGCCTCAGTTTCCGAAAACGTTCAAAATTTTCCGACCAATATATCATCCCTTGCATTCTAAGAGGCATTGCCGTAGGGCTCATTTTACATAAATATTTGCAATTAAAATTAAGCTCCAGCACCCTATCCTTGCTATTATTCAAATTGCACGCCACAGGAGACCACAGAAAGTTTCAAATTAATTAAGAGGGTCATAAGACGGCCCGTTAAGGAAACAATACTAACCCCTTGGCTTGCGTCCTTATTTATAACGGTCTGGAGGACTATTACAGACGTGGCCCCTGTCATCATCTCATGGCTCCTAGACTACCCTCGAGTACAAGTAATAACATAATTGCTGCCTATCGTTATTATGTGTTAAACTTTACCGTCTGACTGACTTATCTTTCCCCGTCAAACTGCTAACTACAGAAGCATAGAGTTCATTGACACCTTTGCAAACGAGGAAAAATGCAATGAAATAGTATAACCAGCAAAATTTACTATTAAAAAAATGCAGTCAAAGCTCACATCATCGTTGGGACTTTCGTAGGTAGAAAATTAAATATCCTGTTTAAAATTCATGTGCGAAATGCATCTGAATAGCGTGACGTCTAACAAATCAGTCTACTGTAGAGGAATAGGAATCCTTTGTATTCATGTTCGCACTGCACTGAAGTATTTGCAACCCGAGGATTATTATTCAGCAAGATTAAAGAAGAAGACATCCCGTGTAATAGTAATAGTAATAGTTTTAGTATTAAACGCTGTTGACGAACCATTTCAAAACGCAAAAGAAGTTCAGGCCCCTACCAAAATTATCACAGCAACAAGACATAAATGTGGGTTATATAATTATTTAATTATCTAAAAGTAAATTACACAGTAAAATATAATGTAATTTTTTTCCATTCCAAAGAGAAAAAAAACTTTATAATACTATAGTGTTGCCTAAGTGAAATTCCTACTTTTGATATCGGCTAACGACCAGCGCTTCGGCCTGTAGCACTGTGTCTAAGAGTGTTTTGCCGTTGTCGACAGTCTGGTACGACGACGCAAGTGCTGTTATGAGGAATGCCATGATAAATTATGCCACTGGCTGACACAAATTAAGAGCCAGCTGTTAATATAAAAGCAATTTCAAATTATAAACATTTTTTATCGAAAAAATCTTTAGAAAATAGTTTTGCCTAAGTGCAAATCCTCCTCCCATTAACTATGACTTTCCTGGATTCTAGTTTTGGTATCTGCCAACGCTTCGGCTTGTAGCACTGTGTCTGGGAGCGACTTGTCGCCTGTGTCTGGCACAAGCAATGTTGCAAGAGCTGCTATGAGGGACACCGCGCTGAACAAAACCGTAGATAAACCCGCCCAGTAGTTCCTCTGAAAACATAGATTAAAATTGTTACCCAAACCGCCATTTGCCAAAGTCATTTATAACTTCAGTTGAGACTGTACTTTGTAATTGGTTTCTTATAATTTAAAACAAGTGCAAATTTAATAAATAGAAATTCGTCTTGTGGTTTCCTAGAGGAATTCACCCTGAGAGATTGGAAATCATACAATTTGTGATGAAAAAAACAACACTTTGGTTGGCTAGCCCGAGTAGAAGCCAAACATTAGTGTACTAAGTAAAAAAGACGAGGTAATGTAATGACTGTACTTGTAACGGTGGGCACATAAAACAAAGAGACAGTTATGATTTTGTTTAGTTAAGTACCTACCAATAAGGGAGTCTGTGGTGCAGCCAGACCACCAATCCGCCCCACAGACGAGCAGAGCGCGTGCATCGAGTTCCTGGTGTACGTAGGGAACAGTTCAGAAGTGAAGATATACGTGATCGTGAAGAACGTGGTTGATATCAGCTTGCCCACCATGTAAGTCGATATATTAAGCCACAGAAGATCTGAAAAACAAATTAGATTTCATCATCACCATCATCTCCAGCGCATATACGTCCCACCACTGGGTACAGCCCTCGTCTCAGAGCGAGAGGGCTTGGGCTTTACTTCCCAGGCGGGCCCAGTGCGGATTGGGAACTCCACACACACCATTGAATTGCTTTGCAGATGTGTGCAGGTTTCCTCACGATGTTTTTCCTTCACAGAAAAGCGCATGGTAAATTTCAAATGTTAATTCACACATAAATTCCGTAAAAATCAAAGGTGCGAGCCCGGGATTCTAACCCACGACAGCCACGACCATTATCTTGAGAGGCTCAGGTCAAACCACTAGGCTACCACGGCTTAAGAAAATTAGATTTAGTGATTATTTATTAAAACTGTTTTTCTCAAAATCTATTGACGTACATAAATGAATTGCGCAAAGACGTGGTGAATAAACACAACATCACTATAAAAGCTAATTATTAAAATTACAACACCATCAACTATGAGAAAACGCGAACTTTTTGTTTCATTTTTAGCAAAGATAACGGGTTGTACAACTTTGTATAGAAACTTTGTACATCAGTGTATATTTAAAAGTGTAGGTATTCTTTTAGAAACGCGTTCACTTACTATTAGGTATAAACGGTTGAACAGCACAGAGCACCCCACAAGCCACAAATGAGAATATCAGCGGTGATTTTCTATTAAACTTATCCATTAAATATGCTGCGAAGATATTGCCCGGTATTTCCACAACAGAGGCTAGGCCATAATTAACAAATTTATTCCCTTTCAAAAACACAGAATTTATTGACAATCCGTGGCTTACAAAAGTCGAAGTAATCCACCATGTAACGCAAGCAAAAAATGATTTCAGAAGAGTTCTTGATTTCAACGTGGCCGATAGTACTGTTCTGAAGTTCAAACTTGCATCCTCTTCACAAGAAAGCATAGCAGAGATTATCTTTTATTTGTGTTTTGTTATTTTTTGCTGCTTTTTCAATGATCTTCACTGCTGTTTCTGTGTTTCCTTTACTTAGTAGCCACCTGGGACTTTCGTCTAAGTAGTAGAATGCGCATATAAAGAGTAGTGCTGGTGCATACAACAGCCTTAAGAAAGTTCGCCAGTAGGAGATTAGCCAATACATGAAAGGGAATATAATACCACCTATAGATAATCCTATTTTACACGTTGTGGTAAAATTGACTCGCGACTTGGTTGCCACCAATTCTATTGCTGCAAAAATGGAAATGTGTTTTTATCCTATTAGATTTGAACAGTTAAACAATGAATAAAGGATTACAAGTGCATTAAAATACTTATATATACAATGCTTACGATTTTTTCGTACATAACATGTATAAAGGAGAGCTGGGATCTCCAATTGCGGCTTCCATGAATTCTAACAGCACGTAAATCCAGTAAATTTTGATGAAACTCTTTAAAAGTCCACAGATCCCACCTATTACTCCAATCATGATTATTAAAGGTTTCCTTCCTAATCTACAAAAAATAAAGCAATCATCATTTTATTCCAACTTAATTTTTATAATACTTGCATAGGTAATCGTATTGTACTGTATTCCACTTGATAAAGGCAATGTTCAACTTACTTGTCTGAAAGTGGTCCAACTATAAGAAGGCCGACCATATATCCAAAGTTATGTGCAGATCCCACCAATGTTCTCTTCCAATCGTGACAGGCTAGCTGAAACTACAAACACACCACTCGTATATTGTTTTAAAGTAATTACGCTACTTTGGCCACTTATTTTTAGCTTACCTCAGCTGCAAAACTGTTTGGGTCATCGTAAATCCATCGCGTGCATAATTCAGGGTTTTTACACCACGATATTGTATTATGCGCATTGCTAACGTTAACATCACTGACATTGTACTGAGTATCGGAATCATCAGCACAGCTGAAAATGGCACGGATTGGCTTAAATGTAATAGGAGGTATAATAATAAATATTGTATTTTTAAGTCACGATTAGATATTAATACTTGCTTGTACCGAACTGCTTCTGTTACAAACACGTGGTTATTAAATATAATTCCAGAATATATCATAGCCAGGGTAATCCAAACAGCTTTGACGACATGGTAGCGACCGTACAAACTGAAGTTAACCAACACATCATCCAGGTACACTTTGTCTAATAGAGACTGCGACATTATTGCAAAAATACATTACAATTACAGGTGCATACAGCACAAGCCAACATTTATCGTGTACTGCAACTGACTGGCGAAAGGACACAGTGGCGTACACACATACCAGATGGGCAAACATACGCATACGCACACACGTTCACTCAATTATAATAACGTGTTTGTTCACACTTGATAATTTAAGACTTATAAACGTATGAAACTATTTTATCTTTCTACATTATTACGACCTAGTTTCTGGGACACAAGCATTGATTGGTCGAAAATGCATATTTCGGAGATTTAGCCATAGACTTAGACTATAATGCTGCAAAACGCAAGCAACACAAATGGCAGCCATAAATGTTTAATCTACAGAGTCTAGTTAAAGAGCAATGTACCGTTCGGAGGCGAGTTTTAGTACTGTCCATTTTATGAGCTAAGTACCTTGTAGAAAAGTATTTTAGTTAAAGATAAATATGCCATTTCAGGGTAACTAGTTCATTATAATATGTAATTACCTAATAAGAACTCCATGTGAAGGATAGCTAAGTTAAAACTATTAGGTACTTGATTCTAATTGTGCTTACTAAAAGACACGATAGTCATTCGTTCATTTACGAGTAATCATTTACTGAGTTATAAAGGTTGTTCTGTATGTAATTGCATTTTTAATTTTTAAGTTCTTAAATAAATTTTTAACCATTTTTGATAGGTTTTAACTACATAGTTCACACTTGTAACGCTGATCCATAATCGCGAAAATGCAAAGAAATAAGAAACGTTTGTATAAAACCGTGTACAATTTATCCATTTTGGACGTACAATATTTAGGTAGGCAGGTACCTATTTATTATTATAAATTGTTTATATCTTTATTTTAATAATTTGTACAAAAGTATTCATTTAAGTTATAAGAGCACACACAAAGTAAAAAAATCCATAAGAAACTACAACAATGCCTGTTCTGTGGTCATAGTAATTAGTGGAATGAAATCGGTTTGAATTTTATTATTTATTTTACTTATCTTAACATAACAAAAAGATAATACAGATGTTATTTTTAAACATGTTATTAAATTGACTAATTTGATAATTTTATACAATGATATGACATTAATTTCATAATCACAATATATCTGGTTATGTTATTAAAGTAGATAAGCACATACGTTAATTCTCCATACGAGAAGTTAGTATTTCCTCTCGCTCTTCAAAAAATTCTTCGACTTGCTTGACTGTGTCCGGTAGTGCCTTTTTACCCGTATCTGGTACTAGAAAGGTCACAAGTCCTCCCACAAGAGACGCTACACCAAATAACATTGCAGGCAGCCCGGGCCAGAAAACAATCTGTAATATTTAAAACAATATGAAGGGGACAGCGATAATATGGGAGGCTACATTTTATTGTTCATGGCCAGACAGCGTTGAATACCTACTGTTGACGACGGAATTTAAAAGCGTTTCCGCCATGGTTTAAAAGGTTATAATAACACGGAGTAACACACAAACAAATTAACCAGAAGCCTAAATACAGAACAGCTGATGTTTTTACTAGCAACCTAACAGAGCAACTGTCTTGGAATTTGATGTAAACACAAAAGAAAGGTAGGTATTTTAAAATTGTTTTTTTTCATGCTGGTCTGGGAGTGAACAAAAAACATAGAGTTTACCAGTTGCTTCTCTTCCCGCGCAGATGGTAAAAGCCCATCGAGGGAATGGGCGAAAGTCTTAGGAATCATGTTATAGGCGATGCGGCTGGCAACCCATCACTGTTTTGATTTCCCTTTCCAGCTATACGCCCTTAACTATGCTAAACGTGGCCTTAAGGTTTCGTTACCTTAGGCTCTGTCTACCGTAAGGGATAAAGACGTGATATGATCGTGATGTATGTAAAATTGGAATGTACAATATTGAGGTAGTTAATAATACAAACTATGAACTAAAAGGAGGGTCCAACCCAGCCAGTCGCCGATACTTACCAATAATGGAGTTAGTGGTGCCGCTACACCACCAAGCCGCCCCAAACCAGAGCAGAACGAGTACATAGAAGTCCTCGTGTACGTAGGGAAAAGCTCAGAAGTGAAATAATAAATGATTGTTGTCAACATACAAGCAATTAGCTTGCTAATCATGTGCATCGATATCGAAAGCCAATAAATATCTGAAATAATTAAAGTTTGTTAAGGTAATACATTTTGCTTCATGTTACTGGTACAAGGATGCTTTTTTGCAACAAATGCAAGAGCTGTTTATCTTTCTCTCAACCTCGGCCATAATAAGTTACTAAAAATGTTGCTTACTTACTATTTGGTATGAACGATTGACCGGCACAGAGCACCGCACAAGCCACAAATGATAACATCAATGGTAATTTCCTGTTAAACTTAGCCATTAAATAATTCGCAATTATAAAGCTTGGTAATAGCATAGCAGACGAAAGGGCATAATTTACATATTTATTTCCATTCAAAGATACTGAATTAATTGATAAACCATAGGTCACAAACACTGCAACGACCCACCAAATAGCGCAAACTAAACATGATTTCATTAAAGCTCTGGATTTAAATGTTTTGATCATTGCTGTCCTAAAATTTGGAGTTGCATCATTCTCACACGTGAGCATTTCCAAGTTCTCTATTTTCTCTAGTTTATTAATTTTGACAGCTTTATTTATATTTTTTATCAAAGCCTTTGTGTTTCCTTTAATTAAAAGCCACCGAGGACTTTCGTCCAGCAAAAAATGTACAAATACGAAAAGCAGTCCTGGTGCGTACAATATTCTTAAAAAGGTTCTCCAGTAGGAGACCCACCAGTAAATGAAAGGAAAAAGAATCCCGCCGATAACGAATCCCAAGGCGCATATCAATGAATATTTGACTCTAGATTTAGTGGATACCATTTCTAAGCCTGAAAAAAGAAAACGACATTCATTAGTAAATCAGGTCTTTTGCACATATATACACTACTAGCTTCTGCCTGCCACTTCGTCTGCGTAGAATTATACATAAAAACCTTCCTTTTGAATCACTCTATCTATTAAAAACAAACCGCATCAAAATCCGTTCTGTAGTTTTGAAGATATAAGCATACATCCCTATGTATGCTTATATCTTCAAAACTACATAGGGACATAGGGACAGAGAAAGTGACTTTGTTTTATACTATGTAGTGATTTTTAACTTTCGAGAATTTCATTTGTCGAGGCTAGAAGCAACTGTTTTCTTGCGCGAATTGTAACCACTGAAATGACGCGGCGGATACCGAATTATGGGGAAATACCAATATTTTTGAGTATTTCAATTCATTTATTGTTCGTACATTTATTTTGTTTTGAAGGTAAAATCTTAAGGTCGCGTATCCACCGCTGCCGATGGCAAATGGTCATCGCGAACAAGATGATGGTGCTGCAATAGTGATACATAACTTTGCAGGCGGCAGTATCCATGCAGTCCATCGGAATTATTATTATTTATTTATTTGCCAAAACACACAGTTGGTACAATTTATCATATCAGTGGTAAAAATTACATGAATGCATGTACCGCCACATTGCAGGTAAGTATTATCTTTCCATCAGCCGACACAAATTGTGTAACATTGTCAAAGAGACGTTCCGAGTAGCTCCGAATAAGTGCGACGCAGAACGAATACGATCGGGTTGAGAAGAAAAATTCCATTGTTTGCAGTACATTGAATTTACGATTAAGTTTGTTAGAAAAAATGAAAAAGCAAAGTTTAGACTTTAATTAGTTGGGACCTTAATGATTCAATTACTAGTGACCTATATAGCTTCCGTTTTAAATATTATCCCCACTTCTGGGCCCCACTCTGTATACGTCAATTCTTACCTAACACAAATAATGGTGAGTGTAATTCGCCGAACGTCGCTTCCAAGAACTCGAATACTACGTAAATCCAATAACTTCTCATAAAACTTTTCGCCAGTCCACATACCCCAGTCATTACCCCGGTCATAACCACTATGGGTTTTCTTCCGAATCTGAAAAGAATTAAAATTTCAATATTGAAATTGCGTACTCGTAGATTAGGCAATGAAACAAGTACAATTAAGTAGGCATACAAAGGTGTAATGGGATTCAATAGGGCTGAAACACGCATTTACCTGTCTGATAGTGATCCAGCTAAAGGAAGGCCGATCATGTATCCAAAACTATGTATGGTTCCTACCAAAGTTCTCTTCCAATCTTGACAGGCTAACTGAAACTAAAAGACATTATTTGCGATTTAAAATAGATTATGGACAAGGGTTGCTTTGACACCTACAACATCGTTTTATACCACTATTATTACCTCCCCAACAAAACTGTCTGGGTTGTCGTATATCCATCGAGTACACGTTTCTGGGACTCTGCATAATTCTATCGTATCCTGGGCGTTATTCATGAATAAAGATTCGTTTGCATTTCCACGAGTTAGATTGACATCTGCACAACTGAGAATTAACAAAATGTACATTTTATCCTAATATTATATCGGAGTATTATATCCGGGAAGATGTATATTAAGGGATAGCGATTTACGAATTCCGCACATACGGAATAACGAATAAGCGATCGTATTTTATAAAAACCTTTGATTGCATAAAACTTGCTCGTCTGCCACACTAATAAAAAAAACTTACCGATATTTCACCGCTTCAGCGACAAATATGTAATTGGCAATAACGATCGAATCGTATATGAGAGCCAAAGTAATGTAAATAGCGCAGACGACGTGGTAACGACCGTAAATACTGAACTTATCCAGCACGTTGTCTAGATTTATTTTGTCTACAAGAGACCCCGACATTATGTAAATTGATTAAAAAACCAAGCCACATCCGTTACACAAAAGATTCCACGAATGGGTCAAAGTGTATCCGTAGAGACCCCTAGACTAAGATAAGCCACGCCCAACACTGGCAAGCATCTACGCTAAACTACGATTAAAATGTTATTTAATTTAAATTGACAGTTTGTACGCCACGGAAAAAACAACCGACGAACTAGCTTGATATTAAATTTTATTCCAGAAGGATTAATTTTGAATTTAATGTTGATCAATTCTATTGATGACTTTTGTCTTCAAGGTTCAACAATTATTATATTGTTAACAACTTTGCAGTAGATACAGGTGTTCATTTATTACCTCTTTTGACGCTAACGAAATCCTCTGTCAATTTGTTAAGTGTCAAGGCTTTTCTTTCGTGGAAACCATATATTTTCAAAGTAGCCTATATTAATTAGGCATGGAATGATGTAGCCTTCCATCAGTAAAACAATATTTAATCGGTTTAGAAGTTTCAGAGATTATCTCCTACATAACATACAAAACACACAACGTTTAAAAGTTCACTTCTTTACTGTTAGTATAAAAAAATACTACTACTTTTTGCATCTTAAACCATTTGGTTTGATACTCTGCTTTAGTATGATCAAGTAGCATTCTGAAGAAATAAGAAACACCGTTTTAATATTATTATTTTCGTTATCATAATACGTAACTGTTGTTACTGTTGTGGTGTTGCTGTTGTGTGTGTGTTGTCTACTTTGTTCTTTGTTTCTGTATTGTTTTGTACTGATTTGTGGTGTTCAATAAAGAGTATTTGTATTGTATTGTAACTGTGTACCTACTAAGAAGTTGGCATTTCACTTGCAAACTAATCAATGGAAGTTGACAAAATACTAAACTCACTGATATTGTGATATTGCGATAGTAAAAAGGCTTTTTTAAATTGGTAAAGTTATGTCTTCGAATAATCAATAAAACCTTAATCAATCGAATGTGACAACTCCGTAGGTACTATAGCATAAATTTCGTAATCATCATTATGCATCTTTGGTAGCGTTTTTATAAATTCGCGAGAGAAGAAATTTGCCTTCCTTCTGAATGGATGTTTACTCTGGTCTCACCCAATGCTTCGGCCTGTACGACTGTGTCTGGTAGTGTCTTTTTACCCGTATCTGGTACAAGAAACGTTACAAGTCCTCCTATAAGAGATACTACGCCAAACAGTATTCTAGGCAGCCCAGGCCAATAATCCATCTGTAATTTTAAGAAGTTGCCTAAGTACTTAACTTGGCAATACAACATCACGATAAGATGGCATGAATCAAGACAAAGAATGAATTAGATATCCTAAATTAATTTTGTATCTAGGTTAATTTATTGCTATATGTATTAACCATGGTTACTTACATCAACTATGTTGGTCTCAATGTTCAGGGCAAGATTGTATGAATGATCACTAGCCAAAATTAATAGCCTGCAGTTTTCAATGTTGAATATTTACCAATAATGGAGTTAACGGTGCCGCTATGCCACCAATCCGCCCCACAGATGAGCAGAGCGCGAGCATAGAATTTCTCGTGTACGTAGGAAACAGCTCAGAAGTGAAAATATAAGTGATTGTAAAGAACATGCTCGATATTAGCTTGCCCATCATAAACATCGATATCGAAAGCCAATGAAGATCTGCAAATATTGCGACCTGTTAAATTAAACTAATTTGCTTTTTGCTTCACAACTAACGCAAGAACTATGAGAAGCATTTGTTTATCTCTCAGCACCAGAGATAATAAATTTATGAAGGTGGGATTACTTACTTTTTGGTATGAAGGGCTGACTAAAACAGAGCACCGCACAAGCCAAAAACGAGTATATCAATGGAAGTTTCCTGTCAAACTTATTCAATAAATATGCCGTGATTATATAGCTCGGAAAGTCAACTGCAGTCGAAAGTGCAAAATTGAGATACTTATTCCCATCCAAAGACACAGAATTTATTATTAATCCATAGCTCACAAATACTGAAGCTATCCACCAAACGATGCAAACTGAACAAGATTTCAATAGTGCTCTGGATTTTAACGTTTCAGATATTGCCGTGGTAAAATTTGAACGTGCTTCTTTTTTACATGTTAGCATTTCTAAGTTCTCTATTATGTTCAATTGATTGATTTTAGCAGCTTTATTTATGATTTTCACTGCTGCCTTTGTGTCTCCCTTGATCATAAGCCACCTAGGACTCTCGTCCAGCAAAAATAAAAATAAAATGAAGAGAAGCCCTGGTGCGTACAGTACTCTTAAGAAGGTTCTCCAGTAGGAGATTAACCAGTAAATTAAAGGAAAAATAATCCCGCCAATAGGGAATCCCAAGTTACATATCGTTGAATACATGACTCGAGATTTAGTTGACACCATTTCTAAAGCTGAAAAAGAAAAACAATAGCCATTAATAAATTAGGGCTGGTGCATATTATACATAATATATAAACTTTATATATCTTATCTTGTCATTTTTGACGCGGTTAATACCAAGTTTTAGGGCAGTGCAGACCTTATTTGAGTAATTAAATTTATTTTTTGTAAGTACTGCGGTTAGTTCGCTACCACTATCACCGAGTGGTCTGAAGTAGCGCTAGCGATATATTCATTTTTACTACGGCCGCTTGTCCCGGTGGCAGCGATAATGGCCAAATCCAACGGAGCCTTACCTAATAAGAATAACGGCGGGTAGGGTTCACCAAATGCTGCTTCCAAGAATTCAAATACTATGTAAATCCAGTAAACGCTAATGAAACTCTTTGCAAGTCCACATACTCCACCCGTTACTCCGGCAATGATGATTAAAGGTTTCCTTCCGAATCTAAAACGAAAATTTGGTATTGATACTAAGTAATAATTAAATTATTCAATTAATATTCTGACCACGCAAAATACATAAAAGAATTCGGTTTTGACTAACGTGTCCATTATAAAATGAGACGTAGGTGAAACCTTCCAGTTGTTATTTATTCGTTTTGCAATTGCGGTTTGGTCTCAAAGAGTAGGTAGTTATCTTTTATATTTTACTTTTGCCACCACTACCGAATGTGACCTTTAAATATATATATCTCATTAAGTAACCACAGTTGTATCATCATCAAAGTTAAAACAAACTTACTTGTCCGAAAGTGATCCAATTATGAGAAGGCCAACCATGTATCCAAAGCTATGCACGGTTCCCACTAAAGTTCTCTTCCAATCTTGACAGGCTAATTGAAACTGTAAGATAAACATTACGTGAGAAATAGAGGCAGGTTTTACTTTGATACAATACAGCCATCACTTCTTACCTCTGCCACAAAACTGTCTGGGTTGTCGTATATCCATCGAGTACATATTTCTGAGGCTCTACATAATGCTATGGTATCCTGTGCATTACTCACTTTCAAAGATTCGTTTGAGATTCCATTGGTTTCATTGATATCAGCACAACTAGAACATAATATTTTTAAAATATTGACGTCTAATTCCAAATCTGCATATTTTTTATAAATAACATTTGATTGCATTAAACTTACCGATATGGAACATATTCTGCAACAAATACGTAATTGACACTGACTATAGCATCATATATGGTTGCCAAAGTGATAAATACAGCAGAAACGGCGTGATAGCGACTTGAAATGCTAAATTTAACCAGCACATCGTCTAGATCAATGGTGGTTGAAAGTAGCTTCGACATAATTATTTTATATTAAGTTATTTACAATTATTGTATGCAAAAGCCACTGCCACATGCAAGCGACCTCGATACATTACGTTCATAAAATGTGAAGCATTTTAATTATAAAAAAATATGTTCTGTCAACTAGGTACTCTTATTGTAGAAACAGGTGGAAAATAAACGCAATGTTTTTAAGTGCCCTTGTATTGGGATGTCGTTTCAACATAATAGTATCTGGTTTTAACCTGTTCGATCTACAGACACACACACACACAAAACACGTCTTCATCCCTTACGGGGTAGACAGAGCCTAAGGTAAAAGGTACCAACATGCCACATTTAGCAAGGTTGTGGGCGTATAGGTGGAAAATGGATTCAAAATAGTGATGGGTTGCTAGCCTCATCGCCTATAACATGATTCCTATTATTATAATCGCCCATTCCCTCGCATGCATTTAAAATAGACTTCCACATACAACACCAGAAATGATGAGAGCGCCACTTTTTATGTAACATGGCACATTTTTGGCGTGAAGTGCTTGAATATGGCAATAATTACACATGGAAATATTTAGTCATTCTTTCATCTGTTTTCTGCTCTCATAAAGGGGCTTCTATTTCACACTAAGTAATTCATAACTTTTTACTTCTTATTACGGTACTTTGTTTGATTCCAAAATATAATTCAACAATAGATAACTTCAGTATTTGATAAAATTATTACTTACTTATAGGAACAAAATAGACATACCGATAGAAATTCTAAAAACAATTAAAAGGAATGTGTTCCGCCATTAATTCTAATAAGAACGACTGCTATAGTAGTTTTTCCTCAAATAAATTTAATGTAGTTACAGATTTTTTCTCTGCAGTTTTATTACAAACTGTCTAGCAAACATAGCGGCTCACTTTCCATACAGAGTTTTGTGAAAAGCGACTTGTTATTTCTGTTCATCAGTGCACGTACCTATAGATAGTTATACAGAACCTTAAAGTAACGTACATAATAAACTGCAGGCATTCATTCTTTGTCATCGCCTTGCCTCGGGCCCACGTTGAATAAAACGTATCTTCAAAGTCTCCAACGTCTGGGAACTTACATACATTTTACTAGTTAGTAAAGTCCGGGAAAACATCACAGTGACATATTTCGCAATACCGCAGAAAACATTATTATTTTTCAAAAATATACATCGTTAAAGATTCGTAATTATCATATTATCAACTTTTAATATTTTCTGAGCCCAACATTTTTAATCCAAAACGTGAGTTCTTACTATTGTGAACTATACCCGCACTATTAACTATTACAGTTTGACAACAAATATAATGCGCATCGGCAGTATTCGTTTGCGCAGAGAAGCGCAGACCAGTTTCCGATGGTAGCCGAACGTGTAAATAATCTATATTGAACTTTATTTGCAAGCGCAACTGGCAGAGTATTGCTTGCTTTGCATTCTTAGCTCTGTCCCGCTTACACGATTTTGCCATTGTTGGTACGAAATCGATCGACCAATAACAGCGCCAGAGTTTCCCGCGCTACTAAAATTGGTATACTGCGCAGGTACATCGTGGAGCATTATTTTTGTTGCCAAACTGTACTAGTTGAGTGATTGAGTCAATTGTCAGGTTCCTTAAAAATATTTATACAACTGACAGTCCATATGCGCGGATATATGTCACAAGGCCGTCTTGCGGTTTGTTTGACATCTGACTCCCCGTGGTTGAACAGATGGATGTTCATGATGAAGATCATGTTTAGAAATGTATCTTCTCATTGTTATTACATTTTTGTCCTGGACCTATTAACCAAGTTATTAAGCCGCATTAAGTTTTTGTTTATACCATATAGGTACGTGTGTACTTAATAATTTACTAACTGTTGCCCGGGACTATGTCCGCGCAAAATTAAATATTATAGCCTATAACACCCACAAACAATGTGGCTTTCTATTGGTAAAATAATTTTCAGAATCGGTTTAGTAAATCCAGAGATTACCCCCTACAATCTCACAAACGTGCCAAATAACAGACTTTACCTCTTTATAATATAAGTCTAGATAGACATTTCTTAAAACTTTTAGTAGGTTCAATTCGTATTATTGTCGGTTTATTATTCGGCATCCTAAAACCTAATGTGTTATTTACGAGTTTATTCACTCGAGAGCACTGTTTCACCCCGTAATCCCTGGATCTAAAGAGTTAGTACGGCGAGCCACTCTCATTGCCGCCGTTAAAGTTTTAAAATAGATCTTATGTATAAGTTTTAAGGAGCGCTTTGTATCCTTACGTGTGGCCTGGTGTACGGCACGGGTTCGTCCTGAATTACTGCAAATAGTTTTAGAAAATACGGCAGTATGTTCACTCTGTGCCTGAAGATTGCTGATAAAAACCTTTCTTAAAGCCCTTGAAAAGTCTGCTATCTTGCCTTCTAAAGTAAAAATAAATCCGTAGTTAAAAGATCCAAAAAATTAGTGGGCAGATCTATTTTTGAAAACTTTAAGGAAGTCCCCAACAGAAGTACAGCCGCTGCCAAGATAAACATTACATAATAATGTCTTAATTACGTGCTAGTGGCGTTATATACGACAGAATGGGATCTAGTGCGTCAGGGTACCTTCCCGTAGACTGCGCTATATTTTATCTTTATCTAGTTTGGCGAAAGTGATCCTACTGGCGGGCGGCCAGGTCCACGACAGACAAAATATTTTGGGGGCAATTCATTCCATCCCAGAGCGCTACGGCCGCACAGCGCACATAAATCCTACCACTATTTATATACAGCTAAATATAAACATTTGACTTTATTGCTCCGACCAAATTGTACGCGTATGGATAATAATGTTGCGGAAGTGGACAATTTGGACAACGCGACCTCCCGGATTTTTTACGATAATCGTAACCAGTTTATACGTGATTTTCACCGTTTTATGGGAAAATGAGAACTTTATGGTTCCGTCGTCTGTTCTGTTGATATTCGGGTCACATGTCAGTTATATTTTAAGGCAAGATGTTGAATGCAGAACGGTTTTATTTTTGAATGACACGATTTACGCGCGATCCGAGGCGAAGTCTTTCGAAATCACATTATGGAATGTCACGTAAGAATCGGTGATGTTTTTTTTTGGAGAGATGTTGACATAAGTCGGTTTTATATCGTTTCAAAAGCTGCTCGAGTTCTTTAAGTCAAGTCTTGATTCTAAATATAATTACAAAGGCTAAAGTTGAGCAAGATAAGGATTTAACGCAAAGTTACAAGCCAGTATTTAGTCACTGCTTTTACTAAATCTGCAATCGTGTCTCTTTAGTGTTGTATATAAATAAAGAAAGAAAGAAAGCACATCTGAAAGTAGCATTTAATAATTCAAAGTCCATAGCTTATAGCTAATTACAAAAAACACCACAGCTACTATGTTGCCATGGATACATAAGTATTGCTATTGCGTAAAAATAACTTAAACGCTTTTTCAGATTTATTAGTTAAGATATGTACATTAAGTAAGTAAGTAAGTAAGTAAATGCTTTATTGTACAAATATAAAGAAGCAGAGGCAAATCACAAAAAAAACCTTAAATATATAATACAAAAGTGAACTTATCCCTATATGGGATCTCTACCAGTACATTACATAGGTTTTGTCTTTATTTAGACCCTAATTGGTTAATACTAGTGAACTTTATCTTCTAACATCCATTAGGCTTTCTGTGATGTCCTGTCCTCCGTACTACCTAAAGCCTCGGCCTGCCGCACTGTGTCTGGCAGCGAAGCTTTAGCCGTGTCTGGCACGAGCAACGTCACAAGAGCTGCTACCAGCAATGCTGCGCCAAACAGCACTATAGGTAACCCCGTCCAATATACGCGCTGAAAACAAGAGAAGAAACTGAAATGATAAACTGTGCTGTACGTATACGTGATGTTTCAAGATGTACCTTTAATTTAATGAGTTTGGAATTCGTTATTTTATTAATAAAGTTAAGTTGTTTACCAATAAAGGCATCTGTGTGGCAACTAAGCCCCCAATTCGTCCCAGAGACGAACAAATTGCTTGCATTGAGTTCCTGGTGTACGTAGGAAACAGTTCAGAAGTGAAGATATAGAGGATGGTTAAGGATAAACCTGTTATCAGTTTGCTGGTCATAAACATCGTGATTACCATCCAGATAGTATCTGAAAATGTGATTGTTAATAAATAACAAATCTCATGTACAGAATTTCAGTGAGGCATAAGACGAAAAATCATAAAAAGTTTTTCTCGAATTATTTACTTACTTTTTGGTATGAATGGATGAGTGATACATATCACCGCACATGCTATAAAGCATGACATCAGAGATCCTTTCCTATTGAAATTGTTCAATATTAATGCTGCAATAATGCTGCTTGGTAGTCTCATGAGAAATACTAAAGCAAAATTGACATATTTATTGCCTTCTAATAACACTGAAGTAATCGTCAATCCATGGCTAACAAAAATGCAAGTATTCCACCAAACTACACAGACGAAAAATCTTTTCAACAGGGATCTTGATCTGAAAGTTTCTTTCAGAACTGTTGTAAAATTAGCATCCAATTCTTGTTGATATGTGATCAGGGCTAGGTTTTCTTTAATTTCTATTTTGTCTAACTTTGCAGCTTTTTCTATGTTCTTCACTGCTATGTTTATTTTGCCTTTGGTAAGCAGCCATCTCGGGCTTTCGTCAACCACGTAAATTAAGAAAACGAAGAGTAATCCGGGTGCATACATCACTCTTAAGCAGGTTCGCCAATAGGGTACCAGCCATTTTATTAAGGGAAATAACATCCCGCCTATGACTAAACCCAAGCTGCAGATAGTCATATAAGTGGCTCGAGATTTAGCTGCCACGATTTCAAGCCCTGAAAAAGAAAATAGATGTTTTGTGTTATTGACCACATAGTAAGTTGACTGTAATGTTATAAGAGTAGAAAATAATATTACCCAGCATGTACAGCGGTGAGTAAGGATCACCTAGTGATGCTTCCAAAAACTCAAACACTATGTAAATCCAGTAATAGGTTGCGAAACTCTTCGCGATTCCGAACACTGCACCCGCTACACCAGTCACTACAGCTAGAGTCTTTCTCCCGAACCTAGAACACATTAAATTATCACTGTTTCTTTGCATGACACAGGCGTAGATAAAATAATTTTGCTTTTATTTATTTTGCGATTAATTACCTGTCAGATAGTGATCCCACGGCAATAACACCTAGTGTGTATCCAAAAATATGCACAGGTCCTATCAAAGTCCTCTTCCACTCCTGACATGCTAACTGAAACTGAAAATATTTTCTAATTATCTCATTATGTCACAGTAAAAATGTACTTTGTGACGTAAATGCCCAATAATATCGAACTACCTCGGCCACAAAGCTATAAGGATTTTCATAAATCCATTCATCACATGGGTTTGGATTACTGCACCGTCCGGAAGTTGCATTTTGGACAAAGTTCCAATTAGATGTCCTATTTATATATCTCGAAACTTCAGGTAATGTGTCATTTGCGCAGCTGTAAATTTGTAAAATGCCGTTAAAAGTTAGAAAGTAATATTATACGCAAACCAGAAATCATCAGTAATTTATTAACTCAAGAGGTTGTCGCTTGCAAGCACCATGTCAATAAACTGAAGAAATTACCTGGAGTGATGTCCAATATAATGTACCGCTAACTTACTATCTAAGTATTATTGTAAATTAGTACAAATTTGATGTACATGTGTGTGTGTAAGGTACAGACCTAATAATATTTAACTAGTAGCTGTTGCCAGAAACGTTATCTGCGTACTTCGGTAGCTTTTGCTTTTCCCGGGCCAGTGATTTAGTGATTTTCATCGAGTAGTATAAATCCATTGTTGAATATAAAGTTTTAGAATTAATTCAGTAGTTCCAGATTGATTACATACATAACAAGCAAACAGACAAATTTTACGGTTATGTATAAGTACTTATTTTACTACTTAGTAAAATAAGTAAAACAAGATAAAACGTTGACGTCAATTTCATTTCACGTCTATTTATTGAAAGAGCATGCTTTACCTGTAATTGATGTTTTCAGCAATAAATACGTAACTGCAATAGCACAGAGTGTTAAACGCCAATCCTAAGGTCAGACACAAACCAGTGACGGTGTGGTAGCGACCACGAATACTAAACTTGGCTAATACATCATCTAAATCTACTTTATCTAACACATTATTTGACATGGCGATATCATAAAATTTCTTTCATTAAGTGTCTATCGCTTACGAGAAGCCACGTGAAACTACGTTGTTTTCAAATAGCTGCTCAAGGTCTTTAACTGTTCTGTCCTGAACGCAATAAATCGGCACACCTAAAAATATCACAGCAGTATAAATCGCGAAAACTGTAAAAACAGAAACAAGAAGTGGAGATTCGCTTCTTGCGGATTTTTAAGAAGTCTAACTGCCGCACCTAAGTAGCCTGCCGCAGTAAATGCTCAAAAATGCTTTCGGGTAGTTATCAAGAAAATTAACAAAAAAGTAAAGGTAAAAGAATTACTCGTAGAATAAGACAGACAAAAAAAAAAATTAAAACCAAGTTTATGAAAGTACTTTCCTACTTTTTGCGTACCCTAAGAGCTGCAATAGAATCTTCCAATGCCGGTTATTCCTGGTATTCAAAGCACACAATAAACTTTAAATCTCAAGTTTAGAAAATATTATTCAGAAATTCTCAAGCCTGTGTATCGCTTCAAAATTACCGATCCAATATTTATTTACATTATATTTAACAAAACATAGTTTCAAGATATCATTCAAATATTTCTTGTACTTCTGAATAAAATTCCTGTAACATACGGACAGAGAGAGAGAGAGAGAGAGAGAGAGAGAGAGAGAGAGAGAGAGAGAGAGAGAGAGAGAGACAGACGAATAGGACAAAACTATATAAGGGTTTTGTTTTTGTCATTCTAGACAATAAAATAAAACCACTACAATTCAAATGCTGTTCTATTACTGATATGTCACAAGTTGTGAAAATATTGTTGTATACCATTTTAAAAATAATGTTTAAAATTGGTATTACTTAGAATTAGTACACTTTTTTCTTGACGAACGATTGGCTCTGAAATCCTTCTGTGTTGTGGGTTCTGAACCTAAAGCCTCGGCCTGCCGCACTGTGTCTGGAAGCGAAGCTTTAGCCGTGTCTGGGACGAGCAATGTCACAAGAGCTGCTACCAGCGACATCGCGCCAAACAGCACTATAGGTAAACCAGTCCAATAAACTCGCTGAAAACAAAAGAAGATAGGTAGGTACTGGGTTGGAAGACTGTAAGACTACGAGTAGTACGTATACGTGATGTTTCTAGATATACCTGTAAGTAATTTTATGAGTTTAGAATGCATTGCTATATTAATACAGTTAAGTTTTTTACCAGCAAAGGCATCTGCGTGGCAACTATGCCCCCAATTCGTCCCAAGGCCGAACAAAGCGCTTGCATTGAGTTCCTGGTGTACGTAGGGAACAGTTCAGAAGTGAAGATGTAGAGTATGGTAAAAGATAAACCTGTTATCAGTTGGCTGGTCATAAACATCGTGATTATTAACCACGTAATATCTGAAAACGTGATAGTTAATAAATGTGGAAGGTTAATAATAAAACAAACGTGCTAGAGCTTAAAGAATTTCAATAAGCATAAATTTTCAACAAGAACCGATTTGTTATTTCTTTCTCTCAAATCGCGTACTTACTCTTAGGTATAAATGGATGAGCGATGCATATTACCGCGCATGCCATAAAGCAAGACATCAGAGACACTTTCCTATTGAACTTGTTCAAAATAAATGCTGCAATAATACTGCTCGGTATTCTCATAGAAAATACTAAAGCAAAATTTACATATTTGTTTCCTTCTAATAATACCGAGGTAACCGTTAATCCATGACTTACGAAAATGCAAGTATTCCACCATATAACGCAAACAAAAAATCTTTTCAAAAGAACTCTTGATCTGAAAGTGTCTTTAATTACTTTAGTTAGTGTAAAATTTGCACTTAAATCTTGTTCATATGAGACCATGGCAAGGTTTTCTTCTATTTCTATTTTGTCTAACTTTGCAGCTTTTTCTATGTTCTTCACTGCTATGTTTTTTTTTCCTTTAGTAAACAGCCATCTCGGGCTTTCATCGACTAAGTAAATTAAGAAAATGAAGAGTAACCCAGGTGCGTACATCACTCTTAAGCAGGTTCGCCAATAGGGCACCAGCCATCTTATAAAGGGAAATAACATCCCGCCTATGGCTAACCCCAAGCTACACGTGGTCATATATGTGGCCCGTGATTTGGTCGATACCATTTCAAGACCTGAAAAAATAGGTAGATATAATAGTTTTGATTACAATGGTCTAAAAAAATCTACTTTAATATATATATATATATAAAGTATACTAAACTTATTACCTAGCATGTACAACGGTGAGTAAGGATCACCTAGTGATGCTTCCAAAAACTCAAACGCTATATAAATCCAGTAAAAGCTTGCAAAACTCTTCGCTAGTCCGCACACTGCACCCGTTACCCCGGTCAAGATAGCCAAAGTCTTTCTGCCAAACCTAGAATGCGTTACCTTACCATTGTCACTTTGCACTATTTGGTACCTACCTATTGTTTAAGATGTAACTTTATTAATTAAAGTATTTTTCTTTCACTTAGATGATGCAAGTTACCTGTCAGACAGCGGTCCAATAATAATAACACCTACAGTATATCCAAAAATATGCACCATTCCCACCAAAGTCCTCTTCCACTCCTGACACGCCAGCTGAAACTGAAAAAAATCGGACATACCTCGTTAAGCTGCCATCAAAAAGTGAAATGTGATGTGCAAATTCATTAATATTTGATTACCTCGGCGACGAAGCTATTAGGGTTTTCATAAATCCACTGATCGCATGGGTTTGGATCACGGCACCGTGTTGAGGTTATATTTTGAACATGGCTGAAGTTAGGTATCCTGTTGTCTTTTATCAAGGGTTCCAGAGATATTTCTTTTACACAGCTGGAGGTGAATATTACCGTTTAAAGTCAGGCATCAAAAGTAGGGATTACTCATGAACATAATAAAACTATACTAAAAAGGTAACGTTTTACGGGAATCATTTTCACATAATAGAGTCATCATTAATATATACAACGGGTATTAACATTAAAGTTAATTTCTTTAATATCTTATCTGTTACTAGCGACCCGCCTGGGCTTCGCACGGGTGCAGTCAGTTTTTCTCTACTATATTATGCATGTATTATACATATAAACACTTCTTTTGAATACTCTATCTATTAAAAAAAAACGCAACAAAAACCGCTGTGTAGTTTTAAAAATCAAAGCATACACGGGGACAGGCAGACAGCGGAAAGCGACTTAGTTTCATACTATGTGGTGACTATGTACTTAGTGGTATTTCTATTTAAGAGTTAATTTGCGATTTTTAATTTATATTTTTGTAAATAAAGCATTGTCTTACCTGTATTTGATCTCTTCAGCTATGAACACGTAACTGCAATAGCACATGGTGTTGAACGCCAGTCCTAAGGTCAGCCACAAACCGGTGACGGCGTGGTAGCGACCACGGATGCTAAACTTGCCCAATACGTCATCTAGATCTACTTTGCCTAACAAATTCTTTGGCATGACGAAAAAAGAAAGATATTTAATTTTCTGCACGTTAAGTTGCTATCGCCGACAATTGACTCCGATAAACTGTACAGGTTGAAGTTGCAGCTCAAGGTTTATAACAATATTACCGTGACTGAAGTTAATCTGCACACATAAAATCACAGTACCTATATCAAGTATAAATAACAAAATTTGTTTAAGTAAAAAAAAACAAAAAGTGGGTTCAGACTTGACTCACCACTTGTGAATTTGGAAGAAGTCTGAAAACCTCACCGAGACTAATGCCCGAAAATATTGTCTTGTACTTAATTAAAAAAATTAAAAGGATAAGAGAAGAATTATGCGTAGAATAAGAAGGAAAATAAGAAAAAATGAATTCATGTGAAACCATGTTTACGAAAATATTTTTTGTTTTGTACCTACCTTTCATTTCAGAGCTGCAATAAAGTCATTAATTGTATCACTTCGATATTCAGTTTCAGTACATTTAATAATCACACGTTGCTTACCGTTCTGGAAAATTTGTGTTTGTAATTTTAAAGCCAGATTTGATTCTAAGATATAAGGCTAATATTAAATATATTTTTGTAAAATAATTTCAAACGCTAGTTTCTGTTTTAGGATCGTTTTATTCAAACCACTCAAGCTTCAAAACTACAACAAGTTATAAAAAAACTGGCGATAAAATATTAAATGACTGATTTAAGGTGTTACTTTTCGGAGGTTCATATCAATAAACAGAATTTAGTTTATAAAATTGATTAAAAAAGTATTTTTGTAATTTTTATCATCCTGCGTAAAGTAGGACTTTATTTTTAACGTTAAAATAAAATTATGTACACAACGTTAAATAAAACACACCTTCAACATTTCATTCAAGTTGCCCAAACAGACCGCTAGGATGAAACTATATGAGTTTCAATTTTGCCATCCTGGGCTACGAAATCTAAAAATTACCACTGCTAGGTTGTCATTGTCACTAATCTTAGTACTTAATCAGGAAAAATAATTTAAATGCAAGACAAGTAAGCTGGTATATTACCTACATATTGCAAATTGTGACAATATTGTAATAAACTTTTTTATGAAGAAAGATTGGCTTTGGATTTTTTCTGTCTTGGCATGAGTTCTGTTCCTCCTAAAGCCTCAGCCTGCCGCACTGTGTCTGGCAGCGAAGCTTTAGCCGTGTCTGGCACGAGCAACGTCACAAGAGCTGCTACCAGCGACATCGCGCCAAACAGCACTACAGGTAAACCAGTCCAATAAACTCGCTGAAAACAAAAGAAGATACTAGAATGAACCACTGTGGATTTACATCTATTTACATACATATGCAAAGGTAGTTACTATTAAGAATACAAATTTCAAACGAGCTCTTATTTATTTCTTATAGCTGTTGCCCGCGACTTCGTCTGCGCAGAATTCGCTTATCGCTATCCCGCGGGAACTATGCAATTTTCCGGGACAGAAACTATCCTATGTCCTTCCTCGGGACTCAAACTATCTATATACCAAATTTCAACTAAATCGGTCGAACGGTTTAAGCGTGAAAAGGTAACAGACAGACAGACAGAGTTACTTTCACATTTATAATATTAGTAGGGATAGGTACACACACTTGCAAAAAAATCGGTCACCTATGGTTTTTCCGATTTTCAAGCATTAAAGCTTAGAAGGTAAGCTTTTATGTACATATAATACAAAAACCATGGGTGCCCGTTTTTTTGCAAAGAGGTGTATTACAAATTTGAAAAGACTGCTCCTCTCCGTATTTCGAAACAAATGCTCAAACGTCACAATGAAGAAGAGGTGGTGGGCCTACTTGCTACGTAGTCACCTATTTCATATTGAAAGTTATTTACCAATAAAGGCATCTGCGTGCCAACTATACCCCCAATTCTTCCCAGGGACGAACACAGCGCTTGCATTGAGTTCCTGGTGTACGTAGGAAAAAGTTCAGAAGTGAAGATGTAGAGGGTGGTTAAGGATACACCTGTTGTCAGTTGACTGGTCATGAACATCGTGATTACTAACCAAATAATATCTGAAAATGTGATAGATAATAAAATGAATGAGGGGATGATTTATTTTTTAACATTTTTTAATTGTAAAGAAAGAAATTTTATTGTAAAAGAAATTGATTTTTTTCCTGTGAAACCAATTTGTTTTTCTTTTGGTTAAATTGTGTACTTACTCTTAGGTATGAATGGATGAGCGATGCATATCACTGCGCATGCCATAAAGCACGATATCAGAGACGCTCTCCTATTGAACTTGTTCAAGATAAAGGCTGCGATAATACTGCTCGGTAGCCTCATGATAAATACTAAAGCAAAATTTACATATTTATTTCCTTCTAATAACACTGAGGTAACTATTAATCCTTGATTCACAAAGGTGCAAGTATTCCACCAAACAAGGCAAACAAAAAATCTTTTCAAAAGAACTCTTGAACTAAAAGTCTCTCTTATGACTCTCGTAAAATTAACGCTTACTTCTTGTTCATAAGAAAGCATGGCAAGGTTTTCTTCAATTTTTATTTTGTCTAACTTTGCAGCTTTTTCAATGTTCTTCACTGCTATGTTTATTTTTCCTTTAGTAAGCAGCCATCTCGGGCTTTCGTCGACCAAGTAAATTAATAAAATGAAGAGTAATCCGGGTGCATACATCACTCTTAAGCAGGTTCGCCAATAGGGTACCAGCCATTTTATTAAGGGAAATAACGTCCCGCCAATGACTAATCCCAAGCTGCACGTGGTCATATATGTGACTCGAGATTTGGCCGACACCATTTCAAGACCTGTAAAACATGTAGGCGTTTTTGATTACCATGATTAGTTTGAGCTACTCAGGCAGAAAATACTATTACCTAACATATACACCGGTGAGTAAGGATCACCAAGCGATGCTTCCAAGAACTCAAACAAAACGTAAATCCAGTAATAGCTTGCGAAACTCTTCGCAAGTCCGCACAATGCACCCGTTAGTCCGGTCAAGATAGCCAGAGTCTTTCTCCCAAATCTAGAACATAAGAAAATTACCTCACCATTGCCATTATGAAATATTCATAAAAGTAGTACCTATTATTTTATTCAGTTCATACAAATTACCTGTCCGACAATGGTCCAACAATAATGAGGCCTACGGCATATCCAACCATATTCACAGATCCTATCAAAGTCCTCTTCCACTCCTGACACGCCAGCTGAAACTGAAAACATTTGAACATATTATTACCGTAAAAGTAAACATAAAAATCAAGAAATAAAAATTCTTGATTCATTTTGATAGTACCTATCATTTGAAAAACAGCGCCTTCTCTCGTCCCTGGTGAGCAGTAGATGTTCCACGGGAGTTTGTAATTGCGTCGTACAGACACATCATTCAAACAGATGACGCTTAGCGACAAAAAATCGCATAGTAACAAAAAGGTCACGTGACATCTAGTAACAGGTAGAAAAATCCGGAGACTACCCACCTGCTATGGGTGGTGTAGGGGTACAGCACGCGTCACGGAATGACAAGGATCCAGGTTCGATTCGATTTACTTTTCGGATTTTTCTATGTGTTCTAATTTTCACTGACATTTAGAAATTTGGATATCATTATGACGCTGTCAAAAAGTAAAATGTAATGGGCAAATTTTTAATATCTGATTACCTCGGCTACAAAGCTATTTGGGTTTTCATAAATCCATTGATCGCATGGGTTTTCATCGTGGCACCATGCAGAGGTTATATTTTGAGCACAGCTCAAATCAGGTGTCTTGTTGCTGTGTTTCAAAGCTCTCAAAGGTGTGTCTTTTGCACAGCTGTAGGTAAACACTGTTGTTAAGAGTTATTTACTAAAATGATTCGTGAATATATTAAAACTATACATGGTTACGCTAATAAATCACTATTGTCTTAGAAAGGTAACATTTATTGAATGAAATATTTTGAAATATGTACGTAGTCACCTGTGATTATTATTACCTAGGAAGTTACTCTAGGTATGCAAAGAATCATAATTGACTGACTGAAATACTTAAAATATATATTACGTAGGTACCTATGTATTTACGAAGTAATTGTTTATCACGAATGTTGCCTCTTCTTCTTCTTCAGCCATAAGCCATCGATCCCTTTTAGTATAAGTTAAATAATAATTACTATTTCTGAACCGGGGTAGCCTAGTGGTTTGACCTGTGACCTCTCAAGCAGAGGGTCATGGGTTTGAATCCCGGGCTCGCACCTCTGAGTTTTGCGGAATGTATGTGCAAAATTACATTTGAAATTCACATTGAGCTTTTCCTGGTTGGGAACTATAGCCCAAGCTCTCTCGTTTTGAGAGGAGGCCTGTGCTCAGCAGGGGGACGTGTATAGGCTAAAGATGAATTATTGATAAATAATTATCATTTTCGATTTTTTATTTATATTTTTGTAATAATTTGTAGGCATTGTCTTACCTGTATTTGATCTCTTCAGCTATGAACACGTAACTGCAATAGCACATGGTGTTGAACGCCAGTCCTAAGGTCAGCCACAAACCGGTGACGGCGTGGTAGCGACCACGGATGCTAAACTTGCCCAATACGTCATCTAGATCTACTTTGCCTAACAAATTCTTTGGCATGACGAAAAAAGAAAGATATTTAATTTCCTGCACGTTAAGTTGCTATCGCCGACAAGCAACTTCGATAAACTGTAGGTACAGGTGGAAGTTGCAGTGTTCAAGGTTTATAGCAATATTACCGTGACTGAAGTTAATATGCGCACTGAAAATATCTCAGTACCCATACCTAGTATAAATAAAGAAATTTGTTTAAGTAAAAAAAAACAAAAAGTGGGTTCAAGCTTCACTCACCATTTGTGAATTTAGAAGAAGTCTGAAAACCTCGCCGATATTAATGCCCAAAAGTATTTAACTATTTTACCGTGACCGTAGCTAAACGCACACTTCAAAATATGACAGCTATATAAATACCTATTGTATTGTATTGTGTACCTAATTGGTGTCTTATAATGTAAAAGTAAAATGTATCGAGTAAAGTGTAAATATCAGTAGATAAGAAACAAGCATGAGCAGTAAAAGAAGACAAAACGTATAAAGGAGCAAAATAATATTTCCATGTAAAATGGTAGTCGGGTACGTATTAAAATACATAAAGTTTAAAATGTATGATGGGTTAAAATACATAATTGTTTATAATATATAATGCGATTTTCTCAGAAAGTTACAAATTAACAGGATTGTTATAAAACAAACCTAACCTAACCTAAATCAATATATAGATTACGATATCAAAAAAGTTCATTTAGCTAATAGTTTTACAGAAAATTGCGTTATATATTTTGAACCATTATTTATTTTAACCCATTATACATTTTAAACTTTATGTATTCTGATCCGCTCCCATGGTAGTCATATTCAAGCATTTTACGTAAAAAAAAAACAATTTCCTAGACATTTAATTCCTACTTTTATACGTGGAAGTTTATAGACATACGTTGATTTAGTTAATAATCCGTACTTCCATAAATAAGTACCAATATTATGCTTAAATGCGAAAGTGTATCTCTCTGTCCGTCTGTTACATCTTCATGCATAAATTTCTGAATACATTTATTTGAAATTTGGCATAGAGATAGTTTTAGTGTTGTAGAAGAGCATATTAATAATTTTTTTATTCTAAAAAATCACATAGTTACCGCGGGCAATATACGAATTCTGTGCAGTTGCAGCAACAAGCTACTCTTGAATACGAGTATTAAATTTATATGTTGACAACAATTCAAGTTCCGGTATTTGTTGGAAGAACATGTCTTACCTGTATTTGATCTCTTCAGCTATGAACATGTGCAAATCACGTGCCTATGGGTGTATAGGAGTCTATAGTTTATTTTGATTCAATAAAAATCACTGGTATCATAAAGCACTGGTTTTATTTCACACACAGAAAGTTGCGATATAGTGTTATTACTACGGTGAGCAAGGAGAGACTGCCTGTAGCGTAGTGACTTGCTCCGGATTGGGTTGCAATATGCAACGTCATCCAATGTCGTTGGTCACGTACGCTATAAACACTCCCCTTGCCAAAAAAAATTTTCAAGTACAAAATTTTCTTATTTCTAAACCAATACACAGAACTTACGTATAATAATACGGAACGCTAAGCGTTCGCGCCTGACCTTGTTTTGCAATCTGTTATCGCAGTCAGTCGCTGCGCGCAAAACACGGTGTAAAATTACATGGAGTTGCTATTGTCAGGCGTCACTTATTTTTAACACACTTATAATTAAAAACAATGTAATATTAGCATCAAAACTCATGCTAAACACGGTTTGTCCGTGGGATGACAAATTTGAAATTTAGGAAATTATGATCTTAGGTGGATCCTGCGCACTTTGCACTTTCATTGCACTCACTTTCTTGCGAAACCAAGAATCCATTTTCTTGCGGCAACTTACAATGAGGCAATACAGCATTATAACTGTAAGTATCACGATCACACAAATTAACATAACACTGAAAGTATTTATCTGGGATGCCAATCCGGAAATATTTATAGATGCTTCGGCTGTAACCGATTGGTTATTCTCGGTATCGGTACTTTTCTTGCTACCCCAGTTGCCCATTGTTAGGATTAAAAGATACAATCTTCGTTACGTGTTGCAAATTAAATGATGATTTTTAACATAAACATGCTCTTTATATTACGAAAATAATTAAAATTTGTTTGCAATGCGATTTATAATTCATTACAAATCGGTGTCATTTGCATAGTAAACCATATAAAATCAGTAAACACTAATACAATAATTATCTTAACTACGCATGTCAACAACAGTACTCTGTTCGATAACTGTTTACTGTGCCTAACTTATCACTAAGCATTTCACTTTAGTTACTCATCAGCGAAACGCCGTGGTGTTTGTATGATGCGACCACTGCGTGTAGTACGATTCACAAGCGGTAGCGGAATGCTGCTCGCTGTATTTCTTGACAAAGATTTCTTATCACTATCCTTAACTAAATTAAATCTTACTCTAGGTTTATCTTGGTGATCTGACGTTTTAAGTACTCGATTTTGTTCGTCATCGTTTATAGTATAAGCAGGTTTTAATCTGTCTATGGAAATAGTACTCTTCCTAGTTGGAAGTTGTAGGGTGAATACTTTGTCGCTCCTCTTAAGAACTTTGTACGGTCCGTCGTACGGAGGTTGCAATGCTTTTTTTACTAAATCATTTCTTACAAAAACGTGAGTACATGACTTTAAATCCTTATGTATGAAAGTTTTTTGACTTTTACGATTTGTTAAAGGTATAGGTTTTAGGCTGTCTATGATTCTACGTAAGTTTTTTACGTAAACTGACGGTTCTTCGATTGTATTGTCCGTCGTATCATAGAAATCTCCTGGTAGCCTTAAGGTTCTGCCGTAGGTTAGCTCTGCTGCGCTGACGTTGGTGTCACAACGCGTCGCTGCTCTCAAACCTAATAGTACTACTGGTAATTCGTGAATCCAACTACCATGATTCATTCTTGCCATTAAAGCTGCTTTTAAAGATCGATGCCACCTCTCAACCTTGGCATTTGACTGCGGGTGATATGGGGTGGTCCTAATTCTATCAATACCTAATAATTTAGTCAAACTTGCGAAAACATGACTCTCAAATTGTCGTCCTTGGTCAGTTGTAATTTTATCGGGACAACCGAAACGTGCTATCCAACCGTTAAAAATATTAGCTGCGACTATTTCTGCCGTAATTTCCTTAACTGGAAATGCCTCTGGCCATCCAGTCTCTCTATCTACTATAGTAACCAAATACCTATAATTATCTTCCGACGGTGGAAGTGGTCCGACAATGTCTACGTGAATGTGACTAAATCGAGATGACCTGTCAAATTTACCTACATCTGACATCGTATGTCGTTGCACTTTGCATCTCTGACAAAATAAACATGTTTTTGCCCAATTTCGTATATCTACATTCATACCTTCCCAGAAAAATCTTTCCTTAATCATTCTACGTGAAGTACGGATTCCTGGGTGACTTATATCATGAACACTTTTAAAAGCTAATTGCCTGAATGACTCTGTAAGGTATGGCCTTGCGTTGTTTGTTGCTAGTTCGCATACTAAAGGTATAGTGCTACCTGGCAACATAATCTTGCGCAGTATAATATTACTACCTACACGTGTCATCAGTTCTTGTAGCTTAGCATCGGTTGCTTGAGCTTTTGCGAGTTCATCGTAATTAATCGTCGTGGGACACGATATCGTTTCAATACGGGACAATGCGTCTGCTACAACATTTTCGTTTCCGCTGATATGTCTGATGTCGGTTGTAAATTCGCTAATATATAAAAGCTGCCTAATCCGTCTCGGTGTTTCTTTATCGCTATGTAACTTAGTAAAAGAAAACGTTAACGGCTTGTGATCGGTGTATACAACTAATGGACAACCTTCTACCATGTCTCTAAAGTGCCTAATCGCTTCATAAATGGCTAGAAGTTCACGATCGAAAGTGCTATATTTTTCTTGCACTGAAGTAAGTTTCTTAGAAAAATATGCTAACGGTTTCCAGTGTCCGTCCCTCTGTTGTAACACTGCACCAATCCTGTTACTAGCTGCGTCAGCCATTATAGCTAGCGGTGCTCCTGGTAATGGATACGTCAAACATGTAGCGTTCTGCAGGCTTGTTTTGCACTGTGAGAATGCTAACTCGGCGCTCTCATTCCACGTAATCTTTGTTTTGTCCCTACGCTTCGACTTATGCAAATACTTATTAAGTTCTAACTGATACTTGACTGCTTCTGGAATGTGCCTTCTGTAGAAATTAATCATTCCCAAAAAGCGTCGTAACTGCTCAATTGTTTCAGGTTTGGGGTAATTACAGATGGCTTCGACTTTCTCGTTGAGTGGTCTAATACCTTCTGTCGATACTTCAAAACCTAGAAAACTTATTTTATCTTTACCGAATTCGCACTTCGACAAATTTAACGTTATACCGAATTTATCGAACCTTTCGAATAATTTTTTTAAATGAATTTTATGTTCATCTACGTTATTACTTGCGATTATTACATCATCAATATAGCAAAAAATACCTTCTAAACCTTCTAAAACAGAATGATTCATGAATCGTTGAAAACTTTGTGCTGCGTTACGTAATCCGAAAGATAGCTTTACGAACTCGAATAACCCAAACGGTGTTATTATAGCTGTCTTATCAATGTCTTCGGGTGCAACGCTGATACAGTGATATGCACGATTAATATCTACGCGCGAAAATACTTTCTTACCTGTAAGTAAGTACGTAAAATCGTGTAAGCGCGGTATTGGGTATCTGTCAGGTTTTGTCACGGAATTTAACGCTCTATAGTCTCCACACGGTCGTAACTGACCGTCCTTTTTCGGTACCATATGCAAAGGACTTGACCACGGGCTTTTGGATGGTCTGCAAATGCCCATCTCTTGCATGACTTTGAACTCATCTTTAACCCTCGTGTATTTTTCGGGTGGTAAAGGTCGAGCACGAGCATGAACTGGTGGTCCGGTCGTTTCTATATGGTGAACCACTGGGTGCTTGGGCGTTTCTTTAAACGAAACTGCTTGTGTGATACTAGGGAATATCGATATGACATCGTAATACGGGTGATCTTTATCGATAGTACTAACTGACAAAATATCCTGACAGTTTATTACTGCTGCAATGACATGTAACCTTGTAATCTCATCGATGAGCTTGCTTTTACTTAAATCGACTAGAAGCTTATAATGTCCTAAAAAGTCAGCTCCCAAGATAGGTTGGTTTACATTTGCGACTACGAAAGTCCAACGAAACACTCGTCTTAAATTTAAGTCTAAATCTAATGTTTTGGTGCCGAAAGTTTTTATTTCGGTGCCATTCGCGGCGTAAAGCGTATATTTCTGGTGGTTGCAATTTACACTGTTTCTAGTTACTGCTGACCTTGGTAGCACAGAGATATTAGCACCTGTGTCAATTAAAAATTTTAAACCACTATTACTATCACTTACGCAAAGACGGTGATTAACTGTACCGATGGAGATGTCCGTCGTCGTCTCCAACTGTGTTAGTTTTCCTGAGGCTGCCAGCTGCAGGGTTGTACGCATTTCCTGGCGTTTTCCTTGAAACGGTAATGGTAGAAACACATCCAGTTGGGTTTTCCTGATGCGCGGTTTCTGCTTGTTGGAGTACCTGCTCTGCTCTTCTGGTTACGGCTACGGCTCTTGCTTCGACTGAAACGTTGTCGTCGCTCTCCTCCAATCTTGTCCATCTTCAGGTGTAGCTTGGCTATCTCTTTCCTTAGCATATCTACCGTACAGGTTGAATCGGTGCTTGCTGTCGGTCTGCTAGAGCTTGGACGATTCAATATCTCATCCACGAAAATTGGGCTCAAGCTATCCATTGCTTTGTCTGCTACGTCGGCAAGGATATCCAGTTCTCTGGTCTCCTTTGCTGCCAACACTGTTCTGACTGCTGCTGGAAGGTGATCTTGCCACAACACCAACACGACTTCGTCTTCAAGCTTGTTCTTGGCTAGCTCTCTCATGCGCCTTAACAACTGTGAAGGTCGCTGGTCTCCCAAACTCATTTCTCTGAAGAGTTTCTGCATCTGCCTCTTCTGCGATTCTTCGTATAAGGCTAGTAGTCTGCTTTTCAGGAATTCGTATTTGGCTGTGTCCGGCGGTCTTGAAAGTACATCAGTCACGTGTTTGATGACGTCCTTACCCAGTTTTGTAATTACCAGGTTAAATTTGTGTGCGTCGGACAAATGTTGTGGAGCCATTATCGCTTCTATTTGTATGAACCAGTCTTTCGCTTGGTCCGTCCAAAAATCTGGAAGGCGTGTCGATAGAGAAACTGCTGCTAAGTCCGCCCATTCTTGAGGTGTATATTTATTTCCGTCCGCCTGTCCTGGGTTCGCCTGATGGTCTGGTCCAGCGCCGTCCGCAGGCATGGTGTAAGTTGAGCTCTCTCCGTTGCTTGACACTCACTATTAGAGAAAAACACTATTGTTCTAAGTCGAGGGTCACCACTGTGCAAATCACGTGCCTATGGGTGTATAGGAGTCTATAGTTTATTTTGATTCAATAAAAATCACTGGTATCATAAAGCACTGGTTTTATTTCACACACAGAAAGTTGCGATATAGTGTTATTACTACGGTGAGCAAGGAGAGACTGCCTGTAGCGTAGTGACTTGCTCCGGATTGGGTTGCAATATGCAACGTCATCCAATGTCGTTGGTCACGTACGCTATAAACACGTAGCTGCAATAGCACATGGTGTTGAACGCCAGTCCTAAGGTCAGCCACAAACCGGTGACGGCGTGGTAGCGACCACGGATGCTAAACTGGCCCAATACGTCATCTAGATCTACTTTGCCTAACAAATTATTTGGCATGACAAAAAAGAAAGATATCAAATTTTAAGTGGCTATTACGGATAAATACCGACAATAAACTGACCTGATTTGTAACTCAAGATCTACTAACAATTTAAGTGAATACAGTTTAATCGGCATGTCTAAAAAAACCGGCACGAGTCAGACTCGCGTACCGAGGGTTCTGTACCTCCGTACAACAAAAAACTCATTTTTGTCCATTGGCATAATTAAATTGGTTGGTAATAAAAAACAGCAATAAAATCACGTTAGTTGTATGGGAGCCCCTCTTAAATATTAACTTTATTCTGTTTATAGTATTTGTTGTTATAGCGGCAACAGAAATACATCATCTGTGAAAGTTTTAACTGTCCAGCTTTTGAAGGATAAACTCTTTTGTACTTTTGTCTTGTACTCTTTTGTAGCTGGCAACTGTAAACCTCGTGACAGCAGCATCTCATTTTTTATGGGATTCAGTTCTCCACGAACCACGATAGGAGGTGCTGCTGCCACGAGGTCGCTCATTTCATGTTCTATACCAACTCATTAAATATCAATTCACAATCATAATTTGTTTCCATTATAAATACAGTCCGCTAGTTCGCCACACAGCTCTGCCGTCCAAAGGAAAAACGCAGTAAGTCAGCATGCAGCTCATATGTACATACTGCGTTTTTCCTTAGGAGGGCAGAGCTATCACGGCTCATGAGATACAGCCTGGTGACGGACGGACGGACAGCAAAGTCTTAATAATAGGGTTCTACCCTTTAGGGTTTTTACCATTTGTGTACGAAACCCTAAAAAATATCACAGCTGCATAAATACACCATTATGACATAAGTATTTAAATCCATAGATACCAACTTGCGTCATTATCAATAAGCCTTAAATAAAAGCGAAAATCAGCTGTGGACACGGAAAAAATCGGGCCAGCCGGCTCTTTAAAACGAGATTTATGCTTTATTCTCCAAAAAGCGGACTTCTGAAGTAACTCAACTATTTGTTTCGAATAAAAAACAACGTAAACCGCAATATTTTCAGTCTACCCGTGTACGATGTATGCAACAGCGACGAAATATCGGGAGCTCACAAAAAGTAATCGCGGTCTGCATCCCATGGAAAATATCCTACTAATATTATAAATACCAAAGTTTGTGAGGATGTGAGGATGTGAGTGAGTGTGTATGTTTGTTACTTCTTCACGCTGAAACAACTAAACGGGTTTGGATCAAATTAGAACGGAGATAGCTAGTACCCAAGATGAAAGGAGGCTACTTTTGAACTCGAAAAATTGCATACCTAGTTCCCGCAGGATAACGATACACAAATTCTTTGCAGACGAAGTCGTGGGAAATAGCCAGTGGCTAATATTAATAAACCGTGAATCATTTAAAACTGTTGTCTTGTTAATCGATACAGAGCGTGACTTCCTTTTTTAAGGATCCTAGTTTATGAAGCGCCCAGTACCTCGGCTTGGCGCACAGTGTTAGGAAGCGCGGTTCTGGCGGTATCAGGAACAAGCAACGTAACAAGTGCTGCAACAAGCGATGTTACTCCAAATATCACTATAGGCAAATCCGGCGAATAGATCATCTGAAACAATTTCATCGTTTTGAATTTTTTATGTTGTTTTATCTTTTTGTGTTTTTGATTGAAGTGCTTTATTCGATCATCAGTGTCATTGTATCAGATAATAATTTCACACTCCACTATTACGCGAAAAAATTGTGTTGTATATTTTATTTTCAGTCTGTTTGTCTTGGTATTGCCAGTACGAGTACTCGTAATTTATTTATCCTTCATCATAATAATCAAAAATGCCTTGATGATCAATTTTAAATCACATTTACCAATAAAGGCATCTGTGTGGCTATTATGCCGCCAATTCGTCCCAGGGATGAACATAGTGCTTGCATAGAGTTCCTGGTGTAAGTAGGGAACAGTTCCGAAGTGAACATGTAGGTAATTTTGAAGAACATCGATGAGGTTACTTTGCTCGCCATAAACATTGCGATCCCAAGCCAATGTATGTCTGAAAAAGTATAATTATATAAGAATCTTTTGTTACCCATTTAAATCCACCTCGTGTCCTCTATGCCATATTAAGTCATCTAGCTAACTAAAATTAGTGATAACAGCGTTTTAAGGATCGCTATTTTGCTTTATTCTAAGTAACATAAAATAGTATAGGTAAGTCAAAACACTTCGACTTACTTTTAGGAATGTATTGCTGGCCAACACACAGAACCGCGCAAAGAACAAAACAGAACATCAGAGGCCCTCTCCTGTTATATTTAATCATCAAATATGCCGCGATGAGAGCAGCTGGTAATCTCATGCCCGATGTCAATGCAAAATTTGCGTTTTTGTTCCCTTCTAGTAACACCGAGTTGACCATCAGACCATGGTCCACAAAAGTGCAAGTGTTCCACCAAATTATGCAAACAAAGAATCTTTTCAAAAGAACTCTTGATTTGAATGTGTCAGCTATCGCTGTCATAAAATTTGATCTCGTATCTTTCTCATACGAGAGCAAAGTTAAGTTTTCCTTTATTTCCATTTTATTAGACTTTGCAGCTTTTTCTATAATCTTCACAGTTGCATTTATGTCTCCCTTAGCAAGCAGCCACGTTGGACTTTCATCAAGCAAATAAATTAAGAATATGTATAGTAACCCGGGTGCATACATGACTCTTAAACAAGTTCGCCAATAAGGGACAAGCCACCTTATCAGGGGAAATAACATTCCGCCAGTTACTATTCCCATGTTTAGCATGGTAGTATATGTTACACGTGAATCGGTGGCCACCATCTCCAAAACTAAAAAAGAACACATTTATTTGGAGGATCGAAATTTACTACACCAAGAGAATCTACATACCACCTTAGACACTTTCACAAAAAACCTGTTAATTGCCCGTTCTACTCATTCCGTTTAATCTAGACTCGCGTCATCGTGTCAAAACCATGTTCAAGCCAAGGAAAAGAAACTGTGACGCAACAGCCATGTGTTATATTAACAAATCATTTTCACCACTTTTGACCCTTAAGAACTCAAAATCTATTTATTATAAGCACGTGAAAACCCTGAAATTAACTAAAACTTCGCAGTAGTGCCAAAAATAAGTACAACTGAATAGGTTAAGTACCATAATTACTAACACATTGCAGAGTAACATAACAAACTATAATTCCCTGCCTTCTCCTTTCAGAAAGTATAGAAATGTAAAAAAAAAGAAGGGAAATTAATGTTTTCTCGCTAATAAATTAATTACCTAGCATGTACAGAGGAGACCATACATCGCCAATAGCTGCTTCTAAAAACTCCAATGTTATGTAAATCCAGTAAATACCGACGAAACTCTTCGTGATACCACACACCGCACCTATTAACCCCGTAGCGATGACGAGAGTCTTTCTTCCGAATCTGAAACAGAATTTAATATTACGCCCTTCCTTATTGAATAATTACTAACACTGATTCTTTATTACCTGTCAGAGAGGGGCCCAACAATCACAACACCAATCATATATCCAAAAGTATGCGCCGTTCCCACTAAATTCCTCTTCCAATCTTGACATGCTAACTGAAACTGGAAACACTCTTCTTTATCGATTTTTGACGACGTTTTATTCGACTAAGGCAAAACCGAAACAAAACAAAACTGTTTTTTTTCTTTACCTCTGCCACAAAGCTGTGGGGATTATCATATCTCCATTTAGCACATGCTTGAGGATCTCTACACCATGTAGTTAAATTGTGTGCATTGCTGACGATGGATGTTTCGGCATCATTAAATGTTGATATATTATCGTCACAGCTGAATATAAAATTAGTTAGTTGAATAATAAACAATTTTATTTGAAATCGTGATTATTACTACATGTGTAGTTAAACTGATATGTTAATATTCCTGTATGTACTTATGTGATATACATTATATCAAATCAGTTGTGAGAAAAAGTCTATAAACACATCAATATCAAAGATCCCCGAAATGAAATGAAATGAAATAATTTATTTTGCTTTAGACATGGTAAAAAAGTGATCTAGTATTTAGTGTTGATGTCCGGCGACGCGTCTAGCCAAATAAATTGGCATGCAAACATTAACTTATTTTCTAAAGTAGTGTTTAGTAGTTTGAATTGCCACATTTTACAAAGTTTTCATTTTTATTAAACAAAATAAAAATAATGAATGTTATTATAAATGATTAGTATTGCAGTTATTTATTTTAAGTATTATTTGATTGAATAAAATCCGTAAGCCATTGAAATAATTTAAATCTGAATTTGCTCAGGGGCAACTCGAAGAATTAAAAACATGACGGAATGTATTAAAACAAGAAAAGTACCTGTATTGAACTCTTTCAACAATCAACACATAATTATTAAAGCACATAGCGCCGTATGTTAAAATCAATATCAGCCAAACAGCGGCCTTTGCATGGTAACGACCACAAATACTGAACTTTTGCAACACATCGTTCAAATAAATCTTGTCTAACAAATTATCTGTCATAATTATCAAAAACAATACTATTTATATTATTCTGTACAATCGCAGTATCTTCCACTTACAAATGCTGCGAAGTACTAAGCTACGATTTGATGTTTATGCTATAAATTTACGATTTCTCCGTAAAAAGATAATCTGTAAAAGCTATTGGCTATTCATTATTATTTTATTTCCCATTCACAACGTTAGCACGGACAGATCTTGGCATATTCTTGTGTTACTTAGGTTCTACGCTGATGTGTTAGGTATTCAAAATTAACATTTGAATATTTTATTACCACGATTTGGTTACTCATGGCATGTTTCCTTACTTTCAGGTACGAACGGCTGACGGGCACATAGCACCGTGCAAACAACAAAACCCAGCATCAAAGGTTCCTTTTACATTTATTAAACATATACGCTACTAAAAGCGCAGTTGGTCTTACGCAGGGCACCAACCCATAATTAGCATTTTTATTTCCTTTTAATAAAACTGGATTACGAGTACACGACAGCCATCCATTAAATCGATCCACGAAAGTGTATAGGTACTTGCACTAAATGATAATAACCAAAATTATTTGCAAAAGCGGTTAGCATTTTAAAGTTTCTGCTATAGCTGCCATAAAATTGGAAGTCGTGTCTTTTGTACGATAACATGGATAGGTTATTTTTATATCTATTTCATTTAACTATGCAGCTCCCTGTGTATGTTATTCACGGCTACATTTATTTTCTATCACATATACCTTAAATAAGTGCGAAAATTAGTCTAGGCTCTTTGAGAAGAGATTAATATTTAACACCCCAATAGCGGACTTCAAAGTAATTCTACTATGTACTTAGATATTGGTTTTAGATTAAGACAACAAATAAAAATAATTTGACAAATAAAACACGATCTCATGTTTTTTAATAATCCAGAGCTGTAACACATTCGATTGCCGTTTATTTTTCTCTTAATGTTACACATACGCAGTACACTATAGCCATCATATATGATGTACATAGTATCCTATTATTTCCTCGAGACAGATTTTCTACGGGATATAGACGGAGTTAAATTTTAAAGAGGTCCCGATATTTCAGCGTATAGTTACTTATTACTGAACTTTGATAATGATCCCGTAGAGGGATCGAAACGCATCAGTGTTTGTGTGGTGTAAGGGATAATTAAATTTGTGGGATTTATATGTGTTTTATGTAGCAGTAGTGGAGGGAGGGATTACATGAAGAACATATATATTTCACACAGGCTTCGTTATCTTGTTTTGTTTACTTAAAACTTTATTTTGTAAATAGTCCGCCAAGGGCTCTTTTACACGTCTTTTTTTAAAGTACAAGCGCATTCGGAAAGACCATCATTGCCAAGAAGAATGCGCCGCAAGAAACTTGGCAGGAAGTCATTTTTCAAAATATAATTGATAAAACTATATTTATAATACATTTATAAAAGGATTTCTTTTCTTTCATCACATCATAATTATAATAATTATTTTTTATCTCGGCGCGCCTTATAGAGGCCTCCCGTGACCAGAGGGCTGGCAAATATTTCGCTCAGCGAATAAGCATTGCCATACAACGTGGCAATGCTGCCAGCCTTCTGGGCACTGAGATTTTTTTTATCTTTAATAATAGTTTTAGCTAGGTTTAAGTTATTTTTAAGTTTTGACTGTTCTTTACTGTTTTCTTTTTCTTTTTCAATAAAATACACATAGTAAATGTTTTTACCAGCAATGGCATCTGCGCAGCTATTATGCCCCCAATTCCTCCAAAGTGTAAGGTCAAGGTGTAAGTAGGGAATAGTTCCGAAGTGAACATGTAGGTAATTTAAAAGAACATCTGTGACGTTACTTTGCTTGATAATATACATAGTGATAAAAAGCCAGTGTATGTCTGAAAAAAAAAAACTTTTTTCCCATTTAAATCCATCTCGTGACCAATATACCACTTCAAGTAATCTATCTTATTAAATATTTACTGATTATAAAGGATATAACGCTGTTCAGCTTTGTGCCAACATAAAATAGTATAAATCAACATGCCGACTTACTTTTCGGCACGTATGGCTGGCCAGCACACAGAACTGCGCAAACAACAAAACAAAATATCAGAGGTACTCTCCTATTATATTTAATCATCAAATATGCCGAACCGAGAGCAGCCGGAATTGTCATGGACACTGTCAATGCATTAGAAACACCGAATTAACCATCAGGCCGTGATCCACAAAAATGCAAGGATTTCGCCAAATTATGCAAACAAAAATTATTTTCAAAAGAGCTGTTGATTTGAATGTTTCAGCTATCGCTTTCGTAAAATTTGAGCTCGCGCCTTTTTCATACGAGAACAAACTTAAGTTTTCCTTTAATTCCATTTTATTTAACTTTGCAGCTTTGAGTTTATTCTTCATAGTTGCATTTATTTTCCCTTAAGCAGCCACGTTGGACTTTCGTGAGGCAAGTAAATTAAGAATATACTGTGTAACCTCAGTGCATAAATAACTCTTAAACAGGTTCCCCAATAGGGCACCAATATGGCAAACGGGGCAAATAACATCCCACCTATAATTAAACCTATGTTCAACATGGTAGTGTATGCTACACGTGAATCGGCGGCCACCATCCCCAAAGCTGAAAAAAAAGCCTGTGTTCGGCTCAAAATTCAGTACTATAACACCTAATGAATGTAGGGCCGCCTTAGTAACTTTGTTATTGTCCCTGTTACTCGTTGTACTCGAACACAGTCAGCGTCTGAAGCCAAGGAAAAGGAACTGGCGCTGGCAACTTATTTGCTTAACTGGCATTAGTATCAAACTAACTGAAATAAGTTCCAATGTAACTCAACATGCAATGTGCAATAAAAATACATGTAAGCTTGCTTACAGGTTGCGCTAGCCGCATCGCTTATATAAGATACCTAAGATAGCGTCATCATGTATTTCCCATAAATAGTGTAATAAAACCTGGTGACAGTATAGTTCGATTTTGTATATTTTTCGTACAATTATCAGGATTTTTAGATAACAGAACATTAAACAGAACTATGCATATAATCAGTTTAATCAAATCCGGCTAACTAGTCATCTCACGCTGATTGGTGCGACCTTCTTTTGCTGGAATTCTGGTGCCTAATGCGTCTAAAGCCTCTGCCTGACGCACCGTGTCTGGCAGCGAAACGTCAGCTGTGTCTGGCACGAGCGTCGTCAAAAGAGCTGCTACAAGCGACGTCGCACCGTAAATTATTACTGGCAACCCTGACCAATACGCCATCTGAAAATTAGGGGAAATCAGCTTATTTTCCCGCACACAAATAAATGTAATTTTAAAATGCAAATTTATTTACCACTAAAGGCATCTGTGTAGCAATGATGTTCCCAATGCGTCCCAAACACGAACACGTCGCGTGCATACAGTTTCTAGTGTACGTAGGAAATAGTTCAGATGTAAAAATAAAGGTGATGTTGAAGAACATCCCTGAAGTTACTTTGCTGGCCATGTATATTGCAGTAGCGAGCCACAGTTGGTCTGAAAATGTCAGGGTCTTATAAACAAGAAACGTAAAATTCATATACGTTATAAAATAAAATCAGATTAATGATACTAAGTGCCTATTCTACTCTATGCTGATAATGCGGTTTTTTTTGATAATGTACTTACATTTGAATATTTAATACCTTGATTTAATGTATCTCATGGTTACTTACTTTCAGATACAAACGGCTGACTGACACATAGCACTGTGCAAGCAAAAAAACTCATCATCAAAGGTCCCTTCCTTTTATATTTATTAAGTACATACGCTGCTAAAATCGCAGCTGGAAGTCTTACACATGCTACCATTCCATAATTAGCATATTTATTTCCTTTTAATAAAACTGAATTATACGACAAGCCATAATCCACGAAAGTGCATGTGTTCCACCAAATTATACAAATCAAAAACCTTCTTAGAAGAGGTTTGGATTTCAAAGTTTCTGTTATCGCCGCGATAAAATTTGAATTAGAGTCTTTCTCGTACGATAATAGGGATAGGTTCTCTTTTAATTCTATTTTGTTCAACTTTGCCGCTTTCCTCATGTTCTTCACAACTACATTTATTTTCCCTTTAGTTAACAACCATCTGGGGCTTTCATCAACCAAGTAAATCAAGAATATGTAGAGCAACGAGGGTGCATATATCACTCTTGCATAACTCCGCCAATAAGGGATCAGCCATTTTATCAGTGCCAGTAACACACCTGACATTACCAAACCAAAGTTACTTATAGAAGTATAATTAGCTCGAGAACCAGTTGCCACCATTTCCACCACTGAAATAAAAATCCGTTTTGTAGTTCTTTGACACAACCATAATTTTCTTGGCTGAATTTCATGTGCAGTTAAATATTTCAATAAAGTTTACTTAGCATGTATAGCGGTGAATACGGATCACCGATTGCCCCTTCTATGAATTCGATTGCTATATAAATCCAATAAAAAGTGACGAAACTCTTCGCGAGTCCACACACTGCAGCCGTCACTCCCGTCACGATTGTGATGAACCTCCTTCCGAACCTGGAACATATCGACACACACATCTAAACTGACTGCATAGGTAATGAACTTTTATCTTGCTACTCCGCTACTTACGTGAGCATCTGCATCTGCATCTGCGTATCTTGCATGTAAGTAGCGGAATAGCAAGGTTTAATAAAAGCCTGATTTAATAAAATTTGCTAATGTGAGTTTCATAATTACACAAATGGATCACTAGCATGTATGAAGAGATGGGAGCGGATCAGAATACATAAAGTTTAAAATGTATAATGGGTTAAAATACATAATGGTTCAAAATATATAACGCAATTTTCTGTAAAACTATTAGCTAAATGAACTTTTTTGATATCGTAATCTATAGATTGGTTTAGGTTAGGTTAGGTTTGTTTTATAACAATCCTGTTAGTTTGTAACTTTCTGAGAAAATCACATTATATATTATAAACCATTATGTATTTTAACCCATTATACATTTTAAACTTTATGTATTTTAATACGTACCCGAAGAGATTGATGACTGTGGATGAAGCGAAAGAAATATGTCAGGATCGTAGCAAGTGGAATAAAGTAAGTCTCTGCCTACCCCTGTGGGAAAGAGGCGTGACGGTATGTATGTATGTATGTATGTACAAATGGATAACTCACCTATAAAAGTCGAGTGATGGTAGAAATGTTTGGGACTAGTTCGTAGTCCTTCCTCTTGGAGCAGCTCTCGCCCCGGCGGCAGCGAAACGAACACTGCGCGCCAGCGCTCTGCTCGCGCGGCTACTCGACGCAACTGCTGTTAGTTAGGCGCACAACTACCCTCGTATTCACCGTCATTTTTATTATTGTCAAAAGTATCACTCGACTTTTATACGTGAGTAAGTACGTTTGAGTAATTATGATGAGTCTCACGGTAGTTTCTTGTTGAAAAAACAAAAACGCCGCAAAAACTCATATTGTTTTTAGGTTAATAACCATAATTAATTCAGGCAAACTACACAAAAACCCAGTCCAGCGCTCTTCTTACTCTGCAGTAAATGTAGAGACATGATTTTGTTTATTTTATAACTACCTGTCAGACAGTGCTCCTACAATTATAAGGCCAAACATATATCCAGCAGTATGCGCTGTTCCTACTAAAGTCCTCTTCCACTCTTGGCATGCTAACTGGAACTGAAAACATTGGGGTTTATCTACTCGGTTTATGCCTCTATATGCTAGATAAATATGTAAAAAAAAAACAATTTCAGGCTTATTACCTCTGCTACAAAGCTGTCTGGGTCTTCATAAATCCACTGAGTGCACTGCGTTGGAGCTTCACACCAAGCCGTTGTTGTGTTCTGTTCACAGCTAAAGTTGGATGATTGGTGGACGGTGTCCTGAGTTGTAATATTGTCAGCACATCTGATTAACATATTAATGTGATACTTACATTACTAGGCAAAAATCAAAGTAATATCTGAAGCACTTTGTTAAAACTCTGGCCTTTGCGGTTGTACCACTTGGTTTTATGAATAGCACTTAATGGATGTTTTCAGGCCTTATTAAAAACTTTTAACCATGACAAACAGAAAACTTACTTGTATCGAACCTCCTCTGCTATGAACACAAAATTAGAATAGCACATATATTCACAACATGTTGCGATAGTCAGCCACACTATCGACATCCCGTGGTAGCGGCCGATCACACTAAATTTGGCCAATACATCATCAAGATGGATCTTGTCCAATAGATAATCTGCCATACTGTTAAATCGCAAACATTCAATAATCTATACAGTTATACTAACAAGCGGTTGCGAAGGTAGGCGCTGATAAAGTGGTAGGTATAAACTACTTTATAGTAACTTGGTGCTGTTAGAGCACCTGAGTAAAGATAAACTACAGTACTCGCGATGCAAAGAAAACCAATTTTATTCACCTGCATTTCATACACTACGATTACATAAGCAATATAGATATTTAAACTAGGCACGTAATTGGTTTATAAAAATCGGTTAAACTGGTCTTTGATTGATGCGTTCTTCTTTTGACAAAATCCAGGTGCTTAAAGCATTTAAAGCTTCGGCTTGACGCACCGTGTCTGGCAGTGAAACGTTAGCCGTGTCTGGCACAAGTGTCGTCACAAGAGCCGCTACAAGTGTTGTTGCGCCATAAATTATTACTGGCAACCCTGACCAATACGCCATCTGAAAATTAGAGATAAATAGCTTCATTGCCCGCGCACAAATAACTGTAACTTTAAAATGCAAATTTATTTACCACCAATGGCATTTGAGTAGCAACGATGTTCCCAACGCGTCCCAAGCACGCACACATGGCGTGCATAGAATTCCTGGTGTACGTAGGAAACTGTTCAGAAGTAAAAATGTAAGTGATGTTGAAGAACATCCCTGAGATTACTTTGCTGGCGATGTATATTGTAGTAGCGAGCCAGAGCTGGTCTGAAAAGATAAAAGTTAACTAAAGAAAAAATGGGCACTTCACACTCACGACATCATGCTCTTAAACCTCGGTCTTAAAAACTTAACTAGATTACGTGCTTTGACTTCGTCGTGATGTACAAAATATTTAAAATGTGTAGTAAATATTTCACCGATATACTCGTATATTAATTACTTACTCTTAGGTATGAACGGCTGACTAGCACATAGCACCGTGCATGCAACAAAACTAAGCATCAGAGGGCCTTTCCTTTTATATTTATTAATTAAATACGCCACAAACAACGCCGATGGAAGTCTAACACAGCACACCAATCCATAATTAGTATATTTATTTCCTTCTAATAACACTGAATTATACGCCAACCCATGATCCACGAAACTGCAAGTATTCCACCAAATAATACAAATCAAGAATCTCTTCAAAAGTGTCTTGGATTTTAAAGTTTCTGCTATCGCCGTCATAAAATTTGAACTCGAGTCTTTCTCGTACGATAACATGGATAGGTTCTCTTTTATTTCTACTTTGTCTATATTTGCAGCTTTCTGTATGTTCTTCACGGCTACATTTATTTTTCCTTTAGTTAGCAGCCATCTAGGGCTTTCATCAATAAGATAAATCAAGAATATGTAGAGCAACGAGGGTGCATATATCACCCTTGTGTAAGTTCGCCAATAAGGGACCAGCCATTTTATCAGAGCAAGTAACACACCACCTATTACCAAGCCGACGTTGCTTGTTGAAGCATAATTAGCCCGAGAGCCAGTGGCCACCGTTTCCACAACTGAAAAGAAAAAATAAAATAAAGTCTTTCTCAAATCATAATTTCTCGGGTGGTTGGTTGTAATAAAAAACAGTATACTTAGCATGTAAAGTGGAGAATATGGGTCAGCGATTGCCCCTTCGATGAATTCAATTGCTATGTAAATCCAGTAAAAAGTCACGAAACTTTTCGCTAGTCCACACACTGCGGCCGTCAATCCTGTCACGATTGCAATACGTCGCCTTCCAAACCTAAAATACGAATACACAAATTGAGTTGCTAGTACAGTAAAGTAAAAGAATACCTATGATGGATGACGTTATTACTTGACAAGCCACTACCATAACCAAATCAGTAGGCTTATTATCTAACTCGCTCGCAATCGCCATCGTGTTCATTATGACAGTTCTTGTATGAATGTGACAGCTAGCTGATTCCGATGCCAATTGTCAGCCCATACATGAACTGTCAAAATGAACACGATGGCGATTGCGAGCAAGTTAGATAATAAGCCTACAGATGCTCAAATAATATTATATAGTTTGTTAGAAAGCTGGTGACTAGCTCGAGACTGGGTAAGATGAATTAAAAAATTAAAACTTTTGCGTTTGTGAGATGCGATATTTGTTGTTTTGTAACTACCTGTCAGACAGCGATCCTACGATTATTATACCAAACATGTATCCAACAACATGCGCAGTTCCGACCAGAGTCCTCTTCCACTCTTGACATGCTAACTGAAACTGAAATTATTTGGATTTGTGTCTCTGTTATGCTTATGCCATATAAAAAAAAACCCTTTCCAAAAATGTACGCCCACAATCATGTTTTCTTGCCTTGTCTACCCCATAAGAGATAAATACGTGATTTATGTGTGTGTGTGTGTGTGTGTGTGTGTGTAAAAAAAATGTGTTTTAGACATATTACCTCCGCTACAAAGCTGTCTGGGTCTTCATAGATCCACTGAGTGCACTGCGTTGAAGTTTTACACCATTCCGTTGTTGTATTCTGTTCATAGCTAAAGTTAGATGATTGGTGGACTGCATCATGAGTTGAAATATTATCAGCACACCTGATGTAAGACATAAAAAATAGTAGGTAAATAACATTTTAGCTATATACAAATTTGAAACGTAGGAGTCGTTAGCTTGCATGCAAGTTACGACAGCTGGCATCACACGCCAGCACGCCACTAATGGCGTATAACAACCGATTAAGTTTTTCGGTGAGTTTGTCGCGTCGGGAGACCCGTTCCCGTTGTCCAATTCGTAGGATGATAGCCGCTTATAGCCTTGAAGCGCGGGTTCAAATGTCATCCGGCACAATTTCTCGTTTATATTTTTTTTCCAAAGTACTTTGTTAACATTCTCCTTATTGCTGGTTTTACAAATAAACAACACTTTGCGAACTTGTATCTAATCATGATAATACATAATGTAACTCACTTGTATCGAACCTTCTCAGCTATGAATATAAAATTAGAATAGCACATTGTTTCACACAATAACGCGACAACCAGCCACACCATAGAGACCCTATGGTAGCGGCCAAAAACACTAAACTTGGCCAGCACGTCATCCAGATGGATTGCGTCCAACAGATTATCCGCCATAGTGTCAAATCGTGCCCATTCAATAATTGGCCAGTTACACTCACAAGCGGTTGCGGATAACTAAGCTACAACGAAATAGTTATAACTATAATACTTTAACTATTCTATCAGTTCGAGCGGCGGTGTGACCGGCCAAGGCCGAGAACATTGCATGTGTTAGTTTATGCAAACACTTTCGAGCGCTATTTCCCATCCCAAATACTCTTGTCCCAATACAGTTTGGAATATGATTTTTAAAATGGCTAATCCATTTTATGGCATTACAGCTGAACACGGAAATCAAGATCTTACATCATAATTATAATTACACATAAACGGATAACTCACGTATAAAAAGTCGAGTGATGCTCGACATGTTTCGGACTATTTCGTAGTCCTTCCTCTCGGAGCGCTCGCCCCGGCGGCAGCGAAACGAACACTGCGCGCCAGCGCTCTGTTTGCGCGGCTGCTCGACGCAACTGACAGCGGCGCACAACTACCCTCGTTTTCATCGTCATTTTTATTATTGTCAAAATGTAGGGCAGCACACAACGTTTATGTGTAATTATGATTAAGTCTCACGGTAGTTTCTTGTTGAAACTTACATTATCCTGTTAAAATATATTCATTCTTAAAAATTAACTAATGTACAAAGTGATGAAAGTAACATTTTTATCATCGGATGTATAATATACATAATTGTCAGTCTTGGTAACTTTCTTAATACCACAGCTTTCTGTATGACAGGAGTAAGTACTTGGCATATTTTTTACAATGATTTTTTTCGTGGCATACTACTATCGCTGCACTTATGTCAACTTTAAGATATCGCAAGGTGGTAGAGAGGTTACGAGTACACGCTCGATAGATTGATATAGGGTTTTATTGTAACGAGACGGCTAGCCAGCATGTTTTTAGTAAGTTTGTTGCAAAAAGAAAGGTTTTGCAACTTATTGTTTTATTCAGTGAGTAATGTAAGTATTTTTTCAAATATAATGAATTTGGTTGCGCTTTGTTGGCTAGCTGTTGCCCGCGACACAGTCTGCGAAGAATTAGGTTATCGTTATCCTGTGGGAACTACTAAATTTTCCGGGTTAAAAAGCCTATGTGCGATATGGGTTATAACCATTTATTTTGTAGTATTTAGAAAACATTACGTTTCGTTTAAAATTTCTTAATTGTTACCGATTTCCTGCACATGTGATGTTCGGTTCCCTCAAGAAACCGGCGCCTGGAGGAGGGTTGATAACGAATCCCCTGCACTACATCTTCTATAGGAAATGACTGCTAAGTGTTTTTCCAGTCTCCCACCGCATAGGGGTGAACTCAAAACATTGTGTGAAACACCTTGTATATAAAAGCTTGGTTACCTAAAGGCTAAACGAGAAGCTAGTTTGGTAAGATAAAACCGATTTTTAAAAGACTTTAAAAGATGAAACTCAATTTTTTTTTTTCTCCATATCCGATGATATCTTTCCCGTCTGTTATCCAATGTCGGTGATTCTTTTATATTTGATAGCAATTGTCTCAATGTTAGCCCCAAATACATTTTACGAAAGTCAGTCAGGTTACTGTTACCCTTTAAAAAAAAACATGCTCACAAAATAACAATGAACTTAGTCTTTAAAAAATATTTTTAGCGTTTACCGACTCCACGTTTTTAAGAACCACGGCTTTCTACCACCAGATATTGTAGTCTTAATCATTGTATCACGTGAAATCCGTTGTATTTGGTGAAATGAGTGTTCCTTCAGCAAAAGACATTTCGGGTGTGCAATGGCGCTTGACAGTTTATGTTGTGTGAAGGCGCGTTCAACAATGAGGGGCGCTGCAATCTTTATCTTGAGACATCTGGATGTAATTGTTGGAGAAATTCCTTGATAGCGACGTGATTTTTATCTTAGAGGCATATATATTGATGCTTGATTTGATTAGTTAATATCTGTTGCCTGCGACTTCGGCTGGGAAGAAGTCGTTTATTTTGCATCTTTACAATTTTTCGTAATAAAAGTACAATACAACAGTATAATACAAGTACTCTTTATTAAACACCACAAATCAGTACAAAACAATACAGAAACAAAGAACAAGGTAGACAATAGGCGGTCTTATCGCTTAATACCCTAGTATATTCTTTAACGGTCAAAGAATCTTCTTGCCAGTTTTCATCAAGATTGGTGCGCACTTTTACCGCGAAGAGGTAGTAAAACAGATGGATAGAGATAGGTACAGAGTTACTCACGTTTAGGATATTAATAATAAATAAACAGGCAGAAATAACTTATAACTTTGTACCTTTCGTATAACTCGTAAGTTAAATTACGAAACAGGCGGCCGACAGAACGTAATTTTTTTCTACTAATACACGCCGATGCGATGACATACATACAAAAATCACGTGTTTATCCCTTACAGGGTAGACAGAGCCTAAGGTAACAAGACTTAAATGCCGCGTTTGTCATGATTGTGGGCGTACCTATACGTGGAAAGGGGAATCAAATATTCATGCGATGACATTAAGAATTCTCACGCTCAATTCTCATCCCACCATATTTGACATCTGCTTCAGTAGTATTTGGTGGTTCAGTTGTTTCCGATGCAGACCGTACAAGGTCAAATCAGACATAATATGGAGCCAGCAGACGCCAGTCGCTTAACCAATCGACTAATCCATATTATCGCTGACCCACTTACGACAATAGCCGGTTGTTTGTCACACGCAATGAATCAATTTTCTTGAGATAATATTGAGACGCTGTTGTTGTTCTTTTGGTTTAATAAACACGTGCCTCATTATCGTAATATCAATGAGAATGAGTCCCATCAAATAAAGTCTGAACCGTTTTTAACAGTGTTAGGTGTGCCTATGTCGTGACTGTATTTTTCCTCTGTAACCCTACTGTAACGTGCCTACAATCCTTATGTATCATGGAACTAACCTCTTGTTTTCTTCTTCCACAAATCCGCGAGCATAAATGTAGTAATTTTACTCTCCCACTACTAGAAAGCTTCAAAGAACTCGAAACAAGTCAGTATCCGCCACAAAGGAACGCCTTCGAGCGAAAACTGCGCGCAGCCGGAACATTGCAGCTCCGTTGTTATATCAATGCCATTGTTGTATAATTAATATAATCACTTGCGAAACTGCACTATTTACTACAGAGTTCAACAAACTCAACCTTGATAATAAAACTTCGCGTTTAACATTTCGGTATGACTTTTGATTTATGGCAACATTTAACTTGTCTCCTTTTTGATGTTGGCAATTAAGACGATGATTTACTATTTACAGCCAGGAAGCACTTTGATCTTTGCATTGTAAACTGAACTCGCGTCAATTTCATAACACTTACATCATTCCAGAAAACATTTGATTCATTTGACACTAAAGTACCAGTTAGTGAATATTAGAAGAGTTACGCCGGATTCAATAAATTATTTACGATAAGGCTCTAACTTATAGTCTTGAGCTGTATACTTGTTGTTGAAGTTGGTGTACAGTGTGATTAGTATTTAAAAAGACCTTCAGGTCTGTCTTGCTGTCTCGCTCACTTTTATGGGTATGCGCTCTTTGATACTTGTATCGGCCGACGGCACCCGAGACCCGAATGTTGTTCTAGGAACTCACGAACTGTACAATACTAGCAGGCTACGCTACCATTCAATTTGATTGACCCGTATCAAATTATGAATGAACGTATCTGAATTATTTTTACCTATTTATACACGCATTGTTATGAAATAGTAGATGGAGCCTGTCCTTCATTATGTAGCCGGCATCGTCCACCCAATCCTGTTAACGTTGCGAATGTTTTATGCTATCGTTAAATAACGACAAGGCAGCAAGCACTTAGTAAGTAGTTTATTGTTACTTTAAACAAAATAACACGCTCCTAAAAGGAAGTCAACTTAAATCAGTTCGGTTGTAATAACTGGCATGCTGTCACTACAGTCATCTTTAAATGGGGAAATAGTTACAACCGCAATTACCACATGTCTCGCAAATGCGGCAACAAATTTAATTTTAGCCACTCTACGGGCGCGACATACATTCAAACGCCAAATTTAGACTTAATTGGTTGCACACAATTGTCTAGTGCTCAAATTCCCTGCGGTTATATTTAATTAATATTACATCACTGTCCGCTTGTAAAAAGCTAATCGCGTAGAACGATAAAACGCAGCGTGTGGTTGAAATTCTAATGAGTTCGTCCATTATTAAGGATTAGAATAAAAATCTGCTTCCTTGTTTTAATAAAGGATAATGGTGAACGCCATATTGTGAAGATGCAAAGTGGGTGCAGCGTTCGGAGCGCAGTGCGCCGCGATTTTCAAGAAACATTTTTAATATGATGTAGAAGTAGAGTTCTCCAAGTAGGCATTAATATTTTAAAATGTATGTCTGCTCAGATCTTGAAATAATGCTTGAAATAGATGAAAAAATACAACAGTTAAGTATAATTATTTGTACTATCCACTGAACCTCTTTTACCATAGTTAGAATACTCTAGCGTTAGACGCATACGTTCTTGAAGCAACCGGGAAACGATTTAAAAAATATATATTTGTCCGCGTGTATCTAAGAGAACTAAGTCTTATTACTATTGTTTACAGGTTTATACAAGATCATAATAGGCATCGCTCATTATAGAATCGGCAATATTTACGGTAGTATATTCTAAATTTGTGTCTTTATTGCTTGCGAATGTTATTTCTCTCAGGACGACTACGAAATCCTCCGTCCATACGGAGGGATATTGTCAAATGGAAAAATATCGCTCAGACTAAAGAACATCATCAGCTAAAGTTTCAGCCTTCAGCACTACGTTTCCCATCCGAGAAGCAGTGAAGTGTGAAGCATTCAATCCCGAAGTACCTAGAGCCTAATGCATCGCTCTTTGAGTGCTCTCGCTTCGAGCCGAACCCGCGTTTCGTCGGTACCTACTTATTTCCAGCGGTTAAAAATATTATTGGAGCTAAGACAGTTCAAAATACAGATAAAACCAAAAACAAACTGTTTAGACGGATGGTTTACAGTTTTAAATTGTCGTAAATTAACTCCTAAATATAAACAGACATAATTAGAGTTTCGGATGAGATAAGTAAAAATCTTTTCAAAACTTGTTTTATCTATATACGGCGTTTTCTATCTATAGTGGACTTTGGAATTAACCAATAATAGTATGTATCAAATCTATGCATTTCATTCATAACGACCAAGAAGCTTCTTCAAATAAGCCAAAGCGATAGAGTACCTAAAGTGTTCAAAGCCTGTACGCGCCATTGAATTTTATTATCATAGTCATAGGCAAAATAACGTTTCTCCGAGCCACAGCCGTTTTGGAACGGGTTCTTCTCTTTTTATTATCTGTACTTGAGTATTAAGTATCATACGTTACCAAGGTAAATACGATGGAAAGCAAACATGCCCATTAGACGTCTGAGCCATTCAACGGGGAACCCAATTATCCTCATTATGTGTCTCGTACACTTCAATTTACTCTCATAATAACTGTTCTTTGTATTGTGTATTTCTCGTAAACATTCTCTGTTTCGGCTTAAGGAAACGTAGTATGACGGCCGTCTATCTACTTAGTTGTTAGTGTAGTAGCTTTCATTGAAAGAAAACGGTTTTTATCTTTCGCTGCTAAAATGTTGAATCTGTAACCGTTTCACTTTTTGAGCTCGCGTCATAATTTCATAATACTAAATATTCGTAACCCTAACGTCTGAACTGAACACGAATACTTCTTCTAAAATGTGTACCAACCTATAAAATGGCAATTTCAAGTGATGAGTAAACATTGTTAGCGTTCTAAATGAATCCCATCCCAACAGTAAACCATGGCTTCTGTAGCTTAGCTCGCTAGCGGTGGCCTAGTAGACAAATTGCTGCAATCAGCCTCCCTCCACAGACCGAGACACCATAGGATACAATGCTTATGAATACGCGACTCTAATACGAGGAGGTTAAGAAGCTGGTACACACGGATTTTACTGTAGTTAATAGTAAATTCTGTTATGTAGCGGGGACAAAGAAAAGATTGCTTAGCGGTTCCTGATAGCCATTAGTCGTTGACAAGAGTGATTGAAATTGATGAGCAAGTGCAACATATACGAAACAATAACATTTGTGTTTGAAAAAATTAAAGGTTACTTCTTTATTCAAAGAACGGTGATGATTCAGATTGCAGTTTTGTTGTGTTACGGTCCATATTATATGTATTTTATAGCTCCATATATGTCCATATTTAATAGCTGATAATATTCTCCATTCCAATCCATTTTAACGCCTTTGTAAACAACCCAATTATATCTCAACTCCCACACAACTCTTGCAGGTAAATAGCTGACACCAGAATGTTGATATTGAGATTTTATAACAATTACATTACGATCATTATATTTCAATTCTGTATGAACTTGGGGGGGATTTGTTTATTTGTTTGTTTATTAATATGGATTGAAATGGACTATATTTTCTTTACTAATCTTAAATATGTTTGATAAATGTTGCAAGTAAAATTTGGTACTCATGTTTGTCACCATGTCACCTTTTTTAGCAATAGCTTTTTCAAATCAACCTCAAACACAATGCAGCCAAGCGGCAACCGCTTTGAGTGAGTCTATCTGCTCAGCGTAGACTGCGCCACATAAAACAGTACAATTGTGCATAATAACAAACAAATTATCCCAAAACCAATTGCATTGGAGTTATAGGAGTAATTGGATTAGTTCCATGTGAAATGGGAGCCGTAACTGAACTGTCCAATGGCCATGCATCTTGGCGCGCGTTGAGTACTCCGCGTGCCAGCTCTGATGCCCGGCCAATCTAGATACGAGGCGGAACATTCTGTTTATTGCACGTAAACGATATTAACTGAGCGCATAAATAAACGGGAGTTTAAAGGCAGTTTAGTTGCAATGAAATGTATTTGTATATTCGTGTGGAAATTAGTGTATGTATTTCCTTAAGTATCGCTCCGCTTGCTGGGATAGGTGAGTATCTAAGATCTATGGAGTATTTAGGTTAGTGTCTCTAGATTTCAAATAAATAATAAAAAAAAAACTGAAACCATATTTTTCACACGAAGTTGACAAACAGCTAGGCTGGTTGGTGAAGCAATATAAAATATTAGGAAGATAATATAAGTCAACAAAGTTGATTTAATCATATCCCAGTTGAACCAATAAGAAAACAGGAATTTCCTTATTCAAAAATAAATTAAACTCGACTCCGTGAAACATTTGTATTCAGTAAATTAATGTAAACACGGACTTTAAAAGGAAGCTCTCATTATATATTAACCAAAGGAGGGATGGTCCCGTTCGCTTTCGCTTTGATCGTCCCTCCTAATCCTTGGGATTAAGACTATCTGTTGACGTCTCACTCTGCATAATTATTCGCTTTATCAGCTGGGAAAAAATCAATTTGTGTGTGAGAGTTTCAGGCCGGGACTTTAAATGAGGGTAAATGGATTAAGTCACCTGGCCTGGGAGTCATATTTTACCAGCCAAAAGAACTAAAGCGGTATCACTTTATTATTTTCCTCTTACCCTATAAGTTTTCCACAATTTCAGCTTAGAAGACTTCATGCTTGCTTTGTTATGTTAATGTTCCATTACGATCTTTGAAAATATATTTCTTTCTAAACACACACATTATGCGGATGCCAAAACGTTTTCAATCTAGAAGCCAAATTAAAAGTAAACTCCGCATTACTCGCGCATCCCTTGTATGTATGCGTAGCTTGCCTAGTTTGGTTGCACTTGTGAGCGTGTAACTTTATGCACACAGAGAGGCGTAGTCTAAACTCCTTCTGGACTAATATCTGAGATGTGCTCTGAGAACCTTCCAGAAAAAACTTACCTCCGAGACAATGTCTTCAATGACAGTCTTCTACGAACTGAAATGTGTTGAACACATGCTCAACGTTGTCTAAGTTATCTATCTAACACTTTTAATAGTTCCAATTTGATTTTCAGTGTGTTTAATGTGTTTATGTGTTTCAGTATCAATTTCAGGTTGATTACTAGTAATTGCGCAAAAGTCAGCTGATGCTACGAGTAATGCAAACCGCTGTCTCATTGTAAATTGATATATCCGTAGTAAAATTCAACTTTCGCTCCGTTGCAATACAGGGTGTTCCGTAAGTAGTACGGCAAACTTAAGGGGGAGATATTTGTGCAGTTCATCTATCAAATATAGCAAAAATATCTTAGTAAAAGTTTTAAGCTTTCATTGCTCTTCTTCTATTTGGCTATGGGCAAGTTTGTCCTCTTGGTGAAACAATTATTTTGACATTTTTACTAATTATCAAAAACCTTTACCTTGCTACTCCGTTACCATAGCAAGCTCCGTAGCAGCAGAGTAGTCAAATAAAGATTTTTTTCATTATTATGGACGTCCGCAAAATAACGCCTGATTCAATTTTGTGTATATTTGGTAGATCCCTCTATGTATTTCCCACTTAAGTTTGTCGTACTACTTACAGCACAACCTGTATGTTTAGCTGTGTACTTACCTAATGAGCAGTGATGTATATCGCAACCTGTCATTGTAGTACCTAGTTCCACTGGAAAGTTAACTTAAGAAGTGTCGTCTCTCATATGTACCTGTTGGTTAAGAATATTGTTATTAATCTTGTGAGTGAGAAAGTGATGAGTCGTTTCTACAAAATTGACATGTCATTATGTAGTTATGAATAGGCATTGTTTTAGAACAGTGAAGGGCTCGAATTGTTGGATCGTGAGTATTAATAACATATTATAACACAAGCAAGTAATTGCATAGCTGTGTAGTTATACAGGTGGATGAAATGAATGAGTCTTGTTCGTAGGAAAATAAGTCTAAATAGAAATATGGAGATATCAAATTTCACTACTAAAAAAACTGCGGTTTATTTTAAAAACAATCAAACGTAATAACTTAAAGGCTATTTGGCGTTTTCAATGAAAAGTGCGTCTAAAATCACGAACGGAAATTTAGCTTCATTTAATTTACGGTCTTCCTTTATTTTATACTAGCCTCTGCCTGCGACTTCGTCTGCATCGAATATACATATAAACCTTCCTCTTGAATCACTCTATCTAATAAAAAACCGCATCACAATCCGTTGCGTATTATAGTTTTAAAGATTTAAGCATACATAGGGACAGAGAGACAGCGGAAAGCGACTATGTTTTATACTATGTTAGTGACTTCTCGGGTACTACTTAGAAGGAAAATAATTTACTTGATAACTTTAAACTTGTAAAAAACACGAAATGTTTTTTGACACTTTGACCGGTTAGATTCAGCAATCAAATAAAAAAACCATGAATTTGAAACATAACTAGTGGTAGTAAGATGTATATATATGACTAGACCCCGTTATCTTGTCGCACAGAAATTGTTTTTCAGTAGAGCGTGAATGTTTTTTATCGACTATCTAAATGTATGTCATTGATAATTTCAAAGAGGTGTCACTAGGTACTACTTATTACTTTTGTATAAAAATATATAATAATAATGAAAATGAAAATTTATTTTTGCAAATTGGCCGCCAAGGGCTCTTTTACATGTCTTTTTGAAACTACCAGCACATTCGGAAAGACCATCATTGCCAAGAAGAATGCGCCGCAAGAAACTTGGCAGAAAGTCATTTTTTCAAAATAAAATACAGTAAGAATACTTAAATTCTACTTAAATTAAATACATTTATAAAAGGGATGTATAAGGTCCCCGAGCCTTAAATTATATTAATCTATAAATAGTAGAGATGTATAAAGTCTCTACTAGTCAAAATAAAAAACAAAAATAAAAATAATAATAGTAAGTTCAGTGGAGGTGTAAAACACCTCCACCGTCAAATAAACTAATTGGAGATGTCTCCAATGTCGGAGGATAAAAAAATTTATATATAAAACAAAATTATGAAATATACATTTCATGTCAAGTAAGTAACCAATAAGCTTTTGGATTCCGAAGGCAAGCTTACGTCTGCCGCCCCCAATGTTGGCTTTCGATCATAATAATAAACGAAGAAATAAATATACGCCAATATTAAACAAACGCTGTTCCAAAGAACTGCAAGGGATGGCGTCTGTCAATGTGACATGTAATTGCAAGTAGGTAAATCATTTATCTAAGGTCATCGCTTCACGTAAAACCAATAGGTTATCTACTTATTTGTAAACAAAAATTTTTCGTTAAAATTGAGCCCAGGCTTGAAATTCAATTGCATTATATAAACATTGATATCAAGAAGGTCGAAAAAAACCGTCACGCTCTGCTGAAAAACAATTTCTGTGCGACAAGATAACGGGGTCTTTATATGACAAATAATTAAATGTGTTGCTGAAATGAACAGCTCCCTATTAATATTTACGACGTAGGTACCCATAAACGGTGGTACTCTCATCGAATTTTTTTTTTGTTCTGGGAATGCGCCCAATGGTCTTTTACCTAATTTAAAACAAATTTACATCAAATTTCACTTTTACTAAAGCCTTGACCTAGACTACATGACCTAGAACGCTAATAACAAGGTCTTGACCGACTCTCCCAACCCTACTGTGGATAAAACGCGTGTTTTACGATCGCGATAAATGACACAATCGATGTTTCCTGCTTTCGGTTGCCCGGCAACCTCAAATCGGGGTCACTTTTATCAATACAAGTATGGTTGTTTCTTTAACCTGTGATATACTCACTACATTTTAAATGCAGCTAGTTATAACTTTGTATGGATATTATAAATGATTAATTACTTTTTATAATTAAGTTTAAAACACTTTCAACAGTGAAACATACCTAAATGAGGAAGAGAGTTGTCGATGGACTTCTCGTTCCGAATGCCATACTTCACGCAACAGATTTGCTCATGGTTGAAAACCGATTGCAGATGATATAAAAAAAAAAAAAAAAAGTTTAAAATAAATTTGGTTCGTTCGTAAAATAAACGCTGAACCACTTCATATTACGGTCGTGTTTATTTTTAATTTAGGACCCATTTCACAAAAAAAAACATTCATTTGTCGGACAAAATGACAGTTACTATTCAACATTAATTGTGTCCTAAATTAAGGAATGTGTCTTTGCAGCAACCGTCAAATGACATGAACCAATTAGCCAATAAACCATCAAGCATTGTGTTCAGATATTTATGAATACCCAGACAGCTCATATACTTTATCTGATTTCGAATATACCTAACCACTATATTTTCCCAACAATGAAGTTTAACTACCTATTTGTTACGAATTTCAAAAAATAATTTAGACGTTTAAAATTGACTTCTTAAACACATTTATTGACGTTGACTTTCATACTTTTAAAAGGGCACTTCAAATGAGTGACTGAAACTCTAAAAGCCCGGCAGGCGAGAGGCTAGGTGCAGTTTTAATCGCATTAGGCGCGTCGTCTACAAGATATAATAATATAGGAACGAGCTTAACATCCTCTTATATACGCTATAACCACAGCGGGTATATCCTGGATATAAATATCATGCTCGGTTTTCTTTGTTTCTAATTAAAACTCCGTGTGCAAATATACTGTACAATTTCTATAAAAAAGAATAAATTTACTTTTGTCCCGTACAAAGCGAACACAATAAAAATACCATTATCAATTATAACTGTAACGGAATTACAGAACTCTCAGCGCGTGAGTCTGGCTCGCGCGTGGCTGGCCTTTTCTCTATTTCCTTCATGATTATACCCTGGTCCTTCAAGATAAGATTAACGTTTACCACATTGGAGTTAACCTGTCCATCCTGTCTGTCCTTGTGTCTTCCATGCTGGTCTTAGGAATTATATCATAGGCAATGCGGCTGGCAACCCATCGCTATTTTGATTCCCCTTTGCGCGCACAATCATGCTAAGCGTGGCCTTTGGGTCATGTTACCCTAAGCTCTGTCTACCCCATTACCTACCTGCATTGCATGGTCTCATTGTCTAAGGGAAGACGGACCCAGCCTACGGGTCCTCCCCTTCTTGGCGCGGTCCTGGCGGAAGCCGGGGTCAGGGGGGGGGCGTTTGTGGTGAAACCCTAGTGGCATCCCACTGCGTCCCCATCCACACTGGATTGAGGCAACGCCTGAGTTTTTAAGTTGGGTATACCCCTTCGAAGGGAGTCCCACATTACCCCAGGCATCCCCGTGCCTAGGGCATCCATAAAGATTTCCTCTCCGTTATAAAAAAAGGCTATATCTACCCCGTAAGGGATAAAGACGTGATTTATATATGTGTGTGTGTGTGTGTGAATTAACCTGTAAACCAAAATGTCGATTCCCAACAGAGGCAGTGGTAGAAAATCTTTAGGGGGTGAGGTTACGCAACCCCATCGTTAATTGCTTGGTTACTCCCTTCCCTTCATTAACATTAGTTCCTTCCTAATGAACAGAAATCGTGATTAGAAACTATCAATTGCACACACCCTGTAAGTTATCGACTTACCCCTATAGTAGTTTAGATTCTACCTTCTTAAAAATAGAACAGATGATTGGTTGCACCGCATTGCGAATGACAAAATCAAAAGCTAGGAGGGCAATTCATACTTTCTTCGACAGTTAAATTTGGAGATAATCTCGTTTATTTTCTCTATTTAGTAAATTGATAATAATACCTCTCATAGTTCTATATATGTGAAAAACTTAAGGAAATTACCTGTTGTATGTGCGAGTAATTTGGGCGAATAGACAAATCGACGTTCCAAATTAGAAAAATGACTTAAGTCCCATATCAGTTCTGTACTACTTACAATAGGTACAATTGAACAAGTCATTTACTTAAGTTTTTCGCCTATAACAGAACTAAGCTTATAACTTACCAAGATTTGACATTTTTAATGTCATTAGTTGTTTTTTTAACTTCTCACTTTCGGCTTATATCCGATGACCTGAGAATCGGCAACCAGGGCTACTCCGTAAATCGAAATTGAAAGTTCGTGTCACACCGTCACTTTCACTCTCATGTTGATGACTATTAGTGTGAGCGGGAAGGCACGAAACAAACTTCGAATTTAAAAGTAAAAGGCCGGGTTGGGCGTAAGCGCACAGTGATTGGAGTGTTCGTTATCGGTTCACAGCCCAAGTACCCTCTTGAACGTCACTTGAGAGTAACGTATAAGGTTTGGCGGCTCGTTTCATCAATTATCGTTTTTAATATGTTGTAATAGACTTGTCGTTAAATTAGGAGTGCCGCTGTGATGTGTTTCGACTTATTTAATTAAGACATCCAGATGGCTCTATATTTCGTCCCATAAAATTTAAGTTCCGAAAGGATGGCTTGCCATAATTTTCGTTAGTCACAAATCGTTATTTTTTCGGAAACAGTAACTATTTTTTTAGAATTCATAGTAAACTAACCTACCCTATCCTAAACATTCTGATCGGTACTATTACATTACATGAATCAAGAATTTTTACTTTTTGATTTTTTAACACATGAAATCGCGCATTTTTCAGAAATTTTGATAAAATCATCAGAATGTAAATTTCTAAACGACACTGAAAATTAGAACACATAGAAAAATCCGAAAAGTAAAGCTATGGCCGGGAATCCAACCCGGATCCTCGTCATTCCGTGACGCTTGCTATACCCCTACACCACCCATAGTAGGTACCTGCTGCTCTACTTTTCGGATTTTTGTATCTGTTCTAATTTTTAGTGTCGTTTAGAAATTTGCATTCTGATGATTTTTTCAAAATTTCTGAAGAATGCGCGATTTCATGTGTCATGATTATGACCAAAAAAATGATGACTAACGATTATTATGACCAATGAAAATTATGAGACAAAAAGGGACCCACATCCAGATATATCGAGTTTTTGCCGTTAAGATGTTTCTTCATGCTGCTGGTAATAAAAGAGGCGTTGTGTGCAAATCATTCATTGCCACGAAAATACGTACACGTAATATAGAGTTGCGTGACCAAGAGATACGATGTCATAAAAGAGCGTCGATTTAAGGTTTCCCATTCGCCACTTGCATGGCTTACGGGTCGTTGTATTGTGTACCCTTTCCAACTACCCAGATAAAAACGAGACGCATCGAACGACAAGCGAGAAGTAACATAGTGCGCTAGAATGCACTGATACATGCAATCTTTCCACGCGACGCTTAGCACTGGCTCAAACGTAAATGTGTTTACTTACAATAAAAGACGATATGATGATATGAATAAAATATACAAGTCGCTTCAAGCCGATCCAGAAAATACCCGTTTTGTGTAAAATAAACTTTGTTACCATTCTGTGTTGACATTTTGGTATTTTCATCGAGAGTTGTAAAAATTTTATGAATGACATCATTCGCAAAAACGGCATACGGAAGACTCGGTTACTTCATTTATTTGGTATTTATTAGCCGTGCCTGCGACTTTGTCCTCATAAAATTTGGGTATTGCTATCCCACAGGAAGAAAGTATGCAACTTTTCGAGACGACAAAGTATCCTACAATCCGTGATCTCTTCGAATGCCAATCGGGTTTCGGGTACCATCGGCCGATCGAAGTATCAAACCCATAAGAGTGAGTGAGACTGCAAGACAAACACAAATGACATTGTAAGAGCTCACGGACTGCCATTCCTTTTCTATTAGGTAGTACTTAAAAGCGCGAAAACTTCATTGAATTACTTTCCTATTTATGATTTTACGTTGCAAATGTCTTACCGAAAAGAATTAAACAATGCTTTAGAATTTAGAACAGACGCCGATTGTCACTTTATTATGCTGAAAACTGAACCAGTCTTTCGGAACGTACTATCCGAGCTTCACTGTGTAATGAAAATAAAGTTTTCTTTCACATTATATTAAATTAACCAAAATCCCTTTTATGGTACGCCGAGAATTCTTTTGTGTTGCGAAATAACAGCAAAGCCCTCGAGGGCGGTGACTAAATGAAGAAAAACAAAAGCCGACCATTAGGGCTGGTGCCTATGACAAACAATGCCTCACAAACATTGCGGAATAGGGTTGTCAACGCAAGTGTAGTCCTAATTAAGTGGGTGAAGATTTAGCGGTAACAAAGTTTATTTTGAGAAGCTGAGACACCAGCTTGTTTGTATGCCTGTTATATGGGCGAAAAACAAAATGTTTGCTTCAGTGAAGTGACACATAATTTTGATGTGGCTTCATTTTGAGACTTGTACAAATTGAGAAGAAATATATATTTTTAAATAGGATCAAACAAAAAAAGTTTTAGCCAAAGTGTTTAATTCTTTAACCTAATTACTTAAATGCACTTAACATTCAGATCCCTAGCCGAAGTTTTTTTTCTACGCAGTATACGTATTTCAGAAATCAAGCTCTTGATTTAGTCGGACGATAGCCCCTACGTAAGCCAAAGGAAATACCTTTTTTCCTGTACCGGGCACGGAATTTGCAATTAATCTCCTGATTCCGGACCCTGTGTAAATAATCTGTTGCTTTAGTATGTTGTAGTTGAGAAACAAAAGGAAGACCCCTGGGCTAATGCAAAATGAGACGTATTGTGTTGCCGACAACGACTTTGACAGAGGCCGTCCTATTGTTCGCCAACTGTAGGTGTTATGTGGCTTACCGAGGTGCAAGGCCAGTTGTATTATGGAGAGCTTGCATCTCGACATACTTTAGTGGATTAGGAACTTATAAAAGTAAATTAAAATTCCTGACTTCCTGACTAATTTATAATACATGCGAAAGTTCATTATTGGTTTACTTGACATGCTACACCGTCTTAGACGAGTACCGACTAACAATAAGACAATCTATATACACCAAGTACATATAAGTTTTTAACAAACCATTTACATATTTAGGTTTCTTGTGATGATTGCATTGTGCGGTGGTTCAGAACTTTACCTGTGTGAGATGTAAGTAATTCCGACTCGTAGGTACTTTATTTAACATAAACATAACATTTTTGCAACCGGCGTCAAATAACATCTAAACGTTTCTCGTGCCAAATTATAATCTAAAGTACACGCACCTGTTACAAAGTTAGCGTCAAATGTATTAATTAATGACGTCGGTCATCTGTCCCGTCATTTCGTCATGCGCCGTAATGACCAGCATCATGTGACGGAATGTGACGCGATGATTTGTAGCGGCCCTTTGGTCAGATGATACGTTAGATTTATGGGCCCGGGAATAGAGCGGTTTCAAGTTTGGGTATTTTGGATATTATTAGGGATACGCTTACCGTGAATCCTTAGAGTAGGTATATTTAGATTTAGTGAATATTTAGAGTAGGTAAGTAATCGAGAAAGCAAATTACGTTAAAGACTATTGAATTTCTCGGCCCAATAAACGGCAAAATTTAATACCTTATATTAGATTAGATTTGACATGAAATGTTGAGTACAACATTTCAATAACATAGTCTGAGCGTAGCGTAGGTAGTAGTTAAATATCATAATCAACACCCTGTAAAACTCGTGACAATGCAATGCATATTTTTGATTTATATTTATTTAATGTTGTGTGCACTTTTTTACACCATAACACAAATTGTATTGCTCTTATATTGCTTCGTATTCACTCTATATAATAAAATAAAATAGAAGTCATTCGATAAATTTAATTGATTAGCCTGAATGCCGTGACGAGTAAGCTAAATCTAATCATTTTCTATAATGATAACTTATTTTAATAAAGAATCCAACCCGTGTTGATTCCGACTGTTTGTTTTATTCCAGCATGTTTTGTAAGTATAACATGTGGGTGCGCTGTCAATATATCTGGTGTTGTTCTCATAGCCATTGATGATTACATACACAATACTCTAGTTGTAACCCCGTTTATGCAAGAGACATTATAGATACTATACCATAACGATAGTGATGCTGTTGTTATCACCGAGCGGGTGTCGGGCGCCGGCTAACAAATTGAGTGTCAACGCCGCGTCAACGCGGAGAACGTTATTACAGCAATTTTTCATCACAAACCGTTACACTCGTTCAAATTTGTAATGAAATGCTTCACCCGATCGTAAATCAGTCAATGGTCAACAAGGATTGTTATCAAGTGAAGAGATGCAACGTGTTTTACCTACTAAATCTATTGCCATTCGTTTGTTTGAAAAAGTTCAATGCATCCAGACAAAGCACAAAAAAGTGCCATAACGCAGTGGACTGACATTCTGCGAATTACTGGAACATAAAACTATTCGCGCAAGTTTCAAACGCACTCGTTCTGTATCACAAGCTCGCACCGTGCCGAGGTTTTTAATTAATACGGCGGCGGCTGTGGACCCGGGAAATAAATCTTAGTTAATGTCCCTTTAGTCTGGACTCTGGTCAGCCCCATGTGCGGCCTACGCAAAGCTTTACCGGGCGAGACCCTAGTTTTGTTCCGATTTATTTTTCGCGCGTTGGATAGTTTCGCAACTGAGGCGCTTACAATCTTTCGGTGAATGGGCATTCACTACTCAGGTATGCTCCATACGATATGCATGCCATCAGACTTGATCCAATGTTTTTAAAATAATCTGTTTGAAATTGTGTAAAATTAGTAGGTAGGTGAACGTTCTGATTTCTGCATTGTTTAAAAATATATCGAAAGGTTTTAACACTTCACTTCTCCTTGTTACAGAAATGCAACATTCCTCGAACCCCACCTGCAGGGCGTGAGGCGGCGAGACAGTCGGAGCTCCGACTCCGAGCACGATGAGCGGTCGACCGAAGACGACGAGCGCTCACTCCTCCGCAGCTCCCCTCGAAGCAGGCTCCCACCGCCCCCACCCCCGCCGCCCGATGACGAACCTCCCCCACTGAAACCCAGAGAATTCTTCGAAAGACTCCAAAACCAAGCGATGCGGGAGGCACAAGACCGAAAACACAGAAGGGACTTTCCACTCAAAGAAAACCAACTTTTCCGGCCCGTCGATGCAGACGACAGTTTAGGAGACAGCCTGAGTCAGGTCAGTTAATTCTATAAATAGTTTACAAGTTAGAAATCACGTCCCTGGAACTTTATTTTTTGATCTAGAGTAATGAACCGAGTCGTCCGTACAGTTTTTAGTTTTCTAAACTTTATCTTCAGTTCCTTTTATGAGAGCGGTAGCTATTCGCTATTTGCATGCCGGATTGCATTACCGAAGAAAGGGAATACAGGATCCGCAGAGTAAAATATTGTGCCGAACTGGAATTAGATTTAGCCGTTTATTTGTAAAGCATTGAACGGGGGTATTTTGAATACGAGTCAGATCGGGACGCTCCTTCTATTTTGCTTCCATTACGTCGAATGGGAAGGGAGTAATGTTATATACATATATGCGTTATATTCTCCAATCTGCGTCATGAAATCACATTTGCGGCACAATCAAGAGACCACGTTTTGCGCTGAAAGCTGTGAAGTGCTTTTATTTTTCTGTTGAGTCATTCCCATTCCATTCACAGAAATGTTATTATTGGTATATTTTCAAAAGTTTCGCATTCTTATTTACGTGTTATAACAACATGCCTTGGGCAATTTAAAAAGTTAAATCTGTGTTATGGACTCTTGGCATGCATATTTTATTATTGTCTGGAAACAAAACTTTCCGCGAAAGACAAATGGAAAAAGTCAACTCACAGAAAGAAGTGAAACATAACAGTCCTGCGTGAATTACTGTTCTACGTGTTGTGAGAGCAGGGCTTTTAAATTGCATTGTTTTCGCTCCAGCGACAATATTTATACGCAAAAACAGCAGTGCACTGCGTTCAGGGCGTGACAGGGAATCTTGAGCCACACTTCTCAGTCAATTGCGGGTGTTGCTTTGTGCATACTTGAAACCCTTCCCAACTCTTCACGACCGTAACGTTGTCGAGTAAAACTTGGGCTTACAGTAAATGGAGTATGCGGCGGCAATTGTTTACGATACTGCTTCTAATATTTTGGATAAGGGATAAGTTTGTAGTTCCGTTAATTTTTCAAGCAAAGCATTAGAAGTGCCTCTGTTTATAACGGTTATAATACTTAACTTTGGCCGCATTATTCATAGATAACAATTAAGTAGTATCTTTTACCGTAGAAAAGTGTTCTCTAACATCACTTTTGCTTATACGATATTATCAGATTGCACGATTTACCTATTAGCCACGGTGTAATAAATCGACGCTAAGGCACCACTAACCATCTTGATGGATTCCAAGATCAAGATACGTAATTGTATAGCTTGGTTACAAGTTCAATGATGGGGAAGAATCATGAATAATTACAGTGATTACGGAGGCTATAAAACTAAATTAATTTTAGGTTTATCAACAAACTATAATTAAATAATTCAAACGTTTACAAAAACATTTTCTATTCGAACCACCCACTAATCGCCAGTCATATAGATTATTAAATTTGTTATAGGCTCCCTTATGGCGACCGCGCCGCGGTTGCGAAAAGTAAAGGGATGTTCTAAAAGCGTAATATTCATTACACTACACTTACCAGCCCGTGGGTCTGACAATTAACCCTCAAATTAGGATACTCGGGCCCCAAGTTAACTGCCCTCGGACCGTAAACGACATGTGCGAACGACTTGAGTTTTTACTGGACGGTCCTTTAGTGGGTTTAATGGTGTTGTAATGTGTTTTGTCCGGGCAAAAGTTAACATTATTTTATGCTAAGCAAGCGTTTTTGTATATGGCCGGTAATAAAAGACGTCAGTGTTATGTTTTGGCAGGGTAATTAATGACTGAGTTAACTGCCAGTCATTAATCCAACTCAATCGTGTTGTTAGAATTCACGTAGTTTTTTTAAACATTTTTATTCATCGAAGATGCTTTTCTGTCATCAAAATTCTTTGAATTTGCTTGGCACAAAGAACAAACAGTTCATATTTTAGGTTTCAAACAGCACGCGAAAATATCCTTTACGAATATCAACAATTAAATGGTTCAAAACCAGGCTCGTCGGGCCTTTATCATAAGCTTTAATGTAAATAATTGAACAGAACATACGTGGGACCTATTGGCACATTCAAAAGCTCCTTTTGAACCGCACGGGTTTTATGTTTCAATTACCGATGAAAGCTCATTTCGACGAACGGACGGCCAAATGAAAATTCCAGGACCGTCATTTATCATTATTTTAACGGCAGACAAACAAAATGGAGACTTTAGCCCAACAATCGGAATCATTTTCATAAAACGCTTTTCGAAACTAATTTTCTGCTATTGGAAGCCCGGGAGCGTACAATTAGGTTAAACTCCGCGCAATAATGGACTTTATGATATTTAATTAAACGACTTTATGAAATTGAAATAATAATTATTGGGTATTGTTAAAATATCAGTACAAAGTATAAATCAAAGTCGCTTTTCGCTGGCCCTATGTATGCTTCGATCTTGAAAACAACGCAACGGATTTTGATGCGGTTTTTTTTACTAGATAGAGTGACTCAGGAGGAAGGTTTATATGTTGAATACATACATAATATAGTAGAGAAACACTGATTGCACCCATGCGAAGCCGGAGCGGGCCACTAGTTGAATAATATAACAATGCACTTGATTTTATTGAGTCTGGTGTTGACATTTCGATGGACGCATAAATTTTACGCTCTGTTCAGTGCTCAAAACGTAAAATCTGAAATGACTGTGGAATGGATGCACCTATTGTCGCTCTAATCGATTGCCTTTCACTACAGTACACTGGATGCAAATTAAACCAGGGCCAGTGTCCTTTTTTTAATCGGAAGCCATTAAGTCCGCACTGGAGGGCGTGTAAGGGAAGCCAAAGTGATGAGGACAGAGACAGCCCAATTAATTATCGTTCTTTATGTAGATACGAAAGATTCTTTGCGTACTTTTGAAAAAGAAGAAACATTCCTTTGTTTTAATTTAGTCAATTATTGAATTGGGATATAAGATGCTAGCGAGTCATCAATTGCTAAAACTATACGAACTGTAATCGAAAGTGTGTCTTGTGAAATCTTTTAAATTCGAAATTTCGATATTTTAATAAATAATGTGTATTCGTATGAACAAAACTCAACCGAATATTGTAGCTTTTGAATAGGGAAAATTGTTATAGTGTAGGTACAATTTTGTTACTTTTTTTGTTTCTTTAAATGAAATATAATATTTCGAATGCTGAATATTTAATACCAACTAGGGCACACGTATTACAGAACTTATTGGACGTACAATACATGTACATATCAATTCCAGGAACACAGGGGGCGCTACTCCGAAATTCGAAATTCGAACTTCATATCATACCGTCCTTTTCTCACTTTCGTATAAATGACTGTTAGTGCGAGCGGAACGGCACGAAACGAACTTCGAATTCATAACCTCGTAGCAGTTCCCTAGAATTATATTTTAGGCCACAGATTATACATATAACACTTATTCGTCGACGTCGTGACACGTATGTATTATCTGTTGCCTAAAAGAACCCTACGGAACAGAACCCGCGCCCCTGCAGTTTCCTGGCACTCATTATTATAATGCACCGCGAAGCATGCACCGCGTGCTACACATTTCAAAATGAATAAAATGTGGGGGAAATATGTTTGGGGTACGAATGGAAATCGAATCGTGGATTTTGGTAATATTGACATGGGGTCTCCGTGATTTGGTTGCTAGCGACATGTTTAATCCAAGTTTATAGAAAAAAAGAGAAAAGAATTGATCTAATTGTCTTGGCCTAATTCCAAGTGAAAATAGCTATGGTAATTATAAAGTGGGTTACAGGTTGACTGATGTTTTATTACATTTTACCATTGTAATATAAGAGCGAAACAATGAATCTCTAAGACTAAAAATCGTCAGTATAGACTAGGTACTAGGTAGGTATAAATCTACTACGAGTAGGTCTGTAGTTAAAAAGTTTTTGTTGATGATAAATATCACTATGACGGGCACATACTGATTTTAATTTAAATAAAACAGCATCGGATACATTGAATAGGTACGTACATAATAAGGCCGTCGTCTCTATCCGTTTCGTAGTAATAAATAGAGAGGGAATCATATATAACTGACACTTACGATAACCGGAACTTTACAGAGAGTGGCGAGACAGGCCCTAAGGCTGGCCAGGCTAATTTACTCACAATTTACGTATAAAATGGACTACGATGTGTCAATTGGATAATTTCTCGGTAAGGGGACGGGCCGGGTAGACTTATTGATTTTTAACCCCGCGTGAGTCATCTGCTGCACCCTCCCCCCTGCATCCCTGGACCACAAACGCTGTTTGCTCTCTTTGATTGAACTCAGAGAAAACTAAAGGGTCCAAGACCAAGTTTGTTTGCGAAGTAATAACGGGTTTATTTGGACTGTATGTATTTTGAGTTAAGTTTTATTTCAACTACGTCTGCGCTCGGACGCTCGTTAAAAGTTTGCGGAAACTTTTAAGGAATATTGAATGTTTTGGAACTCTCGGTGCTGTTGGAGTTTAAAAATGTTCGCTGTTTCGTTTAGTTGGTTTTATATTTTACTAAGAAATCCAGGCTCAAAGAGATATACCTACCCCCTTAGCCATAAATTACATTTGAAATTTGCCATGAGGTTTTCGGTAAGGAAAACGTCGTGAGGAAACCTGCACACATCTGCGAAACAATTCAATGTTGTTTGTGAAGTGAAGTCCGCACTGGGCACGTGTGGAAACTATAGCCCAATCCTCCAATAAATGGACTAGGCCTACGCCATGAGGCACACCGAATTACGCGATAATTAATAATAATAATAAAAAAAACCTAATCGATGTACTGAAATTGTAGCGAAACGGAATAAAAGAGGCTATATTATATTATAATTCATAAACGCTCTATAGGCTTCTGCTAACTTAGCAATCGTTTGTCCTTACCTGTGAAAGGTAAATTTATAAGTGATAAACGATTGCTAAGTTAGCAAAAGCCTACAGAGCGTTTATGAATAATGGGGTTAAATGTTACTAAAATAATATGGTCGTCTCTTAAAATTTTAGCGAAAAGATATCATATCTGGTATCACCACATTAACCTTTCAAATAGGTATGTTAACTCGCATATTTTCTCTAAAAGTCTCATAGTCCGACCATTTAACTCAATAAGGTCCCTATTCTTGAGCCCAGGTGGCCCTTGGTTTCGGCTAAAACGTCTCACCCATTCCGAACCTGCGAGCACGTGCGACTACTTGGCACTTAGTTGCCAACTCGCGTAAACGGGAACAGGGCGACACTAAACGTCAACTGCTGTATACTTTTATGAGTGTCGTCCGAGACGCAGATGTCTCTTAAGAGATTGCGAGGGCTGAAGAATATGCACCTTGTTGATTAAAATTGCTGTTGTTGAAAATTTTCACTATAAAAAATTCAAATTTGTTCTGTATTACCATACCGAGACTGCAAAAGGTAACTATTAGCTTTTTCTCATTAGTGTGTTTTTTTTCATATTGCTTTCCCTGTGCGTCCATGCTGGTCTGGGAGTAAAGAAAACACATAGAATGTACCAGTTGCTTCTCCCGCCCAGATGGTAAAAGCCGAGGTAATGGGCATAGGAATTATGTTATAGGCGATGCGGCTAGCAACCCATCACTATTTGATTCCCCTTTCCACCTATACGCCCACAATCATGCTAAACGTGGCCTTTATGTCTTGTTACCTTAGGCTCTGCAGGTATTGTTTTCCCTGTCACATCTACCTTCCTTATCACATCTTCCTTTAATCGTCTGCGAGTATTTCTTTGTTTCTAAAATGATGAGTGCTATTATTGAAATGATTAAATAACCCTCGTGATAAATTTATATCGTCCGTAGTCAATCGTCTAACTTGCTTAATTGTCATACTTCCATACAGTATTGCGGTCCCGAACAACGATAACTCCAACTCATAATGTTAAGTACACCGGCAACGACCGCTCTCACCAAAGAAAACTAATTGCAATCTAACTTAGCACATAAATCCCAAACCACATATTCGAGGTGCCGCAACATTCCGAGCATTGTACTCTTAAATTTAACACCTTGGCTGCCGCCGGGGCCCTTTGTACCCTATGATTCATGGCGCTATCGCCTCGCTTGTTATTACAACCAATTGTTAAATTAATTTCGCCGTAGATCCGCGGTTTCAAAATTATTGTCGTGTTAAAAGCCCCAAAATGCGTTGTATTAATTATTATCGTGTCATTTGTTACAATCGAAAGCAGTTAGCGGTGGAATAAATTGAGGAGCAGCGACAGCTTTTGTACAATCTGATGTTTTGATTAAGCAAAGGTTAAATCACGTCTTTATCCCTTACGGGGTAGACAGAGCCTAAAGTGACAAAATCTACATGCCACGTTTAGCAAGATTGTAGGCGTATAGATGGAAAATGGAATCAAAAGAGTGATGGGTTGCTAGCTGCATCGCCTACAACGTGATTCCTATGACTTTCGCTCATTCCCACGATGGGCTTTTACTATCTGCGCGGGAAGAGAAACAACTAGTATGTGTAAGCTGTTCAATTAGAAACACAAAAGTGCAAGTATACACCTTTTTTTTACACTAGAATATCCAAATATCCAATTGGACATAATAAGTTAGTGACAGAAGAATTTTATTGTGGGTCTAATCGGTGTATCCAATTAAATTGGTCCGATACTCGCATTATAATAGTGTCGTTTGTTTCATCTTTTTTTCAGTAAAAATCTTTTGGTTGGTATTGTTCGTACTAATAAAAAAATATAACCCTCCACCCGTCTAATCTGTAAGTGCCGTGTTCACTTGTCTAGTGATTAACTGTTTTGAATGATGATGCATATCAGTGCAAACCAAAATCAATTAGTATTTAAACACAGTTTTTAAAGTCTCACTTTCCATCTTTCACTTTACGGCAATAATCACAGGTGTTAAAATTACATTGAATTTAAATTTAATTGCTTACAATTGCTACAAATTGTGTGCATCAAATCGTGACCGCCGGTTCTTTTCAGTCGCTTGCAAGTTTACTTAGAGTTTAACTTACAATACAATACACCCACAAATCACGTCTTCCCTTACGGGGTAGACAGAGCCTAAGGTGACGATACCTACAGGCCACGTTTAGCAAGATTATGGTGCTAGGTATAGATGGAAAATGGAATCAAAATAGTAATGGGTTGCTAGCCGCATCGCCTATAACATGATTCGTATGATTTTCACCCATTCCCTCGATGGGCTTTTACCATCTGCCCGGGAAGAGAAGCAGCTGGTACATTCTATGTTTTTTCTTTCCTCCCAAACCAGCATGGAAGTTTAACTTAGAAGCTAAAATTCAACGTGTTCAGTAATTGTTGGTTTATTCATAGCTCTGAAATATTAATTATTGGTACAAAAGCCTCGGTCTGAGCCGAAGTGAGCCGAATCCAGGCGCACTATTAATTTATAGGCCGCACTGAAACTCGGAGCGTTTTCATTGCAGCTTCCATTTTCATAATCCGTTTAAATCACATTGACTTCGAGTTTATGGAAGACTAAATCGATGTGGATTTACTTACCTACCTTCATAGTGAAATATGTTTTTTGATAAGTTTAATAGTAGTTGCTTTGTGAGCATTGTTGTCGGTAACTCAATGCTCATTGGGTCAAAGTCGTAAAAACTCACATTCATACATACACAAATCATATCTTTATCCCTTACGACAGGGTTTCTTAAACTTTTTGCAGTCACGGACCACTTTCACAATTTAAACAACTTCACGGACCCCTCTCAAAAAATATTTTAGGGAAATAATAAAAAACCTTATTTAAATAAAAAAAATCTTTTATTGCTAGTTTCGCTTATATATATAGTTACCTTTTTGTTTTCTGTTGTTATTTATGTACCTATTTAGTTTAACATTCGATAATTTCACTACCCAAAGGTTGTCTAGAAGAGATCGCTCTTTAGCGAATAGACCGGCCTCGCCGCCCGACGACGACGACGATGCGTCTCGTCAAGTTTACGACACAATTTCCTAATAAATATGATTACATTTAACTGACCTACTGCGGACCCCTGATAGACATGCCACGGACCCCTAAGGGGTCCGTGGGCCACTCTTTAAGAAACCCTGCCTTACGAGGTAGACAGACCCTAAGGTGGCCAGACCTAGGCCACGATTAGCAAGATTATGGGCGAATAGATGGCAAAAAATTGAATCAAAATAGTGACGGGTTGTGAGCCGCATCGCCTATAACATAATTCGTATTATTTTCGCCCATTCCTTCGATGGGCTTTTACCACCTGCGCGGGAAGAGCAGCAACTGGTGCATTCTATGTTTTTTCTTCGCTCCCAGACCAGCATGGAAGCAAAAACTCATAAATATTTCTAAAACAATAGATACTTTGCACCATAACTTTCATTTACTACCATCCTTACCACTCGCATCTGCATTTACTCTTTTTTTACTCTTCGCTGAACTTTATACTGGAAAATATCATATCGCCTGTTACAGCTGTAAAGCTCTTTAAAAATATTCCAAATTGAAACTTATCTGTTTTGTACACTGCGTACCGAAATATTTTATTAGGTCTTTCCCTATTAAATTGCCGTAAGTTTAAACTTAGAACTGGCTGCAATTTCACAGGTCAATTAAAGACCCAATAACACGACATCTCATCTTAACGAAGCTTAACTTCAAATGCAACTATGAGCCACTGCCGATCTGTCTCAACCAAAACACTTGAGCCTAAATAAACTTAATTTTCCAGCGGTTGGTTCACGTCTCCGCCACTGCAGCCGTCTGATTACAGAACCTCTCGAGAAATCCAATCTAAGAATTAAACTGACGGACTTTCTAGCAATTACTCCTATATAGCTGTGCACCAAGAAGTTTTTCCTTGCAAATTATGTTGCTTGAAATGCACACTGCTAATTTGCGCGTGGAAAAGATTTCTCTTTCAAAGCGGCTCCGAGTTTATGCCGAGGTGAAAATGAAACTGCGGCTTTGAGGGATAGTTTGATGTTTATTTGCTGTTATATTGCGGGATGTGGTATGTGGTTAATGCTAAATATACATCCGGTTGTAAGTATAGTCATCAGCCTAAGGTTTATAGTGTTACCTGTGCGGCTTAAAACATCAAAGTCTATATTTTCATTTGCAAGTTAATGTGACAGTCTGATTGTCTTACGGCAATACGGTAACAAAACCTTAAGGTCATGTTTAGCATGATTAAAGGCGTATAGGTGGAAAGGGAAATCAAAATAGTGATGGTTTGCTGCATCGCCTATATCATGATTCCTAAGACTTTCGCCCATTCCCTCGATGGGCTTTTACCATCTGCGCGGGAAGAGAAGCAACTGGTAAATTCTATGTTTTTTCTTTACTCCCAGAGCAGCATGGCAGAAACCATCCCGATCCCGATTTTATTAATTTTAACACTAAAACGGTAAAGCACTTACTTCGTCGACTTATACTTCTTGAGACGTCTCTATACACACCAACGAGTAGAACAATGTTTTTGGAGTTAAATGTGTTTGAGTAAACAGCAAGAAATTTAATCTGAGACTGTTGTTCGGGTAGCGAGTGTTTTGATATAAATTTAGGTTGTTAACTACGTCCAGTGAAACTTTGTCGGTAGCCCCAAATAACCAATGCAGTTCCGAAATTATTATGCCCCAATAGCATGGTTTGCCAGTACCTACACTAGGTAGTCTTTTAATGAAACTCTACATCGCTGCTATATTCAAATTATTACGAACAGTACCGCGTTTCCAATTAGGCACCGTAATACTAACAAATGTTCAGTTTTCATAAATGAATTTACACTCTGCTAAATGAAGTGGTACGGTATTGCTATGGAACTCTTTTACTATTAATAGTCTCGAAATGTGCATGCGATTAATATTTTATATCCCAATCGACTATTATTGCCAGCGAAATTGAAATCAAAAACTCTATTAATGGATTTGAATAAAATTTAAGTACCTACATGCGTCAATATTTTTAATGTTGTCAGTTCCATTCGGCAGAATAAGCTGCAAGTAGTGAAATGTTCGATTTCAAGACTCGTTTTAAAATTAATTAAACCCGTTGACAAAAAAGGGGCACCCATGGTTTTTGTATTTTAGGTTCATAAAAGCTTACTTTCTAAGCTTTAATGCATAAAATCTGAAAAACCATAGGTGCCCGATTTTTTTGCAAAGGGGTTGTAGGTACCAACTTCAACAAAATTTCCTACTTTGTATAAAATACGAAATATTTTTTTTTTTTTCATAGAAGGTGGTTTTAAATAGTTGGAGATAGTTTGTGTTTTGGTGTCACTAAAACGCGTCTCCAATAATACTTTACTCTACTTTAATACTTTGCTATAGGTATTTGATATTATTATACTTACTTTATATTAAAACCTCGTAAAAATTCGAAGACACCCAGGCATTCAACAACCTCCCAAGCAAGGCTCCTGCGGAATCCGAGAGCGGCTATTTCTAATTCATAATAATATCAGCGGAAAATTGAGGCGGGTTATACGGCCATTCTTTTTACGTTTTATCTCGTGCCGCTATCATGATTTCTCGTTATATTACAGCCTTATCTGGGTGCAATGACCGACAGAAAAGGGTAGACGACTTCAACGCAAAATATGCAACTAAAATAGGGAATATATGGCGGGCAACAGATATATGAAATTGCTTGCCTTCTGCCTTTGTAGCGCCGCTGAACCTTTTGCGGGAAGCGGGTAATAATATTTCCAAGTCCGTGAACAAAGACCTCACTTTCTGTTTGAAGGGTATCTCGTGGAAATTGGCTCTAAGTATTTGGAATTTATCTAAAATTTATTCCAACATTGGTAATAACTATTTACACATTTATATCATCGACACTGACTAGCAAAAAGTATGCATTCCATCGGAATTAAAACTTTCCTGGGATATAAAATAGGTCTACGTTATGGTTATAGGTGATAGTGGGACGATTTGGCGCTTTTTGAACCGGCTCGCAAAAGACAGAAACGGATAAAAATATACAGGGAAAGCCACCAAATCTATATTTAAAAAGTACTATTCAGGGATAGTCACTGAAAGGTATCTTTCTATTAGTGATAGAATAAATGTTGTAGAGCAAAGTTTAACTCTTCATTATAATAAAGATTATATCCAAGAAAGATTATGATATAGTTATGAATGATGTAATATCGATTGTATTCAATGTTGTTACATATACCGTGTGCTATAAACAATTGCTAATATAAATAAATTTTACCGCAGCCATTCACGATTTTACAACATAATTTCGCAACACATTCTCATAATAGCGGCGTTCACACGAGCAAGACAAACAGCTTGCAATATAATTTACTTACCGCAATACGTCCTCATAAAATTCACTTTATTTTAAGCTATACACACATTACGTAGATCCGCACTCCCTCTCTCATTGGAACCAAATCTTCCTACATCTCCCTCATCGGGACCAAAAGGTTTAGTAGGCTTATTTTACCGTGTAAAGATTATAAACGGAATACTAATATTTGTATGATATTCCGTAAGCTGGGGCGTGCATAATTAGTACGGTGTTTAAAGCTCAAAACATTTTAAGTTATTATTCTTATTTTCCTGTTGAGTATATTAAATTATAAAAGCGCTTGTAATAAACATTAGCAAGGGGAGGAAATTAAAAATGACATTGATTAGGCGCCTTATTTGTAACTGACTTGAATATAAATTGTAAATAGGGGATCAGTTTTTAATAAAGAAATCCATTTTTTGTTCGCAATTAAATATTTTGATTACTACATTTCAAAGATTGAACAACTTTCGAGCAATTTTCGTTTCACCAGCTGTATTTATCGCTATGTTCGTCTAGTTTCAAATAACCCAGTACAAGGAAGACACGAGTACAAACTGACCTTATTGTATGGAACACTCAGTATCAAAATAAGCTTTTTTGCTGTCATTGCTATAATTTATGGCCGTCAATTAATCACGTAAACTCCTCTCTCTGATATAGATTGATTGCTATGTTTTTCTTCTAGGACAGGAACAGCAAACGAGCCATGTGGCCTCCTTAATGACTCCTTAGTATTTAACCTAATGTAACCAATTCCAATGTCTCGTTCCAGAGTCGTGAGACCCTCTCGTCGGATGGAGAGGGCGTCCGTGGCGACTGCTCATCAGTCGGTTCTTCGTCGGAGTCCGAGGAACAGCCTCCGTGTGACATCGGCCTGCTCGAGCGACTGATCAGAACGCATCCTGTCTGGTTCCTGCCTGGAATACAGAGGGCAGGCGCATTTCATTTGCTTCAGGGGAAGGAAGAAGGGGTAAGAATGTATTTTGGCATCCAATAAAAGCGTATTTGACTAGAATACACACTTATTAGTAGGTAATATATAATATGTATAATATACAATTGGTCTAAGTTTCAGTTGTGACTAATCCTATTTCATTAGCGTATTGTTTAAATTATAAAAAAAACATTCTCCTTTTTTTGCTGCTTGGTAGATGTAGGTTCGATTTTAACTTTCAATTTAATTACAAAGTTGCGATGTTCTTCAAAAAATTGTATTCCCCGTAAGACAACAAGGAAAATATAAATGTGCTTTTTGCGCATTCCAAACACGTGCAATATTCTCACGCCGCTCAGGGAAAAAAGATATTACTTCGCACTTTCTTTTGTTTCTCCTTTCGAAATCTCATGATTTATTTGGAATGTTCCAGAACTTTGTGGTTCGTCAGTCAAGTCAGCCGGATACGATGGCGATCAGCGTTCGTCTGCCAGCAGACAAGGGCCCTTACATAGAGCATTACCTGATTCAGGCTTCTGGAGGCCGCATAGGGCTCGAGACTTCTCACAATCGTTTTGATAACATACCTGAGCTGATTGCACATTACTCTCAATGCTGGTAAGTTACTTTATAGTCCAAGATCCCAGAGCGATCAGACATAACTTATTTTCTGACGAATGAAACCTTAAGTTTTCAGTAGCGTCTCGTGTGCCTTGAATACCTACGCGCTTGTGAAAACTTGCCGAGTGACACCTGGGCAGGTACATGTGTACATGTCTGATTTTTGAATATGTTATTGAAATATTTATTTAAAACTTATATTCAATCAGTCAGACAAATCAGAGTGGCCAAACATCCCCTAAGACAAAAATTATTCAGCCAGAAGTATACATAGTGCTCTCGCCCTCATACTTCTGACTGAATATTTATTGTCTTAGGGGATGTTTGGTCACTCTGATTTGTCTGACTGATTGAATATAAGTTTTAAATAAATATTTCAATAACATATTCAAAAATCAGACATGTACACACGGCAAAATAATCAGGTAAGCACCTACGCACGCTCGCGCCGTATCTATCCTGCTTACCGAATAGCTTTGCTCTGTGTACCTGCCCAGGTGTCACTCGGCAAGTTTTCACAAGCGCGTAGGTATTCAAGGCACACGAGACGCTACTGAAAACTTAAGGTTTCATTCGTCAGAAAATAAGTTATGTCTGATCGCTCTGGGATCTTACTCTATTAATAGCTGTATATTTAAAGCAAAATTTTCGTTAGATGTTGTACAGGATTGTTTGTACCTACCTTTACTTTCGTTCCAGCAGTTTATTTGTTTATCGAATAGTTCCTAATTGCATAAAATATCAATTTGGAAAAATAAAAATCATACGCTACTTAGGGATCGATCATCGTGTGCAATAAACATTGAGAATCACTAGGAAGTAAAACAATCTCATTCTTCTATTTGGTTTTAGGTCACTGATTAACTTAGCTTATTATCCGTACCAGTCTTATAGAATGCCTTCCTAAATGCATTATTTCTTACATTCCAGTGATGAATTACCAGTGCAACTCCAGTTACCTCGTCCCCTTCGCGAAGCTAAAAGCCGACATCAGCTCAGCTCGCTAGCTTTACTCGGCCAAGAATTCTGGGGCTACCCTATGGCTAACCCAAAGAACAACCCTCAGAACCTGCTCTCTCCAGGTCAAATGGCTAACGGCGTAACACCCATGGCTGTTACGCCTTCTGATACTGGATCTAGTCTAAGCAGTTTTAATGCAAGTAAGTTAAATAATACTTCAGAGTAAATTCTACCAATAAGTATTAATTTGAGTAAAAATAGTAAACGTTTTTTTTTCTTTTGTGTAGGTATAGGAACCAACTCAAGAGAACAAATACTTAGTCCAGAGAAAGACCAAAACGTTGTGCTTAAGATGTCATCCATAGATGCGTCAGGTTCCCCGCCGAATCAAAATCAGAACCTCAGCACATTCAAAGGCAGGACTGCCCCTTCGCCACCAGCCAAACCCAATGGAGCATTCATCAGGGCTCCCAGACCGACCCCACCTAATACTTTAAGTCTTATGTCTAGCACCGTGAGTACCATTAATCCCTTCAAGATAACAACAGCTTTTATTTGGCATATTGACAATATTAATGCGTTACCTGTTTTTCAGGCTCATATAACCCAACCACACACATTCCCATCCACCAATACACAACACTCTCCCACGCAATTAGGCAGTGTCAAAACTACGCCTCCCCCACCTCCTCCTAGATGGGCCAAGCCGCCGTTCCCAAAGACATCCTTATCACCTAAGACCGAGGCTCTCGCTTTTAGCCCCATTAACAAAGCTTCAAACGGAAACATAACAGTCACGACGACAGTCACGTTCAGTGTTAATAACACCCAGATTCACAATCACCAAATAAACGAAAGCATTCAGAGTGACCGGCTACAACTAACGCTTGCGTCTAACGCTGTCAACAATAACAATGCCGCGAACTCTGTGTTCACTATCATGGACGACGCGAAAGCCTATGACGATTGTAATGGAGAATCACAGGTGAGACCTTCAGTTGAGCTAGCGCACGGCGTGATTCTTGTGTTAATCGTTTTCAACAGCATGTTTGCCTATAATAATATTATATTATGTTGTTTATATTAAAATGCCTGAAATTAACAAGCGTTCCTAACATTATATTTATTCTTTGTTGTATTTATTGTTTTACTAAAAGGAATCGTCTATTTGTCCCGTATAGAACATGATGCACCGTATGTCACCAGAGGGGGAGTGCATCAATACAATGGCAGCTAATTTGCACGGCAGTTTAAAGCGGCAAATGATTGAGCAGAGCACAGAACCTGGATCCCCGTTTGACCCACAATCTCAAACAAATACCTCAGATTCCGCTGATCCGTTAGCAAATAGTTTGTCTAAGTCCAACAACAACAGTTTCACACCTAATCAACTCGTTTCACCTAATGGTACGAGCTCAGTCACCAGCGGTATTTTCTCTCCAACGAGTCAGATTAATTCACCTGTGTCTAACGATACGATTTCTTCTAAGAGCGGTGTGTTTTCTCCCTTAAGTCAAACAAATAAAAGTGAGCTGTTTTCTCCCGTCTCGCGAAGCTCTCCAATAACGAACAAGCACGTGTTTTCTCCGAATTCGAACCAATCAATAGCATCGCCTTTGATAGGCAAGGAGAGAGATAAAATTTTGTCTCCTAACTCTAACACTGCGTCGACTACACCGTCCGGTCGATCTAGGAGGAGTAAGCACTCCCTGCGAAAGGAGTCCAGACACTATCAGGTAGGTTAACTGATGTCATGATAATATAGTACTTATCCAAATGTTTGTAATATTGTGTGCTACATCAATTATGATATTTATATTTTTGGACGGACAAATCATAACTAACCGCATGCATCGTTCGAACAAAACTCGGAGAAAAAATGTGTTTGTTTAAAATGTGGAAGAAACTCGTGTACCTAGAGATTTTAATTTTTGAAAGAAGATAATTGGAGATAATGTTTTTTTTTTAGGAGTCTGATATCCTGGAATCACCTGGCGTGTATTATCGAAGTTCGTTGATGGATAAAGTATCAGATTATGAAGATATTTGGGGACCTGAGGGTAACAACTGCTCTTCGTTCAAACCGTTAAAATCTGAAAGCGACAATAATGTAAACAATGGGCTTATGAAAAGTAAAAGGCCTGACCTCTTACCGGATACATTACGTAAGTTATATGACTAAAAACTTCCAAGGGGATTTGCTAATTTGCTTGCATTGACGTCATTGGTTTATTTTGTTTTTCTTTTTCAGCCAAACTCAATGCAGCTAAAAGTATCCAATCTATTGTAGAAAAAGAAAATATGCACATACTTAATTCAACAGAAAACTTAAGCGAAAAAAGAAAACTGTCTGAAACATCGTTGAAAAATAGTTTTAATGGTTCCAATGAACTCATAGCAACTACTAATAGCAAAGGTGATGTAGTAGCAAAGAGGCCTGATAAACTTAATATTTCTATGAACATGAATAAGAAACTGACTGAAGAAATCGAAGCGACATTTAAAAATAAAGAGAACCATAACACGGAGAGTATGGAAACCGTAAAATTGGAGGATGATTGCGTGAAAGAGATGAACGGTGATGATTCTGATAAAGATAATGCTGGAAGTCCATTCTACGCCGATCCTGTAGATACTCTGAAAGAAGTAAGTGATCGTACAAAAATCATATTTATTAGATACAGACATACCCTTATTGTAAGATTACTTTCAAAACTGACCACAATTTGTCTTCCAGGCAGCGTTACCACCAGTTCAGCGCCGCAAACTCCTTAGGGTGGGAGTTAGCCTATCACAAAGATACTCAGAACCTCCTCACAATCATCCTTACTATCCACTCAGAGATATGCACAGCATAGAGGAACTATCACGTAAGTATTGTCTTAAAAAGTAAATTGTTTGTACAATTTAGTATTATATTTTACAATCAGTTAATTTAACTACGTAACAATCGACACTAAACGTAAACGTTTAGAGAATTTTAATGGTATTCATGGTGAACTCTTTTTAGACTTGAGTGTTTCAAAAATGATCCCTAAAAGCTAGTCGACCTCAAGAGAACTTTTTACTAGTTAAAAAATTACAATACATTTTAGTTTCCTGAATAGTAACGAGTTAATTTTTACGTGTGTGTGTGTTACTGCCCGAAAAAAATTGCAGCTTTATGACTTCTATCTATTGAATCTAATCTATAGACTTTACATGTGTTAAATCGCAATTGTTTCTTGTGCAGTTGTTTTGTTTGCCGTTCAACTCTCTAAGGGGACCATTAACTTGATAAATAAGTTCGATATTCTTTGCAGCATCTTCGCCTAACACATCAACGTCGGTGGACAACCTGGTGTCTCTTCGAAGCAAACCGAAGATGAAGCCAGTCCAGCCGCCGCGCGTTGCCAACAAACCGCCTTCGGGCAAGACTGATACCTGGACTGTCGACGCTAGCTGGGAGTTCATAAGTTAGTGTTACTTTGACATTATCTGAAAGGACTTTGAAGGTTAAGATAGATTCACATTCAACACTGTCAGCTCAAAGTTCATAATAAAATACGAACAGAAACCACCAATATCATCGCGTGAAATAACTAATATACTTAGAAATATTCCATTAAATTCTACTTAACAGTAGTGGTGTTGCACTGATCTAAGGCAATAGGTTTATCAGTTAAAACAATCGTGACAGATTTTATTTTGACCGGTAGCGCGGATGTGAGGATCGTGGTTTAATGGTCTCGAACTCGAAAGTAAAGATCTTGAACTAGAAACATTGAGTCACACAAAATGAAGACAATATCCTAAAGTAAATAAACTTGATATGGTATCAATAAATTAGCCGCTGTAGTTCACCAATGCCATAAGATGTAAAAGTAAATCCTAGACACTCATCTGTGATAGTTTTAAAATTAACTGTTGCTTTCTTCATAGATAAGAACGACGAAGGCTCAAACAGCGAGAGCGGTACATTCCCGTCTCTTGCTGAGCAGGAGACCAGACTGAGCGCCGTAGACGATGGGGTTCAGCATCTCACTGTGCACCAGGTCGTCGCCCAACGGTACTGATTTAATATGAACCTTTTCTTCTTCGTCTTCTTCCAGTGCTTCTTCAAACTGAAGGTTGGCCGTCAGCTTTTTGTTCTCTCTTCCAAATATTGATTTTGATCCCAATACGCTTGAGCAACTTGCTATGTCTGAAGCAAGAACCAGGAATCGTAATGCTCGCAAACTAAATTCATTTTAGTGATTTGTGAAGGTACAAGGATCCTTGCGAGGAGTATATATTATCATGTCTAATTTCTGACTTTTCCTTATTAGGTTTTTCGCAATTGTATGAATTGAATTGTAATGGGAAATATTTCATATACAATTTTGATACTTTTTAGGTTTCCTGAACTACGATTGAATGCAGAGCCAGCGGCGCTACCAGAGGAGCGGGCGCCGCCGCGAGCCTCCTGCTATGACAATGTACATGATCTCAGACCATTATCCGAACAGGTATAGTAGAAATAGGAACGCGACGTGTTTTGCAAACCAACTGGCAACTTAAGCCCCCCTTTTAGAGTCAAATGTAAGCTTTCTTGCTTTCATTGCTTCATAATTTAGTTTTCCTGTGAACTTTATGATATTCTTATCCGTCAATTGCGATCTCTTTGAAAAACCTAGTGTCTCTGTTTATATGTTAGTCTTTCCTGGTGTGCAAATAATGTATGTATGTTATGATAACAACGCAAAAATGAACTAGCTAGCCAGTTCTAAATTACCTTTAGTTTATTAAATTCAATTTCTATTCATTCCAACTTTTTTATTTTTCAGGCGAGTGATGATGGAACAGTATTCTCAGAACCTTGGGACAGTACGCAATGGGATGTCTTACTGCCGCCCAACGGTCCACAGTCATTTGAAATGGTAAGATATTTTCCTTTCAGTACAATTTCAAATTTATAATATTTTAAACGAGACCATAATAATATCTGGACTTCGAACTGATAAAAGAACGATTGATCTAGACTGATTTTATTTCAATGACTGGATTAACTTGGTAGCGCTTGAAGGATAGTCTTGAGTGAAAAGAGAATGATAACCTTTTGATATCAATGCATTTTTGTTAAGGACGAGCCTTGCGAGTGGGAGTCGCCGGTGCCCAGACGAGCGCCGATTGAAGCCACACGAGCAAAGAGCTTCCGGGATCGACTTGATCCTTTATTAGGTAAGTCAATATTCGAAAAAGAAGATGAAAGAGTAGAAAAGGAAAACGATGAAGGAAGTCTCGCCATTAAAATATGTCATACAAACTGTTTTTAACTACTTAAAAAAGCGTTTTAAGTATGATTTTTTTACTTTTTGGGTACTAGCATTTGTAATTTTAGCTGTTCTAATAAGAGCTTAGAACTATGCAGGCCTCTGCGGTCTAAGCTTAGATACATTTATCAGGCGGAATAAAGTTTATGTATGCGTATATTTTGCATTATTGCGAATGGCACAGATATTACCATCAAACTTAGTCTTTTCTCTCATCACTTTGGTCACTTTTACAAAAAAAAACTTTATACTAGCACGCTGCACTAATTATTGCACACTCTATGTCTAGATAGACGTTCCAGATATCATTATCTTTCGACAACAAAATCGAAGCGGATGTAGGTATTTAAATTTGAAAAAGGTAAATAAGAGTAAGTAAATATAAACGTACCAATCTTGCACTAAATAGCTTCAGACTACAAACAATAGCAGCCGATATTGAAAACAAACGAATTAAAGTTACCTATTTAACATACTTTACTGATTGTCTAACACGCCCAATGAATGCGTAATGGAGGCAATGTACCGTTTGGACATTTAATTTTTTAACCGACTTCTGACAACTGTCATACAAATAATAAACATAGAATATCATTAAATTAAATAACACCAAGAATTGGGTTGTTACATAAAGCAAAAATAATTATTTAAAATACCAGTCATAAAAGAATCAAAGATTAGCTCCTCGTTCAGGGATAAAATTCTTCTGTAGATTCTTAAAAGGGCTGTATCACGAAATAAAGTAAGATGGCGTGAAAAGCAACATTACAACATATATCATATAATTCACTCTACCGATAAACTTTGAACGACAAATAAATTAAAATCAATTACAACAATGGAGCAGCGGCGCATCTGTCATTACTCATTGATAACGAAAGTGCGCCGCGGACTCGTAATACTTGCACGACTGTGTAAATAAACTAATTACTGGCAAAGGGTAAAGGTTTACGCGTGCCCTAAGTTACTCACTACGAGGATAGCTCAGTCTCTTTCCGTGTTCCGTGACGAAAAGACGCTTTGTGTGGATGAGAAACTACCGTTTCAAATCAAATATTTCGTTCACGCGGGTCGCAACCGCCAAGCTATCAGCCATGAAGTGGTTCAAAAAGTTGTTTCAAGGAAAGTCCGGGATATCGACCGAGAAACCACACTGCAGTAAGCAGTTGCTAGATTCTTTGAGCAACTTTGTCTGCTTGGATGAAAGTTATTCAGACACAATGCAAGCCTCAGAAGCATTCGAAGTCTGTAGTCCAGCGAGTGAAGAAGTGTTCGCTTTAACAACGATAAGAAATTTTCGAACTGATGATATAGAAGACTATACTGTGGAAAGTGATTGGGTATTTACTACTCGTGAAGAGTTGCAAGAACCGAGATTCCGACAGCGCTTAGCCAAGTCAGATGCTATAACGCGGCTATGTAAATCTGTAGCGGAAACGAGTATTAATAAAAAAACAGCAACAATCATAGCTCCACCCCCAAAATGTCACTGCAAGGAGTTGAATTCGTTGGAGTACAGTCCAAAAACGAAGGAAGGGAATGTGTTTCGACGTTTCTTTAGGGCAATAAAGACTTTTTTCTGCGGGGTGTGCCGAAAGTTCAGGTGTAAATTTTGTGTTAAAAAAAAGACTGTTAAAAACGCCTTTGAAGTTAGACAACTGGTTACATCGGACCGCACCGCTTCGTATTTATGTAGGTAACTTTTTAAAAAATTTAGCTGTATTATTTTATTTTCCTCTTCTCTGTACGTACCTATAGGTAAATCCTATTTTTTTTTAACAGACCTAAAAAAGGAGAAGATAGTCCGTTCCTTTGGTTTTTAATGGAAGTGTGTCGACGACACTCTTAAAATTCGACAAAATGTGTCATGGAAAAGAAATCTCATTAATAAAATCTTAATTTAAGGAAATTACATCTGTGCTAACTATAAAGAAAAAATAAATAATACTATCTTGGATTTAGATAGAAAGCAGCAATACGCTGTAGGTGAACAAATATTTAGTATCATTTGACTTTAAACGTTGCAGTAAAGGTTAACGTACCTACCATTTCGTATGATTTAAATTATCTAATATAAATATCACATTGGAATGTAACCTCATTTATAAATATACTACATGGGGATTGCAGCAGCTTGCAGTTATGCAACAAAAGACTTAATGCCTGTAGTAATTTAATTCTTATTTGCAATAATATATCATTCTTTTACTTTGAATTAAAGGATTAATTTACGAACCAACCTGATGAAATGACGAAAATTCTACATACAAATCAAAATAGGTAGGTTTAAAGAAAGGGCTGATTGTAGATCAATTAAAACAAAAGCGAAGAGAGACCTTAAAATGCTCTTACGAATAAATTGAAAATTAAAAATTTTAGAGTCTCTTAGCAATAACCTTAATAATGAAAATGAAATAATCCTACTTGTACCTAATTAAAATAGATAATGGCCGATAGTGAACTGCATGCTAAGTATGCCAACTATCAAGTCATTACTCACTATGCTCTACATTTCTACAGCTGGCATTTGACATAATATGAAGTACAATACAATAATTTAAATTATATTTCGAGACGGCGCTCTGTCCAGAAAGATCTGTCACTAAACATATCAACTTATCACCACTTTCCTTACTACCTAAGATTATGGGAGATATTAATAAAACTATATCTCTACGAAGGCCTCTGTTCTAGTTAGTAGCCAGCAGTACGAGTATGACTGATAAATTAACTCTCGTGACTTGAAAAACATAGGCTATAACGTGAATTTAGTTGGTACTTCTTCATCTTAGCCTGTCTCGACAATGTCCTTCAGATTTTTCCACTTGACTCTGTCCTGCGCCACCTGCATCCAGTTCGTCCCTGCGATTGCCTTGGCGTCATCCTCCCAGTTCATTGAAGTTGGTACTTAATTTCTATTATTTTATCTTTTTTTATTTGTTCACAGCTGCAGGGCGTGTGAGAGCATTACGGGGAGGACGCTCGACGAAAGGCGCCGGCGCAGCCCTCCGAGCCTACGCGTTGCACCTGGCGCAGGACAAGAGCACCACGTTCGCCCAAAATGTGGACAATTTCATCGCTTGCACGCTCGACTCGAAGGAGACTTGTCCTCAGGTATGCCTCAAACTTGCAATTTATGGTCTGACTAGTATGAGCAAATCCGTCCTTAATCCTTTTCGTTACCAAAATAAGTTCAAAGGGTTTTGGTTAGGCGTTAGTCAGTCAGAGATTCTCTTTTCTTTTCGTGTTCGTATGAAAGTTTACGTTTAACCAAATCAAATGATAACTTCTCCTGCAAATTAGGGGCTAGTGTCTGTTGCTTGCTAGTGTGTATCTCACCATTACAACCATATTCAACAACTCTTTCTACCATCTTTTACCGTTTGACGGAAAGCTACATGGTAGATTGAATCAATTTTTAATACTCCTTTATTTCATTTTGCAGGTGGTGATGCGTAACATGAGACAGTTCATGTCTGGCATGAAGAACTACCTGGTGAAGCACGGCGAACGCGAGTTCGAAAAAGAAGTCGAGAAGGAGAGGCTTAAGGTAAATTTGAAGACAGTGTAACTCTAAGGCATAAGTTACATATACCTCTACGGTATTCGTAAGACAGCGGGCAGGTATTAGAGGAAGATCGATTGAAGATCGAGTTCAATGGCGTGCCATGGGGAAGACCTATTTCCAGCAGCGGAAAAACCCTTTATTAATTTAAAGTAGAAAATAAACGTAATTAATGATGCAGGTTCAATACGGCAGAGCCTAATGCCAATGAAAGCAATGCTTTAAAGTCAGTGTTATCGAGTTTTTACTTTGTTTTACAGCTGAAATCAACGGAGTTCCTGAATCTGGACGCGATCTTGGAAGGCGTGATGCACCGGCTGGTGGTGCGACCGCTGCGCGCACGCCTATATGCTTTGCTGGCGGCGTATCACGCCCGCGATGTGCGTCAGCTTCACGCTGCCATTGAGCGTGCACACCACGCCACCCCGCTGCAGCTTGGAGTCAAGGTAGGGAATACGTCAGTTTCGTGATGCTTGTCAATTATGAGCGGAATATAAAAATGGCCTAACCAAATCAATATAAGTAGTTATTTAAATTATCGCACCTTTTCAATAACGTAACTTTTCAATGGCAGAAATCTTAGGATGCATGAAAAACGGTTGTCTTACAATATTCCGGTTCAAATTTACTGGCAGCATGGTCAGTAAACTCTAATATTAGCTTAATGATAACTGTGGGTGATTAAGGACATGCTACAACTCGTGCGTTATCTGTAACTCGGCTTCTTTATATCAGCGCCAAAGTTAAGAGAAATATTGATAAGTAGGTACGTATACGTACGTACATATATGTCTCTTATGTTTCAGGAATCCACCAAAGTACCGTCCTCAGCTGTCTTGGCAGTGATTTCGAAGCACTTCCTCAAGATGCAAGAGGCCGACTCACCACTCGACAAACTCGAAAATCTTCTCGCTGCCATATCAGTCATGTTCAACGCGGTAAGCTTCAACCAACTTTATTATAGCGTCACTAAATCCATTGTTCACACTATCACTGATTTCTTTAGAAAGTGTCTTCCAATAATATTCATTGCCTGAGTTAAAGATCAGGACAATCTCTTGAAGCCTGGATACGAAAGTAGGCTAACGTGTCAACCGCGGCGTTCTGCCTTTTATAAAATAGACAATGTGCAGTGTTGAGGTTATCGAGTTGATTGACGCATTGCCATCCAGTAACTTGTGGTATATTTAACTAGCTGAAAAGTCAACCGTGGTCTGCTACTGCCCCCGGTCGACTTACTGGTGCTAAGACTCTCATGCACCCCTATGGGATACGGGTGAGTGGGGGCTAACAGCTGTATATTGCTTTTTTCTGCTTAAAAATATAATGAACTGAGATCAGACTAGTAACACAGGGCTCGCTTTAATAACATTTACAATGTAGGTACGCGAATATTCTTTATTTTTGAGTTGAAAATAACAAGACAATGAAAATGAGTTACCTTATTCTAGTCTAAATCAGGGAGCAGTCGTGTTTATGAACATACAAAATTAGGTGATTCCATGCATATACTTTTACGTAACTTTTTCGAGTTCTAAGAGAAGCTTAATTCACTTACCTACGTAGATCAGCCTGTCCTCATTCCTTGAAAAGAAGATAATGAGCGCTATAACGCAAGCATGGATTTGAACTTGGTATTGTATGCATGAATACTAACTTCTTATTTAACAGATGACAGTATCAGCTTTATGACACTTTGTGAGTAATGCTGAAATAATATGATAAGACGGTAGGAATTCGAATGCCGCAATTATTTGTCTTGACTATGAAAGCAATCATATTAATCAAATATAAATAAATCAATACTTATGCTAAATCATCATCATCATCTCTAGCCTATATACGTCCCACTGCTGGGCACAGTCTAAGATTGAGAGGGCTTGGGCTATTATAGTTCCCACGCGGGCCCAGTGCGGGTCGGGAACTTCACACACACCTTTGAATTGCTTGGCAGATGTGTGCAGGTTTCCTCACGATGTTTTCCTTCACCGAAAAGCTCATGGTAAATTTCAAATGTAATTTCGTACATACATTTCGAAAAACTCAGAAGTGCGAAGCCCGGGCTCGACCCCACGATCCTCTGCTTGAGAGGCCACAGGTCAAACCACTAGGCTACTACGGCTTTTTAGTTATGCTAAATAGGATGTATATAAACTTTGACTACCTACTTAAGTATGAAGATATTCTCTATGAGTGTCTTAACAATTGCCTTTGTTTTACTGTATAGATCCGTGGCGAGCGTGCTCTTGGGGCCGACGATCTCCTTCCAGTTCTGGCGTGGACAGTGGCGCGCTGCCGACTGGTCTGCGCTGAGCTCGAAGCTGAGCTGATGGCGGGGTTGCTGCCCGCGGCGCTGCTGGCGGGGGAGGGGGGATACTACCTCACTGCGTTGTTCTCTGCCGTTGCGGTGCTGAAGCGATTAGCACCCGACCCTGGACCGGACAGTGCAACACCTGTGAGTTGATCAGTTTTTTATTAGTTTCCCATAAGCTTCCTAGGGCTGGCGTAGACGACGTGTTTCTTCTGGTCTTGATGACGTGGCGTCCCAAATCTAAACTGAATAAAGGTTTCCTTTAGCAAGTTTCATGACTTGAACACGTTTTAATGAACCGGACCAGCGAGGTTATACCTACCTGCGTATGTAGTGTTTAGGTTTAACGATACTTCTGTGCATAATAAAAAATATATATATAATAATAAAAAAAGCTCTTGTCGGTGGATCTATGTCCATGTGGTCCTTTCCAGGTCATTTTCTTTGACATCCTGATACGGCACAACTCCTACTTTCTCTTTCACCTGGTCCATAAATGTTCTTTTAGGCCTTCCTCTCTTCCGTTTCCCTTCTATTATGATCTTAATGTATTCGTAGAGTCGTATCATTTTTAATATTAGTAGGTATTTTGTCACTTATCCACAATTTTGTCATCAGTGGCGTCGCGGCTCCATAGAAAGCAACGGCGGCTGCGCAGTGGTCCGCGTGGCGCTGCCGGACGAGTGCCGCGGCTCCATCCGGCGCGTGGCGCTGCCGTGCCGGCCGGGCGCGCGCGCACGGGACCTGTGCCGCGCGCTCGCGCACGCCGCCGCCATCACCAACCCGCAGGACTACGCGCTGTTCGCGTTGCATGACTCGCATGGTAAGTTCATGAAGGCCCCAATATTTAAGAGTTGAATTAAGGCTTTTTGGATATCCCAGAGGGTCTTGAAAATATAAAGAGTGCCTGGCGCTATTGAAGACCAACTACATTCACTAACGAAGATGTTTTTGGAAATAATTAAGTGGACCTCCATAAGTCCTCAAGACCAAGACCCAACCAACTCAGTGTCCACCCCCTACTAAATACGACTGCTTTTGGACGCCAAAAAATTATCCAGAAGTATAATAATATATACAAGGTGACTTCTAAGTTGTGAACAGAAACCACGTTTTTCGATAAAGCTGCTCTTGTAGTAATCGCAATATGTCAGCCTCTCAATTAATTAAAACAAAATAAGAAAAGCAATTCATCATCGGGTCCCCTACAAATGGAAAGACTTCAGTTTCATCGGTGAACTTAAAATACGAAATAAAAGTTCTTAACTCAAAGCCCTTAAATACAATCTCCGTAATGACTATACTTTTTTTGCAGAAACAATGCTAAACGAGAACGACTGCCCTCAAGAAGTGATGGCCGAGAAAAACGGACAAAACTTCATACTGGCTTACAAAAGGATAGACGCCAAGATCGCGTGGCCACAACAGGCTCTACTCTCGTACCCTTAAATATCTAGAAAGTTCTCCTACAGCGCTTTAGGGGTCGCATTGCTGAATGCTAAAACATTACTCTTAACGGTCAAAGTATTTCCACCCTGTATTTAGGTTTAAAAGTTCTGAGCCTGGAGGGAAGATGCTGTATCATTTAATCAGACACTTTGCATTTTGAATCCCTTCCTATCACTACGATTTTTACGTGAAAAAGGAACATGGTATTTTCCCTTACCTAATGATAAGCTGAGATATAAGGCCTTTAAAAACAAGTCAAGCATTTGATTCAATTATACATCATTAAGTGGATTTATGTGGGTGAACTTAACTAGACCTACTATTCCTCCTAACCAACAAAGCACAGATTGGTCCTCCTAATACTGGGTTGGCAATATTTTGGCCGTCTTTCATTGATTAACTTAAGTAGACCTTCTGGTGCAGCAGGAGAGAGAACCCTCTATACACATGCAGGTAGGTACCTACTAATGTACTAAGCAAACGAGTGAGTCCTCATAGGTCTTCTCTCTCCCACTGCCTGTGGCGGACAAAGAAATCTCTTACTCGGAAATGGATCTTGTGGACTAATATGTGCAATAGATTTGAGAAATAATTCCCCGAAATTAACCCTCAGCACCAGTAAGTCGTATTTCATATTTACAGGATACTCATTAATAACAAATAATCTATATTTTTAACGTCTAAAGTGATATTTTCTAACGATATTACCCAGCTGGTTTGAACCGTCGTTTAGAAGCTTACCTACCTTATTAATAAGTACATTAAATGCTGTAGACAGTATTTTTAAATGCTACTCAACCATAAAGCGTACTAAAGTTTTTTTAATAATGTAGCTTTTTTACCCAATCGTATTATGTAAGTCATATTTTATACATATAATAAAGCGACTGAACAAATTTCGAGTTCCCTTATAAATACAAATTTTGTAAATTTGTACGTGTGGTTTGATTCGATTTTTGAATAATGTATTTTACATTAGGGGACACCCTTTCACTCTTATCGATTCCCTAAATTTGCTAACATTTGTTTACTTACTTGTGTTAAACAAATGAAATATTCTCTTTTTATCGAAATCTGTAGATTAATTTTGTTTCTAAATTTTAAGTCATGGATACGCTGAAATTCTTACCAAATTGTTAACCGAGTTCAAAAATTTATTTCATTAAAATTTCTAGTTTCAAATTTTACTTTTGAAGTATATTTAACTCTTTAATACTAACTTGTTTATGAACTGTGATGTAATTCGTATTAGTAACGTAAGGTTTTGTATTGATTTTGTATATTCGTAGAGGCGTTTCGTAATATAATTTATTTATACTTAATTTTAAGGAAATGTGTTAAACGCAGTGCTGATAGTTTGTTGAATAAATAAAGCGAGGGAGTTAATTAAGAATCGCTGCTGTTTATTCACCATTCGACACAGGTAAAGGGAAAAGCGTATTCAGATGAGCTTTAGGGTCTTAAATATTGCCACAGACAATATTTTTATAGTTTTTAAATTCCAGTAGATAATACTTGGACTATCTGCGGTAGTTGGCCTGCGATTCTGAATATGTGAATGTGACGGTGTAACACGCACCATAAGTTTTGTATTTATTGCAGTCTTGTATTTTAACGTTAGTCATATAACACGTATATTGTGTTTTGATAACAATTTCAGTCACTTGTGAAGAATAAACGAATTTTTACCAAACGTATCAAGTTATTTTATTTTAAAATTTATTGAAATATTATCTGCCAGTCACTGGAAGATAGATCACATACATACATAAAATTAAAGCCTAAGGTAACAAGACCTAAAGGCCACGTTTAGCATTTATGGACGTAGAGGAAAGGGGAATCAAAATAGTGACGGGTTGCTAGCCTCGTCAATTGTTTGTCAATTGTATTTTGTCTTGTTTATTTTGCACAATAAAGAGTTTACATAAATACATACATAGTATAAAATAAAGTCGCTTTCCGCTGTCTGTCTGTCTGCCTGTCCGTCGCCATGTATGCTTAGATCTTTAAAACTAGGCAACGGATTTTGATGCGGTTTTCTTTAATAGATAGAGTGACAAAGTCGCGGGCAGAAGCTATTCTTCTATAAAATGATTCCTAAGATTTTCGCATATAGAGCACATTAAACTTGAATTAACTTAATTGTATAATAAAGTAATACTTGGGCAAAATAATATTGTGGGCATCGTGTAGTTCCTCGGAACACAACACGCTTTACATCATTTCGAGAGAAGAGCTACAGCGATGGTCTCATTGGCGACTATGTTAGGTACTTCACTATGCTATCAATGTATAACGTAAAGTAGTTATTAGAAGGACATCGTTTCGTTCGCAAACCTTAATCCACGACGTATCTAAGTACTTAACCCGTCAAGCGTCCAAGCGACTACAGTAGTCCCTAACATTTTCGGGCGGGAAATGTCCTAGGGACTGCATTATGCATTCACGCCACTGGCCAGGCCTTCCTCCCTTGGAACAGCCAGCGACAAGTCGCTATATATGCTTCTCGCTCTCTCTTTAAGCCTCCCGCCCGAAAAAGTTAGGGACTAGGTACTGTAGTCGCTTGGACGCTTGACGGGTTAATTAATTCCGGATTTGCGTTCTATCAGCAGTGTAGTTAGCAGTAAAGTGGGTAGTTTGGTTGCCATGACAATGTCATCATAGATTAGGAACGGTAGATACTGACAAAACAGATCGAATGTACGATATACAAACAAACAGCTCAATGTGGTGATATTAGGTACTATACCGCGCCTTATAATGTGGTGTAGCTAGTCTTTATATCAAAAGACTATTTTAGCAATCGTCATGCAGGCGGAATACCCAAAGAAAATAACTCTTCCCTACTGGGATAGGGTGCACATTGAGCCACGAGTGAGGAAATTCCCGGATACAGAAGATTCTAGTGAGACCATAGGCCGGAGTTGGCGGCCACCCCCTGAAGTTCTGCAAAGATTGGTAAGAAGTACTTGGTTAAAGATTTGTGACAAGTGTAAAAATAGAGAATTTACGGTGAACGAAACGCTTACGGACCAACAGGCACAAAAAGTTAGGAACCAAAAAGTTTTAACTAAATAACCAGTTAATATAAAATATTTTTGTCCAGAAACCACTTGCACCCGAAATAACATCCTACGATCGAGATTATAGTGTGACCAATCAGCTGACCCGGTCTCAGACGACAGAGGACTTCATTTACAAAGCCCCTGAAATTCATAGATTTAATAAGCACACGGCGGCCGCTGAAAATGAATATATTTATCCGCCTAGTCGGAAGGTAAGTGCGTAATTATCTAACTGTACCATTCGTGGAAGAAATACCTAAGTACAGTAAGCGTCAAAAAGTTCGTGATACCCGAAAATTAACAGCTAAGTAGGGTACAGTAGGTACTAAGCTCATGAAAATGATGAGCATACTAAGAACCAGTGGCGTAACTATAGGGTGGCAGGGGTGGCAAAATGACAAGGGGCCCCTAGCTCTACGGGCCCCCAACTGGCTTGGTTTAGAGCACAGAAGGGACGCTGATGCACTTCTTTATATTGAGGAAGGAGTCCCATCCGACGAATTTGCCACGGGCCCCAGACGTTATAGTTAAACCACTGCTAAGAACCACGTGTAATGAGTACTATTACCTACCTATTCACTTGTAATCAAAATAACCACAGCTTACTTATGTACCTATTTAACCTCCAACTAACCAGCTTACAGATCAGCCCCCGATGTGCAACATGCACGGAACCACTGAAATGCGAAGCGCCTACAAGGTGCCAGCACTGCCTCCAACGTTGGTCACCGACAAGGACCAATATAAACATCCTGCTTCTTTACCTCCTGACCCGGTAGGTAAACATATCACGTATTTTTTTAAATGATACCCAGACTGTGACTAATTCGGATTTATTTTTAAAGTAAAAATTATTTTCAGCCAGCAGTAGAGCCAAGTTGGCATAAAGATCTCGAACCTCTTGACACGACGCACGAAGGATACGAAAAGTACCTGGACCCTTATCTAACCACTAGCAGGCTTCATCATCGACCGTATACAGCGGACCAGTTGAGCAGAGTCTCTGTGACAAAGGATATTCTGACATATCATACGTTTTCCAAAGAGCCTTGGGTGAGTTAAAGAAATCTATAAATTGTAACACAGCTTTGAAATATTTTTTAAATAATTGTTGCATGAGCTTAGTTTTCTTTGCCTTCTCGTCAGAGATGAAAATAATTTGTCTGTCAATGTCAGTGTCACTGTCACTACGCCCAGGGGGTTACTCCAAAATAGAAAGTTCGCAATGTTCGCATCAGATCAGACCATCGCTCTCACTCTTTCATTGATCACTGGGTATTAGTGTAAGCGAAATGGCACAAATCGAAATTCGAATTTGTTAATTCGGTCGGATGGAGTAGGCCAGCAGTGTATGTTTGATGTTAGAGTATCGCTATCGGGGGGGGGGGGGGTCTTATGACCATGTTCTACCGTACAACGTTGCCGACATTTTTGTCACAAGATTTTTGAATACTGTATTTATTACCTTGACATTGGCGAAATCATCGCATGGTTCGATGGGGCCATATTAGAAAAGAAGAAGAAGAAGAAGAAGAGTATCGCTTCGCTTGTATTTTACTACAGTTACTAATTAGGAAGTAAATAAACGAATGCGTCTAAAGAAGAATTCAATCTATAATATGCAGATCTGATAACCACAGAGTAAGTACATTAAAATAATCAGGGAGTCATTGGCGAAGTTGTTGCTATAACGATACGCCACAAATAAGAAGAAGAAGAAATACATCATCAAATTGTATTCAAGAGTTTTAGTTACAATTAGACTGGAGTGGATATAATAATAATTGTAACTCTTATAAGCTTGTTTAGTTACTACCTACTGCTATGGATCGATTTCCTGTTTGACTAAGTACAATAAGAATAAGGTATGCCTTGAACAACAAACAAACTTGATCTATATGGACTCGGGTATGCTGTGGAATAGTATAATGGAAATTAGATGAGAACCTGCTTTTAAAGATGTCAATTATTATTACAGATGATGGCAGATTCAACCACAGATAACAATGTAAACAATGACAATGTAGCTGCAAACTATCCGGAAGCTGCGGTTGATCCAGAAAATGTCCAGCCAAGTAGACCCGAAACTCCCCCAATCCTATGGGATTTCGAACCTCACACTGTTGTATCTGAACCAAAGATACCTACCCCAGATCCAGAAATAGCTGAACAGGGAATACTACTTCAAAGGTTTAACAGAGACGATTGGCGCAAAGTACGATATGCGGAGGTCAAGCGACAGTTCGAAAGTACCAAGCCGTTCTGCGCCCTTGAAGTAAATCAGTATCTTGAAACATTGGTCCCGGGTTGCAAGTCATTTGATACGCTGCAAAGATTTGACCAGGCCCTAGGCGCTATCACACATGGACTTTTAAAACAGAAAAAAATTATGCAAGATACGTTAAACAGTTTGCCAGATGGGATAAAAGAAGCAGCTGCTAATGCATTTAGTGGGGTTGATTCACAATACAGAAAAATATCTGACGATTTGCTCCAATATGTCACTGGGCGTCGATCCCAAGTTATTCAGCAGAGACGGGAAATGTTTAAGCCGCAGAACATGGGTGTCAGGGTGGCTATGTATGCCATACCTCCTTCTGATACCTATTTGTTTGCAGAGCCGAGACATGTACAGCTTTCCAATGCCCTGCCAGATGGAGTTGATAACTTTCTTCCTAATAGAAATAAATGTTTATGCTGCAATATTCATAAGCAAAGAAGAAGGCGCAAGGTGGAGCAGTCTGATAGTGACGAAGTTGAAGACTCACCGCCGCAGAAGAAAAGAAGACGGCACTAGTTTAAAAAGTTCATGTCTGACATTGTTCTGTTGATTTCACTATATACTATATAGTATATAGCATATAGCATTTAAGATTTAACATTAACATTATGAGATAATTGTTCAAATGGAATGTTAATTTTTGTGTTTTTGGTTAAATAAATACTTGTATTTGAATTGGATTCTCTTTTTTTTAATCATAAAATTTCTATGCCTAGTTTAGAGCTAGAGTAGAGTAAAACTTGCTTGTAAGATTAATTCAATTTCTACAAGGTCTGAATACGTAATATTACAGCAAGTTGGGTTGTAGCTACATGATTTACAAATGTCAATTTATCCAGGTACGATCTCCTAAACCAAACCTGGAGAGTTGGCGTCTGCCGCACTGGAGGGTTAAACTGAAGGTTGACAGAGAAAGCATCAGGACGGATTCAAAGTTTTCACTTCCAAAGGAGAACGAGTTCCGGGAAATCATAACGCATAATAAGGCAAAATGGGTGCCAGGGTAATGTTTTATGTAGTACCTACAGGGGCCTTAGCATGACGTCTTAATGCGATTCAATTCCGACTCAGTTCAAGTTTAGCTATCATTTGTGGAAGGGACTGACAGCGAGCGAACCTAAACTCGGAATTAAATCGCATTAAGACGTCATGAGGTCCCAGTACTTAATTAAGTTGGTTCTAAATGTGGTTGGTTCTTGATGGAAAACAATCACCGCCGCTATACTCTCATAGCTTACAGGGGTTATGAGTGCCTTATGCAGCATATACTTATGGAGCAAGTTTAGGCTTTCAAGAGCGCTTAAAAGTCAACATTACCAGCACTAATTACAACCCAAAAACCGTTCAGACGCCTAAAATATTTTAACCGCAATGTTTTTGATGTGCCATCTGCGTGTTTATTTTTCGCTAATTCTACCGGCAAGTAGCAGAGATTGCGCTGTTGTGTTCCGGCGTGGCGATTATGATAATCGTTCAAATTCTGGTAATTGAGGTACCTATTCCATCTTAGCTCTCTAGGTCGTCAACGCACCACCAATCCTTTGTTACGGGTGTCCAAGTTTGCCACCCCTTTTTATGGAAATAGAAAGGCAAACTACAAACTAGCAATGGAGTCACGTGATGGTAAGCTATCACCGCCATAAATGGGAACCAGCAACCTAAAGAGAGTCGCTGATAAGTTGTACGCATCCTAGGTAATTATAAGTAGGTATACTTACCGAGTTTCTTGATGCTCAATTGTTTTTTCCTTCCAGAACATTCCGTACTGAAGTGAGAGACAACTACGCGCCTCCGTCTTCGCAACCTGGTTCCAAAGTGCGGGACTTCGAAACCTTAGTAAAATCCTTTTATCAAAGAGGGATAGCAGAATTACAGACCAACATTCATTACGAACATTCGACTGCGAAAGAGACGTTCGCTTCGGAAACTTCACAAATTGGGACAGGGAGGCCTTTGTGCTCTGTGATAGACCAGTATAAGGAAAGAAATAAAAGGATGGTGTTAAAAAGCATGAGAGTTGATTGAACCCAATGTGGTACTGGTACATTGACCTTACGACAAACGTAACACAATTTAGGCGCTTGCCCCACCGCCAACGATGAGCAAGAAGCGAGTTGAGCTAGTAACTACGTATATAGAAACGGGCGACGGCTGTAAAACGACTGTGGAGGGATGGGCGATTACTCGCTCCCGATGCTGATAGCTGATGATTTCTTCCATTTCGGTCTGGGAGTAAAGAAAAAACATAGAATTTACCAGTTGCTTTTCTTCCCGCGCAGATGGTAAAAGCCCATCAAGGGAATGGGCGAAAGTCTTAGGAATCATGCTTTAGGCGATGCGGCTAGCAACCCATCACTATTTGGATTTCCCTTTCCACCTATGCGCCCTTAATCATGCTAAACGTGGCCTTTAGGTTTTGTTACCTTAGGCTCTTTCTACCCTGTAAGGGATAAAGACGTGATATATGTATGTATGTATGTATGAATTTGATAGCTAGTAAGCTAGCTTTATCATCGGTGGTGGTGGGGTAAGGGCTTTAGAGAACTTAGAACATGCACAATCTTACTATACCTACCTACAGTTAGAGACAGACATTAGTTTGTCTTGAAGCTGATTTTATTTGTGTAATGTTTAGAAAATAGGTTTTAAGTGATTTTGTCGATGTTTTTATGTATAAGTAAACACTTTTTAATACCAAGCTCTTTCAATTTCATCTAAAGACAAATTTTATTTAAAAAAATATTTTGTCAAAATGACATCCTACACAAACAAATAGCAAAATTAATAATAAGAGCTGGTTTAAATAATGAATACAGCTGAAAATGTATTCATACAATGAAATGGATAAAACAAACACTAAAATGAAATGGAAATAGTATACTTCATCCTAATATTGCTGATGATAGGGTATGCTATCTACCTGGTGCAACCTTACTGGATCTTTATTCTAACAGTGGCTATAGTGTACACTTTGTACACTCAAATAATGATGATATTTTGATCCAAAAACCATGTAAGTACAGACAGACCACTTATGTACAGGGGCCCCATTTTTGAAACCACATCACTCGAAAGTGGTCTAAATCTGAGCTCTACTACTCTAATCAAATTTTTAAGTAGTTCACAAGATTAATGAGAGCCGTAAATATCTTCTAAGCTACTTCGTATGTCAAATTCAGCACAATTTTTCACCACTTTCGAGTGGTGTTTTCACACAATGTGCTTTCAAATATCGGGCCTAGGGCCGCTCAGAAATGACGGCATAGCGCTCAGAGTTATTTTATGATATAGTAACAGCCTTCTAAGCGTTATTCACGCTGGTTCATTTCACATGATTTTTTTTCCATGGGCATGTACCTAGTCTACTAGTGGAACCAACAGCATTTCCTTTTAAAGTACCTATGCCATTTAAGTAATGTATCAAAAAATGTCCTAAAAATGTATACGTTAGTAAGTAAGTAGGTATAGTATCCTTTGCCAAGGGAAGGATAGGTATACCTAAGGCTGTACTAAGTATACCATACGAACAAAGGTTGTTACTACATCGACGCGTACAGGTACGAAATATATAAAAACCAGATTGCCTGTAGCTCTATAACATATCAAGTCGAGTAATTGGACTATTCACACGTTGTTTACACAAATGGAGTTAAAACTGTAAAACTCAGCGTTACGTAAAGTTGACTGAAAAATACGAAACCTTCAAACAGTGTTAGCTTGTGTGCTGCGAAAATGTTGTCTTCTGTAATTCTGGTGATAGCAGCAACGGTTTTTTTCGGACTGGCCGGTGGGATTGAAGGACCGCAAAAGGTAAGGATATACCATATTCTTTGAATGGTCATGATAAAACAAAGAGCTTGGTCCTTAGCAGGTATTGCAGCGATATGACTAGTAGTTATGTTGCGAGAGAATTCCCGATAGTGTCTACACGTATTCGTTGTTGCCACGTTATAGGGTAGGCAGGCATCCCAAATACAGTAGGTATTTAATCTATTTGATAAGCTTGTGACGAATGGTAATAGGAAGATAGTCAGTCAGAATACACTCCTGTCATTTTTTTGGGAAATTATCTGAGCATTTGTTGCCAATGCTGTAGATTATTTTGAGCAAGTGTTAATAATACTTACGTTTTTTTTTCTTTAAGAATGCAGAAATTTCCTTTAAACGAGTTCAGGCTACGGAGGACCAGGAAACAAACTAGCAGCAGCTTCAGTAGGTACGATAAGTAAAAAATTACCAACATACTTAAGTACTTACACACAAAATTATGTGGGACTTAACAACGCTAAATCGCATGAAGTTATTCCAAATTATATTGTCCTGGTAAAATGACCTTTGAAACATTTCGAACAAAATTTTAACGCCTATTAAACTGTCATTACCATAGCAAAGCAACTGAAAAGATGACGAGGTGATCCATTGTTACGAATAACATTGGACACATATAATCGGCCTGCAATGTTTTTAACTAATATTCTACCAAAAAGAGTTAAGGCTTCCCCACAATACAAGCGTGGCGCGGAGTCCGTTTGGTGTGTTCTGTGACATCATAACATATTTAACGATTTACGTCACGGATAAGGGCGCAAAACCACTAGGAAGATACTTTACCAAACCGCCTCAGTGTGTTAGCTGCGATATAAGTCAATATAATGTAAATGGTTAGATATGGTTGGGCGACCTTGCCTTGCGTGCCAGTAGGTATTGCCCTAGTCTAACCAATACATTATTATGGGAGCATGCGAGAGTTGACACACAGGTTGGCTATAATTTTATACTACGTGCTACTTTTTATAATACGTGCGTTGTGTTGCTAATATGTCTTTCCTTTTTTTTTAATTATTGTATCATCATAAAACCCTGACAATCACGAAAACAAGAAAAAACTGGCCAAGTGCGAGTCACACCGAAGGTTACGTACAAATAAACCAAGTTATTATAGAATCCAGTGTTAGCAGAGTCCTACTCTTAAGCAAAATGTATGCAATGTGAGGTCATTTTATATTGGTTATACAGACAGACAAAAAAAGAGCTAACTACCTACCTTCATACCAAATTTCAAATTTCTAGGACAGCTGGAAGTAGGTAGGTACCCGTCCCATAGATTTTTCGAGCTCCGCAATTTGCAGGGAAACGCCTTTTCTAGACTGTATCTTTTGATTAAGTTAACTCAGAGGGTTCATTTTTCACAGCTCTGCTCCAAAAGACTGCAAACCTCAGTATTTGATATCAATTTCAATTTTATACTCGTATCTCTCGGCGTTCCTGAGAAAAAGGGTCTTGCCGGACAGACAGGCGGACAACGAAGAGATCTTATAAAGGTTTATTTTTGCCTTTAGAGGTACGGAACACTAAAAAGAATTAGTTACCTATCCAATTTGGTGTTGGTAGCCTACTTGTTCTCAAGATATGGCGTGAACAATGTGAACATAGGTTTAAGTAAAATCTTATACTACCTAGTAAGTCGTTAGCGTCGTTTAATTAAGTTCTTATCGCCTTCGTGTCTTATGTTAATTTCAATGAGTATGTGATCGGAATAAATGTATCGATACGAAACGGTCTTAACACGATAGTAAGTAGGTAATCTTGATATGCATAAAGCCCTATAGCCTTCAATATGTGGGACGGTGAAAGTAGACCTATGGCTTATTTACTTCAACCACATGGTTAAAACGAGAATTGAGCTAGGTGTTCGTGACTTACTAACTAGGTATCTTTCTGCGATTGCACATTGAGTAGGTACGACATGCAAAATAAGATAAAATAAAAATTTGTTACTTACCTAACCGAATGTCTTCTTCAATTCTTTCTTTTTTTCAGATACTTTTGTCAGTATACTATGAAAGCAAATGTCCGGACAGCAGGTCGTTCGTGCTACAGCAGCTGCAACCAGCTCTGCAACTGTTGCACGAACACATTATGCTGCACCTCGTGCCTTTTGGTAAATCAAAGGTAAGATCGAAAGCACATCAATGAATTTTAAATTTGTATGCTGTGTCCTTATTTAGGCATATAATATTGTACTTGCTTATTTTATAGTGAAACTCTGCTCCGTCCGTAACACAAAATGTTCGAAACTAAAGTGCCTACAAAATGCTTACCTAGGTACTTAAAGTACCTAACTATTAAATATGAGCTTAAGGAAACCCATAGGCGCTTGAATTAGGTAATCATTCCATACAAGTATTAATACACCTCAGACCTCAACACCCCTAGTATAACAAACACTATATATATATATATATATATATATAAATAGACAGCGCTGGGCATAGCCCTTGATTAGAGTAGAACGACGTTGTGATTCTTACTCCCTCTTCTCACCATATTTCTTTTCACGTCCTATGCAACCTGATTTTGGTTTAGTACCCCGTGTCATATGGCGCCTATAGAGAACGTGATCGTACGTAGATAATCGCTTTATTTTACATTGATTAATGAGCATCTTTTATATCACACTTCCAGAGTATAAACTACGGTGACAACGGCTTCGAATGCCAGCACGGGCCTGCGGAGTGCTTAGGCAATATGGTTCAGGACTGCGCGCTGTACCAAATGCGGCAGCTGTCTGACTTGGAAAAGTTAGAATACGTCGCCTGCGAAATGGCCTATGAAGCTGGTGCTCGAGGGAGTATGGAGGTATGAATACCGAAAGTAGATCAATTTAAATGCTCAGACTCAGTGGCGTAAATATGACGTCTGTCCGGGGCCGGTGGCACTGGTCCTACTTCAATATAAAGAAGTGCGTCAAAGGCCCATCTGTGCTCTACGCTCAGCCACTTCAAGGCCCCGTCAAGCTAGGTGCCCGTGGCACGTTCCCAGTTCTGCTACCCAATAGTTACACTACTGCTTAGACTATACCTATCACTGGCGTGTCGCTCTAGCAACTCGATTCCACCGGGTTTCTCTACCAAACTCCTCTATCTCGCTCTTTCTTCACTTGTCGCTTTAAACTAGGTGCTTTTTTCGCCGGGTTACATTACGAACAATTTCACGAAACGCCACGGATACCTATGGATATTGGAAATTTCTTGGAGACTTAAGAACATTGAGACAGGGTATCCATTTATTTGATTGCATTTTTCATTCACCTGATATTAAGTGCAACACTACCCATGGACACCATCTGCGTTGCCAGACTAAAGAGCAAATATAGAATAGCTCATGTACCAATAATTTCACTAGTCTTAATCTCCACGCCAGAACACAGCAGCGCAACTCGCTCGGCAACAAGATTAGCGAGTAGTGTAACAGTTCTGACCACGACTAAGGAACTAAAAATAGAATGCGTCACTTCACCTCACTTATGGATGTTGATGTGATTTATTTGCCTTAGGGTATACGTATTACATAGTTTGTGTGAAATATTCCAGTGTGTGAAAAAATCAAGACTCCAGGCCGACCAGGTGGAGAAATGTTTGAGAACCAAGCAGGGAAGAGATCTGCAGCTGGACTCTGAATACCTAACGCTGCTTGTTCGGCCGAAGTTCATACCCACCGTTACTGTTGACGCGGTAAGAGCATATTTATAAAACCTAAGTGTCAGTCGATGACATGCTATGATATGAGTGTAACAAAAAGATATCTACCCTTTAATGCCAATGTTGCAATCCTCAGATATGCACTTATCAGACAGATACCTTTTTCGTCGAATAAGGTGTATCAGACGATTGAAGCGGCCGTAGTGTCAATAGTATTAATACCTATGTAGACGTCCATTAACTTTCGTCGAAAAGAACTAAGAAGATTAGCTTTGTATTCCGATAGTGGGGAAAGCTCAGTTGAAATAGAAAAAATACTATACATTGGTACTTACTGTTGCCCGCAACTCCGTCTGCGCAGAATCACTTACTTATGGCTATCCCACGTTAACTATCCGATTTTCCGGGATAAAAACTAGGTATCCTATGTCCATCTCCGGGACTGAAACTATCTCTGCACCAAATTTAAATAAAATCGGTTCAGTTATTTAGGCGTAAAAAAGTAAAAAAGCCGTGGTAGGCTAGTGGTTTGACCTGTGGCCTCTCAAGCAGAGTGTCGTGGGTTCAAATCCCGGGCGCGCACCGCTGAGTTTTTCGGAATTTATGTGCGAAAATTACATTTGAAATTTGCTATGAGCTTTTCGGTGAAGGAAAACATCGTGAGGAAACCTTGCACACATCTGCGAAGAAATTCATTGGTGTGTGTTAAGTTCCCAATCCGCACTGGGCGCGCGTGGGAACTATAGCCCAAACCCTCCAATACACGGAGGAGGCCTATGCCATGAGGCACGCCGAATTACGCGACAATTTAATAATAAAAAGAAACAACAACAACAACAAAAATGAAATTGTAGCGAACTCGGAATAAAAAGGCTATATAAATAAATAAATAAATATAAATAAATTTAGGCGTGAACGCGAACAGACAGACAGACGGCCACAGTTACTTTAGCATTTATAATATACTAGCGACTCGCCCTGGCTTCGCACGGTATATTATGCATGTATTATACATATAAACCTTCCTCTTGAATCACTATCTATTAAAAAAAACCGCATCAAAATCCGTTGCGTAGTTTTAAAGATTTAAGCATACATAGGGATATAGGGACAGAGAAAGCGACTTTGTTTTATACTATGTAGTGATAGTGAAGTAGGCATCACTGACAGTTGCCCGCAACTTCGGCAACTTAATTGGCAAAAAATTCGTGTATAGACGGGAACTATGCAACTTTCCGGGAAAAAAAATCTTACGTTCTTTTTCCGAGATTTCTACTATCTTCATACCATCATCTAAATCGGTTCAGCGGTTCCTGAATCCACATAAATGGGTAAAGAGGTGGGTACTATCGTACAAGTTTATTCCTGACCCACTGACTATAGAATGATCTCACAGAAAACGTCGCACGATTTTCTTTGTCAATTCAATGTAACGTTACTATGACATTACTGTGAAAGGGTTCCACAGTGGAGCAGGAATCATTTTGTTTGATCATACCTGACAGACAGTTATTTTCGCATTTGTAATATTAATAGGGACCTGGATTGGTAGGGATATACCCTTCCATAAAGATTGCACTTCGGTCTTTGGAAAGAGACAACTGGTGTCACGTATTAGTTAGAGCGAGACAACGCGCTACGAAACCGAAATTAGCCGAGAGACCGATGAGCAATCTTTCCGGGTATTGTACCCAGCTTTACGGTACTTTTTTATTCCAGTTGTTCGACCAGCATATACAAGACAATGCTCAGAGGGATTTGACAGGCACGCTCTGCTCGATACTGCAGCTGACGCATGCGTGTGCGCAGTACTACAACACGCTCGCGATGCGGCACTTGCTGGCGTACCCCATCGATGCGGAAAACTTACCCATATACATCACCAATAAATAGATTGTTAAAAATAGATTTTTCATTTTATCAGGCCTGGCAGACTCCGATAACAAGTAGAAAGCTGAGGTTGGTAAAAATTTGTGATGTAAAATGGTGAACAAAAGTAGATTATTTCCATCTTTACTAAGGGTAAACTTCAAATAAGTTTTTAGACCAGAAATCAGTGGATATCAAAATTGAAAAGCCGGTATTGCGTTTACATTTTTATATTTACCCAGTACAGTTCTGTTGTTTAGCGATATCATGAGGGTGAATTGTCAACTATCCACTTGTAGTAGTGTGCAATGTTCGTGTAGACGCTGGGGACGCCTTCGCTGCCGCAGTTTTCAGAACCGAAGGACACGATACCAACCTAAAAATGAAAAGGTTTATTTTGTAAATACTTAATCCGGGTACTCTGCGAACGTTATAATAACCAAAAACCCTAGTGGCGTCGCTCGCGAGCGTTTTTTTATGTAGTGAATACTCATTTAGGACTACCCCCGGGCCCGGGAGGCCCGACGGTTATGTAGGGCTCTCTCCCCCGTCCTCTTTCTTTATGGGGTATCTCTTCCCCATCCTCTTTCCTTGTGGGGATCTCCACCCGTCCTCTTTCCTTGTGGGGGACCTCTCCCCGTCCTCTTTTCTTGTGGGGGATCTCTCCGCCGTCCTCCTTCCTTGAGTTTTTGGTTACTGTAACGTGCAACAGTTACGGTAACAGCTCGCTAATGAATTACCCGGCTTTACAAGCAAAGTGCCCTTATGTCTTTTTTGTAGTAACAATGATAATTCCGCTACAATTTCGAAAATACCATTATTGCCAAGAAAAATGCGCCGCAAGAAACTTGGCACTTGGCAGACTGTCATTTGTTCAAAAAGACATTATATTAAGCTTGCGTTACTGTGAGCACAATCTTACTTAGATGCAGTTCCGTCTTTACCATGTAGACACACGGGGCCCCGAACCCCGAAGTCCCAGGGACTCCGAAATTCCAACAAATCTTGCCATCGTCTCTTGCATGCACTTGTAATCTCAATCCATTCTCAATCGCATTCACTATTTCTTTCAGTCAAATGGTCAAGGACAATGGTAGAAAGAGGTGGTGAATGCGATTGCAAGAACCGCGCGTTAGACACCTGGTGTTAGCACAAAGTATACATATAAACACCTGGTAATATTGTCCGTCGCGGTTTAGCAGCAGCGGTGCCCCTCCGAAGCCGGAGCAAGCGTCCCTCCCCTCCTCCCCGCCCGCGCACAGCTGGCCCTCGTGCACGGGCACCGAGTCCCCGAAGATGCGCTCACACGTCGCCAGGGGGACCAGGGGGACTTCCAACAGCTGTTGGCGGCTTACCTGTAAATAACACTAACTTTTAAAAAATTTAAGCCCCCACCCATTAATCGAGTTATCGTCCCTACCAATAATATAAATGCGAAAGTAACTCTGTCTGTTTGTCTGTTAGGTACGCTATTATGGCTAAACCAGAAAATTAATTTGACCGATTTTTACAAGCAAGGAAACTGGCTTTCAAACAAAACAAAGAAAAACATGATGCCACACGGATGACACAGAAACACACACACACACAAAGAGAGAGAGAGAGAGAGAGAGAGAAAGAGACATTGACGTAGGTACTCGTATTTATATATCTACGCAAAAAATGCAATATTTTCCTAACTGTGTCTGAAGTTCTTTGTTTCATTGCTATCATCTGTATTTAAGTGTACCTGCCTGCCTATCTATTTCAAGGAAAAAAAACGTAAGCTTATGAATTTGTATATGTTCAGCGCTTTTTGCGCTTATCATTATCAAAAACGATAAGTACCTAAGAATGATGAATTCATATCAATCTCCATCACGAATAATTACGCAAACATGTTTAAACTTGTATAAGTAACATCACGTTCACAATCGTTCCAACCGGACAACAAAGCAGGGCAGCTTTGCGACAAAGAATTCCAACAGAACGCAGCAATGTTTATAATCGAATCGTACTTACCAAATTGTTTTGGCCGGACAATTTGCCCCATCCGACAAGTAATGCCCGTTCGTTTATTACGATTTCCGGCTTGTCATTTAAGCAGATCGGCGCGACTGATACTGAAATGAATAGCAAGTAATTGCTAATTAGCAATGACATTGACTGGTCTATATACGGTTATTAATATTAGATTACTTCCTAATCCTATATCAGTTACGTAAATAGATATTACGTAACTTAACATTAAAGTTGAGGCTGAACGTTGACGTCGTACGTGCAAATAGGCTTCCATGCATATCCTTATGTAAAATAAAAACAAGAAAAGCAAGATCGATGGTTAACCTTTTTGAAATCAAGCAATGCTTAAATTTGATCGAGCATCACTCACATCAGTCTGAAAACATCCACTGCTGAACATAGGCCTGACCCAAGGAGCTCTACGATTGGTTTTATACTACTCGCAGCCAATGTTTTCCTGCGATCTTTACGAGATCGACCATCGATTTTGCGAGAGGATTACCATCATTCCACCTCCGGGTATGTGGTCGTCTCTCCAAGATCTTACGGTCCCTACGGCCATCGATTCTACGAACAATGTGCACTGCCTACAGTACGCAATATTCTGAGCTCTTTCTATTGCCCTTTAATTGAGTCTTCTTATGATGTTGGAACCTGAATAATCAAACCTACAAATTATTATACTGCCTGGAGTGATGTATTTAAACGTACCTGAATACTTCATCTCATCCTTCAGCGCAATGAGTGCTATGTCGTGCCGGAATATCTTCTGTTCGTAACCGACGTGTACGACGACGTTTTCCACCTTGATGGCTTGTGTTGGCGGCGCGCAGAAAAGTTCACTGCAATCTGGACCACGGCTTGTGTCATACTCGCCTACTACCACCGTCGAGCTGTAAGTACATACAATAAAGAATGTTTTCCGCCATACGCCATTGAATCAGAAAGGTAAGGGTGTCGAATTTCCATCTAACGCCTCGTATCGCTAAAGGCGAACGGAGCTGATCGCGCGTCAGCTACGTGGCTGCATACTTTCGTCTACAACCGCAGTACGACTGCGTGTTGCGGAAGACGCCGATGGTCAAGCTGCTGTGGGCGGCTTGGAAAGGTAAATTTTGAATTCTGTATGCTTGATTTAATATCGTTTAAAGATTGTGAGACCCGTTCTGATCCGATACAACAACACGTGCCGTTTGGAAGAACACTTTTCCGGACCAGAGGCCTTATAGTTTTACGCACGGGTGCCTTTGATCGCTTTCACCGTCTATTTCTAGCTTCATCACGAGACCATAAATGGTCTAGCGTGCAGGCTCTTGGTTTCCTATACCTTTGGCTTTGAGTTTAACAAAAAAAGAGGCCTTAAGTGGGAATAAATTACAATAAATACTCACAGTTTGTATCCCTCGGGCTTAGCTAACGCGCAATGCGCTGCTGTTAGTACAACGCGCTTGGATATGATGGACCCGCTGCAGGCAAATCTAACTATGCCACTCTCTTTCTCTAATAACAAAGAAATAAATCCTGTTTAACATAATCAGTGCCGTACTAGCAGGTTTTGACAGTACTACATTCCCTCAGATCTATCTGGTTCGCTGTCACAATCTTACTCTCTAATCTTGCCTGAGTATAATTGCCTTCTAGGTTGGCAAGTCTCTGTAGTATAGCGGTCATCGCTTCTTATCATGTTATCTACTTACTCCTTGTCTTACTCGTCTCACGAGAAAAATCTCTGTATCTCAACTTACGGGTAAACCCGATCCTGGCGACCCACGGGTGGGCCCCTAGCCCCCTATAATCGATCCCCTGCACCATGCTGCGGCCGCACTTATCCGTGTTGTCGGGGTACACCTTGCCACACTCGCAGGAGGGGCAGCAGACGTAGTCTTCCCCGTTGACGTGGCCGCAAGTCAACTCGTTTAGTCGGTGAAAATACCTGTGGGTTCAGAATGTAAGCTAAGTTACTGCCCGGCTCTGACTTATAGTAAACGATTTTTCTGTTCATTGTGTGGTAGAGATGCTATCTACTAGATGTGTTTAATGACTAAACATACCTAAACACGCAATTTATTAGAATAACGTTCGCCGTGCCTCTGGATTCGTATAGCAGCCAGTCCATCAAGGTGTTTGTCTATTCTAACGATATTTTAACTGCACTGAGACAATACAATTTAGTCTGACGGATAAGTACTTAATATTATTATGTATAAACAAGAAATGAGCAAGACTCAACACGTTTATTTTGATTCTTCCAAATGTAGCCTGTATGCTGAAAGGCAAGCTAAACTATGTACTCTCGTGCGGTAGCGAAAGTTCAGGTTACAGAGCATTTTAAGTAGGTACCTAATATAATTATAGTATAAGAATATTCTCACTTGTCTGACGAGAAGCAGGAAAAGTCCAGCAAGTCTCCCAACATTGGGCACATGCTGATCGGCATGCATGTCGTGTTTGGAGGACATGGACCCTAGAATGTAATAAGTAATGTACCTAATTTTTTGAAATATGGTATGAAGATAGCTCTTAGCACAATTTATGAAATAGGTCTATTTATAAAAAGCAGCAAGTAAGCATTTATAAAATCCAGTATTAGCAGCAGGGTTCTGCTAATACTGGATTTTATAATTTATTTGCCTAATCTGTGCGGAACCGTCGGTGCGCGAGATGACTCGCACTTGCACGGTTTTTTAACATCAACTTACTTTTAATATATCTGCGCCACTATCGTCATTTCTTTCGTCTCCCATCTCCACGCCTATCGATATACCTGAAAGTAAACAAAAAAAAAATCATTAACTCGCGAAATTTATGTCAACAAGTAAAAATCTTTAGTAGGCGCATTATATCACTCACTAAAAACTACTATAAGTACAAAACTTTACCCACATTTGTTTAAAAAATAAAAACAGAGCCACATACTAACAGAACGATTTGATACACCACAGAACAAATAAATGGTGCCGATTTCGCAGAACCGACAATGGTGACATAACATGACATGGGGCATCAATATTGCATGTTTATCGGCGACCTTGGCTGTACTGATTATTATCATTATTTCCATACACCTCCTAATCGAGGCAGTGTATTGTTGGCTGCAAATTATTGGCGGTGCAAGCGCAAACGAAGATTGTTGACGAGATAATCACTAAGTAAAAACACGCACAAAAGTCCAGTTTGCTCTTTATCTTAAATAAAGCTCGTACAAGCAGAAAACACTACTTTATTCACAAAAAACGCAAAAAAAAATTTTCAGTATACAGTACATTAGACTCCAAAATAGGGATGATTACTTTTTTGGGGGTGCGAGTCGGGTTACCTCCGCGTGTAGCTGCGGTTCGTTTTTGGATCCGTACGAGGCGAAGAGTAGTGCTCGGTCCGGTGCACCCTGGGCATCGGTTAATGATTTCCTAGCAGATTTGAGGGATATCATTATCCGTTGGCTAAGAGCCCGACAGGGGGAGGGGTATTTTGACCGTGTTCTACCGTACAACTTTGTCGACATTTTTGTCACAAGATTTTTGAATACTGTATTTTGACATTGGCGAAATCATTGCATCGATCGATGGGGCCCTATTAAAAAAATAAGAAGAAGACTTTGTTTTCTTTATGCATCAGGTAGATTTATCAAAACGTAATTGGAATTATTTTTTCTTTTGTTACATAATTAAAACACCAAGAAAATATTATAACTTATAACGAGTTGAAATTCTCAAGTCGTAAAAATTTTAATGTCGCTTGACGTTGAAGTGTAGAAGTGACGTCACGAGCCGTAACTTCCGAACTTTGACGCGTTTTATCTGCCAGTTTTAATTTAATTGGAAAAGAATAAATACGTGTGCAACATTTTTCGATTATGTAACTGAGGGATTAAACAAAATTTCGTTTCCTTTGTCCAGTCATCATCCTTATTTTATAACTAAATTAGGTAACTTCTTAAATACAACACACTCACTTCCAAACTGCGCATGCACGGTCCACTTCAATGCAAATCCGCTGAACAATAGAAACACTTCTGCGATCATTTTGCCACATTATCTGTCACTAGCGTTCATTTGTTCCACACCGTCTCTGTCAGTCTGAATTAATGCGAGATGCGCCCGCGCCGGGACCACAACAAAAATGATACGGTACACACAAAGGCTGCGATTCGTCAGGCCTGATTCAGGGGACAACAACATTTTCACATGATTTTGTAGGTACAACCGACTAGTATGACAAAAATTTAGCAGCGTTCTAATGCGCACTCTACATGGCAAAGGTAAAGTAGGAAGCTGATTTGATTTTGTCATTGGGATTGGTATATCGTCAGGAATAAAGATGTATTGTAGTAGCCTAGGTTTGAACTATGTTTTTTTCAATATTGAGTTTTGCGGAGCGTGTGTGCGCTAAGTATTAAATTAATTATGAGTTTACGGTCAAGGACGAGCATAAACACAACACGGGTTTTCTCACTTATTTTTTTTCAACCTACCTCACCTACTTACTATATCATATATTATTACTATTCCACCTTTTCTAGAGATTTCTATAAAACAAACTACACATCGTCATCTCACAAAAAAAACGATCAATATTAAGCAAGAAATAGACGCAATTAAATTAAATATTCTACCGCATTGCTAACTGAGTGAAGTGCTTAGGCAGGCACATTTAATAAGTTGCCTTAACTAGCTTTTACCTATAAAGTAGACATAGCTACGAATGGTTGTCGACCCCTGGGGCAATGTGAATCACCGCTACAAATTGTTAACTTCAGATTGGCACTGGTACTATTCACAGCAAGTAATTAAATACAGTAATAAAATGCCTCCCAGTATCAATGTAGTTGTTAAGTAGGTTTTCTTAAATGTTTTGTTGGTATAAACCACAACTTTGTTAAGATAATATTAATGAAAATTAAGTAGGTGCAGGACCCTATATTAAAAAAAAAACACCTAATTCCATCGAAATTACGGTAAACCCACACTAAGCAGACATAATCCCAGGCAAAAGCTACTCCGTAGCCACTTCCACACGTATCCCACTATAATTTGGCTAATTCTGATATCGTGACCCACGATCCCGATTCTCCAGAAATCCTACAATTTTATCTGTCTAGCCCTTAATAAAACACTTAGCATGATAGACGCGTGGAACTCTGATATATTTTGAATTTGGAATACAATATTGGAATCAGTATAGAATTCGGTCCCAATTGTTTTTCTCTATTCTCAAAGGTTATGGAACGAAGGGAGATGGAGTGATCCAGACCTGTAAATCTCATTATACTTAAGGAATATTTATTCATGGTGTTTTTCATGGCTTTCATTAAAGACTCGTTTATCTATTAAAAAATATAAAAATATTTTTTTCAAAAAAACTATATGAGCAATCGAGATTAACCTATCAAAAATTTGCCTCTATCTCTTTCGAGAAAAACGGATTTTTAATTGAGTTTATTATGGGCGTTGTAAATAATGACGTCACATGTCATATCGGATCTCTCTTTCTAATTGCTGAATAATTAGTGCATTTTACGAGGTTAAATAAAACTCTTATATTTTCCGTATTTCTTGACCTATACTACGTTAAGTTTTACGATATTTTCATATATTATTAAGTTTTTTTTTAATGAGTGTTCGCTATTATTACTATTTAAATTAAGTAACGACGTTCGCCGATGAGCAAGCATCGTATAAAGCAGAGAAACATGAAATGTCACCGCATCCATGCTTTATGACGTGGATAATTAAATAGCGCTAAGACAACTATTTTCAAAGCACTTTTATATTAGCAACGTAATCAAAAGTCAGCCCAATTGTGGGCTAGTACGGGACCCGTGGAGCGTGATCGAGTAATCTCGGTTTGCGATCTGTTTTTTTTATTGCCTGTATTGTGGTTTTTGCGCTGTGATGTCATGGTGTTATTCGCACCTTGGCTACGGGGAAGCGGGGCACTAAACCTTATTAAAAAAAGGCTTAATCATCGACTAGGGCCAGACACAAAATAAGAAACAAATCTTAGCTATGGTCATCTTGTTTAGTTAGCTTATCGTGCAGTGGTGTACCTAACTACAACGTCTGGGGCCCGTGGCAAATTCGCCGGATGGGGCGGGGCTCCTACCTCAATATAAAGAAATGCATCAGCGTCCCTTCTGTACTCTAAACCAAGCCAATTCGGGGCCCCGTAGAGCTAGGGGCCCCTGGCATTTTGCCACTACTGCCACCCTATAGTTACGCCACTGTTATCGTGATGTCCACAACTCCCGGTCCAGTCCAATGTTAGGCCATAAATTTAAATGCACATTTAAAAAAACTGTTAAGTAGGTAACTTTTGTCATCTCCACAGAAATATGGCCTAGATACTAGCTGTTGCCCGCAACTTAGTCTGCAAAAAAATAGTTTTTCGCTATCCCGCGGGAACTATGCAATTTTCCGGGATAAAAGTAGCTTATGTGTTATTCCAGACTATAATCTATGTATGTTCCAAATTTCATCCAGATCTGTCCAGCCGTTCTGGCGTGAAAGAGTAACAAACATCCAAACATACTCACAAACTTTCACATTTATAATATTACGAGTAGTAGGATTGGGAAACGAGCGTTTTCCAAAAAAAAGTCCAGATGAATATTTTTTCCACAATTTAACTATTTTGGGTTTTTCTTACTCAGAATCGTTTACCCTATCGATCCTTATACAAGAAAAATTATGTCAATTTTTTTTCATTCCTGTTCGTCACTTTTTTAATATATGTAGGTATAACGTGACGAACAGGAAAAAAATTCTATAGTAAAATCTGGGACACATTTTTCTTGTATGAGAATCGATAGGGTAAACGATTCTGAGTAAAAAAACACACATCACATCACATTCTGAGTGAGTGAGTTTTGCGGGTGGTAGGGCCTTGTGCAAGGTCCGTCCGGATCGCTACCACCATCTTACTCGCTAATCCTGCCGCTAAGTAGCAGTGCTTGCACTGCTGTGTTCCGGTGTGGAGAGTAAGACAGCTGGGGAAATTACGGGCACAAGAGGCATTTCATCTTAGTCCTCTAGGTTGGCAACGCATCTGCAATCCCTCCGGGGTTGCGGGTGTCTATGGGCAGTGGTGATCGCTTACCATCAGGTGACCCATTTGCTCGTTTGCCTTCCTATTCATATAAAAAAAAAACCCAAAATATTTGAATTGTGGAATAAATGTTCACGTGGACTTTCTTTTGGAAAACGCTCAAACAAACATTAGTTACAACAGGAAACAAAACGTGTAACAAGTGTCTGATTTGCAATCCCGTATGTACAGGTATAACAAGAACAGTAAGTTCTGAACTTTCGATCAAGTCTATTTGACAACTTTGACGCGACGATGCCTTTTCATTCCTCCTCGTATAAAAACGTCTGGTGTGTCCACCTAAAACGAGATAAATAGGTAGGTACAAACTAGACTAAAATGATCAAAGCTGCATAATAGGTATCATTTCATACTAATTTGTCACTCTATACCGACAGGCACATCCGTGCGGGGTCACAGGCCGTCACACCTGCTTTGTCTACAGCATGTGAAAAATTACTTCCTAATCAGATAATACGATAATTTCATACAATTACACGTTTTGGAATTTTAAAAACGGTTGTGGCCGGGTGACCTTAAACAACGAGCTCTAGTTTTTTAGGCAAACCTGCTGTTTAGAGTACATTACCATGAAATTTTGGTTGTTTTGGAGCTGCTCTCTTTTTCGATACTATAGAGTACCTACCTAAGGACCTGATGTTTTGTTGTTATTTGAACTATCTGATATGACCTCTACTTCATTTGGTAGACGTGAGCTTCATTTAGCTCTATGTTTACCTCTTTTTTCTTCATTCTTCGAAGTTTTTAATCTAAAGCTTAAACCCCCAATTTATATCCTGTATCTTAAGTAATATCCTGTACCTACTGTATACCTTGCAGGCCGAAGCTAGGTCAGCCTCCTAGAGTTTTCAATCCTCTTTGGTGATTCAAACCTTTTCTCTTTTTTCTCTTTGGCAGTTAGAAGAATAATTTCTGTGTACTTCAAAAATCCTGTCATCAAGCATGATTTACAATTTACACGAATTACATACAAAATCTAAAATCAATCTCCGCCGACATGAGCAAAATGTAAGTAAGTCTGATGCTTTGATTAACGAAACAAAACGAATAGTCAAAAAAATATACCTTCGACATATTATTTCTAGATAATGACATCGTAGTTAATTTACGGCTACCAACCATCCACCAAAATGTCTGCGCAATCGATGAGGCTAGTGGGCTCCACATCGGAACAAAATCTATCCACCCGGAACAAAACCTATTTCACTTATGTTTGCCTCGTCGGGAACATAAAGCCGGGTGACAATTCATCTGCAGACTACGGACCCAACTCCAGCAAGAAGGCATACCTTATGCCAGATGATGTAACTGATGAGGTAATTTTACTTACACTCATTAACTATTTCCATTAAGCTGCAAACGTATCAACTCAGCACAAGAACATCATCGAATCAAGGCAATATGTTCAATATTGTTTCAGGCGGACCTAAACGAAGAGGAGTCTACGATCGCGGTAGAAAGGTCTAAAGCGCTTCACGAACTAATAGACAGGAGATGCAGAACAGAAGATTCAGACGACGGCAGTAAAGACAGCACGAAATTAACTGTAATATGTTTAACCTATCTAGTTACTTAAAATTGTAATCCTAATGTACTAATAATTGTGATGAATTGAGAGGATAAAGGTATAATTCTATTCTTTAACAGCCCTCGCCATCAGAGGAATGCAGTGCAGGAAACATTAATTTTAATAACCCAAACATCCTTAAACTAACAAAAATGAAGTGGCTTACCGAGAGTCATAACGGATCTCCTGATGCCAGGTGAGTAAATATACCTTTTATTTTTTAAATAAAATAGGAGCCAATGAACAAACATGGTGTCGTTCCAGAACTGTAAACGCACTCACCGGTGCCAAGGTAAGAAACAAACAGGGGTCACGTAAAGGAAAGACGCGTTACATCAGAGACAGAAGAAATTCCTGAAGGTAAAACCGCACAATCTGTAAATGTTTATAGAGATAGGTACAAGATGCCTTAGAATTGTTCTGGATTATTTCAGCATAATGTTAGGTCAGTTTGATTGAACGTGAACACGTCTTATCTTTTTGAACATAAGCATGGAAACATTTGTCGACCATAATAAAAAAAAACTGAAATACATGTACTGGGATGTTCAGTGAAACTAAGTTGAAGTACCTATTTGAGATTAATTTTATAACACAGAGTAATAGACATTGATTTTCTTTAACAAAAAGGACAACTACTGAAGGTAATTTTTCAAAATCATTCATTTATTTTCAGCCTTACATCACTGTCACCCGTCGGATCGAACACAAGCCTAGATTCCGATGATATAAATAGATCCAATAACAGTGACAGATTTTTGGACACCATACTTCGCTTGGATAAAGAACACAACATGTTCGGATTGTCAAACATAACCATCGTTGGAGCGAGACCGTCGAAGAAAATACGCAAAGACGAGGACAAGGCGGTCTTCCACCAGACGGCTATCGTTCAAATTTGTTGTTACAAACAATGTTGCAGGCATAAGGTGATTTTGAACTTTTACCTTTTATAACTACACTAGAAGCTGGACTGTAACTTTACTAATTATATTGTAGTAAACTAAATTATATTAAATTACGATAGCGAAAGAGCCAAAATTTACTGTTGATGTTCAATTGTTACTTTATTTTTTTGTTGCAGAGTAACACCGACTTGCCGTCTTCTTTAAAAGTATGAATCTTTTTAAAATTCTTCAATTAAATATTGATGTAGTGCCTGGTAAATGTTTGTTATTTGTTTAGTGTGGCGGATGCCGCATGTGCTGCTTCGATCCGGTTTGTCCTACTTGTCCAGCCGGCCCTCCTTGCGGATCTTGTGTAAGTTCATCATCAACTTCATCACAATTTAGATCCTTGCTGTAGTAAGGTTCTAAGATAGCGATCGCGTCTCTCTAGACTACATAAGCGTTGGTAGGCCTCCCGCGCAGTGGACTTTGAGATGACATTTTGTTTGGTAGCACAAAAACAATCATCGTGGAGTTTCTTGTGGAGGCCTACGTTATCTAGCTGTACACGTTTTCCGGCTGAAATGATGACGATGATAATGATTTTACCAGCTCAAATTAATTATTTAGCACCCTCACTTTATCATTTGAATTAAGTAACCTTTTATTCAAGTTCCTTAACTTATACATATACTTAAGTACGGTCAAGTGCAAAAATAAGTATCGATAGGAACTTCTCAAAAATATGTCCCACGACCTTATTACGCTGGTGTAAGAGCGTATGGTACTTATTTTTGAAACTTTGTCTAGATACATATTATTACACTTGACTGTACCTACCTACTTCTTTCTTACGCGTATCGAGTAATTATAAAACTTGCTGTCATTTATTTTTTATTTTCAGAAATCTCCCTGTCCGGTGTTACCTGATGTAGGTGAAAAAGTGTTGAGAGGTTTATAGCTCAAATATTATAATCGGAAATTTGTAGGCACTGTTTAAATATTGTATTTTTTTTTTTCAGATAACAGTTCCCTGTCCTTCAAAATGCCAACTGACAAATGGCTTCGGACTACAGGTAACTAACTGCCTACTATGCAATTAAGATGATTTGAGATATTATGAATGAAATTACAGAATTATAATAAACATTGCAGATTAAAGTCTCCAAAAAACCTAAATACGAGCCAACATATGTAAGTACATTAAAATTAAAATAACTGGTTATAAATGTTATAATAATAATGACAACACTAGAGTTAATTACTATACTTACAATCGATTTCTGTGTCACTAAATTTAATAAGTAATTGGAAAAGCCATACTCTCTATTGATCTACATTATGTATAAATCCTAACAAGTTAGTAGGAATAACTCCAAAAAGGGCATAGATACAGAAATCGAATTTGCGTTAAATTTTAATAATTGTATGTTTTAGGTAGAGTTAACACCGCGGTCCAGCTGTATTCTTCAAAAGGTAAGAAATATAAATTATTATTCAAGTAAGTTATACTTAGTTCTTGTCATAAATTTTTTCTTAATGCTGCACAACGTGTTCCTTTATCGTCTTTGTGTCAGTTACTTTCAGTAGTCCTGTTCTCCTGTATTTTAAACCATATCACTCGCTAGTAACATAGAGGAAACTTGTTTAACCTCTCCATCTAGTCCTGACAGGCAATGGAATAAACATCAAGCTAGTTTGTAGTTTGTTTTCTTCGCGGCGTACAGAGCGTCCCTTCATTTATAGTGTGGCGGCGAAGAGGTTATTCAATATAGAAAAATCGATTTAGAATTAAATTGTGTAACTAAACGTGTTACTTTTAAATGTTTACCCTGCAAGCCTGCAATACAGAAGTTGCACCATTTCTTACCCCAATAACCCTTTTAAAGGAGCGACCACACCGCCGCGTACGCGCAGTGACGTGTCGTAGGCGTCACGTTTTCCCACCGTTTTTTTCAAACATTTTGTTGCGTTTACGCCGTCAATGTCTTGTACGCACCGGTGTAGTCGCACCTTTACTCAATAAATTCTTTCAGTACGTGTAATAAAACTTGATTAACATGAAATTTGGTCTTCATCTGTGTAACTGCCGTTTTTTTGAACTGGTCACTAAGAAACTGCGGCATTTCACAAATAAAGATCCAATAACATAGGTACGAGTATTTTGTACCTACCTTCATATGTTTCTTCTTGCCCCTCCAGCCCTTCGCCGCGCGTTCTTGCAACCACTTTCCCCGCTGCATGCCTCCATCTTCTTGCTTCCCTTATCTCATGCCGTGCTTCTGGCCTGCGCGTCCGTCTGCGCCTTGCAGCGAGCCAGCGCACTGCTTCCATAACCCACCGTGTCCACCAGCTAGGAAACCCAAGACTTGTATACACCCGGAGGAGAAATGTCCAACGGTAAGTGAAGAGAATATAATATAGACCATATTTTCACAGACTGATTAATAGAGCTTTTTCCTAAGGGTAGAAAGACGTTTCAGTAACTTTCTTGATATTAAGTGCGCTTGGAAGCCAACTAATAAACTAAATTAATACCAATTTGGAAGTCCAGATCAGCTTTATGGTTTAAATTTAAATGGTCCATGTTAAGTCGTACAAAGTGCTGAAAGAAAATCAAATACACACAATCTGATGCGGTTTATCTTCATTTGCAGGATCGCTATTGTGAAGACTCTTCCAAGAAAACCAAGTGTACCAACTTATCTTGTGTAGGGGTAAGATTGTCCACAAAACTTAAGAATCAATTTCTCCCTATGATATCATTTATTTTGAATTTTAATTTCTCCCATCATTTTTTGTTCGCTGCACACTTAGTAGCTGTTACCTGTGACTTTGTGTCCGTTGGAATTCGTTTTAAGCTATCCCGCAGGAAACCTACGATTTTCCCTATAACATTTGGTTCAGTGGTGTTAGCGTGAACACTACAAACAGACAGATAACTCCTGAAATACAGAGTTACTTTCACATTTATAATTTACTAGCTTCTGCCCGCGACTTCGTCCGAGTATAAATAGACTTTAGAACTGATGTTGATAGTATATTCTGCAATAATTATTTACGTTGCGACTCTAGGCATCTACCTACAACTTTGCAACTACGATTTTCCATCCCAACCATATCCGCTCCAAATTTGATCCAAATCCGTCCAGTTGTTTCAGCGTGAAGAAGGAACAAACATACATACACACTAACTCACTCACATCCTTTCGCGTTTATAATATTAGTAGGATATTAGTAGGATTACCACGGTAATTGTTTTTCAGCGCAACAATGACGCTTTGAAGAAAGAAATAGCATCGAAGTTTGAAGTAAGACACGTTAGACACATGCAGGCTCCCTGTTCAGCGCCTGCTCAGTCTCGCACGCCTGGAAGAACTTATGAACCTTGAAATGTTTCGCTGTCAATTTTGCTGCTAAACACCCTCCTAATGAAGGTTGGTTCCGCAATAGACTTTAAAAAAGGATGAGGTCCTATTCTAAGTTCGTCAGAATCTTTTTTAAATTCAGAAACTCGAGTTCCTATCGCCACTTAACGTATTTTATAAAAAGAACCAAACAAAGAACTATACTATATTATATTATAAGCGGAAGATCCATCGGTAGTTAATGTGCTACGTTGTTTTGTAAATGTTCTTAAACATTTTAATTTAGGAAAAGTGCTAGTGAAATAACTTACTTTATTCATAAACGCGCAATTAATTAAAATAAATGAAAAATGTAAATGTATTACAACAAGTAAGTGCGGCGTGCCTAGTGAAGCGGCCTGCACGTTTTAGTTTATCCTTTTCAAATACAGTAAGTTTCGTTCCACTTTTATTTTAAGAACCTGCTAACAGGTCCACTAAATTTATTGTTTCAGATACCCAACAACCCTTCCTATTGACAACTCTACAAAGAAAACTCAAGATTCAGTTCGCTCGATATATTCACAATACAATTTTGAAATAAATTATGGTTCGAAATCCCTCGAAACTATGTATCTTTGTTTGCAAGGCTTGTGTGGCTTTCGGTGGTTGATCTGGTTAATGACACTGAGTGGCGGTGTTCCTTGGGAGATATGGCAGTAGTCGGAACAGTACATGAAAGGGGCGATGTTCGTTTGGTAAGGGTTCGGGGGGAAAGGAGCCAGGTCAAACACCTCTCCGTTGCTCCAAGACGCCAGGGGAGACAGCGCAAAGGGCACCTGGAACTTCTTTTTGGTTTCCGACTGGAAAACCCTAAAATATAATTTTAAATTTTAATGCGTGGAGGAAGTAGATACCTATGTTGAAAAAGTTGGACAGGATCCAGAAAATAATATTTTAACCTCTGGTATGTGTATGATAAGGATCGGTATCTAATTTAAGGCTATCCTTTTTGTATCTTTACTGTAATTAGGTACTGTGATTGGTATTATTTGACGCATTTTTTTTTCATTTTCACATACAAAAGGTTAAGAGAGTTTATGAAGTTACTATTTATGTTGAATCAATGAAACGTGCCTCAATTTCAATATGGCTTTGTTTGGCGTATGCGTGACCATTTTACTTGACGTGACGTTAAACCTTTAACCATACCAGCCCCCTATTTTACCGACTTGACATATATCAGCGACATGTGACAATTCGAAATGCAAGGCGTAGTCAATATGAATCCAACTGGTGTAGATTCTGGTCCGAGTTTGCAATGTAAACAGAATTGTCACTTATCACCGACAATTGTCATGTTTGCGAAATAGGCGCCTGGACGTCTTTAACCATAATCTTCGCCCCTTCAGACCCACCACATCCCTAGCACTACCCCTGGGGGTAGGGTGGAACTGAACCATACCACCATAGTAGTGCTGGGATTTGAGAAATTAAAAAAAATCTACGAGTCCGGCTACGCGGGGCTCCTATTCCTGGGTGGTTTGCCCTTCGGGCATAAGGAGCTAACTAACCTAACCTACCCAATACCCGTAGCTTACAGCACTACGGTGGTATGGTTTAGTTCCACCGTACCCACAAGGGTAGTGCCAGGGGTATGGTGGATCTTAACCCATCTTCGCCTACTCAAAGGCCTCGTCGTATTCTTATCCCGTCAAATAACGTTGCACTCACCCCTTGATATTGTTGACGGGGTTGTGGCAAGCGGCAACTTCGTGGCATTCCTTCTTGACGTGTATTCTGTCGTATACGGCTCGGTGTACCTTAGCTGTGAGCGGCATCCAAATCTCTTTGTGCCTAGGGCCAAATCCTCGTACCTACAGGGAAAAGAAAAAAAATTACGTCACGTGACAGTAACAGGTAGAAAAATTCGGAGACTACCCACCTGCTATGGGTGGTGTAGGGGTATAGCACGCGTCACGGAATGACGAGGATCCGGGTTCGATTCCCGGCCATAGCTTTACTTTTCGGATTTTTCTGTGTTCTAATTTTCACTGACATTTAGATTTTTTTTTTATCCAAATTACATCAATCACAGTAAAAGATCAATTAAATACCTTGTTACTTTTTATGCCATACTATACCTAGTATTCGTTCGTTTAACATTGAATATGGTTTTTGTGCAAAATCGCTGTCACGTTGAAGGCGAGCGTTTAAAATACAATATCAGTCTATTTAATCGGCGATTCAGGAAGTCTAAAAAATAGAAGGTCGAATGGATTCAATTTTGTATAGTTTACATTGTATCATTCCCGTTGCCAAAAAATACAGTCTAAAATACTGTAATGTATAACTAAAAAGTAGGTACCAAGTATGTCTAATTGGAAAGTTTTATCGTAAATACTACGTCGAAGTTTCTCACCTTGGGAGTATCAAACTCTGAATAGAAGGTTATATGGTCGTTAGCTCCGATGCCGTACTGGTCTTCAACGGAGAAGGGTTTGTGAGTCGCCCTATAAGTCGATAGATAGGGGTCCATCAATTTGCGAAAACCACTCGCGCTGTCTGATATAGCAGGCGCTTCGTTTCTTCCAGAAGCAACGACCTTCGGAAAAACAGTTAATTTGCATCATCGCTGTAATGTTTTATCTTATTTATATTTATATCTAAGCATAAATGTTAAAGAAAGAAAAATAAGCTAGCATTCTTGCCACAGTAGTTTGTTAAGATATACCTACAAGAGATATCGCTGCACAAATGCACGTAAGCCTAACGCGTAAGAGTAGGATGGAATTTCGCTCGTGCCTTACTTGCTTGTGTGATGTCATCAACATAAAGTTTCTAATATCATGTTCGTTTCTTAGGACAGAAACCATCTTATTTATCTCTTTAGTAAATGCTTGACTTAAAGTTGCCCACAAACAGAAACTTTTGAGGGTATATAAGAACACAGCATCATCAACATCATAAGGCCAGATAAATTAAATCTCAAACTTACATCGAATATGTATTCTGGATCCGGGGATTTGACAGTGATATCAGGAGGCATTAGCGGTGACCTGGCGATGCCTCTGTACGTGTCCTTCATCTCCGATATCATTGTGGGTTGGATGATGTTCTTTCCTTGTAACTGAAATTGATAAACAAATGTCATTGAAGTTATAGTTACCAAAGTCGATAATAAATTAACATGATTTAATTAATAAAAACTTTAATAAATTCAATCCAGGCGGGGACGGGTATCTATCCTGAACAAAAAATCACGTTTGCAAAGGGATCAGCTACTAATAACTATATTTTCTCATTTTTGCTATGGCTCAGAAAAACAATACTCTCAAACAAGGCATTACTTGATATGGGGAGAGGCCACAATATGTAGAGCTCCCTTCACGCAGAAGTGCCTGGGTATCAAAGTCCGAAGGAGGATGAGAATTAAAAGTTGTACTTATGCATCCACGTTAAGAAACTTCGATAGCACGTAGAACATGTGTGGCGACACCGAAACTCATGCGGCTGTGCGTCGTAGCAGCTTATGTAATCGATGACTAGAAGGCGCTAGGATCACTACATTTACCTTTTTTTCCACTCCAGTCATGAAGATGACTCGACGGCAGTTGATAGAGCAGTCCGCCCGCTCCATAGCCTTGTTGGGGTTGGGCTTGACGCAGTATTCCCCCGTAGTGGTCCTGTAAGTCTCCTTTGCGACCACCATGTCTCGCCCGCACACGCGCTCTGGCAGGGGATCGTCGATTTTCTACAAAGAATATTAAGGAAAGTTTCAGTCACTAGGTTTGTGTTTAAAGCTCGAGGCTTGTGGTATGCAAATAAGCAAGCTATTCCACAAATAACACTAGGCATATAAGTAGAGGGATGTATTTTACCTAATTGAGGGCCCTGGGCATTTTAGGATAATGAAGCCCAAAAGACTGAGATCAACAAACGACTTAAACAAACCTCAGGTTACATTTATTGCACTGTGATATGGGTAATCCACGTGTAAACAGTCGTGCGAGTAAGTTTCGTTAAAAAATATATCTTGGGGTATTCAATAGGTATGTATGACATGGCTCTTAATCTATACATATAATAAAATCGTTGAGACCAAAAAATCTGTACATTGAAGATTTAAAAAAAAAAACCGACCAGGGTGACTTAAAATCGGTAACTGAACATATTAAAACCATTTTTAAAATTTTTGTTTGTTTGTTTGTTTGTTTGTTTGTTTGACTGAGCATCACGTAAAAACTACTGAACGGATATTAATGAAATGTTCACAAATCGATTCCAATAAATTCAGAATAGGATATAGGCTACAGAAATTGTGGAAAATTTTGGAAAAAGGGGGTGAAAAGGGGGGTTAAAGTTTGTATGAAAAAAGAAAATTAGATTGTTCTAGAATCATGAAACTCAGAATAAATACTTAGTAATAAAAATAAAGAAATACCTGTTTTAGAATTTTTTTTTTATCTCATCCAGAGGCGCAAAAAAGAGGGTTTTGTGTTTAAAATTAATTAACTTCATACACCTATACAATAAAAACCAATGAAGCGTAACCTTTTGAAATTGCTAAATAATACTTCCAATTTAATACAGGTAAACATAATTTCTCAGTTTTCTTGAAATTTGATTTTTGAGGTGATTACGCACAAAATAGCGGAACTCAAGAAAATCAGCTTCCTCGGTATAAGTAGTTGGTAATAGTTACAAACAAAATAATACTACGAAGAAAATAGATACATACAAATGTACATAAGACATAATAGCCGGAAAAGCGTGTCAATTTTGAAAAAACATTAATATAATAATTACATGCTGTACAGGCATTTTTTCAACGAAGAGATTTTTGTCGATCCTAAATCAACCTAAATTGGCGTCCTAAATTGTGTTCTTTACCTAACACCTAAAGTTCAATATGCAATACCGTTACTTTTGTTTTTATTTATTGCGCCATTATTAACAACGTGTTCGGTTTTTGAACGCACTCTTATTTGAAAACCTGATATTAATATGAGGGCGGCGTGAAACGCTTGGCTGTATGTTCTTGGTACCTTTGCCTATAAAAAGCAAAATCAAAGGGCGCCTTTACGCCTGCGCTACGAACATGTCAGAATTTTATTGTGAAAAGTTGGTGCTTTTAGTATAAATCTGACAGCGAGCGAACCTAAACTGAATCGCATTAAGACATCATGGCAACTATGGCAAGGCCCCTGTAGGTAATTAATTTGTAAAATGATAATAAGTGTTAATAATCTGTAATTACGTACCTACTTAAACCAAGAAAATAAATTAAAAAAGCTTCTGCTAGAAAAAATTGAGTCGCAAAATATTAATTAAAACGGATAAGTAAATGAATTGTTAGTTGTAAGGTAAAAACAGGTAAACATTTATGTATTATTTGGTTAGAATAGATTTAATTTTTTAAATTAATCAGGGTACAAATATCGTTAAAGTGAGCGCAGTATTCGCCAATAAGCGTCATAGTTTGGCGAAATTAATAGTGATGTAATTAAAATTGTACTTAGCTTTTTTGAATAAAGAAACTATAAACAAAACTATAAATAAAACTATTTGTAAAATAAAGTATAAATAAATGTGATGAGTCATTACCCAGTTTGCACTTGATTTTTTTTCAAGATTCCGTGTCGCAAATTATTATTTTCATGACGTAATTCTAAAAGTATAGTTTCGTACATACTTTCAGTGGTTCATGTGACGAAGTTAATAGTCATAATAATAATAATTTTGATATCGAGAAAAGCCGTAAGTATCACAAAAACACACGCGGACGAAGTCGCGGGCAACAGCTAGTTAATAATATTTATATCAGTCAGATACTTACACAGTCCAAGCTATGCGGAATGTTAGGTATGTGCCTCATGGCAATACTCGTCCCAGACCTTGTCTCATTACTGGAGAGCCGTAGAGGTATATTATACTGCACGTTACCCCACGAATTCACATTTTTAATCAACAACTCGTTGAGCTGCAAAGGCTTTTGCCCACATCCCTGTATGGGTGCCTCTGTCATGATTAAATAAAAAATACCTACAAAAATAAACAGATCTACTGTTCAGTGCCTGAGCTGACACTGATTAACGCATTTTGACACAAACTTTGATTACATATTGTCAAGTGGTTGCAACAAGCCATAGAGATAATAAAATGTACCTACCTATAACGGAGTCTAATCGCCTCCACTGACTCTGTATATCATAAAACCTAAAAACACTATTTCGAAGTTCGAATTCGAATTCGAAGTTTCGCTCACACTAATAGTCAAATATGTGTAGTAATAATATAATTTAAGGCTCGGGGACCTTATACATCCCTTTTATAAATGTATTTAAATTAAGTATTCTTACCGTATTTTATTTAAAAAAAAATACTTTCCGCCAAGTTACTTGCGGCGCATTCTTCTTGGCAATGATGGTCTTTCCGAATGCGCTGGTAGTTTCAAAAAGACATGTAAAAGAGCCTTTGGCGGCCAATTTGCTAAAATAAAATTTTGATTTTTGAGTGAGTGGAACGGTAGGTATAATACCTACCAACTTCGAATTTTGGACCAGGTCCCGATCCTCCGCTTTCTCAAGTAGCCTCTCGGACATTGATCAAATCACTTGGCTACCACGCTTTTGACTAGAAAAACTACTAGGTACCATAAATACGCACCTTTAAAAACTCATAAAAACTTCAGCCGTGTAAAGAGAAACGTGCATTTATTACAATTTAACATCATTGACAAAGAAATTTATTACAACTGGATCAACGCAAGTGTGAAATAAATTGCGTTATGTTTCTCTTCCTTTCCCGGAACATCTCGTTTCGCGCCAAATCATGGGTAAAACCGGCAGACTCCCGCGGTTGGAAGTACATAGGGAGCAGCTGGTCGTTCTCAGAGAGCCACTCCATGACATAAGCTGTAATAGCCTCGACGTGGGGAGACTTCTCAAAGTTAAAGCGGATCCTATGCTTTATATCGTTCCTGCAAGACTGGACGACAAATTTTGAGGTGTTAAGTTTGTTGCTCTGAGGCTGGTGCAATGAGGAATGAATAAAAATATTGATGAGTCACTCAGGATGCCAAATAAGGTTTTAAATGGAGAAGTGCGGAAAGAACCCTAAGTCCCTGATGAGGATAAGATGATAATAATGCGCCGTTGTTTTCCGGCGTGGAGTAATACAACAGGTGGAATTAGTGGCAGATGAAGTAGACTTAACGCCGGCAATTCTCTGTTGTTACGGGTATCCATGAGTGGTATTACTCACTACCTTCAGTTGACCCACTTGCTCTCATAAAAAGAATCGAAGATGATTAAGTACTAACTTGGTTTGGATACAGATTAACCAGATGATCGTACTGTCTAACGGGTATTCACAATTTGTTTCTGCCAAACCGGTAGGGTAGAAAGAGATGATGAATGCAATTGTGAGCGTCCGCGCTTAGACAATATCACCACAGGTTTAAGATAGGCATGCTTTGTAAGAAAACGAACAAAATGATACTGGTTACGACAAACAGACCCTGAACTTAGGTTGGTAACTAATTTATTACAATGCAAGTTGCATGGATGATACTGCGCGCCATATTTTATACCAGATGCAGAGCTTACCGGATGGCTGAGCTGTTCACTGACTGACTTTAATGCTTCTCTTAGAGTATCTCCGTCAGGTTGACCCTGCAATATTAAATAGTATACTAAGTATGCTCGTAAACTTGGAAGCAAAATAGATAGGCATAAATCAAGTTATTTTTTTCAGGCTACTCGTGTCGTGATCCACACAACGCACACAACTTTGTCGAAATATCGGGAGCTCATCAAAGGTGATCACGGACTATATTCCGTAGAAAACAAGTCTAGCGTCGAATATTTAGATACGGTCAATTACCATTGGCAAGAGCTCTTTCGCCATCATGAATAATTCTTCGACGTGTTCGTGGTACAAAAACAACATCCCGGGGGCGTTGAAGTACTCGTATAAATTATCAATTTTCTTAGCCTGGTAAACATAAGCGATATTATTAGCTGATGAAACAGAAAACAGTAATTTCAAAACAGTCCTTTTATGTATAATAATAATTATGAAATTTATCTTCTAAACCTCTATTAATCGCTAGATCATATTTAATATCTACTTTAACATTTGTTGTATCCGTCTAAATCATTTGTTGAATCATTTAAAAATATATATAATTCTTTGGTCAAATGAAAACAGTGGGTATTTCATAGCAAACCAGCAGTAACTAAACTAATTCCACCCTTACAATCTACTTATAATGTGGCGGATTACCCCCTTGATCGATTGCCAACATTAAGAAACAAAAACCTATATAACACTACCGTGGCTCTGCCTCGCCTTTACTGACTGACAACGTAGGTACAGTTTAAATCAGACACAGATACGCTTTCAGTATCATAGAGGTGTACTAAGTAGGGATTTTTCGTATTGCCACGACCCTATTTTTAATTGTTTCACATAGGTGAACTACACAAGTTCATATTAAATGTAAAAAAATACTAACGGCAAATTTTAAATGGACGTTATTGAGCACCACTGCAGACTTGCCGTAGAGGTTCTTAAAGTGTCCAATCGAGTAACTCTCGGGGCTTAAGCACGTTATACCATCAACGATGGAGTCCCGGGTGAGATGGACCTTGAAGTAACCAGCCTGGAACGTTTCCATTACGTATCCCTGCAAACCAACAGAATAAAAAAAAAATCCACAGAACCTAGTTGCCCAGGTAGGGTCAATATTTTGTTCCATAAAATTGAAGCGCCGAATGCATGGTTTGCCATAATTTTTGTTAGTCATAAAGCGTTTTATTTCTGAAATAGTAAGTAAGTATTTTATATTGAACTAGCTTTTGCCCGCGGCTTCGCACGCGTGAACCATGAGCATTTCAAAGAACCTAGCAATTAAGCAAGCGAGCAACCAAACCTGCAAGCTTTCAAGCATACATGCAAGTATGCAAGCAGGCATGCAAGCCTTCAAGCATGTAAGTATGCAAGCAGGCATGCAAGCAGGCATGCAAGCAGGCATGCAAGCAGGCATGCAAGCAGGCATGCAAGCAGGTATGCAAGCAGGCATGCAAGCAGGCATGCAAGCAGGCAAGCAAGCATGCAAGCAAGCGTGCAAGCAAGCATGCATGCAAGTAAGCACCCATGCAAGCAAGCATGCAAGCATGCATGCAAGCAGGCATGCAAGCATGCAAGCAAGTGTGCAAGCAAGCATGCATGCAAGTAAGCACCCATGCAAGCAAGCATGCAAGCATGCATGCAAGCAAGCGTGCAAGCAAGCATGCATGCAAGTAAGCACCCATGCAAGCAAGCATGCAAGCATGCATGAAAGCAAGTATGCAATCAAGCATGCAAAGCAAGGACTCAAGCAAGCATGCAAGCCAGCCCCCGCATTGCCCCGATGCCTTAATTTTTCTGAACCTGTAAATATTGCAGGATTTTTATAAAACAAACCTAACATAACCTATAGGGCTGTCCTAAAATACATCCTAAATAGTTTTTGCCCGCGACATCGTACGCGCTAAGATGTAAAATGAAAAAATAAGTTTTTTCCCGTTCCCGTGGAAATTTTGGGAAGTCTTCTTACTCGCTAATCCTGCCGCTAAGTAGCAGTGCTTGCACTGCCGTGTTCCGGTGCGGAGAGTAAGACAGCCGGGGAAATTACGGGCACAAGGGCATTTCATCTTAATCCTCTAGGTTGGCAACGCATCTGCAATCCCTCCGGGGTTGTGGGTGTCTATGGGCAGTGGTGATCACTTACCATCAGGTGACCCACTTGCTCGTTTGCCTTCCTATTCACATAAAAAAAAAAAAAAAAAAAGTGCTTTCGGAGTACACTTAAAGCCTTTAAAGAAACACACGTTATAAATGTTAAGTCTCTTTCTTCCGCTGTTTCGTCTGGAAACGTAAAATCCGGTTTTTTCCCGTCCCTGTGGGCGTTTCGGAAAATCCTTTCTTAGTGTTCCCCTACACTCCCGAATAAACCTACGTGACAAATTTCAACTTTCCCCCGCTTTTCGTTTTTCCCGTTTCCGTAAGAATTTCGCCAAATAAAGCATTTCCCGAATATCTTACGGGAACGAAGAAGAAGAATTTTGGGAAAACATCTCATAATGCTCCTCTACACTCCCCAAGGAACCCACTTGCCAAATTTCAGCTTTCTACGACCTAAAATCCTGTTTGTTTCCCGTTCCCGTGGGAATTTTGGAAAGTACTCTCTTAATGCTCCTCTACACTCCCGAAGCAACCTACATGCCGAATTTCAGCTTTCTGCAACCAGAAAACGAAAAGTCCCGTTTTTCCGTTCCCGTGGGAATTTCGGGAAATCCTTTTGTAGCGCTCCCCTACACTCCCCAAGGGAAATTGAAGGCCAAATTTCAATTTTATACGACCAGTAAAACGAAAAATCGAACCCCGTAGAACTGAATACATAAATCCCGTTTTTATCCCGTGGGAATTTCCAAAAATCATTAGAACTTTATTTTACTATTATAATCACCTACTTCTATGCCAAATTTGAAGAGTCTAGTAATTATAGTTCATAGGATTTCGTTAAACTGAATATATAAATCCTGTTTTTTTCCTTATCCCGTGGGAATTTCCAAAAATCCTGAAATCAGTTTCTTAGTTTTGTAATCACCAACTTTTGTATCAAATTTGAAGAGCCTAGTTATTATAGTTACTGAGATAGCGTCACTCGGAATCGAATATATAATTCCCGTTTTCTCCTTATCCCGTGGGAATTTCCAAAAATCCTTTCTTAGCGGATGCCTACGTCATAACATCTACCTGCGTGCCAAATTTCAGCCCGATCCGTCCAGTGGTTTAGGCTGTGCATATATAATTCCCGTTTTCTCCTTATCCCGTGCGAATTTCCAAAAATCCTTTCTTAGCGGATGCCTACGTCATAACATCTACCTGCATGCCAAATTTCAGCCCGATCCGTCCAGTGGTTTAGGCTGTGCATATATAATTCCCGTTTTCTCCTTATCCCGTGGGAATTTCCAAAAATCCTTTCTTAGCGGATGCCTATGTCATAACATTTACCTGCATGCCAAATTTCAGCCCGATCCGTCCAGTGGTTTGGGCTGTGCATATATAATTCCCGTTTTCTCCTTATCCCGTGGGAATTTCCAAAAATCCTTTCTTAGCGGATGCCTACGTCATAACATCTACCTGCATGCCAAATTTCAGCCCGATCCGTCCAGTGGTTTGGGCTGTGCGTTGATAGATCACTATGTCAGTCAGTCAGTCAGTCAGTCACCTTTGAATTATATATATATAGATTGATAGTAACCTAAAACATTAGTAACTTTTTCAAAATTTCTAAAAATGCTCGATTTCATTGTATTATGACCAAAAAAATTATAACTAACGATTATTATGACCAATTTTGTAAGTTTAGCCACACAAATTTTGTGGCTGTTCTGCGTCAGTATTTTTTGTGTATGCTGAATTTATGAGAATGTATATTTTTTTACATAAAGTCATGATCTAATATCCTCGAATGATTTGAGGATATTAGAAATCAGATGTCCTAATCTTAGTAGGTACCTATACCGCTAGCCGACTCTGTTCATCTGTTGTATCATGTAGGTACCTACTTACATTGAAATCAAGCGTTTGTATGTAGTGGTGGGGCATCTTCATCCCCGGCGAGCGAACGTCCAAGTACTGCAATCCTCCAGGCAGCACGCATTGCTTCACGACCGGTTTCACGAATTCCGGCAATCTTTCGCATTTGCCTTTATCTTGAGAATCACTCCTAGATAAAAATTAGGTTCACGTGTGTTGTAAACTTAACGGCGCGTAATAATAATAAGACCCAGACTACGTACAAAAAAACAAAAACCACTGTCTGCAAAGTCGGTTTACGAACGATGGTTTTACATGATAACGTCATAAAGAAACATATTTGAACTGCTAGCTCTGACGTCACGCGAGAAGATCGTGCCTCTCTATCGCTTGTTCCGCGCTTTCGCTTGCACACTGACGTCACGCGGAACGTAACGCAATGAGTCATGCTTTTTCGTGAGTGCAGCCGGCGTTCAACGATTTATAAGACGTTATCACGTCAAAAAACATCTTAGAGACGGTCGTTTAGCTTTTGGCCAAAGTGTGAATGATCTTATTTACATGTTAATGAAAAATATGGTTAGGAATATTGGTATTTTACTTACTTATTCCCGCAAAAAGGCTTATCTTTAGCCGAATATTGACAGTAAGAATTCTGATCAATCGTGCATTCGAAGCTGACAGTTTTTACGGAGCTCCGCTTAGAGTTGTTCGAGTCGGCGGGTTTTGATGAAAATAATGGGTCTAACTGATTTCTTATTTGTGCTCCCAGCTAGAATAATACACTTAGTTAAACTATAGGACTCGAGAGTTACGAGCTACATAATATTTTTCTCCAGCTGTTTTGTATTAAATGTCGTGCTTTTACTAGAATTATGTCTTGAATCCACTAGTTGGTGTGATGTGAACTATCCATCCCGTATTTAGTGTGTTCATGATAAATATGACAATAATAGTTGAAAAGCCTATCATACGCATGGTCTAGTACAACGAATCGAGTAACAGTTGACTGCAAAACCCACCTTCTCGCCAACTTCATACGAATCATAGTACTTCTGCCTTTTGAATTCAGCGAAATACCGAGGGCAGTAGCGCGTGGAAGGCCCTGCGGCGAAGATCGAGCTGTCGTTGGTGCGGAACTGGTGGTCGATTAGGATTCCCGCGTCGTACGCCATACCGCTCTTATGGATAGCTGATAGTGATAAATAATTGTCAGCAATTGATTCAGCACAAAAGCTCCGCTTCCCAATGCACTCGGTATTAGTCAACAATGATCGATAGGATCAATCAATCAAGCATACGAACACAACTTTATGCGCTTCAAATACTTGTTTAACAGTAAATAACTAAAATGGAAACTTCTTCCATGCTGTTCTGGGGGTAAAGAAAAAACATAGAATGTACCAGTTGCTTCTCTTCTCGCGCAGATGGTCATCGAGGGAATCATGTTATATGCGACCTTTCCATTTCCACCTATACGCTCACAATCATGCTAAACTTGGCCTTAAGGTTTTGTTATCTTAGGCTCTGTCTGCCCCCTAAGGGCTAAAGACGTGATATATCTATACTAATATTATAAAGAGGAAAAAATTGTTTGTTTGTTTGTTTGTTTGCATTGAATAGGCTCCGAAACTACTGGACCGATTTTAAAAATTCTTTTGCCGTTAGAAAACTACATTATCACTGAGTGACATAGGCTACTTTTTACCGCGGGAAAATACCTATTCCTACGGGAAAATTAATTTATCGCGGGCGAAGCTGCGGACGGAAGGCTAGTGTATGAATATATGTAAAATGGCAATGTATCTACTTTTCTGGTCGTTTATGTACACAAAATGCCGCAAGCAAAAATGTTAAGTATATACCTACAAGTGCCTAAATAACCATTGTCATCGGCTTATATTTTTGATCTTACCGTTAAATGCGTTGGCGTCTATCCCTTTAACACCATAGTAAAACAGCGCTGAACACTCCAGCTCAACCATTTGAAAATGCGAGAGGAAATCGACGTGGGTGGCTATGTTGTACGTATCCACATTCCAAGATTGGAAATAGTACGAGCGGTACACTGATATTCCTAGTTCATTCAGGACTTCCCGCATCGTTTGGTCAACCTAACAATTTAAGAATTTTGAGCTTAACATACGAAAGAATAATGTTCGGCTAAATTATGTTAAAGTTAAAAAGGTAGATGTTTTTCCATGTATACCTAAATACCTATCAAAGATCGGTCCACAAAAAGACTTGAAAATGGACATTTTGAAGGTGTTTTTTTTTTGTAGTAAACTCAGGGTTTGAAAGATTATTTCAGTACGCTGGGTAAGATTTCTATAAACATCTGAAGCACTAAGTCAATTTTTTTTTACAGAATTGAAGGAGCAAACTAGCAGACACCTGGAAACCTAAACTATAGATAAAACTAGTAAAATTAGACAACCCAATACCGCACAAACATAATTTAAAAAAAGAATGTGTCAGTTACAATAAACATGAATTATTTGTACTTAAAACTCACATAAATGTTAGAGAACACAGGAACCCTGGGCTTTGTAGGGTTCTCGGGTGGGAAAGGTTCCACAAACGCGATATTCGCAGCTGGCACGTCCATTTCCAGCAACGCTGCTATACAGCAGTAGGCGTGTAAATAAGCTCCATATACTATCACTTTGTCTAAAACACATAAATAGCTATTTGTGTCACGAGGGAGCAAAATGATGTATTTACGGCGAGGGTGGTACATTGAATCCAGAATGTAGCGAAGGATTCCACATTAGAATACTGAGCATAATGAGGGATTCAAGTGTTAACGCCCAAGATAAAAATAATTTTGCTCCTGAGTGGCTCATACAATTTTTTACACCGAGCATTAAAAAACTTGAAAAACAAAAAACAATTTTAAATATAATATCATAGCAACCAGCGTATAAAACAGCGTGGTTTTAAAATTACCAACTTCAAAAAAACTGCATTTGCTAAAAAAACATTTAGAAAAGTTGCACTTTGATGCCTCTGGTCAGGGAGCAAAAGTTACTTTTCTAAATGAGAGGTGTGAAAAGAAAATTCCACACCACGGGCGATAAAATACAAGAGTTCAAGATCATTAAATATACATTTTTGTCACACGAGCCAATGGCGAGGGCAAAATACTCGCGCAGCAAGGAACGAATGCTGTGTAAGACATATGTGTCGACGTATGATCTGGAATATTCCAGCAGGTGTTGGGTTAGCTCGATTTAACAGGTTTAACGTATTTCATCGTTTTTTTTTATCCAAAATTAAATCATCCATTTGTCAATCACTATTTAAAATCCAGAAAACCATGGTATTTTGGTTCAGACCAAGTCAACCACCTGCTGAAATATTTCTTATTCATTTCAAGACACCAGTGTATAAGTATCTCACCTAGGTACTTTTGTTTCAATTTTAAAGTATTATTAGCGATTTGATCGGTCATTTATCAAGATGCTGTAGGTACAAACTTTATTCCAAAACCACCGGACCGGTTCATATTTCAACCGTAATTAAATTACTGGTTGGCTTGGTCTGAACCATGGCCATTGGTTTATAACTTATCGATCTACCACGACAAAGCAACACAACTCGCTCAAAATTCCTCGCACAATGTAAAGAAAAAATAAATGTTTTGTCATACATTCAGTAGAGCTGTTCCTATAATAGAAATTCTTGACGAAGCGGAGCGCCTTGTTAGCTTCAGCAATACTGTTAATAATGAACACGTTGTCAGGCGTTTCATAGCACGTGTTTATTTGCGGCTCGCGGTAGGAAGGATCGTCGAGGCGGTAATAGGGAGGAATGTTGCCGGATCTAGAATCATGGATAAATATTTTTTTCTCAAACATACAATGACATATTGATGTTATGTTCCTCATATTAGGCGCGAAGTGTCACGTTTTAGGTGCGACTAGACGAGATAGGTCTTTAATGGGATTTTATATAACATTGCAGACCAAGGCCGGCAATGTGATTTTATTTAATTTCTGTTCTACACAAATTTGTGACACAGCATCTGGGCATTCAGTCATTAAAAAAAAGCAATATTTGCTTTCTGGCGTTATGACAATCTGTCACTACCTTTATTAAAAAAAAAAACAACAAAATATATTTGCTATATTTTACAGTTTTATTTTGTCTAGTTGACTTTAATGTTTTGGAGGTTTTTAATTTATTTCATTGCATGTTCAAGAAAAGCATTATACATACCTCAGTGGGAAAAGGAGTTGCCAGCCTCAAATATCCAGCCTCGCTGCCACACGGCCGTCTATGTTTTCGGCCGGCAACTCCTTACCTCCCGGCCTCTGTAGTAATGTACTATTTCAGATACCGGTCCTACATGCAACAGTTAAGCGATAATAACAAAATAAATACTCACTTAACATTTTTTTCTCGTTCGAAAACTGATTGTAAGTATTCCGGGTGCTGGTACTGCTTGCCAAATAGCAAGAGCAGTTTATCGTAATAATAGCGATGGCCGTTCGATACTGTTACGAACTTTTCTTGCCTGTTGACACCAAATAAACAAAGAAAGAACAAAAACATGGAACAGCACAAAGATCGAAAACTACAAGTAGGTAGATAGTTGTAATGCAATACACATCCCCTTGCAAAAAAATCGAGCACCCATGGTTTTTGTATTTTATATTCATAAAAGCTTACTGCAAAGCTTTTTGCAAAGAGGTGTGCAATTATCATATGTATTTTAGTAAGTAAAAATAGCGACTGAGAGCGCAAAAAAAAGTATAAATTAACTTTATCGAGTGCTTTTCATTTCAATATAGCGTATTGAAACACCGTTAAAAACTAAAAATATATTGAATGAGTTACGGGCGTTAATTCAATCACAAAAAACATACAAAAAGATATATAGCAGAGCGTGGTTTCGATCCACGGACCTCTGGGTTATGGGCCCAGCACGCTTCCACTGCGCCACTCTGCTCTCGGCAGTCGTGCACGAAAATACGCACCACAATCAACTCAGCATAGCCCAGACATAATCAAGATATATACAATAAAAATAACCGATTAAAGTATAATGGCACTTACTTGTTGATATCCAACACAGTGCCTACTACCACGTTTACATAGTACGTGTAAGGCGTGCTCTTCAGAAATTGGTCGGTCATAGTGCGGTGGCGAAGGAACATCATCTCTGCGTAAGACGTGCAATGGCGGACGTAAGGCAAGCCGGAGGGCGACACTAGTGTCACGTTCGTGAACGTTAGGTATGAGGAGCTGTCACTGGATAAAACAAGAAGACATTAAATGAATAAGATAGTTAACTGGTTACCGTATGGGATAGTGATTAGGTGTGAGCTAGAGGTTCTGGGTTGAGCTAGAGGATCGTCGATATATCACGCAATATTCTCATTTCAAAGTGGGCCTATTTCGAAAATTATAGCTAAATAAATTAGGTACGCGAAATTAAAATTGTTTTCAGTGTTCGAAATTCTCACGGGAAAATGAAACTCAAAAGATTATTTTATAGTAGCTGAATATCTCATATGTAACTTCATATTTGACAGACGTTTTCCTTGGGACTATTAGAGATGAATTCAGAAGGCATTTTGGCGATATTCACAAAGAATTATTTACTCTTTCACAGGGGTGAAACCACAGGAATAAGCTAGTTCCAAATGTACCAAGAGGGTTGACTATGAATCACTTACAGTACCCGGCCATAAAGATTGCGCATCGGTCTTCTCAGCTTATTTTGGTTTCGTAGAACGTTGTCTCGCTCTAACTTCGACGTGTTCGACGGTGCGGTTTAATCGATCTTTTTTGCCACGAACTTGCAAAATCTGGAACGAGCTTCCCGCTGAGGTCTTCCCATCGAGTTACGACCTGGGTGCCTTTAAGAGGCGAGTGTACAATTTTCTGCAGGGCCGACAACGCACTGGCATCGCGTAAAGCGCTGCGGGTGTCTATGGACAGTGGTGATCATTTACCATCAGGTGACCCACTAGTTCGTTTGTCTGGCCTCTCTAACATAAAAAAAAAAAAAAAAAAAAAACTTACGTAGGTAAAGCCAATCATCTCTTTCTAAAGACCGGAGTGCAATTTTTATGGCAGAGTACTGTACATCTCGTACCATGTTTGAACAAATACAATAATATATGATGGATCTATTAACTGAATAGTACCCGAACAGCAAAGTATTCAAGAAAGCCAGAGCAGTGATCCCAGCACCGATAACCACAATTCTGGTATCGACATTCAATTTGGGAATGCTGGTCATTTTGTTATTGATAAACCACGTGTTGAACGCCATTCTGAAACAAGAGTTCTTTTAACTTACGACATAATAATTGGGACATGATCGTTACATGTCATGAGTGCGCGTGACCTGTAGCCAAAGCCTTGTGCTAAGCGTTAGTGCCCGTTATTGGTTTGTTGGCTTACACATAAACCGAAAGCCAAATTGTCAAATGCACTCAGAATCTTCTTCTTCTTCTTTTTTAAGATGGCCCCATCGATCGATGCGATGATTTCGCCAATGTCAAGGTAGTAAATACAGTATTCAAAAATCTTGTGACAAAAATGTCGGCAACGTTGTACGGTAGAACATGGTCAAACGACCCTACCTGTCGGGCTCTTAGCCAACGGATAATGGTATCCCTCAGAATCTGCCAGGAAATCATTAACCGTTGCCCAGGGTGCACCGGACCAAGCACTGCTCTTCCCCTCGGACGGATCCAAAAACGAACCGCAGCTCTTGACCACACGCGGAGGTAACCCGACTAGCACCCGCACTCAGAATCACAATCGCATTCTCATTTCGTTCTGTCAAATTGTATAGGATGAGGGTAGGAGATGGTGCCTCGGCTGTTCTCACCCGCCGCGTACAACATTAAAAACGCGGCGGTCATAAATATGGCCAACCTACAATGTTGGAAAGATCATTCGCGGTAGTCTCTTCAAACAATTATAACGTCATGACAAATACAGACATCTATCTCTCAGACGCGTCACTTTAGGAGTATTTCTTAGTTATCTACTCTTTACACTTACATTCTCCTTGACAAGACTCCCAATTTCTTCAGCTGCGGTATCAAACCGCATACAGATTCTGACTTCCTGGGAAGAAGGGGTACCATGGCTATCGCCATACAGTTGGCTTTATGAATAACCTGAAATGAAAGCAATCATGTGAGGCGATATTTGCAAAGGCTCAGTGTTAATAAACAAGCACTAATACCTATACCTTATGACTCCGTAACTACTTAAACCTGCAAGAGTGTTATGTCTGTGTGCACATGCCATAGAGTAATAATTCCAAATAGTAGGCTCACTTCTATAAACGGCCGATTCCCGGCGCGTATTAAAGGTCTGTCGGGCTATAGTCTGCGGATGAACGATGAGGGAGACGTACATTGCTTGCATCGCATAGCATGGTTTCCATCGGCTGAGTTACCTCACTGATTCTTGTTATTACGTTAAGATTTAAGATTAGGTACCGATATTTTCATGTAGAACCTTCTTAAAGCAAACCGCAAATTAGCACAACAGTAAATTACTTTTAGACTATGTTAAAGTACCTACCAAATATGATAAGTAAAGAATAACCGACCCATTTATTCCTATACCCTGTGAGCCACATGAGAGCATCACATCCCTGCAGCCGCATCATGTCTCTGATAAAGAACTTGAAGTGGGTCTCAAACACAGGATACACCAGCGACGTCTTCAGAGTCGCAAAGCCAACGCTGGCCCCGTGTCCCCTGTTATGGTATTTACCAATGTGGTACCAATCCATGTTGAATTTCGCTTGGATAAATTTGATCTGTTCTGACGGTCTGTAAAAAAAAAATGTGAGAAAAGTCTTGATATTTGATTCCAGTTTTCTGTGGAACTGAAGCCGCTATTTTTATATTTTTTAAAGTATAATTAGTCTTAGTCGTGCTACAATGGCCTATGTCCCAACGTGCTGGTATGGTGATGATGATGATGTACTAGAAGAGCCGTGATCATTTCTAAGTAGATATCCTTTCTATTATTACGTTTGTTATTTTTATTCTTCTAATTCTATTCTCGTTAATCTCTTCACCACCACGCTATGGGTGCGGCTCCACTGAGGCGGAGACGAGCGGAGCGGAGAGGAGACGTGTGGGGATCGACCAATCATATTACATTCATATTACATGAAATCCACATCTCGTCTCCGATCTGTAATATGATTGGTCGATCCCCACACGTCTCCTCTCCGCTCCGCTCGTCTCCGCCTCAGTGGAGCCGCAGCCTATGAGTGAAGTGACGGGCTCTGTACGCCACGGAAAAAAATAGACTACAAACTAGCTTGATTTTGAATTCCATTGCTGATGGTTTTTTTTCTAGGTGAATGTTGGTCATCTACTGATGACCGTGGTGTGTGCGGCATTATATTGCCTGCCAGGCATAGGTGACTGAGGCGGTGAAGAGGTTCAAATGATTTTCAGCCTCAAAAGCATCGGGAAACTTACTCCACAATCCCGTAACCAATCAAAGTAACTCCGCTCATAAAGACGTAGGCGTGGTGCTGTTTTTTCCCCATTATACTGTTCTCTACTATCCACATTGTTTCATTTCCATCCAAATTCTGTATTAAATTTACAATTTGAGGCACATCTATAACCTCGGCTTTGCGGACCCTCAGTTTACTGCAAAAACAATTGACGCTCAGCTTTCGCAAATCCTTCTTATTGTCAAGCATTAATTTGTTATTCGGCGTCTGTGTGCACACGGTGAGATGTCCTCTCACTTCGCCGTTCGCAGAACTCTATTTTTATTTTGGTCAGAGGTACAAATAAGTCGAAAATGAGAAACTACGTACCCTAATATGGAGTGTCTGTGCGCTATGTACATAGCATATTCTGTACAATTATCTCCCTTAGCGGGAACAAACTGAAATAAGAAAACGAACGAATTCGTTTTTGAAATTAATCCGGTGTATAAAAGGGCCAGATTTTTCTTCAGAAACTTTAATTAAGATGACTTTGGCGTGTTAATTTCAAAATTGACCAAGGGTATTGAAACATTTTGTCAAACATAAAAAACTGAATAACTTTTACAAACTCGATGAAAGATTCCTGGTATATTTTATAAAATAAGTGATAAGATTTCTGAGATTAGAACATTCTGGAAGAAAAACCGAACTATTGTATTTTAATAATCTCAAAGTGCTCTTACACAAAAATGTTGCAATAAATGCATAGATTTGCCGTCACAAGGTACTCGGATTAAGCAGTAGTTGTAGTCTTTCATAATTTCGAAAGCCGCTTCCAGCAAATCGTAACCTTTTCTGGAAAGTACAATTCATTGGAGACAGGACAAACAAGGCGTCTTAAAATAATCCCTACAAATGTTATAAATGCGAAAGTAACTCTGTATGTCGGTTACCTTCTCACGCTTAAACCGCTGGAACGATTTAATTGAAATTTGATATACAGTTGGAGTCCCGAGGACGGACGGACATAGGGTGATTTTTATTCCTGAAAATTGCATAATTCCCGCGGGATAACGAAAAGCGAATTCTGCGCAGTCCTAGGTTGAGTTAGTTTGAATAAGCACTCCAGTAGGTAAAGAGTTTTCTTCATAATTTTGGTTTCAATAGTAGGCTCTTTGACGCCGTACACTTTGAATATGAACCAATAAATGGAAATATTTGTTAACCACAACAAAGTATCCTAAAAAACATTTTTTACAAGGATGTTCAGGTTAACCAACCTAACCACCCGCTGAAACATTCCGGATTAATCTTACACAAGACACAGTGTATCTAATAAGAAAACATTATATTATAACACTACTTACTAGACCAGTAGGCTTATTACCTAACTCGCTCGCAATCGCCATCGTGTTCATTTTGACAGTTCATGTATGGGCTGACAGTTGGCATCGGAATCAGCTACCTGTCACATTCATACAAGAACTGTCAAAATGAACACGATGGCGACTGCGAACGAGTTAGGTAATAAGCCTACTGCATGCTACATGTCCCTTTGAAAAAGCATTAACACAAATGACTTACCTCTCATCGATGTCTTCTCTTAGGACATACAGCTCTATCATGAATGCATCGGGATCTCCATGATAAACTTGCTCCTTCACGTCGGCGTTTGCTGCTTTCAGTACGGATTGCTGCCCTGTTAATTATTTAAATAAGAAATCGTTTTTTACAGTTATTCTCGGTTTGAATATTACAGTAATTTTAATATCAGTATTTGGGCGCCAATTTGAGCCAAAATCTCGAAAACTAATTTGTAAAATCATTTAGGTAGTTCTAATTATTAGTAGATTTCGTCTTATTTTGTGGGTGGCTGTGATCTACCTACACAAGTTATAGTACATAAAGACTTACTTTGATATTGCCTTTGTTTACTAAGCACCGATGATGAGACCCGATCCGGCTTTTGCTTATCTACTGGGCTAAAATTGAAAAATGAATAGGTATTTAAATTTTTTGAACTTTTGTAGCTAATAGGAAAAATAAAAACCCCTATGATAGCTCGTTTCTCTATATGTAAGAATGTCCATTGTTATAGATAATTGTTTTCTAATCTAGTGTAACGATTAAGTTGATTGATACAAATATTGTTTAGTACCTACATACATTTGAGGTTACATTTAGGGAGAATATTAGAAAAATACAAGAAAACGTTTTGCAAACTAATATCTACAATGTAACTAGTGTAAATAAATGATTTTAAAGTAAGGCTTTTTAATAATTGTGCAAGCTTACATTTGAGCATAGGATGCGACGTCTGGCATAGTCAGCAAGTTAGAATCAATATTGACTATTTCATAGTCAAAAGGGTCAGCATCCAGGTATACCACTTTAGTCGGTGGGACCAGAGACGGCGTCGGCGACGTTAAGAACGCCTGGTAAAAAGCTAGTATTATCTCCTATCGTCCAATATAGGTACACGTTCAAACGACTATAAGAACTTAGCGACGCTTAGCGACAAAAATTCGCATAGTAACAAGGTCACGTGACAGCTAGTAACAGATAGAAAAATTTGAAGGCTTAACCACCTGCTATGGGTGTGGGTGGTGTCGGGGTATAGCACGCGTCGGAATGACCTAATGCAACAAGGTGTATAGAGATCTTTTAACATCAAACTACCGCGTATCAAGCTACGTATCAGAAGTAAAGCAATGAGTGTTGTGCTGTGCTACTCTATTTTTGGACAATAATATAAATGGCGATTTACAGTGAGCCAAGTGACTGCACGAGGTGTACTTTGGCCTGCAGTGTTTGTTTCGCTGCCACCAAGGCTAACGCCCCAATATGAAGAACACACAGATACAGATTAGTCGAAAACGTAAAGCTCAACAGCCTTACTAGAATTTAATATGTCTGGATCGTCAAATGTGACTTTAGGGTAACGCGCCAGTGGGAAATTAAAATAGGCACTAAATATAGCCATCACCCAGGGTGTCTATTACGCTGAAACGATTAATAATATATATAGAACTAATTATCAAACCTGGTCACTGTACTCGTCAGACTGCTTGTTAAAATACAAATGGTCGAAGCTGCGTCGCATGGCCGCACTCTCTCCAAAATTGACCCGACCTGATGATTTTCTGGAACGTCGTTGTTTTGCTTTTCGCTGCTGTAATTTCAAAGATTGTGCCGCTTTTAAGACTGTCAAGCAAAGAGCTGTCTAGCAACAGGTTGCACTCCGAAATACTCTTTAGGGCGAGTGAATCGTATATACAACGGACCGCGCTGACAATACGCGCGACCTAGTAAGTAGAGGTAACTTAGACCTTGCGTGCTCTCTCTCTGTTTCTCGCAAGACAAGTGAGGCAAGTAGAAATAAGATTATTGGGCGTACTGGGAATTCAAAGATAAAATACTTTACTTACACATCCACCTAATTCTATTGATGACAACTTTGGCACGTCATCAAAAGGGTGCCGTTCCCCGAGCAATATTGGATCGCTGAGAAGTTAATTAACACTAGGCATCAGTATGTAAAATACACTTGCAAACAATATAAGTACTCGTAACATCACTAAATCTTAATAAACGTTTTTTTGAACTACAGCAAAGCTAGGCAAATTCTTTCACTCGAATTCTGGATTTGAGACACGCTAGAGGATATTTTGGATGTGTTACAAAAAATTGATGCAATAAATCAGATAACAATTGGAAAAACCTTGCATTGGTCGCGCGTGGTCCACCTAATTTGGTCCACCCGGAAAAATGGCTGCCAGGCGGACCAATTGTATCTAAGTGGACCACGGGCAATGACTGGAAAAGACCTACTTAAAAAATTAAATTAGATACCTAACTGTTGCGAAATATACCGTTTTTCAATTTGGTATAAATTTTATGACAGAAAGTTTCAAAAATATTGGAGAAAAACGTGGGCTGTATTAGCTACAACCTACATTAACATAATCTTACGCAAACATCTCGACCAAGTTGTTAGAGCGCTTCAGTACTTCCTTTTCAAAGTCTGTTGCCTTTTTCAGTCCGAAGTATGAACTGAGCTCGTATGCCTTTATGAGATTCTGGTAGTCTATATGAGAGTTGAGACACATCACTCCCACCGCTCTGTCCTGAAGCTGGGTCAATAAAATATATAAATAAATTCGGGCAGCATCTATAGGCAATTTTTATTAATATTACATATTGACTAATGCCCCCGATAATCTCTAAGAACCTACATACACATACAGATGTCACGTTTATATCCCTTACGGGGTAGACAGAGCCTATGGTAACCTACCTGAACTTACTTGAACTTAAAGGTTTACCTGGGCAACGATGACTTTTCTTTCGCTTTCTGGGCGGCGCCCAACAATTTCACTGATGTAATATTCACCATAAAGCTCTTTTAGTTTCGGACACGACTTATCCAGTATCTCTACAACGTCATCATTATCTTCTTCACTGTCATGACAAAACATAAATTAAAGTGTTGTTTAAACCATAAGTTACCTGCCCTCCACCCTCCCACTTCGTGAGATTCTTCGGTACTCAACTCCCCTCGCGACTTAGCGCGCCATTTGCATTATGTGGACACTCCCTAAGAATAGAGCGTCGGAAATATTTATGGACCTCGCTCTCTGGAATATGGCTCCCAGTATAGGCAGCAGCGTGTCAGGGGCGTAGCTACCGCCCTATCAGCCGGGGCCCCCGGACTACAGAGGCTCCTAACGTGTGTAATCAAAAATTAGTAAAATGTTAGCCTTTACCCTTCATTTGGGCTCCCCCAAGTAACTTTGATACAGGGCCAAGGCACGCTACGCCACTGCAGCGTGTAAACAAATTAGATGCAATTAAAATCTGCTGTTAAGATGACGGCGCTTCGGTCTCCCATTATTGCTATGTCAGTTTTAAGTGAGGGTACTAACACGGCCCGTCGTACAGTTAGTTTTGGGCAAAAGTCCTTCCTTTGCGCCACGTAGATGCAATGCTCGTATTCACTATCGTCAGATCTCCTCGCGGTGACCTTATTTATGTTGTGTTTACGAAATGTCTGATATCTAGAAAAATCGTCTGGAAAAAATCTAAAAATATTTAATTTTTGGCAGGTTATACGCCATAAAAAAGTAAAAAATTGAATTAATGCCGCACCCCAGATTCGCACGGGATATCAAACTATATTATATCATCCTCTCGAATCACTCTATCTATTCATGAAAATAAAAATGTTTCCAAAAAAATAATAGGTCGAGCAGAAAAAAGGAACTACATAATGATTCTCCCTTTACATTCACTAACTTTTAAAGGGATATTTAGCCTTGCCCAATCATATTATACTAAATTATTCTGGATCAATTTTCTAACAGTGTAAGTAAATCTTTTACCCCATTTCACATCTCTCATCTCATTTGTGCCCCACAGTTTCCCTTTTCTTCACTACATAGTATAAAACAAAGTCGCTTTCCGCTGTCTGTCTGTCTGTCTCTCCCTATGTATGCTTAGATCTTTAAAACCGCGCCACGTATTTTGATGCGGTTTTTTTAATAGATAGAGAAATTCGAGAGGAATGTTTCGAGGAAGGTTTCGAAGTCGCGGGCGGAAGCTAGTTCAGAACTAAAACACACTTACCGGAATTGCAGGTAGGCGGCACAACGAGTACTATCTGAAGCAAATACACGTCATTATCGAACACAGACGCCAGGGCTTCTTCAAAGAACGTCTCCGCGATGCACTCGGAACAGCACATGAAGTGAATGAACAGCGTGTTTCGAGATAAGTAGTAACGCCTGCGGGAAAATAATCACAATGAAAGTGTTCGTCTATTTGCTACATGGTCAAAACATGTTTTAAGAGTATCATACTGTTTCTCTTTCCGCGCAGATGGTAAAAGTCCATCGAGGGAATGGGCGAAGTCTTAGGGATCATGTTGTCGGCGCGGCGGCTAGCAACTCATCGTTATTTTGATTCCCTTTTCCACTTCCACCTATGCGCCCACAATCATGCTAAACGTGGTATTTGCGTCTTGATTCGTTCGACTTACGATTATGACGAAACCGATTATATAGATTGATGTATCCATATGATTAGTTAGATTTGCGTGATTGGATCACTATTTTCTTCTATTGTTATCACCGATCGTTCAGGCACTTTGATGAGCACGAATATTTGTTTCAGAGTCATGAATGTTTCTATCTATTTAAGTATGTATTTCTCTATTCGAGTATATTATATTATATTATTACATATATCGTTGTCTAGTTCCCATAATACAAGCCTTACTAGCGCTTACTTTGGGACTAGGTCAATTTGTGTAAATTGTTCCCTAATATTTATTTATTATTTATTTATTTGTAAGGGCTAAATTTTCCACCACACTCCCACAACTTCATATCCCCGCCCGGCGCATTAACATTGTCCATTGTAGTAGCAATATATACTCTAAAATAACCAGGTACTCACTGGAACATGTTCCTGACCCACAGTTCCCAGTCGGCGGGCGAAACGCTCGGCACATTGGGATGGTCGTGCAGAGCCATGAAACCGATCACATTTTTGCTCTCATTGATCATACAAATGGCCAGCGAAGACAACTCGCTGAAACATTTATTCTAACTATATGGGACCCAATTTTAAAAATATCACTTGAAAACCTATGTATTGCTACGAAACTTCAAAATTACGAGTGTTTGACAAGATTCATTAGAGATAATTTCGCAGTTAGTTGTACCTACGCTTTCCTCACGGACCAATTCTATATGCACAACTAGTCGTGCCATTGTTATAAAATGGCGAATTTCACTCCAGCAGGTCTGTTGAGTTTGCCCTTCGGGCATTTGAAGATAAGATACCTAACGAACCTAACCTAATTTTACTATCTCTAGCGAGGATTTTTACAACGGCACAACTAGTTGCGCATGGGTTGGTCCATGAGGGAATCGCAGTTAGTTGCGATTTGGGATTTACGAAGACTAAAAAAATCCTAACGCCTATATTATATATACGCACGTAGGTGAACCGCACATTTAGCTATTTTTCCCTTTTCTTTTGGGTTCAAGATACCCACTGCAGGAGAGCTTTGAAACAATAAACTTACATGAGGTACCCAAGATGCACTTCACCAAATATATTTTCAGTATGTTTACGATCCCAGAACAATTCAATCTCATGTTTATCAGCATCAATAGCCCGCCTAAACCTTCGACACCTTTCTCCCACATCGAAATCAAAAAATATAGACATTTTCGTCAATCGATACGTTGAAATTAATAAGTCAACAAAAAAAACTATTAGGCTATGGACGATCAAAATAAAACAAAGGTTTAAGCTATCACAATATATTACAACATTAAAATTAAATTTAAGGCCCCGTAAGTCTGCCATACGGCGCATGATTACGGATTTCGGCAGGTACTTGTATTGCATCGACCTTTATCAACAACCTTTAAAACAAACGCGCTATACACATCGAATACTGAATAAAGTTAAGTACGATACAACATCAAGGAGCAACAATTTAGTCTAAGAGCTGCTCTTAAAACGATTCTTCAAATGGATGATCAATTCCAGTTGATCGCAATTAATATTTTTAAATAACCTACTGACATAATTAACATTTACCACGGAGGGATACCAATTAAAAATCGAAAATACAAAACTAAGTCAAAAATAAAATGGTGACAAAATTCAAACATTATTAACCTAATTAAATCAAATTATACTTCTCATCAACACAGAAATTATATTAATTATATTATAGAGATTCAAATATTTACATCGAGTGCACATGCAGTAGTCAGGCGTAAAAAATATAAAAATATCACGTGTGTAAAATAATTAATTATATCTCGTTAAAGCACAGTTTACACAACGCAACATTATTCCGTGACAGCACTATATAAACTTAGTAAGTAATCTACAAAAAATACTCCGAATCTGTAATCGTAAAAACGAATTCGCCAAACCTCACGGAAAATACGCGTTGTTCATAGATTTGTTACTAGATATAAACTTTGCTAGTAAGCGTTTTCATTCAGAGCTAGAAACAGAATAACATTGCATTGTGCAGATTAAAAGGTTATCGATTTCAACCGATAGGCTTAGCTGTTCTGGCCATGCCCGTTTGAGCCTTCGATCTCAACATGTTGCTTGGTGTAGTTTTGAAAGCCAGGTTGTTGGTAGAGGCGGTTCGTTGCATATTTGTTTTGGCTGCACTAAGGGGCGCGCGGGGAGTGGCGAATCCATCGTTCAGTTTTAAGGCTGATCTAGTGAGACGGGTGGGTGTATACATAAGGTTACTCTTAGGAGTCGCGGCGTGGTTGTGCTGTAAGTTCTCCTTCCCTGTCTTAGGTGTCATGGGGCCTTGTTTTAAAGGAGTTTTCTTCGGGGTATAAGTTTCATCGATGACCGCGTGACAAACGATCATGGGAACGTTGCCTTCTGGCGGCTTCGGTACCATGGAGCTCCGGCTTACTTGTTTTTCATTTATGCCGTCCTGAAAACATATTTTCGCGTGATATTTTCTTAAAGATTTTAATGACTACCTGCCCACATAATTTCACTTTTCCTGGACATAGCATTTGGAAAAATGAACTGTTGAATATGTGTTAGCGACGTATTTTACAATGAATCCCAAAAACATGTATTGCAAGTTTAGTTAACCCAAAAGGTATACATTCAAAATGGTTACAAAATGGTCAATGCGAATGATCCCAAAACAAAATTAAGAGTACAAATGCTTTTATTACACAAAATCCAACTTTTCACGTAGTCTACAGTCTTACAAATTGCAGTAAACAATAGTTTCGAAAATTATAAAAAGTAGCGTAATCACCAAACCAGGTTAGAATAAGTTTAGCACTTCACAGGTTGACTTGGCCTATGCCAGTATTTACCTTAAAGTCAGTGTAACTAGTAAGCTGTGTGGTCTCCATAAGCGGGTTCTTTCTCGCGTTTTCTGATGATACTGTGGCCCGGGCGCCGTTGGAGCGCCGGCCGCCGCTGCGCCGCTTGCCGATCGACTGTTGTAAGGCAAGTTACCCGTTAGAGTTTTCTAGTTGGTTTGGCCGAAGTCGGGGAAGCAGCAATCTCGGTTGGACGTTACTTGTATTGTTGAGTTTCTCAAGATTTTTGGATTGGTATATTCGCTATTTGACAGGTGGCACAAGTCAAGTTGCAGAATTCTATGAAGGCTATTTAATAATTAAACTTTTTTAAACTAACTGAGATGTCTACAATCTTATATTTAATTGAAGTAATCAAACAATTGGAAACAATTGTTAATTTCGAAGCTCATTAGCAAAAGAATCATCATTTCTTCTTAACACTGGGTTATAAGTTAACCTTGGTCGACGCAAGTCCGTGATCCGATTATTAATTAGGTATTACCATATAAGTAGTAGTTGCATACATATTTCGTTAGAAATTGAATGTGACAAAAAGCAAAATGATAATAAGGAACTCGATCGGATTACAATGCAATCTACAATAAACAAACATGCTCAAAAAACAACCTTGGCTTTTTGAAGTATTAATATTAAGTACATAGTTAGTAAAATCCACAAAACACAGCATGACACCCGATTAGCAAAAACAACATGCAATTCTGTTATCAATAATGTATACAGACAGGTCAAGTTAAAACTTTGCAGGCAGGTAGATTAGACTTCAACAACACCCAGAACCTTGTCAAACCATTCAGTCGTCGTTTTAAGAGATAGCTTAATATTTACATTAGCATTTACCATGCTGTGCCGGTTTTAGAGCAGGATGGACCGATCTCTTCTCGTGGGTGTCGTAAAACCTGACTAAAGGACTTAATGTGAGAGTGGGCAGCAGCACTATCTTTTGCCAAAATATCGTCACAATGATCGGTCGACCACAAACCACTCTGTCAGTGTGGACTTTTTTCGCCTTTCATCCTGGCTTTATTTTAGCATGGCGTATTCAACCGATGTCGACGTAGGACGTTATGCACATGAGTAGGTGTAGAAAATAGGAAGAGTAAATTAGACACTGCATTTTTACAAAACATGCGATATATAAGGAAATAAATTGACGTTGACTACTAAAAATATCAATTTTAATAAAAATACATTAAGTGGAACATAGAACCTACTTCTTTTTTGAAATCTGTTAAAAATTAACAGATAAAGATCCGATATCAAGAACATTACTAGAGGCTATATTACCTACCAACCAAATGGCATAGATTAAACGGTCAATATTATCGTGTGATTGATGTATATCACGATTCATATGACGAAATATTGATGCGCATCGCAGCGAATCTAATTGCTTTGAAATCCACGATTCTATATTGACATACCCATAGAAGAAAGAGAAAAGTAGAAGTGGCAAGTGAAAGAGAGACGCGTGCCACCCTTATGCGGAAAATCGCATGTATAAACATCAAATTGAATTTAACGGTTCGAGTAGCAGAATGATTCTGCCGGAATCAATTTTCTCGAGTGTCGTCAGTTAGATTTTCAATCACGTAAACCTAAATCACATTCAGCAGAGTTCATTTTGCAACGCATTTATTTAACGACATCTGTTGTGCAATGCCAGAACTATTATTTAGACAACTGACATTTTCAGACTGTTATCTTTTAGCTAATTCACGCTGGTGTTTATATACTTTGTACAATGCACATTTAGCAATATTCTGCGCGTCGAAAGTTCAAATTATAATACCGATTCAGAACTTAAAACATTGTTTTAATAGAAAATTCAAGGTAGGAGTAAACTGTCGATGTGAGAGTTTGGCGACACCGGTTTCCCTTGCGAATGTGACTTAACACCCTTCTATTTTCTCTTTGTTCTGTGGTCTAATCCATGCCAGTGCCACACACACTCGTGAGATGCAGCAAGTATAATTAAAACATACCGTGCGTTTGTGTTTCAGAATGCTGCCGTTGGCTTTGGGAGTCTTCTGCGCGTCGCCTCCGTAATCCAACTTCCTCTTGACGGTGGCGCCATGATTCTCCGCTTTGACCACCAACGCTTTAGTCGCTAGTCGTCCGCTGACTCTCCTGGAAAAAAAACCACAAATCTAACGAATTTGAATGTAAACACATTGTTTGTCTATTTGATACCTTTTGAAGACCAAATCAAAATTTTTGGTACGGCTAGGATCTTTGTTGACATTCTCGACTACGGCTTATATTACAAACTAGTTAAAACTCGCGGCATTCGTCCCAGTTCCAGCTTTCTTATTCAATTTTTTTTGCTACAATCAAACCTTGTCCCGAGAATAACGAACACAAAAAAAACTCGCATGATGTTTTTTTAAACACAAATAATGCTGAAACAGCGACATCTAAGCCGGCGTCACACGACGTACAATCTTACGTGAATGATTTTGTATACTTAACTCAAACTACAAACTAGCAAAAGCTACCTATGATAAGTAATTGACTAAAGGGCTTGCCCACTACACCGTACCATACTATGACCGTAGCCTTCACTAGTATACCTTGCTTTGTCTAATCGTACTAATGAGACAAGGCAAGGTGTACTGGGTGTCGGTTACGGTCATAGTAAGCTACGGTGTAGTGGGCAAAGATCTTTATGATACAGTCCGTGAGCTCGTAGAATGTCATTCGTGTTTGTCTTGATGTCTCACTCACTCTTATGAGTTTGATACTTGAAACGGCCGATGGTACCCGAAACTCGAAGGCACTCTCAGAGCTCACGGACTGTACTTGAATCTTTAACGAATAATGAGCCTATTTCTTAACTACATAAGCAGTAACAGTATCTCTCATTCCTTCTACATTACATAAAGCGCTACTATCAACGTTACTATTAATTTTGCTAGCGACTTGCCTGCCGACGCGGTGTTATACTCACGTTCGTCACTCGCTACCGAGCGAGCGCTGAAATAGCCAACAAGGAATGAATAATACTGTTACATACAAAAAGGTTGACTAGTGACGTAATACTTTAAAAATACGAACCAGTTAGTAACATTATCAATAAAGATAGCAATTTTGATGTAATGCATCCAATCCAATTTTTTTTTTATTTTTTTTATATGAATAGGAAGGCAAACGAGCAAGTGGGTCACCTGATGGTAAGTGATCACCACTGCCCATAGACACCCGCAGCCCCGGAGGGATTGCAGATGCGTTGCCAACCTAGAGGACTAAGATGAAATGCCTCTTGTGCCCGTAATTTTCCCGGCTGTCTTACTCTCCACACCGGAACACAGCAGTGCAAGCACTGCTACTTAGCGGCAGGATTAGCGAGTAAGATGGTGGTAGCGATCCGGACGGACCTTGCACTAGGCCCTACGACCCGCTATGTTAGGTATCGTTTTAAATGATTACTTTATCCAATCAATCTTGGACACTTCCTTCTTATCTTTACACCTGACCACCAAGAGTGCATAGATACGGTCAATATTAACGTTATACTGGTATATCAATATAGGATCGAGGATTTCAAAACAACCGAATTCGCTGCGATACCCAATATTTCATTAAATGGATCGCTATACGCATATATAACACGATAATACTGACCGTCAAATCTATGCTTTTGAAACGTCGTAGGTATTTAAAACTTATACGTGTGCATATAGGTCGTTATTACACTGTGCCGCTTACCCCATTCACGAGACAGACGGGTATAGACCAACCGCTTAAATGAGTCCTCGCCCGCGCGGGTACGGGGGCGCGGGGTAGGACGACAAAGGGGACCGAGAGCGGTGCGGGCGGGTGAGCGCCTGTTGCATGCACCTCTCTCGGTCCCTTTGTCGTCCTACCCCGCGCCCCCGTACCCGCGCGAGCGACTCATTTAAGCGGTCGTTCTATATTTATATAAATAAGTAAAGGACTTTAGGAAACAGATCTGTCGTACTATTTGCACCTTAACGACAATCCTGTATGCATGGAGGGGAAAATCTTTAGTTATAAAATAAGTCTTGCTTGATTACCTTTTGACAGTGGATATGGCGGATCTCTTGAGGGCAGACAAGTTGCTGGTGAGAGCGGAGACAGCTTTTGTGGCGCTGCCCGTGATGAGCTGGCGCTTCGTCGGCGGCCTACGGAGTAGAAAGGCTGCTTGTACTCTAATGATCTATTCTATATTACTACGTAGCAATCTTTATACCGATAGCCTGAGTTTTTACAACTTTAAAGCCCAGTTAAGACTGCAAGAAAATCATACAAGTCGCGTTGCATTTCGACACCAAATCGACGAATTGCAATGACAATTGAAACGTGCGTGTTTTTTAGAGATTATTTTTTACCACTGTTTCTTTGTTTCTAATAACGAATGATTAAGCATGCCATGTAAGTTCCATGATAACTGCTAAGGAGTTTTTTTCAGAATAAAATAAAATAAAGGCATAATACCTCCAAATACATAGTATAGTATGCTTGTGTGTGCGTGTGTGCTACCTGTTCCTCTCAGCGGTGTGCGCGAGGCCGGCGGCTGTGCGGTTGCGCTTGCCGAGCGGCGACGTGGCCAGCGATCGCAGCAGCGGGTTGGACGGCGTCAGCGCCTGCTTTCGCGCCGACAGCTTGTTGTGCCGCTCCTGAAATCACACTAGCTGTAGGTTTGCCACTCGATTGTCCACTAACGATAGCGATTCGATACACTATCGATAATTTGAGCACAGTCAATCGATAATATTGATCCTTGACTGCCGAACAAACTATCGATAGTTACGATAGTATCGTTACCATCGATAGTTTTGAACAATCGATTGTTACCTTTATTTCTGTAGTGTCAATAGTATCGATACTATCGATAGTATAAATAGTTTTCGTCATTTTCTATTGATACCATCAATAATTGCTTGGGAACTATCGATTTTACGGCAGACTTTCTTTAAAGTTTTTTTTATGAAGCAGGGTGGCAAACGCACAAGTGATTTATCCGATGGTAAGTGAGTACCACCATGATACCAACCACACTAGAGGATTTCACACGCAATGACGACCTAGGTGCCTTAGATAAAATGTGCCAGTAATTTATTATGCCATTTGTTTAATGCAATTGCTTACTGCTTTCCTGGCCTCTTTTTCTTCTTCTATTTGCTGCATGAGAGGAACCCCATCCACTGTGAAGGTGTTGCCAGTCTTCGCCTCGTATTCTGCAACCATTTCACGCAGTTGTGCTTCGATTTTCGGAAGCTACACACCCAATGGAAAAGGATTACAAATTAGCATACACATTACATAATGGTACATTACAAATGTTTTAGTTGGCTCAAAAACTTTCACAAAAATAATGTTCACTACGACAATCCGATGTTCGCGGTTGTGCATTACATCATTTTTTTTTTGTGAATTGTGTTTGTTCCTTTACATTTTTTATAATAAAGCATTTACTTACTTACAATAAAGCGCAGAAAACGAATAAAAACTAAATTTGAAAAACATATGTACAGTAACTGGCCATAACGATTGCACATCAGTCTTCTCAGCTAATTTAAGCTTCGTAGAGCGTTGTCTCGCTGTAACTTACTTTCCAAAAACTGAAATGCAAACTGTATGCCCGAGTACTGTAATGTTTTCAGTTATGAGCAAAATGGTGCATTTAATTTCTACTTTTGACCATCACAATCCACAGCTGATACTATCCGTTGCTCGGCACAAAATCGCTGTATCTATCTTTATGAAATTTGACAAGATTGAACTTGAACAATCCTAACCCAAGATAGTTTTCATCCCAGAAAACTGTATAAAGTTCCCGTGAGCGCGCCATAAAGGAATCCTCCACAGTCGCGGGCGACAGCTAAAGTGAGAAACGTAATAAGCTATACTGTCTATCCCAAAACATAGCCCATAGGAACGAAGCTTCTTCTTCGCAGACTAAGGACGCACAAGTCTAAAATACACAAGTCCCAACAGCCACACAGCTGACTGACTTACATTGGTATCAATAGCTTTCCGCTCCTTCTCCTCCCGTAGCAAATTGCCGCCGCGGTTGTGGTAGCGGCCGGGCTCGGACGCGCGCGCTTCCATCTCCGCCTGCTTCAGCCACAGGTTCTTGCGAGTCACCACCAGCTCGAAGAGATACCTGTAAAAAACACAAGTCTTTGAATTACACGGTGTTCTCTTCTCTACAGATATGGGTACCAATACAGTGTCAACGCGACTATTATTAAAGTTCCGCACTTGATCCATCCATCACTCTGTCTAACTACTAAATTCTAGTCTTAAAATTTTTGCATGTTACCATGGTTACGATAACAACAAAATTTTAACAAAAAAAAACGTTAAATTAAGGGTATACCTTTCACTATGGCACAAAGCTCTCCGAGTACATGTCTCGCACTTGGCAGTTTTTTTTATTGGACACGTCGAGCGAATTAGAGTTGATCGACCGCGGGTGCACGAATGGGTTCGATATACCTAGTACTATGGGATCATGCAGACAGAATACGAATTTACTCATGCCCCTGCATTTCTGTAGAAGTTTAAAATGGGAATAAATATTCATGTCACTGTGCTTTCGGTCGACATCATTCACTGAACCCAGGGTCAAGAATTGACACTAATGAACATTTAACTACTTTACGACCAAAAGAAACGGGTCGTACTCAGATTCAGGTAGCAGTTACTCACTTATGCTCATTGTAAAACTTGGTAATCTTCTCTAGGTACATTTCGTGGAGAGTCAGAGTGTCTTCTGTAAAGATGTCTTGGAAGTAATGGACGAACTCCTCGCGCTCGTGGCTAGAGTACATTATGTTGTCCCACATCAGCTTAATCTTTGTACGCATGTTGGCCACAAACACCTGGATGTAGAAAAAAATAAAATTTAATAATAAAGAGCCTAGGGATGACAAAAATGATACTTAGTTCCGATTTTTGAAAGCTAGCTAGTAATCTAAGTACAGTCAGCATCATTTAGTTTGAAGCATCCAAGTCAGCCACATAGTTCGGTACACCATAGAAATTGCAGGGCGTGCCGAACTTTTTAATTATCTTGGATGTTTCATACTATATGACGCTGACTGTACCATTTGAAAGTGGTAAAACTACAGCTCAAATCAAACTTATTTATGTTTATTATATCAAACTACTTGACGAGATTAATTTTATCCGTAATTTTCTTTTACTCTGCGCGTTTCAAATTAACTATTTTCAAATTGTGCTTTCAAAAATCAGGCCCAGTCTGTCATAAGTTACTACTGTAGTGTAGTTGTGTTGATAGACCTCCCGCAAAGAGCACAGACGATTCGGTAAAGATCGCTAGGAGCAATTAGCTGCGGGTAAGAGTAGAAGCGATCGGCGTATGGCCTATGTTGTCTTGTCGCTGATATAAGAAATATGACAATTATCTAACAGAATGCCCACTCTCTATTACCTTTTCTTGCATTCACTTCCACCTCAAAGTTAAAGTGTATTTTAACCAGCGGACTTATTATTTAACGCACTCGGAATCACAACCCCTTCGCAATCCCTTTCTGTCAAACGATAAAAGATGAGGGTAGAGAGAGATGATGAATGCTATCGCGAACTTCCACGCATTAGATAAAAGCCGCAGGACAGGGTGAGTGCGGCGGAGTGGAGAGACCATCATCGCCTGAGTTATCTCAGCAAGGTACAATTATCTCGATCACCAGCTTACCTGAATCTTCTGCCGCTTGATCTGCTCACACCTCTTGATTTCCTCCTTTATGGCTGCCTCGCTGGCTGGATGGCATCCAGGATGGGCTTGCAGGAAGTTATCCCGGTAGATTTGGTCCTCGTCCAGGCACTCCCATAGTCTTGATAGACGCTCGCGGAGTTCCAACACCTAGAAAAGTTTTAGTTTAGGTGAACAGAAAATTGGCGCCGGCAATCGCCTTTGTCCAAAACTAAATAAGTCTATAAAATTATTTTTGCTTTCATGCTTGTTTAATTTTAATGGACAGCACATGATACAGTGAAACTTGGTTTAGTGGGACCTGGATAAGTGAGAAACCTCCATAGCTGGAACTCATGCTGTGGTCCCGACACCTTAGCACTGGATTACCTCTGTTAGTGGGACAAAACAAACCTCTATATCTGGGATTCTTGTTTCGATTTTATCGTCATAATTACCTCTATAACTGAGACATCCAGTGTATTTTACCTCTTTTACTGAGATTATATTTTAAGGAACAATTAATTTTTCTAAATTGTTTCCTTTGAATTTCACTGGCAATAACCTCTTTAACTGAGACAATATTTTATCACCTCTGTAACTGGCACTACATATTTTAATTTTCGTTTTATTTACTAAATTTAGCTAATTTTGTGCCTCAATGACCTCAGGTTTTGTTTTGTTTTGTTGTAATCGGCGTCTTTTTGAAAAATGACGAAATTAAGGCCGTAATTATCTTTACGTGCGGTTTTGTACTATTTATATTTAAAAAAACTTCTTGATTATTTTTGTGAACTACCTGTTTTATTTACTCATGTAGGTATGTATATGTTTTTACTACACATTATTTTATTTCATTGTCGCACCTCTATAACTATAGTAACCTCTATTTTCACCTCTATTAATGAGAGCCTCTGTAAATGAGACAGATATTAATTTTATACCTGGCTATCTGAGACACTGGGTATGTGGAATACCTCTTTAAGTGAGACTATTTCGCAGGTCCCTTGAAGGCCCAGTTATCCAGGTTTCACTGTATATCAATGCAAATAAATCTATAATGCTAAAAAAATGTGCAGAAATATTTCGCTAAATACACCAGGAATGTTAAGCCGGATACTCGTCTACAAGCTGTAACTGTTGATAGATAGATAGATAAAACGTTTATTTGGTACTGCCAACACACACAATCAAGATTACATAAAATATCAACATATCAAGCAAAAACTTAAAACTAGAACATTATCTTTGTTGTGTGCGCTACAGTAGCACAAAAGGGCCATGGCTCAGTGGTCAACATTGCTCGTAAAAGCAAAACACTGGTATTCTGCCACAACCCACGGAACAAACAAATGAACACTTTTTAACAGTTAGGTACTTAAAATATGAAATTAAAGTGAACGGCGCAAAAATTAATAAAAGCATGCACAGTGAGCATCATAAAGCGAAATTGTACGTAAGTGTAATCTATATATATATAATTCAAAGGTGACTGACTGACTGACTGACTGACATAGTGATCTATCAACGCACAGCCCAAACCACTGGACGGATCGGGCTGAAATTTGGCATGCAGGTAGATGTTATGACGTAGGCATCCGCTAAGAAAGGATTTTTGGAAATTCCCACGGGATAAGGAGAAAACGGGAATTATATATGCACAGCCCAAACCACTGGACGGATCGGGCTGAAATTTGGCATGCAGGTAAATGTTATGACATAGGCATCCGCTAAGAAAGGATTTTTGGAAATTCCCACGGGATAAGGAGAAAACGGGAATTATATATGCACAGCCTAAACCACTGGACGGATCGGGCTGAAATTTGGCATGCAGGTAGATGTTATGACGTAGGCATCCGCTAAGAAAGGATTTTTGGAAATTCGCACGGGATAAGGAGAAAACGGGAATTATATATGCACAGCCTAAACCACTGGACGGATCGGGCTGAAATTTGGCACGCAGGTAGATGTTATGACGTAGGCATCCGCTAAGAAAGGATTTTTGGAAATTCCCACGGGATAAGGAGAAAACGGGAATTATATATTCGATTCCGAGTGACGCTATCTCAGTAACTATAATAACTAGGCTCTTCAAATTTGATACAAAAGTTGGTGATTACAAAACTAAGAAACTGATTTCAGGATTTTTGGAAATTCCCACGGGATAAGGAAAAAAACAGGATTTATATATTCAGTTTAACGAAATCCTATGAACTATAATTACTAGACTCTTCAAATTTGGCATAGAAGTAGGTGATTATAATAGTAAAATAAAGTTCTAATGATTTTTGGAAATTCCCACGGGATAAAAACGGGATTTATGTATTCAGTTCTACGGGGTTCGATTTTTCGTTTTACTGGTCGTATAAAATTGAAATTTGGCCTTCAATTTCCCTTGGGGAGTGTAGGGGAGCGCTACAAAAGGATTTCCCGAAATTCCCACGGGAACGGAAAAACGGGACTTTTCGTTTTCTGGTTGCAGAAAGCTGAAATTCGGCATGTAGGTTGCTTCGGGAGTGTAGAGGAGCATTAAGAGAGTACTTTCCAAAATTCCCACGGGAACGGGAAACAAACAGGATTTTAGGTCGTAGAAAGCTGAAATTTGGCAAGTGGGTTCCTTGGGGAGTGTAGAGGAGCATTATGAGATGTTTTCCCAAAATTCTTCTTCTTCGTTCCCGTAAGATATTCGGGAAATGCTTTATTTGGCGAAATTCTTACGGAAACGGGAAAAACGAAAAGCGGGGGAAAGTTGAAATTTGTCACGTAGGTTTATTCGGGAGTGTAGGGGAACACTAAGAAAGGATTTTCCGAAACGCCCACAGGGACGGGAAAAAACCGGATTTTACGTTTCCAGACGAAACAGCGGAAGAAAGAGACTTAACATTTATAACGTGTGTTTCTTTAAAGGCTTTAAGTGTACTCCGAAAGCACTTTTTTTTTTTTTTTTTTTATGTGAATAGGAAGGCAAACGAGCAAGTGGGTCACCTGATGGTAAGTGATCACCACTGCCCATAGACACCCACAACCCCGGAGGGATTGCAGATGCGTTGCCAACCTAGAGGATTAAGATGAAATGCCCTTGTGCCCGTAATTTCCCCGGCTGTCTTACTCTCCGCACCGGAACACGGCAGTGCAAGCACTGCTACTTAGCGGCAGGATTAGCGAGTAAGAAGACTTCCCAAAATTTCCACGGGAACGGGAAAAAACTTATTTTTTCATTTTACATCTTAGCGCGTACGATGTCGCGGGCAAAAACTATTTAGGATGTATTTTAGGACAGCCCTATAGGTTATGTTAGGTTTGTTTTATAAAAATCCTGCAATATTTACAGGTTCAGAAAAATTAAGGCATCGGGGCAATGCGGGGGCTGGCTTGCATGCTTGCTTGAGTCCTTGCTTTGCATGCTTGATTGCATACTTGCTTTCATGCATGCTTGCATGCTTGCTTGCATGGGTGCTTACTTGCATGCATGCTTGCTTGCACGCTTGCTTGCATGCATGCTTGCATGCTTGCTTGCATGGGTGCTTACTTGCATGCATGCTTGCTTGCACACTTGCTTGCATGCTTGCATGCCTGCTTGCATGCATGCTTGCATGCTTGCTTGCATGGGTGCTTACTTGCATGCATGCTTGCTTGCACGCTTGCTTGCATGCTTGCTTGCCTGCTTGCATGCCTGCTTGCATGCCTGCTTGCATACCTGCTTGCATGCCTGCTTGCATGCCTGCTTGCATGCCTGCTTGCATGCCTGCTTGCATGCCTGCTTGCATACTTACATGCTTGAAGGCTTGCATGCCTGCTTGCATACTTGCATGTATGCTTGAAAGCTTGCAGGTTTGGTTGCTCGCTTGCTTAATTGCTAGGTTCTTTGAAATGCTCATGGTTCACGCGTGCGAAGCCGCGGGCAAAAGCTAGTATTAAAATAAAATAAGAAAAAACGAAACGAAAGAGATTGCAGAAGCCTCTCCATCTCTTGAGCATCTGATACAGATATGCGTTCACCCCACACCTTACTTAAACTTTAAAGTCACATTTGAAATTGGTTACTGAGCAACCACCTTGCTTCTGCAAGAGTAGCGACTTAAGATGTCTCTTAAATGAATTTTTAGAAGGCAAACGTCTTATCGGCGGGGGTATGTTGTTCCAGCATTTGGTGGCTAGATATCGAAAACTACCGGTGAAAGCTACAGTCTTGTGGGGGTGACACTCCAACAGACAATGCCGGGTGGATCTAGTACCGTATCTGCTGTGAAAAGGAGAAATACCTGTCTTAGCGAAAAGATAAGTCGGTCTTTTGAAATTCAAGACATCAAATAAAAGACTTGCGAGGTGCAAGTGTCTTCGCGAGGGCATGTTTAACATAGAAGCCCCGTTAAGATATGGTGTTATATGACTCCGCTGTTGCATGTTACATTATGTGTTAGTAATCAGAAACCCTAGCTGTGCACGTGGCGTTCCGCACGCGGTGTTGTCAATAGCCACGTCCTCACTAGCGTTTATGGTTACTTACTGTAAGGCGCAACAGTTACGGTAACAGCTCGCAGATCAGTATCCGGCTTAATCCGTTGATGGTGACACCGTAACAAATTACTAGGTGCACTCTGGGCACACACACAGAATCCTATAACACACTTAACACATACCCTGTTATTGGTCTGGTCGAATTTCTCCTGTAGATCCTGCCGAAGTTTAGCCAACCGGTCCATGTTCAGATCAGTCACCTTGAAGTCCACAGACAGGGAGCTGACGACAACATGCTCAAACTTGTTCTGCGGTTTGATTTGAAGTTTTTCTGAAAATTCATATTATATTTCAAATATAATATTTTTATATAATGTTACTTGTCACCTAAGGATGTCTACCCCATAGGGGATAAAGACGTGATTTGTGTATGTGTGTGTATGTATTTCAAATAATTTTTATATGGTGAGATACGACATCAGTAAATTAAGAGGGAAACATCTTAGTTACTCTGTTTCATTGAGCCTTTTTTTTTCAAAGTGTGATTTCAGTTGTGTAAGTAGTTTTTATTTACAGATTACTTTGAATAAAATTTTATCTCTTAAAAATCTCAATGAGTTAACCCCAACTGCAGCTAACAAAAGAGCTGATGCCCTTGTAACAGCAGAACCAATTTTGATAAAACATCTGTAACATACTGCTAGAAAAACTACTCTGCAGTAAAAAAACTACATCTAATTGGGATCACCTGTTCAAGAGTTACAGAACCACAGACAGACAAGACACACATATAGCATCAAAAATTGCAACAGCCATCTTTTTACATGAGGAGTTCAAAATCTTACCCATAATATCCTTGATCTCAATCTGTGTATGCAAGAATATCTCAGCTCGTTTGTCCCTCTCTGACTGCAGCACTTCTAGATGGTTCCGCAACTTGTTCAGTTCATCCTGGGGAGGCAGTGGAATGTCTTGGAGCTCATGGAAGGTGACACCAAGTTTCTCAGTCAAATCATGCTGCCATTCTAGTAGGCGGTTGATTTCTGTACGTCGTTGTTCCATCTGTTCTCTATAACTGTATTGGAAATGAGAATGAATAAGAGAAAATAAAAAAGGTATACTGATTGTGTTTATTTCATAAAAGTTGTGGAGACAGATCTTTTTTTTCATTTTATTTTCAGATTTTACTTTTAAAGATGAAGGCTTCATCTCATTTTTTTAATATTTTAGAGAAGTTTCCAGTGTTGGTCTAATAAAATTTACCCTGTAATCTGTTCTTCTAGCACCTTCTTATACTCAAACAGCATCATATCATCCTTGTAATCTAAAATGGTGATGTCCACAGAGAGGTACTGGCTCAGCTTTTTTGTTTCCTCTTTCAATTCTGTAAATACATATAAAGTAAATACCTATAGTGAAAATAATTTCTGAACATGTTGTGGTCCTAGTTTATTTAAGTTTCCTTAGGGTTGAGTAGGAGATTCAATACTTACTTAAGTCATAAGATGTGGTAAGTTAATAATAATAATAATGGAAAGATGTTGTGCAGGGTTTGTCAGGGTTGCTACCACCATCTTCCTCACTAATCCTGCTAACAAGCATCAGTGCTTTCCAGTGGGGAGAGTAAGATGGCTTGTGTAATTACTGGCACACAAGGTATTTTATCTTAGCCCTCTTACCTAGCAACATCGGCAATGCATGGATGTCCACAAGCAGTATGTATTTTTACCATTGGGCAACCCACTTGATGGTATGCAAGTAAATGATGGTTTGAGTGTAGTTGTAAAAAAACCTTAAATTTTACCAGTAATTTTCATTCACAACTACATTTTTGAGAGGCTATGGTAGTTTTAAGTACCTTCAACCTGATGCTGCATGACTTTCAACTTCTGTTTGGTCTCATCCAAAACATCGCTGTGGAGATCCTTTTCAATTTGCACCAGCTTGTGAATATTATTAACCTTCATGTCATAATCCACACCAACATGAGACCAGTTCAGCCACAGTTGTTGCATTAGGTGGCGAACATTCCTTGATACCTCTTCAGTGACATCATCACTGTAAATATTCCAAAGAACTTGATCAACTGTGACATTATCATGGCTAAGACATAAGACAATAATTATAACCTGGGGGCTGTAAATAAGTAGGCAGTCCATAATGTCACTCATGTTGTGCCTTATGAGTAAATTCTTACAAGGGATAGTTATGTCAAGAAGGAAGAATAAACAAATTAAAGAATTTAAATATAACGCTAGCAAGCAACGGTTATCCTTGGATCAACATTTCCTGTCCAGCCGTTTAAACGTGAAAATTTGTAAATTCGTAAATAATTACGACAGATGTGACGTAACGTGAATGCAATCTAATTCATGGGGTGCGAGTCGGGTTACCTCCACGTGTGATCAAGAGCTGCGGTTCGTTTTTGGATCCGTCCGAGGGGAAGTGCAGTGCTTGTTCCGGTGCACCCTGGGCACCGGATAATGATTTCCTGGCGGTCTCCGAGGGATATCATTATCCGTTGGCTAAGAGCCCGACAGGGGGGGGGGGGGGGGGTCTTATGACCATGTTCTACCGTACAACGTTGCCGACATTTTTGTCACAAGATTTTTGAATACTGTATTTATTACCTTGACATTGGCGAAATCATCGCATGGTTCGATGGGGCCATATTAGAAAAGAAGAAGAAGAAGAATCTAATTCATGCATTTTAGAACAAACGGCGATATAAATTTACTCACAATAGCTTGTATACGTCGTCTGTTAACGCAATCATCTTGTTCAATTCTATTGTTGTTTTTCAACACTGCACAAACATTCAATGCGTAAAAGTTACACCACAAAATATTATTATCAGAATACAGTCAATACATTTAACAATTACGTACTCAAACAAATCAAAAACATTTATTACATTATACACCGTTTCACTGAGGCACGAAACACGAACGTTGATTTTAGTTTTTTGAAAAGCAAACGTTACAAAAGTGAAACTGTGAGATCTTGTCTGTGATTGGTCAACGCTGAGCTTGTACGTTCAGAAACCCCAAATACCATAGATAGGATAAAAAAAGTGTGTGTGTAAAAAGTGTTCTCAAAGGCTATACTATACCAATAAGTCTTCGATTCCCTGATTCAAATTCTCTAAGATCCCTAAGGTCCCAGGAGTCCCCCGGATTATTGAAGTTCGTGTCATAATATCATCCCTCTCACTATATTAAAAATTATTAGTGCAAGACATAAAACGAACTTCGGAGTATTAGGCCAAGCCGATTCACCGTTACCGATTCGTCATGTCTATCACGATTATTTATAGGACTATTTAAAGCTTATCTGACGATTTAAAAATGGGCCTTTAGTTAAGTTCCATTTTGTTAACCGGTTTTTTAATAATTTGTCTCCATATTTTATATTATTATAGTAAATGGGTTTTATTGTGAAAACGTAGTGTTTTCTCTTCGATTGTGATTGCCAATTGATTGGCATGAATATTACTTCCTTTGCTTCTTCTGTTGATAAAAAAAAAAGAACCTGTCAGTGTCAGACATGTGTCACTGTCATTGATTGAGCCTCGTATGCTGGTAAATATGTTGCAATACTATCATAATTTATAATCGTGATTTCATTGCAATCCAACCAATGTGACTGAAAAGTTACATTTTTATTTAAAAAGTCATTGTTGAATAAGAATCGGAAAAATGGACGCAGAGTTAGGTGAATTAACGCAAGAGGACTTTGTTTTGCCGCCGGTGAAGTACGAGTATTTAGACCACACTGCTGATGTACAATTACATGCTTGGGGAGACACCATGAAAGAAGCCTTTGAGCAATGTGGGATGGCTATGTTTGGCTATATGACTGAACTAAATTATGTCACCATCAAGGAAGTTCACACCATTGAAGCGAACGCGGACGACATGATGGGCCTTCTGTATCACTTTCTTGACGAGTTGTTGTATTTGTTTTCAGTCGAACCATTTTTAATATGTAAGAAATTGGTGATAACTGAATTCAATACTGAAGAGTTTAGAATAGTTTGTAAGTGTTATGGTGAAGAGTTTGAGATTGGAAAACATCCGCAAGGGACTGAAGTTAAAGCGATAACTTATTCTGCTATGCAAATAGTTGACGAACCAAAGGATAATAAATATGAAGTGTTTGTTATTATAGATATTTAGTGAATAAAGAATAAATTAAACATTGATTTTTCATACAACAGTCCTTGAATATTGTGGGATGTTTTGTCTAAACTAAAATATTTTGATGTTAACCTTAATTCATTAATCAATTATTACATGCATTAATTGTGTCACTTTAGAGGATGTAAATTGTCAGTGTAATATGCCATTTTCATGCAAATACCTTGCCTTGTTTTATTGAATCGGGCATTAGTTTGCAGAGGTCCATTTCAGTTTTGTTCATTTACCTTGCCTTGCCCAAAATTTTTCTGACCAGGCCTCTCTTCCACATTGTCATGCATGTAATAATGTTCATAAATTTTAAATCTTACTCTTACAATTTTTAACCGACTTCAAAATAGTAGAAGGTCCTCATTTCGATCATATTTTTTTTATGTTTGATAACATTTTGAGTGTCGTCAAATCTCATACATCATTGCCACTCGCCTTTTATAGTGCTAAAATAAGCATCCCAGTACACATTCTATTCTATAAAAATAACAATATTCCTGTGGCTTCACCCCTGTTCCAAATTTAACTTTTTTTAAAATATTGTTCCATATGCACTGTGCCCTGACAATAACGAACAAAAAAAGAATGGTCCAATTTGGTACAGTCAATCAGAATTTATGCGCGTAAATGCATTACGTATACATTTCGGTGATTCAGATTAATAGCAACGGTCCTAGCGCCATCTAGTGCAACAAGATTAAACTCCTATCATGAACAGGGAAGTCCAGACGATGTACCTATTTATCTCCTATTCTAAATACTTAGCTCCCAAAAGAAAGAGGAGTAAACGAATGAGAAATTAAACCAGGTACTTATCTCACTCATGCAAGAAGACTGCCATTACTCATGTGGGTGATGTCGTTATAAATATATTCTACAAAAAATACAAGTTACATAGAAAGTGGCGCCCTCATTTAATTACTACTCTATCTACCGAAATGTTTAAACATGCTTATACCCCATAAAAACTTAGTGGTAGGATTGATTTGAAATAATTTGTGTAGAACGGATGAGATAATTCGTAAAATTAGTAGGTACCTACAATCGACAAAAAGTGCCGTCAGCAACAAAAGCCGGCAGCCAAAATTTTTAAAAAATGTCGTAGTATTATAGTTAGGGTCAAGATGTACCTACGTGTGTACAAAGTAAACTTATCTGTATTCGTTTCTCGTTGTCGTCGGACATTACACAAAACTGACGAAACTGCGGTTTCCTTCGGAAATGAAAATTGCTACTTAATTGTCATTTCTACCGATATCATCTTTAGGAATGTACGTTAACTAACTTGCAACAGGAAACCTGACATCCCTTCCGCACGGCTAGCCTAAGTGCACGCATCTATTTCTTACTTTTCGTTTTAGAAAGAGACGGGTACTTAGTCTATCGTGCGCGCGACACAGCTGTCACGCGCTCTTGTGCTAGCGTAGCTACGTCACTCTGTGTCACTGCCCTCATTTCTCAATTTGGGCCCTGATTGTCGGTGCCGTCGAGATGTATCTCGATTGCGAGAATTTATAGGGCAATAGGTATTTAATACCTACTTGACTTAGGTATACCTACTTTTTCCTTATAGTTTAATACTCCTATCCTCTCTTAAGGGTTAACTTAACAGGCACATCTGAACATAGGGATAAGTTAAGTTTTATTTCAATGACGTACAGATCTACTACAAATAATGTAATTGTTAAGATAATCAAGTAGGTTAGGTATTGTGACCACAAATTTCACAGCAGCGTGAGCATAATAATCATTCAGAACCTGTAAAGCGCATAACATTGCGCTCAAGCTGTCCATTACTGACCACTGCACAGTACCTAATGACTGACCAGTACTGACCAGCACTTAGTGTGTCCAACTACCCAGGTCCTCACGTAACGGATTACGCTCTAATCTGATATATTGACGGTTCTGTGTATCAAAGAATAAAAAATAGAACTTACAAGCCAAATACCTAAACGTATTTTGCCTAACACCAGACCGTCACACTACGCAAATGAAGAAAGCCAAAAGGCTTTTGAACCATAGATGGTAGGTAGTAAGAATTTTAATCCTTTAATCCAACCCAAAAACGTCCCACTACTGAACAGCTTGAGCTGTAGTTTCCGCGCGGACTTAAGAGTGTACCTATTGGGAACTTCACTGACCATCAAACTGCTCTGCGTTTATGGAAAAGTCAACTCTTACGTTCACTTGCTCTGTTTAAGATTAAGGACCTATCTCTAAGGCCTGCTGTGGCAAATTTATTCATCTTTGCCTTCAAAAAAACAATGACGTTGGCACAAATACCTACTACCTACTTAATTAATTAATTTCCCCCTTAATGGCGGCGTGGCTTGAGCCAATGTCAGTTTAACCACAAAATAGTTACAGTGTAGTTTGCAGTGTAGTCTTCCATGCTGGTCTGGGAGCAAAGAAAAAACATAGAATGTACCAGTTGCTTCTCTTCCCGCGCAAATGGTAAAAACCCATCGAGGGAATGGGCGAAAATCATAGGAATCATGTTAATAGGCGATGCGGCTAGCAACTCATCACTATTTTGATTCCACTTTCCACCTCTACGCCCTCAGTGTCTTGCTAAACGTGGCCTGTAGGTCTTGTTACCTTAGGCTCTGTCTACCCCGTAAGGGATAAAGACGTGATTTGTGTATGTGTATGTGTATGTAGTTTGCTGTCAAAACAAGTTTACCCTCTACAACTTATATTCTAACGGATTGTCGCCATAAATTGTAGACCAGTATTATGTCATCTGTTTATCATGTTGCAGAGTAAATGAACTAGATTGGTTAATCATTCATGCAGCATACAGATGCGGAGAAAGGAACTGTATCAAGCCGTGAGACACCTGATACGGTTTAATAATGCTAAGAAACGCGTTTCTAAACGCATGTTTTCATTATAGTTAGCTGGATACTGCTGTTGAGTTGGAACGGTGGGTCTTATTTAGCGCAGCCTCTAGGGTCGTATGTAGCGTCTAGAACATGGCTTCCCAAGTGTTAATTTGAAAATAAGAATTTTCAAATTAAAATTATAAATGTCCAAATAGTGTTTTTCTGATAACCTGTTATAGATTAGGCTAGTAACTGAAATTGGTAGGTACCTAAGTATCGTAAAAAATGGCGAAGTCCCAAGGGCGTCACTATATAAATAAGTTTGGGAAGTCCTGGTCTAGAATGTATATTTTGTATTTATTTTTATACAAACAACACATGTGCCCCCCATTTCAGGTAGTACCGTAGTATCTACATACGTGAATCGTCCGATTCAGACTATTTAATACGACTCGTATAATCTTTGTTCCCTTTTTACTATGAAATACAGGTAGGTACCTATCACCTCTGAGGTAACTACTTTACAGAGCACCACACAATACAACAGGAGGCACTTCCATTTAAGTGGAGCTGAGGTGTGTCGCACAAACTACCTACGTAGGTACCTACATTTAATATAGTAAGTCGTGTGAATCGACCGATCTGTCGGAATGTGATTGGACAGTTTTATATTTATCTGCATACTTAGGTATTATTTGTTTTAATTATTGTTTGTATTAGCTGGCATATCCAATGGCAACATTTATATGACACTACATCATCGGCCAAAGACTTCTGCCAAACGTGGGTCTACTACCCAAAGAGCACCAAAAATACTGGTCTTGCGGACCAGCGGTCCAGCGGACTCCCGCGGCCGTCACCAGCCACCAGGTCCTCATGATACAGACCCTACTTACCTACGTGTACCTACCCGTATGTAACTTTTTTTGGACTGATCTTGCCGTTTATTGGGCTAATTTAATTTATAATTAAAAAAAAATTACTTAAATTACTAGCATAATATAGGTACCTACTAGATCGTATTCACCTTGTAAAAGACATCAACGGCAGTACGAACCTACAAACAAAAAGTAAATCGCCAACGTAACAAGCGTAAAACCAACATAAAAAAAAGCTAATGATGCCAACCGGCCAAGGTTCATCGTTCGACCAGTTCCATTTTCAAGATCAGCTATTCATTAAATCATGTGCATTTCTCGAATGTCTTACATACAAAATGCGTTATCATGCAATGCTACGTGTATTTACTAGATACCTTGATTGTTAAATATAGAATTTATGGCTGTAACATAGACTTCTAAAAATGCTAAAGTGCCTGTTACTGAACTCACGATGCCATTCAAAAGTAGAAAAATTACGTTGACTAGATTAAATATAGTCATATTATTCTTCTAGTTAACTCTTATTACAAATAGATCACAGTTTTTCTCCAATATGTGCGTCGTATCGTTGTGTTCCTTTAGAGTCAATAGAAACTATTGACTCTAAAGGGGCTAGGAGGCCGACTCTCGTCACAAGATCTATCTCAATCCAGTCTCAACCAAGATATTTATTTATTTATTTAACTGTATGAAATCATATGAAAATTTAATAATAATCGAGAAAAAACTCGATGATACCGAGAATCTGTTATTGCTTTACTCGAATTTTATCTAACCTTAGTTAGCATTTGATTGTTTTCCTTGAAATTTTCTAATAAATCATTCAAGCTATTCAACCACATTTAAGTTTACGACGTCTGATGTACCTATAAGATGTCTGATGTCTCAAGCACCATTTGACACGATGGGAAAACTTTCTTATTGCTTCGCCATTTGTTGTTTTCTTCTGTATTTAGGTTCAATAGCATAACATAATATTTCTAAGATAACTAAGTCCTATCAATGAGTCGAGAATTGTACATCCCGATTTTTGTGTCTAACTTACGGGGTTAGCTCGTTAGAAATTACATTTCTAAGCTAGAACACATGGCAAAATCAGAAAATATTGAGCTATGGCCGGGAATCGAATCTGGACAGGTAGGTTTATCAATTCGTGATGTGTGCAAATTGCGTTAGAACAAAATGACTGTAAATTTATCTCACGTCCTTTAATTATATCCAACCGACACGTCATGAAACAAATAATAAAACCAGCTTGATAGTTTGATTTATCACGAATTTCATAATCCTAATTGATAATTACGGCTCTGTTGCGCTATTTGCTTTACATGGTTGTAAAACTTTCCTCTGTGGAACTGTACAGTACTTTAATCTTTAACTTCCCTAAAGAGCCATGTTGAAACGAAGCATGTCGAAAGCGTGCTCTAAATTTTATAGACGACCAAAAAAGACTGTAATGTCTATTAGAATGTGTATTGTTTGATTGATTTGGACAGTGACTCAGCTAATCAGTGTTGGCCAACTTGATGCTGGTTGCTTTGTACCTATTATTTTGAGGAAAGTTGCTCGATTTATTAATGGGTTCTAGTTTTCCTGTGTCCCACCAACTGAACTTGTGTACTTTAGGTAGTTAACGCAAATATATGAAACATTATAAAGTTATTACAGTTCAACTATCAGCGAACGTTAGCTGATTCGTTGTATAAAATTTCCAAGCATACCTACCTATACCTACCTATAAGTAGAAACCCATAAACAAGTAAGTACTAATGAACAAACGACAAAACAGTTTAAACATTTCCAATACGTATAATCTAATACAATATTATGCAAATTATGTGTAGAAGTTGTAAAAGTCACATAGCCCATGAGAGAATAAATGATAATTCCTAATACAGACTTTTTTGATGTCTAAACATTGTCTTCCATCTTTCAATTGTGTAGATCAAATTTCAATTTAATGAGACCACCTAGAAGTTTGACAACCGGATAGCTTAGTGGTTAGTGACCCTGACTATGAAGCTAGAGGTCACGGGTTCGAATCCCGGTAGGGGCAGACAGTTGTATGATGAATTATGAACGTTTGTGCCCGAGTCATGGATGTTGTATGTATTTAAGTATGTATTTATCTACATTATATAAATATGTTTATCCGTTGCCTGGTACCCATAGTACCTATATAAGCTTTGCTTAGTTTGGGGCTGGGTTAACTCTTGGTGGGAATTGGTTTAGGGTGCAGGCTATGTTTACCTACTGCACTACGTTCTTAATGTTTTGTTTAAATTGTGTCTGTATCTGTTTTTTTTCAATAAAGAAAATAAATGCATACATACATACATACATACCGTCACGCCTCTTTCCCACAGGGGTAGGCAGAGACTACTTTATTCCACTTGCTACGATCCTGACATACCTATTTCTTTCGCTTCATCCACAGTCATCAATCTCTTCATACATGCTCGTCGGTTTCGGGTACTCCTGACCTGACCTTTTTCCAAAAGAAAATAAAATAATAATAAAATAAAATAAAATTGGTGTCATTTGTCCCAAGATATTTATTTATTTATTTATTTTTATTTATTTCTGTGAATTTAAGTGAGCAGTCTACTTTTAAATATGGTAAAAAAACACAATAGGTATTTAATCAACACATTTACCTACTTTATTAATGACGATATTGTAATCAGGTATTCATTAAGACATGGCATACGTGAAAGGCGATGAAAGGAAAACTGACGGATGCGATACTTTTGCATACACTTTGCATGCATCCGTAACACATGAAGCGTTACTACAAGGCTGAGTACTGCGTTTGCGTTGATGTCCGCTAAATACACCGACTAGCAAAAATAACGGGTCACTTTCATACAATCTTGTGTGGAAAGTGACCAGTTATTATTGCTCTTCAGTAAACAAATGTCACGTGTTGTTTCATTGCGAGATTTCGCGTCCATTTGTGCGGAACATAGCGTCGTCGCAGCCAACGAATTTTCCTCGCGTGTCCAATACTTAAACATAGAAAGATGCGGGTGAGAGTGATGGGACACTTTAACGATATTGCAATTCGGTTCATCACTACATAGTATAAAACAAAGTCGCTTTCTCTGTCCCTATGTCCCTATGTCCCTATGTCCCTATGTATGCTTATATCTTCAAAACTACACAACGGATTTTGATGCGGTTTTTTTAATAGATAGAGTGATTCAAGAGGAAGGTTTTTATGTATAATTCTACGCAGACGAAGTCGCGGGCAGAAGCTAGTTAAATAATAATTTATTGTCAATAATTATATTCAGGAAACTGACGCTACTTACCTGTGTATTTTTAAAGAAAAAAAAACCAAACGACATTGAAAATTAGAACACATAAAAATTCCGAAAAGTAAAGCTATGGCCGGGAATCGAACCCGGGTCCTCATTATCTCGTTATGCGTGCTATACCGCTACACCACCCCTAGCAGGTATAGCTTTACTTTTCGGATTTTTCTGTTCTAATTTTCAGTGTTTTTAGAAATTTCATTTCTAACGGTTAAAACCGTTAAAATAGACATTAGAAGTAAATTCTTGATTCATTTGATAGTACCTATTTATAGTCATGAAACGCGCGCGATTTTCGAAAGTTGAGAAAAATTGCGTTCAATAAAAAAAACTATTAGGTAGGTACAGAATCTCGCTCCAAAAAACTTTGTCGAAATTTCAATTTGAGGCGTTGTTCTAAATAACTTAGTGACAAGATTTTTGAAAGCCATCACTCCAAAGTAAGATTTGAAAGTGATCAAAATCAGTACTAGACCAGGTACTAAAAAATTAGGTAGATACCGCTCAAATTACGTTTTAGACTGATGGACTAGATTCATTAAAGCATTAAATCTAGATGGTCTTTTCGAATGCACTGGTAGTTAAAGAAAGACATGTAAAAGAGTCCTTGGCAACCTATTTGCAAAATTAAAGGTTTTTTTTATATAATTCGCACAATCCCTGAGTTCCTAGAACGACATTCGGATTTGTCTTGCTGTCTCACTCGCTCTTATGTGTTTGGTGCCCGAAACTCGAATGTCATTATAAGAGCTCACGGTCTGTATTTCAAATTCAGTTCAATTTTTCATCACTTCCTAACGATATTTTCTAGTGATGTAACTTAAAAATTGGTTGATTATCAGTTTGATTAGTGTAGATAAGTTTTTGGTCACACAATACGTCTCGAACGCATTTGCGTTAAAGTGTCAAATCCTACTAATATTATAAACGCAAAAGTTTGTAAGTATGGATGGATGGATGTTTGTTACTGTTTCACGCCAGAACGGCTGGACAGATCTGGATGAAATTTGGAACATAGATAGATTATAGTTTGGAATAACACAAGCTACTTTTTATCCCGGAAAATTGCCTAATTCCTGCGGGATAGCGATAAACGAATTCTATGCAGACGAAGTTACGGGCAACAGCTAGTGTGTACCTACTACGAGAACATGTTGTTGCCATTTCGATCCGCAATAGTAATTGAGACGTTTACGTGAACGCGTTCGAGACGTTTTTATATTCGAAAACTTACACTAGAGGCTCGGCGACGCAGCGCACAATAGCAAACATAGCGGTTACATACATAGTGTAGTGTACAATTATTATGCAAAACAATACGCTAACACCTAGTAATTTGGACTTCGCTATCGCTGTTGCGGATCTGAATAAATGCAATGGATACTGTGCGCTGTTGCCAAATGACTAGAGATGTGGAATCGATATCTCCGATCTTTGTATTTCGAATTTAAAGCTTGGCAATTGCACTGGAGTGGTTTAAAAGAGATACCACGATAGCAATGTTGCAATTTTTTAAATGTTTTCTTAAAATTAGATCTGTGGCCCAATTTTTAAAAGCACTACTCGAAAGTGTTATAAATCAGCTTATATCCCAAAAACTACAGCTCTAAATGTTTTGACTAGTCCACAAGACTAATGAGAGCTGTGATTGTCTTCTATGCTACTCGTATTTCAAATTCAGCACAATTTTTCACCACTTTCGAGTGGTATTTTCACACAACTGCTTTCAAAAATCGGGACCCTGGTTATATTTTAAGTTACCTGGCAGAGTGAGGCTGAAGTCAAGCATATAAAAATATATGACCCCATTAAAACGCATGCAAAAAAACTGGTTAGGTGCGAACCGGCCTCGTGCTCTGAGGGCTACGTAAAATCATCATCATCATCATCTCCAGCCTAATCTACGTTCCATTGCTTGGCAGGCCTCCTCTTGCAATCAATTTGATACTTTATTGATACTGTCGAGGCATCATCAACTAGCGACCTCTCGCGGCGGTTTACGGAACTACTTTAATTTCACTTTTGCCCACCGGGGCGCTGTTGATTTGTATAAAAGTAGAATCTAAAGCCAGAGCGGCCGTCTGTCGTCTCTATTACCACCTTGTATTAAAGTACTCACGTGACTCTGTCCGAAATTAATATTTTTATTTTAATAAAATCATTTTTAAACATTATAATTAAAAAGACCCTGAAGCCACTAACGCCCCAACAGATACTTTTATATTAATTTTGCATCAAGCAAATAGTCGATTGTACAACAAGAGCATAAAACGAGCCATTTTACCCGAGACGTTCATATAGCCACACGAGCCGGTATGGCAAGGGGGATAGATACGTCAAGAGGAAAATGGGTTTTATTGCTCTAGTTTTACACTGCTTTTCACTTCGATTGCATTTAGACATTGTATAATATCGATTAATTTGTGAAATTTTCAACCACACCACAACAAAGTCGGCTAGTTTTGACAAATAATTAGTTTCCCGCCACAAAATTAGTCTAATGTTTGTTTTTTTTTCAGGTCATTTAACTATAGTCAGAGATCCTTAATGCCAAGTTGCAAAATTTTTTTTTATGCTTATTAATATTCAATTTCTATTTAGTTAACTATTATTTTTATTAAATTAAGATATAACTAACCTGATCTCATAAAAAGTGTGTATATTAAATGTAGGTGTATTGTTTAATGAGGCTGTAAAGCCTAGTTGCCTGAGCCTTAAAAGAAGAAATAATTGTATGCACGAGAGGATAAAAAGCAATTTTGTGCAGCATTGTCTCGACATAAATGAACCACTTTACGATCATGAGAAGTGAAAAATAACTTTTTTGTATAGAAATCATATGTCACCTTAAAAACTTTATTGCCATCGTGCTTGATGCACGAGCTCAGCATTAGTTACTAAAAGGGTTCCTTATTGACTATACATACTTACATGCATATGTACAATCATGTCTTTATCTCTTGCGGGGTAGACACAGCCTAAGGTAACCTAAAAACCACGTTTAGCATGATTGTGGGTACATAGGCGGAAGGGGGAACCCTACTATGACTATGGAACCCTAAAATCGTTAAACTTAACAAACGCAACTTTTATTAACATGTGAACCGTTACAGCAATTGCACTGTACTCGTACGATTACTGAACAATGTTAAACAGAAGTATTTAACAATACTTTAATTAAATAGTAATATGCGCAAGACATTTTTGGCGCACAAAAGAATTGTGGATGTGCACACACTGAGATTGTATCTGAGTTCTTGCGTTAATATCTATAGGATCCAAATATACACAGAACTGGCAGTGCACGTAGGGTTGCCTACAAAGACGATGTTGCCAGACATAGACTTAAAAAAACCCGGAATTCTCAAATTTGAGACACATCATACTTTTCCCGCTTCAATAAACGACACCAGGCCGCGTTGAAAGTAGAGGTGACAACGGTAGAATTACAACCATAGACAAATTGTTGAACGCTTGTTGTAACATAATAAATAACCGCAACACGCTTTGTCATTTCATCAGGTTGAAAATCCTCAACAGGCTTCGTCATTAAAAACTAACTCTATCTTACAAGCCGAGGGCATGTAAAATTATGTAAGTTCAAAAAAGAAGCAAACAATTAATTTACTCATTAAAAATAGCCTTTTGTAGGTACATACTTCAAGCAGCATCATACTGTTCAGATATATAGGTAACGGGTCGAAATATGTAAAAATCACAAATCCGCAACGAACTATTTTAATAGACATCTCGCAGTATGGACAATGATTTATGTACTCCGTTATTGTCGTGTATATCAGACTAATGTACCAATTAATAGCTTCTATGGCTCACACTGTATATACATGATGGGGATGTTACTGAATAAATAAATAAATAAATAAATAAACTTTGTTTATTTGTACCATTTAAATAAAAAGTTTTATAAACAAAAACTATTTACCTAGCTACTCCGCTACTCAAGTAGTTGAGTAGCGGAGTAAGTACCAAAGTAAATATTTTTGTTCATTGAAATGGACCTCCGCAAAGTAACGCCTGATTCAATAAAATAAAAAAGTTTTGATCCCAAATTTCACAATTCCGCCACTCACCCGGTCTGAAAGTGAATATTTAATATTTCAGCTGCTTACATTACCCCGCTGTTTAGCTAAAGATAATTATATCGCTGAACCGGGTAAAAACAGAACGAGGGATTCAACTCTATCTCTCAAGTTTTAAACGTATCTTACAATTGTTTAGCCCCTTCGTGGCTTCTTCACACCAAGTTCCAGCCATTTGAAAAGCGACTGGAACAATTATATTGTGTTCGTTCCGTTAATTAATCGGTATTATTATCCAATGAAATAAATTAACGGTATTGGAACGAATTAACAGGTATATTAATACCGGTTCCGAGCTCTACCAGAGACAGTAGTTCCTACATTCAGATGACTTTTCCGAAATTTCTGAAACATTTTTGCATGAACATGTGTTATGAAAATAAAAAATATGACTTACGAAATTATGGAACAAAAGAGTCCCGGTTATTTAAGTCTGGTTGCATTTTCAGCTGGTGCACCTGCTCTCTGTCTTGCACCTTAATGGGTGAAAATCTTAGTATTCATATTACAGGTCATGTGGCTAGCAAGTCATCACTATTGTGATTCCCCTTTTCATCTATCCGCCTCAATCACACTAAAAGTAGCCTTTAGGTCTTGTTACTTTTGACTCCGTCTACACCGTTATCGTATTTAACATATCGTTGATTAAATACAAAACGGTCGTATTCCAAAATCATTCTCCATTGCATCTAAATACAAAAATCGGCAGTTATAAGGTTTCAAATGCAACAGTGTCCGATTTTGAAATGTGTCACTTTTGTATTTAATCAGCGATGTATGTAGCTACGTAACTTTTTAGGAAGAGCATAGTAACTCGGGTATTTGTACTCGTTAAATAATGTTTATCTATCGATTTAATCTAATCAAAATTATATCCACCGAATATCAGCAGACGGGTGATAAATTGTTCACATACTAGCATGATTAATTAAAGTTGCAATAATTATTGTTTCAAATTTCTTACGCCACTAATTTCATCACTGCGATGCAAAGTTAAAAAACTACAGCAACGAGTTTCAATTAAGCGGGCGCCGTTTTCTTTGCAACTGTCACGTTTATGACATAAAATGTTTAAAAATAGTAAAAATGTTGTATCTAATATGTAATGTACACTGCCTTGCAAAAAACGGGAACTTTTGAATTAATCGAGTTCTTTACGTGTTAACAGTTGGAAAATGGATTTGATGCAACCAAATTAAATAAATATTGTTTTATTTACTGAGGTAGAAACCCTTCTGTTTGGTAATGAAGTCGATCTTAATTTACAGCGTAAAATAATTACGTAATAATTTAAATTAAAATAAAGTTATGGGTACCGGTTTTTTTGCAAATGGGTCTATTTGTTTCTTTCTATGCGCTTTCTCCTAAAATGACGTAGTTTCTACAAGTTCTTATTTTATTTAATAATATGTCCAAAACGTTATAAATGCACCCTTTTTGTTGGCGGTACTTTGTCACTGAGGTTCAAGAGTGGATGAAAATCGTCAAGATTTAATGTTTACATTGTTTGCTACTTGTGTGAGTTGCACAAAGTTGTTTTGACAATAATAATAACCATAACCGACGACTTTTACGAATATTTGACATAAAATCTGTCAAATATAATGTCAAAATCTATGTTTATAGTTATTGATATTTTAGTAGTAACTTACACTTAGTTTGTTAGTAGGTCAAAAGTGAAGCTAATAAGCCCTCTCATTCTGAGACGAAGCCTGTGCCCAGCAGTGCTAAAAATAAAAGTTCAAAAAATCGCTAAGTTATCAAAATACTAACAAAAAAAAAGAAACTTAATACAACACGCATATTAATAGATGGTAAATACAGCATAAAACGGACTAGTTGGTAGGTACATTAAAATAGAACTTATTTTCCTACACATGAGCAACTTTAACATCATAAATTCAATTAAAATTCCCTTGGAGTGAAAAGCTAATAGAAAATATACAATGCAATCGTACCTACTTCAAACTTAAGTGTCTAATTAAATGGGAATAATTGTCGTTACGTATGCAAAACATGTTCTTACCAATTACCAAAAAATAACGTCTCTATTGAGACGTTACATTATAATGGGAGCAATGAGAGCACCCTAACTACTAATCGTAGTTTTTCCATAAATCTCCCAACAATTTCTACCTATTGTTCTATCGAGATACGGGGCTGACAATACTAGCGCACGTAACTCTAAGCACTCACACATGGAACGGAGAGAAACCAGGTATAAAAGCGATGCAAATTTCAAGTGCCAGCATTACCAACCACCCTCCCGAACAGTCAACTCCTCCGGCCATGCATTACTACGTGCGTAACGCTCAGTGTCTGTTTTAATAAGTTTAAGTTCGCGCTAGTCAGTGCCGGTCAGAGTGCGTAATCGAAATCAGTACGCAGACGTGTTGTGTCACACGGAAAAGTTCAGATCCATGTCAATCTAATAAAAATTTAATGAACCAGTGACTCAGTTACCGATATTCATTTATGTATGAGTTCAATGGAGCGGCCATAAGGAACGAGTGTTCCTGCTCGATCGGCACACATTTGCTTTTAGTTTATAGGAAGCCATTCCTTTCACGTTATGTAACTCGGCCGCGGGGTTCCTTGCACTTCTCAGCGCTGTAAAACTGGTTTAGTTGTAATAATTCGTGCTGTATCTAACAGTTACAATTTATTACGTGCATCCACCGGTATATAAACGGCCTCAAGCGGTAAATTTTTGTCCTGGTGTTGATGTTAACAATACAATAAAATATGGTTTCAGATTTTCCTGGGATTCCTGGCCGTAGTGGCCGCCTACCCTGGCATCATCCACGAGGAAGCTCCCCAAATTGAAGAAAAGCTCGACCACCATGGTCTCATAGGCGAATCGGAACACCGTCATCACGTCCAACACGAACACGCTAAGTCACACCAGTCCATCAAGTTCGAGCATTTCCACCCCGTTCCAGTTTACGTCAAGAAAGAGCACAGCCATTTGCTCCATCACCCGCTAGAGAAGGGAAAGCATGAGCAGGAACTTAAGCAGATCCACCCTGAGACTCAGCACAACCACGGACACGGCCTGGTGCTTGAGGACCACAGGTTCGACACTGAGCATCTCGCCGCTGCTCTCGAGCAACACGGCGGTCTTGAGCATCATGGAGGCTTTGAGCACCATGGAGGACTTGAGCACCATGGAGGTCTTGAGCACCACGGTTTTGAGCATCAAGCCGCGCTTGAGCATCAGGGAGGACTTGAGCACCACGGTAGCTACGAGGCTGTTGAGGGTCTGAAGGCTTACGCTGAACAGCCTGCTTCCCACGAAAACTACTTTGCTGAGCACGGCGCACAAGCGCTTTCCGAGGACAGCGGTCACGGATATGGACACTACTAAATTTACTTTTACGGATGACTCCTTATGGGCATGTCAAAGTGGAGTATCCTCCGCCGACTGATATATTTAATTCTATCTCTTGCCTGTTGATATTGTTTAGATTGTAGTTGCGTCGATTCAGCTTAAGCTTATTATAAATACGATTCCGTATTCGTACTCTGAGTGACAATGTACCTGATGTAGCATTAGTACTAAATTCGTTAGACGTTCCGTGAATTCTCGGCTTGTCGATTTATTATCCTGTTTGTATTTTAGACTACTAGTTTAAATTTTAATACTGCAAGCTCTAAAAGACTTTAGAAAGTCGCCGGAAATAAAACTTGATGGACTGATTGTGTGTCACTGCAGCTGTTTCTGCTTAATACTCATTAGTTGTATCGTATGACTTAAAGCGGCCTCGAGTGTCAGTGAAATTGTGATATTAATAAAATGTTGGTTTTTATAGCTCTTTGTTTTCTTTGCCGAAATTTTTATCTTCCTTAATTTGTCTACATTTTGAAAAAGTAAAGCAAACTATTGATGAAAAACAGAAGGAAACTTTTTTACGGTCAAAATAAAGTCGAATAATGATAGAGAAACAAACACAGAAATAAAATATATACCTAAGTCCACTTCGCCTCGGGTGAAGGAGTAAATAGAGTAAAAGGCATCCAGCTACAAAAAAGCTACAAATTATAAATCATACAATAGGTTTCCGTACAAACAGTTTTGTTAGTACTTTTAAATTCACTTATGAGACAATATCTGTGAAAGACCGATGCACACAATCAAAAACAATGTGATCTAATAAGCGTTCTATTTTTCTTTATATTTTTCTTTATCAAACCCTAAAAAACACTCGAGCGTCAGATCTCTATAACAATGCTGCTAGCAGCAGTTTGCGCTTCGTTAGTCCCCGGCCTATGTCTAACATAACACGTCTAGAAATTTGATCATGTAATACTGTTACCGTTGCTTTATGTACAGCAGATAATTATGGGCAATTGATTTATATGTAAGTAGGTATGTAATAGTTACATCCAGAATTAGCCAGTGAGCAATTATTAAGCTTATGTACCAGATACTAGAGCCTCTAACTGTAACTTTTTAACCCAAAAACATCTCGACTGCGCACACTTTAACGTCTCAATATCTATGGGCAAATTTGGTAGCGTTTCTTAGTAGCACCAGGAGGTATGCGAATCCAGAAATTCGTTTTTCAGTTGCTTGGTTCTTACATTTCCCGACTCAGGATGCTCTTCAAGTAGCTTAATATTTTTCGAGATATTTTTTCTTCTTCTAGTAGCAGTAGGTAGCGAAAACGTAAATTACTTAAATAAAATGATTGTCAAAGTTGATGTCCAAAAGCAGCATTCAACGCGTTTCTTATGGCAAACTTATCCTAAGCGTCCAGTAAAGATCAAACAAGAGATAGAGCTTTAATTTACTAGTATGCCAGAGAGAGAGAACTGACAAGATAATTTTTCTTTTGCGCTTTTAAACCTGTGAGTACTAGGTGTAACTTAAAAAAAAAGTATTTTTAGTCCAATCAATGACGCAAACGCTTGTCATTAATTATGCTTGTGCGCTGCATGTAAATAAATTACTTAAAATTAATTAATTATTTAAAACTAACACTTAGCTTGTAAGATCTTACTTGCTTACTTAAACCTACTTATTCTATAACTATACCTACTTATATTGAAAGGAATTTGCTATTACGCGGCACATTAAAATTACTTTTCTTTAAACCAACTTTCCTAGTTTTAGTGTTCTTTGTTAATTGTTATTTAGTTCTATTAATATTTTGTATTTTAATAAATTACCTTCCCATACAAATAGAAAACACGAATCACACACATATTTGCAGTCAAGGTATGCCTGACCTGTTTCGAACCAATTCGTGGTCTTTGTCAAGATGAGCTGTAACCGATTACAAATACATCAAAGACGTGTTTCCTCCTTTAATATGACATTCATGTTACTACCAGGTGAAATTGTAATCGCATGACAACTGAATGGAGAGCAAAGAAATTTAAAAGAAACCAACACATTTAAGAACACGAATAACCAAACAAGGGATTACGTAAATAAATAAACGTTGGGAGTAGAAATTGCTCAATTAAGTTAATAAACTGTTACAATTCGCCGGTAGCTATTCTGTCCACGTTGGAAAGCTGTGTCACGATTGTACACTTATCGCTATTAGAGAGGCAACATCGATTAAAAACTGAACCTTTTCAAAATTACTTAAAAGTTAAAAGTCTTATAACCATAGAAGGTGCTGGGAGCGGATCAGAATACATAAAGTTTAAAATGTATAATGGGTTAAAATACACAATGGTTCAAAATATATAACGCAATTTTCTGTAAAACTATTAGCTAAATGAACTTTTTTGATATCGTAATCTATAGATTGGTTTAGGTTAGTTTAGGTTTGTTTTATAACAATCCTGTTAGTTTGTAATTTTCTGAGAAAATCGCATTATATATTATAAACCATTATGTATGTTAACCCATTATACATTTTAAACTTTATGTATTTTAATACCTACGTACCCAAGGTGCCTCACAATTATTCCAGAATTCTTCTGCAGGTATGGGTTTGTTTGATTGAATACGCCTGCATTATTTTTTTTATTCAAAACTAGGTGTTAGCCGCGGCTTCGGCTGGCTAACTGCGATTACCACTAGCGCACCGTGCTATATAATCTTGGGCAGCTTTATCGGAAAATGTGGTTTCTGTTCACGACTTAAAAGTCACCTGTATATTCTAGACAGATGGAAATTGTGGTCATTAAGCAATGCAACAAATGTGAACTATACTCTTAAGTTACTAGAGCTTTTAACGCGAATTCTGTTTGTACTTTTTTTTACAATACATCCAATCTTTATCGAAGATAGTGTATCCGCTCTGCTTCTCTCCACGCAACGTCGTTAAGAACACAATATAGACTGAGTGTTAGGCCACCTCGGCCTTCATGCTGATCACCTACGGACGCACGGATTGGCCCACATTCACCCTGTAATTATAGTAAAACTCATTTGCAAAATTACATTGTTTACATTTCAACACCTTAATGATACGTATCTAAAACGAGTTGTTTTATCTCCCAAAAATGTAAATTGCTCTGCAAATGAGCGACTTAGTCATCGTCTAGACACTTGAAATTTAAAAGGAAAGAAATTTTTATTACGATTCATTGAATAATCAACGCAACGCAAAACGAGAATTTTTAGTAATTAGATTAAACACGTAATAGAATTACATTAAATTATATCACACTTTATAAAATCTATACAAAATTGCTATACGCGAACAAAAATTATGGCACCTATTATGTGGGTCATCGGTCGGCGGTCCATTTGCGCAATGGATTACTAATACACATCATATATGTTTGTTTTGAGAGACATCTTGACTTCCTGGTAACGATTTCGTATTCAAAGCAAGCAACTAAACTTTCTAGGCAATAGAACAAGTATACGGTATGCATTTTGAAATTGTATTTAACCGGAAAATTTAACTGCAAAAGTAGCTTGTAGACATAGCCGATTATAAAGTTTATTAGTTCATCGTTGCCAAATGGTGTAAGTAGGTCTATCAATGAATTTTGACTTGTAAAAAATTACTGAGTGCACCGTGTGACATTGTAATTTCGAAGAAATCTTTGAATTCAAGTACATAGTAATCCGAAACTTTAAAAATAAAGTGCCGGAAATATTTTATAAGCAAATGTTCTATTCAACAGCATCATGTTACTTTTACTATAGGCGCTGCTGCTGAGGAACCAGGAATAGGCGTTATTGTTTTTGCAATTTAAATTAAAAGCGTGATTAAAAAACAGTATTTATTAAATAAGCCTCAACAAAAACAGTCACAATACATTAATATCTAATTTGCTTAAGATTAATGTTTCCAAACATGTCTTATGATGGTAAATTTTTCAGGCCTGTGAACGGGAAATTCAACGGGTAATTCTTTCTTAATTTCAACGGGGACGAAACGTTCCACTGTGTACGGTTTATCTACAGGAACGTAAACTTTTTTCTCCACAATTTCTGGTACATGTCTTTCTACCTCGTATGGCACAGGTTTTTCCACTTCTACTGTTTCAGTCTTTATTATCGGTACAGGAACATGTCTTATAATTTCTATTGGCACTGCATATGGCTGTGGAACTTTGACCTCAACGGGGTTAGGTACAGGTACAAAAAATGGCGCAGGATAAGGGACATTAACGTTCTTAGTTACTTGAACCGGTCGACGTCTTATTATTTTAATATCCTTGTGTATAACAACGGGCGGTGACTTAGCAATGTTTTCAGCGTGAATTTTATACGCTTCCCTTTCTAGCTGAATTTCTTTGATAATTTTTTCGAGATCGATGTTGTTAGTAATGCTCGCGTACTGAGGAGCATATTGGTGTACGTTTTCAATTTGCGGAATTGCCTTATCTTTGGTGGCTTGCGGTTGGGAAGGTTCAGGAGTAAATAACTGCAAGGGAGCCTGTTTTTCAGGTTTGATTAGCTGCTCTTTAACTCGTTCATGAATTGCTTGGTCTGCGATATATTCATACGGGATAAGTCGAAATTTCTGACGCAGCAAAGGGTCTTGTTGGATTTCGATATTCTTATCCTTTTGCAGTCTTATTTCTTGGTCTAGATTAACATGATGTGGTTCAGGGTGGAATATTTGAATTTTCTCTGAATTATCTGGCTTTTTATTAGAAAAGAAATGGACGTAAGCGTAACTTTTAGCCACCTTGTCTTGATCTTTGCTAGATTGTTCTTCATAGTTATTTCGCTGTTGCTCTTGTGGTTCTACTGGATACAACTGAGTTGGTGGTTCTTCAGTGTTAGGCTCTGTAATTGGTTTGAAATCTTCATTTTGTCCTTCCTGAGCTTTTATGATTTCGATGTTAGGATTATTATGTTGTTGCTGGAAATTCATTTTGTTAGCTTCTAAAATATCAAGTGTGCTTTGAATGATCTGTCCTTCTTCATCGTTGAGGGGTATTTCTTGTTCAGGTTTTTGCTGCTCGTAGGAGTACGAGGGGTTCTCCGGTGGAGGATTGGGAAGCCCATGTCCTGCCTCATAGTTTCTTATTTGAGTAGGAGTGAGGTACATAATAACTTCTTTGTATCTTTGTGCATATTGGGGCGCTGGAGCGATGAACGTTTGTGGGCCATTGTCCTGCATATCAGCTTGGACTGCGTTGAGAAGTAATGCAGCTAGGATCAGGTGGATCTGTAAGAATAAACTTATATATTGCTAGAGCTTTTTGTTTTTTTACTTCAGCTTTTTTAAAGGATACTTACTGAGAAGTCCATGGCGATGGTCCAACTTGTCACCCTGGCGGTTGGGGCGCGGCGGAGCGTCTGTCGGAAGTATGGCCAAACAACAAATTTTATACGCCGCTTGTGTATTCGAGAACCGTATGAGAATCGTAACTAGCTCTCCATTTGAGTTATAGTGCCGTGATGCTATCGATGATATGGCTTGGTGAAAATAAACTGCCTGTTTATGGAAATGCTCTCGATGCCAATGATAGGATTAAAATAATCAAAACATTTATCGCTTAAATAATGGATGATGAAATTTGTGATCATTAGTGTATGTTATTAGTCGACGTTATGGATATAATTTTTATTAAGTGTAATTACAGAGATCCATTGGCAATCTTAAGATTAATTTAAATTTGATTCATGACTTTATTGAAGTGTTCGTCTTGAAGTTGAGTTGAGTCCTAATTCAATCAGAATGGGTATGAGGTGTTATGGAAAAACTGCGCGTTGCTTCTGAATTCATGCCCCAAAATTCGATTTTTGTATTTCGTTCCATGCCGTTCGTTCATTCAATAATTTGAGAGAGACGGTACAATACGATAATACCTACGAACTTCGAAAATCTAATTTCGTGGTAGCCCCCCTGTTCTTCTCTCGCATGACATTTTATCGATAGCTAACGATGTTCGAAGCATGACAACATTAGCTCTGCACCAAATTTTACATAATTGAAACGAATAAATGAATTTATGACGTAATTTTCATTAGTTGACATCATTTCGTGTGTTAAAAACACTGCTTAATATTGATGAGGATTAAGAATACGGTTAAGTGATTAAAAATTTGCGGCTATCTGGAATCTAAATCTAAATTTAGTTAAGGCGACAAAAAAAATAAGTTTATTTTTCTCGCTTTTACTCATCTTGCGTTTATTCCGATTATGGTATGAAGGTAATGTTTATTGTTGTATTTGTTATTTGTTCCAATGTTCGAAAATATTAATTTAGTTGAACGTATTATAAAAGCAAATCCAAAAAAATAGATGGTTAATATACGCATGCCCCATTTTAAATTTGTTCGTTATAAAATTATTAGGTAGGTAGGTACTTCAAAATTTTAATTGATGAATATTGACAGTTTAGACTTTAGAGAGTAAGTACTTAATATTTTATTATTTTTTTAGGTTCATGGTATTTTTAGGTTCGATAAATAAAATTAAAGTGAACTGATAGTCTATCTGTAAACAGAAAAAAAACAAGTTTCATATTTTTTAAATTATCTTACCGTGACATAGGACTCTTAAGCCTGACGTATAATTAATTCTACTATATTAGTATAAAATGATGTGATAGAAGCTTAATTACGAAGAAAATATATGCAAAGCAGGTCGTCAATTTTGTGTTTACTAAGCTGAATACTTTTATTATTTTAATTTTCCAACTTCGTTTTGAGCTACAAAAATCGATGATGAATTTTAAATTGCAAATGTATTTTTTTACTTGTTGTATTTGCATAATAAGTAAATGCATAGTAAAAAATATTCTTTGTGATTGTTACGATTATTTTTTCTTGCAGCTTAATGATAAACAGGTTAAATCGTTGATTGAAACGGATCTACACGTTGTGTAATACTTGGAGTACCTACATACAACGTTCTTTTTGACATAACTTACTGGCCCTCCTGCCTTTTCTGTTCCTAACTGGATAAATGGGGGTGTACCGAAAATCAGCGCTGTGTCAGTTGGAGGCTCCTGTGAGAGCTCTAACCCGCAGCAAATGCTGAGTACATCCCCTTTACCACATTTGTTTTATGTTTTGTGAATTAATATTATATTTTATGTAGTAAAAATAAGGTTAAAGTTGTATATAACTGTTTTTTTTGTAATTGTTGTTAGTGGCAATAAATCATCTTTTATCTTTATCTTTATAAAAATAGACGTAAAAAGGCGAAATTATCCTTTTAAGAGATCACTTTTGGTTAACCTTTGAACGAGCCTATATATTTTGAACATCCAGCTTACGCAGTGACTTCGTTCCTATTGCAGTATTGTATTTTCCGTGAGAATTTTACAAAATTCATCCCTGTTCCTTGTCTACATCACGTCACAAAGAGAACCTCTATGCAAAATTTCAGCTTTCTGATTTCAAGGGTGTGGGCTCTGCGTTGTTGAGCCAGTCAGTCAGTCAGAGTAGAAAAGGTTACACATACCGGACCCACTCGCTCTTTCAACTCTCTCTAAACATAGGTAGCCAAAATGCTGTTTGTTTTACTAATAAATTTGAATGTTGAGAAGCTTTAAAAGCCAACCTATATTAATTTGCTCATCCAACAGAACAATTGACACTTGTGAAAAAACCTGTTATTGGGATTTGAAATTTCTCTTCTTCTGAAAGGTCTCTTGTAAAAATGCAAAAATGCAATTGCGTCATTGTTCTTTCGGATGAGCTAATGTGATGCTAGTTTAATTGGTATTGACATCGGTATTTTTTTAAATAAATTTTGAATGGTTTCCGTTTATTTTGTGAAATTGACAAAGTCCTAATATCTATCTATCATAGATACATATAAATCACATCTTTATCCCTTGCGGGGTAGTCAGTGCCTAAGATAATAAGACCTAAAAGCCAGTTATAAAACAAACCTAACCTAACCTAAACCAATCTATAGATTACGATATCAAAAAAGTTCATTTAGCTAATAGTTTTACAGAAAATTGCGTTATATATTTTGAACCATTATGTAGGTATTTAACCCATTATACATTTTAAACTTTATGTATTCTGATCCGCTCCCAATTGAAAATTCCTAATAAGTCAACCGAATTTGGAGCAGATGAGATCAGCTCTTGAAACTCCTTCACACTTACACTTAAAAATCATCTTCTAGAACACCAACCGACAGACATGCGCTGGTATTGTGACATTTATAACGACAAATAGACAATCATATTAAAAAGCAAAAAAAAAACTATCTGTTTCATGAAACTAACCGTTCGTGTGATGCACAACAAGGGTTTCATTTTGCTGAAATGATATTTATTAAGTTATTAAAAATATAAATTTCAACTCGCTGTTGCTGACCATGCCGTTTGGGACAGGTTCCATGTCTAGAGGATGTTTTCCGGCTGATGATCATGACGATTACATTGTAAGAAGATTAATCTTAGGGTGTCACTCCATTTGGCGTATTTATCCAAATATTTGCGTGAGTGAAGGGGGTGCACTATATTGTTTCCAGCGTATGCGACAAAGATGCCAATAGCGCAACGCGAACGAGCAACGCCAAGAGGAGTGCCACTCTTACAGGAAGCGAGGAACCGAATGTCTAAATGTTCCACTCTTCAACGATAAAATTACTTACTTACCAAACGAGACATACGAGTAAGTAAGTAGGTATAAACATCCTAGCCAGCACTTAACGATAACAACTCCGGATAGTTTACTATTGGTTAGTTTATTCTTTACGTCTCTATTTTATACCATTACGATGGTGGTTACGGAATTCAGTTTCTTCATTTTATATATATTTTATTAGAAGTGGTGACTTAACAGATGAGCGATAATAATCTTAAGTTAACATATTTAAATTTATCTGTGAAACTCACGGCTTTCTCTTTGGTTAAGAAAATACGAGTATGCGGTAACCTTCCAAAATATATGGTCCCAAACCTTTATAGATCCAAAGGTCCTAAGTAATACCTAAGACAATTAAATCGAAGAAAATGAGAGAATGATGCTAATCTTTTGGGCTTCAAGGTTTGGGGTCTATATTAATAGTATTAAATTTACGTCTAATGCTTATTGCAGTTCTGAAAACTTTAAGTCATTTTAAATTACATTTTATAATTCCCCTTTATAGACAGAAACCCGAGATCATTTTTTTCTCGAGTATCGAAAATTTCGCATAAAACATCCAAAGCATTACCTCTCTTGGTGAAAACTTGATTGCATTCTGCATTAAATTAAATTGCTAATAAGACGTGATGTTTCATGATAGATTGATAGATTCATTGAAAATAGAGTCTTTTGAAGAACAGACACAGCGAAATTATCAGAACGAAAGTTACGCCTTTTGTGAGTAACTGACATAAGTACAACAAATTACATGAATGATCATTCCAATGCTCAATATGCCTCATTAGAAGGTAATTGGGCGTTATCTTGTAATTATAGTATCTCTTTAACACTGATGGATTAACATTCTACTTGTAGCAGCGACTGATGTTGCATATTAAGTATTTCATTTAATCAACTTGGCATGCAGGTAGGATTTAAAAAAAACTTGCTTCAACATCTGGTTTACTTCTTCATAAGCTTTGGTTTCTTTATCGCCAACTTTACTTTATCAGATTTTCAGGTAATCAAGTACCTATTGCCTTAAAAACTGTAAATAGATTAGCTTATTTTAGTGAACTTTATTTTCATAAATTGTCTCTTGATTACAAGGAGAATTTAATAGGGTAGAGGTAGAGGGTAAAATCATAGCCTATTTTGTAAGATAAATAATAATTGATTATTTTGATAACATTATTCAGAACAATTTGTATTAGATAATAATTATCTTTTATTATGTACATCTTAACACTATCAATATTTACAAGACTATTGACTATTTGGCATGATCACATCTTTACACCCTATGATTGAGATTGTTCACCAGCAACACTTCTTCTTCTTGTAGTGGGTGACGTGCTTGATGATGTGGATTGGGTACGGCTTCCAGATGGCAACAGGGACGTGTACGTGCTTCTCTATAGGTACATGGATCTTCCTGATCACTTCATAGGGCCTGTCAACAGGGACTTTCACTTTCCTGATCACCTCGTACGGCACTTGTTTAACGACCTCATAAGGCACTCTCCTCTCCACTTCAACGTTCTGGGTCTGATACACTGTGTAAGGTACTTGTCTAGGTACCTCAACTTGTACTGGGTAAGGTTGAGGGACTGGTACCCTGACTTCTTGACGGACGGGCACGGCAACGGGCTGGGGTACAGCCACTTGTACGTGTCGGACTACTTCGATAGGTATGCGACGGACAATGTTCTGTACGACTTGCTCTAGCTCGTACCTTGTAGCTGAAGCAACGGGACGACCAACTTGGACGGTTGTACCAATGACTCGAGGCTGGCCGAGGTTTGTGGATCCCGTGGACACTGGTGATGTTGGTGGCCTAGTCTCGTCCAGGATAAGACTGCCTTCGCTGTAACCGTTCCCGCTAGGAGCACCGTACACAGGCCGTGGAGCTGGAGGAAGAGTCTGTCCCAAATTCAAACTACCGGAGGATATCGGCGTACCGTAGGACGTTGAAGGCGGTCCATACGACGTAGAAGGCGCTCCATAGGAAGCCGAGGGAGCATTTAAAGCTGATGAGGCATATGAATCGTGATTGTTATAATTAAGTGGAGCTTCACCTCTACTTCCGTAAACTAACGCCGTGAAGAAGAGAATTCTAATCTGTAACAATAAAAAAAGTTGTGATAAGTTAACAGTTTCATTTTTCAAAAGATAATTTTATTGCATTGTCATTAACTTACAATAAACGCCATGGCTTTTAGCTAAACGCTTTAACAGCCAGCCTAAATTAAAGTTGTGGTCTCTTCTAAGTTTCGGCTGTTTGTGATGTGATAACGCAACAGGCCTCATATTTATACAAGTTGAAGTTTGTATCGGCGATGCGACACCCATGAATAAATTAATTCGTCGGAAATCGAACGTCCGATACGTCACATCTGGTAGCTTGGAAACTGTAGTAATATGTTAATCCATGGACTCAATAGGGTCACTGTTCACAAAAGTTACGCAAGTGACTTGATTTAAACATGTCGCAGACTGCAGGTCGAAAAATGATGCCATCTTTTTAGGGAGTGGAAGATTTCAGAATTCATGATGAAATTTAAATCCAGTATCACAATTGAAACATAAATCAAATTCAAAATTCAAAATTTATTTTGCGAATTGGCCGCCAAGGACAATTACACACCATTTACAATTACAATTGCACAAAATTAATTGTGTAATTTTACATTTTTTTTAAACAACCAGCGCATTCGGGAAGACCATCATTGCCAAGAAGAATGCGCCGCAAGAAACTAGACAGAAATTATTTTTTTGAAAATAAAATACAATAAGCTACTACAATACTTAAATTAAATACATTTATAAAAGGGAAGTATAAGGTCCTCAAGCTTTAAATTATATTAGTCCACAATAGAGATGTATAAAATCTCTACTAGTCAAAATCCTTAGTTGAATCAAAAGTTTTTTTAAGCAAAGTTAATGAAACTTACTCAGTCCAAATAACATTAATCCGAGGTTTCTTTCAAGTTGTACTCAGCAATTACATTTTTGTTGATCAAATTACATGAAACCCAACGGTGACGACGTTCAGCTGAAAAGAAGAAAAACCAGCCATGAAATTTTTGCAATTAAGTAAATTTCGTTTTAATTGAAATAGAATTAATTTCATAGTTACTGCAAGCGGTAACATTTCTCAGGGCCTGTTTTTTTTCAGTTGTTTTATTTCTATTATCCTCCTGTATACCGTGCCGTCAGGTAATTTACCCTTTTCAAAAGCGAAGTGGCTTGTACTCACAATTCATGCAGTAGGTACGTTAAAATTCTGTTTGTGGAAACTGAGGAATGGTGTCTTAATTAATTACAGCAAATCACGCTCACATTCTCAGTTTCTATTATTTGACAAAATTATGACATATTGGACTTGTAACGATTTTTTCAGAAACCGCCCCTTAGTTGTCAAAGTACAATTCTAATACTCATCGAAATACCTGTTTCAAGAAAATAAGGATGACCAGATTTCATTTTCTATATAATATTCATCATTTTATTGATGTACCTACGCTGTACGCTGTATGTCCGATATACTTACCTATTTGCCGATAAGAAACGAATTCTATGAGTACAAAAAGGTACCTAAAGAAAAGAAATTACGTAGTTTGTATTTCCTTTTAGGATCGATGTTGGCACCTTTTTGGTTCTTCTTTTTTGTGTTTTTGTTGGTTTTATTACATTTTCAGCAGCGAAACGTAATCCTCTTTGAAACACAATTTTTGCAGTAGCACATTTTTAATCAGTTGACTTTGTTTCAGAGGGGGATGGAGGAAAAAATGGCGTTTTGTCTATAAGCGGATCATATATCTTCCTTTTATTATGAGTTCCCTGAGGGATTACCACTTAAATATTGTTTTCGATTATTCAAAAGATTTCTATGCTTCAACAAGTATGAGATTCAAGTCACGCCTTACAGATGACCACAAAGAAAGAAGTGTTACAATGAAGTTGACTATACTTTTCGTAATGGTTTTCTAATAAAATGATTAAAACATTAATACGTTCAAAGAGTTATCTTATTTACTTTTCCTTTCATCCATTTTCATCATTACCATACACATTGATGTATACAAATGAGCCTATAAACCGAGGCATATAAGTTACATTAGCAATTAACAATAAAATTTCCATTTGACCTGTGTCAACTAAGTTACAGTTTTGATAAATGGCGTGAGAAATCTTGGTTGCGTCACATACGGCCCTCCGCTTTGGAGATATATTACGCAACAAATGTCACATTATTTATAGAGCTACTCGATTATTATTCTAAAATAAACTTGATTCTTACTTTTCCATTCAATTTCACCAGCATTTGGAATTTATATGTCGATGGGTGTGTCATAGAGCAGGTGACCGACTTCTAAGCTATTTCTTCCGTTTTGTTTCGTAACAATTGCAAAATGTGCTTGTTTTGGTTTTATCCGGCTGCGATTTTTATTTCCCTTCGTTTTCGATGCCATCTTGTTTTGGCAATTAGCACCGTAACCGAGAACGAAGCTCGTTTAATTCAGGTTGTAGTTTTATGAAGTAAAGCGCATCATTGGAGGCTTTAATTTATATCGCAAGCGAACTAGTTAGTCGAGCTGTAGTATTAGCGTTATGTGATAATAGTAATGGATGAGGATTATACAGGGTCTCGTATTTGTTGGGTTACTTCGAAAAAAAAATATCTACATGTCACTGAAAATTAGGACACATAGAAAAATCCAAAAAGTAAAGCTATGGCCGGGAATCGAACCCGGATCCTCGTCATTCCGTGACGCGTGCTATACCCCTACACCACGCATAGCAGGGGTAGTCTTCGAATTTTTCTACCTGTTACTAGCTGTCACGTGACCTTGTTACTATGCGATTTTTTGTCGCTAAGCGTCATCTGTTTGAATGATGTGTCTGTACGACACAATTACAAACTCCCGTGGAACATCTACTGCTCACCAGGGACGAGAGACGGCTGCTTTGACTAAATATCCCTGTAAATGGTTTTCAGGGTTTTTAAATATTAGTTGTCTAATGTCTCCATGCATTGATCGATGTTCAAAGCGAACCGCGTAAAGAGTGAGACTAGATTTAGAATCAATAACTTTAATAAAAAATCAGTTTAGTGCCAATACAATCAAACCAACCCAAATGAAGACCAAAGAGACCTTGTACATGCGTAATTTCTGAATTTATTCAAAGTCGTTGTAATTCGAGGTACCCCAGTCTCATTTGATCTTACTACTTAATAGGCAAGTTATTTTTTTACGTTGCCCGGGGTCGTACGTAGCATTTTACCGCCCGCTATGCGATAAGAAATTTCCACTTCCTGGCCAGGCGAAGACGTAAAATTGTGTACACGCAGCTTCAGGTCGCATGTTTATCGCCCTCGCCTTTGGCTCGTGCGGCAAATTCCTACGATCTGAGACATTATTTGTTTCATCACCCTCGGCGTGCAATGTAATATTCTTGCGTAAGCGGATCTCGGTTTTCGGGTGATAAGACCTCGTGCAAGGTGCGTCTGGATTGCTACTACCGTCTTACGCGCTAAGCCTGCCGCCTAGCAGCAGTGCTTGCGCTAGTTCCGGCGCGGAGAGTAAGAGAACTGGTAAAATTACCAGCTCATGAGGTATATAGGTATATATCTTAGCCCTCTTGGTAGGCAACGCGTCTGCAATCAGGTGACCCTCTTGCTCGTTTGCCTTCCTTGTCGTATTATTCAGATTTAAGGAGCGACCACACCGCTGCGTATACGCAGTGACGTATCGCATGCGTCATGTTCTTTCACCGTTTATTCACATTTTGTTGCGTACACGCACCGTCGAGGTCTTCTAGGCGCTGGTGTGGCCGGACCTTTATTCGTTATTGGTTAGGTATTGTTGACATTTAAAGTCGTTCAAATGACATTGAACATTAGGGTTGTAAAGGAATTTCTTGGCAGGCTACAACTATAAGTTTGCAGCCCGCGAACAAAATTAAAAAAAAAAAGTCATCGCTGCATGCTTTACCGTTTGTCAGAAAGTAATGGTAATTCCGATTGGAATATTGAATGCGTTAGACAAAAAAGGCTCTAGTAAAGATCGCGGGAAACATTATCTTCGTGGAAAAGGTTATGTATGATGATAATGGTAAAATAAAACTACATAAGCCCTTATTTCATAATCTTTATTTAACTAACGAAACTTGTACGTTGAAGACACATTCCCTAAAGTAATGTAAAGATTATAAATAATACTTAAACGAAGTATATAACTCATTTATCTGTTCTGGCAGAATGCCTTTCTTTTCTAAATACATGGCGTCTATGACTAAGGTTGAAGATTCAATTTTTTTTTGTTCGTTGAATTTAATAGTTTAATTAGTGCCTCCTTTGTGTTTACTATTTTGTTTCACTATCATGCGAATCTGTAAATAATGCACTATTATTTTTACCTTTCATGTCATTCAACTGTAGTTAATTACTTAATTTGTCAACACGCGTTTTTCTCAAATTATGTGACATGAATATTTATAACTATACAGTAGTACCACCCTAGTGTTTGTATTAAATACGTGCCTAAACATTTAGACTGAATGCAATGTTAGACAAATTATCTTCAACGAGCTCCCGATATTTATATCATGAGGACTTTTGTCCAGGTGGCTTATTATCTAACTCGCTCGCAATCGCCATCGTGTTCATTTTGACAGTTCACGTATGGGCTGACAATTGGCATCGGAATCAGCTAGCTGTCACATTCATACAAGAACTGTAAAAATGAACACGATGGCGATTGCGAGCGAGTTAGATAATAAGCCCACAGATTGCCAGCATCATATAAATATGACGCGTTAATACTAGCAAGCGTCCCGGGTTCGAATCCTGGTCCTTATCATCACACAAATATATGGATGATCACGAATGTTCTTGAGTCATGGATGTTCCTATCTACTTAAGTATGTATTTCTCTATATAAGTATGTAATATCGTTGTCTTGTACCCATAACACAAGCCTTACTAGAGCTTACTTTGGGACTCAGTTAATTTGTGTGAATTGTTACCTAATATTTATTTTATTTATTTATTTATACCCAGCCGTAGGGGAACTATCGTATGTATACTTATATGAACGCAGGTTTCAATTTTAACATTACAAATACTATTGCTGAATTTATTAATTCTATATTTTGGTTTACTATAAGATACGAATGCTGTTCACAGTGATAAAAATGTTTTGCTTTGTAATTATTTAACTCATCTAAGAATATTCTTGATAAAAAAATAATATTTCGTATCATAATTCTGAAACATAATTATTATACGTAGGTATTATTGTAACCTCGTCGTTTACTTTGTGTTTCATAATAATTGTTGTAACATATTATTTTATTAAATGGGGATATAAATAATAAAGGTTAATGTCTTTGGATACTTGTTGTATTAAAGTAATATCTCTTATATTACTAAATATTTACATAATACAAGCAACGTTTTAATCCTAAATTAATGACTTAGTTACCACCCTAGAGCGCAGCCTCTCGATGAGCTAACATGGCGCTGAGACGACTATTTACAAAACTGGTTTAACATAAAAAAGGTGCTTTGTATTTCAGTCTTTACAAAATTAAAACGCACCATCTGTTTTAAGCGAGAATGAGATTCTATTTGATAGTACTTGTGTTTATTGCCAACCGCCGCCGCCGTGTCCGTGATCAAAGCCTTGGTCGTATCCCAGACTGCCGTGGTCGTGAAGATCATGGTGGCCGTGATCGTGAAGGTCATGATGACCGTGATCATGAAGGTCATGATGTCCGTATTGGCCATCGTCATGCAGATCGTGGTGATGGTCGCCGTGAAGATCGTGGTGGTGGTCGTCGTGAAGATCATGGTGATCGTGATGGTCGTGATGATCATAGTGATCGTGATGGTCGTGGTGATCATGGTGGCCGTGCCCGCCACTGCTCCAACCGTGACCGTGACCACCGCTTTTCCAGCCGTGCGACTCTACCGCCTTGTGATGAACAGTCTTGAATACTGGTACAGGATATTTCTTCACCACATGCACGGGCACCTTGACCCATTTGACTACGGGCACTTTGACAACTTTTTCAATGGGAACGGGTCGGTCGACATTGACATGGACCACTTTTTCAACTGGTACTCTGACTATCTTTTCAACTGGGTACGGTACCGGCTTGTCTACTTTGACTTGCTGGATCTTGACGACTGGTACCGGTACGTCCTTGTAGACTGGCACCTGGACTGGGTAGGGCTGGGGCACCGGGATCTGGACGGTTTGAGGAACGCGTACGGGCACCGGCTGTGGTACTCTGTGGGTTACTTCTCGGAAAACTTGGTAAGGTTCTTCTCTGATACGGTATTGGGTCGGAGCGCCATTGTTGTTAGCAAGACCGTGAATTTCGTTGATCACTGGAGCTTTAGGGCCTGGTGGGGGACCTTCGCCGGCAGCAACAGGTCGGGTAGGCGCTGGCAAAGCTGCTCCTAAGTTTGAATTGCCAGAATCGAAGCTTGATGCTCCCAAAGACCCGCCTAGAGATCCTCCCAGCGAATTACCTAATCCGCTTCCTAGTGAACTGCCAAAACTACCGCTGCCCAGAGATCCGAGATTTCCTCCGCTAATGGCACTTCCAGATCCAATGGAGCTTCCTAGATCGCTGCTTCCAAAAGATCCACCTAAACTGGAACCAGCCAGATTACTATTGCCGAAAGATCCAGTGTAACTGGAGCCTCCCGACCCCGAGCCACCGCTAAGATAACTTGATCCGAGATTGCTTGAATCATAGCTGCTTGATCCAAGACTGCTTGATCCCAAACTACTTGATCCGAAGTTGCTAGGTCCAAAATTACTTGATCCTAAACTACTTGACCCCAGATTGCTGCCGATGTTTCCAAGGGATCCACTAGCATAGCCGCTACTCGCTCCACTCGAAGACCAACTTGAGCTGGAGCCTCCTGAATAAGTAGCTGATGGTAGAGATCCCGCAGGGAAACTGCTTGGGGAGAAACTCGAAGATGCGGGCAACGATGAAGACGCGGAAAGCCCGCCATGGTAAGAACCCGAATTTGCAGCTGGATAGTGATAGCCTTGATTGCCTCCGTGGCAGCTGCCCACTAGGATGGCTAACATAGCCAGTTTTTTCTGAAAAGATAATACAAATACTTAGTCATGATACTTCTAATCAGTTATAATTTTATTTAAATGTTGTTATAAATACATTCTCATTTTTTTTCATAGATTCCTATTGATATACTTACAAAAGTAGCCATGTCGATTAGCTAATCGCTGGCCACCTAAAATGTTGTTTCCTCTACAACAAGCGGGGCTTGTGTGTACGGTTTTGGAGATTTTCATCATATTTATATCAATGTAGCGATTAGGCGCGGGTCGACCCGATATGGAGATCGAGAACGACAAACTGGTTTCAGATTCATCTCTCTCGTGAATAAAAAAAATATGCTATTGAATTAATTCTATGGTGGTTACTTAACTGTTGAATATGGGTGCATCGGTAGCAGTTAGTAGGTTGTGATTGCTTGTCTTTGTTAATAAAGAATAAGACATTTATTATGGTGCATACTTGTTGTTCATACAATCAAAGAAAAGGGTCAGACTTGATTTAAGTTTATTTATTGCTTTTGACTACATCTACATTCATCCTACAAAAAGATGCAAAGCAGGCCGATTGAAAGTGATGAAGATTAGGTCATCATAATAATATCAGCCTTAGGACGTCCACTGTTGGACATAGGCATCCCTCATAGACCTCCGTAGCCTCGGTTGCAAGCGGCTTGCATCCACCGTAAACCTGTGACTTTAACCAGGTTATCCGTCAACCTCGTAGGTAAATAAAAATATAACACGGCCGGAAATCTGAAATATCATGAAAATGAAGAGACCGAGCCAATGTATGTGGATGTGGGCTGATTAGGTAGATGGATAGATAAAAGTGTAATAAACTTTGACCTCTAATCATTGTAACAATTATATTGAAACCGATTTAAATAAGTAGTCACTAACTTTAAACTAATCCAATCAAAACAATCCACATGAACTTACTCTGTACGTTTATCACCTAACACGAATCTATTATTGAGATGAAACTGACAGGAAAGTTAAATCAAACTCTTAATTAACTCACCATTACTTACAGCAAAAAAAACAGTGAAACGGCGTAGATAATTGTAATTATTCAAATTAATTATGATCTCGTTCGTTAGGTACACTCGTAGTGTTCATTCGACATTTACATCACACGCAATAAATGAAGTGACAGATATTCTAAAACCTCACTTATAAATAAGACTAGTGCGTTTCATAACATGATTTGATCACAAAATCTTGGCTACTTTATTGGTAACAAAAGTATGGGACTGCGAGCGCAGAAAGCGAAACACACGCGATTCTACGCGGCGAGATCCTCCGCCGGCATTTACTTGGATCAAGCCAATAATGGGGCAGAGTCCCACTGATTACTTGTCATTTATGAAACTTCATAAGAGCATGATACATATGGCGAATATTTCAACTTATTTCTCTGCGGAGTTACCAAAATTTTAGTGCAAGTATCGATAGTTAACTTTCAGAACGGTGTAATACTCTTTGACAGTCATGGTATCTACCAAACAGCTAGATTAAATTAGTTTGGCGTTCTAGGTGTATGAAATTAAAGTTTATATTTTTAAGTAAAATTAAATCAATTCATACAATTTGCAAAATGCTGATAAGTACTGATCGTGTTTGAAAGTGGCATCTGAGATCAGGTAAACAATTACAATGAGAAGTTCTTCGATCTATTCATCGAATTACGCAACATTGCCTCGAGGACATTCATCTTTGTAATTGATCATTAACATTACTTAAGTGAAATCAGAGGAAAATTTCTTAGCAGAGTGGAATCTTAACGCTTAACGTGATATGATGTCATCTCATTTCACTATATGAATTTAATTAACAAACATTTGAGTGGCCTTGCACGCAACGATTCGTTCTATTTTCACGCGCGTTCAGTTTTATGTGTTTTCTATGACTGTATTTACAAAATCAAACGACATAATAATTAACAAATAATTTATTATTCAACGATGTATGATTATCAAAATCAAGGTACAAAACTTACATGCTAACCCTTAACAATATTCGTTAACTTGTCTTATCACAAACAAAAATCGCAAAAACTGATCCATTCCAAAATATTTACAACTTACTTATTCATTTATTTTGTCAAATATTGTGCGCAGCAATCAAATTACAAACAAATGGAAAACAATATTTACAATACTTTTTAGCCTTAAAGAAAAAATAAACTTTATAATAAAATAATAAATGCCGAATCAAAATTAACATTCGCTTACTAACAAAATTATGCCTACACATGAAAACGTAATGTTCTTAATTTGATTACAAACATGAATGAAGATTTTCATTAATAATAATTAAAATAAAATGAGTAAAACAGTCTTTTACTTCATAAATCTAAGTTCTAAAACATATTAAGCACCGTCATAAATAGTCGAATAAGTCTATAAACTTTCTTTCTCAACATAATCATCAGATTTAGATTCTATCGCGGGTGCTGGTGGTCTCAAAAGAGTCGTGACTGTGCCATCAATATCCTCGTTTGATGTTTCGGCTTCAAACAATGGTTCCGTTCTCAATAGACGTGTTACTTTACTAATAGGTTTAGTATTAACACGACGTCTGCGGCTGTACTTTTCCATTCTACCATGACTTCCTCTGCTTCTCGAAGACTTAGGAGGAGGCGGCTTCAGGAGTGGATAAGGCTCCTCAACTTCCGATTTAGGGTACTTTCTGCTCGAATGCCGTCCTGATAAAAGTGAGTTCGGATGTCTATGCCTATCTCCCTTGGCTCTATGGTTTAACGTTTTATACGGTTTATCTCTTTCCTCAGTAAAACTGCTTATAGCATCATCTGCTAAGGCCGTTAAGTCATGACCATTTATTATCTCGGCGCCAGATACAGCCCCGTCTTGCTCTATTACTGCTCCAATAGGGTGATTGTTAGACGCGTCCGCAATCGGTACAATACTTTCTGCCTCTTCTTGGCTTCGCGAGTATTTTACACCCTGATAGGGATATCTGCCATTATTGTAAATATCTAAGTACGGGCTACTGTAAGCTCCTAGTCCATCACCAACTGCTGTTAGACCACCATAATTGTCATTTTTCAGGAACAGTTGCTGCAGTTGTTCTAGCTTGTTTGTTACCGGTTTGAGATACGGATCCCTAAATTGTATCAAATGAGAATCTTCGCCCGCCGATTTACCTTTCAATATTTCAGCCACCAATTTCAAATCGACGTTAAAGGGATTTGCTACTCTAAAACCATTGATTGTAGACAATAGACCCCCGGTTTGAGAGTCAACATCGGGTCTATTCAGGCTCAATACTTGTTTATTTGCAATAAATTTACCGAGGATGTCATTGGCAACGTCTATTTGATGACTGCCTACATTTTGGTTTAGTCTTATTGGAATATTAGTTGGTATGGTTGCCTGTTCAAAATTATTATTTAGGATTCGTAGTTGGTCGGTTGATAAACCCTGGGTCAGTCGATATGGAATATCATTTAGCTTTAAAATGCTTGCAATATCAGTTGGAACTTGGTTTTGAGGGCGTTGTATGCTTGGAACGTTAGCAGGTGATTGTAAATTATCCTGGTAATTATTTGATGGTTGAGATAAATAGTTAGCTGCTGTAGAAGATTCTATATAGCGTTTGTTTTCTTGATTATAAGATGGACTTTGACTTATTGGCTTTCCATAGTATTGTACATTCTGATCTTGTTGTTTAATTTCATCAGATTCGTCTTCTGGTTTAGACTTAATGTTAAATCCGTAGCCTGAATTTTTGTCTTTATAATAAGAATCAGTAATTTGCTTATAGTATTGTTTAAGATTATGTTCATTTATATCTTTGTTATAGTTTTGAATAGCGTATCTATTAGCGCTATCAAAATTAGATTGAGTTTTTACGTTGTCAGAATTCGGAACGACATTAGAGACATCTATGGGAACAATATTTTTTAACGCTTTAGCATGATCAAATGGATGTTTTCCTTTAGAATCTAGATTATTTTCACGTGCATTTTGGTAATAATATGGCGACGCTGTTATTAAATCAGACTGAGTATTACCATACGAGTTTCCTAAAGCTTTCTTGTCATCATTATTATTGTAATATGAATTTTCTGGTCTTTGGTTATTATTGTTATAATTCGAATGATACATTTCGTAAATTTGTTGCTGTTTCATTTGCTCGTGAGCTTTTACAGCGGCCTTTGCAAACTCTTGGGCCTCTACATCTGAAGCAGATTTTGAAGTCTGATCATAATTGTATGGCTTGCCTGTGTCCATATGGAAGCTCATTTGACTAACAGGTGCATTTTCAGACTGTGATTGATGCCTCTGGGAATTTCCTGATGGATAGTTATCCTGAGAAAAGTAAGGTCTTTTGTCTCCCATTTTCCACCCATAGTCACCATGCGAGTAATACCCTGGCTGTCCAGTTTCTTGTTCAACGTCCCTAAGGCGATTACGCATATTGTTTAAAGAATTATAATCAGGCTGTACAACATTCATATAAACGTTATTGGCGGAAGCTAAGGTGCCAGCACGATGAGTATCGCCGTGAGTGTTTTCTATGACACCAGACAAACTATCTTGCTGGTTGTTATTATATGGCGAATTAGAGTATTGCGTTACTACAGCTACTTCTTGTAATGATTTTTGTAAAGCATTTACACCACCGTTGAGATTATTTCGCCAGCCATCTCGGACAGAGTCAGGATACGGAGACGAAGACGGTGATGGAGATGGTGTTTGATAATCGTTTTGATATTGTTGCTGCAAGTTATTTGGATAACGCACACCGTTTTCTGAGTTATCGTAATGGTCGATAATCATTTTCTTATTATTATAATCATTGTTTTCATAATTAAGACTGTTGCCAATTGTAGATGTTGGTCGATTATTGTTGTAATCTAGGGAGCTTGATTGAACTGACAAAGGCGATGATACATATTGAGGTAAATTTGGTTGGCTCGAGAGAAATACGGGGGATGAGCTAGATACATAAGAGCTAGCTGGAGTAACAACATATTGATTGTTGGATAACGCTGTCGACAGATACGGAGAGAGTGGTGTGGGTGTACTTTGCACGCCATCAAATTGGAATGGGTTCTGTCCATTGTATTGAAAAGGATTATTGTTTGAGTGGTAAGATTGCGAGTGAGATATCTTAGGTTCGAGCTGCGGAATTTGATTCACATTGTTGTTTTCGTAGTTGGAAGGAGCTATCGTTGAGTAATGATACTGCGGTTGCGGGCTGGCAGTGTAACTCAAACTGGGAGCTGGTGTGGATACATATTGTTGCTGCTGTTGTTGATGCTGTTGTTGCTGTTGCTGCTGTTGTTGCTGCTGTTGTTGCTGCTGTTGTTGCTGTTGTTGCTGCTGCTGTTGAAAGTAATGATTTTCAGCCCTCATCTGCTGCAGAAACTCTTCCGGTGGCAGCGAATATTGCATTGCCGCATACTGGTTGCTAGCCCCAGCATCGCTGTCCTGTTGACCCTCATTCTTTTGTCCATTGTCTTGTTCCAACTGTCGTTGAAATGGATTTTTAATCCGATACACTTTCCTACTTCGTCCTCGGTCTATTCTAGAATAATCTTCATTTTTGCCATCGTCGTTGGCCATATGATACTGTACGCTGGCCACATTCAATGATTCACTACTGGGATCTCTCTGAATAATGTTTGTACTGTAGCCAGTGATTGTTTCTGTTTGTCTGTCGTTAGCTGCATTAACTGCATTAGCTGCCATCTGATGAAGACGAAGTAGGTCCTGATCGCTGAATCCATCTTGACAACGAACGTTTTCGATTACAGCGCTGGTTATGACTAGTATCCGTATCTGAAACGAAAAGGAAAAATAATGAGCCATTAGTTACTAAGTTTTTTTAACTTCGCTGCTTATATTCTTGGATTTGTTACAAACCTATCATGTGCAATAATAAAGTAAGCAAAAAAAAATACTGCTTTTACAACTGACGCAGATCAAAATTTTCTTATGTAAAGAGTTTTTACAAATGCGCTTAATGATAATTAATACTGAGTCCACAAGTCCGTAAGAGCTACAAGCATAACCTGTACTTTTAATAGGACACCTAGAATATATTTATTTGAATTAGCTAACTGCGTGATATATGAATAAAATATTATACAGAGTTGCACCGACGGGTTTGACCGAAGAACACCATAAATCGCCTGTGAGTAATTGGATACCAGTCGTGTGTAACTTTTTAGACGATTCCCAAGGTTGGGCTACCAGGCCTACCAGGTTTCCCTTTCAGGTTTGCCATGTCGAGGTTAAACTAAGGTCTAGCGCATCGCACGGCGGGTAATTAGGAACTAGTTATGCACTTTCGCTCCTTTAACCTGTCAACTTCCTTACAATTTGATAGGGTTCACGCAGATTACTGTAAGGTTATTCAAACTTAAGCGTTGAGTTATCCAATGTGTTTGGTACTAAATTTACATTTTAATGTTCTAGATCTTCCATAATGTACCAACATACAGTACATAGACATCTTGGTAGGCCGTAGCTTACATGCATAATACGAACATACGTACCTATCCTGTTACACATATTTAGCAAAATAGTATAAGGCAGTCAGAATAAAGTCAGCAGAAAGTACTACGTTTTTTACTTTCCCCTTTTTAAAAGGCGATGTGAATTCGTGTTTGAAAATTTTCAATCGTATGAAGATTTTTGGGTTATCACATAGTTACCTTATGATTACCACGAGTCTAATGATAATCTAATGAACAAAAATGAAAGAGTATCCACGGTATGTGAAGCAGAGGAATGTAGAGTGGAAGTTAATGTGACAAGCAACGTGCACTCAGTCGTGAAGTATACTTGCACTGTGATTTATGACAACATTGTAATTACATTAAACATGGATTGTTTCTCATCTATTTTGTAGGCATATAGGTTATCAAGAATTACGTATTGTATTGTTCAACTCATCTCATCGAGCATTGTAATCATGATTAGTTTTTTGGATGGTAAAAGAGGAAACGATTTTTTTGTGAAACATTATATACGAGAAACTAAATTCTCTGAACAAGATAAGTATCTTGTATTGAAAATTTTCAAGTGTAGTATAAGTGTAGTAAGTGTAGTATTGGGCATACCTAAGAAAAAAGGTATAAGGGAAAAGTAGCAACAACATCATAAAGAAACTTGTGTTGATTGCCCACAAGTTCATTGAAAACGACACTAATCGGTCGGACTCACGTTTTAAAAATTTCCCGGACAAATTAAGAGGTAACAAAATTTAAATTATATTTGCAACTTCCGAAGAAAAACGACGTAACTTGACACGAGTTTTACATAAAACACGAAAACCGATATCCTTCCATATTCATGAATAGCCGTAAATTAAATCGACATAACGATTTAAATTCAAGTAGGAGCGCCAGCGCATAGACGGAAAGAGCGAGATTAAATTCTAATGTTCCATGAAATTTATAATGGTATTGAAGTGTTGGATCGTGGGTCGAGTTGTATAGAAAGTGGCATTGAATGTTGGGGTGCGCGTGAGTGGAGGTGAAAGGGCGCATCCTCACTCCACCCACAACACAGCCTTATACTGCGTGATTTGGAATACGGACAAAACCTTTAACTAGACATAGGCTTTAGCGGTACATTAAGCGATATTCAATCATAATTTTTAAATTTTCTCTAATATGACGTAATTCATTTTTAAGATGCTGTAACACAACTTTATTTTGATTAAAAAAAATGAATAACTTTAAAAGCCCTCTCAACAGATATAATACGAGTATATCCTCGGCCACTACACCTTCGCCTACGTAATATTCTAAAGTTTTAACATTATATCTAACTTTGAAATAATAACCCAGGGGTTAATCTAAGGGCAAGGCAGCACTGGGTTACCAATGCAATATGCATGTTTATAATTTTCGCATTTGATATGGTGGAGGTGCAACTAACGTGACTATTACGCCTGTAGCTTATGCGCATGCGTGCAAATTACAATGACCTTTGGTAAAAGCTTTAATATTGAAACCGACAGCAAGGGGTACATTTTCTGCACGTGTGTGTACGTACGTGAGGGCTTGTGCGAAGTAAAAACCGGTAGTACTTTTCACATTAGACAGTCATTTTTAGGGTTCCGTACCCAAAGGGTAAAAACGGGACCCTATTACTCAGACTCCACTATCCGTCTGTCAGTCTGTCATCAGATTGTATCTCACAAACCGTAATAGCTAGACAGTTGAAATTTTCACAGATCATATCCGTTTTTATATTTGACCAAGTCAATAAAGCAGAAATAAGATAGAGTTACTCGTACGTATCGCCACGAAACGAAATTTGTAGTAATCGTTTTAGTGAACGCTCTAGTAGTGTCGTAAAGAAAACAGGCGTGCGGGAGGTGGAGAAAAACAGTGGCAGACCAATTAAAGTTACTCGAGTCGGTGAAAATCTCGAAGCAAATTTTTCTTTGATCGCTAGAACGCTCACTAGAATGCTCGCTAAAACATTTTACGAGTGTCTGATCAAGTTTATCAAGACTTCATGGAAGGCAACAATAGACATTCTGCCCGATAGAAGCAACGCGGAAATTCTTCGGTTTAGATTCATCGTTATTGCATATTTTGAACCAGGATATACTTAGTTCCATGTCTAAGCCAATGTGGTGCGGTAGCACTAACTTTATACAAAAACAACCTAATCCTAAAATTGCAAAAATTGTAGCAACACTTATGACGCTGCGTGACGTATTTTTATTACCTCAAGTATTTAAATGTATGCGTTCCAAATAAATATCTCAAAGAAGAATGAAAGTAAGAAAAACTTGTTTTTGTTTTGATGGCATATCTCACCAGAACCGGGCTTGAGGTAACGCATTAATATTTAATGATACGCGACTATTCATGTAGATGGGGACATGGTGAGGAACATGGCGCATCTAATGTAGAGTCGTATGCGCAGCGACAGGTGACAGCGTCTAAAACCGGAGGTGCGGAAGCCTTCATATTGTTTAAGGTAGAAGAAAGAAGACATTTATTCCTTTTTGCAAGACACACAAATACAAGAGAATATACACAATTTTATAGAAAATAATCAAGACATGAAAAAATAGATCGTTAGCGTTGTGTGTGTCTTCGCAAAAGTGAAAAGGTCGCTGTTCGCCTTTGTGCATAATATATTTAATGTATTTTTTTGTGATTTGTGTCTGTTTCTTTATATTTGTAAAATAAATCGTTTACTTATTTAAACAAACCAAAACAAATCTGACCCAAATATCCGGGAATAGGAAAGGGGCTGATAGCATTCCCATGAAATACATGTTAAATGGAAAGATGTTAATTATGAAAAACTTAACTTCAATAATAAGTAGTAAGTACATCATAATTGTAACGGCTGGGCCGTGTGATATCATTAATTATTAAGTTTTAACAGAGCTCTATTTATTAAAAAAATAATTAACTACAATATAATACAAAATTTGGCATGCCTGTGAAGCTGAACACAGGGAAATTGTACGTACTATAACTTGTGAACTTCTTGCAATAAAAATATTTCTTTTATTTTATTTCATTCGAAAAGGAGCATTGAATGAATTTTAATAAATTCTGTATAATTTTACAAAACTATTTTCAAGACGTACCTATGCGCGAGAGTCTACTCAGATTTGCTGTGGGTAGGTATAGTTAACCTTTTATTCGAAATAAAGTTTTAAACAGCACAAATCACAAACAGTATAAATCGAAGTCGTGTTTCGTGTTTTGTTATGTGGCATCAACCTGTTCGAATTAGAAATAGGAAGAAACATACTGTCGCTGCTAAATCCTCGCTTTCAGCTATTATGTCACTTCGATCAATCTGATAACAGCAATTATCTTTAACAAGCCAGCTAACTTCATGAAAGCCATTATTCTCGAGTCAAAGGTCACGCGACAGGACCCTGTGCGGGATTCTATGCCCTTTGCCGCTCACGTTTCTCCGCTCATCCGTGAAAGTCGCTTCCGAGCACTGTCGCTTTTCGCTACCTGGCCTTCCTAGGTCTTTGACATTGATAGAACGTGGGAACAAGCGAGAGGGAAATCTATGGGTGATTTAAGGGGGCCTTTTGTTTTATGTAATCGACATAATGCGCTGGCATTTGCGAGTCGTTGGGTGAACTTTGTTATGGAGTTACCTGCGTCTACGTTGAACTGTTGAGTTAGGTTAGTGATTTAGTTCGTTTTAACACAGAACTACTGCTAGTAAAATTAATTTAAATTTGACAGTTACCAAGAAACTTGTATTACAATCCGTTTAATTAGACCCATTTCTAGTGGTCGGATGGAGTATAAATTGTACATACTTTCATTATGTAAGTAAAGGAGGAGGTTTTCAATTCGGTTGTAGTTGTTTTGAAGGAAAGAAAAAAAAATCTTTTTTTTTTTTCATTTTTGCAAGACACAATTTTATAGAAAACAAACAAAAAACACAGACATGAAAAATAGATCATCAGCGTTGTGTGTCTTGGCAAAAGTGAAACGGTCGCAGGCTCAGTTTTGCTCTGAGGTTTTTAGACACCTGCGGCACCGATTTTCAGCCAAACCGTTTTCTAAAATTATTTTTCTTTTTAAGAACCTATTCTTTCATTAGGTAAACTAAATCATCGTTGTCGATATAAATGACAGTAGGTAATAAATCACGCACTCTTTTTAACGTATTGAATAAATTACGATCAAATAATAAAACAGTGCGTACTTTCCATTTCAAACAATTGGCAATTTTTAGATAAGTTCATATTAATCAGATAGCGATAAAATTACGAAGCTGACGTAACGCTATTATGTTGCGAGCTAATGCTGAGGTGTAATTCACATTCACGCAATTATCGAGTAGAGTTACGCACGTCTAGTCAAATTATGGTATAGTCAGGGTCGAGCAGTCAAGCAGTTTCTACAATCATGGGAATAGCTACGGATCTTACCTAAATTTGGGGATTCAGAAAAAAAATGAATCACAGTGAAACCGTTTAATTTTATATCTGTTTTTATGTTTTTTTTCGCACTAACACAATTAGCAAAGAGCAGGTTTTATTAAAATTTGTAACGCAAAAATTTTCTCCAAGACTTATGTTTTTAAAGAATTTGTTAACAAAGCTGTGTACCTGGTTATTTTATGTGATTAAATCATAATGTGAGGGTATAAAGGGTGTTTGAAATATCTGAACCAGGTTAAATAAGTTATGACTTGACTCACTCTGTAGTCATGGATCTTGGAAGTCGTTTTTTGGTCTGGGGGTGTAAATCAGGGATTTACTTCACTAGATCTGAGGTGAACTGTTTACTGACTCACGATTGACAGGTAAGCAACCTGCGGTGTAGATTCCTCTAAATTATTTCATTTAGCCTTCAATATTAGGTGTGTTGAATGCGTCCATTTAAATCACATCAGAGATGACTTTTGTCAGCTTTCGCAATGTAAAATTATTTTTTATTTCCTTTTATAATTTATAAATGCCTACCATATTGCCACACCTATCTTAATAATTAATAGGGTGCTAATCACGCCAATAGCTTTCAGTAACGGTTGAAAGTATAGTCAATTATTAGTCGAGTTCTTAATTTTATATCTATGTAAATAAAAATGAATCGTCGAAAGTATTTACAGCATAACTTCCAAACGAACCGAATTGGATAATTCTTTTTTAGTTGTGTTTGTCACTGTTTGGGCAAGGTTTGTATAAAATAAAATTTTGAAAAAAAAATTGCAGTGCTTTGCTACTAAAAGTAGGAAACGACGTAAGCCGTAACGTGGTAAGTACACAGTATTTATATTCCTGGCATTTCGCTAAACTTTAACCTTTGCTTTTTTATTCCACTGGGCACTCACAGAGAAAACATCGCACTGATAAACATTTAGCCGTTTACTCTCCACTTGTAAAGCTAGCCCTCAAAGGCTTGTTGGATTAGCTTGATTAAACGGTCCTGAAAAGTTTTTCATCGCAATTTTTAATTCAAAGTTAAGTCATTCTTTTGACACCTTACGTTTCAAACATCGACCATTGTATATATTATATTTTCATTTATAAGTTAAGTAAAATTTATGCCACATTAAAAAAACGTATCTTTCAATTAAAATTAAAGTAAATCGTGCCATTTATTAACCGTCTAATGGAAGCCATTGCTCACTATACTTTCCGGGATAACATAAATCTAATTATTGATTCGGCGGCTGATGGATTATTTTCCTTACTTTGGCAACAGAGCGACAGTTAAACTGGTTGACTGATTAATTACCTGTATCCACGCAGCGGCAAAAGGAAGTAGTCGCGGTACAGCCAGTAAGGAACCGGGGAACTTAACATCCTGTATCTCCAAGAGCTTGTACTTAGTACTTAGTTGGTAGCATTAGGGCTGACTGACCCTACAAATGGAGTGTTGCTTTTTTGCTTTTTAATTTTTTCTGCGATTGTCGGTTAACATAAAGGCTAAGTACTATAGAACAATTGATTCCTGGCACACGGTGGAACGCTCTCACAGTAAACGTCATAATAATTTTCCAAGTCAACTCAATGTAACGTCATTACGACGTTTCCTGTGAAAAGATTCTACAATGGGACAGAATTCAGTTGATTCAATAGTACCTACATAACATCCCGCTAAAATGTAAAGTTGTTGCATAATGCAGGCGAAGTTGTGGTCAACAACACTATCATAAAAATGACATATAATGATATTATCAACATGGACGTGTTAAAAAGCTTATTTTTGTGTGCGAAATCTTCATTACACCTAAGAATAAAATTACTACAAATCATCAACCGCGCGTTCATAATTTCTTTGAAGATTACGCGCTAATGTGCGTAAGTGACAGCAAAGGATCAACCTCGGCGGTTGATGAATTGCATCAGGTGTATTACTAATCGATTAGATTTAAATCACTTGTCAGCCGTTATTTACTGCAGTTCGTTGCACTGTGCATAACCGCATTAATGGCGACCCGTGGTCTGTAATTTTACAAGCATTACGTTACTATTGAAGCATAGGAAGAAGTTTCTCTTTCAAGGTGCTGTTGATTTATGGGGTTTATGAGCTAACCATCTGCCTTAATTTGGCCATGGGACGGTTTACCAACGACACCGATACATATTTGAACTAAACCTCCATGTAGGTACATGTTAGAGCGATTGCGTAATGCGGATATTGGTTGTCACTTTTTGTTTTGTTCGGTACTAACATTTAATTGTAACTGGCCACTGACACTATTTATTTTTAATTAAAGTTTTTGATATTAACGTTCTTTTTTTGAAATTTCAAACCTGTCTATTTCAACAGTAAGACCTACCATGTAATTTTAATTCATCCCGCTGCCGCTGATAGAATAGGCATTCAAAAATTGGCATTGTTCATTTTTTTTAGTATGCTCCAATTCGAAAACCATTTCGAGGAAAACCATCAATTATCCGATTTATCTTGTCCGATTTCAAAAATACTTTATGATTGCAGATATTTTTGTAAAAGTACTTTGAACCTTTGTTTGACCGAACGACCGGGTTTTTAGACAGAATCCAGCATCGAATGTTTGCCACTAAAATGAAAAAAAAAGTTTGGCTACGGCAACTGTCACGTGTCACTGTCAAATCTACAAAACCATAGACAAAGCCGTTTTTTTTATAGCCAGCCGAACGAAGGCGATTGGGATTCTGTCTAAATTCACGAATTATCAAACAGCGAAAAAATATTTATTATTAATTAACAAAGCTACGTAAAAGCATAATATTCAAATTAGTTGCTTGAAATAGTCCATTTTATCAAATAAAGGTGTTAAAAGCACAGCTTAAAAAAAATGAACAATGCCAATTATTGATCGCTTAGGAGAGTTCCCGAGGAGTACCTACTTAGTTGTTACTTAAATTTCCGCAACTTTTTCATTATTGCTGAAGACACACAACACTGTTTCCTGTACCTACTTGTAATAAAATTATCTGATCTTTGTTCTAGACTTTCTACATTGTCATTGTCACGTTTTAATTTAAGCGGTAACAATTATAAACATCCCTATTGTGAAGATAAGTATTTACAACTGCAACAGTATTTCCGTTTATTATTTTCTTAAAAAAATACTTTTCGCATAGTTATTTATTTACGTCGGCTTGTTTGCGAGTTTCTTGTTTTTTTCAAGCTTATTATAAATTTTATACGGGTTTAATATTGCATTTCGATATAATTAACTATGCATGCATAGATGCCGGGTAAAATAACAATGCTGGCAATTTACTGTATCAACAAATTCACGTGATAATTATGATCTCGCGTGACATAATGTCAGTTAAATTGGTAGCGCGGTGGTAAATTAAATTTTATGATCATTTCATGGCTTTAAAAAGTTCGCAAAGCGAAATGCATGCGGTACCTATCACGTAAACAGTCTCGCACCTTCCTCGTGATGTAGGATCGTGATTTTTGCCCGATCGGATAGTGGTTAGAGAACCTGACTGTGGAGCTTGAGGGCCCGGGTTCGATCCCCAGTCGGGGCAGATATTAATGTATGAAAAATACGAGTGTTTGTTGTCGAGTCTTGGATGTTTATTATCTATTTAAGTCCTATTTATTTATTTTAAAGTATGTTTATCCGTTGTCTAGTACCCATATTACAAGCTTTGCTTAGTTTGGGACTAGGTTAATTGGTGTCAATTGTCCCAAGATATTTATATTTATTTATTTATTTTTAGAGAAACCTCCCGTCTCCCACGTGATAAAAAAATGTGCAACTTTGACACTGTTAGATAAATCAGTTCAAATATTTCTTGGAATCACTATAATATCGATATCAATCTTTACGATAATTCGATCGTGAGCTATACGGAATATCGATCGTAGCAAAGGAATCCTCTAATCGAGATCCAAATCGACCATGGCATGGCATTACTTTGAGCTGCGTTCGGTTTCCCATGCAATCTTAGGCTAGACATCTCAACGGCTCTTAGAAATGCCTCAGATGCTGTATGCTGTACAAGTTAGTTACCATGAGAGCAAAGGTCACTATATAATATCGACTACCGCGTTTTAAAGGAAATCTGACCTTGTACAGTAGCGACAAATATGCCGCGAAGACTAAAGTGGCCAAATAGTATATTGGAACACAATCTTAATCTCAAGTAATTTTTTTCGATGTATTTGTACACTTTTGTCGCTAAAATAATCTTACGCTGGCTGCACGTACAAACCCAAACTTTAAAAGAAATAATGTAAGGGTTTCTGTGCATCGAAGATAATATGGTATGTTTTCATTTTACTTTATTGACATAATTTTAGGATTTTCTTATAGACGCTCAGGTAGATACAGGTGTGTTTTGATTGTTCAAAAATATCTGAACAAGATCGTATTTTCAACGTCCTAGATGGTTTCCATGTATCGGATGCAACTGTACCTTTTTGCTTTATTAATGAATCAGACAACGACACAATGAAAGGAATTTGGAGCACAAGATGCTCAACTGTGCAGATATTTATGATCCTAAGTTAAAATAACATATACATACACCTATTGTATGTGTTGGTATAGTAAGGACTCAGTCAAACGTAATTCGAATTATGAGTCGCGTAAATTCCAGTGCGATCCCATTGTCATAGGAATTTTTGAAATCGTCACCTGTTAAAATACTTTTCGGAAATGAAAAAGAAATGTGTAGATTATCGATTAGAGTTAGTAGAGAATTACAGCCCTATTTAAATCATACAACTTATACACATACATACATAAATCACGTCTTTATTCTTTACGGGGTAGACAGAGGCTAAAGTAACAAGACCTAAAGGCCACGTTTAGCATGATTGTAGGTGTAGGTGGAAATGGGAATCAAAATAGTGATGGGTTGCTTGCCGCATCGCCTATAGCATGATTCCTAAGATTTTCGCCCATTCCCTCGATGGGATTTTACCATGTGCGTAGGAAGAGAAGCAACTGAAGATATATTTAAATAATTTTGTAACATATACAGATTTCACTATCGAATAGTGTAATAACTAGGGTCTAACCATGACGTCTGAATGCGATTCAATTCCGAACCAAAGTTGGATCGCTCGCTGTCAGATCCGTACTATAAGTGTCAAAAATGACAGCTAAAACGTAAACTTTTATCGGAATTGAATGGCATTAAGACGTCATGGTAAGGCCTAGACGTGATTTCAAGATCGAGCCTCATCTATGTTTTACTAGCTGTTGCCCGCAACTTCGTCTGCATAGAATTCGTTTATCGCTATCCCGCAGGATTACGCAATTTCCCGGAAGAAAAAGTAGCTTATGTATTATTCCAGACTATACCTAATCTATGTTCCAAATTTCATCCAGATCTGTCCAGCCGTTCTGGCGTGAAAGACTAACAAACATCCATCCATACTTACAAGCTTTCGCGTTTATAATATTACTAGCTTCTGCCCGCGACTTCATCTGCGTAGAATTATACATAAAAACCTTCCTCTGAATCACTTTATCTATTAAAAAAACCGCATCAAAATCCGTTGTGTTGTTTTGAAGATATCAGCATACATAGGGACATAGGGACAGAGAAAGCGACTTTGTTTTATACTATGTAGTGAAGAAGGATATGAAACCAAATTACGCAACTCAAAACTCAAACACTTACGCTCGCCCGAGCCCTAACGGCAAGTAACATCCACATTTCCACCCCGAAGTCGACACACGTCACCCATAAAGGTTCATTGTTAATTCTTCGTACTCACCGTTTGCAGTACGGCCTTCATTTTCCCTCTTTATCACCAACACTTGTTCTTTAACAGTCCAATCACATATTATCCACACAATCACGAGAGCATAAGACAAGGGCTGTACGTATGGTTGCAGTGGTGAAATGAAGTTCAAGGCTAGTCTGTATGAGTCTTATATACGGGGGTGGTGGAGCGTGGCGCTGCACCTGTGTGCAGCGGTGGGTGCAGTGCGCACGAGAGTGCACCTGTGTGCAATTGGGAGAGGTGGTCAGTGTCGGGCTGGTTGACCGAAGAAAATGCTCAAAACGAGCGTATTCCAAAAAAGTCCACATGTAAAAAAAAATAAGAATTTAAACATATTGGGTTTTTCTTACTCAGAATAGTTTACCATCGATTCTGATACAAGAAAAAATGTGTCCCAGATTTTACTAGGTATGATTTTTTTTCCTGTTCTGAGCTTGAAGCAATTCTTGTTGAAAAGGTGTTATTACAGCATTGACGAATTTATGGCATAACAATTATTGAAATTAAAATTAAAATATGACTACCAAATTAATTATTATTAGATTCATAAGTCATTATTATGTAAATTTGTTATTTTTTTTTTCTTTCCTTTACATTTGACATTCTATTTATTAATTATTGTTTTCTTATGTTTAATTTAAGTATCTGTATTAGGTAATATTCCTACACAATGAAAATTGTTTTGTGAATAAATAAACTGAAACTGAAACTGAAACTGTTCGTCACGTACACATACCTAGGTACCTTTAAGGGATAAGTTCGCCTTTGTGCATGTGTGTTGTCCTGTATTCATCTTTTTCTTGTGTTTTATGTACAATAAAGAGTTATACTTACATACCATATAATAAATGGTGATGTACTGGAATGTAAACTATGGAACACATTTTTTCTTGTATGGGGATCGATAGGATAAACCATTCTGAGTAAGACAAACCCAAAATAGTTAAATTCTAGAAAACATTTTCATGTGGACTTTTTTTGGAAAACGCTCAAATGCTCTTGAGGTAATCAATGTAATTTGTCTAGCTAGCATAATATATGTAAACGTCAATATTAAATTTGATTACCTACCTACTACGTCTGAAAACTGTAGCGGTACCTACTACCGAATGTTTTTAACATTCCTGCGACTTGATTATCTATACTAATATTATAAAGAGGAAAAATTTGATTGTTTGTTTGTTTGTTTGTTTGCATTGAATAGGCTCCGAAACTACTGGAACGATTTTAAAAATTCTTTTGCCGTTAGAAAGCTACATTATCACTGAGTGACATAGGCTACTTTTTACCGCGGGAAAATACCTTTTCCTACGGGAAAATTAATTTATCGCGGGTGAAGCTGCGGACGGAAGGCTAGTGAAAAATAAACCTGATGGCCAACCTTTTGAAGAGGCACTAAAAGAAGATATGCTTAAACTCACTTAATGTATGAAGTAGCGCTCCCAAGAGCTCCTTGTGTGTAATTAAGGCACAAAATTTTGCCCAGTCTCCATCCAAAATTACCTATATTTGCATACATGCAACGGCCAAATTTTTTGCCACTGAGTATAATAATCTATCATATTTTCCTCATATAAAATATCTGGCCCCTATTTCACCAACGCGACAATTGTCAGTGACAAGTGACATTTGTGTTTACATTTCAAAATCCTCGAGAATCTACGCCGGTTGGCTTCATATCGACCACGCAATGCATTTCCAATAGTCAATGGTCACTGACAGTGGTCACTGACAATTGTCACTAATGACAGTTACTAAGAAAATCAGCAAAACGTGGCCGAGTAGAAGTGGCCATCATTAGCTGGGACTCTATTATCAATATTATCACTTCAGCACGTATCACATGGTCTCTGACCCTCTAAACCTCGACGATTAAGTCATAGTCGCATGCGCACGCTGAAACCGTAGATAGTTTAGGGTTAAAGATCGATGGCACAGACTGGCATTTATAAACTGCTAACTCTTACCCGTAGTTGTGCTTACGTTGAAAATAATCCTTACTTCCTTACTATATATATTTATATATTTTATATATATATACTTTTTATCATTATATTATTTATATATTTATATTTATATATTTATATAGTTACCTTTTCACGCTTAAACCGCTGGGCCGATTTAGTTGAAATTTGGTATACAGATAGTTTGAGTCCCGGGAAAGGACATAGGATAGTTTTTATCCCGGAAAATTGCATAGTTCCCGCGCGATAGCACAGCCCAAACCACTGGAATTTTTCAAATTTAAGGCGGAAGAAAGTTCGCCGGGTCAGCTAGTATAAATATAAATTACTTATTCCGCAACAAGATATAAAGGTGTCAGTTTAAGTTCTTTGAAAATAACACAACTTGTAATTTGCTAGAGTCGTCAAAGCTTAGTAAACAAATCATCATCTCAAGCAATAATACGTTACCCGTAGTCGTACCGACGTTGAAAATAATAATTTTAATACTTATTCCGCTTGAACAAGTTATAAAGATGTCGTCGTTAAGTTGATGGGATATGAAATTATTTAGTACTTTGCTATAGACCACTCAAAACGTAGTAAACAAATCTTCATCACAAGCAATAAGTAAGTTGTTTTTAAGAAAATATAGGTTTTTTTTACAGAAAATCTTTATTTTCTATAAAAATTACAAATATCACATTCGGTTACTTCGCATTGTCTTCACTTCAGCTTTCCACAAACAGATATTGATCTAATGCGATTAATCCAAGCAATCTCGAATTTTATTACTCTGCAGTCAGCGTAGTGTTAAATAGCGATAAGTAGCGATAAATATATCAATATTTAAAAATTGCTTGTAAAATGAGAATTCAAACATAACATTCTAAGTTTATACACATTAAAGCTGCTGGTCACTGTCAAAATTTAATTGAGTGAATACTCCACTTTGACCTCTATGTCTCATCTTTCATCCTTACAGAAACCAAACGTAAAACACGTTTTTAACAATCTTAAACTGTACTCCTTCGTGCGTCTTGTTCAATTTGAGAACACTGATAATATCGGCTGTAAATCCCTTAACTTTGGTCACGTCGCCAGGAAAGACAATAAAAAAATGTACATGAACTTAGGCATTATACGATAGGCAGTATTAACCGATGCTTATAACTGTGCAACTAGGTTAGGTACCTATACGCATTGCTAGGCGTGACGATATGGATACATGGAAGACTGGGTGTTGTGGGAGTCGAGAAGCGAATCTTTTTAATTTAAAAAATAGTCGTTGAAGTTAATTGAACGGTCCGATACCTAATGGTTACTATCGAATAATGCCGAGCAGCAATAATGGGTCACTTTTCAAACAACTTTGTATGGGAAATAAAGTTATTTTTACAAAAAGCAAGAGGGTGCACCTGGCCAAATTATGCAAAGCTCGTGTTAAAAATAAATTTAAATAAAAATACCAAATAATTAACCTTATAAATAAGCAAAGATACTTAAATTGCGAAGAAAAGTCTAACCCTAAAGCTTAATCTCAATCCAAACTCCACGTTGTCAACAAAGTTAGTTCCAGTATCAATAATATGAATACTCCATTATTTAAATTTTATATCTCTTCCTTTGACATCTTTATGGTCTGGAAAGAGAACATAAACCAAACACGCCATGCAAAGCTATCGGACCAATAGAAAGGGAAGGTGAGCAACTGCATTACGGTGCAGTGCATTTCCCATTATTGTTACGTAACCATGATGTTTATAATCGAAGCTAAATGTTTACTTAGCTTTATGTTAATAACTTTGACTATTTACTTAAAGTACTAAGTAACGTACAGTCTGTTTCAAAAAGGAAGATATGGGTGTAACATTTACATTGACAACTCTAGAGGTGAGGCTTCCTTGTGACACCCGGCATATTCAACGATTTTCGATTATATTTAAGTACTAACAACAATCGGTTCCATAAAAATATCGACTATACATATAAATATATAAATAAATGCTAGTTCGATATAATAATACTCAAGTCAGTTTCCTAAGATGTAATAATTATAATTCCTAATTTACGCTTTTTGACTTTTCAACAAAATAGGTTGCATAAAATATTATTTAAAAACTTAATTATGTAATTGAAGTTCTAAGGAATCTATTTATTACAGATGTGAAAATACCACTCGAAAGTGGTGCAAAATTGTGCTGAATTTAAAATTCGAGTAGCATAGAAGACAATTAATTACAGCTCTCATTAATCTTGTGAACAAGTTTAGTCAAAAATTTGATTAGAGCTGTAGTTTTGAAGATATAAACAGATTTATACCACTTTCGAGTGGTTTGCTTCTGATTGATTATTTACAAGATTATCAACATTTACTGACAAATGTATCAAGTTTTTTTTAAGTCCTGATTTTTTATGTTTACTTTTACGGTTTTACCGTTAGAAATTAAATTGCTAAAGCTATGGCCGGGAATCGAACCCGGATCCTCGTCATTCTGTGACGCGTGCTATAGCCCTACACCACCCATAATTTGCAGTGTACTCTACTTTAGTTAACTTACTGAAAAAAAAAACTATAGACACGTAAAACGTTTTTATCGTTTCAAGACAGACAATGTACAGCCATTAGAACTAGAGACTTCAAATTTGACAGGTGCACTAAGAAGGGATTTTTAGATTTATTTTTTCTGTTAGGAAACTCATCTGTATTAAATTCTTTAGTGGTGAACAAACCACGAACATAATTCCCATTAAGACACACGATTAGTTCAAGCTTTTTCCATAAATAGAAAACACGTGGACTATCGTCTTCGCTTTCTACACTTGGCCATTTATTTAATATAATCAAGCTACAAAGTATAAGTTGTTCATTTTATTATAAATCTAAACAAGACCTTCGACCTCAACTCGAAAGGACATTGGAAGACGTAGTCTAATGGCGAGGGAAACATGTCTTTAGGGAATCATGTTTTCTTCTTAGGGTGCTTATCCAAGTACGAGTACTCTGCATTGGCAAAAAGTTCAGCATTTTTTTTGCCTTGGCAATGCGAGGCGAAACAGTTCGGTCGAACTCGGGAACTACTCTATATGGAAAGGAAGCTGCAATGCTAGCGACGATGTGGCTTTGTATCTTCTGTCAAGTAGGTAAATAAGAAGGAGCTGTCATTTTGAATAGCTGTAGCCTCTAGCCGAGTAGGCATGCAGTAATGACATAAATTAAAAAAAGACTTCGAAACAAAGAAAACTTTCTTCTGTTGCTCGCACAAATTTATATGATTCTAAGAGCTATTTTTTGTAATCACACCCTTGAAAATATCTTTGAAAATGGTAAAATGCTGTGTACTTAGTACCTACTAGTTAATAAGAAGTCGTATTTTTGCAAGTTTGAATTTAAAATGAGCCCTTTGATATTTTTATGGATTACACGATAGATATACGTACAAAACTGTCACTCTTAAGTGATTGCAGTTTATTACTAACAAGGGCTTTAACTACACCCTTTTCTACCGAGTTAAACTGACAGAGAAAGCTAGTTTATTCCTAAACGATTATGAATGCTATTCCAATCCAGTTTCAGCGAACTTGTAATAAATGCAAATTAACAACAATTAGCAATTCCTAGTGTATTAATTGCCATAACTGTTAATTTGCAAGTTTACTGGACTTACTTTGTGTGCGCGCATCTGCGTTAGATAAATATTTAACGCGGTCTTCGTTGAATAGTTTTGTGCAGATGTTTTTTAAAACTACCCGCGTTTATTTTATGCGCATGCAATAACGCTGAAGGCACTGTTAGAAGTTCAAAAAACAACAACAGTTTTTAAGTACTTAGGTACTCCTAAAATTCAAAACACGCCTTTTGAATCAAATAATATTTCGGCGTGTTGAGATACGAAGATTACGTTGTATAAATAGTCTTTATTGAACACCACAAATCAGTACACAACAATACAGAAACAAAGAACAATAGGTATAGCGAACTCAAAATAGCGATCTCTACCAGTCAACCAATAAAAGAAAGAAATGAGTCTGAGACAGTTTAAGTAGGTGGCAGAAACAAATAGACGAGAGAAACGCAGGGATCATAATACTCGGAAGTTACTTCTTTTGTTCGGTTAATAAACAGGCCTATACTTTCTTACCAATAACGTCAAAAACTCGCTCTCATATTCAATATTGATAAAATTAATCAGGAAGGCTTTCGGTTATAATGATAGCACAAAAACTCGTCCAAGTCACGTCCACATAAAGACAATCGACCACTAACTCTATCACTAAGGCATACGGTCGAGATAATTCTTCATAGTGAGTTAGCTGTCTACTTGGTTGTATTTCTTGAGGCTGGGTGTCAGCATTTTCACTCTCATTTCCCAGCTTATTTTCCGGTGTTCCGGTACTGTATACCGGTTGTGAGGAATCAGGAAAAGGCGCGTCTAAACTCTAGTGGTAGTTCTTATTAAAACTGGACACACGGACATGAGTCGCCGCCAATTGTAAGTAAATGGTTTATGGATAAAGATTTAACAAACATTTCATTGTCAAAGTATACCCATACCAGGTCTTGATAACTGAATTATAAATATATCTATACACATTGTCATAAATCATGCCTTTATCCCTAACAGAGTAGATAGAGCTTAAGGTAACTATTTAAACTAGGCTAGGCTTAAAAGTTAAACTATCTCGGATTTCCTAACGAGAACATCTAAAGAGATGCGTATCTGCACAGTTTAAAAATATCTAAATCGATATTTCTCATAACGCAGTCAATGTTTGGCATACGAAAAGAAGATCGATGAATACATCTTCGATCTTTTTAAATTCGCTCCGAGATTCAAAGTCACCCCGGACTACGGAACACCTGTTTCTGTCTCCTAATTAAATATAAACTTAACCCGTCAAGCGTCCAAGCGACTACAGTAGTCCCTAACTTTCTCGGACGGGAAATGTCCTAGGGACTGCATTATGCATTCACGCCACTGGCCAGGTCTTCCTCCCTTGGAAGAGCCAGCGACAACTCGCTATATATGCTTCTCGCTCTTTCTTTAAGCCTCCTGCCCGAAAAAGTTTGGGACTACTGTAGTCGCTTGGACGCTTGGCGGGTTAATGTTGGTTGCACAGTCGAGCCGTATGTCCGCCGAGCTTGAAGGGAAAACAGCGAGGAAATGACACGCTTCAACCTATTACATAATCACTGATCAGACTGGAGTTCGGACATGGAAGACTTGCTAATTGTGTTCCTGACTTAAAGCTGTAATTGCGTGAGTTTATCGTAAGGAGTTTATTAAAGGTAATACGGTTGTAAGCAAACGCGTTGCGTTTATACGTATTTTATTTTATAACTTCTAATTATTTAGTACTTCTAACTTTATTTAGTAAGACCGATGGAACGGTTGACCGACGACTAAAAGATTTAAGTACCTAAGTAAATGCTTTATTGTACAAATATAAAGAAACAGAGACAAACCACAAAAAAAGACCTTAAATATATGCAGAAAGGGGAACTTATCCCTAGAAGGGATCTCTACCAGTTAACCTTTGAGTAAATGAGATGAGCATTAAGCGAGAAACCGACGAAGAGTGAGTTTAATATTATTATATCCATATAGTGAAAGCCACAATAGAGATTTTGTGGGAACAAACATTTTATACCTACTGCTGCTAAGTTAATACTCAGTTAATTACTATCATGCGAATTCAACCTTGTACAGAATGTGTGTCCTCAGGTTTAGTATAAACAGACATATTTAAAAAAAACGCCCAGAGATATAGCCACTAAGAGACAAAAGGAAAATACCTAACCATGAAAATACTATGTACTAACTAATGTTGCGATGGAGGCGAAGAACATTTAAATATAGATTTATTTAATTTTGGTAACTAAAAGAAGGGCGACATTTGAGATGAAGTTATAACGTTTATAATATTCACACATTACCCCGACCCGAACCGGTTTAAGTTTTATTTTTCTTATTACATTATTGCACATAAACGGATAACTCACGTATAAAAAGTCGAGTAATGCTCGACATGTAATGTCATGGAGTAATGTCGAGTAATGCGCTGGCGCGCAGTGTTCGTGTCGCTGCCGCCGGGGCGAGCGCTCTTGGAAAAAGGACTACGAAATAGTCCGAAACAAGTCGAGCATTACTCGACTTTTTATACGTAAGTTATCCGTTTATGTGTAATAATGATTAAGTCTCACGGTAGTTTCATGTTGAAAGTTTATTTTTCTTGTTAATTTGTGTTTCAAAATGGATCTATTAATAAAAATCAAGGCACAGACTTCATTTAAATAGTTACACCATTTTCTCTGTTAGGAATTTTCGAAACCCTTTGCTTATTTGCATATTGACATTAGTTTAACCTTTTCTGTAGGTAAGTACGTACTTAATATATTATAGTTATATTTTTTTAATAGGTACTAGTTTAAAAAACATAATTACTTCCTTATGCAACACTTACTTTAATATAAGTAAGATCGTAATTTTAATAAAAAGCGAGTTTTATAAATATTATGTTAGATAGGTAAGTACCACAATTAAGACTTCAAGTATTGACTAGACTACACTATCGAACAGAAGATATCCTCCTTTTTTTAAAGTTGGCAAAAATACATGGTTTTAACCCTGAAATTGACATAATAAAAAAAAACATAATACTGAAAACTAGAACACAGAAAATTCCAAAAAGTAAAGTTATTCCCGGGAATCGAACCCTTGAGTCCTCATCATTTCGTGATGCGTGCTTTTACCCCCACACTACTCAAAGCAGGTTTAAGTAAAACTATGGCCGGTAATCGAACCCGGATCCTCATCATTCCGTGACGCGTGCTTTTACCTCTAGGTATATACACCACCCATAGCAGGTTAAAGTAACCTATGGCCATAGCTTTACTTTTCGGATTTTTCTATAAGTTCCGTTTTCAGTATCGTTTAGAAATATAATTTCTAATGGGTAAAACTGTTATGTCCAGGCTTCAGGGTCCTAAGGTAGCCGGAAAGATGTCTAGGATACTTGAGAGGAGATAAAGGAAACCGCGAGTGTTCTCATTTACGTGTATTCCCAGACTGACATACATTGGTTAACGACACGCACACAAGCTTAAATCTACCCACATACATGACAAAAACCGTAACAATAAATATAATAATCAAGAAGTAAAATTCTTGATTAATTTGATAGTATATTCATAATAAGTTATAGACACACCTTTTTTTTTTTATTAACGTAGTGAAAACTCATTTACGAGTACCCGAGCAGTTATGTGGGGCTCTCTCCCCCGTCCTAAGTTATAGACACACCTAGCTAAACAATTATTTATGAGTTTTCCAATGAAGGAAAACATCGCAATTACAGGTGTATGCAGGTTATACACCTGTAAAGCACTTCAATGGCGCGTGTGAAGTTCCGAATCCCAACGGGGCGCACGTGGGAACTATGACCCTAGCGCGGCCCATGCCTTTTCATTTGAGAGGAGGCCTTCTGGGACGTAAGTAGGTACGAACCCATCTTTAATAGGCTGGAAAGGTGATGAAATGCATTTGTCAACGACAAAACAAAAATAATAACACCTAACTAGATAGGTATGCTTCCTGCACTTTCAGACTTTCAGACTACTAACTTAAGATAACGAATAACTCTTGCTATTGCTGAAAGATTATCTATATCAATTACTGTATTGACATTTAGTATGAAAGTCAATGACGCATAAAGCGCCATCTGTGGTATCTTATACAAACTAATCTCTGCTGCTGTGTGATGGTGACTCAGATTTCCATTAAAATCAAAATATTAGTGACTAATATCTACGAGTATAAGGTTCTAGATCTAAATTATCAAAAAAGCCATTGTTTGTAATAATAAGTGTCTTAACTCTTTTTTCTCACGAAAATTTTATAAAGTTTCTCAACGTGTGCTGCCATCTCTTCATTACGTTCAGAACGTTTCCGTATCTTACCTGTTATACCTAGTTCCATGATACAGCGCCCTCTACGCTACGGATAAAAAGGCTAACGATCGCAGCGGGAAATCACCGAAAGGCAGGCCATTAAGTGAAAACAAGTTGTTTTAATTGCTTTGATTGTTCGAATAAAATCGTCCCTAACGTTGCTTGTTTACTTACTTTCTTTTGTATACTTACTTTTAGTACAATTTTAAAAATACTACATTAAAATCAGCAGTTTCCAGAATAGCAAGATATAGTCCGCCTAGTCCTTTGTCACTTTTTATGACAGTTTCTACATCAGAAAAAAGCCTGATTGTCACTCTGCCTTGTTAGTAGAAACAGTCAGCTACTTAGTCTGATGTTTAATGCCGTATCTCGAACATCGCACCTTACTGCGATAAAGGAATTCCTTGGTCGAGCATGTTCAGGTAGGTGCAGTTGATAGGAATAATTAAACTGATAATAACTTTTCAATTAGATTTGTGTTACAGTTAAAAGTTATCGAAATACCCACGAGCACTAACATTCCTGTGGTAAAACGTTTTTCGTCTGGCTCTGTATGACATAACCTAAAAACCATTATGGCATTGTCCACGCGCCGCAGTTCGTGAAGTAGGGGGTAATGAGGCTCACTGTCAGTTGTAATATTTTATTGCACTACATAGCCTTATTTCGACATATTGCACTTAGAAACAGCCATTACATTGCTTTATGGTGGTAAACAATAATAAATAACAGTTCACTAAACCCTTTATCAGTAAGTACCTAGTCTCTTTTTTCTTTCTAACCATCAAGTATAATCTCTGTTCAAATATTTACTAGCTTTGCTACTAAAATAAACATTAACTTCTCAATATAGTTTTCGAATCAAATGTACCTATATTCCGAACAACAATATTCTAATAGCGCATTCTATAAATATTAATTTCTTATAGTATCACCTATTCAACATTCGTTCTTCAATACCGAACATTATTGTAGCGCATTCAATAGTTTCTACGCTCTACCTATCCTCCATTCTTTAAACACCTTAACACTAACTTATCGCTATATTTACAGGATGTTTCAAAAAACAATTTAAAATAACAAGTATCTAGTCTACGACGACTTTTTCTTTTCATTTCGCTTCTTTGACGATGGTGATGTCATACTCTCTGTTTTATGTTCCGGTTTCGCCATGCGTTTTGGTTGACTGTGGTAATTCTTGGGGTAGGTCGGGGCTTTCTGCGAACTTCTGGGAGGAATGTAATGTGCGTCCGTAATGTACTCTTGTTCAGGGTTGTACTGGGCCCCACTTTGAAGGTAGTGAGACGGTAACGAATGAGAATTCACGTAGGATACTTTCTCATTCGTTGGATTACTTAGCACTGTCTGTGGGACCATTACGTTATATTGGGACTGATATTTTGAAGAGTATGGCACAGGAGTAACGTAATTTACTGTTTGTGAAGGCTTACTTTGCTTTCTTTGTTTGTAACTAAAAGGTAAGACTGTTGCGACTGTGTGGTCTCTACCGGGATAATTTTCTGATATTACTATAGTTTTGCTTGAAGAATCCTCGCCCACTTGTTTTTGGTAGAAATATCTTTGAGAATGTCCCGATTGAGGATCGCTATGGTATTTTTGTATCGTTTGACTCTGTGGAGATGATGGGTAAATAGCTAGTGTCTCCTTTTGAACAGGCTCTTTAGGAGTATAATATTGTTGCTGATTTTGCTCTTGTTGAGGCGGCCCGTATTGAGTTTGGTCATTTTGCGTTGTATAGGAGCTCACTGAGACTTTTGTAGGACCATTATCTTTAGAAGCATATTCAGTATTACCTTCTTTTGGAAGTTCATATTGTGGTTGTTCTGCTTCATATTGCTGTGGTCTGTAATGAGGTGATTTTGGAACTTCATATTCTTGAGCGGTTTGCGTATGCTCTTGGGCGGGCGCCTGAGGCTCTTCATATTGGATTTGAGACGCCGAATCATGGACACTTGCGACTTGGTCTGCTGAAGGTTGTTCACTAGGAACTTCGTGGCTTGAGATTTCTTGCTGGTATTCCGGGCTAACATAATATTGCTGTTGAGGTTCCGGAGACGAAACGTACTGGTATTGATACTCGTACTGCTGCTGACTTGTAGGCTGTTGGTAATGTTGATGGGCCTGAGACATGTAATATTGCGGCGAAGGGTAGCCTGAAGGATACTTAGCCATCACAGGCTGGACCGCAGAATACTGAACTCCAGAGTAATCCGCATGAGTGTAGGATGGACGAACATGAGGGTTGGCGTAATGCTGAGGTTCATATTGTGAAACTGGTGCTACAGCAGGGGCTTGAACAGGCGCTGAAATAGCTGAATGATGATAAGACATTATTTGAGGTGCGACTGAATAACCGATCTTAGTGAAATACTGGTTGACCAGCTCTTGTAGATTTACGTTATTCAAATATTGCGAAAGTGGGTAGTTCTGAGGTAAGTTAGCGTATAATTCAGCTGATGGGTTCTTTAGATATGAACTTGGGATTCTGAGAACTAAGACAGGAACAACTGGTCCTTGGGTATTTAGTTCCTCCTGAGTTAAACCAGCGTTCTGATATTGAGGATTTTTGAGCAGTTGAGATGAATCAACGAAGTAGTTGGGCATGACCGAAGGGAACTGACCGCTCAGTCCTGAAAAGTTTTCTCCATTGTACGTAGTATACAATGTGGAAGATGAGCTGTGAGGTGGTCTATAAGGTGGAGGAGGGGATTGTAAACCTTTAACGTTTTCGTAAGAAGATTTAAATTCAGTCGCTGGTCTCTTGTAGTCATACGATGTTTCTTGTTCTTCTTTAACTGGAACCAGTTCATACGCTTGTGATGGTTGTATTTCTACATTTGGTGTCGACGTCGTATCTTGTCCAGGCTTTGCGTAACTATTCTTCTGACCACTTCCATGCGCTGGTGGAATATCGTGTTGTGAATACGGATACAATACGAATTTGCCTTTCTCTTGTGATTTTCCAAAATAGGAGTAACTGTATCCATTGTTTGTTCGGTACCCATAACCCAGATTAGCATCAATAGTTCTTTTTCCTTTAGTTTTTGAGTCAGTATCATTTACTATCTCTATGGCTATAACTGCCGGAAATGGTAACTTTGGTAAGGGACCTTTGGGTATTAATTTTGTAGTTTTTTTATCATCGGTCTTCTCTGTATCCGCAAGAACATCGGATTTGATTCCGAATTTAGCTTCTACTTCTCTTAAAAATTGCTTTTCCTCATTTGTTAGACTCGAATTGGATTTCGTGTCTTTGGCTTCTGGTTTATATTTCTTGGGTTCTGGGGCGGGGCTCGCTGTACATAACGCCGCAAGCAGCAAAATCTGAAATCAATCAAGAAAGAAATGAACATCATAATTGATAATAAATTGCCTAAAATTTTAAAACTAGGTCATAATGTGTTTTTAATGGTATAATTCACTTTAAGTAATTTCATGACAAATAATGTGTTATAAAGTGTGAGATATATGGGTAGGTACAACTAGTGTAAAAGCACACTCAATTATTATCACGCAAAGATTCAACAAAAGTGGTGTAACTTATTATGTACTAAAGTTGATGTACTTTATCGACATTATTGCACACAAGCTCCGACTAATAACCGAAAGTTGAAATATCGTGAAAACTTTCTTTGAGTATAAAACATATATGCAGATTATCTGCAAACTCCATAATGAATGTGAAACGTCTCGTCCGCGCAAAACATCTGTTTTTCAAAGCTCATAAAGCAACGTAATCGATGTGTTTGCGCGAGGCGCGCTAGCGATTATCTCAGTCTCAGCCCGTCAGCTGTTATGCAACGGCCATTTTCTCGCGGCCCGCGCATGCGCAAGCCTCGCGACCCGCCGCCCCACGCTTTCCACGACCTCAGGATCTCGTGATAAATATCTGACAACTAAAACACTGCCATACGTGTTACATAAAAGTTAAGTTGCATCATTATTTTGCGGTTATAATTAGGGTTTCCGACGATATGTAAATGAGATTGAGATTCCGCATCGTTGCGTCAGTAAATCGAGTTTTCGGTTTTAGTTTGTTTCTGTTACATTATTAGCCCGTGTCAACTGCTTTATTATCCGCTGTTCCACATTATGATACACGCAATTTATTTCACGCACGAACTAGACTTATTATATATTTTTCCGGTGGATATTTACAGTCAAGTAACAAACAAAACATACCTAATCAAAATTACCCCCTTAGTCAGAAAACTTTTTAAGCCTCCGCGAAATTGTTATTTGTCTACAAAACATAAATTTTGCTATAAAAAGGTTTGTTACTTTTTATGAATTAGGTATAGGTTATCTGAAAAGGGCATTTTCACGTTTCCGAAACACAGTTTTTTTGTCATAAAAAATCATATTACACATTATTTAACTTTGAATACAAACAAACTACACTAAATACATCAAAAATACGAAATAAAGTTAATGTAAGATTACATCTATTTTTGCAGGGATCTATAAAATCCCTACGTAATGCTTAAACCGACGACGGCTTATAATAATAGGCTTAATAAAATTTAATTTATGCATCCAATTACTTCACAAAGGCGTGTTCTCGTAGTAACTCCAAACCAGCTGGGATTCAACGTGTACGGTAAGAGAAAGCTAGGCATCAGATCAGCTGGGTTGCGAAACGCTCCCTGCTCTAGTCTATCCCAAAGCCAAAGCTTAATGGCTGCCTTTGAATCATTGCAAAATTCTAAATTCCGAGATGTGCACGTGAGACATCGAGTCTGATGATCCCATTATTAAATCACATCCGTATGTCTAGAAAGACATGACAAGTCACTTTTACAAAATTACTCTGGAATATTTCGGCAGATGCTTGAATCAGTGTAATTTAACACCCAGTAAAGATTCCATAGAATGTACCAGTTGCTTCTCTTCCTGCGCAGATGGTAAAAGCCCAGGGGATGGGCGAAAATCTTAGGAATCATGTTATAAATAGGCGACGCCGCTAACTACCTATCTCTATTTTTAATCCCCTTTCCACCTATACGCCCACAATCATGCTAATCGTGGCCTTTAGATCTTGCAACCTTAGGCTCTGTGTACCCCGTAACGGATAAAGACGTGATTTTCGTATGTATGTAGGTAAAGATTCTCATTGTGACTATTGGTTCAAAATTAAGTCACGCTTTTGACGCCGATACACTTTGATCAGCGACCAATGGAAGGAAACATTTGTCAATCATAAAAACCCCTGAAATAAAATTACAAGAGTGATCAGTCAATTGTAATCCAACAACTTGGTTATGTATTCTGGATTAGTTTTAAGACACAATGTATATTTTTGTTGCTAGGGGCGTCTTAGTCTGTGCTATCGTTACTTTGTGCGGCTATTCCCAACCCTCGGAAAACGTTCGAGTGGATACTTTTGAGATGGGTCAGTGACTTCAAAATCCCATAGTGACCTATAACTCTAAAATTGGCTAAGAGCGTGTTTTATGCCGTTCATGGCCGCCACAAAGCTCAGATTTGGCTTAAAAAATCTAAAAAAAAACCTAAAAAAATCTTGCAACTTTTTTTTCTTGCTTGCGTAGGCAAATTGAGCCAACGGTAAGCGAAAGTGGATGCAACCCTCTTCGTGACAAGTAAGTGTGAATTGCACCTAATTACTATAACATAAACATAAATCACGTCTTTATCTCTTACGGGGTAGACAGAGCCTGAGGTAACAAAACCTAAAGGCGACGTTCAGCATGATTGTGGGCGCATAGGTGGAAAGGGACTTAAACGATAACATTTATCATAGCCGACGATTTTAAGATGATATTTGGTGGGTTTTCTTTCATAAAACTTTGGTTATGGTTAAAGTTATTGTTAAAGTAACTTGGTGCAACTCACACTTAGAAATTAACAAGCGTATTAAGCATAGGTTCAGTTGCAGCTCTGCTGACACAAGTAACTACGACGTGTAGTTAAGAAGCGCAAGACAGATTAACGACTTATATACAAAGTTACGATCCTGCCTGATCAGCACGAGAGCGCGCGAGATATACTATCCGTCTCTTTCTAGTATGAACAATAAGAAAAAGACGGGCAATGTATCTTGCGCACGACGCGACTCTTGTGCGCTCTCGTCCTAGACGTGCTGGGGGGTTACAACAACCGCTTAATGCGTGCCAAGTTCTATTCAGCGTAAGGGACACGATTATGCAGCCATATACCTTAGTTCCTTACGCGGAACAGTAGGCTTATTACCTAACTCGCTCGCAATCGCCATCGTGTTCATTTTGACAGTTCTTGTATGAATGTGACAGCTAGCTGATTCCGATGCCAATTGTCAGCCCATACATGAACTGTCAAAATGAACATGATGGCAATCGTGAGCGAGTTAGATAATAAGCCTACAGAACTTGATACGCATTAAGCCACTGTCGTCACAGTTTAAGAAAAAATATGTTTAAGCTGTCTCGGGCAAGGGCAAATTATAATAAGGCAAATTAAGAAAACGAATGTTAACTTCATAAGTTCACCAAGCGTTTAAACATAATCAGATTAGAGTCATAAGCAGTAGGTACTGGCCGTTTTTACAGACCCACCATTGATCTTACCATTTACTATTTTTAAAAATTACAATAACGACCCACATTTATCGCAAAGGTCAATAATAAAGTCATCGGCTGGCAATACCATCCGTCCACTCTTTTGTGTGTATTTCATAGATACATCGACATTTCAATGCATATTTGCAATCACGATGACTGCTTAAAAATATTTCAAACATTGCAAGCAAGCTTAAGAAGATACCGGTCTCTTTTTACCGTTTTAACACATGATTAATACCTACAGCTTCGTTGCGGTATCAAACCGTAAATGAATTCGGTGCAACGGCACATTATAGTTTCGTTTTTCGACATTGCCTTGGTCAAAACTGTGATAGTTTAAAACCAAAAAGCAGAATTATCTGTGCCTGCAGTTTTTTTTCTTGAACTAGAACGTACTTATACATAAAAATACCGCCAAAATTCAGACAGGAAAACGAAATAGTTCTGGAAATATTCACGCCTCCATACGATCACAAATAAATAATACAAGTTTATCGCACAGTCAACCAAGTCATAGTAATGTATGAGCCGTTGCGAATTGCGTTTCGAGAAGATTGTTTCAAAACTAGGAACTTATAGTTCATTAAACACGATGTCGAATGGCATTTGTGTGGTGAAGTAATAGTTATGTTGAGATGGTGCAATTTGCTGGTCAGATGTTTGATTTGTGGCATCGTTTACGAGCTTCTGCTTGATAAACTCAATGTAAGTACCTACAATGTAAGCGCCAATAGTAACTTTAGTATTAAAAGGCTACCAATATCTATCGAAATCATCGCGTCTATCCCAAGTTGTCATATTGAAGTCAACATTGAAGATTTTTATTGGCAAATGACAGACGTGGCGAGAAAGGTCAGCTGATTATGTTTACATTTACATACTGATGATTTTTACGTACCTATATCTATATCTATACTAATATTATAAAGAGGAAAGATTTGTACCTATTTTTGTATGTTTGTATGTTTGTAATGAATAGGCTCAAAAAGTACTGGGCCGATCTGGATGAAATTTGGAACATAGATAGATTATAGTCTGGAATAACACATAGGCTACTTTTTATCCCGGAAAATTGCGTGATTCCCGCGGGATAGCGATAAACGAATTCTACGCAGACGAAGTTGCGGGCAACTGCTAGTAACTTATATTTGAAAGAAAACCTATGAAATTTATGTCAAAATCTATGGTTATAGAAACTCACACAGAACTTAATACCTCTCAGAAACACGGTAATAGCCTGAAGTTTTTGTCAGTATATTTACAATAAAACAAACCAGACATTGACCCCTGTCTCTGATAGAAAGTGCAGATGATGTCAGAGGCGTAAATCACTGGTTCAGCAACTATAATCGTATTATTGATTTTTTACGTGTTGTCTTTAAATTATTGATTTTTTACGTGTTGTCTTTACAACAAAACATGTGAGACCATCTAATTTTAAGACCTGTTTGTACACCATGTTTTATGTAAAATAAAGAATTTGATTGATTGATTGATTGATTGATCGATAACGGCACTAATTAAATAGCTCTTCGTATACTGGTCGAGCTTTTAGTTATTTTTTTGATTAATCGATGATCAATAAGATTGATTTTGGTCAATCATATTAACTATTCTACTTTGGAACGATCATGGACTAAAGTGACTCATTGTTGAAAAGTGCAGCTGAGATCAAAGGTGTAACTCACTGGTTCAGTAGCAGCTATTCTGACCTTAAAGAACTTTAGGCGTGACATAATGTGATGCTATAATTAAGTAATTAATAACTTTATTCAATTTAAACCACTTGAGAAGTAGTTTTACGGTATTTATTTGTTAATTAATATGACTGATTTCGACAAACTAAGTTTTAAGATGGAGCCCCATTATTATCCCACGCGCAATGTAAACCTAAAAAACATAACTCTTTATATACTGACTAACCTTCCGTCCGCAGCTTCGCCCGCGGTAAATTAATTTTCCCGTAGGAAAAGGTATTTTCCCGCGGTAAAGAGTAGCCTATGTCACTCAGTGATAATGTAGCTTTCTAACGGCAAAAGAATTTTTGAAATTGGTCCAGTAGTTTCGGAACCTATTCAATGCAAACAAACAAACAAACAAATTTTTCCTCTTTATAATATTAGTATAGATGTACTAAAAATACTTAAATTAGTAACTGATTAGGTTCTATCAACACCACGTGGAAATACTAAATAGGGGTTTAAATTATCGTAGGTACCGTTAACCGGGGTGACTTTGGTAATTTTGAGGCCACTTTGATCGTTTTAAAATTGCTATAAAATCGATATTGTCCATATGCGGCGAATGTTTGGCATGTAGACGCAAAGGCGATCGATGAAGACATCGATTGGGAGCAGTAAACACAAATAAAAATTAATGATTTCGTCATTATAACTACTTTTTAAAGTCACTACGTAAATCAAAGTCACCCTGGTTTACGGTACTAATTTAATAGAAACAAATTAAGTACGTATGCGTAGTTACGTATGTATTGCAATACGCAGGTTTTACGATACTGTTACGTTTTAACGAGGGATCATAATATTGTAATCGCTAATGGTTAAATCCTCATTCAGGAGCTGCTATTTACTATTTACCATGAAGGTAACTTAAATGTTAATTTAAGTTATAAATTGTTTAAACTTGTTAGAAAATGTTTTAACTTAATTTGTTGAAAATTTGTATCAACCACCGTAGCCATCAGTACCAAATTTCAAGACAATTTAACCACTAGAACTGGGTCTAGTTTCACTCACAAAAGTTGACCCAAGCATTAATGAAAAACAAGGGCTTACAACCAAGGCTCAAGGGCCCTGACGACTTAATGCAATTCAATTCCGAACTAAATTTGGATCGCTCGCTGTCATTTCCATACTAGAAGTGTCAAAAATGACAGCTTAAACGTAAAATTGAATCGGAATTGAATTGCATGGTAGGGCCCCTGGTCAAGTTAAAAGCTTGTAAAAATGTAATTTATATGGTTGAATACATTTTTTTTTTTGCTTATTGTATCGTTTTCAACTAATCATTCTTCTTGTATTATTCCAGACAATTTAATTTTGTACGTCTATTTTAGGTAGAAAGTGGAGATTCTGTCTAGCTTTAAGATCATTTATGTATCTACACCTGCTTTCGACAAATAAATTATTCTTATTCTTATTCTTATCATGAAAATTAACACGTGCTTATCCCAAATATCAAGTCAGTAAGACCATTAAAGTGGTTGAAAATTTATTTGCAAATTTGGGGGAGAACTTGCCAAACTAAAAGGGTATTTGGTTTAGGGTATAGGCTATGTATTTACATTTGAAATTTGCCATGAGCTTTTCGGTGAAGGAAAACATCGTGAGGAAACCTTGCACACATCTGCGAAGAAATTCAATGGTGCGTGTTAAGTTCCCAATCCGCACTGGGCGCGCGTGGGAACTATAGCCCAAACCCTCCAATACACGGAAGAGGCCTATGCCATGAGGCACGCCGAATTACGCGACAATTTAATAATAAAACAACAACAACAACAAAAATGGAATTGTAGCGAATTCGGAATAAAAAGGCTATATTATTATTATTACAGGCTATGTTTACTGCACTACATTCCTAATAGTATTTTTTAATTGCGGCTGTACCTGTTTTTCCCCTATAAAGAAAATAATAAATAATAAAAAATACCCATACAATATATATAGTTGAGGTAAGATTGATTATATATATTTTATTTATCTTTCAAGCCGGCCGGACTTGATTTGATTTCCATATCCGCTAATAGCTTTTACTGATAACGCGATCAGTCATTAGAAAGTGTACCTGTAAGATTGCATTTGAAATCTAGCTGTGACTTTGAATATTAATGTATTCGGCACTAATTGTTATGTTGATGGTAGATACCCGATTAAATGATTTTGAGACTAAAACCTTAATTGGATAGGTACCTAAATGAATCACATAAGATTGTATCTCTCGTTTATATATATCTTCCCGTGTCCTAATTTTTCATAGGCTGGTAACATTATCAATGAAAATGGAAATGTGCAGACTTTAACTGTTAACAAAACATAGTAACATGGTTTAAATATAAGTTCTTTATTAATATTATGCATCAAACTAATTGAAATTTAATTTTGTTCTGAACACAATTTGAATCAGGTCATTTAAATCCTCTTTTTCTATAGTTTTTAGCAATGCACAAATTCTAAATTCATACTCCTGTGTCTAGTAACTATAAGGTACTAGCAGTTCTAGTATTGTAAAATTAGGTACTCGTAGTTAGTTACTAGCGCTAAATAGTAACTAGTCTCAAGTACTAGTACTACAAGTACTAAATCTAATACCTAGTATTAGTACTGCTGTAAATGTTCTATTTATAAATAAACTAAATTATTTACCAGGGCAAACCACCGCATCCTGGGTCGGTGACGTCACTCGCCTTCTGTCAAAAGAAAACAAACCGTTTAGAGTCCGTCATCCGACACAACACAACACATCACAGAGCACACACGTACTGGGTCCGCGTATATGGCCGGTATACCGGTGAGAAGAGCAATGGTTTGGCGCACGAGTATGCCAGCTTCTTTTATACCTCGGAAATGTTAAGATGCGCCCGCGACGGTGTTCGGTCAGAAAGCACTAGCGGTGTGAGCGCAGACGCGGTGCGACCAAATAAAGTGCACACTTTCACTGGAGTGCAAAAAATAAATTTGGCGACTGCGATTTTTTACCGGGTGTTTTATTTTGGTAGTCTGTTTGTGTTTGTTAAAAACAAAAGAAAAATTTGGCGACTGCGATTTTTAACTATTTTTCTTGTTTAGTTTTTATTTTTTAATTCTCAAAACTTTGAACATTGACATAGAACAATGTGTTATTGTACAAAAAACACAAGAAATTGTCATGTAAGTAGCCGTCATTCGTAAATAAATTCAAACCAATCACCCACCTGGACTGGTTAAAATCCGTTTTGCAAGATTTTACCACAATCTAGTTGTATTAACAGTTCTCATTGGGCTATGTATTTAATATTTTTTTCGATATCTCATTTATGTCATCTAAAAATCACAGCAATCGTTTATTGTGTTTACATATTTGTAATGCGTTTAAGAAGGTTACATGCTCATTGTTTTTTTGAATAAGATCTGACGTCATTTTACTTCTTCTCGCACCATAGTTCAGTGAACGATGCACGCGGTGTCAGAGGCGCTTTCGATTTATTTGCATAAAGTTGGCCCAGACGGCTGTTTTGCGTTTAGTAAACAGTCAGTAACCAATGAAGCCCAACTGCCTTGTAAATTAGTTGATAGTTGCCGCCACTGTGCTCTGTTGATTGATTCTTGAAAGATAAATAACACGTAAGTAGGTCATGACAAAAACATTTCAAAAAGACAACATTTCAAGAACTTTTTAAAAGACAGCTGGCGTGGTTACTGATTTATCCATGGAATTATAAAAAGTTTCCGAAAGAATAACCGCAAAAAAGAACAATCGAAATCATAAAAACAGCTTGAAAGTAAAGAAGCACCTTCTTCTAGGTGTCGTTTTGAGTTACCACAGATTTGCCTATCATATTAGTAAGTAACTATTATCTTTATCTTTTTCTTTGACTACATAGTCATTGTCTACGGTAACGTTCTTTATTCAATGCAAGTCCAAGTATTGACACTTACCTAACTGTTTCATTAATTACTAGCTTCTGCCCGCGACTTCATTTGCGTAGAATTATACATATTTAAACCTTCCTTTTGAATCACTCTATAAAAAAAACCGCATCAAAACCCGTTGCGTATTTTTAAAGATATAATCATACTTAGGGACAGACAGTCAGCGGAAAACGACTTTGTTTTATACTATGTAGTGACTAGCGGTTTCGTTTATGTCTATCCTGCCGCTTATCTCTGTTTGTCTGTTACCTTGTCACGCCTAAACTGCTAGAGCGATTTAGTTGAAATTTGGTACACAGATAGTTTGAGTCCCGGGGAAGGACATAGGCATTTTATCTCGCATAATTACATATTTCCCCTGGGATAGCGGTAAGCTACTTCTGCGCAAACGGAGTCGCGGGCAACAGCTAGTATAGAATATTTTGTATCGCATTCTACTTTCAATTTGTCTTCCATGCTGGTCCGGGAGCAAAGAAAAAACATAGAATGTACCAGTTGCTTCTCTTCCCGCGCGGGTGGTAAAAGCCCATCGAGGGATTGGGCGAAGATCATAGGAATCATGTTATAGGCGATGCGGCTAGCAACCCATCACTACTTTGATTCCATTTTTTGCCATCTATACGCCCACAATCTTGCTAATCGTGGCCTAGGTCTTGCCACCTTAGGCTCTGTCTACCCCGTAAGGGATAAAGACGTGATTTGTGTATGTATGTGTATGTATTCTACTTTCAAACCATGTATTTCATATTTTAAGCTTAGGTTTAATAATCTTTTACACTAAATAAAGACTTGGGGCCTGTTTCAGTTATCTTAAGTGTGAGTTATGTATGAATACATGCCTATTTATTAGGTACTACCAAACAGACAGACTTGATAGATAAGGGGGCGTCCATTAATTACGTGAGGCATTTTTAAGGATTTTTTAACACCCCCTCCCCCCTTGGTGAGATGTCGTAAGATTTTTCTCGACCAACTCCCCCCACCCCAATCTCACGTGACATTTTTCAAAACTTGTACTTTGGGTACAAAAGTATTGGATTTATAGACAAATATAATTGTGTCAGATTTTATTCAAGATACGTTTTTTACTTTAATTTAACGTAATTTTCACGCAGTTTTACACCATTTTCTGCTAAAAAACCCCCTCTCCCCCAAGTGAGATTAGTAAGAGTCGGCTCGACCCCCCCCCCCCCCCCCCCCCCCCCGCCCTTAAATACCTCACGTAATTAATGGACGCCCCCTAACTGACACGTAAGATAACTGGAATTTAACAGACAGTGATGAAACAGGCCCTTAGGATTCTAATCATGTGGTCCTATCCAATCACACAACAGGTCATAGGTCGACATCTAGCATAATATCACAGATACCGACATCTAATTTTGCGCAGTTCCTGGCTTCCCACTAATGTGGCAAAAGCTGAAGTGATTAATTTATGCCCTTTGACCCCTCGACGTTTCATAGATTGTGCACCACGTATATACTAGTTAGTTACTACCGGCGACTTTGTCTGCTAATAATACATTTATCGCCATCCCGTGGAAACTGTCAGTATCTAATTTTTGTAGGAGATATGCTTAGATATTCTGCCATGCTCGTCTGGGAGTAAAGAAAAAATTTAGAATTTGCCAGTTGCTTCTCTTCCCACGCAGATGGTAAAAGCCCATCGAGGGAATGGGCTAAAGTCTTAGGAATCATGTTATAGGCGATGCGGCTAGCAACCCATCACTATTTTGATTTCCATACATACATACATAAATCACGTCCCCGTCCCTTACGGAGTAGACAGAGCCCAAGGTAACAAGACCTAAAGACCACGTTTAGCATGTTACCGCTCTGTCTACCCTGTGGATAAAGACGTGATATATGTATGTATGAGTATGTAGGTATGTATGTATATACTTAGAGCACAAACTTACCTTTGATTGTCCGTGATCATGATATCTGAATCGATCGGTGCGGATCCAATCTTCAGATTAGGGGGTGGCCATCTAACTGCCGAAGGCTGAAATTAGGTCAAGCGCGCTAAGCTACTTACTTGGGTAATCTACCTATGCTCAGAGTTGCCATATCCAATTTTTTTTGGGGATTTTCCAAATTTATTTTAATTTTTAACCTAAGTTTTATTTTATTAAGTTATTTTTAAGAACACCTTAGTTTAAATTTTGTAAATGATTACAAAAGTATTGATTACAATACTTTTGTAATCATTTACAAAATAAAATACGTCTATGACATGTCTAACTAGCTTTTACCCGCGGCTTTGTTCGCGTGAACCATCGGGGATCAAAATCAGAGGATTCAATTTTATTTAATCCGCGAAGAGTTAACAAAAATATCTTAACAGTTGGTATGACTGTTTTCCGGCACTTAACTGTAAGTATAATTGCCAATTATATTGATCGTTTGAGTTTTTAAATTAACCTTTGATTTTCTTTTAATTCGCCAATTTAAGCTTAATAAGTATTGTCACAGAAACGAATCTAACAACATTACTACACAAGTGCTGGGAAAATCTATGTCAAGGTCACCCATTATGTGCAAATTCGCCAATATTTCAATAACTTACATACATGTATTCATACTTCAAAATAATATTCATATCCAAAAATACAGCCTAATGCCTCAAAAGATAAAGTAGGTCACTTCATCATTCTCATAGCTCGATACACATAGTACTCATGACGGGAGAAGGCAACATTTTTTCCTCTAATAATAAAATAAACAAGCTTAGTAATATCAGGTATAACATTGGTAATGCGAAACATTTAGTCGTGTGTGCGTTTAGTATTTTTGCGTGGCAAACGGATTATGACATGAGTGAAGACGTGTACAGAGCTTTTAGTATCGGCAGCACCACTAGCGACACATATAGTTCTCATCGGTTTCGACGATTGTAACCCTGACTAATAATAAGCAAAATCACAATTAAGTACTTAAATATGTCTGTCCATGTTTGCTAAACGTGTAGAACCGGCGTCATAGTATTTGACATTTCAATGCAAACGCGTTCGAGACCTTTATTGCGATAAAAAACTTACACTAAGTGTGCTATAGGTACGTTTAGATCTTCATCCCTGCTAAAATTGTCAGTCTAATCTAATTGAGCAAAGATAACTCTAAAGGCAACTCCCTTAGTAAGCGCTTCGTGGCTGGATACAAGTCCCAACACATCAGAGTTAATCGAAATTCAGAAACAATGCCAGGAGTTCCCATAGCTGCGCCGGCGCTGGTGAAATTGCCCGTGCAACAAAAGGCGTTATGCAACCGTAAACACTAGAAATTAATAAGATGAAACAAATGCACTGAGATAAACATTGAAATCCGCTAATAACACCTCTCACGGACATAATAACAAGGAACGTCTTATTAACGTTATTATTTGTAATGAAAAGTTAAAACACGGCAGACACATTAATACTTTATGTAGTCTTTAGTCTTGGGAAGTGTCGGAGAAGTTATTAAAGACAAACGCTTAAAAATACATGTAAATATGAACCTACGTTACGTTATTCTTGCTAAGAGACAGATTAGGATTCCCATTTTGTATGGCAATGATCTTTTTAGTAAAATGAAACAGCAGCAGTGGCGTTGGGTGGTAATTTTCGTTAGGCAATCCAGAGCAAAAAATCGCCTATCTTAAAGCGGCGACTAAAATAAGAGCGAGATAGAGAAGTTTGGCAGAGGACCCCGGTGGGAATTTAGAGGACGACACGCCACTGTTAGGCAGCCGATCCCTAACATGGAAAATGCGTCAAGCGGATCTCTCGGTACTAGTATCATCTCGCTTTATTTTGTACTAGCTGTTGCCCGCAACTTCGCCTGCATAGAATTCGTTTATCGCTATCCCGCAGGAATTTCGCAATTTTCCGGGATAAAAAGTAACCTATATGTTACTCCAGACTATAATCTATGTATGTTCCAAGTTTCATCCAGATCTGTCCAGCCGTTCTGGCGTGAAAGAGTAACAAACATCCAAACATTCTCACAAACTTTCACGTTTATAATATTAGTAGGATGTGAGAAAACACAACACACAATACATACATACCCCGGCCAAAGCTTTACTTTTCGGATTTATCTAAGTGTTCTAATTTTCAGTGTCGTTTAGAAATACATACATACATAAATCAATCCTTTATCCCTTACGTGGTAGACAGAGCTTAAGGTGACAAGACATGAAGGTCACGTTTAGCACGATTTAATAAAATCAAATATAGTGTATTGGGGTAAATTAAAAAATGGGGGAATTTTGAAACTCGTGGATATTCACTAAACGGGGAACAATTCCACAATCTGGCAACGCTTATCTAGAAGCCAAAGACATTGGAGCTTCTAGGTAAGCGTTGCTAGATTTTAAAAATTCCCCCAATTTCGAATTGACCCCAATGCACCTTATAATAAAATATCTGTTCTGGAGTTTATCGCGAACATACAGACAGACGGAGATCTTTGTTTTATTATTAGTACCTATTACCCGGATGATCGATTTTTGTACGTTATCTAAAAATGAAACATAGCTAGATCGATTTATCGCCCCCAAACACCCTGCATACCAAATTTCATGAACAAATATAGGTATATATACATGTGAAAGAATAGCTCGTTTAAAGGTATTAGATAGATAGATAGATTCAGTGATGCATGACGCTGGTGTGAATGACACTAATGTTGTTGTTTTTAAAATTCATTCCGCAAGGGAATAGGCGAGGGTTTTAAACCATACAGCCAAGTCTTCATTATAGTAGTTTCTCTTCATGGTAGTTTTTTTGTAAGGCCGAAGCCAAGTCTTAAGTCAGTGATGTCTTCAAATTTGAAGTTGTAAAGGCTTTTTAGCCTCGTCTTTAGTGGTAAAATCCGAGTAGAGTCAATTCAGGGTATAAAGTACAAATCCGAGTATTTTGTCAATTCCAAGTGATGTGTCAATTCCGGTTTACGGTATTACGATTGTTATCTGATGTCAATCTTTATTACGCACTTCACTTTAAAACCATCGCGCCGAAAGTGTAAGGTATTGTTCAGACTTACGCAACGTCATAATACAAGTGTATTAAATTCAATCATTTAGCTAAATCTATGTTATTAGGACCACAAAAGCTACTCTAAATTGCTCAATAACTTATGAATATTTTAAAAGATAATAAGGCGTTCGAACGTTCCGAAGATCATCGTTGATCAACAGATGTGGGTAGACTGTCGCAATCGCATTAATTATATGCTCTCGATGTGCCAGGCAGACGCCATTAAATTATAAAAAAATAACAAAGAGGTGGGTTTGATGGATAATGGGTTGCCAACATCGCGATGGAATCATTATTCAGTGATGAGCACACTTATTACCATCTCAAATGATACGAGTATGTCAAAATAGACCGTAAATCAGTACCTAAGTAATCTTCTTATTCAATCACTTATACAGGCCGTAACTTGAATAAATCCATGCCAGCATTCTAAAGCATGTTTAAATGTTTTCAAACTACTTAGATTGTTTAAGAAAAAACGTGGTAAACCAATAACTGCATTTTAGGTGTTATGAAGATATCATTGGAAGTTCATATTTGACTTGCAAAAACACACACAGAGTACGTACAAGTACGTACGACAATGAAAAGTACACTTAAGTAAATTAATTGAAACTCTCCCACTTTCGACAAACTACTTGAACATGGCAACTATTTCTTTTTTCAACCGTCTTCAACTACTTCACGTGATTTTTTTTCTTTGCTTTGGAAAACGTTTGCGTTTGAAAGCTCTCAAACTCATAAATATTCAACTCTGAGTCAGAATATTATTTACAAAATTTTCAAATGCGATAATCAAATCATTCCATATCCATCCACCCGTCCATCTCCTTTCTACGTCCCACGGCTGGGCACAGGCCTCCTCTCTAAATTAGAGGGCGTTTCATATTGCAAGCGAATAAACAACATCCCATAGACGTCTGTGCTCGTTGTAATATTTATTTACCCACCGCGTGTGAAATGAGAAGCTAAATATTTGCGCTACATACTCTCCTTGAAACGAATTGTTGACAAGCATCTTTCAATCATGTAATGAATAAATCATTTTATAATTTTGTAATTATGCGTATAATTTAACATATGATTTAAGAAATTTACCGGTTTAACACTTTTGCATCTAGGAAGTTGAATAACCATATGAATTAAAGTTTCCGCTCAAAAGATCTTAACATAACATAGATATGTGGTTTTAATAAAAATAATTGTTTATTTTTAAAATTAAGTACTTGCATATTTGTGCAAGGTACAATTTACAATAAATAGTTATACATACATACATTTTCAGTCCCGGGAAAGGACAGAGGATATATAGTTTTTATCCCAGAAAATAGCATAGTTAAAGCGGGAAAGCGATAAGCGAATTCTCCGCAGACGGTTGTCGCGGGCAACAGCGAATACTTCATAAATCGCACCCTTCGTGGAAGAAAGACGTAAGTCCTGTAGAGCCTTAATAGGACTTACGTCTTTCTTCCACGAAGTGTGCGAAATCATTGCTTGAGTTTATAAACTACTGTGGAACTCGTCGTTTTTGACTCGAAGCGGCTCTTTGCATCACTGCTTTGCCTTGCCTACTCGTAATTAATAGAATATTGCAACCAAATGGCAATTAAAACAATTAATGATATCATATAACTTGCCACACCGCCATCTGTGACAAACTCAACTTCAAAGTTTTGCAATTTTGCAAGTTAAGACTTATGCATTTGGGTCAATTGCATGTATTTTCTTATAGAGAAGAAGTTCAGCCATTCGGCTAGACATTACATACATATAGTTTAAAATATCCAACTATTTAACTTTAACTCAGAGACGTTAGTTAGTTAGATCAGTTTAACCTCTCCCAAAAACCCGTTCATAGCAAATTTCATCAAAGTGGAGCCCTTTTCGAGATCTTAAAACATGTACAGTTAAAAATAACTAGCGCTAATAGTGAGTGCACTTTTTATCTCGAAGCCATCTGCTTTCAACTGAGTTCTGAAGCATACCAAGGGTCGACGGGACTGGGGAAAGCGAATTAAAGCCAGAAGATACGCGTCCCTGTCCGCCACTGCTCTATCTAACCGACAGAGTTAACTCATTAATTGTATTTCCTCTCTGAAAGAATTTTTCCCAAAAACAGCTAATAATATTAGCTGTTCAGTCGTCAATTGTGTCCATGGGATGATTGCTTTCCATTAGGCGATAAGCACGCTTGTTTTCCCCCTATCACATTAAAAAACAGCGATTTTGAAGCAATATTTTTTTACTATAACATTTAAAAAAAAACGAGAATTTATGACGTCATAATTTTAAAAATAAGGAATATTTCTTATGTAATTTAGTCTAAAAAGTATTTTTCAACGGTCGGCTTTTGGGCATGTAGTGAAATTATTATGTATTACCTACATACTTAGTAGATGACCGAATGGCCCCATTACGCAGCGTACTCAGTGAAGAGGCAAAATTGCTCCGCAAACATGCAATATTTAGAAGAGCAATGGAGTAACTGCTAACTTAAATGGTATTAGTTCATCCGCGAGGTTGTCTGCAGCTTTAGAGTCCACACCACACCGGTCCGAAAAAGACGCTGACGGTGCGCTTACACAAGAAAACGTATGAAAAGACGGTGAGGAAACGCCTTCGATACGTCACTGCGTATACGCGGCGTTGTGACCGGGCCTTTAAAGGACTTTAGACATTTGACATCGATGAACCAAAAAAAATTTTCCTTGCTACTCCGCTACTTACACGAGCTTACTACTTACGCTGCTTTGGGTAGCGGAGTAGCAAGGTATACATTTTTTTGTTCATTGAAATGGACCACCGCAAGGTAACGCCTGATTCAATAAAATATTTGACATCAATCAGACATATTTATGATTTTTTAAATTGCTTCAGTTAAAGCTTATTCATGTAACAAAACAATCAATATTAAAAAAAATACTTAAAAAAAGTCCGATATGTAACTTATCAAAGATTTTGTCTCTTTCCCTTTCTAGATAAACAGAATTTAAAATGGAGTTTATATGGGCGTAGTGGTTTATGACGTCACAAGTCATGTCGGTGTTTTCTTTCTAGTCACTGAGTAATTAGTACTTTTTAAATTCGTATATTTTCTGTATTTCTTGACCGATATTTACTCTTAATTTCACTTTTGGTAATGTTTTTATGTAATGTGATGGTCAACGGCTAAACATACGTAAGTAAATAAACAAGTACCTACTTAAGTACATTATTAAACTTCCTTCGAAAACGACTTCTAGTCTAAATGCATTAAGCCACTGGTTTGCATTTAGTAGAAAACACAGCCAAGTCGCTATGTTACTGTTAAAATACTTGGGAGTTACAGTTCTGATATGTGTTTCGCATTTTAAAATATGGGTTCTACGAACTACCTATTTTTATGTGAATCACTTTAGCTATGTAATAAGTAGTAAGTATATCAAAGCTCTACACATCATGTACTAATTTCAAGCCAATCGGATCATTGGGATTAGGGAATAATTTAGTTGTTATATTTGATTGCATTATTACAAATTTAAGATGTTATGGTGTAAAAGTAAATTTCGGTTCTTTAAAAGGTAAAAGACTGCTTAGATCCATGGCTAGCATGGAGCCTATGTGAGTTTTTTATATCAAGTATTCCGAAAATTATTATTTTTCGTATAGGAGTCCCGTTTCACTATTAAAAACGTATGTGAAAATCACGAACATTTAATTTGACACAAACTTCTAAAGTAGTACGAGTAAAACGTAGACAAATAAAAATTTAAGAACAGGTACTAATTCTGACATAAATTCATTTCAACAACACTAACGATTAATGATAGTCGTTTTTTCTGACACGTGTCATAATATCACGTGATATTCTACATTATAAATAATGTAAACATGACAGCGTAAAAGCGACGCAAAGAGCCGTGTTATGAGCGACGACAAATAATGATAATTTATGAACGTGGCTTTAAACAAGTCTTCTGAATTTCGAAATTATTTTTGATAGTATGGTTGCGTTACACACACATACATTCCATTTATTAATTATCGCATGCTCTTAGCATCTTAATAATGCAGTAGATCACAGTGACCACTTAATTGGACCGTCACACGAATTGTATTAATTATAACTTGGCCCCACTTTGATTGAAGTTTCAAAATTAATGCAAGACTTCAGGAAGTAGACTAACTTGCAAAATAATAAGCAGTTGTGAAAAATGAAGATTACTATTCATATTCAGACCGAAGCCAATTGAAATGGCAGTTTGAAAGGAGTTTGACGTTTATTAAGAAGTATGATAATCTTGTTTATGTAACCGCATAAGATGCTCAAGAGTTTGAAATGATAATCATCGCTATATTATGTCGCGTAGTTAACAACTATACAGACAATAGTCTGATCGCAGAAAATGTTAATGTGATACAAATTCTTCTGAATGTTTAATACTAAAATGTAATATTTAAAGATACTTTGTAATATTACTAGCACTTTTATGATTGACAAATGTGTCTTTATGATTGCCACAAGTTTAACCAAAGATGGTGAAAATTTATCTATGTATCCATACTAATATTATTATTATAAACGCTAAAGTGTCTGTCCGTCTGTTACCTCTTCACGCTTCAACGACTGAGCCGATTTTGTTGTTATTTGGTATAGTGATAGTTTTAGTTCTGGTAAAGGAAATAGGATACTTTTTGTCGCTATACCTAATCTCAAGATAAGCAAATTCTGCGCGGATGGAGTCGCGAGCAACAGCTAGCAATCTGTCTGTATAAAAGCGCCGGCGCAAACCAAATGCGTGCTGTTAAAATCCGATTGCTTGCATAGAATCTCCCTTAGCGTCCAAAGTTCGAGGTTGGCTCAATATGAGCACCCTTTGGCATGCTAAGAAAAATGCCCCTTGCTGAGCTGCCCGTATGGCGGCTCGCCCTCTCTGCGCTGGCGTAGGTATGCATGCGCGTGACTACGCATCTGGTCTGGCATCTATCTCATAGTTTCATACATTACAACTGGTGCGTAGGTACGCGGCACGCATTTGGTGTGCGCCGGCCTTAAATAAAATGAATCATTAAATGTGTTGCTAAACGCACAACTCGCAAATACATTATATACATACATAAATGAATGTATTCATCTCGCAAAACTCGCAAATGAGTGGACCAAATAACATAATCTTTTTTGCGTTAACTACCTGTGGCTTTAGTGTCAAAAAACTCAGTTTTGCTTATTTTTCAGAATTGGTGTGTAAATATTAAATTGAAACCTATATTTTCTAGTATGTTTACACAAGTGAGATCAACTGTATAGAGCATACCGCCGAATAAAGACAAACCGTAGTTAAATTTTATGGATCTTGACATTCACATTTCTTATTGTATATCCATGACGAATTAAAAGAAATACATGTCAATCGACGCATAGATTTTTACTTTGTCTAGCGATAAGACCCTGGTTACTTTTTAGGGTTCCGCGAGTTATAACCGTAAATTTTGCAGAGTGGGCGTGATGTTCAGCAGCTACCTTCCCATTACATACATAAATTACTTCTATATCCCTTACAGGATACATAAAGCCTAAGATAACAAATGGTTGCTAGCCGCATCGCCTATAACATGATTCCTAAGATTTTTCCCCGTTCCCTCGATGGGCTTTTACCTTCTGCACGGAAAGAGAAGCAATAACTGGTACATTATATGTTTGTTCTTTGCTACCAGGTCATCATGGAAGCGTCCACATTAGGGTTTTATATTGGTACATTATCACAATGGGACGAAACGTAGGAATAGTGACTGTGACCTACTGCAACAGCCATTTTTCCGTGCATCTGTCCTAATTTAAATGGCGCTATCATGCAATTACAATATAGACATTTTAGTAAAAATAATTTAAATAAGTAAACACATCGGGTTGCATGTGTACCTAACACGGCCAAAGTGATACAGAATCCGCTATTAGCAAATCCAGCTCGCGCTTACCGCTTTTTACTTTCAACACCGCATCTGAAAAAAATACTGGAACAAATTTTATTACCGAAACTTAACTAACACAGGCATCCGTGTGTTATAAAACTAAAAAACACACACTGCCGGAACTGTGAGCTGATGGACGATACTGTCGTTTTTGCGATGTTACTACGATTGTGTGGTTCAGCCATTTCCACCTGGCATTACGTAAAGGTAAAGTGTGCGCAAGAAAAGATCAGGAGGGCGTAACATAAATTAGTTTTGTTGTAACCTATGCCTACGTGTATTGTTGCCGTGATAATTTGCTCTATGCATTACACATTTTTGTAACTTGTAACAGATAAGATTGAGATGATGTGTCCAGTCCCACGACCCAGTAGCTTGCCGGGTCTGCGTGGATACCATGGTACAAGAGTTACAGATATGTGCCCCCCTCTCGGCCTAGTAGGCTATATAGCTTGGGACTATACATTTGGGCACTCTTTGCTTTGAGTGACTGAGAGCTATACGTCTAGCGTTTTGTTTTGACATTAAACTCTGTCTACCCCCGTTGCATCTTCTCGCCGTTATTTTTCCAGTATCTTAACCCATTAGATGTAGCTTAAATATTTGTTCGTTTCAGAGAAGTTTGGATTTTTTAATGAGCTTCCTGCATCATGGATTGTGGGGTATTTGAGATAGTTTTTGTTAAGTAAACTGACCAGCGAACTCCTACGCATCTGATGGAAAATTGAATGATACCAAATGTGTAACTCACTGGTTCAGTAATAACCTATTCACTCTATCCTTGAAAAGCCAAAGGTTTTTCTAAGCCGGAAATACAGACGACTCGAGTAAAGAAAATGTAAAAGATAAAGCTGTTTCGATTTTTCCTTCGAAAAGTTTCGAGGTTTGTTTTTTATCCGAGACGCGTTTGATTCTTTAGATATAGCTGTAGATATAATTTTTAGATAAATGAAACTAATTTCATAGGATGCTCAAAAGGCTGTTTAAAATACGATACTACTTACTTTCAGTCAAATATCTGCGGGCAACGACCCCGAATGCTCCGATGACCAACAAAGAGCGCAATAACACTTGTATTTGCACACCGACCGTTAACTTGGATACCTCTTATATCTATTGCTGTAGGGTTGGCAATGATTGCGGTGAAATGCAAATTAAGTCTAGGTATTCAATAGACGAACCATTGTCATTGCCAAGAGAAAGGCTGATCTTGTTGACATTTGATGCTGAGGTAACAATGATACTGGGCCATTCCAACCTTAAACGCTTCGAACGGATGGATCTCACGTAGATTAAGACCAAATATTTGTCAAATTACGTAAATATTAACTGCGTTACTCACAAAACATCTGCAAAAACTTAAACAAATGCTAACTTGTTTGGGCTAACACAAAATACTTAAACACGTCCTAGACACGTCTACAGTGATAGTTTTCTATGAATTGATACTTAAATACTTTTCTACGGTAGTCTAAGGATTTGTAGTAACACAGATAGTGTTCCGTGTGTTACAAATTAATAGCAGCTCATAATATGTCGCCTTTTGGCTGACGCGCAAGTAGGTAGCTAGCGCCGGTGACGATATCCGTGTTCTGCATCGCGCTATGGAATATAACCTTCAACTCTCTACCTTCGTACTTCTTTCCCCTGCATGAAGAGAGTGGACTCTCCTCACAAAAACATAGTAGATAACAGCAATTATCCAAGACCCAGCAGAGACAGAGACCCGTAACTTCACTAAATTAAGTAACGTGACTAAGATTTGTCTACTACGGAGTCTTCGTTCCGATATTTACGACCAAAACCAGACATTTATTCTTTCGTAATACGAAGATAAACTGGCGTTTAATGCTAACGTATAATTACTGCCATGTCGGCAATATCGTTAGCAAATTTTCACTTTTCTCGCGTCGTGTCATTCATCATGTATTCGGGTGTAATAACCGATGGCGTGTTTCACTGAATAATTCATGAGACCGCGATTATTTAAGAGACGCCGCGGTAAACCACTACCGATATTCGAAGCTTGTTGACTACTCGGTGTACTATTACTACTACTAACTTACTCCAAATCCTTCACAGTTAACTCTGCTAGGCTGTGGAATCGGTTACCGACCTCCATCAGGCTGCCTGCCTCCGTGGCGTCGTTCAGGGAAAGCTTGAGGAACATTTGGCTCACACTATCTCCTTAGATATTGTATATGTGTACTCTTATTATATTTTGTATGTATGCATGTGTGTAATGATATGTAGTTTATTTTATGTTTTGTTTATTGTATTTAGATATGTACGCTCTAAAGTGGCTTTCACTATCTGGAACCCTTTGTCGGTCCCTCGTTTAATGATCCTCTCATCTACTCAAAGGTTAACTGGTAGAGATCCCTTATAGGGATAAGTTCGCCTTTGTGAATATATTAATGTTATTTTTTTGTGAATTGTATCTGTTTCTTTATAGTTGTACAATAAAGCATTTAATTACATACTTACTTACTATTAGGTACTCGTACCTACGTTATGTGATAAAATTAAAAATTTCATAATACCAGTTAGTATAGACTTACAACAACAACTAGGTAGGCTTAATTATTGACAAAACTAGCTGAACTCCTAAATGTGTCATTTTAATCTGTCCCAGTATTTGGTTACGGTGACACAGTGCTAAAGTTTTGCTGCTTTTGAGCTTGAGCGTGCCTGTTAGGAGACGAAGAATATTTATCTCACGACATCTCCAGTTTATTCCGTGAAGTGACCATCCGGATAGCTACCATCTCACTCGCTAACCTGGGGGCTGATTTCTGAAACCACATGTGTGAAAATACCACTTGAAAGCGGTAAAGATCGTGCTGATTTTTAAATACGAGTAGCACAGAAGACAATCACTGCTCTCATTAATCTTGTGAACTATTCAAAACTTTGATTAGAGCTGTAGTTGTGAAGATATAATCTGATTTATACGACTTTCGAGTAGTTCTTTCGGGTGATGTGCTTTCAAAAATCGAGCCCCTGCCACCAAATTGGGCACCAAGCATCAGTGCTAGCGCCAGTGTTCCAACATGGACATTACAACATTCAGTCCAATCACTATCATGTGAGGAATTCTATCTAAGTCCTGTAGCCACACACACAAATCAGAACCCAGGGTAACAAGACCTGGTCACGTTTCCTTCCATCATCAGTACATCATCACGCCGTCTGTCTATCTATCCCTTATCTTTTTAATAGATAGAATAATGCAAGAGGAAGGTTTATATGTATAATTCTACGCAGACGAAGTCGCGGGCAGAAGCTAGTACTTAGTATAAACAGTCGCTTTCCGCTGTCTGTCTATCCCTACGTATGCTTAGATATTTAAAACTGCGCAACGGATTTTGATGCGATATTTTTAATAGATAGAGTTATTCAAAAGGAATATATACCGTATAGGTGGAAAGGGAAATCAAAATAGTGATGGGTTGCTAGCTGCATCGCCCATAACAAGATTCCTAAGACTTCCACCCATGAAATGAAATTAAATGAAATTAAATAGTTTCTTTTGCTTTGCCACTTCCTCGATGGGCTTTTACCATCTGCGCGGGAAGAGAAGCAACTGGTAAATTCTATGTTTTTTCTTTACTCCCAGACCAGAATAGAAGAAAATTTAATCATACTAACCGTAGCCTTAAGGTTTTGTTACCTTAGGCTCTGTCTGCCCCGTAAAGGATAAAGACGTGATATATGTAGGTATAATATACCATGCGAAGCCGGGGCGGGTCGCTAGTGTTATGTAAAAAACAATGATGGCTGTGCTGCAGCTGCGCTGTCACGTTTTTTACCCTCATTAGACTTCTGATTTACGCGCTAGATCATGGCCCCGTGTTCCGGAAGAGTCTTTACGCAACACAATCTCTAATGAGATGTAAGCTAATGAACGGATAGTTTTTAAGTATTCTCGATAACGTAACGCAAATCATGCGTATCAATTAACTTTAATTTCAACAATCGGGTCAAGTATCGAAAGTAAGTGACCCGAAATATCAAGATGACTTTTAAGGGCTTTTGATTTCGCAAACGGGAGAGTAAAAGGAATAAGTACGCGGGGAATAGATCAGTACAGCGATGTATGGTGTAAAAGTTCTCATTAAAACAAAAACACTTAAGCTAAGTTTGATGACGTGGTTGTACTATCGAACAAAGTAATTTCTGACCCACTATGGAACACTTTTACAGCAAATATCGTAGTGACGTGTACTGAGACACCGTTTTACGGTGGGTCAGAAATCAACTTGTCCGATATGCAGGAGCAGTTCAATCAAGAAAGCAAAGAGTTGGTACACATTGTTCTGGTCATCAAATCTTCAACGGGCGTCTGAAGTCAGCATATCCGGTGTCCTGGCTTTTACATCAACTAAGCTCAATATTTGACTTCAGAGTCCAGTACCGAGTAGGAAAAAGAGGACTGAAGACATGAAAGAGAAAAGTTCATTCTTGTATACTTCAGAAGGTCTTTGTGATCACATAACTTTATTCGTCTATATTTTTATGGTACCTATGTCAAAAGGAGATCGCGTAATATCTTTCCTTTTATGGTCTTATAATTATATCATTGCTTAACCAAAAGTAAAAAAAAGTCAAATTATTATTCTAGTTTTGCTTAACATTAAAGAACTACCTGTAAAGGGCCATCTACCGGCATTATCTCAAACTAAATACTACTTCCATATGGCCGTAAGCTCGCTGACCGTAGAGGCGTAGACGGAACAAATAGTTCGATGGAGCCTTTCTGATGAAAGTTAGGAAACTCTGCAAACAGTGCCATCTGTGTACTGCGTGCATGAAACTTTTAAAATGCAGTCAGAAAACTGTTAGACCACAAGCACGTGAAAGGTACCAGTTGTTAATTCAAGATCTACTTCATAGATTGCGCTTTAGTTGAGCAATTTCATTTAAGCTATGTCCTCTTACTTATGCATATTGCTATATGTATGCATATTGTCGATATTGTCTTGGGGTCTTAAAGGTTCACATTCTATTAATTTCGATTATTTCCCTTATTCCTTATTTCTAAACCCTTGACAGTTTTTTGTCATTGTCGCACATTTTCACGTATGCCTTTGCTAGGCACAGACAAAACATAAGTAAAATTTGCTAAGATGCAAATTGAATAACCTCCTCACGCACTACTTGAGTGTTATGTCTAAGGGGAGAATAGTAAGTTTAGGCCGGTGCAAGATCCGAGTTGTCTTTTACTCGTCATTGGCGAATTTCGACGGTACTCTAGCTCAACTTCGTATAAGAAAAAAATTTTGTGGTTATTACAATGTCGTCAAATTTCGTATACGGTTGAGTCAGAGTCGATTTGTTCTCCCAATGAACAAAACCATTTAAGACTGATCATGGGAATGCGAATAAGGGGTACCAATGCATCTACCTGGTGTTTGCAAGGTGAAAGCTGTAAGGTAGCTTCTTACAATTTTTACAACAAGGCTTTACACTAAACACTAAGTGTCACGTTTTTAAAAGTTGGTTCCATTTTCCACTGCCTCAGAAAAACTAACAAAACCCCAAAAAAAGTTACGAAAGGTTTGTTCTGTTGCTTCCGCTTGCAAATAATGCGGTGAATAAAATTGGTCACAAATAATTCAGTGGATAAGTTGTTACTAATTCGGTGAATAAATTGGACAAATGTTGGTTATGCTCGTGGTTTCTCGGTTTCGTGGTTGGCTTCATTCACGTTTAGTCAACCAATGGCTTCAATGTTTTGTAAGTAAAACGTGCTATTAAGATGAATGAGCCGGGATTCAAAAAACAGCACTGCATTCAACAGTTCATCACCTTTTTTAACATACTACATAGTACCGTGACATTCAAACATAGTGAAATAAACATATCACATGCGCATTAAAGTTCAGTGGTCGACAGGTTTTGGACTAATCCGTAGACCATCCTTAGGCTTATTGTACTATAATACAAGGCATCTTAGAATTCTTTTTTAATATTTCAGCAGCCGGTTTGCTCAGTTTAATTAAAACGCTCTCCTAAAGATTTCTCAGTGCAATTCTGGTTTCAAAAATATTCACCTTGTTGTTCAGTTGAGCTAACACAAACACAGCTAAGTATTTCGGATTTATATTCATGCTCAATATATTTAATTCGGCAGTACGCCATGCACAAAAATACACTTACCTACTAACTATGGTGTCTTTTGTGTATCAGCATAATTAGGTACAATTCCACCGCAATACTATAGCCATTAAATATAGACATTAAAATAATTTCGCGCTGGGAAGCACGAGTCATTATTTAATTACGATAAAATCTATATCGCATGGACTTACACCATTGATCTGAGACGAGACGAATTGGAGATTGCGTGTAGTCCTTTTACGTAATCTGGATCACTGACCACTCGTGACTGCAACGCGGAAACAAATTAGAATTACTATCGTTTAGACTGCCAGCTTACTCTTATACTGTCCATTCTGTATTCTTGGGACCAGTTGATTGTTTTGATAAATTGTTTTGATAAAAAACCGATGCCATTTTGTTAGCGTGTTATATCTACAGTGTCTATCATGGGTAGACAGTTTAAATGGTACATTCAGCATTGAAAGTACTTTAAATTAGCTTACTGTGACGTACGTAACACCATAGCGTAATAATAACAACTGAACAAGTAAGGTAACTCAGTCGTCTATAGACTGGACATGAACAACTACGCGGTGCGATGCGGGCAAGCTTGCCTTGCATCCATCCCAAAGCTAATTCACCTTCATAAACGTCGAGGCTGAGCTGGTCGTAGACAACACCGAGACAAAAAAGTCCACCCACTATTACAATTGTTATGTTATGGCAACGCCGCTTGTTTGTAAGAGCTAGTTAGATCTGTACTTTTAGATATTTTCTCTTTTAATGGGTTAATTTGTACTTTAGCTGATTTGCCGTATTTGGATGATTGTAACTAGGCAAGAGATATTCCATAAAGAAAAAACCTCATCATTATCTAATAATCTAATCCAGGAGTGGCCGATGTCGGAAAAGCGCTTAGTAACGTTATTTGAAATAGGTACCTACTCACCCGAATAGTCAGTCTAAACACCCCTGTCAAGATTTGTACCATAGGGTTAATTTATTGGTTTTCTAGCTAACGAATATTTGAATGCATTTCAGTTCTCCGTTTTTAGTGTTCTCATTTCTTTCATATTTTTTTTTAAGTTACGTATAATACGTTAGGTACTAGCTTCTGCCCACAACTTCGACTGCGTTGAAGTATACATATATATCTTCCTCTTAAGTCACTCTATTCAAAAAAACCGCATCAAAATCCGTTGCGTAGTTTTAAAGGTCTAAGCATTCATAGGGATAGACAGACAGCGGAAAGCGTCTTTGTTTTATTCTATTTAGTGATAACTAGAACGCGAGACTTTGCAGGGATGCTTAAACTAACTAACCTGACTGTTTATTTGGTAGATTGCACAGATCCAAACACCTTTAGTCATCAATGCCTGTTAAGCTGAAGTTAACTCGATATTTAAATTTGTTTTGTCTTTTTCTATTACTTTGTTTATTACCCAAGGTTAGAAAACATTTTTGTTAAACTGAACTAAACGGCAGACATAATAAACTCTTTTCAAATTTGCTGTTTTTCTTACTCTTGTACTCCTTACCTTTTACGTCACTCGCCTCATCCGAGTCATCTTCTGCAGCAACTATAATCCGAGGTCCCCCTGTATAATAGATTGTGGCTTCTTCATTACATTTTAGTCACTAATCTCTTACTGTGGTTTTATTGTGGACGCTGGACTTAATAGATATTGAATTAATTTACGTAAGTGCACTGTGGGCGGTTCATAGCCGTCTATGAAATAAGCTCTTTCAAACCGCATGACCAGTAATTCTCATTACACCAGATGAAAATTAAATTATTAATGGGTACAAAGAGTGAGTTGAATACTCTACAGCAGCTATACAATTTTACTAACTTAGTCAACAGTCTTAGTCACAGTTAAACAATAAACGTTATTCTATTCTATTCTATTCAAGTAATTTTAGCGTCAAGAAGTATATAGACAAACCGCGTAAAAGAGTCCTCGGCCGCGCGGTGCAGGGGCGTGGGGTAGGACGACCAAGGGGACCTCTCTCGGCCCCCGCTGTCCTGCCGCCCCGCACCCCTGCACCGCGCGGGCGAGGACTCATTTAAACGGTCGGTCTATAACAAACATATTTACCTACTAGCAAATTCAAATTTTGGCACTTTCAATAAGTATGTATGTCCCAGAGAAGCTTCTCAGTTTCTGATAGGAATAAAAGGTAGCTATAAATAATGTATTTTCTCGCACTTATGATACAGTTAGATAAACATAAGCTGAAAGGGAATTTGCGCCAGGACTAAAAATAGAGTAAAAAATATCACACGATTTATAAAAAAAACATTTATTTCATAAATAACAAAACGATTAAGTACCTATGTTTGAAAATACTGACCTTATAATTAATTTACAGTATGAGCCTCATAAGAACTTTTCTCAGTATTGTAACTTAACCTTACATAATTAAAGACGCATAGATTTAAATATTACTCAAAGTAACTATGTTACATTTGCTTAACGTACAAATTCAGTTCAGTGCTTACACAAATCACACCATCCAATCAAAATCAAAATATTAAAAAATAAATTTTGAGTATTGTGTGTTAGCTACGTATTTTTCCGTGTCAAATGATTTAACTCTGTGACGATTTATCGATCTTCGGTGTTCTTTTATAATGTCCATACGTGATCCCTCCAGCCGCTGTGTGGTACATTTGGTTGGGTAGGAAACCTCGTTCGTAATGCCTTGGAACGGGATAGTGAGGAAAATGGCGGCCGCTCGACAGGGCCTCATAGGCAACGAGAGGGTCCTTCACATAGCCTCTCTTGAGATATTCCAACTGAACCCCCGAGGGCACATAAGAGTCGAGTAGAGACATTGGTCTGCGCTTGTACGGATTACCGTAACTCTCGCTAGGCTTGGGGGAATAAGCACTAGAAATAAAATTACCGCCAGCAGCGTACACTGGCTTTGACAATGGACGGAATATCGGCAGCGCTTTAGGTATATGAGAAAGATGTGAAGGTGAGCCCTTTAAAAGCAAGGGATTCGGTGCAGGAAGCTCAGATATGGAACTGTGGCGCTGCTCTTCCCTATACGGAGCACGGGATGTATAATACCGAGGAAACTCCGGACTGGGTGGCTTGGTATAAGGTACTTCGGTTTGAGCGTACTCCTTGGGGTTCTCAACCTCATTTTCTTGAACCTCTTCAACGTTATTTGTCTCTGTGTAGTGAGTGTTTTGGTAATAACCTTTAGGTGCGACTGGTGGCGCTGCTATCGCAGTGGGATATTGAACAACTGGCACTTGATATAACATAGGAGCAACAGTAGCCTGCACGGGAGCCACTGTTGATGGAGCTGCGTAACTGACGTAAGCAACTGGTTGCTGAATATACGTTTTTCCCGACGGCGTAACGTAAGTTGGAACTTCTATGAAGTTGCTTTGCGGTTGGATACCTTCTGGCGCGCTGGGGTAAGCTTGGACCCGAGGCATCGCTGGTGCCGCATACTGGACTCCTGGCTGCGTGTTGGCTGCCTGTTCCCCGTGCTCATTGTAATATTGTGGGACTAGATAAATTTGCATGGGAATATTTGACAAATACCCGACCATTGCTTGCTGAGGTACACCAGCTCCATACTGAGATTTAGGAGTTGCTATTTGCGTTGGCGGCCTTTCTGGTTGTTCCGTTACTGCGTACTGTTGGACATACCTCGGCTGCTGAGGCACTTGATGGGGATTTTCGAAATATCGAAGTAGACCGTTTTTAAATAAATCATACGGTAGCGATCCAGGAGCTGATGGTGGACCGACATTTTGCGATCGAGGTTCAGATTTATCGACGTCCTTTTCTTGCTCGCTCTTTAAATTGTCTTCTTCAATGTCTTGTAGCTCGATTTTCTTGTCCGCTCGCACGGCGAGTGCCAGGATGCACGCTAGGGCTACCTGAAAGTAAAAGCGTAAAGTGAAGTGAGTAAGGTGGTTGTCCGAGGCGCGTGGCCGCTGCACCACACGCCCAAACAAGGCACGAGGAGGTGTGCCGGCGCGCGCTGCCTGCTGCGTTCAACAGGTGAACGGCAAAAAATAGATTGCAGCCTATTACGAAACCAGTTAGATTTGTGAAGTACTTAGAAACGGGAGCTAGCTTTTACTCGTAATTTATGTGGTTAAAAGATTCCAACGCTTTCATACCCATGCACGATGCATGTTATATGCGGTCACGATAATTCGCCACTATGTCATTATTGTCACATTTTCGATGCGGCGACGTAACCAAGTCCTATCTAAAGTTGATGATATAATTTTCGCAACTACTTAATCGTAGACAATTCCGCATGCTTATTCGTTTTAATTCTGATTATCATCGCGGAGATATTTAAACTATCATTCCGCGATGATTGATGTGTGTGAAATTAATTCAATTTCTAAAGATAACAAGTCACCGTTTGAATTTTAATTAAAGTCATGTCTCGTGAAACGAAATCGTCTTTTGTTTTCGGGGTTCGCACCACAAGCAACGCCGACGTACGGGCATGATGGTGAATAAGTTAGTTATGTTACTTTCGTGTATGCACGCGTGTTGTCAAAATTTAATGGACGGTTCCTACTACTGACGGTACTGCTGAGAATGACACCTTGAATCAATTAACGTTTGCGGCTGTCTAGCAACGAATGGCGTTGATTGGTGAGCATGTGAATTAGTAATTTGCACGCCTTACAACTGCCCCGCTTGTTAGAGAGTGCTCGCGCAATCTGTTAATGATTACGAAGATTCTTCTGTTTAGAAAACTGCTCACCATCCCTTTCGCCATGAAACGTAATTATATACTTTTGTAGACGCGGTTATAAATAGTTCAAAGACAACGATAATTAGAACAGTATTTACACCCTCATAATGGAAAACTTTAGTTATTAATTATTATTTGTGGAATCAATGCTTTGGCTTATTTCAAAAACGCACTTATCAGCCAGGCTGGAAGAAGGCAGAGATACAACATTGTTAGATCCTATTTTATGAAAGCTCACAGTAGAACACAAACCGATCGTAAGACAGCAATAACATAGCATTACCTTCACATATGGAACGGAATGGCTTCATTTGTTTTAAAGAAAGTACACATTAATATTTATCTGCAATTGTTTTTCATCGAAAAATATTAAAAAGTAATACCTACAGTAAAAAAAACGAAAGCAAAGGAATGCTAAGTGGTCAATTCTCAACGGGCAAACGTAATCCAATAAACGCATTCACAGCACTTAACCGCAATAATAAAATATTTCATATAAATTGCTATCGAGTCCCACGCTTCAGTTTTTATTGAGGTAAGTTTGTAAACAAGACGGGCGCAGAACAAGTTTGTTACCTCAAAACGACAAGTTTACGTAACTTAAAGTGTTCTTGAAGTATTTTCGTGTCAATTGCTGTTACACTTCAGACTGTAGGTCGTTTTGAACCTTTACGATATTAATGATGAGTTTTTGTGATGCTATGAAGTAATTCATGCCGTTTATTGTTACCCGCGACAACGGCAGCGCCTTTTGTATGAAAGCAGTAAATGTCGTCACTTTAGATTTGATGTGTTCAAAATGTTCTGTCGGCAGTTATCTACTATACGAGTGTTTCGCGATGGATTGAAGTTGCTGTTCATAAAATACCCTGCTCTAAATATCTACTCTAGTTTATCATTGAACAAAACCATTTAATTTATTAGAATTGTCATTATGTTTCTTTTAATATAAAGATGCATATATGTATGAACACTAGATATCCCCTGAAAATTCCGTATTGATTGCTATCAAAAACACAGTCCTTACATCAAGCCATCCTCGAGGAACAGTTATAGCGCGGTTCAAGAGTGGTGGATAACCATATCATTGTCACATAGATACATGCGGGCTGTGTACCTAGATACCTACATACACATACATATCCCTTATACAATCACGTATATATCCCTAAAGGCCCCGTTTAGCATAATTATAGGCGTATAGGTGGAAAAAGGAATCGAAATAGTGATGGATTGCTAGCCGCATCGAATATAACATGGTTCCTAAGAATTTCGCCCATTCCCTCGATGGGCTTTTACCATCTGCGCGGGAAGAGAAGCAACTGGTAAATTCTATGGATCAAACGTATGCTTGTAATGCAAAAGGAAAACTACAGTCTATTATGTATAATACGTCCCACAAATCGGAAAGTATAACAATATCACGATGCAATTTTTTTTTCTACGTGTCGAGCATTTGGACGTGTAGGTACCTTAGTTCGACTTGACTGTACCAGATTTGTTGGGTTCTTTGGGTGTCTTGGATATCTGCGGTTGTATGGGTTAAGTTAACGAAAACAGTTACGGTACCTATAACAAAGGATTTCTAAATATTTTTATAATTATGTTTTTTGGGTCAAAATCTTGAAATTAAAATTTGAATCACTTTTAATTGTTGGATTGTCATCAAATTCTAAGTTAGGTGATATGTGAGGGGACAATGCAAGTACCTAAATTAAAAAAAGTACAGTCAGCAAAATGTCTATATTAAAAATGAAATTCTGAGCAAAAACTTACAAATTACCACTTTATTCTTTCTTTAATATTTGCATGCATCATTATTATGTTTGTTTTCGGCTGTACGTACCTATGTACAGTAACACTGAATTTCGTTAATGTGCATTGCATTAGATAGAGTGCAAATTAGATATTAAATAAAAGGCTCATTTTCTACTTATCTGTCACAATACATACATACATTACATAATATTCACGTTTTTACCCCTTTAGGCTATGTTTAGCGTAACTGTGGGCGTAGGTGGAAAGGCGAATCAAAATAGTGATGGGTTGCGGCATATCATGATTCCCAAGATTTTTGCTCATAGTTTTTTCACAACATAACATATCAGTTTTGTAAAATGTTTACTTATTTCCTCTGCCATCGGTTTACTGCTTTTTGTAAAAGGACTTTTGAACGATATAAGTAATGAATAGTGCCCTTAGTAGATATTTTGTTTTTTTTTCTTATGAATTACTAGATGTTGCCCGCGTCTTCGGACGCGCAGAATTAAAAAATATAGCCTATGTTCATCAGGGGTAATGCAAGATTCTAATAGTGAAATTTTTTTTCAAATCGGTTTACTAGTTTCGGAGCCCATTCAATGCAAACAATCAAATATTTCCTCTTTATAATATTATTATTGGAATAATGCCCTAGTCAATTCGAAGGGGAATATAAAAAGGGCTTGTTTTTTTTAAGTAACTACGAGAACTTTAAAATAAAGTCTACATTTAACTTTTTAACTAGTTCCCTAACTGTCTCCCTTCAGTTAGTTACAAATTAACTTGAAATCTTTGCTGTCACACTGATCTGTTAATTTAAACCCCAACCCGTAGTCAACAATGCGTTTTTGTTTTTTAATGAAGATAGTTGCCTAAAAAAATACGTACGCAACAAAGCGATGAATTTCCAATGAAAATAATCTCACCTTTTTCAGCAACATCGTTAATAGGCAGACGTCACGAATCCCAGAAACTTGATAAAAGTTCACAGAACATAAGCACTATTGTCTATGGTTGCACTTGAGACTAACACCACACAGCTGGCCCGTAGTCACTCCATGACGACGTCAACTGCCTGTCTTCATGCCCTCCACTGCCCGAGCAAGCGCATCCGTTGGAAACCCTATAATTTACAAAACCACTGGTTAAAAAAGAAAATCTATCAACCTCCAATGACCACACTCGTTAATTGTCTTAGCGTTTCATATTGTCTATGGCCGGTTTTAAAAAGAAAAAAAAGCGCGGGAAAAGTGACAGTTCTATATTTATTTTTTACAAAAATTGTGTTTCGATTTGGTTCTTTTTTCAAATACTAACTGTTTTTTTTAATAATTGGTGTACCGCGCAAATGTGTTCAGGCGGCTGCCCGGTTTGTAAGTGGTCGCTCGTATCGCCCGTTGTGTTGTTAAATACCGCACTACTCTACATATCGAAGTACAGAAAGGCGATCGCTAGCTCCTCTATAACGAAGATACTACGGTGTTAATGTATGTGTTAATCTTAGTAAGCTTCCGGTACTTCGCTTTAAAACAAACTAACATAAAACATCTTTTGAGATGAGCTTCGTATTTATATTTAGACGTCTGTTTCAATGTTATAAGTAAAGCTCTGTTGAATTTGAATCTTGAATTTTTAAATCCTTATTTTAATATTCAGTTTTACACATTTTTTAATCTAAACATAGCTTTTAAATTAACTAAAAGCTCTATCAAAACAAAAATTATTTAACACTGTCTCATGACTTTTTTGGACATTACTTCCATTTACGGGAGTATTTAAGTGATTTTACTAACCTATACGTTTAAACTTATTAAAACCTCGGCGTTGCACTAATTACTTCAAGACAAACTCCTTCAAATCACACGAAAATAACAATGAGAAAACCGCCAAAAATTGTTTCATTGTAAACCCATCAACTCTCCTCCACATTACTGCTCATAACCATAACACAATCACAAACACAGTTATCAATTAAAGACAATGGGCAATTTGCATTACGTCAACTTAAACGCATAGTTTAACCTGCCGCAATAAGTTTAGTGCAGCGGTGCTCTTAAATCCTGTTATTACACAGAATGGCAGTTATTATTACTATCTCGATTACGGGGTGGAAATTCATATTTACAACCATTATGAAATTGGCATTCAAATCGATCGATTTCTTTTTAATGGATGGGTTATTAAGATGGTCTACTTTTAAGGTTCGATTACCGTTCATCTTGATCCATCATTGTTATGTCACAAAAGAAAAGTTATACGTCGAAATTGTATTGTGATATTCAAAGTGTTTTGAAGAGGCGGCGCTTTATTATTTAATTGGTTTCCCACTTGATTTTTTTAAAGTCAACCTGCGGTGCCTGAACCAATGGTTTTTTACAGACGTTGTTAAAAAAATGTTTTAGAGTTTTACTAAAATCGCGGTATCCTATTTTAATAATTAACTTTGTGTCTGTGTCGCATGGCATTTTTTTCTTATATTATGTCATTCAAACAATAAGTCAAATCACCTATTTTTATTTACCTACATTTATTCTATACTAACCCTTTTTAGGTATGCAGCAATAAGTAACTGGTGTAACAAACAAAAGGCTAAATATTTCATTCATCTTAAGTCTTACTAATTGCCTATTATATTCCACTTAGCAACGCCTAATCATTGTGTTGAAAGAAAGAGGCAAAGTGTTCGAGAGTCGAAGTATCCACGGTAAGGAGTTAGTTAAGAAATATTAAAAGATTTAAAGGATCTACGCCAAATCATTTGAAGACATGACCGTAGCCGCTAAAGTGTGTATTCTTTAGAGTTTAGAGTGAGCTATACACGGCGTGCTGATATTTGAAATCACATCTGTGAATAGGTGCGACTCGAAAACAAATTTTCCTATTGAATTTGTAATACGAGTAGAATAGTAAAACAGCTCGAAGCCATTGTCTCAGGCAGTAGCAATGAAAAAGTTTAAATTTATCTTTTTCGAGTGGTAGGTATTTTTATAGATTTGATTTCGAAAATCGCTGCCAAGTTCCAACACGTCGTGAAAACCTTAAAAATGTATTTTATCCGGGTTCGATTCCTGGCCATAGCTTTACTTTTACCTTTTTAACCTTTAACTTTTACCTTTTTGTGGTGAAGCGGTATATCACGCATCACGGAATGATGAAGATCTGGTTTCGATTCCCGGCCATAGCTTTACTTTTCGTATTTTTCTGTGTTCTAATTTTCAGCGTCGTTTAGAAATTAACAATGTCTGTCAAATTTAGAATCTTTCGTCATACAAAAAGCTGTCAATGTCACGTTTGAGATCGAAGTTGACTTTTCAACCTTTAAACCCGTCATGGTTATACGCGGGCTTGCCTAGACATTTTTTATCATACCTAAAAAAAATTACAATTCCATTCAGCGTATCGATGTTGCCTATCTATATAATCTAGTCATACCTACTGCTGGCGAAAGCTTTGCAAGCATTTAATAATGTATTATTTTTAACAAAACAAATCGGAGGTTTCATTCAAAAGCTAGGTTTATAGTGCATTGCCATAGAAGCTTATAGAAGCAATGAATCACAGAGAAGGAGAATTCGTATCATACCGTCCTTCTAACTCTCAAATTATTGACTATTAGTGTGAACGGAACGGCACGAAAACAACTTCAACAGTTGAATTTCGGATTATAAGGCCAGAGAAAGACGTAGATTTCAGTTAATGTATTCGTCAGATCCCATGGAAGTGCAAACTTGACCTCGAAGATGCTCGTTTTTCTACCATCGGAAAATGATATAGGTAATATTCCTCGCCTTATACTTAACGTATCTAGAACACAGAAAACTGCGTTGCGCCAAACTATTACACTTAACATATATAAAAATTGCATTTTAACAAAGGCTATGGAGCAGCAAAACGTCTTAATGGCGGCTTCTCTATTAACGGCATTAGAGGATTGTGTCGGAGCGTGACGCAAAATTGAAGTTGCAAAATTTTAGCTTGCTCCCCCTACATAACCATGTTACATAACCGGCACTGGTAAAACCAATGTAGGATGATTAATTTGCATTAATTTAGGTTTAGGTGCGGCGGGGCCCTTGGGCCACCCCTAAGCCGCGAACATGTTTGATTTAATTTAGAAATAGTCTTTATTTTACCTTAGAATGTCCTGGTAATGTAAATTAGTTATCTACCGGGAACAAGTGAAAATATTAATTATGTTGATGTTGAAAAATTTAGTTTACCCTATCAGTAGATTAAGCGAAACGAATACAAAATAGAACCTTTAGGGCGTAAAATAAATCGTTTCCTTTGTCGGCTGTACATAATACCTACTCGGATTACATTTGTTATTTTAGCTACAGTTCCAAAACGCAAAAAGCAACCTACCAGACATATATTGGACTGTGGTTTACTGCCACATCACGCAAGAGTGATTACTGTCCAAAAGATCCCTGACTCCGTGTCTGGTCAGACATACTTAGGTAACTTTGTAGTCTAATTTCGATGCAGCTAGCTTTCCACTAAAACTTTTACTAAGTAAAGAATTACAATAAAGAGAAGTAAACGGATGAAGTAGGATCTAAAATTCAAGTAGTTTAGCGGGTCACAGGATTATAAGCAAGGTCCGCTCGGAGTTCAGAAGACTTCTACGTTTAATTAAAAAATACATTTTCTGAAAGTAGAATTTTCAGCACACCCGTTTTTATTGACAGCACTTGATGATTGTTTTGTCAATGAAACTATAAATGTGCCAAATATGGGTACGTATTAAAATAAATAAAGTTTAAAATGTATAATGGGTTAAAATACATAATGGTTTATAATATATAATGCGATTTTCTCAGAAAGTTACAAATTAACAGGATTGTTATAAAACAAACCTAACCTAACCTAAACCAATCTATAGATTACGATATCAAAAAAGTTCATTTAGCTAATAGTTTTACAGAAAATTGCGTTATATATTTTGAACCATTATGTATTTTAACCCATTATACATTTCAAACTTTATGTATTCCGATCCGCTCCCGCCAAATATCAAGTCAACGGGCTATTCAACATGGGTTTACTTTGAATCAAGTTTGCAAGATTAAATTAAGAAGGTAGTCTTACTACATGGTTATAATGGTTGTAACACGGTAGGTATTGATCATTATCAGTTGTAATTTTTATCTCGTATAAACGTGACACTATTTTATTATTATTCTGAAGACGAGAAATTTTGTAACGACATACGTGTAATGTCATTGACCTGTCATCATTTACACAATACAAACAGTCGCCTGATGCATGATTGCCTGCATACGTATAGATAATAACATGTTTGATATTGATCTTAGGTTTAGGAGTACCCACTTTTTATTACCACGTGGTCCATGTTTCCATCACACAGGGTGATGACATTTCGTGACAGATTAATTTATATCACAAATGCAGATCCGTATTTGGCCATATAATCTATTTTGATACAATTTACATTAATCACTTTGATGCCATAGAGCTATGTTTTCTTCTATTTAGAACCGTAACATAATAGCGGTAGAGCTGATACCTTTAAAAATCAGGTGCAAACTTGTTGTTGTAAGGAAGCTAGTAAAAGTTGAACGCGTAAAATTTTTTTGCTCGGGTTTCGCGTTTGTTTTTATCGCTATGAATTGTTATGTTGTTTGAGCTTTCACTGTATTCAATTAAGAACTTTAAAGTAACGTTGACTATACAATCAACAGTGACGAATATTAGAGGAGTCAATGACATTTAGTAAAATAAAACAAAAAATTGCATACATGAATTGAACCGCTAATGGCGTAGTGGAACATACCTATCAATCACAATACAACACATCCCACATCCACCCACTGCTGGGAGAAGAACTTTTTATTTTTACTTCACTTTGCCCGACCTTATGCTATTTTCATAATATTATACGTACGCCGTCAAGTAATTTTTTTTCCAGTAAGTACTTATACTAAAATTCTAATAAATCTATCTTGGATAGATAGTGACGTAAGAGCGACTCGGTCGATTTAGCTACTTTTGTCGTTGTGTTGGTAGGTAAGTGTTAGAACCAGATTTTTAGGAAAGAATAAACAAATGCCAATTAGGCGAAGACAAACTAATAAAACATTGTGAATCATTGAAAACATTCTTTTCAACGCCTGGCACTTTTCGGTTATTCTCTCGCCATGTTCGTACGCCAAAAAAAAGCCCGCACCACTCTACCTTGCACCACTCACGCATCCTTAGCACACAGCGTTTCTCAATCCTCAAATTACTTGGACGTATCATTAATTCGAGCATGACGCAAACACAACTGCATATTATCGTCGTTGTCACTTTTCCCCGGTCATCGGTTTCACTGCAGTACTTTCTAAGCAAGTGGAGCAGGGCCGATACCTTATAGCAGTGTCACTCGATGCATTCCCTTTTGCAATTGATACCGTACCTACCGTTACATTTATTGTACAGGCATCTAAAAAACTGCTGTTTACGTAGTTTTCAAGAATGATTTTACTAAACGTCCGTTGCAGAGTTTTATGACACTAAATCTGTTTTATTAAACGTTTCATAATTTTTAGTGGGTATTCATGGTATATTCAATTTCATCCTGGATATTTTAGCCCGTGATGAGTAAGTTCGACTGAACATTTTTGTGTTTGTTGGAATTTTAAGTTCACTTGTAAATCGTCAGAGATGAGACGTAATTTTTAATAATTCCAAAATATATATTTTTTATATGAATAGGAAGGCAAACGAGCAAGTGGGTCACCTGATGGTAAGTGATCACCACGGCCCATAGACATAACCTAATAAACATAACCTAAGATTTAGGTACATGATAGATGAGAGGGAATTTTACAGGGTGTTAAAAAATGGAATATTTAAGCAAGTAGCCAGGGAAGTCCGTACGATTACAAAATCCTCATAAGGGTTTACCTAAAAATCGGGTTGGGAGGATGGAAGAAACAGAATGTACCAGTTTCATAATCTCCCTTGTCTTTCTCGCGCAGATAAAATTCGCCGCGCGCCGCGTCAAAGCCCATTGAGGGAATGGGTGAAAATCATAGGAATCATGTTAGAGGCGATGCGGCTAGCAATCCATCACTGTTTTGATTTTCCTTTCCAGCTATACGCCCTTAATCATGCTAAACTTGGCCTTAAGGTTTTGTTACCTTCGGCTCTCTCTACCCCGTAAGAGATTAAGACTGAATTATGTCTGCATGTATCTAATAAAAACTTAATGATTGTGTAACAAATCTAATCCGTTGCTTTACACTAATACATAAGTTCATAGTAGGTAGGTTAAGAAGTTTGTCATTCCAGACGTTCTAAATTGATACTTTAGCACTGTTATTTCGTTTCTTAAATGAATAGTTATCCGGCCATGGGCGTTGACATGTCGGTCAGTTGGGATTGGGACTATGTTTAAGTATAAACTGATTTGATGAAGTGGTCAGCGATGTCTACCACGTACAAGTAAGTATTAGACACGGTCTGAAGACACAATGATAGTCATTTATTAGAGTTCCGCACTAGAGTCTAATCTATAGTCGCCGAATGAGCGAAGTAGATGAAACATCAGAGAGTGGAGCTGAGCCGCCTCGCTAAAGATAAGAAGAGTAAGCTGACGGCCAACCTTTTCTAGTTAGAGAGGCATTAAAAGAAGAAGATGGGTTCTATATCCAAAGGGTCCTAACTAGGACTCTATTACTGAGGCTTCACAGTCTGTCCATCAAGTCGGTCACAAGGCTGTATCTTTTGAACCGTGATAAGTAAATAGTTGCAATTTTCACAAAGTGTGTGATAAGTGGTGTGACCGCTAAACCTAACTATCAATTATTAACTAATGCACTGAATTGTCATGAGATACATCACAGCTGTCTATGTGCTTATTAGTATTTGAACATGTACCGCATTTACGCAATTGACAAGTTATTTTAGTGCACCTTGACAGCACAGGTATAATTATCTGATGGTGTACGGAACCCTGTATGTGCTAGACGGGTTCGCACTTGGCCTGTTTTTGTGAACCAAGAGTCGACAATAGCCGTGACAATACGTGGTTACGGTTACAAATAGTTTAGTTACTTAATTCACGAGCTTATACGTTTAATTTAACGTAGATGCCTTATTTTATGTAACCAGACTGTACCTAACTTTCTGATGATTTAATAGACCAAAAGTAGAAAGCGTGTAGTTAAAATTAATCATGGATATTGCAGTTTTCGTAATCGCTAATTTACATCAAAGCTTTGAGCTTTACGAGCTTCAAAGCTCGGTTAATTAGTGGATTAGCGGTTAAGCTTAACGAAATCGTCTCAAAAAAACTCACCTTTCATTTGAGAGTTCCGTATCTCAAAAAAAATACTTTATAAGGTTATTAAGATTATATTAAGCTAAAATTAATATGAAATACTAAGGACTGTGATGTTTTTCAGCTATCAAAACTTTAGTTTTCATGCACGCGATAAATTTGACTGTTATTATAATGTTTGATTAACGTGCGCATGTATGTTTGTGTTAACTTCTTGCGTGCGTAGCTTCACTGCTATATCCTGAAATAACAATGGGGTGTAACTTAACGTTAAACTGTTGCAGAATATGATACACTACAAAGTACACCGTCTTCATGTCTGTTTAAAATTTACGAAACTTCTTTTTTTTATACAGAACTAATTCTCATCGGAAAGACGGAAACGCTATCATTCGGTACACTCTAATTAATGAAGCAGCCTTTTTGACATAGTCTGGAATAAACTAGTGATCAACTGTCTAAAATAGGTAGTCCCTATTCATGTATGTAGTATGTAGGTAATATCCGGATCCGAACAAGTTTATATTTAAGGCACTTTTTTAAATTTCCCCTGAAGATATCGTGCTGTCCTGATTGATCTTTTCTTTTAATTAGCAGAACAGTTGTTATGAAATCTCCGGAATCAGTTATGGTTCTTTATTTTAAATTCTTGTAATGGTTTTGACTCTAACTTCGTATCATATTTTTACAGCCATTGTAAATATTTGTTTAAAGCTCATAAAGTAATAAACATTAATGGATTAACTATAAATCCGAACGTCTCGCAAGATTTTTCACATTTTATGCAATTTCACTAATTGCCTTGCTTTTTAAACCCAATTTCTAAATATACCCTGCAAAGTAAACACGGAGTCAGTTAAGTAATTATTGAATCTAATATGCTGACTTGAACTTTATAATTACGTCAATCGTATTTGTAACGCTTCTGCAATGTTGCTCAAATCAAATCTAGATCCATTAGTTAACATGTAAAAGAGAATAAAACAAACATGTTAACAAACTTATGAATAAACATTATGAGAAAAAACAGCAAACGTAATTAAACAGTCACGCGGTAGCGGTAATGGTTTTACGAGCGGTCAAAACTTTAATCTTTTAAATGCGGGGTCATATTTTTTAAAACTTAATTGATACGTCAAAATTTAATTACGTGCCTTAAATTAGTCCGAATGGGTTTTTAGTAGGCACCTAATTAATTTGACGTGCGTATTTGTGTGGAAATTTGAAACATTTGAAACGTTTTAGTAGCACTTATGAGATTTATTTACGTAATAAATGGTGTTACATTAATACTATTGTCCTAAGCTGGCTCAGTATTATTATGGCCCGGATACGACCAATCGCGACGGGCGACGCGACGAGCGTTTTTTCAGTTCATTGCGCGGCCGTGATTCACGCTTACACTGGTGGTATTAGGCACAAGCAATGAACAGAGGAAACGACTAAGGACTGACCCGGCCTTAAATATACTTCGAAATTCGATTTTCATAGTTCATTTTGGGCCATTAATTTGGGAGTAAGAAGGATGGTATGATACTAACTTTCAAAATCGAATTTCTGAGCTTGCGCCAGATCGAAGGTGAAGCTTTTGTCTTTGGTCCCGTCATGCGACACTATAGTAGGCTAATAAAAAATGTGGGTAAGTAATAGATCAAAAAATAATGTGATATTTGGGCTAGAGTCTGATTTATAGTATACTTAGTTCAATTCTGAAACAAAAGCGTGTAAAACAAGAGAAGAGACATAAATTAATTGACAGTAGCATTTCCTGAACATAACCTCAAACTTAACTTCATAATATCACGATCTACATTAAATATTATAGTGCAATACATAAATTGAACAGGCCTTTTACACAATTTGAAATTCGCGAAGATCCAAATCCAGTTTGAAAGTTGTAATTGGTAGGTCACTCAAAGCTAGGATAGCACTTTAAGCAAACGTTTGAGTTACACAGCTTATATAACTTAAGACATCTTGAGCAACAAATGTCACTATAAAAGTAAATAAGGGCCGCGATATAAATTTCGCTACGCACTTAATGTCACGTACTTCAGAGATAGTTACTTTCCGTAATAAATTTAAATGCAACGTGTATTCTGATTATTTAAGTTGTATCTAACAAAAAACGTATAAAAATACTGCCACAGTAAAATAAGACGCGGGGCAATTTTTAAAATATATTTTGCACTTGCTCTTTGAAACCAAGGACCGATTAAAATATAATATAATATTTTCATTTTATTAACAACTAGCCTGTTGCCCGCAACTTTGTCTGCGCAGAATTAAACGTAGCTTTTGACACTCGCAATTACTAGGCTTTCTATTGGTAAAAGAATTTTCAAAAACGATTCAGTAAATCCAGAGATTACCCCCTACACGATCACTTTTCAACAGGTAAATGAAAGAAATTATAATTTATGTCACGAACCCGCCAAAACCAGTGAAAAGTGAATGTTATTGGACCTCACGCGACACTAGCGCCTCTAGTGGCAAATTCACACGCGATTATACGCATTATAATATATTTGTTTTTAGTAAAATCTGTTTACTTTAGCCGTATAATGAGACTAAAAATAAGAAACGGAGCACATTGGCGATTTTTTTCTATCGAGCGAAATTAATCCAATCGTGTACTAAATGGACTAACTATCTAGAAGATATCCTTAACTATATTATATATTTTTTCGAATCCATATTAAGAGATTATCAATGAAAATAATTGAATCAAAAAAGCGTGTTTTCGTGAGTCGCTGAGGTCACGGCACCTTAACACCCGCAGGTACCGTGGGGGAAATGTAATCACGCGCCATTATAGAATCCTGTCGAAATTTTTTTCCGTTACTCAAACTCGAATGATATGTCACCTTACTGCAGTAGGATTCTTCGGTCTTACGTGAATATATTTCCCTTACTGTACCTCATAGACTTTCCGCAAAAACAATGAGAATATAATTTCACGATAAAGTACCTAATTGAGGCACATTGATATTAGGAACCTACACCTTTTTCCAAAGACGGCCGGCTACTGGCAAGAGAGCACAGGCGTTGCTCAACGAATTAAAAGAAAACAAACACTCTACATATCTTGTTACTTCGCAGATTGTTATCCCTAAGGTGTCAGCGGGGGCGTGTCAAGTCAAGACCAACACTTGACAGACAGGGGTCAACGATTAGTTCGCATTGATATTAAAACATTGAGCAACAGTTAAGTTAGTAGCTATTCGATGCTCAAGGTATTTAATGATGGTCAAGTAGCTCCGAAGACGGATAAACGGGAGCGAGATCTAATCGACACTAACATAATCCTGTATTTTCCGCCCCGTGGGAGAAAAAGGGTAAGTTACTTCCCATTTCTGTGGTAATTTCGAACAACTTTGGCATGGATTAGACTCATTAGGTCTAGATTGTCGTGATACTGGTATTTTGAATTAGTATCGTGGTTTTCAAAGCAACCGGATTCTCTGTGATACGAACCAATATTTCGTGTTATGGATCTCGATATGCGTGGATCATAATTATGATATTATTGACCGTCTAATGCATGTTTTTGAAGTGCATCTATACTCAAAGTTTATGTCTACCAAACTTCGCGTGCTCTCTAGCATGAGTAGTATAGACTATGCTCCGTAAAATAGTAAACAGACGCAGTCACAAAATTTCGGATTTACAATCTTTATTTATTTATTCATATCCACCGTTACAACTATTTTTACAGGGACTAAGCTTAAGACAATAGTGTAACTATTTGCACTCCATATAACGTGGCTTACATATCTATATCATTCCGTATAACTAACTAGCTTCTGCCCGCGACTTCGTCTGCGTAGAATTATACATTAAAACCTTCCTCTTGAATCACTCTATCTATTAAAAAAACCGCATCAAAATTCGTTGTGTAGTTTTGAAGATATAAGCATACATAGGGACATAGGGACATTGGGACAGAGATAGCGACTTTGTTTTATACTATGAACAATGCTGAATTTGTGAGTTCATTCATAAAACACGAAAACAAGTCAATGTTTTCCACTATAAGGTTTAGAACGCTCAATGCGCGCGGTAGCTGAGCCATGCGGAGCAGGTTGGTGCACTGGCGTAGTACGATGGCGTCTTAGTAAGATACCTACTTTTTTTGGCATAGAATATGAAGCCAATAACAAACAATGCAATCACATTCGTTGAACCAAAAAAAAGAATATAGAACAATCTCGACCCAGTTCAAACCCTATATTACATAACGCTATACTGTTATCCAACGGTTCCGGTCAACTGCGGACGTTTTCGGCGGAACTCCGGAGGCGAAGACGCAATACAATACGCATTTATAATAGTACATTATGCTTAAGGGCGGTAAAGTAAAATTATCAGTGACTTCGAATAATACTGATTTTTTTTTAGTCGTGATCTTGGTACAATTAAAAAAAACTGATCGTCTTTTTGTGAACTGCGCGTACTTGCAATATCATCCGATATTCACATTATTATGTGTACCAAATTTTTCTCCTCTAAAATACTTCTCATTATGAGAGGTGTGCCCAACAGTGGGACTTTGCGATCCGTTGGACGTGAAGCTGGAGATGATGATTAGTTTTCATGACACCTTTAAAATTATACTGTAACTGACTGACAGACAACGTTCAGCCTAAATCACTGAAACCAGTATTTGAGTATGATTCAGATGCACTAAGAAAGCATTTTTCAAAAGGCCCGCGGAATAATAGACCGACCTTTTTGTTAATATTTTCTTAGGGACAAAGTCGTGGGTACAAAGTAGCAGGTGCTTATTTAAGAAATAATATTTTTGTATGAAGCTAAAATAGTTTAATAGGTATTACATTGAAGCCACCGCCTCAAAGGTACAGTATACCTTGGTACGTAAGTCCGTACATAAATTGTATGACACAAACAGGGAAGTGTGAATAACTTCCCTAATGCTCTTAAACGCTGGATTCAGAATAATGTTCTTGATCAACCAGTAGCTAAACCGGTCACTTGACTGAGCACTTGACTTGCCCATAGCTTCTGTTTATTTTTCTACTTTATTATGGCAGCGCAGCGGCACCCGGTATAAAAGTAAATGTGGGAAAATCTGTTACCGACAGCTATGACAGCTACGACAGCTAAGGTATGCCGCATTTTTCTTGAAAACGAGAGTTTGATACTAAATTGGCTATTTTCACCTATGCACATGTATTGTAACACTTATACATGTATTGGCGGTCTGTTTTTTGTTTTGCTGCTCAAGGCCATACATGGAGCAAAAAAAAATTGAAAATACCCATTTTATTTATTTATTCAGGAAACCAACTAGCCATTAAATTAGTTCTACACTTAGATAAAAAGTTACATGGCGAATTATAGGTTACCGCAGTAGATAAGTAACAAACTAGAGCATTCGTTTTTGTGACCATAAAAACAGATATGGTATGGATTCACAACAAATAGAAAACTTACACAAGTCCACATTTACATGACCGGACATTTTTACACCATACATATAAAAAGCAGAAAAAAATTAGCAAAAAGCATACGAAAACAACAGAAGAACTGCTAATAAAAAAAAATTGATCGCAATTATGCTGCCCCCAATCCCGGTCGTGGAGGTATAGTCGACCAAGTAAGTGCTTTACCGTTTTCTATGGTAGTTTCTGAATCAGGATCTTTGTAGGCGGAAATAGTCTTTGATATTTTAAATCGTACAAATGATTGAACCTTAGAGAGCGTAAAGGAATTTCTTGGTTCACTTTACATTAAACACCCACGTTGCATTTACAAGTTTGCCGATGAAAGCAGTATCATAAACTTGTCAAGTTTATAACAATTTGGATCATTACATGTTTATCTTTTAATAAAATCTTATTACGTTTGCGTCATTTTTGTAATTCGCAGATTCTCAAGATTCACAGGATTGCGATAGGGAAAGGAAGGTCCAACGTAACTGTTGCACACACCTGTATGTCATATGTAGGACTCTTATTAAGTAATATTTTACAATTAATAGCCTTAGCAATTACGTGTTACGATTCGTCAAAACCATGATTTAACTGTGTCTCATCTACATGGTTCTTATTCGGTCGCAATAAGAGGTTTAATGGCTTGCTTCTTTCTCAGATGTTTTGTGACTGTTGAAAAGTAGATGAACGACCGGTCAGTGAAAAGTTGCTGTAGGTAAGTACATCGAACAAGTTTTGGTATTTATTTTGCGGGCACATACAGGATGTTCACATGAATTTGGTCTCATATAAAAAACGAGAACTTATTGTGAATGTTCCTGCAAAGACAATCTCAAATATGTATTTGGATTTGACGCTGTGAGTATTTCAATACCGTAGATAAATACTTTAACATTCGTGAGTTGGTATCAATCACACTTCACATCGATTGGTAATTCTCGATGACGTGCACGTCCCACGTGTTTCATAGTGTTATAATAATGCTAATGATAACAAAAGCATTCATAGTTTATAAACATCACATTCTAGATGTTTTTATGACAATAATTATTTTATACGGGATTTTAACAATAATGACGTCATGGGATGTTTTTGATGACAACATTAGAATTGAATTCAACTTTAAAATTTGCATGTAATCACTTACTTCGGTTCTTTTCATCTCAGCAAGGAGACACAATTTCATTTTCAAAAAAGACTCCATCCAAATGCATAATTTGGAAAACAAGTTTACAACGGCAAGGTGAAAAATGTCTTCTAAATTGCCTACGAGTGTCAACTGATGACGACCAATAGAAACCCGGTGATACAAGCTTAGTAAAATTTAATCTAAAGTAGACCTCCCATGTGACCGCTGGCTAGAAATAATAATGCTTTGAATAATAACACAGTTCAAAAAATACTTAGTATTATTTGAACTGTGTGTGTGATATTTAAGTTATTTGGTTAATAACGTAGAATAAACTACCAAGTTAAAAAAAAACTCGTCCCAATTCATCCTCATTATGTAAAGTACAATATATCCCACACTTAAGCACGTACGCGATAATTACGCCTATACACACGCCATGGTCGGTCCGGTGATAATTGAAAATTAGGAGCACCCTGTAATCAGCAGGTGCATTCGATTGCCCATCATATCGGAATGATACAAATAACGCTAAGGCAATTAGCGTGGCGATTTCCTTTCACTAGGCCGTCGCACTACCAAGATTTGCTACAGTAAGTCAGTGTTTCCTAACCTGTTGGCCGCGGACGCGGACCCCAGGGGGTCTGTGAGTGTAATTATGGGGCTCCGCAGTCTCATCTCAGGCTATCTAAATGAATGCCACCAAATGTCTCATGAGCGTACCTAGGCTTCGATTTCTTATTTATTAGGGGTCCTTAAAAATTATGCTTGCTTTCCTAGGAGTCCGTGACTGAAAAAGGTTAAGAAACATTGCGGTATATCATACATAATTGTAACTAATTATAGTTCAATTAATTGGCCAGCTAGCTAGTTAAATTGTTGGCGGTTAGTATTATAATATTTTTGCGGACCCTAACAGACTACGGTTCAGAAAAATATTCAATGTTGAAAATGGTAATATAATTAATTAAATAATATTGAAGTGAAAAGAATACACGGTAGATCACCCGCGAGATGGACAGTCCAAATCAAGGCAGCTGTGGAGCAAAGAAAGAGATCACGAAAACTCAGCAAATTGTGCTGAATTTGAATTACGGTCAGAGTAGAAGAAACTTCCATTTCGACCGACCGACTAATAGTCGACCATTGTATTACATTTAAGCTAAAGTTTTGAAACAATACACAATTTTCTTTACTGTCAAGTGGTACTTTCTAACGATGTACAAGCTAAAGCTATCGCTGTCATTCTGTTTCTAATTTGTGTACTGTTGATAGCACCCAATAGTGATAATGATAAGAATTACGTCAGCGACGTGGGATTTTATTCTCACATCCATTTGACGGCTGTGTGGCGTGTGCCACTTTAAAAATAAGTGAAACAAGAAAATACGCCCGTTCGTTCCATGATGTTTGCTTTTAGGTACAATGGGTATTAATTTACGAGATGCTAGTTTTATAAAATGGTGTTGAGTTTTAAGCCTGTATTGACATAATTTTGTTGACATAGAAAGTTTTTTAGGTGATTAAACTTTAAGCTGATTAAGTACATTAACTTTAGATAGGTAGTTTTAAACGTTGCATACATTTTTGAGGGTATTAAAAACGTCGACAGAATATAATTATTTCAATGGTAATATGGCCTTTGTGCATTATGTTAATGTTATTTTTATTTTTTTGTGAATTGTATCAGTTTCTTTATATTTGTACAATAAAGAATTTACTTACTTACTTAATTAAACTAAATTAAGGCGAAAATCATAGGAATCATATTATAGGCGATGCGGCTAGCAACCCATCACTATTTTGATTCCACTTTCCACCTATACGCCCAGTGTCTTGCTAAACGTGGCCTTTAGGTCTTGTTACCTTAGGCTCTGTCTACCCCGTAAGGGATAAAGACGTGATTTGTGTATGTATGTATGTACATGTAATTAAACTTTTGTCTCTATCTATGTGTTTGTTTGTTAAGGCGTTTGCTAACTTTTGAACGGAATTTAGCTGCGTTTTCACAAATACATTAAGCCGAGCGGAGCAACATAGAAAGTATTATTTGCTTCGTGAAAATCGAATTTCTGGGAAAAAGATGTTGTCATGAAAGTTTTGGAAACAATTTGGTCAGTCTCCTAAAAGTCACGTCAACGTGAAGGAAATCGCGGGCGCTAAGTAAGCCAACCTTTAATATCTATCGAAGTATTTTATTGCATCAATCCTAGTGAAAGCTCGAATAGCGATAGGCAGTGAAGTTTGCAAGCACCTACATCTAATAAATATAAAGGGCTAATGAAAGAGAAACTAGCTCGTAACGCTACTAGAATTGCTTACGAATATCCTTATTCGATATCATAAATGTTACATTATAACACATTACTGACACTTTAGTTTAGATAGATAGAAACAAAAAATATGATTATAACGGGATACATCTACATCCAATAGATACTTAGGTGAACTAGGTATGAGAGAACGTATGATTTGAATAGTATTTTAATTGTATTTTACTTATGACAACCCATAATTGATAAAATATAATTGACATTGAGTTGAGCTGACGATTTCAATACAAAATTGTTTAACGTTTAATTTTAAGTGCCTTTGTAATAAACAGCCTTGGAAAAACACATACACTACATGTATGTCAAAGTTTTGTTAAAATTGTAAAATGTATAAGTTTTTCGCAATTTGGCAAAGCGAGCTCGACACGGTAAGCCGAGAGGTGAGAGTTCAATTCCCGGCAAGTGCGCTCGAAAAACTTTTTCAATTTAATTTCGATCGATAACAAGGTATGCTAATGATTACGATTGGTGAATGTTTCAACTGATTTACAGTTAATATTAGATACTTTCGATAGCTACCATATTTTTATATAATACAGGACATTAAATAAAGCTTCAAAACATGCAACTTTGTTTATTTTATACAAAAATAATATTATCAACAACAGTCATTATATCAATAAATAGCACTGCGTAACATACAAAAAATGGCAACTTACAACGTTAAATTTAAAACTATACAAAAGCTACGAGAAACGGTAACTCGTTTGCGCTTCTACTAAATCTATACAGTCATTTCAGCTTAGAATAGGACCCGCTCCCGCTGCGACCGGTCGCGTAGGCAGTCTTGTAACTAGTGTTGGAATCAGAGGGTACAAAATCGCCCCCATGGGATCCTATATCGTTGTCCTCTTTAGGCAAACTCTGGGAGACAGGACCCTGTATCTTCTCATACTCCACTGAAGGCTGCGGGGAAGACCCGTAAGAAAGATTGTACTTCTGTTGCGCGTTCGATGGATAGTAATTATAAAAACTCTGAGCAGGATTCTGACCAGGATACAAAAGATTATTATAAGGATTAGGCTGAGCCAGCAGCAGCATGGTCGATGGTTGACCCAAGTAAGGCTGACTCAAAGATAACGGTTGATACTGGGGAGCAACATTGTATTGTCCCTGCTGAGGAAATTGAAATTGTCCTTGCTGAGGGTTGATCTGATTTCCAGGATTCGGTGAGAAATAAGATTGAGGGTACTGCAAAAATGGACTCGATTGGTAGCTCTGAGGAGGCTGAACTAGCAATTGAATATTTCCATTGGCAGCTTTAGACGGGACAATCTGATATTTGGATTGATAGCCCGCATTAGGCACAAAGTTAATAGGAAGAAATTGCGATGGAGTCGGTGGAGGAATCAAACTTATTTGAGGTTGTGGTGAATATCCAGAAGACACTTCGCTTGGTTGATTTGGAATTGTATAATACTGACTTGAAGATTGACTCGGATAAAATGAATTGGACACTTGAGCCTGGTAGGAGCTTGGACTGCCTTGGGAGTTGGGATTCTGAGTGTATACTTGATACGTATATTCCGGCTTCTGGGCACCCGTGGGAATGGAGTTCAGGCTGCTTCCTTTCCCCACACCTCTCTTCTTCTGTTCGCCGTCCTCGACTTCGTTCGCGCAAACCAGCGCAGCGAAAGCTACGAACATCTGAAAACACCAATCAGTTAAATGAACCGGCATCGTCTATTCAAGAAAGGCGTGGAACCCCATCAATCAGCGAACTCGTTAATAGCGTATTTGCTTTGCGTAACAAACGCTCGTAAACGGCTAACAAATCGCCTGTTTATTATACTAATTTATATTTAAACGTTTAATGGGAAGAAACTTACTAAAATCCTCTTTGACATGATGGACGTTGTAGCGTTTGGCCACGGACGTGTTACATTATTTTCTAAAGTAAAATTCGCGTGTTGCGAAAGGAAAAGCGCTCGGTCCACCGTCGCATGGAAAAGTGCACTACTGTATCAAGTTCAAGCATTTATATAAGCGGCCATGTACAACTTTCCTAGGTCCAGACCAGGCGAGGGAAGTGACCGCTCGATAGGTCTTTGTCCTATAGCGACGTATCCAGTTTACTGAGAGTGATAGTTTCCTGGTGGCGCGGAAACACGTTGCGCAGGCGCACTGGATCTATCCGTACTTACCTGTTTCCTTTCCTTACTAATGTTACCTAAACAGTATACAACGTAATTAAGGCTATAATAAAGTCAGTACTCGTTATCGAATATGCGATGGAATTGTGAAATACGGAATTATTTCATTTCTTTACATAGTTTAGAATCTATCACTGAATCTTAGACCCTGACAGCCAATAATGTTAATCCACTCTGCATCTTGCAATTACTCTATGCGATGCACCTAAATCTTGATCAAAAAACAACAATCTCAACATACCTTTTTAGTAGAAATTGCCTCACGTTCACAGTGAAGGTATCGAAAAGAAACAAAACTCATCTGACGTTAGTCACGTGAGAAGGTACTCACTGTTTCGCAACTGTTCAGCATTCTGATTGCGAAGCAACTTGTGTAAAAAGGTTCTTGTTAGTATGGAATCACTTCAGGACCGACTATCAAGGTTAACTTACCACCGTATTGGCCAACCGGTATCGTCTGTACTATATTTACGTACCTAATATCTGTGAGGATACTCGCTAGTTATTACATGTACAAGGTGATCCCGTTGAATGAAAGAAAATGCTTTGTTCGAGATCCGAGATGTTCGGAGTATCTACACCAATTTTCAAAACACATCGGCCAATAGAAATGGATGAAATTCAACTTGCAATATTTCACGTAAACAATGTTAATAATGAGACGTTTATTTTCTTAATCATCATCACAAAGATTGAGACTAACTTAATTAACTACAACTACAAATCAAGAAAGCGTTTCACCTGCAGGGCAACAGGCAGCATTTCAGATGGCAATTAAGAACCAGCTAATCTCTTAATGTACCAGCACAATAATGTAACGTTTTGCTTTATACAACTCCCCGTGCATAAACTTATATATATAATATATAGATGCATTTAAGTAGCTATGTAACTAATCTGTGGAATATCTCACGAGCTTTCTAAGCCGAGCGTGGATAAGACCTAATTGTAGGTGTCGGCTAACTAACGCCGGCCTCGGCACGACTACCGCTCTTAATAATTCTAAATGCCTCCAATTTATTACTAAATAGACAGTTAATTGACCATCTCGGTCATTCGTGCGTGAGTTTGACTTGACTGAATAATTCGGTAATGGCCAACGATTGCAGGCTGTAGCTACACGAGTAAAAAATCCGTGTATCTGTAGATTGCGGGGTCACTGAAGAAGTATGATATGTAGAATCAAATAAATCGAGCAATGTATCCCGCTTGGAGGATTTTTATCGTTAAACCAAACCCAACTTAAGTTCGCCGTGCTTTGTGAGTGCGTGAAGACTTAATCAATAAGGTCAGCAAATTCTTACTGATCTGAATAATTAACTTCTAAGTTATTTTATGGTTATGTTTTTTTAATAGGCGTTACAAGAAGAGTCGTGTATTTTGTGTGTACGTATAAAAGAGCTTGATTTCATTACAATCTCTTCGCAAACTATTTGTTTTACTGGTTGCACCTATAATTCTGTGATGGAAAAACATATTTGAAATACGTAGATTTATCTGGTTTAAAAATTAATTAAGTTAAAATTTTATTTTATTTTATTTAAAACTAGCAACCCGCCCCGGCTTCGCACGGTATATTATTCATGTATTATACATATAAACCTTCCTCTTGAATCACTCTATCTATTAAAAAAACCTCATGAAAATCGGTTGTGTAGTTTTGAAGATATACGCATACATCGGGACATGAGGACAGAAAAAGCGACTTTATTTTATACTATGTAGTGATAAATTGAAATTTACTTTCCGATTTGACATTGTTTTACCCTAGAGCTTTTTTGAAATACCTACAGTTCGCAAGAAGTTGAACTGTTAGCACTAACTTTACAATTGTTATATCGTGATCATTGTGCACTCGTGTAAAAGTTGCAAAGAAAAATACAAACACGAAAAGTTTTGTAACATTCACTTCTGTTAATAGAAAAGTAAAGATGCGCGGAATCGATAAAGGTCTGTTAATGAACACGCCCTCGAAACAAAGGCTGATACTAAGTTGTTACGGTGCAGTTCACTTAGTTACATAACAAGGGTTAATATTTAAACATCCTTAGTGTACTCCCTGAGTGGACGCTCTAGCGGAGCGTGCAGCGGGGCGGGGCGTGCGGCGTTCATGCCAAAAACAAGCAAATGTATGGGTGCGTCCTCGCTACAGGTCCCGCCAAACGCTCCGTTTCAAGCATCCATTAAGGCATAGCATAACCCCTCCAATTAAATAATATATTCGTACTTATAAGGACTAATTTAAAGCCTACTTTTTTACTACATAGATATACTATACCGGCATGGACTAGCCACGCCCACTGTAATATAAAATTAAAATAAAAGCCGTATGTCATGATTTTAGCGATCAAATCCATGTAGTATCGAGAGAGACTGTTATGAAAGAAAGATCTTTAAGATATCCCATATCTTCGTTTTAACCAGGAAATGTCCATGCTGACCACCATAAAATATTTCATCGCATTTCACAAAACCTATTCTAGAGGCTTTAATGAGTTTTTTTACACAAAACACATCTCGAATACTTTGGTGTTAACATTTCAACTGTCTTAATCGTCGATAACAAAAGCTAACTAACGCAGTAAATCAATAACTCGTTTTTTATCTCACTTACTTATATTATGAAACTAAATAATAGATACTCTAACCAGGCAAAGCCAAAAATAAAAGTCTTTGTATCGGTAGTTCCGCATTCCTTTTCAAACCGGCGAAGCATCAACTGATTTTGATCTGGAGTATTATTTTCACATTACGTTACGTGTCATTATTTTATGATTTTTTAACGGCGCGGTTGAAAGTGGAATAAAAAAGTAGCTACGTATGATGGCAGATCAATATGAATATTAATACACCTAAAAGTTTAACTGTTTAAAAAAAGCTTATCATTTACCACCTATTCTATTGTCTGTAACCAAACAGTTTTCTGCATGTAAACCATTGAAACCATTAAACTTTTCCGGTTATAAGTTGATAATCGACATGAAATGAATGAACCACGATGTCATTTTTACATTCATAATCATGTATCGCAGTGTTGGTAAAGTCAAAAGCATTTACTAAACTTAACTATGGTAAAACATTATCATCAATTTCACACGGGGTCAAAGCTACAGTTCTGCCAGTGTTTTGTCCGTAGCCTTTGGTATTGCTAATTTGGAAATCATTTAGCTCTCGCTAATTATGTACGAAGAATGCTCGCCCATCAAAAAGTACTGTTTTAGGCTGAGTAACAAATTAACGGTATGCTTAAACGGAATTCTCCCACGGTCCATGCAAAAATATACGCAAGATTTCTAAATTAAAGAATTAAATGGCTACATAGATTATTTGCTGTGTAGCACGCCATCTAGTTTATACGCATGAGTTTAATGAACGTTTGATCGAGATCGAACGCTTCTACGTTCTCGTCGTACTCAACGTAGCGTAGTAGAGTAGTGAGTATTAGACGTAGGCTTGGAGGTAACCAATACACATTTAGTTTACAGTAGTGAACACAGATGGCGCTTAGTAATATTAATTATAAGTATAGTTAAAGGGATTGATTTTTATATCGGCGTGTAAAAGCCGGTGTACTGCCTTTTCACAAAAATGTAAATTCTCAAATGATTCATTCATTCCCCAAAAAATTCAAACACCAAATATTTTTTTTTGAAACCGTAAGCTACTCAGGATTAATTTACGAACTATTCTGTATTATTATTATTATACACAGCTGCGAAGTTTAGAAAAAAATAGGCGTTAGTAACTAGTTGTCGCCTGGAATAGCGTCTGTATCCCGCAAAACCTTACACTTTCCCAGCTTAAAAACTTAGCATGTTCTAACAAAAGATTGTAAGTAGCTTTATTTAGTGCAAAATAATGAGAACAGGTTCACTCGTTACGTTCCAGAGATTACCAACACACATTTTGTTAATTTTTGTTTTTTATAACACCACTTTTTTTGTACGATATTTACCTAGTAGCATTTGTGCTGACTGTATTTTGGACGTCATCCATCGTACATTATGTAGTTATGCGAAATTTATCAAGTCAATCCAACTAATAGATGTGGATCAGAGTGTATTGACAAACATTGCAAATTAGACAAAAATTGGTAAAAGCTGAACCTGTCTAATAGTTGTGATACAATACACACAAACAATCAAAAGAAAGTCTTCAGAACTAAGCCTATGCAGCAAGTAAATCCAATACGAGCAAAGAATTAAACCAGACCAGGCATAGGATAAGTAAAAAATAAAAAGACAGTGATGGCACAGACAACCGCAAAAACTTGACACAAAATTTCAATGGCAAAAAACCGCTTCTCATAGCCCTTTGAAAATCAGTATTGCATCAAATCGTGATCAGACACATCACAAATTCAATTTTATAAAGACCATAACTACACCAGGAGAAACATTCCAACTTGAGCTTTGACAAAGTGACGGCAAAGATTGCTTTATCAGTGACTTTGGTTTGCAGTTTGTTTCTTTTGAACGTGCGATGTAATAAGTTAAGAAAATTTCGGAAGTGAACGCTGAACATGCGTCGACGCAGCCGACCGTGGCGTTGGATAACAGTGGTCAGCTGTTAGCTAACTGTCACAGGCTGCTTCTCTTGGTGTGAAGAAATAGCTCGTCAGTCTATATCTGTAAAACAGTAGGTACCGTGACTGACTGACAGACAAAGCACACCCTAAACCACTGGACCTAGAAACTTGAAATTTGCCAGACGTATCTTTAGTATCCCAGAGGAGCACTCAGAAGGGATTTTTTGAAATTCCCACGGGATAGGGAATAAATGAGGCTTATATATTTCTCAGTAACATCACCTTCTATTAAAACCAGTATTTGTATTACTTGAGTTATTGTCAACGCGGACAAAGTCGCAAGAAAAAGCTAGTGTTACCGTAAACACTTTTTAGTTCAGTCGTATCTAATGAAGTAGGAAGGTGCATTAGCATTCGTGGTGGCATGGCTTTAAGCTTTAATATAAAGTAGACAGTTGTCAAAACTGTCTAATGCTGTCTTAATTTAGATGATTCTAATTAAGCATTAGCAAAATGACTGCCTCTTATGATATGATGACCTAAGTTTATCCAGATGCTATTTTCGTTTAGTTGGTTTAGTTAATAAAATGCACCAGCGGGATCACACTATAAATTACCTATCCTGGAACTATTGGAATAGTTAGTTACTGATTTTGGGTCTCTATAGTGTCATGCTCATTCGATCCTTACAGAGGCAGATTTGCTTCAGCCCATCATCTCCAGCGGCTGGAGTCTCCAGTCTAGTTATATTCTTCCCAATGGACTTTAATAGTATATCCTTAATTCTTACTTATCCTAATTTTTGACATTAGTTTTCCGGTGGTAGTTGCGAGTCCATTACTCGCGGAGTCGTCTCTTATTTAAATGGTGTCACTGATATTAAACACACGGACAAGAATTGGTACGTCACAAAAACTTGTTTTATAATTTATTGTTACAGGCGAAAGTCCTAACGCTCTATTTTTTGTCTACTGGCGGCCATAGCATGCCTTTAATGTATTATGCGTCATTCTTCCGTTTTGCACATCTTGCTAATGAATTATTAATAGCCGGATATGGATGTTTAAAGCTAGCTATATTATGTTCTCTGCAATCCATAGAGTTAATGACTTTAGTTCTCATAAGGATTTAACGGTGAGAGCTGTTTGATTTTTTTACGTAATAATGGGTCAGTTGGAGCAAAAATAATAGACTGATTAACTTCACTGATAGAAAGAAAAGAGAAATACATAATTCAGTTAATACATATGCGTAACTTAAATGTACACAACTCTCTGCATGAACAATATACGCTAATTAGGCTCCTATTATATGAAATGTTATGCTCACTCTCATTTTATTCACGTAAGAAGCTGACTAATAAGTTAAAAAAAGTCTCACTTCTATTTCTTGAAAGCCTTTCGCTTGCCATTTTATTATCTAAATTAATGAATCTCAGCAGTCTCGGAAGAGTTACTGCGTAAGATTAACGCATACATTGTCATGTTTTAAATACTAAACGTGTTCGTTTTCACACCTTGCTATCTTTAGGTCTCATAATAGAAGACTTATGTCGTATTGAATTCAAATAGGTTAGAAAATAGTCTTGTGAGTAATCCATTTAGTATATACATATTCTCTACTTTCTTTCGAGTGAAACTGGTGATGTGAAGCTGATTGCCAAGCCGGAATATCATGTTTCCTCGCTCCGCAAGTTCGAACCACGTTTGTTTTACTTACATGCAATATTCTATACTCATCCATGCGTTTAATTTTCTGACAGGATCTTTGATCGACTGTTTGTTATATAATGTAAGGTACCGTAAGAACAAACAATAGACTTTTGTATAACAAATTTATTAAAAACAATAACGATTTTATAGCTATCTTTAATAAATAGACTATTACAACTTAAAATAATATTTACAGTCTGGCCATTCGACCATTGCTCCAAACAATCTCGAAGCTACAATTTTCTGATGTTGACGCAACTTGTTTTGAAGCAGTGAAATTACTGGTAACAAGTAACACAATCATGCTCCTACTTGCTGCTAAAAAGAAAGCATGTATCTAAAACACGTGGAGCGGCGGCGAAGCGGTCACTCGCGGTTAATTAGCGGAAAATACACAAATAAATCATACCAAAGGAAACACTTTCGCCCAAATAGGGCTCTACCGATTCGACCGAAGCCAACACATGCACGCATCATTCACACACACAATCAACAAAAGTTATTTACAAGGAAACTAAACTCCCTAATCGCCATCATTATTTATGGTTAACGGCTTTAAGTTCCTCACTGTATTTGATTGTGTTGTATGAATTCTCACTGAAAGCACCTTGGAGGGGATCCTTAGCTGATCCATATTGGGAACTACGACTGCTGTATCCACCAGAGCTGTATCTAGTTGGGTAAGAACTCAAAGAGCTAAGGCTGCTTGAAGGTGATCTATACGACATACTGCCTGCGCCGAAGCTGTTGTGGGATGATTGCAATTTGGGTACAAAATACTGAGGGCTGTGAGATGATGCGGAGTGGACGGCAGTAGATGGGAAAGCATATGAACCGGATGGAATGCCGTAAGAAGTAGCAGGGGGTACCGACAAGCCCAAAGAGGACGAGGACGATGATCCATAACTATTAGTCTTAGAAGGGAGATATGCGGATACGTATTTAGAAGAACTTCCGCCAAAACCGTTAGGGGCAGCTCCGAAACTTGCTCCAAGACCAGAGCTGTAAGATAAGCCTCCGTGACTACCTTGGCCTAAGGAAGAAAGGGTAAGGCCACTTAGACCTCCCGATCCTAAAGAAAGACCGCCGTGATTGCCGGAACCTAGAGAATGACCACCAAGGTTACTAGAACCTAGAGTGTATCCACCAAGGCTCCCGGAACCTAGAGTATATCCACCAAGGCTACCAGAACTAGGAGCATGACCACTGAGGCTGCTAGTGCTAGGGGAGTGTCCACCAAAACTACTGGAACCCAACGATTGACCACCATAACTGCTTGAACCTAATGATTGATCACCATAACTTCCGGAGCCTAAGGAAAGTCCGCTCTGACCACTAGAACTCGAAGAGGGAACGCTGTAACTGCTAGACGCAGAAGCTCCACCATAAGAGGGTGTACCATAAGAACCAGAAATGGCAGTCGAGCCTTGGTGGCTAGAATCACCCTGTACTGATGAACCTATGTAAGCAGAAGGCTTGAAAGCATTCTTACCGGAGGAAGCGTAATCGCTACTGAAAGACTTATAAGGCGATGAAAGTGATTGTGCAGATCCACCATGTGAGCCAGACAGTCCACCGAAAGATTGCCCTCCACTGCTTAAAGAGATACCGCCGCTCGATCCAAAGGAATGACCAGAACTAGGGGCGGCGTAGTTAAAGGTAGGAACATTCGATTTAGCATCAGCGGGATTGAATAGAACTGGGCCAGTGGAACTGTAAGAACCGAGGCCTTTGGTACCAGCAGCGTAGGAGGGGACGCTAGCTTGAGGCTGCTCAACAAGGTTGTATTGCTGTAGCTTGGGAGCTCCGAAAGAAAACTGTGGCTGAGACTGTTCCTGACTGCTATAAGCGCTGTGTCCTTCAGACTGGAACGAGCCTCCGTAGCCCCCTGGAGCCTGCAGAGTTAGAGCCCCAGAGTTTATACTCTGTTGTAACTGACTCATCAGTTGAGATAAATCGCTTCCTACTAGATTGCCGTTGCCGGGCTGCAATGTGATAGGCGGGAGCTGAATGGTTGCATGACCGCTGGACGGAAGACCCTCGGAGGAGAGTGAGTGTGATCCGGTGAATCCTTGCCCCTCGTAGCTTGAGTAACTGGGCTTGGCTCCGCCGACGCTGTAGCCTGCTCCAATGCTGATGGCGTTCGCACCTTCGTTACCAAGCGACGGAGATTGGTAACTGTGTGATGACGTAGGATAGCCCACGGCAGCTTCTCTTTTATCCTTCAAATCTTCTGCACTTTTTTTCTTTTCAGCCCAGGAGGTCGCAATGCTCAGCAGAGCGATGAAGGTGATCTGAAATGTGAAAAATATTCGTTTTTAAATTGTGCCAAGATAATAAAAGATACACGGGGCATAGAGGTCATTAACACATGAGGCTATGCCTATTTATATAATTAATATTAATCTAATTTTCACTTTCGTTGGTGCTAACTGACGAGGGAAACCGGAAACGAGTTTTAGAAAAAAACGAAACCGATGCGGCCGGCGCCGGCGCACCGCCGCGGCCGCAGCGACCCGCATGACACTTCCAATAGATTAAAAAACATCGATAGTCATAAATTTAATTTCACTTTTACCGCTTTTACTTTACGTTTCAATATCACGTGTGACTGTTATTGTCACTTTAAACAATCTAAGCACGCACTCGCCAATATAAAATTAAAACAATAACAATAAACTAAACTTAAATTGTGGTAACTCATATCTTTGCACACTTTGTGGATATATTAATTGCTCTAATTAAAAACACATCGCGATCCTCGACAAAATACCGGTATACCGATTTCTAAACACTGCAATAGAAACACCCGAGCTAATTCTATCTCCAGAACAAGAACGCACTAGTTTAATAGCTTCACTTCACACACTCACCGTGAGTTTCATTTCGATTTGTTTGTTATGCTCGTTGCGTGTTGGGAACTAAATCACTGACACAACACACCACTCGTCTGTCGGACGGCTGGATGGGACAACCGCCGAATTCGTAATGTCACAGCGTAGTGTCTTCACCGAATTTATAAGAGAGGTAGAGGTGCACACCCGCTGGCGGCAGCGACGACGGGCGCAAGGGTAAAAGTGTATCGAAGAACCCTTTCACTGTGGGCTGAAAGAATGGGAGCGACGAGCTTCCGAGCCCAGTGAGGCAATTCGGTCGGAAGTGTTTCAAGCGTTACGTCACACGCAACTAATCGCAATTTTGGTGCATTTATTGGAACAAGTGTCGTCGGTCAATCGGCTGCTGTTGAGTCATCGGTTTGAATTTGACTTGATATTTGGTATGTATTTGGTTCGAACATTGAAATAAGGCCTATTTATGATTGCAGTTTTTTTTGCGTTGCTAATATTTTTACTATTATCTGTATAATAATGAGCATGAGTAAATGTTAAAGCGTTAATTTGGTTAGGTATATTTACAATTTAATTACAAAATATTATTTTTTACGATAATGACGTGAAAAATGTGATAAAGTAAATTGAATTATAATAAACTTGTTTTACCCATATATTTCAATTAAGTAAACAGTTTCCAAATATACCGCAATAACAGTAAACAAAAAACAGAAAATATATAATTAAATAAGTATATATAATAAGAAGTTCTAATTAGATCATCGACCAAGTAAGTAAAACTTTGATTTGGTTGAAAGTCATTACAAAATTTATTTAATTATATTTTTATTTATTTACTAAGGACTGTCTTCACCACAGAGTTCGTTTTAAATTCCATTGATAAAACATATAACAGTAAAGAGAAAAAAAAAACTAGGACGCCATTGGAGATAAACTAGGGATTATAAAAGTGATGACTATTATTCCTGTCATTTATTTCATCTCCATCTCTGAGAAAATAATAAAACCCTTCTGCGTAAATCTAATTAAAAAAAGTTCAATGTTTCCAAAAGGAACGCAGTATAAATATGTAAGTCATCAGATCGTAATACTCCACAAGGCAAAAGTCCTTGGTTATGTCTAAGATTGTACAAATAACAGTTTTTAAAACCGTAGTATTACTCGTTTTTAATACATACATACACAAATCACGTCTACATCCCTTACGGGGCAGACAGAGCCTGAGGTAACAAGTAAAAACACTCGTTTTTAAAAAGTATTTAAACTGGTAAACTTTTTAAAAACACAGTTATTTTAGCAAACATTAACTATAAATTAAGGCAAAATGAATAATTGTCCGGAAGTTTCTTCCAAGAGCAAAGAAAAAACTTGTACCAGCTGCTTTTCTTCCCGCACATATTATAAAAGCCCATTGAGGGAATGGGCGAAAATCTTTGGAATCATATCATACGATGTTGCTAGCAACTATTTTGATTCTCCTTTCCACCCATACGCCCACAATCATGCTAAACCGGGCCTTTAGGTCTTGTTACCTTAGGCACTGTCTACCCCGTAAAGGAAAAAGACGTGATTTATGTATGTATGTATTAAAAACGAGTAATACTCACACACACACACACAAATCACGTCTATATCCCTTACGAGTAATACTACGGTTTTAAAAACCGTTATTTGTACAATCTTAGACATAACCAAGGACTTTTGCCTTGTGGAGTATTACGATCTGATGACTTTCATATTTATACTGCGTTCCTTTTGGAAACATTGAACTTTTTTAAATTATATTTACGCAGAAGGGTTTTTTTTTATTATTTTCTCAGAGATGGAGATGAAATAAATGACAGAAATAATAGTCATCACTTTTAATATCCCTAGTTTATCTCCAATGGTGTCCTAGTTATTTTTTTCTCCCTAAAAAGATTCCGTGGCCCTTAAGGAACATAAGAAAAAAATAGCGCAATTGGTCGCTCTCAAGTAGTTGCGCATAGCAACATTCAGTTTTAACCCGCAAAAAGGGGGTGTTGTAAGTTTGTCGTTGATATCTGTGTGTATGTCATCGTAGCTCTCAAAGAAATGGACCGATTTGGATGCGGTTTTTTTCATTCGAAAGCCAGTTTCCTTGCGGTAGGTCTTAGTTATGTTTGGTTAAAATTGGCCCAGTAGTTTGAAGGGTATTAGCTTTTTTCCAAGATGATGTAAGGCATCTTTGGCGTATAATCGAATTAATTTATTAATGCGTGGGAGGTTTCTAAAATTTTCAATTTAATGTTATCACTATGTACATGTATGAAACAAAGTCGTTTTCCGCTATCTGTCCGTCTGTCCCTGTATGCTTATATCTTTAAAACTACGCAACGGATTTTGAGGCGTTTTTTAAAATAAATTGAGTGATTGAAGAGGAAGGTTTATATGTATAAATCTACGCAGACGAAGTCGCGGGCAGAAGCTAGTTATTTATATAGATTACTTCAAAAAACAAAATCAAATTATAACAAACAGAGACGACCAAAAGGCTTGAAGGCGAAGCTCTACGATATCCAAGACAGATCACGCGTGCATTATGGAAAGTGCAGCCATAAATCTCGGGTCGGCGCGGACGCAGCGGGCAACTTGCACTTTCGACGTCGTTGGCACAGCGCAGGCGCGCGCGCTCTATAATGAAGTAAGCTTTGTTTTGTTGTTACTTTTTTCTTCAATATACATTTCTATAGCTCTCGCGCACCTTGAGATATGGCATTATAAATCTATCATTTAAATAAAATCCCTTAGGAGTTTACAAAAATTTCGTGGAGTTTCGAAAAATTGTTTCAGAGTTAATTAGCATGTAAAATAATCCGTCCAAAATGTTGTTATAAGACCGAGCTGTTAATATGTGCACATAGCGATCCCGTGGGAAAATCCGAATAAGAAGTTACTAAACTGTCTCTGTGTTACTCCTGAGATCCAGTTGTTGAGACGTTGTAAAGACGTTGATCGGTACAATATGTCTTTTTCAACTCCGAGTATCATCTACTTTTTGTGGCCGAGCGAAATGTAAGGGATAAAGGCTCCTTTGGACTATGCTATAAAAATATATGGATTTTTTGATGCGGACGGACGCAGCCAGCAACTTGCCGCTTGCACTTTCAATCAAGGGATCTCTTCCAGCTAACCTGATACAGAAAGGAATAGTTACAACAAAACGGCAAGCAGTCATTATTATAAAGTAGTATTAATACTTAATAAATTAACAACTAAAGTACATGATAAAACCATAAAGGACAGTTTCAAAGACATTTGGACAAATGAACTACTGATAGAAGCTACAAGTGCAGCAATAGCTGCGCAAAATGTTCCCGAGGGCTGCAGCATATTACCCCAAGGCATTGGATCTCTTGAACCACATTTGAGGGTAGCACCAGTCATACAAGACATTAATTGGAAGCTTGGTGGCCTTAATTAATGCAGTTTCGCAATAAAATTTTAACGTAAAGCGTAAGAAATAATAAAATAATATATAAATAACGGAATAAAATTTAACCAATAAACTTACATAAATACTATCGAATTGTATGGCACACACGCTTGCACATCAGTGGCGTGGCGTCTAGTATATCAGAAGGCAAGCCGAAAGGAATTTAACTAGCCTTTTCCTCTAATTCTGCACAATAAAAGTGCCCAACTGCCTTAAAATAGGCAATCCGGTAGGAATCGAGTTCTATGGATGCCACGCTGCTGTTGCATATTCAATGATACTTAGCTAATTTTTGTTTTCTTGTTTTTTACATAAAATATATACTTTACTAGTGTGAAATTCTGCAAATCGAATTTCATTCGCAGAATTAGGTAACTAAAAGAATCGCACAAAAAAGCTCGTATTAAATAATGATAAACGCTTAGAGAGTTTATGTTATTAAAAACGTTATTCAGTAGCGGAAAAAAAGCCTTGAACAAATGACCCTGAACTCAAATTAATGAATGAAATCCAAAAGCGGCACACTCGGACATGTCAAAACTCGTAGGTGCATACGATAATTAAAGAAAACAAAACACGATTGCACGAAATACGAATATGAATCTATGAATCATTCGAGGTTGCTGCCAATATTACACGATACCGTAAAATATAGGTGCAAATAACACGTCTCTTCAAGTCTTCAACGATAGAGTCTGTACAAGATACCGACAATTTGGTCAACCGGATAGCCTAGTAGTTAGTGACCCTAACTATAAAATTAGAGGTCCAGGTTTCGAATCCCGGTAGGGGCAGACCTTGTATGACGAATATGAATGTTTATACCCGAGTCGTGTATGGTTGTTATGTATGCCTATCCGTTGCTTAGTACCCATAGTACTAGCTTTGCTTAGTTTGGGACTAGGTCAATTGGTGTTATTTGTCCCATGATATTTATTTATTTAAATATTTCATATACTTAATGTTCATACATATTCAAACATTTGACGTTAAAAATGCGACAATTGTGTAGCGCCTCAATAATTACTTAGCACAGTGTTTCAGAATATAATATACCTAACATTAAAATGTATACAAATATCAAGCTCTATGAAATCCCGATAAAACAGAATATTTCCTGTGGAAAGTATTTAAAGTATCACCAAGGCAAGGCAATTTAGTTTCTACTTCATATTAAAAAAAACATAATTTTTAATGAAATTGCTGGGATGTAAGCACAATCGCCCACCGGTTGTCTTAGGTGGGGAGACCGAGGCGAGTTGAGACAGAGGTGAGTTGATACAAAGCCGATTTCTCTGAACTGTGACAGTTTATCGGGCTGGTAACTTCGCTAATTCGTTGCTCTTTCTACACTCCACAGTTTGTGTGAAGTTGTGACCTCGCTAACTGTCATAGGTGCAGAGAAAAAGGCTTTGTATCAACTCACCTCTGTCTCAACTCGCCTCGGTCTCCCCTACTCTCCACACCGGAACAGCAGCGCAACGCGTGGCGAAAGGGTTGGCACCAGCAACTCGCACAAGATTGATTTCCACCATTTTCGGATTTATATGTCTGAGGTCGTACTATCTAATGAACTCGGAATCACGCATTCACCATTTCTCTCTGTCAAATGATGCGGGATGCGCGTAGAATAGAAAGAGATGGCAAATCCGGTTACGAGCGCTCGCGTCTTAGACAATTATAGCCCTACACGTCTAGCACGAGAGTGCACAAGATGGATAGAAGATGATGATAGAAAGAAGGAAGAAGAAGACATTTATTCTTTTTTTAAAAGACACACAGATAGAGCATACACACAATTGTACAAAAATGAAACACAAAACAGACATGAAAATAGATCAGCAATGTATTAATGAGTGTGTCTTCCCAAAATTGAAACGGTCGCCGGCTCAGCATTATGCTGAGGCGTTAAACACCTGCAGCACTGATTTTCTGCCAGAACTGTCTTTTACTCACGGAACGATACACAGATAATGTATATATAATATACTATAGTTCATAAACTCCAAAATTCGATTTTCGAAGTTCGTTTTGTGCCGTTCCGCTCACACTAATACTAACTTCGAAAATTGAATTTCGGAGTAGCCCCCTAAGCACTACAATTTTGTTTTTTTTCGAACTGAATGTTGCTGATCAGTGCTACAGGTGTCTAACATCTCAGCGTAATGCTGAGCCAGCGACCGTTTCACTTTTGCGAAGACACACACAACGCTGATGATCTATTTTTCATTATATTTGTGTGTCTTGCAAAAAGGACTAATGTCTTCTTTCTTTCTTTCTTTCTTTCTTGCTATTAGCGCCTGATGGCTACAGCTTACCGGATAGGAAAGAGCTGCCAGATAGGTCGCTTAGCCAGGGAATAGGATGTTGTAACAGGCTGTAAGGTGAACAACTTTCCAGCACGCCTAAACGCTCTTCAATTTTATTGTTGCCAATAAATTGATTGCTTATTGTTACATCCGATATACAATCCCTTCCTGGTGAAAGCCTTCTGCTCCTACTAATACTGTTGCACAAAAAATAAAAACAAAACTGAACTAGGTAAGTGAATTAGATAACGCGTTCGTTTTTGTAAAAGGTATAGATAAAATTGGGATTAATTCAGCTAAATTGGATCGTATGTTTCGTAATCAGGCCAACAATTAGCGCAGCTCTATAGTACACTAGTTTGCTTATCTGTATCTAAATGTTGTTACATAGTAACTTCAGTCATTGCGTACGAGAGAGAGATATAATTTTACACATATTCGATACAAACAAAGAATACCAGTACAAGTGAAAAAATATATAAAAATAGATAGCACTGACAATTTATACCACATAGAACATTGTACCGAATAGCGTACCTAATAGAGCCCGACTCAGCACGATGCAAGACTCGTTTTCGTGATAGTTATAAATTAATTAGGTTGATTTCCCCTTTCCATCTATTTGTCCATAAAAATGCTAAACGTGGCCTTTAGTTTCTGTCTACCCCGTAAGAGATAAAGACGTGATTTATGTATGCATGTATGTAATTAATTATTAGGTGGATAATTAGACATATTTAATACTATTTTTGTATCTATACTAATATTATAAAGAGGTAAAGAGGTAAAGTGGGCAAATAATCTCTGGATCTATCGAACCGATTTTTAATAATTCTTTTACTAATAGAAAGCCTCATAATTTGTGAGCGTCATAGCTTTTATTTAATCCTGCTCGGACGAAATCGCGGGCAACAGCTAGTCTATACTAATATTGTAAAGGGTCTTCAATAAAATTGTACTTTACCTTTTTCATGATAAAAAAAAAGTTTTTGCTACAAGTAGTGGGCAGCCAGGTTGTTTTTTGAACAAAAAACTTGAATTTGGAAATATGAAAAGTTTTATAATAGAATACCCTGAAATTCACGTGAACATAAACCCCAGCGTCTCCCCTGCGTGATTTAACGTGTCTTTTAGCTGTATGCCGTTAAAAAATCACTAGTTTTAATTATGATGATGACAATTTAGCAAAATTAACTTAATCATTATTATCGTAACAATTTTAACGCACTCAAGTGTAACGAAATAAATGCGTAAAAATTTGGTGCGTTCAACCAAGAAAAACAGATACAAGTATCTCAATTTTAAAACAATGATTGACATCTAAGTCAGTTGTACTTTCAGCCTTGATTATCAACCACGCAAATGGTTAGACAAAGATTGATGTAACTATGTAAGTATAACTACGGAAAGACCGTTACTAGCACATTCTTAGAAACGCTTACATGCACGGATACACTGATGTGTCGTCTAAGCGGTTACGGGTCTTAATGACCGCATATCTTCGTAACGTAAGCCACTTTTAGGGTTCCGTAGTCAAAACATCAACAATAGAACCCTTAACGATAACTTAACCGACGATTTAGACATAATATTTCATAGGTTTTCTATCAAACATCGTTGATTATGGTTAAAGTTATCATTAAAGTGAATTGGTGCAACTCACACTTAAAATTTCTGCATGTCTATCCCTCCATGTGCAGTGTTTTTAATCGCGTTTTGACTCCCTCTTGGTACTAGCAAAGCTATAATTAACCATGCGTGGACATAAATTAATCACGCTACAAAACAGGTAAAAGGGAAAATCTTAAGGAATCGTAGATCGGCGAAAATCATAGTTTTGATACCCACTTACTCGCCCAAAATAATGCTAAGTGCCCTCTAGGTATACCTTAGCTTCTATCTGCCGTAAGGGATAAAGACGTGATTTATGCACCTACGTATGTGTGCCAAACATGTACGAGAATTTTTTTAAAACATTTGTCTTTTTTACCGACGATACCTTTATACTCGATTGCTGTGTTGTCATCGGTTTTAAGTATATATTATACCTATTCCAAAGCACAACTTGCGTCAACCTTTTTTTTTTTTTTTTTTTTTTTTTTTATATGGTGTGGAAAATGCGCCTTATGCATCCGCCCGGTACGGGTTTACCGGGGGTATGTGGGGCTCTCCCGTGACGGCAGGCATACCCACTAAAAACCACACGGATTCCCTAATCAGTCGTATGTGAGGCGCTACGGGAGCACTTGGTGTCACCGCGACGCCCCACGACCACCCCGGGATGGGGTTCCCTCTTCGCGGCACCTGTGCAATGCAGGTTTGGGAAGTCCCGCCCTCCCCCGCTGGTGCCGCTTGGATTTTTTATAGAGGTTGTCTCCTCGTGGCCCCCGTCTTGAAAAAGACAGCGGCCCACGTTCCGACCCCACGGGCCGGGTTACGTGTTGACCGACAGTGGCCGAAGCCACGCCGCTCCGCGATCCCGTCCCTTCCGGGGCGCACCGCTCCGACGGTAGGCTTATGCCCGCCGACCCTCACGTCAGCTCTCACACCCTCATGTACTACTCTGAAAGCAGAGCGGTACCGAAGGCATGATCGCGTCCGTCACCAAAAGCACCCGCGGGTGCGACCCTCTGGATTTTTTATAGAGGTTTACTCCTCGCGGCCCCCTGTCTTGAAAAAGACAAGCGGCCCACGTTCCGACCCCACGGGCCGGGTTACGTGTTGACCGGCAGTGACCGAAGTCACGCCGCTCCGCGATCGCAACCCGTAGGTCGCACCGCTCCGACGGTGGACCATCGCCCCCGTCCAATAAGGCTTGCCCTCACCTTTCCCTACAGGTACTTGGCTCAGGTTCACCTCCGTCAAAAAGGCGCCCAGAGGCGCCGCCCTCACTGCAGGTCCATTTCTGGACCCGCTGGCTCAGATCCCCCGCAACGAATTGCGGGTTCACCTTACCACCCCTCCCCCCCAGTCGGATATTAGCCAACAGTTAACTAACTTACAGAATAAATTAATTAACCGTTGTTGCCCAGGGTGCACCGGCCTAAGCGTTACTCTTCCCCCCCCGTGAGGCCAAGAGCCTCTGTTAGAAGGGAACTGTAACGCTAGAGCTCTCGAGGAGGTTTCCGACATCGCACCCCAACTTGCGTCAACCTAATCCGACCAATGATAATAAGATATTTCATTAGCTATCTTGTTCTTGTGTTACTATGATAGCTGGTTCGTTTTCGTTATTTACGTTATGTGCTTTACTGTCTAAAAAAGTACCTAACATGAGTAGTGATTTTCTATGATGATTTTTCGGGTGAGCAACCATTATAAAGGCGGTGCATCCACGTTGTCATTTAAAACATCTTAATAGCGAAATAAACTTCGTCTAGACAATAGCAATTTACGATATAACCGTTACAAAACCTACGGAAGTTTGATTTGTGGTTTATTTTGACAATGCGATACAGGCATTGTTGTTATATGATCTGCCACTTCTTTTCATTCGTCAGACAAACTGTTGCACTCATTGCACAAGTCGGTCCATTGTGTTTCGACTTTGATCGCGTGCCCCAAATTTTTCATTTAAAATACCCTTATTAAGTTCACATTTTGCATTCAAATGGTTTATGCAAGTCGTATTGTATTATGATGTTGATGAGAAATAGTATAATACCTACGTCTCTGTCTTTATGGTCAACTTGTGATTGATAGAGGAGGCTTTGTTTACGTACGGATTACATTTGAACTAACAAGGTATTAAAATTTGTTGATTGATCTGTTGCCCGCGATTTCGTTCGTGCATTTGTTTCAAGTAAAAATACACCAAGGTCAAGACATGCAAAGTGAAATCCTTTGCTGACTTCATTCTGACCACACACGTTCTTCAATCGATGACGTCACTTTGGCTCTACTTTATGTAATGTTAAATTTAACATTCGACGCCAATTTTATACCCACGTGCGAATATAACACACGTTGACGGACTCTCTTGCCTTGTTATATACCCCGTTACCTACAAGGGTGTTGTAAGCTCATCGTGTGTATCTGTAGTTATGTTTGTGTGAGGCATCGTAACTCCCAAACGGATGGACTGATTAGGAAGCTTATTAAAGCTGCAGAAAACCGCAATACTTTTAAGCTGTTGCCCGTATCAATCTTAGATCTTCTTCTTAAACTTTAGGGCTAGGATCTTATTAATGGACCAATATACATGTGGTCCTTTTCAGTGCCTTTTCTTTGACGTGAATTAACAGAAATTTTCCTTTTAATAAAGCGAACTTAATTACAAATGTCATAATATTTTAAAATACACTTTAATAAACTTAAAGTACCTACAAAAAATAATTTCAGTAGGTTTGTTTGTTTGTATTAGTTAATCCCATTCACTGATAGGAACGCATATAAGTATGCGTTATAAGGATTTCCATAAATAATTTAGTTGAGTTATAATTTGGTATCCATTTGAACGCACATGTGCGTTTGTGGCACATGACGATGTCTTGGATTTGACAGCGACTGCGTTAAATGTTCAACCACGTATAACATAGTTCCGGTTGTGTTACTCTAAATATCGCTGTCATATATTCGAATTACACGCAAGATGAAACGACAGATGTTGTGGTTGAAATATTAATTTGCATAAAAACTCTGCATTGTAACTGACAAGCAAAAAATCAGGCCCATTGCTCATACATGATAAGATTAAATTTTCTACCTTTATGTTCTTCAAATACAGTTGACATTATAGGACATTTTTGTCGAGTCAGTTGTTTATCTATTACAGACTTTAAAAGTTTTACCTTAAGGTAAATATTTCATGGGTTGGCGGTACCGTCCTTTTATGCAATGTAACTTCGTATATATACGTATTTACTCATTACAAGTTACAAGTGACAACCTTACATAATGTGTTACATATTTATTATGAGACTGCAGAAGGAAATACGTACGAGATTTCAATTAAAAAATGATTATCAAGGGTGTGGCAGGACAGGTTGTGATTATGCGTGGTAGAAAACATATTATTAAGTATATAGTTGTTATATACAAACACTGGCTAAACGTGTTGAAGTTGACTTATAACCGACTTCCGTACATTTTATGTATTCACGCAAATTTGAAATTAAATTAACTTGATAGTACTTTGTTTCAATCTGAATATAAATATTTTTTCACATGACCTTTAATTGTCGCTGAAAATAAGTAAAAACGAAAAAATCAAAAATAGAGCAGGTTATTGTATCTCCATTATTGGCAAATAATGCTTGTGAAGACTATTATAATTACATAAAAATACAAAGATCTTCTTTTCAATTCTGTTTTCAGAGTTTTTTTGTTTTTTTTTTGTTTGACTTAATAGCAAATTGAGATTAGATTTTTGGTTTGACAAAGAAAAGAGCGTTTTTGTGATACTGTCTATACAATTATAATTCACGAGTTAAAATAAAGAAGTAGAAAAAAAGTGTTCCATGTTCATGTCTATCATAAAGCCTTGCTGTAGGGAGTGTCGTCGTTTGGATTTAATTATAGTTATGACAACGACATTCGATTCAATTTGAACTCCAAAAGTTCATTGACCATTCAATTATGTCATTTGTTACACGACATAATCTACTTGGTTATATCAGACGAATAATTATCTTATTTAGATATGTAGGTAGATTAGATTACCAGTATATTAGGTTCATTTATTTCTATTCGTACATTACGTTATATTTTTATCGGCATGCGCCATCTGTTTGAATTATCTGTCTGTAACGACACAATTACAAACTTTCCGTGGAACATTGGGACGAGAGAAGGCGCAGTTTTCAAATGATGGGTGGTAACAAGTGAATCAAGTCTTCTTAATTTTTTTAAAGGTTTTATTCGTTAGAAGTTTAATTTCTAAGTGACACTGAAAATTAATACACATAGAAAAATCCTAAAGTAAAGCTATGGCCGGGAATCGAACCCGGATCCACATCATTCCGTGATCGAAACATAAAAAATATGTCATGAAGAAGGTAGATGTCAACTATAGGCTAATGGTACCTATGTAAAAAAAGCAAGCTTATTTGTACAACTGATATGCACGACTATACTGACTAGCTTGGAAACCCTATTATGTGTGCCTGTATGTTTAATTTTCTTCGTTTATTAGGTCAATTTTACTACACTGTGGTACTCGATACTTCAAGATGTGGCTAGTCTAGTTGAATTTTATTGTCCGACATTTAATTTTAGTTTGGGTACTTTTTGACGATCCTTACGTTCATTAATTATGTTTTGACATGAGATATACAAAGTAATAATTATACAAAACGAAATAAGGAAATCTGTCTTTCTGTGTCTATCTATTCTGTGTCTTTCTGTGTCTGTCTTTCTGTGTAATCTATAATTTTAACTGACCACTTAGTTAAATTTAACAGCGACATTTCTTGTCGTGCACTAGAACCAGTAACATTCAATCTAATCGTTGCATCTCAGATTGTATCACAACAAACAAGTGCGGATACAAATTTAATGTTTTGCATTGATTGGAGAAAAGGTGCCGAAGGAGCGACCCACTTTCCCGAAACTTGTCCGTCGGGTACCTACTGTGTATTTAGGAAAGTTGCTCTTTACTATTCTATCGTAAACAAATAACCTGAAATAAGTACTAGCCTGCAATCTGTAGCATAATTGAATTTGTGAGCCACATGGTGTATTCAACTGTGGAACCGAAAAATGTGGAATAGATTTAGATTTAGACTTAGATTATTTTTTAATTCAATAAAAATTACATCATATTGTACATTGTCAAGTTAAAAGAATTTAGATTGGAATCTTCAAGAGTAAATTAAATTAAATTAAATTATACAAGTCAATTGAATATAACAAAAATCTAAAACAATAATAATGAAACAATAAGGAACAATTAAATTAATTCTCCGCTGGGTTAATAAAACCCATTGTTGTGATAAAGGCAAATATAGAAAACGATTGAACTTCTCAAGTAATGACATGGTATGTTAACAATTTTTGAAATCGTATCTGCTTGATTTAGATGAATCTCTGCCAAATTAAGCATGATTAACGTGGATCTGTGACTTAAGAATTTAATGATTACCCAACAAAATTGCTAAGTACTATTATAAGTAGTTTCATTAATTTAACCAACAGATCAATTTGCAACTATTAATATAAACAGAACGCTTTAGAAGGAGTCGTTGCTAAGTATCATACAATTGCAAGAAGTTAACTCCGCATTTTTGAAGTGAAATCTCGCGTCCGGCTCGGGAATTTAATTCCTATACAAGTAAGTATTCAACGAATATAGCAAATTTATTCAAGGGAAATTGGCAAAACCAAAGACTGCTCTTTAATGATTTAAATTACAGCATATTTACAATATGTCCGCGCGTTACATAACCTCTTAGTTAGCTGTTTTGAGTTATAAATTACTGCATAATTCGTCCCACCTAACGAACTTTCTATGAATTTGAGAATATAATGCGAAGAAATTTTATACCGTTGTTATGTGCGTAACTTGACGGCTCGTGGCGGCAGCAACAAAACAATCATTAATATCATTATAGAGTATTTCATTATGTTGCTACTCCATAACTATGTAATCATACTTCTATTTACATGGTGGTATAATAATGATATTGTTAGTATCATGGTCGCTTGGCGTTCACATTCATATGTTAATTTAATTCGACATTCTATCGATTTGCAAGCTGATGATATGCTCGATATTTTGATGACTTTGATTAAACTAGAGCAGTTGCTAGTGAAGGTTGTCTCGATAATTCTATTAAAAGCTTTTTGATTACCTTATGAATACCCTGTTAACTAATTCCATTTGCAAAAATATCTGGGCAGTCTTACTGGTATCTATACCAAAGTTTTTAAAAGTTTTGTAAAAAACCTACTTTACACAGAATCCCAGTATTTCTACTCTTATATTACTACAACTTATTACGAAAAGGTACTTTTCCGTGGTGCCTACACGATTGTCTTTGACCGTACTTGAAAGAAAGAAAGAAAAACAATTTATTGCCACTAAAACAGATTTACAACAACTACAAATTAATTATAAATACTCAAACGGTTTGTGACAAAAGGCGTCGGCGTCAGCATAAGCTGCTGGTGCCGGTCCCGAGGGCGACGCCCGCAGCGCTGGTCTTCAGCCGACACCCTGACTTATTACTCCTACAGTCCTGCCAGGTGCGAATTAAAAATTAAAATGAAAATTAACGTTTTTGAATTTATACGAGGCGACAAATTGACACAAAAACTAAAACTAGAAAAAACAAAAACGACAACAAATAAAATAAAACGGGAAAATCATTAAGTACGAAGGTATACAATAAACTACTATACTAATATACTTAGGTACTTATAAATCATGAAGCCTTTAGGTACCTACTTATTTTGAGTAATTTACACTATTAAGCTCTAAGTAGCGAGTCATCTTCATTGTGCCTCGTAAGTATGAATCACGAGAAAGCTATGTAGGTAACATTGTGAACGAGTTGAGTAAAAAATCCTAATTGACACACAAAAACAGAGTCCGGTTTCGGATGCAATGCAAGCATAGTTAGGTCGGTAGACTCAGTAGCCTTACGACGTCTTAATGCGATTCAATTCCGGATCAGTTCAGGTTTTAGCCGTCATTTTTAGTATGGATCTGACAGCGAGCGAACCTAAACTGAATCAAAAATTACAGCAAAAGCAACTGAGTCGGAATTCAATCCCCCATTGGCCCCAGGTGTTGGTTTCAGTTCGTGTTTCTGACCAAAACGCCACAAAACAAAACGTTATCTATGTGAATTACAGCTGCCTGTCGTGATTTCTGGCCGATGACTAGTACCCCGTTTGGCATAGGCGATACATTTTTTATATATTTTAAATACATCTACTAATACCTACAATAAAAGTAGAGACGTCTATTAACGAAAATAGAAGAAGCGTTAACGTCACACGACGCGAGAGAAATCCTATATCCTTTACACGCCAGGTTCGCATCTGTGAGTGGGACACAATTTCGCTCATAGCATGCGGCGTTTACCTATGCTAAGAATATTTATTTGCGCTAAGTATATCTATTTATTCGCATTTTGTCTCCGTCTTACTAAGCTAACCCTATCGCTAAGCAGCGGTCCTTGCGCTGCTGTGTTCCTGCGTGGAGAGTAAGACAGCTGGTGATATTATTGGCACATGAGGGATTCCGTCTTGCCCTCTAGGATCTTCAACTCTTGCGGATGTCCATAGCTGGTGGTGCTCACTTGCCATCAGGTGCCCCACTTGCTCGTTTGTCTTCTTAGTCTGAATAACACACTGTAAGTCGATCAAAATAAGCGCAAACAGTAAGTGACTGGAGCAATCCAAACCCGTTTGGAGCTTTGGGTTTTTAAGACATCCATTGCTTAACTGTCTCCAAAAGTACAACGTAACGTGATGGCCACAGACCAAAAAAAAAATACTGCTAATGGTTGATGCTAACCGGTCGGAATAGCAGACGAATTTGGTTTTCATTATGCCCCAGTTATCTCGATAGCGAAATATTGTATGCTTCGCTTAATGTTTTGAGATTTTATGCCTATTTGTATTATCTCTACAACTCTAAATAGTATTTTATTGGATCAGGCGTTACTTTGCGGAGGTCCATTTCAATGAACAAAACATATTTACCCTGCTACTCCGCTATTCAATTGAGTAGCAAGGTAAATATTTTTTGTTCACTCTAAATAGTATAAAATTCAAATTCAAATTCAAATTCAAATTCAAATGGTTTATTGCAAATTATGTTGTTTTACAAGATCTTACTTAATGTATAAAAGCCCAGAAACATAAACCCTGATAGGGCACAGCAACACTCTAAAATAAATACCTACATCTATCTATAGCTATTTCGCATTTCTAAATAATTTACAAAAATTAGGCTCACTAAAGACAGTTAATAATTTAATTTTTAATTTGTAATTAACTATATAATTATATGGGTTCATCTTATGTCTAATTAATAAATACATTATTATTATTGTTATAAATTATCATAATTTGAATGTCCTTAATTCTAAAATAAAAGTCCACGAAATATAAGTAAGAATAAGGCTTAAATGAGCACTGCAGTGCTCTCAAATTCTCAAATACGTACATGATTTTAAATGACATTCCACAATACACAAAAAAGAAAAAAACACTCATCAAAGATAATACTTATGTTATTTAAATATCCTAAACATAATCTGGTTTTAAGGTACTATCTAAACTATTCCACATATTCTACATCAGATAAGAACTCTTGAACAGAGTAATAGCATTTCTTAAGTAGGAATGTTCTTAATTGAACTTTAAACTTTTTAAGATCATGTTCGCTTTTTAAAATTTCTGGTAGTGTATTAAATAATTTTATACACATTGCAAAAGGGCCAGATTGTACCATTTGCAACTTCGAGAGGGGTCTTTGTAGCTTTTTTCGAGGTCGTAGGTTTTGTGGTCTGGAATATTGCGGAAATAATTGCATATTTTTTTTGACAAAAGTACATACTTCCATGATATAGATTGATGGCAGTGTCAAGATCTTTTGTTCAGTAAAGTGTTTTCTACAGCTTTCCATCATATCTATATTAACCAAGATTCTAATGCATCGCTTTTGTAGCCTGAATAGCTGTAAGGAATCTGCACTACCGCCCCACAGAAGTATACCATATTTCAACCAAGCGTGTGCATATGCATAGTAAGCGCAAGTGGCGGTTTTTATATCTGTAGATATTTTTAACTTATGCAGAGCGTACGTAAATCTATTTAATTTGGACGTTACTTTGTTTATATGCTCCTTCCAGTTGATTTTAGCATCGACGGTGATACCAAGCAACGAAAAAGCATCAACGGATTCCAGTTGGACACCTTCAAAAGAATAGTTCATGTTTATTGGACGTCTTTGATGTGGTCCAAACTGGATCAACTTTGTTTTAGAAAAATTCACTTGTAAGTTGTGGTTGGATAGCCAGGTGGTTATGTCTATAAGTATAGAGTCTAGTTGTTTCTTTAAGGTAAGTTCACTTTTGCAGGGAATTACAATCGAAATATCGTCTGCGAATAAAGTTGAAGGGACATCAATTTTTTTAGGGAGGTCATTTATGTATAGCAAAAACAGCACACAGCCGAGAACACTACCCTGAGGGATGGATTGAGTTACATTAACATACCGTGATCGTATTCTGCGAATGTTGCCAGTGTTAAAGTCGCAATGTTCTATCTCTACGCATTGTGTACGGTTTGCTAGGTACGAGGTAAACCAATCGTGAGCGACTCCCCTTACGCCTATGCCTTTTAGTTTTTTTAAGAGAATATCATGTAGTACTCTGTCGTATGCCTTGCTCATGTCTAATAAAATGCCGATGGCATATTTTTTCTCATTAATTATGCTTAGGACATCATGGATGTATCTAAAAACCGCCAAAGAAGTCGATCGGTGTTTTCTAAATCCGTTCTGACAGTCACTAAAGACATTAAATCTCTCGCAGAAAGAGTAAAGCCGAGTAGTCATGGCAGTCTCAAAAATTTTTGAAAAAGTAGTTAGTAACGCTATTGGTCGATGATTGCTACAGTCTTTCTGACAGCCCTTTTTAAAAATTGGTTTGACAATAGTCAACTTCAGGAGGTCCGGAAAAGTACCTTCGATAAAAGACTGGTTGATGAGAGCTGTTAATGGAATGGCTAGTTCCTGAGCACATGTTTTAATTAGTATTGGGGGCATTTCGTCTATACCAAAACTAGTCTTATTTTTTAAGTTTCGGATGATTTTATAGACCTCTCGAGTAGTAACTGGTGCCAAATACATGGAGTTTTCCAACGGTGCTATGACCGGTTCGCCAAGCGGTTGCGAGTGACTGCCCTGGTCTGTGCCGCCCACTGATGAAAAATAACAGTTAAATTCGTTGGCAATTTTGAAAGGGTCTTCTGTTAGGGTATTCTTTATATTTAATTTTATATTCTTTTTACTTTTTGATGGCGCCTTATTTGTCTGTCTGTAAAATAAAGTCGCTTTCCGCCACTGTCCCTCTGTATGTGTGTGCACGTTTAAATCTTTTATACTACGCAACGGATTCTAATGCGGTTTTCATAAAAAGGAAGAATGATTCAGGAAGGCGTATTATATACTTCCACATAAATCACGTCGTTATCGTTAAGGTAACAAGATCTAAAGGCAACGATCTAAAGGCTCTGTCTACCCCGTAAGAGTTAAAGACGTGACTTATCTATGTATCAGTGGCGTGGCGTCAAGTATATCAGAAGGCATGCCGAAGGGAATTTAATTAGCCTTTTCCTCTAATTCTGCACAACAAAAGTGCCCAACTGCCTTAAAATAGGCAAGCCGGTGGGAATCGAGTTCTATAGACGCCACGCCACTAGTATGTATGTATCACCTAGACTACTGACTGTAGATCAACTTTATATGAAGCGCAATCTCGACCGAGTTGTATATGACGTAATTGCCTTTTATCTCTATTGATGATCGGAGATAGTATTGCGCTAGAAATGTCGGTATCCAACTCTGCCAGGTGAATAATTTTATTTGAAAGTAAAGAAAATAAAACAAATAATCGAGAACGTTATGACATAAATAGAGAAAAGATACCTATGTACGGAAGTGGTTGGTCCATATAGTAGGGTATTACAAAAGCTATGATGTAAGTTCGGTCATGCTTTTATTTGGAGCATGTTTGTCTGGCACAAAGGAAAAGTATAGAAAGGCAATTAACTTTAATATAGCATTACTAAATTTGAAAGTAGAATATTGACTTCTAGATTCTTGTAGTATCTCTGTAGTACATAGAGTACCAGAATACCAGTGGGGCCCCATTTTCGAAAGCACGTCACTCGAAAGTCTCTATCTCTCCAAAACTACAGCTCTAATCAAAGTTTTGACTAGTTCATAAGATTAATGAGAGCTGTGATTGTTTTTTATGCTACTCGTATTTCCAATTCAGCACAATTTATCACCACTTCCGAGTGGTATTTTCACACATGCGCTTTCAAAAATCGGGCCCCTGAAGGTAATAAGTGTGTAAGTAAACTCTTTACTGTGCAAAATAAACATTGAGATACATGCACAAATGCGGACTTATCCCTTTAAGGGATCTCTTCCAGTCAACCTTTGCGTGGATGAGTGGAGTATTATATTAGGGACAGACGAGTGAGTTTAACATTGCAAATACTGAGAGCCACAGTACATAATTTTACCGAATATGATACAAAAACTCATAAAGAGTGCTCCCTGAATTTGGTTTTTACTTTTTATCTCAGATTTAGAGCAAGCAATGTGAATGAGTGTTACCTTAAAAGAAAGCACAATAAACAGTCATGTTTTTAAAAATATTTGAACTTATCAAGGATTTTTTTTTGTTTTTTTTTTTGGTGCCACAGAAATATGTCTCTGTTCCAACCTAAAAAATGTTTAGTAATTTCGATTTCGTTTACAAATTAACGCTCATTGGGGCAATATTGACTCGTGACTATCAAATTCTGGGTATTTTCCTAAATTTCTAAATTTTCAATTTAAAAAATAAAACAAATTTCGGCTTAGACATTTATTTATTTGGCTAAAAATGCTCAGAAATACCTCGGCTATCACTCCCTTAAAGCTTTGCACCTAGCTACCAAACAGCCTGTATGCATAATCAATAAAATGTAATACATAAAATAAATAAAGAGCACAATGTAATAAACAATAAACCTTCAAAGGGGCAAATCCCCGTTTCTTGAGGAGTAACGAAGGAGACACCAAAAGCTTTAAGGTAGTGAGTATGAATGAACGGGAGTCTCAGTATATTTGCTTTAAAGTGGTGAACGGCAATTTTTTGCATTTTTAGGGGTAAAAAATAAAAAAACAGCCAAGAGCGAGTCGGAGTCGCGCACCTAGGGTTCCGTATTCGGCTCGTGAATATAAAATCCAGTGTTAGCAGAGCTCTTTTTTTAAGTAGGCTAACAATAATCTGATATACCATCGCTAACCACAATCAATCGATTAGGAGCAAGAACTACGCAACAAAATCTGTAAAATACAGTTGAAAGAGTAGAAATTGAGTGCCATTCCGATATCAAACACTGCAAATAAAAGCCAAGTAAAGTAGGTCAGCAGTTCTTTTTCGATTTGTCGACCATTTAATTTCTAGACCGTTTCACGCTATGATAGTTAGTTAACGCTATCTTTGCGATAGGCTGGCTATAGGTAATATTTAATGTGTATTTTTCAACTTGTAGGCAGTGGCGTAGCTAGGTAACCAAGGGCCCTGGTGCCAATAAAACAAAGGGGCCCCACTACTATCTAAACTGGTGAGGTTTTATCAAGTAAAAATATTAAATATAACTTCTGGCAAGGATTCGAGGGCCCCCTGAGCTTGAGGGCCCCGGGGCACTGCACCTCCAAGCCCCTACGTAGCTACGCCACTGCTTGTAGGTATTACTAAGTATCATTACATGATTACGTAATGATACCAATTGGTACTCGACTATAGGAACCACTTTTATGTAACGATTGTATAAAGTACTATTGTCTTAGTGCCGCTGTTTTGACAGTTTTAGTTAAGTAGAGCTCTAAAAAGGTAAAAAGAAATAAACAGAAGAATAACTAAGCAAAAAGAACTCTAGAACCGGCATGGCGTTAACTTAGCCATTAAATTAAAGTGCTGCTTGATACCGTGAAGTCTGTGATTGTATTTATCCAATACTTAATTAGGGATTATTTAATAATAATAAGAGACGTAGATATTTGTTACTTATGAATGGGTTTTTTGTGTTTTAGGCAAGGAAGGTAACAAATATTATAGGTAAGTTACCCGCTTTCGAAACACTCGCGCAGGTGTAGGAAAGCGATTATAAACTTTCAAACTTATTAACAATTTTTATCAAAAAACTGTGGACGGACCATTAATATTTTAAATATTTTGAACATAACAACGAAGTTTCTTATACAATCGGCCATTAAAATTATGCAAATGTAAAGTCGGGTGGCCGTCTATGATATCTCACATCAAATGAATGTGACATTTTCGAGTAGGTACCTACCTAATAACGTAAAAAACTTTCTCATGCGCTCTCTTGATAAAATTTAAGTTTGTCTACGAGTGCGTCTTAGACCCAATAAACAGTAAATACGGAATTTTGCGAACATTATATTGAGGCTATAAGTAGATGGATAATACTGGTAGGTAGTGAGGTTGAAACTAAGCCCCGCTCTGTGCACGTGTGCGTAACTGAACTAAATAGTTTCCTGGCTAAATATGATTGCACTTGTGTGCGTGCAACTGTATACTGTATGCACACGGCGAGGCGTAGTTTGAACTGGACTTGGACTTATGCCTTTCACAGACCTTCGTCTTTATTTTTTATTTGGTTTGAGTGTACGAGTACCCAAAACTTCCGTTACCCAAAACATTCTTTGCTCTGCTCTATAAGGATCAGTTCACTCCGAGACAGGACGCAAATGAGAGAATAGAGAATAGGTAGCTATGTCAAATGCGTACTAGTGTCGTCTTAAACTGTCAAATACTGTGAGAGCAGTTTGTTACCAACGCGCGCCGCTAGTGGCACTGCCAATCAGCCCAGCAATTTTGAGGAATCGTTGCCCGTGGTCCTAGTTTGTCCACCTGGTTTTCGGCGGAGCCCCTGATTCTGGGTATTTTGCCCTTCGGGCAAATGAAGATTCCTAACTAACCTAACCTTTTCTATGTCAAAACTCAATAGAGGCCCAAACCCAAACACAATTGAATGACTCCATCTTGACTCTAATTAGTACAGTCATGTTCTTTATTTTATTTTAGAACCCACTTAAAGTTGAATTTAACCATCATCTAGAATGAAAGGGTTTTTTTGCGAAATGGGTCCTGAATTAAAGACCGGTATTCTAGTTAAAAAAAAACAAAACGTAGACGGGAAGCATTTTAATGGGTACAAAGAGACGAATATTTACAAGGAGAGGGATAACCAATGGGCATGACGTGTAGTTCCGGGGTTTAGATGGTGTAGGTGCCGAAGTACCCTGGGGCGAAGCGGGTGCCATAGTAGTTGCCAAAGGTGCCAACGGTGCCAACGGGGACGGTGCCAGTGAAGCCGTTGACGACTGTTGGTCCAGTCACCAGGGTCTGTAAAAGAAAGTAGGTAACATTAGATACATTTCTAGCTGTAACCAAAGTTTCTGTTCAAGGGCTAGATTTTAAAGGAGTTTATGATATATGATACAATTAATGGTAGTACCTACAAATCAAAACTAGCAACTGGGACTTTTTTTTTGTGGTTATCATCATCATCATCATCATATCAGCCATAGAACGGGACAGTGGTAGGCTGTTACCACTGGTGCTGGGGAACATAGAATGTACCAGTTGCTTTGCTTGCCGCGCAGATGATTAAAGCCCATCGAGGAAATGGGCAAAAATCGTAAGAACCATGTGATAGGTTTTAGGTCTTGTTACCTTAGGTGCTTAAAGAATAAAGACGTGATTTGTGCATGTGTTTGTATGTAGGTGGGAATAACCCGTTCGAAGACACAGAATGTACATATTCATGTTCTTACCCTGGCACCAGTGGTGGTGAATCCGGGATAGGTGGTGAAGAACTGCGGAGCTGCGGCCGCCATCGCCACCAAGCACACGAGGAAGAACACCTGTTTAAAAAAATTAACAGCAATCTATTTTACCAATATTTACTTGCAGTTTTAATTTGCTTATTTATTCCCTCAACCGGCATAAAAATTTCGCTGCTCTCTCCTAGGTATAGTCTAAAGTGTCAATATCAGTTGTACGGAACAGACATGGCAGTATGGAATTTGTTTCCTTTGCCAATCTCAAAAAAAAGTTTACGGTATAAGAAATAACTTTTCTAGAAAAATAAATACTTACGGCGAATTTCATCTTGTCAAAGGAATAGATCTCACTAGAACTGCTTGGAAGCCTTCTGAGTGCAAACTACATCTTAGTACAGAAGACAACCGCATATATAGGGCCCTCAGAAGGTCACCTAGTCCAGGTAGTGCAGCAAGGCCTAACTAGAACCTCCAAAGGTCAGGCTTTTATGAATACCTAATAGAAATACCTGAGATAAAAAGTGGCACCAGTTATCTCGATACGGCGATGTTGTCACCTATACAACTGAATAAGTAACTGAGTGATTAATTGTCTTGATAAGTTAATTAAAAATTATATGTCAATGTAGGTATCTTCATCGGGGTGCAGTTTCATCTTCCACAATAAATAAATTACCAATGTTTTTTTTATATGAATAGGAAGGCAAACGAGCAAGTGGGTCACCTGATGGTAAGTGATCACCACTGCCCATAGACACCCGCAACCCCGGAGGGATTGCAGATGCGTTGCCAACCTAGAGGACTAAGATGCAATGCCTCTTGTGCCCGTAATTTCCCCGGCTGTCTTACTCTCCACACCGGAACACAGCAGTGCAAGCACTGCTACTTAGCGGCAGGACTAGACTGACTATTCCCATTGAATTTTATTAAACTAAATCATATTCACGATCGGAAGTAACTATTCGACGCCATATCTTGCATACATACCTACACATACACAAATCGCGTCTATATCCGTTACGTGGTAGACAGAGCCAAGGGTAACAATAATGTGATGGGTCGCTAGCCGCATCGCATAACATGATTCCTAAGATTTTTGCCCGTTCCCTCGATGGGCTATTAATTACCATCTGCGCGGGAAGAGAAGCAACTGGTATATTTTATGTTTTTTGTCTGTTTCCAGACTAGCATGTTTTACTTGATTTATTTTATAGATCGACAAGTAGTTAGGTATAAAATAATCTATCTATAATCAAGTCAATGTTAATCTAGGCAGCAAAACTGGATCATAACGTAGGCGTTTCTCATTATTTAGTCATTCAACATAATACTTTGTATACAAACAATTTGAATTAGATTATCTTCATAATAGGTTGACTAATTCATGAATAGGTAACCACTTATCGTTACTACTCTGTAATAATTCTAGAAAAAAAATCTAAATGTCAGTGAAAATTAGAACACATAGAAAAATCCGAAAAGTAAAGCTATGGCCGGGAATCGAACCCGGATCCTCGTCATTCCGTGACGCGTGCTAGGTATTCCCCTACACCACCCATAGCAGGTTCTAGAACAATTAAGTGCAAAAATTAATGGCAACGCGTCTGTACCTAATGCTCCGGTGTGGCGGATATCCATGGGCAGTGGTGAGTAGTGAGCGTTTTTCTTCCTTGTTGATTAATTTTAAAAACTTGTAAGGTAGGTTAAATACTTTCTTTGTTACATACGGTCAACCAAATGCAACCCTAGACCCTGGGCCACTGTAACCTTATCGGAATAAGTGGTCGGTTTTTTACATATTTGTGTCTTTCAATGTCAGAATACTTTGACCTTGATTGTTAATTTAAAAAGGTTCTACAGTGGCCAGGCCTATAGGTTGTTGTTGAACACACAAGTAAAGTTTTTTAGTTTCACACGCTACTAGAATTGACAGTGATAATTCGACAGCGTTCCACCGTGGCTCAACAAATAAAGTCCACAACGAGCGTACCTCCCTAAAGCAAGTTTCTTTATCCTACTAATATTACTAATGCGACAGTCTGTGTGGATGTGTGGATGTACAAATATTTGTTATTCTTTCACGCCGGAATGCCTGATCATATCTGAAATTTGGCTCAGAGGTAGATTATAGTCTGAAATAACACATATAGGCTAAGTTCCATCCCAGAAAATTGCATGATTTCCGCGGGATAGCGATAAACGTATTCTGGACAGACGAAGTCGCGGCCCACAGTTAGTAGGGTTAGACTAATAATTACAACCAAATGCAACACTACGCATTACGTCATGCTTTTGTTTTCTCCCATTATTTGCTTATTACTTTCTATTTAATCAAATTACAAAGCGAGTAACGATCTTATAATTGTAGCAAAGAGAGCAAGCAGAGCATGTACGTGTTATGCTCACACCTCACATTTTCTTTGTCGTATTCGCCTAAACATTAGCGAGAGCAAAAGAGACGAATAATATCGCTAGTCACAACAAGCCAAGGTGATGACTTACATACGGAAATGTAGTATAGGTACAGACATAACTGCTGAAGTAATGAACTCACAATCAAAATCAAAATGTTTTCAACCCGCAGGGCAGTTGGCCGCAATGGGCTCTTTTAAAATTGACGTATAATCCCTCCAAATTCTAACCAGTAAGATCCTCAATGCAATAAAACATTGCTAGTCCAGAACCACCGCTACTCATGATTGCAAGAAGTACTGGGGTCTAACCATGACTTACTCTTTAGCCGATCTGACAGCGATCAATGCAACTTTGGTTCGGAATTGAATCGCATTAAGTAAGACGTCATGGGTCAGTATCTAACTTGGTTTGGTTAGGAACTACGGAAGTAACACCTGATTCATCCAAATAGTAAGATATTAATCGGGTCCGGAGCGAGGCGCCTCGCGAGGCAGCCCTTTTCGGGTTGTTTCGAGCCTTGTGCCAAACAAAATCATGCCTCCTGCAGTTACTTCGCAAGGTGGCTCGCGCAGTCAAGATCAGGTACATTTAACTCAGAGTCAGGGCGACTTGCGGGGAGATACAACATTCATGGTGATTCTCAACTATCACTTTTGCTCCTTCCCCACGTCTCGCTTACCCCTTATAGTCCACCTACCCGTTTTTGGCTACAGTGTCTTGCCTTAATTACTAACTAGAATTTAAGAGCTTAGATGCGCTCTTAGATAGCTGATGTACCCAATCTTTGCAGTGAAAGTTCTATCCCGTTTTTAGGCACATGCCTTCTCTCCCCTTACTCCTGCTTACCCCTTACCCCTGCTTACCTCTTTGGTCTCTGCCTCAGCATATGAGCGGTTTCTCATTGTCCAACCGCATATGTTCGTCGGAGTGACCAGCCTCCAGGGGCTCCAAAGCGTCGGCCCGGTAGACGGCGTTCTCTATCCACACTGCAATGCGGTCCGAGATAGCCACCATAAAGCGAGCCAGGCGGCCGGGGTGCGTTCGAGACGGTTTGGGTTCACCTGTGTTTAAAATTGTTTAGAATCCTTGCATCGAAGTAAAGAGAGTTATCTATTCCTACTGTTTTTAACTATGACTCTTATTCGTGGCTGTTAATGAGACACTGAAATTATCAATGAAAATGTTAAGGTTTTTGTAAACTTTACTACTTAATTTTATTCAGGAGAGATCTATATAGCTTTAAGTCACTTTTATGTCCGAAGATATTGTGTACAAACTTGCATGAAGTTTCTTGCGTATGTAAAACTCAAATAGGGCTTCAAACCCATTTATTTCAAACACTTCCACAGTGTAATGTTATGCACAGTCGAGGATTGAACAGCCTACCGTTGAAGCACCGTTTTATAAGTTTAAGAGTGATGAAACTTGCGAAAATTTGGTCTACTATGATCATCATGACCTGTTTATATCAAATATTGTAATTAGGTAGTTTTCGACACCAACCTAATATCTCAGCCACTCTCTCCAAGACGACATCTGCGATGCTTCGAAGCCTGTTGGAGACCAGCATCTCCTTCTGGCCCTTGGATATATAGTCGCATAGACGGTAAGCCACCTAATGACGAAATAAAAGTTTCTGACATATTTTTAAATACATAACTAACATGCATACAAATATCACGTCTTTATCCCTTACAGGGTAGACAGAGCCTAAGGTAACAAGACCTAAATGCTACGTTTAGAATGATTGTGGGTTCTTTTTTAATACAAGCAGGGTGGGCAGCGGTAAGTATCTAACTAGTAAGGCGATGCAACACAATTTGTTGAAAGGTAGGTGAAAGGTCACCTGAGCACTGAAGTTGACGAGCCACTTCTGCCGCTGGCGCAGCTCCCGAGCCTTGTCGACCTGGTCCTTACGGTTGACCATTCCGCCTGGCCCCGACCAGCGCTTAGATGACTCGTTCAGGGCTTGAAAGTATTGCTCCGTTTGCCTGTCAAGGACCCAAATTGTCTATTAGAGCACCGAGACAACTCACGTCAACCTGACGATCATGTGGCAAAGCTTTAAGCTCTAACTTTATCACTAGCTTCAGCATAGGCTTCATACTCATGAGCTTACCCGGCAAGTTACCCCTCCCTTGTATTTTGTATTCTTAGGTTACCTACCTACCGTTTGTGATTAAGCTTGGTAACCTACTTACAGCCTGTAGGCTACAGATCACGCTCGAAAAAAAACAGATTTTTACCTACCTACTTGTAGATTTGTAACTGTCTTGCCTGCTACCTATTCGTAGCTCTGAGAACGAACATGTTTAGAGTTTGAAACGCATTGTTTCTGTGTGAAACATCTTGATTTATGTGGAAGGAAAGAAAATCACAGTTTGCATCAACACATACAAGTCACACAAACGTAGACGTAAACGTAGACTGGTTTCAGGTTATTAAAAAACGAACAGCAAAAGGTCTAAAAAATAAATGGATAGCTTTACTTTTTTTTTCTATAGGTACCTATACTATTTTGACATCGGTCTCCGCAAAGTAGTTAACGCCTGAACTATAGGTACTGCAGTGTTTCTTAAACTTTGTGCGGTCACGGACCACTTTCAGAATTTCAAAAAGTCCATTGACCCCTGACTAAGCTAATTATAGCAAAAGAAAACAAAGCCTACCTATTGCTAAAAAAAACTTGTATGCCTATATATTAAATGTGAACTGTCTTCATGCGGACTCGGTGACACACGCACGCCACGTGTCATGTTACGGACCCCACTTTAAGACACCCTGCTATAGAGTAAAAGGTCTCACTCAGGACTCAAGAAGTAATCCTCTTCGAGAGCACTCTTGATCTTGTCGCGGCGGTCCGGCGGCAGCAGGGCGCACTTCTCGTCCCACAGGGACCGCAGGCGCCGCGCCGTCGGTCGGGCCAGAAGCTCCACACGCTCCATGTTACGCTGCTGCCTCTTTGAAGTCTTTGGCTTCGCATTCTTGTCTGCGAGAGCAATCGGCTAGTCCGTGGCTCTTGGAATGCCATTCGGGGCTGTATGCTGTCTCACTCTTATGAGTTTGACACAGAGAAAGACAGCAATTGAAACCCAATGGCACTCTTGGAGCTCACGGACTGTACCAATGTGAGGAGAGGCCACAATAGATCTGTCTCCAAGTTGAGGTCTGAAGGAAGACTTGGAATAGGTATGTACTGTAACAACTTGAGTTTGTTTGTACAAAGGTTTGTATAAACAAACCAACTTGCTGGCAGGTACCTAATGCAATTATTTGTAATTTGATTTTAGAATTTTAATGGAATAAGAAGAAACAAAGAGTTTCTTCAGGGGATTACCTGGACAGCTGCCTCCGAAGGCATGACTGTTGTATTATAAATATATAAGTTCCTAAGATTGAATATACGGTTAAAGTCCTTAATAATTTTATTATTTAAAAGTTACGCGCAGCGTTAGGCCCTCGTACTTACGCTCAAATCCAGGAGTTTCCTATTGAGTTAGTGTAGACCTGGCTACAACCCTCACAACCTTACATTTGGTGGAGGTGCGGGGTCCTAACGCTGCGCGTAACTTTTAAATAATAAAATTGTTAAGGACTTTAACCGTATATTCAATCTTAGGAGATCCCAAACTACTAGTTACTAGTTACCTAAACCCGCAAGAAACTTTTCTTTTTTAAGGGTGGTGGTGGTGGTGGTAGGTAAGTATAGCACTTTGTGAAAGATACGTCCGGAATGCTAGTGCTTGTGCCGCAGTGCACCAGCAGGGCGTGAAATTACTGAGACACGAGGTATTCCGTCTTAGCCCTCTAGGTTGACAACTTTTGGTGTTGGGGTGGCATAATTTACCATCAGGTGAAAAAAACTTGGTGACGAAAACATCGTTGACGCGATGTAGTATGTGTGTGACGTCACTCGCTAGCTACTCGTCCGTCGTAGCAGTTTGTGTTCTTGATGACTAGGACACAAGGATGAAGAAAGGAAGGAAGCATAAATAACGAAATAATTATTTACCTTTAAACCTCACGCTTTGGTCCGACTTGGTACTGAGATCGGACTGAGAAGGCTGGTTTTCCGATTTACCTTTTTTAGGCATATTTACCAAATGCTCTAAAATGTACTTTACTTAATTGCAAATTTTATTTACCAGAAACGTAGCAAATAATAAGACAAAGATTTTAAAATTTTGATGCCTAACAAACAGGGAAATTAAACACTACGATTTTGTTAAATTTTCATTATTCCTGATGGCTATGAATTCATTATGACAGTTTGGATACAATCCGTCAAAACTCAAGAAAAAAAGTTTCGAATGCACGAAGGCTTTTACGCAATAGATTTTCATGAATCTCATAACGCTCATATACTCATAAGGCTGGCGTCCACTAGGCTCGCGAAGTCGAATCAAGGGCACGATTTTTGAAAGCACATCGCTCCAAAGTGGTATAAATCAGCTTATATCTCCAAAACTACAGCTATAGCTACGCTAAAAACGAAGAACACAACAGACGCAGTTTTTTAAATTCTCATTCAATTTGTGTAATAGTCGTAAAAAACTACCAAAAACGGACGTTGCCAGCTCAGTAAGAACGTAAACGCTCTTAAATTTCGGTATAATACGCGAATGTTAACGTTAATAAATATCTAACGTACCTAACAAAGTAACATTACCTACTTGGTGCAAGTTGTAATGCGTTGCTTAATTAATAACTAGCTTCTGCCTGCGACTTCGCCTACGTAGAATTATACATTATACTAAACCTTCTTCTTGAATCACTTATCTATAAAAAAAACCGCATCAAAATTCGTGGCGTACTTTTAAAGATCGAAGCATACATAGGGACAGACAGACTGACAGACAGCGGAAAGCGACTTCGTTTTATACTATTTAGTGATTTTAAACATGACCGACCATTTTAACACATTTTATAGGTTTCAGTCTGGTTTCAGTCAAACATACATACATACATACATATATCACGTCTTTATCGCTTACGGGGTAGACAGAGCGTAAGGTACCAAAACCTTAAGGCCACGTTTAGCATGATTAAGAACGTACAGGTGAAAAGGGTAATCAAAATAGTGATGGGTTGCTAACCGCATCGCCTATAACATGATTCCTAAGACTCGCTTTTTCGGTCAAATATCCATCAAAATCGACGATTTTGGTTAAAGTTATTGTTAAAACAACTTGGCGCAACTCGAACTTAATGGTAACCAATTTCATAAAAATACCATAGTGACAATACAAATAATATAGTTAAATAACTTAATTTTTGATAGAACAATATTATCAACGTTTTACGGGATTGTGGAGTATCTCCAAATTCAATTTTGCTAATACAACTTTGTCTTTGGTACTTAGGGGAATTTATAGAACAAAATTTTTATATATTATTATTTTAATCAAGGTTAGGTCTCAAACATAGCCAGTTCGTAAAGTCAGGCACGCCAGTGTTGACTTGTCCAGTGCTTTCGTCGGCTTCGTTCTCGTAGGGTAGATGCCAACCGTCATTTATCTTCTGAGCACAAGGTGTGAAGTTCAGAGGCGGCTGAAAAGACAATATCACCATTATAATATTATGGCACCAATACAATATAATATTATGGCGCCGTCAGTACTAAATACTAGATCACTTTTTTACCATGTCTAAAGCAAAATAAATTATTTCATTTCAGTATTCATTACTATTAAACAGACAGAGAGGCATCATTGATATCTGCCTTCTTCTTCTTCGTGTTTGTGGCGTATCGAGTCGTTATAGCGAGGACAACTTCGCCAATGTCAAAGTAACAAAAATATAACTATAAAATCTTGTGACAAAATGTCGGCAACGTTGTACAGTAATGATCAAAGACCCCCCTCCCCCCTGTCGGGTTCTTAGCCAACCGTCAATGATATCCCTCAGAAACTGCCAGGAAATCATTAGCCGATGCCCTGGGTGCACCGGACCAAGCACTGCTCTTCCCCCCGGACGGATCCAAAAACGAACCGCAGCTCTTGACCACAATTGGAGGTAACCCGACTCGCACCCCCATCGATATCTGACACTTAAGGTATCAGGAACTTAACACAGAGTTGGTGAATCAGGTTCTAAATGTTTCACTTCAAAAGTTATCTTCCACGACTCTTTATCATAGAAGCGGAACGTAGACTAAAAAAATGCAAAAAAATAGTTTTTTTGCTATCCCGCGGGAACTATGCAATTTTCCGGGTAAAAAAATAGCCTATGTGTTAATCGAGGGTATCAGCTATCTCCGTTTCAAATTTTATCCAAATCCATTCATTAGTTTTTACGTGAAAGAGTAACAAACATCCATCCATCCATCCATCCATACTGACCCTGGCTGGATTAGTTTGATTTAATGTTTAACATCGTCATTTCGGATTAAAAATGAAGTCACCTCATTGTTACACAAACGAATAACTCACGTGTATAAGTCGAGTAATGCTCAACATGTTTCGGACTAATTCGTAGTTCTTCTTTATGGAGCGCTCGCCCAGGGGCAGCGAAACGAACACTCACGAACATTAAGTCACCTCTTTCACACTGTACATTCATCAACCAATATATGAAAATATTTGTCACACACGACACATAAATCAAGTCTATATCCCTTACAGAGTAGACAGAGACCAAGGTGACAAGACCTAAAGGAAACGTTTAGCAAGATTGTGGGCGTATGAAAGGGGAATCAAAATAGTGATGGGTAGCTAGCCGCATCGCCGATAACATACTTCCTAAGAATTTCGCCCATTCCCTCGATGGGCTTTTACCATCTGCGCGGGAAGAGAAGCTACTGGTACATTCTATGCTTTTTCTTTGCTCCCAGACCAGCATGGAAGGAACACTTAACTTACTTATTGAAACATTTGTCAACCATCCTGAAATACCACCTGCCTGAATATTCCAAAACCATATTGTAAGACCTTGTATAGCTGCATCAAGAGACGGCACACTCTAACATTCACCAGGTTATTTAAGTAATCAATTACTATTATCAGAGGTCTTCCCCGTTTACAAAACACCATCCATTGATGTTGCCACTGCCACCGCTTGAAAATGTTTCTCAAATTCTCATCCTGCAGCAGAAACGTGTGACCACGGAGCAGATCCCTGGATACTATGTCAGTGTGGGGACCGCTGTAAATGGCAGCTGTGATGAAATACGGATCGTCTTGAGATCTGTGAACAGGAAACATTAGGTAAAAACCATTTTATTTTCTGGTAAACTGTTATTCAGCTCTTTCTTAAATGTGCATTAAGCTTTATGAGTGAGTTAAAATTTGGCTCGCTTGGTATTGCTTTAACACTTGTAGACAGCTCATTTTAGTAGGGGAGCCCAAGAGGGGATTTCGGGGAGTCACTAAAGCGCGGCAGATTAACATACAGGGAGATACTGTGTACCCGGTAAAGTACCTCCACCAAATATGAGCCCCGTATATATGGCCGCCTGTCAAGGATAAAGGATCAGATTAGTAAAAAAAATTAATCATCAGAAATTCTCGGGCGCGTCAGATTAAGGTAGGGTAGGGTGAGTTAATTACATCCACGGACCTGCTTAGGCGTCTAAGTGGGTGGAGAGGTGTACTCCAACGTGGCGCGTCCCTAGGCGGTGGATAAGGGAACGCCTGCTTCACGGCAGGTAGGGGTCCGCAAGGGCCCCCGCGAACCAAACACTTGGGGGGGTGGGGGGTAGGGCGGGGCGAATTATTATGTCTAAGTATATATTTTTTGGCGAGGGCCGGGGCGAAAGCCCCTTTTTATCAAGGGAGGGAACGAGTTTAGGTGGGGAAAGGCGGGCGGTAGCTGACGGGAAGCTGCTCTGCATCTGCGGCCGAGTAGCCACTGGTGCAGGTCGGGGGGCCAGTGCCAGATGGTGAAAGGAGGCGTAGCTCTGCACCAGGCCTGAAGGCACCAAACGCCTTTTGGGGGGGAAGGGGAGCCTTGGGGAGACGAGGGACAGAAGCGTTGGGTACTGCCTGGCTGAACTGAGCCCCTACCGAGTAGCCCCTCCCGCCGAACTAGCCACTCGGCCTGGAGCTGGCGAAAGGTAGGTGACGCTTTGCGGTTACCGGCAGGCCCTGCGTTCTCTGAGGGGGGTGAGCCTAGGGGGGGACGGGGCGTGCGGTAGCTGCCGGGGAGCTGTTCTGCATCTGCGGCCGAGTAGCCACTGGTGCCGTGGGACGGTGCCAGGAGGTTGAAAGGTAGCGCAGCTCTGCACCAAACCTGGAGGCGCCAAACGCCTCGTACGGGGAGGGACGGGGGCGAGTCCAACCTTGTACCTGCTGTTCGCCCCGGGCGGGGAACGGAAGGGCGAGCCTCATGCTGGCGGCGGGCGAAAGCCTGCCGTCGAAGCGGTGCGTTCCGCAAGGGACGCGATCGCGGAGCGGAGTGACTTCGGTCATTTTCGGTCGGCACGTAACCTGGTCCGTAGGGCCGGGACCGTGGGCCGCCTCGTCTTTTTCAAGATAAGGGGGCCGCGAGGAGAAAACCTCTATAAAAATCCGGAGGAGCGACGTGACCTCGGTCACGGTCGGACGCCACGTAAACCTGGTCCGTAGGGCCGGGACCGTGGGCCGCCTCGTCTTTTTCAAGATAGGGGGGCCGCGAGGAGTAAACCTCTATAAAAATCAACAGGGCGGCGTGATCTCGGTCATGTCGGCCGTCACGTAACCCCGGCCCGCAGGCGCTGGGAACGTGGGCCGCTGAGGGGGCTACGAGGAGTTAACCTCTTTAAAAAAACAGACGGTCACTGGCGGGGGAGGGCGGGGAATCCGGAACCCGCATTCAACGGTGCCGTCGCCACCTGCCCCATCCCGGGGCGGCCAGTGGACGTTGCGGTGGTCACCGTGTGCGCCCGCAACGCCCGCAGTTCAAGGCCTGGAGGGAACGTGTGTGTTTTTAGACGGTAGGCCTCTCCCCTCCTTCCATAGGGAAGGCAGCGGCGAGATGGAGAGCCCGTCATACCTCCGTTCGTATGCTGCCCCGAGCGCGGAGATGCATAAGGCGCATTTTCCACACGTTAAAAAAAAAAAAAAAGGGTGAGTTAATTACATGCTAAAAAGTGTATATTCCACTAATCCGACAATTTTCGAGTGACGTAGAGAAGTAGAAGCGTTACAAACTTGTAATAAAAAACGTTATCTCGACTTTCTCGAGCGTGGCTATTTTTTTTTTAATTTTGAAGGAATTAATTCAAGGATAACGAAAAATATATAATCTGACGATTTCCATAAGCCGAAGTAAGAAAAAATAATCGATTAAGTTTAATGCGTGCAGCTATTCTTCTCTCACTCTTTCTCTATCTATTATTCTCTTACTCCGTGATGATAATTAAAAAAATACGCAAAAAAAATTATTTTATAATTATTTTCTTAAAAATACAATAAGTTCAATGATTTAAAAAATAAAAACATTTTTTTTATTGTCAGATTAGGCGAATCCCTCTAGATAACCGTCAGATTATTAGACAGCACGTCTAGGGCATTAAGATGAACCATATATATCTTAATCTGACGCGCTCGAGTATTTCAAAATGGCGAATTTTTTTGCACATTCTAATAATGGCTGCAAGTTTGCATCACATCCAAATCGACAGATTATTATATACTAGCGACCTGCCCCGGCTTCGCACGGTATATTGTGCATGTACTATACATATAAACCTTCCTCTTGAATCACTCTATCTATTAAAAAATAACCGCATCAAAATCCGTTGTGTAGTTTTGAAGATATAAGCATACATCGGGACATGGGGACAGAAAAAGTGACTTTGTTTTATAACTGTACGATACCGTACATACATTGTATGAGTTCATATCAAACATATGTAGGTAGATGGAGTTTTTGTATGTAAAAAGGCAGTTGTACGGTGACCGCCCACGCAAAAGCATTAAAATATTATTGTACTAGAGATTGGAAGTGGAAATACAGTCTTTTCTATTTGTATGATCGGCGTTTCCTTAAACAAGACCTGCGCCCTTCAATAATATGTAGTGATAGTGAAGAGCTTTTTTTTAGGTTCACTAAACATCCCCTTAGAAAATCTGACGCACTCGATATACAGGGTGTTAGGTAATGAGTGGATAATCCTTGAACTGTGGATAGAGGGCACTTAGGACGTTATAATAAAGCTAAAATAGGTTTAGTAAAAGTGGCACGGTTTCGGAGATATTCGGACTTTTAGGTTTTTTTCGAAAATGAACACCCTTGTTCAATGTTTTGATCATAGCACCATTTTAAACTAACTTTTTCAATTTTTTTGTTTTTGCTCAATATTCTTGAGTACTTGTATTTTCAGATAGGCATTACTATTTTTGTGAGACTACATGGGTTTTTTTTTAAAAAAATCGCAAACATAATTTTTGCCTTTTCAATCGTACATTGATCGAATTTTCAGCTCTCACGGTGAAAAAAAAATACACTACAGCCTAGTTGCCAATAAGCTTAAAAACATGCCGGTTTAGTGACAATTTAAAAATGGTAATTACCTTTTGAATTTAAATTCAAAATGACAAAATAATAAAAAAAAATACACGCTCACCCACATTTTTCCCGATTTACTTTTTGTATCACGGGCGTAGAACTCAAAATTTTTTGTTGCAAAAATAACATTATTGGCCACTTATTTAAATGCAAATGGCATTTAAATAATTCCAAATTTAAAAAACATACTGACTACCTTTTGTTTTTTTTTCTACTTCGATTTTGAATTTCGCTATTATTGCATAATGAATGGTGAAATTGTGCCATGGAACTCACCATAAATGTAATGCATTTGGGCATATTCTATCAGTGTGTATTATATTCGAAGTAGTATTAAAGTAAAAAACTTCAACACAACGATCTAAACGCAAAATTAACCATTCATTACGCAATAATAATTAGCGAAATTCAAAATCGAAGTAGAAAAAAAAACAAAAGGCAGTTGGCATGTTTTTTAGTTTTGGAATTATTTAAATGCCATTTGCATTTAAATAAGTGGCCAATAATGTTATTTTTGCAACAAAAAATGTTGAGTTCTACGCCCGTGATACAAAAAGTAAATCGGGAAAAATGTGGGTGAGCGTGAATTTTTTTTTATTATTTTATCATTTTGAATTTAAATTCAAAAGATAATTACCATTTTTAAATTGTCAATAAACCGGCATGTTTTTAAGCTTATTGGCAACTAGGCGGTAGTGTATTTTTTTTTCACCGTGAGAGCTGAAAATTCAATCAATGTAGGTACGATTGAAAAGGCAAAAATTAAGTTTGCGATTTTTTTTTAAAAAATCCCATGTAGTTTCACAAAAATAGTAATGCCTATCTGAAAATACAAGTACTCAAGAATATTGAGCAAACATAAAAAATTGAAAAAGTTAGTTTAAAATTGTGCTATGATCAAAACATTGAACAAGGGTGTTCATTTTCGAAAAAAACATAAAAGTCCGAATATCTCGGAAACCGTGCCACTTTTACTAAACCTATTTTAGCTTTATTATAACGTCCTAAGTGCCCTCTATCCATAGTTCAAGGATTATCCACTCATTACCTAACACCCTGTATATATTTTTTTCATTTTCAACCCTTACCTACGTACGACCACCCCCATCATGGAAACAATCAGATCAATATACGTACATTTTTTTTAAATACATAGGACATGGATGCTATCAATATCTGACGCGCTCGAGTATGTCCATGCAAGTTTTTTTTTAAGTACATTTTTGAAAATCTATAGTTGCTCCCTCACCGATGAAAAGGTATATATATGTATATTACTAGCTGTTGCCCGCGGCTTCGCTCCCGTTTTTTTTTTTCTAAATTTCAATATGAAAAATAGATGTTGGCCGATTCTCAGACCTACTGAATACGCATATAAAATTTGGTAAGAATCGGTCAAGCCGTTTCGGAGGAGTATGGCAACTAAAACTGTGACACGAGAATTTTATATATTAGATATGTCATTTTTTTCTTTTATCATCTAAGCTTCGCAACCCAATAGGTCTCTCTGACGCTCGAGTAAATCCCGATTTAGCTACGTGGGCTCCCCTACTATTTTGTTAGGGTACAAATTAGCACTATAAAAAAGTAGGCACTACATAGGCTGGCTTAATTTTGCTGCACCTCATGTCTGCAACTGCACTAATGTGGAAATACAATTACTTAGCAATAAGTGTCCTGTAGTGATTATCAAAGTGCAATGGCACCAAAAATAAAACACGGGCAGCACTCCGGGAATGCCGGCAGAAGTGAAAACTACACACACGCACACTCGCGCAAGCGCCCTGCGCCGCTTAAACGACCCAGCAGCAACTCTCCTTCTGCCTTACGAATTTTCGATCAGGTCATAACATTTTTTTATCAATCCCAAAAAATCTTACGCATTTTCGATCAGCCCCGCTAGCACGAGAGCGCACGAAAGTCGCGTCGCACGCGAGTTAGACTACCCGTCTCTTTCTTGTTGGTACAGTAAGAAAAGGACGGGCAATCTATCTCGCGCGCGACGCGACTCTTGTGCGCTCTCGTGCTAGACGTGCAGGTCACGTGACCTGACGCGAGCAAAACATTTTTTACCCATCCCAAAAAGTGCACAACACCGCTAAAGAAGTTTTGACTTCAAAAAGATACAACAATCTAAAGGTATGTTTTAACTCACAAGTTGTCTATGAAGAAGCTGAATGTATTTTTTCTCAAATGATCCAAAGTGTGCCTAGGCCATTTCAGCATATGATTTCTCCCTAAGAGCAGAATCCTTTTATTTTCTCGTTTAAATCGGTCCACAACTGCTTTTAACAATAAAATTCTTTGTATATTATCAGGTGATCCAACTGCCAATGCTATATTCAGGCCATCCAGAACAATGTCATATGGAGCAGTCTTTTGTAAGAATGTTTGGTATCTTTTCAGTTCGTTTGGAGAAGTTTTTAAAAATAGATCTGATCCAATTATCAATTTTTCCTTTACATTTTTCTGCAGTTCATGAAATTCTTCCGGTGATAGTTTTAAGCATTGTAATGTTTCTTTGCATGAGTTGCACAGGCCACTGAAATAGAAAAAAGTAAAATAATAAACAGTGTTTGCATTGTGTTTATCTGTAGGATGGTTTTATGCATATTTTGGTGATAGAATAGGGACTAATTGGAAATTAATATTTTTTCACCAAATAATGAAGCAAAATAATGCTTTTTATCTTAAAAATAGCAGAAACTAAAATGTGTAAGTTGTTAACTAAATGCCAACCTTTGTTTATATATTTTGGAAAATTGAGCGCTCCATCCTTGTGCTGTATAAACTTCTCTCAGTTTTTCAGCAGTAACAGTATCTACAGTTATACTATACCTAGCTATATGCACACAAATCTCATCCAAATGCTTAACAATAGTTTCATTTGTTTTATGTTTTCTTAATATGTAGTCTATCCATTCAGCATATGCAATATATTGGAGAGAACGTTTTTTATTCGCACTGCTTTGGATGAGTTGTAACGCTTCATTCTTTTTGTCATGTCGGAAAAATGTTGCTATCAATAAACTGTATGCAGAGTGACTTGGTACACCGCTGAGATGAATATCTTCTAGTACCTTCAAGGCTTTATCACACTCATCTATAACACAAAGTGCGTGTAGTAGGCGCTCACATGTTGTAAAATCCAGAACTTTGTACTTTTCATATAGTTTATCATAACTTTCCAAAATAAAATCTCGCTCTTTATCCGATAGCTTTTTCTCTTTTCCAATTTCATAATAAAGATCTAATAATCCATTAATAGAACCTAAAGACAATGTCTCATTTTTTTCTAAATGATTTGCAAATGATAGTGCTGTATCTAGTTTTTTATGATTGACCATTAATTTTAGCATTACGCCATCAATGTTTTTGGAGTTTATTCTTCCCTGTGACTTTAATAAGGCATTCTTGACTTCAGCCCAGTTTTGGTTGTGTTTTTTAATAACCTGCTTCAAATGTTTAAATTGGTCCAATTCTGTTACATCCTGATCTTGATTAAAACTTATTTTGTTGTAAAAGCGTTGGCTGACGGAAATATCTGTAAAAGTGATATTATCATTCAATTTATTTAGATGTTTGCATAAAAATTGGTTTTAAAATGTGTGGTTGTAAATTTTTATTCTCACATGATTTATGTAAAAGAATTGTTCGGCGAACGATAGGGGATATCATTTTTTCTTGTAATTGAAACTATAACATGTAATGTAAAAATCAAGTAGATTAAATGTTAATTAATTTTGTAAGCGCAAGTTATTAAAAGTAAACTCATTCGGTTCGTATTCGTAAGTACGTACAGTGAAGTACACTACAATCACTACATGCATGCTTGAACGACGTTTCTGACAGCTGACGTTCCATTGCCATGTTTTCAATAAATCGGTAATGTACTAGTACACACTTTTATTGGATGAGGTACACAATTGTTATTTTCTTCGAAACGTAATTTAACGTCTGATAAGGTATTAATAAAATACTCATAGTTAAACTTGTTCCAGGCATTTATAATTCAATTAATTTGATGTGCCGCACCTCAGTTCAAGGACTAGATCTCTTGTCAATGCTCTGCTCTATCCGGTAAACTGTCACTATCATAGACTAAGAATATGTCACAATCGACACTATCAATACTATCATGTCAATTATCAAAATTGACAACGAACGCGAACGCGTATAACGCGTCGCTTGGTATTTGTGGGTTTAATTGTGTTTAATTGCACATAAAAGTTCTGTTGCAGCAACAGTTTACGAGGCAAGACTCCATAATTTAGTGGTGTTCATATTATACCATGGAGGGCAAAGCTGCAAAAATGCCTAAAGTGGCAAAGGTAACTATCGTAAACTTTCAGCAGCCACTTGATGTATTAATCATCATTTACTAACTATTATTTCACGTTATAGGTAAAGAACAAAGCTCCGGCAGAGATACAAATTACTGCCGAGCAACTTCTCCGTGAAGCTAAAGAAAGAGACTTGGAAATTTTGCCGCCTCCACCTAAACAAAAAATATCTGACCCAGAGGAATTGAGGGACTACCAGCATCGTAAACGAAAAGCATTTGAGGATAATATTAGAAAAAACCGACTTGTAAGCTTGATTATAAAATAATATAAATCTTACATTGTGTGAATATAAATAATGTTAATGGTTATTTATTTTTAGGTTATTGGAAATTGGCTTAAGTATGCTCAATGGGAGGAATCGCAGAAACAAGTGCAAAGAGCCCGCTCTATTTACGAGCGTGCCTTGGATGTCGATCACAGGAATGTTACCTTATGGTAAGAGAATGTTATTCCTCCTTAGCCCTTTACGACCGGATTCTCATCCCAAATTCACTCCTGACTGGAATTATACAGTTTGTATTAGAATGAATCACCATTACTACTATTGAATGATATAGGTACTTAACATAGTTCCTAAGTAATCAGTGTTAACTGTTCTTTTCTATAGGTTGAAATACACTGAAATGGAGATGCGTAATAGACAAGTGAACCATGCCCGTAACTTGTGGGATAGAGCAGTCACAATCTTACCAAGGGTTTCACAGTTCTGGTATAAGTACACCTACATGGAAGAGATGTTGGAGAATGTAGCTGGGGCCAGACAGGTTAGTTGCACCATGTAATCTTTGCAGTCAATTAGGGATGATTGCTAAAAATATAATTTATTCAAGTAACTATTTTTATTCAGGTATTTGAGAGGTGGATGGAGTGGCAGCCAGATGAGCAAGCATGGCAAACTTACATCAACTTTGAATTGAGATACAAAGAACTCGAAAGGGCCCGACAGATATATGAAAGGTTTGTAATGGTCCACCCTGATGTCAAAAACTGGATAAAATATGCAAAGTTTGAGGAAAACCATGGATTTATCAACGGCGCAAGAAAAGTGTTTGAAAGGGCAGTTGAATTCTTTGGAGATGAAGACTTAGATGAAAGAATGTTTATTGCTTTTGCTAAGTTTGAAGAAAATCAAAAAGAACATGACAGAGCCCGAGTCATTTACAAATATGCTTTAGATCACATTCCTAAAGATAGAAATAAAGAATTGTACAAAGCATACACAATTCATGAGAAAAAGTATGGAGACAGGTCAGGTATTGAGGATGTTATTGTGAATAAGAGGAAATATATGTATGAGCAGGAAGTAATTGAAAATCCCACTAATTATGATGCTTGGTTTGATTACATCAGACTAGTTGAAAATGAAGGGAATGCGGATGACATTAGAGATACTTATGAGAGAGCCATAGCTAATGTACCCCCTTCAAAGGACAAACAATTCTGGAGAAGATACATCTACTTGTGGATTAATTATGCATTATATGAAGAACTAGAAGCTGAAGACATTGACCGCACCAGACAAGTCTACAGAACTTGCTTAGAGTTGATACCTCATAAAATATTCACTTTCTCCAAAATTTGGCTTATGTATGCTCAATTTGAAGTGAGATGTAAAGATTTAAAACAAGCAAGAAAGACATTAGGTATGGCTTTGGGCATGTGCCCGCGAGATAAATTATACAGGGGTTATATTGATTTGGAGATACAACTGAGGGAATTTGATAGATGTAGAATACTGTACCAAAAATTCCTGGAATATGGACCGGAGAATTGTATAACATGGATTAAGTTTGGAGAACTGGAAACATTATTAGGAGACATTGATAGAGCCAGGGCAATTTATGAAATAGCTGTTGGGCAACAGAGGTTGGACATGCCTGAACTCCTATGGAAGAGTTTCATTGACTTTGAAGTGGCCCAAGGGGAGACTGAAAGAGCTAGACAACTTTATGAGAGATTGCTAGAAAGAACTGTGCATGTTAAAGTTTGGCTTTCGTATGCTAAATTTGAACTCAATGCTGAAAATGCTGATAACATCAATGTTGAACTGGCGAGACGTGTCTATGAACGCGCAAATGACAGCCTTAGAAGCCTTGGGGAGAAAGAGGCCAGAGTTCTTCTCTTGGAAGCTTGGAAAGAATTTGAAACTGAAATTGGTGAAGACATTAAGCTTGAGAAGGTCTTGGCTAAAATGCCTAGAAGAGTTAAGAAAAGACAGAAGATTGTCAGTGATGATGGAGTTGAAGAAGGTTGGGAGGAAGTGTTTGATTACATATTCCCTGAAGATGAAATGGTCCGACCTAATCTCAAACTTCTTGCTGCTGCTAAACAATGGCAGAAACAGAAGAAAGTACCTGATAGCAGTAGTAGTGACAGTGATTCATGAAAGTAACTAAGTATATATTGTGAGTTTGGAAATAAATCAATGCATTCAATTGTTTTAAATATTTTACTGGCTGATTTATTTTAGTCGACTTCCTCAGGTCTAACAGGATGTGCCAATGGAATAACTGATGTTTTATTCACATCTCTGGAACAAGCTTTTCGCATGTCTGAAAAATTAAAGTTTATGTCTAAAATAGTTAGAATAATGTAAAAGACAATCCAGTTGTAATGCAAATAATTTGTGGTCTTGTTCAATTACCATAGGCATCTTCATCAGGGTCACCAGAGTAGTACTCCAGAACAGTCCTATACACAATGTATCCCAGGTTCTTGTACATGTTAATGGCTACTTTGTTACTCACTCTCACAAACAAATCCACAAAGTAAGCCTTTTTTCTGAAAAACAATACATGAATAGAAAAGGTCCTCTGCATTGTTCAAGTTTTACTCTAATACTGAAAAAAAGTAGTGGTATGCTTAATGTGACCAAATACATTTAGTGCCGTTTTCTTTTATTTTCCCATGATGAAAACCTTGGTAAAAGACCATCGAGGGAATGGGCGAAGCTTATAGGAATCATGTTATAGGCAATGAGGCTAGCAACCCATCACAGCACTATTTTGATTCCATTTTCCACCTATACACCCTCAATCTTGCTAATTGTGGCCTGTAGGTACCTGTTACCTTAGGCCCTGTCTACCCCGTAAGGGATAAAGACGTGATTTGTGTATGTATGAAAACCTTTGTTGACTTTTTGAACACAAGACTGTCATGACCAGATCATGATGATAAACTTACTTTTCTGAAACATCTTCTAAAATACTCATTAAAGTGGCAGCTAAACCCAGCCTTCTGTAATCAGGGCTGACAGTCAAGGCAGTAACATGCCCATGCCAATTTTCACCGAGCCCCTCGGCTTTCCCCATAACTGAAAAATAAAAGAATCCCTGACTTAGCAAAGTATCTAACCCATGAAAGAGTGGACACATGCAGCTAATTTAGTATAGTATTACGCGGTAATTCAAGGCAACTTTCGGATATGCAACATGGAATAAGTTGTTAGTAAACAACCAAATAATACTAGTGGGGGGAAAAGCAATAAAACAAAAATAACACATACTGTAGCCCATAATTTCACCGCTTGGCGATTCTGCAACTTGGAAATACTCTGGCCAGTGAGCCAAATATTGTGTATAGAAAGATAAACCATAGGTTTCCGTCAATGGGTCCAAGTTCCTGAAATATAAATTAACGAACATTAAACAGTAAAGAACAGTCAACACATGATTATGGATAAACTTACACATTGTTGAATTTCAACATATCTTCACAGGTAAATGGCCGTATTGTGGTCATGATGAAAGTAATTTCAAGTATTGTAAATATAACCTATTTTTATTGGGTCAAAATCGGTCAAATTGTACTCAATATCATGTCGTTGATATTGATGTAGGAGTGTGTAATGTAAGCAGAGGTATGTATGTAGTGACTTTACTTGTGTGTACCTGCTTTTTTTTTAATTGATGGTGTACAGATTAGGTTACATTACGTATTTCTATTAATATTCTACGAAAGCATGAAACGAATTTGAATCAGACCCACTACCAACTTTAAGAAAAAAACTTTTTTCTTTTGTACAGGATTTTGTTTTGAAATTGTTCTTATAGTGTATTTTTCTTGTATATTAATAGTAATAAAATAAAAAAACTTCTCAAAAAACTGGTGGTGATTAAATAAATACACTTTGTTGCTTTCGCTTCCGCTTCATTCTAAATTGTTGCCACTATAAATAATATTTTAGTATACAACTCGGCCGGCCCAAAAAGAACTTGAAGAAATATTGTCTGACTCGTTTTAACACATGTTGAAAGCCATATTTATTACTCTTTTTACAAGCTAAATGCACTAGTGGAGCGATCTATGGGCTTCGGCAGTTTACCAACACGACAATGGCCGAACTGTCTGGTTGAAGATATTTTTTATAGGCCAATACAGCCAAACCTGCCATGTCTTTGGTTTTAAAAATGGCGTATACAAGCTTTTTGTTTGCCGGTTTACGCTGTTAAATAGTTTCCAAGACCTCGCGGTCAATCGAGCGAAATTGAAACGTCGTGAATATGAAAATATTATACATGTGTAGGTATATTAATCATCGTTGTGGACCCCGTGAACAAATTTTAGTAGCGTTATGGTGAATTAGAATGGTGCCTGTGGCTTGTCAATCTCGCACGTCGTCAGGTTACCCGTTCGTAACGTAAATATCACCCAGCGAGCGTTTTGTATTTCAGACATGACAGCGTCGCAAAACAGTAGATAATGGAGAGTTCAGAAGACGATGCGGGCGCCGCGACGGACGCTTCCCGCCGTGCATCGGCGCGGGAAAAGGATCTCGGACCAAGTGCGGAGGTCGACGCGACCGCCAGTGCGTCTCGAGAAGCATCGGGGGTCCACACTCCTTGCGAGTCCGGCGCCATGTCGGAGGACAACTTCGACGGCGACAGCGTCCCGTCGCCGTCGACGCACGACAACAACGCTAGCACTGAGGCCATTCTGGACATGATCGACGAGATTGTCGATGGACCCGGCGCACCGAAACGGATACCGCTGTCGGCAGAAAGTGATGTGCCCGTGTCCACACTGACGCTTCCTACCGCAACACCAGTCGAGCCCATACCAGACGAGCCTACAGTACCAGCGTTTATACAGCCCGCGCCTTCACCAACTGCACCAACATCACCCGCACCTACATCGCCCGCGCCTTCTGTGCTGCCAGCACCCAGTGAACCTTCGCCGCCGGAACAGGATGCCGTTCAGTCGCACCCGAGCTCTGATAATGGCGTCTCTCTACCTGAACAGCAGGCTACCACAAGTGACAGCCTAGGAGAACCCCCGGCTACCCTTGAGTTGTTCCCTACTACTAGTGCCAAATGTGAAAGTGCGCCTGAAGATTCTCTATCTGACAACCCAGTAGTGAGCATATCGGAAAGTTCAGTTCCTGTTGAAATTGCACACAGCAGTAATGCGGATCGACCCCAGGCTAGTTCTTCTGTGCCTGAAGTATGTGAAGAACCTGTAGAATCGATACCTGACGCCCCATTGGTTCAAAATGAGGAACCCCAGGCAGCGGTTGACTGCCCACCCCTTAATATTCCTTCCAGCAGTGTTGAAGAGACAATACCAAGTATTTGTGAGATTAGTGAATGTGAATCGAATGACCGGACAGTGAAGCAAGTGACTTCTAGTGATAACAGAGACATTGTGACTGTTGAAAGTGCAGAGTCCACCTCGGGTGATGCTAGTGTTAGTGAAGGTAGAGCAATAGCGCCAGAATCGGCAACAAGATCACCTTTGCGCCGGCGTCTCATACGACCCACGGCATATGATCGCCGGCCTGACACTACTGTTTCCTCAACTGTTGATTCCCGAGCTAGTGATATTGAAGTGACCGGACAAACAAACAGTGAAAGTGTTGCAAAAGATGTGTCCAGCTCGTCGGATGTTGTCCTCCCTGTACATGGTAATGTAAATGATGAAGCAAATAGCAATGTAAGTGAAATTAGTGTCTGCAAAGCAGAGACATCAACAAATCCTCCCCCTAAAAAAATCAAGTTAATAAGACAAAAAATTACACCTTCAACAAGTCAAAGTGGCATATCACATGATCAAGTGGCAATACCTGAGAGTGAGAGTCCATCAACCTCCTCTGCAAGACTACCTGAAGTTCCAAGAGAATGCTCTTCAGATTGCATCAGTACAACCGATACTGTTGATGATGTCAAGGCAGAACCCAATCAGGTTACTCCATCCAATGTTCCAGTTTCTGAACCCATTATTGAGCAGATCAGTGAATGTGTTAATGAAATACCAGTAGTAAGTAAAGAGATTGAACAACCCAGTCATTCTTCAACTGAGACTGTACCACAGCAAAATGCTGCTGAACCTGAGGATGTTGTGAAGAAAGTTCCTCCAATTAAGCTTAGCTTAAATGTATGTAATGTACCGGAACCTGGTGTTAGTGATACAAATGAATTAAACAAGAATGAGAGTAGTGAATCTGGTTCCTGCTCAGTTTCTGGCCCTGATGTCGCAGGTTCACCAAAACAAATCCCCAAGCTTACAATTAAACTTGGTAGCAAACAACCTGAGGAAATGAAATCTCCCATTCCCAAACTTACAATCAAGCCTATCCGACCACCTACAGCAATTGAGGTAAAAACTGACAAAATTAACAGTGAACCAATTCCAAATATTACAAAAATCAATATCAAACCAATTCCTAGGCCACCTGAAAAGATAAATGACATACACCGAAAATCCAGCAGCAGTGAAATATCAGAATCAGAATGCTCTGAAAATGATGATGCAAGCGCATCGGATCAAGCTTCCACCTCGGATCCAGGAGCTGCTGAAGTTATTCCAAAAGTGACAATAAAACTTGGAAGACCTGGTACTGAATCTGAGGGTAAGTTTTACACTGAACAGAATGCCCCCAAACTTACAATTACAGGGCTTCAGCATAATGAACAAGAAGAATCAGATTCTGTTTCTAAACTTAAGGTAGTAGTAAGTCAATCAGAAGATAAACAATCTGATAAGGTTCCAAAATTTACTATAAAAACTATTGCCAAGCCTGAAAGCCAACTTAGTCCAAAATTGACAATAAAGCCATTGAAACCAGAAAATGCTAGCAAAGAAGCTTTAGTTGATCAAAATGACATTGTATTTCCAGAATCTAGTGGAGAAGTTAAAGAAACCATGCATGTGCCTAAAATCACAATCAAACCTGTAATAAAAACAGACCCTGAACCATCTTCCAAAACTCCTAAAAAGGCATCAGTAATGTGTGACAGTCCTGAACATATACCAGTGGTAACAAAGCTAAATATTAAACCAATTTTGAAACCTACAGACGGTGAAACCTCGGAAGAGCAGGATGAAACGGTTCCTGTAGTTTCAAAATTAAATATCAAACCAATACTACGACCTAAAGATAGTGAAATAGATCCTAGTATAGAAGATATACCTAAGGTTACAAAATTAAATATAAAACCAATTAAAAACCCTGAAGAGAAATCTTCAGAACAAAAAGACTGTGATGAATGGAATGCAGACAGTGATGAACATAGTATACCTGTTGTTACTAAACTTAACATTAAGCCTATTATTAAGCCAGTGGAAGATGAAAATGTAAAAGATTCTGAAAATCAATCATCTGAAACAGGAAATTCAAGTGATGACAACACTGATATACCGGTTGTAACAAAACTAAACATTAAACCAATTGTAAAACCCACAGAATCTGAAGATACTGTTAAAGCAAACACATCTACTGAGCAAAGCATACCTATTGTAACAAAACTTAACATTAAACCTTTGGTAAAGCCAGATGATACATTATCACCCTCTTCACCTAAGAAAGAAATACCTGTTGTGACAAAACTAATCATTAAACCAGTAATCAAACCCGAGGAAATTGCTGAAGTAAAAATCAGCGAAGATGTTGATAATGCCACTAAGAATCCTCCTTTAGTTATGAAAATAAATATGAAAGCAGTGGCTGACACTTCATGCAGCGAAAATATAAAGATCAATAATATTGATGAGACTAATGAACATGTTTGCAACAATATTAATGATAATATTCCTGTTGTAACAAAAATCAATATTAAACCCATAGTAAAACCAACAGACAAAACTATTGAACTGGAAAATGAAAAAAATGACTTAAGTAATTGTCATTCTCATGGTGTAAAGGAAATCAACTTAATCCAACCCACTGACAATTGTGTGTCTGAACCCGACTCAATAGTAGAAAAGGTTGAGATCTTAAACAGAAAAGATATAGAAATAAAGTCTGTGTCTTCTGGAAACCATAAAATAATCAAGGAAAATTGCTTGTCAGTAGAATCAAGTTCTATGAACAGCCACCATAGCAATGATTTAGAACAAAAGCTTATAGAGAGAGATAGCGTTCAGCTGTCACCTGTTGCTATCACCAGAAATGAACAGCTAAATACCAACACAGAACCGGACACAAAACCTGTTTCGACTCTACCAACTGTAAAACAGACCAGTTTGTCAAATTGTACACTTTTGAAAAAATTGTTAGAAAATAAGAAAAAAGATGTTGATACCAGAGTTAAAGAACCAGAAGAATATGAAAGTAATTTACCTTGCCATGAAAAATCTAATCCTTCTCCAAAAAGCTCACCAAGCTTTCCAAATAGTGATGAAATTGATAAAACTAAAAGTAAACTTAGTAATGATATCATAAAAAGTAGTTTGTCCAGCCCTGACTTGATAAAACAGACATCTCCTTCTGCTTCTTACAATCTTCAGGCTCAAAACTTTAGAGCAGAAAATGAGAATCTAACAAAACCACTAGAAATTAATGTGTCAGATAAGATCGCAACTCAAAGCTCGGGTCAAGATTCTCCACGTATTATTTTAAAAATTAATAAAACCGATCATGGTCCTTCATCTAAAATCATAACAGAAGAAGTAAAAAAGGCTGAACACGATCATGGTAGCTACTCACCTGAAAATACTCAAGAAATAGTTAATGACAAGCAAAAGAAAGGTATTTTGAACAGTAGAAGAAAAGAGACAAGTGTGTCCTCTACTGTAGCTTTGGGAAAGAGATTACGTAGTTCTAGAATTGTTCAGGAAACCGACAAGTCTCCACCTATTAAACGTAACGCTAGCAAACGGCCTCCATCTGCAGATATCAGCCCTCCACCAAGTAAAGAACCTGAGCTCTCTGTATTGGAAACAAAACGGTTGAAGCTTGGACAGCTCTTATCCAACAAGGGGCTCACAGTAACCCCTGTTGCAAAAGTTCAACATACTCCTATACCAACGAAAGGAGTAGAAAGTAAGCAGCCTGCAAAAACCGTAAATCATTCACTCTTAAACAATGAAAACTGTTCAAAGAATGGTAACTCTAAGCTTCACAATATCTTGTCGAATTTACAAGCTAATAAGATTCAAGGCATACAGTTAAATGACATTAACTGTGTAGAAAAACCTCAATCGTTGATTCCTGAACTCGACTCCAGTACTTCAACCGGCAGTTCGGATGTGGTGGAAATAACTCCTATAGAGAACACGCACCCACAAGTTCAAGAAATGATTATTAATGAAAACTCTGAATCCCACGACTTTAACATGGTCGGCGATGACTTGTCGCAGGATCCGTTAGAAGTAGATCACCTAAAAACGGAAGTCTCGAGTGACAGCATTAGCGTTCCGTTGACGCCGCAACCTAAAAAGCGTGGTAGGCCGCGGAAGATACCACTATCGGAAGGCGCCAAATCCATAACGCTGCCTACTCCGGCTTTGGAGGAGCGACCGCAACGATCCTTACGGTTAACCAGGTATATATGAATTCGAATCACGTCCACTTCAGTTTCAATTCAATCGGCGTTTTTCAATCACCTGTCTTAATATTTATTTTCAGAGACCGTCCAACAATACTGGTGAAGCCACGAGGCAGGGGTCGAGGGCGTGGCGTCAAACGCGCCACGTCTTCACCCCCAAAAGAGGCCGAACCGGTCGTCGAGACCGCCACCAAGTTCTTTATCAAAGAGGAGAAGACCCCCGAAGAGATAGACCCGACGAGCTCGAGAGTGAAGCTGCCGCGAATGACCGAGGCGTTGGACAAGATGCCCTCCGTCTGCACGACCCCCCTGAGCAGTCGAAAGAGGGATTCCTGCACCAGTACGGATGAAAAAATGTATCCGGAAACTCAGGAGTTGAAAGTGGTACTGGAATGTACCAAGTTGGAGGACACGTTCATGAAGTCTCCAGAGACGCCGGGGGGTGACGCGCGCGGCCGCGGGCGGGGCGGGCGGGGGAGCCGCGGGGGGCGCGGCCGCGGCACTGGCAAGACCCCAAGAGGCCGCGGCCGCGGCAGGGGAGGTGGCCGGGGTGCCATGTACATGAAGGTAACGCTTTACTTGCCAAATTTTTTTTGATGAAATTGTCAAACATCTCTATGTGATTTAATTTGAAATTTGAAGCAAATTCATGCATTTAACAGATAATTTTGATGTTTTAGGAGACGATGGGAATTTACGGACGCGTGTGCGGCCCTGCCACCACGACGGTGCATCTGTTCGAGGAGGAGACTTGTATGATGGATGACAACGCTACTCCTGCCAAGTAAGTATTATTCTGGGGTGTTGGTATGATTGTCTAACCAGCGAGGATCAACTGGTTTTCATTTTTTTTTATATTTTATACTCTTTAAACTACCGGAAATAAACAAAAACATAGAATGTACCAGCTACTTCTCTTCCCGCGCAGATAGAAAAAGTCCATCAACCCATCACTATCTTGATTCCGCTTTCCACCAATACGCCCATAATCATGCTAAACGTGTCCTTTAAGTCTTGGTACGTCTAGGTAGGCACTGTCTACCCCGTAAGGGATAAAGACGTGATTTATGTACATATCTAAATATTATATCAGATATTGTTTAAGATATATATGGCTAAAAATGTTCAAAAATTCCTCATCCCCCCAGTACCCAGTGTACCCAGATTATGCCTCATAAAATGAGATATTTCGGTGGTTTACATTTTAATTAATTTAACAATTACCTAAACCTTTCAAGTATTGTATAACAATTTTCGTTATTTTTTCCAGACCCTCACACTTACTTGATGAAGACTCTCAGAGCTCTGCAAAGAGTTTAACAAATGAAAGCAGTAAAATGAAAAAATCAAAGTTTGCTGATTTGTTTGACAGGTAATACATATAAATCACTCACCCGCTCAATTACTAATGTTCCTATTTTTTTTTCATGAAATTAACTTCAACTTATTTTTTATAACAGCAATAAAGTGTGGACGGCTGCTGACGTTAAAGAATATATGTGGCCGCCTCCTGAGAATCCGAGTGTGGAACATCAGGTTTGTTTCGTTGATTTATTATCTAATAGAATAGTTAAATGTTGCATTATTTCCATATGGGTTCTAGCTGAATAGAAAATCTCACGAGGTATACATGGCGCTTTCTCATAAGACATGTATGAGACTTAAATTCCGTTTCCTTCAATAGCTATACAATGAAATCCTTTTCCAAATCAATGATTATAATGAGCGTTTGGGGATACAAAGGTTTTAGATCAAATTTATGTTTTGGCTCATAATAGTAATAACAGATGTTTACACATTTTTCTTTGTTTTGTTTGAACTGAGCCCAATTGCGACACCAAATAAATTTAAAGACGCTTGTTAAAAATTACTTACATTAAAAATCGTATTATTATAAATTATTAAATTACTATATCCCATTGTTATTTTTTTTTGTCAAACGGTTTTTCTATAACAGGTTCAGTTTACCTTTGTAATGCTAACAAAGTGTAAGTTTACCTTTGAAGTTCGTAGGAGATTTTGAGGATATTCACGTCACCCTAGTGTCGATGATGATCAGAAGGTTAATTCGTTGGCATTGTCACCAGGTGATGATGATCCAGGAGCAAGTGGCGATGTTCCTCGGCGTGAAGAGCTTCAAGCGCCGCTATCCCGAGCTGAAGCGACGAAGCGTCGGCGGCGAGGAGCGCAGCTATATACTGCGCAAGGGGCTCGTCACTGAGGCCCTATGCGATCTTGGTAACTGTTTGTAGTGTACTTGTGAAAAAATATTTTTTTTAAATTGCTTCATACTACTTTGGTCCTGACAATAACAAACACAACAGAAAGAAACAGTCAAGCCATCAAGTGTTGTAACAAATTGGACAGCCATAAAACTGAAGTAATCAACAGAAAAGGGAAAATGTTTATTGTGGTAATAATTTATTATTTAAGCAGTGGGACGCCATAATAGGCTAATTAAAAAAAAATAACTTAAGGCTAAGACAGATGCAAATTGTGGCCAATGTGTCAAACCTTTTAGGTACAAAAAATATTTTTCGTGTACTATAAAATTATCGTAATAAACTCTTTCAAACGTTTATTTCATTTGTTGTCTTAACCCGACGAGCGTCCCGTACGCACAGGGCGCTGCGATCCTATAACCGATGTGCGCACACCCTTGCACCCGCTCGACTGTATACATCAAAATAAAAATAAAACATGAATATTTTATCATAAGTTTGTTTATACTTGACTATTTCGCATCGTCATTTAGGGGGGTTTAAGATGACTAAGATTCAATAACACTATCTTAAACCAGCCTCATCTGTCATTGTCACGTAGCCCGTGTCACCTTTTAAATTTCCATCCCAGGTATCACAGCTGTAGACGCCAGCGAAGTACTTGACATAATGTTGTCTGACTACCCTCACAAATACGAGGAGTACCGTTCGCACCAGCGAGCGAAGCAGCAAGCGGCGGTTGAAGAGCCACCCGTCAAAGTCGAGCGCGTTGACCGAGTGGAGATGAAGATTGAGAAGACTGTCGAGCCGAAACCGGAACCGCCTAAGGTCGACCCGGAGAAGACTAGACAGGTATGTCCAGCTGTTTATAACGATTTTGAAAAAGGGGACTTTTTCAATCCATGCATTGACAGCTTCGTTGGTGAGCCTTTTTTTTTTTTAAATATATCCTACAAAGATTTTTCATTCAAATTTTTGACTCAAAGTCTAGTCCCGCTCTTGACGCCGATCAACGTGTGAAAAAATATGTCAACTATGATTCGAAAATCCTGAAAAATATTTACAGAGCTACTTATTTAGCCTGCTGAAAAGTTCCAGACCGATCTTAAGAGACATTTGGAGTCGAATAAGGCTTCTGGTTTAAAAAAGTTATAACAGCGTCTATGTATACAAAAGATCACGGTGAAGTACAAAAGAACCAAGTGAAAGAGGCGATCATCACGCGCGTCTTCCCTTACGCTAATGCGGCCGGCGCGTTCAGTTAAACCAGCATCGTACGATCGGTACAGGAGGCGGCAGCGGCGGCGGCGCTGGCGGCCAGCGAGTGGAACACGCGCATGAACTGCATGCGGCGCGGCGCCTGCGCGGACCTGCAGAGCATGACGGTGCTGCGCCGCCGCGCGCCCCCCGCCCCCGCCCGCGCGGGAGCCCCCGCCCCCCTGCACGTGCGCCCGCCCGCCGGCTTCTACCCGCACGCGCTGCTGCCCGGCCAGTACCAGCACGCCTACAGGGCCTACACGCCCGACCAGCTCAGGTGATTAACTATACCGCCTACCTAACTAATCTTACATACTGACCCCTTTATTCATTGCCAATGACAGATGAAGACGAACGATTGCTAAGTTAGCAGAAGCCTACGAAGCGTTTATGAATAAGGGGGAAATTGTATGCAGTTACGAAGCGACTAAACATACAGGGTGTTCGGTAGCTAGGTGCAGTTTTAACCTTTGCGCCGCCATGCCAAATGCGAGAGACGTCACCCATACGCCAGACGTATTTATTGCGAAGCCTCATGTTTAACCTGAACTCGATTGACCGAATATTGCTTTTGCTTTGATGTAATGGACGTTTATATTGGTCGCTGGCGTTGAACCTGCGGTGCTAATGTTATGTGTCGTTGGCGTCCAAAAGGTTCAGGGGATAGGCGAGGTATTTTTTTTAACTGTTAGCCCTGTCTTAGACGAAGTTTGATACAAAAAAATTGAAAATTTTAGAATTTTAGAAAAATACCCAGAATCTGGTACATAATATATACACACGTGTTAATAGTGCCGTAATAAACGTTTATTTGTAAACACTACCTTTTATTTCCGGTAGTTAAATGTGTATCAAGCCAAATGAGGCAACCATTAAGCGTTTTTGTTGCCACAACAATAAAATATACTCATTTAATACTTTGCACCTAGTTACTAAACATCTGTGTATATTTTTCTATGAATATCAAATCACTTATTGGCAATACTTGTATTTAGATATTTCCCGCTGAACACGGCAGTGGCGGCTCCGCCGGCGCCCGCGTCGGCGTCCGAGAGCAGCTCCGAGTCGGAGCCCGACTGGGGCTCGCGCTCCGACTCCAGCGATACCGACAGACTGCCAGCCAAGGTAACACACACAAACTGAAACATTTTTGAAGTGAAAACTTCTTTAGCAGCGTCTTTTGGGATGGGTAAAAATGTTAAACTCGCGTCAGAGTCACGTGACGCTGATCGAAAATGCGTAGGACGGCGCAGGGCGCTTGCGCGAGTCTGCGCATGTGTAGTTTTCACTTCTGCCGGCACTCCCGGAGTGCTACCCGTTGTTTTTTTTTTGTTAGCATTGTTCACAAGGTAAACTAAGTTTCTTTTATGTTAAAGGTTATCAGGGGTCGTGTTAGAATTAGTTATATTTAGCATGTTCGGCACGGTATGCCAAGATATACGAGTTCTAATACTTACCGGAATGTGCATACAAAGAAGTTTTTCAAACAAAAAATGTTAAGCGCTAATTTAATTTGATTACGTTAGTAACAACACACTGTGATTCGTCGTTCTCTTTTCGTCCCTTTTTTTAGTATAAAAATGGCAATTCACAACATTTCAATTTTAAATAATTACTAAAGTACCGACAACCATTTCGAGCTTTGTGTTTAAGTATTCCATTCCATATTTTTTAGATTTTTTTTATTACTTATTTAACGTAATATTCACAAAAATCTTCAAAAAATCCGAAGTGAGGCATCGTCGTAGTATACCTTTGCCTTCCTAATTCTTTATGAATAAAAATGTCAATATCAAAAAGGTGTCAATGTCAAATATCAGTGTTGTTTGCCGATCGATGTTTTGTTCGTTTTGTTTTGAAAAAGCATTGTTATATTTATTAAATTGATTTGATGAAAGTTTCGGACGGTTATGCCATGGCAGACAGCCGAAACCTTCCCAAGGTGGATTATAATGATGTTGTTGCAATACATGCGTGAAAACGACTCGTTTAACGTTGCCGAAATCCGGGGACCTAAGGTTTTGTTGTTATCAGGGGATGCTTACGTTGAAACTTCTGTAGGCTATGTGGAAGTAAACGAGAGAATGCTGTGTGTTTTATCAAGGGCAGAGTAACTCCTGAGCACCGAGTTCGTACTAAAATTTACTCTGTTGTCGCAAGCATTAACGAGGCAGAAGAAACTATATTGGATGTGAAATGTGAAGACTGTGCTCGTGCTGCAAGTCAGGGTGGATGCAAACATTCAATTTGTTTTATTATCTGGCTTATTTTGTTGTCAATTATTTCCAATTCAGTCCAGAAAATGCGAATAATTAAAATCCAATAAAAACCAATATCAAATCACCAAACGTCAATCAAAAATTCAAAATGACAACCCGTTGTGACAACCAGTAGACAATGTAGACATCAATCTTATATTATTTTTTTATGACCCAGGCAAAGGTAATGTGTAGATTCAACCTTACAAGCGTTTTTGAAATTTTCGAGATTTCAATATTTTTTTTGACTAACTTAGAATACAAATTTCGCGAAAAGAAAAAATATGGGTCTCCTAGTTTTCAAAGTACTATTTATTGAGCATAAGAAAACACAAGGTAAAAAAATTGAAATGTTGTGAATTATGTACTCTATCCTCGTAAGTCCTCGCGTACTTCCTGAAGTACAAATTGTTACATGAAAAAATAACTTTAAATAATATGATGAAATTAAATCTGAAATCAAATAACTGGGACTCGGTGGCTCGGTCTTAAGCGCTACGCGATCTATAAAAAGTCGGGACTTACGAGGCTATAATAACACACTCGCTAGAGTAAACAGCGGAAGATCGCTTCAACTCAATAAAACCGCCAACGTCGGCTTCAATTTGTATCTTTTTAAAGAGAACCATGTTGTATTTGTCGCCATGTTATCACATTTTTGTACAATTTACAGCGAAAGAAGTTAACTAAAGTGAAGCGAAGCAGCGTAGTGGAGCCGAAGGAGGAGCCCCGCGACGAGGAGCTCTGTCGGGCCTGCCACCTGCGGGAGGAGGGCAACAGGAAGTACTCGCACGAGCGCTTCCTCGTCTGCTCCAACTGCAGCGGCAGATGTACGTAAACAACAAACACCTATATTTTAAAAGCTTGAGTAACAGCTGTTTTTACAGTTGAATTAAGTTAGGATTCGGTACACATTGTGCGTTTCTGTAACCAATATGTTATAGTTATGTTGTAAATTAAAAAGTCTGTAAAGGAGTGTCAGTTTTTGGGGGCTAAACAGTGCCGTGTGGTGGTGACATATGAAAATTAAATTAAAAGGCATGTTGTGAAAATAAGTATTTTTTTTTAAACCGAAATTATAAATGCGAGTGACTCGGAATGTTGCCTCTTAAACTGCTGAACCGATTAGATGAAATTTGTTAATGCGATTATTGTGAATCCTGGTCAAGGACATAAACATAACATGGATATATCCTGGAAAATTACGATACCGTCAAACGAATTCTTCACGCGTGCAACAACGTACAAATTATGAAGCGACATGAGCGGCATGAAGTAGTATCAAAAAATTATTTTCCTATTTTTGATTTGGGTTTTGTATTACTTTTAGATGTCGTACCTACTAACACCACATGTTTTTTACTAATCGCCTTTGGATTGTCCGAATTCAATAATTTATTATTATTAAACTGTGTTTGTGTGTTATCGCAGTGCACCCGTCGTGCGTGGAGCTGCCGGCGGACACGATCCGCAAGGTGCGCGAGTACGCGTGGCAGTGCGCCGAGTGCAAAACGTGCGGCGCGTGCGCACTGCCCGCCGACGACGACAAGATGCTCTTCTGCGACCTCTGCGACCGCGGCTTCCACATCTACTGCGTCGGCCTCGAGCGCGTGCCCAGCGGTCAGTGACCTTTCCGGCGGGGAGGGGGGCAGAGGGGGCTGTTGTTGATTTTTTAAGAGTTGTTTATTAACCATTTGACCGTTTGTGTTAACTTTGTCTCGTCTTATGTTATGAAGGTGCATTTAACACTAAATGTACTGACAGGGTTAAAGTATACGTATTTTTTGCGTGGGCGGTTTTTCAAATTTTTCAGGTTTTTGACATTTAAGTACTTTCATACTGTTTGACCTACCGATAGACGCTATAACCGAGACGAGATTAGAAATACAGCTGTTGCCGCGTGTTGAAGAGAAATAACCTATTTATTTTCCTTTTAAGTGAGTCATAAGTTCACACGGGTTCCTTAGTGTGTTAGGAAAATAGTCTCGTCTATCTATCTAGCTCGCCCTTGCATCGCTTATCATACAATGGTTTATTATGAGTGTTGTGTAACACGTGTCCTTAACATTCCAGGTCGGTGGCACTGCGTGGAGTGCGCGAAGTGCAAGTCGTGCGGGGCGCGCGAGCCTAGCGGGCTGCCGCCGGGCCCCCTGCCCGGGGGCTCCGCGGGCGGCTCGGGCGCCCCCGCCGGCTCCCCGCAGGGCTCTGTGTCTGCGGGCGGCGCCGAGTGGCACCACCAGACGAGGCGGGGCCCGGGGGGACACAAACTCTACTCGCATTCTCTCTGCACGCCTTGCGCCAGGTCAGTAACCTTACGTAGACCCGTCGGCTCCCTGAAGCGACTGACGGAATGAAGCGAATGAAGCTCGGTCGCCAGGGACCCGGTTAAATAGTTTTCTTTTGTTATTCGTTTTGTTTTTTGTTTAGGTTTAGCTGTTTTGAGAGTTAGGATTCGTTGCCATGGCGACGTTAGCGTGACTAGGTTGGGTCTGAACGCGAATGCTGAGAGTTGATTTATTTAAATGCGTACTTGTTTGCTCAGAACTTTGATTAATTTAGAAGTATGTGAAAGGATAGTGGTGAATATTTGTATGCGCTTTTCGATACATTCAAATGGAGAAAAGATATGTAGCGCAAATTGTACTGGATTCGGATCAAGTTAATTTTGTATGATGTTATAATGTTGTAATAAAATATTCGAATACTATAGTTATGTTACTTTTTTCACATGGGTCCTTTACTAAACAGGCCGGTTTCGAAGTTGTATCTTGTTTTTTAAGTTTTCAAAATTTGGCTCAGCAATTTAAAAATGAGCTTAGTGAAGGACCGATTTTGTTTCAATCCCAAATAGTGTTGACATTGTTTGGTGCACGCCAATAAAATACACTGACGTGTTAGAATGTCACACAATGTCAGCGAAACTAAACAACTTCGTGTTATTTTTCAAGTAAAACCAAGAAGGGGCCAAATAGAGCGTGACAAACTATTACATATGGAAGATCATGTAGCGAGACCCTGATGAAAGTACTAAGTTTCACTTTAAACGATTTTTATGTGTCATTTGTTTACGTTACGGTCTTGGTAGTTATTGTTTCACCTCATCTCATGCGTGGTGGATTAACACAGCGTTTCACTGACATGTGCTTTTGAAGCATCTGCTATGAAAAATTACATTTCAATCTTTGAAATCCCTGCCTTTCCCTTTCGTTTCCAAATGTATACTATAGTCAACATTATGTAATCATATTTTTGTTTTTGTATTCAGTTTAAAAAGTAAATATAATAAAAACTATATAAGCTCAAATTGGAATTAAATTGCACACGAGCCGAAAGCTATAAACAAGCGATCTGAGGCGTTCTTTGTCATCAATGACCTCAATCATAGTACCAAAACCTAGACGAACCTTATCACATCGTGATCATGACTAAAACCAGCCAGTTAACTGACAACTTTTGTCCGCAATTCACGGGAAAACCCTGGCTATGAAGCGAGATTTCATATATTTAGTATCGACAATTACACAGTACAATTGTTAACTCGAGTATTTTCAAGTGAGGAGTGAAAGACGGGTCGAACAGAGCACCGAATTTAGTTTTTCTTAGTAGATGCTTTTGGTACCGTAGCCTTTCCCCCGCCTCAGAGTTTTCTCTAGCCCCAAAGCAGCATTCTTACTCCGCACAACCCCAGTATAATTTAATAGGTTGCATGCTACACATCCTCTTTCATTTAAGTTTCTATTAATCTTTATGTATAAAGGTTGTTTGTTCGAATGAAAACAGAATTTCAGAGTTTTTGTTAATCGAAAGAGCGAACAATCTTTATTTGGATTGCAAACAGCAAAGTTGACTCGACTAACAAGTCTTATTTGAATTGGTTAGATTAATTTTTTGACCTTTTCCTAATTGGAAATATTCTTATAACCGCGCTTTCTTCTTTGGACGGGCGGAATATTTGTTAGCAAGAATATGTGTCCAATCGGGAATACGACGAAAAAGGAATCGACCCTTGAATTGGGTATTAGCTGTATAATATTCTTTTTCTTCTCGAAATGTATGTTTCTGGTTTCCAACTTTAGAAATAGCAGTATTTGTATAAATGAGCTATAATTTTAGTTGGGGAACTCTAGTAGCTAAAACAACTTTACTGTTTCTTTGATCATTTTACTGTAATTTGTAATTAATATAAATCTATGTATGTCAATTGATGTAATACAATTTACTTGAAATGTCAAATATAACTCAAATCTTCAATGTGTGTGTTCAAACATGAGTAGCTACTTTTTCTTTTATTTCTTTTGCGTTTTTGTTTTAATGAACTCATGAAATGATTTTCCTAGTTCCGTTATTCTAAGTATTGCCTCAATTGACATGGAATCATCTGTGATAATGGGTGTCGACATCATCATCGTCATTGATAATGCCAACTAACTGTCATTAATGTTCCATAATATATGTCGGTCTGACTAACACGGGCATAGCTATTCTAAACATACCAGAGCGTTAGCTAACTTGACTCTATTTTGTTACTTGTCTTCGGGAAAACGAAATTACAGCAACAACACGTATAATATACTATTTTTATTATGTATTCTGTGAGCACTGCACCAAATTAATCAATTATCTTTCGTTAGACGTAAATAATTGAACACTGTTTTACACATTACGTACCTGCGGAATATTAAAAAAAAAATCAAACGATAAGTACCTTTTATCACTAGCGTTATAGACATAGTTTATTAAACTAAATCTCAGCCAGTTTCGTATAAATAAGTTACCTTAAAAAAACAAAATGTTCAATCCAAACGTGACCAGTTTGAGATTGCTTCGTTTGTCGTGTAGCCATTTGCAGTTAGAACTATACATATGCCTAATGTTTATGCTTCTCGTGAAGCCTATCCTTACCTACTCCTCATCCTCCCGTCTCTTCTGCTTCTGCGGTCCAATTTCAATTTCGCGATAAATTTTTCTAGCCTTTTAAAGAAAATAAACCGTCTAATAACTAAACATTTCATAACTCATATTACCTTAAACCTCCCCGTCGTCGATATCGATATTGAGCGAATTACTTTTGCCCGAATTCGTTTTTACACAAAACCGTTTTTTTAATTTGTTTGAACTGGCCTTATATTAATATACATCTCAAAATTGGACTCTTGCAATTTTATTTCGGACAAAATTTATTCGATCAAGCGTCACTTCGCTAACACGTCGCGTCGACGAACTAAAGCCATCCAAATCCGAAGACAAGTAACAAAATAGCACGTCGTTGCTCCGTGTTTGAACTAATGGCGTGTTTCTGTGTTCCGGTGCTTGTGCGCGTATGTGTGTGCGTATAGGGCGTACCGCATCGGTCGCTACTGCCCGCTCTGCGACCGCTCCTTCATCGGGCCCAAAGGGACAATGCAGCTCGTCATATGTAAACTCTGCGATAGACAGCTGCATCAAGGTACGTCTCACCCATACTGTAGATGCTTCGGCGGGTTGATTGCCTTCGCCAGAATAACTCTAAACACGTAAGAGCTTAATTGATATTTTTCTTTGCTGTTAACAGTGCAACAACGGTCAAATAACGCTATGACCCCGAATACATTCCCATATTCATAAAAACGAACGGACTTACGGCTATATTGTTTAAGTAGCTTCTGCCCGCGACTTCGTCTGCGTAGAATTATACGTATAAACTTTTCTCTTTAATCACTCTATCTGTTTTAAAAAAAACGCATCATAATTCTAAGCATACTATCTAGTGATGATACGCGCGCGCATGCTATCGCATTCGCCATCTCTTTCTACCGTTGTCTTATCTTACATTACACCGTTTGAAAGAAAGAAATGGTGCATGCGGTATGATTCAGAGTAAAACAAGAAGGTCTCTGTTATACCTAGCAAACAAATTACAAGGGTACTAATCGAAAAAATAACATTAACCCTTTAATGGGGTAATTTATTTAACACAAGCTTTAAGTGTTTATGAATAAGGAAACTAGAGCATTAAATTATCTATCAACCAAAGAAGATGCTAAAACTGATTTACTTTGATCGCGTAGTAGATTATACTATAATTTATAATCAATAATGAGTTATTCTGGTGAGGCCACAGTCCGTGCGGGCTTGTCACATGAGCTACAATGCAAACTAAACGCAATTATCTAACCAGTGAGAGTTTAGAATTATTAAAAAAAATCTAATAGAGAAGTGTCGGAACGAATAATAATTCTATGGCACCTCTCATTCGAATTAAATTCGAACTGCCTTAAATTATTAAAATAATGTTATTGTTCTTATGACACTGTGTGGTCTCGCCCTTACGGGGTCCATTCTAGCTTCATACCTACTGTTATAATAAGTAACTATTGGCACGTTCCGTTGTTTATTGTAGCTTTAGTGCAGCCTTATCCACCCTACATAGCTTCTTTCCATCGCATTTAGAAAACACATTTTTCACATGTATTGTCTGAATATTGTTGTCTATCATTAATTAAGCTTATATGTATAGCGGTCATTGTATAGCTAAATATAGCAGGGTACTCGCCAGAAGCATAGAAAACGAAGTTCTGTTTTAAATTCCTTAAAATTATCTTAAAGTACCTACCAAAAATAAAAATCAACCGCACATACGAGTGCAGTTGTCGAATCGACGTTTATACAGCTTTAAACGGTTGAGCTGACAAATAAACAATGATTCTGGTGGGTAACCGGCATGAGACCGACTTAGAGTTCTTGTTCGACAACATGTCTTCTCAATGCTGGTGCTTGCTACATACCTTGCGCATGTATACATATAACATTATTACCGCTTGTTTGCATACATATAGCTGGATCAACTATCATTAACTGTTTAGCCTTTTTTTATACCTCCAAACCCTAAATAAACCCTTCCTTCCAACAAACAGTTCGTCACTGAACTCCATTAAAACAAACAATATCAAAAATCATATCGTTAGGAAGCTTAGTTCTTGTGTTTTAGATGTTTTAGAAAGTGTAAGGTGAACGCATGATGTATTATACACAGCGAACGTACTGCCTCGTTAGTCGATAGATATTGGGTCGCATATAATATGACCGCCGTAAACTATCGGACGTGATAGACATGCCGATATGTGTGCCTTTTTTTCGACTGTGTTAGGTCTATGATTATTAACATGATGATTTGAGATCTGGTGCTACTTGAGAGGAGCGCTTGTGAAAACTTATTTGCTCAATACTTGGTACAAAAGCTATGCGAATTTTTGCGCTCATAGACTTGATCCATAACTGTGAAGTGTTTTGATCTATGAGAGTCTACACGAATCGGAATTCTTCCGTATCCTTTCTCAAATAGCAAAATGTCTCTTTTTTTTTTTATATATATATAATCCGGTAGGCTCAAAATGTTTCTGACAACCTACAAAGAATACCTTAAAAACAAAAAAATGACACAATACAAAATTGAAAGCTATTCCAATAATGACGCTAGGTGGAATTCCTAACCATGGCCTTACAGAGTTTGTTTGAGAACGTTGCACAAAATATGAGAAACTGACTATCGTCTCGCGCTCTCGCTCTGTTTTCCAGCAAAGTGATGGAGAGTCATTATGATACAAGGGAAATGTCACTATGGGAAAAGTAATTTAATTTTATACAATGACGTGATTCATAAGGTGGTTAACATGTAATGAGATGAAACTTTTGAGGCTGCCCTCGCAAACGTTTGTTACATTCAAGATCAGAAGTATAGATCCGCATAAAGTTCCAAAAATACCCCCTCGATGTTCAAGCAATAGAGTGATTCGCCATTTTTTTTTCAGTTTACTAAAAACAAAAAATGTTTGTGTAGGTGAAAAAAAATGACTGATGTTTCTACAATAAACTTAGGGCGCTTAAAAGAATTCCTCGGTCGTCTATTCATATTTTTGGAACTTTGCGGTAAATACATAAGTAACGATCTTAAATGTAGACGTGTGTGTGTGGGTGTGCAGACTGCGTTAGGGCGACGGTGTCGAGCCTGAACGTGTTGGACTACACGTGCGGCGAGTGCCGGCGCAGCGGCATCACGTCGCGCTCGGCGGCGGCGCGCCTGGCGCCGCGGACCATCGCCACGCTGTTCATGGCCAAGCGGCGCTTCAACAAGTACGCGCACCGGCAGTACCTGGCCAGCCGCACGCGCGAGCGCGCCGAGTCCAACGACCTGCAGCCGGCGTCGGACGATGACCCCGACGCCGACGCGCGGGCGCCGGAGCCCCTCGACCCGCTCGACGCCGGCGCCGACTGACTCGCTCACGGACGCTCCGCAGTGGAAGTGACGACCCCCTGACTGTATAGAATCGGACTATGTATCATAACTAGCGATATACTACATGTAACTCTTATTCGCTTCGATAATACGGTTGTAAGGTACACTGTTGCATAAATCTGATTAATATAACGATTAACTAGTAGGCTACGTATGTTTAAGTTATCGGATAGTGAAGAGATACTAGTTGTATTGGCTCCTTGTTTGGCTGCATACTCTTTATTTTCTATGCATTGAGATCTTTGTTATGGTTATGATCGGAGAAGCGGTCGAATAAAATATTATCCCTAGTGGGAGTAGACGGATTAATTTAACGAGATAAACATGAAGTGGTTAGATAGATGTAGATCGCAGGTAACTAACTTGTAACTGTAAACTGTACAGTAATACTAACTTCACTATAATGGGTAGCTGGGCAATCATACTATTTTTAATAATATTAATAGTTTTTGTTTCGAGAGTATCCTGTAAGACGAAATCATGTATTTGTGTATGCGTCCGGTGTATTTATGTTGGAGATAGTCGAGTGCTGCTGCTTCGTTTACGAGGATTACGAATTTTTTATTAAGTACTATTGTAGCACTAACATGATTACTTTCTACGAGCGATACTATTTGCAGGAAATTGACAATTAGGTTGTATTCTCTACAAATATTTCTTCTTAACCTGGTGAAAATAAAATATTATGATAGACAAGTCTGCCTTTTGATGCATTTGAGTTTTGTTTCTGTTTCAAAGTTGTTTTGCTCCCTCTTTGTTTTTCGAATATCGGCTGAACGCTGTGAAAGTAATGATCTAATCAAGACAGCCCGCATTTTATGTTTTGAGGTAGATTAAATTAGTTTATTGTTAATTTTCCTTGTAAGGTATTTATTTTAGTTTTATGTGGATACATCTGTATACAATGTTGTGTCCTCTGTATTTGAGAAAGATACTACAAAAGTGAGAAATGCCCGGAACTCGTCGGACGCCGGTGGCGCATCTGATGATAGTTTACAATACTTATGAAATATTGAAATATAATTTTATAGGAGGATTTTTTCTTCCAATATTACGCAGAATCATTCAATTAAGTAAGATATTGTTGATTAATTGCACTGTATATTTAACATATTAAGGTTTTGTTTTGTAGTTTAGTTACACGAATTAAATTCAGCAGCTTACAAATATCAGTTCTACACTTAATTTCAAAGTACAAAACCATTAGGCTATTTTGTGTTCTAATTTACTCACACTCGTTCTGGAAAGGTTACAAACCCAATTATTTATATAGATTCTAATAATAGAAAGATCAAATAAATTATTTAAACTCAGAGTATATGTTTATTTTCATTACGAAGAAAATTATTTATTCTACGGTGTTATAAAGATAGTATTAAATAAAATATAGCTCAATTGGGTGGTTTCGGTTTCCAGAGCGAATAGTTCAATGATTTGTTTCATAATACTGACCTGCTGCTCGGCCGAGTGAAGAGCTGCCTGCCGGTTAAAGGCAGTTTCGGCGTTTCCAGATTATACGATCCTGTCTTCAATATTCGATATCGGGTCCGACGTTAGGTTCAACATCCGATAGATCGCGGCCATGTTGGATCGTTGACTGTTGAATGAGAATGTTCGTCTGTGTGCTACATGTATACATTATGCGAGTGCGTGTGCGGATGTGTGAGCGTAACTATTTGATATCGGGTAGCGGTGTGATTGGATCGCATGGTGTGCAAACGCTAAGGCAAGCTTGTCGGGCGTCAGTGAGGTGGCCTCGCCTGCATACGTAACGTGGGAACGATCGGTGTACTTACAACACTGCGTGCTATCGTCTTTTAACCACTGCTGTGTGCAATTTGTCCCGTATGTTGTGTATTATACTTGTATTAGAATTTTGTAAGTGCAGTATCAGTAACATTCATCAAACTGATGACCTTTAATGTATCATGTTTAGTTTATAGTTATCCTTTGGTTATTATTAAACATAGTTTACTTAGAGACAATTTTTAAGACGAAAATTATGTCCACAGATTTATTTCATCGAATCATGTTACGACTTTTTATATAAAATATATACTACCTACTGGTTTGGGTGTGTCTGTGTGCCACACCTCTGATTCGTATTGCTTTATTGACACAGGTGAATTAAGACTTACTTCTAAGAGAATATTGATAACTTTATGTCTACTTAATGCAAGTGTAAACGTTCTAGAAATCTCGCACTGTTCGGTCAATTTTGTAAAAAAATAAAATAAATTTAATTTGACACTTTGTTTCATTGTTTCACCGAACCCCTCTGGCCAGGAGATGAAAGAAAACAGTCGATGCAATAAAAATAATTTATATAATTTGACTTATGGTATCGTAAACTCGGTAGCATAATTAACAAAATTTATATAAACACTGAAAATATTCAGCAAAAATATTTTATAAACCGGCAATAAAGCATCTGCATCCTTATGTCTTGAAAGGAAACCTGGGAACAAACGACAATCAAATAAGAACGAGGACATTTTGTACGTCTTTATCTGACAGTTTGACATTTGCCCTACTCAGGCAGGGGTAACGATTTGTGGCAAAAGCCCAAGTCCAAAGAAAACATACATGTGGTCACTCATCGAAGCGCAGCCCGCTGATGGACAGGAAGGTGAAGGCGTTGTGCAGCGCGAGCACCGGCACCGCCGTCACGGCCGCGCGCCCGCGCACGCGCTCGCACACGCGCCGCGACGCCTCCATCAGGCGCGCCATGGGCGGCGCGCTCCACACCTACACAAGTACACACTCATTAATAACATTAGGCAAAAATTCAATTTATTCATTTGTAAAACATACGATACGAATATCTTTATTGAACGCCAAAAATCTGTAGAGGGAGTTTATAAAAGTAATAACAAAGAAAAGGGCGGTAAAACGTAGTTGTTACAAATTCTGATTTCAAAATTGATTTATGCGAGTTTGGAGTATAAGCGTTTCAAATACATGCAAAAATCAACATTCCCCTTTCCGTTACATTTATGACATTACAAACTTATAACACATTGATTAATAAATGTACATGAATACAAAATAATCTTATAGTTGAACTAGCTTCTGCCCGCGACTTCGTCTGCGTAGAATTATACATAAAAACCTTCCTCTTGAATCACTCTATCTATTAAAAATCTATTAAAAACCGCATCATAATCCGTTGTGTAGTTTTGAAGATATAAGCATACATAGGGACACAGGGACAGAGAAAGCGACTTTGTTTTATACTATGTAGTGAAGAAGCGCCATCTCTCGTCTTAAGTGAGCAGATGTTCTACAAGAAACTGATAAAATAACTATTAGTAGAATAATATTTAAAGAAATTAATCGGAAACCTACCTATCATAAGTGCTATGGGTAAACTACACCACTTATAGCAGCTAAAGGTATCCAGTAGGTACCTTACCACTCAAGTAAGACTTATCAGGATCTGGGTTAAGTATATTTTTAGGCGCATTTTCCAAACGTTAAAAAGAGGTGGCTACCTGATAAAATATCCTCATCTTGACGGCAGGCATGGGCTGTCGTTCCTCGCAATCATTGAGCAGTTTCTTGAGCGCGTATTCGAGCACCGCCTCTATGTCCTCGCAGGACATCTGCGCGGCGAGCGCGCGGTGCGACACGCACGCTTCCTCGCTCGGGAACGAGAGCTGGCAAGTGGAAGGCGACGAACCTAAACAAAACATTGTTTTTAGCTTGTAAGCTTATGTCCGCACATAATTTTTATATCCCAGACAGCTCGACTTTTCCAGAAATTTCCAACAAATATCGCATACCAATTTACACAATCCTTGGCAAATTATACAACTGTTCATCGTGAATCACTCTATCTATTGGTGTAAGTATAACTTAGGACTATTCAAATCCCGAGTGAATAGGCTGTTACTGAACCAGTGAGCTACATCTTCGGCCTCATCTGCACTTACCATCAGGTAAAATAGAGGTCAATCGCTGGTCAGTTTATAATAATTATTAAAAAAAACCTCATGAAAATCCGTTAAGCAATTTTTGAGTTTATCGCGAACAGACGCGGCGGAAGACTTCGTTTTACATAATAATATAGTGATTTAGTTTTACATGTCTCGATGTCTATCTATCTAAATAAATAAATCTTCATTTAACTTAATGTTGGTAAGTAGATACGTGTGGGGCAAAATTTTTCAAGTGAAATTTCACTCATTTCAAGTGATTGGAGGATCTGAAAATCAGTACAGAATTGCAGATGTATAATGGATGACCTACCTATGTATTACAAAAGTTATTTTCACAAAAACCTTATTCAGAACAGGACTTATGAATCCTTCAATTTTATTAACCTGTGGCGACGTAACACACGAACGCGGCGACGGTGTTCTCGTAGTTCCACCGTCTGGTGATCGCCACCTTGTAGTCGCCGACGTTGCAGCCCGTCTCCTCGTCTGAAATGTGCGGTAACTTATATCATTATATCTGAAATACACCAGACATGTGTAAATTCTATGGGATTAATTTGAAAGTGTATCTTGGATTTTTCAATTACATACAAATAAATGACTGGGCTCTGAGGTAGCAAGCATTGATAATCATACTGCATTCATCTAATTAGCGCGCCTCAATACTTTCCACTTGAGCTTGTTGAATAAGACTTTATTGGACAACGTAGAAATTCGGAGAATGACCGCGTGATTCTCCAGATTTGGTGCACTCAGTACGCCTTTTAGTCATCCCGCACTCACAGTCATCCCGCATTTACAGTGATATGCCACTCAGTCATGCGACATTCAGTCATGCACCACTCACGATCCCCCCCCCCCCCCCCTACTCACAGTCGAAGCGGTTGTTGTCGGTGTGCGCCCAGGCGTGCCACTCGACGGCGGCGCGGCGCGGCAGCGCGCCCACCACGGCGTACTGCACGATGGCGCCCGCCGTGCGCCGCTCCAGCTGGCGCCGCGCCTCGCCCGCGATGCCGCCGTGCGTCATGTAGCACACGCTCTGCGACACACCACACGCACACGCCCCGCTCACATTCATGCACGCTCGCTTACGTGCATGTCGCTCCCGTGGATGTGATTTAATTACTCTTTAATTTTTTTTGAGTAAATGCTTATGTTACGATGGATTTAAAAATTATGTAAGTAATCGTAATAGGTTTCACGTTTTTTTAAGTGTTAGGCGAAGTGATTATATCCACGTTAGTGACATCCATGGAAGTGAAAGTGTGCACGTGAATGAGAAATGCAGACTACATTACCATTCAAGATAGAGAGTTGGATCGAAAGAAACATAATTCTTTAAAGTTACTGCAATTTTTAACATAATATTATCATTCATTAAGTAAAACTTCCGAGTTATATTATCTGAACCCGGTCTAAAGTAACGTGTCAAATCTAAAAATTCTTCTAACCGATTTAGCACCAAACATTTTGATGACCTTCATTTCATATTTGGTATATAATACAAAAACGAAATTTTAGTTTACGATAACTAAAAAAACCGTATAAAATACGCACTGGCTGCGCGCGCCATGGTGCCGGGCACGAGCGCGGTGTATATACACAGCAGTAGAGTGTGTTACCTGCACGACGCTCCGTATGTGCGCGCGCGGGTGCACGGCGCGCACGACGCGCGTGAGGTGGCGCAGCGCGAGCGCGCACTGGCGGCGCGCGCCGCCCTCCAGCAGCGCCATGGTGCCGGGCAGAGCGCGGTGTATATACACAGTATGTGTTACCTGCACGACGCTCCGTATGTGCGCGCGCGGGTGCACGGCGCGCACGACGCGCGTGAGGTGGCGCAGCGCGAGCGCGCACTGGCGGCGCGCGCCGCCCTCCAGCAGCGCCATGGTGCCGGGCACGAGCGCGGTGTATATACACAGCAGTAGAGTGTGTTACCTGCACGACGCTCCGTATGTGCGCGCGCGGGTGCACGGCGCGCACGACGCGCGTGAGGTGGCGCAGCGCGAGCGCGCACTGGCGGCGCGCGCCGCCCTCCAGCAGCGCCATGGTGCCGGGCAGAGCGCGGTGTATATACACAGTATGTGTTACCTGCACGACGCTCCGTATGTGCGCGCGCGGGTGCACGGCGCGCACGACGCGCGTGAGGTGGCGCAGCGCGAGCGCGCACTGGCGGCGCGCGCCGCCCTCCAGCAGCGCCATGGTGCCGGGCACGAGCGCGGTGTATATACACAGCAGTAGAGTGTGTTACCTGCACGACGCTCCGTATGTGCGCGCGCGGGTGCACGGCGCGCACGACGCGCGTGAGGTGGCGCAGCGCGAGCGCGCACTGGCGGCGCGCGCCGCCCTCCAGCAGCGCCATGGTGCCGGGCAGAGCGCGGTGTATATACACAGTATGTGTTACCTGCACGACGCTCCGTATGTGCGCGCGCGGGTGCACGGCGCGCACGACGCGCGTGAGGTGGCGCAGCGCGAGCGCGCACTGGCGGCGCGCGCCGCCCTCCAGCAGCGCCATGGTGCCGGGCAGAGCGCGGTGTATATACACAGTATGTGTTACCTGCACGACGCTCCGTATGTGCGCGCGCGGGTGCACGGCGCGCACGACGCGCGTGAGGTGGCGCAGCGCGAGCGCGCACTGGCGGCGCGCGCCGCCCTCCAGCAGCGCCATGGTGCCGGGCAGAGCGCGGTGTATATACACAGTATGTGTTACCTGCACGACGCTCCGTATGTGCGCGCGCGGGTGCACGGCGCGCACGACGCGCGTGAGGTGGCGCAGCGCGAGCGCGCACTGGCGGCGCGCGCCGCCCTCCAGCAGCGCCATGGTGCCGGGCACGAGCGCGATCTGCCCGCACGTGCCGATCACCTCGCCCACCTGAAAACGACGGCGAACTCGAATCTACTCTATTTTTGAAGTGAAAACTTGTTAAAACTTGGTAAAAAATGTTCACGTGACCCTGACCGAAAATGCGTAGGACGGCGCAGGATTACATATAATTTCAAGTCAAATATTCCTCAATTGTGGCATTAGGTGATAAACACAAATGTTTATGGCTTAAAAACTTACTTTAACAGCCTGGCTATAGGGTCCGATGTTGGCCGGCGCCCAATGAGATATACCCTGCACGTGCATTGTCACCCGCTCCTTCGCGTTGCAAATGTCACTATCCGAGTGACTACAGCTCGCCTTGTGCGCCACCTAGAGGCACAAATATAAACAACAACGCTGCGCAACAAGAGAACCGGCTTCACATTGAGAAGAAGTTTACTTGATTATTTTTAAATGATAACACCGCTTCAAAGTGAAAAAAATGTGTAGGTACAGAGAAAGAATTCGAACTGCGTATCACTAGGAACTTTTACCATACACCTGCCAAAGAAATTATTGCGAAATTATGTGGGAAAAGGTTCCACAGAGGTACGTGATTCTGTTTCCACAAACATGCTTCTAAATGACCGCCGGAATAAAATTTTCGATTAGTGGTCCACATTATGAGCTTTAATTTTCAAATACTTTGCCTGAGGTTTTTTTTAATTTAAATTTAATTCGTTTGGAAATCATTTCACTGAAATAACGCTGAAATATATTTTTTTTAATTACAGCATTTATATTTTTAATGCAACGAATGAGACACTTTGTTAAATAACTGTTGAGGAGATGTAGATTTAGATCGAATAGAATATGAATAAAAGTTATTGTGTACAAATATTTATGTTTGTTCCCTAACTAAAATAAAGACCCATTTGTAATATATTAAGAAACACAATTATCTTTGATCTGATATGTATGAGTATGAGTATGCATGGAACAGTTTTCATCGAATAATCAGAACAGTGAAGGTGGTCTCAGACGGAATCAATTTTGAAGCAGATATATTCATCTGATTGAATTGAAATTTTGTATACTTGATTAAGTCAGATGACAATACAATAATCTGGTAGTAGACTAGTAGGACCGTCTCCGCAGGAGGGAGCTCTTCAACGGTTGGTCCGATTGACTTGAAATTTGGTTCACATATGTAGGATGGATGGCAGTGCAAGTAGTCAACAAAAAGAACAGCAATAAAGCTTGTATTTTAATGTTTTTTTAGGTTAGGTTATTAATCCCAACCACTTACAGCATCCAGTATGAGTCCCACGTCGCTCGGCAGAGGGCACTGCACGCACACCCTAGTCGGCGGGTTGACAAAGTTAAATGTGTCCACGTAAACCTCGTTCAGGGCCGCGTATTCGCCCATGTCCCGCATGTAAATGTTCACTGAGCATATATCTTCTAGACGCATCGACTCCGATTCGAGCAAATCTGGAAGTTATGGTGGGCGTTAGCTAAGTTTTGACAGCGGTGCAAGGTCTCAAATAATTATGTAGTTGACACAATGAAGTATAACATAACTGTACTTCTTCTTTTTCTAATATGGCCCCATCGATTGATGCGATGATTTCGCCAATGTCAAAGTAATAAATACAGTATTCAAAAATCTTGTGAAAAAAATGTCGGCAACGTTGTACGGTAGAACACGGTCAAAAGACGACTCCACCCCTACTGTCGGGCTTTTAGTCAACGGATAATGATATCCCTCAGAATCTGGCAGGAAATTATTAACCGATGATGGGTGCACCGGAACCAGCACTGCTCTTCCCTTCGGACGGATCCAAAAACGAACCGCAGCTCTAGACCACACGCGGAGGTAACCCCGACCCGCACCCGTTTTTTATGGAAAAAAAAATCGACAAGTAAATAAGTGACGTCAGTTTGGTATTGCCATACAGAATCAAGTTTTGACAACTCACAAAAAGTATGTCAATTGATTGGCGGTGTCAGCTATCGTCATTAAAGCATTCAAGAGCTCTGTCTCATCGGGATGCCACAGCGACGTCGCTAGCTACCGTATCCACCCATTTATATCGGCGTCTACGGCAGCTAATGAATTTAGCGACGGTTTGGTCTTGGTACTGGCACAATTTGGATCGCCAGGTAAATAAATTACAAGCATGGGATCCTAGTCGATGCCATTAGGTTTGGAAACGTCTAATTTGTATAGGATACGTAGGCAGACGTCGTAAATGCTGCTCTACATTTACTATTATACCAACAGAACTCAGCATCTTTAAAGTCAGGGAGATTTCACATAAGTTATCACAAAAAATAATAAAACTCGTGAACAAGTTTACCTACTAATGAGTTTCTTCATAGCGTCCCTCGTGGCTTCAGCGGTATCCACGCCTTCCCCAACTATACCTCCAATGTAATACCAGCCGTGACTGTTCCCATATATGCTGCTGTGGTCCACCACAGGCTGTATCTCACTCTGGCTGTGCATTTGATCATAACTATAACCTGTACTTTCTGTATCACTCTGTTCAATGTCTACAGATTCTGTGTTGAGCAATGGATTCAGTTCTTTGTGCTTCTTTTTCTCCTCCTTCTCTAACTTCTCAATAGATTCTAACTCCGACTCGCTCAATTCGATGTCGCTGAGGTCGCTAAACACTGTGTCGCTTAAGTCGTTTACGAAGTCTAATGCGTTTTTAACAGTTGGAGGTAGTTTGACGGCAGTGTCTGTGCTTTTTGGTTCCAGGTGCAGTTTTAAGTTTAAATAGCCGACTGGTGCGACGGAATCGTCTGAAGATATCACCAGTTCTGTTTCATCGCTAAGGAAAAATAAAAAGTCAAGTCAAGAAGCATGAAATGTACCTCGCATAACTGAAACGAGAACAAAAAGCAGTCGACGCGTGTCTTTAGCTTTATTCCTTTAGTTTAATCACGTCATAGGTTCACGTAGTCTAATAGCGTATCTGAAAATTGGTCTCAGCCATCCACCTCGCTCGTACCTGTACCCCTGGGAGTATAACTGGAGTGCGACACCGAATGTGCGATGTATGTACATACGATTGTGTGACATGCGTATTAAACGACAGTGCAATTATGTGAAGTTATTAGTATGCGACGTATTACTATTCGACAAAACAAATGCAAGACATTAATCTATGTGCGAAGTTAAATTATACGACATCTTATTATTCATCTATCGCTCTTTGTCTTTCATCGATAATGTGCAGTGGGGGTTCGCCAGCCCATTCGCACGCCCTAGCTTTAAAGTAGTAATCTATAGTTGGTAGTGACTCACATGACCAGTCGTTTCTTGAACAGCGGACAGTCCAGCGTGAACGTTTCGTACTCGCCGCCCTCGCCGCACACATTCAGGCCATACTTCTCCTGCATCAACAACAAATGCGGTTGGATCTCGCGGATGGACATGCCCAGGTGCACCTTAGGATCCAACCCCAGTGCTGCCACCTAGTGATTTGAGAATACGATTAATAAATCGTAAATTTTAGTCATCGCGAATCAAAGTAAGATGCCTTCGCCTAATAGCAAGCATTTGTAAAATTGAATTCAAATGAACATAGAAATGAAACATTTTGCTTTAAAAAAACACAATTGAATGATTTAGATGACCACAGATGAACGCCCGCAGAATAATTAATACTAATTTTTATTTTTGTTTAAAAACAGGCCCGATTTTTGACACCATATCACTCGAAATTACAATGTAACAAAGAGTTCAAAACCAAGAGAATACTCTTTCATCCTGCCCTGTAGCATTTGTAACACAAGAGGCCCGTTTCTCGAGACCATGAATTACAGTTTTAACAAGTCTAAACTAGCAATACTGGCCAAACATGTGTCATTATCTGTGGTAATAATGTGGCCATGTATCGGGGCGCGGGGAAGGAAGATATTTTATTTAACGGGAGAAGTAAAACACGTCTTGTTAGATCCAAGTGTCGATGGTTCTATATATGAATATGAATGTTTATTTAAAAATCCGTTTGTTTATATACCCACATTATTACCACAGATAATGACACAAAACACTCAACGGTCCATTGAGTGGACTAAGCAATTCTCAAAAAAAAATGCCACCCCCCTCAAGTTTTATTATCTACGAATAGCATATTGTTTCCACTCAGAATCACATCCTCTTTCCATCCATGTAGGAGAAAAGATGTCCCGAATTTTTCATAGATGTTTCATGTTTTTCTTTTTCTTTACGCCTTACAAAGTGTATGGAAAATAGTTAGTAACAAAATAGGAAAAAAATCATTGGGACATTTTTTTTATCCCATTAAGATTGAAAGATCTCGTGATTCTGCATAGGAACAACATAAAATTGTTAGGAAATATAAAAAAAAACAACGGTGGCTTTTTTTTGAGAAATGCGCGCCAAATGTTGCTAGTTTATTGTAACTTATAGCTTCGAAATGAACTACAAACCTTTATAATAATGGCTTCTACATGGCTTGATATCATTTCCTGTAATAGTTCCTTTTGGTTCCTCCTCCACAAATAAGCGAGTGAGACTAGACCTAACCTTCGACACCTGAAAACATATCACACTCCTTTTTTGTGCTGTATGTGTTCGTATAATTTACCAAGTAAGTGTTTCAGCCATCGATATAATTGGTATATATTAACATACATATTAACTATGTTACATTAGATCGGCACTGAAAAATTTGATAGCTGTCGGCATGTATCAAAGAAAAATAACCATTACTCGTCTCAATTAAGAGCTTCACTCGATCCGAAAATTTGTCAGTTAGTTTGGCCTTTGCCTCAAAAGAACAAATGGGTGAAGAACAAAAAGCTACACACCGTTATAATTGTGTCAGAGGTAGTTAAAATCACCACAAACTTTTTCCATTGTGACACGAAAATTAGTCATACGTTTGTATGGATAACCTTCGTGTCACAATGGAAAAAGTTTGTGGTAATTTTAACTACCTACTAACGCAACTTTAACGCTGTGATTTTTGGTCTTCACCCAAATTCCTTGTAGCGCTTCATCGAATCGCTTTTCATCGCATATATAACTATCGCGGTGTGTCACAATCGTTTATTTTATCAGTTGCTATAAGTTTTAGTGGCACCTCACCTCGATCCAGCATTTAACTAAAACTAAAGTGTTGTGACTCAATTGTGATTTTTTTTTTTAGTCACATTTCATTTCACCACGATGGCAATGACAGAGTATTGTCTGTTTATTATTTATTAGTCACAAAGATAATATTTCAATGAGTTTGATAGCGCTTAAAGAATGAAACTACGGTATTAAAGACGTATAAAAAAAAATAGTGCAAACAACAATTAACGCGTCAAATTAATTAGAGTCCCAAACAAACATCGTTCGCGGCGAAATGCGTCTGGGGTAAAATACTACACGAAAAATACAATGCTATAAATTAATAAGTACTTAATACTAATGTAAAAAGCTACAAAAAAATTGCATCACGTACAAGATTCTATTGAAATTTTCTTAGTTCGAGGTGAAATGCGGTTCGGTGAATAGCTGCAAGGAATTTATGCTTTTAAAGTAAAGACTAACAAATGAATTTGTCTCGTCTATCTATCCCTCTCTGACTTACGCATATTACTTTTAGAATATCGTTCTCTCTTGCGTTCCCGATCTGTAACTATATTCTATAGCTATGGTTTCACCATTTTCCATCATATTTCTTGAGTCAGAAAAACAATAACGCTGATTGGCACATGGACTTGTAGGTGATAACAGTTTTTAATGTTTTAAGCCTTACAATATGATATTGAACTTTAGTGTTGTGAAATTACTTGGTTGACTATACTAAGATCTGAAGACTTTTGTAAGATGAAAAACATGCATATCTGGGGTTCTTTACTAACTTAACTTTTAGGAACTTTGTCTAACTGTCTCTTAAAGTAAAGTTTTTCAATACTTACACATTTTCGACTCTTATTCTTTGGTAGTCTGATAGAATGGCACCAACTGCAACAGCCTCTATTGCCATCTCACTCTAAAATAATGATAATGTCTCATAAGATACATGTAAACATATCAGTGGCACAGATTTATTGTAGAACTAGCTTTTGCCCGCGGCTTCGCACGCGTGAACCATGAGCATTTCAAAGAACCTAGCAATTAAGCAAGCGAGCAACCAAACCTGCAAGCTTTCAAGCATACATGCAAGTATGCAAGCAGGCATGCAAGCAGGCATGCAAGCAGGCATGCAAGCAGGCATGCAAGCAGGCATGCAAGCAGGCATGCAAGCAGGCAAGCAAGCATGCAAGCAAGCGTGCAAGCAAGCATGCATGCAAGTAAGCACCCATGCAAGCAAGCATGCAAGCATGCATGCAAGCAGGCATGCAAGCAGGCAAGCAAGCATGCAAGCAAGTGTGCAAGCAAGCAAGCATGCATGCAAGTAAGCACCCATGCAAGCAAGCATGCAAGCATGCATGAAAGCAAGTATGCAATCAAGCATGCAAAGCAAGGACTCAAGCAAGCATGCAAGCCAGCCCCCGCATTGCCCCGATGCCTTAATTTTTCTGAACCTGTAAATATTGCAGGATTTTTATAAAACAAACCTAACCTAACCTATAGGGCTGTCCTAAAATACATCCTAAATAGCTTTTGCCCGCGACATCGTACGCGCTAAGATGTAAAATGAAAAAATAAGTTTTTTCCCGTTCCCGTGGAAATTTTGGGGAGTGCTTTCGGAGTACACTTAAAGCCTTTAAAGAAACACACGTTATAAATGTTAAGTCTCTTTCTTCCGCTGTTTCGTCTGGAAACGTAAAATCCGGTTTTTTCCCGTCCCTGTGGGCGTTTCGGAAAATCGTTTCTTAGTGTTCCCCTACACTCCCGAATAAACCTACGTGACAAATTTCAACTTTCCCCCGCTTTTCGTTTTTCCCGTTTCCGTAAGACTTTCGCTTAATAAAGCATTTCCCGAATATCTTACGGGAACGAAGAAGAAGAATTTTGGCAAATTATCTCATAATGCTCCCCCACACTACCCAAGGAACCCACTTGCCAAATTTCAGCTTTCTACGACCAGTAAAACGTAAAATCCTGTTTTTTTCCCGTTCCCGTGGGAATTTTGGAAAGTACTCTCTTAATGCTCCTCAACACTCCCGAAGCAACCTACATGCCGAATTTCAGCTTTCTGCAACCAGAAAACGAAAAGTCCCGTTTTTCCCGTTCCCGTGGGAATTTCGGGAAATCCTTTTGTAGCGCTCCTCTACACTCCCCAAGGGAAATTGAAGGCCAAATTTCAATTTTATACGACCAGTAAACCGAAAAATCGATCCCGTAGAACTGAATACATAAATCCCGTTTTTATCCCGTGGGAATTTCCAAAAAGCATTAGAACTTTATTTTACTATTATAATCACCTACTTCTATGCCAAATTTGAAGAGTCTAGTAATTATAGTTCATAGGATTTCGTTAAACTGAATATATAAATCCCGTTTTTTTCCTTATCCCGTGGGAATTTCCAAAAATCCTGAAATTAGTTTCTTAGTTTTGTAATCACCAACTTTTGTATCAAATTTGAAGAGTCTACTTCTTATAGTTACTGTGATAGCGTCACTCGGAATCGAATATATAATTCCCGTTTTCTCCTTATCCCGTGGGAATTTCCAAAAATCCTTTCTTAGCGGATGCCTACGTCATAACATCTACCTGCATGCCAAATTTCAGCCCGATCCGTCCAGTGGTTTAGGCTGTGTATATATAATTCCCGTTTTCTCCTTATCCCGTGGGAATTTCCAAAAATCCTTTCTTAGCGGATGCCTACGTCATGACATCTACCTGCATGCCAAATTTCAGCCCGATCCGTCCAGTGGTTTGGGCTGTGCATATATAATTCCCGTTTTCTCCTTATCCCGTGGGAATTTCCAAAAATCCTTTCTTAGCGGATGCCTACGTCATAACATCTACCTGCATGCCAAATTTCAGCCCGATCCGTCCAGTGGTTTGGGCTGTGCGTTGATAGATCACTATGTCAGTCAGTCAGTCAGTCAGTCAGTCACCTTTGAGTTTTATATATATAGACTAGTATTTCGCGTGGGGGCCGCGGGCCCCAAGGGCCCCGCGGAGGTCCCGAGCCACCCTGTTTTGTTTTAATAATCCTAACCTTTTTTTCTCTATGTACTTTTTGAAACCGGCACCTTCGAAAAGTGATTCGTACTATACCGCCCTGTTTTTTTTTCAAATATTTTTCACCTGTTTTACTTTATTCTTTGGCCGCCATCTTTGGAAAAGCATTTCGCATAGGGGCCGCGGGCCCCACGGGACCCGCGGAAGGTACCCTGCCATCCTGTTTTTTTCAAATATTTTTAATCTTTTTTACTTTATTCTTTGGCCGCCATCTTGGGAATAGCATTTCGCATGGGGGCCGCGGGCCCCACGGGACCCGCGGAGGGTACCCTACCGTCCTGTTTATTTTTTCAAAACTTTCTAACCTATTTTTACTTCATTCTTTGGCCGCCATCTTGGGAAAAGCATTTCGCATGGGGGCCGCGGGCCCCACGGGACCCGCGGAGGGTACCCTACCGTCCTGTTTTTTTTTCAAAAATTTCTAACCTATTTTTACTTTATTCTTTGGCCGCCATTTTGAATCCACTACCTTGGAAAAAAATAGGTTCATTAGATTACTCCTCCCACCTACAACGACTCTTGGTCGAGCACAACCCATCTATCTCGACTGGCCACTGAGATATTCGCGTTTCAATTTTGTATGGCGGCCATCTTATTTTCGCAATTTTGAATTTTTTTTACCGGTTCACCCATAGGCTGGCTGTTCTGAGCGACTTTAGTTCCGGGCAAACTCGATAGGGCAAGTCGTTGCGGAGAACTGGCCCATGTGTCAGGTCAGTTTCCACGTTCAGGACAGTTTTGCATTTTTTTTGTACTTGTGATGAAATTTCTTATGCGACAGTGTATAAAGTCGAACCCTATTTCTAAAAGCTGCTGTACAACACAAATGAGTCTATGAGTCTGACATTACTTTGTATGGCGGCCATCTTGGAAAATGGAGGAATCGCAAAATTAAGTATGGCGTTTGAATTTGTGGCCTCGAAGAGCCCCGGATGCAAAATTTCAATCGGATCAGAGTAAAAAAGAGTGTTGGCCGCCATTTTTAATCCGCCATCTTGTAAAAAAAATTAGCTCATCAGATTACCACTCCCACCTTTAGCAACATTAGTTCGAGCACCACCCATCTATCTTGACTGGCTTCTGAGATATTCGCGTTTCAATTTTGTATGGCGGCCATCTTGTTTTTGCAATTTTGAAAAAAAAATACCGGTTCACCTATTGGCTGGCTGTTCTGAGCGACTTTTGTTCCGGGCAAACTCGATAGGGCAAGTCGTTGCGGAGAACTGGCCAATGTGTCAGGTCAGTTTCCACATTTAGGTCAATTTTTAATTTTTTGGTACTAAGCATGAAATTTTTAAAGCGACGGTGTACAGAATCGAACCCCATCTCTTATGGGCTCTTCAAAACAACAGGTCAAATATCCAGAAATTACATTGTATGGCGGCCATCTTGGAAAATGGCGGAATCGAAAAATAAAGTATGCCATTAGAATCTGTGGCCTCGAAGAGCCCCGGATGCAAAATTTCAACCAGATCGGAGTAAAAAAAAATTTGGACGCCATTTTGAATCCGCCATCTTGGAAAAAAAATTACTTAGTCGGATTTCCCCTTCAACTCTGAATGACATTTGGTCGAGCACCACCCATCTATCGCGACTGGCCTCTGAGATATTCACGTTTCAATTTTGTATGGCGGCCATCTTGTTTTCGCCATTTTGAAAAAACTTTGACCGGCTTACCCATTGGCTGGCTGTTCTAAGCATTTTTAGTTTCGGGCAAACTCGATAGGTCGAGCCGTTGCGGAGAACCGCCCCATGTGTCAAGTCAGTTTCCACGTTCAGGTCGATTTCGTATTTTTCTGGTGGTCGGGCAAGCATTTTTGATACGAAGATGTATAGAGTAAAACCCCACCTCTTACCAGTTCTTCCAAACAACTCTGGGGTGAGTCAGTCAGTCAGTCAGTCAGTGAGTGGGTATTCAGCTATATATATTATAACTAGTATTTCGCGTGGGGGCCGCGGGCCCCAAGGGCCCCGCGGAGGTCCCGTGCCACCCTGTTTTGTTTTAATAATCCTAACCTTTTTTTTTTTTACTATATACTTTGGCCGCCTTTTTGAAACCGCCACCTTGAAAACAGTGACCGCCCTGTTTTTTTTTCAAATATTTCTAACTTTTTTTTCTACAATCTTTGGCCGCCATTTTGTATCCGCCATCTTGGAAAAAGTATTTCGCGGTGAGGCCGCGGGCCCCACGGGACCCGCGGAGGGTTCCCTGCAACCCTGTTTTTTTTCAAATATTTATAATTTTTTTTTTAATCTTTGGCCGCCGTTTTGTATCCGCCATCTTGGAAAAAGTATTTCGCGCGGGGGCCGCGAAGGGTAGCCTACCATCCTATTTTTTTCGCATGGGGGCCGCGGGCCCCACGGGACCCGCGGAGGGTACCCTGCCAGCCTGTGTTATTTTCAAATATTACTACATTCTTTGGCCGTCATTTTGAAACCACCACCTTGGAGTATTTCGCGTGAGGGCCGCGGCCCCCGCGGGGACCGCGGAGGGTAACCTACCAGCCTGTATTTTTTTCATATATTTGTCACCTTTTTTTCACTTTATTCTTCGGCCGTTATCTTGGGAACAGCATCTCACATGGTAGCCGCGGGCCCCACGGGACCCGCGGAGGGTACCCTACCATCCTGCTTTTTTTCAAATATTTCTAACCTTTTTCACTTTATTCTTTGGCCGCCATCTTGGGAAAAGCATTTCGTATGGGGCCGCGGGCCCCACGGGACCCGCGGAGGATGCCCTGCCAGCCTGTTTTTTTTTTCAAATTTTTCCAACTTTTTCTACTATATTTACTACGTTTTGAAACCACCACTATGGAAAAAGTACTTCGCGTGTGGGCCGCGGACCCCGCGGGGCCCGCGGAGAGTAACCTACTGCCCTATTTTTTTTCATATATTTATATCCTTTTTTACTTTAATTTTTGGCCGCCATTTTGAATCCACCACCTTGGAAAAAAATTAGGTTCATTAGATTACTCCTTCCACCTAGAACGACACTTGGTCGAGTACAACCCATCTATCTCGACTGGCCACTGAGATATTCGCGTTTCAATTTTGTATGGCGGCCATTTTGTTTTCGCAATTTTGAAAAAAAAAATACCGGTTCACCCATAGGCTGGCTGTTCTGAGCGACTTTAGTTCCGGAGAAACTCGATAGGGCAAGTCGTTGCGGAGAACTGGCCCATGTGTCAGGTCAGTTTCCACGTTAAGGTTGGCTTTGCATTTTTTTTTGTACTTGTGATAAAATTTCTTATGCGGTGGTGTATAAAGTCGAACCCTATTTCTAAAAGCTGTTATTCAACACAAGTGAGTCTGTTAGTCTAAAACTACTTTGTATGGCGGCCATCTTGGAAAATGGCAGAGCCGAAAAATAAAGTATGTCGCTTGAATTTATGGCCTCGAAGAGCCCCGGATGCAAAATTTCAATCGGATCGGAGTAAAAAAAAATTTGGCCGCCATTTTGAATCCGCCATTTTGGAAAAAAATTTAGGTTCATTAAATTACTCCGCTCACTTTGAACGATATTTGTTTGAGCACCACCCACCTGTTGCGACTGGCCTCTGAGATATTGGTGTTTCAATTTTGTATGGCGGCCATTTTGTTTTTGCAATTTTGAAAAAAAAATACTGGTTCACCTATTGACTTGCTGTTCTGAGTGACTTTTGTTCCGGGCAAACTTGATAGGTCGAGCCGTCGCGGAGAGCTGCCCCATGTGTCAAGTCAGTTTCCACGTTCAGGTCAATTTTTCTTTTACTTGTATTTTTGATAAAATTTTTGATGCGATAGTGTATAAAGTCGAACCCCACCTCTTATGGGTTCCTCAAAACAACAGGTGAAAGAAACAGAAATTACTTTGTATGGCGGCCATCTTGGAAAATGGCGGAATCGAAAAATAAAGTATGACGTTTGAATCTGTGGCCTCGAAGAGCCCCGGATGCAAAATTTCAATCGGATCGGATAAAAAAAAAATTTTGCCGCCATTTTGAATCCGCCATCTTGGAAAAAAAATTACTTAGTCGGATTTCCCCCTCAACTCTGAATGACATTTGGTCGAGCACCACCCGACTATCTCAACTGGCTTCTGAGATATTCGCGTTTCAATTTTGTATGGCGGCCATCTTGTTTTCGCCATTTTGAAAAAATTTTGACCGGCTCACCCATTGGCTGGCTGTTCTAAGCATTTTTAGTTTCGGGCAAACTCGATAAGTCGAGCCGTTGCGGAGAACCGCCCCATGTGTCAAGTCAGTTTCCACGTTCAGGTCGATTTCGTATTTTTCTGGTGGTCGGGCAAGCATTTTTGATACGAAGATGTATAGAGTAAAACCCCACCTCTTACCAGTTCTTCCAAACAACTCTGGGGTGAGTCAGTGAGTGAGTCAGTGAGTGGGTATTCAGCTATATATATTATAACTAGTATTTCGCGTGGGGGCCGCGGGCCCCAAGGGCCCCGCGGAGGTCCCGTGCCACCCTGTTTTGTTTTAATAATTCTAACCTTTTTTTTTTTACTATATACTTTGGCCGCTTTTTTGATACCGGCCACATTGGAAACAGTGATTCATACCCTACCGCCCTGTTTTTTCATATATTTCTAACATTTTGTACTATAATCTTTGGCCGCCATTTTGTATCCGCCATCTTGGAAAAAGTATTTCGCGTGGAGGCCGCGAAGGGTAGCCTACCATCCTATTTTTTTTGTTCAAATATTTCTAACCTTTTTTTCTTTATTCATTGGCCGCCATCTTGTGAAAAGCGTTTCGCGTGGGGGCCGCGGGCCCCGCGGGACCCCAGGAGTCACCCTGCCACCCTGTTATTTATCAAATATTTCTGACCTTTTTTTACTTTATTCTTTGGCCGCAATTTTGAATCCGCCATCTCGGGAAAAGCGTTTCGCGTGGGGGCCGCGGGCCCCGCGGGACCCGCGGAGTCACCCTGCCACCCTGTTATTTTTCAAATATTTCTGACCTTTTTTTACTTTATTCTTTGGCCGCAATTCCGAATCCGCCATCTTGGGAAAAGCGTTTCGCGTGGGGGCCGCGGGCCCCGCGGGACCCGCGGAGTCACCCTGCCACCCTGTTTTTCTTTCAAATATTTGTAACCTTTTTTAGTATATTCTTTGGCCGCCATCTTGGGAACAGCATTTCGCATGGAGGCCGCGGGCCCCACGGGACCCGCGGAGGGTACCCTGGCAGCCTGCTTTTTTTTTCAATTTTTTCCAGCTTTTTCTACTATATTCTTTGGCCGCCGATTTGAATTCGCCACCTTGGAAAAAGTACTTCGCGTGTGGGCCGCGGGCCCCACGGGACCCGCGGAGTCACCCTGCCACCCTGTTTTTCTTTCAAATATTTGTAACCTTTTTTAGTATATTCTTTGGCCGCCATCTTGGGAACAGCATTTCGCATGGAGGCCGCGGGCCCCACGGGACCCGCGGAGGGTACCCTGCCAGCCTGCTTTTTTTTCAAATTTTTCCAGCTTTTTCTACTATATTCTTTGGCCGCAATTTCGAATCCGCCATCTTGGGAAAAGCGTTTCGCGTGAGAGCCGCGGGCCCCGCAGGACCCGCGGAGTCACCCTGCCACCCTGTTTTTCTTTCAAATATTTGTAACCTTTTTTAGTATATTTCAATTTGGTATGGCGGCCATCTTGTTTTCGCAATTTTGCAAAAAAAATACCAGTTCATCCATAAGCTGGCTGTTCTGAGCGACTTTAGTTCCGGACAAACTCGATGGGGCAAGTCGTTGCGGAGAACTGGCCCATGTGTCAGGTCAGTTTCTACGTTCAGGACAGTTTTGCATTTTTTTTGTTCTTGTGATAAAATTTCTTATGCGATGGTGTATAAAGTCGAACCCTATTCCTAAAAGCTGCTTTACAACACAAGTGAGCCCATGAGTCTGACATTACTTTGTATGGCGGCCATCTTTGAAAATGGCGGAATTGAAAAATTAAGTATGGCGTTTGAATTTGTGGTCTCGAAGAGCCCCGGATGCAAAATTTCAATCGGATCGGAGTAAAAGAAACTTTGGCCGCCATTTTGAATCCGCCATTTTGGAAAAAAAATTAGGTTCATTAAATTACTCCGCTCACTTTGAACGATATTTGTTTGAGCACCACCCACCTGTTGCGACTGGCCTCTGAGATATTTGCGTTTCAATTTTGTATGGCGGCCATTTTGTTTTTGCAATTTTGAAAAAAAAATACTGGTTCACCTATTGGCTGGCTGTTCTGAGTGACTTTTGTTCCGGGCAAACTCGATAGGGCAAGTCGTTGCGTAGAGCTGGCCCATGTGTCAGGTCAGTTTCCACATTCAGGTATATTTTTCATTTTTTGGTACTGAGCATAAAATTTCTAATGCGACGGTGTATAGAATCGAACCCCACCTCTTATGGGCTCTTCAAAACAACAGGTCAAAGATACAGAAATTACTTTGTATGGCGGCCATCTTGGAAAATGGCGGAATCGAAAAATTAAGTATGCGGTTGGAATCTGTGGCCTAGAAGAGCCCCGGATGCAAAATTTCAATCGGATCGGAGCAAAAAAAAATTTGGCCGCCATTTTGAATCCGCCATCTTGGAAAAAAAATTGCATAGTCAGATTTCCCCCTCAACTCTGAATGACATTTGGTCGAGCACCACCCACCTATCTCGACTGGCCTCTGAGATACTCGCGTTTTAATTTTGTATGGCGGCCATCTTGTTTTCGCCATTTTGAAAAAACTTTGACCGGCTCACCTATTGGCTGGCTGTTCTGAGCGACTTTAGTTCCGGGCAAACTCGACAGCTCGAGCCGTCACGGAGAACCGCCCCATGTGTCAAGTCAATTTCCACGTTCAGGTCGATTTCGTATTTTTCTGGTGGTCACGGCGGCATTTCTGATGCGATGGTGTACCGAGTCGAGCCCTACCTCTTGTGGGTTCTTCAAAACAGCATGTCAGTCAGTGAGTCAGTCAGTGGGTATTCAGCTATATATATTATAACTAGTATTTCGCGTGGGGGCCGCGGGCCCCAAGGGCCCCGCGGAGGTACAGTGTTGCCGTTTTTTTTAATAATTCTAACCTTTTTTTACTTTATTCTTTGGCCGCAATTTCGAATCCGCCATCTCGGGAAAAGCGTTTCGCGTGGGGGCCGCGGGCCCCGCGGGACCCGCGGAGTCACCCTGCCACCCTGTTTTTTTTTTCAAATATTTCTGACCTTTTTTTACTTTATTCTTTGGCCGCAATTTCTAATCCGCCATCTTGGGAAAAGCGTTTCACCCGGCCACCCTGTTTTTCTTTCAAATATTTGTAGCCTTTTTTAGTATATTCTTTGGCCGCCATCTTGGGGACAGCATTTCGCATGGAGGCCGCGGGCCCCACGGGACCCGCGGAGGGTACCCTGCCAGCCTGCTTTTTTTTCAAATTTTTCCAGCCTTTTCTACTATATTCTTTGGCCGCCGTTTTGAAACCGTCACCTTGGAAAAAGTACTTCGCGTGTGGGCCGCGGGCCCCACGGGACCCGCGGAGGGTTTCCTGGCACCCTGTGTTTTTTTTTCAAATATATCTAACCATTTTTTTACTTTATTCTGTGGCCGCCATCTTGGAAACAGCATTTCGCATGGAGGCCGCGGGCCCCACGGAACCCGCGGAGGGTACCCTGCTAGCCTGTTTTTCTTTTTCAAATATTTCTAGCCTTTATTACTATATTCATTGGCCGCCGTTTTGAAATCGCCACCTTGGAAAAAGTACTTCGCGTGGGTGCCGCGGACCCCACGGGGCCCGCGGAGGATAACCTACCACCCTATTTTTTTTCATATATTTCTAAACCTTTTTTACTTTAATCTTTGGCCGCCATTTTGAATCCACCACCTTGGAAAAAATTAGGTTCATTAGATTACTCCTCCCACCTAGAACGACACTTGGTCGAGTACAACCCATCTATCTCGACTGGCCACTGAGATATACGCGTTTCAATTTTGTATGGCGGCCATTTTGTTTTCGCTATTTTGTAAAAAAAAATACCGGTTCACCCATAGGCTAGCTGTTCTGAGCGACTTTAGTTCCGGGCAAACTCGATAGGGCAAGTCATTGCGGAGAACTGGCCCATGAGTCAGGTCAGTTTCCACGTTCAGGACAGGTTTGCATTTTTTTTATACTTGTGATAAAATTTCTTATGCTATGGTGTATAAAGTCGAACCCTATTTCTAAAAGCTGCTATACAACACAAGTGAGTCTATGAGTCTGACATTACTTTGTATGGCCGCCATCTTGGTAAATGGCGGAATCGAAAAATTAAGTACAACGTTTGAATTTGTTGCCTCGAAGATCCCCGGATGCAAAATTTCAATCGGATCGGAGTAAAAAACATTTCGGCCGCCATTTTGAATCCGCCATTTTGGAAAAAAAAATTGGTCCATTAAATTACTCCGCCGACTGAACAACATTTGTTCGAGCACCACCCACCTGTTGCGACTGGCCTCTGAGATATTTGCGTTTCAATTTTGTATGGCGGCCATTTTGTTTTTGCAATTTTGAAAAAAAAATACTGGTTCACCTATTGGCTGGCTGTTCTGAGTGACTTTTGTTCCGGGCAAACTCGATAGGGCAAGTCGTTGCGGAGAGCTGGCCCATGTGTCAGGTCAGTTTCCACATTCAGGTCAATTTTTCATTTTTTGGTACTAAACATGAAATTTGTAAAGCGACGGTGTATAGAATCGAACCCCATCTCTTATGGGCTCTTCAAAACAACAGGTCAAAGATACAGAAATTACTTTGCATGGCGGCCATCTTGGAAAATGGCGGAATCGAAAAATAAAGTATGCCATTTTAATCTGTGGCCTCGAAGAACCCCGGATGCAAAATTTCAGTCTGATAGGAGAAAAAAAAAATTTGGCCGCCATTTTGAATCCGCCATCTTGGAAAAAAAATTACTTAGTCGGATTTCCCCCTCAACTCTGAATGACATTTGGTCGAGCACCACCCACCTATCTCGACTGGCCTCTGAGATATTCGCGTTTCAATTTTGTATGGCGGCCATCTTGTTTTCGCCATTTTGAAAAATCTTGGACCGGCTCGCCCATTGGCCGGCTGTTCTGAGCGACTTTAGTTCGGGGCAAACTCGATAGGTCGAGCCGTCGCGGAGAGCCGCCCTATGTGTCGGGTCAGTTTCCACGTTCAGGTCGATTTCGTATTTTTCTGGTGGTCGTGGAGTCATTTCTGATACGACGGTGTATAAAGTCGAGACGTACCTCTTACGGGTTCTTCAAAACAGCATGTCAGTCAGTGAGTCAGTCAGTGGGTATTCAGCTATATATATTATAACTAGTATTTCGCGTGGGGGCCGCGGGCCCCAAGGGCCCCGCGGAGGTTCCCTGCCACCCTGTTTTGTTTTAATAATCCTAACCTTTTTCATTTTATTCTTAGGCCGCAATTTCGAATCCGCCATCTTGTGAAAAGCGTTTCGCGTGGGGGCCGCGGGCCCCGCGGGACCCGCGGAGTCACCCTGCCACCCTGTTATTTATCAAATATTTCTGACCTTTTTTTACTTTATTCTTTGGCCGCAATTTCGAATCCGCCATCTCGGGAAAAGCGTTTCGCGTGGGGGCCGCGGGCCCCGCGGGACCCGCGGAGTCACCCTGCCACCCTGTTATTTTTCAAATATTTCTGACCTTTTTTTACTTTATTCTTTGGCCGCAATTCCGAATCCGCCATCTTGTGAAAAGCGTTTCGCGTGGGGGCCGCGGGCCCCGCGGGACCCGCGGAGTCACCCTGCCACCCTGTTTTTTTTTTTCAAATATTTTTGACCTTTTTTTACTTTATTCTTTGGCCGCAATTTCGAATCCGCCATCTTGGGAAAAGCGTTTCGCGTGGGGACCGCGGGCCCCACGGGACCAGCGGAGGGTACCCTGCCAGCCTGCTTTTTTTTTTCAAATTTTTCCAGCTTTTTCTACTATATTCTTCGGCCGCCGTTTTGAAACCGCCACCTTGGAAAAAGTACTTCGCGTGTGGGCCGCGGGCCCCACGGGACCCGCGGAGTCACCCTGCCACCCTGTTTTTCTTTCAAATATTTGTAACCTTTTTTAGTATATTCTTTGGCCGCCATCTTGGGAAAAGCACTTCACATGGGGGCCGCGGGCCCCACGGGACCCGCGGAGGGTACCCTACCGTCCTGTTTTTTTATCAAACATTTCTAACCTATTTTTACTTTATTCTTTGGCCGCCATCTTGGAAAATGGCGGAACCGAAAAATAAAGTATGACGTTTGAATTTGTGGCCTTGAAGAGCCCCGGATGCAAAATCTCAATCGGGACGGACTCAAAAAAAATTTGGCCGCCATTTTGAATCCGCCATCTTGGAAAAAAAATTAGGTCATCAGATAACCACGCCCACCTTGAACAATATTTGGTCGAGCACCTTCCACCTGTTGTGATTGGCCTCTGAGATATTTGCGTTTCAATTTTGTATGGCGGCCATCTTGTTTTCGCAATTTTGAAAAAAAAAATACTGGTTCACCCATTGGCTGACTGTTCTGAGCGACTTTTGTTCCGGGCAAACTCAATAAAGCAATTCATCGCGGAGAGCTGCCCCATGTGTCAAGTCAGTTTCCACATTCAGGTCAATTTTTCATTTTTTTCGTACTTATCATATAATTTTTGAAGCGAAAGTGTATAGAACCAAACCCTACCTCTGATGGGTTCTTCAAAACAACAGGTCAAAGAAACAGAAATTGTATTGTATGGCGGCCATCTTGGAAAATGGCGGAACCGAAAAATAAAGTATGCCATTTGAATCTGTGGCCTTGAAGAGCCCCGGATGCAAATTTTCAATCGGATCGGATAAAAAAAAAATTTAGCCGCCATTTTGAATCCGCCATCTTGGAAAAAAAATTGCTTAGTCAGATTTCCCCCTCAACTCTGAATGACATTTGGTCGAGCACCACCTACCTATCTCGACTGGCCTCTGAGATATTCGCGTTTCAATTTTGTATGGCGGCCATTTTGTTTTAGCAATTTTGTAAAAAAAATACCGGTTCACCCAAAGGCTGGCTGTTCTTAGCGACTTTAGTTTCGGGCAAACTCGATAGGGCAAGTCGTTGCGGAGAACTGGCCCATGTGTCAGGTCAGTTTCCACGTTCAGGACAGTTTTGCATTTTTTTTGTACTTGTGATAAAATTTCTTATGCGATGGTGTATAAGGTCGAACCCTATTCCTAAAAGCTGCTATGCAACACAAGTGAGTCTATGAGTCTGACATTACTTTGTATGGCGGCCATCTTGGAAAATGGCGGAATCGAAAAATTAATTATGCCGTTTGAATATGTGGCCTCATACAGCCCCGGATGCAAAATTTAAATCGGATTGGAGTAAAAGAAACTTTGGCCGCCATTTTGAATCCGCCATTTTGGAAAAAAAATTAGGTTCATTAAATGACTCCGCTCACTTTGAACGATATTTGTTTGAGCACCACCCACCTGTTGCGACTGGCCTCTGAGATATTTGCGTTTCAATTTTGTATGGCGGCCATTTTGTTTTTGCAATTTTGAAAAAAAAATACTGGTTCACCCATTGGCTGGCTGTTCTGAGCGACTTTTGTTCCGGGCAAACTCGATAGGGCAAGTCGTTGCGGAGAGCTGGCCCATGTGTCAGGTCAGTTTCCACATTCAGGTCAATTTTTCATTTTTTGGTACTTAACATGAAATTTCTAAAGCGACGGTGTATAGAATCAAACCCCACCTCTTATGGGCTCTTCAAAACAACAGGTCAAAGATACAGAAATTACTTTGTATGGCGGCCATCTTGGAAAATGGCGGAATTGAAAAATAAAGTATGCGGTTGGAATCTGTGGCCTAGAAGAGCCCCGGATGCAAAATTTCAGTCGGATCGGAGCAAAAAAAAATTTGGCCGCCATTTTGAATCCGCCATCTTGGAAAAAAAATTGCATAGTCAGATTTCCCTTTCAACTCTGAATGACATTTGGTCGAGCACCACCCGTCTATCGCGACTGGCCTCTGAGATATTCGCGTTTCAATTTTGTATGGCGGCCATCTTGTTTTCGCCATTTTGAAAAATCTTGGACCGGCTCACCCATTGACCGGCTGTTCTGAGCGACTTTAGTTCCGGACAAACTCGATAGGTCGAGCCGTTGCTGAGAACCGCCCCATGTGTCAAATCAATTTCCACGTTCAGGTCGATTTCGTATTTTTCTGGTGGTCACGGCGGCATTTCTGATGCGATGGTGTACCGAGTCGAGCCCTACCTCTTGTGGGTTCTTCAAAACAGCATGTCAGTCAGTGAGTGAGTGAGTGGGTATTCAGCTATATATATTATAAATTAAGATAAGTACTGCAGTATTACAAAAACAACAATGTATGAACTTGTCTTCCCATTGAGTTCCCATTTAGATAAAGGAGTAGAGATAAAACCTAAACATTAAATAATTCAAACAAAACAACTCTAAGGGGGTGTAAAAATATTTGTCAGAATACATTTCAGTGGTTTTTTAAATTTTTGTCTGTCTGTTTGTTCAAACATCTGAAAAGGTTTTAACGATGTTTCATTAAGCTTTTCTGAAGCCAGATTTATGTTTCGTTACATCAAAATATACTGTCATTTTAAGATTAAACACAATTTAAAAATATAAGGAATGAAGTCGCGGATATAATGCATAGTAACATGGTGCATAGAAGTAGGTATGTAGTAGTGCATAGTAGTGTTGTTATTATTTCCTACACAGTACATAATATGTGTGTTTATCTATGATCTATGCAGATCAAACTGGTCAAAGCAAAATGCCCATCAACATAACATTGCTAAAGGATTATGAAAATATATAAATGCAGGAAGCATCTTTATATTTTGTTCAGTTAAATGCAATAATAATATGATACCATATCATTAGTAAACAAGATAGTAAAGCGGCGCTCAGATTAATAGTATAACAAAGATTAAACATACTGATGTAGCTGCACCACAAAACATTTCAAGGTTTTTTAATGAAATGTTTACTCAGAAAATATTTTGTATTATGTTAACTACATTTCAATAATCCAACATTTAATACTATTACTAAAAATAGTAAATTAACTCCTTAATGTTTGTATTATTTAATTTATAACTTCTTTCTCTTCTTCTAGTGAGTTTGCACACACCTTTAATAAGTTTTTGTGAGGTGTAAACCATAGTAAGTTTTTGAATCAAAATTAATAACAATAACAATATACAACAAATTCACTCAATGGTTTGTTTACACCTTTGATACAACAATATTATAGTACAATACAAAGTTACAAGCTATCAAAATGACAGATCATTCTGCTTATCCTTATGCCTACAGTGATGGTCTGCAACAGACAGACTGAAGTCCTTTTGCAGAACACGAAGGGTTGAACCACGGATCGCCAAATATTGTAATGTATTGTATACCAAGTATCAATTAATGCGTAAATCAGGTATACTTGGCTTTTTCTGGTTCTCGTAAAAAAATTCCTACAGTGTCCGGACTCCACCTATAACTTCTTGCTGACCCCTGGCCTAGAGGACCTCTGGCTCTCGTTTACAAACAATATATACTCCCTAGTCTTGAACAGACAAACAGTAGTATGTAGTACTAACAGTATACAATCCCATTGTACAATTCTGAACCTTTTAGTTATTGATCAAAATGTGATGGCCAGCACAACGCGCACGCGAGCTTTGTCACGCGCGAGATAGACTACCCATCTCTTTCTAGAATTTACAGTAAGACTAAGAAATGAAAGGCAGTCTATGTCACTTGCGACATAATAGCTCTCGCACACTCTTGTGCCAGTCATGCAGTATGCTTAAGACAAGGAATACAAAGATCCATGTTAAATATGACGCTATCATTTTGTATTACCAGCAAGATTAATATTATTCTCCATGATCTTCCATGCTGTCTGGGAGCAAAGAAAAAACATAGAATGTACCAGTTGCTTCTCTACCCGCGCAGATGGTAAAAGCCCATCAAGGGAATGGGCGAAAATCATAGGAATCATGTTATAGGCGATGAGGCTAGCAACCCATCACTATTTTGATTCATTTTTCACCTATACGCCCACAATCTTGCTAAATGTGGCCTGTAGGTATCTGTTACCTTAGGCTCTGTCTACCCCGTAAGGGATAAAGACGTGATTTGTGTGTGTGTGTGTGTGTGTTGATATTATTTGAGACAAACAAAACTAGGATGCCATTTTTTTTACTCCCATAAACAACACAATTTTGCAGGGTTGCCTAATAAAATCTAAAGAGGGGTAAATATTATAGTGAGATCTCAGCAAGGCTAGCACAAGAGCACGCAAGAGCTGTGTCATCCATCTCTTTCTAGAAAGAACAGTTACAAAAAGAAGATAAAAATGGCATGAGACATAGACCTTGCACACACTTCTGCTAGCCAGGCAAGTTACCAAGACTGATGCAGTTTGTATATTACCTTGATCCTAGAAAGTAGTCTGAAAAGATCTTCAACCTCATCATTTTCAGTGGGCCTATAGTTCTTTCCTTGCTCTACTGCAGTGCCTGAGATCACCTCTCTATAGAGTGGTAAGTCTAATGCCTCAGAGTAGAGTTCAATGCCCTGATGCCCGACCGTTTGGTACATATAGCTGTCCAACTCATCTGTGAAATACAATTCATCATTAAAATATTGGAATTATAAAAATTAATATAAAAAAAAAAAACATTTTAAAACATGTAATAGAATGTGCCACTAAAAGACATTATGCGTTAAATTAGAGGAAATTAGTTCACCTTTGTATTGGGGCTGCAGGTTTGCCAGCGCCACCAGAGTGTGACCGGCGCCGACACACTGCATTATATTGTAACAGCTGTCCTTCCCCCCACTGATCAAACCCACCACCCTCATCTTAACCACCAAATTAAATCACTCGCGACCAACTAACAACATTCGTTACATAACATACATAATATTTGCCGACCCTTTACAGAAATAAACGAACACGACTCCAAAATCAGCTTCCTCTACCCCTCACGGAACGCACATTTCTAACCAAAACTTACAACTATTATGTTATAGTTATCACTAGCACGACTTCACGACCTGTTAGTAAGATGATAAAACAACATCGTTATCTATTTTGATAACATTCTTTAAACGTGTTGGAAAGAATGGCAAAAAATATTCTCAAACACCTCATCATCTGTCAAATGCAAATGCGTTCTAAAACCTCGCGGTAAGATAATTGATAACTCCACGCTGCAATATTCTCGTTCAGAAACTAAGGTTTAAAGACTTGAGTCATTCCATCCAGCCTGAATGAAAAATATTTTTTTAAGAATATTGAACTCACATTGAACGACTTTGTATGATAACGTTGCCATTATTCACTAATTATTTAATTTGATCGATCCGTTTCATATAGAGAATTAAGTAGGTATACAGGTAATTTACCTAAAGAGTAAGTGGTTTGAATTTAATTTTGAGCAGAAAAATATTTTATCCTTTCGCGTAGTCCTTTGAGGTACCTAATTCAGCTATTGGGCAAAAGACAGCGCCGCCAAATAGCACACGTTAAAATTTTAATAGGTATCTACCGGAAGTTAATATCCCAATTTTAAAAAGCTGACAGATTGATTTCTAGACTCAAAATACACCTATTTTGTTGAAATCTTTAGAGCCGTCTTCGAGATCGTTGCGGCATGTTAAGCGCCCCAATTTGTTTGACAAACTTGCTTGTCAAACTTCACGTTTTCATCAAACATAAGCGTAAATGATCAAACCAAATATCAAACAAATTTGTTAAAGCGCCCCGCGCAAACGGTCAAACTTGCTTGACAAACTTGTTTGTCTAACTTCTTCTACCGAGATCTTGTTTGACAAACACCGTCGTACTCGTTCAAACCTGTTTGTCAAACTCGACATCAATCCAGATTTTCATCAAACGCATCAAACACGTAGATTGTTTGACAAACGCCTCAAACACAGCCGTACACGATCAAATTGTTTGACAAACACGTAAAGTTTGACAAACAATTTGATCGTTTACCGGGCGCTTAAGCGCCCCGTAAACGATCAAACTTGTTTGACAAACTTGCTTGTCAAACTTCACGTTTTCATCAAACATAAGCGTAAACGATCAAACCAAATATCAAACAAATTCGTTACAGCGCCCCGCGCAAACGGTCAAACTTGCTTGACAAACTTGTTTGTCAAACTTCCTCTACCGAGATCTTGTTTGACAAACACCGTCGTACACGTTCAAACCTGTTTGTCAAACTCGACATCAATCCAGATTTTCATCAAACGCATCAAACACGTAGATTGTTTGACAAACGCCTCAAACACAGCCGTACACGATCAAATTGTTTGACAAACACGTAAAGTTTGACAAACCATTTGATCGTTTACCGGGCGCTTTAAAGTTTAGTGCCTACCTACTTATCACAAGCAGTGGCGTAACAATAGGGTGGCAGGGCTAGCAAAATGCCACGGGCCCCCGACCCGAGAGGGCCCCGGCCCAAGAGGCCGCGAGCTCAAAAATATTAAAATTAAACTGAGTACAACGTGAAAACTTTTACTGATAGGGCCCCATCAAAAGAATTTGCCTCGGGCCCCAGCCAGATGGTATAGTTACGCCACTCACAAGGGATAGTTTTCATCCTGAACAACAACATAGTTCAGATAAGATGTGATGTGATGATGACGATGAGGTGACGATGATGATGATCGTGGAAAAACAGATGAATTGCGAGTAAAAGCTAGTGCCAAATTTAAGGTATTTTACCGATGGGTTGGGAATGTTATCGTTTTTCCGTTTTCCTGCTTACAAATTTATAGGGACAAAGAAAACTGTTACTGTTGGGTCCGTACCCTACCTAAACTATCACGATACAAAAAAAAAACAAGTCGATCTAGGTATTTCTACGTTGTTGTTGCATGAATGATGGACAAAACAACAACCAAATATGCACCTATTAGTTTATGAAATTTTAATTGGAAAATGTTACGATTGTTAAATTCACAATGTGGTAACTATTTCAAGATAATCTTTTCGCTAGTTTTTTGTGAATACCTATATAAAATCACTGAAATATCTATAAGTAATGGTAACGATATTCGATATTGAAATATAGGTAGTTATAATAATTCTGGAACCCTATCCAAATGGAAGGCCCAGCTGGGCTGGTAAGTGGTTGAATAAGAACAAAGACAAGTAAAACGCTTAGTAGGTACAAGTACAAATAGGTATAAAATTGACAGAAATAGAGTCGTCCGCAACGCAAGACAAAAAATTAAACAAGTAGACAACATTTTATAGGTAGTAGATAAAGTATTCTTTATGTAATTGCAGTGTAGTTCTGTTATAATTCGAGTGCTAACTTCCAATTCTAACCCAGTTTTATCAAATCAAACTTAGGTACTTAAATAAACAACAGCTTATATAGCACTTGTAGAGCCATCTCTTGATATAAAAGTGCACTACAAAAGTAGGTGTAAAAGTAAAATTTTCAAGTGCTGACCTTTTATTTGAATGTAGTTTTCTGTTCAATTTGTGTAATTTTCAATTATTTTTCGTTTTTGTTTATTTTTGAGCACAGTTAGCTGAAAGGCCATTGATTAAATGGTTGTTAATTAATGTACCCTGTATTGATTCATTTCCAGCAGTCTGTATATTTAATGTTGCCTGTGTATTTAATCACTTTTACGTTTCGATTCTGTAATAAAATGTCTTCAATTCATTATTTAGTATTCGATAAACTCTTCTAAAGAGTAACTACGGCTTTTACAGACCATAACTGCATTTTTATACGCAAAATAATCAAGAAAGCTCAAATTTTGATATACACAGAACTTCGAAGTGAATGTCGCAAGTTGAGTACAGACGCTTTCGAATGCATCATTGCTTACCGTTGCTGGTTTGTCAAATTATTGATGCGGTGGTTTGAATTGAAGTGCGAAGCTTCGCATTTCCATAAATATTCGTTTTTATACAGTGTATTTTAACTAAACTAAATGTATTTGTGATTCGTATTATTTGAATTTATATTATTTGTAGTTAAGTGCTTATTTAGTTAATCATGGTTCTGGCAGAACGAAGTAATGATGTACGAAACGGGAAGCGGTCGAGAGGGCCTAGCCCCAATGGCCATGGAAGTCCAGATTCCAGTTCCGAGGATGATAATGGTATAGTACCCATTAAGTTACGCTGCAGCTTTCCGATACGGTTTGAGCTCATTTTGAGGTGAACATATCGCAACTATAAGCATGTGGTATCAGCTTCTCAGACGTCAAGATCTATGAGCCGTCCGGTCGTTGTGATTTATAACTCATTCTGAGGCTTTATTGTGTCTAATGTTGTTGTCATCGTTATTTTGTTAAATTCATCTCACTCCATGCTTTCTGTTTTTATGCTTTCCATCATCCGCATCTGCCTCCATCTACATGTACACTGCTCATCTCATCATACGTCATTTAACATGAAACAAGCAGTAGTGCCATTTGCAGCCGAGAAAATAAGAGTGGGCCGGGATTATCAGGCAGTATGTCCAGAGTTGGAGCCTCTGGAGCAGCGGAGACCAGAACTTATATCTGACAGGGCATTGCTTGTGTGGTCACCAACGTGTGATATAACCGATATCAAATGTAAGTGCTCCTGATAAATCTTTTTAATGGTTTATACTGACTGTACTTAAAATATTATAGAGTTTTATCTTGTTTTAGTGGATGAGTATATAACTATAGCTAAAGAGAAATATGGATACAACGGGGAACAGGCTCTTGGCATGTTGTTCTGGCACAAACATGACCTAAATCGGGCGTCTATGGATTTGGCAAACTTCACACCTTTTCCTGATGAGTGGACAGTCGAAGATAAGGTGCTCTTTGAGCAAGCCTTCCAATTCCATGGCAAAAGTTTTCACAGAATCAGGCAGATGGTAAGTTATTGCAATATTTCTTGTTACACTTGTTTAATTTACAAATTCTGGAGTATATTTCACTTGTAAATCTTTGTTTAACAGTTACCTGACAAGTCAATAGCTTCGCTAGTGAAATATTATTATTCATGGAAAAAAACAAGGGCACGAACGTCTTTAATGGATGTTGTTGGAGAAGGTCGCACTGCAGCAGGCTCGGGCACTGGCAAGCGAGAGTCTGGGGCAGGCTCTGAACCAGGCGGGTCAGACAAGGAGTCTGACAATGATGAGAAGGTAGGCATGACTTGTATTCGCAATAATATTGGCTTCCATGTAGAATCTTTCATTACCAATATTTTGCTGTACAGACTCACCATTATTTTCTGTAAACATGTAATCTGGTAACAAAGAGACTGGATGTTAAGAACTTTCCCTGTTTGTTAATCGCTGATGGTGTATCTGGATTGTCCAATAAAATCAGCCCTTTTAATTAGTGGCACTAGTAGTGAATAGAAATGCAGAGTGGTAGTGTTTCTTTTATTGATCGGTAGCAGTTCCACATTTTATTAACTAACTACCTTTTTCTAAGACCTCTTTAAAAAGATTGCCTAATGATTCCTCAGTGCTGTTTTTGCGACTGGACCTTGTGACAATCTTGGCAGGAATGAGGAAACTTGTAGTAACATATTTGAGATGTTGATGAGTTATGGGGTGTGTTGGCTATAACAGAAGTGGACTATCCACCGCGGTATAGTGCGCGGCAGCCGGTCGCCGGGGCCGGCGCACGCGCAGCGCGGGTCGCCGACCTCCCCCCAGGTGGGTGCCTCGCTTCCCACCATCATCATCATGGAAACGATGTTCAGTGTCTTCTTCTACCCTCTCACGTCTGTCTCGGTGTTTTATATCATCCGCATTATTGATGTCTGTTGAACCCCTGATGTTGATCTCCGAACTGGTCCCATTCAATGGTGTCTGTTTTCGTCACGCAATACCTTTAGTGCTGCACTTTTTCATTCATGTCTACTTATAAGTTTTTATCGCTTATCAGTGTGACCATGCTTTGTTTTAGATTTAATTTCACAAAGTTCACATTAACAGTATTTTGTACATTGAATTATTCTTCTGGTATTGAAGCATTTGATTAACATTTCGTTGGTAAAATTATTTTTGATTTTTGGCTAATGCTTATTTTTTTATTTTGACAGCTCTGCATTTTTATTTACATACTATTGCTAGCATCATGTTAAACTGTAATTACTGAAAAAAAAACCATTTGAATCAAGTAATCTCCTGTTTTCATAAATATTCAATGTATTAATGAATGGCAAAGGACTGAAATGGCCAGGTAGTACAAACCTTTCATTATCTGTGCTGTAATTAGACTTAATAAAACATTTTTTTTCTGTTCTATTTTCTGAGTTAGGTTTTGTTAGCATGTCTCTCTGGTTCCAAAGTTGGTAATTCCTCCTCAATTTCTAAATACACAGGAGGATGCTTTCCATCATATTTATACTCAACTGGATGTTGTTTCAGGACTGTTCATGTTTAACAACCATGTCATCTTTAACTCTACTATTTAAATGATCATTATTTATTGCACTTCTTGTAACAGAACAATAAACGCTTTCATACCTCATTCCTCTACACCTTAACTCCTGCATGCTTCCTTTAACAGCCCCAAATAAACTTTATGAATAAACTGTGTGTGCAGAATGGCATTTTAACGGGTTTTTAAAAGAAGTGTGTCAGTGTAAGAAGTTTCGTCCCTCACGTAAGAATGTAGGAACGCCAGTTGTACGATAGTTTCGGCTGGATTGTAAAGTGTTCATTGGGGTTTAGGGCGAGGGCGGCGGCGAGGGCGCGGTCAAGCGGTGCTCGGTGTGCGGCATTCAATGCTCCCAGACCACGGCCCACAACTCGCAAAAGTTGTGCCAGGCTTGCCTCGTGCACGCCAGGTCGGTAATACTCTCTACAGCTTAGGTAACGTTCATTGTATCCATTCGTTTGCGATAACATCTTGCATGTCTTTTGAAATTCAGAGTCGTGTAAATTTGAAGTGCCACGATCGGTACGGTTGAGTAGGTAGTAAGGATTTGTTGTTTGAATGTTGGCGGTGATGTGACAGACGCACGGGGACGATGAGACCGCTCTGTGGGCCGTCGGGGCGACGCGGGCCCGGCTCCAAACAACAGCGATACAAGCATCGGCTACCGCGAGGCATTTACATCAATCATGACGATCTCGTCGCCATGGCGACCGGCCCGCAGCCCGGCGACGCGCCGCAACCCGGGCTGGTCAATCAGGGCGACGCTATGCTCAAAGCCATGGACAGAGAAATTATATCCCTCAAGAGACAAGTAAGCCGCTACCGACCACTGGTGTCGCTATGTAGAACCAGTACCGGGGCGGGAGACGCATTCTCACTCTACAACGACACTGCAGACGCGTCTAAGACTCCTATTTCCGACTTATTGCTAGCATGAGGCTGAGCACTGAGTGTTGCAAGTGTGATGTACTGTGAGAATGTGAAAGTTAACAGAATCCAATGCTCCCCGCCGAACTACAGTAGTGTTAGTCATTAATACACTAGGTGCATTTGCCTAGAAATGCATTCTGCACCACAGATGTCAGTGTAACCTATCATATCCCGTATATTATTTATGCCTTCGCTATTAGTTTATTTATTAACACTGCAATCGATAATCCTTTCTTTATCCCTCGATCGTCAGCCAAATCCTACTCTAGTTTTTTGGATAATCCAGATCTGCACTACCAGTCGTTCATAGTTGCTAGTGCTTTTGTTTTTCTTGTGCTTTGAGGAAAGAAATAAATTTTGGTCCGTTGAATGCAGGTGCAACATAATAAGCAGCAGTTGAGTGCGATGAAGCGTAAAGTTGGGGACGCTGGGGTCGAGGAGCTGAGGCCCGGGGAGCCGCCGGCAAAGATCAACTCTCGCTGGACCAATGACGAACTGCTCATGGCTGTGACTGCAGTCAGGAAATATGGTGAGCAAATATTTTCATGTGGGTCATTAGTCATTAAATAACGTCATTAACTTATTGTTTACGTGGAACTGTTAACAGTAACTGCAGTTTTACCTGTTTACATAGTTTAATTTGAAGTATAATTTGATCCGTATCAAAATGTAAAAATATAACATGTCAGCTTTTTCCCCTTAGGTGATGTTTAGTTGGCAAACGTCACTCGATGAAAGCAACATAAACTTTAGGATGTCCAAAAGTAAAAGTAGTATCAGTGGTGAGTTAATGACTGTTAAGAAAATCTTCATCAAACTTATACAAAGGAAAGCCTGTGTCTGTATTAACAACGGAAATGATCAAATGAGTCATCCCATGAAACATTTGCGTCAGTCAAAAACACGAATGTGTCATAAACTCTCTTTTCTAATAATAGCATTTTGACAATGCAGCTTAGCTGCCCCACTTCCTCTTAACGGCAAAAACACGTATTTTGAGAATCTGTTTTATTAGTGTGATTGAGCTTTTCTTTTATTATTACTATTTTTTTTAATTCATTAGTTCTTATTACCCTTAGCTGGGGTGTAGGGCTCGTATCAATTCTCTACACCGACTCCGATCTTGTCCAGTTCGGGTCACCTCCTCTCATCCCATCCCCTTCCCTATCTCTTACTACACGGAATGACGCCAAGTCGATTTAGGGGGGCCTTGTTTGGGACACTTTACAACACGCTTGTAGCTTGCGTTCTTGTCCTATATTTGCATGAAGTTAACATACGTGTGTCAAGTACTTGCACAAAAATATGCAAGCCGCAGGCATCTTGCTGTCTTGCTATAGGGATAGGGTACCAAACGAGGAAGTGGGTCAAAGAATACTTAGTTTGCCAGTATTTTCACCGCCTTTCTTTCCCCACGCCGTAATGCAGCAGCGTAAGCACAGCTGCGGCAATGCTGTGCAATGGTTAGCCAGCAAAATAATAGGGAAGTGTTACGGACAGACCTCACTCGTGTGAGGTTCTAACCACTGTTGTAGGTTAGTGCAACAACTATGAATATTTGTTTTAATGAGCACCATTGTCTGCAGGCAAGGATTTCCAAGCTATTGCGGAGACACTGGGCACAAAGACGGAGGCGCACGTACGCACTTTCTTCATATCGTACCGCCGCCGCTACAACTTGGATGCAGTGCTGCGCGAACACGAAGCTGATCGCGGAAACTCGAATCACATACCCGCTGGTAATTTAAATTGCATATAAAAATGATCTATGAACATAGATTACCAATATATTATCGTTACAAAAGATAGACTTTGAAATGATTGAGACTGGGACAATAAAAATTAAAGCGTTCGGCGCGTGTGCAAGAAAAATAAGCTTTGATTCTTTAATTGAAGAGTGTCTAGTCTAGTTAGTATGTGTGAAGGTCCAAACTGTAAGTAAGAAGGGTAGTCTTGTCTATCTGTCTTGCCCTGATATAGATACGTGTATTTTATATCTTATATCGCTCTTTTGTGTCGTCAAATTTGAGGTAGTCTACTTATAGCGATTTAAATGTAGGTTAAGAAAAGAGTTAAGACAAATGTTTTAGTATAAAACCATATTAATTAATTACATACATACATGCATACATAAATCACGTCTTTATCCCTTACGGGGTAGACAAGACAGGGCCTAACAACATGGGACCAATAAATGGTCTACACCAGGGGTCGGCAAGTAGTTTTTGGTGGGGTCCGGATACTGCGACAAAATATTAACGAGATCCAGAAAAAAAAATATCTTATATACATACTCATTGATACTTGGTGTACAATACAATACAATATCTGGCGGTCCGAGGTACGACCTTTCGCGGTCCGCCTGTTGTCGACCGTTGGTCTAAACGACAGTATTAAAATAAATTGCGATTTAATGTTAAACTTCAATAATGAGCGAACACGTCACAGGTTGCAATATTTTTTTATGGATCAGTCCATCTACTTTCACGTGCAGATGTTTTTCTACTTGCAATGTTTTAAGGTAGCTTAAATAAATTGTTTTTTTTTTGTTACAGGAACTACTAGCACAGAAAACGCCGAGAGTGCCGCTGATAACACTAATGGTAACAATGGTACTGCATCATCACAAATCACAACCAAGGATGAAAAAGTAAGTCACCGCCGCACTTTGTGGAACCATTAGCGTACCTGACACTAGCAGAGAAAAGAAGTGGACTAACTTCTATATAAGGCTTGTAATTGTGTATAACGTATAACCTCTTTTAATGTTTTTATCATTTCGCGATTTATATTATGCATTGAAATAAAACTTTGAACAGATGATCGCGTTTAATTAATGTCCTGAGTCTCTTTGCAGAGGGAAATGTTCTCTTAACGCATCGCAGTCACAATCGCATTCGCCATTTCTTTCTACCGCTATTTTTAAACAGTTTGACAGGTGGAAATGGTGATTTGATTAAGATTGCGACTGAACGCGTTTGACTAAGCCTACGTCTCACGAGCATGGGACGACAGAGTTCGAGCTGTTAGTCCACTTAAGGTCTCTATTAATTATACTGTTACACTTAGAAACGCAAATTTATCATAAAAATGATTAACCATACAGTTTATCTAATTATAGTTCAATTCATTCCATCAACTTTTTGATGATTCTGCCATTGTCGAGGTTAGATTGGAAGACACGGCAAGTAGGTGGGCGACTTCTTCAATGATCCCAATTATAGTTAATTGTCGTGTCTACGTGTGACGTATTAACATGTTTACCACGGAGATGGAATGAGTAAAGTGACAACAGCATTTATGCGTCGGCGGTTCTGCTGTTGAAATCTTGGATTACATACTGTTAAAGATTACGGGTCGGTGCTCAAAAGTTGTCTCTGCAAGTAATGCCTCACGTGTGTGGTCGGTGTATTACCAATGGCACTACTGACCAAAATAAATCTCATAAATGGGAGGTAGATCTTTAGCAGGTCCGAAGGGCCAAAAATACCCAGAAACAAGAGCTCCGCGTCGACTATGTTAAAGTTGATTTTGAAATAGAAATCTTTGGACAGTAGTGCCACTCAGTAGTGCCACGGGAAATAAAGGGTGTGGTCTTAGTTGGTTTAGTTATTGACAATAAAGGTGACATTGATATTAATATTTAATCTGGGGGAGTAATTGCTTTATTTTTCCCTGCACGGGCTGATTAGAGGAAGAGGATGGGTGGAGTTTAGAAAAGAGCATCGAGAGATATTTTACGTTACCAATACGTCAAAAACATCTATACACATTGTATAGAATAGATATATATGCCCCATCTGTACTTATCAATAGAGCTGCAGAGTAATATTATTGGTCAACAATAGTCATCTTATCTTAAGCCCCGTATTCATTAAACATTTGTTTAGCAACAAAGTTGAATCAATGTTTACGCTTGTCGGGCGAGAGCTTGTCAACATGACGGTATCACCTCTACAACACGCAGTGTTGCCAGCAACTCCGCAACACGTTGATTCAACTTTGTTGCTAAACAAATGTTTACCATGAATACGAGGCTTAAGGGACAAGGCCAACAATCGTATAACACGATTTGTACGTGACTACAGTCCTCAGAATTGTGTTACTTTAAATTGGTGGTTAACATTTTAGGCATGATGAGGGACCATGAATTTTTTTGTCTTGCCATGGATCACCTAGTAACTAATGTACGGCTTCGATAGACTGAATTGCACCTTAACGCGTTGTGTCGTCTCGTTGTCACTTATTTAGTTATTTATTAGAATGGCACAGCGGACCACTTAGTAAGCATCCTGGGACCACCTGTGGTCTGATAAACTCAAAAACTGCTAAGAACAGATTTTCATGCGGTTTTCACCAATATGTATAATTTGTTGAGGTTTTTTGTAAATTAATTGAATTTTGAAGATAATTTTATTGTGGCAGCACCATGTTAGTATCTAAATTGCACCCGAGCGGCGCAGGGGCGGGTCGCTAGTAGAAATATATTATTGGTATGCCTTACTACAAGACACGATGAATACAACAAAATACTTAAAAAAAAATTACAGTACTCAAGCCAATGCTCTTAAGCGATTTTGCGGTTTGAATCGAAAAATGTTTTATGTATAGCAAATAGTAGTAAATTATATTCCTTTCTTCAGACGGAAGTGGACAGCGAAGGGGTCGCTATCGGAGCCCCGGCGGAGTCCGGCGGACCCCCCACCACGCCCCCTAAGCACAAGCCAGCCAAGTGATGGAATACTTTTACCAGCTTGTGTAAATTATACCTAGACTAAATCTGACCGCTATGTGGGAACCTCATACTGGAGGAGTAACAAGAGGCGCTGATTCATTATTTTAAAGTGTAAGCTTTATTTTACACAATCGAATATAAAATTACATTGTGAATAAGCTTTTTAAATTATCTAGGACACAAAGAATCATTGCTGCTTGCTGGTCATCCATTGTTGGATACAGACTTGAATCTTTTACTTGTTCTGCTTAGCATCATTTTAATTAAAAAGCTGTAATGGCTTCAATTTTAATTTTTGACATTTAAATTTAATGTTTTATGAGAATCCATTCTTTACCCTATAAGAAGCAAAATAAAAGAAGTCATGATTCAAACCCAATCGTAAGTTTGGAGTCCTAAAAATTACATTTAATAAACAAAAAAGTTGTTAAATCATGTACTTATATCCGCATTATTTTGTTACTTAAAGGGAAATGCCGTTGTGAACCTGATTCTAACCTAAAAGTTTATTTTTGATGCTTTACCGATTGAACAACATACGACATTGGACAATTAAATCTATTTATTTCCGACGTAATAAAAGTTACTTTCTTATTCATTAAATTAACAAACCATAGCTTAATCCCAGATGTTTTTGTCTGTGTCTAACAAAAATAATAATTCAGAAAATCGTTATGGGTGAAAAACTTAAGTAAATGACCTATTGTATGTGTGAGTAATGTGTGCGAATAGACAGATTGACGTTCCAAATTAGAAAAATGACTTAAGTCCCATATCAGTTCTGTACTACATACAACAGGTCAGTTTTTCATCTATAATGATTATTTGATTATAGGGGTTTAACTTAGGTTAGAATCGTTTACTTGTCAATGAAGGATTTTCTATAATTTTCCGTATCTGACATCTCCGTTTTAAATTTGAGTTCGCAGATAAGTTTTGACGGTGCTGCTAGTTGTGCCATTTGCATTGTGTTTATATCTGGCTACTATAAAACCTAATTATAATTTAGCTTATTCTTTAAACAGGATTATCAATGTTTGGAAAAAAATAAAAATAATATTAACCTTTTCGGCTCCACGTCAAATACAAGAGACGTCACCCGTACGCCAGACGTCTTTATTGCAATGCCTTAAATTGAACCTAAACCCAATTGAACGAATGCTGCTTTTGCATTAAAGTAATGGACGTATATATAGGTCGTTGGCGTTGAACCTGCGGTGCTGATGTATGTGTCGTTGGCGTTGAAAAGGTTAAAGATATTTTCTAAAATGCAGCCTGCGAGTAGAATGGTTTGTTGAGAGTAACCGTAACATACGTCACACATTTAGGAGGAAGTAATTGATGTAAGAGACTAAAAATAATTAAATGTTTCAATAGAGATGCGTCCATTGTAGATTCTGCCGAATAACAACATTCATCGGCAAAATCGATAACGCTCTTGCCGATCCCAAACCATAGTTTACATACATACATAAAATCACCTCATTATTCCTTACGGGGCAGACAGAGCCCAATGTAAGAAGACCTAAAGGCTACGTTTGGCATGATTGAACGTATCTAGGTGGAAAAGGGATTACATCATGCAAGTATCGTGCAACTAGCATTACATTGCGCGGCCGATGAGCTAACGCTTTATAAGTGATCAATTAAATGCCGCAGTGTACTCTACCTAGCTAACCCTACCTACCTACCTACCTAGGTAACTCTAGCTAGGTCCACGAAATTAATTGCACATTGTAGGTATACACTAGACTTGACATTCGGCTTCAACAATGATTGCCTTCACAATCAATATTGATGAATGTAATTGAAATAAATGTGTAAAGACTGTACCCCATTAAAATTAAGTATGTCAAGTAGGTACCGGATGTAATAATAAATGCCGTTGTCGACGCATCTCTACTATTTACATAGCAAACTTACGAAGGTTTTTAAGCAGAGCTCCTTTTTGCACAAACATGTATTGTATACTCCTGTGAAACGAAATGGTGCAAATGCGATGAAAATGTGTGTTGTGGTACTTTTAAAGTGACTTAGATGATGCTTGTGGACTATTAAGAAAAGAGATAATTTTCGTCAGTATAAGCTTCAGGAAAGCCTTTTAAATTTGTGTTGAGAATGTGTTGACAGTGTAAAAGTGAAGGTCACGTGTTTAAATGACTATCAAAGGGTTGAATGTGTTACAAAGAAAAATACTGTATTTGATCTCTTTAATTCCCCGGATTTGTGTGATAGTGTTTCTGAATGATAGCAATATAATATTCACTTGCCTTAAGGATAATTTTATCTGGTATACTCGCATCTTATGCATTACGACAGAGTGTAACTGCAGCTCAACGCTGCTGTGGCGTAACTGCAGAATAGTTTTGTATTCCTAATTAAGAGCAAAATAAATATTAGATAGGCATTTTCATAGTCTTAATTTATAATTAAGCATATTATCAATTTTGAATGTCCACATCGCTTGTAGTTTTATGATAAAAACTAACATTCGATATAGATTCCTAGACAGAGTTTTATTATACGATACTCTATAGGAAAGTGACATTTTCATAACAATTATAAATGTTTGTTATAATAAGCAATAACGCTGAAATGATTTAGAATTACATAATAGTATGTAATATGGTGACTTTTGTGTTGCGCATATCATAATATGTATATTTGACTGATACAATCGTGCTCGGACTCTGAAGCGCGCTTGATATTTAATGGATGGATTCCACAATGTTCACTCGTGTGTCAAAGTCGTACCTATGTCATTTGAATAACCAAGTAATTATCAAACGTAGTTCGGAGCCAGCGCATCCAAGCCTTTGTTCCAATAGTGCATTATTGAATGTATAGCAGAAATAAATACGATCGATACTAACGATATTTTTGTATGATTAAAGGAAAACTCACAATATATAGGACAAATTAAGTGTGGAAGCGTGTTTTATAGTTTGAAATATAACATGATTTTTATTATAATGATTTCTATTTAAAATCTTATTGGTACTAGATATCGTTTAATTTTAGGTTAATGGATTTATACTTGTGTAATTTTAAAGCATAATCTTCTAGTTTTAGTGTACGTACATCACGAATGAGATGATATTTGGTATAACCGAACCGAAGACGTGGTTACCGATGTTAAGTTTTATTGACCTAGTATGATTTTACACTTTTTACACATTCGTCTGATCTTAACGCATTTTAAATCTATTACTATAAGCACTTAGTATTTTCCTTTTACAAGTTAAAATAATTGCAGGTCGCCTATTAGATTTTGTTTCGTAAATAACAGGGAAACGTCCGCCTAAAGTGTTTTTCACTGTTAAGATTTGCATTGACACAAGCAATCGGTTGACTTAAACTTATAACTTTGTATGTTTTTATTATTTTAGCGGAATTAGCATATTTGTCGTGATAGGTGATCATGTATTCCGATTATCTTGAACTTATTTTTAAGCTGGGTTTTGGGTTTTTCGTAATTGTATCTAGACTCGCTTGTACATATTAATTATTGACGCTATTGATTGTACTGGGACTACCTTTCGAGGATCCCAAGTTTCCCATTTCCGTAAGTATATATTCTTAGACACGGAATAAAGAAAAATCTTTTGCATGTGTTAACAACTCCAAAGAAATCCACAAAATGAAGTCATCTTATTTATTGAACGCTAACTAGAGCGAGTAAGATTATTGTTGCTGAATTAAATTATTTTTTATTTAGAATGTAACATGTGTTCTGTATATTAAGGATATTAATCATTTTCGTTTATGAAGTTCTTTAATGGTTAAGTTGAAGCTCAAATAGCCCGTGTTAGTCTGCGAGTAACCCCTGTATGACTTATGGTTTTTACTGATTTAGGTACAATGTTTAAAAATCGAGGATGCTTTGAGTTTGGTTTAAGTATATTAAATAAGGATAAGTACGTTTATATGATTTTTATTTAACACCTAGATTTCAGGGACAAAGATTACGTATTGATTTAAGGCACTTGATAATGCCCATTACGCGCATAATGACACGTATTGGCAGAGTGCAAAGCGGGTGGAGGGGGTAGCCTAAACGATCACAGCGCTCGCTATGGCTAAAATTGTCATTTTTGTCGCTGACTTGAGCTGTCAAATCCATATTGCAGTAAACATTTTCTAATCGTTTTTGAGATAAAAATATGGTCCTGGTAAGATGTGTTGTTGTGAATTGTAATAACACCAAGAAGAATAGCGACTGTAAATTTTACCAATTTCCAAGACCATGGTGGAAACGAGACCAAAGAAATAAGTGGATATTTGCCGTAAGAAAAAAAAAGTAAGTTACCTAACCTCTAAAATTTCACTGAAAACAACAATTTTAATATTATTGGCAATAATGTTACGGACTACCGTTGTCCAAAATTGTGTAATATAGTAAAATAACACAAGATTTCATTAATATTTTTCACAATATTTACTTACTTCTTGTTTGACAGCGGTGACAATATTGTCCATAATGGCCGCCTGTCACGTGGCGCTGTCGTCGCGCACGGTCCCAATAAGCCGACGCAAATTGCCCTATGCTCATACGAGAATCGCAAAAGAGTATTAAGGTAAAACAAGTATGTTCGCGGCTTAAGGGTGGCCCAAGGACACCCTAACCTAAATAGTCCTAAAGTTTATTGGATGATTAACGTATGTAAATACACTTTTTGTTGTGTCATTATGCGTATGCAATGGCGTGCAGTTCGCAACGCCAAGGCAGACGGCGCGAACAATTTGCACCCTTCGTGGCAGAAAGACGTAAGTCCTGTAGATCCTTAATAGGACTTACGTCTTTCTTCCACGAAGGGTGCGAATTTGTGTTGCGTCATCTTCCGGCTGTCTACCGCCGCATACCCGCTGATCTCCACTGCACACCACTGTGCCATATGTGTTGTGTCATGTGTGTCTAAAATGAGTTGAAATTTTATGAGTCTTAAGCTAGTAACATTGGTCTGATCAACCAATCAGTGATGAGGACGAGAACGGGCCACAGATTAATTTTCCCTAAACATAACTTCTTCAAGTTTTCCGATCTCAGTTTATACTTATTCAATTTCCTTGGGGTTAGCCACAGAGCAAAAACAAAGAGGAGCTGGCCTAAGCAACTGTGCACTGTGATTTTCAACTAGGTCCTGACGTCATCATTGTGGGCGGGGCTTAGTTAGTATGTTGTCAGCGTTCGTCAGGTGCACATGTATCGAGACTCGCATTATCGGTGTGTTTTCGCGGTTTTAAGAAGAAAAGGATGAAGTGTTGTGTTTTATCGTGTCAAAGTTATTCAGACAGACGTTCTGATGCTATGAATGGTATCACATTTCATTTGTAAGTAATTTTATACGTAATTATTAAAATAGTTCCAGAAAATTTTCTGCTTTCAAGTATAAATTATACTTCTCGACACTAGATGGCGTAACTTTTGTGAATTAAAAATACAAGTACGTAAAGTTCCGCATTAGTATATTGTAATAATCATACATGTATACTGAAAACTAAAGTATACATTTAGTCCTAAATACTTTTTAGTCGCCAAAACAGTACTTTAGTAGTTTTATAAATATATTGTGAACAGGCCGCCATCTATCGTCAATTAGAAAAACTATTTTCAACGTCAAAAATATCCAGAGCCGTAATTAGAATCAAATAATTTTACCAACTAACGCACGGCTATGGTCAGTAATGAAATAGCAATACATTTTAATAGCAAATATTTTGAAGTAACAAAGTTCTGAGTTGTACACATAATATTATTCTCCGTGACTGTTCATGAATTGAAAGAACTTAAAATATTAAATAAACATTTTATCCATATTAACATAATTGGCATTGTTCATTTTTTTAAGCTGTGCTTTAAACACCTTTATTTGATAAAATGGACTATTTCAAGTAACTAATTTGAATAATATGCCTTTATTTTCGCAGGTAATTGAATTTTGTAAATAAAATTATGTTCGTTATAATAATTTGTCTATTATTTTACATAAGTACAATATACATCTAAATCAGTAAAAATGGTTACCCTTATTTTATTCATTTATTACACAAACTTTTTGAAGCTCAAAGTTCTGAGTACGTCCCATTACTTTTACACTAATTGACATCTAGTGTGAGATAGCTGAACTAGGTAGGCGAGTGGTTTTGCTACTAACCGACGGATGGAAAATTGAAAAGTGGGCGGAGTTCCACAACCCCTCACCCCGCAAAATGTCACGCGATGTTTCATAGGGAAAGCTTATTACCACACCTCCTCTTTGTTTTTGCTCTATGGGGTTAGCCTCGTCTTAGTGGTTAAAATACATTATCTGTCATAATCTGTCAGTCATTTACAGACTAGTCATTTATTACCTCTTGAGAAAGAGTTCGTGATAGCATATTTGTAAATCGATATGGTTTCTCGTACTTTTGCTCCGCCAACGCTAAGCACAGTGCGGTTGGCGGCACCCGAGGATGCTACTTTCATATTGGCACTTGTTAACGAATCTATGGCGAAGAACTTTCGCATCGACCACACTTCTGACATAATACATCTTATGTAAGATTCCGGGATAAGAATACCGTAGAAACTTGTAGAGTACCAAAAGCCAGGGATCCACCCTGAGCCACTTGCATCACCGAGGCAACTGCGGGAAGCCTGCTTTTGTTTGATACAGAAGAGGTCAAATTGGGGCGCTGGATTTGATCCAATTTTTGTGCACAGTGTTGTAGGGTGGCCTTCTATCTTGCTGTTCGGGACTAAAACAAATGTCGCCGCCCGCCGTAGTTCTTGAAAATTTAAAAAAGAACATCTTGAAATAGCTTGCCAGGGCTTTGCATGTTTCTACCCCCGCTATATAAAGCTATTGGTACAGATTTTGAAAAACTAACGGGCTCTGGAGGGAAAGTACCTATATAATGAAGCTCTAATCTTGTTTATTTATTTTAAAAAACATTAAAGACTAGCTGTTGCCCGCGACTCTGTCTGCGATGAATTCGCTTATCGCTATCCCGCGGGAACTATGCGATAAAGAGTATCCTATGTCCTTTCCCGGGACTAACATAAAATCGGTTTAGCCGTTTTGCCATGAAAGAGCAACAAACATCCAAACATCCAAACTTACAAACTTTCGCCTTTATAACATTACAGTAAGAATTAGTAAGATTTTACACAGAAAAATAGTTTGCGAGAATTATAAAATAATTATTTAACACAAATTTTAATAGTTTATTTTACGGTGTTTGTAGTGAAGACTGCGTGCTGTCCATAGTACAATTGGACACTAACGATTCAATTGTTGGATTCCTTGCTGCTAAAGATAACCCTTTGATACCGTCGTTGCATCCACAAGCTTGGGAGGAGTATATATGGACCAAATATAAGTATAAACTCAAGTTACATACATACATACATACATATATCACGTCTTTATCCCTTACGGGGTAGACAGAGCCTAAGGTAACACAACCTTAAGGCCACGTTTAGCATAATAAAGGGCGTATAGCTGGAAAGGGAAATCAAAATAGTGATGGGTTGCTAGCCGCATCGCCTATAACATGATCCCCAAGACTTTCGCCCATTCCCTCGATGAGCTTTTACCATCTGCCCGGGAAGAGAAGCAACTGGTAAATTCTATGTTTTTTCTTTACTCCCAGACCAGCATGGAAGAAGTTACATAGTACCTATATTTTCTTGTTCTAAAGACATTTCATTTGTTTTTTTTATGCGAACTAGCTTACCTTTGACCACAATCACGCGTAAGCGTAGTACCTAATATTGCTTAGTACAGTCCGGGAGCTCTTTGAACACCATTCGGGTTAGTCTTGCTGCCTTCCTCACTTGGTCGCTTCAAGTATCAAAACCATAAGAGTGAGTGAGACAACAAGATGTTTATGACATTCTAAGCACCTAGCTGATTAGGCATTTAACTCGGATTGTACCGTTCAATGAACAAGACGAAATTTGATTGTTTAAACTTGCATCCAGTCAACGTTAATTTTCAGAACTGTGGAGATGAACTCTCGTAACACGTTGTTTCTTCACCTGCTGTGCTGGGAGCAGATTTACTCCCGCGAAGTTGTCGACAACCTGTTGAAAAGCATGTTCATGCATGATGCGTACCTCATGCACATTGCTATGGTGAAGTCTTTGATTAATTACCCGTGTAAGTTTAAATAAATAAATGAATAGGTATATCTTGGGATATTGACAAATTGAACTAGGACCTAGTTACTAGGTAGTCCCAAACTAAGCAAAGCTTGTAATACTTATGGGTATTAGACATATTTGAATATACATAGGTAAAGTCAACGTCATATAGTTTGAAGCATCCAAGTCGGCCAAATAGTTCGGTAGGTACACCATTGATACAGTATGGCGTGCCGAACTTTTTGGTCACTGGATGTTTCATACTATGTGACACTGACTGTACCTAATATCTGCCCCGACCGGGGTTCGAACCTGGGACCTACATAGAGCTTCTTAGTCAGGTTCTCTAACCACAGGCTATCCAGTCGTATAGTTTGGGAATAACTTCGATATTTATTACGTACAGTGAGTGTGAATAGGTTGGACGAAGCCCAGAGACCCTAACGCGGCCCAGGATGACTTCGTCCACAATCCTATTTTGTCACCTTCTTAAATCGTCCATAGTGCCATGTCGCCACCCTACAATTCCTAAATCGTCACCTTGCTAACTCGTCCACTTTCTGATATCGTCAATATCCTAGTTTTGTATACCTACATAGTTACCTATTTGGACCAAAGTACCAACTAGTCCACGTTATTTTATCGATGCGGTCTAATTACATCTTACGACGCACTCAACGAACGCCTGCGACGTCAAGAGGTAGGTATTACACAGTAGGTACATTCGAATTGCGAAAAAGATTATTTTTACCAGAATTGAAAAAAAGAGGATTTTTGTCTTAAGTTTTTTTATGTATTTTTGTCTCCTGTAAACTGATTTCCATGGCTTTTGGCTTGTATTCGATACTTAATATTTGGCACTGTGGTCTGAATAGGAATGTTAACGAGTTGACATAGACTAATTAGGAATGTTGACGAGTTGGCACTGTAGACTAATTAAGTACCTACGAATGTAAACGAGTTGGTACAGTGGCCTACTTAAGAAAGCGGACGAGATAGAAAAGTGACGATATAGGAATGAGAACGACTTAAGAACGTGACGAAATGGAACTGGCCGAAGTCATCCTGAGCCCCTAACGCCTCGGAGAAAAAAATTTTTGACTCCCGTGTATCTATGAAGATGTAGAGTTCTACATAGGAGTAGAGTTTGAACGAGGTTGTTACTTTCTACTTAATTTGGTTTGTTTTTCATTTGTTTTCTACCCTTTTACGCGGGACCTGCGTTAGAGGGTTACCTATAATTCACAGGTAGGTACTTATAGGTTATCAGAATAGTAGTTCTGTGTTTCCAGTATTAGTGCCTGGGCAGAGCCGCTCCGAGGCGATGTTCCGTCGGGTGACAGTGTTGGAGCGAGGTGTGCCCGGTGATACCCTCCCGGTGCTCTGCATCGCTGACCGCTCGGAGGTGTGTCCGCGACTCAGGATACGGAGGGCTGTGTTAGTAAACTTGTTTTCAAAATGACGGTTGTTGTTATGTGACTGACAGAATCGCAATACAATTCCTCTCAGATTTTTTTCGAAATCTTTCAACAGGTGGGTTAGTTTAACAGAACACCCGCTACAAAGATTTTTCATTTAGGTGTTTGAAGCAAAGTTTAGACCCGCCTTTGACGCGCTTCACTTTGAACATCGACAAATGTATGGAAACATTTGTCGAATATTATTCAAAAATCCTGAAAACATTTACAGGGTTATTTAGAGAATGTAACTGAACCATTTACTAAAACATTCCGGAACAATTTTATGAGACCGTAGTTACTTCACTACATAGTATAAAACAAAGTCGCTTTCCGCTGTCTGTCTGTCCCTATGTATGTTTATACCTTTAAAACTACGCAGCGGATTTTGATGCGGTTTCTTTTAATAGATAGGTTGATTCAAGAGGAAGGCTTATAATGTATATTTTTACGCAGACGAAGTCGCGGACAGAAGCTAGTACACTATAAATTACATCGGAGCTATCCAGAATTCCAAAATTATCTGATCTATTGGTGCTTTTAAAAATAGGAAGGTCCGCTCTTTTCCGAAAATTTTGAGAACCAAAGCAGCTTTGGTACAGTCAGCGTCATATAGTTTGAAGCATCCAAGTCGGCCAAATAGTTCGGTACACCATAGAAATAGTCAGGTGTGTCGAACTTTTTGGTCACCTTGGATGTTTCATACTATATGACGCTGACTTTACATCAGATGGTGACTTTGCTCACTGCTTCGCTTGGTCATTTACAGTACGCGCGCGATCTAAGTGCATTCGGGGTACGAGGTGTGGCCCCTAAGACGTTGAGGCAGCGTCTCCACTTTGCGAGGCTGCCTCTGTTGGATAAGCACCTAATCGCACGCGTATTGTAAAATGCTAGTTTCATTGAAGCGGTCTTTAAACACACATCTAGGTTAACCTATATGTACTTATCTGTGGTCCCTAAATTCGTTGCAGTAGGTAACTGGTTTTTTGCAGTGAGGAGGACAATGACGACTTAGTGCCAATCATAGAGCGACATTCGAAGCGCCTGCGAGAAATATATGGCGAGTTCTACATCAGTGAGTTGATATCGAGACACCCTGAGTCTGAGAGGGTGCTGCTAGTTTGCGAGGTGATTAGGTTTCGTGTTTATTCTCAATTCTAGCTTTTGCCCGCGGCTTCGCACGCGTTAACCATGAGCATTTCAAAGAAGCTAGCAATCAAGCAAGCGAGCACCCAAACCTGCAAGCATGTAAATATGCAAGCAGGCATGCAAGCAGGCATGCAAACAGGCATGCAAGCAGGCATGCAAACAGGCATGCAAGCAGGCAAGCAAGCGTGCAAGCAAGCGTGCAAGCAAGCATGCATGCAAGTAAGCACACAAGCATGCATGCATGCAAGCAACCATGCAAGCATGCTTGAAAGCAAGTATGCAATCAAGCATGCAAAGCAAGGACTCAAGCAAGCATGCAAGCAAGCCCCCGCATTGCCCCGCTGCCTTAATTTTTCTGAAACTGTAAATATTGCAGGATTTTTATAAAACAAACCTAACCTAACCTAAAGAGCTGTCCTAAAATATACCTACCCCAAATAGCTTTTGCCCGCGACTTCGTACGCGCTATGTAAAACGAAAAAATAAGTTTTTTCCCATTCGCGTGAAAATTTTGGGGAGTGCTTTCGGAGTACACTTAAAGCCTTTAAAGAAACACACGTTATAAATGTTAAGTCTCTTTCTTCCGCTGTTTCGTCTGGAAACGTAAAATCCCGTTTTTTCCCGTTTTAGTGTTCCTCTACACTCCCGAATAAACGACAAATTTCAACTTTTTATGTCAAGTAGGTAAAACGTAAAATCCCGGTTTTTCCCGTTCCTGTAAAAATGTTAGGAAATCCTTTGTTAATGCTACCTTACATTCCCTAAGGAAGCTAAATGCTAAATTTCATCTTTCTACGACCAGTAAAACGAAAAATCTCGTTTTTCTTGTTCTCGTGGGAATTTCTGGAAATCCTTTCTCAGTGCTCCCATACACTCATCAAGGAAGGCTCTTACCAAATTTCAGCTTTCTACGACCAGTAAAACAAAAAATCCCGTTTTTTCCCTATCCCGTGTGAATTTCGAAAAATACCTTCTTAGTGCACCTCTAGGATACTCAAGGTATATGTGTGCCAAATTTCAAGTTTCTAGCCATATTATGCCTACCGCAGTATTTCTTTGTAAACAAAATATTTTTCCCGTTCCGGTGGGAATTTTGGAAAGTACTCTCTTAATGCTCCTCTGCACTCCCGAAGCAACCTACATGCCGAATTTCAGCTTTCTGCAACCATTAAAACGAAAAGTCCCGTTTTTGCCGTTCCCGTGGGAATTTCGGGAAATCCTTTTTTTAGTGCTCCCCTACACTCCCCAAGGGAACTTGAAGGCCAAATTTCAGTTTTATACGACCAGTAAAACGAAAAATCGATCCCGTAGAACTGAATATATAAATCCCGTTTTTTTCCTTATCCCGTGGGAATTTACAAAAATCATTTAAACATTATTTTACTATTATAATCACCTACTTCTATGCCAAATTTGAAGAGTCTAGTAATTATAGTTCACAGGATTTCGTTAAACTGAATATATAAATCCCGTTTTTTTCCTTATCCCGTGGGAATTTCCAAAAATCCTGAAATTAGTTTCTTCGTTTTGTAATCACCTACTTTTGTATAAAATTTGAAGAGTCTAGTTATTATAGTTACTGAGATAGCGTCACTCGGAGTCGAATATATAATTCCCGTTTTTTCTTTATCCCGTGGGAATTTCCAAAAATCCTTCCTTAGTGGATGCCTACATTGTATAAGGTATCTATGTGCAAAATTTCAAGTCTCTAAGTCCAGTGGTTTGGGCTGTGCGTTGATATATAGTTAAGTCAGTCAGTCAGTCAGTCAGTCAGTCAGGACTTTGAATTTTATATGTATAGATGTTGGCTTATGCCGTCTTGTGGCTCGCCACTTCGGAGTCATGATGTTGTTGCATCGCGTTAAGTCAATAACAACCCTGAAGAATAATTATATTCACGGCAATAAGATTCGAGAACCTCGAGAATCGAGAATATGATTACCTTATTATTTCTGGCTTTCGGATGTTTCCCGATTATTTTCGGTCTTTTGGACCGGCTCAAAAGGATTTCACGGCCGAGAAAGAAAAAGTGTGAGTGACGATACCAAAAAATCATGGTGGCCCTTTTGGAGAGAGAGAAGAACACACACACAACAAAAACCATCACATAGTATTGTGTCAGACAACAGTACTGTAAGATAATGTACAGTGAACCAAATGGCACCCTGGGCCACATACAGCCTTTTCGCAATAAGTGATCGGCTTGTTACTTGTGTCTGTCAGCAAAGTACCTACTTCGACGTTGATTATGACAAGGTTTTACAGTGGCCTAGGGTTCCGTTTGCATTTGGCTGACTGTAGCAACAGATACTGCTTTCATGTGTCACAGCACGACACCTTACTTACAAAAATACATACTTAAGTATAATTATAAATCTGGCTTTAAGTATGCGTAACAATCATTTGGCTATACATTCCTTCTACGCGAAGTTTGATATAGTAACCGTCAGATAAATCAAGAGTTGATTAGCTCGAATATATCTGAACATGACTGTATCGTCAATCGCATAGGTACATAATATGTTCAGATATTTTTGAGCTAGACAGTTTCGATTTATCTGAAGAGGAGAGCTCCCGTACTGATCACAATTCGTTTTTAACCGACTTCAAATAAGGAGGAGGTTCTCAATTCGTCTGTATTTTTTAGCATAAAGAGTTGGCAGTCGGAGTAATGATACTCAACACGCAGATCAACCTGGAAGGTTTGGAGGAGAGTTTCGAGCTGTCTCCCTTCTCGGGGCTGCGACACCTGGTCAATCATCCACAGGAACCGGCCAAAGCTATGACTGTTGACTCTACCTGTTGTCTGTATGTGCTTACTACTTCCATTATGTTGATGTGATTACTAGCCGCATTTCAGGAGGAGAGTGTTATTGTTTGTAAAGTCAACCAAATGAAACCCTATCCCAATAAGTGATCGGCGTGTTATTCGTGTCTGTCAGTGTCTAAGTACTCGGACGTTGATTGTGAAAAGATTCTACAGCGGCCTTGGGTTTTCTTTGGATGACTGTACGAGCCGAAGGCGAGGGCGCTAAACTTACAGATTGAGGCTTATCTCAGCCAAACTCAGTATTTCACGGTTAAGGTTTAGACATGTAATTAATCAGGGGTTTCTATAAATTGGTTGAAATATAAAGATAATCAGATAACAATCTTCAGTATTTATTTATAATTTTTAAATTTGTTTCTGTATTGTTTTCTACTGATTTGTGGTGTTCAATAAATAGTATTTGTATTGTATTGTAAAGAGTTTACATACATACAATACATACATGCATACATGCATACAATTATAGGAAGTGTCGGGGAAAGTAGAAGCAGAGCTTCCTTGAATACAAATTCTAATTCTGGGCTGACGAAGTAACGGGCAAACGGGCTACAGATCTGCTAGTTTAGTTTAACATGGATCTGAAGTAACAACGCTTGTATTATTTACAATTATCCATATTCCCATTTTGTCAACTTCCTAGCTTGTCAACAATCTCATTTCGTCCACACTAAATTCCCAAATCGTCCACTATGTGAATGAAATGGGAACGTGGACGATATAAGAATGTTGACGAAGTGGGAATGAGGACGAAATGGTAACGTAAACTAAGTGAACCTAAACGCAGTTTATTTTAAGTTCCACTCTTTCACAGGTTTGATGGTGGTGTCAACGCGTCTACACTTAATTTAGGCACGAAGTTAGTAAGCGAGATGAACCTTGAAACAGTTACTGCGAAGAAGTCTAATAAGGTTTGGTTTTTTTTTCTATCTGTAAGTTTAATCCTTGACATGTAGGGTTTTGGCTTAGAAATGCATTGATAATAATACAATATTTAATTCAGATTAATATCCATAATGTCCGTTAGTTACAAAAAATCACTACATAGTATAAAACAAAGTCGCTTTCCGCTGTCTGTCTTTCCATATGTATGCTTAGATCTTTAAAACGACGCAATGGATTTAGATGCGGTTTCTTTTAATAGATAGAGTGATTCGAAAGGAAGTCGCGGGCTGAAGCTAGTAGTTTATAAGTCTAGTGTTCGATTTTCAACTTGAAACTACCGTATGAACTAGTGTTAGAACATTTTACTATCAGCAAAAAAACATGATAAACGATCGTGCAATCTACTTGTGAGGAAGTCAAGTTTGAGTTTAAGGTGAATGCCTCATTGTTTAGGTGGCTGCGATAGCTTAATCTGTGATGCATATGTTTTTTTATGTGGAAGCGGGTAGGTTGGAGCAGTGCCGTAAATAGGGCGGTGCCACCAGTGCCCAGGCACAGGGCGTAGACTCTGAGGGGCGCAAGAATTAAATGGCCAGGCCAGGCTGGACTATTAATTTTTCGGGTTGCTCCTGAGAAGTTCCCGCTGCGCCCCTGATGCTCGACTCCAACACATACGTACCTACATGCCAGATGGCTCATCTGTTTGTTTGCACATATCGGTTCTTTAAAAAATAGATTTTTCTTCCAAAATATTAGATAATTGGTCCACCAACACCAAGTTCCTTGTGATTTATTTTATCACCCTGAATGAAATAAAGTAGGCCTATACATAGCATTACTCTAGGGTACCTATAATATCTAAACAAACCAAGGGCGCAGAAAAGGCTATTTACGGCACTGGGTAGGAGGGATCTGCGGTAAAATATCCATATGTCGCAAACACGTGTAGTCACGGAGCAGTGGAATCAGGCTTTGTTCGTATAGTGTCGTTCCGCTCACACCAATCCCTAATCATTATTAGGAGAGTGCGAGGAAAGGTAATGTTACGAATTTCGAATTTCAGAGTAGCCCCTCAGATTTAGTGTTATAGTACGTTACGTCCGCAGGCTGTGGCGTGGATAAACGAAGACGAAGCCTCATTAGTGCGTGATGTATCGTATACCCAAACGCCTTTCCCCCATCGCGACGTTTTGGACATCCTGGAGAACGATGAAGACGAACTGGAGTTTGACATAGTCAACATCGACACTGACTTGTTGAGGGTGCCCAAGATGATCTCTTATGATTCATATGCCAATGGGTAGGGTTGACACCAAATTTAAACGCTATGAAACCATGTCGATGTTTTAAATTCACGTTCTTTCATTTTAATGATTATTTGACGGTAGATCTTAAAGTTCTAGCTAGAGCAGACTCGTTTGAGTTATGACTCACTGCAGTGGTAGTCTGGTATTTGGCATTAGTAGCAACGGTTAGTTTCCCTAACAAAAGTAAGCATCCACTTTTCCGTAGTAACTGTGGGTATGTATCTACTTTGTCAGGGAACCGACTTTACATAGGTCTTTAATTCTTAGCTGGATTTTCATGGTTTTTCTTCCATGCTGGTCTGGGAGTAAAGAAAAAACATCGAATTTTCCAGTTGCTTCTCTTCCCGCGCAGATGGTAAAAGCTCATCGAGGGAATGGGCGAAAGTCTTAAGAATTATGTTATGGGCGATGCGGCTAGCAACCCATCACTATTTTGATCTCCCTTTCCGCCTATACGCCCTTAATCATGCTAAACGTGGCCTTAAAGTTTAGTTGCCTTGGGCTCTGTCTACCCCGTAAGGAATAAAGACGTGACATATGTATGTATGTGTGTTTGTATTTTCATGGTCAAGTATATTTTTGTGTCATAGGGAATTCCCTAAAATCGTTTTAGTTAAAACGTACCTATTAAATTATGAGACCGCATTTAAAGATTATTTCCACAGCGTAGCTTCGTATATCACAAAGATGCTGGAAGGGGCGAGTCCAGATCCAGCTGATGACAGGTCACTCGCTGAAAAAGAGAAGTATAAGAAATCTTGTAAGTATTTTACGATACGGCAGATTATGAACTGTTTTGTTTGCGTGTTATAATCATACACAGTATCTTAAAAATAATCCAGAAATTATTTAGATGTTTACAGGTTGTTTTGAACTGTACGGGGTCAGAGTAGATTGAATTTGGAATAAAAAATTACTACGAGCTCTTGAAGAGGTGTTCAATGTATCTTACTCAACCACCTGCTAAAATATTCCAGAATAATTTTAAATACTAATTTATTATGAGTATACCCAAATAATCTTTATTTTGTGTGCTCCAGCGACCGTTTCTCTCAATCAGACAGACGTCGTCCCGGAGCCAGTCCATTACTTGGGCCCACCCAACGCTTTTCTTCTCGAGATATTCGCTATGCACCCTGACTATGACGAAAGGTAACGTTCTTGGAAATTCAAGTGAAAATCTAGCGTCCTGTTACAAGCGATAGTTCGCGTACCAACAGGCATTAAAAAGACAGTAAACTCAGCTGCGTTTTCACCACTGACCTTAACTTTAGAGACTATCCGTTCCATTTTGTGTTTGATATATTTTTTACGGCTTGGTTTACCTAATTACTTTATCCTTTTTAGATACGGGTTCGACATGCTAGAAGTTGCGTACGAGTTATTTCCTAACAGAGATTACTGCGTCCTATGCCTTCCTTCTAACCTTGCAGCTTTTCCTCTTTTGGAACACTTTACGGTGAGAACACTGAAGACATTATTACAAGTCTTATTACTTTACAGGTCATTCTATGTAGGTACTTATGTAAATTTTGCAGTTGGTGTCACCATTCGGCAATCGAAAGAAATATATCAACGAGTCACTTTATGTTGCGCACGTGAATTCTGTCCGTGGGTAAGTTGAAACATTAAATATCAGAGTATAAGTAGATGACTGTATTAAAAAATAAAACATAGTAAAATAGGTCAAGAGGTTTGGGTATCACTTAAATAATGATTACCTACACGCAATTTCTACATTTTAGGATTGTGTCACTGCGTGGTGGAGAAGCATACGATATTCCTGCTATGAACGATATCTTGGAACATGCTCCTCGGAAGCAAGTGTTGTTGGATCTCTTTCAAAAAAGCCTTAACTCATCCACCTTGGACTCGTACGTCCTTCTGAACCAGAGCCAGCCAGTCGGAATGGTTGTAGTCGGGTAAGGGAGTATCACATTATTTTCTTATGAGAAACTCAGTCCTTTGGCTCACTAATACTCACACATAAGTACATGACTTCCTCAACGTAGGGAGCAAGTAACAAGATCTAAAACCGCGTTTTTCTCGTAACATATACAACTCTCACACTGCAGCACTGGGAGTCAGAGTGGTTATTTCTATCAAGGTTACCATTACCCGCAGACCCTTGGAAGAGGCTACTGCTGTGCGGACGCAGTACGGCGTGGAGGCTGAACCAAGACGCCCAGGAACTGATGGCACAGTAAGTACAGATTGTGGACTAGCAGTAGGCGCAGCGAGCAGCACCATTCTTAGTCGAGTCCTGATAAGTCATGCCATTCAATGGGCATATTTCTGTATGACTGAAGGTTAAAATGAACAGGTTTGTTGCTTTTATGTTTGTTGGCAGATTCTAGCAGGAGTAATGTCGCCGGTTGTAGAACCTCACGCTCGCTGGTATATCCGTGACCTGCTACGCCACTCCAACTACACGACGTTGTTTTGGCTCTCCCGACTCTTGGCGAAGGGCGATGCTGTAATTTACTCCTTCTCTTACTTACTACACTGTTAGAACAGCTTTAAAACAACAGGTTGAGGATAGTTTGACCTTAGATTGGTTATGATCTTACCTTATCTATTTAAGATCAAATATTTAATTACCCAGAGATTTTTTCGTGTATCCACCAAGCAACGTCAATAATACTACTAGCTCCAATACAATGGAGTAAACTGTATTGGTCATTTTCATACGCAGCATGAAATTTGATACGTCATCGTTGCCATAGTTACCCACACTACCTTTCCATAACACGATTCCTGTCATGTTTTCTATTGTCAATTATCGTAAACAGTGCATCACGTTTTATTTGTTTTTGAGTCTTTGTTGATTTTTCCATTATGCCTTAGTTACATAAGTCTTCCCTACATGTCTAGAATCCGTGCCGGAATTTAATGTCTCTGGCGGGGCGTATGACTCCTGTGCGCCCGCGCCGCATCGTCCCCAACATCAGCGGGAACAAGGATTTAAATAAAATATTCAAAGACGTGTAAGTTTACTATTACAGACGAGTCTAACGTTACCTTGGTATCATTTGCTTTACAGTACAAATTATATTAATTATAGGATGTCGCATGCTCTTAGTAAATTTCATCCCCCTTTTCACCTTAAAGGATGATTTGTCATTCCCCGGGACCATGACTCCAAGTCAAATTTCATGTAAATCGGTTCTGCGGTTTAAGCGTGATGAGGTCACAGACAGACATTCTTTCGCATTTGTAATTTTAGTTCGTTTATGAGTGGCTAGGGAAACAATTTTGGATTTTGCCTTCAGATCGACTCCCTTTGCTTTATGGGTACTAGAAAGACCTTTAACTAGTATCTCTAAGGTCGATGTTAACAACGGCATCGTGGTGATGGGCGCTAGTCGCACAGGCTTGGCTTTTCTGGAAACCTTGCTTATGGGGTGAGATTATTATTTAACTTTTCTACAAACTTTAATTTCTATTCCGCTTAGAAAATAATACCGCGAAGACGGGCGATAGGTAGGCGATAGGTACACGAGAAAGAGCGGTATAATACGCGTTGTGCTAAATACATAGGTGCGAAATCATTTTTAAGTGCCCTAAGCAAATTTATTTAAGTACTGTGCTCTAAATAGTTTTTCTCTATTGGCATAACGTCGAGCTGTAAGTGTACCTTAGTACTTTGTCATAGACTTAGAGCAACAAAGTTCATTAAAATATCGTGAGAAACTGTTTAAGTCAAACCAACATTATGCAGTCAGGTGTCTTATTGTCAAGACAATATGCCTGCTAGCGAAAGGGTCAAGTTATGATTGCCTCTCGAGCGCAACGATCGCTTCACTGAGGAGGATCGTGTAAAAAATCACAATCTCTTTCTCCATTCGTCTCTGGCAAACGGCGGAATGAAAGACCACAATAGAAAGATTTCTTTCCAGGCAGAATTAGAAAACAGCTGGCCATGCATACTTGCTGTATACATATACTTGTTATATCTGGGACAGTACGCGCGCGATCTGACTGATTGCATAGTCGGGGTATGAGGCGGCGAGCGAGGCGAGGTGTGTCGATAGCCGGGGCATCATCTCACACCCCGACTGTACTCAGATCGCACGCAAACTGCATGTAAACCTAATCTTGTTTCAACTCTATTCAATCGTGTGTGTGTGTGTGTGTGTGTGTGGATCGTGTTTTAACATCTTCGTCTCATGCTTTGCCTGTTCAATAAACAGTTGTAATAAAAATAACCGTATGTTTCTCCAGCCCTACATCATCCTACTTGACGTTTACAAACGTCACCCTTATTTCGGAGCACGGCCTGCCGACGGTAGCCGAGTGCCTCCGAGCAGCCGACACGTGTGTGCCGAGGAACGGACGATACACGGACCGGTATCTGAAGTGTGTGCCATTCTACTTCTACGTGGACGTCATTTGTGCTGTTGTCACAGCCATTAACAGGTAAGCTACATTTTCAACACTATCATATCAGCTGGAAGACCTTCACTGCTGGATAAGCTTTGCCATAGGATTTCCACGACGATCAGTTTCGTGATACCCCCAGCGGCCGCAGCTAGATGATAGGTATCTTCCGCTTATCATCAAGCGTGGTTGTCGTGAATTGCATAATAAATCTATCATCAGATTTTATCCACAGAAAGAAGAAATGCGTGTACTTTAAAAACGGTGGAATGAAATACTACGACGAATTAGTTATCACATGCGGTCAGCAGTTCCAACATCCTGAATACTTGAAAGAGTCTCTAGAACTCGTCAAAGAGTTAGAGTAAGTGATAAAGAACTAAAAATATGCCAATACATACATTTCATTTTAGAAGGTAGTACCATCGGCCAATTAATATGTTGTAGCGGGTCTGCTGACTGAAACTGTCACAATGTGATCTGCCACTCTAACATAAAATTTGCACGTCATAAGACGTAATGTCAGTAAGACTTGGTTGTCAACTTGAAAGTTCCACTTTAGTGACGTTTTCATGTGATTAGGAAGTTGCATTGAAAAGTGCTACACACCACTTATTTGGCCAACCGTACTTGGGCGACCGTAGTGTGTTGCAATTCTTTATGGTTCTGACAATTGTTGTCATTCAATTCTTTGTATTTATTGCGATATAAAGGGTCTTAGTGTGCCGGCACCAGTAATGGCTAAGCACCCAATGATGCACAATAACATTTATTTAAAAGCAACGAAGGGATAGTAATTTATTTTACGACAGTCAATTTACCACATTTTCTTTAAATTAAGGATGAAGTGTCCATTACTAGTGCTTCCCAGAGTAAAGTGTCCAACACTGATGCCATCACCCTAATAGACGGCAACAGTTTTACGAATGTTTAATAAATCTTAATACGCAGGAAGGGTAAGTTCTGTGAGCGTATGATGATGGACGACCCGGCGTACCAGCCGCACCGCGTGCCCTCGCCGCCTGACATGCCGGAGAATGTGATGGTCATCAACTCGCTTTTCGAGGCCAATATACATCTGAGGAAGCTGCTGCGCATGGTCAGCGATTCAAGTAAGGATAATCTTATGGGGAACACAAGTTTATTTTGACGACCGGATAGCTTAGTTAGTGACCCTGACTATGAAGCTAGAGGTCCTGGGGTTCGAATCCCGGTAGGGGCAGACAGTTGCTTGATGAATACGAATGTTTGTGCCCGAGTCATGGATGTTGTATGTATTTAAGTATGTATTTATCTACATTATATAAGTATGTTTATCCGTTGCCTGGTACCCATAGTACAAGCTTTGCTTAGTTTGGGGCTGGGTCAATTGGTGTAATTTGTCCGAAGATATTTATTTATATTTATTCTTGACAATGTCAGAGGGCCTGTTTAACGATCCAAATCACAATTACATTTATCTTTTTTTATCAAATGGTATAACCCTAGGGCAGAAAAAATTAGTTTAGTGCGATTCCGAGTGCTTGAGCCTCAGACAACGATAATATGGACCTGGTCAATATGATAACAGGTAATTGGTAATTTTATTAGGACGCAAAATAAAAAAACGCTCAAACGCAAAATAAATGTAAATTTGTGCTTCTTGATTGATTTGTAGACGCTTTTGAAGTGTTCATATCACTGTATACACAGTAGGTATCATAGAAACTCGAAAACTCACCACTCCATTTCAAATCCAGAACACGACGAGGACCTTCGTCTTAGCGCCGCGAACCGCGTGGTGGTGTACGGAGACTGCGTAGAAGCCTATAGCTGCATAGCCGCCCTGCTGGAACTGGGACTGTCCTCTGAGAAGATAGTCTTCGTAGAACCCTTCCCGTCTGAAGATCCTTCCGAACTGAGGGTCAACTGTTTTAACGATGAAATTGTACGTGAAAACTTTTAGATTAGATAACCTCACATATGCCGTGATAATACGTGTTGCGCTGGTAAGGTTAACATTCCTCATTCCGAGCACATTGGACATCTACATTAAAGTTTTATATATATCTAGTTGTGCTTAGGGTTCCTACGATGTAATAGGCTGAAATTATACACAGACGTATCATTTATGACGTACCTAATCAAAGATACAAAGAGTACGGGATAGGAGTTCTGCAGTCCATGACAATCCTTCGTTTTCTCTCAAATGTGAAACTGGAACGTACCAAAGTAACTAAAAAAATTCGATGAATAGGAATTACGTGTAAATTTTTAGGTGGACGAACGAGTGCAAGCTGCCATAAAGAAGCTGGGTATACACGTGTACCGCCAATGCCGTTTCACCGGGTGGCACATCAAGGACTCTAGAGTTGTTTCACTGAGGTTTATGTCACCGCTACACGCCTTCCGGATACAGTGCTTCGCCTTATTTTACTACGGGTTGAAAGCTATCGATTTACATGCTTTTAGAGGTGAATTCATTTAGAAATAGTTACAAATATGCAAGACGTGTAAGCTTATGAATAAAATTGTAGCTTCCTAGAATCGTGGATTCCATTCTAGGCTCTGGATTTTTGGTATTAGGTGCGCAATTAAATTTTTACAAGCGTTTCAGTGAAAATATAATCATTAGGAGTAGGAAACCCGTGTGAAGCTCCCAATCCGCACTGATCGCGCGTGATATTTACAGCATACCAAGTAGGTAGGTCGTGCGTTGCAGTTGAAAACAAGACTAACATCTGACTTGGTAAAATGTTTAAGATGGGCGAAAATGGTCAAGGCATGATCTCTATTCAGCACAGCAGCGATCACTTCACGGTGAAGTTTGTTTAAAGAGTCACACAATTTGCCTCACATGGTGCTCTCGGCAACGAAGCAATTCGTCCCTTGTTAATCTGTGTAACGCGAAAGGGGTAGAGCCTGATAGCTTGCACCAAGCCAGTTTAGGATACTCGTTGTCTTGCAGCTATAAACGAATGCGGCTTGGTCTACGATGGAGGTTTGGTGGTTGGACCAACATTTGACACAAATGATCCCCACATATACGCCGCTGGTACCTGCGTAAGATATTCACGTAGGCTCTACGCCAATAAACACTTACATCGTTTCTATTGCTCTGAAGACGTTGGCGAGGCGGTAAGTCTTACATACATAATAGTCTTAGATGTTTATAATGTTACGCCCCGTAGTATCCACCCACGACCTCCCACTTAAGCCAGACTGGCCCTAGAGCGGCTTCAGCTGATGATTATCGATGATGAAGGCTTTGCCTACTGGAAGTATACAGGGTGTTAGGTAATGAGTGGATAATCCTTGAACTATGGATAGAGGGCACTTAGGACGTTATAATAAAGCTAAAATAGGTTTAGTAAAAGTGGCACGGTTTCGGAGATATTCGGACTTTAAGGTTTTTTTCGAAAATGAACACCCTTATTCAATGTTTTGATCATAGCACCATTTTAAACTAACTTTTTCAATTTTTTATTTTTGCTCAATATTCTTGAGTACTTGTATTTTCAGATAGGCATTACTATTTTTGTGAGACTACATGGGATTTTTTTTTAAAAAATCGCAAACTTAATTTTTGCCTTTTCAATCGTACATTGATCGAATTTTCAGCTCTCACGGTGAAAAAAAAATACACTACAGCCTAGTTGCCAATAAGCTTAAAAACATGCCGGCTTAGTGACAATTTAAAAATGGTAATTACCTTTTGAATTTAAATTCAAAACGACAAAATAATAAAAAAAAATACACGCTCACCCACATTTTTCCCGATTTACTTTTTGTATCACGGGCGTAGAACTAAAAATTTTTTGTTGCAAAAATAACATTATTGGCCACTTATTTAAATGTAAATGGCATTTAAATAATTCCAAAACTAAAAAACATGCCAACTGCCTTTTGTTTTTTTTTCTACTTCGATTTTGAATTTCGCTAATTATTATTGCGTAATGAATGGTTAATTTTGCGTTTAGATCGTTGTGTTGAAGTTTTTTACTTTAATACTGCTTCGAATATAATACACACTGATAGAATATGCCCAAATGCATTACATTTATGGTGAGTTCCAAGGCACAATTTCACCATTCAATATGCAATAATAGCGAAATTCAAAATCGAAGTAGAAAAAAAAAACAAAAGGCAGTCAGCATGTTTTTTAAATTTGGAATTATTTAAATGCCATTTGCATTTAAATAAGTGGCCAATAATGTTATTTTTGCAACAAAAAATTTTGAGTTCTACGCCCGCGATACAAAAAGTAAATCGGGAAAAATGTGGGTGAGCGTGTATTTTTTTTTATTATTTTGTCATTTTGAATTTAAATTCAAAAGATAATTACCATTTTTAAATTGTCACTAAACTGGCATGTTTTTAAGCTTATTGGCAACTAGGCTGTAGTGTATTTTTTTTTCACCGTGAGAGCTGAAAATTCGATCAATGTACGATTGAAAAGGCAAAAATTAAGTTTGCGATTTTTTTAAAAAAAATCCCATGTAGTCTCACAAAAATAGTAATGCCTATCTGAAAATACAAGTACTCAAGAATATTGAGCAAAAATAAAAAATTGAAAAAGTTAGTTTAAAATGGTGCTATGATCAAAACATTGAACAAGGGTGTTCATTTTCGAAAAAAACCTAAAAGTCCGAATATCTCCGAAACCGTGCCACTTTTACTAAACCTATTTTAGCTTTATTATAACGTCCTAAGTGCCCTCTATCCACAGTTCAAGGATTATCCACTCATTACCTAACACCCTGTATAGAGGATGGGAAATGAAAACTTCCTCAAGGGGGGAGGGGGGCAGCAGTTGGTTGCCCTTGACTGGCACGTTGAGGTGTTGTAAGAAATGCCTACTCATCACTACAAATGAAGTCTGTTTGCTTGCGATAAATTCAAACACCATTGGTTTTCACCAATAGGTAGAGTGACTCGACTTTATAAACGTGAGTTATCCGTTTATGTGTAATGATGATTAAGTCTCACGGTAGTTTCATGTTGAAAGGTAGAGTGATTTGTGAGAAATATTTAGGTATGTAATTTGTCAAAGTTATTTTGTAAATTGATTGAAATATGACTGACTGAAATGTTGACATAATATGAAACTCGTTGCATTTCAGCTGGCAAAGCTGTTTCTTCGGAAAATGGATCCTTTTGTGATGGGTGACCCTCAGATGGACCCGTGCCCATCAGACATCTTACCAAGATACAATTCCAGTTTGCTTAAGTAAGTACATATTCAATTGTTTATTTTCTAAGCGTTGTCTTAGAATCGACCAAAAGTATTTAAGCGTAAAGATAAACTATTATGAAAGATCTAAATAAGTGCCAACTCTTAACTACCTTTATTAGTAATTTCCATCGCGTTTGAATCATAGCTGTCTTGTTACAAAATATTGTGTTTCACGAATTCACACATTTATTTTCAGCCTAGCGGTACCTACTTAGAAAAATACTATGGATGTACTGGGTTGGCACCGAATGTATAGTTTTACAATTGTTTTTTAATTTGGTTTTGAACGATATTTTAATCCTTCTTACAGCTTCCCTCATGCCAGCATACCGAATTTAACTAGAATTGCCCTCGGGAAAGTCAGACGGTAAGTACCTCATAGCTGATTGGCTATATTGTTAGCAGCAGGGTTATTTTGACCAAACTGAGTGAAAAGTATCTTTGGCTCATATGAAAACCACATACACAGAAGGGTTAGACAGAAACTAAAATAAAGTTGAATTAAGAAAATTAAATGCCCCCCCCCCCCACGCATTAATCGAGTAACCATACCGTACATTAAAAAAAAATATTTTTCCAAAAATGCCTGAATCGCTTTGGAAAAAAGCTGATTTTCTTCAAACTGCTAGACCACCAACCCAAATATGGCTAAGAACCACCGCAAGGAAAATGGCTTTTGAATGAAAAAAGTCGGATCTAAATCGGTCCATCGGCTTGAGAGCCACAGACGGACATACAGACACACACACACACACAGACGTCGACGTCGATGGTTAAAAACATGTGTGGTCAGCGTCAAGCAATCGTATGCATGTGGAAATGTATCACTAATTCAACGCAATAATAAAACCTGTACGCTAATTACCTAACTCGCTCGCAATCGCCATCGTGTTCATTTTGACAGTTCTTGTATGAATGTGACAGCTAGCTGATTCCGATGCCAATTGTCAGTCCATACATGAACTGGACCTAATAATCCAAAATGCCAAAGTAAGCTGACCTTACGGTAAATTACTATTTTTGCCATTGCTGCTTATAAGTCTAAGTTCTTTTGCGGGTGGTTGGGCCCTGCGAAAATATTAATCGGATCTTTACCGCAATCATACTCGCTAACCGTGCCGCGAAGCAGCAGTGCCTGCGTTAGTGTTTCGTCGTGGATAGTAGGTCGAGGGCCGACAACGCACTGGCATCGCGTAAAGCGCTGCGGGTGTCTATGGACAGTGGTGATCATTTAAAATCAGGTGACCCACTAGTTCGTTTGTCTGGCCTCTCTAACATAAAAAAAGACAGCCGGTGAAATTACTGACATGAGAAATTATTGGCAGCGCATCTTCAATCGATGTAGTGGGTGTCCATATATGTACACGTATCATCATGTGACTTAGTTATTTGTCATCAAAATTCATAAAATTGATTGATTTCTTCTAGATGGCAGCCAGTACAGAAATTCGAATCGCCTGTCATAAATTGCGCGACTTTACCAGGTCCCTTGTACTACATAAATGTAAGGAAACCTGGACCCGACATTCCAATGGAGGTGCAGATGAGCTTACCTCACCAAGTAGGTTGCTTGCTTACTTCACTACTACCATAGGTTAACTGTCATGCAATAAATACATGTAAACGCCAAACCAGCTCAAACCTTTAAAGGTTTGCTTGGCTTAAGCCAAGAAAACTTAAATTCCCTTTACGAGATATACGAGGATATACAATTTTGCAGTAAACAACTGCAAAATCTCTATATATGCGAAAATAACTCGTCTGCATATTTGTCTGATGAAATTCGGAAGTTATGGGGATAGTTTGATTGCTGGGATAAGGCATTGAATAGAATACAGATTGGTTGATAGATCTGAAATACAAATTCTACGTAGACGAAGTGGTTGACAACAGCTATAGCCTGCAGAACTTAAAAACAATGGAAGAAATGAATAAGAAACGCAATACAATCATCACATTCATTATATTTTCAGGGGCACACGCTCACGACAAATAAATTTGACAACTACTGTCGTCTGAAGCTAAACGTGCTCCATCGCATCGACGCTATAACCTGCCTGTCCCACCGCCGGTTCTCGTACGAGGTACTTGCGGCCGCTTATGGCAAGCACGAGGCTTTCTTTGACAAACTTCTTGCGAGATACAAGGTTAGTTTATGTTTGTTTGAACTAATTTACTAAATGTAAGCAAAGTGGACCACTAATTGGGCCAGCTAACTCCAGCAGTTCCAGAATGGGAGAAAATCGGCGAATAAATGCAATCTACTGACAAATGTGCTCACTCTCTCGTCATAACGCACTCCAGTTATTAATTTGTTTATTCTCGGGCAGTGGCGTAACCATAGGGTGACAGAACTGGCGAAATGTCACGGACCACTAGCTCTACAAAGCCCCGGACTGGCTTGGCCTAGAGCACAGAACAGACGATGTTACACTTCCTTATATTGTGGAAGGATCCCCATCCGATGAAATTGCCACGGGCCCCAGTCGGTATTTACGCCACTTTAGCCAAAGGTGTGAGTGGATTGCTAGAATGCAAGAATCTAAAAAGACAAATTACATTCGGCAGATGAATCAAATTGACGATTTGCTGGAGTACTTCGTGCAGCCGTGGATGGCTGCGCTGTACCAAGATACCTTCGATGATTTACTCGTGGATATATATCAGCAAGACGTTGGCACGGTACAATTTGTTGTTGCAACGCTTTTATCCGCAGCTTTTTCTGCGTAAAATAATATGTAAGAAGACAAATCCTGATTGACTCTCGAGTCAGTCGACTTATCAACGGCTAGCCTAAACAAACACTGCACAAAGATTGTACACAGGGATTAAATTCTGGAATTTAGAAATTTTCAAGGGGCAGGGAGGAGGTGAATTCACGTGTGTGAGCTTGATTACGATAATTTTATTATTTAAAAATGAAAATGTGAAATGTTAGTGGTTCATTTTTTGGACACAAGGCTTTTCATTGATTTTTCATCTATGATCTATACTTACTTTACTTTGTTTCACGCGCACAAATATAGGTACGTAATGAATTTAACGAGAACTTTTGTATGATACATCAATTACATCATTTAGAAATCTTATTTTATTCCCCAAGATATATGACATCGTGAAGTCTCATTTTGCGCTGTTCGACTCGGCCTCGATGGAGCCCGAGTCGTCGGACTCCAAGTCATCATCGTCATCGTCACGGGAGTTGGGAGCATGCACCGTGCCCAGCTGTGGGTATACCGTGAAGGTTAGTTGGATTGAGTGACATTAGAAAATGAAAACAAACGCACGGTTAAACTCTGGAATCAGCTAGCGGCACCAATTGACAATATTTAAAAAAAAATTCTCCTACTTTTTATTGTATGGCTCGAAAGAGTTCATAATTTTAAGACACCATTATTATTTTATATTTGTGAAAATCTTGTATTTTCGTGGAAAAATCCAATTAATTGTTGCTCGTGCAGAAAGGGCGTATGTTACAAACGTCAAGTATTAGCAAAATGACGTCACTGCTGTGTTTCGAAAACTTAAAAAAAACTTTAAAATAATTACATTAATTGACTGACAAATCCTGTACAGTTGTTAATGTCAATGTATTTTTTTACAACGCCCCGGGCCGTAAGTAGTAATTTACCGGCCGCTACGCGAGCGGAAATTTCCACTTCCTGGCCAGGGGAAGACGTAAAATTGTGCACACACCCGAGCGGTGATAAAGAAAGCCATGTCGCATGATTATCGCCCTCGCCTTTAGCTCGTGCGCCAAGAATGTCTCAGATCGCAGGAACATGGTCTATTTCACCACCCTCGGGGTGTAATGTACTATTCTGGACCACTTTATATGATCTCAATCTCTTCATAATGAGTGTTTACCAGTAAACAGTCCCATCATGCTGAATTACGCTTGGCCTAAAAATGATTTTATTTTTTCACTATAGGAAGCGCGAAACCTCGGTACATTCAGTTCGGTGCTAGAAAGATACATAGGCCATAACAGTTACAAAGATATGGTGAGAATAAGCATTTTTTTAAACTTATGCCTTGATCACACGTGCCGAATACTCGGCCGAGTAGGGTGGGTGAGTGGTACAGGTCCGAGTGAGTCGCTCGTCATTTTGCTGGGCCGAATGCCAGGCCGAGGGCACTCTCTCGCTGCCGTGTTCGGTACGTGTGATCAAGGCACAAGCCTACGAGGTGTAATCAGTATTATTTTGATAATGATTGTTCTCTTTTTATAGTTGCAAGTTAAAGATGTTGATATTCCATCGGTAAGTGAAGAACCAAGTAATTTTTGAGTCGACATTTCGCTTGATAGGTCGGTCGTGGGGTACCACAGAGGACCTGTATTTAGCTTTTTAGGTGACATCTCATTTGGTGACATTATTTACTCGCATACAAAGTAAGCACAGGAGAATCATAATGAACAAAAAAAATCATATAAAAAAACTTATTTAAGTAGCTATATAACATAAACGAAGTTTCAAAAAATCACCTACGTACACATTTTTTGAAAATTACTCCTTTACCTTGCTACACCGCTACACCAGCCGTATAACAAGCCGTCATAGCCAGGCATGTTTTTTGTTCATTAATATGGACCTCTGTGAAGTACCTAACGCGTGATTCAGCCATTTAGAACCATTACATTTCAAAAAGTGCACAAAAAAGTTTGTCTACAGATATTCATTGCGTTGTATTCAAATGCATTACTTTTTCAGGAGTGTGGTCAATCTGAGATAACTCGTAATGAAGCGCGAGGTTTCTGGAACTGTGTGGGAGGCGAGCATATCGTCAATGCTCACCTTGCTCGCTACCTCGATCGGAACTCAGTCTGCAACCCGCACTATGCCACGTACAAACCAGAGCTACTGTAGTAAAGCTCAAAACTTCATTACTTCTTACTCATTTGAAGCTGTTTGACTGAGCCGAAGAGTTGCGAATGTCAACTGTTTCTCTGTCTGAAAATATTCAAAGGTTGTTAAGGAGGTAGGAGGCGGGGGGGAGATGTAGTCTGGTAAAATAGTCCTCCTTGTGGGCTTACAATTTTGCTCTTACAATTTTGCTCTTTGCCCCTAACGGCAAAGTACCTAAATTAAAAAAAAACCTCAGCATGTTTAACGTGTTTTTGTTTATCCACAAGCATTTCGGGGCTTTCGATCAAGATGAACTAATACGTTTGCGACTTTTTATTTTTTCTTTCATAATTTTTGCATTCCTATGGCTGTAATAAAAAATGTATTTCCAAGTAAAAGTGATTTGTATTTACGTTTTAGACAATTTATTCCATTTTACACGTGTTCATTATTTAGACAATGTTTCTTAAATAATATATTTACACAATGCACAGGATCTCCATCCATTAATAAAGAGAATTCGCCGCCACAGTCTTACTTGATATGATTTCTGTCTGTTTGTACACAAGTCAAAACGTTCATTATACTTTGGAATAAATAATTACATTTACGGCATATAAAACTATGAGATCGAATTTTTAAAATACCTTTAGAAACGTACGAAATGAGTTTATGATATTCTGGATATTCGAAATGTAACGGCCTCTTAATTTAATTTGACTAGACAATACTGTTAACGCTAGGATATCGTTGAGCTGTTAACGTCTTACAAAATATCATTTCATTATCATGCAAAACGTATATTTACACGGGCCGTGTTGCATTGATAAAGAATGTAAACGTGGATAAGACTTATACTTTGATAGCACACAAAAAAGAAAGTAGGAAGTGTACCCAACCATTTGGTCACAGGGAGGTACCTAATTCTTTGAAAATTACTTAGCATAATTTCGTAGGGAAACTTGAAGAGTACCAGTCTGAACCGTGAGTGTTAGAAATTACTTAAAAGAAGCTGAAAAAAAATGTCTTGTGTAGAAGTTTTAAAAAGCAAAAATTTTGTAAATAAAATTAAAAATGACTAATTTAGTAAATAATATTTTGACGAGCTATCAAACTAAAGTCTTATTTTTTGGGTAATCAATACAACAATCAAGAAAATACGATACTTATATTAGTTCGATTTAAGATGGCTGTACAGTACGGCTAGCATACACGATGATTTAACTTACGTAATGTAGAACAAATGATTCAATTTAAAATTAAAACACTATCAGTACCTATATGTAAATATCTAAACACCAAAGCCTGTAAAAACCAATGCGAAGTAGGTACAACACAGGTCAAAAACTATTTTGAGTCTCTATTTGATACCGTCGAGTATGAATTCGCAGAATGCAAGCTTATATTATAGCGAACCAATTATGCGTAGGTAACTCACTATCGTTGGTTTGTAGGGAAAATTGCCTCGATGTCGCTCAAGTTTCTTTGCATTTCGAATTCAACGTAATAGTGAGACAACATTTTTAGTTGCCTGCTGCCTTGCGATCACCCAGACGTTGGAATATTGGTGCAATTCATTTTGTCCGCCACAACGGAATATGTCGAACTATTTTAAAGTGCGGTATTAAATGTCATTTTTTTAATCTCTTACTTATCCCATAGAGACTCAGATTGTTTTTTCTTGTCATTTGAGAAGCATAGGCTTCCACAGGACTTTTCCATTTACCCACTTAACACTAAATGTAACGCGTGAACGGAGAATGATTTCAACTCACTATTTACAATTCCAGAAATGTTATTTTAACAACAATTACCACAACTTTTGCCACAATCTTTCACGGTAATTTGTCTGAAAAACAATTAAACACGGAGCATTTTAACTTTACCTTAATTATCATTTATCACTTGATGATTCTGATTATATGATTCTGGTTTATTCATTATTTATTCAAACATTGGTTGCACAATGGCATCTTCATATAAAAATGTCGAAGGAAATTGGCTGAAACTATGGAAATGTCTGTACGATGTTACTCGTCCCGTCCACTAAATTTACGTAACGCACTACCCGTCGTAGCTATCAGAATTATTAAAGAAACAAATTGTTTTGGGGTACTTTTACGGCATCGTCAAGTAGCTTAGCTCCAGCTATTATGGTATCACGATGATGAGCCGATCGTGAGCTTCTACAATTATAATACCTATGATAAAAACTGGTAGAGTAGGAAGGCGATCAGAGTAATTTAGCCATTCCATGCCTGTTGCAGCACTGAGTTTTGTAAGATGGACTTTAAATTCATGTTTCTGGGATCAAATGTGACGATAAATGAATGATAGGGACGTTACTACTGTTATTAGTTCACCTTGGCGCGGCAGCGACGGCTTTGGTGTGATGGTTAAGTCCGATTCTGCTGCATGTAGTTTTGTTGGGATGTATATTTGTGAGGTATGTGATAAACGCTGTATGACAATGACTAGTTCATGTCGTAGCTAGGGGGGCGCGTACGGAGACGCCGACGCCGAGTAGTCGGCGCCGTGGAGCAACGATTAGGTCTGGTATTGCAGCATGGGCGCGGCCGCCAGGTTCGCGTGGTGCCCGCTGTTCATCCGGAGTGCTGAGAGGGACTTGTTGTACCACTCGTCTTCGGCGCTCATGCCTGCAAAAAAATAATGTTACAGTTTTCTCTTGCAATACCTAGCTTTTCAGTGGAACTGCGTACCTACTGGTGTCACAATCTGATTCAGAGATAGTTGAAGACTACTCGTTTTAATTCTTTTCAAGTATTTTTTTTTCTGTTTTTCCGATTTGAAATTTGATTCATATATTCATAACTTGCAGGAAACGTTTCTATTCTATTCATTTGTTGTCTCTGAGTGCGGCAGTTGCAGAGTAAAGTGTCGTAAGTGACGCTCTATCTATTGGATATTAAAATTAGCGTAAGAGAAGCAGAGAAGCGGGTGTTCACACTACAAACATATGGCATTTTGTATAATGTAACTATATTTTATTACAAACTAGCGACCCACCCCGGGTTTGCATTGGTTATTAAACTATACATACAAACCTTCTTATTGAACCAATCTATCTATCTATTGGTGAAAGCCGTATTAAAATCCGATGCGTAGTTTAAACGATCTGAAGCGTACGTAGCGTAGGTGCGTGTTTTATATTACCTATGTAAAGATATTTATAATCTACGAAAAGATCAGCAGTTTCTGAACTCCGCGACATCCTTTGCAAAGCACTTTCACTATGTGGAATTAAGCATAAGTACAAATCATTTTAATATGTTACGAACCACAAATCTACGTGCTACTGTACTGCGTAGCACAAGTTGGAAAAGAACATTTGGAATTCCAAATCACGTCTCATTTAAAGCAGGTACCTTGGTCGTCGGCAAAAATACATAAAAGCCAGCGAAAAACAAGCAACGCGGCAAGTTGTTTCGATCCGTAGACCGAAGTACAAGTAGGTTGATATAGCGAGGGTCGGGAAGCGAATAGTGAGGCACCGAGTCGACCCCCGCGTTTTCTCAAGATGCAATCTCGCCGCAGGAAATAAGATATTTGCCAAGACGCCGCGAGGACGCCCGCCAAAGTAAATGTAGTGGAAATTTTCTTATTAGAATATCTACGGTACGATGCCTCGCCTCCATTAGATACTCGTTTTTTGCTACGCAGGAATCTTGGCTCGGTTCGCGTTTCACGCTTTATCGCGCGCCTACACGCTTTTATTATATGGCGATAGGCTTTTTTGTTCAAGGAAAATGTGTCAAGGTATTCCATTTTTCTATGTTATTTCTTTTTTATTAGGTAAACTATAATGATTGACCGCTTTTGCTGCTGAGTTTGTCGTGGCTAAGCTAAGTAAGAACTTAAAGGTAAACCATTAATGTATGAATATGATCATGCGCCATGTTTCGGGATTTTATTGGAATTAACTACCTTAACATAGGTACCTAATGTCAGCCGAAATAAAATGCTGCAGCGTAACTGCCAAGCATGTGTGGTACAAAATAATTGTCAATTGCTTGTAAGAAGAATAAATTATTGTGTTAATTATAAGATATTGACTATTAAAACGCAACTGCGCATATCAGTGGCCCATTTCTCGAATCTACAAGTTAAAATTTACAAGAAACTAGCAACATTGGCGTAACCAACCTATCGGTGGTCGGGATTTGACCAATGTTGCTAGTTTAAACTTGTAAAAATTGTAACTTGTATCTTCAAGAAACGCCACAGGTAAATAATAATATTTGCACGCTAGTATTCCGACAGATTAGTTGCACATCGTCGAGTAGTATAAATCAATAATCTCCGGCCACAAACTCAAGGATCATTGGATTAGTGTTACCCGCGTCTTGCCGATATGCATGACATGTCGAGTTGCTGAGCGGGAGGACGGCAGCTTTACCTTGTAAACTATTACGAGCGTATTAAAGGGATATAAGAATATATCTCGATAAATAAGAAAATAAAAGCCCATCACGATTCGTTATTGCATTGGACACATTGATACACTAAAAACAAAGAATACAACAAACATTTCATACTTTCATTCAATTTCTGTGAAATAATCGTAAAAAACGCCAAAATGCAATGTTGCCAGCTCAGTGGGAATAAACCCTCTTAAAGTCATTTTTAACCAGTCTATTATATTGAATAATTGCTGACCAAATTTTAGGTTAACTTTTAAAGTAAAATATTATGTAGTCGAGCAGCTTTTGCCAACGCATAAAACTGCTCGAAATGATAATGACTCTAATGAGACCGACGCGGTCACAATTTAATAATAATTAATTTTGCTCGTGTCAGCTCACGGGCAGTTTACAATTTTCATACTGGTCCGCGTAAGTCTAAGTTATTCTTTTGTTTCGCTTTATGAATTGCAGTTTATTAATCTTCTATCATTCATTATCACCTACTAAACTACACGTTAAATAGATTGTTCTTTTTCCTAAAGTTATACACCACCGTCGTATACAATAACTGGAGTAGGTACCGACCTACTCGTATTATAAGTACCCATTTAACTTCGTTCAGAGGAGCAACTTATCTCAATAGCAAAAAGCATTTTTCCGAGATCAGATAGATTTAGTCAAACAATGCGGCCGGCAAAAAGAGCAAGTTTTCTCATTATTATAAGGGATAAGTATTTGTAAAACGGAGGTTGGCACTGCGATCATCCCGGCGCGCGCAACTTTATAATTGCCTTGACGGTTGTAATGGAAAGTTGATGAAAGCTGCCTGCGCGCTTCCTCCGCGCCTCTAACTTACGTCTTGGCTTCATGCTCGAGGAACACGGAATAATATTAAAACTTTTATTTTTTGTTACGTGCTGAAGATTTTGAAACGAGCCAGGACAGCGGTGTTTATAGCAAATATGTGTGTTGATGACGCAAAAAAGCCTTGCGTCAGAATCACTTAATTTTGTCTTTGAGGCATTCTGTAAATATTTTTAGCTTTGGAAAGCGTACTTTAAAGCTTACTGCGATCACCTACATAGTTTTGCATTGCTTAAATGCACTTATAAACTAATTACTATCTAACTTTTTTCACTCTTACTTTAGATAGCTTCCCTTAAAAAACCTCGGTTAAGAGCGGTGATTTTTGGACAAAGCCTGTTGCAGTAAATATCACTTACCCATGGTATCTTGTCGCATGCCGACGGCGCTCATGTTGGCCCCGTGGCCCATGGAGAACCCTTGCGTCATGGGGTACGAGCCGCCTCCCATTTGAGATAGCGAGAAGATGTCTTTCTGCAACTCTTCGTAGCTACCGTGGTGCTGTGAAGGAAATATGATTTAGGTACACACCTTTTGGGTACAATGAGCACAAAACACTTTAATCCTAATTATTATACATTCAGTGCCGAGGACCTAACTTACCCAACTGTTGGGTTGTCTGTTTGTAGGCATTTTTTAGGTTATGAGCGTAGCGCGTATAGCATTGGGTGCCAGCGAAATTGTAATGGTACAATAAAACGGCGCAATTATTTAGAATCTAAACTTTAGATAGACATGTACTTTGAGAACCGAGTGACATAATTATTTTCTAATATTCAATCGATTCATTTCCCAAAAAACATATAGAAATGCAATATAAATATTCTTTATTGAACACCACAAATCAGTACAATAACATTACAGAAATAAAAAGCCAAAGTATGTACTACCTAGACATAATAGGCGACCTTATCGCTGATGCTTTTTTTCTATTATATTACCGTTTCAGAAAAAAAGCTTTTCCCATAAAATATATTATGAGTTTTTGGACAATGAATCATTTGAGAATTGATAGTTTTGCGGAAAGGTAGTAGGTGCACCAACATCGACTTTGTGATCGATTAATGTCTACTTCTGGCCATTGACTTACAAATCATCCATTATTATTACTTTAAACCAAAAGTTTTTCGCCACAGTGTCCGCCGTGGATTTTATTTTACCATTTTTCAGCGTGTCATGTTAATCATCCGCAATTATGGCGGTTTGTTTATCGCGCCATCCACGCCGGGTAGTGGTAATGGCCGCGGCTCAGGGAACCGCTATCTGATTAGGCCGGGCGACAGCAAACGGTTTTTTAATTATTACCCCTTATAATATTGTTAATTTGCGTGATTTTGTCTACTGTTAATATTTCTTGCATTTATGGGTGATTAGATTAATAGTGAATTTTCTTATTAATCAAACATGACGGCATTTTGAATGACGAGTAGTATTTTATAGACGTGAGATTATTAGCCGCACTGTATCGCTAGAACTGCTATTGCATCTTTCATTATGTCATGTGAACTAAGTCAGGGAGTTATTGACGGGGGTGCGAGTCGGGTTACCTTCACGTGTGGTCAAGAGCTGCGGTTCGTTTTTGGATCTGTCCGGGGGAAGAGCAGTGATTGGTCCGGTGCACCCCGGGCATCGGTTAATGATTTCCTGGCAGTTTCTAAGAGCCCGTTGGCTAAGAGCCTGACAGGGGGGGGGGGAGGGGGGTCTTTGACCATTACCGTACAACGTTGCCGACATTTTGTTACTTATTTATTTATTTATTTATTTTATTTGGGGCATCAACAGCAATACAGTACATTGTAATTGTGTACAGTACATTGTGTTACAAGATTTTTTAATTATATTTTTCCCGCACTGACATTGGCCCAAGCCTTACGGCCGCCATTAAGGAGAGAAGAAGAAGAAGAGTTATTGACGTCTTGTTGACGTCGAATTTAACTAAGTTTCCGCATGCAGAGTTCGCATATTGATGTTAATTAGTCCCAATAATACAGTGAAACACGTGCATAAGTTACTATCACACTCGGGATCAATCACTTGATAACTTTTTTTTACTACCTCCGTTTCAGCCGCGTTCCAGCGGCCATGGTCACGAATAGACTGCAGCATAGCCTTCTCTATTGTCTTCTACAAGCCGTGCTATTAGGTTTAGCAACGTCGCTTGTGAACCTAAGCATAAAAATGCGACGTTGCCAAACCTATAGCACGGCTTGAAGAAGACAATAGAGAAGGCTATGACTGCAGGGTATAACAACCACAACATAGCCCATCGAGCTATTCTAACTACCCTTGGATACGTCGAAATAGTTATTGCGTGATTAAGTACCGAATGTGGCTGTAGTTATGATTGAAAATCGATCGCGGGATTTTACATTATAGTATAACGCAAACATAGTAAAAAAAGCACTGCTTCTCCGACGATTTCCAGCCAAACACATTTTCAGAACAAAGCTAACATACACGCCTCAGGCTGACCCGTTGCAATTCGCATCCGCATATTTTCGCGTATGACCGCGAGCCGCGGAATCGAATTACCCCGTAATCAGAGCACTGATTAGCACCGCATAGTAATGAGCGGAATTGCGTGGGCCTCGTATGTGCGCATTGTTTCAACCATTGCTGATGCTGCGAATTGCATTGTTGCTGGTCCGGACTGGTTGATTGCGAAGCGTTCGGAATATCGACGATTATCAGGATTACGCCATTGTGTTGTAGCTGACGCGTTTTGTTTAGTTTTGTAGGACGATGGATTCCGTAGAATTTTGCAGTCAGAGAATACCGGAGGAACCCGTAGGGGAAACGTTTCTAAGAAAAATATACAGTGGACATAGAGCCTCCTCCTATCCCCCTGTCTTTAAGTCTGTCAAATTAAAATTAAAATCCATTTATTTGAACCAATTATATGCATAGAGTCAAATTAAATTTAATAAAATAGATGACTATTAATTAAAATGTTTATATTAGGTGTTTTTACTATGCATTTTGTTTTATTTAAGACAGACCTAAAATATGATTTTAGTGACAAAACTCTTGAGACCATTTAAAATAACATAAAAATATTGCAGAATAGATTATGCTTAAGCCCTCTCCACTGCGTCTCCCAGCCCATTCTCTTTAAGAACCTCACCAACGGCAGCAGCTACAGTGTCCTGAATTAGTTTATCTGGTATTTACCTGCGGGTACCGGTTGATGGTGTTCGGATGCGGATAGGGCTGGTAACCGCGGTAGCCCTGGATGTTGCGCATCATGCCGTTGCAGCCTGGCAGCACAGCCGGCGCCAGCGCCTTCTGCAGCTGCTTCTCTTGCTTGCGGTACTTCGCGCGCCGGTTTTGAAACCATACCTAGAGGTACAGAATATCAGATTAGTTTTTCAGCAATTATTTAAAATCAAAATCGATATAAAACGTTATTGCACATAGGCCGTTAAGGACTTTTTCAAATGTCTTTTTTGAAGCTAGTAGCGCTTTCGGAAAGATCATCATTGACAAGAACAATGCGCCGCAAGAAAACCACATAGATATATAAATACACTTATATGATCAGTTTGGATGTGTGGCAGCTAAATATCTCACTCGGCGAAGGCTTGGAAACGCCCAATTGGTATTCGAAACTTGGGTGGTGACGTCGAAACGGAGATTATGCGGGTTGATGCCTGAATAGATCATATCCGGAAGCATAAGAAGTCAGATCAATGTGATCTGGCTTTTCATAAGCCAGACAAGAGATTTGAAAACAGCTTTGTGGCAATGGCAAGACAAACCTATCGATATAAACAGTGCAATTTTAATCTTTTATTTCCCAGAGGGTAGGCTCTAAGATTGACCGGTAATATCCATCCGTAAATTGTGCTTTCTAGATTGCCCTCGTCCCTTTATAATATTTTTTATGAAATACTAGCCGTTACTCACAAATAATGTGGGTTTCTATTGGCAAAAGAATTTTCAAAATCGGGTCAGTAGAACCAGAGATCACTCTCTATATACAACCACACAAACTTTACCTCTTTATATTATTAGTATAGATTACCTATCGTTACCCAATTTTGTAACTACCAAAGTAAAATTAACGGCCATTGTAATAAAACACACTACGTAACTATATCCTTTAAGTAACTAACTACTACAATGTCCTTGAAACTCTCACAATAACTCCAGGTTCGAAGTAATTGCATTCGTACCTACAGCTAAAACCTTTAGGTGACCTAATACGTGACTAAGGTATGAGATATACGCTTACCTAGTGCAAGCGCGCAACTAAATATTTTTTTTTCTCATTTTTACAGTGTTGGTCTTGGTATACTTAAGAAATTTCTACAAACAGTTTGTTAAATAAAATAAAACCAACAAACATCAGTAAGTATTTAGTAATTAACTATTCATAACTATTATTGTAGAACTACTAAAGAATACTGTGTTGTTTTTAAAAGATCTTTATTATTATTATTATATCTGCATCGTATTTATTATTAACTGACTTCAAAGACAGAAAAGGTTCTCAATTTTGTCTTCTTTCCTTTCAGTGAATGGATTGACTTAAAATTTGGTACCTAGGTGCCATGTGTGCAGAGTGAGATGACAATGCAATAAGTTAGTGTCGACTGTAAAAATTCTGCTGTTATTTTCTTGATATCCTAAAACGTAATTTAATGTACGTACAAAGACAAAGCGAGACATGTTACACTGAAATATTCAGTGTTTATAATAATCGTAACTTCCGCGTGCTTATGAAAACAATTTTAACATTAAAATGTGATTCAATCGATACCCCGTTAGTTCCGTACATAATCGAATAATCAAACACGAATACCTACTTCCCTTACATAATAGAATTAACTACATAAAAGGCGAAACAACAAAACATAGTGAGTTCCTAATCTGCGTGTTGTCAACAGGAATGAGCGCACGTCGTTTGATATGGTGATTATAGCTGATTACGGAGGGAGGCCCGGAGGGCGCGGCCCTCCACCCTCCGTACGCACTCTCCATATAAACACGATACACCCTATACCTAACCGTGGCCGACCCTCCCTGTACTTATATACTTGTATTAAGTGTATAGTACGAGGAAACGTAAATGGGATATTAGTTTTTCGCAAGCTATCTACCGCGCCGTGCACGCGTTGTGGCGGAAAACGAACCAATATCCGAGTGGAATGACGATTCTTTTTAGGTTTTTATGCGATTATTTAGAAGCTAATGTCGCAACAGTAAATCACTTGTATGTAATTTAAATTATAAAAAAAACTGCAAAAAAATTACTGAAACAATCGTTAGGGAAACATTTCCCTAATGGTGCCTTCAGGATTTCAAAGTAGGTACTCCTTTCTTTTAATTATATTAGTTTTGGTCAGTATTTTTGAACTAATGGCTCCACTGGCTTTGTTCTCTATAGTATAATAGTATATCGCAAGAATGAATAGGTTAGGTTTGATAGGTAGCTTTAGATTCCTGGAGGACTAACTACCTAGAAATATGAGCCCCGTTTAGCGGAGCTCCGTCGACTTATACAAACTTGTACAAATTCTTCCATTCATATGTAGTGGAGATATGAGTATACTTTAAAATCCTGCTGGACCCTTTAGGAGAACCAGTGGAACCATCCGTCTGAAAGGAAATTAAAGCGCATAAAAAGCGGCATTTTGATTTTTTATACAATTCTATTTGCTCCTCAATGACACTCGCGGGCATCAAGACTAATTAAATGACTCGGCTAACACATAACCCTCCTTTTAGTTGTCGCCGCAGTTGGGTTAAAACAGAGTTGCTTCCGCCGTCTGTCCCTCTAATGTAAAGACGCTTAGATCTTCTAAACTACGCAACGGATTTCAATGAGAATTTTAATTAATTGATAGATCAATTCAAGAGAAAGTTTTATTCGTTCGTTTACTACAAATATGGTATTACAATAACATGGATAGAGAACTGATACGTATAGTTTAATAAACCGTGCGAAGCGGGTTGCTAGTCAGGTAAGTAGACCAGCGATTTTTGACAGAAAACCTGTGAAATGATTGATACCTACATCAAAATCGACGATGGATAAAGTTATTGCTAAAGTAACTTTTTGCAACTGACGCTAAGTAAATGGTTCATTGTTAATTTATACGTAGCTGCAGGTTTTAGAAAGAGTCACAAAGTAAGTACCAAAGTAAATGATTAATTGCACAAAAACAAAGAAACAATCATAATTGAGCAAAAAAGTAAAAGCTTAAGAAATAATTTGGACTCAATCGTATCATAATTTAAAGTTGATTAGTTCACCCGAGCGAGTACTAGAAATAACGAGCGCTAGGCACGAGCAATGAAAAATCTGTCTATTTTGAAAGAAAACCTCCCCTTTCTTTAAGGGATAATTGACCAAGTTTCATTTGCTGACTTTAAAGTAATTTAATAGTATCCTAAAACTTTGAATAAATACTCTCAATTTAGATAAATAACGAGTAAGTTACAAAGAATGAAAAGTTTTAATGTATTTCTTAAATAAAGTTTGAATCGTATTTATGATGAAAAGTAAAAAAGTTTTTCTTCTTAATTCTGTTGTGTTTTTTCTAGGTCTCTTACTATACGTTGCATTTATTAAAATCGTTTAAATATAGCAGTAAGCAAACGACGTACAAGGGGATGTCATAAAATCATAAAGTCTATGCCGCATTTTTTTATATCTGTAATTCGCAATAAATATGTGACAGTTTGGCAATCCACATAGAAAATGGTTCAAAGCTCAAGATGGACCAACGGACAACACTCTAAAACTCTTGAGACTCTGGTAAAAACGTTCTTAAATACTTAATACACATCTATGTGTGGTCAATCAACCTTCCTTTATAAATCACAGGGTTTTCCAGCTTACAGATTAATGCCTAAAACCAGAAAAGCTCAAAAGGACGTAATAATAAAGTATTAATGTGAGTTGAAACCTATTAACCTTTCAAATAAACTCTTTTACGAGAGTCTCTCGGCGACATTTAAAGGTAGATAAAGCTTAATTCAGTAAAGATCCCGCTCTGAAACATTTCGCTCATCGTATAACAAAGACAGATAGATAGGTATTTTGCCTAAGAGCGGCCGAGTTATCCGGAGAAAACGGTCGCCTTTAAACTGAAAAAGCACGGGGATCCAACAAAACATTTTCTTATTTCCAATTGTAGAATTCATTTGAGGGCAGAGACAATGTCGGAGGCGCGCGGGGAGGATGAACGGCTAACTTCGTTACGGATCCATTTGATGGGATTGCAATGCCTCAGGGGCCGCCCGTCCCCCGCGCCGCGCGCCCCTCGCTCGCCAGACGACGCCGTATTTTTATATCGAAATTTCCTCTACAAGGAGGGAGCTCGACGTCGCTGTCGTCTTTAACGTTTACATTCTTATGTAGCGTCGCCTAAACGTTAATAGCCTCCCACGGAGCGCGTGCACGGGCACTCACACCCACACGTCGCCAGCTCCTCCACGGCACATACGCCCGCTTCACGTGCTTTTAGCGTCAGTAGGTATGTAAAAGTCCCCGATCTAATCTCATTTGGTGGAACCTTTCATTTTCTTAAGTCGAACTTCGCTTATTGCCGTAGAAAGAAAAGAGTCATTTAGCGTCGCGTGATAGAGTGTCGGTGAATAAAACATCAGAAGAACACACGTGAACGTGTAATGGAACACTCTATTGTTCAAAAGCGTGTAATTTTTCCCTATATGTTTCCAAAATTACATGTACGCTTGCTAGAATTAAAGGTAGTCGCAGATATTTAATGTGTCGCTTAAAGAGAATGGTATAAGTCGCGTCCTGAATAAAATATCTAAAGCGACAAATTAGGTGCTCCGGGGACAAATCAATAGCGAGCGCCCTGAGGGATTGAGCAATTTTAAAACTGAGATAAAGATCGCTCGCGAGTTACTGTGAGCATTTCGTATTCATACGGCCGAGGCCGACAGATGGCGCTTTAATTCAATCCGCCTCCGGCCTACGCTCCAAATTCTATTATCCGAGTATTCGCGCATCATTGATATTTCGACGATTCTACCCAAGAACGACAGGCATGGCGGTATTGTGTTTTCTATAGTATATTTTCGTTCGATTTACGTATTTATTGTATTGAGTATTTTAGTTTAAACGTTAGTGGTCTAACTTAGCCAAGTTGCCCCTTTGAATCACATTGTTGTTTTTAATTTAATACACGGCGTGAGAAATTTGTTAGGCGAGAACGGAAAAAGACAAAAAAAAAACTGTTTATTTCGTCATTCTATATAAAATATGGTTATATAGGATTGTTATGCTTATGTATGCAGAGACGTCTTGTGCACGTCACCATAGGTAAATAGTAAACACACAAAATACCGTTAACATATCTGCAACTTGTACCAGTAATAGTAAAAATCACTGTCGTACCAAATACGGAGGATGCTCAATCAAATTAACGGGTGCTCTATTAAAGTGACAACCAAACATGACAGAGTCAACTGAGTCTCAACTGCCTCGCGCAGCTTCTTGTCATACCTCGTACATATTAGTTTAGGCGCTTCACTCATTGACATGGCTTCAGTCTAATCTAACCTATCAAAATGTAGCCTCAAAATTATGCGTTTTGGATTTTTGCATACATACATAACCATCATGCCTTTTTTCCACAGGGGTCGGCAGATACTTAGTTACACTTGTTACGATCTTGACATATCTCTTTCGCTTCATCCACATTCATCAATCTCTTCATACATGCTCGCCGGTTTCGGGTATTCCTGACCTGACCGCCATAGCTTGCCAAGACGCCGCTAGATGGCGCTGTACGGTGCGGAGTGAATCCTAGATCGCGCTATTAAGATTATTCTTGGAAACATGACGTTCCATGTACGAATTTGAAATCATTGAACTTTTACACCGCTTGGCATTTGAAGCCTGTGTTTTGTTCAGTCTCTACTGGTCAAAGTTAAACAAAATAAATGATTTGACGACCGGATAGGATAATAGTTAGAACCTGACTATGAAGCTTGAGGTCCCGGGTTCGATCCCCGGTCGGGGCAGATATTTTTATGAAAAATACGAATGTTTGTTCTCGAGTCTTGGATGTTTAATATGTATTTAAGTATGTATTCATCTACATAAGTATGTTTATCCGTTGTCTAGCGCCCATATTACAAGCTTTGCTTAGTTTGGGGCTAGGTCAATTGTCCCAAGATATTATTATTATTTATTATTACACACACACACACACACACACACACACACACACACACACACACACACACACATACACGTAATCATTTCTGCTTTGCTCATTTTGATTAGCTATTAGGACTAGGATATGTTTTCTTTTGTTGTAAATTTATACCATATCTGTTTTTATGGTCACATAAACGAATGCTCTAGTTTGTTATGTATCAACTGTGGTAACCTATAATTCGCCATGTAACTTTTTAACTAAGTGTATAATTGTAACTTAATTAAGGCTGGTTGGTTCCCTGAATAAATAAATAAATAAATAAATAAATAAATTATAAAGACGTGATTAATTTTGTATGTAAGTATGTATGTATGTTTAAAGTAGATAGCAGTCGCACTGACCTGTATCCTGGCTTCGTTCAGTTTCGTGGTCCGCGCCAGCTCTTCTCTACAATAAATGTCAGGGTAGTGTGATTTTGCGAATGCCGCTTCTAATTCTGCTAATTGTTCCTGTTGTAAACAACCATATTGAATAAATGGAGTTAGTTAATCATGGTGACAACATTAACATTTTAGGATTATTTGTATTTTAAATCTAATCTACACTGACGAGCAAAAATAAAGAGTCACTTCCCGTACAAAGTTGTAAGTAAGGAAATGCTTTATTGTACAAATATAAAGGAACAGATACAATTCACAAAAAAATAAAAATAATATCAATATATGCACAACGGCGAACTTATCCCTATAAGGGATCTCTACCAGTTAAAGAATAATGAAACAAAGGAAGTAGAAAGTTTTTCCTGAAACCGGTGAGCAGTGGCGTAACTATACCATCTGGGGCCCGTGGCAAATTCTTTTGATGGGGCCCTATCAGTAAAAATTGTCACGTTGTACTCAGTTTAATTTTAATATTTTTGAGCTCGCGGCCTCTTGGGCCGGGGCCCTCTTGGGTCGGGGGCCCCTGGCATTTTGCCAGTCCTGCCACCCTATTGTTACGCCACTGCCGGTGAGTTTGAAGTACTTCTGGGTGTGCAGAAGTACACCTGAAACCTGTGAGTAATTTGAGTTACTTATAATGAAAATAGGGAAATCAGAATACAAAGTATGTAAGTGTAATTGAAAGCAACTGAAATGGCACAGAATGAAATATCAAGTGAATTGAATATTGAATTGAGTCGAAGTGCCATGATGGTTTGGGATGTACTATAAGGGGAGTTGGGAGGTCCTCCGAAGGAACCTGAAGGTTCCGTTGCTGAAAAGGAATGTGAGTACGTAAGGTACACATTCCCAGTAGAAAAGTGAAATGCTTTGTTTACTGGTTTGCCTGAAATCAAAATGAATTATTTTGTCGCAATTTAAATTATTAATGAACCCAAGATAAAGTAATAAATTCTCGGCGACAGTCAGTAACCGATGATTTGTATGAGGAGTGACCCGTTATTTCTGCTCGTCAGTGTAGAATACTTCAGCAAGTGATTGGTTTAGTTAATTGACCCCTGTTGTTCAGATGATTTTCAGCATTTTTTTTATTTTGGTTGACAAATGCTTCGATTTTTTTTTAACAAGTGTTCAATCAAACTAACTCAACCTTCTGCTAAAATGTTCCAGAACAATTTTCAGACATCTTGTATTTTTCATATTAGCATAGAGCAAACAACCTAATAGAGTGGAAACGTCATACAATTCATATGAAATAAAATTACGCCAAGCCGCAATTGGCGATTACAGCACTCTGATTGGCCAGCCGAAGATCAAAAGGGCAAAAAGTTGAGCAAGCAGCTATTATGATCGATACGGATAGTTAATGTTCAGTCGTTGTGCGGAATAGGTAGTGAATAAAATTCGATCAATTTTAATAAAAACCAAAAAGTAAATATATGTCAAAGTCCTAATTACATAAATGGGTTTGTTCCATGTAGAATATAAAGGAAAAACTATCGCGCAAAATTTGCGTTAGTATGGTATACGTCGAAAAAGACTGATGTGTTGCCGCATTTGGATAGCCCTTACCACTCTAATTGGTTATTTCCTCTATGTGAAATGAAATATTTTCATTGCCAGAATACAGTTGTTCATAAGTACATATAGTATGTTGTTTCAGTAGTTGGAAATGTAGGTATGTACCTGTGTGAAGGTAGTCCGATGCCGCCGACGCGCCGGCGTTGGACACGAGGCGGTGGTCGGCGTGTGGCCGGCGTGCTGCGGCCCCAACGCCGGAGACAGCGCCGACGTCGCCCCCGATGTACCGTTCCCATTCCCACCAGGCTCTGGTTTTAATTTTTTGAAGGCGCCTTCAGCTGCAGACAAGATAAGCTAGCTTATGTTTTGAGGTTATAGAGTGGGTTTGCAGCAGATTAAGTTACAATATATATATTACTAGCTTCTGCCCGCGACTTCGTCTGCGTAGAATTATACATAAAAACCTTCCTCTTGAATCACTCTATCTACTAAAAAAACCGCATCAAAATCCGTTGTGTAGTTTTGAAGATATAAGCATACATAGGGACATAGGGACAGAGAAAGCGACTTTGTTTTATACTATGTAGTGATAGTGATGTTTGTATACTTCCATGCTGGTCTGGGAGCAAAGAAAAAACATAGAATGTACCAGTTGCTTCTCTTCCCGCGGAAAGGGGATTCCCTCGATGGGCTCCCCTTCCAACTATACCTCCACAATCATGCTAGACTTGGCCTTTAAGTCTTGTTACCTTTGGCTCTGTCTACCATAAGGGATAAAGACGTGATATGTGTATGTATGTATGTGTGTATGTATAAATGTAGAGTTTGTTGGGGTAAAGATCGCGAAGTCAATGGCTGCGGGCACTGCATAGATCGTCATGGAGATCATTGGCAAAGGCGTATTAAATTAAATTGACATATTAAATTAAATATAAAATACGTTTCATCAAATAAACATCTCGGTAGAGGTCGTTTTATATCGGGATCTTAGACTATATGTCCAAAAGTGCGCGTCGCCTAGCAGATTTCATTTCATTTCAGAGTAGACAGGGCCTAAGGTAACAAGGCCTACAGGCCACGTTTAGCAAGATTGTGGGCGTATAAGTGGAAAGGGGAATCAAAATAGTCATGGGTTGCTAGCCGCATCGCCTATAGCATAATTCCTAAGATTTTCGCTCATTCCCTCGATGGGCTTTTACCATGGAAGAGAGGAACTTGGGAAGAGAAGCAACTGGTACATTCTAAGTTTTTTCTTTACTCCCAGACCAGCATGGACCTTATTCAGATTCGGATCCATTTATTGGTTGAAATACACTGACAAAACAGTGTGATAATGATGACATAACATCCATACATCCATACTCACAAACTTTCCCATTCATAATATTAGTAGGATTGATCTTTAACCCTTTTGACTTCTAACCTCTAACGCCGACCCAAACCGCGTAAAAACACCTGGTTTAGCATCTATATCTACATGTAGCGGACAATCACGTCCGGCCTAAGGAACGTTTCTTATTTGCATAGCGGGATCGAATCGTGCCGTAGGTCAAGTGCGAACGTAATTGCAATTGCGTCACTAAAGCTGAAGAGATCGCCTGGTCTAGTAATGAGAGAGAGAGAGAGAGAGAGAGAGAGAGAAACATTTATTTACTCATATTCGATACACGTAGATATAATAGGAAGAAATACAATACTTAGGAATAGTACCGATATGGTGTAAAATGCGTGAAAGGTTTTTACATACTTAAATACCATGGTTATGTGTCGGCTACATTTATAGGTCAAACGGATTTTTTCCCGCAGTACTCAGTGATGTCGTTTTATGTGATTAATCGTTCAGTAACAATGAACTTCCAGTGGCATTCGAACGTGTGTAATGGATGTCTTTATCTCTTTACCCGTGAATTGACGTTTCTGATTGCAGCATTAGGTGGATGATTAGGGTTTTGAAACAATGGATTTTTCACCTCACTTGCTCGAAAAGGCTGTCTTTCTCCTTCAAAATCTGCGTGGAAAATTGCTTTTTCCACGCTTGCGTGGAAAAGGTTTTTGAAATTCGAACGTGACGATGACCACCATTGCCCACCTACTCATATACTCAGAAATTAGAACTTTGAACTTCGTATGTTGTCGTCTCGCTTATACGAATAGTACTTAATTAGGTGAATGAGAAGGACGGAATAATGCGAACTTCAAATGTCGAACTTGCAGACTCCTAACTTTTTCATCCGATAAAAAAAACATAACGTCACGTTCAGAAACGCGATCCGGTATTCATTATTAATTTGTTTTAAAATCCGTTACTTCGTAAGTTATTTTCAAGATTTGCTAACTTTCGTTGCTAAAAGAAAAAACGATATTGGTTTTTATTAATTAATTTAATTTGTGGTTAACCACAAAAATAGCAACCAAGCAGGAAAAAACAGATATTATGATGCAAATTCAGCACGCGCCCCATTTTTTTTAATTGAGTCTAGTTAGTGCGATTTTTTAACTTTCTTTTTAAAATATATCTATGATTAGAAAAAAATAATAAAAGTTTTTAGAGATTTCTCATCGGGAAACCAAAAACTTGACCAAAATTGTTGTTTGGTTTATGATAAAACAGTATAATACACAAGAAATTAATATGATAGAACAATCAGAAAATATAGTTTTACTTATTAGATTATTAGACTAGGCTGTATGGGCTTAGATCTTTTTACCTTTCTTATTTAGAAGAAAAAGAATAAAAAAACTGATTTACTATTAGACTGTTTTTCTTTCATCCACCATTTTTCTCGCTATAATGAGGTGAAAAATTGTGTGTTTCGCTCGGCAGCAAAGTTGTTTAGTATCTCGTGCCTTGAAACCCTCGCGACGCTCAGGATTCTTCTTTTGAACCACTCGCTTCGCTCGTGGTTCAATCATAGAATCCTTCGCTTGCTCGGGTTTCAATTCAGGCACTCGCGCCAAACAAACACTTTGCAGCCTTGCATAACAAATAACTATTGTCTGCCTCCGGATAGCCTCCAATGGGATGTAAAATTGTTTCAATAAGTACGCGGGATGTCAAATGGTACCTGGTTTATTTACCTCTACTAAAATTGGATTTCGGATAGAGGTTGTACGTACAGCTTTTAAGTTACTATACGTCCTAACCTCTCGTAATTGTAAACCCACATGGCTCCCAACTTCAAACGCTAAACGTTTCCTGAAAAAATCGCATATTGGCGACGTAATTGGTTTAGCTTCGGTTTCTCTGAGCTCCAAATTAAGAGGGGGACATTTTAAAAGCGCCGTTGGAGGTCGGTACGGCAAGTATTCATGCATTCCCTTTGACAGTACCAGCTACTTACTAATTAACGTGGAGCTAAGTGTTTGCGTCCGCGGTAAACGGGGCCTTTTAACGTTTTAAAGGCTGTTTTTTTTGGCCGCGTCTATGTTTTTAGAGGCTTTAACGCGGTGCCGTTTTTTGGCGTGGATTTTTCCATTAGTGGACATTTTTAGATTTTGTTTTGGTTTTTCGACGTTTTAATAAAGGCATGAAAGGCCGGGACAAACGATAACGGAACAGTGTGTGCTTTCGAAGTATGGTATATGCGCTTCTTTTAAGGTATGGATTTCTGGGAACTTTTGACAGTTGTGATCTTTACATTCCTTATAATAAAGTGCTGTGGGCGATAATAAAGCGCCGATGGCATTAACTGTGTTTTGCTTTGTGCTATCGAAATATCTTAATGCGGATGCATAAATAAAACTTCCAAACCTCTTCAGTCATCATATTTTGTTGAGGTAGGTAGGTAGTAAGAAATCCTTCGTGCTAAAGTACGACGCGAATTTGGTTTGGTTTTTGTACATTTTTGATGGGAGAGAGGAAGAAATAAAAAATGAAGAATGAGAAATGAAGTGAGATAGAGGCCAATCACTGGTCAGTTCGTAGTAAAAAAAAAAAAAAAAAAATTTCAGCGCATATTTTGATTCTGCGTGGACGAAGTCGCGGGCAAAAGCTAGTCTCACGATAATTTTCATTACGCATCAGAACACCCGTGATTAAGCGCCACAACATCAGAATTAAAACTGTTATAAATGTGTAAGTAATTTTGTCTCTCTACGAAGTAATCGTTTTTACGATCGAGGTAAAAATCAAGACGATACTTTGAACATAAGGAATAAAATAGAGTACCTACCTTTATCCCCGAAAATTATAAAATTCTCGCAGGAAAGGGATAAACGAATTCTTCGCAAACGAAGAAGTGGGCAACAGCTAGTATCAAATAAATCGTTTAACACAAGTAAGTAACACAACATTTTGAACAAAAGTACTACAGGGGTGCGACCACACCGCGACAAGTCAAGAGTACTTATTGTGTAAAATAGAGACATTTGTTCGGAGGCGTAACTTTGGCGTAACAGAGATTCAATGTAACGTGTCATTAGGGGGCCCTAATCCCCTAATTATGACGATTGACAGCGCCATCTGTGATGAGTGTGAGGTGTCCGATGTCCTCTGTGTCGCTAAACACTGGCTTTTGTGAAAATTGAGAGGCTGGTTATGTTGCCAGTGCAAATTGTTTTGTGTAGTAAAGAAATATTGATAGTCGTAAAAAGTTTTAAATCATTGATACATCTCGATTTGACGACATAGACGGTAGAGTAAGTAGTTATTTGATAGCTGCCAGTATGCGTTTACCAAGCATGTTACTATACACTCGGGAGCAAAAAAATGGATCAATGGATTCAATTATTTCATGCTGGTCTGGGAGTAAAGAAAAACGTAGAATGTACCAGTTGCTTCTCGTCTCGCGCAGATGGTAAAAGCCCATCGAGGGAATAGGCGAAATTCTTAGGAATCACGTTTTAGACGATGCGGCTAGCAACCCATCACTATTTTGATTCCCCTTTCCACCTATACGCCGCCAATCATGGTCAGCGTGGCCTTTGGGTCTTGTTACCTCAGGTTCTGTCTACCCCGTAAGGGATATAGACGTGATTTGTGTATGTATATGTATTTGTGTATGTTTGTGTATGTATGTAAAAATGGGTCACTTTTCATACAACTTTCTACGCAATGTGACCAGGTTTTTTTGTTCCCGAGTATATTAGGTTTAGGCACAAAACTGACTGCGACATTGGTATATCATAACTGATCATCAATCTACCTATAAAAAGAAAAGTCCTGACTTACTGAGTCATCAACACTCAGCTCAAATATTTGGCCCAAGAAGGCTGACATTTTGAATAGTTGTTGCCTTTGCCTTCGGTTGGTAACATTAAAAAATGTAGACAAGATATAGGGATGCGCTTCTAGAAATTCCCAGTTTTAAAATTTTGCATGTAGGCAATTAACAGCTATACGCGAGATAGAGAATACAAAGGATTCTTCAAGCTGGCATGCAAGTTAAATTATTACAAGCAAAAACAATTTATAATTCTGCAGCGGGCACAAACGGGCGCAAGCTAGTTTGAAATACCTATTAATGAAGTAGGTAGTAGAAAAATATCTAATTCTCAGCATTTTCGAATTGTATTTTCGATAATCGCCGCCGGACCACCCCCCGCGAGCCACTCGCGCCGCGGGCGCATATGCTATCACATGTTAATAGATTTGTAATCGGGGCGAATGCTGCAAATCCCTCTGATTGAGATCTCGAGTGGGAGTGAGGTTAGTTTTTGCGGCATTTTTTGATGTTGAGATTTTTTATCTTTTTGTTACATTTTAAAAGGTATTTAAAGTCCGCTTTATGAATATCGGATAGTCAAATAATGGCTTGTTCTTGTTTCTTCTGTTCTTTGGGAACCTTTCAGGGAAATTACAAAATAGACCTAGATTAACCTGTTCTACAAAGCCTATTTCTGTAAAACATTTTTAGAAATATTTTCAGTTTCAGCCGGAGAAATTTTAGACCAAAAATCATTCGAGCAATCAAAACATTAGACCAAACAATAATTTCTCTTGGTGAGAATTGGTTTAGGGCGCAAGCTATGTTTACTGCATTACGTTCTAAATATTTTATTTAATTGTGCCTGTATCTGTTTTTTTCCCCAATAAAGAGAATAAAATAAAATAAAATTATTAATTACTCGAGGAACGGCTCCCAAAGTGCGAGTCTCAGCAAAAAATAATTTTATCATTGCCATCAGTAATAATGCTATATGTATTTGTATTACAATACATATATACCGTCACGCCTCTTTCCCACAGGGGTAGGCAGAGACTACTTACTTATTGTATTACAATTTGACAGTTATATAAGAACTATAGCCCAAGCCCTCTCATTCCGAGAGGAGGCCTGTGCCCAGCACGTAACGTATCTAGGCTGGTGATGATGATAAGAAAATATTTAATGCAAAACCAGCTACAGTGTAACATCCGTTTGTTTCGCTCTGACTTATATTGGTAAAAACGAGTCAGAAGTAGCAAGAGACAATTACATAGTCGCGGTAAAAACGGATATCATTCCTATCGCAATACTCACAGTAAACGTTAGCGTAAAAAATTGTGTCCACTTTTTTAAGCCAGCTGATAAGGGTCCTCTGACGTGCGTAATTACAATGGGTTTAGCGCCGGGTGCGTACGCGCAGGGGGCTCTCCATTATGTGGAGTGGGCGCTAAGCACCGGCTTTATTATGCGCATATTGGTGCGGCTTACTGGATTTGATAGTTACAGTTGCAGAAAAGAGTGGATTGATTTATTGGTAGGAAAATACTTGTGAAAAGACTAACTTAAGGAATTTCCTGAGCCATCGGAATGTTGGGAAGACAAAGATTTAGATTTATTTATTTTTGTTACTGTATTTTTTAAGGAAGGTTAAAATAAATTATGACAACAGACTGGCGTTTCTGCGAAAGATTTTCCTCTAAGTATCACTTCTCAAACAATTTACGAATTACTATCACTTGGACAAAATAAATATCATACACCACATGGTGTTCGAGTGTCCCATCGCCAGATATGTCGGACCAGCTGGCTCTTTAGACACCTGACAAAGGAGGCGAATTTCTATATGCGCAAATTTTAGCTTTTAATTTTACTTTGTAACCAGTGTGTAACCGCCATTCGATAAATAAAATGGACAAATAATCATTTGGCAAATAACTTTTCGCGTTGAAGTAGGGAATAGTCACAAAACTATAGCTCGTATAAAATTTACAAGACAACTTGGAACTGTAATTATCCTTTATTCAACTCTTATTTCCAATTCAGCACAATTTTTCACCGATTTCTATATGCTTTAAAAAATCTGGCCCCAGTTCTCCCATCCACCATGCGGTAGGCATACCAACACTGTTAGCATAATTTGCTTCAACTAACAATGTCATCCTAATCCGCTGCAAACCCTTTCTGCGCATGCGGCAGGTGAGATGCGCACGCGACCGGCACGCGTCACGAATTAACAACAATTTACGACAAGAAGTACTGGCGTTTATTTCGCACACAAAGCATCCGTCCCTTACGCTCCCGGCGCTCCCGCATACTGGCAAGACAGGGATATGCTTTATTGAGAATAAAATACCGTGACCACGGTGTGGCCTATACGAAGGATTAAAAGGTAATCCTTGGTCATTTTGTGGCCGCTGATGTGTCAAAACGTGTATCGATCGAAAGGTTTTCACACAATGGTTGACATCTGGTTAAAGCGATGCGCAGAAAGCCAATTGTAGGGAACGAAATGTTTATTTATGTCGCACATTGATGTTATACTGATGAGACATCTATTACGTAAATTTTAGTAGCTAAATTGAAACAATTGCATGTGTAACAGTTGTGCTCATTAAACTTTGATAATGATCCCGTAGAGGGATCAAAACGCGTCAGTGTTTGTGTGGTGTAAGGGATAATTAAGTTTGTGGGATTTATATGTGTTTTATGTGTCATTAATGGAGGGAGAGATTGCATGAAAAACATATATATTTCACACAGGCTTGGTTATCTTGCACGTGAGTAGCGGAGTAGCAAGGTAAATATTTTTTGTTCATCACAATATATTGAGTTCAATGAAGGTAAATAATTTTTTTTTTAAATCTTTATTTGAAGGTAAATAATAATACTAAAGGTTGTTTACATTAGGTTTACCTACTATAATTTAAGGTTTATAAGATAGTTATGTTGACGTAATAAATATTACATGTGTGTAGCGTGTGCCGTAGGTATAAAATGTTAATACAGACAACACTGAAAACTAACTTCGTTCAACAGTGATCAATAGTTTTACATTACATAATATAAGCCACATAATATAATTTCATTTTTTTGTTACATTACCTTTAGTGGATGCGTTGAAATTGTGGTATAAAATTGAATAGTTAGTTTCTTGTCCATTGTTTTATTATTAGGTAGATACCAACCAACTGAAATTATCATCAACCAGTTACCTAGCAAGCACAAATCAATTCAAGCAATACAAAGTGGGTTAAAAATTAATTTATGCATGTTCATCTGATCGGTAAGCAAATGACGAAGTTAATTAATATAGTTAGATTAAATAATCACTTTACATCGCACCTACTAGGTAACAGTCAGATTCGCAACAAATAAGGTACTTACCTAACAACGGTCCAATTGATATAATTAAGATAAATAAAAAACATGGAAAATGTCATATACTCGCTCAGTATCCTAGTTACCGTTTGTTATGATTTTGACTGACATTCGTAATCCTCAATGAAGATCAACCGCACACTTGTCATTTGAACTGACATTGGCCCAAGCCTCATGGCCGCCATTAAGGGGGATATTCATTAATTAAGTGCTTATTTTAATTATTTAACAAATTGGCGACGATGTCGTTTGATTTAAGAAAAAGCGAACGTGCACGAGCCACCCTGCGCACGAATCGAACGAACGATTTACAATACAAATACAATAGGTACAAATACTCTTTATTGAACTCCACAAATCAGTACAAAGCAATACAGAAACAAAGAACAAAGTAGACAATAGGCGGTCTTATCGCTTAATAGCGATTTCTTGAATGGAATTGAACCTTAAACTTTTAACTGTACTTTATTTATTATTATTTGTTGTTAATCATTTATTAGCTCAAGAGATGCCCTGTGGCCGACGGACGGAATTACAGCGGAGGTTTAGTGAATACGATCCGGTTGGCATTATTTTGGTAACAGAACTCTAACTCAAACATTTGTTAAAAAATATGTAATTTGCAGACTAAAATATTGCAATGTCACAGGTATTCGTAGTGAACGATATAATTATGTAATTAAGCTAATATACTGAATGTTAATGATTCTTTAATGATTTTAACTTAAACCGATCGACGTGTCAATTAGTTTTTAATGGTCTTTACGCTTGTATACTCCTAAATTCGAAATATAACGTTCAAATCGCCCTGTTTCGCTCAAATCGATAGTGTTTAATATTTGAGTGAAAGGGACAGTATGACACGAAGATTGAATTTTGAATTTGCGAGTTTATTCCCGCAGTAGGTAGACCCCAGCCTGTTTTTTGAACAAGTCAGTGATGTTCGAGTCATTGGAGTGTGTATGTGTATTCATGTGTATTTTGTTTATTAATAAATTATGCTTGTATAGAAATATTGCGATAATGTGGAATTTTAATGGATTTATTATAATTTGCTTTATTTGTGGTAAGTCAATTATTTATTGTCATCTACGTTAGAAATCTTTTTCGTGTTGATAATTTTGAAGTGATTTTGAACATATGACATCAAGCTTCAGTACCCGGCCAAAAAGATTGCATATCGGTATTTTCGGCTAATTTTGGCTTCGTAGAGCGTTGTCTCGCTCTAACTTACGTGACACCAATTTGTCTCTTTCCAAAGACCGAAGTGCAATTTTCACGGCTAAGTACCTACTGTATATTTACTTCGGACTGGTCTACACATATAGGTACGATAAGAACGCTTATCTGTAGAACAAATAAAAGTTATAGGAAATTCTGCGAGAGATAAAGTGGACTACTTTGATTCGATTTTCCACCTATACGCCCACAATCTTGCTAAATGTGGCCTGTATGTACCTGTTACCTTGGGCTCTGTCTACCCCGTAAGGGATAAAGACGTGATTTGTGTGTGTGTGTGTGTGTGTGTGTGTATGTGATAAAGTGTGTCACGACAACAATGAGGATGTTTTGATTCCGAAATAAACAATTATTACTTATTAAACCTTGCTGCGCTTGTGGTCGCTTGTGACTGTAAATTCTACCTCTGTGTGCATACGATTGCACGCACACAAGTAAAGCCAATTCAACCTAGCGGATTTTACTCGGCTGTACAGTTGAGCTACACACACACGGACGAGACGAGGCGTAGTTTAAAGCGGTCTGGGCCGGCCATTTTGGTTTGCATTAGGTACTCCGGCTTTGCTTTTGATTTGGACTGAGCGTTCAACTAGTTTCCTGAGCCAGGTACTCATCTGTGAACTGTAACCGCAACTGTTGCACGTTACAGTAACAAAAACTAAACAGTAACAGTTACAGCGTCGCGGCGTTTCGTTCGAGGCAGGCTCGCGAGTTACTTGGATTTCAGATCAGATGTCGTCGTATTATAAATAAATAAATAAATATCTTGGGACAAATTACACCAATTGACCCAGCCCCAAACTAAGCAAAGCTTGTACTATGGGTACCAGGCAACGGATAAACATACTTATATAATGTAGATAAATACATAATTAAATACATACAACATCCATGACTCGGGCACAAACATTCGTATTCATCATACAACTGTCGGCCCCTACCGGGATTCGAACCCGGGACCTCTAGCTTCATAGTCAGGGTCACTAACCACTAGGCTATCCGGTCGTCATCTCAGAAATGTTCGTATTTGTATGGTATTTGTCTTGCTACTTCAGTCAGACTCATAGACACGTCGGCATCATACGGAAGTAATCGTGTGTTCACGATGGGAATGGATTTTTTACAACGTCTGTACTCGGCTTTGTGTGACGTTAACTAGTTTTCAGGGTGCCATGTCCGAATAACGCAAACGAAAGCCTATTATTACTAACAGGGTCCCATTAAGCTTTACGTTGATGACTGTCTGACATTTGGGGGTCTATATATCTCGTTAAAAAAATCGGTAGGTGGTTGAAATATTTACATAAGGCTGGAGCAGTTGGGTTATTAGTAGCACTTAGATGGCTTTTTTTAAATCGAATGCCCATAAAGTTACTTACACAATGTTATTTTCTTTTTAGAATGTCTGATTGTTTCAACTGGAGGCGCTGGGTTGTTTGGATCCTTACTTGGTGAAAATGATATCAATAACAACAGAGCAACTAGCCCAAATATACCTTTCATCTCTTCATTAGGGCTCGGAACAAATAACAGAGAAGTAAACAACAAACCTAATGATAATATCGAAAGTACCAACAACGATAATGCAAACAGAGGACTTCTGCCTTTATTGGGAGTAAATAACGCAAACAGACCAATAATTAACAATCTTAACAACAATAACCGCTTATCGAACACAAATCAGAATAATGCCAACAAGAACGTTAATGACCTGAAAAAACAAATGGCTGAAGCAGAAAAACTATTAGAAAGGTTAAAAGAGTTAAACAGATTAAAAGAACAACAGAAGTTGGAGAAGGAGAAAAATCAAGGGCAAGATAATGACAAAAATACCGGAACTGCCAACAATAATAAAACAGACGTTATTAAAGATGGAGATGGAGGTGCGTGGAAATCGATGACGAAGAGAGTATTCTTTCGTATTGTCGAACCTGTTGTTCCGGAAAACGAAGCCATTAAATTTAACCAAACAGTGTATTATTACGAATAATAGGTATTTGTTGTTGTTAATGAAGATGGTTTAAAATGAGCGTTCCGATAGAAACGTTAACAAGGTGAACTGTAGTATTTTATTTAAATAAAACTTTGTTTCAACCTCATTTGCAAAGAAAAACAAACCTTTTATTTCTATTTGCGTTATTAAAGCAACCCAAAGAAACTCGTGAGAAGCCCTACTATAAAGTTAAGGTGCGGGCACAGCGTGGTCGTCACGTCCCACGGCCATTGTTCGTTCCTGTCGTCTACGTGACGCGCTGTTGTGCGCGCGCCTTTATTTCTGGGCGAACCTGTACCGAATTTATTATTCGCCCGCCATTTTCTTAGATTAGAATGGATTGACGGAAAATGGGAATAGTTCGTGGATTTTTGTAGGATTTAATGGTTGTTTACGAAAGGAAAAGTTTAACATTTTCATGATGGCACTGTTATATGTTGTTTTAATGGGTTTTGCTATCGTATTTATTCAGTTTTTTACTTATTTGGTCGATTGTAAGGAGGAAAAATTTAACTGTGGAACCGTGACTTGGTCAAATAAAAAAAAAATTAACTAATAAAATTGTGGATGTTGTGCAGTTTTTGGAAGAAGCGATGGAACATTTGCGTAGGAGGGGTAATTACATAGAGAAACCATTTGGTGGGACAGAAGTTTGACTCAAAGAGCTTTTAGTAGATGACGTAGTTTGTTCTTACTCTACTTGCCTCTAAAAGGGAGTCTAGCTAGACTAAATAAAGCTTATCAACCACAAACACATGACCTATATCTGTTAGTGTACCTATAGTATCCGTTTCTGCCAGTGGGTTCATAAATGGACGGTTTGAAATGTCGTACACTCGCGGACTTTAATTGTTGAGGCACGATAGAACAGTGTCGCAAAATGACAATGTCAAAGAATTCTTGAAATTGTCTGTTGACATGGGATAACTTCACTATGACAGCGTTCCATGTATGCTTAACAATTGAAGTGACCCGCGCTGGCGTTAGCGATTCTTGAAATATTGATGACAAAATTATTTTTACCAGTCATAGGTAAGTTTCTAACCCTCATTCGGTACAATTAGTCTGATTTAACACAGTGTATCTACTTAGTAAATACCTTTAACACATACCAAAAATGGTTAACGAGTATAAATGAGAAGTCGTTTTTCAAAGACATCTTTGCGAGATTTCTGTACGCTCTACTCGATCGGCTAGATTTGTCAAGAGCCATACGTACCATGTTTAGAAGTAAGAATTCGATATTATAAAGGTCTTGATATTTCTACTAGTAATGTGTGAAGCGCGAATGAGTAAAGTACTATCAAACAAAGTGATTTCTGACCCACTATTGGAACCCTTTCGCAGCAAATGTCATAGTGACATTACGTAAAATTGACCAGGAAAATCACGTGACGTTTAATTTGAGAACGTTCTACGATATAACCTAACAAAATGTAATTAGTTATTAGAGATATTTTCTATGGAAGTTCCATGCTGGTCTGAAAGAAAAAACATAGAATGCACCGGCTGCTCCTCTTCCCGCGCAGATGGTAAAAGCTCATCAAGGGAATGGGCGAAAATCTTAGGAATTATGTTATCTAACCCATCACTATTGTGATTCCACTTTCCACTTCCACCTACGCGCCCACAATTATGCTAAGCGTGACCTTTGGGTCTTATTACCCTAGGCTCTGTCTACCCCGTAAGGGATAAAGACGTGATTTATGTATGTATGTATTCTACAGGACGTGGAACGCGATTATCTTTAGTGAACTTCTGATATTTTACGCATTTGCAAGATCGTGATGTCTATTCCTCGTAGAAAATACTATATGTCTATGATTCATTCAGGATAACATCAGAATCTAGAATCAGTGATTGTAAACCATTTTTCGTGAAGTTATAATATTATTATAATTCGACACAACGTGAACGAATACAAAAGAAAATTGTACACAGTGACAGTAATGACACTTTTATTACAACTTGTTATTTACCTCTGTCTTTATGTGTTTTATACGAAAACTTTCTTCAGCCTTTTTTAAAAACAACTAGGTTTTTGTGTTATACCTCTAAAAATTATGATATGAAAATCATTAAAATGATTGCTTGATAGATTGGGTGAAAGTAATTTAATTAATATTAGATATTTTATTCTGCACTGGGTTAGGAGACCCATAGGCTCATTACCTAACTCGCTCGCAATCGCCATCGTGTATATTTTGACAGTTCTTGTATGAATGTGACAGCTAGCTGATTCCGATGCCGATTGTCAGTCCATACATGAACTGTCAAAATGAACACGATGGCGATTGAAAGAATAGAATAGAATAGAATAGAATATATTTATTTGCAAAGAATAAGTAGATATAACAATGTCATTGGGTGGCACAGAGACAATAGGTTCCTTATTCTGCTATTTGCACAATTTTATTATACTAGCATGCAAATTAATTTTATGGGTTGCTTACATTATACAAAGTTATCTTGCAAGAGGAAATCATTTACACTATAGTAGTTTTTTTCTATCAGTATCTGCATTAACCTATTTTTAAATATATTTTCAGGAGCTACCCGTATGTAATTTGGTAGCTTGTTAAAAATGTTTAGACACATAGCAGCACAATGTTTCCTATATAATGCGGTCCTAGGAACACAGACATGAACTAGCCTATGAAAGAGAAAGAAAGAAAGAAAGAAAACATTTATTCGTAGCGATTGCGAGCGAGTTAGGTAATAAGCCTACCAGTCAGAAACGTACCTTATTAAATGATTTTTTAAAAATTGTACTCCAAAGAACCAGTTTCCCTTGTGTCTAATTCTATCCTGAATGGAGCATAGTGACAGAAGACGTGAGAATGTAAAATTTAATTAGGAAATTACCTTCTCAATCGATATTACAACCGCACAATAAATGTAATCACGGAAAACAGAATACACAAAGACGTCACCGTAGAAATGTATCGCGTTCTGAGTGAAGTGCACACACAGCAAGTTGGCCGACGCGGTTGAAAATTCAGCCCCCCCACCCCATCGGGAGGGGGTGGTCGTTAGTGACGACATTTCGTATTCATGACGTCACCCCGGCCCGATTGTTTGCTGTATTACTCTAATTGGAATTGTAATTACTTGCACGTACGAATATAGTGCTTGTACGAGTATAGGCCAGTGTTGCCAGGTCTCCTGATTTTTCAGGAGTTATTCTGATTTTTGACTATGTCTACTGATCTACTGAATTTGCCATCGAGTCTAGTGAATTTTATAACCTAATAATTATTACCCTTATTAATGATTCTGAAGGATTTGAGGATCTTTTGTAAGCACGTGTATGCAAAAAGGGGCACTGGAACACAAGTTACGTGCTCTGCCTACCCCTTTTGGGGATAAAGGTGTGAATCTATGTATACATGTATGGTAGTTTATAATTTGAAGGGAAGACTGGATTGATATAAATTAGGTAGTTAGTATGTAATTATTTTTTTCAGATTAACTAATTATTTTATCTATACTAATATTATAAAGAGGAAAAATTTGTTTGTTTGTTTGTTTGTTTGTTTGCATTGAATAGGCTCCGAAACTACTGGACCAATTTTAAAAATTCTTTTGCCGTTAGAAAACTACATTATCACTGAGTGATATAGGCTACTTTTTACCGCGGGAAAATACCAATTCCTACAAGAAAATTAATTTATCGCGGGTGAAGCTGCGGACGGAAGGCTAGTACATTATAAATCAGCATATTAAAAACAAAATAATCAGAATACATGAGAAGATTTGCTTTTAGGTAAGTTTTGTGACTTTTCTAGCATAAAATTTGATCAACACACTGATTTTTTTCCTTCCTCCTTCTTTTCCTCCTTATTTTTTATGGTTTCACTCTTCTGGCATTTCCTGATTGGACCTGGCAACACTGGATAGGCCACCTAAAGGTGAATTTTGGAAGATGACAAAGAGTGGAGTGGCTTTAGTTTAAAGTCGTGGTAGGTAGCTTTAAGCAATGGCAAAGCAGATGGAGGGAGTTTGAATCCGGGCTTGCACCACTGATTTTTTCGGAATAACATTTGAGCTTTTCAGCATATTGTGAGTAAATCTGCATACACCTGAAGCAATTCAATGGTGTTCGTGAAGTTACCAAACCACATGGGGTCGTGCGGGAACCGTAGTTGGGGCCCGATTTTTGAACGCACATGTGTGAAAATACCACTCGAAAGTGGTATAAATTTGTTTATATCTCCAAAACTACAGCTATGATCAAATCTTTGACTAGTTCACAAGATTAATGAGAGCCGTAACTATCTTCTAAGCTACTCGTATTTCAAATTCAGCACAATTTTTCACCACTTTCGAGTGGTATTTTCACACATGTGCTTTCAAAAATCGCGCCCCAGATCTTCTCATTCTGAGAGGATAGGAGGCTTGTGTTCAACAGTAGGACGTATATAGGCTGGAGAGGTTGATGATGTCTAACTAATATTATTGAGTTCAGCGCATCTCTGCCACAAAAGCCTTAAACAAGAAACATGTGCTTTCACTTCTGCAACTAATATTGTGATAGTTATGTCAGGAAATGACCTTATTGGTCATGGGAAGTATTTACTTGTGTGCTGTTTCGCGCATTTGTGTGACTTTTTCTGGTATGAGTTTATAAAAACAACAAACTAGCTGTTGCCCCTGACTTCGTTAGCGAAGAATTCGTTTAGTCATAAACGAGCGCCAGCGGGAACAGTGCAATTTTCCGGGATTAAAAACTACCCTATGTTTTATCTCAAACTATCTTGTTGCTAAATTATTGATAGTATAGTGGAGTATGACTAGGAGTTTTAAACCTTAAAAACCTGTACCTACACATCAGGTAATATTAAACCCCTTCGCTTGCTAAGCATCTGTTAACTTAACATTTGATTTTACTTATCTTTCCAGTGTTTCTTTGCCAAACGCCAAGTTAAACGTTTTCTTTAAACTGTTATTAATATGTCAAGAACTGTAAATTTGGATAACATATGTCTGCAACTGTAACTGATCAGCGTTTGAAGTTCCGTTATTCCCGGCTCCTGCGACGGGCACCGTTTTGCCGCCTCCTGTACCTACCGGAGAAGATTGAAGAAAATTCCCAATGATAACGAATGACCTGACACTATTTAGATTTCCCTTTCGACCTATACGCCGTTAATCATGCTAAACGTGGCCTCAAGGCTTTGTTACCTTAGGCTCTGTCTACCCCGTAAAGGATAAAGACGTGATATATATATGTATGTATGTAATTTGTTTGTTTGTTACCAAATATCGCTTTAGCGGCTGTGCGGAATTAGCTAGGCTCACTTGTAGATATTTACTGGTCTAGCTGCTATTTGCCTTTTGAGTTTGTCTCAAAGTGGGCTAAGGTCGAAATTATATTTCAACTAGCTTTTGCCCGCAACTTCGTCCGCGCAGATATTTTTTAAAAATTAAAAAAAAAAATTTTTTTTATTATAATACAGGTATGTAGGTATTTTACTTCTAATACCTTCAAGAACATGTGTACAAAATTTCATGATGATCGGTTGAGTAGTTTTCGCGTGAAAGCGTAACAAACAAACTTACATTCGTATTTATAATATTAGTAACTAGGAAGTAGGATTACCTAACCCATATACCTAAAAGATACTAAGATATAACCTAAAAAATGAAGATGCACATACTTTGTTATTGTTTTCAATTGAATATAGTCGATAAAATGAGCCGTAGTGGATAGGTATTACAAAGCGCTGGTAGCGCTTTAGAATTGATACATTTAAGACGTGAAAGGGGTCAAAACAAGGATCGGATGAAAGTATACTGAGTTCTGTAAGAATTAAATTTGAGGAACAGAAATATTGGCTCGTGTAACATGGAAACTATTATGGTGAGTATGTATAAACAATACTTATTTCTTACTACGAAATATCGTCGCAGTAAGGCCCAAAGCACAGTTTATGGCGAGTTTTATACGTGACGTTTTAACTTCATCTCTATCTAACATCTGTGGTAAGATAAAGAGGATATCAGACGTGGTCGATTCGACATTAGGTATATAAGGTATTCAAGTAATATGGAAATCGAACACAGAGTAGAATCTCTGCGCTGTTGTCGTTAGTTAACGTAGGTTACTAGTTACTACACTAAGATCAATGTCCGATAGAGGTTCAGGAAGAAAGAGGTACACACGTGTGTGGTCTTGTAGGCTGCGGCTGAGCGGCGCGGGCGGCGTAGGCGCGTGCTCGCCGCCGTACAGCGCGCCGAACTCCTCCGCCGAGGAGCTGGACGCGTTGCTGCACTTGCGGCCCTTGTCCGGGGTGTACTTGCTCTCCCCGCCCGGCAGGAACTTGCCTTCCGACTGGTGCTCCTCCAACAACCCCCCCACCCCTAACAATCCTCCGACGAGGTTCGGCCGCAGCTCCTCCATGATCTTGGAGCCCTGGCCGCAGCCGCCGCTGCTGCTGAAGTTGAGCTGGCGGCTGAAGAAGGCCGGGAAGATGTTGAACTGCTGGGGGTCCGGCAGCGCCGCGAGAGGCGCGGGCTCGCCGGCCCCCGCGCACGCGGCGCTCTTGAACTCCACCGTGCTGTGGCCGGCGCGCGGGCTGAGCGACCAGCGCGGCTCTGCGGCGAGCGCGCTGCGGGCGTCGTGCTGCGTGCCGTCGCCGTCGGCCCGGCCCCGACGCTCACTGACTAACCACATTATAGTGACGTTGCGACTCCGCGCCACACCGCGCCGCGCAAGCACCGAGCCCCGCCACTTTTAATTGTTCGCGACTGCGCGAGAGGCCCTCACGCCGTCGCCCGCGGGCCAGAGCGAAACGACCTGCTCCCATACCCCCATAATCGATGTAAAATCTTTATAGGGATGCTGCCTCTCGTTCGCTCGCGCCGCGCGAGGCCCCGAGCTGGGGGCGGTGGCCGGCCAATGGGACGCCGCGCCGGCGGCCGGGGGCGGGGCCGCCGCGCCGGCACCGCTCCGGGCAGATAGGCTTTTGTTTGTTTTATTGTTCCATGGCTTCTCGTCGATCTTGCGTTTAAAGTTTATGCATTGCACCATGTTTTGTTTCACAAAATACAAAATAGATCGCAGGTTCCGACTCTTCAAGGTAAATAAACGCGGAGCGGAAGAGGGACTCCGCGAATATTAAAAGGAGTGCTTTGTGACAGTGCTGTGTTTGAATGAGGTTAATTCGCCTGTTTCATTAAGACCCGCCCCTCCTTGGTTCATGGCTGATCTCGTGAATGTACTTTCAAGAGACACCATAAGCATTTCGGATCACAATCACGATCGAAGAAATAGCAGCTCACATGTCGACGTGATTAATTTGACACATTCGTGTCATGCAGTACCTATCTTTAACTAACACGACGAAAAAGCAAAAGTAACGGGTCACTTCCCATACAAAGGCAAAGTGACCCGATATTTTTGCTTGTGAGTATATTATGGAAACAATGTGCTAATTTTGAACGTCTAATTCATATGTAATAATACGTTTTTTAGAGCACATCGAACGCCGAAACCGTGTAACGCGTGCTGCAGTCTACATGCTGAAAACTCCCGACGGGGTGTGACGTCAAATTAAATATAACTTTTCAGCCTTCTTTAGATATTTTATTTATACACATATAAATCACTTATAACGCTATGGGAAACTCATGTTGAAAATGAGCTAGTGGTTCATCTGACGGTAAGAACACCACTAACCACGGAGACCCAGACGGTTGCAAATGCTTTTCCAATCTTGAGTACAAAGATAGAATATACCTACCTCATTATTTCACAATCTATTTACTTACTTTTTTCGCGATCGTCTTGTACTTACAAGCTCTTGTTCAACTTGCAACGTACCTATGTATGTTACCTATGTAAGTATGTTTGTCCGGATGGAATCTTGCGACTCAATTTTGAAGCAGATATTTTCAACCGATCGAGCTAAAATTTTGCATATAGTGGAATTCTGGTGACCCAGCCAGGACCGTCTCCGTAGTAGGGAACTCTTCGACGGTTGGTCCGATTGACTTGAAATTTGATACTCATATGGAGGACGGATGATAATGATAGTACCTACAGTCAGCAAAAAAATTAAATTTTAGGTTAGGTTATTTTTAATTAATAACAAATTATTCCCAATAATAACATACTGCATCAACAGACCGCCTTGCTCTCAACAATTGCAAAAGTATCAGATATCAATAAAACCGACGAGTGCATTGATAATATCAACCCTTTGCATATCATTAACAGCGGGTATCAGGTTTTTGATTTTAAACTCCGATATAACATTCGTGGTTTTATAGATTGTTGTGTAGATAAATATGACTAAATGGAATAAAATGAGGCTACTGCATTAACTCCATTCGCAATATCAATATTGAAAACAGAATTGATAGTTTTAGGATCTTTGTGAGTTTGTTCGTCTGTTAGAGCCAAACTGCCAAACTGCTTCGAATCTCGACATCAGTGTCGAATGTACCGAAGAAAAGATTAACGGTACTTACTAAAAAAATTTGGTGAACACAATGCATTTCTGTGACCCTTACACCAAGTGGTCAATCTTCAACTGTTTCTTAGGGTTGTTAACTTTAAACAATTATTTGAATTCTCAGTCACGCTATTGTTGCCATTTATAGATCGCCTTCACAGGACAATATTCAGAACTTCCTTGAATCCTTAAATAAAGTCTTAATTGATCTGTCTGGCTTCCAAAATGTTTCCATAATTGGGGACATCAACATAAATATTATGGATGACCAATTAGATTCTCGAGCAAACTTGTATTTGAACTTCTTAGCATCTCACGGTATGCTCTCGGGTCATAACCATGTAACAAGGGATGCTAGTGAATCCTGCTTAGACCATGTCATCCTCAGAACCAAATGTCCTGCTCAAATAATAGTCATTAATTCGACACTCACGGATCATAAATCAGTTCTCCTTTGCTGGCGATACAGGAGACAGGGTGGTTATAAAGTTAGGTATCGCAATAAGCTTTGTGAGAAAACCTTAGCTGAGGATCTTAATATGACTGACTTCAATGACATCTACAGTATCACAAATCCTACAACCGCGCTTAATCTTTTTATTGAAATTCTACAAAAATTAATTACTAAAAACACTATCAAGTTCACTGTAAAAAGAAGTAAAATTATTGTCAAACCTTGGATCACTCCGGGACTATTGAGATGCATAAGAAATAGAGATAGATTACATAATAAACATAAAAAAGAACCAAATAATGAACTACTTAAAGTCACTTATAAACGTTACAGAAACTTCTGCTGTAATGTACTTCACAAGGTTAAAATACAGTATGAAAAACAAGAAATTTTGAAAGCAGGAAAAGATAATAAACGGTTATGGAATGCGCTTAAAAATATCACAGGCACGGTTAAAGAAAAACATTCGAACCTTGATCTCTTACAAGCTCATGTATCTCCACAAGAATCAGTTGACCGGGTTAACCAGTACTTTGCAAACATAGGGAAAAACTTAGCTGACAATATCTCTTCGAGAATAGCCACACATAACTCTAGCGCCGCAATGACATATCAAATGCATCGTCTTCCGCATTCCATGGTGATGCTGCCGACTGACGAAAGTGAAGTAGAGGCTTTGGTTATGGGTTTAAAAAGCACTTGCTCTGTGGGGTGGGATGGGATTCCGAATTTTATATTAAAAAATCATAAAGAAATTTTTGTGCCCATTCTTACACACATTTTTAACTGTTGTCTGGAAAAAGGAGTATTTCCGGTAGCATTGAAAAAGTCAATTGTCATACCTATATATAAAAACGGCAGCAGGAGTACCCCCAGTAATTATCGTCCTATTTCCATACTGCCATCAGTTTCAAAACTATTAGCACGCATATTAAATAAGAGATTAAGGTCCTATCTGGAAAACTGTAACGTTCTTTCACCAAATCAATATGGTTTTAGATCCGGAAAATCAACCGATGATGCAGTGCTAGAACTCACACAATTTGTAGCTAATAACCTTGACAAGGGCAAAAAGTGTCTTTCAGTGTACTTGGACCTGGCCAAGGCATTTGACACTGTCTCAGTACAAATTCTTTTAAAGAAACTGGAAATGCTTGGGATTAGAGGAAGTTCATATGCAATTTTTAAAGATTATCTTTGTAATAGATGTCAGTGTGTCTCAGTGGGTGAACTCAGGAGTTCTGATCTGCCTATCGATTTTGGTGTTCCACAGGGTAGCATACTGGGTCCTACGCTTTTCCTAATATATATTAATGATCTCTGTCGACTTGATATCACTAACGGTAAAATCATGTCCTATGCTGATGACACAGCTCTGGTATTTACTGAAGACTCATGGGAAAAAGTCTTTGTATCTGCGCAGAGAGGGCTAGATAATGTTATGGCGTGGTTGACTCAAAACCTTCTGACGCTAAATGTAGAAAAAACTAAATATATAACTCATTCCATCAGAGAACCCGGTCTGCCACCTAACACTCTGACCATCACTGCGCATACTTGTATTGACTCAAGAATAAATTGTGGTACGTGTCGTCCAATGGAAAGGACTAAAACAATAAAATACCTTGGTGTGAATATTGACTCGTTCTTGGGTTTTAAATCACATATCGAAGTAGTTAGCAATCGAGTTCGGAAACTTATATATGTATTTAAAAACTTAAGACATGTGGCAGACGACCTGCTGTTAAAAAGAGTTTACCTTGCTCTTTGCCAATCCTTAATAGCCTATTGCATTTCGACTTGGGGGGGCGCACCTAAAACGTCATTGATCACCCTTGAGGTGGCGCAACGTGCTGTCTTAAAGGTGATGCATTTTTTACCTTTCACTTTCCCCACAAAAAATCTGTATTCAATAGCAAAAACTTTAAGTGTAAGGCAACTTTTTATAGTCTCTAATATTATTAGGTATCATAGCGAACATGCTTACGACAATAAGAACGTATCAAGTACTCGTAGACCTCAATACATTGGAATCAGAGACAAATTTAATACTAAATTCATAAAATCTTTTATAATTTCTAATGGCCCATTTATATACAACAATATTAACAAAATACTAAATATCTACCCGATGTCTAAAATTGAGTGCAAAAAGGCTGTTACTGCTTGGCTACTAAATAAGAGTTATGACGAAACAGAAGCCCTTCTAAAAAGTATAAGTTAAACACACACACACACACACACACACACACACACACACACACACACACACAAACATACGCACGCACTGTGTATAAATAAGGTGCATGTTATTGTATTGTAATTTAGTCTAGGTCTTAGTGTTGTCTAACTAGTTTGTATCATGCATGTACCTTTTCTGTTCTTAAAACATCGTGCATTTTTAGGGGGAGGAGCGCTGCTTATCCTATAGCACAGGTTTTTACCTATTTAGGGAGCAGAGTTCAAGTGAAAGATACTTTTGTAAAGATGTTTTTTGAGAAATAAATATTATTATTATTATTATTATTATAATAGTGCATTGGAATAAATTCAAAAATGGGGGAAATTCGAAACTCGTGGATATGCACTAAACGGGGAACAATTACATAATCTAGCTGCGCTTACCTAGAAGCTCCAATGTCTTTGGCTTCTAGATAAGCGTTGCCAGATTGTGGAATTGTTCCCCGTTTAGTGGATATCCATGATTTTCCAAATCCCCCCAATTTCGAACTTACCCCAATGGAAACCTATTATGGAATTCCTTCTTCTAATAATAAGTATCCGGATGACCGAGCATTGCTCTGTTTTTATTTTTTGGTCGTTTTCTAAAAATGAAACCCAAGCTGGATCGATCATTCGCCCCCGAAACCTCCTGTATACCATATTTCATGAAAATCGTTGCAGCCGTTTCCGAGGTTCAGATCATATACATATATAGAATTGCTCGTTTAAAGGTATTAGATAGACAGATAGATATTATAATAATGATTTTAGTGCAGACGTGGGGTCCATAGATTGTTATTAATAGTTCGATTCACAGTAAGTTCATATTTCTAAACTAACAACTACTAAAATTAGACAACATAGAAATATTTGAAAAGCAACGATGTAGTTGGAATCGTACTTTCCTATTAATTCGTAATGCATGCTTCACTTCTACACCACCCCTGCAAGGCAAAAAGGGGTTATTAGGTTATAAATAAGCAAGACTTTATATTCCTTATTTAACTGGTTAGCCGTGTAAATAAAAACGAAATCGGGAAGTAAAATTTGCCGTACAAAAACATACCAGTCTAGTTCATTAGGTATATTCGAAACTGTCAGTGTATTAATCCAGCAATTTTCCAAAGATACTGAAATACAACCCAAGACTGGTAGTGTCTCAACTCAAAGTCGGCAGAACCATCGTGTCGATCGATGGGGCTATAATATCCCAAAAATTGAATTGAAAATTGATATTGAAGTATCTATAGTCGAGTCTCGAGAGTAATCAAAACGGGTTGGTTTCTATGTTACTCGGTAAAGAAACCGACCCGCGACCCGAACTTTAGTCGTATCAATTTTAAAATACACTGAGCGGCTCAAGATTTGGCCATACAAAGTTACCTGTATTGCATACATGTATAATATATGTATAATACATACATAAATCACGTCTTTATCCCTTACGGACAGAACCTAAGGTAACAATACCTAAAGGCCACGTTTAGCATGATTATGGGCGTATAGGTGGAAGGGGGAATCACAATAGTGATGGGTTGCTAGCCGCACCGCCTATAACATGATTCCTAAGATTTTCGCCCATTCCCTCAATCGGCTTTTACCATCTGCGCGGGAAGAAAAGCGACTGGTACATTCTATGATTTTTCTTTACTCCCAGACTAGCATGGAAGATATGAGTATATAAGTTATAGATATAATGTGTCTTAAAACTAATTTGGGACAAGGGAGAACAATCTCAGCTCATAATTTACTTGCAGCACACGCCTTAAGGCGTTCACTGCACTGTCATACGCTTGACGTTTTCAAGTGCCAAAAACGCACATGTGTGTGGCGCTACTGGCACGGGAAGAAATTCACATGATACATAAATGATAAATATATTATGTATTGTGAGATCTCACAATGTCTGACTGCTGACGCAACGCCCACAGAGAAGTCTTCGTAGGCTTCGTAGCGCAAGCGCAGCTACGGAGCTACGGAGTCGTAGCATTCTCGTAGCCATTTTGTAGCTGGAATATACTCGAGTTTTACTTTTATTGTAATTACATACCGTCACGCCTCTTTCCCGTAGGGGTAGGCAGAGACTACCTTGTTCGAATTGTTTGTTCGTAGATTGAACTTTTACATGTTAAAAAAATGGACGATTCGTGCCGTCTGTATGCATGCAGTTGGGTTATGTTGAAGTAATTTTGAGCATTTTAGTACTTTGTCGCAATATACTTCGACTGTTTCACATGTTTGGTGCCAATTTAAAGATAAAAATGTTTTTTTTCATTTAAAATAATAAGGTTCTAAGTATGCTAGATATTTTCATGTAACTGTACACTAAGATCTTTTAAACTACATACATACATACATATTTACATAAATCACGTCTAACCCGGGGTAGACAGAGCCTAAGGTAACAAGATCCAAAGACCACCCTTAGCGTTATTGTGGGTGAATGGATGCTAAGGGGAATCAAAATAGTGATGGGTTGCTAGCAACATCGCCTATAACATGATTGCTAAGATAAAACTTTCTTTCTTTTAAACTATACAACGGATTTTATTGCAGTTTTCATCAATAGATAAAATGGTTCAAGAGGTAAGTTTAATCGACGTATAGTTTAACAACCTGTGCAAAGCTGGGGTAGGTCGCTAGTAAAGTATATACTAACAATCATAGCCATAGTAGGCATACCTATCTGATGTAACTGAAGTAAAATGAAATGATGTACACAGACACACTTAAGCAAACACTAGCGACTTTTTTATGATTTGTTTTTAAATTTAGGATTGTATTTTTTTATATTTTGTTATGCAAGAATTGACATTAGGGTTAAAAGTGATTTTAAACAAGAAACATCGTTTTCTTCACACCATACCTATCTGATATATCTGAAGTACAAATGAAATGATGTACTATTTAGTGTACAACAAAACACTAAATTTACAGATAACAGGATAAACTGATATTAAAAGGCTAACTTATCCTTTAAGGGGATCTCTTCCAGTTAACCTACGAACGATTGACAGATATGATCGATGACGGACCATGATAAACTGTTAAGTGTGATGGTTGTGTTGTGGCAGACAGTGTCGGTCTGATGTTTCATGAGGAAGCAGTTTAACATCCTGTGTACAGAATTCGTTGAAGGTACATGAAGTTTTCAAGTAAAGGAATGGGAATGTCTTAGAACTTTATTAGCAGTTTTAATTGACTGCGCGCTTCTTGCAGGGCGAGTTCGGCTTCAGTTCGGGTGCTATTTACGAGCGTGGGTGGAACTTTCAGCTCATTTGATGGTTAAATTACTATAGTTAAGAAAATATTCGTAAGTGTGAGTTACGTCAGGTTACTTTAACAATTTGGAGAGGAGGTCCGGCTTGGGTGGCTGGGCCGGCCAGCGGGTGCCGTGGTTCACGATATGCTCCCATAGCACCCGCTGTCTGGCAGTCGAGGGAATACCGGCGGTATTTTAATCGGTATGCCTCCTCCATTCCTTCACTCCCATATAGGAGGGAAAGGAATGGAGGAGAGTCCCATACACCCGCCGTGTCGTCCCAACGGCCCGGTGGATAGTGCGTAACAGCATTTTTCCTCCGAATAAAAAAAAAGTTACTTTAACAATAAAATGAACAACCTTCCAATGTTTCCATGGCTGATGGAAAAAACATAGAATGTACCAGTTGCTTCTCTTCCTGCGCAGATGGTAAAAGCCCATCTAGGGAATGGGCATAGGAATCATGACTTTTATAGGCGATACGGCTAGCAACCCATCACTATTTGATTCCGCTTTCTACCTATACGCCCACAGTGTCTTGCTAAACGTGGCTTGCATGTCTTGTTATCTAGGCTCCGTCTACCCCGTAAGGGATGAAGACGTGATTTGTGTATGTATGTATTTTACTTACATGCTTAGTGGATGACCAATTAGGGAGGCCGCTTAGAACTACCACAAAAATGCAAGTCTGGCAAATTTTAATCCTATAACTACAGTTACTTCCATGCTGGTCTGGGAGCAAAGAAAAAACATAGAATGTACCAGTTGCTTCTCTTCCCGCGCAGATGGTAAAAGCCCATCGAGGGAATGGGCGAAAATCATAGGAATCATGTTATAGGCGATGCGGCTAGCTACCCATCACTATTTTGATTCCACTTTCCACCTCTATACGCCCTCAGTGTCTTGCTAATCGTGGCCTGTAGGTCTTGTTACCTTAGACTCTGTCTACCCCGTAAGGGATAAAGACGTGATTTGTGTTTGTATGTGTATGTATGTATAACTACAGTGTAAAGACTGACCCGTGAGAAACCATAGTATCGAGCGGCGAGAAAAAGTTGATGGAGCCAAATAATTGCGCCGAATTTCAAAAATTGTGGCAAATTGAGTCATCAGCGAGCACAAGCGGACTTTATTTTGACCATGTGCGGCCCCGCCCCTCCCTTTGTCGGGCGTCAATGCAATAATGTCGCAGGCCGGGGCGACAAATTACAGGTCTCTCATCTGTCAGAATTGGGGCCACGTGGTTCAGGTTTTTTTGTGTGATTAGGGGTAAACCAGGCGGTTCCTTGATGGAAAGCAATCACCGCCGCCAATGGACTCTCATAACATCGAAGCCTTTGTTGCCGGCCTTTTAAGAAAAGAATAAGATTGACTAATCACACTAACAAAACAATAAACTTAGTTTAGTTTAGTTAGTTTTTCTTGTATATTTTGTTATTAAACAATCATTGCAAATTCTAGTTCATAACTTAAATAAACATAAAAAAAGAATTAGAATCTCCTCCTATTTTTGAAGTCTGTAAAAAGACTCTATGCTGGCGTACATTCCTAGGCACCTATAGACTCTTTATAAGAAAAATATTGTTTGTCTTGCTCCGGCAAACTCAAATGTCAAAGTAACAGATAAAGACAAACGAATGTTAAGTTAACAGCTGTAACAAAACAACCATTTACGAATTACCAAGGCTCTCAGCACCCACGCACAGTGCCTCTATTTTTGTTCTTAATTTTTAAAACGTTTTCTATTTTCCTAATACGTATAGTCAATCGGAAAATTGTATGGTCATGTTCTTCTATTATGCGGTCACTAGCAACCAACTGATACCCGACGACAGTCGAAACCTGACATTAAATATAACCTAACTTAAAAAAAATATTCTAGATACAAGCTTTTTTTCTGACTGTACTTGTTGTAGACTGTACTTACATTGTCATTCGTCCTACACATGTGAATCAAATTTCAAGTCAAACGGACTAACCGTTGAAGAGTTCCCTACTGCGGAGACGATTCTGGCCGGGCACTAGAACTCCACTACCAAATCATTGTATTGTCATCTGACTTACACAAGTATGCAGAAATTCAGCTCAATCGGATGAAGATATCTGCTTCAAAATTAAGTCGCAAGATTCCTCCCGCACAAACATACATACATACATATCAAGTTAATATAAAGCTTGTAAAAAGCGCAATGTACAGGTATAAAAGACTTTCCTCCTTTCTCACCTATTACTTTTCAAATTTCCTCTAAATATCAATAATTTGTCGCCAATTATCAGTGCATGAAATACCATTTTATATCCCAGTGATCGTGAAATATATTGAAATTGCAGTAGCCATCGGCTTCCTGCCGCGGACCGGGGTTCCGGCCCCCGGACTTGGGAGATACAGCCATACATGCCAATGTATCTATAAGTATCAATAGATCATGTTGATTTTGTAGACGAACGGGGGATGTGGGTGGGCGAAGATAGATTTACTGGAATAGTGGTTTCACGACTTGGCTAATAACACGCGCGATCGGTTGGCGTGACGAGAGTTTTCACTGTTCATTGCGTGTGATGCCAGCTCATTACTGTACGGCGTTCGTCGCAGTCGCGTAATGTACAAGAAAAAAGCAAAAAACACACCGCGTCACATGTGCTTTGCTTGTCAATTTGGGCCATAGCTTTACTTTTCGGATTTTTCTACGTGTACTAATTTTCAGTGTCGTTTATAAATGTAATTAAATTGCTAAACGTGGTCCTTAGGTCTTGTCACTTTAGGCTCTGTCTACCCCGTAAGGGATAAAGACGTGATTTATGTATGTATGTATTTCTAACGGTGAAACCGTAAAAGTAAAAATAAAAATCAAGAAGTAAAAATTCTTGATTCATTTGATAGTACCTACCTATTTGAAAAACAGCGCCTTCTATCGTCCTGGTGAGCAGTAGATGTTCCACGGGAGTTTGTAATTGTGTCGGACAGACACATCATTCAAACAGATGACGCATGGCGACACTAATTCGCATAGTAACATGGTCACGTGACAGCTAGTAACAGATACCCACCTGCTATGGGTGGTGTAGGGGTATGGCACGCGTCACAGAATGACGAGGATCCGGGTTCGATTCCCGGCTATAGCTTTACTTTTTGGATTTTTCTATGTGTTCTAATTTTCAGTTTCGTTTAGAAAATTAATTTGGATATTGTGTAACATGTTATGAATAGCTACGTCACTGTATTATCTACAATCTACTAACTGGACCTCTGTTTGTAGGTTCTGTGTCTGGGCCGAAGAAATGGAAACTTTTTCGTCATTAACTTTGCTCGTAGATCCTTTGTGTGAACCTTATCGGGACTTGCTATCAACTAATTTGATGTAGTAATGACACAAGCAAGGAGGTAGTTGTTGATATTGTGTTAGTTAAAACTCGACCCACCCACGACGATCTATTTATGAATGTATAAACAGAAACTAAATCTGACAGGGTGTCTGATACCATCTATTATTAGTATTTAGAATAGAATAGAATACCTAAGCAAAGATGGTATAATTTTCATTTATCACAAAATGAAAATACAGGCTCTAAGTCACAACATATTCACAACAGATTTCTCCGCCGCGTCTGCCTGTCAGATCTTCACGGATAGTGTTTCACAAAGACCGTTTAGGTGTATAATTTGTTAAGGTTTTGTGTAACTTGGTTGAGATATAACGATAATTGTTGGAAATGTCGGGAAAAGTCAAGCAGCTTGATATACAAGTTTTAATTCTGCGCGGACCAGGTCGCGGGCAACAGCTAGCCTATTATATTCTCAAAGCATTTATTTGAGTTGTCAGCATTTCAGTATACGGTATTCAACTGTTCTCCTTTTACCTAGTAGCAAGGAGGTTCGGGGGGAGGGAGCAGGGAGGCGCGAGGGGCAGGGTAATTGCCTGAGATGATGTTTAATAAGTTTTTAATGGCTGCGACGATGCGGACCCACCGTTTATCTGATACCTAGACACCTACCAAACAACTAAGAGCTGCCACCCCCGTCCCAGCTTCCGATCCTAAGGCGACGGCGGAACACCATCAAACAATATTAGAGGCCAACTTAAAATGGTGTCGCGATATTTGTCTGTAGTTCTCCGCAACGCTTAAATTTTACTTTAAAATGCACCCTTTGCCCTTTGAAGCTTAACTTTTCATGTTGTCGAGCCTGATGGCGAAATAAATAGCGAATGTTGGCAGCGTCCAGAAACAATTCATCAGATAAAACATGGAAAACAAAAAATATGACTTATGTTTTGTCATTGGAGTCAGAAGTATCAACTCTTCGTATTTGGGTAGGTATACCTTACGCCATAGTGCCATAAAAAATACACGAACGAAAAAAACCTTTTTTTAAAGTCTGTTATTAATTAAAATATTGTTTATGAACGAATTGAATCGTTTGACATATCAATTAAAATATTTAACATATTACTCCTCCAAACAGTTTGTCGGGATCAAAATACCTTTAGACCCGGGCAGGGCGCTCCCTTCCCAGGATCCCTTCACCTGCCCGGACGGAACCATGTGTTAACCCCTTAAAAGCCCTTTTCGGTCCCACGAATCGTTTGACGGCTAATTTTATAATTCATCCTTTTTGGACCATTTTCCGAAATTAATAATTTATATGACGTCCCTGATTCGTTCAGGTTAAGAGATAATTAATTATTTGCGATGAAGCGTATTTTATTCCTCGATTTAACGGGCCAATTAATGTACATAGTAGAGGGGTCCCGCCCAATAATTTGGCTCTTTGTTGGTGGTACAATGGATGTTACAACTAACTATTATGCTAATTGTGGTTTTGTTTTGTTGCTTCCAAGTGGGTGTCGGAAGGAGGTGGTGAATGCGCGCGTCGATTGTTTGCAATAATATTTTGACAGGGAAATGCGAGGGCCCCGAATTACCTTTGCCGCCACGCGCCGCTTTTTAGCTGGGATTTGAAACGGTTAACTTTTTTACTGGATGCACGTGGCGTGGGTTTTTTTCGAAGTGGGCGTTAGTAGTTTTTGTGTAAAATAATTGATGTGTGAGATTAAACGCTCGAGTAGGTATTTATTGTCGTAGTTCGGGAGATGTTACTAGAATTTAATTACACCGTGTCATAGTTATGAAGTAATTTTCGGATTGGATCGGTTAAAAAAAATATTTATTATAAAGTAAAAAAGATTGTATGTATCTAAACAGAACACTGTCCGTTTCTTGATAGTTAAAATAAAAACATGACTAATAAATTTATTGGCATAAAATTTAGCCGAGAAACCATAAGATCATAATAATTATTAATAGCTAATATAAGCCTAGCTAGTTGTATTCATTAATTAGACATAAATTGAGATGAATTCCCTAAAACTCTATAGCAATATATCAAAAGCTACATAAGTCCTAAAAAGGATTATCAAATTAATAACGAGGTTGTAACTAAAAGGTGGTTTCTAGATATCAGCTCAAAGTACGTGTGTAACTTAGTTTGTCATCATATCTCTCAAACCTCGATCCGAATGTTTGCTCTGCTGTTTTCGTTCCGGTGTTTCATGTGGGGACAGTCAATGGGAAAAGCGTTAGAAATTAGTATCGTGTGTATGTTTGTATAATCCTTTATCTATTAAAGATCTTAAAGCACTAGGAAGTAAGCAGGACACTAGAGTTAAACAAGCAAATGTTATGATCGTTATTGATCGTAAATGTTGGTTATTGCGTGCTGTGATAAATTCTAATAACGATCAATTTTATTCCATGCAGGTGATAAAGAAAAGTCTAAAGCAAAAACTAGTTATTAACAAGCTACTTAGGCACGTCACTAGTGATCAACAAAGTTCTATTTTTTTCCTCGTCAATCCTGCGCTTGCATCACTAACAAACATTGCTTAAACTTTTATAGAAAACACAAAGAAATCTAAAACTAGCGGTAACACCGAAACGTAAAACAACATCCTTGTCAAAAGACTTTGTCAGCAAACAAAATGTTCACTTAACTCGCAGCCTGTACCGCTGCGACGTCAAACGAACGCGGGAAACTTAAAAGCTCACCAATTAGGGACTAAAAGCACCTTCGGGCCCTGCCTGCGCGGTTTCCTTCCTTCATCAATTTTGTACACCGCTCTCCGTTGAAAACTTTCTGCAGAGAAAAATACGATAAAAGTTCCGAGCGGGGATAGCTTATGTTTTTTTTTTCAAGGTTGGGGTCGATTTGATTATGGAGGAAATGGGTTTTTGTTTTTAAAATTAGTAGGAGAACCCGAGGTCTTGATTAGTTTCACCTGAAGCGCGTTCTAAGGAAGCTTGATACGGGGCTCATATTGAAGCGGATGACGTATATTTACGTTCAAATGTATGACCGCGTGGCAATTTTTTAAGGCACATTATAAAAAGCCCATCGAGGGAATGGGCGAAAATAATAGGAATCATGTTAAAGGCGATGAGGCTAGCAACCCATCACTATTTTGATTCTATTTTCCACCTATACGCCCACAATCTTGCTAAATGTGGCCAGGTACCTGCTACCTTAGGCTCTGTCTACCCCGTAAGGGATAAAGACGTGATTTGTGTATGTATGGCTCAGATTAGCACAACTCATCAAAGAAAGAAAGAAAGAAGACATTTATTCCTTTTGGCAAGACACACAAATATCAAAGAACTCATTATCTTCATAATCGTTGCAAGGCGACGGTTGAATAAAATTAAAATTATGTAGATAGGCTAATGTCATCCAATAAAAATACAAGTCCATAGTGCTCCAAATACACGTTTTCATTACTTATTAAAAGCTTATTTAAAAAAAATGATAAACATAAGGTACTTTTCTTTCAGCCTTAGATTTATGTCCTACACACACCATTATTCGTTATTCACAGGATGGTGAGTAGCGCGCCGTTTTTCGGCATTTTTCAGTCTTTTCCAACATTTTATGCGAGGGTTTTTAGATTTTTTTGCATGCTGTCAACCACTTTACTGGCTACTTAGGTTCGGTAATGTTTCCATTTTCGAGTATCTAGACAAACTCATTTGAAAAAAGAATGAATAACTGCAACAGTTATTTCAGCCAGAGGAGGCTACACTCGATGCCATTGAAGTTACTTTATTTTTTATCAAAATGAGTAATTTCCGAAAAATCTAAATGAATCAATAGTGCTCTTTTTCTTCCAAAAGGGCTTATAAATAGATAGATAATAAACTTTTGACATGACAAGCATGTTATGAGAAACAAGTACAGTCAGTGTCAAATAGTTCGTGACACCCAAAGTGGCCAAAAAGTTAGCAACACGACTTTATGCTGTAACAATGACGTGTTGTGAACTATTTGACGCTGACTGTACCTATACAAGTTACAATATGAAGAGGAAATTGCAATGGCACGGCCGCAAAAAGTGCCGGCATTGCTGCCACATCGCAGATATTCTACCGGTACCACCATTGTGCGTGTTGACACATACATACATAAATCACGTCTTTATCCCTTACGGGGTAGACAGAGCCCAAGGTAACAAGACCCAAAGACCACGTTTAGCATGATTGTGGGCGTATGGATGGAAAGGGGAATCGAAATAGTGATGGGTTGCAAGCCACATCGCCTATAACGTGATTCCTAAGATTTTGGCCCATTCCCTCGATGGGATTTTACCATCTGCGCGGGAAGAGAAGCAACTAGTACATTCTATGTTTTTTCTTTGCTCCCAGCCCAGCATGGAAGGACACATACAGTCACATGTCATATTAATGTTTCTCGAGAATATCAAAAAATATATTTATATTTTGTGCGAACACATCATGTGTGTAAAACTGTCTAATGAAAGCGCATGTTTAATGATGGTGTGGGGATAAATCTGCAAAATAGCGATTAATTTTGGTAGCATTTTTTTTTCTTTTTTTGTAGATTATAACTATATTGACCAGTGATATTATTATAATCATGGTTTAGTACTAAGAGATGGGTTGACGGATTAACAACGTGCGTTCCTTTTTGATATTGCCTAACCTATCTGACCTTTGACGACGGATAGCCTAGTGTTTAGTGACCCTGACTATGAAGCTAGAGGTCCTGGGTTCGAATCCCGGTAGAGGCAGACAGTTGCATACAACTTCATCCATCATAATGAACACGAATGTTTGTGCCCGAGTCATGGATGTTGTATGTATTTAAGCATGTATTTATCTACATTATATAAGAATGTTTATCCGTTGCCTGGTACCCACAGTACAATCTTTGCTTAGTTTGGCGCTGGGTCAATTGGTGTAATTTGTCCCAAGATATTTATATATTCATTTATAATTTATTTATCTATTGCACGCATCTTCGAGTGGACTTTAGGACTTTAAACTTTCTCGAGATAAAAAAGAGCCTGTAACAGTGACTATATAAATTTATATTAGTAGGATACAGCACCCCCAAGCAACCACACAAAGAAACAAACAAAGATTACGTGTTCGTTAAGTACATATATAAATGCCGATGTGGACCTCCACAAACGACGCCTAAATCAAGTAATCATCGCATGCAGCCTCTAATGTACGCGTACTTAATTCGTCTCTTTACTACATAGTATAAAACAAAGTCGCTTTCTCTGTCCCTATGTCCCTATGTCCCTATGTTTGCTTATATCTTCAAAACTACACAACGGATTTTGATGCGTTTTGTTTTAATAGATAGAGTGATTCAAGAGGGTTTTATGTACATAATTCTACGCAGACGAAGTCGCGGGCAGAAGCTAGTGATAAATAAATCCGAAGCCAAATACCTATACAGCCAAGGCAATCCTTAAACTTTGCCATTAAGTCGTTATCTACCACACATTTTTCGTCCATCACGTTGTTTTTCGACTAAAAGAAAGCGAATCTGAGAGCCACAAGCAAACCTTAATAACTTTCCGACATGAAAGTTTAAAAGTGATCCGAGTCCCCCCTCCCACCCCGTCACAGGAGGGGGGGTTGCCTAGCAACGCCTCCCATTCGCCTACGCCGCAAATCTCCGCTTGATACGGAAAACCGAAAATTTATTGTTTCTAACACAGATTTTTGTCGGTCATAAAAATGTTACGGCTTTTGTGATGCCTGTGTGAGGTATTAGACTTTCTGTTTCGTTGATTGGCGGATTCGGAAATGGAATATTGACAATGAAAAACATACTTGAACAAGCTTTGTATCCTGACATGTACCTATTGTTTCCAAGACTTTTTTATTTGATTTTATCTATACATATAATAAAATCGTTGAGACCAAAAAATCTGTACATTGAAGATTTAAAAAAAAAAACCGACCAGGGTGACTTAAAATCGGTAACTGAACATATTAAAACCATTTTTTAAATTTTTGTTTGTTTGTTTGTTTGTTTGTTTGACTGAGCATCACGTAAAAACTACTGAACGGATATTAATGAAATGTTCACAAATCGATTCCAATAAATTCAGAATAGGATATAGGCTACAGAAATTGTGGAAAATTTTGGAAAAAGGGGGTGAAAAGGGGGGTTAAAGTTTGTATGAAAAAAGAAAATTAGATTGTTCTAGAATCATGAAACTCAGAATAAATACTTAGTAATAAAAATAAAGAAATACCTGTTTTAGCATTTTTTTTTAATCTCATCCAGAGGCGCAAAAAAGAGGGTTTTGTGTTTAAAATTAATTAACTTCATACACCTATACAATAAAAACCAATGAAGCGTAACCTTTTGAAATTGCTAAATAATACTTCCAATTTAATACAGGTAAATATAATTTCTCAGTTTTCTTGAAATTTGATTTTTGAGGTGATTACGCACAAAATAGCGGAACTCAAGAAAATCAGCTTCCTTGGTATAAGTAGTTGGTAATAGTTACAAACAAAATAATACTACGAAGAAAATAGATAGATACAAATGTACATAAGACATAATAGCCGGAAAAGCGTGTCAATTTTGAAAAAACATTAATATAATAATTACATGCTGTACAGGCATTTTTTGAACGAAGAGTTTTTTGTCGATCCTAAATCAACCTAAATTGGCGTCCTAAATTGTGTTCTTTACCTAACACCTAAAGTTCAATATGCAATACCGTTACTTTCGTTTTTATTTATTGCGCCATTATTAACAACGTGTTCGGTTTTTGAACGCACTCTTATTTGAAAACCTGATATTAATATGAGGGCGGCGTGAAACGCTTGGCTGTGTGTTCTTGGTACCTTTGCCTATAAAAAGCAAAATCAAAGGGCGCGTTTACGCCTGCGCTACGAACATGTCAGAATTTTATTGTGAAAAGTTGGTGCTTTTAGTATAAATCTGACAGCGAGCGAACCTAAACTGAATCGCATTAAGACATCATGGCAACTATGGCAAGGCCCCTGTAGGTAATTAATTTGTAGAATGATAATAATAATCTGTAATTACGTAAATAAATAAACCAAGAAAATAAATTAAAAAAGCTTCTGCTAGAAAAAATTGAGTCGCAAAATATTAATTAAAACGGATTAGTAAATGAATTGTTAGTTGTAAGGTAAAAACAGGTATTACAACACAGTACAGGCAAAACATTTATGTATTATTTGGTTAGAATAGATTTAATTTTTTAAATTAATCAGGGTACAAATATCGTTAAAGTGAGCGCAGTATTCGCCAATAAGCGTCATAGTTTGGCGAAATTAATAGTGATGTAATTAAAACTGTACTTAGCTTTTTTGAATAAAGAAACTATAAACAAAACTATAAATAAAACTATTTGTAAAATAAAGTATAAATAAATGTGATGAGTCATTAACCAGTTTGCACTTGATTTTTTTTCAAGATTCCGTGTCGCAAATTATTATTTTCATGACGTAATTCTAAAAGTATAGTTTCGTACATACTTTCAGTGGTTCATGTGACGAAGTTAATAGTCATAATAATAATAATTTTGATATCGAGAAAAGCCGTAAGTATCACAAAAACACACGCGGACGAAGTCGCGGGCAACAGCTAGTACATAATAAAGGTTTGGTTGGAATGTATATTGATGTATTATTATTCAGAACTTAAAAGCACTATTGAGTGTAAACATACAAAAGGAATGGAATTGGCGGCACAGGCAAGTCCAAATAAGAAGGGTTCAGTACTAACTCTTCCATGCTGGTCAGTGGTCTGGGAGTAAAGAAAAAACATAGAATGTACCAGTTGCTTCGCTACCCGCGCAGATGGTAAAAGCCCACCGAGGAAATGGGCGAAAATAATAGGAATCATGTTATAGGCGATGAGGCTAGCCACCCATCACTATTTTGATTCCATTTTCCACCTATACGCCCGCAATCTTGCTAAATGGGGCCTATAGGTACCTGTTACCGCTCTGTCTACCCCGTAAGGGATAAAGACGTGATCTGTGTATATGTCTTAATTCGGCAGTCATCCATCAGAACTCATTCTTTAAACACTTCACTCGAAATTTACCATCAGTTCTTAAACGCAGTTAATACGACGTCATTTGCGTGAAGCGAAACAAAAAGGCAAAGCGGGAAGATAATTAGCATGCAAATGTAAGAAAACGACCATTAGACAAGCCTTTAGGACGCAGTACGCAGCTCCGGCCGTATTGATCATGCGAACCTCACACGGTTACATACGCCCGTCTCTTTTTAACTCCCTCACAACATCACTATTAAACATAGACGCTTCCATACCAAAAAGTCATCTCTCACCTCCCTCACCAACCCACAACGAACTCTACGTCCTTAAACGTAAGACGCAATCCCTAATGTTACTGTTCTTGGATTCCGACGTACAGTTACGAGACACTAGGGTTGTTGTGCTAGCAAATTCCATGTACATTCTTAAAGGAATAAAGATCTATTTCACGTCTGAGTTTTTAGAAACTGGATTCTATTGCGATAATTGAGGGAACATTGTCGATGGATGGTGGAGTGGCTCGAGAGGAGCGCTTTAAGTTGTTGACAAGCCGTAGCTTGTACATAAAGGAGGTAAATTGTTCATGAAAAATGAAAACTATTTTGTTCGTACTTTTTTAAAATAGAGAATTATTAAAGAAATTTAATGAAAAGCTTTCTAATAATAATGCTTTATGCTAACTTAAGGGCTGCGTCAATTTTAAAGTGTGCGCAAATCTGGTCGAATGACCGCTTTATACAAACTGCTCGACACTGTGAATCGGTAAACATTGATAAAATCAATGGTACGGTCAACTAAGCGTATTTTCATATATTTTGCCTAATCGTAGTTTCGTTATAAGCAGTAGGCTTATTGTCTAACTCGCTCGCAATCGCCATCGTGTTCGTTTAGACAGTTCATGTATGGGCTGACAATTGGCATCGGAATCAACTAGCTGTCACATTCATACAAGAACTGTCAAAATGAACACGATGCTCACTCACTTGCTTAATCCTGTTTGTTTCATGTTAGTTAGTTTTACTTGTAGTGCTGTCGCATGCCTGTTACTGGAGCATGAACATGGATTATAACTTGTAATTTTGTAAATATTTATATTTTGTTTATGTACTGTTCGCATGTCTAAATAAATGAATACATACATACATACATATACCATGTCTTTATCCCTTACGGGGTAGACAGAGCCTAAGGTAACAAAACCATAAGGCCACGTTTAGCATGATTAAGGGCGTATAGCTGGAAAGGGAAATCAAAATAGTGATGGGTTCCTAGCCGCAACGCCTATAACAGGATTCCTAAGACTTTCGTCCATTCCCTCGATGGGTTTTTACCATATGTGCGAGAAGAGAAGCAGATGGTAAATTCTATGTTTTTTTTACTCCCAGACCAGCATATAAGAAATAAACGTTTCTAATAAAAAAATTAAGACTTGTTAATTTTCTCAGCTAGCCGAATATTTAATTCGAGCGTTAACTTTGTAGCATTACACGTTAAAGAGGAAGTTATTTTCACGAGTGATTGATAAATGGGCCAGGCTTCCTCTAAAGAAGGTGTTTACCATCTGCGCGGGACGAGAAACAACCGGTACATTCTATGTTTTTCTTTTGCTCCCAGACCAGCATGGAAGTAGTGTATAGATCTAATAAATTATTACGTAAATGGAAAAACAAAACCTAAGTACCTATAATGTTTAATTTGATGTAAAGTTATTTTTCCTACATTCGCTCTCTGTATATAGTAGGTATCTGACGTAGAATAAATTCAATTTATTCTTTATCACGCGTGTCTGCATTGAAATTACGTATTGGAGGATTTGGAGGTAATTCCATTTTTTGCATGTTACTTCGATGCCATGTTGTAAGTATTGAATTAATTTAAGGATTGATATTTATATTTAAGGAGCTGAGATTCGGTATGAAGGAGCTGTTGTTACGTGTGTTTAGTTTGTTAAAATATTAATCTACACTTTTACCTAAACCTGAGACCTCATACATCTAAAATATGTTAACCTATTTCAATCTCTAACTAGTTAACATAACTAATATTTTTAACACAACTATTATAATTTGTAATTATAATTACCTCGACGCTTCGGTCGTGGTCACGAGAACACTAATAAAACAATGTCTACCTAACAATACTTGGCTTAAACTTACTTAGTTTGTAATTTGTTAAAATTGTAGATCAAAGACGATGAAAATTACTATGGATGTATGAAATATGTAACTATCATTTGCGTTAAAATAATTTCGAAAATAGTAGAGTGTCGGTGTCGGGACTGCATCGTGAATATGGTTTTAGTTTATTTAAAACTAAAGAAGAATTTTCTATTCTAATGAAACAAATCAGAATAATGACTTCATTTCGTTTTCAACTTGCAACGCCATCTTTATCAGGGTGAACGAACTAATATCACCTTAAGATGCCATGCGCAGATCACCATTCATCAATCCAGCTATTTTAGTCTCTACTGCTTTATCATAAAGCTTGGATTCAAGAAGCTTGCTCGCGCTTGCGCCTTGCGATCGATTACTTGTGTCACCCTCAGGTTGACAGATGTGTGTTGTGGAACTATTTACAGATTATTTAAAGGAAACAAATGAGTGTTTAATTCGAAACAAATGAAGACTGAAGGTAAGCTTACTCTTATAACTAAAGGATTCACGTTACTCCACTGTTCCTACAAAATCTGCTCTATTGCAGTGTTTTAATTGTTTTGGTGTTTTAGGTTAGAAGTTGAATCTTACACCTCTCGTAGTTTTATGAAAATTTGCCCTAATTTGTCCAATAACTGGGTGCAATGCCTTTTTACAAGCACAACAAGTACACAAGCCACAACAAGCTTAATACAAGCTTTTTTTTGGATTAATTTCCTTAATAATTTAGAGCCGGTAACACTGGATATGATAGAGCCCAATTTACTGAGAAAATACAGGGTATTTGTGTGAAAATAACTGAATTATTTTATTTCAAATTTAACAAATGATATTACAGCTACATAGTTGCTATTCTATTCCTTGAAATCGATTAACTCTGTTTACTATAAGCGAAAGTATTTCCACAGAGGATTTAACCCAATTGTTTTAGATCATCGCTTACATTAGGTTAGATTAGTTTCACAACTTTTTCACAAAATAAATATTGAACACATAATACCTACGGTGTGCCAAATAACGAGTCTGTAACAATGCACTTGTAAAATAACGATAAAACAGAAAGGAACACTTCAGTTCAGAAAAACTAAGAGACACGAGAGTATCATTAAAACAATTGCCATGGCTTCTTTGTTTAAGTTTGCGGTACTTTTATTCAATTCATAAATGTCCTCAAATGTGTTATTGGTGACGTCGGGATAAAGGAATTCGTGACCTGTAAGCGCATTGTAATCGCTGGGGATTAGGGTGTTATCACGATAATACGGGGGCACCCTGAGTACCGCGGGGCCCAGCACAGTCGGGGTCCATACCTTGTGACACACGGACAAAAAGATGAGTCAACAAATGATGATGATTATTGAGCTTTTGTAATACCTCAGCTAGTTATATATCGGGTCCTTATTGTCGCTCCTAAAATTCTTGTTCTTAATCATTTCTGAATTAGTACGTTTTTTTAATTGTTGTTAAACTAATCTAACCTACACCTAAGGGATGACACTTTCAAAAATCCTGAATAGTGCATGGTTTGATGTGTTATGAAAAACGAAATTATGAGAAATGGCTATAACTATGAAAAATGATGTGAAAAAAGGCGCTACTTCAATTTTCATGCATTTCATTTGTGGAATTGACGTGAATTTTGGTAGAGATCTGTGGACCGTTTCTCAAAGTTGCAAGTTACAATTTCTATTTCACCCTCAACGTGTGTCGGTTATCTATGATGTCGTCTCTGTCTGTTTCGTTGTAAGAAATAGAGAGGGAATTATAAATAACTGACACTTAAGATATCCGGAACTTTATAGAGAGTGTTGAATAAAAATTGGCAACATTAGTCCAATCAAACAATCAATGGTTGAGTTGCCAGTTTAGACTTGTAAAATTGTAACTGCTGACTGTGAGAAACGGGCTTCGAGAAATTAAATAATTTTATTAACAAAAAAACAATTTCTTTGCTACCGCTACAATTTCTATTCAATATTTTCATTGTTAACATGATAGACTTGAGTCTGAGCTTACCCAATAAAAACGTAACATTTTAACAGAAGAATTTAATTATGGATTAGTAATTAACTCGGAGTTATACAGTTAACCCCGGCCTGCGAAACCCCGCCTATGAATGTTGCTCAAACTTCGCTTCCCTACGTCTCGGTCAGCCGCTTGTGACAGACACCCCGACATATGGACCACGCACTTGTCGACGCGGCATAATTTGTCCTCCATTACGATTTCATACGATTCCATACGATTCCCTACGATTTTATACGAGCTATAATAAAGTGGGGTCCGATTAAAGACCGGGCTCGTCTTTCCACCAACTGTTCCATCTGTGAGGGTGGTTTAATTATGCATTCGGAGTATTGAAAGTAGTACTTTGTAATGGATTTTTGGCGAGTAGGTACCAGTATGTTACTATTATGACGTAGGGGCATGATTCCCTGCTTAAGGATAAAAAATAGTGGTCTGTAAAATACTTTAATCCAATTTAACTTTTAAATCAGTAGTAATGTGAGGTTTATCATAAAGGTGTTCTTTGTCAAAACATTAACTTTAAACATCTATCTTCCTTAATGTTGATATTTTATAGAACCAGCTGTTATGTAAGGTTCGGATATATTGTGAAGCTTTATAGAAACTAATTTGTGACGTTGTTAGTAATATTTGCAATCTTTGACACCGCAATGACATTTGGCACCAGAATTAGAAATTAGGTCCAATGAAATTCCATTACGTGGCCGAATATCTCATAATTATGGTCAAGTTTTTCCCACCGGAATTCAAGAGGCTGCAGCTTTGCGCAACATAAAAAGTAGTGAAAATAATGAAATGAACTGTTATATAAATCAAAAAACCAGTACTCTAACACTACAATATAAATATATATTGCATAATGGTTAATAAACTTTAAACAACACGCAAAATAAGCTAATTTGTCGCATCGAACGCACAAACTAAACATTTAATTTGACGTATTCACTGATGACAAATGCAGGGGTTGTGAAATGAAGTGTGAATATTGCGTCTCGGCGGGGGTTTCTGCCCCGCGGGGTCGCGGCGCCCCATGGGGTCGCGGGCCAGCTGTCCCCCACCCTTTATGTTGCAAGTACAATGGTGTTCAAATTACAGACAGGTACCATTCAATGTCGATCTTGTTTCATTGTTTTGTTATTTGCCGAGAATATTGACGGCGCGTGCGCGGTCTGTTGACCGACTTTTGAGTAAATTGATTGTAGTTCATTCGTTTCCGACAGATTTTTTTTCTTGGAGATTACGCTGTGTTTATTTGGTATAAAGTGATCAAAATTGTAAAATAAGAAAGAAGAAGACAAGAAGGAAGCACCTGACTACTATAGCAAACAGAGCTGTGGACACGAATGCGCTTAATTTATCTTAAAGCATTTTAAAACAATAATAATTGAATTCTTTTTTTTTTGGTAAGAAGATGAACAGAGACAACAAACAGAATAAAACAAATGACTCAATTATATTTTTGGTTAGCAGCTAACTTTGAAACTGCATAAATTTTTAGAAGCGCGAAAATCATTAGTACTGGCACCTTTTCTCCTCGTCACGTCACGTCACGTCCATTTCAACTGTTTTTTTTTTAATTCCTCAGCATGCGTACTACTGCTGCTAAATGCCGTTGCATGCGCACTACGCCGAGGCCCGCACCATCCGCACGGGCAGTCCCCCGTCGAACAGAAGCACCACCACTACCGCCCGCGCGACGCCGACTCACTTACTGCTGATGCGCAGTTACTGCATGACGTGCAGTGAGTAGCAGGTTTCTTTCTTTCTAATTTGTTCTGGTTATGGTATGGGTAATCTACCGTTGAATAGTTGCATCAGCACTACCACTACTGTCCGAGCGAAGCCGACTCACTCACCGCCGACGCGCAACTACTGCATGACGTGCAGTTAGTGCCGGGTTCCTTGTATTAGCTGGTAGGTAGGCTACAGCTATCACTTCTATCAGATATATCGGATTTTTTTTATCGTTTTCAGACACATAGAAGAGGATTCAAAGGTGTTAACCGCGGAGGCGTTAGCCAAGATGACTCCAGAAGAGCTGGAGTTCCACTACTTCTCCGCTCACGACTTTGACAGAAACTCTAAGTTGGACGGCTTAGAACTACTTAAGGTTCGTTTAAAACTTCAACCCCATTCCCACGTACAGTTTCTGTCGTTATTCCATGTCTACATCATAATTGGAATGTCTACGCAAAATTTCAACTTTCTAGCTTCTCTTTTTATATTATTAACCACACGGAAAGAGCCGGCGAAAGAAATGAAATGAAAGGCCAGAAAGATAATTATGATTATTGTTTATTATTATTTTCAGGCAGTGTATCACACAATAGAGCACGAGGCGCCGGATCCTGATGCGGATTTTTCAATAGAGCCGGAAGCCGATGAACTAGACTCTTACATAGGTAATAATGATAAATATAATATTATATATATTGTAATTAACAGGCTAGGTGTGTTGGTCTTAACTGTAAGCCTATCCTTGGTTAAATAAATAAATAAATAGTTAGTAGTTAATAAATCCGCTGCAGAAAATATTTATTTAGACATTTTCAAACTTCATTTTATAAAAAATCGTTTAAAAAAATGTTTGCTATCGGACAATATACATCCCAGAGATTCTAATAGTCTTATACTTTATTTGAAACTGGTTAGATATAATTATTTTATTCACAATAGAAGTCGATTAAAGCTCTCGTATTTGATTTTATAATTTATAAAACTCCACCGTAATCTAACAAAATTAGTCTACACCATTCTAAATTTTATGCCGTATTCTTATTAAACCCTTTAATATCGTTATTCCAGCGCTAGTGGATCGGACACTGCAGTCGGACGACACTGACGGCGACGGATACGTGTCGTACGCAGAGTACCGCGCCGCCCGCGCCAACAATCCCTCCGAAAGGACACCTAGAGTGCTGGCCGCTAATTCTCCACCGTAACGCAATACCCCACCAAAATGATGTGCTGATATCTGGCCATTAACACTTCACCGTAATGAGAGAAGTCAACAAAACGGCACCATGAAACCGGCCTATATATGCTAGCCCGCTGTAACGTTAGTAACCATGATCTCAGATTGCTCATTAACCTGGTAATTTAGTTATTTAAAGCGGGTTTGTAACTTTTTACAATTCGGGGTTCAATTAGTCTTTCTAGAGCCTTTACTTACGATTAATAAAAATCAAATCATGAATCATGGAAGTCATGTTATAAGCGATGAGGCTAGCAACCCATCACTATTTTAATTCCATTTTCCACCTAAACGCCCAAAATCTTGCTAAATGTGGCCTGTAGGTACCTGTTACCTTAGGCTCTGTCTACCCCGTAAGGGATGAAGACGTGATTTGTGTGTGTGTAATAAAAATCCAAACTAGGCACTAAGTCAACTCGACCACTTTTATTAATAAAAAATAATTATGTAGTCTCATTTATTTCTTACAAAAAAAACTTAGTATTTATGGGAGATGAGTGAAGTTATACTTAATTCAAAACGATTAAAGGCCTAATAATTAGAAATGGATAAAAAAGGCATTGATAATTTTTAAAATGACAATAAAAATAAATTAAATCCAAGTTTTGCGAAGGCTTTGGTTTGTAAGCAAAGCTTCAATATTTTTTTTTACATGTTTTTAAATGTTTTTGTGTTACATGTTTTTATTTTGTTTAGTAATTTAATTTGTAAAACACAGGTTACAGGGATAAATTTACGCAAAAACGAATGACAAACTTTCGGAAATTGATGCAATATTTTTCCATATATGAATAATTAGCTTCTATTTGTGACTTAATTAAATAAGGATCTGTTTTCTGTAAATTATTTAATTTATTTTTAACTAATTACTAAGATTTCAATAAACATAAGTTCTTAATTGTACTTATTATTTACATGACTAAACAACCTGTTATTATTACTTATTATAGATTGAGCTCAGCGGGGTTAACCTAAAAAATACAAAGTGCGCCGCTACACTCATAGACACTAATTAACTGCAATAATCTTAGAATGCCATTTAGTAGGCTTATTATCTAACTCGCTCGCAATCGCCATCGTGTTCATTTTGACAGTTCTTGTATGAATGTGACAGCTAGCTGATGCCGATGCCAATTGTCAGCCCATACATGAACTGTCAAAATTAACACGATGGCGATTGCGAGCGAGTTAGAAAATAAGACTACAGTTTCGTCTTGCTATCTCAGTCACTCTTATGAGTTTGATACTTAATCGGCCGATGGTACCCGAAACCCGAATGGCATTGTAAAAACTCAATGTCTATAACTTCTATTGCCAAAAAAAAAACAATACAGACAATACTTTTTTTTCTCTTTTAAATTATTCACGGTTAACAATATTTTCATGTCACGGCGTTGAAATAACAGGAGCTAATTAAATATAATCGCGGTCTACATCCCAAAAATTGTCTTAAAAAATCATTTTAAGTCTCTACCTAATAATGGAACCATACAAATACGATTCTTATTTTTAAAGATAGTAACGGAACATATTTTTCGCATTAATTTTAAACTCAGACAAGACAGTGGAAGTAAAAATATGTTCTAAAACTAGAGTTATTCTCCACATTGGTAGCGGGAGTCGCAATTCATGCCCTCTTCACCCCAGGCCGACGCTTGCTTGATGCCCTTGGATATCTCTTCATAGGACTCCAGTTCGATACTGTTTCTAAAAGAGAGAAAAAAAAGATATATCAGATCAGCTGTTCGAAAATGCGACGGCAATACAATTCTCAATACCGAGAGCTTCTACGCGCAGTTTCGCGTGTATCACTGACCGATACAGTTTAAATGTTATTATTATTAATTTTAAATATCCGAAGACTCTAGACTCTAGAGAAACAGGAGATAAGGATGCGGTTATCTTAAAGACTGGGGTTGGAGTTTCCATCAATACAAGATTGTGTGGATAAGCTAGTTCAATTCGATAGTACCTACCATTATAGAAAAAAAATCCTATAGAATGCTGGACATTTTCCTTTCCACTCATCGTCATCGTCAGCCTATAATATACGTCCCACTACTGGGCACAGGCCTACTCTCAGAATAACGTGGGCTCATTGCGGATTGGGAACTTCACACACACCATTGATTTTGACACAGAGATGCGAGCCCGGGCTCGAACCTACGATCCTCTGATTGAGAGGTCACAGGTCAAACCACTAGGACACCCTCACCACCACAACAGTTGGCAGTCCACGACCGTTCGTTTTTCACGGAACTTCTTACCACGCATGGTTAAACTCTGGTATCAGCTAGCGGCACCAATTTTCCCGGACTTAATGATCTTCAAAAACGAGACTATTATTTTCTTAAAGGGCCGGCAATTCTCTCTTAAAGTCCTATGTTATGAGTGTCTATGGGCAGCGGTGATTACTTTCCATCAGGGGACCTGCTCGTTTTTCCCCTATCATATAAAAAAAACCCTGCGGACCCCTCAATGCACGCCCTAGTACACATTTCTGGGTCGTTTGCTTTCTCATTAGTACAACCAGGCGCACTGGTAGGTACCTACCATTGCAGAAGTATGTCCATGTCCACCCCCAAGGAGTACACGATTGCGTGTTCAGGCTTCAGACAGGACAGTCAGTACCAAATCCAAAATCCTATGCCGTTTGATGTCTGACTTAGTACGGTCAGTCTGCCCGGTACCTACCCTTGCAGAAGCTTAGCGCCTTGCAGCAGTATGTCCGCCCCCGAGGAATACATCGCTGCTTGTCCAGGCTTCTGACAGGACAGCCGGTACAGGCAGCCAAAGTCCTGGGTCTGCTGGCCTGCTAGATAGCTCAGGTACAGGAGTATCTCGTCCTCCGTGATGTAGGATGCGTTCTTGTTATCTGGGAGCATGTTTTGGTTATGACGAAAAAAAAACATTATATATCTTATGTTATCACCAGTAGCGTAGCTATACCTATGGAACACAAGAAGGGAAGAGTGAAGCGACAAAGCAAGAAATTGGAAGGAAGGAAACATACTTCGAAATACGACGTTTATTTTATTAGGCTAAAAATTAATTTTTTTCTTCAATAAGTATTATATATTTATTTAAACATAGATGGCCTACAGTTATCACTTTAGACATAGGGTTAGTGCGTGATCAAAAGTTTACTTGTAACACTTACTTGGAAGTACAACAAATAATGAACTACATAATAATAAACAACGGTTATTTAACTAAACACCCCACAATGACCTAAGTACAAATTTTAGGCAAACCGGAGATTGAGTTTTGTACTGAAAGCCATAAAGTTTAGTATGAATCAAAGAATCAAAGATTTACCCCGCTAGTGGTCACTGGTCAAACAAGAGACGATCCCAGACGGATAATCCTCAACGGGATTAAATCCCGGACATGACAAATACATCAACGCACGCGCTGATCCTTCTTCCCAAAGGGTTTATTACACCTATAAAGCCGACTATAGGGATGGGTGAACGGAAAAATATCGATTAACATCGAGTTGATATTTCTAAACAATATCGATATACATTATGCGAAGTAAAACATAAATAAGTCCCTAGATATTTACCTCAAGGCATGAATAACTAAGTATTGTCAAAATTTTTAAAAGCGAAAAAGTACTTATTGAAATACCTATTTAAGTATCATTTGTTATGCCAAAATGACTACATAGTAATTTTGTAATAATTCTCCCATGCTGCACAGCGCAGTGGTAAAAGTTTATCAAGGGAATGGGCGAAAATCTTAAGACTCATGATCAACACATCTCTATTCTGATTTCCCTTTCCACCTCTACGTCTACAATCATCCTAAACTTGGCCTTTAGGTCTTGTAACCTTAGGCACTGTCTACCCCGGAAGGGATAAAGACGTGATCTATGTATGTATGTGTGTCATAGTAAAATCAAAAATTAATACAATGCTTTCTTATTTGAATACTATATCAAACCTCTCAAAATTGAATTTGACACTTGGAAATAAATATAGAATATGGATGTATGAGACGATTTTTAGATTTATAACATCGACGATATGTATCGATATTTTTACCACGTCTAGTAAACACTTACGACCTTTGGTCTCATTTTGAAGCTGGTCAGTTGGATGTACAGCGAGGCAGATGCCAGTGGTCATTATGGCGATTAGTCGATGGTCATTGTAGCTGATGGTCATTTCGGGAATGATGCGGATTTTGGTAAGTGGATTTAAAATGCGGGCTGTCGGGTTAGTTTGAAGTTTTTGCTTTTAGATAGAGCATTGTTAGACGGGTTGTATGTAGGGATGTATTGGTAGCTAAGCCGCATATTACAGACCGGCCACTATGTACCAGCGGCGACGCAGCGAGCGAGTTCTATTTACATTGAACGGTCAACACTCTTACCGCATAGCAACTAATTGGAAGCACGCAATGTATTATAAAAACGTTCGAGGTTCCACTCGTTGCGCGTAGTCGTGGTAAAGTCCTTAGGAGGCAGCGGTTAGCGGAAGCAGTAGAGGGATAAATACATTGCCAGTGACCTCACTGGTTGTCTTAATCTTCATGTCAGAACTTGACGGTTGGATTAGTAAATAAGATGGTGGTAGGAATTCGGAAGGACCTTGCATATGGTCTTACTACGAGTATTCGTGAACTAAAATTAACTACCTCGCTACTTCGCAAAGTTGGATGTTAGGTATGTATATATATTTGTTTATCAATACAAATAGGTAGTGTGCATATCCGTTGCCTAGTTTTACCTCAGTGCAATCTTTGCCTAGTTCGGAATGTCAGTGGGGGTAAATTGTCTTTCAATGCTTACCATCGAGACTTCTCCCATAGTGGTGGCCGCCCTTCCACGCGCCCGCGCCAAAAAACCCTGCAGCCAGTATGAGCGCCTTAAGCACTATGAGGATCACCAGGTTTGTCAGGTTCAGGCTCAGCACCTGGAACGGATAGGGGTCATGGATCTGGATTAATCATCTATCTAATATTCTGGAGCTAAAACCACGTACTGGAGGCGAAGTTGTTTGTACCGAGCACTAGCAGAACCTAAGGTTTAATTAGCTATTCGCCATCGTCCAAAAAGATAGATCGCCGAGTATAAGCGATGAGAACGCGATAAGTTCCTAGTAATTAGTAGTCAAAGTGTTACAGAAAAAAAGAGGAATAATTCTGATCGCATATCATGTCGTATCTATAACGAGGTACCTAATATTCGATGCGAAATTACTTATTCAGTGCGAAAACATCAATCTCATCAAAATTTGAGTTTTGTTTAAGATATGGAATAGCCATTAGTTGTGGGTAGCACCAAAATGATAGTAATAGAGATCCTCGAGGAAGGCATTGACCTAGCAGTGTAAAATGACACTATTTTTCTTCGAAAACATTTTCATCAACGACTTAAGAGTGATATGTTTCTTTAACAGACTGATATGGACCTACTTTAAATGAGTTGGGTCAGTCGGTTTTAATCGCCAAATAACTTCAAAGGAAGTTGTATGAATCACTGAAGATACGGGGAGCCTTTTAAAAATTACGTCACTTTGTAAAAACTATAGCCGTGAGTCATTGTCTAACTTTAATTCTTTACAGTTTATTATCTAATAATCTTATTGGTAATGTTAATTTTTAAACTGATTACAAATAATCAATAATCACATTTACATGAGACGATTTCAATTCGTGCAGTTCTCGTATCGGAGCGTATCAGAGTCTTTGGCCACAAATAAAAAAAATCCTAATAGTTTAAAATTGGACCGGCATCTTTTGAACCGGCTCTGAATTTTATTGAAATTCGAAAGTTTATTTTCAGGACCACTTTTGCTTAAAAGGATCGCTTACAGGGTGTTAGAAAATGAGATGCGGACATTTTGAGGATCGATTATTTACATCGTTGTTAATTATTATTAAAGCATACTTAATTAATTACAGTAGGTACCTTGTAATGGTATGAAACAAAAAAACATTACCACACATTTATACTTAAATAATTTATGATTTTAATTGGTTCTTAGGTTATTACCCTGAAAATATCAGCACCTAATTTTCACCTTATATAGCGACGGTTCGTGCATATCGTGCAAAGTTAAAACAAGTGCGATACGAACCTGCGAGACGCAGTCAAAACCAACCTGACTGCTGCCCGTCGAGCGAGCGATGAAATCCTTCGCCAAGTCAGTTACCATCTGCCCTCCCGCACCACTGAGGAAACTACCCGCAGAGTTCAAGAGCGACGACCTCGCGTACTGAGCCGTATCATTCGAATCACTGTCAAACCTATCTATAGTCTTCTTGAAGGGAACCGGAGGCTTCTCGCGCGGCAACAACGCGTTCGTATCAAATTGCTTCGGGTACATCTTCTTAGCGTATTGAGGGGAGGAATACGCTCCAGAATGTTCCGCGGCTACGAACACTAGGCAGGTGAGGAAAACGAAAATGGCGACCATCTTGGATGAGGGTGGGTTAGCGACTGGAGGAACAGGTAGTGGTGCACTGATATGATTGAGACTCGGACATGCTTTGCTGTTTTATCTCTTCCCGGTGGCTTTTGTTTGTCGCACGCACGATGACATCTGCTAATGGCGCTATTGTTGTTGCTTTTTAGTGGCGACGTGGAATTCTTTGCAATGTAAAAAGTAGTGTAGCTTGAATCGGTAATAGGGACTTGTTCAGATTTAAATGGTTAAATAGTTTTTTAAGAAGTGCCGCAAGCACTTATGTATTTTTGCTTTATAGTCGGACAGAAATACTGCGTACAAATTCTATTTCTAGATTTCACATACGGTGGGGGTCTTGACATTTTGATTGGAGGATGTTATTCATATTTAAAAACTTCAGTTAAAACTGATTAATTATAATGAACAAAAAATTTTTACCTTGCTACTCCTACAAAAAAAAATATTTTTGTTCATTGAAATGGACCTCCGCAAAGTAACGCCTGATTCAATAAAATACTGATTAATTATAACTTATTAGTGTATACTGACTTATTAAAAACGATACTATAGATTTAAATTATTGGCCTAATGGCGCTCTTTGTTCATCTAACTAAAATGCTACACTTAATTGCCTAACACTGCACACGCTCGGAATCACATTCACCGTCTCGTTTTTTTTAAATGTACAATGTGATGCTGGTAAAAAGATATGGCTAATGCAATTGCACGTTAGATTACAACAATAAAATATACTAGTTACACAATGCTTTGTACAGACTCACATAAGTAATTTAACGAAACTTCAGAACATTGAAATATACACATATATTTCGATACACTACGTAGAAGTCTCTCAACAGTAGATTGTAATCTTAACTCTCGCTAAAGGCGACGGTCGCAATCACTAAGGGTGACGATGACAAACGTGGCGGAACATCTTTGTTTACCCCACGTGTCGATTGTTTCCGCAACCACGGAATGTGGGCCGTTTCTGTAACTCTGACATAACAATGCTTTATAGTGACACAATTTGGTGACCAAACAAGGAGGTTAGAGAAACATTTATGATAAAATATTCTGAACGGCTTACTTACAGCCCTACGTGTAGAGCCCTGGTTCCACAGCCCTGCTTGTAGTGGCAATGTAACAATCTGTGACAGATTTTTCATCCATTTTGTTAGTCATTCAGTCTATACTAGTCCACTACTGGAGAGGCGATAGTTGGAGAGAACTACCTTGCCATTGTCCATTATCCCCGGCTACTCTCACCGAGAGCTCCTTGCCAGCCACCGGACGAAGATCATGGATCCACGGTGGATCATCCACCTAGTCTGAAAGCGTACTCCACGCTTACCGATTCGCGAATCTTGTTAGTAAAACATAATAATTTATTGACTATGAAACAAGTTTTACTTGATGTGCTTATTAAAGTATGTAGTTGCACAATGCACAAGTAAAAGTATTTGTTATTCGTGATAGTCCAATGACATTCAAACGGACACTAAGCGTTTGCGCACAATGAAATTGTACCAATTTACATGCCTCGGTAATCTCAGGTAATAGCTAGTGAATGGGAAAGTTGATATTACAGAAGAAGGAAACCAGAAAAACAGAAAACATTTTATAAATGATTGAAATATTATATTTTACATTTTCAACCCGTTGATCGTGTATGGTTCATGGTCATGGTGGCAAGTGGAAGAAAGGGGGCGTCCATTTACGTGAGGTATTTAGGGGCGGGGGGAGGGGGTCGAGCCGAATCTTACTAAATCTCATTTGGGGGAGAGGGGGGTCTTGGCAAATATCACGTAATTTTTTTTTAGCAGAAAATGGTGTAAAACTGCTTGAAAATTAAGTTAAATTTAAGTTGAATGAAAATAAAAAACGTAAGTTGAATAAAATATGACAAAATCTGACACAATTATATTTGTTTATAAATCCAATACTTTTATACCCAAAGTACAAGTTTTGAAAAATCTCACGTGTGATTGGGGTAGGGGGTCGAGAAAAATCTTACATCTCACCAAGGGGTGAGGGGGGGTCAAAAAATCCTTAAAAATGCCTTACGTAATTAATGGATGTCCCCAAAGTAGTCTCTACCTAACAGTGTGAGAAAGAGGCGTGACGGTATGTATGTACCTACCTATGGTCGTTTTTTTCCCCGAAAATTAGTAAAAAAACCATTAGGTACAATAGCTCACAAAATGTCCACAAGAATCGATTGAGAAGGCATTTTGGCCTCGGAGATTTCGGCCCATGCCATGCAGGGGCCCGATTTTTGAAAGCATATGTGTGAAAATACCACTCGAAAGTGGTGAAAAAATGTGCTGAATTTCAAATACGAGTAGCTTAAAAGATACTTACGGTTCTCATTAATCTTGTGAACTAGTCAAAAATTTGATAAGAGCTGTAGTTTTGAAGATATGAACCGATTTATACCACTTTCGAGTGGTATTTTCGAGTGACCTGCTTTCAAAAATCGGGCCCCTGTACCCGAAACGAGTCGCTCGCACATCACGCCGACGAGTTTTATATGTTTGTAATATGAATTAAGCCAAATTATGCAATTTGATGAAAAGGCAACATCATTATTGATAAAATAATTCGAAATTATGCCCACAACCGCTGTAACCTTTAAGCTAGATATTAAATATAGATTACGCGCGTTGATTTTCATACATTACCTCATGTTTTTGAGAATGAGGATGTTGTGTATAGCTTTTTTAGCTCTTGTTGCTGTCATAAATGTGAGTATCAAAGTTTACAATATTTTTAGTTTATAAATAAAGTGAATATGATGTGTATGAAAGTCTTCGGTCAATTATTATTTATAGGGAAGATTCAGTGAGATGTAATGGAATATACCTATAGTCAGCACGCTAATTTGTATAATACAGATCATTTTTAAATTCGAGAATTGTTATTTGGAAGCTTACAATACAGTACAACACAAATACTGTTTATTGAACGTGCGTACCATCGAACATATTGACTCCTGACTCACTTTTGAACCCTCTCACAGTAAATGTCATAGTGACGTTACATTGAACTGATAAGGAAAATCATGTGACGTTTACTGTGAGAACGTTCGACGTTGGGTCAGGAATCAAATAGCTCGACCGTACATTCCTGTATAATTAACTAGCTTCTGCCCGCGACTTCGTCTGCGTAGAATTATACATAAAAACCTTCCTCTTGAATCACTCTATCTATTAAAAAAAACCGCATCAAAATCCGTTGCGTAGTTTTGAAGATATAAGCATACATAGGGACATAGGGACATAGGGACAGAGAAAGCGACTTTGTTTTATACTATGTAGTGATGATAGTGATTTTTTTTGTTACTGCTTCTGTATTTTATAATAATAATATTAATAATGTATTATGTTATCTCATTGTATTTTTTTTCTGTAAGTATATAATTTTGTTCTATTTGTAATGTTTTGTATTACTTTACTTCATTTGCAGGGCCTTCAGATCATACCGGAGCGGGCCAGCGTGACTTACTTCAACAGGCGTTACCTCCACTACGCCTGCGCAAACGTCCGCCGCTACAGTCGCCGGAGCAACTACTATCTCAACATTGAAGGATCCACGAAACATACTTGGGGCAATAATGTTACGGTACATATACCTTTAACAATATTATAATTTTATTGATCTATTTTTAGTGAGAACTTTGAGGTTTTTTCCTGTACAGTAGGTACACAAATCGTATTAGAGTATAGTACATTGACTATCCTTCAACACACGAAACTGCCAATATCAGACGATTTCTGCGAACCTTTTCTGGGGGCTTACCATGACGTCTTAATGCGGTGCAATTCCGACTCAGTTTATTTTTAGCTGTCATTTTTAGTATGGATCTGACAGCAAGCGTACCTAAACTGAATTGGAATTGAATCGCATTAAGACGTCATGGTAAGGCCCCTGAATATACACCCCGACGCCTCGGCTACTAAGACTATAGTTAATTTTTCATGTGTTTACTTCTTGAAGTAGTTCCTCAATTCCAGATCCACCTGATATTCTATGAGTATTTGCACAACGAGTACAAGCGCAGTTTTGTGGAGATGCATTTCAAGGGTTGCGACATGATCAAGAACGATCCCTACTTGGGCCGAGGTATTGCCATGATCACGGCCAAGATTGGTCTACCGTGCCCAGCGCCAGCAGTGAGTTCCTTCCCTTCACAGGTTCCACTGTATGATCTTCTAAACGATGTTTGTCGGAGGAGTCATAGCAGCACGGTCATAATCTGGGGTGTTAGGAGGCATTATGCGAGTGTCAGGTAGGTATTCTGATATTGGTCCTCAATACATCTAATTCCAGTCTATCAGAAAGAGAACACGCGTCCAGGATAGAAGACCATATTTTAGAACATACCTTTCGATCACATGGAGAAGTTCCGATAGACCTTGAGGTACCTATTCCCACTCACGACTATTTTATAAATACTAGCTTTTGCCCGCGGCCTAAGCTTGAGCTATTCGATCTGTCGGTTGACATTCCGGGACTTTCTGAATTGTAATGGGCGTTTATAAAGATTCCGTGGTCTTAAATTGTTCATAAATAAAAAATACACCTAAATAATTATTATACAACACATGTAGGTAGTAGAAACTTGTTTAAACAAAAATTTTCTTTTCAGGGCGTTTACAAGCTTATGAACATCACCATACCGGCAGACGACTTCCCGAACGTGTGGCCATTTGAGAAGTGCAAAGTTGAAGTGATCCTGGAACAGACTCCGACAACTGACATCATTGGCAAAGGCGCCGTTTACGTCACATTCAAACAGAAACTTCACGATAATTCAGTTAAAAAAAAACATTAGAGATGGAACTCAGCATTTCGCATAAGATTTTGCTCTCGTTGTCTACTATGTGTAGAGTTAACATCGTAGGTATCCGTTAGGCCGACAGTACGGTTATGTGTATTGTACTCGTATAACTATGAAGTATAAGCTTGTATGCATCTTTGAATAGAAGAGTATAATAATCTTAAAAAGTTTTTTAGTTTTATTTATTCACTGACCTTTTAGTTCATTTAAATATCTGATTTTAACCATGTCTGTTGCACTCACCTTAATACAGACATGAAATATTTATAGGGAAAAGAATACACGTCTATCTTAATAATTAGAAACTCTTCTGTTATTATGACATTGTATGTTTAAGATATAATTTTTTTTCCATTACAAAATCGTAGTTCCACATATGCGTAATACTTTTACACCAAGTACAATCGAGGGCATAAATATCGATACAGCCATCATAAATATGTCAATATGTGTCACCGACCTTATTGTTTGTCTAAAGATGTTTGACGTCTTGGTAATGTAGATATATTTATGCCCATGACTGTACGTAGCTAAGAAATATGGAATTCCATATTATTTAAATCTCACATATGGATTTTTAATCGATATGTAGAATTTAATTATAGCAATAAAATACTCTCTGCCGAGTTTCCTGCGGCGCATTCTTCTTGGCAATGATTGTCTTTCCGAATGCGCTGGTAGTTTAAAAAAAGACATGTAAAAAGAGCCCTTGGTAGTTGGCGGCCTGTTTGCAGAATAAAGATTTCGATTTTTATTTGATTTGATTTTAAGTCAACAAAAGATATCTTTCGAATTAATTCGTAAAAAGATAGTACGAGTTATAATTACACATAAACGGATAACTCACGTATAAAAAGTCGAGTGATACTCGACATGTTTCGTTTGTGTGTAATTATGATTAAGTCTCACGGTAGTTTCATGTTGAAAATAATACGAGTTCTTTTTATTATGTAAGCTTCGATGGTGAAACCACTATTATGAATTTGAAATGACGCCCCATTAGTAGTTGTGACGTAAATACATCGTTATTTAATGAAGATGATGTATGTTTCACCGTTTCTATGATACTTACCTGCGATCAAGGGGTTATAGCTGAGTTTAATTTGGCAAACAAATTGGGTAGGTTCGTATGTACTGCCCATTAAATTGCGACTACAATCGGAAATATTTCATTAGATAATCTAAATGTTATTCTATTCGGAAGCAAGATGAGAATCGCTAGTGCTTGCCAGATTTTTGTAGCGCTTATCTTTTTGAAATGGACCTTGGTGAGTACTTACATCCATTTGATGTTCCTTTGTTTGCTTTTAGACTTGTTGTTTTAAGCCTTTGAATATCGAAATTAATTGTAAAGTGCTGTGGCATAAAAAGGTACATGATCGATAGGTACATAGATTAATTTGTAAATTTTTTTAAAAATACAATAGGTACATTTAAATGTCAAATATACTTAATTCACAACATAATCGTCAATTGAAATTAAAATAAAACAAAATAACTAAAATAAAACTAAATAAAATGTCAATGTAGTCAAATTTATATCCCACCAAAAACATTCTGTAAAAAACTATAGCCAAGTCTCGATGGAGCTGCTTGTTTATCTCTAAAAAGTAATGAAATCTAGACAAAGTAGAGCCAAGTTTAAGGTTCCTTACTGCGATTTCTTTATTATTATAGTTAATGTTGTGTGACTTGGCCGTTGAAGGGTACACAAGGGTACAAAACCAGGTGCTCCATGACACCATTGCATCAATCTGTCGCCAGAACCGCTACCCATAGACGATTGCAGATTGGTGCAATGATGTCATGGAGCACCTAGTTTTGTACCCTGTAATCTGACTGTAATCTAACCTCTCGATTCCAGTTTAAAAATCCATTTTGCGATCATCACACTTCGTTTCATTCTCGATAAATTAAAGTGCTCCTGCAAATTACCGATGCGGCGAAACAAAATCGTCTTCGCCTCATGTTCTCACTCAACATTAGCAAGTTTTACCTTTAATTGATAACCGAATTATAAATACAAAACTAAAATAATAAAGTTGACCTAAAATCGCTGCCCGGCGGCAAGGTGCCCAATAGATCAAAATCAAAATAATTTATTGCAAATCACATTGCTCTTTAAATGTACTCATAATTTAAACTGAAGTAAAATACACTACAATACTAAGTAGTTTGAAAAGCGACCCGTTATTTATGCTTGTCAGTATAGCAATTTTTATCTAACATATTTTTTATCGCAGTATCTATTTCGTTTCTTAGACACCTAGCCAATTCCACCGATTTGGTCTTACCCAGATTTCCTACGGCGAATGTGGTATTTCACTGGCCAAATAAAAAGCCTTGTTCGTTATTTTTACCCACGATGGAAAAGAGAAGGTATATAGGTACGTTTAGAGTGAGAGGTTGCTTGTTTGCTGTATATGCGCAAGCGAATGTTCCCATTTTATCTCTAAAGACCGACCGCGTTACACAGGCGCTGTGTGGGACGACAAAGGGGGTCGAGAGAGGTGCGGGCGGTTGGCGCACTACCCGCGCCTCTCTCGGCTCCCTTTGTCGTCCTACCCCGCGCCCCTGTGCCGCGTGGGCGAGGACTCCTTTAAGCGGTCGGTCTATAGAACGGTTCATTTACAGAGTGTCCAGTACGTTCCCGAGCGTACGTTAATCAGTTACGTGAACGACAAGTACGCGTACAATGGTTCCGCATACATCAGCCGGTACGGCCGCAAGAGTCCCTACTACTATAACATCCAGGCCGGCATCCGACATACTTGGGGGAATAACGTTACGGTACACACACATCACATACATATATCACGTCTTTATCCCTTACGGGGTAGACAGGGCCTAAGGTAACAAAACCTTAAGGCCACGTTTAGCATGATTAAGGGCGTATAGGTGGAAAGGGAAATCAAAATAGTGATGGGTTACTAGCCGCATCGCCTAGAAAATGATTCCTAAGACTTTCGCCTATTCCCTCGATGGGCTTTTACCATCTGCGCGGGAAGAAAAGCAACTGGTAAATCCTATGTTTTTTTTAACTCCCAGACCAGCATGAACCTATTGAGATATGTTGAGGGTCGCCATGAGATAGGTTGAGGGTGGACGAGGAGGTTTAAGTAAAAACACCCATAGTACCAGAGATGTTGTATTCTCGATAGACCATGGATAAGAACCAGCTTAAAGATTAGTTACACATATTTATTACCTAATTAATGCTTACTGGCTATTATTCAATTACATGCGTCACATGTTGCAGGGAGTAATGTTAAGTCGCGATTACTGTATGAATTTAGGCGTATAATGTTGGGGTGTAGGGCTTGTAACATCGTCCTCCTTTGGCTTCGATCGTGGCAGTTGGAATCACGTCTTTCCAACCAATCAGCAATATCTCTTGTTCTAAGAAACGATGCCGAAGTTAGTTTATGGCGACATTGTTTCTGTTTGCAATTTTGGATAAATAGGCATCAGGTTACCTAATGATTTGAGCAATCCAATGTCGTCATTCTGAGAGGAGATGATGATAAAGACAATGATGAATTAGATGATGCTGATGTTGATAGTGAAGATGATACAGGTGTTATACTTCCGTCTTTCACAGGTCCAACTATTATTCTACGAGTTCCAACACAACCAGTATCGTCGCAGCTTTATGGAGATACATCTGAAGATATGCGACATGATCCAACGGGATCCTTACTTCGGGAAACTTGTATCCATGATTCTAAAGAAATACAACATAGCATGCCCTATAGCAGCGGTAAGATATGAGCTATTGCAAAAATTTACTTACATGCTAATCCATAGATCACAGGGTATCCCGTAAGCAGTGGTGTAACAATAGGCTGGCAGGACTGGCAAAATGCCAGGGGCCCCCGACCCAAGAGGGCCCCGGCCTAAGAGGCCGCGAGCTCAAAAATATTAAAATTAAACTGAGTACAACGTGACGATTTTTACTGATAGGGCCCCATCAAAAGAATTTGTCACGGGCCCCAGATGATATAGTTACGCCACTGCCCGTAAGTGGGTGAATATTCAGCGTTTTCTCGGTGTTTTTTTTTCGTCATTATGTATGTATGTATAACTCTTTATTGTACATAAAAAACAAGAAAAAGATGAATACAGGACAACACACATGTACAAAGGCGAACTTATCCCTAAAAGGGATCTCTTCCAGTTAACCTTTGAGCGATTGACAGGACATAAGTATTAAGCAAGAGTAGATACACAGAAAAAGTAAAAGAACCGATCGAAACCTAAAATAATAATAAATGTGTAAATTTTAAATAATGAAAGATAAACTACACATAATAGATAAATACGATAAACTAATACACAATAAATAAAATATACTACATAATATATAAATATATACATACACACACAAGATTATTTAGATTATTAAGACATTATCGTCTCAGCATATACCATTAAAAGAGACGCTGCTGAGACTTAACTTTTTATGACAATGCAACACGGTATGGATGCTACACTTAGCTTGTCCAAAGTTGTCGCGGTTCGTCCTTCTGTTAGGATAATAAACGTGGGACGACGAGGCAAGAGCCGAGCGGTCGAAACGCTTATTTTTTTACTAGCTGTTGCCCGCGACGCCTATCCGCGGGAACTATCAGATTTTTCGGGATAAAGACTATCCTATGTCCATCTCCGGGACTGAAACTAGTTCTATACCAAAACTGAATCGGCACAGTGTTTTATGCGTGAAAGCGTAATGTTACTTTCGCATTTATAATGTTACTAGCTTCTGCCCGCGACTTCGTCTGCGTATTATACATATAAAACTTCCTTTTGAATCACTCTATCTATTAAAAATATTGACCCAATCATCACTACATCCTTTCATCACTACATCTTTTCAGCCTTTGTGCATGTATTAATGTTATTTTTTATTTTTTTGTAAATTGTATCTGTTTATATTTGTACAATAAAGCATTTACTTACTTACTTACTTACTTACTACATAGTATAAAACAAAGTCGCTTTCTCTGTCCCTATGTCCCTATGTATGATTTTGATGCGGCTTTTTTTAATAGATAGAGTGATTCAAGAGGAAGGTTTTTATGTATAATTCTACGCAGACGAAGTCGCGGGCAGAAGCTAGTTGTACAATAAACTTAAGAGGGAGATAATTGGGCAGGTCATCTACCAAATATACAAGGTTGCTCAGAATTTTTCTGGTATATTTAAGGAAGTGGCTAAGTTAGTGTGATTGAACACTCCCGTACAAATTTTTACTAGACCGGATAGCTTAGTGGTTAGTGACCCTAAGCTAGAGGTCCCGGGTTCGAATCCCGGCAGGGGCAGGCATATGTATGATGATTACGAGTGTTTGTGCCCGAGTCATGGATGTTATACGTAAAAAGTATGTATTTATATCCTACTAATATTATAAACGCGAAAGTTTGTAAGTATGGATGGATGGATGGATGTTTGTTACTTTTTCACACCAGAACGGCTGGACAGATCTGGATGAAAATTAGAACATAGATAGATTATAGTCTGGAATAACACATAGGCTACTTTTATCCCGGAAAATTGCGTAATTCCTGCGGGATAGCGATAAACGAATTTTATGGACACGAAGTTGCGGGCAACAGCTAGTACATTAATTTCCATTAAAATATAGCAATTTTCCGGAATAAAAAGTAGCCTATGTGTTATTCCAGACTGTAATCTATCTATGTTCTAAATTTCATCCAGATCTGTCCAGCTTAGGACTTTTATCCGTTACCCCATAGTACAAGCTTTGCTTAGTTTGAGACTGGGTCAATTGGTGTAATTTTGTCTCATGATCATGATATTTATTTATTATTGAATTCAAAATTAAGTCACTCCTATGACGCAGTTCACTTCGAACATCGACAAATGCGAGAAAACACATGTCAGGCACAATTGATAAATCCTGAAAAAACATTAACAGGGGTGTTCAGTCTAGTGTGAATTGCATAGAGTATAGTTATAGTCAGTAAACTAGGTAGATCTTGAGTCTAAATGACGTCTGGAAAACCTGACTATGAAGCTTTAGGTCCCGGATACGGTCCTCGGTCCCCAGTGGCCGGTCCTAAAACCTGAAGCTAAAGTACAATTTTAATTAATACCTATTGAATGATTATTCCGACGCGTCATAGAGCATACTCTGTTTTCAGGGGATGTACGTGTTCAGAAACATGACTTTGCCGTCTGAGGGGATACCCAACTTCCTGCCCTTCGAGAAAGGGAAGGCCGAAGTCAATATCCACCAATTGCCAACTCATGACCTGATCACAACCCTTTATATCTGGTTTCACGTCAAACAATAACCGTTTTGTTAATGTTAACTGATACTAATTAAAACAATATCCAAGCTGATACATTTTTCATTTCTTAATTTATTGCTCGTGATCCCGTGGGATGGCTATCGTCGATGCAGAGGCCGACCAAAGAGGAGATGGCGGGACTTCTGGGATGCATGTCGAATATGGTGGCAGAAGCATGCTTTTGACAAGAACGAGTGGCGGAAACAAAGGGAGGCCTTTGCCTAGCAGTGGGACAATAGAAAAAAGGCTAAAAAAAATTGGAACTTACCTACATCTCAAAAAGATGCCAGCTTCAATGAGCCTTAACTTTGAACTTGTGTTATTAATGTCATATCTTAGGGTTGCCAACCTTCCTGTTTTACTAGGACATGTCCTGCTTTTTGGGGTATCCTGGGCTGTCCTGGATAGTTTCTAAGCATCGTCCTGAGTTTTTAAAGAGTCCCGTCAAGGACCAATGTTTTAAAATTGGCGCGCCACTGTCTCCAATCGTTTTACTGGGCCCACGCCGCGCGTGTGAAGTAGTCTTACTAATTATAATATATAGTCCTGGCTTTAAACCGAAATGTCCCGGTATTTCTACCTTCAAATCCTAGATTTCAAAGTTTGGAGATGGCAACCCTATCATATCTGCACCTATTTCCCTTTTCTTGGTAGAGTTTGGCTAACGAAATTTGTGACTGGAATTACGCAGCAAATTTATCAATTTTGTGTATTGTGACCAAATATATTGAGCGCATATACTGTATTGATCATCCATATTGTTCTTAATACTAAGATTTTTCATATAGGTACACAACACACAGTATATTTACAATTTCCGTGAGATTGCAGTCTCTAAATTTGCTAGCAAGACTGTTATAATCTTCATACTACGCACCTCAAAATTTAAATCTGTTGGAAAAAACTCATTTCAGCGAGTGAAGGTTCATTCCGTTGCTATTAAATAATTGATTTCTAGCGTTCCAGAAGAGAAACTAGAAGCATACCAGTGACTTAAATAATTCAGACGTGAAAAGACAGATGGCGTTCGTTACACGTTGACAGACGAGTCGGCAAAGGTGTGGGAAAGCTTTGTCCTAGCTGACATTACAAATATGAACTAGATGGCGTTGCTGGCAGTCGTGTGAAAAATTTACACAAGTGTTAAATTACTAGAGGACTTGAGGCAAGCTTTTATTCTGCCAGTAAGAGCTGGGGCCCGATTTTTGAAAGCAAATGTGTGAAATACCACTCGAAAGTGGTGAAAAATAGTGCTGAATTTTAAATACGAGTAGCTTGGAAGATACTTACTTACGGCTCTCATTAATCTTGTGACCTAGTCAAAAATTTGATTAGAGCTGTTTTGAAGATATAAACAGATTTATACCACTTTCGAGTGGTACTTTCGAGTGATGTGCTTTCAATAATCGGGCCCCAGGCCTCAGATGAATTTTCCCACCCCAAACACGGATGTATGACGTATGTACCTAGGTAAATAAATGATTTTTTAAGGTTCATTTTTGTGGCGCAAAATAAAAAATGGTTTTAAACACGTGTGTACTGTGTGGCATATCGAATGGGCTATTAATTAGAGTATAAAATATGTATTAAAAAAATAGATCAGCCCTCTTCTTTGTTATCTCAACTTATCTCCAACACTATTGAGTCAATGAAAAAACTACAACAAATGGTTTTTTAATCATATTCATACGATGGTATCTAGATACTTTAAAAAACTGTACCTACTTAATGCGCACTTATATCTTGTGCGTTATCTACGTGCATTAAACTAAACACTTTGTCCGTATTATCTCACAAATAAACCTGCGCGCGCGCATTTCTCCGAGCTTGCGCGTGAGAGCGGTGAAAATGTTCGGCGCAAGAAAGTGAAACCTGCCAGCCTTGACCGTCACGTCCGTGGAGTCGCCGTGACAAATATAATTGTCACAATGATCAAAGGTAAACGAACACTGTGAAATGGAAATGAAATTAATGAAAGTTTATTCGAATCATTCATTTAACATTTAAGAGTAAAAATTCTGATCGATGCAGTGAAAGTTCAATGCATAGCAAATTTGCAGCAAATTTGCAGGATTTGTAATGTATTGTAGCTAATAGATATGTCAGGCGTGCAACTTCGTTTAGTTTTTCAAATGATGCGTCGTAAAAGAAATGTACCTAAACAAATAAACAAATATCCAGCAGTAAACTCAGTTTCTTTTCGATTGGGCCGTAAACAAATGTATAATTAATGTTGTTAGCAGTACAATCCAAGTGCCTTTACCTTTTTTGTTACTCTTCTATATTTGTCTATTCCGTGACGTCTAAGCGAGAGTACACGCAATTCAAACCTTAACAGTTTTTTATTTAATTTATCAGGTTATGGGCCCAGAATAGCCCAGGAATTATCAGTGAACCCCGTAAAATGTTTTTCTCATAAAATTCCGGTATAAATACTCGTATAAAAGACTAAAATAGTAAATTCCAAAAGTGACGTATCCCGAAGAAAAATTCCGTGTTTTGTTCTGTCAAGCTTGAAGTTCGTTGAAATTTGAATTGGGTGATTTTCCGTGATTTTCGTTTTCGATTTTTATGCAAAAGAAATGGCTTCGAATAATTCACTGGCATTAATAGAGAAGTTAACCGGCCGTGAAAATTATTCTACTTGGCAGTTTGCAGTGAAAACGTACCTCCAACATGAAGAGTTGTGGGACTGTATAGAAAATCCCGACCCATCGGCAAAAGTAAACGAAAAACGCGACATCAAAGCGAGAACAAAAATTATTCTTCTGGTTGACCCGATTAATTACGTTCACATAAACGAGGAAAGCACGGCCAAAGGAGTTTGGTGTAAGCTGGCAGCGGCATTTGACGATTCCGGGCTGACACGCCGAGTTGGTCTGCTGCGTGACCTGTGCAATACCTCGCTCAGTGGATGTCAAAATATAGAGGAATACGTGAGCAAAATAATGTCAACAGCTCACAAGCTTCGGAATATTGGCTTCAAAGTGGATGACGAGTGGCTCGGTACACTGCTGCTCTCTGGTCTGCCTGAGTCTTATCAGCCAATGATTATAGCTATTGAAAGCTCAGGCACGAAGATATCCGCAGATTCTGTGAAAGCAAAATTATTACAAGATGTCAGAAATTCAGAAAACAACACAACAGCATTTGCAGTTAACAAGAGGAATTTTCGTAACAATGAAAAGAGGCAGTCCAAGATGCTACTCCTGTAACAAATATGGACACAAGAGCCCTGACTGTAAATCTAAACCTAATACTAACGTGCAGAAACCAACCTCTTCTTACGCTGCTGTGTTTGTGGCATCGTCTTGTTATGATGACGCCTGGTACATAGACTCCGGCGCCTCCGCTCACATGACGAACAACAAGACTCTCTTTCTAACGGAAACATCTCCTGTAATAAAGAATATTAGAGTTGCCGACAATAAGATATTATCTGTGCAAAGCTCGGGGCAAATAAGCTTAGATGTATTTGATGAAAAAGGCCAGGAAAATAAGATTCTGTTCAAAAATGTCTTATATGTTCCAGGATTAGCAACCAATTTGCTATCTGTGAGTCAGATCACTCAAAATGGTGGCCATGTAAAATTTGACAAGTGCGGCTGTGTTATCTTGAACAGCAAACATCAAATTGTTGCAACTGCTTGTATTGTCAACAACATGTACCGGTTGAATATGCCAGGAGGCAGTACATACATGTCTGAAGTTGAAGAACAAGATGCTTATCTGTGGCACCAGAGAATGGGACACCTAAATTTTCAAAGCCTGAAGAAAATGCCTGAAAATACCGAGCATGTAATTTTCTCCGAAACAACAGAAAATCTGACATGTATAACTTGCAAGGAGGGCAAGCAAACACGTTTACCTTTTAAAAGTGAAGGATTAAAGGTTAATAAGCCCTTAGAGTTAGTTCACTCCGATATATGTGGCCCGATGGAAACACAATCTCTTGGTGGTGCCAGATATTTTATAACCTTCCTTGAGGAGTACTCTAAAAGAATTTTCGTTTATTTCCTCCGAAACAAGTCTGAAGCTCTGGAAAAGTTTAAGGAATTTAAACAAGAAGTTGAAAATCAACTAGATTCTCATATCAAGATTTTTCGAACAGATAACGGGCTGGAGTATGATAACAAAAACTTCTCTCAATTCTTGAAAAGCTCTGGAATCATACATCAGACAACTACACCGTATTCACCTGAACAAAATGGGACTGCTGAACGCATGAACCGGACATTAGTGGAAAGAGCCAAGTGTATGCTACTCAATGCCAATCTACCAAAGTTACATTGGGCTGATGCAATACATACTGCAGCTTATGTCATCAATCGTTCACCAACTAAATCCTTAACGTTTAAGACTCCTATGGAGATGTGGTCTGGTCTGAAACCAACTGTGAATCACATGCGTATTTTTGGATGTGAGGCAATGGTTCACTTACCCAAAGAAAAACGCAAGAAATGGGATCCAAAAGCACACAAAATGATCTTCATTGGATATTGTGATCACACAAAAGGGTATAGATTCATATTACCTAATTCCAGAAAGGTAATAAAAAGTAGAGATGCTATATTTCTTGAATCAACCGTTAAGAGAGACTTTGTTCCCGTAGATATGTCCGCGAAGAAACCTGAAAAAGAAAAAGAATCTGAAAAAGAAGAAAAACCTGAAAAAGAAAAAGAAAGTTTAATGGATGAAAGTTCTATTTTAGATAGTTCGTATGAAACAATAGTAGGAAACAGATCCTCTGACAGTGATTACAAACCTGATACAAGTCTTGATTCTCCTGTAATAAGCAGTATGACACTAAGATCGAAAAGCAATCTCAGTAACAAGAAGTTAGATTTAGCTAATTCTCAAGAAAATTCTTACCTGTGTTCAGTCACATCTGATGTTCCTGAAACCTATAAAGAAGCAATTAGTTCACTAAATAAAGAAGAATGGATAAAGTCGATCGATGAAGAGTTATATGCTCATGAGAAGAATGAAACTTGGACATTGATAGAAAAACCTCCAAATGCTAAAGTAATAGGATGCAAGTGGGTTTTCCGAATAAAGGAGGAGTCAACGGGTCCACGGTTCAAATCGAGACTGTGTGCAAAGGGGTTTGCACAAACTGCAGGTATCGACTACACCGAAACATTCGCACCAACAGTAAGTGTTCCGGTTGATCCTCACGTAAAGCTACAAAAAGGAGACGGTGAGCCAGAGAAGAACATTCCATACAGAGAGGCTGTGGGTTCCCTCATGCATCTGGCTATAGTGAGTCGACCCGAAATTATGTTTGCTGTAAGCCTGGTGAGTAGATTTCTTACTTGTTACAACAAATCACACTGGGACGCTATATTGAGAATCTTCAAATACCTGAAAGGTACAAAAGAGTATGGACTATATTACTCATCTTCACTGCAACCACCAGATGTAACTGGTTACAGTGATGCCGATTACGCCAATGATATTGATACAAGACGTTCCGTCACAGGTTATGTTTTCATTAAAAATGAAGCAGCTGTAACGTGGGCCAGTCAAAGACAACAGACTGTCGCTCTGTCAACAACAGAAGCCGAATTCATGGCAGCCTGTGCCGCAACGAAAGAAGCTATATGGATAAGGCAATTACTATGTAATATTGGTGATTATAAACAAGACACGATGTGTTTACATTTAGACAACCAAAGTGCTATCAGTGTTATCAAAAATGTAAACTTTCATAAACGCTGTAAGCACATTGATATCAAATACCACTTTGTTAAAGAAAAATACAATCAAAAGATTATTGATCTTAAAGCTGTAAGCACTGATAATCAATATGCAGACATATTAACCAAGGCTCTGTCAAAAGTAAAATTTCAATTTTTGAGATCTAAGCTTGGAATGTCTAGTTACAGTTCTGTATCAAAGTTATAGGTGTTTCAGTTTTTTTATGTTTTTAAAGGGTCTTATAGATGTTACCCAGTTAAGTTTTTTGTTAGAATTAGAAGACTTGGATTTAGAGGGAATGTTAGCAGTACAATCCAAGTGCCTTTACCTTTTTTGTTACTCTTCTATATTTGTCTATTCCGTGACGTCTAAGCGAGAGTACACGCAATTCAAACCTTAACAGTTTTTTATTTAATTTATCAAATGTCAATTACCTGTAGCCCTTGCAAATGAACTTCTGCTTAATGTACACTTTAAGTTAAATAATAAATGCAAAAGTTTATGTTAATGTTTGTAACTCATTCACAGATGTTGATTAAATTCAACGGATGTTGATTAAATTCGGCACACATATATAGTTCATAGCTATAATTTGTAAAAGTAGTATGTTAAGTATCTACATAAAATTAGAAATAGAACTTGTGCTCATTAAACTAGAAGTAGTAACAAACAAAAGTACAAAGCACAATATAGGAAATGAATGATTTCCCTGCAGATTAGTTTCAGTTGAGCGGCTGTCAACAAACAACATTAGAACAATGACGCATTATCATAAACTCTACCCAGTAAATCTTATTACGTCTCTCTGTACAATGATTCAAAAACGCAGTATGACACAAACAGCTATTATATTGTCGATTAAATAATCATTTCCTTTTTTCTTTCACCTTTATTTTTTAGATATTTTCGCTTATTCGGAACTCATTTTCGAAGACATCAAAATGGTCCCAATTCATCATCCCAAAAAATTGCACTGATTTTTACATACCTAGGTAAACTAATTTTAAGAATATTTTCAACTGCAAAACAAAACAAATACATACATAAATCACGTCTTTATCCCTTACGTTACGTAACCAAATCGTATGGTGGTAAAAATAAATTAGCGTTTAAAATTTTCTTAAATTAAAAAAAAATCGTCTCCACGGCTTTCGTAGTCCAAAATTCGGCGTTTAGCCATAGCCATAGCGCATGGAAAGTGCTTTGTTTTGGTCTTACACCCGCGGCGCCAAATTGCGCTTTCAAACTTATTGTGACGCAACGCTCGGTTAGTGTAACAATGTCACGTAAGAGCTTACGGCGGTGTTTTTGCGGATGGCGCCAGCGCTGCTGTTTACTATCAGTTAGTGTTTTGATGTCGAGTTTGTTGTTTTAAGGAAGTACAGTTGACCAAGAGTTCCTTTCTGTTCTGTCTAATCAGCCCACATCCACTTACAACTCGACAGAGCTAAGTTTGCACATCGCGCCTTGAAAAGAGCAGTTAAAAAATTCTAAACTCAACAAATAGGAGACGAAAAATCGTAAAAAGCGTATCGGCGACAAAGATGCTAACCGTACGCGACAAGGCGATCGCGGGAAGGTGAGCGGGGAAGCTTAGCTCGGTCGAGTTGCACTGCTGAGTAAAGGCCTCTTCATTTTCACTCCACTTTGCACGGAACAGTCTGATCCACAGCCTTCGAGCCGACAGCCAGATGTCATTAACAACGAACCGGGGGACGGTGGGCAGACGCCGACCTTCGAATCAATCTTGGTCATCACTCCGTAAGCGCCTTCGACTACTTTTCGACGTTCCGTCTTGTCAAGTTGTCTTTTTTTACTTCAAAGAGTTATAGATCGTTTTTTAAGACCAGAAGATGAACGGGTCTCATTTGAAGTTTTATAGTGTCTATTCATTATGATTTTGTAGTATTGCTAACGAGGCATGTAATTTTCAACATTTTAAAGGCTGTTTATAGGATGGAAATGTTTTTTTAATTGTGATAAGAGATACTCGCATGTTATAGTTGTGTTAATAACTATTACAATTTTTAATCATGTACTTATTACTCTGCGTGCGACCTAAAGTCAGGATACCTACCTAATGGTACGTTGACCGGAAAGAGTTAAGGTAGGTACATTAATAGAATAATTTAGTCTTAACTTAGTGCTATCGTTTTATGCAAACCTCTTCTAAGAAAAGCAATAACCTTCAAAGATGCATCAAACACAGGCTTTACTTTTGTTAGCAAACTTTTGCGTCTCACTTATCAAATTGTTATATTAAGCATTTCATTATTAGAAACATAAAAAGAAAAACTCCCAAACAAGTCCATCCAAATTCCAAGTCAAACCGTAACAATCGATCCGAGCTCAAACTCCGTGATCCAAAGTTGAATGAACTTGAATAATAACATTTTCATTGACAACAGAAGAGATATCATTTAGAAATCTGTCACTATTTTGTGAGTTGTAGAAAGCATAAAGGAACCTGGCGGTAAATGAGTCTGGGGAGCGTGACTGTAGAAAGGTGGCGAGGCGGAAAGATTCTGGTGTCACTGTCGTTTATAAATCATAAATAGATAGGTACTAATAACACTACAAAGCCGCGGTAGTCTAGCGGTTTGACCTATGGCCTCAACCAGAGGATTGTGGATTCGAACCTAGGCTCGCACTGCTGATTTTTCTGAATTTATCTGCGAAATATTTGAAATTTACCATGAGTGTTCCGGTGAGGAAATCGAATACCTGCGAAGACATTCAATGGTTAGAAGTTCTTAATTAACACAGGACCCATGTGCATAGACTTAGGCCGTAACGGCTACCAGTAGTAGCAAATTTGTCATCTCCAGCCTATTACACGACAAGGAAGGCAAACAAACAAGTGGATCACCTGATGGTAAGCGAGAACCACCACCCATGGTGGTTCCACTGCCGGACACAGGCCTCACAGGTTTTTAGAATGTAGGCTAGGTTGAGAACTAGGAATTTTCGGAAACACCATGAACACTCAGTAGAGCATATAACATACTATTTTCATATTCTCACTGAAAGAAATACGTTTGTAACTTTAATAACATGCAGTAACAAGAATGCAGTACGTACAAGTGTGGAACAAAGTTCGCCTTTGACTCGACTCAAGCTCACATGAACTACACCTAAATAGTGACGTGGCGAATATCTGTATCCGTTTATTCTTAGCCGACGTTAACGGATATTTTGTAGACGGTTTCATTAAAATATTCTAGAACCTAATACTTACTCAACTCAGGTTGAGTAAGTATTAGGTTCCAAACTGGACGAGCTCAGGCTCGTCCAGTTTGGGTGGCCACCTGGTAATCATTGTATAGATTTTGACCATTTTGATTTAAGTACCTTACGTAGGCACATTTATTCATGTTTGGCACACGCCTCCTCTCAGTGTCAGAAGGCTTGGACCTCCCATGCCGCCCATGGGGCCAGGGGCCAGGGGATTTAGAAACTCTACATACTTCATTGACTTGCTTTACAGGTGTGTGCATGTTACCTTACAAAGCTCATGGTAAATTTTAAAAGTTTCTTCATACATAAACTCCGGAAAACCCAGAGGTGCGAGTTTCAGTTTCAATCCACGATCCTCTGCTTGAGAGGCCATACTCATGTTCTAGCACCACGTGGCTACCACGCCTAGAAAAGAAAATATTCAAACTTCAATCCCGCGTCACTGTCTGTCAAACGTCACGTTTCACCGGCGTTGGCTGTTGAGTAAATTAAGGTCCGTAACTGTATCCGTGTCTGCGGATATTCCTATAGTTTTGTATCCGACACATCACTATATAACATAGCTACGCTACGTTATTAGAGTTTGCGACGCACTCATACTCAAAAATAAGGCTGATCACAAATTGTTTTGATTTTCATATTCTCAATTTATAAACCGATTCAAGGGGACGATTTCTAAAATCATAATAATTATGTGTAATAAGGTATTGGAAAGGTATCTCAGAAAATCTAAAATTAAACTATCTAAAACTATTGTTGAAATTAAATGTACGATTCTGGATATAGAACTTATTCAGAACCGTAATTTTCTACTGATCAACAAAAAACAACACTTTCGAATGGTATTTTCACGCTTATAACATTAGTGAGAAAACAGTCTGAGGGCCGCCTAAGTTATAAAGACAAAGTCGTAAATTTAAGCCAATTGTGACGCATCATACGAGCTTATTAAACTTAGTATATCTACGTTGTTAGGTAAGAAACTTTCGTACTTAACTGGCTTGTTGGTAGCGAGTAGGTACAAGTTAATGCATTTAATGCTATATCTAGCGCGGGAAGTTGCATTATCGAGGCGGATTCTAGTTATTACTTGTTACTGAATTTCTGCCGCTTCAAACTGTTTACCTATTGAGAAGTACCTTAATATTACTTGGTTAGTTGAAGTTTAAGCTTTGATTTGTAGATAAGTAGATTGGTCAGAACTTAAGATACGTAGGTACTATAACTAAGAAAAATATTGATAACCCTATTTTTTTTTTAATTTACTTCCATGCTGGTCTGGGAGCAAAGAAAAAACAGTTGCTTCTCTTCCCGCGCAGATGGTAAAAACCCATCGAGGGAATGGGCGAAAATCATACGAATCATGATATAGGCAATGCGGCTAGGAGAGTTCCCTCCTGCGGAGACGATCCTGGCTAGGTCACCTAAACTCCACTACCAGATTATTGTATTGTCATCCGACTTACATAAGTATGCAAAATTTCAGCTCAATCGGTTGAAGATATCTGCTTCAAAATTAAGTCGCAAGATTCCACCCGGACAAACAAACGTACATAACGTTGCAAGTTAAAAAAAAACGTAAAAATAGGACGACAATTTTTATTAATGTATATTAAGAACTAAATAACAACAAAGAACACTAAAACTAGGAAAGTTGATTCAAAGTAAAGTAAGTTAAAAATGATTAAAAATTAACCTAGAAAATCCCCCCCGTTTCGTGCCTGGTTCAAAGGTTCCCATTATGCTGTCCGCTTTGCCTCTTTGAACTGCAATCGCAGCCCTTGGAACCAGCCACGAACTAGAGCGGGGATCGCAGCCCCTGTCTGTCAGTCTACGGCCCAACTCCCTGCTCCTTTGCCTCCGAGCCCCAGGGACCCGCTGTCTCGACGGCGACCGGTACAAATTCGTATACTGATTCGTAAATAGGATTGATTTTACACATGTCGAGGCATCGAATATGTACGATTCATACACAATACACCACGCGTAGAATACTTGTTATACGAGAGTATAATTACTCTAATTGCACTGTGGTCGTATTGCCAATTACATCGGCGTCTGTTCCCAGTCTAATGAAGCTATAATTTCCAGTACGTTAACCCCCTCGCTCATAGCATGATTTATTACATCTTATAATAAATTTTATTCACGATTTTTTTTTCATCTTTCTCTTTTCATTTTTTGTGTGCTTGAGACGGTTCAATGTGACACAACTAAACTCGTTTTAGTATTAGCTTGACTCAGATTAGTTTTCCAAAATTCCAATGACTTGCTTATTGAAATTAAAAAAGTTACAACAATTCAGTATTACTCTTTATGGGATCATACTTACAAATCACTTTACAAATACATCGTCTTTTTCAATTCTGAAAATACTGTCTCAGTAATTTTTCAATGCGTTTCTAAATCTGTGGAACCAAAAAAATTACCACATCATTTGGTATCCGGGTCCAATAAAAGTAAGTACCAACATTTTGGCCGGTTCTGTAGCATTGATTGATTCAACAACATTATTCACCTGCACGAATGTGATGATTATATGGAAAGGCACTAAAGTGTTACGTATTCTTAGCACTAAATCGTTGCAAATAAACGGATGTGCACTTTTTATACTTTTCAACGTTTTGTTCACTTTTTGCTGGATTACGCTTAGCGTTACGTGACTCTATCTGTGCTCTCATCGTTTATCGCGTTCATTGATTGGATAATAATCAAATTATAGTTGTTGTGAACTCAATGCAATTTCACTAAGGTATAATTGCTTTATAAAATGTTATGATTATTTTCTAGATAACGCACTTTTGAAGTGTTATTCGTATTGCTTTCATCGAAAAGACAAAACGAATATAGAAGGACAAGAGAAAGGATCTCACTTTATATGAAGCCACTTTGCACCGATGAAGAGTGTGCCTTTAAGTTTTCTATAAGCTACATTTCGTAGAATTTACGCCGGAACTGTACATTTTTCGGCTTCCACCAGCTTTTTTATTTCACATGTCGACTTAAAGTAGACGCGGGGTCTTCACTTTTACGTTGTCTACTGACTTCCTTAAAATTTGCACTAAGCATTTTCGTTCCTTCTTGTTATTCAGACAGTTAAGGTCCACCCACCCTTACCTTTGTGTTTTAAACGCTACACTACAATCCGACCGTCTTTAAATCAAGGATGACTGGGCCTTAGCTATGCAAGCATTCTCTCATAGATCTTCGCTTATCATCAGGCGTGGTGGTGGTCAAACGCGTGCATATAAGCAAAAATCGTAAGAGTAGTTTGGCTTTAAATATACTAAACAACAAAATCAATAATCGAAATATATCAAAAGCCCGGAAAGCGAATAAGTAAAAGTGCTTAGAACGATTCGAACGCAAGCGATGGCAATAGGGATAATGGTAAGTGGAGTGGGTTAGTGGGGGAAGAGAGAGTCGGACAAGCACTGGGCAGTGAGAAAGGAATGTCCCCAATTAAATGACAATTATAAAAGTTCATCAGTTGTTGGTACTAAAATTGGTTCAATATATGTATCTTGATAAGGTAGTTTTCAAAGAAGTTTTTATTATTAATAGGATACTAAATTTCAAAAAATAAAAATCTCCAAAGAAAACCTGACCTAATTCAATCCTTTATTATTTAAAGGTTGTTTGTTGATTCGTATTGTATTATATGACATTCAGAATTTATTATATTTATTTGAAGAGATGTTACGCCACATAATCTCGATAAACATCTTAATGAAAAGTAATAAATATACGGACACTAAAGTTAATTGGGGAAAACCTGTGAAACAACAAGTGTTATCTACCCAAGGAGAAAACGCTCCGCGGTATGAAAAACGGTTTCACCCGAGCGCGGGTCACGGGCATGAGAAAGACGTGATAGTCCATTAAGATAGTCGCTGGCAGCGACAATCACCGCGCAATTATCCAGCGCATTTGTCGTGACTACAGAAATTGCCACTGCATTAGAGCGCAGCGCAGGGAGGGCGTTTAATGTGCATCCACTATCAGAAGTATATCAGCGCGCGGCCACCACCGCCAGCGCTCAGTCTTCGCGCGCCCGCCAGTGCGCTGTCTCGCGATTCGAAAGTGAATTCAATGAAAATGACAGTGAGAGTAATCGTATTTTGCATGCTGGCCCTTGCTTTGGCCAATTCAAAAGATCCGGCGCGAATCGGTAAACAGGTCGAGATAAAGTACAAGTTAGATGTACCAGGCAAAGAACCGATCACTGTTATTGAAACAGACGGGCGACACTGGCAGGAATTTTCCAGGGACTTCAAAGATGAAAAGGACGATGTCGAATTGAAAAATACTATGACGGATATTATTCATGATACAAATGGAAATCCACGGTGCTTCGGACCGTCTTGCCAGGAAGGGTTTACGGACGGAGATTGGCCACAGAAAGATTTTAAAGATCATTACCCTGATGACGTTGAGAAACTTAAAGATTATCCTGAATTTTCTAAAGATCGACTTCAAGCTATAAGTGCGCTTGCGGCTAAACTCAAGAAAGAAAAGTTTAAGTCGGATCATTACGTTCCGGTAGACCAGAGCCAATCAGATGAAGAGGACAACGGAAAAGTATTCACTTCATGGAATAGACTTAAAGTAAAACAACATAAGCATCCTTACGATGACAAGGAAGGCTGGGTTACATTAGAGCCAGTTGCGTGGTCAACAAGCAAAATTTCCAAGTGGAAGCCAAATGTGAAGAAGCAAAAGCCTTATCAGTGGAATGATGACAGTGAAAAGCCAGATTATGATGACAAGTACTCTTCTTACCAAGGCATGGATAGTAGCTATAATTACCCACAGCTGAATCAGCAAAAGAGACCGAATTTGAATCGACCTACTTTCATAAATAATAAATTACACGTGACATCATCATCAGAGTATGAATCAGAAATGCCGTCTAAACCCACATGGAATAAACCGCAACAGGACCCATACAACTACCCAACTTCCTGGTCTCCTGATGAAGGACGGCGCCCCCACAAACCTAACTGTGAATCTGAGGAGCACTTTCCTAATAACAGTGGTGCTGCTGACGACACAATTTTCTATGGTGTATCAGATTCAGTGATGACTGATCACCGACCACATAAATATCCTTTTGAATACGAAGCTCTTCACCAAGCGCCGCACCAAAAGAGACCAATTAGAAGACCGACTCAAGTGATCTACGCGGGTACTCCCGAGTTGGATAGTGATCGTGCTTCAAGACCTCCATACGGCGACGGTCAGTGGGTGTTGTTGTCCACTACAAAAGGCTACCGGAATAAGAAACGGCAACGTTCTCTTAATCCTACGGCAGATGATCGTTCCGATGGAACTACAATGACGTCTCACCAAGCCGTAGCGTTAACAGTGTTACCAATAGATAGTGCTCATACAAATATGACGACGTCGCATGGTGGTTTATTAGAGGTGGAGAAGACTTTCCAAACAGTAGAAGAATCAAAACGAGACATGGATAAGCAATATGACTTGGCATTTGGTTCAAGTCAGCAAAAGCCATCTGTTAGTCGGGTAGTGAGGAGGAGGGTAGTGTCAAATGTTTCGCCAGACAGCTCTACTGTGTTCGCAGCTGTTGGCGCTGGCATGCTCCCTGCAACCATGGCTATGGTTGTTCCTATGATGCTAGGTAAAAGACGAAGAAGAGACCTCAGCATAACACCGAAGGATACAAATTTTAATAACTTTATTCACAAATATCAATAGTTTTAATAAGATAAGTATAAGTGTTTAGAATTTAAGTGGTCACTGTGATTGTTAATTTATTTATTTATGTTATGCTCTCTTATATAAATACAATGTTACAGAAAAATACGTTTCATGTATTTTTAGAGTTTGAGTTCGGTAGCTATTCAATAAAATATTAAGTATGAATGTCTTTTTTTATTGTTAATTTAATATAAGCTCGTAAATTTCTTCATAAACAACAAAAAATTAATGACCGCCGCGGGAACGTTATGATTATCATAATCATGACGAATTTGCGAAATGATTCAACACAAAACTTTAAGAAAAATAAATTATCTTTATTACATAAAACTTTCCATTTATTCAGACAGCAACAATACAGTTATCACAATGATGTTTTGAAGATAACGGTGACTTAACCGTTAGAAGGCAAAATTACACAGTAATGATATCATTAAATTCATTAAAATTCGACATTACAACAAACACGTCACATAAAAAGTACCACCAGGCAGTGTCAATTGTTTTCTTTATTTTATAATACCAAGTGGTATTACTGTTAGCCAACTTAAAGTGGACCCACAGACAATGAAGCATATTAGACTCAAGATCTTCTGCTCTGACTATGTATAACTCTGTGTGATGGACCAATTACATGATAAGTTCTTTTCATAAGGATATCTTTTACATTTAAACATTATTATTTATTGCCTCGGTCGACCCGATCCATAAATAGCTGCCATCGCTCTTTTATTAAACCAGACGCTAGTTTGCGAAGGTGTTTTTGTTCACTACAATCGATCGGTTGGCCACCCCTGCTTTATACGAGTAGGTATGATCATTATAAAAGTAATTAGAGTTTCATTAAAAACAAAAACAACCTAACGAAAAGGTGTAATTATCAATGAATATTTGATCATCCCATTACTGTACTCGTAACCCGAGGTCGTAACACACAAAAATTGGTTTTATAAATTTGGCGAAAAGCTTATTAATAAAAATGATGAACTGAATTACTCAACGATCAAAAAATTTACCTTGCTACTCCGCTACTCACGTGCAAGATAACTAAGCCTGTGTGAAATATATATATATATGTTTTCCATGCAATCGGGAGGGATTGCATGGAAAACATATATATTAAACTTTGATAATGATCCCGTAGAGGGATCGAAACGCGTCAGTGTTTGTGTGGTGTAAGGGATAATTAAGTTTGTGGGATTTATATGTGTTTTATTGGCAGCAGTGGAGGGAGGGATTGCATGGAAAACATATATATTTCACACAGGCCTAGCTATCTCGCACGCGAGTAGCGGAGTAGCAAGGTACATTTTTTGTTCGTTGAAATGGACCTCCGCAAAGTAACGCCTGATTCAATAAAATATTTGAATTACTCAATAAAACAAGCTTGCTTTTGGCACCACTTGTTCACATTTTACAAATCCACTCATAAATAAATCTAAAACATGCATTTTTGTATGAAAATTGAAGTCTTAAAATAACTTACTTTTACTTAAGTACTAAAGTTAATACTCATAATATACTTCCCCAGGTCGACTGTATATATTTCCTGTTCTGATTGCTTCCATGAGGTATTTGACACTGAAGAGACAAACAATCAGGATCACTGAAAATAAAATCGGAAAATTTTAATCATTGAAGAAATTTAACCGAGAAATTGAAAAATCCAGTAGGTGTTCTAGTCACATGAAGTCATCTCAAATGTTTTGCAATTCGAAATCCATCTGATACTCATTTAAAATAAAGCTGTATGAAGACGACTGCCAAAGTTATTAAAGAAGACGATAATTTTTCTTTCTGTGTTATAGGAAGAGTAAGCAATGGGGGCTATCGCGTGTAAATTTGCCACTAGAGGCGCTAGTGTCGCGTGAGGTCCAATAACATTCACTTTTCACCGGTTTTGGCGGGCTTCGTGACATAAATTATAATTTCTTTCATTTACCTGTTGAAAAGTGATCTTCTCCGTGAAATTATCGCAAATATAGATTATTTGGCGATGAATGTGAACGCTTTGAAAGCGGATCTTTTTTCAGAACAAAACGGAACTGCACAAAATTGCCGCATAGCTACTAGACATGATGATGGTTATTTATAATTAATAAGCTTAAAAATATTCAAGATTTAAAACTTTGTTTCGGCGGCGATCTCGTAAAGTCGCCTTTGACAGCTATAACTCTGAACCTTAGTTAACAGTGGCGCAAACTGGTGAGCAAAGAATAGTCCCCATTACTGCGTTGTCCACAAGCTTATAGCTCATAGACATTAGAAGGATTTAAGGTTACAGGGTCACATACCGTCTGAACCCACAATAAGTCCAAGCTGGATCCACCCATTAGACGTAGCTTCCCACACGATGAGGAAAATCGTAAGGAACAAGTGGAAGAAGCTGTACATGAAGAACGATGACACTAGGCAGTTGTTCACCTGGAAACGAGAAATAACTTGGCTTGATCAACACAGTAAGGTAACACTAGAATTGTGACATTAATCATTATCATCATCATCATATCAGCCGGGAGACATCCGCTGCTGGACATAGGCCTTCCCAAGAATCTGCACGAAGATCGGTTGAATTAAGTTGGAATTGAGATATTAAGTGAAAAAAAAACCGGTGTGTATGCCTATCTCTCTCACTCTCTCTCTCTCGCTCTGTCTCTCTCGCTCTTAGGCGGGCTAACTGTGCTCGAGTGGAAGGGACGCGTGCCTTTCACTTTTTATGTCTGTCTCTCTCGCTCTTAGGCGGGCTAACCATGCCTCTCACTCGCTCTCATTGTGAGCGCATAACGTGAGCGGAGCGTAACGCAGTTTCTTGAAGTGTCACCCGGCAAACCAATTTATAAGACGTTGTCACGTCAAAAATGCCACGCTTTCGGACTTTAATATTGAAAACATATCCCTTAATGTTCAATAAAATAGAGTAGTCAAAGCTATATATAACAGAAGATAACCTATACAATACCTGCCGCCTTGATTGTGAGGGGACTTTTTGCTAGGAGAGTCTTAAACCGTTGGGACGAATTAGGACGAAATTTCTGCTTATATGAACCCAAAATCTAGACATGACATTTTGCACGATTCTTCGTTCAACATAAATGAAGATCATGGTGTAATTTTTGGAAATTCTAATAGATTTTTTGTAGGTTTCCAGGGGAAAGGGATTGTTGTAATTACTTATGAAATAAATAAAATGAAATGAAGAAAACTTACCGAGTAAGCTCCACACGTGAACATTGCAGAAAACAGAAACATCAGAAAAGAAACAATTGCGTACGATATGAAATAAATCATAGTGACAATTGTGACGAGAGTTTCTGTCTTCTCTCCGAACAGTTCCTCTAGTTTTTCCCAGTTCTTAAACCTGCTTTCATCAACTTTCTCAGGTGAGTTGATGCTCATACCAAGCTGGTAAAGACTGTATGCCATCACCGCTAATGTTATTATCTGAAAAAAATAATACCTACGTATTGAATTGGGTCGCAACTAACAAAGAAAACGTTTATTAGTGGTAAATATAAACTTAATGAGTAATATAGGGATAAACTATCACAATATGATCTCATACGTTCGGGCCTCTATTTACTTATTATCCGTGAACGTAGAGGCAGTAGTTACTTGTTTTTTTTTTCTTTTCTATATAGTGTAAACAAGATCCTTACAGACAAATAACTCACAAGTGCTAGAACTGAAAATTTGAAAGTGCTAAGGTAGTTGAGGTTATCTCACAAAAGTGCACTAAGAAATGATTTTTCGAAATTCCAACAAGATTGAAAACTAATTTATTTTTCTTCTTAGAGCCCGAAGCTGTGGGCAAAAACTTATCTCTTAATAAAATTGTAGATTGATCAAACCGCAACTAACGCCTACGCAAGATACGTGAGCAATGCATGAAACATCTCTTTAGCTCACTGTTTTTTAAAGATTTTTTTTGTTTGGTAAAAAAATCATAACAACTACTCGAATAACAAGTTTTGCTGGAAGTTTTGTAACACATTCCTACTGCTCGATCAAATAGCCAAGTGCTTCTGACATTGTATGACGCTCTTGTCCAACTTTATACCAGTATGTTGTTACAAGTTTACTTCTTGAGCATTGGGCAGCGTGGTCGAGGATAGTTAACGCATACTTAAACTTTACTACCACAGTGATACTATGTTGGCTTCCAATCATTCAAGGTTACTGGGTAAAAAGTTTACCGATACCTGTACCTGTCTATCTTAATAAGACAGTACTTTACTAGCAGTCTTAGTCGACGTTCTGCTATAAGCAAAGGGAAGCCGTCCAAAATTGTGCCTCGCTTCGTACGCCGTGAGCGAAGTTCAAATAGTTTGTTTGACGTGTTATGGTTGCATGTGTGAGTGTGCAACGGTCTACACATGGTGAGGCATAGTTATACCGGCCTCACATTGCTGTCTTGATCATATTTGCTTCTACTTCTCTCACTAGTTACATGGAGCGTTTGATAAGGATACATTGAAATGAGTAAATTACAGTTTATTACAAGATTGCAACCGCTGGATATCTACATACTGAGTAGTTTTAGGTCCTAGCAAAGACAATTCACACGAAAAAGTTTACTCACTAATATTATATACCCGAAGACCATGTTTCCCAACCGCAGTGGGAAACAGAAGAGGAATTTTCTGGTCATCTTGCTTTCATGTGCGGTTCTGTAATAATAAGAGAAAAAAAACAGTGAACGTACGTGTAATTGACACACAACATTTTATGGTCACACGATCCGGTAGATGTGAGCACACAAAAGTTTCGGGGCGGTGCTCAAAAATGTGTGAATACTTGTAAGAGGCGCAGGAGCGATTATAAAATAATTTCGATCACGCTTTTGGTGACAAAAACATTACCTCTCATAATATGATTAGTTAGTGTTATAGTGCGTGACTTAAATCTCTTTCTTGTGCGTCTAAAGTTTCAGCTTTTTGTGGCCTTTTTCAATAATAAAGCTTTGAAACAGATCTACTGAACCACATGACGTCACATCAATGTACAGTCGCCATATAGGTATTAGAAACTATTTGAACAGGCACCTACGTGTCTGACGATACGATTTCAGATACTTCTGACCACCCAGACAGCTCTGATGCATCTGGTGGCGACCAATAAGTACATCACAGCCTGTCAACACTTTCGACGGCCACTTTCTTACTCGGGAAATCTTTGTAACAAGACATGTCGTAAGTACCTAGTTAGGTACTAGATTCCGTAGTTACTAAAACCAGTCGGAGAAAACGCGTGAGTACCTGACTACGTTGGATTCTTTACAATACTAGGCTCAATTATTTGGATCCCCCAGGTATTAAAATTATAAGGAGGGGGTCCAAATAGCAGAGCCTAGAATCTCAGGATTAGATAGTGTTCCAATTAAATTCACACATACACAAATCACGTTTATATTCCTTACGGGGTAGACAGAGCCCAAGGTAACATGGCCTAAAGGCCACTTTTAGCATGATTGTGGGCGTATAAGTGGAAAGGAATCAAAATAGTACTTAGTAGGGTTGCTAGCGGCATCGCCTATAACATGATTTCTAAGATTTTCGCCCATTCCCTCCAATTCTGTTACGTAATTATTATTGGCAATCTGACACCTGATACATACCTACTAGTTTTTTGCGATATGACTTTGTTTGTCTACTACATGGAACAAACTCGTATAAAATATATACCTAAGTACATTTTTATAAAAAAACAAGTGTATATTTTTCACTATGCCACACATTCACTTTTACAGTGTTTAACTCAATCTTGTGCCAATTAGTCAGAGTGCAGCAGTCACTACAGTGGTTTGGCGTTTTTTTTATTCGAATTCGATTAACACCTATTTAAAAAGACCTTCGGGTCTGTATTGCTGTCTCACTCAATCTTGTGGGTTTGATACTTAAATCAGGCGATCGTATCCGAAACCCAAATGTCGGACTGTATCACGGACTGTATTTAATTTACGTAAGTGAACTGTTTACTTATTTGATAACACTTGATTATCACCGTAGTTTTACGGTAAAAATTTACATCTTTTGTGGTTAATATTTAAACTGTGCTATGTCGCCTACGTCTATCTGTCGTCTACCTACGTCTTGGTGGTAATACATGGTTGTCACTTTCAAGCAGATTTTAACGGTTTTCTTTTAAGTTTTAAAACTGGAATTCTTATAATGATCGAAACTGGTTGTCGCATAGGAATTTGAATGACATTTTTAAGTGTTAAAAGGTCAACAAAAACAAATATTACCTCTTTGACGAATAAGCACCATTAGTTATATAAGACACCGATGGTTCCGTGGTTCAAGATCGTGTGGTTTCATTGCCACTGCCACTAAGTTCAAAGCACAATAAACAAAACACGGCCGGCACGCTCGCAAGCGTCACACGTTATGCTATTTTGGGCTAGATACCCACCTGTCCATTATTTTCAGAGCCACCGCGTACTCAATTTGGTGTTAATTGCAACAGATGCCGGGGTTCATAGTAAATTGGTTTATCATGCTGTCGCGGTCCGCCGAACGGGTACTAAAGGTCATTGTGGCGAGAGGGTCCCGGCCCATAACTAGTGAACCAAGGCCAAAGACTTTTGTGAGAGGATAAAAGGTAAAGCGGGTTTGATCGCGCCCCGAAGCGATAACAGTTTTTGTAGTTCTAGGGTTGCCACCTGTACTATATTATATAGTATCGTACTATATTGCGGTCAATTGTACTATATATTATAGAAATATAATATAGTACGAAAAATACTATATTTTCATTGCTAACTCCACTGCTGCACGTTTTTGTATAAACATCGACTAAATTGGAACGCACCCGTAGGATTGTAATTTGTATATAATGTTTAAACATGATAAATGAATGAATGTGTACTATTTTTTTTTCCAAAATTTCCCAAAAGTACTATATTTTGGCAAGGTTCTGAGAAAAATACTATATTTCTTCAAAAAAAAGGTGGCAACCCCATATAGTTCCGAAGTTTGGCCACGTGGATTAAGAAGATATCGACTGGAAGTTTGGTTAACTGGGTCAGTATTGGAATATCGACTTCAATTGAACGGGTTAGGGTGCTGCTACACCCGTCTTGTCTTGTACTCGTAATTATAAGATCAGTAATGTGATGTAATCATCTCTCTAGCCTATATGTATGTATTATACATCCCACTGCTGGGCATAGGCCTCCGCTTTCTAGAGGGTTTGGGCTGTAGTTCCTACGCGGACTTAATTGGGATCTTCACACATTGAATGAAATAGCAAGTCAATTGAGTAACGTCTGTTATTATACTAGAAGGAATGTAGTGTGAACTAGAATAACTCTTCCAGCTAACCTGGTCATTTTAAAAAGATAGGCCAACATTCAAATTTAAGGAAAACATTAGTCGAACTTTTTTATTAATCGATGACTATCTCGTGTACTTAGTTTCCGTCAGTTTCTTATACGATTAGGTATACTGTTGTCACAAAGGTGCTAAGATTATTTTGTGAACTTCCGAAACAATCTGTTTGTGACTGTACTGGGTACATTTTAACTTCGCAAATTGCTGTATTATACATAATATTGTTAGCTTTGGGAATGAGATCCGCATTCTATGCGCCCCTAGAGTCCGTTCACGGAAACTCTGCATAATTTTGCGCTAACAAGTTAAGATGACGGAAGAAAAGGAAACTATTATAAAAGAACAAAATAATAAGAAGACATTAAAAAGAAAGAACCACCTACACACATTTTACTAACGCAAATCAATCCTAAATTTTTGTTAGTACAAATCCTACTAATACTATAAACGCGAAAGTTTGTAAGTATGGATTGATGGATGGATGTTTGTTACTCTTTCACGCCAGTACGCCTGGAGAGATCTGGATGAAATTTATAACACATAGATTATAGTCTGCTAATAACACGTAGGCTACTTTTTATCTGGGAATATTGCGTAATTCCTGCGGGATAGCGATAAACGAATTCTATGCATTCAAGTTGCGGGCAACAGCTAGTTAAATAATAAAAATAGATTTTAAATAGAGCCTTAAGGGCCACACGCATAATGCTGTGTCAGGTTTCCTGATTCATAACCATTTGTTAGTTTTTATCTGTCCGTTTGACAATCACCTTTACCAGACAAAGCCAAAACACTTTTTTAATACAGGTCCGTATTTTTAACGAGTGGCTGAGTTGTTTTTATGAAATCATGATAAACGAGCTAATGGATCACCTAATGGTAAGAGAGCGTGACCACCCATGGAGAGCCACAACAGAATGTGTCGTCTCATGTGCCAGTCATTTCACCGGCTGTTAGCGCAAACACTGCTTGGCGGCAGGATCAGCGAGTAAGATAGCTAGTGATTATAATACCAGTACAAAGAGACTTAACACAATTTTAAGTATGACAGTTAGTTCTGACAATGAAAAATTGCATTAAATAATAATATAATTGATAGTTGACCGTGAGCAACGCACTCTAGGTCCAGTAACGAAAAATACTTTTTTTTTATTGCGTGACTAGGTGCGAGACAACCTTTGGACGCCAGGACGGTCAGTAACATCACAACATTCCTAACTAATTTCAAATTTAAATTAAATTCATAGAAGCAGACGCTGGACATGTTTTAGCTGAAAAAATAATCAGTTTACTGACGCGACAGAAACTTGATTTAGATTTTTAATTACGCTCTTTTACGAAATAAAGTTTATGAGGGCGTTATCTTTCGGGAATTTAATCATTATCACAGCAAGAAGTAAGCTTTAGTGGCCTTCAAAGATGTCGTAAAACTCCTATACGTATGAATCCTCCGCGTTCCATATATGCGTATGGAAACGAATAGTTGCGCATAAAATAAATGTATGCGCTTCGTTTGCTCTGCCGAGTAAACTCGCCCACTCGCCATAAGCCTTTTGATGGTGCATTAAACTTGAACAAGTTGCAATTAGCGATGGAGAATTCTCGTGAATATTCTCACAGCCAGATTTTTTCTCGAAAACATTCTATTTGTACAGGATTTACGAAGATTTGGAATTTAGTGCATTGGGAACATGACATCATTGTTGAGTAAAAATTACAAAGAGTACATTTTAATAGTTTGACGGTACTAATTTATATTCCCTTACTATTTGCTTCTTCTGTATTTACATCATAACGATGCACGATTGCATCAAATCGATTCACGCACACATAAGCATACGTATATAAACAGAGATAGCTTAGTGTGAAGCTACTAGTCACAGTTCGAAGCCAATATTAATTCTGTCATCATCCACAATTAAATGCATATAAATAGAAATTTAAAGGGCAATGCACTTGTGTTTGTATGAACTACTAAAATAGAACACTTATGAGTATAGGGGAATCAAAACCCACCAGCCACGCTTTACGCCCACAATCACACACAACGTGGGCTTGTTACCGTAGGCTCCGTCTATCCCGTAAAGGATAAATACGTGATTTATGTATGTATTCAGAGTTCTATACATGTACTAAGTACTGAAGCCAGTAAGTATAGCAGTAAATGCACTGAACCCTTCTTACACAATTTCGAGAAATTCAGAAAAAAGAGATGTAATTTTGCAACAAATATTGAATTGGTTATGAAATACGTTTACCTTAAAACATTCTAAAGACCGATCTTTTATTCTGTCTGCATAGTATAATAAACATAATAGAAATTTATATACTGATATTAGGAATTCTGCTTGAATTCAAACCTGTTCTAGCTTCACAAACAGATAAATATCAAGTAATAAAATCCAATGGATTCTAGACTTATCCGGGTTTCTACATTTACGGTGAAAACAAAAAACTTCCCACGCTACGGGCAAAAACTTTGCTCATTCGCACGGTACATTTCTCTCAACTTAACGCTTGTTGCAGTAAACCTTGTACTTTTACAAGTATTTTATTTATTGCTCAAACTCGAAAAATTTTGCCAAGGACCTTTTTTTGTATCACATCTGATCGTTTTCGTTCATGCTGATCTAGGAGCAAAGATATAACATAGAATGTACCAGTTGCTGAAAGCCCATCGAGGAAATGGGCGACAATCTTAGAGTAGAGTGTGGTTGTCGGTCTTCGGTCGACGTTTTTTAATCCTTCGTTTGTAGGCTTTAGACGAAATTCAATTGAAGTTCTTTTCATGTCGTTCCGTTCATACAACAGTCATTACCTTGAGAGTGACTGGTCCGTATCATACCGTATAATACACATACATACATAAATCGCGTCCTTATCCTTAACGGCGTAGACAGAGCCTAAGGTAACAAAACCTAAAGGCCACGTTTAGCATGATTGTGACCGAATAGATGGAAAGGGGGGATCAAAATAGTGATGGGTTGCTGACCGCACCGCTTATAACATGATTCCTAAGATTTTCGCCTATTCCCTACCGAATGATACGAATTTCGAAAATCGAATGTAGTAGTTGCTTGTAGGTTGCTTTTCCCGCCGCTACCTGATTTTGGCGCCCCTTGCCATCTAGCGCCTAGAGTGGCCGATCCACTTGCCGACTTCCAGGGTCGATCCTGCCTCACTATTCGCACTTATTATACTATGAAGGTGGTCTACGTAGCCTACGGTGGATTTTATCCATCAAAATTATAAGGAAGACACAGGAATAAGTGAAGCACATTCATCCATTCCACAGTCAAAGAAAACCATAGTGAGTCCAATAGTCTTTAGAAATTGAGAGATACACATGGAAACATGAATGTATTATTAGATCCACGTCTCCGACTCCATAACTGGATTAGGTGTTTATAAATTGATGAAACGAACGAGTTTAACAAACGACGAACGAAGCTGTCATTTGGAGCGAAAACATCTTCAAAAGATCCAGACGACGTGATAATTGTGTGTATTCATAGAAATATTAATTACACCTAAATTTATAATTGCTACGCCCTAACAGGGTGCCATTTGCAAAGATTTGTTTAAATGTTCTAATGAAATTAATACCATGTATAACTAAAATAGAAATGGGGATTCTAATTGTATTTGAGTAACTGATGGGAAGGGTCTGCAGGTATCTTTAACACAGACTTTCAACAGTAGCTAAGTTATAGTCGGTTTTTTTTATAAGTTAGTAATTACTACTTATTTTCACACCCCATTTTTAAGTAAGTACTTAATCCTGAGAAGAAGCAGTGTAGAAAAATACTTTTTAATATTTTTTGGGAAAACGTCACTTACGCCTTTCTTCCTTACGGGGGTTGAGTAGAATCGCTTTGTAACGTAATATTGTACGTTTAAGATTGGAACCATTCTATCTAGGTAGAGAAATAAATAACAGCGGTACTTTGGTAAGTTACCGCAAGAAAATAGTGTACTTTATTAATAACACAAGTGCCGTTCATCATAAACTATATACTATACTGACCAAGCCAAAGTTACGATTCAGCTTCAATCGTAATCCTTACAATGTATAATTATAGACAGTAAGCGTAAACCTACAATGAACTCCAAGCATACTAATAAACTAATTATTCCAAGGGAGTCCATCACCCGCGGCTGAGGACAAACTTACTTATCATTCTAGAGCACGATTAGTATTCATACACAGTCCCGCGCTGCACCAAATTATTTTTCACGAGGAAATAACTTAAATTGGAGCTTAGGAAGAAAAATGAATTCAGCTACATTTCCATAATCCAATTCATCACACGACTACTAATTTAAACTAGCAATTACTCGCACTTACTCATTCAAGATGCGCAACTGTTTGTTTAAATCCGTCAACGAATGACAACACTTCACTTTTCACTGAAAACAAAACACTGCAGTTCCTAATTTAAATTTCGAATTTGTTCTTTTTTAATCGTGTTCTAATTACGAGACGCACGAGACGCCTGCGCACGTTCGCCAGCCAGCGCGTTCGTCGCGAAGATCGCGGAGGCACTGCGTTACGTCACCGCGCAAGGTCGTCTGCGCAACCTACAAACTCGGTTGGATCTCAGAATTAATCTAGTGGCCAAGGTTGTCCACGGAAAGCGAGGAAGCTGCATCTGTACTTAAATGTCTATAGACTCTTTACACATTTAGAAGAAAGCGGAAGGAGACAAGGTGTGTACGTGACGTATTGTCTATTATGCAATTGAACGAGGATATTTTGCGATTATGAAAGTAAGTCAATCATTGTATCTATTCTTTATTACCAATAGCGACCCACCCCAGTTTCGCACAGGTCATTAAAATATATATAAACCTTCCTCTAGAATCAATCATCATCACCTACTCGTATCTATTGATGATAACCGTATACAACATTCATACAGATGGCACGGAGCGACTTTAATTTATACTATGTAAAGACTTTAAATAGAATCTGATGTGAGTTGTTAAACGCGCGGGAGCTGACACATATTCATCGTCTCTTTTTAACCTAATTCTATATTGTTTGACAAAAACAAATGACAAATTCGATTGTGATACCAAATACGTTAAATAAAGCAATGATACACAAGACAACACTTAAAGTCAGAATAGCGAAACCTCTTTAGGTGCTATACAGTGCAGGGGTGCTCAATGGCATTAAAGAAAAAAAAATACTGTCACTTTTAATCTTTAACTTGGGGTGCGAGTCACCTCCAAGTGTGGTCAAGAGCTGCGGTTTGTTTTTGGATCCGTCCGGGGGGAAGAGCAGTGCCTGGTCCGGTGCACCCTGGGAATCGGCTAATGATTTCCTGGCAGTTTCTTAGGGATATCATTGACTGTTGGCTAAGAGCCCAACAGGGGGGGAGGGGGGTCTTTGACCATTACCGTACAACGTTGCCGACATTTTGTCACAAGATTTTTTAATTATATTTTTGTTACTTTGACATTGGCGAAGTTGTCGTCGCTATAACGACTTGATACCCCACAAATAGGAAGAAGAAGAAGAATCTTTAACTTGTCACCAACTGAATTTTCCATCGTGTACTCTGCTTATCTTCAAGTTTACCAATATGTTCACCTGCATCGCCTTCCAGTCACGCCGTCAGGAGAACGCCCTGAGGTGAGTGCCTCTGCATTGTTCAAATTCTACTTTTAGGCATCAGCGCACTCCTGTCCAGAAAATTGGCTATTTACACGCCCTAACCTAACACATTTAAAGTTTAAAACAGTCTTATAATCCGCGAGCTCTTAGAATAACATTCGGGTTTATCTTGCTGTCTCAGTCACTCTTATGGCTTTGACTCTAGAATCGGCCAAATGAGGGAGACAAAACAATCCCAAATGGCATTCTAAGAGCTCACGGACTGAACGTGTTAAGTTACACAGATACGAATAAGGTTTCGAAACGAAAGGTTCCACTATATTTTCATATCAGCAATTTTCCCCTCATGATATGATTTACATGGCCCTTGGAGGCTCATAAACGCGATGGGGGGGTCGTTTAGTGACGTCGTAAATAGCCTTGTGTCAGTGATGATACCTAGGCTATAAAATGCTTCATGGCGAGTATTGTACATTACGATTTTCGTATCTTCAGCGTCATTGACGCCTATTGGTCTAAATAATGGGGTCTAATGAAAAGTTTCGCGTAATCTGTGAGCTGGGTGGGAGGATTAAGTTTCTTTTATTTTGTTCCTTATGTTTTACCCCGTCTTTATTCCTTACGGGGTATAGTATGATTGTGGAAAGGAGAATCAAAATAGTGATGAGTTTCTAGCCCCATCGCCTATAGTTAACATGATTCTTAAGATTTCCGTTCATTCCCTCAGTAGGCTTCCCATCTGCGCGGGGAGAGAAGCAGGTAGAAGATAGGTACATTCTATGTTTTTTCTTTGCTCCCAGACCACAATAGAAGTAAAGTTTTATATTTCACGTCTTTATATTGATAATGTTTGAGAAGACACAGGTCGATCGTGTCGCTGTTATTATAGTTATTTCGTATAGCAGGATAAGTTTATCACTTTTTGTATAGAAGGGGTTTATACATATTGCAGAGTCCTCATAGCAGATGATGAGACTTTTTAAACATCATTAATACACAGATTTACGTAGCGTATAGTCAGACCTTCAGAAGCGCAGCCCGCACTGCAGGTGGCGCACTGCAAAGCAGATATTGTCAGTATGTGGCATCGAATCGCTCGAACAAAACTAGTTGAACCATTCCCAAATTGTAATATACAAATAGACTTACAAATGATTTACAAACTTGCAAATGACAAAGTAGCATTTGAACCAAACTTACGTTATTTAAATATTAAAAGAAGTATCCTTAAGAAACTTCATGTTTAAAACTGAATGTCGAGTAAGTGGCAAGAAATGAATCGCGGGCACAAGAGCCCTCGCAGCGAGGGCGCTCCTGACAAACATTTTGTTCTAGAAAACCCTCCTCCACCCCACTTAAGCTCGTTCATGTGTTTTTTAACACATTTCGATGCTCTTTTTGTGTGACAACAGTCTATTTTGGGACGGTGTTGTTGAGCGTGCTTTTGTTTTTAACCCCCGTCGTAAAAAGATGGGTGTGATAAATTTGACGTCGATGTCTGTGTGTATGTATGTGTGTGTGTGTGTGTGTGTGTGTGTGTGTAGCATTGTAGCTCTCAAACAGATGAATCGAAAGGCAGTTTTGTTGTGGCGGTTCTCAGTTATGTTTTGTAAAATAGGTCTAGCAGTTAAAAGAGTATCAGCTCTTTTCCAAAAATGATGTTAGGCATTTCTGGCATAAAACTGATGCAGTGGGGGTTTATAAATTTTAAAATTTTATATTATACTTATTCGCATTTGCTCGTACTCTTAAGCCCAGTTTACACAATACAAGTAATTCTGCGCAACTAGCATTGCATTGCGAGGCCAATGAGCAATGCTTATAATTGACCAATCAAAGCCGCAGTGTAAAGCTAGGTTCACGAACTTAATTGCACATTTTAAATTGGACATTATTGTAACTATGTTGGCAAGGTGTTTTGAATTCCCATAACTAATAGGTAGGTACCACCATTTTTAAGTACTAGGTATCTACCTACTTTAGTATCTACAGTAAAAAAGTCATAATAACGAAGAAACCTCCCAAACTATTTTCTCCAAATTATCATTTGGCAACATACCACAGTTTGCACTTATCCTGTTGGCAAATATAATATTTACGTTGAATAAAATGATTGTATTTTTATTAACATAATTTTAAACAACATTGTCTGCTAACATCCTATAGATTCTTCTAGTTATCTAAAAATAAACGATTCACTACTATTATCTTAAAAGCCATAAAAAGATTTAACATAACCTAAAGAGTAATTTTCTCATAAAAGTTCGTTGACCGAGAAATATTTTGTCGAATATTAATTTGCCAATAACGAAAGAGCGAAAAGTTATTTTACCTAATGATAATTTGAGAAATATCGTTCGAAAAGTGATTGCTATTTTGGAAAAAAAAATCACCGAAACGCCAATACACCGAACAAATACCATACTATAGTATACATTATAATTGTCACATAGTGAAGAGTGACCTTTCTACTACCACTGTTAGGTACCCGATTTAAGTCACAATCACACTAAATCAGCATTAACTTAATTTAAATGCAAATCCAACTACTCCCTTTGTTTTTTTCCGCATCCAAACATGGACTGATTCGTTTTCCTCAACAAATTCAAAAAGGTAACCCAATCGGTTCCAAGACTGTCAGACAAGCGCCACGAAAATGCCAATATTTGTAAAAATGTTTGCGTTAAATGTAAGGAAATTGGTAGAGGCTTCTGCCCGTGGGGCAAGCGACGGGAGACGTGTCCTATCAACTTTACATCGAAGTTCTTTTGTTTCGTCTGGATTACTTCGATCGCAAGCATGGTTTGCAAAGCCGAGTATTTGCGAACGGCATCCAAAAAGCCTAGCATGGCATTGTTCTATGTAGAGCCCTACTTAAATCGTCACGATGATAAAAAATGGGCCTCAAATTATCTCAATAGGTACCCGTTCATTGATCGCTCAATTTGGCCGATGGACGAGGCAATATAAAAGCGTCCAAACCCTCGCTCAATCTTCTCTAATATTTTAAACCGTTTCTAAAGCTACAAGTCTTCGTAGTTAAGGATTAGGGCTTAATGAGTCAAGAGCTATCTTGTCATGGTCTGACCGGCGAGGGCACTCGAGGCCTTGAAAGGTTAAGTAGAAAAGTGGTCAAAGGCTTGAACGGCCGGGAGAAAAGGGTTCGTGAGGTTTCAATGAGTTGTTTCTTAACTTCCGATCCCTCGATTTTTGTTTCGTTATTGCCTGCTTGATGGGAGAGGAAAAGGCGCAAAGGAGGATTTTGTGGATAAGGTTTGAGCGAATATATTCGTGAACTAAAACAAATTACGATTTGTGAGACATCTGTCGCGGAGTAGCAAGGTTTAAATTTCTGGATACATTTGATGATTTTAGTAACACACGGGATGCTCTTCGCGGCCTTACTTATCCCAATGGCTCTCCCACCCACACTGCGTGTTTGAAGTGTCAAAACTTCACTATCTCGGTAAGGCGGTGAGGCGGTTCAAACGCCATATCCCGTGTGTTACGAAAATCAAGAATGTGCCACTAACTGAGACCAATTACCTTGCATCTCACGACGATATTCACCATACTACACGTACTCGCGGCGTAGCTAGTTCTTTTGGTTTTGGTTTTAGGACATATTCGTAGTCTTAGAGAACACAGGATAAGGTGGTCGAGTCGATTTGAGACCTTATCCGCTTACAAGTAATAATGAGAATACAGGGAGGCCTACTATGTATAACTAATTATAATGAACTGATCAAATGTTGAAAGTTTGGAACTAAAATTATGTAAGGTTGCAAAGGGGTAATTACTTTGCCGTTATAGAGCTTGTTAAGCTTCTATTAGGTAATCTGTTTTTGTATTTATCTGTCACTTTGAAACTTCTCTTTGTCAGACAAAGACAAAACATTAATTAGTTATAATCGGACTTTGCCTTTAACTTTGTATTATTAGGTTAAAACCATTTATTATGTGTTTTACGAATTAAAAAGTAAGGGATTCTGTTGTTGCCTTTGATTTTGATATCTGTTTATTTCAATTGTATTTTGTAAGTCTATTATGAATTATCAAGTTACCGACATAGCGATGCTAAGGTTGTTATGATAATGAAAACGCCTAAACGGAAATAATAGCATTTCGCCGCGTGCGTACAAAGTGGAATATCGCTGCGTCATATTGACTAGGCGCTATTCTGCGTAACGTGAAATCTCACTCAGTCGAATTCGCAATAAGAATCTTGGAATACTTTTTCCTCATACGGTACTATCTTGCCTATTTATAAAAGGAAGTAAATGAAAAATGCTAACACGTGTCATATTTTATTACAGTTACATTATGATACGAAATCTTGTAATAGAAATGTGAAAGTTTAGGTGACTATTATAGTAATGGTTCTTACTAAATCGCACCAAATCTACTGAACAAGTGTGGATGAAATTTGGCGTAAATATAGAATATAATCTGGAATAGCACATAGGTTACTTTTTACATAAAAAAAATTGAAAATTGCGTAATTCCCTTAGAATAGTAGGTAATAAAAGTTTTTTTTTTGCAAACGAAGCCGCAAGCAACCAGCTTTATTAGAAACTTACACTTAACTTATAAAACAACCATCTAGAATCATGCAGGCACCGACGTGAGATAAAAACCTTAAACCGTCATCACTTGCACCTCGCTGGCGAGTACGGAAATGGAATGTTTACTCCCCAACAAGATATTGAATTCTGCGGTATATTTCTACGTGAACGGTTTCATTTTCCGCCCCATTAGACGTTGCTCATTGCGGTCCAGCGGGCGCTTTGCGATTCTCGAAGCGCAAATCTCGCCTTTGACACGGGCCTAATTTTGGGTGGTAGTTAGAAAAGGATGTGTAGGCGACGCACCTATTTAGGCAGCTACCTTTTTATGAAACTTTATATTTTGGCACTGGCCACAAATAAAGTAAAGAGAGTCGTGTCTTTGCTCTTGTCAGCGCTGCGTGTTGAATTTTTACTATAATTTAAATTATTTTATTTATTAGTTTCTACAGTCTACAGGATGCGTTCTTTTTGCTAACGGGTCACGTAGCGAGAAAATGTGCGTGTGTTTAAGCATATAAACATTTGTAACTTACGAGTGTGAAGGGCCGTCGTAACGTTTCTCTATAATTTAATTTGCTATGTGTTAATTCCTGCTCTCTTTCTCTTAACTATTAGTTCTATACATGACGTAGGTACGTGCATTGCAAGCTGTTTGTAACGACACCATCCCGGTGCTAATAGAAAGTTTTTAGGCTATAATTTGAGACAGACTTCCTTTAGTAGGGGAGACCGAGGAGAGTTGAGACAGAGGTGAGTTGATACGAAGCCGATTTCTCTGAACTGTGACAGTTTATCGGGCTGGTAACTTCGCTAATTCGTTGCTATTTCTACACTCCACAGTTTGTGTGAAGTTGTGACCTCGCTAACTGTCATAGGTGCAGAGAAAAAGGCTTTGTATCAACTCACCTCTGTCTCAACTTGCCTCGGTCTCCCCTATCTGATATCTAAGCACAAAAACACAGATTATCGGCTGAAGAATAATGGTGCAACAAGGGATCTTGAAATTTCAATACTTACATACACAACACTTTTACATAAACGTCTACCAGGGGCCTTGCCATGAGATTCTTAATGTGATTCAATTCCGATTCAGTTTAGGTTCGCTCGCTGTCAGATTCATACTAGAAATGACAGCTAAAACCTGAACTGAGTTGGAATCGCATCGCATTAAGACGTCATGGTAAAGCCCCAGATCTCGTAATATATATTGGCATCTGCCAGAATGTACACACCAACAGAGTTTCAGGCTTGGTTAGCTAGACCCAGTCACCCATGACATAGTCGGAGCGGTCGAACATAGCTGAAGCCAGCTTCTTGGCTTATTCACGAGAGCAGATCGATAGATTTCGAACTACGTTTACATGTAAATATTTTATCTGGTATCCACTACCAGAAATCGAGCCGTGCCGGATTCACTATAACTTCATAGTCGGGGCACTAAATTGCTAAATCTTTACCCATATTTAAATCTATGTTGAAGGAGCACTATCTGTCATCTTGTGCATGAATCTTGTAGCTGGCTTTTTTAGGTATGTGTGTATGTGTCTATTTATATCTCCATTTATTATAAATACGTGTTTCATGTATAATATATTATGTATTTTCACTACTTAGTATATTAATATTATATTCTAAATTGCACCACCTGCTCAGTTCTGGACTTTTCTCCAGTCCATTATGGTTGCTTGGTAGAGTTCGCTCTGTAGCGATAAGACCGCCTGTTGTTACGTTGTAATATTCTGTATACCTTTTATATAATTTATTTTATGTTATTATTTTTACTATCGACAACTCTACCTCTGGTAGTTACTTTATCTTGTGTAGCTAATACGTTTATTAACTCGCCCTCACAAACCATAGCGAAAACACTATCTTTGATATGTTAATGCAATTTTATCGCGGATCAACATAGTTGAATCTTTCGTCTTTTAGAATTTATTCTAGCTTATTCAAGAAGTAGCTTACGTTATGCGCATACTAAAACAGCTCTAAAAATACAATAAAGTTGAGCAAATTTATAGTTTCCTTTCACAAGAATTGGAAAAAGTTGGAATTGTGTGATAAGGACAAGCGTCTGCAAGTAATTTATGCAATGAGATTGAAATTGAGAATAAAGTAACGTAAGATTTGATCGGCTGTCTCATTTTCTAAGCTTACCTCGTCCGTGAAACAATAGTAATGTGACTCTTTTGCTCCTCCTAGACATTACACGAAATCCAGGCGTCCTGATGAAAGGGATGAATTTTTTTGAATAAAATTTTGACTAAACGAGTTGAGTTAGTTCATTGCAGAGTTAAATGTTTATGAACTTCCCACTCCCCTTCTCTCCTCTCCGTGTTTGCTTACTAATTATACTGTTTGTCACTTGCAGTTTGCAATACACAGATTAATAACACTTCCAAATTATACTTTCGAGTGAAATATGCTTTTAAAAACCATGCCTTTGTGCGCATCTTTCTACAACTCCATAAGCAAACACTTTGACGAAAAGACTTGTGTTCAAAAAACATTTTAACTTGGAGCTGTATACAAGGATCACATAAAGCAGAAAAATGTTTGAATTTTATTTGTTTCATTTAGTTTTGTTACCATTTTGATATAGTACGCGTATATAGCACAAGAGCATCAAGACGCTCCGTAGTCGCGACATTATGGCGCCATATCCTCCAAGCTACTTAACGTCTGTGCACATAAACAAAAATACGTAGGCGTCCAGTGCCGTTGACTTTCATCATCATCAGCTTATATACGTATGACGTGGGACGTCCCACTGCTGGGCACAGGCCGAGCAAGGCCTCTCCGAATAAGAGGGCTTGAGCTGTAGTTCCTACTCGGGCCAAAACATACATGTGTCGCGCAATCGTAATCGATTTGATATTGCGGACTAGCAAGGTAACTGGTAATCGTGGTTTACAAAAAAACAAGTACCTTTGAAACTGTAAATGAAAAACAATTCTTTACGCATTCCAAAAGTTTATTAAGCAGATTTATAAATTTAAATCAGGGGCCTTACCATGACGTCTTAATGCGATTCAATCCCGACTCAGTTCTAGTTTTAGCTGTCATTTTTAGTATGAAACTGACAGAAAATTCAATTGTTCAAACCAGCAAAAGCAATTTCTTTCCTCGTACGACGAAGATCTGGAATCAACTTCCTGCTGCAACATTCCCCGAGCGGCACAACTTAGGGATCTTTGTTCCGAGCGAGGAAACCTAAACTGAATCGGAATTGAATCGCATTAAGACGTCATAGGTACTATCAAATGAATCAAGAATTTAAACTTCTTGATTTTTTATGTTAACTTTTACGGTTTTACCGTTAGAAACTAAATTTCTATACGACATTGAAAATTAGATCACATAGAAAAATCCGAAGAGTATGTAATGGCCGGGAATCGAGCCCGGATCCTCGTCATTCCGTGACGCGTGCTATACCCTACACCATCCATAGCAGGTAAACCAGGCACCTGTAGGTACCTGCTATGGGTGGTGTAGGGGTATAGGACGCGTCACGGAATGACGAGGATCCGGGCTCGATTCCCGGCTATAGCTTTACTCTTCGGATTTTTCTGTGTTCTAATTTTCAGTGTAGTTTATAAATTTAAGACGTCATGGTAACCTCCTGACTTCATGACACGATTGATGTACCCTCAAAAGTGCAACGAGATTGTAATGTTTTAAACCGGCTACAGGGCAAGAGCTCAGGGAGCGGGTGTATATTGGCCCAGAGTACGCGAACACCAAGGATTTAAATTAGCGGACGCCAGGTGCTCATATCCCAAAACTGCAGGTGGTTTGAGTAAAACTACAGGAAATTTCACTTAAATACACATTTTTATTGTATCGTAGTTCATACAGGCATAAACCAAACAAAACAACATCGGGACACTATAGTGTCCCTAGTATAAATCCTACCAAATTTAAGTCTGAGCTCAGATCCACTTATTTAAATTAACGCTAACTAAGTTATCATACTCTAAAGTACCTCAGGGACACTGTGTCCCTATGACAAAGGATTTAAGATCTTCATTATATTATTCTAGTAACACACAAAGATTGGGGTATTATACCATCGGTACCGACCTCGGTGACACCTTAATTAGGAAAAGATCACATCACGGTGTATTTGACATCGTCGTTCGTCATCGTCATCATCGTTTTTCTATGTGTTCTAATTTTCAGAGTCGTAAATTTAAGACGTCATGGGAACCTCCAGGCTTCATGACACGATTGATGTACCTACTCTAAAAAGCGCAACGAGATATATAAACGGTTTGTGCATGTAACAGTATCTCCGTAGCTGAATTATTCCTGCAGATACTTGCACTACCCAACGGTTAGGTCAAGGCTGAAGCTTTATTATTCAAAAGCTCACGAGCTTTTAAAAACTTGGAGGAAATTGCATCGTGCTAGTAAAATACGCTCAAAACAACCTGTTTTCTTTAAATTTCTGGCTTTATACGTGTTGTAAGATCGTATTTTTTAATTATTCAAAATAATGGTGTAATTCACTGGCTGTGATAGATTTGTGTCTTCTTTTCTAAGTCACTATTTTTAAATGCCTCACCAAATTTATCACTATTACCTAATCCTGTGGATAAATCTCTAAAATCTGCAAACATATTCTTAAGTACCTACGTGTCATAAAAAAGCTGGATTTTTGATATAATAACTCTTAAATTTCTAAACGACAATGAAGATTAAAACACAGAAAAATCCAAAAAGTAAAGCTATGGGTGGTGTAGGGCTATTGGGACCGAGCGCGACGACAGCGCCACGTGACAGGCGGCCATTATGGACAATATTGTCACCGCTGTCAAACAAGAAATAAGTAAATATTGTGAAATATATTAATGAAATCTTGTGTTTTTTTACTATATTACACAATTTTGGACAATGGTAGTCAGTAACATTATTGCCAATAATATTAAAATTGTTGTTTTCAGTGAAAATTTTAGAGGTTAGGTAACTTACTTTTTTTTTCTTACGGCAAATATCCACTTATTTCTTTGGTCTCGTTTCCACCATGGTCTTGGAAATTGGTAAAATTTACAGTCGCTATTCTTCTTGGTGTTATTACAATTCACAACAACACATCTTACCAGGACCATATTTTTATCTCAAAAACGATTAGAAAATGTTTACTGCAATATGGATTTGACAGCTCAAGTCAGCGACAAAAATGACAATTTTAGCCGTAGCGAGCGCTGTGATCGTTTAGGCTACCCCCTCCACCCGCTTTGCACTCTGCCAATAAATGACGAGGATCCGGGTTCGATTCCCAGCCATAGATTTACTTTTCGGACTTTTCTGTGTTCTAATTTTCAGTGTCGTTTAGCGTTAACGGTAAACCCGTAAAAGTAACCTAAAAAAAACAAGAAGTAAACATTCTTGTTTAATTTGATAATAAAAACTCTTGGAGTAAGGAGAAGTCTACGTTATAAATGTGGCTGAAACGAAACGAATGTATCGTGGAAACCAAATCAATGTTCGAAATAGGATGCTTGTTACCCTAATGGTGGCAGTGTAGACTTAAGATTGGATGCCGGTGAAATCTAATAAGGCACTACAGTCTTATTTTGGTTCAGACAACTCAATTACGGCATTTTTTTTAACCTTGTAAATAGCTTCATCATGATCAAACAATGTTTATTTTATAGGTAGGTACTCTTCTTTAGTCTTACTCCATTTAACGTGAAGCTTGTTCTTCGCATCTAATTAATTTTCTAGTTATTGACATCCACGACGAACTCTGTGTTGAAATGGGGCAAAATATTGTTCCCTCAAACGTGTCCGGGGCAGTTCCATCGGTCGCCAGCGCGCGCGACGTGAAATGAAAATGGACCTTTATGGAGAAACACGAACCGTGACTGCTTGTTCGGATTATGCTTACAACCATTATTAACCAAACGTGTTGCCAGATGATCGTTTCGGGTTCTCCCCAAATCTTCTCCGAAATCTCCCCAAAATTCAGTTTTTGAAGAAAAAAACCCCCACAGTAGGAAAAACATTTTTATTATTATTTAAACACAATATTAATTGATTTCAGCAATAGCTTCCATTACTAGATCAGCATCTTCACAAGCGTCGTCTGAAGTTCCGTACATTTTTTCTGAGTTAAATCTCTTTAGCATCTTTGAACTCGGTTTAAAATTAACACATCCTTCTAGCAAAGTATATCTTATTCTCAAAATGGATTCGGCAGTGTTGATGGCTAATCTGTTTCGAAGTTTGTCTTTAATAATAGCTAGTTGGGAAAAGGCTCTCTCCACAACTGCGTTAGAAAATGGCAATGACAAAATTCCTAATGCCAATTTGCTAACATGTCCGTAAGTTCTATCACCAACTGCATTTTTGAAATTATAAACTTCAACCCAGAAATAGAGTTAGAGCAAATAGAGTTAGAAAGAGACTTCCGCTTCTAATTTGTAACTTGTAGCTTCGTGAAACGGGCCTCAGATATTATATTTTTAATGAAAAAATTTTTTCTTCTCGTCTTTTCCCAGATTACAAGTTTATTATTATTAATCAAAATCCCCCAAATCCCTCCAAACCCAGGACTTTCTCTCCAAATATCCCCCCAAACATATTTCCCCCCCAATTATCCCCCCATTTCTATAAAAAACCTCCAAATTTGGGGGGATTCCCCCCAGTCTGGCAACAGTGCCAAACACCCATGTAAAATAAACAAAAATTACGAATAATAACGAAATAGTCACTAAAACACACCATTATTAATAAGATTATTATCAAAACTGACTGCACAATTGACGCTTATGAAAAGGGCTTTTGTTTCACGCTTTCATTTCAATCCTTTAATTTGGCGAAGAAATTGGCCTTCGTGGTAACGGTGTTAAAGATCAGGCTTTCCAACCTTTTGAGTGGCTCACCCCGTAAAACCCCTCTATGATTACTACAAATGCTTTGAAAAATAACAAGTGTGCTTACTTACGATTCCATCGTTGTTTTCGTGATTATATTTAAATAGCTTACGCTCCCAGATACCCCTATGCCTATAGATTTAGATTTAGATTTATTTATTTATCAACAAAAATTATAATACATAAAAACATGCATATAATAAATTATAAACAATGAAATAAAAATACAAAGTCAAGAATTATAAAAGGAACATTTCCATAAAATGTAAAGTCCATGTGTTTGGACGGGGCTTGCTGAGTCAGTCAATCAGTCAGTCTGGCGGGATTCCTCTTTTAATTATACATGAATTCGATTTTCATATCACGGACCGCGGTTCAGCAAACACTATGAGACTACCGTGGCACCAAGCTACAGGGCAATTATTTCTTGGGTACGCGGGGTTGCTCTAGGAAGTCGTTAGCAACTTGAAGGGTCTGCAAAGTTTCCTCCAGACGGCATATATTTCCAGGTGTTAATTATTGTGTCGTTGTTTTAAGTGGTTAAGAGAACGAACGATTCAATGCCATGCATTTAACAGTGTTACGAAAAGTAATGTGATTGGAATAATATCGGTTAATGCCTAAACATTCTTTTAATCCGGCCGCTGCGTCTTCCATTTCGTGGTCACCATTCGAGAACCTTTCTACCTCAACGGTTATCTGTTCTGCGAGCAATGTGCCACCCGTTGCCACCTTATCATATGTGCCCGCAATTACACCGGCTGTCTTACTCCTCACTCCTCATGTCAGCTTGAAGTTGAAGCTCAAGTGTACGTTTTCGGTCACAAAATACAAACGCGTTCACGTAAATGTGACAAACAGTTTGTTACCGTTTAGATCCGCTAGTGGCGCTGTAAATTCTTTATAGCAGGGGTGGCCAACAGGTCGATCGCGATCGACCGGTCGATCGCGACTGTTAGTCCAGTCGATCGTGGCAAGGCAAAAAATATAAATACGTAGACCAGACTGCGCAACGTAATCACCAACTGCTGATTTAAGGTTTCATGAAGCATGTATTTGGTAGATCGCACAGGGTTTCGTTAGTAAACAGGAGATCTTGGGTCTGATCAAGTTGGCCACCCCTGCTTTATAGTAATTAAGAAGTTTACGTGACCGTGTTAGAGATTTGTTTTTGTGGGAAAACTTGCATTAGAAGCTCTGATGCTTTACGTAGACTGATAGACCAGACAATCTAATTGGTTATTTGCTCTAGCTTAGACTATTGTGGGTACTAGGCATTACAATAGCCAAGTGCGGGCACGCCGGAGTTGGAGCGCAGACGAGATTAGTGCAATGCGATACGGCCGCACATTGAGCCATTACGAGCCCTTATTTGCCATTCATGGCTGAGGCTTTCACTCCACGTCCGAACGTGTAGACCCTGCTTTGAGCTCGTGCTGGCGGTTTCGTTCGATTCATTTTTAAGTTTATTTTCAACTTCGGTTCGTTATTCGTTTGTTTGCAAATCGCAAAGTGAATTTGGTCCCATCTTTAGTGGTCGGACTGACTTGAGATTTGTTACATGTATTTATTAAATGACAATGTAGGAATCAACTACATGGTCAAAGTAAAATGTTCGTATCAGAAGTTAAATATTAAGCAGAATGCTATATCATCAAGATTTCTTCAATTCTTAAAGATGCTTTTTATAAATTAGCCACAAATTCGTCCTCTCTCTAAAGAATAAAATAAGCTAGTTTTTAAGAAGTCGTTTTGTCTTCAGATTTAATATTCAAAAATACATTTTCGAGGTCGAGAATGTTGAGATAGGTTACCAAAATAGAAAGTTTTCCCAGCCCTAGTTATTACAGCATGTAGTAATCAAATTGTTGTAAAGATAGGTTAATCAAACATAGTGTTTGGCTTTAGGACGCCAAACATCTGTTATCGAGCGACGTTAATTAAAACCATCGAGCCACGAATTGACTTCTACGAACAATGAGGTAGACCACACCTACTTTGAACTTTGTCCATTGAAATTAAGTAGATGACAAGTTTTTTTTTTAATTTATATCATGCTTGTCACAGAGCGTAGAGTAATGTGAAAGTACCCGTGACTCTGTATTTGCTTTTGACGTGTCTTCATAAAATTAATATCAACTTTAAATCCTATTTAGAATTGGCACATGTAAAGTGAATTGTTCCAAGCAACGTTTACCATATTTACCTAATAAATAAATAAGTGATTTCAGCAACAATAACAACTTTTTTTTGAGCGAGCACGACCGCCCATGAACACCCGCAATACTATAAGTAGAGGACTGCAGATGCGTAACCAGTCTAGAGGGCTAGGATAGAATAACTCTTGCGCCCATAATTTCGCCAGCTTTCTTACTCTCTATGCCGGAACACAGCAGTGGAAGCACTACTGCTTGGCGGGAGGATTAGCAGATAACTGTTGATAAGTTTACTGCTGATTGTTTAATAAATTTTATTTAAAATACCTAGCCACTACGTCCCTATTAATGAAGTTGCATAGTTAATTAAAAACCACAAACTAGGTGCCAGATATTTATATTTCAGCTCTATCAATTTTTTCAATTCCTTTTATGAGCAATTCCATCCACGTTTCTAACATTTCGATAGCGCAAATAACAACATGTTGATGTCAGTTTCTATCGCCCGATATTGGAAACAGACTCAATCTCGAATCTATCGAACGAGAGAACTGGGAAAAGCCTGTTCAATCGCATTGGAGATAAAAACCGGTTATATGACACTGGCGCTGTGGACAAACGGCTGATAACATCGGTAAAGGCAATCGGTTTCGTTTATCAATCTATGGTCACGGCTTTTTTAAATTGCACGAATCTGCGCTTAGAACGATCAATGGAATAAGAGATGATGTAAGTTTTTAACCTTTTCAAGTTTGCTTGTAAGGTTGTAAAGAAATTTGGTTGGAGGTATATAGGCAATCAAATAGTTATAACAATGAAAACAAAACAATTGAATCTGTTAATACTTGGACCAAATGTACACGACTGTGCATATGCATGTCTTGACATGTTACAAAATCACTAATGTTGTATGTTTTATATTTTTACATTTTCGTTAAACTTACACAACTGATTTAACACCATTTAAACCAACGAGTATACAGAACATTTCAAGCTCGCATCATTCATCTAATTCAGCTAGTACCTACCTAGCTGTAAATCAGTAATATTACCAGTGATAACTCCAAATGTTAACGGAGGAATTCGTAGCTCGGTGCGGCAACGGCCGGTGATTAGGCCTCTTGCTATGATCGCTCTCGGCTTGATAACGCCCTTTAGTGACTCCTTCAACACCTCTATAGCACAGCCAATTCCACAATCTAGGCGCAATATGGACGCCAGTGTCACAGAGAAAACCCAGTTGTTTGTGAAGAAGGCCTTTGATGAATTCAGGCAAAGATGAATAAGTTAAAGGACATTTTAAAGTAGAGGGTTTTTAGTGGTGTTATTACATTTCTAAACCTAAACATAAATAACTAATGATGCATATCCCTTAAAATTTTAGCCTGTATTACCTACCAGAAACGGTATGTATGTAGTTTTGTAGAAGAATAAACATAACTAGCAGTTACAATTTTGGCAGTTTCGAGAGATAAAAAGTAGTCTATGCTATGCGACGGATTCTTTGGGTAGTAGTTCCAAATCACAAAACACGCTAAATACGTCATCCTCTTAGTTAGCTTCGTGTAATACATACTAGTACATATATAAAAGTGTATAAAAAGTCTTAAGTGACTGATTTTTCAAGATCCTTTGGACCTAGAGAACGAAAATTTTGCTTAGTTTCGCTTCATGGTACGGATGGATTTTACATAATTCCCAGGTCGTTACGAAGTTCCGAAGCGCAACGAAGCCGCCAGTGCGAGCTAGTATAAATATAAACCAAGAAATACAACTAAGAATTAACATGAAAGACGTTAATGTACCTCTAATAACAGAAAGGGAATGAGATCAGAACTGTTATTTGACGTGATCTAGTCAAGAGCAATGAAAATTGGACAAAATTCTGAGAAAATTGTGGCTATTGATTTATGAAATAAATTAAATAGAAAGGGCGATCGACAGAAAAACACAATTCAAGCCAAAATAAGAGAACAACCGATGGCGATCGCCAATCTTAACTAGAGGAGTGGTGCATTATTTTATTTTGACAAAATGCAGTGTTCTTTTATAATATAGGAAACCTATTCCCCTTGAAGCCACGAAGGCATCTTAGATAAATTGAGTATCAAACACAATTTATGGTTCAATCCTGGTAGGGAAAGACGGAGCTCGACGTTTGAAATAGTTAATTTTTCTCTTACATTTTCTAACTTGTTACGTATTGTGTGTAATAGAAGAGGACGACGCCAGTCAACCTATCTTGCATCTCATTAACGCGTTCTAAATTTGTCTTTTCGACAAATTTGAGTTTGCTAAAACCAATTAAAAAACAGGCGTGCGATGTAATTGCAGATATTTTCGAATAAAATGTACCAATGAAGTATTCAATAATTTTCCCGCTGGGTTTTCGTACAATTTTACTGCATATATATCCACTTTATATGCGCATATGGTAAAAGCTCATCGAGGGATTGGGGGCGAAAATCTTAGGGATCATGTTATATAGGCGATGTAGCTAGCAACCCATCACTGTTTTGATTCCCCTTTCTATCCATACGCCCACGATAATGCTAAACGTGGTCTTTAGGTCTTGTCACCTTTGGCTCTGTCTACCCCGTAAGGGATAAAGACGTGATTTATGCATTTATGTATATCCACTTTAGTATAGACGTTTGTGGATCTTACCCCTAAAATTTAAATGAAAACAATTTATATAGGAGTACCGTTCAGAAATTATGTAGGCAATAATGAATGATCAAGAAAAGTAAACAATGGGGCTTAATTAATAATTAAAAGCGGAGCAATTTACATTATACCTACGTTACTTAAGCTTTTGGACTATTGGTTTATATCGATCAACTGAGGGCTGTCAGAAGGTTTTATATAAATAAAACGAAAACGAAGTAATATTAAGAGCCTCTTCTGTTGGAAATGAAAATGGACGTTATTTTTATTACGTCCCCTACTTTCCGCATTTCTAAGGATTTTTAGGAACAAATTCTACGTTCTTATTATATTGGATCCGTTATTGAATTCGTAGTACGGGTCTTGGATGAGTTAGATCTTTACGAGCCTCCAATTAAAGTAAAATAGCAGCAAATAAGTAAGTAAATACTCGTACATAACAAATAAATACCTACTAAACATTATAAACATTTGAAATACAAAATAAATTAATAAATCTATTTAAAATAAGAAATACAAAACAACAACATTTTTCTTAAAGTAGCATCTTTCTGAAATAAAAATGCAAAATATTACCCTCTTTTTGGGCTGTGCTACGATCATACTACGTTTTTTTTTTTCAAATTCAAAGGGGTAACACAACCCACGTCTATCTATTTTTTTTATTACAATACAATGCATGCAACACTAGTCGCACCGTAGAAACGGTTGAAGGCATCGTGTTGCCATGGTTACCAGACGCTGCAGTGCTTTCTCTGCCCGCCCTCCGTCGCAGTGTGCGCTCGTGTCCCGAACGCGCCGCACGGTTCCTTCCAAATCCAACTTAAAATCTCGCGTTCCTTTTTCGAGATTGTTTTATATTTTTAAAATTTAGTGCGAAAGTGGCCAGTTTCAAAAACTTTTTGTAGATAGTTTTTTTACACGTAGCAAATCGCCGGTGGCCAGTATTGAGTAAATATGGAGAGTGAGGGAAGTGCAATTTTGGACAGAGTTTGGATGCAGTTGGAGTGGTTTTAGTGATGGAGCTTTGTGTATTGTGTGTGAGCCATGAGAAAATATTATTTTGGTACACGGATCAACTTTGAGACATGACGGCGCAAGACCGAGCCAACATTTTTACCGATGACGACCAGGACTTGGTACGTACCTACGTAGTTAATTATTAATTAAGAAATACTAATTAGAAAGTCCCCCTTTTATTCGACCCACAGATGGGTACAACACAACGGCTTTCTACAATAGGAGAGTCGGGGTAGGACAGGTAATTAAAAACTCAAACAATCAAAAGTTGTCGATCGGATTAGTCGTAACTTTTACAATTGAAACTTTAAAATTGAAAATTAGATACATATTCGGATTTTTTAAAGACATTTTTAGTCTTGCAAACTCGATTTTAAAAACAACACTGATCCGTTTCTCCTTGCTACGTACGGCGTATGTTTTCATACCATAAAATAAATAAATCTTCTGTAGAAATATTCTAAGAGAATTTAAAGTACTACTACGTTCAATAGTCTTTCAGGGTACCTACTTAGTTTCCTAGAGCGATATTTGAAAAAGGAACCGACCGACAGGGGTGTCACGTATCTTAGTCCCAAGACATCAGTCTTTTTTTCACATAACATTTTGACATAGAATTCAGAATAGTAACTTTGGCTGACGTTTGTAACACCCCTATATGAATGTGTTTATAACAAAACTGACTTTAAGTTGCATTTATTCTCGTAAGAGAATCTGTACCTACAAAGTAAATTGATTCTGAGTAAAAAGTAACCCAAAATTTTCACAACTTTATTCTTGTTCTGTGTCTTATTTATGTATTTTTCAAATACTTTCAGTGATCGGATTGACATGAAAATCTTGAAATCCATACTAATATTTTCAATGCGAAAGTGTGTCTGTTATCTTTTCACGCTTAAACCACTGAACCGAGTTAGTTTGAATTTGCTATAGAGATAGTTTATGTTTAAGGAAGGACATAGAATAATTGGTTTGCCAATTTTCGTGAGTAATACAGCGTTTTATTTCTGAAACAGTAAGTAGATTTTTTTAGACTAGATAGTTAACTAATCTAACCAAACATGCTATATTGTAATGACTTTTCCGAAATTCCTGAAAAATGCACGATTTCATGACAAAAATTATGACTAACGATTATTATGACCAATGCAACTTATGGCATAAAAAGGAACCCGCAGTTTTATCCCGGAAAATTGTACAGCTCCCGCGTTGTAGTTGATGCGCAGACGGAGTCATGGGCAACAGCTAGTTAGGTATAAAATGTTTAAATAGGATAACAATAAGTTCCATCAACAAAAAAAGTAAAAAAAGTGGGTAAGTAAAAAAGTAAGTAAGTTGGTAAAAAAAGGATTTTGATTCCATTTTCGACCTGTACAGGCCTGAAGGTCTTGTTACCTTAGGCTCTGTTTACCGCGTAAGGGATAGAGACGTGATTTGTGTATGTATGTGTGTGTATGTAACAAAAAAAGCTTGCATTAATATTGAAATGTTTAACAAAAACTTATTCCCAAAATTCTAATAAAACAGCACTTGAAACTTTTGTAATACGCTGCGCATGTTCCGTGTAGCTATAGTTTGTTTAGTGGAGTGACGGATGGAAGGGGTGATCGATGGGTTTGTACTGCTAGAAAAAGTCGGGGAACTCGCTTGTTTCGTACACGGGTATTGTATACAAGAGTCAAAGTATACAATATGTGTTATACAGTTAATATTGAGGCTTGTTAAGTTGAGTAGGTAAGCGAGCCGACGAGGTGCAAAATTTATACACAGTCAGGCACACGTAAGATCAGAGTCCCAAGTTTTTAACGCACATTTGTACCTATACCTATTGCTACTAAACTACAGCTCAAATGAAATTTTCGAGTATCTGACTAGATTCAAATTAGAGCTGTTATTTTCTTCTAATCTACTCGTAAGTATATCAATTTGAGCTCAATTTTCACCACTTTCAATTGTAATTGACAATGTTCGAGTAAAAAAAGCCTATACCTTATGGTGTTTAGAATCACTTTTCAGATCAAATAGTTTAGAAAATGGCGTATTTTTAAAATGATTCCGAAGTTCATTCAGCAATGAACTTAAATTGTCTTGGTCACGACATGCCTAGGTGCTACACAAACAAACATCCACGTTCAAGGCTGAAACGCAAAATTCCAAGTCCCTCCTCGTTTATAAATGCAATCCCGTTTTACCTAGGCATTCCACAAAACGTGATAAATAAAACAGGCCAGGCGGGGGAAACAATGGCTGGGGGGAGACTCGGGGAAATTCCAAATGCTGAAGTGTCAAACTGTATTCTGACGAATTCCCTGGATGCTCTCTACCTAAATACGTATTGGCGCTGGGCAAAAATAAAAGGTATTTCTACGAATGCTACGGTACTGTGAGCCATGTTTTGTTTGAGAATATCAGTTTCTACCCAGCTAATACTGAATGAATGTAAGGGCTAAAATCTTAGGAATCATGTTATAGGCGATGCGGTTGGCAACCCATTGTTAGCTTGTTGGTTAGCAGCTCTATTTTGATTCCCCTTTCCACCCCATGTCACATGTGCGCCTACAATCATACCAAAGATAGGTCTTGTTAACTTAGGCTGTTAACCCCGTAAGGGATATAGTACATGATTTGTGTGTGTGTGGTGTGTGTGCGTGCGTATCCAAGTTTGCAACACGTTTTCAAAATGTTTTTGGCTTTATTAGAGATATTGTTTATGATTTTAAAATGTCTTTTTGACTATAATACATTTTTGTTTTTCCCAAAACCAGCGCCTGTTATTTGCTCTCTAAAATAATGTGGGCAAAGCATTAATTTTGTATAACCAGTGTAAAGTCACCCTGTGTAGGACGCTGTTGCGGATACACCTGTATGTCTATGTGTGTTACATTGTGTTTGTGTGACTTCCAACATACTGATTCATCATACCAAGCCGATTTCATGGCGAGTTCAAGCTAACTTCCCTCAAAGGTTGTCTGTCTTAGTATGATGGCTTGATGCCTTTTTACTGAATAAATCCTATCTGTTATGAGGTGCTCTGCAGGTGACACAAAAGAAAATTGAATTGAAGCTACACATTGTGTTTGGTTTGTCTGATAAAGATAAGTATTACTATTATTTTAGCGCAGTGAGAATTGTAACCTTGGTCCTATCATCTCTAAAATGAACCCTATTTTTAAACAAGGCACAGGTATAAACCTTTAGGCGTTTTTAACACACATTACAGTGTGATTTGTGTATGTATGTATGTATGTACAGTGTCTTAAAATTGTTGTGGAATGTCTTAAAATTAGCCTGAAAAAACCGACCAGATATTTGGCAGCCAAAATGTACACGGAATAACAGGTCGGTATTTCCAGGTACACAAAATATCACCCTAGTACGCTCCAATACCAAGGTGATATTTCACGTAGGGTAATTCCGGGGTAGTTGGCCATAGTTTTTTCTAAATGTTGTTAAAAAAAAACCTTAAATATTATTATATTTTTTTTATTTGTAGTTAAACTTTAAACACTTAACTTTGGAATTATAGAAACAAAAACAACAAATTCTAATGAGATCACGTAAAAAAAAATATTTTTTTTAAATTCACGATTGGCCATCTCTCCCGAGGTGTCCGGGCGTGATGACCATGGCATGCGAGGTAAGATGGCCATATCCTTAATTCTAATTGTAATATAGTTTTTGATCTTATTTCCTATTTTTTAACAGCCTTTTTTTCTCTGCACCACATTTAGAGCACATGCCTTCAAATTCAGTGCAATTTTCGTGTACCCAAAACTGGCACACCGTGCATTGAAGCCAGTCCTCGAGAAGAAGAGTTTCATAATAATTGTCTCCACACCCGCGACAATTATCTCTTTCATTTAACTTCTTTTTCTTATTCTCATATATTTTATCTTATATATCTTATTATATCTTATTCCATCATATACCAACTGACACTGGCCATCTCTCCTTATCTTCCGGGAGAGATGACCACACCTAAAAAGAAATAAAGCCAAAACACTATGCGAGTAATTTTGAGATTAGAACAAACAATTACTCGTATACTTTGCAACCAAATCAAAAATAATCATTATTTTACGAAACTAATATCATAACAACCCAAAACAAGTACCCTCTGAAAAATATTTCCACTACACCAAACAAAAACCAAGGATTTTTCTTACTTTTTGGTTTTTTCTTGCCTAAAAGTGGTACGTACGCTTGCCCCCACGCGCTTCGCGAAGCGAACTAAACTTTTACTAGCGCCATCAAGCCAACCGTTCAGGAATTATTTCGACGGGCCATCTCTCCCTTATGGCCATCTACCCCGGAATTACCCTACATGGAAATACCGATCTGATAATCGGAAGGCAGTCGATTAAGTTAGGTTAGGTATTTTTTATAGTAGTTCGATGCCAAGAATCGACTGTCATTGCAAATGAATGTACATCCGATTAACAGGCCGTTATTTATCACCGTGGTACAAGCCAATACCGGGGTGGAAATACCGACCCATATTTCATGTACAATGTACGCGGAGTATAGGGTCGGGATTTCCAGGCACGTCTTTCCATGGTCTAAGTATAAGTGATTGGGTTGTTTAGATTAAACACTGTTGTAAAGGTTTTTTTATCATATTTGTTGATTCAATACACTTTGAATATCGACCATTCAAATGTATGAGAAACATTTTGTAAATGCCCTTAAATTAAATCTTGAAGAAACATTTCGATTGGCCTGTGCTACAGTGATTAGGATCAACCCTGCACTAGCTCTTACTACCCGCAAGAAAATCTTTTTAACCGATTAACAAAGAAATACGACTTATCATCACTACACTACATAATAATATAAAATAAAGTCGCTTTCCGCTGTCTGTCTGTCCCTATGTATGCTTAGATCTTTTAAACTACGCAACGGATTTTTATGCGGTTTTGATAGAAAGAGTGATTCAAGAGAAAGGTTTATATGTATAATTCTACACAGACGAAGTCGCGAGCAGAAACTAGTAACGTTGATAAAATATTTAAACGCAGTAGTTATCATCGACAACATTTTAATTACAGGCACAATATTTCACATAAAAATGTTATCGGCTGTCGTTATATTTCTTCTGGGAACGTTTCCTTTACCACTAACGATACTCTTATCGATCTGTTTATATTCTCTTTAAATTTAGTCATCGATGTAGCAGCCTTGTTTACTTAAGTATGTAACATTAACAACTATGTATTCATCGAACACTTACAGACAGTCAACAGATTCCCTTCCTTCCGGAAGTTCTGGATAACTGTATGCAAGTTCCCGTGGGATAGAGAATAAACTTGAACAACGAAAGCGAAGTCGCGGGTAAAATATTAGTGCCAATAAACACCGACACTATCGTCCAAGATGTACAGTTAGCAGCGGAAAGGGTTGAAGAAATGAAGAGCTCAAGAAATTTACACACGACTCTATTGACATGAGGTTAGAGTTGCATTGATGTTCTCTGAACTCTTTGTATGGTCAGCTACTTTTTTGCTGACTGTATGTAGCATTGGTACCCTTGTTCCCCGGGAAGGTACGGTTTTCCGGCTTGTGGGAAAATTAACGGTTCCCCGGGGAGTCCGGGGGTAACGCAGGGACTGTGGAACTTTTGCCGAGTGAGAATTTGCTCACGGTTTTAGAGTTCCTTTTTTGTATTACAAAGACAGGTTTTGCAAATATATTTGTACAGCTCATGTTCTGGATTTTCTAGAGTTAAGATACTTCAGAGAAAGCCTTTTAATTTTTTTGTGCAATTCCACTAGACGCCTAGTCAATATTCAAGTTTTCCCCGTGTATTGTTTATCGCTATTAAACTGCTGGTCTCATCTTTATTGAATGTTTTCTATGTCAAATTATTCGTGCATGAACTTGAAAAAATGCTAATGAGTTCATCATAACAGTGCAAATCCTCAGACCAAGAAAGGTAAATTTTGGACAAATGCCTTATGATGTAGACAAGGAATTGATAAGGATGAAATTTATGTAATTCCCTTAAAATTAAGGCTTCAGATTCGAGAAGCAAGCGTAAGCAAAGCACCTGTTCGAATTAATATTAATTTAAATCTTTAATTTACCTCATCTTTACAGTGAAAGGGAATAATATAACAGACCTAATTAGATCAGTGTTTTCTATAAAGGTGGATGTGATATCTACAGTTAAAAACCCGACCTGTACCTGTCGAACGTGCAGACCAATAATATGGTTAAAAAAATATTACGTGTTGAAGTTGAAAACATTTATTTACTGGGAAAATGTCGATAAATGTATTTCTAACACGTTAAGCTTTAGCTTGGGAAACTTGAACTTAGTTTCTCTACGGGTTTGAACCGAAGCGAAAATAAAGGATACAATCAAGAATAAGAGAAGTAACTTCAAAGATATAAGTGTTAGCCGTATAAATAAATAAAATAGTAAACTAGCCGTTGCCCGCGGCTTCGCCTCCGTTCAAGTATTTTTTTTTTCATAATTTTAATTTATACAATCCTTGTCCAAACAGTAACAAACACAACTAAAAAAGAATCATACAATTCGGTGCAGTCGTTTGGTGGAAGTTATGCGTGTACCTATACACATTTCGAAGATTAATTTTTATTTAAATAGATGTTAAGACCGTTATTGTTATCATGAATCTGTATTAGATGCTTTTGAGTCAGAGGTAAATTAGGTTTTTTAACCATTCAGTTCAGTTTTGCATCAACACAATTTTTTTTTCGAGTTTTTATATAAAGACTGCCTTATCTACAACTCTTCCGTAACCTATAAATAATATTATCTTTATTTTTATGTAAATAATTTGTTTTCCACGCAGCGTTATCCTCTGTACTCCCATATTTACTTCGCCCAATACTATTAATTAAGCCTGAATACAAGTCGAAACCATAAACTTCATAACGCTTTAGATGTTAATTAGCCGAGTAATGCTATTCGAGGCAGGTGTAGCGCAAATATTAAAGGACAATACAATCTTGCTCCTCTTTACGTATGCTTCCCAGTAGCCCCCGTTTCGCGGCCGCCCTTGAGTTTTTGGAACGCGTCCAAAACGAAGTTACTCGTTACATAAAGTATCTGCAGTGGGGTTTGATTTATGCTAATATTATGAAAATGAGCGTATTACTTACGACCTTGTATTTAGTTTAAAAAACTAGAGGGTACGTAATTTTAGCATACTTTATTTGGAGCAAGTTTAAACCTATGATGCTTCAAGATGACAAATATTAATGTAATCGGTAGACTGACTTGCCTGGCTGATCTCATCTCGCCACATTCCTCCCAGGTCGTCTTTATAGTGTATTTGACACAAGCTCATCGTATTCCCCGTTTTAGAATTCTTGTTACGTAGGGCATAACACAGCAACAATATGCTGCGCGTCTCACATATTGCAATATTACTATGCGCTCCTACCCATACATGCGACGCATACACGTCATCGCTGACAGCGGCACTATACCAAAACGATAATTGGTTTTGCGGTTTTACATAGCTCTTGTTTCCAAGTCCTTTGTGCTGTTAGTGAGTTTTATAAAACCAATAATAAGCTGGATGTAATTGTTCTTCAAGTGTATACAGAACAGAATATTTTATTAATTTACAACACTAATTAATGAATAACTTGTGGACTATGCATACACTAAAACTTATTTTTGTTAAAATGAAATTGCAGATACTCATAGAAACAAAAGTCTATTTTTCTCTATCTAAGTAACTACATGTTATTTTTCATAAGTCTACGAGTAGGTACTTCTTACGTGCATGAATCACTATCATAAAAACTCACGCCGCGTACTAAAATTTACGTCCATTTTCATAATGCACCAACGAAAATAATCATAAACGTGCGCAGTGCTGAAAAAAATACCTTTTTTCTTGCTTAGATCCATAAATCTCAAAACAACGCTACAACAAGGTCGTTACGTTCGTGCATTGTTCCCGGCCCTGCCATTCTCAGCCCTGCAATATTCACGGGCGCCGGAAAGCGGGGTAGCTGTTACTCCGCGTAAGGGTCACTAGTTGTGGACCTAGTTAACTGTATTATTATACCGTGCTGTATCTTCATGCATTTTCAAGTTTACGAAGTTGTGTTTGATTAGGTTGGTTGGTAGTTCGTACATAAGTGAATAAGCAGGTCGCTACGTTAGGTAGTAAATCATGAAATAAATTGCATTTTGTTTATATTTTAGCAGGATTTTACAATGACTAATTTATATAATAGCTATCTGACTTTATAGCACTGGTGTCTGTGCCATGCTTTCAGTTGTTGTAGTTACGGCACATTGAACAAAAACAGTTTTAATCAAACATTTTTTAAATGTAGTTGGGTAGAAAAAGAGAGAGTGGTGTTACGTCATAGAATAAGCAGAGCTGATGCGTTACCAGCCTTCCAAGCTGGTCTGAGAGTAAAGAAAAAACATAGAATGTACCAGTTACTCTTACCGCGCAGATGGTAAAAGGCCATCAAGGGAATGGGCGAAAGTCTTAGGAATTATATTATAGGCGATGCGTCTAGTAATCCATCACTTTTTGATTCTCTTTTCCACAAAATCATGCTAAATGTGGCCTTTGGGTCTTGTTACCTTAGGTTCTGTCTACTACGTAAGGGACAAAGACGTGAGTTGTGTATGTATGTTGCCAGAGGGCAAGATGGAATACTTAGCGTGCCAGTAACTTCACTGGCTTTCTTATTGCCCATTGGTACTACCACTCGCATGGTAGGTATGTCCGCTTTCATTTAGACACAGAAATCTAGTCTCATAATTTTAAATTGCAATCTATTCAAATCTTGAAATCAAAACAATCTTCAGAGTTTGCTCATCAGTGTGGAGTGTGAATTAAAAATGCAGGATTCTGTCCATTATTATTCGGCCAGGAAACCGCTGCAGGTTGACTCGTACGACCGGATTACTCAATGAATCGGGAATCCTCAGGAATACTCGGCAATACTCGTGAAATTCGTAAATTCTCGGGAAAACTCAGTATTCACGGCCCAACGGCTGCATCCGTTGATCTAGACCGACGTGCTTGCTTTATCTGGGTTTCAGCTTTCAACTGTTTGACATTTTGCGGAAAGGTGCTTCGGACGCGATGAATAGATTGCAAGGAGAAAATCATTATAACAATACTCCAACGTTCAAAGTGTAAAGCATCAAAAGGCTGGCTTACTTAATTTTAGAATCCAAACTAACAGCGAAAAATCTTTACAGAACTTTCTGCAATCAAAGTAAATAGACCTTCAGCTGAAAAACCCTGGAATAATTCTAAGACTCCTCGGAGACACTTTTCTTTCTTTTTTGAATCATTCTCCCAATGTTGATTGATCGTGACCCCGACAAATGTCATCCTATCTTACTAACTCGACAATTTTCGGTGACCAGTGTCAATTAGAAATGCGATGCGTATTCATTACGAAGCCAAGCGAACCGGCGTAGATTCTCGACGATTTCGTAATGTAAACAGAATTGTCACATGTCACCTACAATTTGTCGCGTTGGTGAAATTTTAATAGGGGCAAAAAAGACAAGTTTTAAAATCAACTGGATATGCATAATTCTACTTGCGCCAGGAGTATTTTTGTTATTCTAGTTTTTTTTCATGGAAACTATATTAGGTACTAGCTTTTGCCTGCGACTGTCCGCGCAGAATCAAAATTTGCGCTAATACTTCTTTCTCTCTCCCATCGAAATGTACAAAAACCAGCCAAATGGGAGTCGTACTTTAGCACGAAGGATTTCGTACTACCTACCTACCTCAACGAAATAAACCAGTTTCTTGCATGGATACCCACTTCCATTTTTTTTATCCCATCCTTTTGTTCTGTGGGAAATTCGAAAAATCGAATCTTATGACACCTACGTGATCTTCTAAGAACATGTCTACTACTAAAAAGTCTTTATTTTCTATACCGTCCTTTTATCCCGTGGGAAAATTGGGAAATCCCTTTGTAGTGCACTTCTTTGATCATCAAGGAATATGTCTACCAAATACCAAGAAGCTATATTAGCAAGTTACTCTTTGTTTCTTATCCCACTGGAATTTCGCAAAATCCTGAAATCAGTTTCCAGAATAGATATCATAATTATCTACTGGTTTTGGATTTTTGACATGTTCATCGCTATCCCGCGGGAAGTCTGCAATTTTCCGGGATAAAAAGTAGCCTATAACCTGGCCGGTAATTTTCTCAACATATTAGTTAAGCTTGCATCAAAATCCGTTAAGCCGTTTCCACGTGATGCGCTCGCAAGTATACAGACAAACAGATAGACAGACAAAAATTCTAAAAACTGTTGGAACATGTTCTGTTATCGGTTGTAAGTATCCCCAGCCAATATTTTTTTAAATATCTTCCATGTACAGACTTTCGACCCTCTCCACCTTTATTATTATGTATAGGATAGATAGATTTAAAACAACTGCTATGTTGTCCCAAAGCTTCAGCGACGTCGGAAACTTAACTATTTATTAAATAGCTTCCTTTCAAAATAAAAATATCTTTATAATTACAAGTGGTTTTTTTCCTTTCAAGTCGGATGCTAATTAACGGTTAATGATCAGTCACGGACTTGTTTTAAAAATCAATAGGTCAGGTAAATTAGGTCAACCGGCGAATACAGATTTTTATTTTGTTTTCAAGCCCTTTCGCTCACCTTTGATATATTTTACCAAACGTCCAAAACTTTTTATTTTTAATCAGAATGAACTCAGCCCTCAGTGAGTGAGAAAGGAGGTTGGTAAACACGTTTAGAAATGCTTATTAAGCGCGCCCTACACTTGTCTTGTTTTTAAGTAGTCAAGTTTTCAGTGCTAAACATAAGGAGCAAAAAACATAAAGATTCCTGACTCCTTATAATGCCTTCCTGACGCGGGTCAAAGAATGGTTATGAGAGCATCGTTTTATTTTCTTTTTTTAAATCCCTGCGAGTGAGAAGTTTGGTGTAAATAGATGCATTCCACAAAGACACGGGGTTTTATAAAAATTGTAAACAATTCCAACGATTTTCATGAAATCTAATATACACTGAGAGGGTTTTATTTTTAGAAAACGTAACAAAAAAATACGTAGCAAAGCTCGGTCATCCAGGTACTAACCTTTAACAACTTTGTAAAAAGAAGCATCTTTTTTTTAAGATTATGGCCCGGATGCTCTAGTCCTTTAAGCAGTACTTCATTTGGTTTCACTTCACATCATTTTCACTTTAAGAGTTTCAACACTTCACTTCAATTTTTTTATTTTTATCATAGCAATAGAACACTTAACCTCAAATTTTTATCATAGTACTTTTAAGAACCATCGTGAATGGCACCTACCATAGATCGCAATTAGAACTTCAGAAATACGTATTAAGCGCGCGCTACACTCGTTTTCGTGTAGCAAAGTTAATTCAGTGCAGAACACAAAGGCGCGTGTAAACACTCCGTGATACACAAACCGCGAGGGTTCCTCGCTTCGTCACTATAACCCCTCTTTATACAGCCTTCGTCACATTACCTTGACATATTGCTTCGGAGGTATAACGTGTACCGTGATATTGTTACGGGGTTGCCGTTGCAAAAATTGGGAATCGTTTGTTAGTACAAGAAGGGCGCGTCTCGTAATATTATTTGGAGAAATCAAGTTAACTCTGGCGATAATAATAATTATGTTATGTTTTTAGGTTTAGAACAAATATGAGTTTCGTTAAAACTTATATTTGTTAACTTACAAATTATTTTTTGCTCACTGCAAGTATTCATACACATTTTAAGTCATGTTCATTTGCTATCGGTGTTACGTGGTAGGGTGGTAGGTACATGACACCCTGTCAGGGTATACAATGTCAATACTAAAGCTATAAACTAAACTAAAACTATTACAGCCATTTACTCATTAACTACGGATTGAATATTTCATGTCAATAATAATATATATATAGCATTATTACAGCAATTTAATTAATTCAATACAATGTCAATTTTAAATGTTAAAGATTATATTGTAGAGTAAATAAATAACTTGAGTGATAGTGTCGATTTACTATTAAATTTCTGCAGAAACGCCATTTCCAATACAATCCAATCCAATATAGTACAATACAAAGGCAATGACGATTTTCTTAATCTACAATAAAATTGTTAGCTATTTTTACATTTTACCAGCGAAAATACACTAAATTGATGTTGGAATTTTTATGTCAGAATTTGTCACTTAAAAAGTCGTCGATCCTATAGTAGCATTTATCGATAAGGAGGCTTTTTAATTTGCTTTTAAATACTTTGTCGTCTTTTTCCACTTTTATGTTTTCCGGTATTTTGTTGGCTATCTGTATGCATCGGTAATAGGGGCCGTTTCTGAATATCGCGAGGTTCGACTTTGGTAACAATAATTGATTTTTATTTTGCCTATGTGATCTTAATTCTTTTCTTATTGTAAAAAGGTTTGGGTGTTTTCTAACAAATAGCGCTGCTTCCATTATGTATATGGAGTGTAGTGTTAGGATTTTCTGATTTATAAAATGCGGACGACAGCTATTTGGTATACGTGTGTTGGTAAGAATGCGTATACACTTCTTCTGCATAACGAATAGTTGGTGGCAGTCGGTGCTCGCTCCCCAAAGAATCACGCCATATTTCAACCAAGCATGTGCGTACGCATAATATGCTGATAAGGCTGTTTCAATGTTAGTGTTAACTTTAAGGACACTTAATGCATATATAAATCTCGACAATTTTAGTTTAACATTTTGTATATGTGATTTCCAGTTTATATTGGAATCAATTTTAATGCCTAGTAGTTTAAATTCATTTACTTCTTCGATGGTATTTTTATTAATTTGTAATGTCATTTGTAAAGGTTTCTTTTGTGTCGGTTTAAATTGTATTATTTTTGTTTTTTTTAGATTCATTTTTAAATTATGGTCGTCTAGCCAATTTGTTACGGTTTTAAATATTTCAATGAGGCGTTCGTTACATTCTACGCTGTTCGTGCAATTAAGTAGTAGGGAGACGTCATCGGCAAACATAATACACGTTGTATCCAGTGTCTTTGGCAAATCGTTGATGTAAACCAGAAACAGGATACAAGATACAACACTTCCCTGCGGCAGTGAGCAAGTGGTGCTACGCATTTGTGATGTGACTACTTTGACTTCTCCAGACTCCTCACAAAGGTAATCAATCTGTACGCATTGTTTCCGATTTTCTAGATATGATTTAAACCACTCGTGTGCTACCCCTCTGATTCCCATACCATATAATTTAGAGAGTAAAATTGTATGAGAAACATGATCATAGGCCTTTGTCATGTCCAATAGTAGGCCCACGCCATATTTTTTGGAATCAATTTGTGAAAGAATTTCCTGTATGTACTTAAATACAGCAAGCACAGTCGAGTGCTGCTTTCTAAATCCGTATTGATTTTTATCTAATATTTTATATTTCTCAAAAAAGTAGTATATTCGATTTACCATTGCCTTCTCAAAAATTTTTGAAAAGGTAGGTAGGAGTGCAATAGGTCTATGGTCACATGTATCTCTGGCATCACCCCCTGGCTTTAGAATAGGTTTTAGTTTGGAGATTTTTAGTTGTTCCGGGAACGCGCCTTGTTTGAACGATTGGTTTATTAGAAATGTAAGAGGAGAGGTCAGCTCAGTCACACACAACTTAATAAGTGCACTAGGAATCTCGTCTACGCCAAAACTTTTTTTATTCTTCATTTTCCTTATAATTTTCCTGATTTCTAGGTCGGTAGCATCACTCAAAAATATAGAGTTTGTGGTGGGAGTAATGACGGGGCGCCCCGCCTGTGCGTGCGCGCCGCTACCTCCGGCCGGTGCTGACTCGCCCACCGATGCAAAATGCTCGTTGAATACTTCTGCTATTTGTTGGGGTGATTCTATTTTGTGGTCACCAATTTTTAGACTTATGTTTTTATATTGGTGAGATTTATTTTGATTTGTAATATTTTTGATTATACTCCACATAGTTTTAGTTTTGTTTTTTGACAGTTTCATTTGTTTCGCATAATTAAGCTTTTTTGACGAATTTACACATTTTTTGAGGATTTTACCATATTTTTTAACATAATTTAGTAGGAATTTATTTTTTGTGTGCTGTTTTAAAATCTTTAAGCATCTTTTATTTTTACATGCGATTTTTAATCCGGGGGTCAAGTATGATTTATTTATATTATTCATATTATGTTGCCTGATTTTTTTCCGTTTTATAGGGATATGTTTGTTTAGCAGTTCTTGTAATTTTGTATTAAATATTTCATAGTTGATGTTCACATCATGGTGTGGCAATAAAATGTCAAACCAGGCTATGTTTTTTAAGTCGTCTTTAAAATTTTTCATATTTGATAAGTTGAATGTTCTACTAAAAACAATTTTTTCTTTATACAGTGGCTGTTTACCTAGTGTTTGGCATTTGTATATGATGCTTTTGTGATCAGAGATGCCATGTTCCTCGACAGTGACATTACAATCATTTTTATTTGTGAATATGAGGTCAATACAAGTGGAAGAAATATCATTTACTCTTGTTGGCTCAGTGACTAATTGGCTCAAGTTAAAAGCTCGCATTTCATTTAATAGTTTTTGTGAGTTTTGAGAGTTCAATAACATATTTACATTAAAGTCTCCGCCGACTATAATACGCATTTTTTGTTCTTTGAAATTAATTTTATATAATATTTTTTCTAATGTTTCAAAGAAAATACTCATTTCTCGATCGGCTCTGTAGAGATTAACTATAAGGATATTATACTGCGGGATTTCCACAGCACAACATTCAATCACATATTCGATAGACAGCTTAGATATATCTGTCCTTTCTATATACTTGATATCATCCTGTAAGAGAATGGCCGCTCCGCCGCCTGGCCGCTCGCGCCTGTAGTACGCCGCTGCAAAGTTGTACCCGCATATTTCAATAAGATTTTTTTGCTGATCCGATATCCACGTCTCCGTTAAACATAGTACCTGGTAGCCTTTATTTTTCACAAAATCCTCCAATAAGTGTGATTTATTTTTTAGACTTTGCATGTTTTGAAATAGTATATACATGTTATGTTCGTTTTTCAGTTTCGAAAAAATGGTTTATTTCTAACGATGTTTGTATTGGGGGTTTCCTTTCCTTGATACTGTATACCGTGCGAGTTAGATACTGGGGTTTCGTATACGGAGGGGTCCGTCCTTGAACTAGTTTCATGTTGTGGGTTATATACCTGTCCTTCAATTAATAATTTGTTGTTTCGCATCACTGCATATTTCCCTGTTTTCCGTGCCTTTAACATGGCTTGTCTCAACTCTCTCTTCATGTCTATGGCCTGTTTATCCAAGAAAGTCGAGACAGCGATGCCGGTTCCTTTAAAACAGCGCGAGTTCTGTAATATATATTTAGTTACCCTTTGGCTTATAAATTCTATGGCAATGGGGCGATTTTGCCCTCGTTTCCCAATCCGCTTTATGTCTTCAACGTAGGTATCCACATTAACTCCGAGGATGTTCATGAATACGTTAGTGATGCGGTCGTATAGTTCTTCCTGTGATTCATAGTTATGTTCATTCAGCCCATATAGTACGATTTTCTTGTTGCTGTTTTGAGTAGAATCTATATTTTCAATTTTTTGTGGTGTCATATTTTCTTTCATTTTCTGTAGTTCAGCTTTAACATAATTGTTTTCCTGCCTGAGTGTTAAAATATGTTTGTTTATGTCTTCAATTTTGGTTTTTAAATTCTCTTGTTCCTTTGTTATTTCTTCTAAGTTTTGATTAGTTTCTTTTTTGAATTTTTCAACGGCAGTTTTGATTTCTGATTGGATTATATCTCTCATGTTGATTATTAGTGATATATTGTTGGCTGTCAATTTGTTATCTAGGAGTTGGCTAATATTTTCCATGGTTACAGTTTGTGTATTTATGGGTATGGATTGGGTAGATGTTTGTGTTTTTTTTGGTGTGTCGCCTTCTATTTTTGTCTCATCACCACCAAGTAGGTCATCGATTGACATATTAGTGTCGTTTATTGTGGCCGAGAGTTGTTTTTGTACTGGCGTATCATCATTTCGCCTGTGTGTAACATTTGAGCACTCTGGACAACGCCACATACGAATAACTTCGTGGTTTCTGGTCATGAATTGTGCTGTTGTTATATTTAAGCACTTATAGTGGTATGCTAGATTGCAAGCCGTGCATTTAAGTAATTCCATTCTCTCAATATGGTTGTTGCATGCATTGCACTTCATTTTTACTTATTTTATTTATAAATTTGTGGTTAACTTTTATTTTGAGGGTAGTTAGACGTAGCACAGTTTATAATTTTATTCACCCGTTGGGCTGTGTGAGCAGCGCCGCTGTCGTCTTCGCTGATGTGCGCGAGAGAGATGGCGCATGAGGTCATTCAACCTACCGATCAGCTGTTGCACGGCGGTATCCGATATTTGTAAATCACAATATTAATCCTTAAATAAACACTTTATAAGCACAGTTTTTTGGTGTTTTCGTATTTGATTCACTTGCTGATATTTTTGTCTGTCCCTTTTTGGTAAATAACGTGAATTTAATTAGGTTTCACTTTTTAAATAAATAATAATCACAGAGGGTCGCGTTCTTGCGTTTGTTCGCTCGCGGGTTCGCAGCGCAGTACTTTAATTTGCATTATTATGCATGTCAAATGTTAAGTCAATCCAACCAACGCGATCGCTTTACAAATGGGTTTGTAAACCACTCGTTCTCATCAGTGAGTTTGCTGCGAGCGGTACGCCACGTGCACACTAGGGTTTTGGTAACTTTAATGCGCGGGAAGAGAAGCAACTGGTACATTCTATGTTTTCTAAAGAAGAAAAAAGTACCCTTATCTACTTAATGTACTGTCTATTAGTAAAAGAAATTAGCAAAGAACGAAATATAGACAAATACTGGTTAATTTTCTTATCGTTGAGAAAACAGACGAGATAAAAGTTAAACATTGGCTAAGGCGGTCGAAGGAACGTTTAACTTTGGTAATGCGGACAATAAATATGCTAAGCCGCACTACATGTTACAAGTTTCATAGTTACAAGTTTGCCGGTGAACTAGGTTGATGCCGTGTGTGTGTTATGGCCAAAGTTTGATTAGTTGCTTTGACAACGCGTTAAACTTCATAATTTCTTAGGCCTTAGACAAGCTGGCTATTAGTCAACGCAGGTGGAAATTATGGCATGGGCTAAATAGAAATAGGTATAATAGGTTCCATGCTGGTCTGGGAGTAAAGAAAAACCAGTTGCAACATGAAACTACCGTGAGACCGTGAGTGTTCGTTTCGCTGCCGCCGGGGCGAGCGCTCCAGGAAGAAGGACTACGAAATAGTCCGAAACATGTCGAGCATCACTCGACTTTTTATACGTGAGTTATCCGTTTATGTGTAATAAAAACCAGTTGCTTCTCCTCCCGCGCAGATAGTAAAATGCCATCGAAGGAATGAGCATAGGAATCATGTTATAGGCGATGCGGCTAGCAACCCATCACTGTTTTGATTCCCCTTTCCACCTATAAGCCCACAATCATGCTAAACGTGGCCTTTAGGTCTTGTTACCTTAGGCTCTGTCAACCCCGTAAGGGATAGACGTGATTTATTTATGTATTATGTATGTATGTATAATACATTAGGTCGCTTTATTTTATAATTTTCCCGAAAATTTCATCGTTTCAGTAAAAAATAAGTTTAGACCAAACGATCATTAGGCAAAACAATTATTTGATCATCCGATGTATGTACACGCCCACAGGCGCAGAAAAACTTTGCCAAGCAAACTATACTTGGGAGCAAAGAAACCGGGCCACTTTTCATACAAATTTCTACATACAGAATGCTACCCGGTTTCTCTCCCGAGTACATTTGAGCCACGCGCATGCGGCAAGGCGAAGTTTAAATCGGCCTCACTTTATCGTTCGCGGAACTCTCTTTAGATTTTTCGTTTTGTCTGAATCCTATTCACACAGTGGCGTTAGCATTACGCATAGAACATTCAATATTTATGTTGCAGGTACTCGAATGTTTATTCCATTAGTTTGCAAGTTCTCCGAAAAATTGTTCAATGATTCAACACAGCATCTCACTATACGAATGAACAGAGGAAATTTTCTCTACCGGAAAAATGGAAATACTTATTTTATTTCCGCGGGCCTACGCCGTTGTATTAGGGGTCTCTACGACAAGTATGTCTCTAAGTCAAATGTTTCACTTATGTTACAAAATATTATCAATTATTAGAATCATTCTTCTTCTTCTTGTTTGTGGCGTATCAAGTCATTATAGCAACGACAACTTCGCCAATGTCAAAGTAACTAAAATATAATTAAAAAATCTTGTGACAAAATGTCGGCAACGTTTTAAGGTAATGGTCAAATACCCCCCTGTCAGGCTCTTAGCCAACGGTCAATGATATCCCTCAGAAACTGCCAGGAAATCATTAGCCGATGCCCAGGGTGCACCGGACCAAGCACTGCACTTCCTCTGAACGGATCCAAAAACGAACCGCAGCTCTTGACCACTCGTGGAGGTAACCCGACTCGCACCCCATTGGAATCATTAGAACCTTCTCTTCATCAAGTTGTTCTGTGGACTGAAAGTGTAGGGTATCCACATTTTGTTTGGATGCGCGATATTTCCGACTACCCGAACTTGATTTTGATATTGTACCGACATTCTATCACATTGACCAACACCACAACAGAATAAAAAACTAAAAACCTTTTTGGAAGCTTTTGTCAAAAATATTGGGCAAAAATTAGGATGATAATAAATAAAAACGTCGTTTGTTAATCTTGGAAATAGTTTATTTTTCATGTTCTTCTTCGTTAATATTTCTTCTCCACAATGCAGTTTTTTTTTATTACGACTCAAAGCAATGAAACATGAAAATAATTCGCTTCCACAATTAACAAATTGCACTACTTCAAATCCGCTCTCTAGTTATTACAACACCTGGAACTTAGTTGTATAGAAAATCTCGAAAGTTGTAGACTTTCTGAAGAACACTTTTACATTGTAATTGTTAATTATCTAATCGCAACTTACACTCTCCTTAAAAACGGGGAGCTTACGTTTATTAAGTTATCCGGCACTAATTAGTACATGTTCATGGCCCATGAAAAAGCAATGTTCTTCGCTGCAGATATTTTCTCAACGGCCCGCGAAGGGGGCGCGATTTATGGGCCATTGGAGTTACCTGCCGCTTATTCGGTTCGTGACTAATGTGAGGCGCAGCACGGACTATCCGTTTCTCTTACATTGCGCGGTAGGACTTTTACTTTTTACAAAGTTCCAGTAATAATAATCAACAGTAACAGTAATTAAACCATAATTCATCATTTTATTCATGTATAAATTGGTGATACATGAAAAAAAGCTGTGTCAGATGTTTAGTGATACTTATGACGTACCACCTACCCCTTAGACATGTAATACAAGGCGGCATTTTCTGGATCCTATTTGCGCAATTGCGCCTATAACTTCGAACGCAAACGTGCGCTCATTCAGTAGCGACCAGGAAACAGACCCGTAAGCAGCGAGTTACTGTGACCTAAAAACTACAATACTAAAAATACAAAAAATGCCAGTTTGCGCTGTAAGGTGGTGTGGAAGCGACAGTCGCAAAAATAATTACAAGAAGGATAATATCACGTTTCATCGGTTAGTACAAAGTTACGATAATACGTTAATAACAAAAATCACGGAGTTCTAATAACACTGGTCGCTAATAAGTACCAAGTCTATGTATGTCCTTGTTTAGCACGCTTTGCGTCGCGTAACATCTCTTTCTTGCATTCAACGGCACTTGTAAGTAGAGATGTGACCAAACCGTATCGATATAACTCACAAGTTTCGGAAGCTTTTCAAAGGCCAGATATGGCAGATTTTTAGAATATTCGAAAGGTGGAGCATGCACAATGGCGCCGTAACGCGTTAAGTTACGAAGCGGTTTCCCGGTTACCTTCCCATAAGAAGTTATCACTTCAAAATGTAACCGGTCAGTAACTTATCGATATACAATATCGACATACCCTCATCTCTTTTTTCTTTCTCCGTGACGTCACCCCTGCCGCCCGCTTACGTTGCATTCCGCAAATGTCGGCAGAAGTGTTTGCTTAGAAATTCGTCAAGATGGCATGTCTCTAGGGTAGGTGGTCTGTGGGCCAGTTATTTCAATTTTTTAGGACACTTACTACTCTGTTGGTAGTAACTCGTAATGGATTGTGGTTCACTGAGTCAGACGTTATATGACGTACATTGATGCGAAAAAGTCTCGAGTGCCAACTCAACAAAAGTATAATAATAATATGAAAGTAGATGTGTTCCGCGGTATCATCCGTCGTCTATTTAAAACAAAAATGTATCTGTCACGAACAGAGTCAATGTTAATTTAGTTTTTACTTTTACTACACAGGTGTTTTTCAGTGTAGAAAAATATGTACGATGGATACTCTATGTCAACTTTACAGAGAACGTACTCAAGTAAAACAAATAGATATTTTCTAAAGTTCCAAGAACAAGGTCTGTACTAAGCTGCTCGTGGAAGAATAACGCTATAAGATATATTATTATGATCATGCCGAGGCAGCAATATATCTCGTCCAGAACTTCACTCTGCAGGCGCCCCGCTGCGGAGTACGGCAGCGCCTCACAATTTCTAACTTTGTTCCCTTTTATTACACCAACCTACGTAGATCCGTTTCCTCTTAATAGTCTCCCCCATTTCCCTTTTTATGCTAAACATACTTAGAGGACGAAGTAGCTGTTATTTTTAAGTATCTCCTTAGTATTCCAAGAATATTTTTTGCATAAAAGGGATAATGGGTAGGAAAGTTCTTTTTACTTTCTGTATCATCTCAAAGGTCATGTGAATTTCGATGATACCACATTCCAAATCGAATGTGTGTACTAATTACGAATTACTAAAAGTATTCCTACATGCTGCGAGACAAAACACAGAGAAATGTGTATGTTTGTTTCCCTTCTTAGGATTCAGCGCTATTTATCATCATCATTCATCAGCCATTACCTCTCATACTTATTTCGTTTTTGTGATTTTTTTACCATCCAACAGCCGAGACCTTTTAAAACTATTTTTAACTCGTCATCAGCAAAACTTTCCCCCAACAGAGCCATATTTTTTAACTAATCGAATACAGTTTATTTTCCTAAGGCCCTTCATCAAACTTCGTGTTTGGACTATTGTCGGGTTACGTTCAGTTGCACAGGCTGCTAGTGACCGCTTGGAAGAACATGACCATACAATTTTCCGATTGTCACTGTGTACAGTCGAGGGCATCAATACTGATAAAGCCTTTATGTCAATTACATGTGTCATCGGCTTTATTGCTTATGGCATCTTGTTGAAGTCTTGATAACGTACATATATTTATGCCCTTGACTGTACCATTCGTATTAAAATACAATTGAAAACATTTGGAAGTCCCATGACGCCGAGAATCATTAAAAAATAGAGTCACTGTAACTAACTTTGCTGTTTAGTGGATGTTTTTGTCAGGTACACGAAGAGATGTCCGGTGGCCCCTTGACATTTCCGACGACTCTTCCTTTAGTGATGAACAGACTTTTGCAGTTTATATTTGCCATGAAAAGAATTTTCATGAAGAAAATTTTTCAAGAATTCCTCAGAAGTCAAAAACGTAGTTTCATCTTCCTCAAAGGGCAGACGATTCTGTGAAAGCGCTACGTTAACCGAATTTGTGTTTTAAATTCATTACACAAAGTTAAAATTGAGTTGTCAAGAAATTCAAAGTTCTGGAACCTTCGGCGGTTAGTGCGTCCATGCAAAGTTGGCAAAGTATTCGGGGTTCCACGCCTTCCTGCAAAAAGTCGGAAAGTTACCCGCAAAGACGCAACTTTGTACAAAGTGAAAATATTAGCGTTGATTTTCGTGTTCTCGGGAATTTTGAATTATTGTTGAATAATTACCGGCATACTTTACTCTGACTATATTCATGCCGTAAATTATCCCAGTAAACTTATTTCAGTATACCACTTAAAAACACTTTAGTTTTTTTGTTCTCATTCATTAATATACCTAGGTACGTAATATACGTTTTACTGCTATAATTTATACGACAGTGGTTATTACAGAGTATCTACAATTAGAAAAGCAATAAAAAACGAGCTAAAGCAAAACGCTTTAAATAGATTTACTGCAAAATACGACTGCAGGCGACAAGGCGAGAATGCTTCTTACCAATCTCAACGTTTGTTTTTTTTTACTCCAGTCTGTTATTTTAATAGCAAAGCTAAACCTTCATAATGTAAAGCTTCAATGTTTCAAAAGGAGGAAATTGATCATTAATTATAATTTAAAGCCTTTGAAGAAATGGCCCTACTATTGCCTTATTACGCAAATCAAAATGAAATAATTGGACTTAAAATTTTAAGGGGTTTCTTATAAAAGATTGTATTATGTAAGTAAGCACGGAAAAAGGCAAAAGAAATAACTAGAAAAATTGCAATATTATGTCTTAGAATCGGACAATTTCGCATGCACAACCAACTGATATGAGTAGCTCAAACTAATGTTACCTTGAAGTTGCTTTTGCATTATTTTTTGTTAATCGTGGGAGGTCAATTAATTGTTGTTAGGTATTGATTTTGGATAAGAAGAAATACATTTTCAGTAGCTAAAAGGTAAACATCCAATCACAAAAACCAATAACATTCATGAAACAAACTGCCACTTTTTTGTAACTCCTTCTTCGATTATAATCGTTTATTATTGTATTCAATTTATCTAAATAAGGATCGGCAGCTGTCACACCGCGTTACATTGTGCCTTTGAAGTATTTAAAACTCATTTCCATTCCAACATAATGATAAATAAACATGTTTACCTTTTCCAGGCGACAAACAAGATTAACAAACTTTGTATAAGTGACTTTTTTATAATTTCTTCAGTCGTTTTTGGCATCCAGTGAGCGGAAAAAAATCAAAGGTTTTGAATGTGTAGATGGCAATATTAATAATGTGAGTATAAGGTTTTATATCATATCCAAAATTGAGGGCGTAAATAAAGTTGTTTACTTGGTTTGCGCACGTGAAATTATAATGAAAATTGTTTCTCTGTTCAACTTTTCTTTCGTCTTTTCTATTTGGTAACGGCTACTGCCGCGGATAAAAAAAAGCCTGTGTTTACGTTCTGATAAGTGATTGCCATCCGATTCATTGGAGCTATTCAGATTCTCTAGTGTAAGCTGCGCCACACATACTCACACTTCCAATAAGTAGGTATACTATTATGATAATTAAGCACCTTATTAACTTGTCTTGGAAGTAGGACAATATCTTGGCGGTTTAAAATAAATTCACTAACGCCGCCCAAGGGCCATTTCCAGCGCAGAAAATACTCTCAAGTACAAGTATTGTCTTAGCTCTTAACTCTGACAGTTTGTCATTTTTCATTGTCCACGTTCTTGTATTAAATAAACAGAGTTGCAAAGTGTCTGCAAGAGGCGACGGAATACTTAGGTTAGGACCTTCGGAAATGGCGGTGAAAACAAACAATATAGCTACCATTTATTTATTCAGGCAACATCGATCGGATGGTTCGTGAGGAACTGTAGTAGATCGTGGAAATGTTTCTGTCAAGTTGGTAACGAAACGCAAGTATTTGATGGGAAGTTCCGACATTGTCTTCAGTTGATGATTGTCTCTACCGAAATAGAGCATCAACACATCATAACCCTTGCATTATTTTAGTTCCCAAGACCGTTTTGCAGAAAAAGGCTTTTGTCTCTTTTTCTGTTTTGACATTGGTACCTTTCTTTTTTAATTCATTACCAAGATGTGCTTGCCTTCTATGGTGGGACCTTCTCTAATTTTTTATTATAGCACCCTTGATTCTACGACAGACCAGTAGATAGAACCCTAAAAATATAATAATATTATTAGAACAAAATTCGATACTTCTCAAAAGTTTTAATTAACACAAATCTATGTCTAGCTTCACTATTCCCTCTCAACTCGCTTAGGATCATGTACAGATCGCTTACAGTTCAAAAAGTTCACAATTTTACCTAAACCGTCCATTAAATTTTGAAATTTATAATAAACAAGTAAATTTTAGAAGTTATTAAACATAATCCCTTCAACCGAGCAAAGGTTCGGGGATGGCGAACTTGAGCCTTTCAGTTGATTTACTTGTCCTTTAAATATAATGTTATTTACCTGTCTTTTAGAAAGCTGGGATGCGATTTATATAATATAGGACGCTCCGGCGTTGCTTTACATAAATCACGGCGCGAATTTTTGACGAGCCGAAACGTTTCTGCTCCATTTCACTATTGTATGAATACCGACTATGAATCATGCCTTGCGGGAGTTGCGGGGCTGTAATGTGTGTGAGCGCAAATACATTTTATCAATCGTTTAGGCTGCGCTCCCATTCTATGTGGAACTGAGCTGAGACGTCTGAAATCGACCAATCACATTGAAATTACATCCTATCTCCGCTTGCAATGTATAACTGTTTCTTATAAATAAAACACAGCAAATTCATAGGTTACAAGACAAAGATGAACAAACAAAGGCGAACTTATCTTTAAACCTATGGCTAGTATTACTTTAAGTGACATTTTACTAAAAGTTAACGATCGTCATTTGAAATCCCGTTTTATACAAGAGTAAAGGTGCCGCCGGCAGAAGACTGAGCCAAATGAGCCCTCTAACGGCTAAAGCATGTTGAAATGATAAAGAGGCATTCAGACTGAATGGCAGGCATTTAACTTAATCTTTAGTAGGCACTGAACAACAAAATCTTTTGTGTTACGGCAGGCTTACGGAGTCAAAGAGTTACAGTACACTTTAATGGGGTTCGGGAGTTCATACGCGAGTAATCTAAGTAACTTTACCAACTGTGAAGTTTTGATATGAGTCGTAGGAAGTCAACAAATGTGTTTGGGGAAACTGCAGGAAGACTGTTAAGAAATCATAGCCCTTTATTTTTATGAGATAAGTAATTGATGAGTCGGTCATTTTTATACATATTTCCTATTGGTTCACGATGATCCTATAAAAATACTTTATTTACCTTTACAAGTATGTCATTTACAAAGCGTGCTTAGAAAAGAATCTTAAAAACCAACCGTGTACGGTACAAAAATAAAGGTTTGGGAAGGTGATTACAAAAATATAAAACATATTTAATACGAATTTAACGCGACTCATAACGCCGATAAATTAACCAATAATAATCAAACGAATAATTATACAAGGCTTTTAAAATTCTGGCCACGCGGCGCTCAGGGTTGTGAAAATAAGCTCGCTTGTGCCGCGGCGCGACCTCGATTACTAACGCCCCTGACACGGACGAATCGCTTTGCGCTATTGATGCGATGATATTGCTTCAGTGTCAAGGTGGTTGATGGGATATTGATAAGCTAGCTGTTTTTGTTTTACTTAAATAAAGACGGATGAAATATTTATTTGACGCAAGAGCAAAAGAAATAGCCCACGTAAAAGAGTAGAGGGGGAACTAAATAATTCCTATAATTTATTGAATCAGGCATAGTAGCGGAGTAGCAAGGTAAAGGTTTTTGTTCATACATTTTTCCTTACAAAATTGTTGCCGCATTCAAGCGTTTTACGTCACGTAATACAGCTCTCTCGCCGTCTATAATTGCAAGAAGTATAGTAGGTACATGACACCCACGTCACACACGATATAGTCCCAGTCAAAGTACTATTTAAAGTTGCCCAGGAGCCTTACCAAGACGTCTTAATGCGATTCAATTCCGATTCAGTTTAAGTTCGCTCGCTGACAGATCCATACTAAAAATAACAGCTAAAACCTGAACTGAGTCGGAATTGAATCGCATTAAGACGTCATGGTAAGGCCCCTGGTCTATTTTACGGCGCCTTAGTTATTACAAAAAATAGCAAATAATTATTTACAGCAGTAGAGTAGAAAAGCGGAGGCGCCTGCAAGTGACGTCGCCCCGGGCTCATTTCTGAGCTTCTGACACTCTGACGTTTGGACATTTAGACTAAATAAAAGACTAAATATGGAACTGTAGTGTAACTACGCCTCACAAATGAATAAATAACAAATAAATATTAGGGAACAATTTACACAAATTGACCTAGTCTCAAAGTAAGTACTTGTATTATGGGTACTAGACAACGAAATACATACTTATATAGAGAAATAAATACTATATATAGAAACATTCATGACTCAGGAACAAATATTCATGCTCATCACACAAATGCCCCTACCAGGATTCGAACCCGGGGCGCTTGCTTCGCTGGCAGGGTCAAACAAGGGCTCATGTGCAAACTAGTTGGGCTACCCGCCTACGCACGGGTTAGCATAGTTTCACTCGGCCTCACTTTGTAGTTTGCAGAATGCTGCTTTACTTGTTATTTCTTTTATGTGGGTAGATTGGTAAGTACGTCGGTAGTTGTATATTTCATGTCAATAAAGTCTGCTTGGAATCTCTGTCTTTTACTGACGTAACATTGGCGCAGTCGGTAGGTTTTGTATTGTATGTATAGTAGTGGGCGAAGATCTTAGGCTCTGTCAACCCCGTAAGGGATAAAGACATGATTTGTGTGTACTAGTATTAATACGCACTGAGTCCGCGTGGGGACCATAGCCCAATGCCTCTCATTTTGGGAGACCTGCGCCCATTTCGGCAATTTATTATATTTATTCACAATATTATAAATTGATTTTCGCGATCCTATGCTTCCCTCATCCAGCCACTGCCAGCTGTCCTCCTAAGGTCATCCGTCCAACGCGTCGCAGGGCGTCCCACACTACGCTTTCCCAAACGTGGTATCCACTCTAGGATAGGCTAGTAGCTTTAATAATAAATAATAATAATACATTTCTTTATTTGGGTAACTGGGACCCACAATTTGTTAGTTACATAATTGCTTATTGCTAATGTTAGTAAGTATAAAAGACATACACAAATCACTACTGCACGTGACCGTTCGAAAGTGCACGGCAGTGGGTCATGAACGGACAGTCTAGCCTATCCAAGATCATTTTTAGAATACCGTTGGTGCTGTCCCTCACCCTTCGCACCAGAGACCTTTTGCGCATTGTTGCATAAAAGTGTGCTTCGGCGAACATCCCTGATGCACTACAGCATCGAGGCAGACCCAGCAGTACCCTAAAAGCACTATTATAGTGTACTCGGAGGGTGTTGTACGCAGCCTTCGAGTACCTGGCCCACAGGCTGCATGTATAAAGGCTTGTACAATATGCTCTAAAGAGCGTGAGTTTTACCTCAATGGAACACCGCGCAAACCTGCGAACAATCATATTTGCTCTTCGCGACAAAGCCCTCCTTCCCTTTCAACGTCTTCATTGTCTTTGAGGTTGGTCGCAACTAATAATTAATAATAATTAATATTAATAATTAGGATTGCCAAACTGTTCACTAATTTCACGTCAAAGACTTGTAAGTTAAATCTTCTCATAATACTACAATGAGTTTTCACTCAGGCTGACATAAGCACTTACTAAAATATTCGGAACTAGATTATTACTTAGTTTCGCTCCCAATGCAGAACTGCAGGAATTTCACGTAAAGAGAACATCTATGCAAAGTTTCTGCGGAAATTTCGGTTGAGAAATGTGATCGTTAGGCTGAATGACTGCGAGTACAGAAACATGTTGTATTGGAAATTGTAAATGTTTATTGTTTGTATTAACTAGCTGTTCCCACGACCACGTCCGCGTAGAATTAAAATTTGTACCACGGGCAGCTTGTCTTTCACCGACACTTCCAACAATTATCGTTATATTTCAACAAATTTACAAAAAAACTTGATAAATTTAAGAAGACTTAAAACCTTCCTCGTGAATCATTGAAATGAAAATACTGTCAGTAGTTTTTGAGGACATCGCGAATAGACCGACAAAAAGACATGCCGAAGGACTATATTTTAAAATATGCGTCGCAAATGCTAAATTAATGAATAATTAAATTAGTATAAGAGTGCGTTGTGTAGATAAGACAGTGAGGCTTATAGCCACCGTTTTATTGTCAGATTGGCTCTGCGGCCGCTAAGCTCCCCGGATTACCTTGATACCAGGATTGAGCTCTGATCTATTTCCGATCCGAGAGTCATTATCCGAGCCACGTAAACGAATCCGAGCGGGTTCCGGCTTATTGCAGTTTCGTGAGACGGTTTGAAACTAATGTTATTCTTCTAAAGCCAGATAAGAAAGTCTAGTGAAAATACATACATACGTATATCACGTCTTTGTCCCTTACGGGGTAGACAGAGCCTAATAACAAACCGTAAGGCCACGTTTAGCATGATTAAGGGAGTATAGGTGGAAAGGGAAATCAAAATAGTATGGATTCCTAAGAATTTCGCCCATTCCCTCGATGGGCTTTTCTATGTTTTAATGGGTAAATTCTATGTTTTTTCTTTACTCCCAGACCAGGATGGAAGAACACTAGTGAAAATACACTGATTTAAATTGAAAAAGTTTCTGAATGTAGTTAATTCAATTTCTGGAACCATATATTTTTGAATTTAATATCTACAGTGGTTTCAGAGACACACTTTATCCCACAAATACCCATAACATACGTTCCATTTGTTTTTATACGAAAAAGAAACTATATGTATTAATTTGAATTTATTTATTCAATAAAAAAACGTACATTTATTAATTTTAAATCTGTTTTTGTATAGAGATGGAACGTTAGCTTATTATATGTAGAAAAGATGGAAGAAAGTGAACGAAATTATGAGTCTCTGCATACACATAAGAATAAACGAAATGTTCTGTTCGAATACAGGTTAAAAAACATTCGGATACGTAATAACTAAGTTATCTTTATAAACATATGACATACCTGTTATTATTACATGACAGACAACATAAGATATATGAATTGTGTGTGATCATTCGAAAGATCAGGTAATAGGGCTGATGTCGAAGCTTCCAAGAAATAATACGGCTTTTTACAAATGTAAGAATGAAAGGATAAAAAAAAGCGTTTCATTCATTGGAAGTGTTATAATAGGGTCCCTAATGAGTGTGCGATCGTTAGAAGAAAATCTCATTCATTGTATTTTTTGTATTGGAGATATTAATAGAGCGACACTGTTTAGGTTTTCACATTTAAAAGCTAAGTATTCAGAAATACGTGTCAATTGCTAATGGAGGGTAGGAAAAAAATAATAAGTACCCATGTACCAGTGGCGTGGCGTCCATAGAATTCGATTCCCACCGGCTTGCCTATTTTAAGGCAGTTGGGCACTTTATCGTGCAGTATTAGAGGAAAAGGTTAGTTAAATTCCCTTTGGCTTGCCTTTTGATATACTTGACTCCACGCCACTGCTACGTACAGTCCGTGTGCTCCTAGAATGGCATTCGCGTTTTGCGGGATTCGCGGGGACACAGCAAGACAAACCCGAATGGCATTCTGTGTCTCCCTCACTTGGCCGATTCAAATATCAAACCCATAAGAATGAGAGGGACAGCAAGAGAAACGCGAATGCCATTCTAAGAGCTCACGGACTGTAAATATATACATAAATCATGTCTTTATCCCTTACGGGGTAGACAGAGCCGAAGGTAACAAGACCTGTATAGACTGTATCTATTTGAAATAGTGTGTAAGTTTTAATGCAATAATAAATAGCGCACGCTATTTAATTAAATCAATCAATTCTCAATGTCAGTCTGCAAAATCGGACAACGAAATTGTTCCGTCTGAAATTTAAACATAAAATTTTATGACACAATCAGTGAAATTCCCGGAACCGAAAGCGGGAATTATGTAAATTAATTTATTATTAAATTACGTAAACGCGTAGATTGTTTCGTGTTTCTCCTAAAAAAGTTGAGTACCTACGTTCGTTCAAATTGCGACGAAATAATAAAATGTAAACGCCCTGTGTAACGGGAGTACGTGACTAGCATCGATAGATGAGCGACTGAATTTGTTTTCTGATGGCTCTTGCGTACTTGCCCTTGTTGTCATTGCTGGTGGCTTATTACCTAACTCGCTCGCAATCACCATCGTGTTAATTTTGACAGTTTATGTATGAATGTGACAGCTAGCTCATTCCGATGCCAATTGTCAGCGCATACATGAATTGTCAAAATGAACACGATGGCGATTGCGAGCGAGTTAGGTAATAAGCCTACTGGTTTTTTAACAGATTCCAAAAAAGAGGGTCTCAATTTCGCTTGCATGCATTTTTTGTAAGTTAGTTATGATGATGCAAGTAAGTCAAATGCTTTATTGTACAAATATAAAGAAACAGAGACAAATCACAAAAATGACATTAAATATATGCACAAAGGCGAACTTATCCCTATAAGGGAGCTCTACCAGTTAACCTTTGAGTAAATGAGAGGAGCATTAAGCGAGAGACCGAGAACGAGTAAGTTGAAAATATCTATAAACAGTGTTTTTGTTTTCGATGCTTATCACGTATAAGCTTTTTCGTAGCTGTTCGGTTATTGTTCGTAACTTATTTTAAAACAAAAAATGTTTGACAACGCCAATTATTACTAATCTGGCAGACAGTCAGAGAGAAACTTTAAAAACGTATCCTGTCCACCAGTGGCGTAACTATAACGTCTGGGGCCCGCGGCAAATTCGTCAGATGGGGCTCCTTCCTCAATATAAAGAAGTGCATCAGCGTCCCTTCTGTGCTCTAAACCAAGCCAGTTCGGGGCCCCGTAAAGCTAGGGGCCCCTGGCATTTTGCCACCCCTGCCACCCTATAGTTACGCCACTGCTGTCTACGTTTGTCATAACACCAAGAACATTTTTTTTTCAAATGTCTTTAATGTATCGATTTCTTTCTCTATTTTTTATTTTATGTAAGTTATGTAACTGTAGCTATATCCAGTGCACAAACAGGCTGCTGTAAAATATTAACATCGAAACATTTCGTTGAAACCCTTGCAAGATTGCCTTGAGCACAATCACTTCGGCGAAAAGGTCGCAAAGTTCTATGAATTTCAGTTAACGAGATCTTTCAAGCACAGTACAAACCCAGTAAGCAATCTCGTAGCACCGAGTGTATTTCCCCCTGCCAAAGTAATAAATAATAAATAATAATAAATATCTTGGGACAAATTACACCAATTGACCCAGCCCCAAACTAAGCAAAGCTTGTGCTATGGGTACCAGGCAACGGATAAACATACTTATATAATGTAAATAAATACATACTTAAATATATACAACATCCATGACTCGGGCACAAGCATTCGTATTCATCATACAACTATCTGCCCCTACCGGGATTCGAACCCAGGACCTCTAGCTTCATAGTCAGGGTCACTAACCACTAGGCTATCCGGTCGTACACGACCATTAGGTCTCGTGAAACGTCATGTTTTGCATGATGATTTTGTTTTTGATGCGTTTGTAGAACAATCCCTTCCATGCTGGTCTGGGAGTAAAGAAAACACATAGAATGTACCAGTTGCTTGTCTTCCCGCGCAGATGGTAAAAGCCCATCGAGGGAATGGGTGAAAATCTTAATAATCATGTTACAGGCGATGCGACTAGCAATCTATCACTATTTTTGATTCCCCTTTCCACCTATACGCCCACAATAAAGCTAAACGTGGCCTTTAGGTCTTGTTACCTTTGGCTCTGTCTACCCGTAAGGGATAAAGACGTGATTTATGGATAAATAGGAGTGTAAAGGATAAAGACTACTGTTTTGTGATCCTCAGCCGGCTATTCTCCTTCGCTCTCGCAGTCACCGCGAGTGACCGAAGATGTATGCAGTGACTGTGCACGGATAGATGAAATATTTGTAGCTTGTAGATTACTTACTCTGTTTATACTGTGTCCTAAAGAACGTGGAGCAAATTACGTCCAGTCCAAATGCACTCCCATCTCCCGTAACTACCATTGTTTGACGCTGTTGGTTAACTTAGAAAGCTAGCTGAATGTTTGTTCACTAATGTAGTTCAAACTTAAATGGTAATGGTGTGCCCAGCTTACGAGTATTGGTAGATTCTAAAGTTAGTACTTAAAAGGGTTTACTTTAATCCTAAGTAATGTAAAAGAATGGAAAGTTACTTTAGCGATTGTTATAAAATAGTATTAGATCTTTTGTCTCGTCCTCTGAGATCCGCGGGAAAGTGAAATCAAAGGTCCTATGCTATTAACCTATCAATATCTGAGGGGATCATACGTTTCATGCACGGTATTAAATTGTTCCGCAAGTACGTGCAGTTTTTCTTCTACCGAAATATTCACAGTAAAAATCAAATCGCGCTGGTCTGCGAGCAAAGAAAAAAACAGCCAGTTGCTCCTCATCACGCGCAGGTGGTAAAAGCCCATCGAGGGAACGGGCGAAAATTACAGGAATCATTTTATAGGCGATGCGGCTAACAACCCATCACTATTTTGATTCCCTTTTACATCTATATACGCTACCTATGCTAAACATCGCCTTTAGGTCTTGTTACCTTGGGCTCTGTCTGCCCCGTAAGGGATAAATACATGCTTTATGTGTGTATGTGTATGTATGTAAAAATTTGTTACTTTTCTTATTTGTAAATATAGGTTTTTATAGTTATTTTTAGCATAGATATGTAGGTTTTTAGGATTAGTGTTTGTATATAGATAAACAAGACTTAAAATGAGTATAAAAATATTTTTTTTGTAAAAATCAAAATTATCACTTAAATTCCAATATGACAAGTATGCACAAGGTTGGGTCTCACGATACTCTCCTTGAAAGGTCATAAATTAAACCACTAGGCTACTACAGCTTTTAAATCTATTGCAAGCTAACATTTGAAATCATTTCATATAGCAATATCTGCTTGAAAGCCGATGGTTTCAGCCAGATAATAAGACACAAACATCCCCGCCCTCTTTAAAAACTGAACGCAAATATTTGCAAGTGAAATAAAACTCAAGCATTTCAATAATCCAATAAAGATTTCCGCCGCGAAATTTGACCCGTTAACCCTGTTCCCTGAGTTGGAAACGAAACAACGTCCCCTGACAATATCGATTCCACGAATACCGTGACAGCCCCGGACATAAACAACCTACGAGAGGAGAATGCCACGCACACTCACGAAGATTACCGTTGTCTGTAATGTTTTCTGACACATACATACATACATACACATACACAAATCACGTTTTTATCCCTTCCCCTCCCTTTATCCTTTTTCTGATACTTGGCCACAAGTACCAGCTTCTACCTTGATCATCTACAACGAAGGCAGGGCACGCCGCGTATACTCTCTAGACTTTACTAAGAGTTATAATTTATTATTCAACTAGCTTCTGCCCGCGACTTCATCTCCGTAGAATTATATGTACTTATAAACCTTCCTCTCGAATCGCTTTATCTATTAAAAAAACCGCATCAAAATCCTTTGCTTAGTTTTAAAGATCTAAACACGCATAGGGATAGACAGACAGCGGAAAGCAACTTTGTTTTATACAGTGATGATGTGACTGTATTTTGTTCATTAGGTATGCAATCAGAAATTATGTCAGCCAACTGATCACGATGTTGCGAGGAAATAATAATATACAGTTTGTTGAACACCTTTACAAATTATTGTTAATGTGTTTTATTTGTTCGCAAAGTGAAAATTACTTTTATTAAGTTGATATGCAGATTGATACACACGCCTTTGATGGATGGTGACGGTTTTATTTTAGTCAAAGTTTGTAGGAACCGGAAAGTGGCAAAAAAATAAACTAAAGGCGATTCCTGTCGTAAGTGGTTTGCTGCCTACCCCAAAGGACATTTCATAACAATAAATCTAATCTCGAGATCTTGCTGCGTCAAAGATAAACAAATCCGTGTGTTGTTTAGCGTAAGTATTGCGAACAGTAACGTTATTTGTGGAAATAGGTTTCCTAGAAACGAAATCTTGTGTGAATCGAAGTGAATTTCGCTTACGTAACTAGGTACGAGTAGATTCAGTGTTACGTGATGCGCTGCCAAGTTTTCTGTTTGCACTAGGTTTCCGCTTACTCTGGTTTGTATTGTAATGAGAAAACTTGAGGCATACGACTACAACACTATGCATAGGTACTCGTATGATGTGCTTGTCTTTACTTAGAAAATTATGTGGAAAGCAGAGATTTGGGAGATCAGTGAATATCTTTCGGTCGATAGAGCATCGTATATGGGTTTGAAACGTTCGTACGCGGCCTTTAGGTCCTGTTACCTTAGGCTTTGTCTACCCCGTAATGTTTCTATGTATGTACTTGTTGAATTTTTAGACAAAAATTGACATTTCTGGCATTTGCTATTACTAGCCAAAAATTTTGGTGTGTTAGCATGTTTTGTTATGAAGTTTTTAACGCAATGTAGACTATGTGCACTAATATATTGAATTTGATGACAATAATGTATCGTCTGTAGGATGTATTGTATAAACTCAGTCAGTCACTCGGGTATCTGTGTTTGATCGCCTCTTACGTTTGCGACATAAATTGCGACATCTTGTTAAGTGTCGTGCCTTACATTTCACTGGGACGGACATTAGTGTCTGACACTTGTGTCGTGGTCTATTCGGGTCTTCCATATTTTACTTTAGGATTTTGGCTAAAACAAATCCACATAATTTTCTTCTCATTGACCTATCCTGAATCATATTTTTAACTTATTGCACGTGTTCCTCATCCGCTTACGTTAATATAAGATCGTATCATAATGAACCGGTCCCTTTTACGTGGTCACACATGATTACGTGTACAAAACGGTTATCACGTGTGACTGGAATTAATAGCCTGTAGACTGTGGGTACGGCGGGAAAGATAAAGATCGACATAAGTATCCTGCTCATTTGCATTAAGTGTTCAAAGTCAAAGCGAACACAACCTTACAAAATCTAGTGGAAAACATACTCGCAAATAAGTATACTGTGAGGGTTATATACAGAATTTTATACCGTCATCACAATTTCTTAATTGAAGTGTAATAAATTTTCTTGCCCAGCTTCCACTGCGAATTGCGGAATTTTCGTGAAACTAGTTCTAGAGGCTTCTTTTGCAACATTTTTTTTAGATATGTTGAGGAAGCCTCGAGTAAAAAAATATATATACCGAAAAAAACATCAAGTGAGTTAATAATCAACAACTGCTCGGCCGGCAGAGAGCAGTACGGAAATCTGAGAGAGATGTCATTTTATTCCATCGTCATTGTAACTTAAATGAACAGAATTACGAGGTATCTAAGTTTATGTCCTTTTGTCCACTTTGTACTCAAACATTATGGAGTGCTGCACGTTTGCCATTCAATTTAAATTTTATGAGGCTCATAAATTTGAAACGTTCCGGGCAACTTTCTGCAGCTGAATCGATATTGACAACTTCCCCCAACTATTGGAAAATGTTCGAGGGCTATAGCAATTACTTGGCTAAGTAGTTTTTGGAGAACAAGAACCGTATTTCATTTTAGTTGAGTAGTAGTTCGAGTACCTAAGTACAGTGTGTTCGTTAACATAATGGATTTGTTTACCTACTTATGCGTCACGTTACCAATATCATTGACGTCTTGTCATGAAATGCGGTCATTTTAGAACATTGGTGACCTATGGTAGTGATAAATACGACCTGCTTCAACTCATCATGCAAGGGAAAATCCAGGGAAAGCGACCACCCGGAAGAAGACTTACTTCGTGGCTTAAGAATCTCCGGACATAGTTCAACCTTAGCACAAGCTCACTGTTCCGAGCTGCTGTCGAAATTAAAGATAGCACTGATGATAGCCGATCTCCGGTAGGAGATGGCACCTCAAGAAGAAGTGAACATAAATAAACTCATCAGCCTTATTAAAGTTTAATAGAAGGTGCGATCTAATGTGCGACAAGAACCATGGGATAATAATGTTATGGGCTTATGGGTAGTAGAATCTTGTGCAAAGCCCGTTCAGATCGCTTCCACCGTCTTACTCTCTGATCCTACCACCATCGGTGCTTGCACTGTTACGTAGAGTAAGACAACAAGTGAAATTACTGGGACAAAAGATGTTCCATCTTAGCACTCGGCCGGCAACGCAATATGCAATTCTTTGGACGTGACTCCATATGCGGCGTTCACTTGCCATCAGATGATCCAATGGCAGTTTACTTCATTAGAAAAACTTGAATAGGTTTTACTTACTCAAAAGGCAAAAAGATGATACCTGCAAGTTGGGCACTGATGGGAGATTAACGAAAATATATCCGTAAAGTTTCAGACGCCGCCTGCGCCCAGAGGCAGTTTAAAAGTTAGAAAATTCTCAATTTTCGTCGCAATCATTGGCACGAGGGAGTCATGATAAATGACTTTTAATAGTAATGAATTTGCTGCTCGCGTTTGCTATGAAATTACAAAGGAGCTGCAGACGCATAATGGGCGTTCAGGGACAGCAAAATAAAATTATGAAAGCGGATTAATCTGGATTATACGACATGCATTGATGGAAGAAATGCGTGATGACAACGATATCAGATTTAAGGTCCGACCACACCGGTGCGTAAAAGATGTTGAAGAAGAAATTAGCAGCGCCACTTGCGGCTCGAAACGGCAACAAACTGTTCTCATAGTATATGACATTTTAACGCAAGCCTGTTCGAGGCATACAGTAAATGAGCGACCACACTGCCGCGTATACGCAGTAACGTGTCGTAGGCGTCATGTTCTGTCACCGGTGTGGTCGGACCTTAATTCAATGTGACGTTTAATGCGAAAAGGTTCCACAGTGGGTCAGGAATCAGTTTGTTTAGTAGGTTGTATGTGACATCAATAATGTACAGAATGCGCATTATTTACCACGGGTATTACATTAATTAGCATGCTCGATCCATTTACTAGCTTAAGCCGTTGAAATTACTGATCACTCCATTAAATTGGTAGCTCCAAATTAATACATCAATCGTAGTACATTATCGTCAGTAACGTTATTCGGAGGAAGTAATCCATTCAGCGAATTGGCAAAACAATTCAATTTAGCAGGGCTTGTCGCCAAGCCTTCCGTACGGCTGGCGGCACAAGTATGTCGTCATATGCTTCGAGTGGGGTGAAATAGTTACACAACATGGGGTGCACTGTGTAACGCTTATTGTAAACAAAGTAGCCCCGCCCCGCCTTTGTTTTCATTGCCAAGTTTTTGAGTCATCAAGTTATATACCTATTGTCACTAAATTAGAAAATTCACGTTAGTTCCAACATGCAATTAGCGAGAACAATCTCAGACTAGTCTTGGAATTTACTTTAGAATTTTAATGTATCATCAAAGCAATATGAAAAAGTTTCTTCATTTTCATTCATTTTCATTTTCATTTAGGTATTTCACGATTGCAAGTGGGTAAAGACGTTTAACAAGATTTGCCTACATTATGAGTTAAAAGTAATAAAACCTCTATTAGAGTTTTATGTGCCCTAATTAAGATAATGTGTGTCCAATCTTATTCCACACTACATCATTGTTTTGTTATTATTATTGTTATCCATGCTGGTCTGGGAGTAATGAAAAAACAAAGAATTTACCAGTTGCTTCTCTTCCCGCGTAGATAGTAAAAGCCCCTCGAGAGAATGGGCGAAAGTCTCAGGAATCATGTTATAGGCGATGCAGCTAGCAATCCATCACTATTTTGATCCCCCTTTCCACCTATACGCCTTTAAACATGCTAAACGTGGCCTTAAGGTTTTGTTGCCTTCGGCACTGTCTACCCCGAAAGGGATAAAGACGTTATATATCTTATTGCACCGACACGTAACTATAGTATCGTTAGACACGGCACAAGCGAAATTCCATCCTATTTTTATACGTGAGACTTACCTAAATGATCGGTATAGAATTTCGCGTCCCACGCGGCTTCTTCGCTAATAGAAGTCTTCAGTCCTCAAAGCAATAAACCTTTTGTAAATCGGACGTCCGCTTAAAATATTCCATCCAGTTAGCTGACATAAATCAAAACTAAACGTCTCCAAACAAGGATAATCCGAAACTAAAATATCACCCTGAATCCCTAATGGGCAATATATCACTGCGGGTCATCCCTGTATCCCATTTTCCGTCGATACCCTAAATAAAGGCACCGGACTATAATTAAACCGACAAAGGTAACCTTCCAGTGGCACTGAGTTAAAATTAATAATAGTAAAAGTAGTGAAAATAGATGCATTTGTGTGAGTGTGAGCTTTAGACACAAGAAACGTCGCGAAGGTGTGCGCGTTGCTGGACATATTGGCGGCGCCACATTTGGCAAAAATCTATTCTCAGCGTTTCATTCTACCGCGATTTCCAGATGTTTTTTTGCGACGAAAAGGTATCGTTTGCTGCTTATCACAGAATACCATGCATCTAAGTACAATCTCGTTTTTTCCCGTGAATAAAGGAAAACTTAGGTATGTACTTTCTCCGGCAGGTTGTCGTTACTTATTCGATAGGACATCTAAGGGCGGAGCAAGGGCGAATCTTCAATGAGTCTTAAGTTTAGGTTCGAACGAGTTGATTAAGATACTTCTTATTAAAAAAATAACACGAACAAAAACCTTCAGCTCGCAATTTACAGTAAACAATGCAGTTAAGATAATAAGTTTGCATGTCACAGAAGGGACTGCTCGACAGCATCTTCAAAAAATAATTACGTCGAAGTTAGAGAAAATTTAAAAATTATGATTGAATATCGTTTGTACCGCTAAAGCCTGTCTAGTTAAAGGTTTCGCCCGTATTCCAAATTCAGGCTGTATATGTATATAGGTTAGTGCATATCTTTTATGTGTCACGCACGGGACATGCAAGCCGTGCTGCAATCCGTATTACTGCTGACATGCAAAGCGCGGAACAAAAAGCAGGACCTGGAGAAAAAGTGCAAGATGTATGAAAGATTTTAATTTTTGTTGCATTTTCACTTTGCTGAAGCAAAACAACACAATCACTCATTTGAAATATAATATTTAATCCATCATCGTCCGACCTTTGTAGTACATTTCGTATAGTATCATTGTTCTACAACTTTTTTAATAAACTCAACAGACTACCTCCATTTTCCGGGTAATTTGTGTTAAGTTTAATTAAAAGTCTTTTAAGCTTCGGTCGCCTAATTTCTGCTCCACATACCAGCTGTTAAAGTGTGGAATAATTTTGAGCTAATGCACGATAAAATGGCTATTCGTGCGACGGGATTGGTGGGTGCCGGGCTTTAGTGCGCGCGGGGCAGGGTGCGAAATGTTCTACTAATATCATATTATATTAAAGGCTGACTCAGCTAAGTGCGACCAATTAATGACCACCCCTAATGCAGGCTAACGTTAACGCTCGTTTTCATTGTCCAATGAGCCTTCCTCAAATATTTTAGGCTAATTTAATTTTGACCATAAACAAGTAGGTTATGCTTAACAAAACTACGGATATAATTTTCAGAATGGTACCATCCGAATCGCTGCTACTCGCAGCTTATTCGCCATCTTTATCGCTAAGTTTCAGAGCTTGCATTGTTGTGTTCCGATGCAATATAGCCCTTTAGATGGGGCAATGAATTTGAAAACCCCCTCGTTTTGTGAGTATCTATAAGTAGCGATGATTCACTCACAATTAGGAGACCCAAATTTAGTAATTTACAATTACGTATTAAAAGTTTATACAAACATGATGTTGCAAAAGTGATAAACAAAAATGTCCCGGTACGCCCATTCATCTCAATGTTGGGAGGTTGTGTGTGAGTTAACACTTCATTCCCCGGAGAATGCGGTGACCTTCGTTGGCATTTCCTGTGATTACACCTAACAACTTCTGCTGTTAAACGTACAGTAGGTACAGACCGAAACAAGTTCAAAAGGCTTATTGTCTAACGAACATAGAATCACTGTTGCATTCTCCATTCCCTTCTGTCAAACATTAAAAGATGGGGAAAGAAAGAGATGTTAAATGCAAATGCGAGCCACCGAACATTAGAAAATATGTCCCCGAATCTATCTTATTGACCGTTGGCAGTCATCTCCTTCAAAATCTCCTTCCATCCTTCTCTTTCCTTCTCGTGCAAATGAAACCAGAGGTGTAACTAGCCGATTTTGTAACAGTCAATTTGCTCGAGCCTAGAAGAACCTCAGGTGAATGAGTTAATCTACATAGCTGTTCCACTGTGCTGATTTTGCTTCTTCCGTGTTCTGATCAACTACAAATCAACATTGGTAGGTACTCAATACAGGTAATTATCATAACCGTGAGCCCAGCGACGTCTTTGCACTTTACAAATGGCAACACAACTAACATCCCTTGGCTTAAAACTACATATTATTTTGTTTGGTAAGGTATGTCTTTTCCTTCGTAGGAAATCAAAGAATATTCTTGAATCTCAAGAACAGGAATAAATATGTACTTACTTCAAATTTTATTAAAAAAGACCCCTCAAAACCCTTGCCAAAGTTTCGAACAAACCCGTTCAGAGAGCAAAAGTTGTGAACTTCCTTTTTTTAATTTCCTTTTACAACTTTGTCGAGAACTAAAAAGCAGGTTACGGATAAAATTGAGATTTGAGAACTAGATGAAGTCTATACCTATACCTATAGTATAACATGGATTCCTGTGAAATAGGATATGACATACGAGCAAGTCTGATGGTACTCGTAAGTAAACACGACCACCCAGTCACCCACAACACCAGCAGATGCTTCTACGCTGAGCGTGAAGATCTCAACTCACCCTACTATACTGCTGTGTACTTCACCCCATACCTGTCCTCTTAATTCTGAACAGAACCTTGTGTCATGCAATGGAATATTAATAGACTAGATTCAGGGAACCAAAAAAGTACACCCCATAACGTACCTACTGCCTAGACACACTATTACAGATAAGTTTTTCGATTGGATATCGTTGAAACTACAGTCACTTAATCTAGCTATTATACATATATGTAAGTAAAATATTAAGTGGGCATCAATAAAAACCATAAAATATTGTTTCTTTTTCACCCCGAATATAAAGTCGGCTAAAACAGAGACCAGATGTGTCTATTGACAGACCCATACAACAAACGAACCTTTCTCACCACTCATTCACTCTAAAACGAACCTTCGACTACGTGGTAACCCCTTTTTTTGCTCATAGCGTTTGTAATTTAAATTTTTACCTCTATTCTAATTACAACGTCCTAAACAAACTTCATTAATCAAACAGCGGTAAATGAAACATCCCAAAGTGACCAGATGGAAACACAAAATTGATTGATGTCGTTTTTCATGCCATTACGATGCGAATTTCGTCACTCAGAATGATTATGAAAAAACGACGATTTATAAATTGCTACGGCATATTTCCGTAGCTAGAGTGACATGGGTTTTGGTGGGTACTCTCGTTTCACAGAGAGTCATTATGGACAATGTGTCGATTCACCGATTGTCATTTCACTCAGAGTTATGTTCCACCGGACTTTTGGATTAGGTATTTATTTTATGGGTAGTCATACAGCCACATAGTCGTATATTACGTTAAGTTTGATTTATGAGACGTGGAAAAATCACCGATTGTGGCAGACAATGAACTGTACATATGAAAGGAAAACCTGTAAAGCGATAAATTTAAGTAAGACTAACTTCTGTCCGTGCTTTTGCTCGCTCTATTTCGTCGGAATTTCGCAAAATTCGAGCGCTTTCACAGTAAAGGAAGCCCTCAGAAAAATTTCAAGCTGTATCTTAACATGTTAGAGTCGGTCAGTAACTTAATCAGGTAATCTTTTGTTCAAACACGAGTGAAATGGTTATCAGTAGGTACCTATCTATCCTAGTGGTAACAGAGTTGTGTTACAAAACGTGTGGATCACCAGAAATATTTGTGCTCTTTGAGAAATATCCTGAGGGCGTATTTTATTGGGTCAATGTAAATAAAGTGGGCTGATTCTTCGCAATTCCATCCCGTGGGTCCATATTACCGGCACCGAACAAATATGGCCCCACTCGAGTTCTTCGGCGTTTAATATACCTCCTAAAATATTTATTGGGACCTTTAACGGGAAAATGTATTGGATTGATTGGCTACTATAAGTCACAGAGTTTTATGTTGTGTTCGATTTTTATGTTTTATTACATTCAATAAGCTTTCCGTGTTCTAGCTGCTTATATTATTTGTTGGAAATATGTTCTGACGGGGTATTACAATAATAATCATAATTTCTTAACATGAGACCTTATTCGGTTGCCTATTTGTGGCAGGTCCTTTATTCGTTTTATTAATTCCAATCAGACTTTAGAGTTTAAGCAGTGTTTCTTTTAAACAATTACATTATATTTTTTTATAAACATACCATTTTCATAATAAATAAATATCCACAAATTTAATGCCACAAATAATGTATCAACAGTATTAATTCTTTTTAAATCATAAGTCATAATAATAGTTTAAGAAACCAAGGAATCTAAGGTATAGCCGTCATCGTAGATTTAGTTACAGTTTACTTTGGTAATAACGATTTTTGGCAGAAAACCTATGAAATATTGTGTCAAAATCGTCGGTTATCGTTAAAGTAACTTGATGTAACTCACGCTTAGATTCCTGGTTCACTTATCGTGGGTCCTAAAACTACTCACGGACATGGTTGTTTTAGCGTCCTCGTCAGCAGAGCCTTGGCGGCGTGCTGCGGCGCGAGGGCAACTGGAAGTGCTTCATGTTGACGCTGATGATCGCCGGCTGCCTCGGCTCCGTCGCCTGGTGCAACACCGCCAAGATCGACCGTGAACTCATTGATCTGCACACGTAAGTCTAGTTTACTGACTGCACGAGGGCAACTGGACGCTTTCATGCTAATGCTACAGATGATCGATGGCGATGGGTGACCCGCATTTGTCGCCTGGTGCAACACATAGTGGTAAGCTGAGGTATTCATGTAGGTAGGTTAGGTTTCTAAGGCATTCATGACATTTAATGTTATAGTACAATCTTAATTGAAGATTAAAATTCAATAATTGGTGTTGAAAGATGGAAAGCTCGAATACAACGCTAATTAAGAAGGATTTTCATGGGCATAAGGACCTCTCAAAAGTTCTTGAGTTCAATTTTCATTTAACCTTAATTTACCAGACAAATATCTTAAGTGGGTCTATTGAATAACAGATTTCGATATTTTCGGTGAACTGGCTCAATAATGAAATCAATCGTAATACCTACCACAGCGCTAAGTCGCACAAGAGAGTAATTAATTTTAATTTTTAGGGTTCCGTACCTCAAAAGGAAAAAACGGAACCCTTATAGGATCACTTTGTTGTCCGTCTGTCTGTCCGTCCGTCCGTCCGTCTGTCAAGACCCTTTTTCTCAGGAACGCGTGGAGGTATGAAGCTGAAATTTATATCAATTACTCAGGTCTACTGTCCCTTGAAGCTGTGAAAAAATCAAACTTCTAAGCCAACGCAATCAAAAGATACAGCCGTTTATGCCGCAAATTTCCGCAAATTTTCAACTCTCAAGGGAATCAAAACCTACAAGGTACTTCCCGTGAACGCAGAATCTTGAAATTTGGTATGAAAGTAGGTCTTATAGCACAGATTAAAGAATAATTGCGAAAATCGTAAATGTGTATGTATGTCTGTATATAGCAGTGACCAATATAAAGTAACCCCACACTGCGTACATTTTGCTTTGGAGCAGGGCTCTGCTTACACTGGTTTAAAGATATTTATAGATAATGATACGGAACCCTCGGTGCGCGAGTCCGACTCGCACTTGACCGGTTTTTTAATAAGATCTCCTATCATCATGATCGCACAGATAGACATCAGGAGAAGAGTATAATACACTGCTGCCCTTCTCAAAGGATCTCCATGATGATTGAGTTGCGCTACCAGCAGCCAATGGCTTCCCACGATCTTTAATGAATAGAACTTCTGTCCACCTTGTAGGAGGCCTACCAATACTTCACCGTTAGTCATACGTGGTCGCTACTGCAGAACTCCCGGCTTCATCAGCCATTAACTGTACGAGCAATGTACTTTGACTTATACTCAAGGTGTGCAAATGTGCTGAGCAATATTAGTAACTTCAGTGAATAAATATTAGTACTTATAAATAATTAGGTATATAATGGATAAAGAAAGAATCGCACCTAGGTCAAAGCAAAGGGTTAAGGTAGATAAATAATACAGCAAGCAAATACACCTAATCATTCTATTAGAAAAAAATATTACAAAATAACCCAACCTCTCCAGTGAACGGGCCTAATTTCTAAATCAGTTATTTGTCCCTCAGGTTCCCGATAAAGCGCACAGTTCGCGAGTCCCCCTGCGACGTCGGATACGCCTACATCCCCATCGCGTTCGTGCTGCTTCTGTATCTGGTGTATCTCGTGGAATGCTACCACAGCACAGCCAGGATACAGCTGGCGAGGCGGGTGGATACAGCAGCTGTCAGCACCAGGGTACACGCCATGAGGACCGCGACACCGAGGGTTTGGTAAGAAGTAGGAGTAGTCGAATAAACCAGCCGTTGACACTAGGAACAGTCGTGGTTATTCTATATTTACGCATTGGGAAACGAGCAGATGGGTCACCTGATGATAAGAGCATCATCACACTTGTAATGCACTGCCATTACACCAGGCAATCCACCGGGATTGCACATACTTGGCCAGCCAACAGGGCACAGACGTTATGTCGGAATAGGGTCGGAACGCAGAAGATACTTGAGAAGCAGAGGTTACTTGAGAACGGTGGATAATTAGGAACAAATATAAAAAAAATATTCCCTTCGTCCTACACCGTTCCGTACCTATTTAAGGGTTGCATGCTGCAGTCACTGCGTATATTACAATGGGAGTAAAAGATTAGTGCAAGGGAAAGTGTCTTTTCTAGCCGTTCAAAATTACCCGCTGATCTCAATTACCCTCCTCTTCCCTACCTACTGCTGAGCTCCAAATTTGCGAGTAAAACAGGCTTGAAATATTGACTATTTTCTATACTACCCTGTGTATGACCAATATTCCCAGCAAAGCAAAGTAGGTTTAGGTACTATACATAAATATGTACGAGTACAATTGGTACTACAAATTTGTAAAGAGCCTCAACATGGTAATTAGTCGCATTACACCTAAAACAACCGGCCTCTATCGTTATTACCTTCCAAATCCGTAGTAATGCCACTTTCTAAACATCGTAGCTGTTTATGAATGAAATTACCATACTGCTGATGTACCAACATTTTGATAACGCGTAGAAATGGTACGTTATCGGAACCCGCATAACGATAGTGATCACGCATAATGACTGTGACTTAGTTCGGCCTTGGGGCTTGCCCTGAATGCTGGCCTTATTTATGACCCAATCTTATAAAAGACGCCAACGAAAGCTTTGTTCCAACTTCCAACCGCCATTTTTATGAATGGGCGGATCGAATTTATATGAGGTTTGGTTTCGATCTGGTCGTTATGACACCGAAGTAGAAGAAATAGGAGTATTTTCTTTGGTGCATATTTGGAAACAGATTTTGGGATAGCTACTTCCTATTACGTAGTGTACACATACACAATAGCAGTTTTTTTCGATTCTTCGTGTAAACATCAGCATTCTAAGTAGATAGATAGATAGATAGATAAAAACTTTAATCACCACAAAACATACATGGCCCAAAACAGCATTGGTAATTAACAAAAGTAAAAACAACTTATAAAATAACATGCAACACGGTTCCAAAAGATATTTAAAATTAACATTAAAATAACTAATAAAAAAAGGGAAAGCAAATAATTTTGAATATTAGAGAGCCATGTGATGTTGTGGGAAATAGGTGCTGACTCAGCATGGACTGCATCTACGAATAGCTGCAGAGCTGGTATTCTGTCAGAGACCTGAAAGAGTGCCAGCGTGTTTCTCAACAGAAAAATTGTATTGTGTCACTATGCCAAACATTGAAAAGAGTTCTGATTTTACTTACAAATTCTACTGACTGAAGAAGTGGCCAAAATGTAAAATTAGAATTTATGAATTTATGCCGAAATGCCAAACAATTTCAATTTCAAAAAAGAAGCAGAATATTAAGTGATGATGAATGAGGAAGGTTCAGGACATTTGTATTTGTAGTGATAGAAGATGTAATTTATATTTGCTGCGAAAAGTCGATCTTGATTAAGTAACTTTATAACCTATTTTTTTTGCTGACTGAATCAAAAAACAATCTAAAACTCGAACTTTACTACTAATTTGAAACCAATACGTCCAATTTGAAACGGGTTTATTTAAATCTAGCCAACTTTCAATTTCGACTTAACCCGCAAATTATTGGGTGTGAATTTAGAGTGTCTCAACACCTTTAAATCCTCGTGAAAAGTGACTATTCAATCGAAACAGGATCTGTTTTGCGCCCGAGGGATCACGATAATCGCCTTACCGTTTCACGCCCGCGATTCAGCCACTAAATTTGCTTTTCCAATTACTTAAGTGACAATCCTGCTGATTAATACACGAAGGTCGCTGTAATCGAGTAACGGTCTGTTATTCTTTCGTGCTATCCGTGTTTTGGAAACTAAATAATAAAAAGTTCGCGCATTTTGTAGAAATGTAAAACTAGGGCTGGGAATCAAGCACTGACGATACCGATGTTACAATAGTAGATTGTTGAAAGAGGGAAGAAAAGCATCTAAATATTTAACATGAAGATAATTATTTTGAAAATCAAAGAACACCGATGAGGTGTCGATATTTTCAGGATTAAAACTGGTATTTTCTTCAGGACTAAATAAACACTCATTAATAAAAACTGTGGTACGCCTAGTGGTTTGACCTGTGGCCTCTCAAGCAGAAGGCCGTGGGTTCGAATCCCGGGCTCGCACCTCTGACTTTTTCGGAATTTATTGGCGAAATTACATTTGAAATTTACCATGAGCTTTTTGGTGAAAGAAAACACTGCGAGGAAACCTGAACACGCGTATGAAGCGATTTAATGGCGTGTGTGAAGTTTCCAAACCGCACTGGGCCCGCGTGGGAACTATAGCTCAAACGCTCTAATTCTGAGAGGAAGCTTGTGCCTAACAGTGGGACATTAATAGGCTGCAGATGATGATGATGATGATTTAAATTTGAACTAAAACAAAAAAAAAACGCAGCTTGTAATAAATGGAAGAAAATTTATTGAAAACTTTGAAGGCGCTTATGCAATTCAAAACATTTTATAGTAGGTACGTAACTATACATATAGTTATTAATGCTGTGCAATAATAGTAATTTATTGGTGCAGGTGGAAGGCGATTTGCTACCACTACGTGCGTCGCAAGCGGCAGGTCACGCGATATCGGAACGGTGACGCTTATACGACAACCCAGGTGGGTCCCGTCTCTAATACTCCAGTTTATTCCTACACGCCCAGCCCCGCTAGCACGAGAGCGCACGGAAGTCGCGTCGCGCGCGTGTTTGACTACCCGTCTCTTTCTTGTTGGTACAGTAAGAAAAGGACGGGCAATCTTTCTCGCGCGCGACGCGACTCTTGCGCGCTCTCGTGCTAGACGTGCAGTACTTACAGCTTACAGTACGTCACCATCAAAGTCTCCAAGACCGAAGCCAGTGGAAGATGACGCAAGAGTTACACCCTAAGGATGTAAAGACGTTTTGGTACTGCTTGCCATTGATGATGTGCTGGTCTTGGAGTAAAGAAAAAACATAGAGTGAACCACATGAACATAGAATCACTGTTTTGATCCCCTTTCCTTCTTACGCCCACAATCATGCTAAACGTTTCCTTAAGGTTTTGCTACCTGCTCTGTCTACCCCGTAAGGGATAAAGACGTGATTTGTGTATGTATGTATGCGCATTTTGAACGACTCTTTTAATCCAGATGGTTACTAAAAAGTGACTCAACTAATTATACCTAAGAGATCAAAGAGATAGGACTGAAACATACAAATTCAATGAAATTATAATTACTGAATCGATAGCTATAACATTTATACGAGTCACCTCAGGACTTTACAGTTTGAAAGGAAAACAAATCAAAATCGAACCACAATCAACGAAGTTATCGGCGAACACACATAAAAGAATAACAGCCGAAATTAGAACTTGTACTTTTATGAAATTAATTAAAATACGATGAGCTTTTTAATTTGATTTCTATTCTCAGGTATACTATGAGCGAGTGAACACGCACAGTGCCAGTACTTCATTCGCGCATGCGTGTTGCGGGCAGCGCGACGCGTCCCGGAACTTAGTGCTGGATTCCAGCACACCAATCACTAAAGTCCGCTTCAGCAAAGGTTTCGCTTTTGCTAACATCGAGGCTGCCAGCGGTAAGTGCCAAGCAGCCTTTATTCGCTTGCCAAGCTGGCAAGCGTTCACCAGACCCAGCCACACCAAGCGGTCTACTCGTAAATGCGTAGTAAGCACATCGTATCAGTCTTAAGCTCTGTGTTAAGATTGGATCGGAGCGATACGAGCTCCTTTTTAAGCCCACGCAAGCCATACCAAAACTCTATCTTCACGCTTGAGGTTGTGAACGCTGGCCAAGGCTTGGCAAGCGTTTAAGAGCAGGTTTTACGCTTGTAATTTTGACTGAGGCTAGAAGATTGGTACCACGATTTTTTTTAACGGAGAGGAAATCTTTATGGAGACCCTAGGCACCGGGACGCCTAGGGTTATGTGGGACTCCACCCCCCCCCCCCCCCCCCCCTCCGAAGGGGTATACCCAAACTAAAAACTCTTACTTTTTGCACAAAGTTGTATGCAAAGAGATCCGTTATTTTTGCTCGTCAGGATACGGTATGAGAAACGACAATTTGGGTCGCAATAAGTATTATCTTTTGAAAATAAATTACGAATGGTGCCCATCTGCGACTTTGCCTTAGAAGAAACGACGTGGTTTCGTTTTCACAGGAATTATTCAGTGTACTATTAAGGATAATGTTTTTCAGAATTCGAAGATCAAAGGTCGAGATTTTTCGCTGAACACGAACGCTTCGACGACTTCATGGAGATGCGGGAGGGGTTGGACCTTATAGGTGTTAGCTCCTTCAAGGAATACATGGTGGCATACAGGTATGTACGATAGGCACCTACGATAGGGTAACTTAACTCGTGTCAAGTTTGAAATGTGCTCTTGATTTGCATCTTTAGCCAAAGAGGCAAAGGACCACTGCAAAATGCATGATTCTATAAATAACTAATGGTATTTATTAAATGAGATCTCTGAATGGTTCTCGGTCCAATAGGTTTTTCTGGCCATACATCAGCGCAATGTCAGTGCCTTCAGTCATTCATTTTATAAGAACTGAGTAGAGTGGCGAAATGCAGACCAATCATATAAGTAATCACTTCACAAAGAAACCACACCCTTATACTCTGCCGCGCTCGGCTGGCCTTATTTGCCCATTCAAGGCAGGTGCGACGCGGCGGGGGTGGCATTTAGATTAATTAGTTAAAATGTCCTTTTTTACTTGTTTATTTAATTGAAAATTGTTTATTTAAATTTGTGATACAATAACGTGTGCGTTAAAAACTTATGTTAATTATCCTGTATACAGGGATGCTGATAATTGTCCGTGGTACTCATCGCAGTGGCTATTTTGGACCCTTTCTTGCCTCCTACTTTCTTGGCCGCTTCGAATCCTCATAGAATGTAATACCGCCTACGTACATTATACGGTGAGTATTTTTCATAATCGGCTTTAAATAAATTAATTCAGCCCACATTTGATTCACCTGTTTTCTCAAACGATTCTGGTCGTTTAAGTAATTCAACCGAGACACTGAACTCAGGTAAAGCTTTTGCAGATTTAATTTTCCATCAGAGTGGGCGCTGGTCTAATATCTAAAAGGAAACTGAGTTTTTTTTCTTCTACAGATTACTAAAATATTCGGCACAAACTACGAGCTGGATGCCAGCAGGCAGCTGGATATAGACACGCACATGTCCGACACGCTTCCACCAGTCCCTCAGAGGAATTACGGGTGGGCTATCGCGGATGAGCAAAGTGCACTGTTGTGTTCTGCTCCCCGCCCCCCTCGCGCTCTCCCCCTCTCCCACGCCTCTACCGTCGACAGCCTCGAGCTGTTTGCAGCCATCCGAGAGAACTGTGCTTTAGTCCCCTCCTACTCAGAAGCCATGCGCATAGACGCTGCTCTCAGGGAAGACCCATCTGAAAACGAACAAAATAACGGAGTGGCAATCAATATGGAACCCGAGCCACGTTCTCACCGGCCAGCCATCAAAGCGGCCTCATTCGACGGCCCCGGATATAGGCCCAGGGTTGCAGTAACAGGCACACATTCTAGTCATAACATTTCGGCTAGTGCCAGATCACACGAAGCTAAGCAGCAGAATAGGCGATCCTGGGCGGGTATGGTATCAACAAATAGAACAGCGAGACAGATTCTCGAAGAGATCCGATCGGCTGCCCCAGTTTGCTACCAGCCGATGCCAGAGTCACAGCCACCACTGGCCACCCGCAGCGCTGAGAGTACGCTTTACTTTTCGAGGGAATTGTCACCGACGTGTTCCAGAGATCCGTTTGGTGGTCGAGCGCAGACCACACCGACTGATGAGCCACCGTCTTATGAAGAAGCACTGAAGCTTCCTGCTTTAAGGAAGCTGACGCGGTCGATCACGGGCACTGACTTGGCCGGACCCAGGAGGGCTTTCCTGAGGGATGTTCTGTCAAACCGGAGGTCTTGCCTCGAAGGCGTGGGGGTGCTTGCGGGTGCGAAATCCGTGCGGCTCCCGTACAGCGACCCCGGCGACGAAACACCGCTATAGCGCTTTTACACAATCGTGCAATTATTGACTCTATGGTGCATTCAAATTTACTCAACTAGTGGTGCCCGCGGCTTCACCCGCGATAAAATCTACATTTTTATTCAGCCTCTATTTATGTTATTTAGCGGTATTGGGTACTAGTGGCCAGAACCAAGCTGTAAATAATAAATATAGTTTAGTTATAGTTCAATGGGATTTGATATTGTTCAAGAAAGAACAGAGTGACCAGCGTTGTACCTACTCTATGTTTTAGGTTTAAGGTAAGAGCGCGTTGGCTTTGACGATGGCAGATGGCTTAGGATAGGAATAATCGAAGTATGTAGATAGTTTAAAGAAAGAGCTTGCACAATTACTATTTAGTATTCGATAGTTGCCATATAGATAGTAACGGAGTACATTATACGTCAGCTTGCGTACAATTAAATTAACTGTAGATAGGTTTTAAAAGGATCTGAGATTCAAAGGACGAAGTGAAGAAAATATATACCTAATTAATACTTCTTTCAGAGAAAAAAAATTCTAAACCGCTGCTTGATTACTGTGGTCTGGAAAAACGTACTTTTTTTCAAATGACCCTCGTATATTTTATTCCACAAAAGAATTTTATTCATGTCACTGCTATTAAGATTTTCCTTCAAAAATAAAATCCTTATTTCGTCCGTAGGCTTTCAGAGAGCCGTCAACAAGTTATTGTGAAAGGAGGTGATTACTTAGAATGATACTTGTGAATAAATTGTGTAGTGCGTGTATAAAGGCAGTGCCTTATAGCGTCGTTCTTTTGGCACTAGATTTTCGCGAGACGTAGCGATATTGCGACTTGTGAATTGAGATTTATTTACACTTACCAAAGACAATTTCGCCAAAAATAACCGGACAGCGCTTGAAATAATGTACAAATATGAGTGATTTTGACATCTACTTCCAGTTTCGTCTATCTAAGTCAATGTTGGAGGCTAGGGACAAGGTGTGTTGTTTACACCACGTTTGTACTGGCTTTTTGGGCATCTACCGTGCCGCAAACGCCGTAAAAAAATACGCTGTGTGCATAGGCTCTTAATAAAAAAACTTGTGTAAAAAAAGGTGATTTTCTTATCAGCCAGTCTGTTCTACATATTGCTTGATAAATACGGATTTTGTAATTAAAATGTTTAAAAGTCGAACTTGTTCTTAAAAAACAATTGTTTTGTATATCGCTTACTAATATCTTAAAGCTGATCTTCACAAGTCCTTGTTTTATCTACCGTAAGCGTATACGAATTATTACAATTAAGCAATATGAATCCGATTTTTAAACCGTAAGGGTCCGGCCACACTAGTGCGTAAAAGACGTCGACGGCGCGTGTACGCTACAAAATGTATGAAGAAACGGCGAGAGAACGTGACGCATGTGACATGTCAGAGCGTAAACGCAGCGGTGTGGTCGCTCCTTAAATCATGAGAAGCAATGTCTTTACGCTGTAAACAGTGCACTAGTTTATTACTATGTATATGTTGTATACTAATGTATACATGAATGTTGATTAGAATAATACTTAGGTATCTTTGTAACGGCCCGCTTGTACTGGATTGTTATGAGCATCTATTCTAAAATTGTTAAACGTCTTAATGTCCCTTTCTCTATCTCCGTCCTTATCTCCAATATCTACCATACTATTGATTTATTTTGGACTCGCATATAATTATATTCTACTGTATTGTGTAATGTTTTTGTAAAAATATTTTTCCTCTTTCTAAAGTTTGTGCACATCTACCATCCACTGCTAACGGGTCTAAAGCGCGGTTTACACTGCGAGTTCTATATGAAGCGGCGACATATAAAACATTCCAATCACATTATAACAATACCACAGGAACAAGGCAAAGCGTGGACTTCTGCTAAACGCTATTGGTCGATTCTGTGCACATTGACTCTGCCTTGTCGGTACACCCCTAATATTGCGACTTTAACGAAGTCTTTATGGAGCCTGGTCTTATATTTCCAAATTTGAAATTTGAAGTTCGAATCGTACCAATATTAGAGCGAGAAGGCCGGTATGGTACGAAATTTGAATTTAGGAGAAGGCTCACTGTTCGTCCGCAATGAAAACCGCGCTTAAAGGGTCTGCATTGCGAACGTTTACTACTAAATGGAATCATTGAACGGTAACAGCGATCGTGTAGTGCAAGCATTTAATTAGCAACAAATGTAAACTAATGTGACAATGGACGAATGTTCGTTCGTGAGCATTTACATAAATACTCGCAGCGAAGACCGTGCTTAATGATATTTTGCCAAAAGTGATATTAATGTAATTTATTATTAAGATATTTGACTAATTAGGCGCACTTTGTTCAATTAATGTCAAGTACTTGTACGTCAGTCAGGAACCAAATTAGGTATTTTGTGAGTCCGGATTAAGTGTCTAAAAACATCAATGGTCCATGAAGGGGTAGTCATTACGACTTTTACTGTAAAAAAGTTCCACTATATACGTAGTATTGTCCAACTCGCTCGCAATCGCCATCGTGTTCATTTTGACAGTTCTTGTATGAATGTGACAGCTAGCTGATTCCAATGCCAATTGTCAGCCCATACATGAACTGTCACAATGAACACGATGGCGATTGCGAGCGAGTTAGATAATAAGCCTAACGGTTACGAGCCAATGGTGCTAATACGTAAATATAAATAATTTGTGTTTTTTCATTTCATTTATTAATATATTGTTGATAAAATACGAGTATGCATGTATAGTGCCTACCTAAAACAACATACTTTGTGACCCATTTTCAGTACTGTTACTGTTGTATAATTTAAGTACAGACAAGATTATTTGTATCTATTTAACGCCTCAAAAATGTATCACACGCCTTATGCCGGCGTAATAAGGTCGTGAGATATATTTCTGAACCGTTCGTATAAATACATATATTTTTGCACTTAACTTTCCCGGGGTCTGCAAAGGATATATACCTAATGATGAAGTTTACAACAACAAGTGTTTTCATTCATAATTTTGTTTCATATAATTTCTACAAGTGACGTAACACAAGGAAAACTCACAAAAATACCTAATTAAAAAATAAGTGCCGTAAAATAAAGAACCTTATGTCAGTAAGTAAGTTGTAATTACGCTTTTACTATACTTTATATAGGTAGATATTGTAAAGTATTCGTACACACACTTCGATCTTCATTGTTGAGGTTAATGATTCAACTATGTACAAAAACTTATATACTTTCAAACAATGCTACATACATACATACACGAATCGCGCCTTTACCCCTTACGGGGTAAACAGAACCGTTGACCACGTTTAGCGTGATTGTGGGCGTATAGGTGGAAAGGGGAATCAAAATAGTGATGGGTAGCCCACCGCCTATAACACGATTCCTAAGATTTTCGCCCATTCCCTCGATGGGCTTTTACCAATTGCGCGGGAAAAGAAGCCACAGGTACATTCTATGTTTTTCTTTACTCCCAGATCAGCATGGAAGACTTTAAACAGTTTTATAATTTTGCCGATTTTTGCCGCCTTAGGTCAGTGGTAAAACTCCGAATAAACTGCTAATCCAGCCAGGGTTAAGTTTAGTAGTGTAAAAATGTATAGAACTGTCATCCACGTTTAACAATAAAATTTTTAACTCTGGATCGACCTTAAAAAAAAGACAGTGTGGGTCACTAAAGGTGCGACCACACCGGTGCGTAAAAGACGTTGACTGTGCGTTTACGCTACAATATGTATGAAAAAACGGTGAGAAAATGTGACACTTACGATACGTCACTGTGTATACGCAGCAGTGTGGTCGCTCTTTAACCCGTCAAGCGTCCAAGCGACTACAGTAGTCCCTAACTTTTTCGGGCGGGAAATGTCCTAGGGACTGTATTATGCATTCTCACCACTGGCCAGGTCTTCCTCCCTTGGAAGAGCCAGCGACAACTCGCTATATATGCTTCTCGCTCTCTCTTTAAGCCTCCCGCCCAAAAAAGTTAGGGACTACTGTAGTCGTTTGGACGCTTGACGGGTTAATTAGTGCAACGTGGACGCGCGTTGTAAGTAACCTATTCTTCATTTTTTTTTGCATTAGAAAGAACGTAACTAAACAATTTTGACAAGTTTTACCGAAAAAACACTTTTTAAAAATCGGTAACTGGAAAATATAAAACCCTAATAAAACAAAACACAATATTCTAGGGATTTTTAATTGTAACTAAGAATGTGTTATTTTTTTTTTTAACTTACATTTTTTCTTATGCTAAAAAACCGAAGTAGGTATAATGTTTTATAAGACAAGTAAAACTTCGAAATGTTCAATTTTAAAGCTGTTAATTTAAGTTTATGATGCTACAAACAAAAAGAGTTTGGTTAACGCAAGTTCAGACAGGAATTGCTAGGAAAATTTAAAAATTGTGTATAATATTGTGCGCAAATACTGTATTGATATTTCATACTGTTATCAATACCAACATAATGTATCAACACAGAATATTATAGATCACAACACACAGATTTTAATAATACAAGCAGAAAAAAATATTATCAGTTATATTATTTTTTAACCTATTTTACTTATTACGTTTTGTTAACTTTGGCAACGTGATCAAAGAAAAGAATATAGATACGCTAAAGGTAAATAAATATTTTCGATTGTAAATTATTGGCGATGAAGAGAAGTTTATTATTTTCAATAAACTATGTTACAAAGTAATGATTGTTTAATTAAATTGCCCTAACTTTTCCTTTGGGCCAATATTCTGTCAGGCGTGACAGAGTTTGGGACAAACAATTGCAAAGATATAATATACTACCCGTCTCTTTCTAGAACCAAATAAGATCCGTAGGTTTATTACCTAACTCGCTCGCAATCGCCATCGTGTTCATTTTGACAGTTCATGTATGAGCTGACAATTGGCATCGGAATCAGCTAGCTGTCACTTTCATACAAGAACTGTCAAAATGAACACGATGGCGATTGCGAGCGAGTTAGGTAATAAGCCTACCGAACCTAAGTCGACCTTCACCGAGCTGATAATAGAATGAAACATATTTTATAATAAATTTTGTATATTAGAAAATATAATAAAAATGGGTTGGCTAAAAAAATCCTGGGCAAAATCCAGGCCTTTACAGATAGTCCTTGGCTAGGTTTTTTTTTTTTTTTTTTTTTTTTTTTTTTTATGTGAATAGGAAGGCAAACGAGCAAGTGGGTCACCTGATGGTAAGTGATCACCACTGCCCATAGACACCCGCAACCCCGGGGGGATTGCAGATGCGTTGCCAACCAGGTTGACAGCGCCTTACGATAAATAAAGGAGTTTTCTGTAAACAAGCAAGGCACATCCTGAAATAGGGATGTCAAGAAGGAAGAGAGTACCTAGTCGTAAGTTTTAGAGTTGACCCTTTAATTAGTAGTAACTTACTAAAATAAATTGGTATAAAATATGATAGGTTAAAATTTCTACAGTAATAAACTTACTTATCGATCTCAAAAGATATTCACCGTCTTATGGAACGTGTTACGAGTATGTAGCTAGGTTAAATAGGTAATTAAATGTTTATAAAAAAATAGTTTCGGCTATCATTTCTTAAATACTGTTATGTAAGAGTAGACATCGTGTAGTTAAATATTATCTCAACAGAATTCTACCCACGCCTTAGAAGAGCATTATCCAAAAACAAGTCTACATAATATTTTTCCAGAATTTAACTGTTTTTGGGATTTTCTTACTAAGAATCGTTTATCCTATTCTCATACTGTTTGTCTGAGACAAAGTACATAATGGCAATAATCATAAAAGTTTTCTTTTTTTCACACGACTATAAAGATTCAAACGCAACTTACCTTTCTAAAAAGCAATGGGCTTACTACTTTGCATCGTATTTTATACATTCCGTCCCAACAAAGTAGCCCATCGGCCCTAAGCCGGCTTTATCTCCATTCATACAATAGTGGTTTCATCGCATGAAAAATACCGTATTTATGGCTCTTTTATAGAGCCGGTGACGATGACGAGCCATAACGGGACTTGGATACACAAATAAAAACGAGTTTATAGTGGCGCGAGTGAAATCTTTATCACTGTGCTGCCAGGAGCACAAAGAACTTATCATAGGGGATGTTAAAGCGCGGGCACAGTATTATATACGCTAAAGTAGTAAGGAAACTACAAACAAAACGGTCGAAACGAACGCACACATAGACGCGCGCTTCTACAAGGCCCCTAAGTGGATCTCGCGGTGCGGTCAGTTGCGAGTGCCGCGTTGAGACGAGTGGCCGTGCTTAGCGTCTGTTACGTGCGCCCAGACAGTCCGCGATCTTTTCATTTTAAACATGCTAAGAGCGTATTGCCAGTTAACCCAGTTAACCTTCGAACGCTTGATAGGGCAACAGAAACCAGAATAGGTATAGAGAGTTGTTCAAGTATGAGGACAAAATGGCGGCTAATAAAAAGGAAATATTTTAGGGACAATTTGTATTGTTCAGTCGTTACAAATAAATCGAAATAATGAGAGTCTTACATACTAATACATTTGCTTTTATAGCCGTTTAATAATGCCATCTGTCGGTGATATTCCAAACTACTATATAAATCAATAAAGTTTTCCTATGCATGCTTAACAGCTTAGAGATTCACATAGTATCTACACAGGTGGCGTTAAAGCGACCTCTATCTGACACAGTTTGGAACTAATTAAGAGAATCGATAAGTAATCAAGTAATTGACTAAGAGTATTTCCTAGTAGCACGACAGATGGCTCTGATGTTAATTCCTTAACAAGAGTAGACATACTAAATAAGCTAGAAGACCACCCTAAATACTTTCCAGAAATTCACTAAAAGATCTAAGTAGCAGTGGCGTGGCGTCCATAAAACTCGATTCCCATTGGATTGCCTATTTTAAAGCAGTTGGGCACATTATACGCCCAAAATCATGCTAAACGTGGCCTTTAGGTTTTGTTACCTTAAGTTCTGTCTACCCCGTAAGAAATAAGGCGTTATTTATGTGTCTATGTGTGTGGGCACTTTATTGTGCAGAATTAGACGAAAAGGCTAATAAAATTCCCTTCGGCTTGCGTTCTGGTATACTTGACGCCTCGCCACTGCTAAGTAGCAAAAGTCTGCAGTGATCTCTTTCATCATAGAAAATTCTTAGTTGCGTGAGTATCTCGCATATTGTGTGACGGTTTCATTGCGGCGTTTCGCAAAAATAGGTTCCGAGAACGTCTAAATTAATTAAAAGTTGTCCATTTAAACCACTATAATATACACAGTGAAATTACCGTACAAGATGAAAATGTAAGGTCCTACTAGTAATTGGGTCTGCCTAGTAATGGCAACATGAGATAATTTGCCGCTACCGTCCGAAATAAAGGACCGAAATAATACACGTTCTATTGTCTTCATTACGGGATGTTTGCTTTAAAATAACCCACTGGAACAAATAATTCGTGACCTTCGTTATTTTTTAGGGTTTCGTACCGCAAAAGGAAAACGTTAATTATAGGATCACTGTTATCCGTCCGTCCGTCCATCTGTCAAACCTCATACTGCCAACGTTAGATTTTATATTCACTTGCCGAATTTGTACGCATATTTGTATTTTGTATTTGTAGCCCAACGCTGGCAACGCATCTACAATCCTCTAGTCTTTCGGGTGTCTGTCTAGTGTTAGTCAACATTAATAAATACTTAATCAATCGGGCCAGTCTGTGACCCAGAGTGCAGTCAAGTATAGGTGGCCATAATTGCGTGCACCCCGGTCCAGTGCAAGATGAGCCGGCTGTCAAGTCTATCAGCTATAACGGCTAGGAGGCGGTTGTTGTTGTTGGGTGTTGGAGGTTGTTGGGGGGGGGGGGGGGAGTCTATGAGTAGTGGTGCTCGATTACTATCAGGCGAGCTACTTGTTCGTTTGCCTTTTGTGCGCGAGTTCGACTCGCACTTGGTCGGTTTTTCCAGAAATTCCTCACCGTAAATGTGTTTCGTTAAATTTTCATTATGGTAATTACCTTTGATAAAGGTCAAAGCACCACATACTGTATTAATAAATTAGTCGGCAAAGTAACGCTCCGCAAACTGTCCTTTCATCCTGTTCTACGAAATGAAAAATGTAATCGAGTTATTTCCCTTCTACTTATTTAGCGGATCGGGTTCTTTGGATAGCAATTTAAAGTTGTGAAAGCCGGCAGGGGCCTTACCGTGACGTCTAAATGGAATTCCGATTCAGTTTAGATTCGCTCGCTGTCAGATCCATACTAAAAATGACAGCTAAAACCTGAACTGAGTCGGAATTGAATCGCATTGACACGTCATGGTAACCCAAGGCGTAATCCGAAGTTGGAAATTCAAAGTTCGTTTTGCGCCGTCCTGCTCACACTACAGTGTCAGCCATTAATAAGAGTAAGAGGGACGGTATGAATGAACTTCGAATTTAGAATTTCAGAGTAGCCCCGTAATGGGCGTTTTTACTAAAAACTTCGAAATAAATGCGTTATTGTATATTGTACTCTCGCCCTTAGTTTTAAGGATCATATCATCATCGTCAAAATAGAATCGATGCGTGAAATACTTCTATCAATAGTCTTTCAGTCTCTGACCAAATAAAAAGTAAAAACAACAGTTTAAACTGCGCTTTGCTTTGTGTGAGTGTGCGTAGCTCCACTAGTTTGCTAGGTGATGTTTGGTTGCATTTGTCTACGTACATCTGTATGAGAGCGCACACGGCGACTACGGCGAGGCTTTTTTTGAGCATCAGAGCATTTTGCCAAAAAGAATGAGCCGCAAGAAACTTGGCAGAAATACATCAATATTAAGTACATTAGCGACCCGCCCCGGCTTCGCACGGGTGCAATCGGTGTTTCTCTACTATATTATGCATGTATTATACATATAAACTTTCCTCTTGAATCACTCTATTAAAAAAACCAGATAGACCGACAGCGGAAAGCTACTTTGTTTCACACTATGTAGTGATTCTACTCAACCAGAAGGTAATACTTAAAGTGACATAACTGAAAGATACAAATCCAATTACAATGGCAATACAACTGTAGTAGAAAACGACAGAGACAAACCATTGTACGATATTCTACCCACCAAAATGACACTTTAAAAAAGCAACCTGACGCCGAAAAATTACTGGCCATTTTAAAGGATTAATGATATAATCTCGAATTAAAAAAGATTAGGTGCTCGCAAAACCTCAGGGGTGAAGGCTAACGAGAACATATAAATCAAGGAACTTGTAATATTTGTAAACGTCCGTGAACTGCTGGACTTTAATATGTTTGGATGGTTTCATGTAGGTAAAGCGCGTTACATTTAGCGTTCTAGTTTTGTTTGAGCCCTTGAGAGTTGCCTACATCGAGTCCATAGTAACCGTGATGAAAATACAATCTAGTATCCTGTTTAAAAAAAAAATCATATCCAGAAAACTGATAATGAGTCCACCCGGTAAAATGGCACATTCACATATTTAAATCTAAGGCCCTATTTTGGAAAAAAAATGGTAAGTAAATTGTGCTCAATTTTGAGATGCAGGTAGAGTAAGAAAATTACAACTGTAATTAATCTTTTCAAATAATAATTTGAGCTCTAGTTTTGTAGCAAAACGCATTTTTTTACAATTTTATATTGACATTTTCGATTGATGTGCTTTAAAAACTCGGGTCTGTATTTGTCAGTGATAATGCGTACATATTTTTCACCTTAAGGTTTCCCATCGGAATTAGTCACAACAAGACAAACCTGTTTGCCATAATCGTAATATAAAATTTAGATTAATTTCATCCCGAAACACTCTTAACAGATGCGTTGTCAGTGGAGACCCCTAATAGGATCGTCGGCCAAAATGTAACAAATTGTGCTTTCCAATAATAAGCAATTTAATAAAACACGCTCTCCTCGCCCTCTTTACTGAAATCTTTCCCAACCGGGAACGTTTAAGAGCTGTGGTCCTACGTAAACGCAGCCTTTCCAAGACGAAAATTAATTCCTTGCTCAGAGCAAATTGGATTATCGAGAGCCCTCCCAATTTCACCTCTTTAATGCGGGATCGATAAAACGTTTATAAAGAGTCCTTAGTCTTTGAAATACTTGAAGCAATTTCAAAGAGGTTAACATACACCACAAAACTCAAAGACTCACTTTAAAGTCTTCGTCTTGGCAACAGCCAGGATAACGACGACCTGAGACTATGTTCAACGATCTCTCGTGGGAACTGTGTGATTTCCCAGAATAAAAAGCACACCCAGGGCAAGTAGTATACATATCCTAAGATCATGCATCTCTATCACGCACTAGAAATCACAATGGTATTTATTTCTTTCTGTCAAATAGTAAAGAACGAGGGTAGACAGAGACGAAGAATGCGAAGAGCTCTGTGCGTCACGTTCAAAGACATTGGAATTGACTTTATTCCTCTGAGGTCACATTACACGATAAGGCTGGATATACATTTGCACGTTTTCGTACAAATACGAGTATTTACTTACACAAAAATGGGCAAGCTAAAGTTAACAGGCATGTGGTTTCGGGGCCTAGCTTCAAATAGGGCAATATTGGGTTCTTGGCCTATTAAGCAAGTAAAGTTCCATTGGAACTCATACAGCCATTTCAGCGTGATCGGCTCTAACATATCAACAAACTTGCAAACTGACTTATGAGTAATGTCGATAATAAACAAGGAATATAAACGGCATCACGGCGGAAAGTAATCAAATTAATGCCAAGCACGTGAATACGGGTCTCTAATTAATTAAATTCCCTGTGTAAATTAGTTTCTTATATATACAGCTCTTTGCGACTGTAATTATATTCAAATAAATCACGAAAAACAGTAATTTGCCTACGTTTGTTTACCTTTGTTTGGCTGATGAATGATGTGTGTTTAGCACACAGAGGAATTAAACAACAGTGGTTATAATACGATCAGTTGTGTTTAATTATGTAACAAATTAGTGATTAGTCACAGTCGGTTATACATACATAATTATATATTAATCAAGTCTTTATCTTTATCGGAATAGACAGTACCTTGGTCACTTTGTCAATTATGCCGTTCTAGTACGATAGTTTTTCCCGCAATATTTTTTTCTTAATCCATTTAAGTAACCCGACCATTGCGAGTGAGTGAAATTCAACTTTCCGATTTGACCTCACCGTACAAAAATTGTAAACCAAGTAGGTAGATACTTTTTGTGGGAGAAACCTACAACCTTGAGGTTTATAATGAGTATGATCTATGTTTATGGTTTAAAATTTGTCACTCTTGTGTATTAGGAATCGTGTCGGATGGAGCTCGGCCGAGCTCCAGAATAAACAATGTTACTCCAAATACTGTGTTATTCATTCCACACTCTTATTCATATCCACTACCTACTCTGTTATTCATATCCACTACCATATTTTTCTTAGTTAATGCTTTCGCATATAACTCGGCAAATGAAATATAGGTACTTATCTAATGGCATTTTCATCTGACCTGTCAACCCACTGAACATTCGGTATAAACAGAATGTCCATAATACTCAAGTACTCTGCCTATTGGGCGCATCTTTTCCCTAATCCCCCTTTTTACCGCTGTCGATCAATTACCCTCAAAGGAAACTAAACCGCTAACGTTCAGCGTCAATCCGTCAGCCGACAATGTAACAAGTTCCATTTCCGAAAGCAAATAGGCCAGTTTTCCTCAAACACTGAGTGTCCCGAACACACCTGCCTTTAGGGCTGTCAGGGGTAGAACCAACTCTTATCCACCAAATGGGTTTTAGTGGAGAGGAAACTAACCCACTTACGGCTCGGTAACCACCGCCGCAAACGTCTCTTGTCAGGCTTGTGGTAGAGTATAAGCTCTCGCATCGATTTGTACAGCCACAGAAGGCGTTGTCTTCCAGACGATACGCGATAATTCGTCTTTAATAATAGATGCAAAGGGCCCATGTACAAAACTCTAGTTAAGTTTCTGGTAAGTAAACATTCGTTTGTCTTATATTTGTTACTATAACATTCGCCTTGACCAGACAGGCGAAACATCATTGCTCTCGTAAAATGTAACTTTTTAGAATACAATATGGCGATTTTAAAAGTTACGTGTGTAGTAAGTTACTCGTCGCATCGATTCAGATGCGGGAAGAGTTGCTAACGTTGCAATGCTTCAATAGTTTTCTTTTTTCTTTCGTTTTTTTATTACGAAAAAAAGTGCGCTTTCAAATAATTTTAAAGTTTAGTCCAGTCAGTGAGGGACGGACGATAATTATTAAGTAAAATATCAAAGCAACTTGCAGTACACAAACTAAACATAAAAGTATGTCACCAGCCCGAATATGTAACTGGGCTCAATGTTAAGATGTTTTCGATGAAGTGTCAAGTAATTACTTACCGTTACTTGCCGCTAGCCGCTAACGCGTTCGAGACCTTTTTTGAACTCTGAAAGTGACGCAAGAGGATCTGAGCCTCTAGTGTAACTTTTTTCACAAAAAACCTTTTGAATGAGTTCACGGAAACGTCTCACTTGGCAGCGGCACTTGCAGATCGAAACTACGACAAACTCTTCTCATACTATTTTACATTTCAACGCAAACGTGATCGAGGCTAATTTTGTAACCGAAAACTTAGACTAAATACAGTAGAGCTGCCTTGAGGAGGCACTATTATTGGTACGGGGATCGTTGTCGATTTCTTAACCAAACTTGTGGTAGGCAGAGGGCCGCTTATTAAAACATTTAAATTGCATAACTTTCTTTTATTCAGAATTCAGAACAAAACTATCAAATATACATCATGAGAAGTGCTTTCTATCCCGATTCAAACTGGTCTGAGGCCCGTCTCCGAGTTCTTAAAGATCAATCAACGTCAAATTCGATTTATGAACTTCGTGTGTAGCCTCTTACCAGCCAGCCCGAAGAGCTGTGCTATCTAGCTCTACAGTACACTGGTACACGCTCCAACTATTAAAACGTAACGGGCATCGTCGACTCTTGCATTTTTAAGTGCTAACAACCCTTACCTGTATCCCCCAATTCAATCAATGTCTTTGCGCTTGGCAGAACTCTATGATTTGTTGAGCTCGACCCAATTGGAACGCACGTTGATTCAACCTGTAACTTTATTTGGCTACGTTTTTCGGCCGTTTTCCTCGTCGCCGTTCACTTGTTTGCTATAATTTCGTATCCATTTACATTGGATCCGTTCCATATTTTGCGTTGTGTATTTTATTCGCAAATTTGATTCGTTACTTTGAAATCGGTATCGTTAGTGATGGTGAAGCTCGCTGATTTATGTTATATGAAAAACTATGCGACTATTTCAGATAAATCTATACGTATAAAATCAGTAGAGAGAAAAGTTGTACTTAAATAATAATAATTATTAATAATAATTAATAATAATAATAATAATTTGCCAAAACTAATGTAGTATCCGGAAGGTATTACTTGGGGTTTTAGTATTGATCAAAAACTATGTAAATTGCTGTGACGTATTTATTAGGAAGATGCGATACCCGAAGGTTAATATAATTTGTGCTCTAATTAAATGTTTGCCACTAAAAACAATCTGCCCAAAAAGCTAATTCCACGCAAACAAAGTTGCGGGCAAGAGCTAGTAGATACTAAGCTGAAACACGACGCGGTAACGGTAATAATAGGCGGTATTTTAAAAAAGATCAAAACAGAATACCTCCGCCCTTTTCATACAAGCTGTCACTTTTCAAAAGCCTTTGACTGGAGGCTTTCCCTGTCTCTGAATGCCACTTTATCCCGAAACATCCGATTAAACGTTGAACACAGAGCTTTGGTGAACCTTACGCAGCACAAATAAGCTTTCCCTGAGAATTTCCGAGCTTTCCAGCTATACACGGCCAGTGACGTGTAAGCTCGCGTTTATTGAAGCGCTTTGGCGTGTATTAAGCCTTATCTACTAGGTGATAATGTTTGAGAACCTCGTAATCAGTTCCCGTAATTGATTGAATGAGTCACATTTCAAGTCCATATTAATAAATAAACCCTAAACCTTCTTAAACTATTTGAGCGATTGGACGTCGTTCAAGGAGGGCTTGAGGAAGATGTGGCTCACACCATCTCCTTAAATATTGTAAGTGTGTACTCATATTGCATGTGTGTAATGATATTTAGTAGTTTATTTACGAATTATTTGTTGTATTTTGAGATGTACGCTCTATTGTGGCTTTCACTATATGGATATTTTAGACTCACCCTTTGTCGGTCCGCCGCTTAATGCTCCTCTCATTTACTCAAAGGTTAACTGCTAGAGATCCCTTATGGGGATATGTTCGCCTTTGTGCATATATTTAATGCAATTTTTGTGGTTTGTCTCTGTTTCTTTATATTTGTACTGTAAAGCATTTACTTACTTACTTACTATTTGAACGGAGGAGCTCTTAAGTTTTTTATGTTTAAGTATAGGTATATAAAACTTCCTTTAACGTCACATTGATTGACTTTCTAAAGGTGTGTTGATCGATGCTTATTCCGATATATTAACTGAAAAGGTTACAAAAATAAAGTGAATAAAGCCCTAGAGCGTCATGAAAAGCAAATACACAGGGTGCCGAAATAATTGAGCCCTTTGTAATACAAATGAGAGCAATATAATTTAGACAAGGGTGTTTGGTACTCAATTATCGGGCGTTGTCAATAGAAATAGTAAATATGCTGTAAAACGTGCCTGTTGCAAGGCGTAAAAGTCATACAGATTTTTATTAACATCTTTTGCCAAAAACATGGATAGGCCTTTGTTTTTATTTAACAGCCACCCAAAATGGGAACAAAAACCATACTACACCTTGAATTTGGAATTCAGAGTTGTAATGACGTAGTTTCGAAGTGTACAATTTTTCTCTGGCTATGATGACCTTGTTGGGTCATTAGTATTGGGAAGGTTATTTTCAAGGTACTGTTATTTGGGTTCGTATCTATCACAAAAAGCCGAAGCAGAAACTATTCTGCTTGAAATTGGAACCGTGCAATTGTGAATCTGTCGAACAAAGCCCAAACACGTCGACTTTTTGGGACGAAACTCTAAAAAAAGGTTGTCACGAATTCCGTTTAAAAAAGTGTAGTGTGCGTTCAATTAAACGTACCGGAACGACTGCAATCGGTTTTATTTTATTATTCATTGTAACGAACTTTGGCACTCGGTAAGGATGATTTTGCTAAAAAACAAAAAAAAAATGAATTTTACGAAAACGTTGGAACATATGCAAATATCTTACGAAATCGTTTGATGTTTCTTGCTTTGTTTTAGTAGTAATCCTCCACATTTGATACTTTAATTTCGCATCAAGAACGAATTTCCGAGTGCGTATTTAATTATTCAAATCGCTTTTCCTGCCTCACGGCAAAGCATAACAAGCTTTTTGAATAAGAGAATAAATATTTCATTTCCATTTCTTAGATTAACATTGTGATAATATAGAAAGAATTACAATTTGCCGTGAGACCTTGCGTTGCAGACATTTTTTACAAATAATTACATTCCTCGGCTTTCTTCCTCGAATGAAGTTTGGCTTTACTGCCGTACCTACTCAAATATCTCAAACAGTAATGAAACATTTACTAACGGCGATTCTTATTGGTGTCCGATCGAAACCTTTTTTTTTGCCGAAACCGAAACCAAAACAATAAATGTGATTGAAACGTTGAATAAAATGTCTGTGTGCCGTTCTTTCCAGTTAAAATGAATAAAATAAACTTAACGCTGGTCCAATATTACAAGGTTGTACGTTTCACATGTCTTGGATTGAAATTTCAACATTATCATAGTGGGTCTAAATTAAACTACCTGAAAAAGGGAAAATTTAACACGAAAGTGCGATATTGCAAGTTTCGGCGTAACCGAAAGATTCGGTTGTACTTTGGCCAAAACCGAACCATTGGCCGAAACATGATTTTTAGGCAGAAACCGGCCGAAACCGAAAGCGAAATTCTTATTAGTCTTTTTTATTAACGCGTTGACGTCTCTTAATGCAGCTGTAAAGATCGTGAGACGAAACGAGTAACTAAACGATCGAAACGTTTAGTTACTCGTTTGAAAAAGGTTGATGTGTGATCTAGTAATTCTTTAAAGAAGCTATGTCGTGTAGAAACCTGAGTAAGGGACGACAGTTCCATACATCGTAAAACCTCTTCACTCTGGCCTAGATGTTATCTTGTGGTTAACCCTGGTCCGCACAAGATCGCCTTAGGGCTTCAGACAATTAAATTGATGAGAAACAAAACAGTCGTTTGAAATATATTTCCACATTTCCAAAGGCGAGCCAACCACTCTTCGCTTTTGTTTTAATATTCTATAACAGAGCGTTAAAGAATAGCCCCCTCATTCATAAACGCTCTATAGGCTTCTGCTAACTTAGCAATCGTTTGTCCTTATCTGTGAAAGGTAAATGTCAAAGTGACAGATAAGGACAAACGATTGCTAAGTTAGCAGAAGCCTATAGAGCGTTTATGAATAAGGGGGTAAGACTTCCCAGAAGGGTCTCCCAGTCTGAATAAACGATACGAAGATTTCTAAATGTTACTGAAAATTAGAACACATAGAAAAATCCGAAATGTAAAGCTATGGCCGGGAATCAAACCCGGATCCTTGTCATTCCGTGACGCGTGCTACCCTACACCACCCATAGCAGGTGGGTAGGGCGGGTAGTGGGTGGGTAGATATGAAGATGTTCACACGCTCAATTGAAAATCTGTTCCCACCATGTAACCTAACACGTTTTTAGGGTTCCGTACCTCAAAAGGAAAAAACGGAACCCTTATAGGATCACTTTGTTGTCCGTCTGTCCGTCCGTCCGTCCGTCTGTCAAGACCCTTTTTCTCAGTAACGCGTGGAGGTATGAAGCTGAAATTTATATCAATTACTCAGGTCTACTGTCCCTTGAAGCTGTGAAAAAATCAAACTTCTAAGCCAACGCAATCAAAAGATACAGCCGTTTATGCCGCAAATTTCCGCAAATTTTCAACTCTCAAGGGAATCAAAACCTACAAGGTAGTTCCCGCGAACGCAGAATCTTGAAATTTGGTATGAAGGTAGGTCTTATAGCACAGATTAAAGAATAATTGCGAAAACCGTAAATGTGTATGTATGTCTGTATATAGCAGTGACCAATATAAAGTAACCCCACACTGCGTACATTTTGCTTTGGAACAGGGCTCTGCTTACACTGGTTTTAGATATTTATAGATAATGATACGGAACCCTCGGTGCGCGAGTCCGACTCGCACTTGACCGGTTTTTCTACATAATGTCGTCACTCCGGCGTTCTACTCGTACTGCATGTCACCGGAATCAAGTGAATACACTTGAATAATGTATCTCAATTCGAGTACAAGGGTAAACGAAGCGGGTAAATGTGTGCATACTCGTAAAATATGACGTGACTACTATGAACATATGGGGCTGTGAAATGTATGTGCCGTATGTTATTGCCTTTAAGAAATGTTCGCTACCTACTTATATAGGTATACTTGTATGTATATCCGAGTTACTAAGACGCGGGGTTGGTATGAATCACATTCGCTTGTGTTTTAGGTGGAAAGGGGAATCAAAATAGTGATGGGTTGCTAGCCACATCGGCTATCATGATTCCTAAGATTTTCGCCCATTCCCTCGATTGGCTTTTACCATCTACGCGGGAAGAGAAGCAACTGGTATATGTTTTTCTTTACTCCCAGACCAGCATAGAAGAAAGTTTAGTTTTGTAAAATTGAAAATTCTAGCTTCGAGAAACGTACCGGAGGCAGACTATTCTCAAAGGTTGACTGGAAGAGATCCCATAAAAAAGGGATAAGTCCGCCGTTGTGCATGTATCTCAGTGTTTGTCAATTGTATTTCTCTTGTTTATTTTGCACAGTAAAGAGTTTACATACATACATACTATTCTCTAAATAAACTTCAACCACGGATTTGTGGCTGCGCTCGACTAACGATCATAACTTGACCTGTTCATGCGTAGAAATTTCACGGAGTCAGGTGTCTCGGCGTTGGTCACTTGGCCAATCAACGCTCGACCAATATCGGTCTGAGACTGCGATAACTTCACTTATTATTTATTTCTCTACACTCCAATAACTCTACAGCTATAAGTTAATGTATAAGGAACAACCACTGGCTGTATAGATCTGCAAATGTCACGTCCAAACCCCTTTATGTGCGGCTTAATTGATGTAATACAGCTGTTATTTTGTATGGGGCAGCCGTACCCTTGGAGCGACCCTTCAAAGGGCTTGATTAGTGATAAATAAGTCTATGAACCGCCGTAATCACGGGGCTTGTTGTCGGAACTAGGTATACAATATTACTATTGGAGGGATACATTTTCATTTGATTCCTTTTTCGCTAAATGTGGTGTCTAAGTAAGAAATAGTTAGTAAGTGTGCCGCTAGATGGCGCTGTGCCGTACTACAACATGCAAGCGGAATGTTTTCGGTGAGTTGTTAGGTGCGAACTCTTTTTGTATTTTTTGTTTTTGAATGCAATATTATATTGTGAGTGTTTACAAAACCGATTTTTATTCGAACACCCGTGGTACATAATTGTACACGTGGCATTTAGGTCAAGATACCCTTGGTTCTGTCTACCCCGTAAAGGTTAAAGACGTGATTTATTTATGTATGTACATTTTCACTGTGTTCGTAATTATTTTACACTAGCTTATAAAAGGTACTATCAAATCAATCAAAAAAAATTGTTGACAAAAATTTACATGGTAACGAGGTCATGTCTAGTAACAGATAGAAAAATTCGAAGGCTTACCCACCTGCTATGGGTGGTGCAGGGGTATAGCACGCGTTCCGAAATGACGAGGATCCGGGTTCTATTCCCGGCCATATAGACTACAGGCCCTTGTCCAAAAAATGTGGGTCATATGAACCACCAGGTGACGTATATAGGACGATATAAGAGCATAAAATAATAAGATTCAGCACTATGTCGTCACTTGTAAGCTGTCCAACTGGGTGCTGGTGAGAATTCAAAAGTGCAACCCTCGATTGTTTCCCGTTGTCGCATGATTTTTGTACGGCGTTGCGGAATAATGGATTAGAAGCTGTATTGAAACAGTATGAAACTGATGCTGTACAGAATGAAATGACCAAGCTTACCCTGGAAATTGTCAGAAACTCAAAAAAAATACCGACTTTGTGGCGCACCATTTGTACGGCATCAGTTTCGTACTGTTTCAATACAGCTTCTAATCCATTATTCCGCAACGCCGTACAAAAATCATGCGGCAAGGGGAAAAAATCGAGGGTTGCACTTTTAAATTCTCACCAGCACTCAGTTGGACAGCTTACAAGTGGCGGCATAGTACTGAATCTTATTATTTTATGCTCTTATATCGTCCTATATACGCCACATGGTGGTTCATATGACCCACATTTTTTGTACATGGGCCTGTAGCTTTACTTTTCGGATTTTTCTATGTGTTCTAATTTTCACTGACATTTAGAAATTTATATGTTTTTCATGCAATCCTCCCTCCACTACTGCTAATAAAACACACATAAACCCCACAAACTTAATTATCCCATACACCACACACCTGACGCGTTTTGATCCCTCTAAGGGATCATTATCAAAGTTTAATGAGCACAACGGTTACACATGCATAATAACAGTTGAATAAATTCAATACCAGCTACTCAAGTGTTTTTATCATCACCATGATTGTATTCACCATAAAAATATCTAAAGCGTCTGAATCCTTATAAAGCTATTGGCTGAATAATGAATATAAAATCGTTCAGAAACCATAAAATATGAAAGGTGTAAGCGCTAAACATACCTCTCGCAGAACAAATAAACACGCCTTAATGTTCGCCGTAAAACGTAGCATGAAGGAGTTGGAGTTTATAATCAAACTAGCTTCTGTCCGCGACTTCGTCCGCGTAGAATTGGAAATTCAATTAACTTTGGACTAAAAGTAACCTACATGTTCATACAGGGTTATAAGCCACATAAGGGTTATAAGTGTTCGTTTCGCTGCCGCCGGCGCGATCGCTCTAGGAAGAAGGACTACGAAATAGTCCGAAACATGTCGAGCATCACTCGACTTTTTATACGTGAGTTATCCGTTTATGTGTAATTATGATTGAGTCTCACGGTAGTTTCATGTTGAAAGGGTTATAAGCTATCATCAAAAGTCATTCAAATCCATCCAGCTGTTCTAACGAGACCAAGTAGTAAACCTAGCTGCTTACTCAACTACCTACTCTACTCTATATTATAGATCTTACCCATAGCGTTGCTCGCGTCTGCTAACTTAATAATTACATACATACATACATATCACGTCTATTTCCCTTACGGGGTAGGCAGAGCCTGAGGAAACAAAACCTAAAGGCCACGTTTAGCATGATTGTAGGCGTATAGGTGGAAAAAGGAATCAAAATAGTGATGGGTTGCTAGCCGCATCGCCTATAACATGATTCCTAAGAATTTCGCCCATTCCCTTGATGGGATTTTACCATCTGCGCGGGACTAAAAGCAACTGTACATTTAGTGTTTTTCTTTTGCTCCCAGACTAGCATGGAAGTAACTTAATAATTATTTATTTATTACCATGTCTTAACTCCACAATCTCCCTTAAAAATGTTGCAGAGACAAGGTCACTGATAACATTTAAAATCCAGCTTTTTTAGCAGATACATCCACTAAAGATTGTCGTTAAGATGATAGATAGTAAAATGCTTACGAAGGACCAGATTATACGACACGGTTATTTTGGTAGTAACGTTATATCTTTGAATGTTGTACATCATACCTACATAAATATATAAGTATATATATGTATATATTTATAACTCTTTATTGTACATAGAACACAAGAAAAAGATGAATACAGGACAATAACGCACATGCACAAAGGCGAACTTATCCCTAAAAGGGATCTCTTCCAGTTAACCTTTAAACGACGGACATATATCACGTCTTTATCCCTTACGGGGTTACGAAACCTTAAGGCCACGTTTAGCATGATTAAGGGCGTATAGATGGAAAGAGAAATCAAAATAGTAATGGGTTGCTAGCCGCATTGCCTATAACAATATGATTTCTAAAACTTTCGCCCATTCCCTCGATGGGCTTGTAGGTACATCAAGTTATGTGTTTTTGGGTGTTTTGAGAACTGAACTGAAATATTCGAACACAAATCTGCTTTTGAAGTTAATTACGAGTAGATCTTCTTTATATTATAACTTAAAATGTTTATTGTTCCTAATATAAAAATAGAAATGGGATTCAAACATGTCACCAAACAACATGTTGATAAAGCATCAAGTTAAAAACACATCATCTGGGAAAATGTAATTGTAAAATTAAAAATCGTTGCGTCTTCGGTCTTGACAAACAAATAAACCAGACAAACAGATAGACAGGCAAATAGGCGATCCTGTGTCCTCTTTTCCTTGTCCGGTAACAACGGTATGGAACCTCAAAAACAAACGTTTCCAACAAAGACTCCCGGTTGCTCTATAACATAACGCTTCATATTCCTCATTAATAGTTAATTAACAAGTAATAATATTTACTCGTCAGTAATCTACAAACAAGCCACAAGCTCCTATCTAATTAATATCTTAAAGCGTATCCGTCCTGCCTGACAAGCTAATCTAACTGCATTTACGGCAGATCTTGTGTTTCAAAGGGCTTGTGGAGCGTGTTTCATTCGATTACTCTTGTCTATGTTTGCTTTTAAGTACTGTATATAACTTTAGATTGGTTAACAAGACCTAGCATCAATGGAAGAAACTAATGTCATGTAACACTGGGTATGTACCATCAGCCAAATATAATCTGCCACCCTGTGTTTGAAAATCTGTCGCACGCCATAAAATATAATTATAAATGCAAAAGTTTGTGAGGATGGATGGATGTGACGATGAGAGTTTATATGTTTGTTCCTTCTTCACGATGAAACCACTAGACGGATTTGGATAAAATTTGGAACGGAGAATGCTGGTACCCTAGATTAACACGTAGGCTACTTTTTATATCGGAACATTTTAAAGTTCCCGCGGCATAGCGACAAACATGTCGATTGCTAATTCTACGCGGACGAAGTCGCGGGCAGAAGCTAGTAAAATATAATGTCGATAAGACGTGGCTGCTACCTTGAAAGTTCAACTTTAGCGACATTTTCATTGGATAGCTAATGAATGACAAATTATAATTATTTGACCGATCGTACCTATGACAAAAAACCGGGTCCGTTTTTGCGCCATAATTTAATTAATCATAATATAATTATGCTACCGTAAACCGGGGTGACTTTAAAAGATAGTTATAACAAACAAATCATTAGATTTGCGTTTACAGCTTCCAATCGATGTCTTCATCGATCGCCTTTGCGTCTAGACGCCAAACATTCACCGCATATGGACACTAAAGATTTTATAGCAATTTTTAAACGATCAATGTAGCCCCAAATTATTACCACGGTTAACGGTCGTCATTTTTCTTCATTCAGAGTCATCAGTATGCATTAGTTTATATTAGGTAAGTATGCTAATTGCTAATGCTATCAGTTCTAAAAAAAATGTTACTGATTCAGAAATAAATCGCTTTATAACAAACGATAATTACGTCAACTACAACAATTCGGAACTTAAATTGTACATGGCAAAATATAGACCCCAAGAAAACACATTACAACATTTTTCTTACAAGAAGTTCCACTGCCACGCAATCCGCAATCAATTTATTACCAACTTCTTTCCATTTACATTACATTAGTCATCAGTGACGTGGTGTCAAGTATACCAGAAGGCAAGCCGAAGGGAATTTTACTAGCCTTTTCCTCTAATTCTGCACAATAAAGTGCCCAACTGCCTTAAAATAGGCAAGCCAGTGGCAATCGAGTTCTATGGACGCCACGCCACTGTTAGTCACAAGGTTTTAGATCCATTCACACATACACATCACTTACGTAAGCATGCACGCGCGCACATTGTTCCGCAGCAATGGTGCCTTTGCCTAATTTAATGAGTAGGTAACTAGGTACTTCTTTACTCGCTTTGTACGCGTGCTGTTATTTTTATTATTCTCTGTACGACTTGTAGCATTTAACATTGTATCTGTATGGAAGGGTCCTGTAACACAGGGTATCCTAGCACAGGGCCCTTAGTTGTAGCTATCCTCCTGTATAATTTGCTTGGAATAAACACTTTTTCATTTCATTTCATTTTCATTTCATTTTCATTTCATTTCATTTCATTGTAGTTGACGGAACCCTGACCTATCATCACCGACCAGCCGAAGCTGAGTCCGCCGACAATTAACTAAGCTCACTGGCTTTGTTTTTGATCATGCTGGTGACAAAGTGCTGCGGTCTTTGAAAAGGCAATCATATTAAAATGGGCTGTGGAGATTAAGCCAGAAAGTTCTTCAAGTTATAACTTTAACTATATTTTGTCTTCGTTTGACGGATGAAAATGTCTAGTACAAAAAATAAAGAAAAACGAATACTTTAGTACCGGAACAACGGATCGATGATGTTTTTATATATACCCAATATAATCATTCTAAAAAAAGGAAGTGACATCGATTACTTTTATCCCGGAAAAAATGCACAGTTCCCATGGGGTAGCGAGAGTCGGGAGAAATATCTAAGAACTGACAATGAGCCAGATACTTCCAGAAAGGACGGTATAAATACAAGTCTAGACCTCATTAACGTTAGTCAAAGTCGTAATCATAACCTTCTCGGACCCAAGTTTTTGCAGAGCACACCGAAAATGGTACAATACAATACAAAATATTCTTTATTGAACACCACAAATCAGTAGGTAAAATATAATTTCGGAAATCAAGAACAAGGTTATCTACCTGTCTAGGCGATCTTATCGCTTAATAGCAATCTCTTCCAGACAACCAATAAGAATAAGAAATAAGTTGAACAAATGTTACAGTTAAAATGTTATTGCTACGAAACTACGCCTCAAATTATTTTTTTAACTGGCTTTACAAGATCATTAATAGCTCAATTAAATAAAAAAAATGGGCCTCGATCTATTTCAGGGTATACACATGTAATTGATCTGATCTAGTTCAGACTTCATTAGTAACGTTAAATGTCAGTAACCCCTAGTTATTTTAACGAATTACCGTTCCTTAATCGTAAGTGAGTATATTATATTTCGCGGGAACATTTATTTAAACAAGCAAAAGGGCCAAGGCGCGGCATAATCTTGCTTATCTCTAATTGGGATCGTTAGCAAGTCCAACGGGCGAGACAATACACAAATTTGCCGGCCTTACACTCGGCTAAGCCTATTATAAACACAAACAAGGGACGGAGTTGTAATAGCTTGCCGCGAGATAAATACTTCATTAATAAACTTATTAAAGCTTAAGTCAGAACTAACAATATAGTATATATAATTATACCAGTACGCTAATGACCATACCATGCCCCGTTTTAGAATTGGACGGAGCCGTCTATCCCCGTGGGTGCGAAAAGGCAACCAAGAGACCTTATATTAGGCCGTACTGTCTAAAGTGCTAAAAAGCACAATCGCATTCACCATTCCTTTCTGTCAAACAGTAAAGGATGAAGGTAGAAGAAGACGGTGAATTGAACGAAAAGAAACGATATTGGGTAGCAACGTTTTTTATTGCCAACAGCGAACTCCGGAATCCAGCACTACGGTGTGAAGAGTCAACACACACAAATTACGTCTTTATCCCTTACGGGGTAGACAGAGCCTAAGGTAACAGGTACCTACAGGCCACATTTAGCAAGATTGTGGGCGTATAGGTGGAAAATGGAATCAAAATAGTGATGGGTCGCTAGCCTCGTCGCCTATAACATGATTCCTATGATTTTCGCCCATTCCTTCGATTGGATTTTACCATCTGCGCGGGTAGAGAAGCAACTGGTACATTCTATGTTTTTCTTTACTCCCAGACCAGCATGGAAGAAGTGTGAAGAGTCAAGGGATACGAAATAAGTAGTACAGATACAGAACCCCGGCGGCGAACACGTAAACTCTGTTAAGAGTGTAGCTAATTATTTAGGAGTAAACTAATCTTAGTTTTGTCCCAAACAATCTCTATTATGAGAACAGAGTTCGAAATCTCAGTCGACGTTCCACTCGACGACACAATATGAAGTGACGCGGAAAAAAACAACAATCCTTAACAACATCACCGCAAGTGGGTTCGTCTGTTTGTCCTTCTGCCCGTTTATTTACCTGTCCGCGGAAAAACACAAACGATCCGTTTCGCCCTGAAAAACAGAAACAATTCCTACATTCACAATGTTCCGAGTTCTTTTTTTTTTTTTTTTTTTATTTGATTAGGAAGGCAAACGAGCAAGTGGGCAAGTTCTAATAATGGATTGATATATGTTGAAGTAGATATTGTTTTATAAATATTCAAGTAACAAAGATTCGGTCATCTACTACACTCCATCTTTATTCAAACTAATACCATTTGTTACTAGTTTTTTTGACCTATGACCTCTTAAGCAGAAGAGAATGGGTTAACTTGGCTTGTTGGCTCATTCGGTTAAGATTTATAAAAATATTTTTGAGTTCAAAATCAATCTATGGCGGAACTATGGCCGGCTGATATAGGTGTATGGGCACAGGTATACAACATAATACGCGGCGAGCCATGGCGCGATCAAAGGCAGCACCCCTTTGATGTCATCGCTGGCAAATCTGGGGGCACAGTAGTGTCCACGCCAAGTCGAGCGCAAAGCAAACTGCCGTGCTACCCTTTTCTGAAAGCATTTCGGCGTATTTTTACGCCGCGCACTGGGTAATCGTAGAAAGCTGAAATTCTGTCAATTTAGAAAACTTAGGGCACTTAATGAGCTAAAGTCATCTACAGTTTCAATAGAACTGTCAATAATTCAAATGAAATAATTAGTCACAAATTAATTAATTAGCTGGATTCTTTTACTTTTTCTGTGTGCCTACTCTTGCTTAATACTTATGCCCTGTCAATCGTTGAAAGGTTAACTGGAAGAGATCCCTCTAAGGGATAAGTTCGCCTTTGTGCATTTATGTGGTCCTTGTTATGTAGTTAGTTATGTTGCACTTGTTGTGTATTCGTCTTTTTCTTGTGTTTTATGTACAATAAAGAGTTATACATACATACATACACAGTATATTATAAACAATGGAATTTACCGGGTGAAACGTAGGTCAAGATCACAGTCAAAATTACAGGTTTTCTTACACCCATCTCACCTTGGCTGTTCCTTTATGAAATTTCACTACTTTTTATTTCATGAACACATCATCTGCAACGAGGCTTGGCACATTTTTAACAACATGTTTTTATTGAGATAATTTATTTACTGATATAGCTGTAGCATCGCTTGTGGACGGCTGACCTCTAAAAGCGTGGTGGTTTATAAATTGGGTTAGCTTTTGTTTTATCGTGGTAACATTAGCAGTAATATTTTCATGTTTCGGGTAAGTAGGTCCGAGTTTTTTACAATAAGAGCTATTTAAAATAAAATTTATACCTACTTTGTTTTGTAAATTGAATAAAGAATCAAGCTTAGCTATTAAAAAAGAAAGAACGATGCTAGCATTTTCGGATCCATGCCCAAGGGAACTTCTTCTGGTATGTGTTTTTCTTCTTAACTAACATTTTAGTGACTGCTTTTATAACGATAGTTCGATTTTTCCTTCGCTAAAAAATATGTATTAGTGGCACTATGTCTGTTAATTCGTTAACGACAAAAATGTGGTTTGCTTTAGGTATAAATATAAATATATAAATACATATATCACTACTTGACGCTTCAATTCAAGCTCATCGAATGTATCAATTTACACCTCCCCTAAAACTTCAACTTCGAAACAAACAGATGAGCAATCGAATCCGATGGTTCGTTTGAAGCCGGCGGAACTTTATTCATTAACAACCGCCAATACCCGCGATTACACGTTCCAATTACGAACCGGTACAAAAAGTCCTCTAACGGCTTACGAGTTTAAAATTAGAATTTCTGATTCCGTTTTTGATTTCAAATCCGGCTTACGGTTATTATTTACTCTGGCCGAAAATATCAAACCCTAAAATTAAAGTTAAAAAAGTGTTTGAACATTCAGACATTGTAAAACTTTTTAATCTCACTGGCCATCTTTATAGGTTAAAAAGGTGTAACAAATATGGGAGATTCTGTAACAAATTGTCGACGAACGAGCTAATAGGGGAGATTTTTTCTGGAAAGATCGACGGGGTGGCGCCATGGCGTCGCGACGGCGAGGCGGCAAACGGTCCAATCTTCATAATAATTCATATAATGTAAGACTGCGTAGGGTGCGATGTGTTATCTACATTCAACTTGTAACGTTGCACTTACATAATGTTACTATTGTTGTTATAAAATGGTAAAACAGCGTTATTATTTTATCATTTATTACAAACTATAATAACAATAAAACACTTATAATAATCTTAAAACAAAACTTATAACTAACTAAAATACTATGCTACTTATTATTAATCACTATAACTTAACTAATTATAAAATAAAATTACTTGCTAAAATATATTATCTAAATACCCTAACACTTGAGCGCGCGACTATAAACCACTAAGGCGGCGGTGAATTCTCGCTGCGCCCGCGCCGCGCCGCGGATTACGAGCGATCGGTTGTTGCGAGTAACTTGTGCCGGCTGCGTTCACTAGCTCCGCTACGTGTCGTCTTACGCGCTGACAATTACGTTAAATCTTTTATTTAACTTTCCGCCCTTCCGACGTACTTGGAATAACGCTCGTTGCGTAAATTATCAATATAGTTAAAAGACAATAAGTGTCGTCTCGCACCCCAATAGGGTAAGTGTTGAACAAGTATTTATAACCAGTGCTTAGCTATAAGTTAGTGCTCATTTTACACTAGTGTTTTAGATAAATCATCTCATTTCTTTCGATTTCGCCTATCAAAATATAATTGTGTTACAGTACTTGCATAATACGGCTTCGATCACGGGTCGAGGATAATATTCACAAAACTTTGCTTTAATTATATAAATGTACCGTTATAGTGCACGGAACATTCTACGCTTTCCTCTAGTTGCTAGTTAGTGTTTGGAAGTAATAAGCTAGCCTTTCTATATTTATTTTGTTGCATAGTAATTTGCACCTACCCTCTTTTCATTATAAAAAAATAAATAACTAAAGAAATAGTAATTTTGGTTAATCTTTCTATAAAAAAAATTGTAACTCCGTTCTGAAAGTGAACACCTACACCAACTGCATTCGGTTTCTCCTCGTCTTAGGCACATTTCATCACGGGGTTCGCTATCAGCGGAGGATCTAAAGTAGATATTAACGGTGGACGTTTATTCACAGGGTGCTACCTTTCGGGTATTAAATAAAACCCGGTCTCGCGACCTTATTGCAAGAAGCACACTCCACCTGCTGCCCCGGCGCTCCCCGAGCAGTACCTCATCAGCTCGCTCCATCGTCCGCTGCCTTCGCCATAGCCCTCAGGGGAGTACCGACCTACGGCAGCAAGACCAGACGGGCATAGATTCCCACGACCTTACTTTTTTTTAAAATATATTTTTGTTTACTGTTGTTGACTTCGGTTGTTTTTTTTTATAAAATAAAACCACGTCCTGGCTCCGAACGTCACAAACTGTCGAAGGATTCAATCTTATGCTTGTAAAAAAGCGCATTAGTAATTAGCTGAACAGCTTATAATTTCCAATCTGTCCGTCATGTCATGTCATGTTATTGCAAATATCATTCATATTCATTCATATTGGTCAAAGGTCACGTGACAGTTAGTACCAGGTAGAAAAATTCGGAGACTACTCACCTGCTATGGGTGGTGTAGGGGTATAGCACGCGTCACGGAATGACGAGGATCCGGGTTCGATTCCCGGCCATAGCTTTACTTTTCGGATTTTTCTATGTGTTCTAATTTTCACAGACATTTAGAAATTTTATCATTGGTAGGTATCAAAACTTGTAGTGGACTTCCCTATTACCTACTTCTCATCCTCAAAGAGTTATGAAACTAGTCCTCCCGATGCAACTAAAGGAAGAATACCAAAAATATTTTACTTCATTTCAAACTTTTCTTGAACCCGCACAAATTTGAACGGAACTTTGCTTTCCAAAGATGAGCTCAAATCGACCTTGGCATGCTTTTTAAAATGACTGCAGTGAATATTTTTCACTTAATTAAGATATAGGATCCAAAGTAGTTTAATGAGATTAAAACTTTCTAATGGAGACCGCAGCAAAGTTAAAACCACGCGTTCTACTAAGTGGGTTTTACAAAGGCTGTACTATGGGGGAAAATTTCTCCAAACTAATTAATTTACAGGTGAGTAAGCACGCATTTTTATTCTCAAAAGAAACATTTTCGCCATGAAACGATTGGGAAAATAATTATTTCATTTCGTAGCTACAAAGTTTCCAATAAATGCTGACGTGCCCCAATTTGCATGACACACAAGGCAATCAAAGCTGGTTTAAACTTCGCAATTAATTGCATTCTGGACTCGCAAGTCCACTCGATAATACGACACGTCATTTCTATCGGCTAGCACAAGAGAGCGCGAGATAGTCTACCCGTCCCTTTCTAGAACGAACAAGGACTTTCCATGACGTGCGTTTAATGCGATTTAATTCCGACTCGGTTCAGGTTTCAGCTGTCATTTTTAGTATGAATCTGACATCGAGCGAACCTAAACTGAATCGGAATTGAATCGCATTTACACGTCATGGTAACTCCCCTGTAAGAAAAAGAGTAGTTTATCTTGTGCTGGCCTTGGTGTCATCTTTTGCATTCATGTTACGGTTAGCTTTTTGTATTGATCTATCAATGTATTAATTGTGTTTGTATGAATTCGATTTGTTTCTTTGTTTGTTTCTATTTAATGTTAATTGCACCTGCTTTGTTTATTATTACCTCAATCCATTTCTATAGCTAGGTAAACGCTCTGAAAGAAATAGACCGCCTATTGACTACCTTATAATTTTCTCCAAGTACATGTTTTCTGTATTGTTGATTATGTGGTGTTGTATTGTACGGCACAGAGGCAATGACAAGTTAATCAAAATGAAGGCACATCCCGAAACTGTCAGAAGCCCGAATGCGAACTACATTTAACAAATGACTGCTCATTGTCGACAGTGACAATTAGTCATAGTTGTCAAACGTTCTAAACCATATTCCGAGATTATTATTCACTAGTAACAATTGTGCAATCAAAAACGTGAAGTCACACGAGTTTCGTATTCAATCTTGTCGCGACAAATATTTTGTCACTCTACAAAAACTAAAAATGGGAAGCCCTTCCTTTCCTCTCTTACATTAGCACCCGCCCTGGCGTTGCGCAGGTGGAATATCGATGCTACCACAATTATCGTAACGTATATAATAGGTATCTGGGATGGCGAAAAAGAGAAGGAAATTAAGGAGGCTGACCTGGTTCGAAAAATATCCTTGATGGACGCAGGCTTCGCTTCTTGCTTCTTCCACCCCAAGGTGTATCGTTGAAGGGTTTATCGCGTTAAAAGTGTTAAAACCTTTGAAAACGTCGAAAGGAGCATAGGAGCTCGACCCAACGCGCAGCAGTTGCTTAAGACGACAGTGCAGTTCTTTTTCTATTGGAAAAGAATGTTGGGGAAAGGAGGGTAGCTTTTTACAAATAGTGAGGGGATGAATCGATATTCGCCAGTATCTATATTTATCAATACAGATTACGATATGATGCAACAATGCAGTTATGGTAGTCTCGTGCAGATATTGACTAGCCGGCGTTGTAACATCATTAATCCACAACGCCGTGCGACTATCTGAGAGGACAGTCGTTATTAATTTAAATCTGTCAACTGGATATTCAATTTGACGGGGATCTAGTGCAGAAAATCGCATAAAGTCAGGGATTAAAGGATGAAAGGAGCGACGGAATTCTTCAGGCAGATTAACTTAGTCTCGTTCTGGTGTTAAGGATTACTAGGAAGACATTGTATGTTTTAAAGAGGCTTCTTATGAGTATTTCAAGACAATGTTGGTACGTTACGTTGTAGTATTTGTTATGTAGGCTAAGAAGGAGACGGTTCCCTCGTTTCTATTCTTCTATTTACTGTCGGACTAGCTTCAGCCCGCGACTTCGTCTGCATAAAATTATACATAAAAACCTTCCTCTTGAATCGCTTTATCTATTAAAAAAACCGCATCAAAATCCGTTGTGTAGTTTTGAAGATATAAGCATACAAAGGGACATAAGGACATAGGGACATAGGGTCATATGGACAGAGAAAGCGACTGTTTTATACTATGTAGTCATATAGGCAAATTAAGAATGCAACAAATAATAACATTTGTAATCCAATTTAAATTTAATTATTCACACTCAAACCTAACCTAACGAAAACCGTTGCCACAAATGAACCGCCTATTATTGCGTCCGTCTAATGCTTTCATTTTTTTATATTCTTTACTTAAGTAAACGTTCGTACATCAAATGCTAATGCTGTTCGATTATTCCGCTGGTGTTTCAGTAGTTTAATAAGATGAGGTCGGCGACGAAACTGTCTCATTACTGCATTAACGACGCGACGACGATAAATTAGGCGTACAGTTCGGAAAAACTGACGGGACGGTCCTTTGTTAACTTATTAGGTTTTAAATAGCCTTCTTAGGTATTTAAGCGGGGTAGAGTAGGTAAAATATTCAATAACACAATTTACAGATTACTATTTTCTTTACAAAACAACCTTGGTTTTTAAAATTTTCCTTATTGATTTATAAGAAACAAAATAGAAATACATGTCATAGTTTTGCGGAAAACAGGCCACGTAATAAATATCTACTCATTACTACTTCTCTTCTTTCTTCTTAGAGGGCGAAGGCTCTGGTGGTGAAAATTTACCACGATCACGTACGCTGTTGCAAATGCTTTTGTTTGTATATATCACTAATTTGCAACGATATGTACTTAAGTGGAAGATCCAATTTCAAGTTAAATTAAATGTAAACATCGCTCTGTGACAACGCATGAAACCGCAGCAATAAGTTTTCAATCATAAACCCTGTGGTAAGCAATGACCGAAAAGGCAATAACAACATGCACTGCTTGGTAAGATCGTTTGTAATTCTGTCTCCAGCTAACAAGCAAGCAATGTACGAGTAACAAAACGTTGAAACCGTAGTTTAGACTCGTCCACTAATTGAAGTGATGGCAACTTGGGAACTCCGCTCGTCACAACTTTGCAGAAGAGCGTGATGGATTCGAAACTCGTTTTAACAAGATTTTCCTCTTTCTGATTATACTTATGTGAACTTTTCGGGGACGAAATCCATGAATATTTAAGAGTGTCTCGGATATTCTTCGATGAGCGCTCATTATAAATTTTGTTTTGGTGGATTCGGCGACAGACAATATCAGAGTCAGAGCAAATTGGTACTGTTCTTGAATATTTTTTCGACTACCCACACAGCGGAAAACGAACACTTCGAAGCTCTTGGTCTTTATTCACTTCATTTGACTCTGTAAGCTCTTTAACGCTATTTCAGATCGATGCCAATAAATAAACCAAAGTACAAACTTATTGTTCGGTTCCCCTCTAGCAGAGGGTCTTTAGGGAAGTAGAGCAGCTTTTGTTTTGGTGCGATGTACATTGAGCAACAACGATTACCGTACAATGGCCAACATGTTTTAAATATATACATACATACATACATACCGTCACGCCTCTTTCCCACAGGAATAGGCAAAGACAACTTTGTTCCACTTGCTACGATCCTGACATACTTCTTACTCTTCATACATGCTCGTCGGTTTCGGGTACTCCTGACCTGACCTTTTTCCAAAACGTCTCCTATTTGGTCTCGGAACGTCCGTCTAGGCCTTCCCCTCTCAACGTAACCATTCACTAACTAAACAAATCTATATGGGGACTCCCATATAGATCTGTTTAGTTAGTCTACTTTCATTCATCCGCTCTACGTGACCAAACAAACTAAGCATACTTTTTTTATCCTAGTCACTATATATATTCTCTTTCACACCAGCACGTATTATTTTTACGTACTCTGTAGAAACTAAAGTCTAAATTGATCTTCAAATGGACAAAAAACATAAAATATTTAAAACAAAATTGATTAATTGAACTTATTTAAGATCAAACATTGAAAATGTTAAAGAACAAGCATTAAAAACGTATCAATTTTTACTTAGCAATAGAAACACAAATACTATGAACCTAGGCTTTACCAACGGTTGTTAACAAATTGAAATTTGAACATGTCTGTTACAATTGTCAACACATTTTATATTCGGAAAACTAGTTTTTTTGACACCGTACTCCTCTCACAAAATGATAATTTTCATTCGCATTTTACTTTCTTAGTTACTTGATTCTATTAATCAGGTTAAAACTGGATTAGGACAACATTCCAACCGACCCTGAAAACCACACAACACGACCTTGGTTTCGATTTTGATAGCTGACCACTATCCTGGGAGACCTTCGCTGCCATTACTTAAAAAGAAATGAAGATCACGATAAATTGGCGAAGTATTCTTGGCAAGCAACGCTGGCATGACGCAACTCTGCGTCGCCACATTTACCAACTTACCATACCTCTGTTTCAAAGGAAAATATAACGTGTGTTGTTGTATCAGGGTATTGGTTGGTTGTCCGTTTTATTTTGTTTGCTTGGGATGTTTACAGACTCGCCGGCGCCCTGGCGTCGGTCTGTCGCGAGATGAAGTCATCGCGTCGCGAAATGGGGCATTTAGGTTACCCCTTACATCAATTATAAGAGAAAACGACGAATAACGGGACAAGAAACTCGATTGTTATGCTCACTGCCCAGTTTCGTAAGGGTTGTTGGCGATTCTTTGTTGTGGACTTTTTGCTTACGTTAAGCCCTTTTTTACCGGCTTTATTTGTTACAATTGAGCACGTCATTATCCCTTACAGGTTAGACAGAGCCTAAAGTAACAAGACTTAAAGGCAACGTTTAGCATGATTGTATAGACAGGGGAATAAAAATGGTCATGGGTTGCTAGTCACATCGCCTATAACATGATTCCTAAGATTTTGTACACTGAAACATAAATAACTTCAAATGAGAAATTATTTAATTACATCTGCTTAACCTTATTTTGTTAAAATTTATTTACCTAGAAAATTATTTGCCATGTTTGAAATACACGTTATCGAAATTTATATGCGACATTTCATTATAAATTTACCTTCAACTTTAAGAAGAAAACAGTTCAAGTGTGTTTGGATTCCAATCCCTACTGGGCCTGTATGGGAACTACAGTCCAAGATCAAGATCATGAAGACGTAGTGTAATTTAAAATTCCTTGCTCATGCTCTTAGTCTCGAGTTCCTCAGTAGAATAACTTAGGGATATATATTATCTTAGATTTGAATTATTATAAAAGCTACCTACTTAAATACTCCAACTTAACAATCTTATCTTTTATAGCACCTATGTAGTTTCTGGAGAGGGCATCCAGCCAAAACGCACTGAGAAAATATGGTTTAACTTCTCAGAAGTTGCGCACACGAAAACAAAATGGCGATGCTTTTCAGGAACTGACACAATATCACGTATCTAAATATAAAAAACTTCATGTTTCACGGTACCAGTAGATTCTGGTCCCTAAGTATTTCTTATTAATTTCAAATTGACATGAAAGCATCAAGTTGAAAAATGCGTTCCTGACAAAATAGGTATTGACAGACAGAAAGACACATAAACAAAGAGACGGGAAAACATCAGACAGACCAGAATGATAAATCAACACTGACGTCATCCGTGAGTTCCTTAACTGCTTTTGAGTTACGAGACTAAATAAAACTGTCGGAAAGAGTACAAATCAAACATCTTTTAAAAAAGTCATCCAGTTAACCTAGAACGTCACACTTACTGTACTACCCTAACGCTAAAAGACGTAACTGCATTTGTTCTCGTATGAAGATACGCTCTTTTCATTCGGACAGCATAATACGACGCACTACATGAGTTACTACTGTACCACTAACAAACAACTAGTTACGAGGGGTGATCCAAAAGTAATGATAATGATTATGTAAAAAATAAATTTATGTGATCAAAAAATAAATTTATTTCTCGACGTAATCTCCTAACAAGTCTACAAGTGGAGGCGTTTTTCCAACTGCAAGCATTGTTTTTAAGGTTGTAATGACATACTTTCCGCACTAGCATCGAAATGTACTATTATTTCAGTGACAGATATACATACCTATATATTTTTTATTATTTACTGGGCAGTAACAGCTTTACAAAATATAACTTCTTTTTGGTATTTTCAGCTACTAAAAGTATATCATTATCATTACTTTTGGATCACCCCTAGTACCACAGAAACTCGCGTCAAAGTCACTCGCGAGCCGGTGTCGAGTACACCATGTGATTAATTCATCTAGTTACGTGAGCCGCGATCAAAGGACCGCAGACGCCTACCTTCTGAATAATAGATTAATGTATGTCACATGGTCTCGTGGTGTTGTTACTAAGTCTTCTTACGCATGCCACATAATTAAGTGCTGGCCGTATACTCTGAAATTAGAAATTCGAATTTCATGTGCCTTTCACACTTATAGTGTTTGAGGAAGTGTGTGAGGGATGGTATGATATGACAGGAATTCGAATTTGGAATTTGATTTCGTTGATTCCATTTTAAAAAGGTTACATTTTATTGAAGTGTTAGTATTGGCTCCAAAGTAAACTGATGCTAAGATTTTGAAGTCGACTTGAACATAGAGCACATTTTGCACTGTACAGTCCGTGAGGTCTTAGAATGCCATTCGTTAGTCTTGCTGACTCACTCATTTTTATAGGTTTGATATAAAAAAAAAAAACCAAAATTTTATTTATGCTAATTGGCCGGCAAGGGCTCTTTTAGGTACATGTCTTTTTTTAAACTACCAGCGCATTAAAAGACCATCATTGCTAAGAAGGATGCGCCGCAAGAAACTTGGCAGAGTCATTTTTTCAAAATGTTACATTAAGTTTAGATTAAGTTGAATTCTACTTAAATTAAATACATTTATCAAAGGGATGTATAAGGTCCCCGAGCCTTACCTTATATTAGTCTATAGTAGAGATGTATAAAGTCTCTACTAGTTTTACACTTGATACTTGAATCGACTGAGTGAGGGAGATAGCCAACCCGGCATTCAAGATGGCAAACAAGGCAATCTAAGATCTCACGGACGGTATATGCCTAGAATCTTATTTTATCATATTCGAACAGACCTGTGTTACAAATTACGACGTACCTAATTACATAAATTAAACATTAATTATACTGAGTTTACATTTTGGTTTGTTGACATTTTAACCTCGGCAAATCTTTTTTCAGTAGAACTGCGTAGTATTTTGTTTCTTACATACATACATAAATCACGTCTTTATACCTTACGGGGTAGACAGAGCCTAAGGTAACATGACCTAAAGGCCACGTTTACATTGATTGTGGGCGTATAGGTGGAAAAGGGAATCAAAATAGTGATTCCTATTTTCGTCCATTCCCTCGATGGGCTTTTACCATCAGCGCGGGAAAAGCAACTGGTACATTGTTTGTTTTTCTTTTTTGTTTCTTTGGCTGTATTTTTTAAACTAAAGCCTTTAAAACTAATATACCTTCTTTGTTCAAAACTTAGCATTAATAAAGCTCTTTAGTTTTATGAAACACAAACTCGCGCTCGTGAAATACTTTAAACTTTAGCGCACAAAGGCGATGATAACAATGGTGAAAATGTACGAAATGTACGAAATATCGCACATTTCTGCTGCCAGCTGAATGGGAACAATTTATGTCATAGAACAATTATTGCAGTTCAGTGTAGATTTAGTTTATTTTTTTATCCCTGTGAAAATAAACCGTCCGCTCCAACCGATGGTTCAAAATGTTTGAATTCATAATAACAAATACACAAATGCAAGAAATTAATGGAAAGTGCTATAGTTTATCATCTAATTATCATTAATATAACTACCAGCATCGGCTACGGTCGAATGCTAATCTCCTTTTGGCCTGTCCTCCTTCATCTTCCAAAACTTACTCCAAATCCTTCACAGTTCACTCTGCTAGGCTGTGGAATCGGTTACCGACCTCCATCAGGCAGTCTGCCTCCGTGGCGTCGTTCAAGGAAGGCTTGAGGAAAATATGGCTCACACCATCTCCTTAGATATTGTATGTGTGTACTCTTATTGTATTTTGTATGTATGCATGTGTGTAATGATATATAGTAGTTTATTTTATGTTTGTTTATTGTACCTAGATTATGTACGCTCTATTGTGGCTTTCAGTATCTGGAATTTTAAACTTTCTCTTTGTCGGTCCCTTGTTTAATGCTCCTCTCATCTACTCAAAGGTTAAGTGGTAGAGATCCCTTATAGGGATAAGTTCGCCTTTGTGCATATATTAATGTTTTTTTTGTGAATTGTATCTGTTTCTTTATATTTGTACAATAAAGCATTTACTTACTTACTTAATATAATAAGCATTCCGTTTTTTCCTTTTGACATATGGAACCCTAAAAATGCTTAATACTACTACGACTTGAACTACATTGTAGGAACGGGCCGCAGGCGAGGTCGCCCCGGGGGAACTTCTCACCAAGGCACCCGTTCTAACCGATATTAATTTCGTTCTCCAGCAGCAAACCATTTGACTTGGAAGTTTTAATATCATATTTTATTTTATTTCCAAAATATAACCAGAATACAAATATCTTTTGTAAATTGTAGACAGACGTGGTAACCTTGTGGGTGAATTCAGAGGTCACTGTGATTTGGAATAAAGTGTTTTTCAGAAGTTACAGTTCTTTTTCTCTTGTATTGCAATTAAATGAAGTTAGTGGCAATTTAGTTTATGTATTTTGTATTTGTATTTCTCAATAACGATATTTTTTAAAGCAGATAAACTTATAATTAAACTAGCTGTTGCCTGCGACTTCGTCTGCAGAGAATTAGTTTATCGCTGTCCTGCTGGAACTATACAATTTTCCGGGACAAGAAGTAGCCTATGTGTTATTCCAGACTATAATCTATCTATGTTCAAAATTTCATCCAGATCCAATCAGTTGTTCTGGCGTGAAATAGTAACTAACATACCATAACATATCATCCAAAAACAGAGTTTACCAGTTGCTTCTCTTCCCGCGCAGATGGTAAAAGCCCATCGAGGGAATGGGCGAAAGTCTTAGTAATCATGTTATAGGCGAGGCGGCTAGTAACCCATCACTATTTTGATTTCCCTTTCACTGTGGGGGGTGCCACAATAGAGAGATCTCTCTCCAGGCAGATGTTATGCCTGGGGACCGAAGTCCGAAGGAAGAGAGTTGAAAGTTGTATTTATGCATTGAGAAACTTCGTTAGCGGCATATGTAGAACGATGTGACAGCTGTCATTAGAACTGGCGCTAGCTACTCGGTGCGTCGTAGTAGTTATGTAGAGGCCAACTAGGTGGCGCTAGGGTCGCTACACCACCTATGCGCCCTTAATCATGCTAAGCGTGGCCTTAAGGTTTTGTTACCTTAGGCTCTGTCTACCTCGTAAGGGACAAAGACGTGATAAATGTATGTATGTATGTATGTATAACCTTATAAGAGGTTCACCTGATGTTAAATAATATCACTGCTGGGGGCGCTACCAAAAGTCGTACTCGTTTTTAAAGACACCCATGTTGTAGTAACTATGAACGTCAGATTATAATAATCATTATTAATTTTATTTGATTTTTATTAGGTATTTATTGTTATAGCAGTGTACACTATGTGGAGAATTTTAAGTGTATAATTGATAAAAAATTTAAAATTGAATTGATCTTCTATAAAATTGTGTATACTACCTTATATTTGTGTGTCTTGCAAAAAGGAATAAATGTCTTCTTTCTTTCTTTCTATAAGGTTCCAAAGATAGCTTGTTAGGGTTCAGGAGCTTTTTCCGACTCAGTTCAGGTTTCAGCTGTTATTTCTAGTACGGATCTAACAGCAAGCCTAACTAGAAACACTAGAACCTAAACTGAATCGGAATTGAATCGCATTAAGACGTCATGGTAAGGCCCCTGCTCTTTTACGAACGGGCCATTTTAATAGGATCCGAATTTTGTATGGAGACTGGGTCAAATTTTAAGCCGATGAATATTAGTGTGTATTATAATAGTTAGATTGAATGGGCAAGGACAAACATTGCGGCATTTACTGTGAGACAGTTCCGCGGTAAGTCACAAATCAATATCCTTGTTTATTCGTTACCGTCCGCTAGTACACGCATATAGTATATATGTACTTGTGGTGAATCCGCGTATAATTTGCTGTCCCGTATCGTTTTACATAAGCAGGTTCGTCATTAGTGCGCTATAGTTCCAAAATTGCCAAATCATGTCAACCAATCTCTTTCCGAGCCTTTTCCAAGGTTTCGGCTTACGTCGTTTGTCACTGTATACGGTTGATACAGTGAAGGGGTGACACGGAAGTCTCTCCGTTGTCTAGGGTGGATCATTTGGATGCTGTAAGACCCTCGTGTAAACAATATACATAGAGAAATTATACAATAGAATAAAAAAACGGCTGGATAGTTTAGTGACCCTGACTATGAAGCTCTGTCCCGGGTTCGAATCCCGGTAAGAGCAGGCCATTGTATGACGTGATAAATACATTACAGGCAATAATTGTATGAGTTCATGGATGTTGAATGTATTTATATACCTACATTATTGAAGTATGTTTATCCGTTGCCTGGTACCCGTAACACAAGCTTTGCTTAGTTTGAAAAAAAACCACCAATAACTGAACAAGGCTCAAACTAAGCAAAACCTGTCGATCATAAGGTAACGAATAAGCGTATACTTGTCTAAATACACGCTCTAATACATACTATAGATATCCAGGACTCTATAACTCCGACCGGGAATTAAACTTGGAACCTAAAATTACTCAAAAGGCTAACCATTTCTACCACGCAATAATACGACAAATCCCAATTTGCGACGTGTTTTTCTATACGACAAAATTAGTTGCGCGTCGCGAGTTTTTCCTTGTAGTTTTTCCTTCGGGCCCCAACCCAGTGGGTTACGGCCCTTGATGGAACAAACTAATCTTAGTTTGTATGACGTTTCCACTCTATAGGTTAATTCATCTATGATACGATACCATGAGTTAACGAATTTCAAGTGTGCTGGCAAATAACTAATGATGTTGGTGTAACTTACATAGTGTTTGTCAACAATGGCAAAACTAATTGCGTGTGCAGTTTCAATAAAGTAGACGTGAGGCCATTTCGCTTGTTTAAATTAATATCGTATAATAAATTTATAATTAATAATGAACAAAAGTGATACCAAACTAAAAGCTAAGTTGAAACTAAAACACTTATCCTGAAATAAACTAAATTTATGCTCTCAAAAACGTCACGTCATTAAACTAAATAGGAAATTTAAAAATAAAATCCACATTTCGTACCATACCGTTATTCTTACTCTGATAAATCCACGCATCTTCGTTTTTGTTCTCAGAAACTTCTTTTTCCTTATACCTACATATCGTCACGTCTGTATCCCTTACGGGGTAGACAGAGCCTAAGGTAACAAAACCTTTAGGCCACATTTAGCATGATTAAGGGCGTATAGGTGGAAAAGGAAATCAAAATAGTGATGGGTTGCTAGCCGCATCGCCTAGAACATGATTCCTAAGACTTTCGCTTTCCCTCGATGGGCTTTACCTACAGGGTGTACGTCTATTCAAATTCTGGAACAATTTTTCATGTAGACTTTTAAAAAAAAAATAGCTCAGACCTTTAAAAAACACACTAGACTACACTCGTACATCCTACTAATATTATAAATGTGAAAGTTTGTATGTTTGGATGTTTGTTACTCTTTCACGCCAGAACGGCTGGTTAGATCTGGATGAAATTTGGAACATAGATAGATTATAGTCTGGAATAACACATAGACTACTTTTTATCCCGGAAAATTGCGTAATTCCTGCGGGATAGCGATAAACGAAACTATGCAGACGGAGTTGCGGGCAACAGCTAGTATACCAAAAACGTACAATGGGCAATTGGTAAGGTAATTTGTATATTTCTCAAAAGTGAATCATTCTCCGTTGATTTGAGAATGTCACACCTTTAGAACGTCTCCGTTTCTCCCAGAAATTCACAAAAGCTGTTAAAGTTCTGGCATGGGCCATAAATCAAACCTAGGTGTAGGATACCTCGCAAGATGAATACATAAGATATAACCGGAATAGGAATAGTATACGGTTCTCGCTGAAAATAGCTTTCTATGGAATTAAATTTCGAGCAATTGTGTACCGCTCATAAATTTCCGTATTCGTAAACCATTGTTATGTAAACTAAGTTAACTAACGTTCGTTTATCCTTATTTGACACCAGAAAATTTGTCTTTGTAGGACACATGAAGCCACTTAAGAGCCACAGGGAGAACAATCTTGTTTTATCACTACACAGGACAGAGTGCCACAATAAAGATGTCTTTCCAGGCATCTGCCACATAGCATCTGCTATGCCTGTGGACCGAAGTCCGAAGGAAGAGAGTTCAGAGTTGTATTTATGCAGCCACATTGAAAAACTTCGTTAGCGGGATGTGACAGCTGTCATTAGAACTGGCGCTAGCTGTTCGTGCGTCATAGTAGTTATGTACAGGCCAACTAGGTGGCGCTAGGGTTGCTACAAGAGTTTTTAAATTTGCTGCCAGTATGCGTGCGGCTCCACTGAGGCGGAGACGAGCGGAGCGGAGAGGAGACGTGTGGGGATCGACCAATCATATTACATTCATATTACATGAAATCCACATCTCGTCTCCGATCTGTAATATGATTGGTCGATCCCCACACGTCTCCTCTCCGCTCCGCTCGTCTCCGCCTCAGTGGAGCCGCAGCCTAAAGTCTGGAATGATCTACCGCCACCATTTGGAATGCCTATACCGCTGACAAGGTTCAATAAACTAGTTCGTAACCACTCGTTTGAGAAACAACATAACCCCCAATGAAAAATAGGCACTCACACACACACACACACACACACACACACACACACACACACACACACATACTTTGCACATCATAATAAGTACGATGATATTCACTTCTTTTTTAGTTATTTTTATTTTAACAGTATTTTCTTTTTTGTTTTTCTCTTCTTCTTATAATATTATTGTATTCATCCACATCAAGGGGCCTTTCTGTAAAACAGCGCTAGAAGGCTAGGATAAAATACCTCTTGTGCCAGTAATTTCACCGGCAGTCTTACTCTCCACACCGCAATCTGGAGCCCCCAAAAGACTAAAGATGCTTCCTCTTTGCTACGCTTGTTCTTTGTCCGACGACACTCCCAGCTCCTCGGTCTCCTGTGACGTCAACTAGCCTTTTTGTATTTTTTATAAAGCCCTATAACTATGGAGGAACTCCGAAATTCGAAATTCGAAGTTCGTGTCACACCTTCTCACTGGTGGTGGATGGCACTAAAAAATATTTTCTGTACACCTACAGGGTGTACCTATTCGTGGCGAGCGTATGTGGCGACAAATAAACTTGAGCTTCGGACGGCATTACGTCACGGAATATAAAAAAGATCGGAGGCGTGCCGCGAATAATAAGCCTACAATAACGGTATCACGATGCCTCAGGCTTCGAAGAACTGGAGATATTAGATTTTAGGGAATGGCGTAATCTGGCAATGACGTTTTTATTTGTGAGTTAGGGTGCCGCCTTTTTGTGATTTTAGAAATAGCTTTGGTAAACTTTGATAGACTTTTTGTTATGTTTATGATTTACAAAAGTATGTGAATTAAATAAAGTCGTTGACTTTTATGCTATATAAGTCAAACAATTGATGTAACGTGGCTAGAAACTCACTGGCTCAACCTGAAGATTTAAAATTGTTTCAAGTTCTAGAATAAAAAGGGATCCTTCAGTTGATATACTTTAAGCTTATAAGATCCCGTGCAAAAAAGTACTATTTTTAAAATGGTTGCGAAATTAATCAATGAAATAATTCACGATGTAACAGATCTAACTAAGCCTGTGATGGAATCTGATGAACTAATTTTGTGTAATATTATTTTCAAGAAAAAACTCTTACAAAATTTCACAAATAACACGAAACCAATAAAATATCTAGAATTAACTTATTCCATAGATGTACTACATATTCGGTAAATTACCGGCAGCCAATAGCGCGGTATGAGGAAAGCTGAAAATGTCGTTGCCGTTAGCTACGAGCGTAGAGGGTGCTACGCCGTAGGCCTCTACGTTGCTACAGCTTTACCACATTTCTCGGGGTTATCAATGTCGCCTCGAAAGTGAGTAAAAACAGCGAAAAATACTTTTGATTGATTGGTTTTCTGCGTGACATGTTTTTTTCTTATTCTTTCCGCCTATTTTTTAAAGTTAGCCAAAGGTTTTATTGCACGACTGGATTTTAGCAGCCGCAGCAACAATTCTAAGAGAGTTTTTAGTAAAATTTAATTCTCATTTGAAATTAGTCAATGATTTTATTATAAGAAAAAGTTATTGACACAGTTGATTGCAGGAGTATGACAAGAAAAAGTCTACCAACAAATAAAGGTAATTTTTTCGAAATTTCCACGAAATCTCAACTGTTAAGCCTAGGTTCAAACCATGACGCACCCTTACGCATTCAAGATATTATTAGAATTTAGGAACTGTGATTTGAAACCCTTTTTGAACAATATATAATATACCAGCTTCTGTCCGCGACTTCGTCTACGTAGAATTATACATATAAACCTTCCTCTTGAATCACCCTATCTATTAAAAAAATCCGCATTAAAATCCGTTGCGTATATTAAAAGATTTAAGCATACATTAGGGACAGACAGACAATCAGACAGACGGTGGAAAGCGACTTTGTTGTATACTATGCAGTGATTTAATTCGACACAATGAGAACGAATAGAAAAGAAAATTGTTCAGTGACGGGTAATGCCGCCTTTATTACAACCTGATATTCACCACTAGCTTTTCAGTTGTTTTATACGGAAACTTAGTCTTAGATTTTTAATATATCTGAGTACATACATAAATCACGTCGTTATCCCTTACAGGGTAGACAGAGCCTGAGGTAACAAGACCTAATGACCACGTTTAGCATTATTGAGGGCGTAAGGATGGAAAGGGGAATCAAAATAGTCATGGGTCGCTAGCCGCATCGCCTATAACATGATTCCTAAGTTTTTGCCCATTCCCTCGATGGGCTTTTACCATCTGTGCGGGAAGAGAAGCAACTGGTACATTGTATGTTTTTTCTTTACTCCCAGACCAGCATAGAAAAAATAAGTAAAGGCGACGCTCCACTGCAGCGAACGGTCACGCTACGCACGTGACATATTCGTTCCGTATCAAAATGTAGGCGGTCGTTTCCACAGCAGTGCACGCACAAGCTACGCTAAATGACCCCGGTCCCACGTGGGTGACATGTAAAGAAAGAAAGAAAGAAAGAAAGAAAGAAAGAAAGAAAAAAAGTTTATTCATGACAATCACAATCAAATAAAATATATAAAAAATAAATTATCACAAGAAATAAATTGTCACAAAATGGTCCCAACTCAGCATTTGCTGGCCTCACAGCCAGCGCTGGTCTTCCGGTCTACATGTGTAGCGTGTCCGTGCACAGCGTGGGCAGTGGGGCGTGGCCTTTATGCGGCTTTAGTTCACGTGCGAGGCACGGCGGTCGTAAACACAGCCCATTGTGATAACGGCGGAGGTATTTCACACGTAAAGGTAAAATGTGAATTTTGTGAATGCATTATGTAGATCGTGGTTCTCGGGAGAGGTAGACACAAATATACCATGTCGTTTTATCAACTCGTAGTTTAAGAATCTGTGTATTTTTTGATGTTGTAGTTATGTCTATGTCTATGTCACCCACGTGGATCCGGGGTCACTTTATGCGTAGCTTGTGCGTGCACTGCTGTGGAAACGACCGCTTACATTTTGATACGGAGCGAATATGTCACGTGCGTAGCGTGACCGTGCGCTTCAGTGGAGCATCGCCTTTACTTCTTTCTTCTATGCTGGTCTGGAACCAATAAAATTACATAGAATGTACCAGTTGCTTCTCTGCCGCGCAGATGGTAAAAACCCATCGAGGGAATAGGGCGAAACTCTTAGGAATCATGTTATAGGCGATGCCGTTAGTAACCCATAACTATTATGATTCCCGTTTCCACCTATATGCCCACAATTATGCTAACCGTGGCCTTTAGGTCTTGTTACCATAGGGTTACCATAGGCTTTGTTTACCCCGTGAGGGATAAAGACGTGATATGTGTATATGTGTAGCTACGCTTGGTACCGTCTGTGAGTTTATCAGTGCCTTAGCTCAGAGACTGTTAGGACTCGATAGCTATAATTTGCAAAGAAAACGCCTTACCATGACGTCTTAATGCGATTCACTTCCGATTCAGTTTAGTTTCGCTCGCTGTCAGGTCCGTACTAAAATGACAGCGAAAACCAGAACTGAGTCGAAATTCAATCGCATTAACCTTGTCAACGCCAACGACCTATATATACGTCCATTGCTTCAATTCAAAAGCAACTTTCGTTCAATTGAATTTAGGTTCAACTTTAGGCATCGTAACAAACAAGTCTGGCGTATGGGTGACGTGTCTTGTATTTGACGTGGCGTCAAAAATGTTAAGACAAGTAAGTATAGTTGAATTATCGAGAAGATGGAATTGCATTTGTAGTGGTTGTACCGTTTGCAACAAAAGGAGAATAATTTTCTCTTAACTTAATAAAATGACATACCCAAGAAGTGGAATAAGTAGTAGTCCTCTGTTTTTTTCCTTTATTCGCTATCATGTTCTTCATCTGAGCTGTCACAAGTATTGATAATAAAATTGTCTGTTATTTGATCCATTTCTCCTTCCTGACATCGATATTTATTTTCTTCACTTTCGACGTGGTGACAAATATTTTCCCAGTCCTCAGCAGTGATGGTATTCATTCGTTCAGTTGCTAAACTCATAATGCCTTGCATGTTTAATGAAAAATATACGCACAACGTAAATAATATTGACAATTTCACACTGACATTATTTTTGTTTTTAGTTCTTCGATATATATATAACAACCTCTTTGTATGCTGATAGTACCTACAAGAAAATAGAAAATTCAAATATAGAATGCCTGTTAACAAACAATACTACCTACTACATATGCAATTCCACGCTCTCGATGATTCAACTATAAATGCTTTATTGTACAAATATAAAGAAACAGATACAATTCACAAAAAAAATAAAAATAACATTAATTATATGCACAAAGGCGAACTTATCCCTAAAAGGGATCTCTACCAGTAAACCAGGGATGTTACGGAGCTTCGACTCCGGTTCCGTTAAGTCGGAAGTTCCGATTATTATTACACCTTCGGTTCCGACTTCGGCTCCGACACTTTTAAATCGAAGGTTTTAATCGGAGATCGAAGCATAACATAGCGGCGGCGGCGGCCTCTGTCGACTGTTATGAACAGGTTCATACATGTCGCGCGGGGAATCCCCCCGACTCCCACTAGCCCACTACGTCCACTCTATCGTCAATTATCCGACCCTGCCTCCGACTCCGATTCCGACTCCGATAAAGCAAATTTAAAAACTCCGAGTCCGCCTTCGGTTCTGATAAAACTACCTCCGTTACATCCCTGCAGTAAACCTTTGAGTAGATGAGAGGAGCATTAAACGAGGGACCGACCAAGTGTGACTAAAATTCCAGATAGTGAAAGCCACAATAGAGCGTACATATCTAAGTACAATAAACAAAACATAAAATAAACTACTAAATATCATCACACGCATACACACAAAATACAATAAAAGTACACACATACAATATCTAAGGAGATGGTGAAAAGAAAATTGACACAAAAGACGTCATGGTAAGGCTCCAGGGGAGTTAAGTCAAACTAGCCGCTAAGTATCAGTGCTGTGTTCCGGTGTGGAGAGTAAGACAGCCGGGGAAATTACGGGCACAACAGGCATTTCATCTTAGTCCTCTAGGTTGGCAAAGCATCTGCAATCCCTCTGGGATTGCGGGTATCTATGGGCAGTGGTTATCACATACCATCAAGTGACCCACTTGCTCGTTTGCCTTCCTATTTATATAAAAAAAAAAACTAACCCAATCGTCCCGCGCCCGGCAGGCCTAGACGGCGATGGCGGGACGAGTTGGACACCTTCTTAAGGGACTGGACACGTGCCGCAGCAGACCGAGAGCAGTGGAAGCGTTGGGGGGAGGCGTTTGCTCAGCAGTGGGACAATAGGCTCATAATAATAACCCAACCGTCTGATGAAACATTACGGACCAATTTTCAGAGACCTTTCATGTATTGATGTTTGCTTAGCGTGCATGCTTACATATAATTATAGATGTGTTTATTAAGTATTCAAACAAGCTTAACCGACACACTTACTTATGGTCAATTTCCCGTTAACTATCAAGATGTTAAACTGTGAGTGAAGGGTGCGTTTTCATTGTACGAACACTATTACGCAGTTGTTGGTTTATATTTACGCCGTGCTGGAAAGTTAATCATCAATACATAGTATAATACAAAGTCGCTTTCCGCTGTCTGTCCCTATGTATGCTCAGATCTTTAAAAATAGGCAACGGATTTTGATGCGGTTTGTTTTAATAGATAGTGATTCAAGAGGAAGGTTTATATGTATAATTCTACGCGGACGAAGTGGTAGGAACTTGGCGCAGTCTCCATACAAAATTGCGTACATAATGGGGGCAAAATTTTGCCACTGAGTACATATGAGTACTCAGGTAAGTACAACTAAATATCCTTCGTAAGGTTTTTCATTGGAATCCACGTATTTGACGCGTTAATTTTGAATATGAAACATAAAGACATTTTGTGAAACACAATAATAAAAAAGATTCGCATGCCGGTCAATGATTATCATTTTGTTGCAATAAAAACAAAATTACTTATTACAAAAACATAGTTTTGTAGTGATAACTGACATTAACGAACAGTATTTTATTATTTGTAAACAACTCAAATGGTTTAGTGTTTCAGTACGAGGGTGCGGCGATCGAATGTCTCACTGCATGGCCGTGGGTCACAACGCTAACCTAGCAGAGGTAAGTTATTACAAGAAAATTCCGTAACGTATTAGGAAATAGCTCGCCGCGCCGCCGGTCGCGCGTAGTCTAGCTAGACGATGAATCTAACCTAACCTAACCTAACCAAAATCAAAACGTGTGCGAACGTGTGTATTGTGTTTTGAAATCACATTTTAACGTCACAATCACAAAGCTTGGTGTCAAAACTTCGTGTAACGTGTCAGTACGGAGCCGCGCGCTGCCGACCACAGGATTACTAATTCAGAGGGTACGAGTCGACCGCAGTTCACGCCGGGACGTATTTTAGACCTCTAGCTATTGATGCCCAGTTTAGATAATACATGCAATATCTAACCTACCTCAAACACCCCAAATGCACATACATGATAATACACGGAATAATAGCATCTTCATAACACCAGTGTCAGAAAAAGAAATGAATAGGATAATTATGTCATTAAATAATACGAAATCTGTAGGATACGACGAAATTAATACTGATATTATAAAAAAATGTAGAGAACAATTGATACCAATCCTAACCTACTTGGTTAACCAGTCTTTTGAAAGTGGGAACTTTCCAGAATCACTCAAGATTTCTGTTATCAAGCCTTTGTTTAAGAAGAATAACAAAACGTCTATGGAAAATTATCGACCTATAACATTGGTGCCTGTACTCTCTAAAATATTTGAAAAATGTATGCTAAAGAGGCTCATGAATTATTTTGACAAATTTAATGTAATTAAAACAGAACAAAATGGCTTTCAAAAAAATAAATCGACTACTTTAGCTTCTTTCAACTTAGTGCACCATATTACTAAGTGTCTTGATGAAGGAAAATATACTACAGGTATCTTTCTAGATATGTCTAAGGCATTTGACCATGTAGATCATAATTATCTTTTAAAAAAACTTGAAGGCTATGGCATAAGAGGTCCTGCAATTGATTGGCTAAGAACATATCTACAAAACCGAAAAAACTGCGTTGAAATATCAAAGTTAAATGATCATGATGAAGAGACGTTATACCAATCGGATTATAAATATAATAAATATGGCGTTCCTCAAGGCAGTGTACTTGGACCTATTTTATTTAACATTTACATAAACGATTTAGTAGATGCTATACCATGTAAATCTGTTTTGTTTGCAGATGATATTGCAGTTATAGTTTCATCGAATAAAAATACTGAAACCTGTAGCGAACATGAGAGTAAAATAAACGACACATTAAACTTAATAATTAAATGGCTGGAAAAACATAATTTAAAAATTAACCTAAACAAGACAAATTTCGTGCACTTCAACAGTAAAAGAGCCAATGATATAAAATTACACATACATTATAAACAGGAACCGATAACTGAAATGGATAATGTTAACTTCTTGGGAATAACAATTAACAAGCATATAGACTGGGGAGCCCATATCGATAAACTGTGCTGTAAGATTAATAGGTTTGTATATGTCCTCGGTAGGCTAAGACGCACTTCCACTTTAGCTGCGACGCTGGCCGCATACCACGGTTATGCAGGATCAAATTTAAGATACGGTCTTCTTTTATGGGGCAATTGTAGTCATTTTATCAGAGCATTTAGAGCTCAAAAAAAATGTGTAAGAGCTCTGTGTGGTATAGCAGCAGACGAATCTTGTAAACCGTTCTTTCATAAATTAGGTATTCTACCATTGCCATGTTTATACATATTAGCAGCGTGCACCTTTGTTAAGAAGCATATGTACCTGTTTACCACAGCCAGGCAAATGTACCCAAGAAACACGAGAAATCCTGGGAGACTGGTTTATGGCCGAGCCCCTAAGACAGCTTTATACACAAACAATTGCTTTGCGATGTGTATGAAACTTTTTAATAAATTGCCAAATGACTTGCGACAACTGCCATTCCATAAATTCAAAAAAAAGTTATGTATATTCCTAAAAGAGAAAAATTACTACGATGTCAAAACATTTTTGTTGGAAGATTATGTAACTTCAAATTAATATTTGCATGCTAGTGTTTAGTAGATAAGTATACCAAACATATATAGCTGAATAAGCTCTCTAACTAATAATTTGACCAACTATTGTAATGTACTTATTCTAAGCAAATAAAGATTATTATTATTATTATTATTATTATTATTATTAAGTGTAGGTGTGTAAATTTGTTAGAACTCTATATTTCTAAAGGGTAAGGGCAGTTATAGGCGATCACTAGGCTTTGACAGTTCATGTGTGGGCTGATAATTGGCATCGGAATCAGCTAGCTGTCACATTCATACAAGAACTGTCAAAATGAACACGATGGCGATTGCGAGCGAGTTAGGTAATAAGCCTACAGAACGCACTTCGGATCTGGCAACATTATTGCCGCGTAAGGTTGGTAGGTACACCTTGAGTGTCTACTTGACAAGGAGTAGAGTAGTGTGGTTTGGTTTGGAAAGGGTGAAAAAATTTAACATGTCAGAATATTAAGCCGATTCTATAATTTGGCCAGATATGTTTACTCGTAAAACGCAAATCAATGTATATTATTGATGACTGAAAATAAATACGTTATAAAGCTCATTTTGATTTTAAGGCACTCTCATCCAGTGAGGCCTGTGTTCAGCGACGGGAAGTACTTAAATAAGCTGAAGATGACGATAAGTAATGGGTCGATTTATTTGTATTTCCCTTCAGCTAATAATGCTTCTTAGCATCGTAAACCTGTACCCGTTATCAAACCTTATACAAACGTTATACATGGATTAGTATTATTAAAAAAAGCTGCCACAAAAACCTACTCCAAAATGTCTACCTGACCCCTATTTCACCAAAGTGACAATTGTCGCTGATAAGTGACAGTTCTGTTTAGAAAGAAAGAAAACATTTATTCGTGATATATCATAATTAAATTACAAAAACAAAAAAGAAGTAAAAAACATGAGGACATACATCACAAAATGGTCCCATCTCAGCATAATGCTGGCCTTGCAGCCAGCGCTGGTCTTCCGATGGGACCATCAAGTGCTAACTGTAAGCACATTTAAAAAAAAATTAAATTCAAAACAGTGAAACAGTGAACCGGCATTACAACCTTTAACATGGCTGAATGGACAATAATTCCTTTACTTATCCCACAAGGGATGAATTTATAAAAGTAAATAATTTTTGTAAGCTTACATCACAAACTCGACGAGAATCTATGCCGGTTGGCTTCATATTGCATACGCGCGTTTCGAAGTGTCGCTCACAAGTGACAATTCGAAATGTAATGCCTAATCAATACGAAGGCAACCGGCGTGGATTCTTGTAGAGTTCATAATGTAAACAGAATTGTCATTTGTCGCTGACAATTGTCGCGTTGGTGAACTAGGCGCCAGCTCTAATACCAAGTTTATCGACACCTTTGCAATGACGTAACATGTGACGTCAGAGCGTAGCCGTGTGCACTGCGCAACGCCTTTTGTTTGGCAGCGATCCCGGTGACGTCATCTTGCAGTTACCCTGACAAGTAAGTAAGTACAGTCCGTGAGGTCTTAGAATGCGATACGAGTTTGTTTTGGTTTTTGGTTTGTTACTAGAATCGGCTGAGTAAGGGAGATAGCAAGACAAACCCAAATCGCATTCTAAGAGATCGCGGACTGTAATTACTGTTTTATTACAAACCAGCTGCTGCCCGCCACTTCGTCTGCATAAAAATAGTTTTTTTGCTATCCCGCGGGAACTACACAATTTTCCGGGATAAAAAATAGACTATCCTACTAATATTATAAATGTGAAAGTTTGTGAGTTTGGATGTTTGTTACTCTTTCACGTCAGAACGGCTGGACAGATCTGGATGAAATTTGAAACATAGATAGATTATAGTCTGGAATAACACACAGGCTACTTTTTATCCCAGAAAAATGAACGGTTTCCGAGGGATATATGATGATGATGATGATGAATATATTACTACTAAGTGGGTACTATTACTACTATTTATTACGTTGAGATTTGTGATTGCAGGTAAGAAATCAAATTATTAGTAAAATATGTCCTACTAATATTATAATTGTGAAAGTTTGTATGGATGTTTGGATATTTGTTACTCTTTCACGCCAGAACGGCCGGACAGATCTGGATGAAATTTGGAACATAGATAGATTATAGTCTGGAATAACACATGGCTAATTTCTTTCTTTCTTATTCCGGAAAATTACGTAATTCCTGCGGGATAGCGATAAAGATAAAGCTAGATAAAGCTATTTAGGATATATTTTAGGACAGCCCTATAGGTTAGGTTGGGTTTGTTTTATAAAAATCCTGCAATATTTAGTTTCAGAAAAATTAAGGCAGCGGGGCAATGCGGGGGGCTTGCTTGCATGTTTACTTGAGTCCTTGCTTTGCATGCTTGATTGCATACTTGCTTTCATGCATGCTTGCATGCTTGCATGCTTACTTGCATGCATGGATGCTTGCGTGCTTGCTTGCACGCTTGCTTGCATGCTTGCGTGCTTGCTTGCACGCTTGCTTGCATGCTTGCTTGCCTGCTTGCATGCCTGCTTACATACTTACATGCTTGCATGCATGCTTGAAAGCTTGCAGGTTTGGTTGCTCGCTTGCTTGCATGTTTGCTTGCATGTTTGCTTGCCTGCTTTCATGCCTGCTTGCATGCCTGCTTGCATGCCTGCTTGCATACTTACATGATTGCATGCTTGCTTGAAAGCTTGCAGGTTCGCTTGCTCGCTTGCATGCCTGTTTGCATGCCTGCTTGCATGCCTGCTTGCAAACTTACATGCTTGAAAGCTTGCAGGTTTGGTTGCTCGCTTGCTTGATTGCTTCATGTTCAGGTTCATGCATTCTCGCTGGGTGCTTGCTTGCATGCTTGCTTGCCTGCTTTCATGCCTGCTTGCTTACTTACATGCTTGCATGCTTGCTTGAAAGCTTGCAGGTTCGCTTGCTCGCTTGCATGCCTGCTTGCATGCCTGCTTGCATACTTACATGCTTGCATGCATGCTTGAAAGCTTGCAGGTTTGGTTGCTCGCTTGCTTGATTGCTTCATGTTCAGGTTCATGCATTCTCGCTGAGTGCTTGCTTGCACGCTTGCTTGCATGCTTGCTTGCATGCTTGCTTGCATGCTTGCTTGCATGCTTGCTTGCCTGCTTTCATGCCTGCTGCTTGCATGCCTGCTTGCATGCCTGCTTGCATACTTACATGCTTGCATGCTTGCTTGCTTCTTTGAAATGCTCATGGTTCACGCGTGCGAAGCCGCGGGCAAAAGCTAGCTTTAGCTTTCATGCCTGCTTGCATACTTACATGCTTGCATGCATGCTTGAAAGCTTGCAGGTTTGGTTGCTCGCTTGCTTTATTGCTTCATGTTCAGGTTCATGCATTCTCGCTGAGTGCTTGCTTGCACGCTTGCTTGCATGCTTGCTTACTTGCATGCATGCTTGCTTGCCTGCTTTCATGCCTGCTTGCTTACTTACATGCTTACATGCTTGCTTGAAAGCTTGCAGGTTCGCTTGCTCGCTTGCATGCCTGCTTGCATGCCTGCTTGCATACTTACATGCTTGCATGCATGCTTGAAAGCTTGCAGGTTTGGTTGCTCGCTTGCTTGATTGCTTCATGTTCAGGTTCATGCATTCTCGCTGAGTGCTTGCTCGCACGCTTGCTTGCATGCTTGCTTGCATGCTTGCTTGCCTGCTTTCATGCCTGCTGCTTGCATGCCTGCTTGCATGCTTGCTTGCATACTTACAAGCTTGCATGCTTGCTTGAAAGCTTGCAGGTTCGCTTGCTCGCTTGCTTGATTGCTTGCTTCTTTGAAATGCTCATGGTTCACGCGTGCGAAGCCGCGGGCAAAAGCTAGTAATCTATCTATGTTCCAAATTTCATCCAGATCCGTCCAGCCGTTTTGGCGTGAAAGAGTAACAAACATCCATACATCCATACTCACAAACTTTCGCGTTTATAATATTAGTAGGAAGTTGGATTACTAAAGAGATCAAGCCTTGAGACGAGGCTGTGGAACATAACAGTTTGTTTCCGCTGCTTTTCTAATGTACTGTGTTTTAAGACGACAAAAGCACATTCTTATGATAATTAATTAAAATAAAGTAGGTATTACATTACAAGTGAAGTTCCTAATACGCATTGGGCCCGCTTGGGAAGTATAGCCTAAGCCCTCTCATTCTGAGAGGAGTCCTGTGCCCAGCAGTGGGACGTTTATAGGCTGGAGATAATGATGATCACATAAGCAGGTTTTTGCGGGTAGTACGACCTCCTGCAGGGCCGTCTGAATCACTACCACCATGCCAACCTACTAAATGATAAAAAACGGCTAACAGGACCATTTTAGCAACAAGACAGGCAATCTAATTAAAAGCATAAGTTTTTCAACCTTGTGAAGATAATTTTGTGTCTGAAAAAGAACGAGATTGTGCTATTATGTAAACGTAAGTAGCGCACGTACCTATACTATACTACCTACGCAAGCGATTACGTCATCGTTAAAGAAATTAGGTACTTATTCCACTACTTACAACAAAAACTAACACGGAAATAAAGCAAGCAGGAAAACCCAAAACACTCGGCCCCATTTGCCGAGTTTTTGTGAAAATTTCATTACGTCAAACTCGTTTCCCCCAGCAATATGTCAGCATTGCGCAATTGAGGCGGTTATCAAGGGAAATTACTGTCTCTAAACAACGGGGCCAGAGGCTCCGGCTAATTCACTTACCGGTTTAATATGGGTTTGTTCCTTGGGTTTCGGTTTTATAGATTTAGCGGGCAGTAGGACCTTGTGCAGTGGATTAGGGCACTGTCTAGTGGGCGTTAGTACCTTGTCCAGTGGGTGGTAAAACCTTGTCCAATGGGTGGTAGAACCCTATCCAGTATTTTATTGTATTTAGTATTGTATTTTGTGACGATTTATTTTTTTGTGATAATTTATTTTGTTTAATTTATTTTATTTGATGTTTTGTGATTGTCATAAATAAACTTTTTTCTTTCTTTTTCTTTCTTTCAGTGGGTGGTAGGATCTTGTCCAGTGGGTGGTAAAACCTTGTCCAGTGGGTGGTAGAACCCTATCCAGTGGGTGGTAGGATCTTGTGCAGTGGGTGGTAGGATCTTGTGCAGTGGGTGTTAGGACCTTGTCCAGTGGGTGGAAAACCTTGTCCAATGGGTGGTAGAACCCTATCCAGTGGGTGGTAGGATCTTGTGCAGTGGGTGTTAGGACCTTGTCCAGTGCGTAGTAGGGCTTGGTCAAGTGGGTGGTAGGATCTAGTGCAGAGGGTGTAAGGACCTTGTCGAGTGGGTGGTAGGGCCTGGTCAAGTAGATGGTAGAACCTTGTTCAGTGGGTGGTAAGACATTGTCCAATATCTGGTAGGACCTTGCGCCCGCATTGCTGCCACTAGGTAAGTATTTAAGTAACTAGCTAATCCTGCTGCCTAGCAGTTTTCGCTCTGCTGTGCTCCGGCGTGGGGAGTAAGCCTGTCGGTGACATTACAGGCACATGAGACATATCAACTCACTAGGATTTTACGAATGTCCATGGATGATGGTGCTTGCTTACCATCAGGCGATACATATTTAAAAAGTAGATATTTCCGATGGCCAAAGCGTTAGAACCACGTAGCAATCTCGTTTCTGTCGACAAATTAGTCCAACTTATTTTAGGGTTCGGCACTATACTCGTTCGTCCAATTTGTCCAGAGTTTTGGCCCTTAGTCCAGCTTTTTAGTTTGACCAAATGTAATCTGAGTTGAGTAAAGTTTAACTATCATAATACAATGGATAAGACTGGTGTATCTCATGTGTGTAAACGTAAGCTATTTCTTCCATATTTCATAGTAAGTTTGGATATTTTGCTAAGGTTTTTATCAAAAAATGTAATCTCTTAAGACCGCCCGGCGCCAGGGCGTCTGCCGTTGGCGACGCTAAGTCGCGACCGGTGACATTCTCGCGACCATACGACCTTGATCTGAAAAAAAAAAAGGTTTACTATAGTCCATTCCAATCCATTTTAACGTCTTTGTAAACAAACCGATTTCATCGCTCATCAATTGCAATAAGCATCACGTCCACCGGAATGTTGGATATCATACTTGATGTATCACGATACGCTGTAACAATTATATTTTGATCATTAGGTATATTTAAATTATAAATGAAATTGGCGGGACTTATAGTTTGCAGAAACAATAAAATTGATTGGAATTGACTATACTTACGCCTAGTTGCCCTGATGGCTCTGCAAAGAGTAGGTAACTAGTATGATTTGATGGTTATACGTAATATGTCAAAGTGTATTTGCTGGGTTATTGTTATGTTAATTTGTGGGCAACTGTTACTCCCGCAGGTTCCATTTCAAACGCCGTCAACATTCCAAAACAACGGAACGGTTTTTTGTGCGATTTTCAGCATTACAATACATAGACCCACGAAAAAGGCTCTAAGTAGGTATACAATTATTAAGGGTTTGTGTGACTGCGCGGAGTCACAAGCAACTACCTGTTCATATTCTTTGATTTTACATTGACATAAAGCAAAAGAAACTAATGTAAAGTAACCTCAAAATGTAATACTTACATAATCTCTCTTATATAACTCCCATGGCCTTCTTTAAGCCGTAAGCGAACAAACGAACCAATAGCTAAATACACAAACGTCTAAATAAATATCTTGGCTTGTCTCAGTGGACAAAGGCGGCTCGGTTTGCCTTAGACCGACTAGACTAGTATTATAATAAGACAACAGCAATCGACAGTGGTCGGGAACAATTGAGCCTCTAGTGTAAGTTTTCGCATATAAAAACGTATCGAACGCGTTCACGTAAACGTCTCAATTGCTATGGAATAATTGGCAGCGCCACTTGCGGATCAAAACGGCAACAGACTGTTCTCGTAGTATTTGACATGTGCGGTGCTATACATGACCTACGGCACATTATTGCAATATTGTAAGCCGATTGTAGTCTCACATCTAAGAGCCAAATAGAAATTTGACAGGCTTTAAGTACTGCATCTGACATCATCGAGAGGTGGTTGGAAATACCGAGATGAGTTCAAAAATTCGATATGAGTGTCGAATTTCCCCGTTTTTTCGGGTTCGTGGAGTGTATTAATTTGGGTTTCTTAGGATTCCTTACGTGGGCTATTTGTGATTAACAGAACTCGAAAATGGCGTGCAAGTTGGTTATACCTATAGAGTTCGAGATAGAACATAGATGGCGGCAAGTAGACGATCAAAAGCTGTATTTATTCAATACATACATAAATCAAGTCTTTATCCTTTACGGGGTAGACAGAGCCTAAGGTAAAGACCACGTTTAGCATGATTGTGATGATTGTGTGTTTTCCGCCATGCTGGTCTGGGAGTAAAGAAAAAACATAGAATGTACCAGTTGCTTCTCTTCCTGCGCAGATGGTAAAAGCCCATCGAGGGATTGGGAGAAAATCTTAGGGATCATGTTATATAGGCGATGTGGCTAGCAACCCATCATTGTTTTGATTCCCCTTTCCATCCATACGCTCGATACAACATATATCTGTGTATGTATGTGGATCTACGATCCATAGCTCTATGTATGCCTAAATACATAATTTCAAGTTTCAAGCTTCACTGGTCTAGGCAATCCGTAGTCAGTCAGTCATTCCCGCTACGTAACGCGTAATATAGAATAGATTATTGAAGTAGTTTAGTGTCATACAAAACATTTCTTCGGGTAATAAGGTTCGATTCACGCTTGGCAGTTTTTTCCCAGCAAAGTTAATTAAGAGGCGCAAGTCCCGAGGTTAAAGATATTAACAATTACAAATTATGGCGCTTGAAATATTCATAACAGCAACAAGGTTGTTTGTAAAGAATACAAATTTTCCTATTTCCCTGGCATCAAACAAAAGCTTACAAGATTAACATATTTATGAACCGTAGGTTGTTACGGTCGCTTAGAATCTTTTAACGGTAGCAACGGCCACTTATACTTATGCAGATGGTTTAATACTGGCGAGCAAAAAAGAGCCACATTTCATTTACAAAATAATGGGCTTCCTTCCATCCTACTTCTGGCATGTAATGATTTCACCCCGAACGATTGGACAACAACAATACAATACATATCACTACATACAACGGATTTTGATGCGGTTTTTTTTAATAGACAGTGATTCAAGAGGAAGGATTTTATGTATAATTCTACGCAGACGACGTCGCGAGCAGAAGCTAGTAGATTATAATACAATATAGACTTGTGATATGGCTGCTTTTTATCCCGGAAAATTGCGAAGTTACCGCGGGATATCGATAAATAAATTCTTTGCAGACAAAGTCAAGGGCAACAGCTAGTTCAAAAATAAATTTTGATGGACGGAGGCTCATTATCTTTGTACCAACATGTAAACAAGATACTTTTTAAAGGTACATTATGGCTTTTACCATCTGCGAGGGAAGAGAACAGGCACATCCTATGTTTTTTCTTTACTACCAGCATGGAAGAGAGACCCTTTATTTCAAGTAAGTATGAAAAAACCGGTCAAGTGCGAGTCGGACTCGCGCACCGAGGGTTCCGTATCATTATCTATAAATATCTAAAACCAGTGTAAGCAGAGCCCTGTTCCAAAGCAAAATGTACGCAGTGTGGGGTTACTTTATATTGGTCACTGCTATATACAGACATACATACACATTTACGGTTTTCGCAATTATTCTTTAATCTGTGCTATAAGACCTACCTTCATACCAAATTTCAAGATTCTGCGTTCACGGGAACTACCTTGTAGGTTTTGATTCCCTTGAGAGTTGAAAATTTGCGGAAATTTGCGGCATAAACGGCTGTATCTTTTGATTGCGTTGGCTTAGAAGTTTGATTTTTTCACAGCTTCAAGGGACAGTAGACCTGAGTAATTGATATAAATTTCAGCTTCATACCTCCACGCGTTACTGAGAAAAAGGGTCTTGACAGACGGACGGACGGACGGACAGACGGACAACAAAGTGATCCTATAAGGGTTCCGTTTTTTCCTTTTGAGGTACGGAACCCTAAAAACAGATAGTTAAAATGTAAATACAAAACTAAAACCACTATTAAATTAAAATAACTAAATTAACTTTAAAATTAATTGTAAAAGAGAGGTGGGCCTCTTGGCAGGGTGCCCATCACGCAGGCAGCATTCCCGCGCTGAACTGCGATTGCGATTCTTTACGCGAGATGGCTGCCGGCGCGAAGAAAGGAAGAACGTTTTTAAAGTTACTATGCTAAATACCAATTAACAAATATTCGCTTCCATGAACACAAACACAATACAATATTTACACCAGCTAAACTGAACGCTACTTTAAAAAATACAAACAGAATCGTCCTCGGATTGCAGATACCAGTTTCGGTCGTACTAAAAATACTGACTATTTTATTTGTTTATTTCGTCTAAAAACAAAACACACCTTCATTTGCTTATTCAGTTCGAGACAATGTCTGTGTCACCCAGTCTGAGACAGCTAGACAGCAATGTCAGGACCTCTCTCGGGACACGAGTTGTATCAAATTGTACAATCATAAATCTTCTAGAACCTTCCCTCGTTTGTTATTCCTAATCTCCGCTAACCTACAACTAATGTGTTTGGACTTGATGTGGTATTGTTATGAAAATAATATTAATGAAGCCCTAACTTCTGCCGGCTACTTCATCCGTGTAGAATTAGACTTAAGAACTGTAGGCTTATTACCTAACTCGCTCGCAATCGCCATCGTGTTCATTTTGACAGTTCGTGTATGGACTGACAATTGGCATCGGAATCAGCTAGCTGTCACTTTCATACAAGAACTGTCAAAATGAACACGATGGCGATTGCGAGCGAGTTAGGTAATAAGCCTACAGTCTATTCTACAATAACGATTTACGTTGCGACTCTAGGCAGCCACGACCTTTGTCATATTTATAGCTTTTCCGCGGGAACTATGCCATTTTCCGGGATAAAAAGTAGCCTATGTTTCTATCTAGGGTACCAGCTATCTTCGTTCCTTTGATTTAAATCCGCCCGGTCGTTTCAGCGTGAAGGAACCAACATACACACTCACTTACTCACATCCTCTGTTAGGTACACTATATTTTTTATTTTATTTTTATTCTTAATCACTTTGCATTTTAGTTTTTTTTCTTGGTTGCATTGTTGGATTCCTGATTTTTATTTTTTGTATGAATTATTTTACTGTAGGTATTTATTGTTTTTATTTTGTTTACAATTGACGATCTTTTGTGACTTTCTAATGTTTGGACATAAAAATATAATGTCATTTACAAATATAAATAAATGAATATCTATTAAAATATTGAGTAAGCGATTTTTTTATGATTACGAATTATCCAAACGGAAGGTAGTAATAAAGTAGACGTGTGGCCTGTAAAACGTTCAAATGACAGTTCTGATGTAAAGATCACATTACTTTATTGATAGTAAGTCAACAAGTTTTCTTAATGGCTGATATTATTGAACTGTCGCGTATTGACCTACATACAAAGGCGAGTCGCATAAACTGACGACGAGGTGGAATGTGCGTTGTTGTACCGTACAGTAGAAAAACACCAGCCAAGTACGAGTCTGGTAATAGAACTCTAAATTATTTAAATAGCAACGTACGTAGAAAGTTTATAGGAACTTTCCTCAAACGAATCAAAAACAAACTCCCAAACAAACGTATACAACTTCACCATTCTGTTTCCGAATGCAAAATCCGCAAAAGGATTCCATTACACTCACTGAATAAAATATTTGCCAAAGAAAGGTCCAGGGCGACCGTAATAAATACCTATTTATGTTTAAGTGTACGTAAGGATGTTCAAATTTCGTTACACAAAGCCTTTAAGGTCTTATTGGAGACATATGTAGCGTAAACAGTGCGATACGGTGGGCGTTTGTTGTCCGAGAGGATTGGGGGATAATGAATGGGATGCAAAGCGAGCAACGCAAGACTTTGCCATTACGAACAATTACATTTGACATCTTCACGCTATGTCGGCAGTGAACGCATTGAATCCCTCTTGTATTGGGTGGTTAGTAAATTCTATGTTTTTTTCTTTCAGACTATACAGTAATCAAATCAAATCAAATCAAATCAAAATAATTTATTGCAAATCACATTACAGGCATAAGATGGAATATTTTGAATAGGTTTACATGTGACACCCTGCAAGGGCACGGCAATATCAGAGGGCTCTGTTATTATAATAAATATTTTTTTATTTTTTTATTTGTTAATTCTTATCAAATGAGAGGTTTCGGCACATCACATCAGGAAATCGATAGCTTCCAAACGAGTTACGAGGTAATCATAAAAATCTTTTAAAAAATAGTATTCCCGCCATGTTCCCGCATGATAACTTTATTCCGGTGTGTCGGAAAATAACTCGATCCACGCTTAGAGTACGAAACCTACCGGAGAACTCAATGGCGGGCCTAACCCTATGCAGAAAATAGAGGACCAGCGGTCAAAGTAATCGTAGATATGTATTTAAGTGTTGCTATAAATGCATGAAACTTAACTTAGTGAATAATAATTCCACTTTCAAACATCACACTACCGTGAGACTCAATCGTAATTACACAAACGTAACTCACGTATAAAAGTAGAGTGATACTCGACATGGTTCGGACTAGTTCGTAATCCTTCCTCTTGGAGCGCTCGCCCCGGTTTCCATGACTTGACTTCACTATGTCGCGGACATAGCAAAGTAAAGTTATTCAATTGTTGTTGTGTGTTCGTCCTCCAAGAGGAAGGACTACGAACTAGTCCGAAACATGTTGAGCATCACTCGACTTTTATACGTGACTTATCCGTTTGTGTATTTATAATAATAATTCCATTTTAGCGTTTTTTTTTGTGTGATCGTGAAACAGTATTGTCGTTTTACACATGGCGTGCATTACTTGTCATTGACAAGTTGTCAACAGCTTTAGTTTTTTTTTCTTTGGCAATGAAAGCGCATGGCGTCTCCGTTTGGCTTCATGCTCTAAGCACATGAGGCGAGACAGCGTACGGTTATAATCAGATTGTTCCGCCATCTATCCGAAGTCTAATGAAGCGGGCAATTATCCACAAGAGGAGAAAAATCTACTGGCAAAATTAGTAACCATATTAGTACAAAATAAACAAGCTTTTTTAGAATAGCAGTGGTAGCCCAGTAGTTTGAACCAAGGTCTCTCAAGCAGAGGGTCGTGGATTCGAGCCCGGGCTCGCACTTCTGAGTCTTTCGAAATTTATGTGCGAAATTACGTTTAACATTTATCGTTTAATATAAAAAAACGTGAACCTGCGAAGAAATTCAATGGTGTGTGTGAAGTTTCCAATCCGCACTGGGCCCGCGTGGGAACTATAGCCCAAACCCCCTCATTCTGAGGCTGTGCCCAGCAGTCGGACGTACCTATATAGGCTGGAAATGATGATGATGATAATCGAGGGAGTGGGCGAAAATGCGGCTAGTACCTAACCCATCACCATTTTGATTCCCCTTTCCACCTTTAGCCCACAATCATGCTAAACGTGGCCTTTAGTGTTATCTTAGGCTCTGTTTACTCGGTAAGGAGTATAGACGTGATGATATAATTCGTCGAACACGAAGGCAAAACTTTAGTCAGTCTTTTTCAGAAGTAAGACGACGCGCTACCCACCCGCTAAGGCAGAGTTTATTTCACTGCACTGCGTTAAAGTAGAGGATCAGAATAGAATCAACCTTCACCTATCTATGAATCATACTCGTAAGTATATAAAAGCATGTATTGTTAAGTACAGGCGATGTGGCTAGTAACCCCTCCCTGTTTTGATTCCCCCTTTCCACCTATATGCCCACAATCATGCTAAACGTAGAATTTAGGTCTTGTTGCCTTAGGGTCCGTCTACCCCAGGCATAAAAACTGAATGTATGTATTGTCTATCAAAAGTATTTTATATCGAAACTAATACAAAGTAGGTATGTCAAGAATTATAACGCTAGTGGTTTGGAAAAAAAACCCTAGCCAAAATCTAAACTCGACATCCGTCATACCAGTTTTTTGCAAACAACGCTACACCTTCGTAATTGCAATGAAAAATGTCTTATTTTGTTTTGTCTTTATCCCTTACGGGGTAAACAGAGCCAAAGATAACAAGACCTACAGGCCACGTTTAGCAAGATTGTGTGCGTATATGTGGAAAATGGAATCGAACTAGCTGCTGAGACTATCACATGATTTCTAAAATTTTCGTCAATTCCCTCGACAGGCTTTTAATACATACCTATAACATCCATGACTCGGCTACAACCATTCGTATTCATCATGCATATTATGACGCTATCGGGATTAGAACCCGGAACGTCTAGCTCCATAATCAGGGTCACTAACCACTAGGCTATCCGGTGATCAAAAATAACGTATATACACCTTACGGAGTAGACAGAGTCTAAGGTGAAAAGACTTAAAGGCCACGTTTACCTAGTACAATGGCGGGCGGAATCAAAATGTGATATATGTGGGTAAATGTGGGTATGTATGCATGTATGTCACGTGATCAAGTTTTTGTAGGCAGTCTGCTACCGAGTAATAAACGGGTGTGACGTGGTATTTGCTGTTTTCTTCAGTATCTTGAAATATAGGACACAAATAGTGAAGATCTTTGCCCACTCCCTCAATGGGCTTTTACCGTATAGAAATACCACACCATATACCACCATTATGCGTAGTACATAGTTAATGATTAGCTAATTAATGCTACATAATTACATTAATGACGTAGCTTCCCTCTTCCATGATTGACTGAATCGATTCCAATTACCATGTGGTCTAATTATTGGATGGCATGGCATGGCATAATTATCTAAATTATCTATCGTCTATTGATCTGAGAGCACACGGACTACCTGGAAAGCCAGTTACTAGTTTAAAACCCAATTTAGACTTAGAACTGCCATACTGATCTGGGAGCAAAGAAACACCATAGAAAGTACCGGTACTTCTCTTCCCGCGCAGATGCTAAAAGCCCATCGAGGGAATGGGCGAAAGTCTTAGGAATCATGCTGTAGGTGATGCGGCTAGCAACCCATCACTATGTTGATTCTCCTTTCTGCCTGTACAGAATCTCGTTAAGCGTGGCCTTGTGTCTTGTTACCCTAGGGATAAAAACATGATTTATGTATGTATCTATCGTCCTATTACTGCAAATACCGGTTATCTGCAAAAAAGTCATTTCGAGATAATCCAATTTTAATGTTCGTGAGTTTTTTTTTACCAACAATTAACAAACGCGTGTGTGTGATTCCAATTATGTTTTTTCTTTAGTTTATCTCAATATATTCTAGACTCCCTAGTGAAAATTTTAATATTTGGGCATGTTGCTGAGAACAATGCGATTTATATAACGCAGTCGGATTTCCTCGACACTTAACTGGTTTTGGCTTGGAAAATTGGAATGCAATAAAGCATTAAATAACAATACATTGTTTTATCTGTACACGTAAACAAAAATCGTTATATTAACATACACATTACAGTTTCTTCCCTACTATTTTGCTGTTAAATGACTGTTAAGGGACTTTAAGCATTTAGCGTGGCTTAGCTATCTTCGCAACGGAATGAGCTATCGAAAAACGGGTATTACCAGTTTGTAGAGCTTGAAAAGTACATTCTAATGGTGTAACAAAATCATTTTTGACATATCGTCACTTAACTGGTATTTGCAGTAATAGGGCGCTATGTTTGTGTATATGGCTAGTTAATTAATGCCGGTTGAGACCTTAGGTTCATGGGGTCCCAGCGCGCATATGTTAATCAAGGAAATGTCTAAGAGGCTGATCGACTCTAAAAAGCTGAGAGAGCTGGCAGCTTCCTCGCACAGCGAATTAAAATTGCAATACAGCGGGGAAATGCTGCCAGCATCTTTGGCTCAATGCCGCGGTGGAGTATGTTTTTAGATTTATTTTAGTTTTAGTTCAATTAATTTATCATGTAATACATTTATATTTTTCATATATTTTAATGAATAGTGTGTTTAAAATAATAATAATATAGCCCCTTTTATTCCATTTCGCTACAATTTCAGTACGTTGTGTAGTATTTTTTTCTTTTATATATAAATTATCGCGTAATTCGGCGTGCCTCACGGCATAGGCCACCTCCATTTATTGCAGGGTTTGGGCTATAGTTCCCACGCGGGCCCAGTGCGGATTGGGAACTTCACACACACCATTGAATTGCTTCGCAGGTGTGCGCAGTTTTCCTTCACCGAAAAGCTCATGGCAAATTTCAAATGTAATTTCGAACATAAATTCCGAAAAACTCAGAGGTCAAACCCAGGATTCGGACCCACGACGCTCTGCTTGAGAGACCACAGGTCAAACCACTAGGCCTAAAAAGTTCGCCTTTGTGCATATATTAATGTTATTTTATTTTTTTGTGAATTGTATCTGTTTCTTTTATATTTGTACAATAAAGCATTTACTTACTTACTTACTAGGCTACCACGGCTTTATTAATACTGCTTAATTACATCCATGACGTAGCTTCACTGGCACTGCATCCACGATTGATTGAATCGATTCCAATTACCTTGTGGTCTATAATTAGTGGACGGTATTACATATCTAAAGGTGTCCAGTACACGGGTGGTGGTGCTCGCTTACCACCAGGTGACCCACTTGCTCGTTTGCCTTCCTTGTCGTATAAAATTTTGTCTTGCTGTCTCACTTGAATCTGTCGTGTGAGGGAGACAGCTGGACAAACTCGAATGGCAGAGAGCTCATGGACTGTAACGTCTGCTGGTCTGAGAGCACACGGAGTACCAGTAAAGCCTGTTACTAGTTTAAAGCCCCGTTTAGACTTAGAAGAAACATCCTGCAAGTTGCTTTACATTGCCAGGCCGTGATGCGAACGGGTTAGAAGTCTTCGACCCAGCGCCGCAATGTAATGCGACTTGCAGATTTTTGTTGCAATTCTAAAATGTGTTTAGTTATTCAATGACGTTGCGTTTAGGAAGCTTTCATCTTCTGTTTCCAATATGGCCTCATCGATCGATGCGATTTAGCCAATGTCAAAGTAGTATTCAAAAATCTTGTGACAAAAACGTCGGCAACGTTGTACGGTAGAACACGGTCAAAAGACCCCCCTGTCGCTCGGCTATTATCCAACAGATAATGATGTACCTCAGAATCTGCCAGGAAATTATTAACCGATGCCCAGGGTGCACCGACCAAGTACTGCTCTTCCCCACGGACGGATCCAAAAACGTGCGCTCTTGACCACACGCGGGGGTAACCCGACTCGCACCCTATTAGGAAGCTTTGCAAGCGGGAATTATAAAAACGTAGGTAAAGTGTGGGTAGAAAAATGTACCTAGCCAACCAAATAAATTTTAGAATGGCATGGATATTATCGCGAAACATCAATATCGCAATATCAATATCGCAGAGAATGCGGTTGTTTTGATATTCAAGATTCTATATTGACATACCAGTATCTCAATATAATAAATAATAATGTTGTCTCAATAAATAATAATGTTGACAACAAGGAACTTTAGTTTTAGGTAGAGTAGAGACGATCTTCACATAGTAACGCCAGAAAAAATGTTAGTTAAACGCCAGTTAAAATAACAATATGTTTAATTTATCTCACAAAAGGCAGCATCTAACTGTTTAAAATCTACTCAACTGAATTTGAATTTCTATTGTTATAAAACCACAGAATAAACAAAACAAACATTCGGTGGAATAAAAAATGAACCCACCTCACGAAAAAGTCAAAGAGTAAAATAAATCTGGCAACATTTAATCCACATTCAGAAATCGAACGTGTTTTTTCAATTCTAAAAAGGAACACAAACGGTTTTCCCTCGCGACCCGGCACGCGCTTTGCATTTGTAGATATGGCAACCCAATCTGTGTTGCTATAAAAAAATATTGTTCTCATGCTTTTTAAGATTCCGTATCCAATTGCTAAGATTCCACTGGCATTCCGTCTGTCACAGTGGGGCTGTACATACCTATATATTTTATACCATTATAGAGATACAAATTTTTCACCGGTTCTATATTACTATGAGTTATGACACTTCGAACCGGGGACCTCTAGCTTGTATAGTTTTATGGGTAACAACTAAGCTATTCAGAAATCGTTAAATCTTCTACTTTCCATCAAATCTATCATCTGTTTCTTAAAATAAAAATGCGTTGAAGGTATGGTTATGGAAAATCTTATGTTCCTTCCATAATAAGCACAGATATAAGGCTGTCAAAGTACTAAATCAGTTTATTACCCTCCAAAATGGGAATAAAATGTAACATTGTCTTGTAAACAATACCTACGAGTCTGTAAGGGACATTGAGTAATGTTCCCACGTTACCCAAACGCTGGAAAGATTAATAGCCTTTAATATAATACGACTTTGCCATCAATAATACGTCAATAGATGGTCTTTAAACTTCAAAATGTTCAGTCGTCAGTATTTAAAGGTGTTCTTAATTTAAAATGGTTATAAAACTAAATAGTGTGTGTAAATTTGAAATGAGCGCATGCAGCCAGTGTTGACTAATGGGTGGAGTTCAAAAAGTTGGACATTTTTACTCCGGTAGTTAAAAATAGTCAGCAAAAATCCGTTTTACAACAGTCGCGTCTGACTATGGAGTAGCAAGGAAATGTATAAGAAATTTATTAAAAACGTTCACCACAGGCTCTGAAAAACAACCTGAATAACTATTGCAAAATTTAAAGTGGTAAAAAAATGGAATACATTACAATCTTTTTTCGCAAGTTTATACAACTTTTATTTCATTTGCTTGATATTATTTTTTAAATCCCTGCGTGGTTAAACTCAAAATTCAGTTTTTTATCAAAGATTTTCTCCATTGCAGTTTTTCCACGATTTTTTGAATAAATCGGCATTCGCATCGGCTTTATAATCCGATGGACAGGTGGACGCAAAAGCCTACGGTTTACGTAGAATCACGGATCAAGTCGCATTTTAGCCAAATACTAGGTACCTAACTACATTTTCAACCGTCATATTTATAGTCGATTAAAAATAAAAAGTAAATACAATATACCTATAAACTATATACTTTAGAGAGAACCAACTGGGGTCCCACCAATAAATATCGTACCTACCTTCATAATTATGAATCCACGAAAACGGAACTTATACTCCGAAATTCGATATTCGAAATGTGTTTCGTAATATTCGCTAACACTATAATAACAACAGCCATTAATAGGAGAGAAAGTGTAATGAATACGAACTTTGAATTTCGAATTTAAAAGTAGCACAGGCGTCAGCGCTTGAATTTTTTAAATTATCCATGGGTTCGCTACGAACAGCGCAGCGTAAGTTAAATAAATCCTTGTAAAAATGTAAGACAAGCTTAGTATAAACTTGTAGGGAGACTGGCGTAATTTTGCATTGCAGTACCTTATAATTTAAAATCAGGGCCTTACCCTGACGTCTTAGAGCGATTCAATTCCGACTCAGTTCAGGTAGCTGTCATTTTTAGTATGGATCTGACAGCTAGCGAACTTAAACTCAATCGGTACTGAACCGCATTAAGACGTCATGGTAAAGCCCCAGAGCCTGTTAAAACAAATGACGTCCCACAAGCCTCGCGGATTTGAGCGTTCCATAACCAACAACATTGGAATTCCGCACGTATCCCACGTTTGTATGCGTATCTAAAGTATACCCCTGGCAATTGGCAGGCAGACACGATAAGGTGCCAGTTGCCAGTACCTTTGAATGGCGCGCAGTTGTCATATTGTCCCACAAATTGTGTAACTGTTCAAATGGCAAAGCAGTCGAAAAATTGATGTGCTGCGTGAACTGTCGCACATTGAGTGTGTTACATGAACTGTTGCACGAACTGTTGCATGAACTGTTGCACATCTTATTGGGCTATCCGTTGCCGACACTGTGACATAAATTGACACTCCACTGGGTTTTGCACTAAATGTATTATTATTATTTATACGGTACTGAAGCAGAAAATTTGAACAATGATAACCTCAATGCGTTTATAATATTAGCAAAGTAAACACAACTCGTTTTTTTATCGTGTCTAATAGAAACACCGAAGAAGCTTCAACAATATTTGGCTTAGCAGAACTCTATTATTTTCAATAAAAAGGGAATGAAAACTTTAATATTGCGTTAATCTTAAAGCTGAGCGCGTTTAACGCAGTGCAACGCAATTAGGTGCCTACCGTCCTTACAAACAATTTTAAAAGCCCTTGGAAGACCTGTCTGAGCAACTGATTGTCTACAAATTGCTCTATGAACTTAATTATTTCCGTATCCGTTATGCTCCATATGATAAGATTAGCATGTAAGTCTTGAAACGGATTCAGTAAAGTGGTTGTGTGAATAATTCATGTAATCGTAAATTCATAACGTCTCCCACCGACGTGACAACGGTTGCTTGAAAAGCTACTGACGTTACAAAATGTTGGTGTATATTTAAGATAATAATTTGTAATTTTTTACGTTTTGAATTATTTTTTCATCTATTATTTTTCATTTTGGTTTCCAATACTTAGTATCTGTTAACGTTTCAATTATGTCCTTTGAGATTTTTGTAAGTTTTTTTTTTCAGTATTATTTCCAAGACATTTGCGTAACTTATAGAAATTACTTATTTTTTATTTATTTACTCCTCTTTACTTTGATTTAGGACTTCAAAGACTTACAAATTCCCATTGTCTCTAGAACATTTTCCGGGCAAAGAATATCACACATGTGTTTAAAAATTCAAACACCCAGTTAACCCTTCAGCCAGATTACATTTTTACTTCTTGGATATCATAAAGAAAATATTGTTCCTACCTACAAGTATTACGCTGCTTCAAATACCTACTCTAAAATGTCTGTCAGCTCTCAAACCATTCCTCCCTATTGTTTTTGCATAAGTTTGTTGGAACGTAACAAAAATGTAATACGAATTTATTCGTGTGTTGTACGTGTATACCTCCCTCCCCCTTCCCTTCGAGAAGAGGGAGGAAACTTTAAATGCAAAGACAAGCCCGAGGCCACTTTCATTGTACTTTAGAATTGTACTTAAGAGTAACGTGTCGCCAGTCCACTTAATATCTATTCTAACCCACCAAAATTTATCGCAGCACCGAAATTCATCCGAACACATTAAACTCTGCCTTTATTTCTCCATGTTTATTTATTGGTTGCGGGCACGCGAACCTTTACGAAACTCGCCAAATAAATCACGTGAAGTAAAATAGCCATCATACAATTTTTATCCGACTGGACCTTTATTCGAACTGACACAAAAGGATAAAGTTGGGCGTAATGTTTCTTTGTGTTTTATTGTAGAAGGATAACATCTGGCCAATATCGCACTATTGTGTATGTGTGCTTTGTCGATACCGTTGACTCGGTTTGCAAGAGAAAACCATGGCGGTTGGGTGGAAATGCTTTTTAGCCAAACATTCTTGCCTTAACAATTTATCCAAATTGAATACATATCTTGGCAAATAGCTTCATAATTGTCTCCAAGGATCTACTCCCTTCCTCGAAATTCGAAGTGGGTATTACCATCTACCTCTTTTGTTGAGGACTAACACTTTTAAAGCTGTATATTTTGTCTCATAAAATTGAAGTGCCGAATGTACAGTTTCACATAATTTTCCATAAAGTGCTTTATTTCTGAAACAGTAAGTATTTTTTTGCACCTATTTATAGTAAACTAACATAACCTTACCATGACATGATGATGATGGCATGTAATTAAGTTATGACATAAAACTAACGAATGTTAGGAGCAAAGAAAATTATAGGACACAAACGGACCCTTTTATGACGCTGTGACTTTTTAAGAGGTAAATTTTGCTTAGGTAAGTACAAAATAATTGTAGGAGCCTTCTGTGTTTTAGCAAACAAGAAATTTACCTAAGAGCTAAAGACCTTTTAGTTCTTTCAGCGATGATAAAAGGAAAAAGCGGCTGTGAATTAGCCCTAAAACGGAGGGTCGGAATGCCGCAACCTGCGTCGGTGTTTAGGCTTTGTGTTATTTTTCCTGGGCCTAAAATAGACACTTTTTCATAGGTGTGTATATCATCCGACGCAATATCAGTGTTGGATGCGGAATAATGTGCCTGTTTTCAAATTGTATGACCGATATTTGACATGGGATCCGATACCACCACGTTATTCGCAAGCAGCAGTGCTCTGTTGTGTTCCGGCATGGATCGAAAGACAATGGGTGAAATGATTGGCACATGAGGTAGGTATTCCATCTTACCATCTTCTATAATACCTACTCTCTTTCTGGTCTTTCGATATAGCCAAGCGAATTTAGCTCGCTGAAGTGGGAATGGGCTGGCCATGATAGCACGGAGAAGAGATAGTCGTTGGGGCCGAAAGGTTCTCGAGTGGAGACCGCTGATCGGCAAGCGCAGCGTAGGACGTCCACCAGCGAGGTGGTTAAAGTCGCGGGTTCAAGGTGGATGCAAACTTCCAACCGAGGCAACTGGAGGCCTATGTCCAATAGTGGACGTCCGATGGCTGATATGATGATGATGATGATGATGATGATGATGATGATGATGATTATGATCTTCTGTAATGATTGGTCATGGAAATGGACACCTCACTTGTTCACTTGATCATTTGCTCATTACATACATCTGTACTTATCACGTGTTTATCCCTTACGGCGTAGACAGGGACGTTACGTTTAGCGTTTCACTAGCTCATTAGCAATAAAAAAAATATCACGGTGTCCGCAAAAATGGACAGTCGTTTTCACCCTTTTCACCCAAACGTTCGGATTATTTTTAGTGCAATCCTTATTCTATTCTATTCTCCCTTAATGGCGGCCGTAAGGCTTGGGTCAATGTCAGTTTAAATGACAGGTGTTCGGTTGATTCTGTCCACGTCAACGAGTGAGCAGCAGCAAGGAAATAATTTTGCAACTAAACCCCTTTTCGGCTGAGTGCTGATGTGGAGTCACCCTAGGACAAACACAAAAAGTGCAATCCTTTCCAAAGAGGTTGCTAATTAAGTGTCAAAGTTTTCGGGTTAAAGTTAACATTGTCCGAACGAAGTGTCGTCGGTAAAAGACAAACTGATGGTTTGTGACCCTCAAACATGGATGGTGTGTGACACAGAACAACACTGGGAAACAAAGCTTTCAAAATAAAGTTTACGGCGACAAAACAACTCGGTATTCTGCTCGATTTCTTCGCCTTGAAATTTTCTTTTAAAGACGCGGATGCGTGTTTCTGAGTGGAGTTTCATTAGGTATTTATTGCAAGTTTAAAAGAAAACTTTCTTCCATGCTCGTCTGGGAATAAAGAAAAAACATAGAATTTACCAGTTGCTTCTCTTCCCGCGCAGATGGTAAAAGCCCATCGAGGGAAAGGGCGAAAGTCTTAGGAATCATGTTATAGGCGATGCGGCTAGCAACCCATCACTATTTTGATTTCCCTTTTCCACCTATACGCCCTTAATAATGCTAAACGTGGCCTTAAGGTTTTGTTACTTTAGGCTCTGTCTACCTCGTAAGGGATAAAGCCGTGATATATGTATGTATGTATGTATTAAAAGAAAAAGATTTTGATGCTGGAAAGCCTTACGATTGACCATGATTACGCCTGCAGCATTGTCATTGTGTACTATGATAAGGTATAAGTATAGGGTAAGAATATTGGCCCAAGAATAAAATTTGTCGATTGTTTGTTTGCTTAAGAAATATCCATTCATTGTGGATTTTGAATTTTTACTTAGGGCCTGTATCACCACTCTCTGTTAAGTTCCAGTTATCTTAAGTGTCAGTTATCTATGATGATGTCTCTGTCTGTTTCGTAGTAATAAATAGAGACGGAATCATAGATAACTCACACTTTAGATAACCGGAACTTTACAGAGAGTGGTGAAACTGGCCCTTAATCTAACAGAGAAACATATCAAAATGACTAGAAGTCAGTAACGTGAAAAACGAAGATTTCTGAACTACGTTACGAAAATAAAAGGACTGTATATTTTAATCTATTCATACACACATAAATCACGTCTTTATTTATACCTTACAGGGTAGACACTTGACTGACAATCTATAAGATAAAATAAGTACCTACTAACTACCTACCTACCCTTGTGTCTAATGAAAAAATACAGTGAAAATATTATTGTGTTATTGATATTATTAGCACAACATTGTTATCTTTAATGACAATAACATTACAACCAATTACGGCCTACGGGTATATTTCATGCTTTCCTTATTACGAAAATACGATATAATTAATACTTGTGACGTTGCGCTGTGGCGAATAACACATAGAAATAGGAAAATAATTGGACCCATAGAGACCCACCTATGAATAGATTGTATAGGCCCACATCCCTTTGCCGTTTCCGTATGGGATGAACAAAAGCAAAAAGAGTAATAGACTAATAAACTTGTTTTTAAATGTTGACAGTAGCAAGAGTTAAAATAAATAAAGCACATAGTATGTAAAAAATATAGACTTGCTTAGTACCTTACTTATGTTACCCAAAACGCAAAATTTTTAATTCACTCCACATTGGATTTTACAAAAAAGTTGCAAGAAAAACTCGATAGCTATAACATTATGTAGCAAGCACCCCATTCACCATCCTGTCTAAGTAGGAGCGCGGTCGGAGCGACGTTGGTCCTAATGACAAACTGATGGACCCAATCTACGGCCACGATAACTGACGGATTGAATCAGGGTTTCCTGCTAATTGAGGTTTCGAACAGGTTTCGCAAAAACATTTTATGTAGTCGTTATAGTTAAGAAGCAACCCTTTTTTTACGAAAAAACTTTAATAAGAAACCTGAATATGAAACTAAGGTCATAAAGTAAATAGGTGACAATAGGCCACGTGCAAAGACTACTCGGGTAAAATTGTGAGTACCCAGTGAAACCCCTGCTGTATTATTTACTAGCTGTTACCCGCGACTCCGTCTGCGCAAAATTCCCTTATCGCTATCCCGCAGGAACTATGCAATGCGGGATAAAAGAGCCTATAACCTGGCCGAGAATTTTCTTGACAGATTAGTAAAGTACCCTGTACCGCACGGGCGAGGACTCATTCAAGCGGTCTTTCTATAGTGAGCTAATTTTAACCTCCCATCTACACTTATACTTTTGGAGATCAAGATGTCAAATAAATGCCTAACATCAATAAAGACTTGCCTAACAGGGTAATTGAGAAGGCGAGCCCCGAAGTTTCAGAACTTGGTCCCACGCACATTGTCTAAACAATTAGGTTCTCATAACTCAAACTAACTTTTGGGCCACGGTTTAACGGCCAGTTAATCAATCAGCCGGTATCGACGACCGGGGTAGACTTAATACAAGTATGTCTAATCTGCGATATAATATTAGACACTTCAAGACGAAGGCGTCGAACCAAAAACTGACATTATCTGCTGAAAGTGCTCAGCTTAGGGCCTGGTTTGATGTCGTCTCTGTCCATTTCGCAGTAATAAATAGAGAGGGAATCATAGATAATTGACACTATGATAGCCGGAACTTTACAGAGTGGTGAGACAGGCCCTTAGTGTAATGTAACCTACCTACAATTTTAGAAGAAACATATGTCTAGATTGCGTTCACGATGACGTCTGAATTAAGTACTACACGAGTGTCGTTGTTGTTGCCATGCTGGTCTGGGAGTAAAGAAAAAACATGGAATGTACCAGTTGCTTCTCTTCCCGCGCAGATGGTAAAAGCCCATCGAGGGAATGGGCAAAAATCTTAGGAATCATGTTAGTAATCCATCACTATTTTGATTCCCCTTTCCACCTTTACGCCCACAATCATGCTTAAGGTGGCCAGTGGCAGGCTCTGTCTACACCGTAAGGGATAAAGTAATGATTATGTATGTATGTATACATTGTTTTCAAGTCAACGCGTGAGTTGCAAGGCCTACGTCAAAACACCTGTGACTCTGTACGTATGACGTCTCGTAGTGAACGGGTCGAGTTTTATTTTTCGTCCAAGCGCAGCGAGTCACTTCACAGCCGAGATTCTTTTGGAGAATCGCCAACCCTGTCTACATAAGCCTTAACGGGGTTCAATTAAACTCGATCTTCTCCGTTCGGTTTAATTTCGTGACGTGTCATGAAATCACAGTTCGCGAAATGAATAATTGCTAAGACATCAAAGTTCGTGATTTCAAGATCTTCGTGGAATTGCGATTTGCGAATTGCAAAATGGAACTTTATTTGTAACGGTTAAATAACAGCTAAAACGAAAACCTTAATCTAGTTCTCGAGCCTCGTGAAATTTATGATGATGCCATTATTTTCAGGATCAATTATGTAAGTGAAGTAACTCTATCTTTTAACGAGAAAAGATCGCTTTTAGCGGTTTCAATTGGAGGCTAAATGCTTCGTAGAAATATTCAAGTCTAACAAAATAAGGCTGTCGATTGGAGGTCACGAACGATAGAATAAACGAGAGCTGTAAACAAAAAGAAATTGCTATTCCCTTTTGTTTACTTGGCTACCTAACTACTTGGCTTTCACAACTCCATTGGTTGCCTAATATTGAACAATTAAGTACTAGATGCAGGTGTAAGTTTTCGGTCACGTAACATTAAATTCAAATTAAAATTGCATTAATTATTATAGCACCACACCACGAATAAACAATTTTATGCTATAAATGCCTTACGTCATTTTAGAAAAGAGCTGTACCTATCTTCAAACTGCTGGAGCGATTTTTACTAAACATGGCTAAGAACCACCGCTAGGAACTGGCTTTCCAATGAACAATGCCGCATCCAAAGCGGTCCACACACACACACACACACATCGACATCAAACTTAGAATAGAACTTCACTCTTTTTGCGTTACGAGTTAAAAATAAAAATACGTCATGAACGTTTGCGTTCAAATGTCAAATACTATGAGAACAGTTAGTTGCCGTTTCGATCCGCAAGTAGCGCTGCGGCGTGTTTTTTGTGTGAAAACTTACACCGGAGGGTCAGAGCGCTTAGTGTAACATGAAAATGAACTATGAATTATTTTCATAACTAACAATTTTAGTGCGTGGAACACCCTTTTAGGCTTAAGAAAGCCTGTGACAGGGGGTACCGCTCCTCCCTTGCATAAAATTAGGCAGGCTGTTGTTAAAAATCTAACACTAGTGTAATTTTAGAGTCCAAAAAATTCTGTGTTAAATAAAAATACAAAAAGGTAGGTAATCTTAATTAGAACATGCCCAATATAGTGTACCTACATTGCCAAATTAAGGGTACCTATATAAAAAAAAATCCTTACACTTTTTATTCCAAATTAGGTAAATTATAATCCTTTTTCACCCTTTTCCTTACGACCTCTGAATGTATTACATATTTACTTAAATGATTAATTTTGCGCTCTTCATACTTTTACCCTGTGTAATTTAATGTCCAACGGTCAAAGACGCCGGGTACCAGCACATTATAATACAGGAATCGTATTAGGTGCACGTTGGGGTACATCAGTGGGGTACATTAAAACGTAGGTACCTTTGGCACGTGTAATAGCAAATGTACAAAGGGAAAGGTCCCGGCCTTCCAGATTAGTCGTGCTTTGTCTTATTCAAGCCTTGCATTGTTCCACAGATGAGATATTTTGCGAATTCCCACCCGGTTCCTTTTGGCCGGAGTTTCTTGGAATGTACGAGGGGTTGGCAATGTAAAGAGGCTGTTTAACTGGCCAAAGAGGATATTTGGGATAAACTACTTATGAGATTTCGTGAGGACCAAAAAGTTACACACCTATAAAGTTGCGGCAGTAGGTAGTTAAAATTATTACTATTTTTTTCCATTGTGACACGAAAATTAGTCATAGGTACATTAAATTTGTATGGATAACTTTCGTGTCACAATGGAAAAAGTTAGTGGTAATTTTAACTGCCTACGTACTAACGCAACTTTAACGGTGTGTAACTTTTTGGTCCTCATCCATTTATGGGGTTGTCATTTCGATCACAAAGAAGGAATGATAAGAAGTATCTAAATTCTCTGAGTAAGTAAACGAGTTCGGAAAGCTGTCTCTGTGTCACATTAATATAACAGATGTTAACCAAACCGTCAATCGAGAAGTTGGTTTCGACAACGCAGAAAATGGCAAAATAAATCTAAATATTTTTAATTAATTCTTACGTTTAGCATTAAGTGGGTAGATTAGAAGTAGATTAGGTTAAGCGGTAAATACGATTGTCTTGATTTGATTCGCGAACGGAGAGTTTAAATTCTCAACCATCTTAATTTAAGTACACAATCTGTGTCGTTAGATGCTCGTTTAATTAACTTTAGAAGCACGTTCTTCCCAACGTGTTTATGGAAAGTTTTAAAACCGACCGGGCTCGACGAGCCCAGCTGAATAACAGATTAGATATATTAAAACTTATCACCCAAACGCTGGCAACAAAAATACACCATCTGTGAAAATTTTAACTGTCTAGCTATCACGGCTCATGAGATACAGTCTGGTGACAGATGGACGGACGGACAGCGAAGTCTTAGGTAGTAGGATCCCGTTTTGACCTTTTGGGTGCGAAATCCTTAAAAAACTTGGTTGATAAGTACAAGCGGAACTCCGGAATACCTTTTTTTAATATTTCCTAACATTTTTGAGGCAAGTACCGTACCTGATACTTAACCTTACTTAAATAATAAGAAACTTTTATATTGTACCTAGTTGTAGGTACCGGTTGTTTTCAATGCAGAGCCATTTTGACATTCAAGACTCAAGAACTATCATTTTTTTGTATTCATCATCTGCCCCGACCGAACCAGGGACCTAAGGCTTGTTAATCACTTAATTAGGTTCTCTAACCAAACTACTAAGTAATCCGGTTGACCATTTACAAGCCCGTGTTCGAGTCGCAAAGGATCAAACAGTGTTGTGTACAAATTTTCTGCAGCTTAAATTATATACAAGTTCAAGAATGATGCTGTAAAGGTTCCTTTCTTCCTTTTTACTTCGATAAGGAACCCTAAAATCCGCTGAAAAATATTTTTTGCACTAAATAATAGAAAAACCAGCGAATAAAAAACCCGCGTGGAATTACACAACAAACAAAATTGTTTGCCAACTTAACGAAGCCAATCCGTGTCCATGCTTTTATTTTTTAATCCCGCATAAAAAGTTAATGGCCACAGAGCGACCAATCAACCGTTAATTATGATGGATAGTCGGATCCATCGAGTAATTGAGTTTCCACCCCTGTATCTTTCGTGGTAGTGACACGACTGAATTTTTTATTAGCATTGAGGCCACAATGTAGGTAGGTATAGTTTTACACGCGAAAGCTCGCAATCGCATTCACCATCCCTTTCAACCCTTTTTCTGAACCGTTTGACAGAAAGAAATGGTGAATCGCAAGATTGTTAGTACCTACGTTATGCATGCATCATTGAGCCCTCAGTAAGCAGAGACCCGTAGAGGTCTCTATTCAGACAGATGACATAGCGAATGGGGACCGATGTCCGAAGGAAACTAGTGCCAGTAGGAAGTTGTATTTATGTTTTCGTGCATCTCCGATAGCGCGACACAGTACACAGATGACGTCACCAATGCTAACTATTCGTCTGTGTCCCTAATAATTGGCTTAGGTACTACTTACAAATAAACATTAAAGTAAGAGTATGTTTTGTCATTTTACCGAACACGTATCAACTTAAGCGAACCAATGTCAAAATTAAATCGTAACCCGGGGTGACTTTAAAAAGTTGTTGTAACTAAACTATAATGACGAAATCATACATTTTTTTTAGCGTTTATTGCTTCCAATCGATGCCTTCATTGATCGACTTTGCGTCTTTATGCCAAATGTTCACCGCTTATAATATCGATTATATTATAGCAAGTTGAAAACGACCAAAGTAGCCCCAAAATTATCAGTCACTCCACCCCGGTTATCAGTACTTAAAGTTTTCGTGTAATTTAATCGAGTAAACACAAGCTAAATAAAATATCTACCGTGAATCAGATTTACATGAGCAGCGCCAGCCCTAGGTAGCCATTGAACGGCTAGCACGGGTGCCTGTACTATACTGTAGTTTGGGACTGGAAAAACTTATTTTGTGTTAAACACTATTGAAACCAGTTTTTATAATAACATACATCCGTTTTTCCTATTAGGTACTGTTTATAACAAATGTCTTTAAAAATACTAGTTATTGTCTTTCAATATAGTTACCTATCATTTATTTACTTTTCATCATCACTATGACTATCACTACATACCTATATGAAACAGTCGATTTCCGCTGTCTGTCTGTCTCTATGTATGTAGGTATAGTGACATTTAAAACTACGCAACGGATTTTAATTCAGTTTTTTTTAGTAGGTATAGTGATTCAAGAGGAAGGTTTATATGTATAATTTCTACACAAACGAACTCGCGGACAGAAGCTAGTTTTATAATTACCAGTACGTTGACGTTTTACTTGTCATTCAATTTTGACAAACGCCTCTAAAGTTGCTTTTGCGAGATGGCGCTACTGTCGTGCATGGTGAAAATAATGATAAATTTAAGCGCTCGTGTAGTGTAGCACCGTTTAATTAGAACAAAAATAGAAACAACATAAACTATGACTACATTATAAAATGAACTTAATTAACTAAACTAAAACTAACTCTACAAACTTTTATTTACAAACAACAAGTATTTTTTTTTTAAATCTATATAGTGTTTCGTTACTCGTAACAACTTCTGTTCTGGATTAAATATTCAGATACCTTCATGAAATAAATAGAGCGTAGGTTTAATCATGTTTTATTTTGTTATGTTGGCTAAGTTGTTTAGGGGTTAACATTTTTTTCATACCAAATGGAAAAAGTTAGCCATAGATAAACACGCACGATTCTGTGTTCGTGAATAGGAACCATTTTAAAAGTTTCAAAGTGTTGTCTTTGGTGTTTAAAAAGTAAAAGTTGTCTATGCCTTCGTCACATGACCCTGTTATTTTGTCCCCGTGATCAAGTTGAGAAAATTCAAAAATAATTACGCGCAATGGCCAAAGTGGAAATTGACGTTGACATGCATGATAATTCTCTCGAAAACAGGTAAAGTGCAGTTTGTGGATAAAATTCGTGGTCTATTATGAAGTGCATTACATAATTATCATGGTAAAAATAATGTTAGCGAAGGTCACCGTACACTCGTCTTTTGGCAAGCGACGCAATCTTCGTTGAGTGTCTTCACTAAATAAGTGATTGTTATTTTATTTACTGTATTTTCTTTGCAGTGGAGACGGAGAACTAATGGGAATGGTGGACGAAGGAACGTTTGGTAAGTGGAAACCAGTAACCTTTGACGTTTTACATTGTTGGTTATACTTTGTTTGTTTACCTATCGTTATTACAATTCAATTATCAGCTAAGTACAAGTAATTTGTGAGAGGTATTATTGAATTAAGTATAAATTTAATTATGTTTAATTTCAGGGAGTTCTGAGGATCGGTCACAATTAGTGTCACACTCTTTATTTGGGTCCAACTCGGACGTAAACACCACGACTTATAACTTCAGAGATCTATGTAAGTTAGGTTTTTCGAAATTAATTGCGTTCGAGTGATATATTATAAAGATACTCATCTTAAACTGCTTTAGAGTTTTAGTCTGAATGTACAAACCGTTTACATATCGAGCTCTCCTTACGTCTAATAACACAATAACTTTCACCCCTCTGTGCTGGTAGTTTTTAGGTACTACTTTTATATAAATGTCTTAAATTGCCTTGTATTTTTGTCTATCTAGGAACATTGTGTACATACGTAGTTTAGTGCAACCTAGTTTCTTTATTGTTCAAATATTATGATTAAGATTAAGATTGTTCAGTTGCTGGTGTAAAAAATTACAAGACAGATTGGCCCTATGCTTGACATACATAGCTTAGATCAAGTCGGCAATAGGCGGGCCACGGTCCGGATGCGAACCGCGAAAGGTTGAACCTCAGACCATAAAGAAGTAGGCTCTTGTAATAATAGCTCCTTTATTTTGTATGTCATGACACATATTATAAATTGTATTAAAGTATTTATTAGGCACATATTCATATTAGGAAATTGTATTTTGCAGCTGGTGGTGTTACATACAAGTTGGTCCACATGACATCAGAGGAATCTTCAAATAACATGTCAGCTCACTCTCCATCACATGGTAAGATTGCTTTATTGTACAGTCCCTCTGTGTCTTCAAGTAGGCATCAAACCCATAAGAGTAAGTGGTCCGTATGGGTCTGTAAGGTGTGTGCTGGGGGTTTGCAACAACACAGTTAACCTTAAACATATTAACTTAAGTTTTTTTTTTAACAATAGGCTTTATTCTCTTCTATAAGCTTAGACAGCAGTCCATGGACTTTTGGAAATTCTAGAAATGGTCTATGACTTCAGAAGTTTAAGAAACACTGACAAAGTTTAGCGTAATACTAAAACGATGTATGTGCCAGTGTGACAGTTTGTCATAATTTTAAAGCAAGTAATGTTCAAGCAGTTTCTCTTTAGAGATTTAAATTTTTAGTGCTTCCAGATGGGGGGGAGTTCTACGTGATTAGCAACCCAGGTGACGTTTTTGGCACGACAACAACTCAAAAGAAGGCTGCACGAAAGGACCCCTTGCAGACCAAGGCCGTGACTGCTAAAAAAGTAAGTTAAATAATGATAAAATGGAAATCACTTTATGGGATTTATCAATTTTCAGATCATAACATACAATAACACTTAATATGCAGTATACCCAACCCATATCCACATCACACCAATAAACATTAATATACTAAAATAAAGTATATCTTGCTAATCTGTCGTGATTTCAGAGAGATGACAAGAGGCGTGCAACACACAATGAGGTCGAGAGGCGGCGTAGAGACAAAATCAACACCTGGATCACGAAACTGGCAGCTCTGGTGCCTAACTCGGGACTCCCTGATACGGCCAGCAAGGGGGGGATACTGGCTAAGGCCTGTGACCACATCACTGAGCTTACGGAAAAACAGAAGAGGTATGTCTTGAGATAAATTATTTTAGCGACTCAAGCATTCAAATTCAACATTTTATTAATCTATTTTACGGAGTTTTGTCGACAGACAATAATGCCGTTCTGTTATCTTAGAATAGAAAAACATTAACATTATAAGGACTTTGGCCACGGAAAATATAGAAGCTCACTGAAGACATACTATCTTAATGCCTTTTTCCTTGAGACTATTGAAAAACTCTTCAATTATAGTATTATGTAGTGACTGTTGACTTTTCCAAATCGTAGGCTAAGCAGTATTTACTTCACTGCATAAGTTGATGTTTGTGATAATTATTTTAATTAAGTTTTCTTTTCAGATTGGAGAAACTAGAAGTAGACAATGATAAGCTAGTTCTAGAAATACTGAGGCTTAATCAAGAACTAACCGAGTTGAGAAAGGAAAATTCCACCATGCGTAACCAGCTAGCAGACAACTGTGTAGTAGTATCACCCCGGCCAAAAGGCCAGAAGTCTTAGCTGATACCAAAACCTAGGCAGGTAAAGAATTGAATTGTGTGGTGACTACGTAACAAACTCATGGTGCTGAGTGTTAGAAGTGATTAAACTTAATTGATAAAGCCAATCTCTTACAACTGGCCCTTCGAACGTTACGCGCCACATGGAGAACAATCTAACAGGTGGTTCCCCCGAAGTGATCAGATGTTTCTTCAACCTGATTGGTCGGAAAGATGATCACATTGGCCTGATTAGTCGTTTTGTGCAGTTTCCCAAACGCGCAATGAATGATGGGCCTATGATTCGGCTTTGAAAGGTATGTTCACATGAATGTTAATGTTACAATAAGATATCAAGAACCAAATATGAAGTGTTTCTGTAAATATTAGTTAACAAGCACTGACTGCCAGATATTCTAAAGAATTGAATATTATGTATGACCGATTTACTGATGCTGCGCGTCAGATAAATCCAATTATGCTTTATCTTAGAAGCTCCTTTTTATCTTGAAACTACTGTTTTTTTCTAGGCCGACGCGGAATTTCTTGTTATATCTGTTTCATCGGATTACACAGTGAAGTAGCTATACATGATAGACTAGCCCAATTATACATTAACAATGTAAAAGATATGTGTATGCGTGAAAATTATAGTTGACTATAATAGTGTTAGTAGCAATTGTGGCTGCTACATCGACAATGACAACCAGGTGCAGTCAATGCACAGTCTAGAATAGGCAACCTATTAATGCAGGACCTGAAATTCCATGAATCCATAATTATAAGAATTGAATAAGGAACACACATTATTGGGTTGTCCATTCCAGTCGTACCTTGATTGCACTCAGATACTCATAATGTTTAATATTAAAAGTACTAGTGTACTGACATTTATGACTGTAACAAATCAAACTCTTCATATTATGTACAAAAGTATATTCATCTTTTGGGATATTGCAGCAGTGCAACTAGTGAGGTTTTATTTTATGTAAATTCCGTGTTGTTTGTCGGTTTAGTAACAGGTTGTAAATGTTGATGATGTAGATTTTTTTTTAATGAATTTACCAAGTATGTATTTTCAAAGCCACTTGATACAGCACCTCAATGTTGTACTTACAGACTGTAAGCTCGTAGTACGATCGGTCGCTTCTTTATCAAGCGTATAAGAGTGAGTTAGACAGCAAGACAGACCCGAAGGTCTTTTTAAATACGACCCGCAATGTACCTACTATAGGCAGCTTCGATCTTGACTATGGGCCCACAGGCATTATAACAGCATTCAAGCCCCCAAAAGACCAAAGCATGGGGTTCTGCAGAAAAAAAGAGTTAATAGAGCAGAACGTGAGCTACAGTATTTAGTCTGCTCATGTGGAGTTACTACCAGGCTATCCCACCAGGCCATGAGGGGTGCAGTATTCAGTAGTTAGAGGCTTTTTGGGGTCTTATCTTTTTTATTATTAAATCTATTGACGCGTGTGTTTTGTTTCGTTTCACCATGTTTATTTGTGCAAGTAGGATTATGTTAGTATAAAAATCGTTACATCTATTTATTTATCGAATGAAATTCGTTACTATTGTTTAATCTACTTTTTATGGTTGATTTTTTGTGAGCAAACTAAACCAAGAATTGCTGGAAAATAAGGAAACTGACTTGGAGACATTTGCGATATAATTAATGTCGTACATCACAGAAACTTTTAGGTCTAGTTAGAAAATTGAATTAACATTTTGTCAACATTTTGGATCCCATTTGCACATTTTTACTATAATGAATTATGTACTGTATTAAAAGTTTGTTCTAAAACTTGTCAAATACGGTCAATATAAAATGATATGAAATTAAATTAAATAATAAAAAAAATAAACAGTTAATCGCAGTTAGTGTTAATGGGTCCAATCGTTGAATGTTCTAAGTTTTCCTGTTTATATATTATGTTTATAGATATATCCTAGTTATAGATAGTGTCGGTAATTGTGTACGGTTTCAACTACAGACTGTTATTTTACCCATTATGACAGTTGCATATGACGAATGCAGAAATTGAAATGGCTCGCTTAAAAGGTCAACTCACACCGAGACGCGAGGCTTGCGGAGGCGCAAGGTCGTTTCTAATAAAATGCAGCGTTGCGTCGCGTCGCGTCGCGTTTCGGTGTAAGTTGACCCTTACTCTGGTATCTGCCTTGACCTTGGGCTGACCAACGTACAGCAGTCACTGCAGTAGCACTGCGCTTTTGTTCATTTATCTAAATAATTCACAGAGTTCTCGTCTCCGCATTATATAAGTTATATTCCGGACTTATTTCAACATTTTGATTTTCTTAATTTTTGTGTCGCATTAAAAACCTTTGAAAGTTAATGAGGTTTTATGTTTTAATTGGCCATATTACCAGAGTGACGCGTAAAATTTAAACCTGTAGGTAACTAAGCAATTGAAATATGTTTCTAATAAAACTGTACCATTCTGTATGTTGATGCCTGTGCTGTGAAACTAGTTATTAAGTGTTGTTTATCTATACGAGTGATAGATAATGTACTAAATTCCCATCATCATGTACTATAATTATAGTAAAATGCATTTAAAATCAAACCACGCAATCAAGTTTTTGACATTGGAGTCCGCCGTCACAATACGTTTTGTATTTTTTTATTTACCTGGAGAACTTATTGAAATATAATCAAGTGTTGACGACTACCCGCTTTTGATTTATAGACATCCTGGACACCCTTTATTTATTTAACTACAAACTTACCAAATGTTTGTCATCACAGAACAAATAAACTTATTTTTTCTATGTTTGTTATTCATAGTAGAATGTTTGTAATTGTGTCGTACAGACACATCATTCAAACAGGTGACGCTTAGCGACAAAAAAAACGCATAGTAACAAAGGTCACGTAACATCGAAAAATTCGAAGGCTTACCCACCTGCTATGGGTGGTGTAGGGGTATAGCACGCGTCACGGAATGACGAGGATCCGGGTTCGATTCCCGGCCATAATTAGATCTTTATTCATTCAATAAAAATTACATCATATTGTTCATTGTCAATTTAGAAGAATTTAGATTGAAATCGTCGAGAGTAAATAAAATAAAATTAAATAATACAAATCAATTGAATATTACAAAAATGTCAAAATCAAAAACATAACATGAACAAGAATAATAATGAAACAATAAGGAACAATTAAATTAATTCTCCGCTAGGGATCGTCACTGCTTATAAATAATGAAATAATAAGGGGTGAATTTAATGTATGTCAAAATGAATAAAAAAAACAATGCAATTAAATAAATAAATCAACATGGTCATAGTCAGAAACTCATTTACAGAATAAAATGGATTTTTTAACAAAAGGACTTTCAGTCGACGCTCAACGACGCTCGCATAGCTTTACTTTTCGGATTTTTCTGTGTTCTAATTTTCAGTGACGTTTAGAAATGACATAGTAGGATATTCGCCAGCGTCGCCAGCCGATGGTCAAGTGGGGCTAGTAGAAGTATAGCGTCTATCGGTAGGTCAAACAGTATGGCGGCATTTAAATGTCAACAGTCAAAAGTAGATTATCTATAGACAGACCGCTTAAATGAGTCCTCGCCCGCGGGGGCCAAGAGAGGTGCAGGCGGCAGGCGCACTACCCGCCTGCACCGAGAGGTCCCCGCGGTCCTACCCCGCGCCCCGCAGCCGCGCGGGCGTTAACTCATTTAAGCGGTCGGTCTATAGGTGGGGGAGGCAGCAGCCCCCTCTGCCCTCTTGGCGACCCCCTAGCCATACAGTTGAGGTAGCTATTTGCCGGACCACTGTCTGCCTGGGCCCCCCACGGACCTCGCTTGTAGGGTTTGCCGCAACCAACGATCAAACGCTGAGGTAAACATCCGTAAGTAAAACAAACGATTCAGAAACAATGTTTTAATTTATACAAAATAGTAGCTTCACTACATAGTATAAAACAAAGTCTCTTTCCACTGTCTGTCTGTCCGTCCTTGTATGCTAGTTGAAAAATAAAAATAAAGTAGTAAGTGTAAGTAAAAAGAAACAAATATTTTTATCTGCATTTTCATAAACGGAAAAGAAGAAAACGGATGGAGAAGAAACTAAAAAAAATATATAAGGTTGTGAGCTCTTAAAATGCCACTCGGTTTTATCCTGCTGTCTCCCTCTCTCGGCCGATTCAAATAATAAACCAATAAGAGCGAGTGAGAGAGCAAAACAACCCCAAATTACATTTTAAGAACTCACGGACTGTACAAACTTGTTACCAAGCAGTTTACATCAGTAATTAATACTCAATAATAAATATATACAAATAAATAGTCTCACAGTGGGAGTCATTCAATGAACTCTTTAAGTTGGAGTTGGAGACTACAGTAAACGGGCCAGAATAGAATTCGTCGACCCAGCGCTGCTGAGTAATGCGAAAAGGGCTCCCATCCGTCCGGGTCTCCCCGCAGTGGCGGCGTAAGGCGTGGGCGACGTGGGCCACCGCCTACGGCCTCGCGGTACAAGGGGCCTCGCGCCTCAAAAAATTTTATGCATTGCTTCAAAGCGAGAATAAAATAAAAAAAGATATAAATTCAGGTCGCCACAGAACAGGGCCTCGCGAAATCTGTCTTGCCCACACCAAATTTAGGTCTTGCCCCGCCACTGTCTCCCCGGATTTGTCCAAGTTTAGAGAGCGTCCGGGCGAGGTTTCGATTGTAGTCCGGGTTCGAATTTTTCAAAACAATATCACAATACCATTGTATTGAATTGAAGTTGTCAAAATTATAGCTATATAGGTACTCCATTCAGGATAACATTAGACAAGAATCAGTAATTGGGAACCTTTTCTAGTGAAGTTATAATTATAACAGAAGTCAGTAAATAACAAAAAGCGAACGGCGAACAACTTCAATTTCGACACAACGTGAGCGAATACAAAAGCAAATTGTACACAACTACAGATACGTTGTCGAACGGAGCTAAGCGTACCATTTCTTACAACCTGTTATTTATTTGCCTTGTTTAGGTGTTCTGTACGGGTACTTCCTTCAAGTACTAGTTATTGTAAAGTACAACTAGTTTTTTGTATCACTTATACACAAAAATGTATGAAAAAACAGTGAGAAAACGTGACGCCTACGGCACGTCACTATGCCACCATGAACCAATTTTAATGTTCGATTTTATTTTGGGTTGAGTCTGGAGACTATAAACTCAGAAAGGTTAAAGGTTAATGACATTATAAAAATAGCACTATAAAGAACCTAACCATTTTTCGTTGTCTTTGGTATTTACACATAATGAGGTCAATCTTTGACCTTAATTTATACAAAATTCCCGTAAGTTTCGAGAGTCTCTGCATTAGGAAAGTTTGTTTTCCGCCGGTCCACCGTCGTTTCGGTAACTACAAACTTGGAAGACTCCTCCTCGTCAACTATCTTTTGCTCGTTGACGATTTTGTCTCTGGTTTTTCTACACCTTTTAGATCTCTTGTGATGGTTCCTCAGGTTATTGCTGGTCACGAACTGACACGCGCAGAATTCGCACACAAATGGTTTTTCTGGAACATATTTTTTTTAGAGTTTGCGCCCATTGTTAAAAAACTTTTCACGAATGCATTGTCACTTATAGTATGTATAACTTTTTCAAAAACTTATGCTTAAAAATAACTTAACGTAAGCTACGCGTATAACTTTTTGGGTTATTTTTTAAATTTACAAATTAGCTGATATTAAATACATAACATACATATATCACGTCTTTATCCCTTACGGGGCAGACCGAGCCTAAAATAACAAAAGCTTAAGGCCACGTTTAGCATGATTAAGGGCGTATAGGTGGAAAGGGAAACCAAAATAGTGATAGGTTGCTAGCCGCATCGCCTATAACATGATTGCTAAGACTTTCGCCCATTCCCTCGATGGGCGTTTACCATCTGCGCGGGAAGAGAAGCAACTTGTAAATTGTATGTTTTTTCTTTACTCCCCGACCAGCATGGAAGCAGCATAAAGGTTTGTCAAAATGATGAATTTGTGAAATGACTATTAATTGCAATAATATGAATCGACATTAGGCTTAATAATTATATCAATAGCCCTGGGATACTGTCAAAACAAAAAATCACATTATAAAGTCCCTCTCACTTTACTATTGAAAATTATTAGTATGAGCGAGATGGCACGATTCACGATTCGAATTTGATAGTATAAGGTCTTAACCGTGAAGTCAGATTGATTTGACTCACTTCTAGTGACTTGAAATTTGATATACACTAATTAATATAATATAAACATTTTTTTTTAACTCTTACCTAAATGGGACTTGACGTGTCGGGTGAGGGCGTCTCTCCTTGGGAAGCCTCGATCACAAAAGTTACAGCGGAATGGTCTTTCACCCGTATGGTATCTAAAACGTACAAATAGACTACGATTATCACCCCATAAATAAATACAAAATAATCCACCAAGAAACACGTACTACACGACTAGAAGGATAACATTACTTCGCTACTCCGCTAAATAGTGCTATCAAGTGTTAATACTCAGACGAGGCGAGGTCAAGCTGTAGGCTTATTACCTAACTCGCTCGCAATCGCCATCGTGTTCATTTTGACAGTTCTTGTATGAATGTGACAGCTAGCTGATTCCGATGCCAATTGTCAGCCCATACATGAACTGTCAAAATGAACACGATGGCGATTGCGAGCGAGTTAGGTAATAAGCCTACTGGTTTAACCTTTTGAACGCCAACGACTAATATATACGTCCAATGCAAAAGCAACCCGTTCGATTGGGTTTAGGTTAAATTTAAAGCATTGCGATAAAGAGGTCAGGCGTACAGGTGACGTCTCTTGCATTTAACGTAGCGGCGAAAAGGTTCAATGCCTTAGTTGTGCGTACACTAAAACACACAAGGCCAGCGAAACTGGTTGAGACACGACAGAGCCTATATAGAGTAACAAGACTTAAAGCCCACGTTTAGTATGAGTGTGGGCGAGGTGTAAAGGGGAATCAAAATAGTGATGGGTTGCTAGCCGCATCGCCTATGGCATGATCCCTAAGATTTTCGCCCATTTACGCGCTTTTACGATCAGGGGCCCGATTATTGAAAGCACATGTGTGATAATACCACTCGAGTGGTGAAAAATTGTGCTGAATTTGAAATACGAGTAGCTTAAAAGATACTTGGCTCTCATTAATCTTGCGACTAGTCAAAATTTTTATTAGAGCTGTAGTTTTGAAGATATAAACAGATTTATACCACTTTCGAGTGATGTGCTTTCAAAAATCGGACCCCTGCGCTTGAAGAGGCGCAACTGGTACATTCTATGTTTATTCTTTGCTCCCAGACCAGCCTGGATGGCAACAACGATACTCGCAGTACTTAATTCAGACGTCATCGTGAACGCGATCGAGACATGTTTCTTCTAAAAATGTTTACTAAGCTGAGCACATTCAGTTTTAAAGTGTCAAAATTATAAGGCAATTAGACGTACTTAGGTACATGAACTCTGCCCCGGTCGTCGATACCGGGTGATTGAAGGAAGACAACCCAAAATACAGCATTATTATTACCTCATATGGATAACCAATTCCGAACGCCTATGATACCCTTTGCCACATTCAGGGCAGGACATTTTGAATGTTTTATTGTGCCTGTTCATGTGGATCGCCAAGTTACTACTTTTGTTGCAGGAAAACCCGCATTCTGTACACATATATTTCTGAAAACACACAATTTGAAGTTGAGTACAGCGATAATATTTAACTGGCAACACGGCGTAATACACATTTTGACTAGGTACTGTGAAGCTGCCTTGAAGAGGTACTTTTACTAATACGGGGAGCGTTGACGAAATACTAAACAAACTACGCTTGTGGGGGGCTTAAGGCCAGTGAATCAAATAGCCTCTTACCTGCCAGCCCATTAAAATACCCTACCTATCATTACAGTACCTATTTCACTATAAAAGTAGAAAAGTGGTAATTTATGGAATCAGGCGTCACTTTGCGAAAGTCAATTTCAATGAACAAAAAACATTTTTGTTCGTAGAAAAGTAATGAATTTGAACTAACTTTTTTCAAGCAAAATTGTTGCCATAATCAAACATTCTACGTGAAAAATGTGACAGATAAAGAAAATAGCGACGACATTAAGTTATTTCGTACCATTGTCCTGTCAGTTTTCTTCTTGCGTATTTGGCCCGAGTGCGCATCTTCATGCTTTCGAAGAGTAACTTGTGAAGAGAACGTCAGCTTGCATTTCTCGCATTCATATTTTTGATTTGTTTCTTTACGCTGTAACAAAAACGCCAAACACTTAAAAATCTGCGTCAACTTTTTCTCCATTGGATCAATTTTTTTTCGAATAAGATTTGACTACAAAAAAGACCTTAAAAAAATGTAGTGTCTAGGTTTTTAATCTATATCTATACTAATATTATAAAGAGGATTGACTTGATTGTTTATTTGCATTGAATTAAAGACTGCAGGCAGATGCTGGATGCGTCAAGCTAAAGACAGGGCGCTATGGCGCTCATTAGGGGAGGCCTATGTCCAGCAGTGGACTAACATAGGCTGATGATGATGATGATGATGATGATTGAATAGGCTTCCAAAACTACTGGACCGATTTGGAAAATTCTTTCTCCATTAGAATCCTACATTATCCCTGATGAACATAGGCTATATTTTTTAATTCTGCTCGGACGAAGTCGCGGGTTACAGCTAGTGTTACATAAAATTCTCTATTGAGGGGCTTAGAATTAATTGTAGTTTATATCAATGAACTTCAATTTAATACATACCTACTTCAGTGCTAGAGGTGAGAAAATTCTCGAGAAAATGTTAGAATTCAATCACATGTCATTATTGTAAAGTTTACAGTAAAGTTTATTTTGAAAAACTGACTTTCTGCCAAGTTTCTTGCGGCGCATTCTTCTTGGCAATGATGGTCTTTCCGAATGCGCGGGTAATTTAAAAAAAGACATGTAAAAGCGCCCTTGGTGGCAAATTTGCAAAAATAAATTTTGAATTTTGATTTTTTTGTAATTTTTACAATTACTACGTTAACGGGTCGGAACTTAATAGTTTCATAAATTGGAAACTACAACCAGAAACGCCAAAATTTCACATTTAGATGACAGCGGTTTTGATATATGACATGACTTACCATATGAATTTGAACATGTCTCGCAAAATTACTTTTATCTTTGGATTGCTTTCCACAATAATCACAAGTATATTGTCTTGTATGCAAATTGGCGTGTCGTTTCAATTTCGGCAAGCTATCAAACTGTTTACTACACATTTTACAGTAAAAATTCGTTATATTTTTCTGCAAATCTTTATCTGGAACCATTTCCTCCACATTTTTTTGTTCGCCTTCATTTATAATCTCAATCTTGATTTCGTGTAAATCTAATTCTTCTATCTTATTAATATCAATATTAAACTCAGTCATTTCCACGTCCCCTAAGACGTTTTCATAGTTTTCTATCAAATGTCCTGGCATGTACTTGTGTGAATTGTTGCTATTTTCACTCATATCTAGTTTTTCTCCAAATAAAATGTTGTTAATTAATGGCGTTGGTGGTGATTTAATACCTGGAATAACTAAAAAAATATTTTCATTTACTATTAACATGACATGAAAATATTAAATCATTGTAGTCATAAAAATGTTAAGTTGGTTACCTTGCGGTGAGACAAGTAACTCATCCAATAAAAAATGGTTATCATTAGAATTTTTCAGCGCCTCTTCTAGATTTTTGTCTATTGTACATAGTTCAGGTTCAGGAAATTTATTTGTATTATTTAAGCCAACATTGTCACAATTCAACTTAATAATATCCGTATCTATAATTTCTTGCTTTATAATATCATTGACTACTTTGATCGGATCAATTGCTTCTTCAAAAACGCAGTTATTTTGTGCTTTATTCGGTATTAAGTCATCGGAGCTGTTTTCAAGATTTGGCATATCTAAAGCATTATTACTAGCATAGTTAAGTTCCTGATCATTTTGTTTTTCAGTTGGATTGTATTGTGGCAGTTTACTTGGGGAGATTGCGTTTTTTCCTGATCGCGATGCAGAAAATGGGCTGAAACTGAAATTGGGTTTATTAATAGAGCTAATTTTTAAGTATTGAGATAAAAGTTTTAGGTACTTCGGTTTATAACATTAAAAGAAGGTATAATATTACGTGATTTGTGTATGTATGTATATATGAACAATCTTGACATGTCTTTTTATTGAAAAACAGTTTAAAAAAATAGCAAGTTACAATTTAAAATTCTATCTTTTTCAGTTACCAATTTTTAAAGTGTTTTTCCATAAAAAGACATGTCTAAATTGTTAACCTTCTATCTAATTAAAAAAAAATCTAAGTATAGTCCCAAACTAAAACATACCCTTGTGAAGTAGTGACCCTGACTATAAAGCTAAAGGTTCCCTGTTTGAATCCCGGGTAAGACAGACACTTGTATGATGTATGAGTAAAATAATCTACACTGGGTTAGCGTGGGAATTACAGCATAAACCCTCTCTTTCTGTTCTGATAAGAGGCTACATATACTGCTGGCTTATTATGTAACTCGCTCGCAATCGCCATCGTGTTCATTTTGACAGTTCTTGTATGAATGTGACAGCTAGCTGATTTCAATGCCAAAGTGTCAGCCCATACATGAACTGTCAAAATGAACACGATGGCGATTGCGAGCGAGTTAGGTAATAAGCCTACTGGATTTGAGACAGGGGATTATAAAGGCTTCGTCAAACAGAACGTGTACTTAGCGCGCGTCAGAGCGCTAAACGGACACCGCACTCAGACGCCGAGGTGTATAGTGCTACGATGGTAATATACCGTCAAACAGAGCGCCAGCACTTGCGCACTGCCGGCGTCATGTTAGCGCTAAGTACGCGTTCTGTTTGACGAAGCCTTAATATCTTTTAATTTACCTTGATCTTACCTAAAATCTAGCCTAAAGTTAGTGTCTATGGAAACATCATCTTGCAACCAGTGCGAATCCAATGACTCATCTAGCAAATCAGCATCCTCTTGGATGACCTCCTTAATGATGCGAGCCTCCGTCTCCAATAGGTCAGTTTCAGGCATGAGATCCGTCATGAAGTTGCGTATACTTGTTGAGGATTCTGGAAATTAAAGCATTTTTGATTATGCTGGATCAACTATTTCTTGTTGTTCTGTTACATCAGCGAGGGGACGAAATCAGTGCAGTTTATAAGAAAAAATACCAACATGCTTAACAGATGATCAGATCAGTTATGGAAAGGGGGCATAAAACTGTCAGAAATAGGAATATTTGGCAAATTTTAATTCTATAAACCTATGGTTTAAGGAACAAGTATTTCATTTATTATATTTTACTGTATTTATCTTGTTGTTTAAATCATACCGGTGTCATCGTCTTTAGGTTTTTGATGTGCTGGAGTACTGCTGCCGTACAACATGGGAAACCTGAAAAATTACACCAAAAATTAATTGGATGACTGTATCAGTCTGATTTTTTTTACAGGTGGCTTACTTATTTTTAAATGTTGCTGGTCAATGTTGTGATTATGATTAGGTTAATACTTATAAGATTTACAATACAATACAATACAAATACTCTTTATTGAACACTAACCTACCTACCTACTAACCTAATCATAATTATGAATTCCCTATTCGGTCGTATGTGAGGCGTTACTGGAGCACTCGGTGTCACCGCGACCCTCATCACCGTCACGTCGGCTCTCACACCCTCATGAACTAATCTGAAAGCTTAGCGGTTCCGAAGGCATGATCGCGTCAGTCACCAAAAGCACCCGCCTGTGTGACCACTTAACATGCCACCTTGCCATATTCACCTGCTATCTTACTTCACACAAATATGGTGGTGGCAATCTGTACGGATTTCGCACAAGGCCTGTCCGGTATTTTCCAGCATAGTAAACCTACCGATATGTCCAAGAGTCATCATTATTCTTCAGGTATGTGCTCAAGTCCATGGTCTCGCCTGTATCCTTTGATGCGGAGTAGCCCCTCAACTTCTTGTCAGAGCTACGGCACTGCTTCTTGAAGCTGCATGCCACTTTCATATTGAGGTAGCAGTCTTTGCACAGTTGGAATGTGAATATGTCGTTGCGTTTTACCTATAAAATACAAAATAATGACAAGTTAGTATAATCTTTCATGGTGTAAAGGGACAGAGCATAGTATGCGACGGAACCTGACAAATAGTTCCCATTGTTACACTACCTGTGATAGACATTTTGAATTAAATAAACATTAAATCATTTGATCCTATTGTATGCCTAGTCCCGAATCCTGGCCGAGGTAGAAAACTAAATTTTCAATTTTTTTATTAATCTCTGAACTTGGTACTATGTATAAAAATGCGACTAGAATAGAGGTGTGGCGGATAAAGTAGTTTAATTCAGAGCAAATTTTAAAAACTAAATATTTAAACATGTTATCTTATATCATGAGTATGTAAGCTTGTTCTCGAACCCTCAAAAAGAATGAAAACACTTTAAAATTTGCAATAACAAGTCAAGTCACTTATTGGAAAATACCAGCATCAGTAACTGCTGTTTCATCTTCATTTCAAGTGTGTTGACTTATTTAGTTAACATTGTATACTTGAAAAGAGTTAAAACAAATCTTACAGCAACATTTTTTCATAGAAATGTATGTATGTATGTATGTATAACTCTTTATTGTACATAAAACACAAGAAAAAGATGAATACAGGATAACACATATGCACAAAGGCGAACTTATCCCTAAAAGGGATCTCTTCCAGTTAACCTTTGAACGATTGACAGGACATAAGTATGAAGCAAGAGTAGACACACAGAAAAAGTAAAAGAACCGATCGAAACTAAAATAGAAATATGCATCAAGACATTTTTTTTTTATATGAATAGGAAGGCAAACAAGCAGGTGGGTCACCTGATGGTAAGTGATCACCACTGCCCATAGACACCCACAACCCCGGAGGGATTGCAGATGTGTTGCCAACCTAGAGGACTAAGATGAAATGCCTCTTGTGCCCATAATTTCCCCGGCTGTCTTACTCTCCACACCGGAACACAGCAGTGCAAGCACTGCTACTTAGCGGCAGGATTAGCGAGTAAGAACTTGAAGCATTATTGCACAATGTAAAAAATGAATAAAATTTTCTATTGGCATCAAAATCTTACTTTAAGCGCATTTGTCAGTTAACATGTTATTGCAAACCATTTCATGTAGGATAATAACATCATTAATTATTTTTAATACAGAATAGTTTTCGTTATTCGACTCGGGTATTACGCTCGGTACTCTTTTAAAAAGACTGGACTATTTTATCAAAGTAACTATTTAAATAAAATACTCTATGGAAAACTAAATAGTTCACATATTGAAGTGATCATTATCAGTTATTAGCCTAGTACCGTTGTAAAAGTTAGGCGATATTCCGAAGGAATAAATGCAAACCTGTAATCCAGTGGAGTAAACAAATAGTCGTCTGTTTTTTTCGGTATACTGTAAAAGCTCAGCTGGTTCTTCGCACCGCACCAAACAACCGCGACAGAATCTATCCATATTGCTTCCTTTAGTGACGGAATTGGATAATATCATTTTTACCAAGAATACACAAATTAGAACTCCACTTAACTTTTAACTTTCTTCTTCTTCTTTTCTAATATGGCCCCATCGAACCATGCGATGATTTCGCCAATGTCAAGGTAATAAATACAGTATTCAGAAATCTTGTGACAAAAATGTCGGCAACGTTGTACGGTAGAACATGGTCATAAGACCCCCCCCCCCCTGTCGGGCTCTTAGCCAACGGATAATGATATCCCTCGGAGACCGCCAGGAAATCATTATCCGGTGCCCAGGGTGCACCGGAACAAGCACTGCACTTCCCCTCGGACGGATCCAAAAACGAACCGCAGCTCTTGATCACACGTGGAGGTAACCCGACTCGCACCCCAACTTTTAACTTTGTATTCTAACATTTCTATTTCTGACATACCGTATCGTAGTTGTCATTTTAACACTGACATAAACATAGGTAAGAAATATATTGGATTGGCATAGTCACGCGTGCCACTACTAGTCACTTGGGATCGTGGATTTTTTTTGAAGGACTAAACAGCGCCATCTATAATAAACTCATCGCTCAGTTTGGGCCTAAGCAAAGTAGTCAACAAGCACTTTACCATGGTTTTCGTAGGCGTGTATGAAAAGTGTTTTATTTTGATATCCGCTATAAGGCTTCTGCTTCTGTAAAAATAAAAGCAAGGTTAATCGCAGGATTTAATAAAGGAAGGATTTAACTTCTTGGAGATTATTTTCCATTGCACTATAGTGGACGTTTTCTACCTCTTGGCACCAGACGTAGCAAATGCCGTGGAGTGTAAAAAAACAGTGAAATTACTGATACATGATGTATTGTATTCCAATACGCCAACTCCTCTAGGGGTTTCTTAATAGCTAGGCAAAAATTACTCAAAGCTTAAAATTAGTTGGAATACGAGTTAAAAAAAGGGATGTCGTACTTTAAACGCACCACTTTATTTACTGTGGTTGTTTGTTATTCTAATGCAATGTGACAGTTTAAGGTAGTAAATTGAAATATCTATTACATACAAAATTTTAAACATTTTATAAATTTATTGCAGTATCCATCCATTCGAGGAAAGATACTTGTGACCAGGTAATAACTACCCTCCATTTCATTGCATACATTAGCGTTCTTAAATAGGAATGTTGGAGCTACAAGACGATGCACCTAGTTCACTAAAACGATTTGAAGATGGCGTTGATTGCACAATGCAGCAATTCTACGTTACCCTGTGAGAACAGATTATAAAAATGTTGTTCCTGTACTTAATATTCACGTTGCATTTACAATACAGCTTTGAAATCCATGTCTCGAGTATTTTTTCTACACTGAAGACTAGCTGAGACGTTGAATATAACGCTGACTCTTCAGTTATGTGTGAAGTAAACATTAACTCAGATAGTGTGCTGAGCTTTCATTACTTAAAAAAAAAAAGAACGAAAATAAACAATGACGGAATCGTAAACAGTTACTTGTATGCGTAGTAATGTGAATGGTTGTTGTGATTCTCAATTTAATTAACGAAAAATGGAGAGCAATGTCGAAATACCTAACGAGCAGATAGACATTACTGTCAACAGACGAATTAAACTGCTGCATTTCAGCGATGGAGTTGAAGAGGTGATGGAGCAGCAAAATGTGAGCGAATTAGACGCCGCACCAAAGCATGAAGAAACTGTTGATCCGGTAAGACTCCAATAACAAATTTCATAATCAAATCATCCTGTTCTAGGTCAAGTGAAACTCGATGGCAAGAAGCACCAACGCTAAAGAATTCTTTGTTTCAGTACATAATCCCTTTTCTTAAAATGTCAAGGACTACGAATGCTGCCATGACTAATACTTAACTTATTGTGCTTGTGCGCATTAGTAACCCACAGCATTATTGTGTATTACCTCATTTGTTTATGCTAAGTAGTGAACCAAACCTGATCTGATTATAAGTACTTATAAGTTTATTTAGTTTCTACTTGTCATAGTTTGCTTAGTAGTAGCATAGTTTGTGAAAAGTTAATTCCGGTTTATTGGAGTATTTATCAGTGAAAAGAGGATGTTTTAGCTGTAGGTCCAATACATTTTCGTCCAAATCGCGTTTGGCTGTTCATCTACTATGCAGTTCGTCCATAATTATGACTGATCTATTACGCAGTTCGTCCATTTCGCGATAGGTCTATTACGCAGTTTGCACATTCGGGATTCGTCCATTACGCTTTTCATCCATTTGAGAATTGTGCAATAAGGTTATGGTTTGATAATGGCAATGATGCCTAAATACCTGTGTACAATGTTTATGTGTTGCTTAAATCCTTTGTTGGCTAATAAATATTTGAAAAAATATTATTTAATCCCTTAACTATTTATTTTCCAGAAAACTCTGGATTGGGCTCCATGGTTCTCCCATTATGCTTGGAAGTCTGGCACCAAAGTACTAGGGGCCGTGGACTATGCAGGGGAGACATTGGCCAGTTTCTTTGGCATCACCAACCCCAAATACCAGATAGAGATAGACGAACATGAGCGAGTGACAGAAGAGAAGCGTAAGATGGACGAGGAGTCTGTTGGTTGGGTTCCCAAGAATGCTGGGGGAGATGTGCCGCTGGTTTTGAATGAGCCGTTAAAAGAAATTGAAAAGCCTGTTGATGTTTAAGCAGTGCCGTGTTGTTTTGTTATATAGAGAGCTTGTAAGCCATGAGATGATGCTTCTACTCTACACTAATAATTAACCTTTTCGACACATAATGTCTACTATGAAAGATTTTCATACAAAAATGTATGATCGGAGAGGATGGGAGGTTTAGAATACCTAAAGTATGAATATGACTTCATTTATGAATGGCTAAATATTTTGTCTTAATGGAAAGATTCAGCTATTATTTACTTATTTGTTTTGTTCTAACCTTATTTATTTGTGTTTGTAAATTAAGTTTCTCTAAGTCTAATTTATTTTAATATAGTATTATGTTTAGATGGAAGAATAAAATTAGGTATTTTTTGTTATCACTTACTTTGTTTAAGAAAATAAATGTTCACAAGCGTAATATACTAACACTGGAAAAAAATTAAGAGTGCAAAAATACAGTGAATTTATACATTTATAGTACCTACTTAATTTGTAATGTTTCACAATAAACTGAGATAAAAATTAAGTTTTTTTTTTTTAAATACAATAATTATTATACATATATACCTATACCTACCATTTTTTTTTCAATTATTTGAATACTTGATTGCAAAAGGTGAAAAGTAGCCTAAATTTTACTCATCCTCTTTGTCAGATAAGAATAAGAATATGCATAAAAATATGCATACTCAGCATATTTTTTGGAATTACATTACGTATGTCTTTTTTGTTAACGGGAGCGGTAATTGTTTTCCTCCGTTCCTTTGTATTTCGTACGTTTGTCGCATTTGAATTAGATAATTGATAACAGTGACATCTAGCGGGCAATAGCTGTCGATGCGAAAAGTTCATTTGGTTACCGCGTAAGGTTAAGAACGTTAAGCGCGCTTTACAAAAGTTCCGTTAGATGTCGCTATTACGTGAAACTATACTTTTGATACTCTGCCAATGTGCCTGGTTTTCTTTTGTTTGAATAATAAAGAACATGAATTAATGATGATTATTTAATTTTTCTGGTTTTATTTACCTACAAAAACTTAGGGTCTTAAGTTACATCGTCGGTTATGTTAGTAGGTATAATAGCCCTAACTACACAATACATTAAGCTGAACTCTACTATAAATACATGTCATTATCATTGACTTTTAGTTAGTAGGTACGTAAATAGTTATGATCAAGGATCTAAAATTTCGAATAGAGTAAGCACTAACGTAGGTATCTAAATATATTATTATAAATTATAATCATGGTCAGACTCCAGATTGTTCGGTACTTTCGGGTTGTGAGGTCACAACTACATGCACAGAATTTACCTTAACACACGAAAAACATCTCATTTTCATCAAAGCTACCATTGCATTCTAAACTCAATAGCACTCTACATAGAGTCGCCACTAGCATGAATAAGAGACACGTTATAAATTACACCCCACATAAACTGAAAACGTCGTACCCGACGGCGCTATGACCGATGCAAGTTCAACTTTGAGTTCTCAAGTTTAAGGTTGAGATTCAAACAAGGAAAATTCATATGTTATTGTTTGTCGGTGTTTAGCATGTGATATGTCGAAATGTAAACGGTTCGAGCGTCCGCAGATCAATATGCGTGTAGCGCGGGGTGTTTAAAGACGCGCGATTGGCCAGCGCGTGTGGGGCGGGGCCCGTGTGTGAGGCGGCGCGCGGTCTGTCAACTGACGCCTGATTTTGGCGCCAAATCGAGTGGTCTTTTTTCAAATTCGAATGGTCAACCTTGTTCGAGTAGGTAAGTTTAGTTTTAATTTTAACGCGTGGTTTGCGTTTCGTTTCGGCCAGGTACCAGTTTAATCAAAGGACGGAACTGTTGTTTGAAAGTGGCGACAAATAAAATTGTGCTTTAATTGATTTAACGTTAGGAATATTGATTTGGTCAACCAATTGATTCCCCTTTCCACCTCTACGCCCACAATCATGCTAAACGTGGCCTTTAGGTCTTGTTACCTTACGCTCTGTCTACCCTGTCCGATAAAGACGTGATTTATGTATGTATGTGTATGCATGTATTGAAAGTTTTATGTTTTGTACACAGAATTTACTTAACCACTTTTAAATGTTATTTTCAAGTAATGTGCTATGAAAAATCAAGTTATGATAAAATAAATATTAGGTACACCTAATGAAATAAATAAAATAATTTGTTGTTTCTTTTCATAAAATACTGCACGTGAAATTCATGTAAATGTCGTAAGACAACCGCATAATATGCATTTTATCAAGTTACTTAGGTAGTAGTTACCTACTAATTTTGTCTCTACCTGGTCTCAAACAAAATAAATAACTCCACCTTATCAAAGTTAATACCTATAGAAATTAGATAAGGAGGTAGTTAGGTACAGAATAAAGTAGTATTTCATCTCCATGCCAGTCGCTACTCTATTTTAAAGTAGAAGCAGATATCCCAAGGGTTAATCTTTTTTTTTCTAACATAAAAAGGACCAAAGCTGCCAGTTACACTAAATAAAATGCCAATAAGTAAATCACTGGCTTCTTTCCAGCCAGCCTGTTAAAGAGCCATGATATTGGTGTAAGCTAATCTAAGTCTCATGTTCAGTCACCTACCTACTGTAGTTAAGTTACCCAGCCAGTTCTAATTCTTAAGGTTGGTACACCGGTAATTGTATATTATTTAATTCGATATTTAATTAGTTTCTGTAACCTGATTTAAATACGAGTAGGTAGCTACCTAGATTAGAAGTTTAAAAGTTTAATTTAATTTGATTGCTTGGTCTAGTTAGGGCGAAACATTTAATAAGGTTCTCGCATAATAGAAGTAAAAGTACAAGTTGGGCTAAAGGCTTTGAAATATGATATTTGTAATCTGTTTCTAATATTGAAAGTAAGTAGTAAGTAAATATAACAATTATTTTCGTTCATAAATAATGATTAACTAGGTAACCTAAGTACCTAGGTATTCACAAGGAGTAGGTATTAAGGTAAGAACTTACTACCTATCAAAGTGATGTCAACAAAACAATAGTAGATTATTATACATTAGTACCTACTTGTTGTAGGACACCACCTATTGCAATAGCAAGAAATTAAGATTTCATTCCACTTAAAGAAATCACACAAACGCTAATAAACATTTGTCTTTTCATGTGTCTTTGGGCTTTGAAAATGGCATGCCCAAAATCAAAAGGCACGCAAGGGCAATGTAAAGCATTCAGACACGCAAAAGGAAACAAATTATTTCCTAATTCAATCATTCGTTAACTAGGCAGGTCATTCCGGACAATATAGCTTCCACAATACCAGTGTGACCAGCCCACGAACAACTTTTACCCCAAACCCATCCATTAAAAAATTGCAAATTCCATAGAGGCGCGTGGTCAAACCAGTTCTTTTTAATCAACCAGTATTACTGGTTCCACGTTTTGGTTCTTTCATTATGACATTCGCGTGGATTTGCTAAACATAATTATTTCGTGTGGCAACCTTTGTTGGCTGGTTTCCGAAGTTCACGGTCCAAATGGAGTTTTATTGCAATTTCTTTTTAATTCGGACCAGATGGCACGGACTCGTGTTGCATAGATACAGCTTGACGTCAGTTTTTTTATTTGAATAATCCAAACAGGTCATAAGGACCTGAACAATTTTTACGTAATGTACCTACTAAGTATATGTACGTATGTTAAAAAAATGTTAAATAGTACTCAAAAGGTAGGTCCCTCCCTAGATTAAAACATAGGCTACTTTTTATCGCAATAAACATGTCAAAGGTCCTAGCTGCCTAGAGTCGTAACGTTAATAATTACTGTAGAATTATCATCAGTTTTTAAGTCTAATTCTACGCGGGCAAAGTCGCGGGCAGAAGATAGTAAAAAAGTAAAAGAAAAAAAATATGACTCCATACTGCATTGTTATCCAAAAGAACAATGACGCAATTGCATTTTTGCGATGATTAGATACAAACCGAAATTTCAAATACCAATAATAGGTTCTTTGCATTAGTGATTGAAAAATTCTGTGTGAATTTTTGTTGTAATTTTTGACTGAAATGAAGCCTCTTTTATTGCCATACACTTCAAACATCAGACCAATGTATAGAAATATTACAGTCAGAATCAAAGAACCCTGAAATAGTACGTTACATTCCGAGGATAGTGGAATAAAGAATGTCTGATATCGCAGGAACTGTCGCACGAGCCAAAGGCGAGGGCAATAAGCATGCGATCTGAGGCTTTCTTTATCACCGCCCGAGGTGTGTACACATTACGTCTTCCCCTGGACAGGAAGTGGAAATTTCCGCTCGCGAGCGGGCGGCAAACTGCTACTTACGGGCCGGGTCGACGTAAAACATTTCCATAGTTCAGTCAAGTTAACCCAACCATTTGCTAATGTATACCAGATTAGTTTCAAGACAGTGTTTTAGCTTAAAACGAGTTTTTAAATTCTATTTAGGTTTATTATTTTGATAATTCAGTTGTAAAGAGGCACAGTCAGCATCAGAAGTTTATAAACAGTTGAAGAGCTCAAAATAAGCTTAACAAGACTACCGCGAAGGTAATAAGAGGATGTGTAATATTATTTAACTCTTCGACCGTTTATTAATTTCTGATGCTGACTGTAGGTACCTACCTAAAATATGAGCAGTCACAGCTTTATAAATCGGCATTTTTAAAATGGCAACACCTACCATAACGGTATTTGGTTTAGTCCATAAAAGTAACCATTATGTTTATAAAATACTTGAACAAAAGCTGTCAGTCAAATGCAGCGCAAATCGAAAGGATCGAGAAAGGTGCGCCGGCGCCGTTTATGCAAATTTATAGTTGCTTCCTAATCCTAGCAACGCCATCTACTTTCACTCTTACTTTATAAACTTTAAAGCTCAAAGTGCATTGTGCGAAATGTAATAAAAATAATATTTTGCATTCGATATCCTATTCAACGACAATGAATTCAAAAATGAACTCGGTAGAGTTCAATTTTGGTAGACGTTTGTGGGGGCTTCGGACATTTGGTAATGGGGTGTTCGTCTAATTTGCATGGCGCATTGTCAAACGAGGTTTTATTTTTTAAATGGCCACAAAAGATTTTTTTTTAATAAACAACATTGCGAATGCATGCAAAGTTTAAAAGTAGAACATCTGCTCTATGCCCGCCCGAATTATTAGCACAAATAGATGCATCGCAAATATTTTGCTATAAATAATCTAAAGTAGATTAAAGAAAAATAATAACGGTTTTATTCTGTTTTGTAGACTGCAGAAATGAATAAATAAAACAAATTAAATTATAGTAAAAATTCAACACGCAGCGCTGACAAGAGCAAAGACACGACTCTCTTTTGTTTTAGTTTTCTTTTAGCGCTGCGTGCAATTAACTTTATTTGTGGCCAGTTACAAAATACAATGTTTGATAAAAAAGGTAGCTGCTTAAATAGGTGCGTCGCCTACATGTTTCATTTATGTTTTTTTTTTAATATGAGGTTACATTAGATTATAGTTTCAGATATCATCGTCATCATCAGCCTGAAGACGCCCACTGTTGAACAAAGGCCTCCCCCTTAGCACACCATGATGAACGACAACTCGCCACCTGCATCCACCGGTTTCCCGCAACTTTCACGATGTCGGTCCACCTAGTGGGAGGCCTGCCACTGCGTCTTCCGGTTCGTGGTCGCCAGTTTCAGATATTAATACATATACATACATAAATCACATCTTTATCCCTTGCGGGGTAGCCAGAGCCTAAGGTAACAAGACCTAAATTCCACGTTTAGCAAGATAGTAGGCGTATCACCTAGGTATAACACGATTCCTCAGATTTTCGCATATTCCCTCGATGGGCTTTTACCATCTGCGCGGGAAGAGAAGCAACTGGTACATTCTATGTTTTTTCTTTACTCCAAGACCAGCAAAGAATTATTATGTTAGATTAAGTTTTAGACTTTAGAAACTAACTAAAACATTGTGTCATTCGAATGTTGTTTACGAGCACACTGCATCTGCACTTCCGGTGCATTATTTATTGCAAACAATGCCCCCTCGGAAAGGTGTGAGCTATGCAAATGGCTGGGCTTTGCTAAACGGTCTGCGTGAGCGCAGTGGTTGGGTTAGATTTGGCCGTTCAAGTTTTGCAAGGAACACAATTGGAAAATCTACAAGTTACGGCTTATAATGATTATTAATTTAAACCATTTTGCTTACAAACACACACCAACACACAAATCACGTCTTTATCCCTTACGGGGTAGACAGAGCCTAAAGTAACAAGACCTAAAGGCCACGTTTAGCATGATTGTGGGCGTATAGGTGGAAAGGGGAATCAAAATAGTGATGGGTTGCTAGCCGCATCGCTTATAAAAGTCACGATTCCTATGCCCATTCCCGCGGTGGGCATAGGATGGGATTGATTCGGTACGATAATACTTATATTTTCCTTATTTATACATAATAAATTAAATTCTATTATTTTGATTATACTTTCCACTTATACGGCCATAAGCATGCTAAACGTGGCCTTTTAGGTCTTGTTATTTTAGCCCTTGTCTACCGCGTAAGTGATAAAAACGAGATTCATGTATGTACGCAAATTGCAACTTTATGACTTGTGCTCTATCATTCTCATCACATTTTTTCCCCGTTATTAAGTACTAGCAGTTGCCCGCAACTTCGTCTGCGTAGAATTCGTTTATCGCTATCCCGCGGGAATCACGCAATTTTCCGGGATAAAAAGTAGCCTATGTGTTATTCCAGACTATAATCTATCTATGTTCCAAATTTCATCCAGATCGGCCCAGTACTTTTTGAGCCTATTCATTACAAACATACAAACATACAAAAATAGGTACAAATCTTTCCTCTTTATAATATTAGTATAGATACGACTGTCAACTCGACCATCGACATGTATATGTATACATCTTATTAAGTAGCCACCTGTATAAGAAATTTGCCATGTCACTGATACGCGAAAAGATTAACCGAAGGTGAAATATAACTGGGATCCGTTCTTATAATAAATATGACCTTGTACAAATACCAATCCTTCCATGCTGGTCTGGGAGTAAAGAAAAAACATGCAATTTACCAGTTGCTTCTCTTCCCGCGCAGATGGTAAAAGCCCATCGAGGGAACGGGCGAAAGTCTTAGTAATCATGTTATAGGCGATGCGACGAGCAACCCATCACTATTTTGATTTCCCATTCCACCTACACGCCCTTAATGATGCTATATAAACGTGGCCTTAAGGTTTTGTTACCTTAGGCTCTGTCTACCCTGTAAGGGATAAAGACGTGATATATGTATGTATGTACAAATACCAAAAAATGATCAAAAATAATAAATTAAGCCAACAAACGTGTTTTATAATCTTGACACTTTTGTCATCTCTTTGATCTGCCTCTATACATAATTCGCTGCAATGTACAATACATAGATAACACCCATCCACCCGAACCCAAACATAAAACCAAAACGTGCCAAACCAGTCTTTATCGCTAATCAAAAAATTCGCAAACCAGTTCTGTACCGGTGGACACTTAAAAAGTTTTAATACGAACACAATGACCGTCCTATCCGGGGAAACTTGGACAATGGGGATACCAGCCGATTAATTCAGTGGACAATGTCCAGGCAACCCCTGGGGTCATATTTGGGTAGAGGGGTTAGGGGTCAGGGGTCTGGGGGAGTGACCGTTGCCGAGTTTGGAAAACATGTCGCCGCGAAAGGCTGGAGAATTTATGGCTCCTAGAAAATACTATTTTATTACTGTGATGTGCCGCTGGATCAGTAATTTTATTATTTTAAATGCTTTGCCCTTCTTAACAGTTCGTGATTTGATTCAATTAGTCTAAGATCCCGCCAAAGACCTTCGCCGATCTGATAACCTACTGAAAACTATTTTTTTTAAATGCTTTATACTTTTAATGATTTATGCTTTTTACTATTGTGTATCAAAGATGTTGAAGAAAATATGCTGAAAGCCAGTCTTCCATGCTGGTCTGAGAGTAGGGAAAAAACATAGAATGTACCTGCTTCTCTTCCCGTGCAGACGGAAGAAGCCTTTCGAGGGAATGGGCGAGGATCTCAGGAATCATGTTATAGGCGATGCGGCTAGCAACTCATCACTGTTTTGATCCTTACCAAACGCCCACAACCATACGAAACGTGACCTAATCTTGTAACCTTAGGCTCAGTCACCCCGTAAGGGATAAAGACCTGATTTATGTATGTATGTATGTACAATTAAACATACCTACTCATATTCTAAAGCAGTAATTCTTAACAGCTCTTGAATCCCACTTAATTATCCCATCTAGCACTACACAAAGTCAATAGACACGGACAGCCAACGGCTATATCCGTTTGAATAGAGAGCGATGCTATCTGCCGATAAAGCAGTTCGTAGGTACCAAGTGTGAAATTGGCGATTTTATCTACTCGCAACTCTATTGTTGTTTTTATAAAACAGTCTGGTAGGGTAGATCTACATTTACACGTAAAAGTATACGTCGTTTATGTGTGTGTTTCACCTGGACATTTTACGTAGGGCCGAATTTGCCACCAAAAGATAGGCCTTAATCGCCGAATAACTAGGTATCAGTCAGATGACTGCAAATAAGGTGCTAGAGGATTAGGTGCGGATATTTTCAGGGTATGTAATAAATAACCTAATAACCATTAAAAAACACAAGTGTGTGTGAAGTTTCCATTCCGCACTGGGCTCGAATATGAACTATAGCCCAAGACCTCTCATTCTGAGAGGAGGCCTGTGCCCAGCAGTGGGACGTATATAGGCTGGATATGACAGATGATGTTGAGAGATATTTTTTTGTTTCATTAAAAATAATAATTACCATTACCGTCCAAAGATAACCATCCTTGCATTAGACCTTGTAATTAATTAAGTATACTTTAAACTAATTAATAACGCTGCATATAATAGATCCTCAAAATATCCTCATCTGATTTTCTAGCACCTTGTATATTAGGATTGAAAATATCGATCTTAAATCGACATAGATAATAATATAAAGAAAAGTTAAACTTTAATTTATGAATTACACTATTACCAGGATTTCTTGAACACGCCTTTGTGCTCTAATGACATAGTAGTCTGGTCTGCAACAGAACTCAAGAATTCCCTTCCAGATTGATTGTGGTAGAAAATTCGCTATTCTATAAGTAGTGTCTTAAATTTATTTTTTGTAATTTGAAGTCTTCTTCTTCTTGTTAAGCACTTTCCCACGTTATGTAGAGTCGTCCCTCCTAGTTTTGCGGCGACAGGACAATCTATCCGGGGTTGTCCGGGTCAGGCAGTTCTTTTTCCACGATTAGTTTAGTCATGCTGGTCCACCGGATAGTAAGAGGGTGTTCTCTTCTACCTTGAAGGTAAAGGTTCTCTTAAAGGTCTCCTTTAAGAGAATAAAAAAAATTGTAAGATTTTTAAGAAAATTACAGACAAAAAAAAAAATTTTGATTTACTATGTCAATGAAAGGAAATAAGAGCCTAATATATTATGAAATTTCCTTAGCCTATTAAAAGTTAAAAAAAAAATAATTAGCTCACCTATTACCGCACCTGTGGCCATTAGACAGTGTGTGAGTTGCTCTACATTACAATAAAATTATCCGTAACCGTCGATTTTGACGAAGATATTTCAAATAGGCACTTAGACGTCAAAATCATCGGTTATGGTTAAAGTTATTGTTTAAGTAACTTGGTGCAATTCATACTCAAAGTCTTAAAAGCCGTTGTTCTGGCGTCAAAACCGATTTGACTGCAAACACAAACCAAAATAATGGATTTTGGTTACCTTTACAAAAATACAACTGATAATTAATATATTTTTTTTAAACATTGTAACGGTTCACAAAAGTAGGTCACCGTGCACAAACGCGGGATTGATCTCACAAAATTACAAATAATGAAGGCAGGTCAATTTGTAACTAAAAAAACCGTCTTCCCATCTGTAATCCGTATCAAAGCGTCCTTAGAAATCAAAGGTCAATGAATAGTTATTTAAATAAATCGAAATCGAACACCGGGTAACGTCTTTTGTGGCGTCGATGGGAAAAAATCGAGATCAACCCTTTGGCTCCATCCCCTATTTGCCTGTGATGCACCTTGTTGCAAATTAAGGATTCAACCCTAAAAAAAATGTGACCCCAAAGATTCGTGGGTAAAATGTTTTATCTCTTTTTTTATTATGCATTATTGAAATGAGATACCGGAGCAGGATATAAAATTGGTCTCTTTTTTAAAAGGGTTACGTCGGCTGGGAGCATTGTGCATAATTTTTTTTGATACAATAGATGTGCTACTGTGGTTCGTGATGGCTCGTTATTTTGGTGTTAAAGTTGAATTTGTGTTTACAATCGTATTAAAAAAAAAACATTAGTTCGATAGGCAAGTTGAACTAGTGAGTGCTTTGTAAAGGCAATAGGTATATTTTAATTTGGTAAGTTTTGTGTACCTACTATGATAGGCAGACCCCGTACATTTGGTGTCACTGACGTAAAAGTGACATATTTTCACGTGTTCTTTTTTTCACTACAAGTAATTTAATTTCGCCAATTTTTTAAAATAATTACTGATTTTCGGGGTCACATTTTTATAACAACTAGAGCAAAACACGTTGCCACCATTTAGAATTAAAAACGGATATTTGTTACAAAATTCCTCTAAACATGACATTGTAATTATTATGATTATCTATGGTACCAAACGTAAATCACAATTCCAAAAGTACTTTTATTCAATTCAATTCAAATTTAGGAAAAAGTGGCTCCATCAACTTTTTGATGATTCTGCCAATGTCGAGGCCAAATACTTATTTAAAAAAAAAAATATGACTTAATAACTAATGTACTATGTAGTTGAATGACAATCAGTCAAAGTCAATCACAGACGTTTATTCTTACGTCTTTGTTTTTTTTTAATAACTGTAACGATTAACTAAAGAGGTTGATTATGTACGTGGACAGTGTCGCTGCGTCAGTGACGCCAGAGCCGCTTGGCTCGGAAGACTAGCTTTACTGAATATTTTTAACATCTACAGTAAGTACAATGAATCGGCCACAATACGCTAAATAGGCACTTAAGCGTAATAGGCATAAAGAACGACCCCTCCTGCCCACACTGTGGGAAGGAGGAGACGAGCAAACACGTCCTCACCCAGTGCGTTATGTATGCGGCAGCGATGCATTCGGGAGTGACGAACTGGAGGACGAGCTAAGGGATGTCAAACTCAAAGACGTCCTTATGTTCGACAGGATAATAAGATTTGAGGAGAGTTGCTGTGTGGGAGCGCTGCTGGGACAGTAACCGGCGGCACCAACCAAGGGCTGTATGATCGGCAAAAGGATTGACAGCCCGCCTGACCCAGCTAGGCGTCCCCACCCAACATCATCAACATCATCAAGTTTCATCCTTACTAATATTATAAATGCGAAAGTAACTCTGTCTGTCTGTCTGTCTGTCTATCTGTTACCTTTTCACGCTTAAACCGCTGGGCCGATTTAGTTGAAATTTGGTATACAGATAGTTTGAGTCCCGGGAAAGGACATAGGATAGTTTTTATCCCGGAAAATTGCATAGTTCCCGCGGGATAGCACAGCCCAAACCACTGGACTTAGAGACTTGAAATTTTGCACATAGATACCTTATACAATGTAGGCATCCACTAAGGAAGGATTTTTGGAAATTCCCACGGGATATGGAAAAAACGGGAATTATATATTCGATTCCAAGTGACGCTATCTCAGTAACTATAATAACTAGACTCTTCAAATTTGATACAAAAGTAGGTGATTACAAAACTAAGAAACTAATTTCAGGATTTTTGGAATACGGGATAAGGAAAAAAACGGGATTTATCTACGCGGACGAAGTCGCGGGCATAAGCTAGTTGTACAATGAAAGGGAGAATAGGTTCAGACGAAGGTGGGTGTTGTGTTTCTGGGTGTGTTGTAGCGAAAGTTTGGTAGACCTTGTGAGAAAGGTTGGCTGATCTGGTGCAGATCGGAAGCGACTGGCTGCGGATAGCGCACTCTAATCATCATGTACCTTTTGGAAAGGCTATTTGTATATATCCAGCAGCAAACGTCTTTGGGCTGATACGATCATAATGATGATCAGTTTTTCATAATGTCTAAAGACTGAGGAGTCTAAAAACTAACCATCCTGTTAATTTAGCACTCGTCACAGTATCACAGATGTTACTGGAGTAAATGAATTTTTACCGTTTAATTATCTTTTACTTTTACCAAATTAATTCTAACACAGCCTTCAAATATTGTATTACATGATGCTTACCCACACAGATAGAGTGAAGCCGCGAGAACATTCCAGAATCTCGCTGGCAACGGTTTCCATGGAGATGCTACGTGTGGTCGGAACGGCTTTACCCTTTGTAGTGTGGAATATGAATTTCTAACAATTAAGGACTTCTTAGATGGTTTTAGCCATGATTATCACATTATTTAATATTTTATTGAATTTTTATTGTGTTGTAATTTTATGGTCGATGTTAAGTCCCTAAAAAATGTGTGTATCTACACCTGAAATAGTAGGGTTTAGTGAAACATTTTTATACAACTATATCTGCATCTGTAACCTGAATTCCACACACAATAAATGATTATGATTATGATTTGCCTTATATATGTAAAGGATTGTATCTGTGGGCAATAAGTAGAGTTCAATATGTCATGTGCGTACCTACTTAAATATCTCTTAAGGTTCTTAAGTATCTCAAGTGCTACTAATATCATGGATTGTTGTATCTTTTTAAGTATTTCCGAGACATCATTACTTCTTCACAGCTTCAAGGAATTTTTTTGCCGAGCTCTTCATCTACGTGGAATTACATACATATCTATCTACTATAAAGTCAAAAGGTATCCTACAATTTTTACATTTGAAATACGAAATTGGCGAGCAGCAAAGACTAAATTGTATGGGTCGGCACTGTACGTAACTTTATTAAATTGGCCCCAGGGCCTTCCTATCTAACTAGTAGGTAACATTGGTAGGTATCGTATCCTGGAGAGGCCCCCCTCTTTCCCCCCTCTAGGCCGAACAAGCGGGCAATTTCAGCGCGCTGTCCTGTGCAGGATTTCCTTTGCGACGTGTGCCGTCAAACGGGAAAATGTTACCCCATCCTCCTGCTTAGTTGACTAACAGGCGCGGTCCAAGGGAGAAGCTGGGGACCCTACGAAGTCTATATTACAAGTTAAAAAGGCATCTACTGGTTACTTACTCAAGTTCTCTATCGTATTATCATAAAAAACTGTTTTTATTATAAAATGTTGGGCAATATAAAATGACATTGTGTAGTGTTACGATGGTCTTGTGTTACCTTTGTGTTAATTTCTTTATTGTTAATCAGTTTACTGTTTATTGTCATTATATTAACTCCGGGTCCCATGATACAGGTTCAGCTTAGTTTGGCATCCATTGTGTAACTAAATTGTAATCTCTTGGTGGCCACAACAACCATTATTCATGTCTCAAAAACGAAAGGCGTCAGGGAAAAGAAAAAAGGTCCAAAGGCAGTTCCAAAGGTGGTTGGCAGAAAAAGAAGAAATTATACCTTAAAAACTACCTCAAATCCTATCAAAACACATACATATATACACAAATCACGTCGTATCCCTTACGGAGTTGACAGAGCCAAAGGTAACAAGACCTAAAGGCTACGTTTAGCATGATTGTTGGCGTATAGGTGGAAAGGGTGTTTCAACACATGATGAATTGAACGATGCTCGTAGTGACACTGCTTGTTTCTAGAACAATAATCTTCTGCACATAGTTCAGCTCGTCGATGGTCATCAGTTTGGAAGCATATTCGCAATAGGTACATCATTGTGATGAACTCCCCAGATTTTTGGCTGTGAACCTTGAAATTGTTATTTTACGCTAGCTACATCTCATAACCAGTACCAACCCCCTAAGCACGTGTACCACCCTGCTTAGACGGCCAAACAGCGAGGGAGGCTATACCCTCGCATGATATATACCTTTAAACTTAAACGGATTACCTTTGATATATTACGTGGATTCGCGATTCAATCTCTCGATACGGATAGTTGATCTCTCTTAGATGTGATTGCTTTTTGAAGAGCGTATCGTAATTAGGGAAGGATGTTCTTGGAAAGTTTGCATGGCTTCGTTCATGCGCTCAACTACTCCAATTTGCGGAGGGATGTAACTCGCATGGTAAGTTAAATAAAGATGATTTTGTTGGTTGGTAACGACTGAGTTTTGAGCCCGCGGATTCATTTTTTCTGAAATCTTAAAATAGAAGCTGAAAAGACATCAACGCAAGGTGAGATGACGTGTCCTAATATGCAAGTGTTTTCACGACACGGCGCATATTATTATTTTTATGATACAGATAGCTGCTTTTTGTATTGGTTTCCTTATTTAACGGCTGATGATGATAATGAAGACTATATCGACTTACTGGCTTTCAATGAAAATTTGGTTCCTCCTCTTTGTTTTAGATCTTCGACTTGATGAAAATCATCGAGAGGAGACATGACAATTACTTTTGTTCAACCTAATACTCCCTTAGAGATTATTAATCAAAGGAGTTATTAGTACTGTACATAATAGGTACGTTAATACATTCGCGCCAGCCACAACCATTAGGCTTAGCAACATCTGGACCATTTACCAACCAGGTGTTCTCGTAATTGCGAACTCGAGGATTGTGGGGACAAACCACAATGGAGGGTACGCATCACACGTCCTTTCATCACTTACACAGGAGCTAAGGGCATGCGTGGTCGGAGGTAGAAGGCATGGATGCGGCGATGGGAGCATTTGTATATTGTTGTATGAAGCATGTTCTGGACCTCAGTGCTCAGCAGAATGTTCAATTCTTTCGTGTGCCGTGGAACTACATGCAATTATTTATAAAAAGCCTGTCAAATCAAATCAGAGTATTCAAATATTTCGTATTAATTTCAACTTGATACCTTCACCCGTTCCCGAGAAAAAGGGTATTTATAGACAGATGAACAGTGATCCTGAAAAGAGTTTAAGTTCTAGCTGTCGATCGTACTAATAAGTAAGGTATAAGTACCTAAATTAAAGTAATGCGATACTTGTAGAGACTTAGTGCTCTGTTTTGACTTAAGCAGATCATAATTATTGCCTACAACGCCAGATTTGTCAAAATGTAGGTACTTCTATTAATTCGATCATATTAAGACTCACAAACACGAGTGGACTTATTAATAAATGGTCGATTCTTACTCCATTACGAGGATTTGCGTAGTCCCATTAGCCAAATGTCAACAGTAAATGTGACTTTCTAATAAAGCACGAAGAAGATGAATTTCCAAGACCACGGCGAAATTACAATATTCATACAAACCCAAGCATACAGCTCAGTCGAAAGATCTAACTTGGCCAATATTTACTCCCATGTATCGTCTACATCCAAAGCGAACACAAAATTACGAGTACATAAATCCTAAAGCCCCGTTGATACATTCGCCATTCATAAACAACTAAGTAAGTAAATTAGATTCCGCTTTCCCAATTTAAGTTTAGTTTGCCGCCTCCACTGCAGTCGGCAGCGTGTATAGGGGGGCCGCGTGGACAGGCATTCGAAATGAAGAGTGCTCCACAACTATGTCTGTCTGCCCCTCTTGCCTCCATTGTATGGCGACTGCTTGGAAATAAATAGCGAACGTGAACGAATAGGTATGCTTATAGCGATTGCAGTAGGTATTTGAAGGTGGGAGAGAGAGAACGGTTCCAAATTCGATTCGTAACAAAAGTTAATGGTGTCAACTTAGTTATTTGTCAGCAGAAACACTATCAGAGTGGTGGCGAAAATCGTTACTACTGTAACCTAGATAATCTATAGGGCATTACATTTGAAACCAAAAGAAAAACGATCTCTTAGCTGGTAAGACTTCGAAATTCGAAGTGATGAAGAGATTTGTCATTAGCAACAACTGACACTGGCTTAAAATCCCAAAGGTCTTCGCAGGAAAAAAGTTGCTGGCCTTCACATTTTTTTACTTTTTTTTTATTAAGAGTCCTATTCCACCCTACCCAGCATTGCTCCGTGCCGTAGTGCACTCATATCCGCGAATCGTCCGCCGCCTCCTAATGGTCCCTTTATTGGAATACACCGAATTGTTACGTCGACACACGGGCATGCGGCCTCTTAAATCCAGGATATGAATGGGTTTCATCTCAGAGACAGTATGACAGCCGACATACCAGAGGGAAAGAAATGCATGTACCCACTCCTTTAGAAGAGTATTGTTAGTAATTTCAGACTTGAATGTGCTTTTATATGGCGCCACTCAGAAGCCATCAACTGTAAGCAGAAATATATTTCAGCGACCTAGGTTTGGAAGTAAAACGTTTTCTGATGTTGTCTAGTTTTGGTAGATTCATCAGTTTCAATTGAGAGTAGATAGTAACTTTTAAAACTGACGCTGCGATAGCACCCTGTCGTCCATCTTTCTATAAGCTTTGCCCAAATCGTTGAAGTCATCTTTCATTTCACCAAAAGTAGTTTTTTATCAGATAGATTACAATCTCCCGACGTAAAAAGTCCAAGTTCAAGCTCAAGCAAAAAGACCTTCATGTTTTCCCATTTTTTGGCGCCTGTCAGTGGTAGTTTCACTCTACCTTTCTCCCAAGCCTCCAGTCCCTACACGCCGTGTAGTTACCTACCTCCAGGTTGTAAACAACAGCAAAGTTATTTACGTACCAGGTAGTGAACAGACAATTCGTGGCCGGTTGCCATGGGAACGGCAAGATGGCCGCCGTCGCTGCGGTTTCCAGTTCGCATCTAGTTCCAAATTGTTCTGCGAGTATTTTAGAGCGTATGTACGTACATAATTACGTTATATGTATACGGCGGGGTATGTACGGCGGCCCCACTAATTACAGGTACGGTCGGCAGCAGAGGAAGTTAGACAATGGTGTTAAGTTTTCTTTGATTAGCGTTCAATGTTATTTCAGATTTGACAGTTTTGACCGTTGTGACGTGATTCTAGTTGGAAATTGGACTTCTGAAGATTTGAAGTTTTCTGTAAGCGCCTATACTTCGATTTTTTTAGCGTTAGAAAGGAGGTCTTTTTATCGAAAAACACCTTTTACAAATCGGTAACTGGAAAATATAAAAACCAGAATACAAATCACAATATACCAGGGATTTTAAATTGTAACTGGCTGTTTTTTTAAACTGTTTTTCAATAAAAAGACCATGTTAAGATTGTTTACCTTTTTATCATGCTAAAAAAACGAAGGTAATATATCTAAACAGTTGTCAAAATATCCAGCACAAAATCGAATACAAAAAAAAACTTGTTCCTTATATTATTTTGACTGGACTAACAATCGGCATTACTTCAACTCATAAGTACTTACCTGTTTTTTTTTATTTGATCATTCAATACAAAATTACATCATCACTTAAAATTAAATGTTCAAATTAAAAAAATAGTGTCAATAATTAAAACGTAAATGAATATACCTTACAATTAAGTACGTACCAGTAAACTAAAATAATACCTAATATTATTATCTCGATTCAGGGTTGACATAGATATTTGGATGATGTTAATAAATTCATTTGTTCTTTAAGGCTTTATTTTAGATAGTTACAATGTATCATTTGTAATACAATACCTCCTTAAATAAGCCTTAAGACGTACAAGTGCTTACTAATAAAAAAAAACACCATGTCACTTCCCTTTATTTGCTGTCTGTACATCTCGTAAAGGATTAGTTGAGGAGGATTTAATAAGAGTTCCTTAGATAAGTGTAGCTCGCTAGCGAAGAGGAGTGTGGGACGAGAATGTGTGTCGGTGGAAGAGAGACGTATGTCCGTATTGAATTGGAATGGGGTACGACGTTGTGGAAATTGGGTACGGGTTTTGCTGTAAATGAATTATTAGAAAATAATCAAGCACTCATTTTTTCAGGTCACAGCGATTACACTATTTATTTACAAGCTTTTGTTTCACTTGTAATGTACGTAAGTATGATATACGTTTGTTCGGGTGGAATCCCCAATTTGGTCATTTACTTGGTTTGCACTTTTGCAGGTTATAAAATAAAGGAATAAAGGCCGTAAGAAATACTTTTATTTGATATAATATTTAGTATCTTAAAAACACTGTACCCAAAATAAATAAGGTCGCAGGCACAATACCCGACTGAAAGCACATCGTGGGATCACCTGCAAAAGAAACAATCGTTACAATAAAGCACGTCTGTGTGTAACGTACCTAATCTTATACACTCTGCATAGAAATAGCCAAATCGTAAACTTTAAAAGATCAGGGCCAGCATGGCCGTTAAGAGAACTCTCTAACCGTGGGGAATTTTTTGAGAATGCTGTGTGACAAAATTAGAAGCAAACACTTTTACATTATGATAATGATAAACATGGTTTTCTAAATTGCGTTTGACGCGACTACACTTAGGCTATTTCAAAGTACCACAAAATAATTATCCTTATTTTGAAAAAAAAAGGAACTAGGATATCTTTTACTACATTTACAGGGGTATTTGAACTATCTGACCACATGTTCAAATATCCTGGATTAATTAAGACACAGTTCATCTAATACCTTAAAACAAGCAACCCTGTAACATCTGCCTGTAGATATCTCTGTAATGTGGTCACACCACAGTATAAATAAATGGTTTACAAAAGGAAAGCATAAAAGCATAAAAGCATGAAAGTAGAATAAATGCAGTAGAAATGAGAGCGTTAAGAAGTATGGAAGGTGTATCACTGAAAGATAGAATAAGGAACAGTCTGATAAGGGAACGTGCTGGTGTGAAAGAGGATATAGTGACTAGGATAGAAAAAAGTATGCTTAGTTGGTTTGGGCATGTAGAGCGGATGGATGAAAGTAGACTAACTAAACAGATCTATATGGGGAGTACGAATGGTTGCGTTGGGAGGGGAAGGCCTAGACGTACGTTCCGAGACCAAATAGGAGACGTTTTGGAAAAAGGTCAGGTCAGGAGTACCCGAAACCGACGAGCATGTATGAAGAGATTGATAACTGTGGATGAAGCGAAAGAAATATGTCAGGATCGAAGCAAGTGGAATAAAGTAGTCTCTGCCTACCCCTGTGGGAAAGAGGCGTGACGGTATGTATGTATGTATGTATGTTACAAAAGGAGCTAAAAAATTAGGTGCGGATATTTTCAGCCTATGTAATTAATCCTAAGGATCAATTAAAGGTCCGGCACACCAGTGCGTAAAAGACATCGACGGTGCGTTTACGCAACAAAATATAAGAAGAAACGGTGACAAAACTTGACGCCTACGATACGTCACTGCGTACACGCGGCGGTGTGGTCGGACCTTAAAAGTATTGTGTGGTAATATTTCTTTTGTTTCATACAAAAATAATAATTCCCATTACCGTCTGAAGATAATCATCCTTTCATTAGATACTGTAATTGATTGAGTATGTTTTAAACAAACTAACAACTATGCAAATAATCGATCTTCACAATATCCGCATCTGATTTTCTAGCACCTTATAATGTGAATCATGGAAACAGCTTCAACGATTTTCACGACATTTAGTACGAAGGGGGTTTCGGGGGCGATAAATCGATCTAGCTAAATTTCTAAATATCAGTGAAAATTAGAACACAGAAAAATCCGAAAAGTAAAGCTATGGCCGGGAATCGAACCCGGATCCTCGTCATTCCGTGACGCGTGCTATCTATACCCCTACACCACCCATAGCAGGTGGGTAGTCTCCGAATTTTTCTACCCGTTACTAACTTTCACGTGACCTTTTTGTTACTATGCGAATTTTTGTCGCTAAGCGTCATCTGTTTGAATGATGTGTCTGTACGACACAATTACAAACTCCCGTGGAACATCTAACTAGCTATCATCGATCTAGCTAGGTTTCATTTTTAGAAAACGTACCATAAAAAATACCGAGCTCGGCCATCCAGTATTTTTTTTATCTCGTTTCGTGCTAGCCCGACATCGCATTTGGTCCCGCGCAGGAGTTATAAACTAAACGCGAACTCTCCAACAAATTTGTTAAAAGATAGTGCATAAAATGAGGTCGGGTTTCGCACAACTTATTTTAAGTAAGTAGGACTCCGAGTGCATGATTTAATAAAATAAATACATACATAACATACATAAATCAATCCCTTTATCCCTTACGACGTAGAAAGAGCCTAGGGTAACAAGCCCCAAAGGCCACGATACAGATAATATGTATGAAAAGTCTAGGATGTTTAAAATGTATTTAAGTATGTACAATTGTACATGTTTATCTACAAAAGATTATTACATAGACAAAACATATTTGTAATTTATTTATTTATATATCCGATGGAGGGATTTTGCGAAAATCTTAAGAATCAACTCTGACAACCGTATTAAACGTGGCCCTTTAGCTCTTGTTACCTTGGGCTCTGTCTACCCCGTACGTGATTTATGTATGCATATGTGATAGCCTTCTTTGATCAATAAACGATGTGATGTAACGTCCCCAAGGGTATCAAAGCGTAGGAAAAGCGACCGGATATGATGTGCAGGATTATCCGGCTTTACCCGGACAAGGGTGTGACGTCACGTGATAGTGGGGATGCCAAACTGGAGGATTTGGGATATTTGACAGGATAAAAATATCGGAGCAAATTCCAGCTCGCCTACATAAACATTTTGTCTTCTGAATTGAAAGGACCTGTATAATATTTTAGTTACATATATGTATGTAGGTATGTATAACTCTCTATTGTACATAAAACACATTAATTTTACAGGTAACGAGATAAACAAATGTACAAAGGCTAACTTATCTCTTAAACATATTACCTTAATACGCAATCAATAATTATTTTGTCTCGTATACTCTCACTGTTAGTAAAAGTATCCTCATAATAAAATTAGGTGCATAATATTACTAACTCATAAAACAAAAACAGTACGTATATACCCTCATTGACTGACGGACAACTCACAAATTAAAAGGGAGAGACTTGATATTCAGCGGGCATAAATAATAGGTATAGTGTAAGGCGGTCTATTCCCACCGTATTTTTCCACTTCGTTTAAGCCTAGTCAGCAGGCTGGTGAGCTATTACTACTCGCCTGTTTCTACCCAAAACCATGTGAACACATGGATTATTCTGCAATAAATAAAACAAACCCAATTTCGTACTTTTATTACTATGTATTTCATATACTTAAATTCCATCTGCATGTTGAGTCTGTCGCCTGCTGGAGATACCTCGAGATCTGCAACAAGAAAATAATTATTATGTAAAGTACAATTTTCACCTTGTATTCTGTACATTATGATAAAGACAGCCGTCTCGCGATAATTTCCTATGCGGTCAATACAGATCCATACAATACACTGTGTATTAAATTAATTGTTTTTTTATTATTTGTGGTTGACAAATGTCCCCATGCATAGGTGTTCAAGTAGGTATACTATGGCGTCAAAGGATGACCTTAATTTTAAGTCAAAAATTATGACGAAAAATCCTAACAGAGGTATTCAAACGAGTCCGACCACGTGCTGAAATATAAAAAAAAAAAAATCATGACATACTGTATATTACAAGCCACGCCCTTTACAAATATATAGCATATACCTACAACCACGTTACTATGCGCTATCAACTCATATGACAGGATCTGTTAGGGACACGGGAGCGGATATTATAGGGTAAGAGCCTTTGGCGTTCCCGGCAGGATATTAACATGAAGACATATTATATGTTTATACATGTATATCTTAATGTTAATCTACGTTACATATTTGAGGTTGACGCACTATGCTATTGGTCAGGATCGAGCTGTGAAAAGAGCGTCCTAGCTTGTTGAAGCGATATGGTTCAGAGGATCTTTTGGACCTCGAGCCCAATGGCTGGCAACAGCTGGCTCTAGATCGCAAGGTGTGGAAGAGTCTGGCGTCGGAGGTCAAGATCCACTTCGGGTAACTGCAGCCAGTAAGTAAGTAATGGAGACTATCGTTTCTTTGCTCATCAGTTGGCGCCACTGTTGACTAAGGTCCGAAGGTATAGCTGTCAAAGGCGACTTTATAAGATCGGCGCCGAAACAAAGTTTTAAATCTAGAATCTCGGCTTGAGAGGCCTTGATTGAGGAGATAGATCAAACCACCAGACTACCTCAGCTTTTTATTACTAATACATGTATCTACTAATATAAAATGTAAAATGTTAAATAATAAAACTAAAAATTACATATTTATTTTCGAAAAATAGGAAACATTTTAAAGAAAAAAGAAAAGAATGGCACCATTATATATACAACATCGGATACATTTACGTCACTAAAAGGTAAAGGCATGTAGGCCAGGCAATATCCGGTTCGGATCGCGGCTGTCAGATTATTTATGCACGACGTGTGGGAAAGGGGAGAGGGCACCATGAAGGATCAGTGTTTACGTAAACTCGAGTAACTAGAGGAGAGTGGGGCACATTGGCGGTAGAGGAACGGTAGATAACGTACTAGCAATAGATACGACACGATTTTGTTTTTTCTTGTAGGACTGTGTATTCAAACCAATAGAGTTGCCCGACATCTGGACTTAGATATTTAATAGAATATAAAGGAAGGGAGCGGCATGTTGGGAAAAATATGTTTGACTCACCAAAAATTTTTTTAAATGTGCTATATTTCTCCGTGGTCCGTTTTTACGAAAATAAATAGGTACCCGTTGGAAACTTCTCGAAACCACTTCCGATTTGTGGACAAATTACTTAGGGAAAATTTTAGAGCTGTTGTTATGTTCTTTTACAGATGCTCGTATATTTACTACAAGATATAACAAAAACACATCGCATTACAGCATCGATACGCCACGCATGCATCGCATCCGTCAACGTCTCCCAAGATTGACGGATTAGTTTCGTATGCAAGTGGAACGACGGGATCCCAAGAGCAAAAGCTCATATACAAGCACCAAAGACGTTTCCAGAACACCAAATAGATACGAAACATTAATTTAACCCGCAGACCAATTTATCGCATCTCTAATTCAACCCTAACAAGGCGCTGCCCATATACATACCTTGTACATAGCGCTATATACCTATTCAGTTAAGCCTTCCGAAAGTAGCTACACACATGGACGGAACGCACACATGGAAAGTAAAGCCGCAAGGCACGTAACATAAGGAGCTTTGAAATTAATTTAGCTCGGAACTAGCTGGCAAATGGATAGACGTGAGCCCGGCAAGGGGGTTAGAGGGGGGCGGGTGGGGGGTGTGTGAGGGAAATTCGGCGTTTAGAGCTGTGGCGAGGCCGGCTCTGCTTAGGAGTAATTGTGTTCGCTGGCGTGTGTCGGTTGGGTCGTGTGTTGGCTTTATGACTGGCTTAATTAAGGCTTTTTCAGGTTACTGAGACCTTGGGGTGAGGTTTTGAAAAACATAAAGGCTGACACGCTTGTTTGATGTAACGGTGCAATGTTGCTGAAACAAAGCTTCGCCTTTGTGGTGGCGAATGTGATGAATTTCGTATTATAATTTATCTTTTGTTGCCCCATCAAAAAAAAATTGGAAAGTAAAAATGATTACATTTTCGCTTTTGCGTACGACAAACAAATTTTCTACCGATGGCTGTAAACTTACAAACTACATACATACATAATAAATCACGTCTACATCCCTTACAGGGTAGATAGAGCCTAAGGTAACAAGACCTAAAGACCACGTTTGGCATTATTTACAAACTTTAATTTGCTTAAAGCGCTCTAACAAAGGTCACTTCACAATAACAAATCGCAAAACTAAAATTTGCATTAATTAAAACAAAAATAAATAGAACAATAAACTAAATCAAACCGAGCGATGTTAATATAATTCCGAATTCAAAAAGCGACCGCTTTCAACGGAACGCATGAATACGAATTTCGAACAAGTCACCAACTCGAAATCCATCAGTTGGCTGTCAGAGCGGCCATTATCCAAACATCATCAAAGAAATAAAGATTAATTCGCGCCCTCCCAAAACAATGGACGATCGTGCATTCCACAAAGGGTTAGCACAAAGGGTAAGTTAGTCTAAAACTCTGCATGTGACTTTAAAAGCTATTGTTTTAGCGATTGTGACCATAAAACAAAGGATTAATGCGATGCATGGCTGTTTTGATTTGAATTTAGAATGACGCTTGGTCAAGAGCGATTTGTTTTAATCTGGCTGGAAAATAACTACCTAATAATAAATAAAATCGGCTTAAAAAACAAAAATACAAACTTTTAAATCACCAATTTAATTAAATAATCATGTCGTTTTTTTAAAGTTTTGCATTCCCTTAATTGCTTTTTTACTACAACTCAGAACATACACAGGTAGATATGGCTCAAAACCTGTTATCTCTGCCCAAGACACAAAATGCCACAATTTATTCCTTTTACTTTTTATTCCCTTTTGAGGCACTAGTGGCATCAAAAAGTTCGCCAGAGCGGAACATTCGCTCCGAGAAATGGTAATCATGGAGCGTCATACATTATGGTTCAGATATCACAGAAGATGGTATCGTCTGTTTTCGCGAAATGAAAAAAAATAGATTTGATATCGACTGGGGACTTGTGGTTGATGTTTGTCATTTGGGCAAAGAAAAGAAAACGTTATTTTTACCTATTTATGATTAAGTATATAATATTCATTTTTGGTTCGATACGTTATGATTACGACGTCTACGTGCTTGCCTTCCCCATAATAAAACACTACATTTTTTTATGAGATTTTATTTCCTGTATTACATTTAATCGCAAATGCTTATGCAACCTACGTACAAGGTTCTTTTACCTACTAATAACTCACTACTCACGTCTAGCACACTAATAATATTTTCATTTGTCTTTAACAAGTCGCCGTTTGATGTCGAACGCGTGCATATTTAAAATTAAAAAGAAATTAGACCTCTTAATTTACCCTCAAATTGAACCTTATGGTTAAAGTTGTAAGATTTGATTTCGCTCGGGTGACAAAAGGTATTTTATCTAGAGTACGACGCTAGTTGGAGCTGGCTGGTAACAAGCGAGCATCAAAGGAGTTTTTCAGAGCACGTGATGCCCGACCGATGTTCTAACAATTCAAAGTAGGGTTGCCGATCAAAGAACTAGGCATTATTGAAGTAATTGAATCATTTTATAAAGAACAAATTGTTTCGAAGGTAGGCATGGAATATTTATGTTTACCTTATGTAAGCAACCACAGCTGATCTAGTGAGCGCGATATAAGGTTAAAATTGACAGGTGTCATTTTTTATGCGCAACTTATTGTAGTCTGGATAAGAACACGAATTAAAAATTACGAATTAATTAATTATTAATTAAAGAGATTTTGAGGCAGGTTATTTAGTACGAGAGCCATAGGTATCCTTGTTTTTTTAGCATTAAAAAAAGGTAAACAATATTGACATGTCTTTTTATTGAAAAACAGTTTAAAAAAAAAATAACAGCGCGTTACAATTTACGATCCCTGGAATATCGTGATTTGTTTACCTTCTTCCTAATTCATAAAAAATCAAAGTAGCTCAAATTCACTAAAATTAGAGGACATGCGGGGATAGATTTTCATGTTAGATGTCATGTTTAAAAAAAAAGTCTTAGTGTTATACACAAGGCATGGCGCAGGCCCTGCTAGCAATCAACCTTTGCAACAAGACATATGGGTTTTAATCTCGATACACCGGCTTCGATAGCGGTGTGTTGGAGATGAAAGTAGAAGGTAGATACGAGGTAGGTAGGTAGAAGGTAGTATACGTAGGTATGTGTTGTAATTTAGACTCTAGGTCTGTTAAATAATGTGATACATACTTATGTGCTCCTTTTAAGTTTTCGGTATTATTGTTCGAAATTTCTTCAGGACGTCAAAAACGTGAACGTGATCACAAACCAGTTTTTCGGATTGGGTATTGATGGCCATTTCCAAGCAATATTAGTTACAAGAAACAAAAGGGTTTTTTCAATTTTACCCTTTAATATAATCACCGGTTCAGTTAACCTATTTTTAGAATCATAAACTCTTTGCATCCTATTCAGCCTATTTTACATAATGACACTTTAGTAGCGATGACAATTAAAATCAGTCATTATCAATTATTTGTTATACATAGAGCGTTTTCAAAAAAAGTCCACATGACCATCTCATCCAGAATTGAACTCTCTGAGAATCCTTTACTCTATTGATCCTCATACAAGAAAAAATCAGATCGAAAGAAATGTGTCATCACAGGATACTTAGGGCCTGCCTCACCACTCTCTCTCTCTCTCTCTCTCTCTTCAAAAAATCTTGATTCATTTGATAGTAGGTACCTATCATTTGAAAAACAGCGCCTTCTCTCGTCCCTGGTGAGCAGTAGATGTTCCACGGGAGTTTGTAATTGTGTCGTACAGACACATCATTCAAACAGATAACGCTTAGCGACAAAAATTCGCATAGTAACCAAGTCATGTGATAGCTAGTAATAGATAGAAAAATTCGAAGGCTTACCCACCTGCTATGGGTGGAGTAGGGGTAAAGCACGCGTCACGGAATGACGAGGATCCGGGTTCTATTCCCGGCCATAGCTTTACTTTTCGGATTTTCTGTGTTCTAATTTTCAGTGTCGTTTAGAATTATTTTTTCACTACTCTCTGTAAAGTTTCTTTCGTACTACGAAACAGATAGAGACGACATCGTAGATAACTCACACTTAATAACAGGAACTCTACAGAGAGTTGTGAAACAGGCCCTTACTCTCTAAAATTTTTTTTTTTAATATGAATAGGAAGGCAAACGAGCAAGTGGGTCACCTGATGGTAAGTGATCACCACTGCCCATAGACACCGGCAACCCCGGAGGGATTGCAGATGCGTTGCCAGCCTAGAGGACTAAGATGAAATGCCTCTTGTGCCCGTAATTTCCCCGGCTGTCTTACTCTCCACACCGGAACACAGCAGTGCAAGCACTGCTACTTAGTGATATTACAAATTAGGTACAGCTTTATATGACGCCGGTTCATCCAATCAACCGCCAACATACATAAAAGTATGTGTAGTGCCAGCAAATCTCACAGTATTACTTACATGCGCCAGGTAACATACGTATATGTTGAACAGAGGTGGCAAGCGGCGAGAATTTGTCTCTATCTTATTGTGGCAGATATATATTGGCTTCCCGCCTTCTGAGCTGCGGACTTGAATATGAAACATACATGTACAACTTCAGATATATCTGTAATGCTTTGGATGTACGGTATTTGGGAATTGGAGTGTTGGCATTTACAGATTTATGAGTGATGGTGATACATTTTTGTATAGACTCATGGTTACTAAAATTAATGAATCATTGAAAAAAAAATACGATTCTTCTCCATAGAAACACATGCAAGAAAGCTAGGTGTGTGCGAAGATATCAAAATATTTTACAAATGCATGTATATAGCTTGTCGGAAATTTCATTTGACAAACCTATATTCTCTGCTAATAACCCAAAAAACAAATTCACATGGCGAGTAGGTTAGGTTACATTAGTAGGTATCCATTTTAATATTATAAATGCGAATGTAGTTCTGTCTATCTGTTTACTTTTCCATCAAAACTTTCCCATCAATCATAATCAGTATAAAATGTTGTACGTTGGGAAATAATAGAAGAGTCCCGGAAAATTGCATTATCTAGTTAGTCTTTTTTCCATTCTGGCATGCAGAATAATATCTACAACACGTATATTTTGTGATTACAAATCATGTTTCAATGAACAAATAATATTTACCTTGCTACTCCGCTACTCACACATGCATGAAAAACATACATATTTCACACAGGCTTGGTTATCGTGCACGTGAGTAGCGGAGTAGCAAGGTAAATATTTGTTGTTTATTGAAATGGACCTCCGCAAAGTAACGCCTGATTCAATAAAATCATGTTTCATTTAATTCGCAGTTTTAACTTACGGCCTGAACATACATCTGAAGGATTCCCTATTGTTTGCCTGAATTGTATTGGTTGTCATAATAACCATTATGACAAACATTAGGTACGTTATGGCATTTGAACTTTGGGCAAAGAAGCGCTGAATTACGTAAACGTTTTATTGAGTCACTCCAAACTTCCTAAAATACCGGAAAAAAAAAATCTAAGCTAAACATGTCCCCATGCTCCCACAACACACACTTTCTTAACTTAAATGAACCTGCGCTTAAGTTAACATCATGCACCCACATTAAGGGAATTGCTGGAGACACAACTATAAAATAAACCGTCTGTCAGTCTGTAATGGGTGCCAGGGGCCCTAATATATGACGCGAGGGGCCCCAAGAAACGGACATGGGAGGAGGCACTAGTGAAGTTATTCTAATTCTCTGTTGACATTTAATGCTATTGAGTTTGATTAGCCAAAGGGTTTATAAAGGGTAGTTAGGTTAAAATTATGTGCTTCTTGAACTCTTAGTAGAAAACGTGTTATTTGAAAGCGTTACATCAAAATATAAGTTTGTCGGATTCAAGTTTATTTATCTGTTGTTTTCAATAGGTATGTGTTGCAACTACTTTTGTGATTGTCATAAAATGAACGTTTTCTTTCTTTCTTTACAAAGGCCATGATAAAAATGTAAGGACGCAACTATTGTCAAGGGAGCTGCTGTATGAGCCCTTATTGTATTTTATTTTATACCTTTGTATACATACTGTAGTGTCAGTACATGACGCTTGCTTACTGTGCCAGCGTAGCGCAAGTAAACTCGTCGCTTACTAAATGAAGCTAAAGAGTTTATGTCTTCCTAAGTATGTCGGCGGTCTTAAAATTCCGCCAGCCACGCCATAACGCCAACAATGTTTCATACGCCTTCAGCGGAAAGCGCCTTTCAGATTCAATCATGCATCTTATAGAAAAAGAGCTATTAATTTTAAAAGTAACCTGTTCCGACAAAAAGCGTGCGTACGGCATTTTATTAAAAAGAGAGCTAATTCAAAGGCTTTCACGTAAAAGGGAGGCCCGTATATCACATATAGGGTAAAACGTAAAACGCCTACTCAAATACACGCATATACGCGCCGGTATATGTATGTGCCAGCTAGAGAGCATATAGCCGAGGGCCCGTCAAACGGGCCGGAGTCACGTATGCCTGGCCGCCTCGCAATATTATTATCCAACACTTACGCACGTACGTACACTCACGCACCTATACGTAATTGTGTACGTATCTAAGCCTCCGTAGGTAGGTATAGCTGCGCAGATATAGGTGGAGAGCCCGGGCATCCACGGCCCACACGACCCCGAGCGAAGGGACAAAGCGAAACGGGTTTGTCCCAAGGGAAATTCAATATTCGGGACTAAACCTTAACTCCCCTTAAGACTCCCCGTCTGCCTCCCCCGGAATGCTTATATGGCCACGACGTGTATCGATTTTCTTGCCAAATGGAAGATTGGTGTCGAGCCGTTCTCGGCGGACGAATGAATGATGTATTGGAGTGGCGAGTGAATATTTTACGTGTGCATGTGTGCGGCAGCTCCGGGCCCGTGCTTAGTCACCGTATCGACTCTGATGGAAATCTCTTTCGGAAATTGACGTGAATTTTTTATTTAGGTAATGCGTTGCGAGCCGCGGCCCCGGGGGTACTAACCGCGTGTTTCTTTGAGCTCGGTGCCAATTATGTTCGAAACGTCTTTGAGGTGACTGATTGGATTCCGCGGCGGTTGCCTTTCGCGGTATTACGTCTGGCGGCCCGCCCGTTCATATAATAGCGTCGGCATTATTTAATCCCGATATTTGAGAGCCCTTCTTTCTCACTTCTCATCAAAAGATCTCTATTTGTAAGCTTTATTGGTCCTTCGATATAAATTTAAATAGGTCAAGTTATTAGCCGATGACTCGCAGTTTGTTTGCCGCTTTAACTTCGGTTATCGCGTGACCTACTAATTTATTCACAACCGAATCCTTTACGGGGTAAATCTCGACTTTTACGTCCGTAACATGTCATAAAGCGACGTCATAAAGTGTACCATAAAATACGTAATAACGGAATTATTATAAATATTTACCGACCGCGTATCATGTGTGGGTGAGGTGTACACTGTACCATTGCCAGTGTATCTATGTAAAGTCGTTTCCAGACGAGATGAGACATGTTGCTAGCACAATGAGATCCAACAAATTGGCTCGAGTCTCCTTTCAAACGTGCATTTGCAATACTATTATTAAAGCTCCGAGCTTATTTTATAAAGGGCAAGGAAGACTGACTGCACAAAATGCTTTCATACTAATTCTTAACTCAATATTAATATTGTGATTTATTCAGGTATTCCTTCTAAAAAAAATTGAAGCGATCCCTTTGTACGATCTATTTATTACCTGGCTTTTCATCGAAACTCAATAATCGACACCCTAAACGTATTTAATATCCAAGCACATTAACCAAACGCAAATTAATCACAAACAAAGCACATATTTGTTTACACACACACGCTCATACGTAGAGGACATTAGTATTAGTGGGTTTCGGCCTTTGAAAGGCCCCTTAGATTGGGGGGAACGTCCTGGGTAAGATTGAGCGTGGGCGGGGGAGGGGGAAAACAAGATGGCCGGCGACCGTGCCGGCCATAAGGGTAAAATAGGTGCCTTTATTTATCTATAGGTACGGTAAGTTTGGTCAGATTTATCGATTTCCCTCTCTAAAGGGTTTTAAGGGGCTGGTGAGTAGGTTTAAAGGAGTGTGGACTCCGTAAATGTTGAGAGATCGTAAAAGTTAAGTCGCGGCGGAACTTTTCTTTCGCTACGAGTTTGGAAGTTTTTTGTTGGCGCATTAAACAAGTTCGCGATGTTGCTGCCATTCTGTTCGCGCTTTTATGTTATTCTTTTCAGGCTTTAGGATTAAGGAGATATTAAATAGTACTAAATGTCAGCATGCCTTATTTGTAGTTGGCAATGTAACAAAATAAGCTCTATGTAAATTGGTAAACTGACTGGTTTCACAACTCTGTTAAATTCCTGTTGTCTAAAGTGTGAGTTATCTATGATTCCGTCTCTATTTATTACGAAAAAGAGAGAGACGTTATCATATATAACTGACACGTAAGATAATTGGAACTGGTGAAAAAGGCCCTAAGATGAACATGTTTGAGTAGCTGCGAAGTACCTATAATATTACGGTTCTTTGCATATGTCAGTTCATTTTAAGTAGTTAGGGGAGACCGAGGCGAGTTGAGACAGAGGTGAGTTGATACAAAGCCAATTTCTCTGAATTGTGATAGTTTATCGGGCTGGTAACTTCGCTAATTCGTTGCTTTTTCTACACTCCACAGTTTGTGTGAAGTTGTGACGTCGCTAACTGTCATAGGTGCAGAGAAAAAGGCTTTGTATCAACTCACCTCTGTCTCAACTCGCCTCGGTCTCCCCTACTTTGTTAACTATACAACTCGTGACATAAATATGGTATTACAATTAAAATTTGTATATTTACGCTCTTTTTAGACTTCGTTTTTGACGCAATTCTCCAAATTAGTTTCGTGCAAAAACGACTAATTCAAAAGCGGCACCATTCATGAAGAAGTCTACGCACTAAGTTAGAACCCTACTTTATCATTTACATACATACATAAATGAAGTCTTTATCCCTTACGGGGTAGACAGAGCCTAAGGTAACAAGACCTAAAGACCACGTTTAGCATGACCGTGCTAGCCACATCGCCTATATAACATGATCTCTAAGATTTTCGCCCAATTCCTCGATGGGCTTTTACCATCTGCGCAGGAAGAGAAGCAACTGGTATGTTCTGTTTTTTCTTTGCTCCCAGACCAGCATGGTAGAAATCATTATCATTTAATTTCCGCAAAATAATCCACAGTCCTATCCAATACAGATGCTAAGGGTTCCTAGCTTTATAAGTAGGTATTATTAAAAACCACATCGAGACTTTAAGCTAACTTCAACTTCACGAGGTGACCGTCACAGCATGCTCCAAAAAGCTGAACCTACTCATTTTTTTCCTTTTTATTTTTAACTTAAACAAAAGTCGCCATCTTCTGCCCTCCAATGACCATACACAATCCTCCCTCGGAGGGTAGCCCCCCACGATAAACTGCGAAACCGCGGGGGCGCCCTCCCTCTGATAAACAGCCCTGTAATTTATGACACCTAGAACCCTTCTTCGGACGGACCCCGTCTTTTGTACCTCGCCAAGTTTTTGTAGAATTTTCTGGAGGTTTTGGTAGAAATAGAGCAGAGGTACTGAAAAGAAATGCTTTGTACCTGTACACGTGCAGTGACTAGCTTAAGTAACTATTGCTAACTAATTTTCGGAAATCGAACCGGTGTTTTAAAGTAAGGTTAATGTGATTGTTCAATCAAGGTACCCGTATCAGGGTAGGTAGGTACATATTTTTTTAAGTTATTTTAATGTTAATTTTAAAAAATTGAAAAATTTGTAAAATTACTTCTATGCTGGCCTGGGAGTAAAGAAAAAACATAGAATGTACCAGTTGCTTCTCTTCCCACACAGATGGTAAAAGCCCAAGGTATGGGCGAAAACTTTAGGAATCATGTTATAGACGATGCGGCTAGCAACCCATCACTATTTTGATTCACCTTTCCACCTATACGCCCACAATCACGCTAAAAGTGGCCTTAAGGTTTTGTTACCTTAGGCTCTGTCTACCCTGGGATGAAGACGTGATGTATGTATGTATGGTTAATGTTAATTTTAGAACTATTGGAACCATGTTTTATGCTATTTTTTGAGTTGTGCTTAATTTATCCATGTTGTTTTGGGACATGTATGTTTTGTGGTGATTAAAGTTTCTATCTATCTATCTCTATCTGTGTAGTAAAAATAAAATAAGTCAAAGTGAGAGCAACACAGAATAAAAAGTTTATCAAACTTTCTGAGCCGTTTCAGGGTTCCGTATAACCAAAATAACGAAAACAGAATTCTTATTCAAATGCATTTTTTTTGCTAAAATGTATTCTAGTTTTATGCATTTATACCTATTTAAAAAGTCGTTCACATTTGGTTTTATGATTTCTGAGATAGTGACGGAAAAACCACATTCTTATACAAAAGGACGTAACCGCCATGATGTTCGTATGAAAATAAGCTCTTTAGTCTAACTTAGCATTGCTTGTGTATTTTGACTAATTTTAAAATATCACTATTGACCCCTGACAAAGAGAATTGTAGTTCAATGAACTGTAGTAAGGCCTAAGTACTACTGTAAGTACGTATTTACCATCTTTTTCATTGGAATGACTCCTATGAACATTCATAATTAAACGCCATAATTATTGCCTAAGTATCAGTCTAATAACCTTGTAAAAAGTTTCACTGAGTATAATTAAAACTTAAACTTTTTACGAAACACCCTTTACAGCTTCGGTATAATTTAATAACCTACACACGCAAATAATTTAGCAAGTCTAAGTTAAACTACTTACTACACTTAGAGTACCTAGTTGCTTAAAAGTACTAAATTAATTATGTAAAAGATCTTAACTCGCTTTAAAAAAAAATTTTTTGTGTGCGACAGTAAAGTATCAAAACGTAGCACGTCGCTTCTTTTTGCAAGTATCAAGTACGCTCGCCGCTCTCTGCGCTTTCCATACGCGCGGTCAAGCGGATTTTCTTGTACAGAGTAACGTTTGGTTCAGAGCCCGCGTTTTTGCTATGTACAGTCTCGACATTAATGGACTGAAAATTGCATTTTCATTGCTCGGTTTATAAATGCGTCAAGGACAACGAAGGAAAATGTAATAAAGCAATAGCAAATACTATTATACTCTTCAAATTTTGCTCTCAAAATCATAGCACACACACACACAAATCACGTCTATATCCCTTACGGGGTAGACAGACCTTAAGGCCACGTTTAGCATGATTGTGAACGTACAGGTGAAAAGGGGAATCAAATTAGTGATGTGTTGCATTGCCTAGAACATGACTCCTAAGCCTTGCCCATTCCTTCGCAAAATTATAAAATCCAAATCCCAAAATCATGGCGCCTAGACCAATTCCTAATCGTAAAGAAACCTTTCTAGAACACCGGCTACTCTGTACCGTTTGACAATGTAGGTGGAGGCGTGCGGTCGGGGGGAGGGGTGACACAGGCTACCGGTCACCACCGCTGGTATTGATTTGTTGTATCGCTCGTCCTGCAACCACCGTCCCTCTCGCACCCACCCACTCACCCATCCCTCCGTCCCGCTCGTGCATGTGTCCCCCATACGCCACGTATGAGCGTAGATGTGTGTTATATAACCGCGCTAGTGTGCGTCGGGGTCCGATTATGTACGCAAGATTTTCGTGATGCGTGCGATGTGTGTGTTTGTATAATTTAGGCCAGAGGTCATACTATATAGTGTATATGTATGTATAGACGGTCTTAAAGGCGTATATGGACTTATGTTCGTGAAAGGATTATAGTCTTCAGTTTGCGCTTTGATAATATAACGGCTTTATTTGAGAAGCTTTGTTTAGTTTTCTGTCTCTGAATATTGAAGATTAATTAATCGTGAGACTTGAATTCATAGAGAATGTAGGTAGAGGTATAAACAAAATAACAATACCTACGTTTAGTTAAGACCGAGAGGTAAATAATAGACAGGTACCTAAAAAGGGGTAGTTCGGATCTATATTTTAACGATGTACCTATGATATTAACTACATATTTAAAAACACGTTGTGGGTATTGTAAACCGGGGTGACTTTAAAAAGCAGTTATTATGACGAAATCACTAATTGTTATGTGTGTATGTATGTATTAATTGTTATTTGCGTTTACTGCTTCCAGTCGATGGCTTCATCGATCGCCTTTGCGTGTACATGCCAAACTTTCACCGCATATGGACAATATCGATTTTATAGCAATTTTAAAACGACCAAAGTAGCCCTTAAATTATCAAAGTCAACGGTTAACGGTACGCATTGTTTAAAATTTCATAATTTAACATTAAGATATTGAATTCTAAATTTTAAATATCTACTTTAATTTTATCTAGTTTAAACTAGTTCGAAACGTAATTGTTTGAGATCGCGCCTACGAGCATCTTCACCGGTCTGATAACTATTTATTTATATACCGAAGAAAATGCGTTTCTTTAATCAATTGCCTAAAAATGCGACAAGGCCTTATTTTTTCATGTTGTCTTCATTTGCTGTTCAAACGCTTTAGATTCCATTTGAAAGTATTAAGTATGTAGGTAGAACATCAGACCACATTAAAACTCCAGGTGGAGTTCTGTAATTTGCAAAGAGAGGTCAGCTTAAACTACGTCATAGCGTATGCACATCTGCACGCACACAAGCACGACCAAACTTAACCATACAAATTGTTTGAGACACGCACACGCACACATGGCAAGCCGTAGTTTAAACTGGCCTCACTCTGCCATTCGCAGACATCATTATTATTTCTTTGCATAATTTGGTTCCACTTTCCACCTATACGCCCAGTGTTGGTGAACGTGGTCTGTAGGTCTTGTTATCTTGGACTTTGTCTACCCCGTAAGGGATAAATATGTGGTTTGTGTTTGTTTGTGTTATTATTTGGACGTGGTCAACGGAACTTCGCTTCGCGGAGCTCCTATTCCGCTTGGTTTTGGCTCTACGCGCTTTGACGCAATGATGAATGTTACCCCATTCTGATAGGGACATGGATATTTTTTCTCGGGTAAATGAAAAGTGTTCTATTCAAAACACAAATGCGCGCGAGTAAGACCCATTTTTTCTTACCGTTCGTTCTAGATAGAGACAGGTAGTCTTGCGCGCTCGTGTACTAGCTGTGCAGATTTAATTCGGCATTAGATGATTGACTAAACTAATTGATAAATGTGTTGGCGACGAGGCGCAAAAGAGAGAGAGTCAACTTTTGACGGCGACAGTACGTAAATAAGTACAAGCGTCAATGCTAATTACGGCGCATACTAATTCCCACTAGCCGAATATCCGCGGAATACTAAGCGCCCTCGTAATTGCTTATGTAACTTCGTTATGTGTTCGTATGTAAAACGTGGCTGGAATTACATATGTGTGTTTGGGTAAGGAGAGTGTTGAATAGCGGTTGCTACAAACAGTTTTCAGTACGTACACTATAGTGGTGCGTCGTTGACGGTTTTTTTTTATCAAAGAAACGAAACGTTAACGTAGAAAACTTCGACTAGTTGAAAAACTAGTTGATATGGTTAACTAGTCTTTTCCTCTAAGATTAGGTACTAAGAGAGTAAGCCTAAGCCTTTAAGGGCGTTGAGGTTGAGACATTCAGTGTTTCCTAATGTAATACATACATACACAAATCACGTCTTTATCTCTTACGGGTAGACAGAGCCTAAGGTGCCAACACCTAGGCCGCGATTAGCAAGATTGTGGGCGTATAGATGGCAAAAAATGGAATCAAAATAGTGAAGGGTTGCTAGCCGCACTATAACATGAATACTTTGATTTTCCCCTATTTCCTCGATGGGCTTTTACCATCTGCGCGGGAAGAGAAGCAACTGGTACATTCTATGTTTTCTTTGCTCCCAGACGAGCATGGTATTTGGGTTCCTAATGTAAGCACACAGAAAACTGGTTTAACTGATTAAAGGAGTTGATGTTGTTGAGTTAAACCGACGATAAACGAAACTAACGTGTCATATTGCCTTATTGATTCATTTCGCACGTCAACATCGTGAAGCAGTTGAATCTATTATTCGAAACGTTTCGTTCGTTAATGAACCAAGAACCGTTTATTCAACTAGTTCGTTGAATCAACGGTCACCACTAGAACAAAGGTAACATAGTATTTTTCTAAGTAAAATAGCATAGTTGATGAAACTTAATGTAATATTATGTTAATGTATGTGTTTTCAGCAGGTTAAAGTTGTGGTCTAAAGTAATCTTGTATAAAAATTATAAACCACTGTTTTTTTTTCATATTTGTTCTAATTTTAAAATACTTTATATTAACAATATAGATATGACCAAAATTTACTATCTTAACTTCTGACAAAGTAATTGAATATAGTCTACCACAAAATGCCTTTGTCAGCCTAAATATCAATGTCAGTTGTACAGTCAAAGGCAAAAATATATGTACGTTACCAAGACGTCAAACACATCTACCTATACACCTTTATGCCATACCTAAACAATAAGACCGATGACACATATAATTGACATGATGACTGTTATGTTCAAAATAAAAATAAAAATAAAATAAAACAAAAATAAAAATCGTTTGTAAACTTTTAATATCGTCTCGTAATGAAATTGTAGTTATAGTTATTATTATTATGTGATTGTTGAAAAACAAAAATAAACCTTCCTTTAGTACTTAATCGGGCACTAAATAGAATTTTTCTAAATCACAGTTCCTCGTTAAATCAATTTTCATGAGTTCAAAATCTTTTATTACGTTGGTATGTCGACCAAGTGTCTCATGTGTGTTAAGCTTGTTGTCTTAAAAAATATTTTTATACACATAAGAATTTAAGTCTTGACTCCAAAGTTGAACATTACTGTGACAAACGCCGTGGTATAACAACTCAAAGTAGGTATTGTTACAAAACTGACAAACCATATCTGTAGTTACGACTGAAGATAAAGAAATATGGTTTTTATTAAATTCTCCCTCCAAAAATAACCGCGCGTATTTCCCGTAGCATTTCAAAAACTTGCAACATCTCAAGTGGCCGCGTGTGCCGCGCCTCCCCTCACTAGTGCTAAAGTAAACAGTATCGTGGGGAGGAAAGGGAAAGTTTCACCAGTTTTCCCGTTTTTCTTCCCCCGGGACTCGGCCGTCGCTCAAATTTCCGCGCGAATTAAATTTGGAATAGAATTTTTATCCCGGATAGCTTCGCACTCACAATATTTGGGTGATATTTTAATGTTTATCCACAGAGTATGCACGTGTATATCATACTTTTCGGCTTAGCACAAGATTATGGCTAATGACCAATAAAAAAAAAGTGAAATAAGACATTTCATAACAGTTTTAGACAATTGAATTGAGTACTGATTTGAATCTCAGAAATAAGTAAGGTTGCGCAGTCCAGAGGCAAGTCTACACACAAAAGTACCTAAAGGCAGAACAGTGGACAACACAATACTGCCTCATTGGTCTCAAATTAGTAATGAGTAATAGATTGGGATCAATGTGTCATTTAACATTAACGGCGTACGAGTGAATCCTAATTAAATATATTTTTATTACCGTCATGATGAATAATAAAGGTAATAATTTAATTCCCAAGTTTCGTTCTTAGTCTAAACTGATATTGACAAAGTAATGAATCACCGAATTTTTATATTTTAAACCTACCTGTGAAATAAATAAAATAAACGGCTGCAAACTACGAAACTGTGCATTAAAAAAATAGCTCGTAAGCACGTGTCAAAAATATAAACTAGTATCTATACAACATTGCACTAATGTGAATAGGTAAGAAACTTATTGACCAGTCGTTAAGCAACTAAAACTCGTATTTCTTGCCGCGTAGCGTCTTGAACTCTTGAACCCTAAATTAACCTTTACCAGCGCGTGCGCTCACAAAATCACAAATTAATCGTAAAATTTCCAATAACCAGAACCGGACAAAACCGGTAAGGCGAGTCCAAGCTGCGAAAATATTACAACTTTAGTATATAATGTAGCGAACACGCGAGGGTCAGTCGACGCAAAACTAAAGCGACGTAAGTGACCAATTTATCCCTCAATTTAGTGTAACGCACGCCTTTTTGGAGTTTAAAAATAGCCCCCTACCGAATGACCAACGGCGACCCGAACGCGCGTCGGTCACCGAATAATAGAATTCAAAAAAGGAACGTACAGGCCCGCCAATAAACAAACCGTATATCATTCGTTATTCAAATAGTTTAGAGAATGGTTGACCCGTGAGCCCACGCGACCATTTGATGGTTAAATATTTTCAGTGGGCAACACTGACCGCGGGGGAAATTTATGACCGGCGAATTGGAGAAAAATTGTGTTGCTGCTTAAATAAAATTTATGACGTGTTGCTGGTGATTTAATTGCGTGTTTTGTCCGGCATTTTTTTAGTTACGTCTTTTTTACAAAATAAGTACATTGAATAAAACAAAACTTAATTTCGTTCTTCGCAACACTTTGTCGTTTTTGTACCAAATTACTTTTTGGGAACAAACAAAGACCGAAACATTTTTTTTTACTTGATTTTGTATGTTGTTACTGTACTTGGATACTTAAATGATAAAATACCGGAAATGATTAACATTCATTAAGCGGTATCACCCTAATTGTAACGATCTTCTTTATTAATAAAATGCGTCGTAATTAGTCAGGGGAGGAAAGTCGGAAAAATTATATTAGCCTTATTTTAACGCGTTTTTAACGCACTGCTTTACTCCCCCTCAACGTTGTATTAATTGTCAGGGGTTTATTGCATGTTGGCATCACACTTCTGTAATGTAAAGTTTTTTTTTGACGTCTAAAGTGACAACAAAATGGCAGTAGTTACTTACATTAAAAACAGAACTATTTTTTTCATCCTAAAACCGGCAAAAATTATGCTTCTGTTTTCCTTAAAAAACTCTATTTTGACTCTATTATTAAAAAAATATTTTGAGATAAAAAAAATCCAAAATGCGTCAGTAAAAGTCGTTATGTAAGTATGTAGTCTAGTCGTGAAGATACGCGAAAGCAAAACTACACAAGAAAAAACAATTACGTATCCAATGCTAGACAACATTTTTGCGAATAATAAAAATAAAACTAACTGCCAGAAGGGACGTAAATTTACTACGGAAGGACAGCATTCAAATTCAAACATGGGACATAAATTTCGAATATTACCTATATTGGAACGGGCGCGGATTCTAAAATTAAATTCTGCATGCAGAATGGCGAGGGGACCGTTATTTGGTAGGCGTATATAATTTTATTGCAGGGACCAATGGTTTGCGAAACATGTCGGGCATTTCTTATTTTGTAATTTATGAAATATTTTCAGTGTCGCGTTTTATTGCTTACTTTGTTTGGGCCGTGACGTCATTCGTTGTTAGTTCTAGAGCCCACGACCAAAACCATGTCTCATAGCAATACGGCAAAAACCCTATAAAATCGTTAGATTGTATGATTCTGAACCCGACTAGGTGTGTAGTAACGGTCGAAAGTGTAGCAACAGCGTGGGAGGCCATTTCTGCTGTGTCAAAAAAAAAAGGCAGTCGGTATTATAGCAATACGTCTGATAGTGAAAATGTACATAGATTTTATAATTATATTACGAAAAAGTTTGTTTTCAGACATTTTGCGCGTAGCATATAGCCTGAGCGCATTTTTGAAAATGTCAACAAATTTAGCCGACCTGTATCATAGCAATACGGATAAATTTTTTTTTAAACTTTTCGTATTGCTGCCAGGATTACCAAAAACCTGTTTTCAGACACTTTAAGTGTAGCATATACTCCCAAAAACGAAAATAACGTTTCGGAGTCGCCTGGCCGACGCCTCTGTTAAATGTTACGGTTTCGGGTAAATTCTTTGTTAATTATCATCTAATAAATTCAGGGTCGCAACGTATTCATTGGTTTGTTACAGAGAATTCAAGATGCCTCAATACGATTTTTAAATGATATCTGAGTATCGAAAAGTTGTCTGATAGAGAAGGTGCTACACTTAATTTGTCTGATATAAATTTTTTGCACATGTGGACAACTTATTTTATCATGTCCAACAATTTTCAGACATATTGCTATGATACCGATCGGTAAAATTTGTTAACATTTTCAAAACGGTCTCAAAATTTCATGCGTTCACATTTCCGTCTGAAAATTGTTTTGTTCGCATCAAATAACCAAAATTTACTAATAAAAAAGATTTTCAGACGTATTGCTATGAGACATTTTTTTTGTCTCATTTTTAATTTTTTTAAGTGATTTTACGGGTTTGCGCTACACCACTAACGTCTGAAAAATATGTTCCCGGTATCTCAGAACTATCATTCAACTACAGTCTGCAAATCAGACATATTGCTATGATGCAGTTCGGTAAAATTCTTTGACAATTTTGAAAATTCGGTCAGATCAAACGCTACGCGGAAAATGTCTGATATTGGTATTTTCGAGTTCAGGATAATCGTATCTATCGATTTGATGCGGTTTTGGCCGTATTGCTATGAGACAAAAATTTTGGTCGTAGGCTCTCGTACTACCTATGTGATACTTGTGATGCATAACTGCTGCGCAACATGGTATAGAATATCTTTAAAAATAAAATATAAACTGAAAGATAGTTTTCAAGACGTCAAAAACATCTATACACTTTTATACCACCAACAATAAGGTCGGTGGCACATATATTTGACATGATGGCTGTATCGATATTTATGCCCTCGACTGTACGTAAATAAGCATTTTTTTAAGTGTTTTCTTCTTAAAAAAATATATATCTACTCGTAAACTATATTGTCATGCAATTGTAAAATTCTTTAAACAAAATAAATCAGAGTTGATTAAGGCGCTATTATGCCACTCTACGAGTATCTTACAGTGACTTTTAAAACGTATTTCTGATATACGACCTTCATATCACAACTTTCATACACTAGAAAAAACTTCAAACAGAATTCATCAAGCGTGACCGTATTCCAAACGTGACACAAAATCAAAAGCGAACGCTACACGTCCTAAAAAATAATAACATATTATGTCCCTTCAAAATACCCGGGAGTCTTGCCTCCCTCGCCTCCCTGGTAACCGTACAATAACTTCACCCTCACATGGTCATAACGACTCCCGATAAGGGTCGTGGAGACCCTCCGTAAATCACCCTGTATCTTGGGGTGACACCCCCGCCTATGTGCTGTATATAAACCTGGACATCGCGGGGAAATTGAAAATGCGCCGCTACCTGGGAAGGTATTTACCCTGGCTTCAGTGAGTGTGATTAGGATTTTGAAACTGTTCGTGGCAACAAGGCCGTTTTGAGTTACGACGTTTTTAGGTTTGTGCGAAAATTTCGTACCTGAACAATTACATGATGTAGGTACCTATATAGAACTATTCAAAGACACCCGTATCTACTAAACAAACCTTATACTTTCGTCTTACAAGACGTTATGAGAACTTAATCAAGGGTAGGTAACGAATTCACTAGTTCTAATTAATAGACCATAATAATCGATTTGGTATCATGCGATAACGCTTTGAGTCATCCAAGCGTAAATCTTTCGTTAACATTTTGCTTTCAACGTGTGTTCAAAATAGACCCCCTACTTAAGCAATCCGTAATTTAAACTCCCACACGTGCATATATTTTCATATGTACATAAGGTCCAGTACACAAGCAAGGAGAGCACACAAAAACTTCACCTCCCAGACATAAACACGAGCATGCGTTGTACATTAAGCCTAAACAAATATTAGAGTTGACAGCGTCGAAAAAACACATCTTGGGAAAAGCCTTCCCCGAGGAGGCCAGGCTAATGTTTTTCTTTTTATTTTATCAACGCGCCATAATCCGTCAAGAGGGGAGGGCTTGATCGATTTTCTATACGAGAGGGCCGCGTAAAACTACAAGTTATTGGCATAAGATATAAATACATAACTTAACAGCAAGTATTTTTGGCATGAAAACTACGCGAGCAATTTTTTGTATGACCGAACCGATTTCCTTTATCTTTACTTGTGAGGCAGTAGCGTTGGAAAAAGTTTAATCTAATTTAAATAGGCAAAATGTATGGAGCCGTCAAGCGTTACAACTTATAACAGATTTAGAGAGTAAAATCGAGATGTATTTTTCCTGCAAAACGCCCTAAGTGATGCAGTGAAAGTCTTTAACATTTAAGCCTAAGGGTGGTAAAGGAATTTCTCGGTCGACTACACTTTCTCATTACTATCGAATACACACACACTCATCACTAGGTAATGAATCAGCAGTATTCACTTACTAATCCCACCATTTCTCCTATTTTTCTCCGTCATCTTACATTTTATTGGTATCGAGCACGAGTAACATTCGATTTTGTCGGCTTAGCCTAGACACCCTATAGTGATAAAACTACACGTCCATTTGGGACAATATGTGTGTAGTGTGAAGCTACCTTGAAGAGGTACTCACTCCTAGTACGGGGAACGATAGTAAAATCCTAAACAAACTTAGGGGGGGAGGGGCGGCTTAAGGCCTGTAAATGAAGTACTGGATTAACATAGTTCACGTTTTTTATTGTTTCGTTAAAACACTGTTGGTCTCAACCACGTCTCTCCGTTTTAAAAGAACAATCAAAGTCAAATCGAACGAACGTTCGATTTATAAAGCGCTAGACTAGCTTCTTACCAGCCAGTACGATGAAATGTTCTACCTATTCCTACAGTAGTGAGACCTAGTTCATGCATGCAAGAAAATTAATCTATAATCAACTTATTTAATATACATTATGTAACTAAAAAACTGAAATAAAAAAATTGTATCGAAAAAATTATGCGTTATTTAATAAAAAAACATTTTTATTCATCAATTCATGCCACGAAAGACTTTAATTAGCGACGTTATTGACGTTGCTGAGTACGGCGGCAGTATGTCTAATTAGTTCCACGTAAGATTGGTTATGGCGTATCTTATAGACTTATTTTCTTTGTGCGTATAATATCTCATTCAAATTACCGTTACACCAAAGATCGAGTGTGATCTTTTCCTAAAAGCTACTAAATTTCTTATTCTGGTAGTGTCAAAACATTTCAAACGGCGTAACTCCACGCAATTCGAGGGTAGATTTATGTTAACAGGAAGTACGGCGCGTCCTAAAGCTGATACGGCTTATGTACCCTAATACACTGCGGCGTGGGATGTAGGTACTCGTTGATTGTTACACGTGTACTGTATCTACTTGGCTGTGTCTGGGACACAAGTACTTGAAATCGGCTCCCTTTGTATCCCATGATTTTCATTGGTCATAATTAGTTGTTAATTTGATTTCATAAAACATGAAATCGTGCATTTTCAGGAATTTTGAAAATTAAAAAATACTTAGGTACCTACTGACTGTTTCAGAAATAGAATGTTTTTGACTTATTCAAATTACTACATTCGGAACTTCAATTCATGATTGAATGAAATCTATATAAATAAAAATGAATTGCTGTTCTTTAGTCTCGCTAAAACTCGAGAACAGCTGAACCGATTTGTCTAATATTCTTGAAATATTCGTGAAAGCCCAGGGAAGGTTTAGACGGTGAGAAAAAAATGAAATTTATAAGAAAAAAACGGGAGCGAAGCCGCGGGCAACAGCTAGTAGGAAATAGAAATAAGAAGAAATAAGAAACGTTTACTGTATAAAACCGTGTACAATTGTGATAACATGATTTTTATAAGTTTCAACAGTTTGTCCATTTCGAACGTACAATATTTAGGTACCTATTTATTCTTAGGAATCATGTTATAGTTGATGCGGCTAGCAACCCATCACTATTTCGATTCCCCTTTCCACCTATACGCCTACAACTGTGCTAAGCGTGGCCTTTAAGTCTTGTTACCTCAGGCTCTGTCTACCCCGTAAGGGCTATAGACGTGATTTGTGTATGTATTTGTGTATGGAAAACACAGCAAATCGCTGATTAACCCTTATCTTGGCAAGATGAAAAATGTCTTAAATTAGTATTTTTTTTGCATTTTTTATAACCAGTTAGATATACAAAAACAGCAAAAAATTAAAAAAAAAATGCTAGATTTCCCGATTTCGGAAAAACACATGTATCATATTTGTTACAATGCCAAGTTCTTAACAATTCATGATCAGGTGGACATTAGTATGCAAAAGTAATTATTTTATAAAATAAAACAACTGAATTTATTATAATCACTTTTTGTTACTAGAGACATTTTAATTCTTGGAGTGGTGGTATGAATTGAAACAATTTATTTTTAGAGTCATGCACAAATGCAGGTCGCATTTCGAGCATTTGACATTTGTTTGGCCTGTCTTACAATTTTTGCACCTCCCTCGGGCCAAAAATACAGGCCAATGTCCCACGTTGTCAAACCTGATACTTTCAGGAGGCCTGGGTATTACGGGTTTTTTAATTTTTCTTGCCTCCGGCAGTTCATCTCTTGGAACGTTGTGCGTGATGATGCGGTTCTTTTTCAGCAGTTCGTAGTATATTTCCAACCTAAATGCCTTTAATCTTATTTCTGAATCAGTATGTTCTTTTTTCCAAATGCAATTAAATGCAAGTAAATAAACCCAAAATAAATGCTTAAAAAACCGTTAATTTTATTTTTTGCAAGTAAGCCCATTTCGCCGAGATATATTGGCAAAGTATTAAATATGATACAGTCCCTTATGTGACAACTTCTTCGAAAGATTGGCAGCGTATCAATTGTAATACACAACGCTTAATCGCGTATTATGGGAACACACGAGTTAAAATGTAAAAGTTTTATTTATTATTACATACGTTATTGCCATACTTACTTAGTTTCATGCAGTGCATTTACAAATAAATACAAAAAAATATTAAAAATAATAAAATTACCGAGCGGAAGGTATGTCGGTGTTTTCGTTCCGACATTTTAGAAAATACTGGCTGACGCCGGTGCATTATGGATACACTCAGTATTGTTTCACAATTCTTAGGCGTTTTTCAAATTGTTTTCATTACTTTTAATGTTCTCGTCAGAAAAATAAGGTAGTGATATTTTTTTTAAGTCACTGTATCACGGGTGTTACAATACCAAGAAAAGGGTTAAGATGTTTTGTGCGGTAGTAAAATCGTCTTTGCGTAATGTAATCCATTTCAGCGCTTGAGCAAAAATACTTTCGTTTGTTAATTCAGCTATCTGTTCTATTCTCAGGCCGTATTTCTCAACCGATTCTCGAGAAATTTTGGCAGACAATTTACATGAAATTGATCTGGTTCAGCCATTCACGTGTGATGCCGTAATTAAGTGAAATATATATTGATTATTATACATCACTACATAGTATAAATCGCAAATCGTCAAAGTCGCTTTCCACTGTCTGTCCCTATGTTTGCTAGATCTTTAAAACTACGCAACAGTCTTTGATGCGGTTTTTTTAATAGATAGAGTGATTCACGAGAAAGATTTATATAATTAATTCTGCTCTTGATAACTATATTTTAAAACAAATATCCAAACTCACTTCGCCGAAGACGCTACCTTGGGGTAAGGCACGTATGTTCAGGAATTACACTACATTACTTTTGATGTATAACACCACATATACCTACGTAACTACTACGCATTTTCAATTAATAGATTATGATCTTACTTCATGCACTTTAGTGTCAGTTACAGCAAAATTCTTTATGTCGGCACGGCAAATGTATGGATTTTATGGGTCGTAAGTGAATTCAGGCTTAAGGCTATTTCGGGGAGCCCATAAGGGAGGGTCGCGATAAAAATTGATACGCCTAAGGTTATGGGGTGCTCTGTGGGTGCCTTGTCATCAAACGCATACATACTGTAGCTATGATGTATGTACAGGTTGATTCAAAAAGTAAAAGGCATTTATGAGACGTGAACTACAACATGACACGTTTAGAAGTCAAGGAGGCTCCAACTACTTAAGATTTTGTCGGAAGATATTTTTTAAGGACAAGTGCGTTCACGATTGAGGCGGTCCCAAACGACGCGGGGAAAGTGGGGTTCCATACAAAATTGTACGAAAAGTGACCTGCTATTTTTGCTCCAGAGTATAGTTGGATCGTTTATTTTGAAATTTTTTAAAGGGCACCTGCTTAGGATTTAAGTACATAATTATTATCAAAAAAAGGGTAACTATACTGACGTCATCCACGACTAAATAATTTCATATTTGATGATGATGATGATCCTTCCAACCGATTTCGGCCATGGTGACCACTTCGACTCCCAGTTAGTATGACGCTCATGCGCCTGAAGATGGCTTATATATCCGACTTTGCGGTGAAACTTCGCGGACAATGAATGCACGTAGCACACCATTGACATAATGGTAGCGAATGGCAACCGGCTGGCGAGTCTTCAATTCGTCGCGTTTAGCGTCAAGGTCAACTAAATGCTGCTCCTCGCACTCGCGAACTTTGTCCTGCACCATCCTGCGCCATTCAGGACGCTGTGCTGCCAAACCTTCCCACTGAGAGAGCTCGATGTCGCATCTTTTCAGGTGGCGTTTCTGAATGTCTTTATACCTATGTTTACATGTTTATGTTTTCATAATACAGTAGGTACTAAAGTAATTGCTATTACACGTTTGCGTCTTATCTTATTTTTACAGCACTATTTCCCTCATAATTCTTACACCCTCTCCCCCCTCCTCTTTATCCACTGAACTAACCAAATATTTTATGATTTTTCACTCCCATTTTAAAAAACGACACTTTAACCCGTACTTTGCTCCCTGAGAATGTGAAGTCTTAGGTCCATGTTCCAAGATTTGAGATCACATTACGCCACGTTTTATTTTAATTAAATAACCACTTGTTTTCACCATGACATGTTTACTTGTCAAGTATCAGAATCAAACTAATCCCGAATTTAATACTTTGATAGTGTGAATAGTTACCCCTGCGCGAGCGCATGGAAATTAGATCAGTAGGTAGCTGGCGGCGGCTGTCAAACTTTGCGGCGCTCGATATGGGAGGGAGATAAGACTATACTAGCTTCTACCCGCGACTTCGTCCGCGTAGAAATAGACATAAGAACTGTTCATTTTGACAGTTCATGTATGGGCTAACAATTGGCATCGGATTCAGCTAGCTGTCACATTCATATAAGAACTGTCAAAATTAACACGATGGCGATTGCAAGCGCGTTAGGTAATAAGCCTACTGATGTTGATGGCATATTCTGCAGTAATTATTTATGTAGCGACTCGAGGCAGACTTTCGACATGGTTATCGCTGGCCCGCGGATTATATGCAATTTTCTGTGACAAAAGTAGCCTATGTTACATCTAAATGTAGGTACTCTAGTACCTACCGACCAGCTATCTCCGTTCCATAATTAATCCAAATCCATCCAATCGTTTCGAAATAGTTCTAATATTCGTTGTCACATTGTCACGTTAATAAGTTACTGGCCATATTACAATGTGAAGAAGCATGCTTTAATTAAATTATAAAAAAAAATGCAATCTGCTCTAAGGCAAAACTTTGAGCACCACAATTCGAGATCGTATATCTCGATTGTGCAACTTTTTTTGCATTTGCTCATTAATTTGGAAGTTTTGGCTAGACAATAGTCCAGTTCCTGTATGCCGAACGCCTTTAATACCACGAATTAAGGTTTAAATTGCATTATTGCATAGTCAAACCCTTTCTTGCGGCCACGGCCTTTGTAACCCTGCCACTGCATCCGGATGCTTCTTTTTATTATGTAGATTAGGGTCTCTGTTATCTGCTAACGCTACAGAAGCAAGATGTGCTTTTTGTTATTCGATTTAGATAAAGAAAAATAGGTAATGAGTTTAAAGATAGTCTGAGCTTGTGCGTTTAGGATTTAACGAATACAAAAACTGGAAAATTGACGAAAGCCAAAATGACTTTTGTGTTTTTCAATGAAACTTTTAATCTGTTTGCGCATAAATACATAAACGTGTTTTTTAATATTTAAAAGCTATAAATACTGGAATAAAATTAACAACAATTTTGAAAATGAAAATTAGAATTCAACTAAATATAGCGTTATTTTTCGTGCCCTTCTCAATTTCCTCTTTTATGTTTTTAAATATTTTGCAACTTGCATGCCAGATGTAATTTACATTGATGCGGGCGATTCGAATCATTTTAAATTCAGAATTCTCCCTCGCAAATGTCAATAGACACTAACTGGCAATTGACAAGACCGATCATGCGTGACGTCACACAACGCGCAAACACCATCCAATAAATCTAACGAGCACTCTATCTGCATTCGGAATAAATCAAATCACCAATGAATGCACCCGTAAAACATTTGTGAACTATTTTGAATGCGTTCTAAAGTTCAAAAATAAAAAATGCTGGCAGGCGCGCGTGAGACGTGATCTATGGGGTTCTGTACCTACGTACAGAAGTATAATTAAATTTCCAGGTTAGCAAAATATTACAATAACCAAATATCAAACGTAATCACCATTTTCGTTTTAAATAATACTGGTTTTGACACTTCAGAAAATTATGAAAATGATTGATTCTACATATTTCGAAATTGGTCGTTTTATGTGCCTTAAAATAATTACAGTTCGTGAGCTCTCAGAACAACAATCGGGTTTCGGTTACCATCAGCCGATCCAAGTATCAAACCCATAAGAAAAAGAGAGTCTTTTTAAATACTGTCACACTGTAAATGTCTTGTAAAAATCTAGATTTTATGAGTAAAGTATAATACCGAGTTTTGGATTATTTACCTACCATCATTTTCAGTGATAAGTTACTTAAAAACATAAAATTACAGCATTGGCCCGAGAATGCTCTTTTATGCTAACAGGTGTTCAATTTCTTTCTATCGCAACACGGAACTCTAAAAGGTCCCTAACCCGTTCGCTGCGTCAGTGACACGTATTCATAAAAAAAGTTACACCCATATTTTGCACTTCCCGACGCCGAATAATAGGGTGTATTTATGCATTCCCGATAAATGAAGAGTATTTTTTTACGTCCATTATAAATCAAAATGTATTATTTATCTATACGGATACAGAATCTGCATCCTATTGTCATTCGGGTATGCGGTGTGTCAAGGGTGTAATGTTTTACGAGACGTGGCGCTATAGATTAACGGAATAATAATACACAAAAGATTACGCAGCTTACAATGTAACTTATTGTTGAGGCTCCGATTTTATTAATATGTTTAACGGAACGAAGAAAACGATTTTATACTGTTTTATCACTATTTTATGAAATATTTAAGAAAACTTAATTTTCATGTCACGCATAACAAAATTCACAATTTACAGATACACTAACGATACGATATTTTATAATCTTAAACCATTTCAACATTAAATACCTCCTTCCACAAACGTATAAAAATTCCGGACGCATTCAACATCCCAAAGATTTTATCAAACGCATAAATTAAATGAGAGCATTTCGGCCATTTTGAATATTCCGCGTGCGGAGGGTGTAGTCGACCGTGGGCCAGTAATTATTTGATTGGAGTCAAGAGGTCGCATACCGAGATACCGACCGGGCGGCATTGTAGTTCGCGCGCCTTGGTCTCGAGTGAGCTCGAGTTTTTTTTTATTGTGCGAGGCGCCGGGTTTACACCTACAGCGTTGAAGGGTTAGTAACCGTCAGCGAGTTTAGGATTCGAATTTTAAAAAGTGCACGTTTTTTAAACACTGAGGGTTGCCAGTAATATATTCAATTCAACAAATAAATCGATACAATTTGCATGAAAATACAACGGTACTATTGAAACTACCCTATCGAACCTACGTTATTTAAATCCAAGCTTATCAATTAGTAGAATTTCAACGTTCAGCTTGCACTGCAAATGCATGTTATTAAACGCATTGAAAAGAGTTTCAAAGAACATCTGACACAGGCAAGGTGACAGGAACACATAAAAAACGTCACCGACAGAAAGTGCGTAACCCTTAATCCGTTCTATTATGCATATAATTATTATTTCCGATACTTTATCAAAGAAAATAACAGTCCTTTTTGCATACGCTTTCAGGGAAGTGTGAATAAAAAATGTCACCCTCAGGTAGAATGGCAAAAATGTGACCCTTGGGTTTTTGAGTGCAGGGGTAGTGAGAAGCCGTTTGATATTGATTCTGATGGTTATTATGCATGCATTCTCAGGAAGATTTAAAAACTTGCCCCGAGGCTAGTGTGAAGAAGTGTTTAAGTACTTCCTTAGGGTTAAAATTGAACCCCGTAACGGAAGAATACTTGACAACCCTATTCGTAAAAAAAACAGAAAATGTTTTTCATGGGCTCGTTCTAAACTTGAACGTGAATTTTTAACTTACCGGCCAGTACTTAAAAATTCACTTTATTTTAGGTAGTCGGTTGAAAAAACCATCGATCTGCATTTGTTTTTTTTTATGTCTGTTGGTTAAGGGTTGCCATTGTTGTTTGTTTGTTTTTTTATGGGTCTTAGTGCAGGTAATCCCACTCGCTACCGAATGGGTTTTGACGTATAAAAGGATTATTACTTGATAGATAATTAATGATGTTGCGCGCTGTCACGGTCTGGTTGTACGCAATAGATTCATTTTATTATTGATTTTGAATGCCATTAACGAATTAAGTTTGAAAGTAAGTAGTACTTAAAAATAAATAATCATCCCGACATTTGAGTCAGTAAATATGCAATCCTTGCTGAAGGTAAGGGAAAAAAGTTTTATTTTTGACATTTCAAATATTGCTTTGGATCACCTTATTTTATACATTTTTATAGCATATGAACACGAGTAGTCACTTCATTTCATCGTCTTTGTGGTACCAGCACGCCGCAGCCAAGGTAAAGAACCTAGTTAGCAAACATTTATATGCCCCAACACTTTACGATACACTCCGGCCCAATCTCCGAATGAATCCTTAATATATTTCAAACACTGAACTTCCAGGTGAAAATGTCAACAAAACAAAAAACAGCTGCGAGTTCATCGACCTACGGCAACGTAGTAACTTTCATTCTTAAAGTTACTAACCTACTTTTCATTAATAAGGCGAGCTAAAAAAATGCACGAAGAAAGTATCAAAGATTGAGCGAAGTTCGCGAGCGAAAGGTTAGTGAGGATGCGCAGTCAACTTCGCGGCAACGTAGGAGACAGTGACATAAGTTTATTGGCATCTAACTGGCCGTGAATTTCCAATAATATATCTATTAACATTTTGTAGAAAAATTTACCTAGCTGTACTTTAGTGAAAAAATTAAATTACTTTAATCTCAAACTATTATCAACTTAACTGACGTCTCGGAGTAGATAAAAATGACTTCCTTCGATTACCTAGTACCCTTACATAAAAAATTATATAGTTAGTTAACTTATTTACGAAAGAATAATCGACATACCTACATTAGAAAGGAAGTAGGTACTTACTATATCAAAATATTTTTTCTCAGAAGTCTAAATACATGGCGTACCTACATAAAGCTTTTATTCATAAAAAAAGTAGACGAAAGACCACCAAGCACCAAATATTACTTCTACAAAATACCGTATCTGCTCCTCCTTATTCTCGCGTCCATTTTTCCCCGACTTCCCGCCAGACGCCGAGACGCTGAAAAAAATAATTAAAACCAGCGGCGGCGAAAGTGAAAGCGCGCCGTCTGCCGCGTAATTAGTACAATGGAGTTTCCCCTGACTTTGAACTTTTGAATATCGAACTCGCTGTCATTGCTCTTTATTTTTAAATATTCCAGCTTTTTAGCGGCCAGTGCTTATGGTCATTGAACTTGAAAATTTGACAGAAAGAAACTGCAAAACTAAGTAGGCATAACAAACTTGTAAAAATGTAGATTATATTATATTTTTACACATTACGTATATGAACTGAATGGATCACTCACGCATCAAAGACAAACTGCTCGAGATGTTTCGGACTAATTCGTAGTCCTTTCCCGGTGCGTTTGCCATGACGTCAGCGACACGAACACCACGTCATACATGTCTTGACTTTGATACGTGAGTGCTCCGTTTAGTTCACAAATTGTGGTTTATTAAAAGTAGATTTTAATGACGAGACGTATTTTAGTTTCACAAATATTCTGACTTAGAGAACAGGCCCCTATCTCACCCACTTGACAATTGTCGACGACATATGACAATTCGAAATGTAAGGCTTAGTCCGGCGTAGATAGGTCAGTACCTAGTTGTAAGTTGAGTTTGTAATATAAACAGAGATGTCGCTCGCTCGCTCACTCGTCACACTACTAGTACAAAAAAAACACAACCTCATGTCCAATCAAATCATCTTAAAATACGGATTCAATTCAATCAGTGTGCTGCCAAACCGAATTGGCTGGAAACCTTACACGCACATATTAAATTCCCGACCGAAAACCCCAATTTTTCCTTCATTGAAAACTTCCAAAATTAATTCCTCACCTAATTTCCTCGCGTGAATATATGAGGCCGTGTTCACGCACACATGGGTAGTGAAATTTCGTTACGTCGCCATCCTTAGAGTTGCCAAAACTACCCCCTGCCTGTGGCATCAATCTTCGCCCCCGCCACCTACGGCCATATAATACAATAATATATGTCTAACTCGGACCAGCCCTGTAGGTAGCCGCGTCGCGCTCGCACTCACGTCTACGCGCCTCTGTTGGAACGGGACAGCGTTCCCGTGGGGGTGTCCTAAAGGGTGTAGGGAGTATGTAGGGGGCGCTATTGAAATTGAAGCTGAGCTTAGGCGCGGATGACGCCTGGTTGGAGAATGGATGGAAATTTCCTCAATTTAGCGTTTTCTTCGACAAAGGACGTTGTTTAATTTTTGGTTTTGGAATCTCAGGTGTGTTTGGCGGTTTTTATGGCATGTGAACACGGAAAGCTGTGTTCGTAAACTAAGCTGGTACCTATATCGTGAACTGACGTGGTGATGACGATGGTTTTAGAGGTAGTAGATAGTTAAACAGGCTTTGGGGTTAAATTGAGAATACATAATTCGAATTTCGTTTTGTGTCCGGCAGAGAACGCATAAAGTATATTGCCTTTCGAATACGAATAAAGTCAATCTGTTAAAGGTCTTTTATAGTTTTCACAATCTTTGTTTTGCTACATTTATTAACCACATTGAAACTGGCAAGTCGGCAACGAAATTCAAATGGCTGATCTAATTTTACCATACATTAGTATGTATTACATGTCGTTTAATGAATGATATAATATAGCCTTTTTTTATTATTATTATTATTATAATGAATGATAACTATTGTGAATTTTCAGTTACATATTATATAACTGTTTAACGCTCCTTTCTCCAACTCAAAAGGTTTACTGGTAGAGATCTCTTATAGGGTTCAAGAACGCGTTTGTACATGTGTAACTTTTGTAACATGTGTAAATGTGTAAATTGTTTTTGTTTTTGTATAATAAAGCATTTACTACTAGGTAATAAAATTGTTTATTCTGTACCTACAAACTGGGGATCTACAATCATTCATTTGTAACAAATTACATACCTACATTTATCACGTCTTTATCCCTTACGGGGTAGACAGAGCTAATGGTAACAAAACCTTACCTAAGGCTACGTTTAGCATGATTAAGGAAATCAAAATAGTGATGGGGTGCTAGCCGCATCGCCTATAGATAACATGATTTCTAAGACTTTCGCCCACTCCCTCGATGGGCTTTTACCTGCACGGGAAGAGAAGCAACTGGTAAATTCAATTTTTTTTCACTCCCAGACCAGCATGGAAGAATTCGTAACAAATATTGCAATTAAACAAATGAATACCGAATACTGGATCCCCGCAACAAATAAAGCGACCACAACAATTCCGTAACTCGTTCGAATTACATTAAAACAATTGAACGCTCAATTCGCAAAGAAGAAAAAAAAACAATCGCGAATCGCCGGCCGAGCTAAAATTCAGTCGCGCACTCGGCGCCGCTCCGTTAGGGCGCGTACAGAAGGCAATTAATTACCGGCCCAAAACTTTGCCGGACCGATTTGTATTCCGGACGGGTACGCCCGCACCTATTTGCGTGTACCTTTATCTTTGTTTGGAATTACCCCTCGGCGGGTTATGTATGTACATGGTTATAGTTAAATCAAGATTTCAGAAATTATGAATGCCCCTTAGATTTGGAATGGGAGATGCTTATTAGTTACGAGAACTTTGTCGAAGGGTGAACTTAAGATACGTGCCTAGATGTAATACCTACTATTCGACTTAGAATAACTACTAATCAAATTAGAAAAGCATTGAAAATATTTTAGTTTTTTTTCCAAACAAAGATTTAATAAAGGAACCAAAATAAATCTGTAGCTCAATATAAAAGGCACTAAACGTTTCAACCCTCACATAACCGGACATAAATCCCTTTTATCAAAATCTCAAAGTATACGCCATATGCGTAAACAGCTTACGCAACGTACGCCTTATCTTCCACTGCAGCCCTTACTTACCCCTCCAAGGGGTAACTTGAAATAGGAATAGTCGCATTAGCCCCCAAATTACAGGCGACCGTCACAGCCTAACGTGGTAAAATGGCTTAACCACCTGGGGGGAGGTTAACCCCTGACTCCCCCAAACTTGAACGAAAACTTGGGACTTTAAACACAACCCTAAACACCCCAGTTAGGGGTGTATCACTTTGGGGTAAGGTCGGATTTGGTTCGCCGGCGGTACTAAGATCTCGGACTTGTGAGAGAAATGTTAGCGTTTGACCCCACTTCGTATTTTAGGTCCGCACGGGGGGATGGGGGTTGTTTTAGTCATCAATAATGTTAGAAGGTAAGTCTTAGTAGAGATATGCACCATTTGTTATGTTGCGCGGTGGTTTATACGGGCGTAAGTTTTTGAGTAAATTACTTAATTTCGAGTAGATCAGTTATTTTGATATCTGGATTTAACGAGGTTGTAAAATAAAAGATGCTGTCTAAAATTGCTTCAGATCAAATACCGAAATATTTAGGTATTATTCTTATTTGCTAAAAGTGCAAGCCAAGAACGACGGACGGATAGCCTAGCGACTAGTGACCCTGACTATGAAGCTAGATGTCCCGGGTTCGAACCCTGGAAGGGGCAGGCATTTGTATGATGAATACAAATGTGTGGTGTGGTGGTTATAAAATTTCAGCTCAAACACTTAGTTGTTTTGTAGCTGTACATGACGTGTAGGTAACCTAAGTACGTCTTTATCCCTTAAGGGGTAGATAGAGCCTAAGGTAACAATACCTACAGGCCACGTTTGGCAAGATTGTGGGTGTATAGGTGGAAAGTGAAATCAAAATAGTGATGGGTTGCTAGCCGCATCGCCTATAACCTATAACAATGATTCCTATGATTTTCACCCATTCCTTCTATGGGCTTTTACTATGCGCGGGAAGAAAAGCAAAACAGACCAGCATGGAAGAGTTCCAGTAATGTGCTTTCTGAAATCCGTCCCTTGCTCCAATCCAGTGTTAAATTAAAAAAAAAATCACCAATTTAAATACAGAACCATACCTTCCCTAGCCTTTCCAGCAATATAACAGCTAGTCAAGTGACAGCCTTATCCGCAGTACGCCGCGGTCTCTCGGGCCGGCTTATCAATCACGCCTGATGGAAAGCCGGCCGAGGGGAGCAGCCTATAGCCGGCTAGTGGTAGATAGTAAATAAGTGTTAGCTGAATTATGAAATGCTCTTGTTTAGAATGGTAAATAGTATAATATATAAATATGGATTTACCAGCTGTTGCCTGCGACTTCATCTGCGAAAAATTTGTTTATCACCACGATAACTACTTGTAATTGTGTCGTACAGACACATCATTCAAACAGATGACGCTTAGCGACAAAAAATCGCATAGTAACAAAAGGTCACGTGACAGTTAGTGACGGGTAGAAAAATTCGGAGACTACCCACCTGCTATGGCTGGTGTAGGGGTATAGCACGCGTCACGGAATGACGAGGATCCGGGTTCGATTCCCGGCCATAGCTTTACTTTTCGGATTTTTCTATGTTCTAATTTTCACTGACAATTAGAAATTTGATTCACGGGAACTAAGCTAAAAGTAACCTGTGTTATTCCAGACTATAATAAATCTGTTCCTCATACAGATCTGTTTAGCTGTTCAGGAGTGAAAGAGTGACAAACAGCCGTACTCACAAACTTTCGCATTTATAGTATGGGATGTACCTACGACATTATTAAAAGATCGACAATGCAAGAGAAAGAGCGACTGTCTACGACTGTCTGCGAGTGTCTACGGAGCAATCCCTTCGAATTCTCTACTCATGGTTGATCCCTGTACATACCTACTTACGAGCAAAAACAACGGTCACTGTGCATACACTTTGTACGTATGAAAGTGACCCGTTATTTTTGCTCGTCAGTGTATTTTCGGGCAGTATTAGGTAAGTATGTTAAGTATGTTAGGGGATAGATACCTAAGACGAGATCATTTTTAATCCAAGGATCTGAGAGGCTCTTCAGACACTCGTAAATGTATTTTTTATTCAGGATGTCTTTTAATTATTCTAGAATATATTACCAGCATCTAGTTGAGTTAGTTTGATTGCGCACTCAATTAAAGTTTTTCATCGTAATTTTAGATTCAAAATGAAGTCATCCCTTTTTGACGCCATACTCTTCTTTAAACATCGACTAATGTATAAAAAAATATATTCGTAACCACAATAGCTTCCTGCTACCCAATATCCCAAATAAAGGACATCTGTCAAAGAAAAATTCACACACACACACACATAAACCACCTGCTGAAGTATTCCTTGTGTAAGCATTAAAGTGGTAATATTATGAAAATCGTTTGTTGCCGATACGTGCCGCTAGGGGCGCCGTCAATTCTTCCATAGTAGGAATTATTCCTAATTTTGTTTTGTCAAACTATACTCTGAAGTCTCTCGCCAAAGTTGTTAGAAACCACAATACAACGGAAAAAGTAGTCGAAACAACTTACTATTAGTGTCCAAAAATTTTACAATGACTTCACTGATCACACAGAATTTATTTATTTATTATTAACACTTTCAAGTAGCCGTTGAAACTTGATAAACTCTTGATTTACCAACTGCGTAGACGCATGTAAAACCAGCGAATGCAGCGCTTTACCCCCGCAAACTCCGCATGCATTCTCCAAATAGGGCGGCGTGTGCTGCCATCTGTCGTACGCGCTTCTAATTAGAATGTTGCAAGCAAAGTGTTCCGCTATTCGCCGCTAGGTGTCACTACAAATATCGATCTTATTGGAAATGCGCTCTACTTTTTTCTAATAAGTGCATGGTACCACTTAACTTGGCGTTATTAATACCTCTGTTGCTTACGCTAGAAACAATCTATACTAATATTATAAAGAGGAAAGATTTGTACCTATTTTTGTATGTTTGTATGTTTGTATTGTAGGCTCAAAAGTACTGGGCCGATCTGGATGAAATTTGGAACATAGATAGATTATAGTCTGGAATAACACATAGGCTACTTTTTATCCCGGAAAATTGCGTGATTCCCGCGGGATAGCGATAAACGAATTCTACGCAGACGAAGTTGCGGGCAACTGCTAGTATATTATATAGTTAGTATTCAGACATTATCAATGTTCTGATAGGACGCAGCAATTTCATATCCCATGTAACTACACCCTTGACGCAGCCGATAAAAAGTATATTTTTAATTTCTATGTAGTATTAATTCATTTCTAGGCTATATACGTCCCACTGTTGGGCACAGGCCTCTTCTCAGAATGAAAGGGCTTGGGCTATAGTTCCCACGGGGGCCCTTCACACACACCATTGGATTGCTTCGCAGGGTGTAGGTATGTAGGTAAGTTTCCTCGCTATGCTCCTTCACCGAAAAGCTCATGGTAAATTCCAAATGCAAATGTAAGTATTAATTAGCCAAATCAATTCAAGTAACGTGACAAAGCCGTGTCGTAAATAACGTCAGCAATAAAATTCCCATCGCGTCCCCATTTCCAGTTTTGGCCCGACGTCAATACGAACTAGGTGTGCGCTTGACCACAAGAAAGCTTGTTAATTTAATATTGAAGCCACTACCCAATCAAACAAATTGCGCCAGTAAAGGGCCAAATTAATCCAAAACACTAGCGAGTCCCTACATAATTCCCCCCACATTATGTACAGCGCGTACTCAATTTAGGCCCGACATTCGGGCCGTATTTACTACATGGCTCTATTCCGTCAGGTATATACCGCCTGTCAGCGTTTCTAAGATGCCTTGGGTAGAAGCAATTGGACAGGGGAGAAAATACAGCAGCTCCGCTCGCTCTATTGGGAACCTATGGCACCTATTTATCGGCTGGCTAAGGCTAATCAATGTAGAGGGATAAGTATTGTTGAAGCGGAATTGATGTATTGAATTTTAAATATATTATATGAATGGATTAAAGTTAATCCATCTCCGGTCATAATGAGAGAGCCTGTGCTATACGAATAGATAATAAATATTATCTACATTGTAATTGTGTTTTGGTATGAATCATCAGGTCCCGTTAGGACCCTGTAGGTTAGGTTTAGGTTTGCTGTTTCAGAAAATCCTTTGTGACATACGAAAATAATTTTAAACTGGTTTTAAATGGTAGACCATGGGTAAACAAAAGACCTGAAAGTACAGGTCACCTAACCACTTGATACTAAAACCCGTCACAATTATCAGACATTGAAAGAACCGATAAGTTACCGTTTCTATTTATGAGCTTATGTTTATTCCTATAAATTATCCTCTTTTGTTCCTACGCTAAGATGTAAATTCAAATATCTCCAAATAAATAGGTAGTTACTATGGTTCAGATTACAACATAATTAATACATGACCAGTGTCCCACCTAGATTTCGACGGAGCTCCGCCCAAGAGCCCAAGGGCGGAGCTCCTTTTTCTGAGTTTTTTGCCTATCGAGCAACTGAAGATACCTGACTAATCTAACCAACCTATTTTCATATTATAATAATATTATCGAGTGATTCAAAATAACGACAGCATTTTTTCCGTCAAATTAGGTGGACCACGGTAATGAACTAGAAATTGTTCTCACCTGCTGTATGCCACCATGCACTTAGTGGGTGGGGGTAGCGGGTTATTTATCTTGTGGGGGACATGTGCAATCGCTTTGCTTTGTTTGTGTTTGGGCTTTAGTACAGCATAGATCGCGGCTTCGACGTTATGTAACGCGGGATATAGTTTGTGCTCGACATGCCGTGTCAATGGAATTACGGTACAGCGCCGATAATTACATCCTATACCCTGGCTAAATAAAGAGTCAAGACTGAGCACGAATGGCGAAATGATAGTACGAGTATAAACTACGCCTCAGCGTGGAGAACACACAAATTCTTGTAAATCCTTTCATTTGACTGAATTTCATTTGCCATAACTCTTTCTTTCTTTGAAATCGTAATCAATGTCTCATAAAATTAATCCGGAATATTCCAGCAGGTTGTTGGGTCAGCATGACTTATAGCTCTGCAAATATTATCCAGGATTTTTGAATGACAAACAAACAAATGACAAATGTTTTCATTCATTGGTCACCTTCAAAGGCGGCAGTAAACTGTGATTGAAAAATTTGAATGAAAAATGTTTGATGTGATTCAGACAAACTAACCGAACCACCAGATATTATTTGGAACAATTTTAAGAGTCCTGAATAGAACCGATACAATCCTGAAAATCAATAGTTAAGGACAAAAAAGAGTTATGACAAATGCTCATTATATTTACGACAAACAATACATTTATGGCATACGATATTATGGCAAACTATAGGGAACCCAATTCTTCGGTATAATACGAAGAAACAGGGCGCTGCAATTGTTTACCGGCACCACACGGCAACTCTAACTGCAGTTATGCTGAGCAGTCTACAAACGTCTAATCGTTAAACTTTAGCTGCCGTAATTCGTGAGATGATTAAGGGTGCTAACACACGTTGCCTTATGAGAAGGTGCTGTACAATAAAGCATACCCCGTTTATGATAGAAAGCTTTTCTTTAATTATTTTCGCTATCTAATTTCCACCGGCCGTCCTAACTCCTGAACACAGCAGTGCATGCTTGGCGGCAAAATCTCGAGCAAGATGGTGATGGCGATCCAGACGGAACTAATTTATACATTTAAGTAAGTTCAAAAAGCGTTTTATCCTAACCTAGGCTGTACGCGAGACCGATTTCCCGATGTGAACGGGTCGACTTAACTGGAATAATCCGGATGGAACTGGTAAATATGCTCCAATTGGGAATCGGACCTAAGGCTTAAGTAAGCGCGCGAGCATGGAAAGATCTAAGCCCGCATTGAGCCCTACATTGAGGAAGATACCGTTATATAGCGAAAAATGTTTAAAATCAGCTTGAACACATTATGTACATTGCAGTCGGTAATTTCGTCATTGTGTCTTAATTGTGTAGTATTTGAAATACTTATTAAGATTTGCACAATTTATCATTTTCTCTTTCGCTTATGGTAAGGTGAGCTCCAGTTTTTCATTCAAAATCAAATCACGAATTTATTTCACAGTTATATTACTTAGGTTCCATTACATATTTCCATTACGTTTTTTTACGTATATTTTTTGGATATTACCGCTTTTGGAAATACCATCATTGGCAATAAGATTACGCGCGTAAAGCTTATTGTTTCAAAATAATAAATATAGATCAGAAAGAAATAATAACACCATTATATTCAACTACCTACCTACTAATACCAGTCAAACAAACAAAATAGAATAAGAATGAAAAGATACAGATTCAACAATTTATAGATACAAATGATTCGTTAAAAATATTCATAAATAATTTTTTAGGGATGCACATGCACATAGGGTTAAATAATACTTTACTATAAACGTTCTTCCATGAGATCTAATATAAGCCATAGTAAAAGTACTTAAACTTTGCATTATAACGCAATATCTATCTAATTAGATCTCTTTGGCATACAAGTAAACTCTCCTTCAACATCAGAACCACAAGTAAACAATACAACTTTGTCGGAGGTTCAACATCAACACAGCGGATCCCGAATGCCGTTGATTTTCCATCAAGCGCTACATTATTCATTAGTTGCCGACATACGCCTCGTACAAACAGATATTATATTATCAGGGGTCTACATCGGTTCGCCGAATGTTTTTGTCCTAATCCAAATATTAAGTTGATCTAACGATCGTTTCGTATAATTTTATCATAATTAAAAATGAAATTGTTCAGTTTTCAGGGACGTTGTAAAATAATCGTAACGTAAAAGGTTAAATTATGGTAAACGATCATCAGATCAATAATATAACGGCCACCTGGAATTTGAAAACAGTGAATTTTCTTTAAACTAAGTTTCTTTTCTTTTTAAAAAACTTAAACTTCCTAGGCAGTATATAAATTGACAGATTTTTTATGACTTGAATTTAAGTTTATAAAAACTGATGAAAAGAACAGCATTTGATGTAAATTAAGAGCAAAAATAACATAACGCAGAGTGATAATAATAAAATGTATGAATGTAAATACCTACCTTCAGGTCAACAGAATTAAATAAAGATCTTTTTTCACCGGATGACAGTCGGAGTAGGTAGGTATTATTATTGTTTGGAAAAAATATGTAAGGAATGTCCATGGATCACAGCTCATACAGCCACCCTATACGTAGGTATTACAGGGCGCTGTTTGTGCTACATTATATATTCTGTGGACCATGTGTGGTGTGCTCGCTGGTTACTAGACAGTGATTAATGGATAAGTTTGAGAAACACGGTTAGATATATCTTAGAAATTTAGGAGCACAACTTATTGATAAGTAAATTGCAAGATAATTTCATGAATTATACTTGGCAACACGCAGCTTTTTAGCTAAGGAAAATATCGTGAGGAAACTGCAGAAATGCGATGCTGTTCATTCTGAAAACAAGCATTGTGTTCACCATTGACTCTACTTACTTGACACGTCCTTTTGTCCCCTGGATGGGGCAGACGGCGACCATAGAGCGTTGCTAGTCAGGTCGGTCTCGAGCTATTGGTTTCACTTCGCTCCAAGTCTTTCCTAAGCAATGACCGTCCGTCGCCAAGTCTGTTTGAGGCAGCCACGCTTATTGCTCAGCAGTGGGTCAGAATCAATTCCATACTCCTGTACCTACTGGGGCCTTACCATGCCATCTTAATGCGATTCAATTCCGAACCAAAGTTCATCAAGTTGTTATAGCGACGACAACTTCGCCAATGTCAAAGTAATTAAAATGTATTTCAAAAACCTTGTGACAAAATGTCGGCAACGTTGTACGGTAATGGTCAAAGACCCCCTCCCCCCCTGCCGGGCTCTTAGCCAACGGTCAATGATATCCCTCAGAAACTGCCAGGAAATCATTAACCGATGCCCAGGGTGCACCGGACAGTTCGTTAAGACGTTGCGGTAAGGGCCCTTGCTGTAGTACCATTTAATTTAATTTAATTTATTTGCATAGTCAAATTACATTATTATTTTCATCATAGAGGTAGAAAATCCAAGCTACGTTCTATTCCTAACTATAAATGCAACAAATTATCTAGAAACTTCGTTTTACTACTCGGTACAGTTCAGCTTAATCCTCAAATACTAAGTAGCGAATGATTCGACTAAACATCAAGTATTTACCTTTCGAGTGAGTTACTATGTAATACGTTAAATTTAACATTCTAAGCGCTTAGTTGAGCTGCAATTTGCTCCATTGAATTTTGGATTGTACTGTGTGCACTAGAGAAATTAACTGACTGAACATTTCAGATTGTAGGTACGACTAACATTTTAAAATTAAATTTTGCAGGTAGATGGAGAAAACACTGAGCGTAAGTAAATAACGGTAGTGTCTCGAAATGTGTATGAAACCGCCCTTTTTTTTGGAACTAAGCAAATTTATAAGTAGGGGTGCGAGTCGGGTTACCTCCACGTTTGGTCAAGAGCTGCGGTTCGTTTTTGGATCCGTCCGGGGGGAGAGCAGTGCTTGGTCCGGTGCACCCTGGGCATCAGCTAATGATTTCCTGGCAGTTTCTGAGGGATATCATTGACCGTTTGCTAAGAGCCCGACAGGGGGGGAGGGGGTCTTTGACCATTACCGTACAACATTGCCGACATTTTGTCACAAGATTTTCTATACTAATATTATAAAGAGGAAAAATTTGATTGTTTGTTTGTTTGTTTGCATTGAATAGGCTCCGAAACTACTGGACCGATTTCAAAAATTCTTTTGCCGTTAGAAAGCTACATTATGACTGAGTGACATAGGCTACTTTTTACCGCGGGAAAATACCTTTTCCTACGGGAAAATTTATTTATCGCGGGCGAAGCTGCGGACGGAAGGCTAGTTAATTATATTTTTCTTACTTTGACATTGGCGAAGTTCTCGTCGTTATAACGGCTTGATACGCCACAAATAAGATGAAGAAGAAGAAGAATTTATAAGTAGCAAACAGATATAGAGAGAGACATAGTTTTGAATTGTCTTTGTGACGCAGACGCGAGAATTATCCTTTAAACATTTTTTGAAATGGCTAAAATCAATCAAGCTTTTATCAATTTAAAAATTCAGAAGCTGCTTTTGACGTAGAGGAAAACGTAAAGCCGGACGTACGTAAGCATTTTTGCTTCGCTCGCGTTTTTCGCGTGCTCGGTCAATGGAATTACAAAGGGTGCGGGATCAGACATAGATTTCAACTAGTATGATTGGTAGAAGCCCACGCCGAAACTTCCATGTTATCCCAACTCTATCTGACCAGAAACTTGAAGCATCGATCGTCAAGCCTTTCACGTTACCGTTTAAGCCCCCTCCCTCTACATAGTATATAGCCTAAATTGAGCACACGTAGGGGAGGCAGGGGGGTAGGAGCCGAACTTGCTTAGATAATGTGCATACATTAAACTAAGACGGAACTAGTGCGGCGTATCTTGATGAAGGAAGTTGCAGGCTCTAATTACAGGGTGATTAGGGGAGCACTGCGTACGGTAGACGGGATTGTAATTGTTGTGTGTGGAACGGTCTGGAAAATTTGAAATTGGAATCGTGCTTAGGTTTGTTGCTGGCTGGCAAAGTTTAGTGCGTAGTTAGCTACTCAATAAAAAAGCAAAACAATAGCCATGGCATCGCACCCATAATTCCACTCGTGTCAAGTGCGTTTTTTTTACGTCGCGCCAGGCCGTAAGCAGCAATTTACCGTCCGCTACGCGAGTGAAAATTTCCACTTCCTGGCTGAAGATGACGTAAAATTGTGTACACACCTCGGACGGTGATAAAGAAAGCCTCAGGTCGCTTTTTTATCGCCCTCGCCTTTGGCTTGTGCGACACGTTCCTGCGATCTGAGACATGCACCCTCGGAATATCATGTACTAAAATAACACTAATATTGTATGTACTTATGTATATATGTAAACTCTTTATTGTGCAAAATAAACAAGAGAAATACAATTTTGACAAACACTGAGATACATGCACAAAGGTGGACTTATCCCTTTAAGGGATCTCTTCCAGTCAACCTTTGAGTGGATATTCATTAGAAAGTTGTACGTTTGTTAGTCTGTTCGTGATAAACCAATCGCGCTGTAATGGTTGGACAGACTTAACAGAATTTCCTTTTATCGATGGAACATAACCCGACGACATTTATAAGGTATTATGAAAAAACTCTACCTGCCGTAGCGTTCATTATATTACATGAAATATGGCTGCCTGAGTGAATTTGAGCGTGCTTAGCAAACAGCGCCGTTATTTGCGCGTCAAATGACAAAGACGCGTTTGAAATTTCCCCGAAACCGAGCAAACTTGGCATACCAGCCGACCCTTACCCCGTCTATATTGCCTACACGATGTACTCGTGTATCTAGACGGGAATTCCGTTGTGATAATCCATATTTTTTATAAAAAAATAATAATTGGAATTCAACCTTTTTTGCAAGCGTAGCTTTATAGCCGCGTTGACATCAAATTCTTTGTGTAGGTACATGACGGCTCTTGGCCTAGTGGGTAGCGAAGTTCGCATCCCGGTGATGGCATGTATTTATGTGATAAGCATGATTTATTTTTAATTTATTTTATTGGCTTTCAGCCTTGCTTTACTTTAGCAAAATCGTATTTCGCCAATGTCGACGTAGTGACAGCATGAATATCGACTTCGGGTATTCTTGTCCTGACCTTTTTTCAAAACGTTCCCAATTTGGTCAAGTAAGTTTGGTGTACGTTTTTCGTTGCAAACTACAACCGAAATGGGAACCTCCATTTTTTAACGTTGGTAAAAGCGTTTGAAACGGGTTCACGTTAGTGTCAAATACTATGAGGTTAGTTTGTTGCCGTTTGATGCCGCTAGTGGCGCTGCCAACTGTTCCATAGGAATTGTGGCGTTTTAACGCACGCGTACGAGATGCTTTTTGTGATCAAAACTTACCGTAGGAGCTCTGAAATACGCAATAGAGACAAAATAAAAAAGAATACTGCTCTCGGACGGGTGCAGTAAAAAGTAGCCTTTTCGCTTTCACAACAGTGTCACTAGTTATAAAAATGGTATCTATCTCACGTTAAAAAAAGTGTGTCAGGTTTCTAAATAATGCTGTCAAAATTCACTTAAATTTGTTTAAGTGAATAAATAAAACAAGTTAATATATCTTATTAAAACGTGGACCATCTTAGGCCTCATCTACGCCTATCATCAAGTGAGATTGAAGTCAAACGTAAGCCTATAATATTGTGTATAAAAAAAGCATTTATAAAAAATCACCCTGTTTAAGTAAAAGTATAGGGAAACCGATAAGAAAACTTGTCCTACTCGCAACTCTAATAACGGCTTGTTTTGTCTTTATTTTTCATCTTGTCTTTGTATGAATTAGAACATTTATGATTTTCTAATTTGACTACGGATTTCTAATTCGGAATCCTATTAGAATTTTGAGCTTATACTGAGAATTTTATCAAATAATCTCTAACCCGCGGGACATTTGTAAAATTTTTACTTAGTAAGTTTTCATTTGTCCTACGAATTAGACGTTTATTTCAAATTTCAGGTTTCTAGTCTTGGTAAATTAAATTTAATTAATATTTGAATTACAAAAAAAATTAAACTATGATAAAATCTAAAAGTTAACTAAATATACAAAACTTAAAACGAAATAAATACCTAACTATAAAAAGAAAACACCATCTAAAAGGCCCTCCTGCGGCATAGACCCCAAGACACTGGCGGCATTACCTCTCTGTACAGCCAGAGAAATTCGCCGGGAGAGGTAAGCGCCAGCTCTGGGGTCTCCTGAGGTCTCTATTAGCCGGGACGACAAGGCTCTCATGAAGGCATGGTTGTAACGGGCTTCAATTTAAAATCGAAGCTGCATCCTTTTTGTAAATAAATTACCATAAATGGTAACTTATCCTAACAACCAAGTTTCTTCCATGCTGTCGGCTTACGTGATAGCTAGCTGATGCCGATGCCAATTGTCAGCCCATACATGAACTGTCAAAATGAGCACGATGGCGATTGCGAGCGAGTTTGGTAATAAGCCTACTGGTCTGGGAGTAAAGAAAAAACATAAAATGCACAAGTTCCTTCTCTTCTCGCGCAGATGGTAAAAGCCCATCGAGGGAATGGGCGGAAATCTTAGGAATCATTATAGGCGATGCGGCTAGCAACCCATCACTATTTTGATTCCTTTCTACCTAAACGCCCACAATCATGCTCAACGTGGCCTTTAGGTCTTGTTACCTTAGGCTCTGTCTACCCCGTAAGGGATTAAGACGTGATTTATGTATGTATCCTAGCGAAGCTCAGTTCACCTATTTACAATTGCCACTGTTGCCACCTTAGTTAATCCTATCGGCGACTAATAAAACATCGACATAGACGCATTACGGCGACAGCGTAACCTTATGTACACGGTTATACCCAAACGTACAACGTTGTACTCGGTTGTACCCGGTTATTTACCAAGCGTATTTGCCTCGCCCGGGCCGCGGGTTAGAAACGTTTGCATTCCCAACCGGATATCAAATAGGGATGGGAAATGTCGATATGTGATTTGTAATGACACGATGTCTAAGAACATGCATGTTTTTTTAGATTAGATAGTGAAGTAAAATCTGCCATTTGGTTTGTGGCCAGTTATCATCACTATCACTACATAGTATAAAACAAAGTCGCTTTCTCTGTCCCTATGTCCCTATGTATGCTTATATCTTCAAAACTACACAACGGATTTTGATGCGGTTTTTTTTAATAGATAGAGTGATTCAAGAGGAAGGTTTTTATGTATAATTCTACGTAGACGAAGTCGCGGGCATAAGCTAGTAAAGTATATGTGTAAGAGTTCAAAATTTTAAATGTATTTCGAAGTAGTTCAGCTATTCGCCGAGAGGTGACGCTACAAACTACACTCGACCTAAATTCAATATAATATTGTCTTGTTCTCGCAAGTATGAAACTGTTTGCCCCAATATTTGCTCCAAATAACAAGATTTTAAAATTTTTAATTTTTGGAGCCAGTTTCGAGATCCCAAAACATTTAAAAATATACAAATATCATTCTAATAGTTTAGATATACATAGAGGTACATCATCAATGAAATTCGTGGGGTATATCGACTGACTGGTTTATAATAATAATATAAATCCTCACCACGTACAAAAGTCATTAATCATCAATATTACAAATTTGAAAGAATGCGTGTGTCTGTCTATATTTATATTTGTTACTCTTTCACACAAAAACGACACGACGGACTTTAACAGAATTTGGTTAGTAAATAGCTGGATCTTTTGAAAAACACGTAGGCTAGAACAATTCGCAATTTAATTCAGAATAATTAGAAAAAAGCCTCAAAGATGCCTTTAAACGCTTTCCTGCTAAAGAATTATCGTACAAATTTGTCCAGTTTCAAACAAATATAAAATTACTGCTGTGGGCTAATTTTAATGGAAGTTATAATCGACAGAGCCACTCTATCTTGCCATATAAACTTTAGTACATTACAGAATCCTGAATATGCTATTGTATATAGAAATTTCTGGTATCTGGTACCTATCACTACCGCCCCCGGGGTTCGCCGAAACCGAATTTCCGAAACGTCTTCCATGCTGGTCTGGCAGTAAAGAAAAAACAAACATAGAATGTACCAGTGGCTTCTCTTCCCGCGCAGGTGGTAAAAGCCTGTCGAGGGAATGGGCGATAATCTTAGGAATCATGTTGTAGGCGATGCGGCTAGCAACCCATCATTATTTTGATTCCCCTTACTTATACGCCCACAATCACGCTAAAGGATAAGGATAAAGACCGTAATGGACAAAGACGTGATTTTATGTATGTATGTAAAATTACTGCTGTGGGCTAATTTTAATGGAGGTTATAATCGACAGACCCACTCTATCTTGGCATATAAAGCTTAGTACATTACAGAATCCTGAATATGCTATTATATATCGAAATTTCTGGTATCTGGTACCTGTCACTACCGCCCCCGAGATTCGCCGAAACCGAATTTCCGAAACGTCTAATAACTTGGATGTAAACTCGAGACAACACCAGCCACATGAGACCTCCTCTACCCCCCGCCTTAGGCTTGATTACAAAGCTGAGGGGTTGAAGTGGGGTGGTGGAGAGGTCTTCTTGTAATGGTGGCTTGAGATATGTGAGTCTCATTTGCCGTCGTTAGTTAGTTGTAGTTGGTTGAAATTAGGTAATGTTTAGTTTGAAGTGTTTTGGGTTTTGACGGAATAGGTATGTAGTCACCGCAGAACCTTGTCATAGTGACATTTTCGTCATTCGATAAGTATCATGATAGGCATTGTTATCATTGTTATTAATTATTTATAGTGATAAAGTTCTTTGGTGGCACAGTTTTTTTTTATTGTGTATCAGAAAATTGCTCAATGCTTATCATGTCTTATCATGTCTTTATATAATTTTCTATAAATATGCTTCACTACTTGGCGTGCCCAAAAAACATATCGCTGTCATAAAAATAATTATGAGCTATAAATATATGTGGATAAAAAGTCATATGTGCTATTACAGGCTATAATCTAACCCATTACTATTTTGATTCCCCTTTCCACCTATATGCCCACAATTATGCTGAACGTGGCCTTTAGGTCTAGTTTTCCTGTTGCTCTGTCTATCCCGCAAGTACCTATGTGTGTATAATAGTCTATATACAACTAATTAATCTATGATGAGGTCATCCCGCTGAATACAGCAAAAAACGAAAGAGGAACAAAACAATTAAACAAAATCTCGTCAAATTAGCAATCGACGTGGGTCATCGAAACGTCGAAACCAATTGCTCCCCCCACCGATTAATGAACTAATTAGGGGAAAAGGGGGAAAAAACCGTTTGGCCCCGAGACGCTTTCGCTCTCGTGGGGTAGGTCGGGGAAGATTTTTACGTCAGTTTTCAGTCTTCTTTTAAACACGACGCGCGGCGAGGATTGGCTCGTGGCTGATAATTATCAAATTTTTGCAAATTTTATTTGTGCAATCTTTTTGAATTGAACTTGCATTGTCATCTAATTGACAACATTTACACTATGCAAATTACATAAAGACTTAAGTATTTATAATAGTAATGACTATTATCGACGGAGTTTTACCTACTAGTGAAAAAAGTAAAACCAAAGACTAAATAAATAAGATTCAGTTATTTTTACCGTCTAGCAAAATATTGGTAAAATGTTAATTATATATGTTTATGACAGATATTGTTGTAAATAATAAAAGAAAGTAGATTATAAAACTATCAATACGTACACAAATCACGTCTTTTTTCCTTACGGAGCAGACAGAGCCTAGTGTTAATTCTTTTTAACCTTGAAACAATTTTAAGAATATTGTGCATATACCAGAATTTTGTCTATTACTGAGCTTAAAATTATTTTAGTGACTGAACTGATACTTCCACACCCATATCGTCCTTAACAAGAACCAAATGGGTACAAAATAATAATAAAAATGCACATTTGCATTACAATCATGTTATAGGCGATGCGGCTAACCCATCACAATTTTGATTTCCCTTTCCACCTATGCGCCCTTAATCATGCTAAACGTGGCCTTAAGGTATTGTTACCTTTGTATGTTTGTACATTTGCATGCCCAAATATATTTTCATAGTTCAGCCAGACACAAAAGTTCGTCAATAATTAAAAAAGCACTGCAGTAGGCAATGCACACCACCAACACCACACCCCGCGAGCTTGCTACGAGCAAATCATAATGAATATTTTATTTTATCATAACACCCCTCCCCCCCTCGCAGCCCTGAACTTGACACCGAGCGAAAAATTAGTTCACAAGGCGAAAGTGAACTTTGTACAGAGTTTGCACTTTTTGAACGAACCTAGACTGAGATAAAAGAAGTTCGCGGAGTTCAAGCTATCGCACCTGTGGGGCCAACGACCCCGGGAAACTTCAGGCAGCTCTTTGATGCTGTAGTGTAAGAACACACACACACACTACACTTACTATGTATACAGTGTGTTTTAAAATTAACCCGTAATAATTCACCAGTAGGCTTATTACCTAATTCGCTCGCAATCGCCATCGTGTTCACTTTGACAGTTCTTGTATGAATGTGACAGCTAGCTGATTCCGATGCCAATTGTCAGTCCATACGTGAACTGTCGAAATGAACACGATGGCGATTGCGAATGAGTTAGGTAATAAGCCTACAGGTCACATTCATTTGGATTTTTACTTAATTTTTTTTGTTGGTCGAGTTTTCCAATATCTACACAGCCGACCGTTCAAAAATATCTACACTTAGACCTTATTTTCAGTATATTACTTATTAGTATGTTACTTATTTTCAGTAACATACAGACAGTAGGTACAGATATTTTTGTACAGTTGGCTGCATAGATATTGAAGAACTCGACTGTACAGCGTCAAAGTGACTTAGTTTTGAATCCTACTAAAATTATAAATGCGAAAGTGAGTGAGTGTATGTTTGTTCCTTCTTCACGCTGAAACGACTAGACAGATTTTGATAAAATTTGAATGGAAATGCTTACCATTTATGCTAAAAAAAACCAGCCCTCTGGTCACCCGAAGCTTCTTTCGGCTTGGCCGACAACGACCCATATATAACTCGTGCGCACTTGGCCCCTACGAACCCATGGTTTCTACCCCAAATGGCTCAAACTTGAGTTCTTAAGTCTAATTCTACGCGGACGAAGTCACGGGCAGAAGCCAGTTAAAAATAACAATGAAAAACTTTGGAGTGTTCTATCCATATCCAGTCAAACTTAACCAACCACTTATGGAATATTCCGAAATAAGTATAAGACTCCTTGTTATCGCCGCGGCTCTTAGACAACCGCATTAACGTCCGACGACACACCGATGCGTAACAGACGTGGTCGGTGCGCTCACGCAACAAACTGTGTGAAGAGACGGTGAGAAAACGTGACGCTACGACCGGGTCACTTTTTGTCGCACGATTTTCATTGGTCATAATAATCTTTAGTCTTTTTCTTTATTTCTATTTTAGCCCTGACATATTCCTCAATTATTGTTATAATATTAAGATTAATTATGATTTGACGTGCTTTTCATTTCATTTTATTGTGAATTGTTTGTTGTTGGCATTCTGAATGCTATTTGTATTGTTATTTTAATCTGTTGACATGCCAAACTGATATATCTTGTAAAAATTATAATAATGTTTTTAACAACTTCCTACATATCTACTTACTTCATTTAAAAAAGAAATCTGACATAAAATTCATTTGAGAAGATATTTACAGACGTGTGACTGATTACGATTAGTGTTTTGTTGATTTTGTTTTATTGTATTTAATTTATATATTTTCTAACTAGAATATTTACACGTTTATGTGATAAATTCATGTCATAAAATCTTACTGTCTACCATGTTCTTTGTGAATCAATTTCATTTGATTTGATTTGATCGTGCATTTTGCAAAAATTTTGGAAAATCATCAGAATGTTGTAGGTTAGTTTAGTTTACCATCAATTCTAAAAAAAACATACTATTTCACAAATAAAACGCTTTATGACCAACGAAAATATGACAAACCATACATTCGGCACTTCAATTTTATGGGACACAATATAAACCCCGCCTACGTCACGTCACTGCGTCATTCGCGGCGGTGTAGTCGCGCCTTTAATCGGATTGTCGATGTGTTGATAATCTAACAGGCTAAGATGAAATGCAAGGTCAACTATACCTCGTCTATTATGACGATACCAGAAAACTCTGAAAGCACGCGATTGGCCAGCAATAATATGAGTCAGGAATAAGCATCGGGTAAGTTTACATGGCGGCTGAAGTTCATTTAAAACCTGTCTCTCGTACGGTGCGGACGCGTTATGCGTTACACACTCCTTGCGCCGCCCTCCTACATTTGCTTTATATTTCACTTTTGAACGAAATCCCCCCTTTTTTTTTTCTTTATATGAATAGGAAGGCAAACGAGCAAGTGGGTCACCTGATGGTAAGTGATCACCACTGCCCATAGATACCCGCAACCCCGGAGGGATTGCACATGCGTTGCCAACCTAGAGGACTAAGATAAATTAATGCCTCTTGTGCCCGTAATTTCCCCGGCTGTCTTACTCTCCGCACCGGAACACAGCAGTGCAAGCACTGCTACTTAGCGGCAGGATTAGCGAGTAAGATGGTAGTAGCGATCCGGACGGACCTTGTACAAGGCCCTACCACCCGCATTAAACTCTTGCATTACAAAGCTCGACAAACGTGTCCATGATTCCAAAATTCCAAGTGAAGTCCAAAATTCGAAATTCGAGGATCGTGTCGTACCGCACTCTCCTTTTAATGGGTGTTGGTGTGAACGGAATAAAACACGAAATTACAGAGTAATTATGCAAGTTTTCGCTCGCCTAGATGATGGAATATGTTATGCCAGTAATTTGTTTCATTATATTGGTCTCCACGTCGGAACACAGCAGTTCCTGTACTATCTACTGCTTGGCGGCAGGATTAGCGATAATGGTAGTGACTAGGAATCCGATTTTGAAAGCACGTAAGTATGTGAAAATACCACTCGAAAGTGGTATAAATTAGCGTACATCTTCTAAACTACAGCTCTTATCCGTTTGTTCGCCGTACATAACTATTTTACATTACCTGGGCATTCTAAGGTAAAATAAAGGCTATTTCTAAATTAAAACAAACATGCTCGCGGCTTAGGGGTGGCCCAAGGGCTAAACTCGCCGCACCTAAACCTAAATTAATCCGAATTAATCATCCTACAATGGTTTTACCAGTGCCGGTTATGTAACTTGGTTACGTACGGGGAACAAGCTCTCTTATCAAAGTTTTGACTAGTTCACAAGATTAATGAGAGCTGTGATTGTCTTCTATGCTACTCGTATTTCAAATTCAGCACAATTTTTCACCATTTTCGAGTGGTATTTTGACGCATGTGCTTTCAGAAATCGAGCCCCTGGCGCCCGATTTTTGAAAGCACATCACTCGAAAGTACAACTCTGAACTTAAATCACCTTATATCTCCAAAACTACAGCTGTAATCAAAGATTAGACTAGTTCACAAGATTAATGAGAGCTGTGATTGTCTTATATGCTACTCGTATTTCACCACTTTCTAGTGGTAGGTATTCTCACACTTGTGCTTTCAAAAATCGAGCCCCTAGACGGGCCATGCACAACGTCCTACCCGTAACTATTGGCAAACGTTCGAATTGGTTTTGTCATTGCGTATGTATTCTATGCGTTGTAAAATGTCTATAACTCTGTCTACCATATAAAATATTCAACGACCGACTACACTCGTGTACTTATATCGAGCGAAATATAATTTTTATATACCACTTTATGTTCTATGTTAATATAAACATGTGATACTGTACAAATTCTACTTATTTAACATACATACATACATAAATCGCGTCTTTTTCCCTTACGGGATAGACGGGCCTAAGGTAACAAGAGCTAAAGGCCGCGTTTAGCATGATTGTACGGATAGGTGAAAAGGGGGATCAGAATAGTGATGGGTTGCTAGCCGCATTGCCTATAACACGATTGCCTAAGATTGTCGCCGATTCCCTCAATGGGCAACCATCTGCGCGGGAGAAAATCAACTGGTACATTCTATGTTTTTTCTTTACTTGGGACCAGCATGGAAGTACTTAATTAACTCGTACACAATTTAACCAACTGCGTTTTACTGTGCCTATTGAATTTGCCGCTAATTACTTACTATGAGCTCTCAAAGCATTCAAATAGCCTTAACCCGAAACCCTCAACCGCAAAGCTCATGAATTAACATACTTTACTCAAAGCGTAAACTAACCGCGGAAAAAAAACGTATTTCACGCATTCACTGTATGGGGCTAATTAAAATAGTACAGAGGCTGGTTCCGCGAGTGGCGTAGTTTTGCTACTCGCCGACAGGAGGCGCTGGCTTTGACGAATACCGTGTTTGTGGGGAGGTTCAGTTTTTAATGAGGGCCTGTATTCGGTCGGACTGTAGCAAAGACTGCGTGTATGAAAGGGTTACTGCGACGGCTGTTCATTTATTCATGGGTTCTAGGCGGCATTAGAATCGAGGCCTGATAAGCTAGGTCTTAGGCGAGGTATATGCGGCGCTTTCAACAAAAGGGTTGAAGAATTTTGAGTTGCAGCTAAGCGTTTCACAAGAAAATTTAAACCCTAAGCACACTTTGTAAAGTTACTCGACGCAATAATAACTATACAATTTAATTCATACAGCCACGTAAATAAATACTACAAGGTTTGTAGTTCGCTCGCGTGAACGACTTAATTACTGTATGCTTAGTGCAAGTTTCCGATAGCAAAATACGTCTTGATCACGTTTGCGTTAAACTGTCAAATACTATGAGAATTGTTGCCGTTTCGATCCGCTAGCGGCGCTGTCAATTATCCCATAGTAATTGAGACGTTTACGCGAAAGCGTTCGTTATGTTTAGTGTCAAAGACTTACACTAGAGGCTCTGTACTTAGATGAATTGGCATCGCCAGCAGTGGCACGAAGCGGTAACAAACTAATCTAATTAACTATTTTGACACTTCAACGCAAACGCTTTCGACACGATTGTTGCGAAAGAACTTACAGTGCACTCAAAAGGAAACATTTAAAAGGCTTATTGGAATTGATAACTCTATAACTCATTCACCATTTTCTCAATTACCGATCTCTTGTTCGAAGATTTGAACAATAACGTGTAGGTACAAAAACAAATAATTTCTTCCATGCTATTATAAAAACAAAAAAAACGGACGGACGGAAACGGGAGTAAAGAAAAAACAGAATGTACCAGTTAGTAGATAAAAGTTCATCGAGGGAATGGGCGAAAGTCTTAGGAACCATGTTATAGGCGATGCGGCTGCAACCCATCACTATTTTGATTTCCCTTTCCACCTATACACCCTTAATCATGCTAAACGTGTCCTTAAGGTTTTGTTACCTTAGGCTCTGTCTACCCCGTAAGGGATAAAGACGTGATATATGTATGTATGTACAAAAACAAAGAAAATTTTGTAGTCGCGGAAAATGTGACTGCGTGTGAATTTGAAACAAAATAGAATAAAATTGCAGCTCTAATTAAAGTCATCTAGTGGAAAAAATATTTCGAGCCGTAGTTTTGATGTAGTATCCATATGTATACCACTTTTGAAAGGATGCTTTACCATTTTTATTTGAAAGTTCCTCCTTTTGAAAAAAAAACCAATAAAACTGATTATCAAATTGACTTGCGAGTAAAAATAGGCTTTGACGTTTTGAGCCGTACAATAGACATTGAACCTCAGTAGGCTTATTACCTAACTCGCTCGCAATCGTTATCGTGTTCATTTTGACAGTTCATGTATGGGCTGACAATTGGCATCGGAATCAGCTAGCTGTCACATTCATACAAGAACTGACAAAATTAACACGGTGGCGATTGCGAGCGAGTTAGGTAATGAGCCTACAGGGTGGTAGAGAACTTTCTTGGTCTACTATACTTTCTAGTCATGCCAATGTTTGCCAAAAATCAGGCTTCAGCGTTGTCATAAGTTGTTTGAACGTATGTGCGCGTTCATGACCTCTAATGACGTCTCGAATTTAACAACTGGCAATGAAAGCGATATGTATGTAGATACCTGCATAATACAAAACTCAATTTTAATTACCTACTACCACAGAGCTAGTGGTAAATATAAATGTTACTCACACCAGCTACCTACATGTATATTATAGTTTGGACGAGTAACGTCTAACAAGCTTAGTCTGCAACAATTTTAATTACCTACTTATTTAAGAATGGGTGAAGACGAAGTTCCGAGACCAAATAGAAAACGTTTTGGAAAAAGGTCAGGTCAGGAGTACCCGAAACCGACGAGCATGTATGAAGAGATTGATGAGTGTGGATGAAGCGAAAGAAGTATGTCAGGATCGTAGCAAGTGGAACAAAGTAGTCTCTGCCTACCCCTGTGGGAAAGAGGCGTGACGGTTGTATTAAGGCGTTTAATTTTTAGTAAAAGCTATGAGAGAGAACGTAAAAAACGCGAGCGCATTTATAGCAGAATTACCAATTAATGGTAGCATAGATTTGAAGGATTCAAAAGATGACATTTCTATTCCTCTTATTATTAGTTCTGTAGATCTATCTACACGACGTGAACAATACAAGAACCAACCTAAATACGTAAGTTTTTTAAAGTGATTGATTTTTTCTTTGTCAACGGATTTATAGTGATATACCTACCAAGTTAGGAGTCAGTTCGTCCTTGTAAATTTATTCTACACGGTAACCTGTACGTTTCTACGTTTATAAGTAATAAAAATAGTTAACTCACAAATTTCCAGTTTTACAATGACTCTCTACTATGAAAATTTACTCGACTCGACGAAATTTTTAGAGTAATGTCAATAACTTTAAATATTTATTAGTACTACAAATTCTCTCATTGAATAGGATGAAACTGAAAAATTATGAACTTAACATTAAAAACTAAAACAGTTTTATCATGCATTATAATAATACACACGCACAAAAGCGCAAGTTACAGTATCATTCTGTATTCAGTGTATCGATACAGCGCCATCTAGCGCGGAATAGCTAGTTTGCAATCACACGTGTAGATGACTCGCGTGAGCACCATGTGAATGTTTCGTATTGAACGTATGGGGACGACGGACTCGATACAAAAGTCCTAATAAGAAATGTCTGATTTTTGGGCAGTTAGTTTCCTTTACACGCAGTATTTTTAGTGGCACATTAATGACAGAAAGTACTAGGCTGATTGAATAAAATAATGAGGTTTAGAGACGAAACGCCAAAAGCTTGATCCATAAGTATCCAAAGTAATGGATATGTTTTTCGCTAATGTTTATTTTCTAATACATACGTACGAACCTTCTGCTGGTGTTATTTTATGAATTGTTGTTAATAAAAAAAGAGCCAATAATTTAAGCTAAATACCAAAGTCACTTCTTTTGCGATATTTTCCGTACTGCCGATTATAATTATGGCAAGTTAATATATAAAAACTTTGTAAGAAGTGCTAGTTCTGTATATTTTTAGAAGATTACTAACAAGACGTGCAGAAACTCAATCTAGAACTTAAGGCGGATGCTCGCGTTAGCTCATTGAAGAAGTCCCGTTAGATGGCGCTGTAATCAATGATGTGTGTTTTTTGTAGTTTTTAGAAAATTCTTAGAACACTTATAGATTATCAATTGATTTGCGCACACAGTTTAATACGGCCGATTTTTTGAGACTACACTCAGAAGGTAACAATGCACCAATTCGGAGAATAGCTGCACAAACGCTGGTGTCACTAACGGCCCTATACAGATACTAGTCTTACACACACATGCAAATAGGCGGCAACTGGCGGAAAAATATTGCAACACCTTGCTAAGCTGGTTAGCGTAATTTTTCAAGTTATATTTACGTTTTTATATCAACTTTACTTTTACCAGGAAATTTTACAAATCTATACGTACAAAACTTAAATCGTATTATTTCAACCATTTATAACTTTGGAATGGCTGCACGGATTTTTATGATTTTTGATTTGTTAGCTTTCTCTCTTCTTCGAATAGCCAAATATCTTATCATAAATATGAAAAATGCACAAAAAAAAACTCTTTAATTTTTCGTATGCAGCGCCATCTCTAACAAAAACTGACTTTAAGGCGGAATATTTTTTGCCAGCTCGGCCAGTTACAAATACAGAATAATATTATATATGAGTCTAGCAGATGCAAACATGTGAATCAATGCCACCTTCAACCCTTTTTGAATATTAGGGAGTATTTTTTTGTACTTTGTTAAATAGAGGGCTATCGTATTTGTACTCACTAGTTGGCGCCACTGTAGAGTAAGGTATATCATATCAGATTATTCAGGATTTCTTTTAATTTATCTTTAATAGCAAGCTATTTATTACCCACAGTGTTGCACAGTCCCGTTTATCCTCTAAATTAGCTGTCATTTTATTTGCCTTCTTAGTTTGGCTCCTACTTATCATAGCTTTTCTTTTAACATTTTAATAAACCTGTCGTATGTCTGCGAAAATATTCGGAAACAATGTAAAGTAAAGCCGGAATATGCAACTTGTAGGTAGTACTAATTTTACGTTTATTTGTAATACCTCAAGTTACAATAGCGCCTCTAGCGGCGAATTCATATGCCGTCATTGCTAGTATCTTTGAGTATTTAGTATGTAGGAACCCGCGATTCATATCTGATATTCGCTCACACGTAGAGACATCATCATCACTATCGTCTGACATTTTATTAATACTCCTATGCATTGCATTACAAACGTTTCGTCTGGGGCATCTAAACAAGTAGCGCTGTACTATAGGTATTGTCGTTTCGCGTCATAGGCTTTCGTAAACAGGTAACTTGAGAATCAGCCTGCTTACAACAATGAGACGAAGTCATTCGTGCTAGCCATTCGGATCCTTTCCTTTCACCAAAATGCATTGGAGTATAGGATCACATAAAGGAAATTAAATAATAACGCATAGCGCGTAGGGACTACGTCTGACTGCTTTTTGGCTAGGGATTTCGATAGTCATCGGTCGTGGGCCACCTGCCTAGTTCACCTGGGTGGACCACGGGCACATTTTCTTGCCGATGTTCCACCTCAGAACACCTAGGTGAACCACGGACAAATATGACTATGGGTCATGGTCCAAAAAGTGCCCATGGTTCACCTAGGTGTACTGAAGTGGACCATTGGCAAGAAAAATTGTCCGTGGTCCACCCAGGTGAGCTAGACAGGTGGTTTTCGGTTAGATATTTGTTCCGGAGTTGCGACCTGCCTTTTTATGTTGTGTCATCATAATTCATATCACTAATTCATGGTACATCGCATAAAAGGAAAAATAATGTTAGATAATTATGATGACTTTGCAATAGGTAGGTACGACAAATAAATAATGACAACTCCAAAACAAATTGAATCCATCTGAACTCACTTTTACTTACTGATACTTACTTCCACAAAAGTCGAACTTCATCCATCGATGGTTTTGAGTAGCGTTACCAACAGTGGGATAAAGCAGATTCTCGCGGTGTCTAGTCCACACGCGAAAAATAAAAATTGCAGCTCGACGCGAATTATATCAGTGCATGGACCAACTCTATATGCACAACTGGTTGTGTCAATAGGAATTTCGGGCTTATAAAAATAAAAATTCTCATTAGAGATAGTAAAATTAGGTTAGGTTCATTAGGCATCTTCAAATTCCCGAAGGGCAAACCGAATAGAAATAGGAACCCCGCCGTCAATCTTACGGTGGAGTGAAATTCCTAATGGCACAACTAGTAGTCCATAATATAGAGTAGGCCTAGGAGAAAAGCGTCATACATTTAGGCACAAATCGTGTGCATAAAAATGACATAGAATTTAGCTTGCGTCGTGCAGCAATAGCGCCTGTACTATACGCGTGTCGACCAGTGAAACAGGGAACAGAGACGTCCTAAACTACGAAACTCTCTAGATATTTTTTTCGGTCTGTAACCATGATCCACCTGCAGTTTGTCCACCTGGTTTTTGACAGAGCTCCGCTCCTGGGCGGAGCTCCTTTTTCTGGGTATTGAAATTTCAGTGATTTTCTGGGTGGACAAATTAGGTAGGCTACGGGTAGACTGCAAACAAACTGCACAGTCGATTTGCAGCTAGCTTGCAGTTCAAATGCTGACCGTCTAGTTTATTATAGGCGTTAGATAAGATCCCACAATAGCTAGGCCAATACGCCACGCAACACGTGGTATGCGCACATAAGGGTTGATTTAGCAAAGCACTGATAGTTTAAAAAAACCTCGATATTTTTTAAATAAAAGTTAATACTTTTTTAAATGAAAACTCTTTTATGATGTATGTAATCAATCATATTGGCAAAATTCAGGCCATTATTATCAGGGTATTTAAAAGGAAACATTGACATAACTACACACTTCAAAGTCAAGAACATTATATTGTAATGATTAGACGTTTTCTATACAAGGCGTCAGGCTCCAAATGAAAGAGACGAGACGATCACTGACAAGTTAGTACTCTTCTCGGTGATTGTCAACGTCAAGAGATGAGCTTCGCTAGAATCAAAAACACGTCAGGCCATATTAAATCTTATGACGTGTTTATTTATTTTTCACTTGACACGAGATTAAATCTTATACCATTTAAAATAAAGCTCAGTTTTCTAGTGTGTTCCATACTTTTGGATACTTTGGCTACTACTACTACGCTATCAGTGGCGGTTTGGATGTTACGGTACTAATGTTGGCTTGAATGTTACTAAGTATTTGGCGATGTGCGTGCTCCAGTATATTTGTGCACGATGGATGTCCCGAACAATTTGACCGCTTTGGTTGAGTCACTGTTAATGACCATTTTGGGTGTTTCCAAGTAAATGAAGGTCTTGACTTCTACTTACTATATAACGCTGACTGTACATACACACATAAAACACGTCTTTATTCCTTGTGTAGTATATACAGTGTAGTTATCACCTAAGAAAATAAGACGAAAAATACAGGCCTTTCCAAATACACGAGTATCTCGATACGAAACTCAAAATATTTATTAACTTATCAAAGGATGTCACGAAATTGTAGTTTGTAGATCACGCAACATACTCAATTCATAACTGAATTGCATGTAATGGAAATTTGCCACTTATTTATTATTCACAAAAAATATTTTTTTATATGCATACAAGAACAATCATAACTTATTTTACTTGGTACTTAGAATTATATAGGCTGACTTTTTTTATCACCGTCAAAAGAAACAACACGACGAATACAAGCATTATTTTTAAGTTTGGTGTTAAAATATTGCAAATGGTATCATTAAATGATACCTGTCATCATTAGGTATCATCCTCATCATATCAGGTGTGTGACGTCCACTGTTGGATTCAGATACCGCCCATAGAACTCCAGTTGCCTCGGTTGGAAGTGGCTTGCATCCACCATGAACCCGCGACTTACGATACCTATACGGTTGCATGTGATACCTAGGTCAACCTAAAACTTGCGACGGTGATATTAATATCATTCTGTATCATACAGTTTCCTTTTCCTTCTTTCTACTGATCATAGGTAATGGGAACATGAAAGACGGACTAAAAGTCTTCAAGTCTTCAGAACAGGGTTGACAAATCTCCGCTGTTGGACATCTGGAAATTCACGGTCTTGATAATTTCCCTAGTAACATAAAGTAATTAACCAATTAGAGTGGAAATAGGGGTTACAAAATTTTGCAACACCGCACTATGGATACATACATACATACATACATATCACGTCTTTATCCTTTACGGGGTAGACAAAGCCTAAGGTAACAAGACCTAAAGGCCACATTTAGCGTGATTTTGAGCGTATAGATGGAAGAGAGGAATCAAAATAGTGATGGATTGCTAGCCACATCGCCTATAACATGATTCCTGAGATTTTCGCCCATTTCCTCGATGGGCTTTTACCATCTGCGCGGGAAGAGAAGCAACTGGTACATTCTACGCTTTCTTTACTCCCAGACCAGCATGTAAGAACATATATTGATAGTTTGGATGAAACAAAAACAGACCATATCGATTAAATCGAGAATTTTACTTCCCAATACTGTAATTAAGACTTTCTTAGGTTTTTCTATGACAGTTTTTGGGTCTCCTGTGCATATATAGATATGTATACATACATACTCAGTAAAGCATAACAAGGTTTTTACCTCGTAACGCTATAACAAATTACATCAATAAAAATCAGTGTTTTTAGACCCAACCAATTTTTTTGTCATCACACCAGCAGTAAAGTTCTTGCTCTTCTAGCACAATAATAGCTAGTAAAATCTCGCGTCCAGTGGATGTATGATTCACTTATTTCCTGCTAATGCACAAAAAATACCTTCCGAATCCAATGTGAATCTGAAAAATTAACGTACAGTCAGTACAACAAAAGGATAAATAGATATTTTTTAGGCTTGCATACTATGACATGATATTTGACTAAGAATTAAACTCAATTCAAACGTTTTCTGGATACAAAAATACTTGTTTTGCACATTTATACTAGTTAAGATGAGTAACATAGACCAATTGAATGCTATCTCACTCGCAAAATAAAAATAAAACAATTGAAATAAAAATCAGTTCACAACATAGGAAACCAACAAACATACATACTGACACTCACAAACATAAACAAACCACATGAACTTCCGCAAGTTAAATTCAAAGATTATACAAATTTATCCCCACTTTATAAACACTCAGAAAAACGTAACCAAAAAAAGTTACATGATGATAAACTGCTCGGCCCGAAAATTCTTGAAAAAATCTTTAAAAATGAATTACTCGAAAACTACAAAAATCGGCCAACATACATGGGGTATATTCGGATAGCCCCGGATGTGAGGCATGTAAATTTTTTTTAGACGTCAGTTTTTGGACCACCCTGTATATAATAACATTATATTTATTGTTGAAAATCGCATGAAAATCCGTCCAAAAGTTTTGAGTTTATCGTAAATAAACACACAGACAGACAAAACGACGCGGCAGATGACTTTATTTTATAATCATACTATTAGCGACAGGCAGACGGACAAACAGAAAGACAAACGGACGGATGATTGGACGTACAGATTAACAAGCAGACGGACGGACGGACGAATGGTCGGAAGCATAGACAAACAGACAGACAAACCAACGGATGGACCGCCGGATTGATGGTTGGACAAACAGACAAACTGACAGACAGACATACATACATACAGACAGGCAGGCAGACAGATAGACGTACGGATGGATGGACTGCCGGATGGATGATCGGACGCACAGACAAAAAGACAGACAGTCAGAAATATTTAAAGAAAATTTTTATTTATCACAAAAGAAGTTAAAAAAACAGAAGTATCTAAACAAAGAAAGCTAAAAATATAAAAGCCACTGATAAATAAATTGTCACAAAATGGCCCAGAAGACTGGACAGACGGAAAGATAGGCCGACAAACGGACGGACCTACAAAATATATGTGCTTCTAAGAATGGTTCCTTTTTTCTATATGACGTAAGAAACCCTAAAAAAATCAGACAATACAGTCATGTGTGTTTATTTCACCTCTCTTATACCTTTCAATGTACATACGTAGTTTTTAATTATCATTTTGACTTGCGTTCGCCGATTCGGACGTAAAATATACATTCATACACAAATCACGTCTATATCCCTTACGGGGTAGACAGAGCCTAAGATATCACCTTAAAGCCACCAAGAACAAGCATGATTGTGGGCGTGTAGGTGGAAAGCGGAATCAAAATAGTGATGGATTGCCCTATCGCGTATAACTTGATTCCTAATATTTTTGCATTTACCATCAACGCGGGAAGAGAAGCAACTGGTACATTCTATGTTTTTTCTTTACTTCCAGACTAGCATGAAAGGGAGTAGAAGATAGCTACCTAATATGGGCAAAAAAGCTATAGTTAAACAGACGGACAGATAGACGGACAGATTTGCACAATGTGGCCATAAAATAAACCACGATACAGCGTGAACTTGGTAATAGATAAGCTCCTTTGTGTTCCGAACACCAAAACCTGGCCAAGTGCGAGTCGGACTCTCGTACCAAGGGTTTCGTCCAAATTCGGCAAGTAAATATAAAATCCAGTGTTAGCAAAGCCCTGCCAACTAAGCAAATTGTAGGCTGTGTGAGGTCATTTTATATCGGTTTCTTACATACTTAGACAAACAAAAATATTCTGTTTTTAGTATTTGATGTTAGAGCGGCAACAGAGAAACGTCATTTGTGAACTGTCGCCAGACAATCATGATAGCTGATAGCCATATCACGGTTCATAAGATACAGCTTGGTGACAGACAGACAGACGGACAGTGGCTCCTAAATGAAAAAAATATAGCTACGTAATATGGGTAAAAAAGCTATAAAGTTAGGACAGACGGACAGATAGACAGATATAGACGGACGGATTTGAACAATGTGGCCATAAAATAAACCACGATACAGCGTGAACTTAGTAATACATAAGCTCCTCCATTGGTTACTTACATAGACAGATTGACAAAAATATTCTGTTTTAGTATCTGTATAGCGGCCACAGAACTACATCATCTGTGAAAATTTCCTTTATCACGGTTCACGAGATACAGCTTGGTGACACACAGACGGACAGACAAACATATACACATACAGACGGACAGTGGAATTTTAGTAATAGAGTCCCGTTTTCACCCTTTGGGTACGGAACCCTAAAAAAGCTGGTCAATAGCAAGTTCGATTCGAGCACTAAAGATTCCTCTAAGTTCTAAGAGTTATAATTAGATGTAAGCGTAATGTATGGTTAGTTGTTACTCTTTCTGTTGATGAGTTTCCAACTGCGGAAGCGACCCTGGCTGGGTCACCAGAATTTCACTTCAAGATTACTATATTGTCATCAGACTTATGCCAGATTTCACGTCAATCTGATCAATTAGAAATGGGTCAAAATTCACTTGCAAGATTTGATTACATGCAGACACCGGGACTGAGCACTTCAATTGCGTTTACAAAAATAATTTACGTAACAATCACACAAACGTTGGAATGTTGTATCTTACAAAAGCTTATTATGATTAATTGATAAGTACATACCTGTACGTGTACGTACAAATAAATGTCTACGCTGAGTCCAATATCGTAGCTTGTAACGTCTTTTACTTCCTTCCTTTGACTTCAATTAATTACGAATAAAATGAATAGATTATTTTTATTTTAAGACACCATGTTCTGTCAACCATTAGTTTATGACAATTCATATCATTGTTTTTTTTATTACCTGTCTAACCAGCCAGGTTTTTGACTCGCATGTTTTTTTTTAATTGTTCTGCAATTGAGAAAACCTATTTACTCGGCCTGTTTTGTATTTAGCACTTGTCGGATTTCACGAATCATTGCCGTGGTATATGGCCGTGATTTGATGCAGAGGGTTAGGGTTCGATTCTCGTGAGAAGCATTAGTGCAAAATTAACTGGAAGCCTTTTTTATTTTTAACTTGCTGTGGTCGAGTACTTTTTTTTAAATATATAAGGCAAAACGTGTTTTTAAGGCGGCAATATGACTGGGGGGCGCCACCATCTATGCCAAATTAATAAGCACGTGTGATCCTAATACTACAGAACTTACTAGGCATGAAAGCTTTGCCAAGTTTAGGACTGGCAATGCCACCCGCTAAACCATTCAAATTGGCGATGCCTCACTGCTACAAGGTTATACAAAAAAAATACGAAACTATGTGTTAGTTTAAAAAAAATTCTTGGCTAGAATAAGTTTACCATCACAAGTGTATATTTTATTTTCAACTAATTGATGGTATAGACCATTTATCGTAAACAGTAAAATCTAACTAGGGTAAGCTTGTGGTTGTTTAAAAACCACTTAGGTAGTACTTTCTTTGGTTTGATTTGACAAGAAAAATATTGAATTTACCATAAAGTTTTCTACATCTCATCGAGATAGTATTACTAAGTAAGTAAGTTATTAAAAACAATGTTTATAAAATTAAAAAAGAATCGTTCACGACCTCGAGATTTGAACTTGGTTACTAACTATTCAGTTCTTTAAGTCACGACCACTGAGCCAGATTGGAGGTCACGTGACAGCTCGAAATAGCCGATTGGTTTTTACAACATGTTTAATTTGACACTAGCTACTCACACTATTGTAAAATGCATCGAAATTTACTGCATCATACTGCAATTTAGGTATGATAAATGCACTCTGTTTTGTAATTTGCGCAGACAATATATCCATAGCTAACTATCCTCAAAAAACCGCATTGAAATTAAGCCTGTGGACGAAATGCAGCTGCACGGAAGGTTTGTATGGAAGAGCAACCGCCTTAACAGATAAGTACAAAAACCGAAGGAAATTCAGCTAATAAAATAAAAGAATTAGCAGTAAAATCATAATTTTACTTGAAAGCTTGCGTTTGTCGTTTCCCGTTCAACCTCCACGCAAGAGCGATCAAAGATCCCAAAAACTCACAAAAACTCTTAAAAAAACAAAGAAATTCTAAAAACAAAATTGAAGACCGCTGTCAAAATTCCTTAGCACATTTGATTTGATGGAGTAATAAAAATAAATGTTTTGGGTTTTAAAATGACAAAATTACCGTGTGGTTTCGTAGGATTATAGTTTGGCGCAATGGTGCGCTGGCGGTACTGCCTTGTGCTAGCCGTGCTGCTGCTGGTACCAAAAACTGGTGGCAAACTGGATGAAGACGATGAGGAAGAGTGAGTAGAGCTTTACCATAAAGAGAGCCGGCTCAGTGCAAGCGTACGTAGTACTTTGAAGGGACGGAGAAAATACTTGAACACTTGAAATGTCATTTAATGATGACAAGTTTGTTCAACTCTTGCCGTAACATTGTCACTATGCTAAAGGAAGTACTCATCCAGGAGTATAAGTAATCTGAAGTATCCTTTGAATCTTCTTTTCGGCAATGCGAGCTGGTGCCGAGAACTAATTACGCTCTCTTAGATTCTGGCATTCTTAGTTTTATTGGACCATTCAATATTCTACTTGCTTTTATTTATTTTCATTTTAATTATACCTCTCCCGGACTTTCGTCCGCACTTTCCGTAAAGTGTTTTTTGTAGTATTTAATATTATCAGGAAGGACTAATGTCAATATGTCAGGTACCTACTGATAGTTAATTTGGAGATATGATTTTCTTTTCAAATAGTGATGAAATGAGTTTTTTCGCACCCGTTATATATGTTTAAGATGTTTACTTTACGTTAGTAATCATTGACACAACCTTTTGTCATAAACCCGAAATAAATGTCTTGAATTTTTGAATACAACTAATTACAATACACTTTTGTAGAGGCTATTTAAGTTCGCCATGAAATAGAGCTTTGAATTTAACGGTTTAGCCCAGGGGTTCCCAATCTTTTTCAACCTGCGGCGCAGTTACAAGTTTAGTATTTTGTAACGGCGCCCTGCCTTAGCTAAGTTGTATTGTTGCTATATTATTTACCGATGCGAGCGCTCAAATAGGTACCCGCGAATATTTGTGGTTTCGGATAATGATAGAACTCACGGCGCCCCTCTTTACTTTCTACGGCGCACCAGGGCGCCGCGGCGCACACTTTGGGAACCCCTGGTTTAGCCCATTAACCACAGTACAGTACAGAGTTCTGATGTGCTTGAAAGGTTAGTTAGTTTAGCTACGGCCTTGTAAAAGGTACTCCTGATAGCCATACATGTTAGGTACCTACTTCCGATTTGTTCCATGGAATTAGAAATTTTTCATGTGTCTGATTCGTTTAAGTACTTTTTTCACAATTCCATGGACCTTTAAAATCATAGGAATCATGTTATAGGCGATGCGGCTAGCAACCCATCGCTATTTTGATTCCACTTTCCACCTATACGCCCAACAATCTTGCTAAATGTGGCCTGTAGGGTACCTGTTACCTTAGGCTCTGTGTACCCCGTAAGGGATAAAGACGAGATTTGTGTATGTATGTATGTATGTATGGACCTTTAAATACATACATATATACATACATAAATCTCGTCTTTATCCCTTACGGGGTTGACAGAGCATAAGCTAATTAACAAGACCTGAAGGCCACGTTTAGCATGATTGTAGGTGTATAGGTGAAAAGGGGAATCAAAATCATGATGGGTTGCTAGCCTCATCGCCTATACATAACATGATTCCTAATATTTTCACCCATTCCCTCGATGGCTTTTACCATCTGCGCGGGAAGAGAAACTACTGGTACATTCTATGTTTTTCTTAGCTCCCAGACTAGAACGGAAGGACCTTTAAAGGACTTATTTAAACAGTCATTATTATTTTAGGGCCTCTTCATCCGTAACCGAAGCTTCCTCGAATGCTTTAAGCGCCCATCTACCATTACTAGAGCAAAAGACTATCAACGTTGGAAATGAAATGTAATTAAGTTTTTTCACTAACACAATCCGGACACACTATCCAGACTGCCAATTGTCAATCACAGCTGACAACTCGTTTGTAAACAAACAGGCCCTGTTTCACCAACTCGACAATTGTCGACATGTGACAATTCGAAAAGCAATGCGCATTCAATTATGAAGCCAACCGGCGTTGCCTGTCGTCGAGTTTGTAATGTGAACAGAATTGTCACTTCCCACCTCGGAGACTACCCACCTGCTATGGGTGGTGTAGGGGTATAGCACGCGTCACGGAATGACGAGGATCCGGGTTCGATTCCCGGCCATAGCTTTACTTTTCGGATTTTTCTATGTGTTCTAATTTTCACTGACATTTAGAAATAGAATTGTCACTTGTCGCCGACAATTGTCGCGTTGGTGACATAGGGGACGGGGTACGCAAAATATTGGGTAGCGAGTTATTTTTTGAAAACAAAATCATGTGATACGAGGTTGCTTAAAATTGATCAGAAATATTTCAGAAGGTCGTTCGGTTAGTTACACTGAACACCCCTACAAATATTTTTTATTCACATTTTTGATTTATTTAGTCCCTTAGACGCGATTTATTTGAACATTGATCAATGTATGGACATTTTCAACTATGATTCAAAAATCCTGAAAAAACATTCACAGGGCTATTAAGTCAACCCCAACCTGTTGAAATATTCCGGAACAGTTTTAACCTTTTCGACGTCAGGTTCAGCGCCAACGACCTATGTATACATCCATTACTTCAATACAAAAGCAACCTTCGTACCATTGGGTTTAGGTTCAACTCAAGGCATCGCAAGAAAGAAGTCTGGCGTATGGGTGACGTCTCTTGTATTTGACGTGGTGTCGAAATGTTTAAGACACCGTGTATGCATTCGGTTTTTCAACAATACAATACAATACAATACAAATACTCTTTATTGAACACCACAAAATAAATCAGTTCAAATCTTAATTGGATTTTAAGTAAAAAAAAGTGGATATTTATTAGGGAACCCACCGTACAAGCAAAACAAGCCGAATTCACCTAAAAAAATAAAAATACTAATGAAATTGTTAAGGGTGAGGATTGTCAAAAATTTTGAGCTGATACGATAATTATTAAAGAGAATTAGCTGATAATAACTGATGTTTCTAGACGGACGGACGACACAGAAGAGGACGAAGATGACGAAGACGACGAGGACGAAGACGAGCAAGTAGAGAAAGCCGAGGCGGTGGGGCGGCGAGCGCCTGCCCTCGTGCCTACGCCCAAGCCCATCGCCGTGACGAGGACGATCAAGAAACTGCCTTTGGAATGCTACGTCTGCGCGTTCAAGAACGAGTCGCCGCTGCGGTCTTGTCTGGACCCTACCAAATACAGGTACACACAGCAAAGCTATTCGGTAAGCAGGATAGATACGGCGCGAGCGTGCGTAGGTGCTTACCTGATTATTTTGCCGTGTACATGCCTTATATATCTTTTACTTCTTTAGTTCCAGAGGGGCATCGTTTTGCTATTACAGTAGTTCAAAATTGTAACATTCTTAGATCCGGTCGTTTTGCTAAAGATACATTTTAGCGTACTGTGTTTACATAGTGTGGGGAGTGCCACAATAGAGAGATCTCTCTTCTGGCAGATGTTATGCCTGGGGACTGAAGTCCGAGGGAAGAGAGTTGAAAGTTGTATTTATACATCCGCGTTGAGAAACTTCGTTAGCGGGATGTGGAACGATGTGACAGCTGTCATTAGAACTGGCGCTAGCTACTCGTGTGTCATAGTAGTTATGTAGAGGCCAACTAGGTGGCGCTAAGGTCGCTACAATGGTAAAAAAGCTACATTATATTAGACGTTTGAGTGGCGTAGGTAGATAACCAAGGGCCCTGGTGCAAATAAAAAATGGGGCCCGCTACTATCTAAACTGGGTAGGTTTTTGAAAGTTCAGTTCAATCGAGATTTTCTGGTAAGGATTCGAGGGTCCCCTGAACTTGAGGGCCTCGGGGCACTGCAACGCTTAGCCCCCAGGTAGCTACGCCACTGTTTGAGCTATATTGGCCTTTGGCGATAAGGTAAATTTTGATAGTAACCCATTACAACAGCATAACGTTGTTCCCAGAGTACATTCAGTGACGTGTCGGTCTGTTGATGAGAAGTGTTTCACGCAAGTAGTATCCAAAGGCAAGTCGTACGAGGCGGTGCTGCGAGGCTGCCGCACTGGCTGCGTCGGATCCTCGGACACCACGTGCTGTGAGGTGGGTAGAGGCGTAGTTGTAGTTAAAAACCAGCGTTCAATTGAGTTTAGGTTCAACTTAAGGCATCGCAATAAAGAAGTCTGGCGTTTGAGTGACGACTCTTGTATTTGACGTGACTGCGAAAAGGTTAATAATAGAATCCAGTGTTAGCAGAGCCCTGTTCCTAAGCAAAATGTATGCAGTGTGAGGTCATTTTTTTATTGGTAATCTGCATAGACGGACATACATAAGAATATTCTGTTTTTATAGTGGCCACAGAAATATATCTGTGAACATTTCAACTGTCTAGCTATCATGGTTCATGAGATATAGCCTGGTGACAGACAGACAGAAAGATGGACGGACAGCGAGTCCCGTTTTTACCCTTTGGGTACGGAACCCTAAAAAATAACCGTCCTAAATTTTCTCATTGACATGCACCTACAACTCCGTGGGTCAAAAGTACAATAAAGGACCTTCTTTAATTTAGAACTCATACGGTTGAATAACTGTTACCTTGTATGAAAATTTACCTAAATGATCTTTTACGAAATGGGTTCTAAATGTAATAACGTCTAATAATCCAATTTTGATAATTTAGGTATCAATTTCGATTTTAATAGTACGGCTGTCTTCAAATGTAAATAAAAGGGTTCCAAGGCCTTTTTATTTTATTATGGTCTTCTTAAAGTAGGCACACACATAAATTTTTTACAATTGTATTTTGCCAAACGGCATTTATTGGCAATTAGTTCTTATGTTTGAAGCGCCCAGTTCTCAGCAGGCAACGCGTATACGAGCAGTACCACATTACATTTCATGTGAAAATTTTATTTGACCAAAGTCCCTATTTTTCAGTTAAACCGTTGCAACAACCAAGCGTTTGCGATGCCGCTAGTTCCACGAGCCCTCACAGCCGCAAGTAAAACTACAAAGTCCTACCCATCAACTGTTCTCTTTTTCGTCACTATACTCCTGCTCCTCCAAACCGTGGTCAAAGTCGCCTTCGTATAGCGAACCAGTATCGCCAGGGTTCGGAACACTTCGGAAAACTTGGGGAAAGTTCGGGTAACATCGTGGAAGTTCGGGTTTCGAGGCAGTTTTTAGTAGAAAAGTCAGACGTCATTGGCAGCCCTAAGTGATGCAGTTAGCGTTTTGTTTTTAGAATAATTCTGTATCACTTAGAGCTGCTTTCAAGTTGGTGATTTTTTCATATAAATATTTAGACAACGGGAGGTATACTTAAGTATTAATGCATAGATCTAGTCGATATGTGAAGTATAATATGACTTGATTTACCACGGTTGAACTCGTGCAATGTTTTTATGATCGTGTAGTTTTGTTCGAATCTGTGGAGTCGATTCTTCGTTCGTCTGAAGTGGAAAAATCGAGTGCTTACTTCATATATCGATTAAGTTGCAATGATTTGTACAAAGCAAGTGAGTTTGATAGGGAAACATGAAATCCCAGTAGGAGTTGTGAAGCTGTAGTTACAGTAAGTTGTGATATTTTTGAATGTTATGTACACTGGTTTTGTAATACATTTTGGAACATTGCAAGTGACTTTTCTTTTACCAAAGATCGATGGCTTGGCTAACTTCAAATATAAGAAAAAGAAGGCATTTAAGTTCACTTCATCCCTATTTCAGCATTGGCACTAAATTTTGCCCAATCTCTATACAAAATTCCATACATGTTAGGGCCAATTTTTTTGCCGCTTAGTATATTTTAAAATATTTTTAAATCTAACTACTTAATAAATTACTTTTGAGGTTACAAACATTTAATAAATAGACCCAATTTCAAATTTCCTTCTTTTTTTGAAGTCATTCTAAACATGCAGTTTTTCCCGTGTATATTAATTTCCATATTCGGGGCACACTTCCAACCTTATTGCCTTCCTGATTCACTCCATGGTCCTTAAAACGTCCCATAAATCCACAAAAATCAAAGGGCAGACCCTCCTCATGATTGAAAGGCAAAGGGTCACTCGACCCGCGGTCAAGCGGTTGCCGCTCAATCGAGCCCGCTTCCGGGAGGCTGAATAAAATGTAACTCAAGGGTCGTGTGTGACTGAGGACTTTCCATTTTTAGTTGAGGTAATAAGGATAATTAGCTCGCTTTTAATTTTATAAAGTAAAACTAGGAGAATGTTTTACAAAGGTTATATTATTAGAGCTGTTCCATGACTGGAAAAAAAAAAAATTAAACTCACTTCATTGTCCGTCCTTCGGTTTGTTTTTTAGAGTACCTATCCTAAAATTAACACGAAATACTTAAGGCTGTAGTTTTAACAGCCAAAGAAAATTAAGTTTCTAATTTCAGATGACAGATTAATAGATACATTTTACCTTTACCTCGCTTTTGATACCTTTTCAAACTGGAATTTGTGCAAAAATCGGGGGAATATGGTAACAATCAAACCCAATAAAGCCATCCCCGATGATAAAGAATTATGAAACTTGGCAAGAAGTATGGTCTCAATCTAATTCTAACGAGCATAGTATGTTACATCATTTTTCGATTTTCCATGTAAAACTACGCACAATAAGCCGTCTATTGTATTTTATACTTAAAATTTATTCATTTATTTCCCTCGTCACGTCAGACAGCTATTCAAACCTTCCGGTCCCTCGACGTGTAAATCACGTGTGAAAACAACCCATAGGAAATTCCAATAAACTCGACGATTTCCCCTCAACTACCCTCAATTTGGGGTGTCCAGTGCGTTAAGGAGCCAGCTCACTTGTCCCGACATATGGGCCAAATCGCCTGCGAGGGAGAAAATTTGCTAACACTAAAACGTTACTGCCCTTCGGTTGGGTTTTAAGGGGTGTTCCTTAGGTTGGAAATGGGTCGGTCGGGTTGTTCGGGGTTTTTGTGTTAATAAATTTTTGAGGGTGGGAAAATTCTCGGTATCCGGAGCATGTCGGCTGGACCCGGTTATTTTTATTGGGCATAAACTAGGGTTGTGTTGGGAAAGTTTGGTCAAACGTGCGAGGGTGATATCGGTTCAATTGGCTTTGAGGTGGAACTTGGATGACTTTTTGTTTTCATTCCGGATTGTCGCTTTGATTTTCAATTGTTTGTAACGTGTAGAAGGGAAACGGTTTGTGATCGTGTCAAGTACGAGTGTTTTTTGTTTTTCACATTTAGTCATAGTAAAATTTCAATTTCAAGATTTTCTTTCAATAGGTTTTCCTCAAAGATTTTTTTTATTTTTACATCAGAACTTTGCCCACTATTACATGAACCTGTTGTAGGTTTAAAATACATAGTGGCATAATACTTTAAATTGTGTATATTTACGTTCAGACGAACATTATTAAAAAATATATATTTATGGACCGATTATAAATATAGGTACTTTTGTTCGATAGTCACGTCTAATTTGGTCCCATTGTCACCAAGTCCAAATTTAAACGCCCGAATTGAGAACCTCTTCCGTTTTATATCAGTAAAAAAGAGTGATCAATCACGTGATTTCTTGAATCTTAGATTCCTCTAGGTACTTACTGTGTAATTATTTATATTACAAGATAAATACAACAAATATATTAACAAATATTGACGGAATAACAAAACTAAAACTACTATTAAATTAAAATAACTAAATAACTAAATAAACTTTAAAATTAATTATATAAGAGAGCTGGGCCTCTTGGTACTTACTTATTTTTATTTTTATTATTTAAAGCTCAGTTTACACTTCAATTCATTTCGTTGACCGAGAGTTACACTGCGGCATTTTGAATGATCACTTATCGTTAGCTCATCAGTGGCGTAATTTAATGCTAGTTGCATGGAATTACTTGTTGTAAACTGGGCTCAAGTATAGAAACGAATGAATTTGAAGACTGACGTGATACTGCTTTGGGTCCACGTGGAAGGGCCAACACCTGGTCTTGTAAGGGCCGTTTTAGTGTAGGGACAATGCTTGACGCGTGTGATCGATCGAATCATTTGGCACGCACTGTCGGTCATCGAAATTCGCAATCACTAGTGATGTGCCGGGTTATCGATAGATGATGTGCTGCGATGAAATTATTATGTTTTACATTGTCAAAGTTAAAACTAGCCAAGGGCGAGTTGGGCTCGCACTCTTGGAGTTACCTAATAATACTACAGAAGTGAGCTGATTAATCTTTTTCCTGGCTAGAACTTTTAGAATTTTTGCTGTAGTCTAGTCTTTTAGCAGTGAAATTGAATCCTATTTAAATTAAAAGAAAAAAACGCAATTTAAAAAAGTCTGATTTATTGAAAGCTTTAAAGCTTATAAAAATAAATATATTTTAACTAAAAAACATATTAGGAATGAAACCCTGTCTCTAATAATATCGTTAAGAACACTTTGATACGTAATTACAACTATTAAATGAATCAAGAATTTTGCTTTTTGATTTTTTATATTTATTTCTACGGTTTCACCCGTAACAAATTAAATTCCTAAATGATGACATGCTATGGGTTGTGTAGAAGTAATAGCACGCGTCACGGAATGATAAGGATCCGGGTTCATTCCCGGCCATAGCTTTACTATACGATTTTTTTCTATGTTTTCTAATTATCAGTATCGTTTAGAAATTTACGTATAAATTTACAATTTACAAAACTGTTTGTGATTACCATAATCAATAGATTTTTTTTTATCGATACTTGTAAATCACTATCGAGTCGTGACAAGCTTAACACGTATTATTGACCAGGATGATCAATGATCCACGCATATTTAGATCAATAAAATTATGCAAAATCATCGCCCCATTGTGTTCTGTTGACCTTTTTACTTATATTTCGGGTAACGTTGCATGACGGCTACAATACTGGTTTTATTCTATTGCGCTATGAATAAGATTTGGCATCCTTTTTATAAAAATATCTATGACCAAACGAATCTTCATGTTGGTTACTGGCGCTTGTTGCGAGTTGTACTACCTTAAAAGTATCTTAGAGATCTTGTGGTTAATCATGAGTTATTATTATCTGCAAGTTGTTATGTTTAACTGGATATTGCTTAAGGCACCTCACATACCATTTATTAAAACGTAAATAAAATACAATAAGATACACTGAGCGTTTTAAAAAAAGTCTACATTATTTTTTTCACATAGGTACAAGAAAAAATTGGTCCCAAATTTAACTATGGATTTTTTCCTTTTCACCACGTTCTATACATAATATAAAGATGGATTTAGACCAAACGAGCGAATGCTCATTCTATCAAATTTATTGTGCACAGCAAAAATAAAGGGGCATACAAAATTATATGAAAAGCGACCCGTTATTTTTGCTTGACACAATAAATTTGGCAGAGTGGGGATAGAATGAGCATTCGCTCGTTTGGTCTAAATCCACCTTAAGAAAACGACGAACAAGAAACTGACGAACTGGAATGGAAGTTTTGGGCACATTTTTACTTGTATAAGGATCGATAGGGTTAACGATTCTGAGTAAGAAAAATCCAAAAACTAGTTATATTCTGGAAAAAATGTTCATATTATAGACTTTAAAAAAAACTTAAAAAAAACAGCGGAGGTTACGTCAGTCTTACATACTTAGCTATATTAGAATATTGGAAGTCAAATAGAAGCTTGCATAAAAAGAGAATGGAATGGATAGCAACAAGAAGACAAATTTAGCAATACCATAAATAAATATAAATTTCCATAACTCTCGAAATACATACACATATCCAGTCTTTATCCCTTACGGGGTAGACAGAGCATAAGGTAACAAAACCTTAAGGCCACGTTTAGCATGATTTTGGGTGTGTCGGTGGAAAGGGGAATCAAAAGAGTGATGGGTTGCTAGCCGCATCGCCTATAACATGATTCCTAAGATATTCGCCCACTCCTTCGATGGGCTTTTACCAACTGCGCGGAAGAGAAGCAACTGGTACATTCTGTTTTTTCTTTACTCCCAGACCAGCATGGAAGATCTAAGTACTCAAATTAAGTAAGTACCTAAGTAGAAATCTCGAAAGATTTAAGTATTTCACAAACCATCATTTAATTTTGACACACGAATCACTTCTCAAATATTATGCAAACTTTTATTATCTGCCAGTTCGTAGATTATATGAAACCGCTCTCGTTAGGTAACGTTAGTTTTATATTAATAGTACAATTTGAACTAAGTAATACAATTTGCAAGATTATGATGTTATACCAATTAACACATGCATAATTGTTTTCACCAAACCGAAGCGCAAGGACCTCGGACGCTCAACATCAGTCCATACACTCTTGAAACTCGTCCAAATGTGCAACATTTTTAACTGCACTGAAATATAGTGTCCGTTAAGGCGGTTGCTCTTCCATACAAACCTTCCGTGCAGCTGCATTTCGTCCACAGGCTTAATTTCAATGCGGTTTTTTGAGGATAGTTAGCTATGGATATATTGTCTGCGCAAATTACAAAACAGAGTGCATTTATCATACCTAAATTGCAGTATGATGCAGTAAATTTCGATGCATTTTACAATAGTGTGAGTAGCTAGTGTCAAATTAAACATGTTGTAAAAACCAATCGGCTATTTCGAGCTGTCACGTGACCTCCAATCTGGCTCAGTGGTCGTGACTTAAAGAACTGAATAGTTAGTAACCAAGTTCAAATCTCGAGACCGTGAACGATTCTTTTTTAATTTTATAAACATTGTTTTAATAACTTACTTACTTAGTAATACTATCTCGATGAGATGTAGAAAACTTTATGGTAAATTCAATATTTTTCTTGTCAAATCAAACCAAAGAAAGTACTACCTAAGTGGTTTTTAAACAACCACAAGCTTACCCTAGTTAGATTTTACTTTTTACGATAAATGGTCTATACCATCAATTAGTTGAAAATAAAATATACACTTGTGATGGTAAACTTATTCTAGCCAAGATTTTTTTTTAAACTAACACATAGTTTCGTATTTTTTTTTTGTATAACCTTGTAGCAGTGAGGCATCGCCAATTTGAATGGTTTAGCGGGTGGCATTGCCAGTCCTAAACTTGGCAAAGCTTTCATGCCTAGTAAGTTCTCTAGTATTAGGATCACACGTGCTTATTAATTTGGCATAGATGGTGGCGCCCCCCAGTCATATTGCCGCCTTAAAAACACGTTTTGCCTTATATATTTAAAAAAAAGTACTCGACCACAGCAAGTTAAAAATAAAAAAGGCTTCCAGTTAATTTTGCTCTAATGCTTCTCACGAGAATCGAACCCTAACCCTCTGCATCAAATCACGGCCATATACCACGGCAATGATTCGTGAAATCCGACAAGTGCTAAATACAAAATAGGCCGAGTAAATAGGTTTTCTCAATTGCAGAACAATTAAAAAAAAACATGCGAGTCAAAAACCTGGCTGGTTAGACAGGTAATAAAAAAAAACAATGATATGAATTGTCATAAACTAATGGTTGACAGAACATGGTGTCTTAAAATAAAAATAATCTATTCATTTTATTCGTAATCAATTGAAGTCAAAGGAAGGAAGTAAAAGACGTTACAAGCTACGATATTGGACGCAGCGTAGACATTTATTTGTACGTACACGTACAGGTATGTACTTATCAATTAATCATAATAAATTTTTGTAAGATACAACATTCCAACGTTTGTGTGATTGGTACAAATTATTTTTGTAAACGCAATTGAAGTGCTCAGTCCCGGTGTCTGCATGTAATCAAATCTTGCAAGTGAATTTTGACCCATTTCTAATTGATCACATTGACGTGAAATCTGGCATAAGTCTGATGACAATACAGTAATCTTGAAGTGAAATTCTGGTGACCCAGCCAGGGTCGCTTCCGCAGTTGGACACTCATCAACAGAAAGAGTAACAACTAACCGTACATTACGCTTACATCTAATTATAACTCTTAGAACTTAGAGGAATCTTTAGTGCTCGAATCGAACTTGCTATTGACCAGCTTTTTTAGGGTGCCGTACCCAAAGGGTGAAAACGGGACTCTATTACTAAGATTCCACTGTCCGTCTGTATGTGTATATGTTTTTCTGTCCGTCTGTCTGTCACCAAGCTGTATCTCGTGAACCGTGATAAAGGAAATTTTCACAGATGATGTATTTCTGTGGCCGCTATACAGATACTAAAACAGAATATTTTTGTCAATCTGTCTATGTAAGTAACCAATGGAGGAGCTTATGTATTACTAAGTTCACGCTGTATCGTGGTTTATTTTATGGCCACATTGTTCAAATCCGTCCGTCTATATCTGTCTATCTGTCCGTCTGTCCTAACTTTATAGCTTTTTTACCCATATTACGTAGCTATATTTTTTTCATTTAGGAGCCACTGTCCGTCTGTCTGTCCGTCTGTCTGTCTGTCACCAAGCTGTATCTTATGACCCGTGATATGGCTATCAGCTATCATGATTGTCTGGCGACAGTTAACAAATGACGTTTCTCTGTTGCCGCTCTAACATCAAATACTAAAAACAGAATATTTTTGTCTGTCTAAGTATGTAAGTAACCGATATAAAATGACCTCACACAGCCTTCAATTTGCTTAGTTGGCAGGGCTTTGCTAACACTGGATTTTATATTTACTTGCCGAATTTGGACGAAACCCTTGGTACGAGAGTCCGACTCGCACTTGGCCAGGTTTTGGTGTTCGGAACACAAAGGAGCTTATCTATTACCAAGTTCACGCTGTATCGTGGTTTATTTTATGGCCACATTGTTCAAATCCATCCGTCTATCTGTCCGTCTGTTTAACTATAGCTTTTTTACCCATATTAGGTAGCTATCTTCTACTCCCTTTCATGCTGGTCTGGAAGTAAAGAAAAAACAGAATGTACCAGTTGCTTCTCTTCCCGCGTTGATGGTAAATGCAAAAATATTAGGAATCAAGTTATACGCGATAGGGCAATCCATCACTATTTTGATTCCGCTTTCGACCTACACGCCCACAATCATGCTTGTTCTTGGTGGCTTTAAGGTGTTATCTTGGGCTCTGTCTACCCCGTAAGGGATATAGACGTGATTTGTGTATGAATGTATATTTTACGTCCGAATCGGCGAACGCAAGTCAAAATGATAATTAAAAACTACGTATGTACATTGAAAGGTATAAGAGTGGTGAAATAAACACATGACTGTATTGTCTGATTTTTTTTGGGTTTTTTACGTCATATAGAAAAAAGGAACCATTGTTAGAAGCACATATATTTTGTAGGTCCGTCCGTTTGTCGGCCTATCTTTCCGTCTGTCCAGTCTTCTGGGCCATTTTGCGACAGTTTATTTATCAGTGGCTTTTATATTTTAAGCTTTTTTATGTTTAGATACTTCTGTTTTTTAACTTCTTTTGTGATAAATAAAAAATTTCTTTAAATATTTCTGACTGTCTGTCTTTTTGTCTGTGCGTCCGATCATCCATCCGGCAGTCCATCCATCCGTACGTCTATCTGTCTGCCTGCCTGTCTGTAGGTATGTATGTATGTATGTATGTATGTCTGTCTGTCAGTTTGTCTGTTTGTCCAACTATCAATCCGGCGGTCCATCCGTTGGTTTGTCTGTCTGTTTGTCTATGCTTCCGACCATCCGTCCGTCCGTCCGTCTGCTTGTTAATATGTACGTCCAATCATCCGTCCGTTTGTCTTTCTGTTTGTCCGTCTGCCTGTCGCTAATAGTATGATTATATAATAAAGTCATCTGCCGCGTCGTTTTGTCTGTCTGTGTGTTTTTTACGATAAACTCAAAACTTTTGGACGGATTTTCATGCGGTTTTCAACAATAAATATAATGTTATTATATACAGGGTGGTCCAAAGACTGACGTCTAAAAAAAAAAATTACATGCCTCACATCCGGGGCTATCCGAATACACCCCATGTATGTTGGCCGATTTTTGTAGTTTTCGAGTAAGTAATTTCTAAAGATTTTTTCAAGAATTTTCGGGCCGAGCAGTTTATCATCATGTAACTTTTTTTGGTAACGTTTTTCTGAGTGTTTATAAAGTGGGGATAAATTTGTATAATCTTTGAATTTAACTTGCGGAAGTTTATGTGGTCTGTTTATGTTTGTGAGTGTCAGTATGTATGTTTGTTGGTTTCCTATGTTGTGAACTGGTTTTTATTTCAATTGTTTTATTTTTATTTTGCGAGTGAGATAGCATTCAATTGGTCTATGTTAATCATCTTAACTAGTATACATGTGCAAAACAAGTATTTTTGTATCCAGAAAACGTTTGAATTGAGTTTAATTCTTAGTGAAATATAGCAAGCCTAAAAAATATCTATTTATCCTTTTGTTGTACTGACTGTACGTTAATTTTTCAGATTCACATTGGATTCGGAAGGTAATTTTTGTGCATTAACAGGAAATAAGTGAATCATACATCCATTGGACGCGAGATTTTACTTGCTATTATTGTGCAAGAAGAGCAAGAACTTTACTGCTGGTGTGATGACAAAAAAATTGGTTGGGTCTAAAAACACTGATTTTTATTGATGTAATTTGTAATAACGTTACGAGGTAAAAACCTCGTTATGCTTTACTGAGTATGTATGTATACATATCTATATATGCACAGGAGACCCAAAAACTGTCATAGAAAAACCTAAGAAAGTCTTAATTACAGTATTGGGAAGTAAAATTCTCGATTTAATCGATATGGTCTGTTTTTGTTTCATCCAAACTATCAATATATGTTCTTACATGCTGGTCTGGGAGTAAAGAAAGCGTAGAATGTACCAGTTGCTTCTCTTCCCGCGCAGATGGTAAAAGCCCATCGAGGAAATGGGCGAAAATCTTAGGAATCATGTTATAGGCGATGTGGCTAGCAATCCATCACTATTTTGATTCCTCTCTTCCATCTATACGCTCAAAATCACGCTAAATGTGGCCTTTAGGTCTTGTTACCTTAGGCTCTATCTACCCCGTAAAGGATAAAGACGTGATATGTATGTATGTATGTATGTATGTATCCATAGTGCGGTATTGCAAAATTTTGTAACCCCTATTTCCACTCTAATTGGTTAATTACTTTATGTTACTAGGGAAATTATCAAGACCGTGAATTTCCAGATGTCCAACAGCGGAGATTTGTCAACCCTGTTCTGAAGACTTGAAGACTTTTAGTCCGTCTTTCATGTTCCCATTACCTATGATCGGTAGAAAGAAGGAAAAGGAAACTGTATGATTCAGAATGATATTAATATCACCGTCCAAGTTTTAGGTTGACCTAGGTATCATATGCAACCGTATAGGTACCGTAAGTCGCGGGTTCATGGTGGATGCAAGCCACTTCCAACCGAGGCAACTGGAGTTCTATGAGCGGTATCTGAAGGCCTATATCCAACAGTGGACGTCACACACCTGATATAATGAGGATGATAATGATGACAGGTATCATTTAATGATACCATTTGCAATTTTTTAACACCAAACTTAAAAATAATGCTTGTATTCGTCGTGTTGTTTCTTTTGACGGTGATAAAAAAAGTCAGCCTATATAATTCTAAGTACCTAGTAAAATAAGTTATGATTGTTCTTGTATGCATGTAAAAAAATATTTTTTGTGAACAATAAATAAGTGGCAAATTTCCATTACATGCAATTCAGTTATGAATTGAGTATGTTGCGTGATCTACAAACTACAATTTCGTGACATCCTTTGATAAGTTAATAAATATTTTGAGTTTCGTATCGAGATACTCGTGTATTTGGAAAGGCTTGTATTTTTCGTCTTATTTTCTTGATAACTACACTGTATATACTACACAAGGAATAAAGACGTGTTTTATGTGTGTATGTACAGTCAGCGTTATATAGTAAGTAGAAGTCAAGACCTTCATTTACTTGGAAACACCCAAAATGGTCATTAACAGTGACTCAACCAAAGCGGTCAAATTGTTCGGGACATCCATCGTGCACAAATATACTGGAGCACGCACATCGCCAAATACTTAGTAACATTCAAGCCAACATTAGTACCGTAACATCCAAACCGCCACTGGTAGCGTAGTAGTAGTAGCCAAAGTATCCAAAAGTATGGAACACACTAGAAAACTGAGCTTTATTTTAAATGGTATAAGATTTAATCTCGTGTCAAGTGAAAAATAAATAAACACGTCATAAGATTTAATATGGCCTGACGTGTTTTTGATTCTAGCGAAGCTCATCTCTTGACGTTGACAATCACCGAGAAGAGTACTAACTTGTCAGTGATCGTCTCATCTCTTTCATTTGGAGCCTGACGCCTGGTATAGAAAACATCTCATCATTACAATATATGTTCTTGACTTTGAAGTGTGTAGTTATGTCAATGTTTCCTTTTAAATATCCTGATAATAATGGCCTGAATTTTGCCAATATGATTGATTACATACATCATAAAAGAGTTTTCATTTAAAAAAGTATTAACTTTTATTTAAAAATATCGAGGTTTTTTTAAACTATCAGTGCTTTGCTAAATCAACCCTTATGTGCGCATACCACGTGTTGCGTGGCGTATTGGCCTAGCTATTGTGGGATCTTATCTAACGCCTATAATAAACTAGACGGTCAGGATTTGAACTGCAAGCTAGCTGCAAATCGACTGTGCAGTTTGTTTGCAGTCTACCCGTAGCTCACCTAATTTGTCCACCCAGAAAACCACTGAAATTTCAATACCCAGAAAAAGGAGCTCCGCCCAGGAGCGGAGCTCTGTCAAAAACCAGGTGGCCAAACTGCAGGTGGATCATGGTTACAGACCGAAAAAAATATCTAGAGAGTTTCGTAGTTTAGCACGTCTCTGTTCCCTGTTTCACTGGTCGACGCGCGTATAGTACAGGCGCTATTGCTGCACGACGCTAGCTAAATTCTATGTCATTTTTATGCACACGATTTGTGCCTAAATGTATAACGCTTTTCTCCTGGGCCTACTCTATATTATGGACTACTAGTTGTGCCATTAGGAATTTCACTCCACCGTAAGATTGACGGCGGGGTTCCTATTTCTATTCGGTTTGCCCTTCGGGCATTTGAAGATGCCTAATGAACCTAACCTAATTTTACTATCTCTAATGAGAATTTTTATTTTTATAAGCCCGAAATTCCTATTGACACAACCAGTTGTGCATATAGAGTTGGTCCATGCGCTGATATAATTCGCGTCGAGCTGCAATTTTTATTTTTCGCGTGTGGGCTAGACACCGCGAGAATCTGCTTTATCCCACTGTTGGTAACGCTACTCAAAACCATCGATGGATGAAGTTCGACTTTTGTGGAAGTAAGTATCAGTAAGTAAAAGTGAGTTCAGATGGATTCAATTTGTTTTGGAGTTGTCATTATTTATTTGTCGTACCTACCTATTGCAAAGTCATCATAATTATCTAACATTATTTTTTCTTTTATGCGATGTACCATGAATTAGTGATATGAATTATGATGACACAACATAAAAAGGCAGGTCGCAACTCCGGAACAAATATCTAACCGAAAACCACCTGTCTAGCTCACCTGGGTGGACCACTGACAATTTTTCTTGCCAATGGTCCACTCCAGTACACCTAGGTGAACCATGGGCATTTTTTGGACCATGACCCATAGTCATATTTGCCCGTGGTTCACCTAGGTGTTCTGAGGTGGAACATCGGCAAGAAAATGTGCCCGTGGTCCACCCAGGTGAACTAGGCAGGTGGCCCACACGACCGATGACTATCGAAATCCCTAGCCAAAAAGCAGTCAGACGTAGTCCCTACGCGCTATGCGTTATTATTTAATTTCCTTTATGTGATCCTATACTCCAATGCATTTTGGTGAAAGGAAAGGATCCGAATGGCTAGCACGAATGACTTCGTCTCATTGTTGTAAGCAGGCTGATTCTCAAGTTACCTGTTTACGAAAGCCTATGACGCGAAACGACAATACCTATAGTACAGCGCTACTTGTTTAGATGCCCCAGACGAAACGTTTGTAATGCAATGCATAGGAGTATTAATAAAATGTCAGACGATGGTGATGATGATGTCTCTACGTGTGAGCGAATATCAGGTATGAATCGCGGGTTCCTACATACTAAATACTCAAAGACATTTCAAGATACTAGCAATGACGGCATATGAATTCGCCGCTAGAGGCGCTATTGGCAGAGTGCAAAGCGGGTGGAGGGGGTAGCCTAAACGATCACAGCGCTCGCTATGGCTAAAATTGTCATTTTTGTCGCTGACTTGAGCTGTCAAATCCATATTGCAGTAAACATTTTCTAATCGTTTTTGAGACAAAAATATGGTCCTGGTAAGATGTGTTGTTGTGAATTGTAATAACACCAAGAAGAATAGCGACTGTAAATTTTACCAATTTCCAAAGACCATGGTGGACACGAGACCAAAGAAATAAGTGGATATTTGCCGTAAGAAAAAAAAATAAGTTACCTAACCTCTAAAATTTTCACTGAAAACAACAATTTTAATGTTATTGGCAATAATGTTACTGACTACCATTGTCCAAAATTGTGTAATATAGTAAAATAACACAATATTTCATTAATATTTTTCACAATATTTACTTATTTCTTGTTTGACAGCGGTGGCAATATTGTCCATAATGGCCGCCTGTCACGTGGCGCTGTCGTCGCGCACGGTCCCAATTGTAACTTGAGGTATTATAAATAAACGTAAAATTAGTACTACCTACAAGTTGCATATTCCGGCTTTACTTTACATTGTTTCCGAATATTTTCGCAGACATACGACAGGTTTATTAAAATGTTAAAAGAAAAGCTATGAAAAGTAGGAGCCAAACTAAGAAGGCAAATAAAATGACAGCTAATTTAGAGGATAAACGGGACTGTGCAACACTGTGGGTAATAAATAGCTTGCTATTAAAGATAAATTAAAAGAAATCCTGAATAATCTGATATGATATACCTTACTCTACAGTGGCGCCAACTAGTGAGTACAAATACGATAGCCCTCTATCTAACAAAGTACAAAAAAATACTCCCTAATATTCAAAAAGGGTTGAAGGTGGCATTAATTCACATGTTTGCATCTGCTAGACTCATATATAATATTATTCTGTATTTGTAACTAGCCGAGCAGGCAAAAAATATTCCGCCTTAAAGTCAGTTTTTGTCAGAGATGGCGCTGCATACGAAAAATTAAAGAGTTTTTTTGTGCATTTTTCATATTTATGATAAGATATTTGGCTATTCGAGGAAGAGAGAAAGCTAACAAATCAAAAATCATAAAAATCCGTGCAGCCATTCCAAAGTTATAAATGGTTGAAATAATACGATTTAAGTTTTGTACGTACAGATTTGTAAAATTTCTGGTAAAAGTAAAGTTGATATAAAAACGTAAATATAACGTGAAAAATTACGCTAACAGCTTAGCAAGGTGTTGCAATATTTTTCCGCCAGTTGCCGCCTATTTGCATGTGTGTGTAAGACTAGTATCTGTATAGGGCCGTTAGTGACACCAGCGTTTGTGCAGCTATTCTCCGAATTGGTGCATTGTTACCTTCTGAGTGTAGTCTCAAAAAATCGGCCGTATTAAACTGTGTGCGCAAATCAATTGATAATCTATAAGTGTTCTAAGAATTTTCTAAAAACTACAAAAAACACACATCATTGATTACAGCGCCATCTAACGGGACTTCTTCAATGAGCTAACGCGAGCATCCGCCTTAAGGGGAAAGTACTCGTAGCTACATCACCATCGAACAAAAGCTAGTATTTTAAATCAATAAGAGGTAAACTGAACTGGGGCCCGATTTTAGAGAGCTCGTATATGAATTTAATTACCACCACTTGATTATGTATGACTGTTTGTTTCTTAATAAATTAAAAAAAATAATAATAATAATACCACTCGGAAGTGGAGAAAAATCGTGGTGAATTTGAAATACATGTAGCCTAAGAGAAAATGACAGCTCTGCTCTCATAAATCGTGAGAACTAGTTAAAATTTGATTCGAGCTGTAGTTTTGGTTGAGTTCTCGTGGCCCCACTGTTATGTCCCACTGTTATAAAAAAGTCGAATTACACTCAACCATAAGGTCGACGGAACTGCCTATTCCTATGCCGTTTGCATTTGAAGATACCTACCGACCCTAACCTAATTTTATTATGTCTAGTGAGAATTTTTATAACAGTGGGGCATAACAGTGGACCACGAGAACTAACCTGTAGTTTTGAAGATAAAAGCAGATTTTTACCACATTCCAGTGCTTTAAAAATCGGGTTTCGGAGCCTTTCGAGGTATCGAGGAAGCGCAAGACCAAATATGTACCTATAAAGTTGGTACCTAAGTCTACATTATATCTCTTTACTTGGTAAAGGAATTATGTAAACGAGTGATCAAACTTTACCAAACAGAAATTATTTAAATGTGCGTACACTTTCACGTAACGACGCGTGTTTTACCAGGTGTCACTTTGCTGTTTGCAAATTTAAGGCTACTTTTTATTTGCTTTGAGCTTTTAGCACACTGAATGAAGTGTACTTGGTACGATTATGGATTTGTTGATGATATTATGTTTTGTCATCATTCATCATCGTTTCCACATTATGTCCCACTGCTGGACTCACTTCTTGTAATCATGAGAAAGCTCGGGCTCTTTTTTATATGTTCGTTTCGAGCACACATAATGTTTTATAGGGATAAAAATATAGAAATTAAAAAAAATATAGAAAACAGCTAAATTCAAATAGAGATCACCCGACACCCGGGTTCCAACCCACAATCCTCTGCTTGCGACACGACATTACCCGTGGTCTTACCGTTATGTCCCACTGTTATAAAAATCCTCACTAGTGATAGTAAGTTAGGTTAGGTACTTTAGGTATGCCCAAAAGGCAAACCGAATAGAAATAGGAGCCCCGCGAAAGCGGTGTAATTCGTCATTTTTTATAACAGTGGGACCACCCTTTCAAATCATTAGGCTAATATGGCTCGTACCACAAATTCACACAATTTTACAAGAAAATCCTGGCTGTCGTTCCGTCGTCTCTTTAACCAAGCAGGACCGATGACCGTTGGCGGTGACCATTTATTTGCGTGCTCATTTTTGTTGGCGCGGCGCCAGTGGCCAGCAGACGCGGCGTGCCGTCTTTTTGTCCGTCTGTACCGTACGGCCAGTTATAGCGCGGGAAAAAGAGTTGACATACAAAGTAATGTTTCGCGAGATAGAACCGATGGCCGGTTTTTTTTGGATTTAAAGGTGTTTCTGGTCACACTTTGGTTAGGTTTGTACAAACTCGACGAGAATCTACTTCGGTTGGCTTCATATGACCGCGCATTGCAATTCGAATTGTCACTTGTCACGGACAATTGTCGTATTGATGAAATAGGGCCCAGATCCGACACGTTGCTTTGTCGCGATGCCATCTATCGGATTCAACTGTGAGTCTAAACCATCGGGGGGGCTCCACTCAAGCGCGGAAAAGAATTGGATTCAAATACAAATACGAATAGTTTATGCAAGTAACAAAAAGTACAGTGTGTTCAGTGTTGTGTGTGGTTCAGTGATAGAAAGAGGAATTATGTTTATAAAGAAGGAGATTTGTCATAGTAATTTGTCTGATTTACTTACGTTTTGAAAAGTCTGTATACTCGTATGTAGTTAAGCTTGGTAATACCTAGGTACTATATGTTATTGGTAATCCTTTACGACTAAGCAGTTCGAAATAAATCTAGCCCGAAATGTTTCGATTTTACGTCAAAATAAAATAACGTATCGACACCTCCTAAGTATACTGAGGCAACTGCAAAATCTTGATTTTACAGGAGAGCCGTGCAAAGGTAAAATCATGTGTAACTTTTTAATCTGTAAAGTCAATTCCATAAAACTTTGGATTCGCTGGAACAAAAGTACCTCCTTTCAGACTACATATATGGAATTCTGAAATTAATGTTAGTTTTTGAGAAAATGGTAGATACACTAGTGTACGCGTATTTTACGTGTTCTGATTTGTGGTATACTGAGGCAACTACCCCTTGATCCAGTATACACCGTACTAAGTTAATTGTTATTTTTTTCTATTTTTCATTTAATAATTAGATAAATATGTTACATAAACCCATACTGTTTAAAAATAAATACTTAGCTCATGCTCAAATGCCCTTTATCATTATTTGGTCGACATATTAGTCACTTGCACCAGTATACGCTTAAATTAAGGTCGCTTACACCTGTATACTGTTAAACATATTTAATGTTTTGCTGTTTAAAACGGGAAATAATATATATATTTTTATTAATGATAATAGAAAAAAGTTTTTTTTTAATGAACAAACGTAAATTTCAAATAAAATCTGTTTCTATTATGTTCGTAAATCTTTTAATCATAGTTCCATCATTCCTAAAAGTAACTTATTCAACAACCACAGTTTGAGCAATATTCGTTTTAGTTTAAAAATCAACATAAATCTATCCAAAATAGTCTTCTTTTCTTAATTATTGAGACTGTACTATTAAGTACTTATAAAAAATATAAAAACTTAAGTCGCTTCTTCTAAAGGTTCGATTTATCATTAGCAAGGATTCATTCCTTATTTTTAACGCCTTAGTAGGATTTATCATTGCACCTTTATTCATAACTTCTAAAATTAAAAAATATTTATTTAAAAATTACAATATGAGGGATTACTCATGTTTGGCAAAGAATGTTCCCCAAAGCATCACATCGCAAATTTTGTTTCCCAAATTTTTATTTGGCAAAAATTCAATTGTCAAAACTACTTATCGCAATATTACAGTTATTATCGCAGAATATTTATCATTTAATATCAAAATCACAATTACGAGTAAGTGCCTTTATTCCGAATTGACAAGGTACTATTTCCTTTAGTCATCGTTTTTTGTGATCAATCTGTTGTAAAATTCAGTGTGTTGCGATGGTATTATATTATACCACAATTGTGGAGGGCAAAACCGTAACCGGATTGTATTTCTCATGTACATGTATGTACGCTTGTTGGAAGTACATAACAATGACCTCATAATTGGCTTAAGAAACATTAAAGTAGCGTACCACGAACGTTTACCAATTGACAAACAAAAAATCAAAGATCTTAAGATCATTAATGATAACTATAATAGATAACTAGAATAGAATAACATTAATGAATTTGATAATATCAATGTATAGCTTTATGTACTTAATTAATTTGAAGGCATGTTTTGACGTTATATTACAATCCTAGATTTAGATATTAACTACTATTGTGTGCCCTTGCAGGGCGTCATGGACTGACTTAGAACAACGTTACCATCTTCATATGTATGTACATGACTTGACAATGAATAAATAAATAAATCTTTGTCGAAGTGGTATAATACCATCTCAACACACTGAATTTTACAACAGGTTGGTCACAAAAAACGATGACTAAAGAAAAATTATAGTACCTTGTCAATTTGGAATAAAGGCTTTTACTCATAATTGTGATTTTGATATAAAATGATAAATATTCTAGTGCCATTATAATTAAGAGAGAAACTATTAAGACAGTTTTTTTTAATTTGTATCAATTTGTTAAGGTCAGTTGAATAACTTGTCAAGAAAAGCTTCGTTTTGCAAGGTTACAAGTATAATAATCATTAATTTTACGGAAATCACAGTGCATTAGAAAATAAGTCGTTGTATCTTAGACAAAATAATTTAATTTCTATCGTAAAAGGTATATTTGACGTGCGCCGCGTCGTTGGTCTCTCGCGTATACTGAGGCAAAGTCAGGTTACACCACGCTTGTGCCGCCCCTCCACAATATCTGTACCGCGTACAGTGGTGCAAGCGACTTGCCTCAGTATACAACGTACTGATTTACCAAATTGTGTTGTATACATTTATATACGTCACTTTATTTTAGAAACAAACAGGAATTTTACCATGAAATTTTTGTGGCAAGTAGATATTAGTATTTTAGTCAAAATTATGTAAAAAACCGAAAATGTCAAAATGGTCACTTGCCTCAGTATACTTAGGAGGTGTCGGTATGTTCCCCGTTTCTCCCAGTCGGGTGTCAGAAAGGGTGACTGAAAGACCACTACATTATTTTCCTAATAAAGTCATCATAAGGATTCTACAAGAGACTACGGTTTCTCCGGAAAGCGCAGTGGCCAAACAATATTTATGCTGATAAAATCACTTCATAATTATTTGCCAAAAGATGTCCACTGCTGAGCATAGGTCCAAAGACTGCTATAAAGACCGGTCTTGCGCGGCCCTCATCCCATGGACTCCATTGGAATCACAGGATGAAATTTAAAATTAAACATTAGAAGTATCAAAAACTCAGTATGGACACGACTTTACGTGCAAACATGTGCTGTCCACGTGTGACGGTTTTATGCTCAATTTTATTTTTTACACTGGCGAGCACTGCCCCTAAGTGCACCAGTACCTATTTTTAGTTCTCAATAAATGGCAGGAATTTGGCTCCCGACCGATGTGCACTGCGTTGCAAAATATTTGCTAATAATTTTGCCGTCCGTTGATGTATTTATGACTTGTCGGATTATTTTTAAGACGTGTTTTTTATTAAATGGTTCAGATACGAGTATGTGTTTTAAAAGAAAATGAGTTGGTCACAGAGTCACAGTGAGTTTGCGCGTGATTATGACTGAGTTGGATCTTGTGAAAATGTGTGTATGTATGTATACATGTAACACTCATTTTTGTATGTATACCTGTATACTAGCTTTGTCTTGTAGCCCCGTCGGTCTCCCGTAGGTATTCCCACATAATCCCGAGTTAAAAAATTGCCTATGTCACTCAAATGTCCACGGGTGGTAGGACCTCTTGTAAGGTCCGTCCGGAATGCTACCACCGTCTTACTTGTTAATCTTGCCGCCAAGCAACAAAGCAACATTGCTTACGCTTCAGGCGTGGAGAGTAAGACACCTTCATACTAGTTTGTACAGGAAATAACTCGTTGTTTTTTCGTCATTGTGTTTAGTTGATTATTAACATACAGTTCTGATCTTTGTTACGAACAGTGTCTGAAGCAACATCAAAAATATTTTCAGTAACGGTTATTCTATGCTAAAAATAAATCAATCAAAACTTGTTTGTCTCTTACCTTCGTATGGTTTTACAGTTAAAGTGTAAAAAGGACAGAGCGACGCCCAGTGGCCCGTAGATGTACTCACTCTTATCGTTCTTTCAAAGAGCGCGCAAGTTTTAGGATCGTCTCTAGTTGTTAGACAGTTATGTTAAGTTTAGGAGTACGCTGGTATGGAGAATGTTCCTGAATGGAAATTTCCAGATAAATACATTATTAATGGGTCATGCCGTTAGCATACTACAAAAACACCCAACTTAATATAGTCAGAATAAAGAGTTAAGGAGATGTTTAAGAATATCCTAGGGTGTTTGTGGATTTTAAACTATACTTTTCACGGGTTAAGACCCGCCATACGCTTGGCACTACCCCTGGGGGTAGGGTGGGAAACTATACCACCGTAGTGCTGTAAGCTACGGGTATTAGGTAGGTTAGTTAGGTAGCTCCTTATGCCCGAAGAGCAAACTACCCATGAATAGGAGCCCCGCTGAGGGGCTCCGTTGATTTTTTTCAATTTCTCAAATTTCAGCACTACTATGGTGTTATGGTTCAGTCCCACCCTACTCCCAGGGGTAGTGCCAGGAGTATGGTGCGTATGAAGGGCTTTTCACTCTGAATGCATTCAAAATGTTAAACAGTGTTAAACCACAAAAACCTAATTCAATATCATCTATTTTTATCTTTCTAAAGGCCAATTTAGACTCGTAAAACAACTTAGGAGTTTCATCACATTGCTGTCGCGTTGCACGCCAGATAGACTACCTGTCTCTCTCTAGAACGAACAGTAAGACAAAGACGAGCAATCTACTCGTGCTAGACTGTGTGTGCTGGTTGTGAAAACTGAAAAAAAAACCACCTTATTATTTGGCAACCGTTCTCAACAACCCACCCAGTCTGTTTGTATTTATTTTATTTATTACTATCTGTTGCCCGCGGCTTCACATTCTAGTAGTTTCTTTTCTTCCAAATTTTAATACTTTCTCACCATGTAAACCGTCCCTGGAATGCTACAAATTATTCAAAATCAAAATTAGTCAAATTGGTTCAGTCTTTTTTGGGTATTCGCGAGACTAACGAACAGCAATTCTTTTTTATTTGTACCTATAAAAGATTAGTAGTGATTTTTAGGTGTATGTTAGTATCTACTCTATGTTATCCAGCCAGCCTGGACCTCAAGGCTAAAACACCCCTCTTTATAACAGCCGCGGCATACGGGTCCGATTGCGAACTTTCTTCCCCTACTTAAACTACTGTCCTACTAACTTTTTCATCAGAACAACGCGGTAAAATGAAATTCCCTTACTAGGAATTCGGAAACGAAAGCTAGCAAAAAGATTTTGGTTTGTTTTCAATAGTCTCATCCACTATTATTTGATATGTATCCTACAACATAGAGGAATGAAACAAATGATTAAAATTTTCAATAGTGTATACAGGCTGCGGTCTGGTTTGATGACAAGTCTGATACGGAAGAAGATTAAAAGACCAAAAGTACTGATTGACTGAATTATTATCAAACGCGAGGCCCATAGGTATCCTTCATGATATAGATTATGTGGGAACACGGACGGACTTTGGCGATTTCCTACGACATAGGGAGTTCTGTAACGGTAAAGTAAAATGAGGTTATGTTTGATGGTAAATATCGTTTCCAAGAAAATACATACATACCTACATGCATAATTAATTACGTCTTTAGAAAAATATAGAATGTACTAGCTGCTTCTCTTCTCGCGCATGGTAAAAACCCATCGAGGGAAAGGGCGAAAATGTTAGGAATCATGTTATAGTCGACTAGCTTTTGCCCGCGGCTTCGCACGCGTGAACCATGAGCATTTCAAAGAAGCTAGCAATCAAGCAAGCGAGCACCCAAACCTGCAAGCATGTAAGTATGCAAGCAGGCATGCAAGCAGGCATGCAAGCAGGCAAGCAAGCATGCATACAAGCGAGCGTGCAAGCAAGCATGCATGCACGTAAGCACGTATGCAAGTAAGCATGAAAGCAAGTATGCAATCAAGCATGCAAACCAAGGACTCAAGCAAGCATGCAAGCAAGCCCCCGCATTGCCCCGCTGCCGCTGCCTTAATTTTTCTGAAACTGTAAATATTGCAGGATTTTTATAAAACAAACCTAACCTAACCTATAGGGCTGTCCTAAAATATACCTACCCCAAATAGCTTTTGCCCGCGACTTCGTAGTTACGCGCTAAGATGTAAAACAAAAAAATAAGTTTTTTCCCGTTCTCGTGAAAATTTTGGGGAGTGCTTTCGGAGTACGTACACTTAAAGCCTTTAAAGAAAGACACGTTATAAATGTTAACCCCCTTATTCATAAACGCTCTATAGGCTTCTGCTAACTTAGCAATCGTTTGTCCTTATCTGTGAAAGGTAAATGTCTAAGTGACAGATAAGGACAAACGATTGCTAAGTTAGCAGAGGCCTACAGAGCGTTTATGAATAAGGGGGACAGTCTCTTTCTTCCGCTGTTTGGTCTGGAAACATAAAAACCCGTTTTTTCCCGTTTTAGTGTTCCCCTACACTCCCGAATAAACCTACGTGACAAATTTCAACTTTTTGTGTCCAGTAGGTAAAACGTAAAATCCCGGTTCTTCCCGTTCCCGTAAAAATGTTAGGAAATCCTTTGTTAATGCTCCCTTACACTCCCTAAGGAAGCTAAATGCTAAATTTCATCTTTCTACGGCCAGTAAAACGAAAAATCCCGTTTTTCCCTATCCCGTGGGAATTTCGAAAAATACCTTCTTAGTGCACCTCTAAGATACTCAAGGTATATGTGTGCCAAATTTCAAGTTTCTAGCCATATTATGCCTACCGCAGTATTTCTTTGTAAACAAATATTTTTCCCGTTCCCGTGGGAATTTTGGAAAGTACTCTCTTAATGCTCCTCTGCACTCCCGAAGCAACCTACATGCCGAATTTCAGCTTTCTGCAACCAGTAAAACGAAAAGTCCCGTTTTTCCCATTCCCGTGGGAACTTCGAGAAATACCTTCTTAGTGCACCTCTAGGATACTCAAGGTATATATGTGCCAAATTTCAAGTTTCTAGCCATATTATGCCTACCGCAGTATTTCTTTGTAAACAAATATTTTTCCCGTTCCCGTGGGAATTTTGGAAAGTACTATCTTAAATGCTCATCTACACTCCCGAAGCAATCTACATGCCGAATTTCAGCTTTCTGCAACCAGTAAAATGAAAAGTCCCGTTTTTCCCGTTCCCGTGGGAATTTCGGGAAATCCTTTTTTTAGTGCTCCCCTACACTCCGCAAAGGAACTTGAAGGCCAAATTTCAGTTTTATACGACCAGTAAAACGAAAAATCGATTCCGTAGAACTGAATATATAAATCCCGTTTTTTTCCTTATCCCGTGGGAATTTCCAAAAATCATTAAAACATTATTTTACTATTATAATCACCTACTTCTATGCCAAATTTGAAGAGTCTAGTAATTATAGTTCATAGGATTTCGTTAAACTGAATATATAAATCCCGTTTTTTTCCTTATCCCGTGGGAATTTCCAAAAATCCTGAAATCAGTTTCTTTGTTTTGTAATCACCTACTTTTGTATCAAATTTGAAGTCTGGTTATTATAGTTAGTGAGATAGCGTCACTCGGAGTCGAATATATAATTCCCGTTTTTTCCTTATCCCGTGGGAATTTCCAAAAATCCTTCCTTAGTGGATGCCTACATTGTATAAGGTATCTATGTGCAAAATTTCAAGTCTCTAAGTCCAGTGGTTTGGGCTGTGCGTTGATATATAGTTAAGTCAGTCAGTCAGTCAGTCAGTCAGTCAGGACTTTGAATTTTATATGTATAGATGAGGCTGGCAACCCATCTGTAGGCGACGCACCTATTTAGGCAGCTACCTTTTTATCAAACTGTTCTATTTTGGCACTGGCCACAAATAAAATTGATTGCACGCAGCACTGAAAAGAAAGAAACTAAAAAAGAGAGTCGTGTCTTTGCTCTTGTCAGCGCTGCGTGTTGAGTTTTAAATTTAATGTAAATTGTTTCATTTATTAGTTTCTACAGTCTACACCATCACTATTTGATTCACCTTTCCACCTATACGCCCTCGATCAGACTGAATGTGGCCTTTAGTCTTGTTACCCTAGGCTCTGTCTAACCTGTAATAATGATCCTTAAAAAGATATTCAAGTTCATTTTGAAATTATGACAACTGTTCTGGCAGCTATTAAATAAGCAAACAGTATTATTAATGGTTCGCAGCCAGCCATATATTAGGTGGTTTAATTCGGAGCTAGGTTGTCGCGAGCCAATAGGACTAATTGTTGGTTGTGCAACACGGACAATGCTGCATGAATGCATTACCATGCGGATTAGGTGGTCGCAATGAGGTAGGAAGAGAACACTGTCATTTTATCTCGGGCTACAAACAGTTTAAGTGAATAAAGAGCCCAATTTCTAGTCAATAAAGAAAGAAAGAAAGAAAGAAAGAGAAACATTTATTTACACACATTCGATACACGTAGATATAAAACAAGGAGAAATACAATATACTAAGGAATAGTACCGATATGGTGTAAAATGGACCCCACTCAGCATAATGTTGCGGCAAGCCGCAACGGGAGCGGATCAGAATACATAAAGTTTAAAATGTATAATGGGTTAAAATAAATAATGGTTCAAAATATATAACGCAATTTTCTGTAAAACTATTAGCTAAATGAACTTTTTTGATATCGTAATCTATAGATTGGTTTAGGTTAGGTCAGGTTTGTTTTATAACAATCCTGTTAATTTGTAACTTTCTGAGAAAGTCGCATTATATATTATAAACCATTATGTATTTTAACCCATTATACATTTTAAACTTTATGTATTTTAATACGTACCCGCCGCAACGCTGGTTTTCAGTGGGACCCAGATAAAATTATAAAACTAAACACAAAAGACACATACACTGTGGCGACACGAACGCCAGTGGAAAGCACTTCACAAATACATATACACATACACAATTCACGTCCATCAGGTGACCCACTTGCTCGTTTGCCTTCCTATTCATATATATAAAAAAAAAAGTCTTTATCCCTTACGGGGTAGACAGAGCCTAAGGTAACAGGTACCTACAGGCCACATTTAGCAAGATTGTGGGCGTATAGGTGGAAAATGGAATCAAAATAGTGACGGATTGCTAGTCTCATCGCCTATAACATGATTCCTATTATTTTCGCCCATTCCCTCGATGGGCTTTTTTTAGTCAATAGTCCTCAAAAATATATTTTAGAATTGGTTAATTTTCTCCTTACTGTACCTCTTTCTAACTCCAAATTCTATGTCTATTCTTATACTTTTCAGGCTTTACTGTTGTGGAATTCCTTGCCTATAATCATAAGGCGCGCTAAATCTTTACCCATATTTAAATCTATGTTGAAGGAGCACTATCTGTCATCTTGTGCATGAATCTTGTAGCTGGCTTTTTTAGGTATGTGTGTATGTGTCTATTTACATCTCCATTTATTATGTGTGTTTCATGTATAATGTATTACGTATTTTCAGTACTTAGTATAATTAATATATATTCTAAATTGCACCACCTGCTCAGATCTGTTCTTTTCTCCAGTGCATTGTTGTTGTCTGGCCTATTGTTACCTTGTAATATTGTGTTTACCTTTTTTCTGTTTTGGTTGTTATATGTGGTTTTCAATAAAGAGTTATTGTATTGTACTGTATTGTTATAATCTGGAGAAGTGTCCAATTGCTGGAGAGAGCTGTCTTAATTTTGAGCAGTTTCACAGTCGTAAAAAGTACGTTTAAGCCACAGAGTCATCACCGCTTAGGCCTTACACGTCCGCCGTCATAACTACTGGAGTTATGTTTTTGTCTGTAACAGAAAACAAGTAAGAATGAAAAATTTGAAGCAACTTGATTTTCAAATAGAACAGGGATTATCTCCTTCGAAAGACTTTTGAGCGCTTGATTACAGAAATCAGTTTGCTGACGTTGCAATATTGGCTGGATCTTCACAACTTCTTACTTTTGCAGACTGCCGTCTCCATTTGCGTTCCTAACTGAATGCAGTTCTGTAATGTATTTAATGTAAGAATTTAGACAATGCCATTATAAGTATCCTGCAAGACGGATGGTTATTGCTATCGGTCCTGTCTGCGCGTGGTCACTTTACATTTGTTGCTTTGCGTGATAAATAGCTGTTTGAGAGTACCAATGTTTAGGATGTGGGCAATATTGGTATAAATCAATACTGACTAACGCTGTATTTACATAAAATTGTATAGAAGAATTTAAAAAAATACACAACTCCATTTTTCATAACCTTTTATTTCATAACCCACTACTTGTAGCCGTGGAGTAGCTTGTTGGTTTTAACTCATGGAAAATATATGAGGTTTAAGTAATTAAAATGTTAATAACGAGTACATTAACTGTGTCATCATCATTTTAAACATCATGCTACATACATACATAAATCACTTTATCCCTTACGGGGTAGACAGAGCCTAAGGTAACAAGACCTAAAGGCCACGCTTAGCATGATTGTAGGCGTATAGGTGGAAAAGGGAATCAAAATAGTGATGGGTTGCTAGCCGCATCGCCTATAACATGATTCCTAAGAATTTTGCCCACGCCCTCGATGGGCTTTTACTATCTGCGCAGGACGAGAAGCAACTGGTACATTCTGTGTTTTTCCTTTGCTCCCAGACCAGCATAGAAGTAACCTCTGTCTAAAACTCTATTACACTGTCTATTATACCTCTTGTTTAATCTCGTCAACTAATCTTTCAGGAAGAATTTAACTTTAAAAAATTACACCTCTGATCTTTGCTTACCATGATAATGAGCCTAAGAATCGATTGAGCGCTGACCCAAAAATCTGTGCATTTAAGGCCTCATTCGTAAACGCTTAACCCTTCCCGCGACCAATCCCAAACCCCCACGCATCCTCGCATATTAAAACATTATTCAACGCGGTCATTACCATAATAAATGTTAATAAAGTCGCCGCACATGCGCATTAGGCGGCGGTAAATCACGTGTTCGCTATTGGTTTTCAGAACGGCCTGTATCAATTATGGCGCGGACTATGGCGAGTGCGCGCGCGCTTATAGGTGGCTCTACTTCGGTTGTTGTATTTTTAGGATGTAAATAGTAAATGCTGACTTTTGCCATGACTCATAATAAAAAAGTCACGACACAAAGGGAAAGAAAAATATGAAAAACAAAGCCTTTATTTTGCCATGAAAAAGACCTACAACTTTGTCTACAACGTTCATGATGCCAGGTGTCACAAAAAGCATTAACAATATACCACGTACGCGTCGGGTCAGTTAGTCTAAATAACCCTTCAAAGTTTCACACTGTAGTCAAAAATTGAGTGTACTCGTAGCATTGAAATACATCTACCTAAAAAACTTTCGCTAACCTTCTTGTTAAATGAAAAGTACGAAAAATAAATATAAATGTCTTTTGTGACATATTGTAGTTATAAATTAAAACTGCTTAATATACGGCATCCGCAGTACAGGAGTCCGATTCACGTTTCGCCGGTTTTTTAAATTAAGATTTAAAGTAAAATCCCTTCCTTACATTTTAAGATTACGTAACTATGCCTTGGTGGATGATTTAAAAAGGCCTTTATTTAACAACTCTGTTCCAAGTGGAGCATTTACCGTGACAATGCCCGCGCATGCATAATGCTGCGCCCACGCATTGTCCCGGAGGACGCCACACGTGAACTTATTGCACAGGGTTTACTGGGATCGTGAAATTTTAGCCTTCGTATGAAATAGGTTACTAGCAAGAAGAGCAATGAGCCCCTAGTGGGTCATACACAAAATAAGAAACTATGAGACCCTACAGTACATTTAAACAGTATAGTTAAACTAAATGGGCAACTTTACTCTAAAAAAAAGATGACCATAAAATATCATTCTTTACCGTCAAGCGTGATGTTTAACATGAATGAAAAAGGTCTAAAAACACTATAGTTTTCATATAAAAAACTGGTTAAGCCCTTTATTTTAAAACTAAACTAGGGCGTATAATTATATCAGGAAATTAAAAAGGTTGACCAAACACAATGCCCTGGGGTACGCTACAAAAAAAGCCTACTTTCTGAATATCCTACAAGAACTTCTTTACCACGCTTAGCTGCGTAATTACAGACTTTGGTAACACGTCCGTGGCAAGTATATTTTTATCAAATTGGACACTGCCCTATAAGGTTACAGTTCTGATTACATCTTGTCTTAAGCCATTGTCAAGTCTAAAAAATGACCGTCATTTGAATCAATCCGTTAATTTTATAATGTTTCAAAAATGGTGAATAAAGCTGTATTTTCCAAATATTTCTAATAACGGATGTTGTTTCCATTGAAGTGCATTCCTTGGTGCATGGTGCAACGAGTCGTTATCGGTCAGACGCTGACCTTTGCGAAGATGGCCCGTGAGGCGGGTGCGGGTATAGGTTAAGCGTGTTGAATTTTGGACTGTAAATGGTTGGGAATTATGACATATGTTAAGGGTCTCTTTTAGAGACCTCGTGACCTTTTAGGTATTCTTACCTTAGGCTCTGTCTGCCCCTTAACTGTTGTGTATGTGTGCTTTTTTTGTGGAATTTTATTTAATTCATTTAACATAACCTTTCAGAATTTCGAAAATATACGCTTCATTCTTGATCCACATTACGTGTGTCCTAGAAAGGATAATAAAGATACGCTTATACAATACAAATCTTTATTTGATGAGGCTCTATCATTGTCTTAGGCGAGGGCGACATTGTTGACAGAACATCCAAGTTAAGGATTATGTAACTTTCATCACGAGTCTTTATGACATGAGTACCTCTGAAAATCGGACTAAGACTAAGACTAAGTGCCGAAATTGACTAAAATATTCATTCGCTGAAATGAAAACGAGGATAGTGTTTCCAAAAGATCCGCTAATGTTTGATGAAAGCCTGTAGATATTCAACGATGAATATTTTTCTTTTATTATTACACATAAACGGATAACTCACGTATAAAAAGTCGAGTGACGCTCGACATGTTTCGGACTATTTCGTAGTCCTTCTTCCTGGAGCGCTCGCCTCGGCGGCAGCGAAACGAACACTGCGCGCCTGCGCTCTGTTCGCGCGGCTGCTCGACGCAACTGACAGCGGCGCACAACTACCCTCGTTTTCATCGTCATTTTTATTACTGTCAAATGTAGGGCAGCACACAACACTGATCACGTCACTCCGTAAAGGTTCGCTCACACTCACCGTTTGGTCAATATTTAAAACAGCTTTCCAACTCGGGGGCACCGACCATCCATTATCCCGGTTGAAATTGGGATACCGACTTATTTCAATGGCTTCACGTACTTTCCGCGGAATGAAAAACTTTTCTCTGATTAAAAATGAATGAATGAACGGTAGTTTCATGTTGAAAGATTTTTCTTTTAGTTGCGTTTATGAGAAACTTTACAGAAAAAATCCATTATCTTTTACTGACTTCAATTTAAACACAACTTTTAGACTTAATTCATGGGGTTGTCGGTTAATTGTGACCCCAAAAATATTCTGATATTAATCACGTCTGCAACTTGAGGTCAAAGTAGATTTGTCCTAACGTTGTAAAGACACCATATTCCTGAAATTTAATGTCGAATGTGTCGAATAGAAATATGCCCTTCGTGTTGGCTGTTGTATGTAAGTACCTTAGCCTGGGACGGTGACATTTCACGCCCCCATCCAGCTGACCGCTCGACCTATGGTCCTAATGATAGTCTTGCGTTACCGATGGTTATAGATGGGCTATTGTACCTTCATGCTGACACGACTTGCTTCCTCTAAAATATTCGTGCAGGAAGGTTCAACAGTTTCCGCCCTGAAATAATGTGGATACGTTTCTAGATTACATAAGATCATTCATCATACTTTTAATTGGGAATCCTGTGTTGACGATTGAACGTCAATTACCTACGCAGCTTAGACGTGTGTATCTACGCGCCTGACCACCACATTTGGCATTAAAGTCGTAGCCATATTTTACGAGCAATGCAAAATGTCATCAAACTAATTGTGCACGATAAAATACGGCTGATGTTATATGTGAACATCGTGTTGACTCCTTATAAAGCAGGGGAAGCAATTGGCGCAAGCGATTGTTGATTACGTATTCATTTGTTAACTTTCGATTTCCATATGAGCGCTTGGTTGCAATCAAAGTGCTAAGCTTAATAGATGTTCAGAATCGTCACCTTTATTAACCCTAAGCTAAGGTTATAAGTTTTCATAGTCGTGAAATCGTCGTCGGTAAAGAAGTTTGGCGTAGGTTTCGTTGGAAGGGTCGCAGGACGCCGTGTTGTGTGTCGGACGAGTGACAAACCTAGTAAGCTAATTAAAAAAGACAATGTGCGGGTAGTTATAAAAATTGGCGCCGTTACAAGAGGTTGATACCGAGACCATGGACATCGCAGCAAGTCCAGAACGTCGAGGTAGTTATAAATCGTATGTATACGCGATTCGTTCTCGTTTAGTTGAAAAAATCAAATTTAATAAAATTGTTTTTTTATATCACATCAGCCTCAAACAACCGTACGGTCGGCGGTTCTCCTGTGATGGAATAGAATCTGTTCTTTTAATTATCTATATTTACTTGATGATAGAACTAACTCCCGTAAAAGAGTCGTGGCACAAGTATCAATTAAAAATAATTTACCATGTTTTTTAATTTATTCAAAATGGCGACATTAAAATGAAGAAGACGTCGTATGATACCATTGAGAGCATTAACAAGAATATTTCAATAATAAATGCAGCTGAACAGAAACCCAAAACATTCCCATTCATTTTTTAAATAGCAACACATTGCTTTCGCGAAGCATTTCCACCTCCCCATTTAAATAAACCGGGTTCACTCGATTCCCACACAATTTAGCAACAAAATCCAGGACTAAATACGTACTTTAGAGACAATAGCATTGAATAATGACCATTAAAATTCAATAAACCGACGCTTAGGCAATAAATCGTCATAGAAGGCTATCGGTCCTGCAACAATCTTATCCGGGGTGGCCAGACCATTGTATATCGGCCAGGCAGAGCGGCTATTCGAGACTGCTCGAGAATGTTCCAGACTCTTCGAGGCTATTCAAATAGATGCCCATAGACGGCCTGCGGCAATTTGTGCAGGGTGTTTTGACACCTTCATACATAAACATTTCGCTGTTTAAAAATTTATGCCCGGTTGTACTGTGCTGGAAAGTGGCGTACTTAATTGATGTCACTATGTCAAAAAAAATGACTTTTATAAAATTTTAATTGTATTAAAACTAGTGATTCAGTAACGCACTGTTTCGAAGACTAAGAGTAGCTTCCTAGAAGAACATAAATTTTCACTTTTCATCATCAGAATCCTAAGCAGAAATCGAAAAATCCAAACTCAATTACACACCTTTTTAAACACAACCTCAAACCAACAACTGTAAACAGGATACATACATTTAATTTTGTCTTAAGTATAAAAGCGTTCAACCCAAAATTGTTACTTTTTAGCACTGTAATAGTGTCAATTGCTAAAGTAGAGCAACCAAAAGCAACACTAATAATAAAAAAATGTTATCAATACTATGCTACATTTTATTTTACTGAAATTTGTACACATCTCCAGACAAATCCTCTCAGAGATTTAACCGTAGTTTTAAATAAACTCAACCGCCAGTTACGCGGCCGGTGCCTCGGTCCGCAATGACATAATATATTTCTACCATTGTGTGCAAGGTGAACACTGTTATTACGAGTCGGCTTATTATTCGCGTATTATTCTAATATAATAATACAAGGGTTAACCGCGACTCCGCTTGCTTGCGCGTTTACCGTTCTCATAATGAAGGCACATTATTTTTAGTCACGAGGTATTTCTTAGGATAGATATATAAATAGATTATATTCTTGAAAACGTTATAAATAAAAGCGCTAATAATAAATAATACACAATTAGTAGAATTGGAGTAATTTTTGCAAAAGATTTGAGCTCTTATTGGTAAAGGTTAACATTCTCTTCTAGCAAAATGCACGTTTTGATTGGATAAGGTAAATTTCAGTATGACAGACAACTACAAATTATTAAGTTAATAAAATAGGAGTTTGTAAATTATCACTTAACATTTTTTTAAATAATTTAGTTCACCATTGTTGCCTAGGGTGCACCTAGCCTAAACGATACTTTTCCCCTCGTAGAGGTGAACTAGCCTAGCTTGAGCATAAGTGAAATAAAATAAACGCGTCGAATTGAGAACCTTCTCCGTTTTTTTTCGTCGCTTAAAAAGAAAAGAAAGAAGGTTATCAACTCTCAACCCTTTTTGTAACTTAACTTTCGGTTTTCTCATAACCTTCATCTATCACTTTGACATTGTGTCTTTGCTAGACACAGACAAACCAAACATTTTGACAGTGTAATATTTTTCAATGAAGGAGAAAATGTACAGTTAACCTATAAATAACTCTTTCAGATCTTAAATCATTTCGTCCCCTCTATACGATTAACTAACTCAACAAGTTGTGCATCCTTTTTTAGCGGACGAACAAAAAGACAGACCCGCCATGTAAACACGGCAGTACATTGTGATACGGACGCAAGATGGCACTGCATAAGGAAACGGATTGACTTATTGCCGAGATTTATTGACATAGACAACTACGCGGTTTTGCGGTTTGACAGCTTCCTTGGAAACTTTCTTTCTATTTTTGACTTGACACGGCGTGGAACCCTTCTGATACCTACGTCTTAAAGTCTTCCCCTTTATTCATAAACGCTCTATAGGCCTCTGCTAACTTAGCAATCGTTTGTCCTTATCTGTGAAAGGTAAATGTCAAAGTGAAAGATAAGGACAAACTATTGCTAAGTTAGCAGAAGCCTACAGAGCGTTTATGAATAAGGGGGTAAGTCTTTATAAAAAATAATAAATTATATTTGTAGGTAGTCTAACAATTTATGTATGGGTTGTCTATTTTAGATTCTCATCACTACCGCACGCTGAAGCTACCGAACAACGGCTGATTAAAAACAAGTAGTGTCTTCTCCAACCTCGACATTGGCAGAATCATCGACAGTATCGATGGAGCTAGATTTTTAAAAAATTGAATTGAATTGAAAGTCTTCGTCTTACAGTTCTCCAATGTCTGACGTATGTGTCAATTAGTATCTTATATTTTTTAATGCAAGAAACAAGTGAGTTGACACAAAATTAAATTGACAAGTTAGTAACTAAAGTAAAATGAGTTTAACTTGTTTCAGGAGGTTTTCAGCATATTTTTAGCTGCTTTGGAATAAAAATTATCCTTAAGCGAAACTATCAACTTCAAAAAAAAAAATTCAAATGAAATGGGTATTTTTTATAACCAACTTTTTTTTTTTTTTTTTTTATATGAATAGGAAGGCAAACGAGCAAGTGGGTCACCTGATGGTAAGTGATCACCACTGCCCATAGACACCCGCAACCCCGGGGGGATTGCAGATGCGTTGCCAACCAAGAGGACTAAGATGCAATGCCTCTTGTGCCCGTAATTTCCCCGGCTGTCTTACTCTCCACACCGGAACACAGCAATGCAAGCACTGCTACTTAGCGGCAGGATTAGCGAGTAAGATGGTGGTAGAGATCCGGACGGACCTTGCACAAGGCCCTACCATCCGCAACAAACACAACAACACACGCAACAACTTCAAAAAAAAATAGAAAAATTCAAAAATTTGTGAACTGCTTCGATGAATATCTTTACATTCGGTAATATAATTATATTTCAAAGTCGATCCAATACAAAATTCAAATAAATGTTTTAAGAAAAAACTTGTTTTATATACTTAGCAACCGTAACATCCTTCGCAACACAAAATGGTAATGAACGAATGCCACACGATGCTAACATACGGCATAATTGTTCCACAGACTGACGCAAACACAGGGCAAGGGGCAAGCGAGATCCATAACTCTACTGGAAAACGCAAATACTATACAAGAAGCGCCACAGACAAGAAAAGATCCATACTGACACGTGCAAAAACAGCCAGTACCTAAGCTGGGTTGTTTATAATTTTTTTCACGTGTAAGTTGTAAGGTCAGCGTCGCTAGCACACGTCCCAAACAAACTGGATAGGTCAGTGGGGCCATAGGTCGACTCGGGATCGAGGTCAATGCTAGGCATTGTCATGTTGAATTTTCTGTGACGATTTTTCTTTGGCTGTATAAAGTGTAGGTATAATGTTTTGTCAGTGCGATTTTGTGATTGTGATATTTGCATGTTTCTACGGCGACGGATGCTTGTTGTGAATAATTTGAGTTTGTTAGTTGCTGGTATGGATTATTCGGGAATATATTACATACATGCATACATACACAGATCACGTCTATATCCCCTACAGGGAAGATAGAGCCTGAGGTAACGAGACCTAAAGGCCACGTTTAGCACAATTGTAGGCGCATAGGTGGAGAGGGGAATCATAATAGTGATGGGTTGCTAGCCACATCGCCTATGACATGATTCCTAAGAATTTCGCCCATTCCCTCGATGAGCTCTTACCATCCGCGCGGGACGAGAAGCAACTGGTACATTCTATGTTTTTCCTTTGCTCCCAGACCAGCATGGAAGTATTAATGTTCAAATAATGGTGGGTAGGATTTTGTGGCAATTACAATGCCAATTCCGACTCAGGTCAGGTTTTAGCTGTAATTTTTAGTATGGATCTGACAGCGAGCGAACCTAAACTGAATCGGAATTGAATCGCATTAAGACGTCATGATAAGGCCCTTGTTTTCATTTAATTCTTACCATGATGTTTTTGTTTATTTGTGTTTATTGTAAGTTTGTAAGATGCACTATGTGAGGTATATAGGTACTGTTAGGACAGCGTAAATAATATTTAACTTATAATTATGTTTGTTTTAAAATTGTCAACCGTGATTTTTTAAGAAGGAAACTCGTGTAAAAACAAATATTGAAAAATCTAGATTTAAAATTAGAAAAAAATATCATCGTCAATCATCAATTAACATTTAGATAAACGTATGAATTTTAGAGTTTCGTAGTTATGGAGGATCCTCCACCCCCTCCTCCTTCCTCCTCCTCCTCCTCCTAACTCCACTCCTCCTCCTCCTCCTCCTCCTCCTCCTCCTCCTTTACTCTTTTAGGGACTCATTTTAACTGCCAAATGCATTTTATAGCTGGCAGTTGTAAACCTTGTGACAGCAGCATCTCGTTTTTTATAACTGATGCAGTTCCTTACGAACCACGGTAGGAGGTGCTGCCGCGAGGTCACTCATCTAATGTAGTTCTATTCCAACACTTATTAAAAACCAGTTCATCATCATAAGCCGCTTTCATTTATAATATTCAGTCCACTAGTTCGCCACATTTGTCAAAAAGGCAGTAACGGAAGCCTCCGACTTGTCCATCTGTTGGCTGTATACCCGCGAAAACGATTGTGTGTTTCTCGTCTACTCCACGGTGTACGGAGTCATTGGATAGGTCTCTCCAACAACGTATGATTGCAAAAATAATTTAAAATATTTTATGTCTAATGTCACTCCATTCCTTTTTGGTGTATTGAGAATAAGTACGTAACAAAAGTATGACAGTAGATTTAATCGCATTAAAAAGGAATACTATCTGCTTTTAAAGATTCTAAAACGAGCAATACTTACTTAATATTTATTTAGTATGTAATATTTGTCACATGTTAGTTATCTACACGGCGCGTGGGCCAACGCGAGCTTGTCCGTTTTATTTATCTATTTTTCGTTAAAATGGGGAAAAGTTCAAGCCGTCAAGACAATAAGCAGACACAATTACATTAAATTAATGTAAAACCATAAATATAGGTATTATTCTCAGGCAGCCTGTCACAGGCTAGGAACAAAGGACGTAAAATTGCTCCGTACAAGTCAAGCGCTGACGGCGAGTTCGGAAAATTATGTACAATTGCTGATTTATAATAAAAAAATCTCACATAATTATTTAAGTAAAACAAGAGATTTCCAAATTATGTATTTTAGTCAAAAAAGCGCTTTTTTGTCATCCTATCTCCGCTAAGCAGAAGGATGCCTTAATGATCTTTTTTTTTAACATGGCCCCATCGATCAATGCGGTGATTTCGCTAATGTTAAAGTAATAAATACAGTATTCAAAAGTCTTGTGACAAAAATGTCGGCCACGGTACGGTAGAACACGGTTAAAATACCCCTCCCCCCTGTCAGGCTCTTGGCCAACGAATAATGATATCCCTCAGAATCTGCCAGGAAATCATTAACCTATGTCCAGGGTGCACCGGACCAATCACTGCTCTTCCCCTCGAACGCGTTGCATTTAATACAGACGAATTATGGCGTATCATCTGGGAGACAACGCATTCTGGGGCTATGTAAACAAATGCGAGTCACATACTCTACCACAAGCCTGTTAAGAGAAGTTTGCAGCGGTGGTTACCGAAACGCCTTGGTGCCGCTTCTGTATTTTGTCACCAAGCTTCATTGTAGGCATTGCATTAGTCTGTATTATTTTGTACCCTGAAGATCACGCCCTCAAATCCGCTTGCTCCTGTCACCAGCACCCCAAGGCAGCTGATAGTATTGTCACGTGCAGTTAGATGTGGGTTGCTACGTGAAAGTTGATTGTCTGTCTGTCAACGCGGCCGCAGCAACAAGTTAATGATACTGTGCACTTTGTGTACTGTAACTTTTTCCACTTGACATCTAAGCGTGACTACCTGAAGCTTAGATGTCTTGAAAAAGTGGATGAGCTTATTGTAGGATTGATTGTCAAGTTGATTCAGAACTTTTTCGTTTTAAAAGCGAGTGTTTTCTCTACTCCGCAACTACAAGAAAGATTAGTTAATTATACATACATACACAAATCACGTCTCCCTTACGGGGTAGACAGAGCCTAAGGTAACCAGACCTACAGGCCACGTTTAGCAAGACACTGAGGGCGTAGAGGTGGAAAGTGGAATCAAAATAGTGATGGGTTGCTTGCCGCATCGTTATTTAATTATTTGATAATAAATATTAATAAGAACAGTCCTGTGAGTGTCTACCCCGATAGGGATACAGACGTGATTTATGCATGTACTTACGTGCGTTAATTATCTATTTATTTTGCTATCGACAGTAAATTACCTACTTGTCTTGGTACGAGTATTAATATCTAAGTAATTAAAATGTAAACTGCTCTTTATATTGTCAAAATGTTACTTGTTTCTAGATCTATCTAGAACAACCATAAAATAATACTTCGTTCCTGTTGTTGGTGACTGGCTGGAACGAGATCATAGTCAATATTTTGTCTTTCTAAGTATAGTTATAGATTTAAAATGATCCCTGACTGAAACACACAGCTGTTTCCTTGTCAGTCAGGTTGGTTCTTCTTTCACGTATCATTGTATATAATTTATAACGCAGCTTAGGTAAAATAATAGAATCATACTATCTCGGAAACGGTCTTTTAAACGCTTCGAAAAATTACATAAACAATGGAAGACATTTTCTAACCCTATGGTTGTGAAAGGAACAGTTCCTGATTTTTAAATGCGTTGTTCAATAAAAAAGACAAGTCAAATCGGAACCTAATTGATGGTAAAAAAACGAGGTATAGCCATGGACGGTCACCTATAGCAACACCGTGGGATTAAGTCCTCAGCCGCTCCATAACAAATGTCTGAACATCGAACCTACGACCCTTGCCCGCCGTTCATTACTCATGGGAAATAGCAAATATTTAGCTAAACGACTCTATTTGTCAAATGAAGAACAAGACCGTTTATGCTTTGTATACTTAGAAATATATATTATCCGCTTTACGATACCTTTAAAAAGCCGTGCTGGCCTAGTGGATTGACCTATAGCCTCTCAAGCAGAGCATCGTGGGTTCGAACCCTGGGCTTTACACCTATGTTTTTCGAAATTTGCGTGAAATTACTTTTAGAATTTACCGTTCGGTGAAGAAAAATGTCGTGAAGCAGTGAAGCAATCCAATGATGTGTGTGAAGTTCTCAGTCCTCACTAGGCCCACATAGCAAGCATCTCATCCCAAGCCCTTTTTTTTTGAGAGGCCACCTATGCCTAGCAGCAATGGAACGTATAAAAATGGGCTGGAGCTGCTTCCGAAATATTAAATGAGAATAATTGCGTAAGTCCTGTCGCAATATTCTTAATTTTTTTTCCTTATGTTGAATACATAGTTCTGATTTCTGACTCAATTACCAACGCTCAGCCCGAACCATTGAATCTATAACAACAAAATTTTACACAAAGGTTAATCATATCGACTCGTGAAGACGAATGTGAGAAATTACCACAGGATAGCGAGTTCAGAAACGGGGGCTGACGCAAACTTAGTAAATAGAAGCTTCACTGTTATCGGGACTCCAAAACCTAGCATATTTAGGCTCAAGGTACCCAGAAAATGCATTATCTGCCTTTGTTTTTCCGCAGCATCTACCCCGACGGCCAGGGCATGAGAAGCGATGCTATCTCCGGACACGTCTTGTCGCCGAGATTACCCGATTGCGCGTCATACTCGTGTCTTCGCATATAATGAATGCAAGTTGAGTTATTTGAGAATACACAGCGAAGATGAGATTGAGTTTACTAAGAAGTCATACTTGGCGAAAATTCGTACTAAACGCAAAGATAACGTAGCTTTTAAAATCTGCAAATTGAGGAAGAAACGATAGCTAATAGTAAAGGTTTTGAGGGGAAACTGTAGACCGTAAATAGGTGCTTATTAGATGAATCAGGGGCTTGATCATAATCAATTGTCGTTGCCGATGGATGCAGGAAGCGTATAGCATATAGCACGATTTATTGTGGAAATACTTAGAGAAGAAATGTAAAACCATATTCTACCACGCAGGCACTCGCTATTGCATTAATGATCCTTTTCTATCACCATCTTCTACCTTTTGCTGAAAAAAATGGTGAATGCGATCGAGCATCCATACGACAGAGACAAGCCGCATTCAACAGTAGATTATTGGGTAAAAAATAAGGAAAAAATAGAATAAAGCACAAAGCGCTCATAATGAAGCTGGTAATTCTTGTTTTCTCCCGTGCAGAAGTATTTACCTCATAATAAAAATAATATAGCCTTTTTATTCCGAACTCGCTACAATTTCAATAAGTATGTTGTTGTTGTTGTTTATTATTAAATTGTTGCGTAATTCGGCGTGCCTCATGGCATAGGCCTCCTCCGTGTATAGGAGGGTTTGGGCTATAGTTCCCACGTGCGCCCAGTGCGGATTGGGAACTTAACACACACCATTGAATTTCTTCGCAGATGTGTGCAAGGTTTCCTCACGATGTTTTCCTTCACCGAAAAGCTCATGGCAAATTTCAAATGTAATTTTCGCACATAAATTCCGAAAAACGGATTTGAACCCACGACGCTCTGCTTGAGAGGCCACTGGTCAAACCACTAGGCTACCACGGCTTTTACCTTAGTCATGACTAATAATTCCCTCCCTCAATAAATGGAGAAAAGTTCAGTGAAAAGATAACTTGGGCTGTCCCTGTCATTTGAGATTAGGAGGTGAAATATCTTTCCATAGTGACTGAACAATTAGTATCCACGACCATACTACAAGTACTGCAACCTCCTGACAAACGAGTTTTTGCTAATCGCTCCCATACATTTCGTAGACCGAATCTAAAGCCCTAAAGAACTAGACTTGTTACTCCAACCATGTACTTAGATTAGCCATTGAGCCTAATTGCTGTAATCAGTACGTGAGATGCGTTATCATCGGGTTCCCAGGGCACGATGACCGCGAGGTCGATGCGATGGTCATCTCGGGTACACGGCTACGGAAAGTTTTGCGTTACGTGCTCTTTTGGATAGGGTATACCATGGTTAAGGTTTGTGATGAATTGGAGCAAAAATTTACTTCATAGGTCGTTGAATACTCTTGTAGTGCGGTACCGTGTACAAGTTGTAAAGACGTATGTAGATTTGAGTAAATCCGTTCCAAAAATTCATTGGCTTGGATTCTCACAAACAGCTACTCCTTATTTTGTCGTATGAAATCGTTTTTAATATTTCAATGGCTATAATTACGTGCAATGCAGATGTAGCAAGGGGAGCAAATAAAAGATGTGTTTTTAGATTTTTCCGTGATATTTTATTACTGATTCAGAATGCGTATCTCATGAAATAAAGAATTTTGTATTTTGTATTTGTATAATTAACGGTAATGCTGTGATCTTTTTTTACATTTACAAATAATCACGTTTTTCACCTGACGGGGTAGACAGAGCCAAAAGCTCGCAATCATTTAGTATATTTTTAACACTTGTCGCTACGCTATTACAAGATGGCGCTATTGCAGCTTTTTAGCGAGCTTTTAGAGGCCAGATAAGGCTGTTTACCGTGCCTCGGCGCATAATGTAGTGACATTGTATTGTATTATGACTCTTTGTTTTTCCCTCAAAACATTAACAAATAGCGCTCACACACAATTTAATCTAATTCAAACAATTTTCAGAACTGCGTAAGGATCAATATTGGATGGAACGCTATTTTAACTTTCGTGGTTTACTATTAGGAGTGAGCTATTCAATTACGGCATGAAGTGATAAATTCCCTGATTATAACTAATATTCTATAATTCACACGGTCCAACCCACATACTGACTCATACTATCGAAATTTGCAAATCTGCCTCAAACCTCGAGAAGTTGACGAAAGCGTCAATGACATTAAAACAAAGATAGTAATGCAGTTCTCAAATCACGTACTAAACCAAATTACGCTTCTGCACTACTTCGGATAAGGTCCCTGATTTAAATTTGTCGAGTTGAAGAGCATCTTGGTGGCGGGAGAGATGTACTGTTGGAATACAATGGGTGCGTAGGCGTCGCTTTGTAATGATAGAAAAATGTCAGATGCGGCTAAAATATAGTTTATTGGATTATTCGAGTGCTAAATGCATTAAACTGTTATTTCGTCAATCGCCTTTTGTTATTTTTTCCGTTTCACAATGTGACCCATACTTTTGAATGGGTTAAATTAATGTCATCACAGTTGGTATGATTGCTTGTTTTTAATGTTTTTAAAGCCACTGGTGTGGTCTGGTGTAAATCCGAGTTAGTTGTCAATGCAAGGTTAAGTGGTGTCAAAATTATATAAATGTGCAATTATTAAGCTATCGCATCAAAATGTACTCTTTCTACTTAATTCAATAATTGCATATCAATTTATTTTCAGAAAACTTCTTCAACCAGCATTATTAATAATTTTCGAAACCAGCATCCTTCCCAAACAGCTAAATATAGCCAAAACTACGTTAGTTAACCAAAGCAAAAACCGGTTACCAAGTCAGACCCACAAGAGCTCCATGTAAGTAATGCAAGTACTCGCCTATTCCTACGTAGTAATTAGTCGTTCGAAGACATACTGTCTGGGCCTGCGTCTAGGATATACCGCACTGATATCGTGCTGTCAGCAAACGAGTTGCCACTTAGAGGGTAATTTTTTTAGAGCTAGCGTCTCATTACTGTAGTTCCTCAAGGTACTATTTTCAGTCTTGGGTTTTTTCTTCTATAGTGATTTGATTTGCAAATTATAGTTATGGAGAGCAATTTTAGGTGTGCGCGGTAAATGATCACTTACGTCTAGAAAAATATATTTTAAACGTGGGATTGGAGCACGACTAGTAACTTATTTTAAACACATTTAAAAGTTCAAACAAAAAAAATGTGCTAAACGGGGCCTTAAGGTTTTGTTACCTTAGGCTCTGTCTATCCCGTAAAAGATAAAGACGTGATACACGAAATAGAAATTGACACCACTCCAAAAGATTTTTTTTGATTCAGTGTTTATAATAAATATACAAGCGATGATCATACCCCCTTTATAGGAAAGTGCATTAACTGTGTTTTATTAACTTAATGACACCGAAGAAATATTAAGAACAGGATGTACACAGCTCTATATATAATTTTGACGGAAACGAAGTTCACCGTCATCTCTTTTGGCAATTTTGAGACTGCCATGGTTCTTACGGTTTCCCAAAATATTTTGGCGTCTCGAGTCATCGCACGAATATGAGGCTTGAACGACCGAGTATACCCCGTGTAAACAGCACAACACATTCGCCTGCGCCCACGCACCTGAATTCATTAGCCGGTGATTAACTTGTCCGTGGGTCGGCCACAATCGCCTTTGTCTTCTAATAGATATGTTAGCTTTGCACTCCTCCGGATGTGGATTGTGTTTTGAATGGCTTGATAATGTACAAGTTGGTTGGCGGGGTGAGGTTCCTGAAGATACCAGAGAATAAAATTTATCGCAGTTATTGTGGTTATTAAATGGCTCTTCCATGCTGGTCTGGGAGTAAATAAAAAACATTAAATGCACCAGATGCTTCTCTTCTCGCGCAGATGGTAAAAACCCATCGAGGGAATGGGCGACAATCTTAGGAATTATGTGTAATAGGCGATGCGGCTGGCAACCCATCACTATTTTGATTCCCCTGTCCACCTATACGCCTGCAATCATGCTAAACGTGGTCTTTTGGTCTTGTTACCTTTGGCTCTGTCTACCCCGTACGGGATATAGTAGTGATTTGTGTATATGTATATGTATGTATGTATAAGAATTGGCATCAAGTTTAATTTTCCTGAGATTTTTCCTTTTTCTTCCACTGAAGTACTGCAGTGTAGATTGTTTGCTATACAGTCATTACGGAAATTAACGACGTTAATTTTGATTGGCTTTTTTCAAGTATCAAGTAAAGTATTTAGAAACTAATAATTAGTGCAATAAACGATAACAAAATAGATAGCGTGACAATAAACGCTCAAATTGAACATTCTGCGGAAGACATAGACCATTTTCTTCTTTTACTACCAATAAAATTCAATCTAAACAATTACAACCGATCCGTAAACAACGTTTGCGTGTTTGTCACAAAGCACAATAAAATGTACAATTTACATCATAAATTATCCATGAAATGATGGATTTAGTGTAATTATGGCTAGAGGTCGGTTGTCAGAGAAAGTTTTCGATCGAGTGACAAATTGGGCACGCGCGGGTTGGGAGGTTAGCCGCATGCGCGGATGCGAGTCGCACGCGCATACATGAGCATTGTTAAGGTTGGAAAACAGTTATTAATGTAGTAATGCCATTAGATATGCGGATCGTAAGTAGACTTCTTAAGGTTAGAGATGCGCGACGCACAGCATTCGTAACTGCGCCGCTTATAATGGCTTGTTAAGCGGATATGTTTCGAAGATATTAAAAGAAAATGTTATTAATTTTATAATTATAATAGAATGTACCAGTTGCTTCTCTTCCCAGGCAGATGGTAAAAGCCCATCGAGGGAATGGGAAAAACATAGGAATCATGTTATAGGCGATGCGGCTGGAAACCCATCACTGTTTTGATTTCTTTATCCACCTTTACGCCCACAACTTGCTAAACGTGGCCTGTAGGTCTTGCCACCTTAGGCTCTGTCTACCCCGTAAGGGATATAAACGTGATTTGTGTATGTATTTATGTATGTTGTTTTTAATTTTAACTGCGAACTGGTTTTATGTATCGTTTCCAAAAATATCTTAGAATTGACCACATTTTCAAATAATATTTTTACAACGAGATTATTTGTCCATGTGCTTCCATGCTGGACTGGGAGCAGGGAAAAAAAAAACCGGTCAAGTGCGAGTCGGACTCGCGCACCGAGGGTTCCGTATCATTATCTATAAATATATAAAACCAGTGTAAGCAGAGCCCTGCTCCAAAGCAAAATGTACGCAGTGTGGGGTTACTTTATATTGGTCACTGCTATATACAGACATACATACACATTTACGGTTTTCGCAATTATTCTTTAATCTGTGCTATAAGACCTACCTTCATACCAAATTTCAAAATTCTGCGTTCACGGGAACTACCTTGTAGGTTTTGATTCCCTTGAGAGTTGAAAATTTGCGGAAATTTGCGGCATAAACGGCTGTATCTTTTGATTGCGTTGGCTTAGAATTTTGATTTTTTCACAGCTCCAAGGGGCAGTAGACCTAAGTATTTGATATAAATTTCAGCTTGATACCTCCACGCGTTCCTGAGAAAAAGGGTCTTGACAGACGGACGGACAGACGGACAACAAAGTGATCCTATAAGGGTTCCGTTTTTTCCTTTTGAGGTACGGAACCCTAAAAACATAGAATGTACCAGGTGTTTCTCTTCTCGCGCAGATGGTTAAAGCAAATGGACATAGGAATCATGTTATAGGCGATGCGGCTAGCGACCCATCACTACTTTGATTCCCCTTTCCACCTGTGCGCCCGCAATCATGCTGAACGTGGTCTTTAGGTCTTGTGACCTTGGGCTCTGTCTACCCCGTAAGGGAAAAAAAACCTCATTTATGTATGTATGTATTATTTGTCGATTGCTATGCTAGTTTAAACTGTCAGTAATTGCCATATGGAATTGTTTCACTTGCTCAAGGGCGATAGAAAATTACTTAACGCATTTATGAAACTGTGACTCAAAAAAAGAAATAGACAGCAACTTGAAAATAAAATAAAACTTCATTCCAAAAGAAGCAAACTTCCCACCCGTTACCCATTCATTGACGATTGCTCATAATCTTGCTATTAAAGCATCATAACCGCGCATACATAGCGAGGCGTGCTTATTGAAAATTATCACGTCACGCCTGCGCCCGCGCCGCGCCACAGCGCCATCTAGTGAGCTGTAAATCAGTCAGAGGCCGTATAGTCGTCAGTCTCCCAATGATGTTACGAATATAACTCTATTGCGGGTATATTGCAACTTTTGAGGAGTTTTGTCTTGTTTCTGTAGTGTTACTAAAATCACTACATAGTTTATACATACTACATATTTTATAGCGCATTGGTTTCGACTGTAATGCTGTAATTTTTTATTGACTAAATAAATAAATAAATAAAATAAATAGTATAAAACAAAGTCGCTTTCTCTGTCCCTTTGTCCCTATGTCCCTATGTATGCTTATATCTTCAAAACTACACAACGGATTTTGATGCGGTTTGTTTTAATAGATAGAGTGATTCAAGAGAAAGGTTTTTATGTATAATTCTACGCAGACGAAGTCGCGGGCAGAAGCTAGTAATGAATAAATGATAGGTAAAGTACCTATGTGCTCACATTTTACTAGATGAGAACTCGTTTTTTGGTTAATCTCTTGACACTGAGTGCAATAATTGGAATTGGCAAGTATGATAAGAATGGTTCGATACTTATAAAAACTGTAGACTGCAGAAAAAAAAACTGCTCTGAAGCTTAATAAATAGTTCCATACATTTTGCCGCTACTGAATCGGGTTAAACCAGTCGAGATTTAACGTTTATTAGCATGTCGGCCTTAGTAGCAAAGACTACAAACACACAGGCAAAAAACACCAGCGTGTTTTCTTAACGGCTTTGTGAATATTTTAAAACATAAAACGTGAAAGCACAGTTTGAAAAGTCTGACCAAGAATTATCCGATGATTAATAAGTAAAACGGAGACGACTAACGTCTTTAATTAACCGAATAAATCGTTCTCATCTCATTACTACCGCATTCACGTTATCTGAACGCTCTCGTTGCAGCTGAACTCGCACTTTATATGACCATGTAGGTATGTGTTGAATTAATATTTCGCATTAGAAGCGTAATCAGGCTGCCCGTAAATACAGAGTCGTGCTGAAGGCAAAGTGCGAATACTCAGGATACGCCAGATTGATAGTGGACTGGACCGAGTGTGCTTTGATATGATGTGAACAACAAAGTAAGAGATTCATTAAGTTTTGATGTTTATAGCATAGCGAACAGTAACCGTCCTGATCTTGAAAAGCAAATTGCATCTTGAAGGATTATCATATAAATGAATAAAAGTAATGATGAAGATATCGTCTTTTGGAAATGACACAGGATCGAATACGGGTTAGAAAATAGATTTATGAAAAAATTAATTCATCATCACCAGACAGGGAGACGTTCTCTGCCGGACATAATAGAGTTATGAGGAAACGCCAGTGGTCTTTTATGGAAAGAGTGCACAGATCCAGTAATGTACTGGTCAGGAACGTCTGCGATGCATGTCACCTTGCCATGACGTCTTTTAATATGTGATTTTTTGTTTTATATAATTTTATGTCATTTAATTATTGTTATTTTTTTTAGTTAATAAATTTTGATAATTGTAATTGTAATGGGATTAATGCCTAAGTAAATAAATATATTATTATTATTATTATTATTATTATTAATAGGTCTTCCACGACGATGCCAATTGCTTCCCGTGATCTTGAGAAGATTCTCCGTGCACCTTGCGGGAGCCCCACCAACATTTTACCTTGCGGTGAAAATTGGGAAAAAAGAAATCAGCGATTACGAACTTCTGGCTAAACCAACCCGTTTGGCCTCATTTATAACGCGTTTATCTAGTTTATTCCAGTTAATTTAATTAAACAGTAACGTGATGCCCGTGAGAATCATCCAGGTACCAGGGCGTAAGAATTCTCGCGGAGGTTCGAGCTTAGATAATGACCGGCGGTTGTTCGCGGTCCGTGGCAATGAATTAATACTGCCAGTGCTATCTTCATTGCGGTCCGATACCGGCTACACACATTAGTCGGATTCAGTCACGAATAGGACACGCTATATACTGAAGGAGATATTTGGAGTGGCTTCCAAGTGTTTATGATACACTGGTGTGATTGGAGAATTAGGAGTAGATTTTCGACATGTAAATTATTTATGACTAGCTTTTGCCCGCGGCTTCGCACGCGTGAACCATGAGCATTTGAAAAGAAGCTAGCGATCAAGCAAGCGAGCACCCAAACCTGCAAGCATGTAGGTATGCAAGCAGGCATGCAAAGCAAGGACTCAAGCAAGCATGCAAGCAAGCGTGCAAGCAAGCATGCATGCAAGTAAGCACGCAAGCAGGCATGCATGCAAGCAAGCGTGCAAGCATGCATGAAAGCAAGTATGCAATCAAGCATGCAAAGCAAGGACTCAAGCAAGCATGCAAGCAAGCCCCCGCATTGCCCCGCTGCCTTAATTTTTCTGAAACTGTAAATATTGCAGGATTTTTATAAAACAAACCTAACCTAACCTACAGAGGGCTGTCCTAAAATATACCTACCCCAAATAGCTTTTGCCCGCGACTTCGTACGCGCTAAGATGTAAAACAAAAAAATAAGTTTTTTCCCGTTCCCGTGTAAATTTTGGGGAGTGCTTTCGGTGTACACTTAAAGCCTTTAAAGAAACACACGTTATAAATGTTAAGTCTCTTTCTTCCGCTGTTTCGTCTGGAAACGTAAAATCCCGGTTTTTCCCGTTCCCGTAAAAATGTTAGGAAATCCTTTGTTAATGCTCCCTTACACTCCCTAAGGAAGCTAAATGCTAAATATCATCTTTCTACGACCAGTAAAACGAAAAACCCCGTTTTTCCTGTTCTCGTGGGAATTTCTGGAAATCCTTTCTTAGTGCTCCCATACACTCATCAAGGAAGGCTCTTACCAAATTTCCGCTTTCTACGACCAGTAAAACAAAAAATCCAGTTTTTTCCCTATCCCGTGGGAATTTCGAAAAATACCTTCTTAGTGCACCTCTAGGATACTCAAGGTATATGTGTGCCAAATTTCAAGTTTTTAGCCATATTATGCCTACCGCAGTATTTCTTTGTAAACAAATATTTTTCCCGTTCCCGTGGGAATTTGGGAAAGTACTCTCTTAATGCTCCTCTGCACTCCCGCAGCAACCTACATGCCGAATTTCAGCTTTCTGCAACCAGTAAAACGAAAAGTCCCGTTTTTCCCATTCCCGTGGGAATTTCGGGAAATCCTTTTTTTATTGTTTACACTCCCCAAGGGAACTTGAAGGCCAAATTTCAGTTTTATACGACCATTAAAACGAAAAATCGATCCCGTAGAACTGAATATATAAATCCCGTTTTTTTCCTTATCCCGTGGAAATTTCCAAAAATCATTAAAACATTATTTTACTATTATAATCACCTACTTCTATGCCAAATTTGAACAGTCTAGTAATTATAGTTCATAGGATTTGGTTTAACTGAATATATAAATCCCGTTTTTTTCCTTATCCCGTGGGAATTTCCAAAAATCCTGAAATTAGTTTCTTCGTTTTGTAATCACCTACTTTTGTATCAAATTTGAAGAGTCTAGTTATTATAGTTACTGAGATAGCGTCACTCGGAGTCGAATATATAATTCCCGTTTTTTCCTTATCCCGTGGGAATTTCCAAAAATCCTTCCTTAGTGGATGCCTACATTGTATAAGGTATCTATGTGCAAAATTTCAAGTCTCTAAATCCAGTGGTTTGGGCTGTGCGTTGATATATAGTTAAGTCAGTCAGTCAGTCAGTCAGGACTTTGAATTTTATATGTATAGATTACTCGTATTTATTATGTTACCACGGCAGCAGAATGGTATTTATGCTAATAAGCATGAACATTTTTAATGTCAGACTGTATACTGTAGAACTTATTTTTATGTAAAAAAATCACTAGCAAGTCGCAATGCACTTCTTCTTAATTTTTAAGACATCACAACTGTGACTGTATTTTATCTCGGTTTATCTAACGTTAGTGCTTAAATCTATTTGTTCCTATCATTGATTTAAGATGAAAACTCAAGGCTGCACCCCTCAAAGTCTAGATATTATTGTTCAGAAAATCGCTAATACAGCTCTATATCCATACACTTATATTACCCATGCCGTTTGCATACAAACCACGATTGCCGATGAAATGCCCGCCGCGGCAATTTTCGACTTATAAATAAAATACCCTCAATTACAGGCGCTAAAGTGCAGAATACCATGGGTTCGGCCTCGCCTTCTGATTATTGGTGAAGCATTTTCGCACGCGTGTGATTTATTTCACAACTAGCCTTCAGGATTATAAAATAAGGATATTTTGTAATTTAATGACGGGTTGGACTTGTGGCTTTAACGTTTGATTGCGTAAGCTACGAGCTTGAACTTGGTTTCAAAATTAGGTACATTTTTTATTCGATTTATTAATATTATGTAGAGAGAACGGACACATTTCAATTTGGACTTTTCTTGTCCTGTGATGTGTCCGGCTGTAGATATGTTTATATCGTTCATTGTCTATAGCTGTGTTTGAGCAAGCATTTAATTCAGTTTGAATATCCTGCAATTTGTCGTGGAGCACATGAGCGAGCGAGAGCTGTGTCGCACGTGAAATAGTCCTCTTCTTCTTGCTGTTTGTTCTAGAAAGAGACGGGTAGTCTATCCGCGCGCGGGAAGGAGTATAAGCTATTAGAGGAATCATTAGATTAGGTGTTTCGCCATTGATAATCAGTCGTTCGCACCCAGAAAATTGCACATTTCTTTGAAAATACGCACAACTGTCTTTTATACACTCTTTGGTAGGATAGTAGGTGCGTGTAGGTTAAAGTAGTGGGCTTCTAAATTCTTGGAGACTTCCAATAGAAAAAAAACAGCATACTAATCAGTTTAAGCACCCGGACAATATCCCGCAGTTTGTCTCGGAGTACCAGGCTAGCAGACGCGGGAAGGTGTCGAAGCTATTAGAGGAGTCATTAGGTTAGGGGATGCGCCATTGATATGCAGTCGTTCGCACCCGGAAAAGTGCCCACTTCGTTCAAAATATGCACAACTGTCGTTTCCACACTGTTTGGTAGGTGCGTGTATAAGGTTGGTTGCTAAAAGTAGTGGGGCCTCTATTGATATTCAGTCGTCCGCGTACAGGAAAGTGCACACTTCGTTCAAAATACGCACAACTATCGTCTCCACCCTCTTTGGTAGGTTAGGTGCGTGTATAAAGTAGGTAGCTTAAAGTAGTGGGCTTCAAAATACACTCAATCATGTCTGGGTACGCAAAGCGTGACTTCAAACAGAAAAAAACAGCGTACAAATCAGCTTAAACACCCGGACAATATCCCGTAATTTGTCTTGGAGTACCAGGCTAGCAGACGCGGGAAGGAGTCGAAGCTATTAGAGGAGTCATTAGGTTAGGTGATGCGCCGCTGATATTCAGTCGTCCGCGCCGCTTGCGCCACTTGCGGATGACACGACCGCCAGGACTACGGCTCGGTGGCACTGTCGAGAAATTAATCGATGGTTAATATTAGCTTCAGCAAGGTAACTAACGGTATGTCAGTTTTGTGCTAAATTTTGTAGGTTACAGAAAAAAGTAATATACGGGATGTTAACTTACTTGCTGAGGATTTCATTAAAAATGTTTTGGGTATGTTAATTGTGGCTACAAGTAGGTAGGTACACAGTCAAAGCAAGTAGAACATTTATTTGTAACCAGCAGGAAAATATACAGCTCATTTTGAGAAACAAGAGATGCAGCTCATTTTGAGAACACAAAAGATGCATTGGTATAAAGCAAAATTTATTTTTTATCCGTTCGAATGTCATCCACCCTTGACGAGCAGGTCGCTTTAATTTTGAGTAAAAAATTCTAACTTGAATTTTGGATATATGATTCAAAATTAAGTGCGACATATTAGATGTTGATTTTTGTTTTAATTTTCTGATGTACTTAAATATTTAAGAATATTAGTCACGCACTTAAATGTTTAAAATGTTACTTTCCTGTCCGCATTTTTTCGAACATTTTCTTTCCACTTTGAATCACCAAACTTCTCATCGTGTGTCAACCAGTTAACCGTTAATTATAAAGCATAACTTGCACTCTCATGCCACCGGGCCGGCAAGGCCTCCGCGGGCGGCGAGTTCGTGTGGTCGTGCCCGCAGCCAGATTAAACTATTGCACCTAACCGACATTTCGGTCGCCATGGCAACCAAAAACACACGACTTTCCGCACGGCGTTACACCACCATGCCATCGCTAAATCTCTATAGCTTCACCATACAGTCGATTTTTGTAAGTGTGAGCAGTAAATGTGGATTGTTTAGTGAGTTTATGAAATAGGTAGGTTCTGTTAGGACCTGTCGAATGCTCGCACGAATCTGTAAATGGTTTAGTGTCGTACTCAGAAACGTCAATTAGTATATTTGATCGTTTATTAGTAACTATCTCATTACTATTATAAAATATGAGTAGGTTTCATTGCGCCTTAATTTGAAAATAGATATCATAATTTATCTTTAATTATTTATCTCTACTCTACGCATTTATAAAACTAGGCACCGAAGTGTCAAAATGATTTTCATTCAAAATGTCCTATCCGAAATGCTATGATATTGTTTTCGCTATGGGTGCCTAAAAACCTAATACGGCTGAATTACAGAATTTCTTACGTTCAAAATATCAAAGGCTAAAAGTCACAGTGTTAAAACGACAAAAAATTTAGAGAAAAAAGGTTCCTTGCGAATGAGGAACAAACTAACTGAAAATCGTATCACACTTAATTATAAGTTAATCTGGTTTTCGGAATAAAACCATTTTTTTTTATTAAAATGTTTTGTAATTATTTGTGTCAACTACCTGTAATCGTTTGCTAGATATATTATCAGGTCAGGTAGTTATTATTGTTAATAATGTTGATTGCGAGATGCAACTTGGAATGCCTCTATGTAAATAAGGTTAGGCAATAATTGGCCGAGTTAAGTTAAGAGAAAAGGATTGAGGATTTACTTTCAACGATTCTAAAGAGTTATTTGAAGAGTACGTTCGCTAGTGAGCACGTTTTGTGATTTAATGTTTTAAACAAAACACGATAGGTTTTTATACGACAAGGAAAACGAGTTAGCGGGTAACCTGATAGTAAGTGAGCACCACCACAAGGTTACTCATGACACACGAGGATTGCAAATGCGTAGAGACCTAGAATACTAGTTCCAGTTATTTCATCGGCCGTCTTTCTCTAGCCGAAACACATCAACGCAGTGGTAGTAACACTGCCCGAGGTTCTGCCGCCCGTAAAACCTACCCACCGCATTATAAAGTCACATGATGTACCACAGATATGATATTGATTCTAATGAGGAGGCCTTTGTTCAATAGTAGACGTCTTACCACTGATCAGCAGTGTGCAGCGAGGCGTTGCCAAGGAACCTCTAGCCTCTAGTGTAAGTTTTCGCATATAAAAACGTCTCGGACCCGTTCACGTAAACGTCTCAATTACTATGGAAAAATTGGCAGCGCCACTTGCGGATCGAAACGGCAACAAACTGTTCTCATAGTATTTGACATTTTAAAGGCGCGTTCGAGGCGTATTTTGTGACCGAAAACGTACACTAAGTATGATACGCAGCGGGTGGGTGATACACAACAATTAGTACGCGCTGGCTACCCTGGCAACCTCCCCCTGCTCGCCCTAGCCGCTAATGATGATGATAATGATCATCATCATCTCCAGCCTTTATACGTCCCACTACTGGGCACTCCTCACAAAGATACTTGGGCTATAGTTTCCACGCAGGCCCAGTGCGGATTGGGAACTTCACACACACCATTGAATTGCTTCGCAGATGTGTGCAGGTTTCCTCAAGGTCACCTTCACCGAAAAGCTCATGGTAAATTTCAAATGTACTACCGCACATAAATTCCGGAAAACTCAGAGGTACCCGGGCTCGAACCCACTAGCCTCTGCTTGAGAGGCCACAGGTCAAACCACTAGGTTACCACGGCTTTATTTTCATGTTCCTATTTCGAAAGTAATATTTCACTCCTCAAAACCTTGATGTCACACCGGTATTTAGTAAGTACATGCTAGATAAAGTCAGGGCCCGCGCATGCGCGTTGAAGCGTAACCTCTCACGAGCTGCGCCCACGCCGTCCGAACAACGGCTCCTGCATGTATAACTTATACTAGATATAGGTAAAATTTGCGACGTTGTAGGATAATCTCTGGAGCTACTGTACCGATTTTGAAAATTATTTTAACAATAGAGAGCCATGTTACTTGTGTGGCTATATTTAATTCTGCGCGGAGGTAGTCGCGGGCAACAGCTAGTCCTTATCCTTACTAATATTATAAATGAGAAAGTAACTCTGTCTGTCTGTCTGTTACCTTTTCACGCTTAAACTGCAGGACCGATTTTGCTGAAATTTGGTATACAGATAGTTCAAGTCCCGGGGAAGGACATAGGATTGTTTTTATCCAGGAAAATTGCAGTTCTCGCGGGATAGCGATTCTGCGCAGACGGAGTCGCGGGCATCAGCTAGTTACAAATAAAAACAAAACCTGGAAAGTGCAAGTAAACGGCAACAAAGCTCCAGAGGCCATGTCCAACGCACTCTGAATTCGGATTCACCATCTCTTGCTGTCATACGGTATAGGTTAAGGGCAGAAAGAGACGGCGGATGCGATTGCGAGCCCGCTTGTAAGATTATGATCCTTGACTTGCGACCCTGTTCTTTTAGTTCAGCTTTATCAAGGCCATAAATTTGCAGGTTGCAACATTGTCGTCGAGGCTATCGACGATGACCATCCGATGCCGTGTAACTGTACTTGGCGTATCTGCAAATTTGAATGCTTGATAGTTCAGGAATATTGATTGTTATGGTGTACCTGTTTGATTTACTTCGTTATTTTATTGCACTATAATATTTGGGAGCAAAGAAACCGGGTCACTTTTCATACAAGTTTCTACGGGATACCCGTTTTTTTTTGCTCCCGAGTATTAGTTGTTCGTGCCTGGCGTGTCCTGGGTGAATATCTATTATGATTTTAACAAGATTTTCGCACAAAGACAAAATTCGCCCAGAGCCGGTTGACTGTAGCATTAAACGATCAATTAACTGACCGTTATAAGGTTGATTCCCGCATAATTACCAGGGAATGGGGAAGCGCATAATGATGCGATCGCAACACAATAACTGTCCAGCGTAATGATTAGTTAGCTTTCCCAGCTTCTTGCTAGCCATTGTGTAGGCTTTTCCTCGTGAAAAACTAGCGAGGCCCGGTGGCATGGGAACCGCCGTGTTAACTGACGTTATGTGCCAAATATGCAACATGCAAAGGTGTCGTACAGAATCGTTGAGTCTTGATTCTTTGAGAAACGCAAAGCAAGTAAGCAATGTAAATATGATTCAATGATAATCAATCAATGAAAATAAAAAAGTAAATAGAAATAAAGAAACATGTATGGGAACTATAGCCCAAGCCCTCTCATACTGAGAAGAGGCCTCTGCCCAGGAGTGGGACGTATACAGGCTGGAGATGATGATGATGTATGAGAAGAAAGAAAAAAAATGTACGAGAAGTATCCCAAGATTTGATAAGGGAGATTTTGCGGGTGGAGGACCTTGTGCTGGGTCTATTCAGATCTCTACGACTTATTCTTGTAGTTGCTTATGTTGTATTCTTGCGTGTGAAGAAAGACCCACTGAAATTACTGGGGCGTGAGGATTCCATGTCAGTGCTGAAGTAACCCTGTGGTGTTGCAAGTATTTTTAGGTGGTGGTACTTGTACTTAACATGCCAATATTTATATATGCATGTATTTGCCATTCCAATTCGTGGAAATAAAGCGTTCCTTATGCATTTTTTTTCCATCATCGAATTTGTTTTTCTACATAGCATTGAACATTCCTCAACTTGACAGTTAAATCGTAAACTACCCCAGCTTTACTAATCCAACAACATTTAATAGACATTACACCCCCGAGGGTGGCAAAATAAAGTATGTCTCAGATCGCACGAGCCATAGGCGAGGTCGATAAACATGCGACCTGAGGCTTTCTTTATCACCGTCCCAGGTGTGTGCACAATTTTACGTCTTCGGCGTAGCGGCCGGTAAATTGCTACTTACGTTCTGGGGTGACATGTAAATGTTTTTGACCTTTCTCGATCTAAGCGCCGTTTAACTTAACCCAAGCATAACAGAACCGGCCCCTCTCATATCACAGCATAGAGTCACACACGCAATTAAGTTCGACGAGCGCTCTTTCAACCGAAAAAACTCCATACTCCATCTCTCCATTGTTGTCGTTTCCCACATTTCGCCTTTTACCGTAAACTTCCTGATTTAGAGGCAAAAACTCATTAATTGCACTCCACTTAGCTGCGTCTGCGTCTTTTTGCGGACCCGGGAAATGCGTTAGATCATGGGTTATGCGGAGATTTGATTGCGTTTGTATAACACTTTTTAATTATTGGAATAGCTTCGCCCCGTACCACAATTTCCTATCCCTTGATCATTTTTCAAACTTCATCCTTTTTCATTTTCGACTTTAGTCTCCAGATTTTCAATTGCTTAGACCAGGAGTCGGCAAGTAGTTTAAATTTTGACGAGATCTAGAAAAATACAAGTATACCTTATCTGTATTAATTGATACTTGGTATATAATACAATTACAATATCTGGCGGTCCGAGATTCGACCTTTCGCAATCCGCTAACAGACCGTGGTTGCCGAACGTTGGTTTAGGCGCGGTGTCTGCCGGACAGACACAACACTCAAAAGTACCGCGTTACGAGACAATACAAACCGTACAAATGCACTTTTATCCCTTAACGTGATAAGTAAAGTAACCTTAAAAAAGCTGTGGTAGCCTAGTGATGCCTGTGGCCTCTCAAGGGGGTCGTGAGTTCGAGCCCGGGATCGCAGTTCTGAGTTTTTCGGAATTTATTTTACATTTGAAATTTACCATGAGCTTTTAGGTGAAGGTAAACATCTTGAGGAAACCTGCACACATTTGAGAAGCAATTCAATGGTGGGACCCAATAGAATAGAATAGCCCAAGCCCTCTCAGAATGATAGGAAGCCTGTGCCCAGCAGTGGGACGTATATAGGCTGGAGATGATGATGAAAGAAACCCTGACCCTTCCCTGCATAATTGATGAAAAAATTGACTGAGCACAGGAAGTTGGAGTAGTTAAGTAGGTAAAGCACTTTAGATGACCCAAAAGGAGGTGTTATCTTGGTTAAACTACTGAACTCCCACCACCGGCACAGTCTCGAAAAGAATAACTTGCTAACTTGTGACATTCAGGTTTGTCTTATTCCGAACGGACCTTGCTACATCCGTCAAACGGACAACATCCTTGACTCCGTTGTTATGTGAACTTTTTGGTCGCTCCTATTGTTCTGGTATAGTTTATCTATTAATTCAAAATTCATCTGTAAGGTCGCGTCGTTTTTAATATCACGTGTGATCAGATCACGACAACTGGAGAGGTGTTAGTCGGTTCAATGTTCCATTTGGGACTGCACGACCTTTATCCTCGCTCTTTTGCTAGTAAACCAAAGGTGTACAGGGTCTTCAGTTTTTTGTTACCAGTATCCCAGTGTTTACGCTCATCCTTTAATGAGTGAAATTCAAAGCCTGCATCTGTATTCTGTGAACGCTGTCTTTATCAAATCAACGTTGTAGGCATTTATTAGGTAGGTTAGCTCCATTTTTGACCACAAATCTTCGCTGAATAAGAATAAGAAAACATATTCCATCGTCTGTATGTTCAGGCTCATCAAAGCTAGAATGAATTTGCTGTTGCTGAATCAATGAGTCATACCTTTGACACCATTTGCACTTTCTATCGGGTGAGATAGGGGTCAATTGCCGGCCGATCAGTGTACTGAAAATAAACAGCTTATTTATCACATTTACAAAATTGTAGTATAACGCCAACGATTTGTATTTCGCGTTAGACCAAAATCCGTTCAAATAACAATTTAATGTTAAACCAGGCTTGATCTCACATTATAATAGAAGACATAATCATAATGATTCAGACAACCGCAAATTAAACAGTACTGAGCTAACTTAATCACACTCACACCAACCCGTCTTCCAATTAATAGCATCGTGCCTCACACGCACACATGCGCGATTCGTCAAACTACTACTCGAGCATAAGTCACGAACACTCCAGAGTAACAGTTTAATAATGTCCGCCAGGCGACCCGGCGACCTCCGTGAAATACGGTTGAACGGACTTGGGGCCATATTTCCCCTATGCATCCACCGAAGTCGTGTCTTCCTTGGTGGAAATAAAATCCGAGGTCCATCTCAGAGGCCATCGGTGCCGTGGATGCGCCATTTTAAACCCCGTAACAAAACCACCTAAGTCCCCAACCCACTCAATAAAAAAGAAACCCTCAACTACGATGTACTAACTTTGAATCCGCTTGAAGACAGCAAGGTTCTTAGGACGTTTGGGTGTGGCCTGCACGGATAATGTCATGGGAAGAGCTCAATGAACGGGCAGACGGCGCGTGGACTGCTAGCCGCTGTTTTGCAAACTTACGTACGTCATTATACAAATTAATATCGGCTTTATTTCTATCTAGTTAATGTTGGGGCTGGTTTTTCGCGTAACCTGGGAAAGCTGGGGTTGTAGGTTGTAGGTGACATTCGTGGGCTGGCAACGATGAGAGCTGGTACGACACAAAAATTAGATTTGTTAGCGTTTTGGCGTCTTGTTAGAATTGAAATGGGGATTAGAGAGAGTTGTGATTTCAGTTAATGCATTTATGGATAAGCATTCCTTTTGATAAATACTTACAATTACTGACAAATTTAATAAATAAGAGTGATGCTGATGACGTTTTTATTTAAGTAGGTTAGGAAGTATTCATTATTCCTTCGTTTTATTATAAATAAGCTGTGATTCAGTATACGGTCAAAACCTTCAACTACCTATTCATTGATTCTGGACATGCTTTGTCATACCATACCCACTAAAACAAAAAAGGAGATAGGTACCTAAGTGAAAAAAAAATGTTATTCTCTACTATAAATTTCTAAACGTCAGTGAAAATTAGAACACATAGAAAAATCCGATAAGTAAAGCTATGGCCGGGAATCGAACCCGGGTCCTCGTCATTCCGTGACGCGTGCTATACCCCTACACCACCCATAGCAGGTTAGGTTAGGTTAGGGCATAGGTCTCTACTATATCGAAAAAGTTTTTTAGTTTTTTATCTAGTACTGGCTGTTGCCGCACGCTATATTTCCATGGGAACTTGGTAGGTACATTTTTGAAATAGGAATTGCTACAAATTTTTTGAACTGTTTTATAGTTCAAACACCAACAAAATTTAAGTACTTATTTATTGTTAACAAATATAAAGGCTTCAGAATTTTAAGGTGATATCTTTTGCAAGGTGGTATTATCAGCTCTGTGATGGGAGCATGCCCTTTCCCGTAGGAAGCGGCTCGGCTCACTGACCTAGTGCGCGGGCGCCGCTCGCTTTTATTTTGTTTTCTATCAACAGTCAACAGCGCAGATAAGTTGAGTATCGATGTTGATATAAAAGTATCAGATAAATACTCATTATCCCGTTCATTTGTTTTTTTTTTCTATTTCTTTGGCATTAGACACAGATAAAACAGGTTTTATGCTATCATCATCATCGTCATCATTACTTCCAGCCTACGTTCCCACTGGCCTGTAGGTCTACTCTCAGAATAAGAGAGCTTGGGCTTGTATTTTTCACGAAGGCATTTGGTAACTTTTTACATGACTCTGACTTGTTTTGTTTGATTGTGCAGGGTCTCTCACGACGCTTCTTTGCGACGAAAAAAAAATTTAATTCCGAACGTAAATTCTGACAACACAGAAGTGCGACTTCGGGTTCGAACCTACGGTTCTCTGCTCGATACTCAATCCACGAGGCTACCACGGCTTTTTTGGCGTTTTTTTAGTTAAAGCTAACTTTGGTGGTAACATTTCACGAATTTTATTAACTAGGTACTTTAGAATATTAATTACTAAAATACTCGTATTGTGAAGTGATATAAATAAAGAGTAACTCGTTAGCTCGTGGTTCATTATAGCAACATGCAAATGACACGACACGACTTAGATACAACAAGACGCAAATTAGAAGGTTTCCTCATTTAAAAGGGTTTAGTTTTTTGGTGTTTTTGACGATTATTTCACAGAAATTTAGTGATAGTTAGAAAAGTGCGTCTGTTGTGTTGTTCGTTTTTAGTGTATCAATGTGTCCAATGCAATAATAAAACGAGAAATATTCTTATATCCATTTCATAAGAAAATAAAAGTCTATCACGATTAATTATTGCATTCCACACATTGATACACTAAAAACAAAGAACAAGACACATGCACATTTCAAATTTTCATTCAATTTCTGTGAAGTAATCGTAAAAAACGCCAAAAATGCGACGTTGCCAGCTCAGCAGAAATAATCGCTCTTAATTTAGCACGCAATAATGGCGGGCTGGTATAAAGTTCGCATCACCTCTGTATTTAATTTTATGACAATAATCATAACGTGATTTACACAGTATTGACACAATAGGACAATTCTCTAACGGATCAGCGCATTGGCCAATCAGCGCATCTTCAAATTCCAGCATAAATCAATGGGGAATGCCACCAGTACAATTATTACCTTTAACCTTATTTTGGCATTTGGTGTGTCGCAAACGGCCCTGACTGTACTTGCTTATCGCTTGTCTACTTTAATGTACTTTTGTGAAGTTCAGGCATCTGAACAGCGAACACCCTCTTTTGTCCACAATACCATGGAAATTGAATAGAATTTTTAAATTTTAATTACCAATGTCAATATTTTTTCGATGGCGTTAAAGTTTTTTTAATTTAAGCTTTTTTGGCTGACAGTGGCTGATGTCCATTGCCACGCGTGCCTTACCAAAAAAAGCATCATACTCGATATCTCGCGATATTTTATAACAATCATACTGTGATTATTATATTCAATTTTTAAAGGAACTTGGATCGGGAAGCGCAGCCTATGACGTCACCAACGAGATGGACGGATTGACCTGTTTAAAGTCACGGGTTCACGGTGAATGCAGCCGCTTCCAACTGAGGCAACTGGAGGTCTATGGGGAGGCCTATGTCCAACAGTGGACGTCATACGGCTGATATGATGATGATGACATCTTCCATGCTGGTCTGGAAGCAAAGAAAAAACATAGTATGTAGCTGCTTCTCTTCCCATATGGTAAAAGCCTATCGAAAGAATGGGCGAAAATCGTAGGAATCATGTTATCCATTTTCCATCTATACGCCCACAATCACGCTAAATGTGTCAATTAGGTCTCACCTTAGGCACTGTCTACCCCGTTAGGTATAAAAACTTGATTTATGTCTGTATGTATGATGATAATAAACTTGGAGGGATTCGTTTGTTTAGAAATGCGTTCAAATGGATTGGAATGGAATATATACTCACGAACAAAAATACCGGGTCGCTTCCTATAGAAAGTTGTATTTTGCCTTTCAGTGTAGTTTAACTATTTTTGGACTTATAGGTACATATTGTATTTAACTATTGTATAAAATCTCGATTGTGTAGGTGTAACCATCATCGCGCAATCCGTTATCAAACAATAGAATCAAAACAAAGTTAAAGTTTGCGACCTTTGGTTAAAATATTCAATATTGCGAGACGGACCGCCGAATATAGCAATAAATGCGTAGCAATAAATACGAGAATTGTTTGCGGGTTATTGTACGAACTGTCAATCAATTCACTTTCGAACATTGTGATCTACATTGGCCTCGATGGTGGTAAGCCAAAGCTAACCAGCACTGTTGAGAAACTGGCAAATTTAATACACTGAATCCTTCAAGTTCCAAAAGTACCTTTTTCATTTATTAATCAATAATTTAACGGTCGGTAAGTTATGGGCCAAGACAACCACTAATTGGAGTCCCACTAACTCAAAGCGACGGCCCGGCAGACTTATAAGGCGATGGCGGGACGAGTTGGACACCTTCTTAAGGGACTGGACACGTACCGCAGCAGACCGAGAGCAGTGAAAGGACACTATAGGCTCATAATAATAATAATTAAATGAGTCAAACCGTAAATTTGGAACTTGAAGGATTCAGCATATTAAATTTGTCTGTTTTTGTGAACTTTGTGCTATCTTAGCGAATATTCCAAGTCAAAAAATATATGGCTATCAGATAAGTTTACCGTGTTGCAGTAAACACTTAATACAGACTGTTTGGTAACTAGGCGCAAAGCTTTAAGGGGTGGTAGCCGAAGTATTTTTGAAAATTTTTAGCCATAATACATTACGTCTTAGCCGAAATTAGATATTTCACTCGCACACTCACGGACATTGGCTAGTTAGAAGGGAAAACATTAAATCAGTGATACCTGTGTGTGGTTGCCTGGTAGAGATCTGAAGTGATTGGCTAGTTAGAAGGGAAAACATTAAATCAGTGATACCTGTGTGTGGTTGCCTGGTAGAGATCTGAAGTGATAAAGCCTGGTGCTTACCTACTAACTTTCTTTGTACTTACCTACCTATTTTCTGTATATTTATTAAGTGGTATTCAATCCAGAGTCATTGTATTTTATTTTATTGCATTATATAAAGTATCTGGTTCGCTTTGGCATAACACCATCCAGTCTAGTGTTTAGCGCGGGGAGGGTCCGCATTATGCGCGCGTGAGCGATGGGCCGGCGCTTGCGCAAGCTCGTTAGTGACGCCCCGCGGACCTGCCCGCGATCTAGAGCAAGGCTCGGACCAGGATAACTGTAGCGCTAACTTTCATATAATTACAATGACAATTGCTTATTCTTATTAAAAGGAAGTAATGTGGGTTACGATGCAGACGCGCGGGTGAGGACTCATAAACGGTCGGTCTATACATATTATACAATTAACAACAGATTGTTTTTTTGTAATCAACCAGTCTTACTTTTAGTAAAAGCTTAAAGGATACGATTGATCGTTATGAACGAAGTAATTTTTTTTTCTTTTAAGGTTTATGGACACAATTTTTTTTTCGAGTGATGTAGCATTTTTCAAATGTTTATTAACATACATGTGACATTACTTCAGCAACCTCCAGCAAGGCTTCAAGTTGGCAAAATTCTATTTTTCCCACTGCACTCCCACAATTACACTGTATGTGGGCTAGCGGTGGATCGTGACCAGGGTGGCCATGGCCAGCCAGGGTACAGCCAGGACAGTCCTTCCTCGTAACGCCCGTGCAATAGAATCACATATCAAATTCAAGAGATTGTTATGAACCCCTAGCGAAATAACAAAGTATATTTTTATTCTTGTTTAGCTTTTTTTTTACAGAACGAATACTTCAAAATAAAAATTACATACACACAAATTTCATTAATTTGACAACAAGCAAAATACTTGTTCAATGATAGTTATTCACATCAATAACAAATTAATAAGTGCCCTTATTCCATAGTGCCATAGCTTTACTTTTCGGATTTTTCTATGTGTTCTAATTTTCACTGACATTTAGAAATTTAACCTAATTAACATACATACAAACCTAACTAAGATAACATGCCTAGAGTAACAGGACCCAAAGGCCACGCTTAGTAAGATTTTATTTTATTGAATCAGGCGTTAGCTTGTGGAGGTCTGTTTCAATGAACAAACCAGATGGCAAAGTGGGTCACCTTATGGTAGTCAGCACAACCACTCATTGACACCCGCAATAAGAGATGATGCGTTACCATCGTAGAGGGCTAAGATATACATATACATACATATATCACGTCTTTATCCGTTACGGGGTAGATTAGATTAGATTAGATTTATTTATCACCCTTTTAAAAATACAATTAAATGTCAACATACGTAATTCACAAAAGGATCGTCAATTATTGTAATAAAATAGTAATAATAATTATAATAACTGAAATTAAATCAAAAACAAAATAGACAGAGCCTAAGGTAACAAGACCTTTAAAGGCCACGTTTAGCATGGTTGTGAGGGCTAAGATGGAAGGAACACATTATGTACCAGTAGGTAACCGCAAACACTTTTTGGGTTTATTTTTCTGTGCAATAAAGCATTTACTTACTAAGTTACGTGAGACTATCCCGATAAATGTTCACGTGTGGTCACCCTAGTAGTGACGGTCGTGCGCTCCCACGGGCCCGTGTATCGTAATGGGAGCCAGGCTATGTCAATAGTCGTGTCTTCATATTGGTCTAGAGCCTGTGGTGCTATTGGTCATTTGGTTCCGCGTCTCTACTAGCAAAAGATGTGTAATGCTTGTCCGTGTGTTCGAGATTTAAAAATAAAAATTAAATAAAAATAAAATGATCCTCTAATTGACAGTTTTAAATTAGTCCCTGTTATTAAACGAGGCAACTATTAGTGCACACAGTCGGCGCGCAAAAATCAGTCGGTGGGACTCAGTCTTTTCTTGGTCTACCAGCACAGCTAGCATCATAGCGCGCGAGATAGTACCTGTCTTTTTCTAGAACAAACAGTAAGAAAAAGACGGGTGGTATATCTCGCGCGCGACACAGCTCTCGCGGATTCTTGTGCTAGATGTGCTGTGGTCATCATGCGTGCAACTACGTCGAAGTATCGAAAAATCGCAAAATCGCGGTCTATATTGCGTAGAAAATATGTCTAAGGAATTTTAAATGTTTTTTTTTCAACACGAATATCTACGTTGTTTTTAAAATAAAACTATGGCAAAATAAGATGGCGAAAGCAAGGTAAGATGCCTGGTTTCCCCTCTGCCAAATTATACGACCACCTTAATCAAGAGAAATGACATTCTACCTACATTTATTTCAAATTTTTGAGACGGTTTTTTATGTAGGAACGTAGCACATTTTGACATTAGCGTGCGTAATCCATACCGTGCTCCATACACGCTAGCCCACTCGAAAAATGGACATAAAATTGGTAAAACAAACTAAAGACAACTCCTGTCATGAGTACTTTAAGATGTTCAGGTGTGTTCAGTTCTATTAGAGCATCAGCCTAGCCCAAGTAACTAAATAAATCGAAGTGTTCCAAAATCGCTCGCATACTGCTCACAATAGAGTCATAAATCCAACATCTACAGCTGTATAGCTATTACTGCCCGTACCAAAAGTGGTCATTGCACAAACTCTAAATCTTACTTAACTATACATAACCGCGGCGTGAGAGCGTCCGTCCGTCCATCACGACTGGCACACACGAGCTAGCTTTGCAAGGCATGCCGCGGGATTAATCACTAGTGCCCTGGGAACCCGGGCCTTATCGATTTTACATAATAATTTGTTAAATCCTACTCAACTTACGAACGTGGTTAGACGTCAATTAACTTGAGTGCTTCTTCTCTTCTTAAACTTAAGAGCCATGTGGTCCTTTCCAGGGCCTTTTCTTTGACATTCTTTTTTTTTATGGTGTGGAAGATGCGCCTTATGCATCCGCCCGGTACGGGTTTACCGGGAGTATGTGGGGCTCCCGTAACGGCAGGCATACCCACTAAAAACAACACGGATTCCCTATTCAGTCGTATGTGAGGCGTTACGGGAGCACTCGGTGTCACCGCGACGCCCCACGACCAGCCCCGGGATGGGGTTCCCTCTTCGCGGCACCTGTGCAATGCAGGTTTGGGAAGTTCTTTGACATCCTGACACGACTTCTACTTTCTCTTTTCCCTGGTCCATAAAAGTTCTTCTTGGCCTTACTCTTAAGAAGAACTCGAGTACTAAGCATGGAAATTTACTGATAGTCACATGACACAAATGTAACTTCTTAATGTTACCACCTCCAGTATATACACGTCCCACTGGGCACAGGCTACCTCTCATAATTAGAGAGATTAGCTTATAGTTCCCAAACGGATTGGCAACTTCACACACATTGACTTTCACCTCACGATGTTTTGATTCATCAAAAAGCTTATAATAAATAAAAATCAGATTTTGCGCATAACTGTCCAAAAATTCAGAGGTGCTAGCGTGGGTTCCATCCCATGACCCTCTGTTTGAGAAGTCTTAGGTCAAACCACTAGGCTAACACGGCTCTTAACTATTAGTTACTTCAAGTCTATTAAATTCTATTTAATTGTCTCTTTTTATTGGTTTTAGAATAAATTTTCGACACTACAATAAACTTTGCAAACCTAAATTTCGTGCCGTAGTGAATTAGTACCAGCATAAGCATCTAAACTGTAAAGTTTCTCTGCGAAATAGACGGTATTACAACATACCTCAGTGAACTCTCTTAACTACGCAAACGAAATCATTTTATGGCGATAACAACACATAAAAACATCATCAAAACGTCTAATAACAACGCTACGCGTAAAAGGTAGTTCCACACGAGGCAATCGCGGGCGAACAAGGCGCTATAAACGGGCGGTTTATGAGCGTTTTCGCTTTCGCGCCATTTGCAATAAATCAGGTGCGCTGTTGAGTGGGTGACCGTCCTGCCGCGAAACGTGGTCACCGCGCCGGTGCAGACGGGCGGCTGGATATTGGAAGTCTTATAGGAATGGCAGTCTTGACTGAATGATTTATCTATTAGTGACCCTGGCTATGAAGCTAGAGGTTCTGGGTTCGAATCCCGGTAGGGGCAGACAGTTGTATGATGAATACGAATGTTTGTGCCCGAGTCACGAATGTTGTATGTATTTATGTAGATTACATAAGTATGTTTATCCGTTGCCTGGTACCCATAGCACAAGCTTTGCTTAGTATGGGGCTGGGTCAATTGGTGTAATTTGTCCCAAGATATTTATTTATTTAAATATATGCTCTCAAACTCATGGTCTTAGAATGCTGAAGTTTTTCATAGAGTAAAAGAATTTTCGTGGTCTCATATCTCGTATTAATTGTAGTAAAATATACCCAATGAGCTCTTTGGAGTTTTGGTAAAGATATATAATAAACTAGCTACTGCCCGCGACTTCGTCCGGGTAGAATTAGCAATTGACATGTTTATCGCTATCTCGCGAGAACAATGCAATTTTACGGGATAGAAAGTAGCCTATGTTTTAATCTAGGGTACCAGCTAACTCCGTTCCAAATTTGATTTAAATCTGTGCAGTCGTTTCAGCGTGAAAAAAGAACAAACATACTCACTCATTCACTCCCATCTTTACACTTATATTATTGGTAGGATAAAACTTGACCCATTCTAACCAAGCAGCACGTAGCATGTTATTTTAATGGTTTAAAATATATATTAAACGATCTTTTAAACAAATATTGCATTAGCTCTAAAAACATACGACCACACGAAGAGCACTGATACAAAGACAAATATTTATTTCCGAAAAGACGGATCAAATTTGCAGGTTAACTATTTTTTATATAATTAAACAAACAAACGTTTGAACCGCCGCCGCCCGTCTGCGCTGCCTTAACGGGACAGGTTTCACTCCGGCGCCGGTCCTACAAATGCACCATTTTATTGTCACTCTACTAAACATCTCAATCAGGTCCCTACGAATGGACTATTATAGATATTATGCATTCAAGATGTAGGAAAATAACTTCGTAGATGACTATATTTTAGTTTCTGGGATATGTTGCCATTCATCATTTAGATTCTGACGATAAAAGAGACTTTGGAAATACAGTGGAATTCGTTTCTAATGACATCGAAGCGAAATGACAAACAGGTCCTAAGCGGAAGTCATCCAAAGCATTTTGGGAAAATAAACAACCTCCTGTTTGGTGCTATCAAATTAACCAAGAATTTTACTTGTTGATTTTTTGTTTACTTTTACGGTTTTACCGTTAGAAATTAAATTTCTAAACGAGACTGAATATTACAACAAAGAAAACTTAAAAAAAAACTGGTTTGAGGCCGGCAAAGGCATAGTTAAGAAGCATTACATAACATCGTTTACCCGTATTATTATATACGTGGAAAAACATAGAATGTACCAGTTGCTTCTCTTCTTATGGAGATGGTAAAAGCCCACCGAGGGAATGGGCGAAAACCTTAGGAATCATAATTATAGGCAATGATTATTTTGATTCCTTTCCACGTTCAGAATCATGCTAAATGTGGCCTTTAGGTCTTGTTACCTTAGGCTCTGTCTAAAGACGTGTAAAGACGTGATATATGTATGTATGTATATATAATCGTTGTACATCTGAAGGTAACACCATGACCTGTACCTGAGCAACTCATTATTCAATACAAAGTGTAATAATTTCAAATTTTAATATGACAATGTAACACCTTACAAAGGGACACACAATGGCCGTGAATTAGGGGTCCGTAGGCCAATTTGTGGGCGCACAGGGTTCCGTGGCTCCATAATAGGGTTATCAAAGAGTCGTACGTTTTCATTAGGATGGAGGTACGCATGCGCGACTTATAAGGCAGTTACCGTTCCGTTTCTAACGCGATTTTACTGCGTTTTGTGGTAAATTGAGGGTTCTTTTTATTTTAAACTTGGTTCTACGAGTTTGCATTGTTTGCGTGTTTGTGAAGCATGTTTTTGATTTAGTTACATGGGCGTTCTTTACTGTTCATAATATGAGTAGAGTTTATGTAAGTAATACCTGTTTTTCTACCTTTTAAAGGCGACGGTGTATAATTGTATGTCTGCCTTGTTTTGTTTTGAGGTCGTCCTCTCTTGTCAAAATTCAAAAGTGCCGTAATTTTATCTTCTTTGAGATTACATTACGATATTTGCTAGCAAAAGGCAAAGGCAGAGAAAAAAATTAGTAACTCTATTTAAATATAATAGTTTAAGCGTCAAATCCTTATACACCTGAGTCACAGGAATACATAATTTCCTAATTCAAAACAAAACAAACGAACACAAATCACGTCTTTATCCCTTACGGGGTCGACAGAGCCTAAGGTAACAAGACCTACAGGCCACGTTTAGCAAGACTGTGTGCGTATAGGTGGAAAGTGGAATCAAAATAGTGATGGGTTGCCTATAACATGATTTCTCATTCCCTCGGTGGGTTTTTACCATCAGCGCGGGAAGAGAAGCAACTGGTACATTCTATGTTTTTTCTTTGCTCCCAGACCAGCATGGAAGTTTCCTAGATCAGGGTATTTAAATACATTATTTTGTAAAATAATTAAATATTATTATTATTAAATATTATAATATTAATATTATACGTAAAGATAGCATCGTATATATACAGACAACTAGTGTTGTTAAATTGTTATACATAAATATATGATTTAACCGACGCTAATAATCATGCTAAGGATGACTCTATCTACCCCGTAAGGGATAAAGACGTGATTTATGTATGTATCTATAGAAACGACGTATAATTTCAACAGTCCAGAATCCAAACAAGACTATCTTCGTTTTTATCCACCCGCTTATCAAATGGGATATTAATTGTGACGGAACGGACGGGGATTAGGTACCAGATTACTGCAGTTGTCGCTTCGGAGGGCACCGTAATTGAATCACATAGGAAATTGACCCTCCAAATTTAATACAGCACTTGGCTGGTGTTTTTCACGTGTGCACCAAAGTCGAGGGTTTTGATAATTTTTTTAATAAAAATAAGTATTGAATTGTTGACACAATTGGACTGCAGTTTTGCTGTAATCACGATGCATGCAACTGCGTTGAAATGACGAGAGCTCGTGAAAAATGTATGTATGTATAACTCTTTATTTGTATATAAAACACAAGGAAAGATGAATACAGGATAACACAAATATACAAAGGCGAACTTATCCCTAAAAGGGATCTCTTGCAGTTAACCTTTGATCGAATAATAGGGCATAAGTATTAAGCAAGAAAAGACACACAGAAAAAGTAAAAGAACCGATCGAAATCTAAAATAATCCTAAATGGCTTAATTTTAAATAATGTAAGATATAAACTACACATCTATACTAATATTATAAAGAGGAAAAATTTGATTGTTTGTTTGTTTGCATTGAATAGGCTCCGAAACTACTGGACAGCTTTCAAAAATTATTTTGCCGTTAGAAAGCTACATTATCACTGAGTGACATAGGCTACTCTTTACCGCAGGAAAATACCTTTTCCTGCGGGAAAATTAAATTACCGCGAGCGAAGCTGCGGACGGAAGGCTCGTAATAGATAAATACGATAAACTACTACACACACAAATTACAAAACACATCACATTCATTTAAGAGGATCCATCGAGCCAATACGCCTTCAAGCGACTGCGCAGGGTAGCAACAGTCTGCGATTGCCTGATATAAATATGTATAATTTATTTACTGTGAGCGGGAAATCGCGGGAAAAGTTTTATCTTTCACGATATAAGTAACAGACGTAAAGCAGGCATTAATCAGGAGAAACAATCAATAGGTATAGGCCGTGTGATATAGAGCCGCAAGGGGTCGGGGTCGGGGCTAAACATTACAAATGACCCCCGGCCTAAGCTACTTGCCAGCATTTTATGCACGTTCTAATGCTTTCATTCGGACCGAAGATGCTTTATTTGGTGGTGTTATGCTTAGCCAGTATCTGGGTGGGTGTTTTTACCAAGGATACGTTCTTCCTTGTCGGTATCACTCTTGACAGAGTGGTCGTGGTCATCAATTCAGGTAACTGTGGCTAGCTTCACAACACGCCGCCACTCCTCTCTGATGGCTGAAGCTGATAGTACTCGGCTCTTAGAGCACACTTAAGTATAAAATATTAAAGGATTTATGATGTTCTTTTGGAGAAAATAAGGAAACAACTTTGCTACATAAACACCCTGTTAACGAGACAATTAACAGTCACTAATTAAGAATATCTTCTACAAGCTCTAAACAATCACTTGACTGGCCACTCCACTGGCTCACTTCGAAACTGTTTCAATGTCAATGTCATACTGTTTATGACAAACAGCTGTTTAAATGACAGAATTATTAAATGCGACATCTCATCAGTTAACTTATCAGTAAACAAAAGCACAGGGTGTTTATTTTTCGACCGAATTTTAATCAATTTTTTGTTAGGTAAGCGAAAATAAAAAAAAAACATTTGAAAAGTTTTCTTCATTTATTTTCTAGGTTGTTGTGATCTTTGAAAATATACCGTTATAGATCCAGAGCTTTATATTCGAAAGCACTACTCGTGTATGTGTGTGTGTGTGTGTGTTGTATGTCTGCTCGTGATTATTATGTATGTAATGGCGTCGAAATATCGGGATCGGTAGAAAGTTGGTATCGGCATGGAACAATGACTAATAAACGTCTTCTGCGCTTCCTTGAGATTTCGTTACATTGTGGCTTTGTATGAGCCCAATGTAAGTAAACATCAATCTATGATTTCCTGGCGAGATTGTGAAAAAGATGATGTTATGGAGTTTCAATAAACGGAAGTTTTTACGGATACTATCACTATCACTACATAGTATAAAATAAAGTCGCTTTCTCTGTCCCTATATCCCTATGTATGCTTAAATCTTTAAAACTACGCAACGGATTTTGATGCGGATTTTTCAATAGATAGAGTGATTCAAGAGGAAGGTTTATAATGCATAATATACCGTGCGAAGCCGGGGCGGGTTGCTAGTAAGTGTATAATTGGATTAAGTCGTTGATTGTATTTAGTTTGTTTCGAAGCCAATAGTAATTTTAAGCTGAATTAAGTGTTGGTATTTTTATACCTACAATTAAGTACTTTTAATAAAAATAGAAAACCAGCGTAACCGGTAAATTGATGCTGATTTTTCTTATACGTCCAATGCGTCTTATTAGAATAGAAATATTAAGTAAGTAAGTAAGTAAGTAAATGCTTTATTGTACAAATATAAACAGACACAATTTACAAAAAAATAAAAAATAACATTAATACATGCACAAAGGCGAACTTATCCCTATAAGGGATCTCTACCAGTTAACCTTTGAGTAGATGAGATAAATAAATAATAATAATGAATATTCTTATTGGAACACTATAAAAAATCTATTAACACGATAATTCTAAGATTAATGTAGAAAAAAAATAGTTTATAGAAGCAGCCGTTACAGCTGTAAGAGTACTTACATAATTTATAATGTACGATTGTATAACTATAGGAATGTAAATTGGATTTGGACCTGCAGTCTACGTTTATCGGCAATATGTTTCAACGACATTAAGTTATTTTGACACAAAATTCGTTTAGCGCCATCTGCTGGTGACTAGCGGAACTATTACATTTGCCAAACTTAAACAGTGCTTTTGGGCAATAGCCGTAATTAAAGGTTCCAACTCGACTTTGAATAAGGGCTCCTACTTTAAACCAGTATCTATTTTTATTTAGGTATGTACTTCGCTCTAATAACATTACATTAAAAGAAAATAAAAACACCCACGCATCAATCGAGTAATCCGTACGTAAATATAAAAAGAATTCAATTTTATGTCAATATGCCTTACATCATCATTTTACATATAGGTCGCGTCATGTAAAAAGAACGATGGAAAAAAGTGGAGGACCCCCTTCTGCTCATAGTGTATCCATGGGCAAGCACCCTCTCTCCACTTTCTTCCAGCGTTCTTTTTACATGACTCGAGCTGTACATATATATACATAAATAATGTCTTTATCCCCTACGGGGTAGACAGAGCTTAAGGTGACCGGACCTAAAGACCACGTTTAGCATGATTGTGGGCGTATGGATGGAAAGGGGAATCAAAACAGTATGGGTTGCTAGCCACATCGCCTGTATAACATGATCCCTAAGATTTTCACCCAATCCCTCGATGGGCTTATTTATACCATCTGCGCGGGAAGAGAAGCAACTGGTACATTCTATGTTTTTTCTTTGCTCCCAGACCAGCATCATCATCATTTTGCTGGATCGATTTTTACCAAACATCGCAAGAAAACTGGCTTCGATGCCACAGACATTGACGTCAATCTTATAACACCCCTATTTTTCCATCGGGGTTTAAAAACAGAACTGCACTATGCGAACGTCATAAATATTGGCATAGTTCTCGCGCGGCTAAGTGGATCGCGTATCGCGCAGGCGCGGGCAGCGTCGCACAACAATTGCCGCCAATAGGGTAATTGACGGCCGACGGCACCAATGGTCGCACCATTACCCGTGCACTGGCGGACACTACACACATAAATACGGTCTACAAACTTTAATTGTTCAGCCACTATAAAACGCTGTCATACTGACTGCCAAACTTTACCAACGTGTTTTAAACACTAACAAGCAATCATACTACAACGTTCCATTGTATGCTCAAAAATTAAAGTAAAAGGCTTAATTTAATGAGGGCTATCGCGTGTGAATTTGCCACTAGAGGCGCTAGTGTCGCGTGAGGTCCAATAACATTCACTTTTCACTGGTTTTGGCAGGCTTCGTGAGATAAATTACAATTTCTTTCATTTACCAGTTGAAAAGTGAACTCCTTCGGGAAATTATCGCAAATATTGATTATTTGGCGATTAATGTGAACGCTTTGAAAGCGGATTTATTTTTTCCGAACAAAACGGAACTGCACTACATCGCAGTATAGTCGATATGATGATAGTTATTTATAATTAATAAACTTAATGAGATTCAAGATTTAAAACTTTGGCGCCGATCTTATATTCGCCTTTGACAGCTATACCTCTGGACCTTAGTCAACAGTGGCGCCAACTGGTGAGCAAAGAAACGATAGTCCCCATTGTAACGCTACGCATGAATGCAGCTTTATTTGAATAAATAATATCTTATTTTAAAAAACATAGAATGTACCAGTTGCTTCTCTTCCCGCGCAGATGGTAAAAGCCTATCGAGGGATTGGGTGAAAATCATCAAATCATGCTAAACGTGGCCTTTTGGTCTTGTTACCTTAGTTTCTGTCTACCCCGTAAGGGATAAAGACTTGATTTATGTGCGTATGTATGTATGTAGGTATCTATAATTATTTTTAACGTATTTATAATTAACTGGCTTTGTTTGTTCGTTACGCATTCAAGCGTAAACTATTCAACGGATCGTAACAAAATTTTATATGGAACTAGTTTGGAGAGCCTGGAAAGTACGTAGGATGGTTTTAAACCCGGAAATTGGTACCTTTAATTCGCGTGGGCGCGCGATAAACAAATTATCCGCAGACAAAATCGCGGACAACAGCTAGTGCTACTAATATTATAAATGCGAAAGTTTGTAAGGGTGGATGGATGGATGTGACGATGTGAGTGTGTATGTTTGTTCCTTCATAACGCTGAAACGACTGAACAGAATTGGATAAAGCTTGGAACGGAGATAGCTGAATAAATTTAGCTAGATTAGAAGAATAAATTTAAGGTGTACCAGACTCTTAAGAATAAAGTATTTGTTACCTATATTTCATAGAATTGTGACGCTGTGTACCTGCTAAGACATTGAAATATTATACATAGAAATAGAGATGTTTATTACTGATACGGTAAATAAATAAGCCGTTGACTCGGTTTTACATGAGACCTAAAACATTTTGTAATGGTAGAACCGCATTGCGAGACTTGATATTTAAAAAAAAATGTATTATTGGTCAATAAGTTTTGCTGCTCACTGACTCCTAAAAATAACAATTATTTTTGAGGAGTGTATTCTTTTTTTTAGCGCGTGTCCCGCAGTGCAGTGGCCGGCACGCGTGATCAGGATGTCCCGGCGGAACCGGCGGCAACCTGGATTGGTGTCATCGTCATGTTACAGCTTTGAGGACCAGAATAAGGCCACCGGGGTATTGGCAGAACTGGGTGTTACTGGCCAGTGCGAAAAATGGCAATGCACTATTTAAAAATGGAATTCAATTATGATGAAAGATACATCCACACTATTTTTCCAGCCAGCAACACCTGTAATGTAGGTAATTATAAGAAATAGAAGAAAGAGATAGAAGGTCATCTAAAGAGTGAAACAATCAGAGTAGTGTTTAATAAACTGATCGGTCGCCAAAATGAGATGTAAGTACCAAAAGTACTTCAAACGCGACTAAACCGAAAATCAAAATCATAAGTCCGTTTTTTGTTTAAATTAGTACATATTAAAAGCACCCACAACAATCGTTATTCAAATGAACGTTTTAACTAAAGCCTGTCAGCGATTAACGAATTTATTAGTCACATCAATACCATCTCTATAGTTCGCCGGGCTTTCATATTTCATGCAAATTCGACAACTGACAATGAGCCCATATGCAATTACAAGTCACTAACACCACTAAAACCAGTTCACCAGCAAACCACTGTCAAACACTTATCAAATAATACTTAAGCGCCATTTTAGTTCAACACGTGCGTTTACTAACCGCAAACGTAAGTTGGTAACAAATTACTAATTACTTATTCCAGATTTCTAGAGAAACCCCTACGCGAATCTTTATGCCTTTAGAATTAGCGGTTATTCTCGTCCGTTGTTGCCTTTTGCTAGTTGTAAATCTATGTTGGTAACAATTATTCATATTGTAATGCAGATATAAGACGGACGGACGTGGAACAATGATGGGTGTGGGCCGGATTAACTCATTAAGTTGGCATAACCTGGACTGGTCCCCTTGACCGATATCCGAGCTGTGCAAAGGTTAACAGATTCAGTCTCATGAGATTAGTGTTACATAAAATGAGCAAGACAGTTGAAGTGTTAAATTACAGTGCTTTGGTCATAGTATGTCCAAGAACGCTGTAGTACAGTACACGCCGAGGGTTGTTAAACAAATAATATCTCAGGTCGCAGGAACTTGTCGCACGATCCAAAAGCGAGGCGATAAACATGTGACTTGAGGTTTTCATTATCACCGCTCGAAGTGTGTACACAATTTTACGTCTATGGGTCAGAAAGTGGAAATTTTCGCTCACGTAGCCGACGTTAAATAAGTTTTATCGAGAATTTTGCTAGCGCGTAATAATGTTCCACTGTTGGACAAAGGCTTCTCCCCTAGACTTCCAACAGTTCCAACGCACCCTGTCCGCGTTTATGCCTGGCTAGTAATTCGACAAAAAAAAAATGTAGAAACTTGAGGAGTTGCAGAAGATTGGTAGCAGGTAGCAAGCTGTTCATAGTGGCATACCACTTTGTTGGACAGTGGACGTTTGCCGGCTGACAATGATTATTTTTGTTGTTACACGAGCAAGTCACAATCTTGTAAAACAATAATATTTGTACACCGACTGACGCGTAAATAGGGGTAAATTTTACAGGAATCTTGTATGGAAAGGTATGCGTTAATTTTCATCGTTAGAGTAATTATTATTTAGATACTAACCTTGTCAGTGTGGCCGTTCCGCGAATACTTGTTTAATCTAAATATTTTTGGATCACTTTTCCAGTAAATTGGCGTCTATTATTTTGTACTAGGAGAATATTTATTTTTGATCATTATTCCTTGCCTACTGACAAAGGGTAAGATTATTTTAATCTATTTACATAGACATAAAAATACAAAGTGACTTAAATGAACGCCCAGCCATTTGACCTACTCGTAGAAAGCTGAATTTTTCACATACTGTTTTTATAACGTAAGGAATCAATGTGTACCTAGGGCATTTTTTTTTATATGAATAGGAAGGCAAACGATCAAGTGGGTCACCTGATGGTAAATGATCACCACTGCCCATAGACACCCGCAACCCCGGAGGGATTGCAGATGCGTTGCCAACCTAGAGGACTAAGATGCAATGCCTCTTGTGCCCGTAATTTCCCCGGCTGTCTTACTCTCCACACCGGAACACAGCAGTGCATTGTTTGTTTTTTACCCGGGACAGCCTAACGAAGGAAATCGCTAGGCGAATCCAGCTCGGATGGGCCGCCTTCAGAAAGCTGGAAATGTTTTTTAAGGCAAAGTTCCCACAATGTCTTAAAACCACAGTGTTTAACCAATGTGTTCTGCCTGTCCTCTCCTACGGAGCAGGAACATGTACGCTCACGAAGGCAAACATGCACCAAATTAAAGTTGCACAAAGAGCCATGGAGCGATCTATGTTGGGCATCTCACTTCTTGACCATATCCTCAATTCCAAAATTCGGAAACGGACTAGAGTTGTGGATGTCGGAACTAGGATAACAGCTGAAGTGGCGATGGACGGGGCACTTGGCTAAACGGAACGACGATAGATGGTCGAAGGCGGTCAAAGACTGGGTCGAAGGTCAGTGGGCAGACCATCAGCCCGTTGGTCAGATGACATCTGTCATTCGGCGGGACCGGGCAAAGTGGCGTGAAAATGAAGAGGTCTTTACTTAGCAGTGGGTGGATGTGGGCTGATTAGATGGAAGGAACCAATTAAAAGGTATTTTCAGAAATTTAATTCTGCGCAGACGAAGGCGTGGACAGTTTGCAAACATTTTGAATCACATAAATTTGAATTTGTCTTCAAAATCAAAATAAATATAAAAATAGAGTTGTGGTTGACTAAGAATGTCCAGTTTGAAACCTTTGGAATTACAACGCAGAAATTCTATGCAGAGAGAAGAAAAAAATACTTGATCCCTGTGTGTCTTATAATTTCAATGGTCATAAATTAATCGTTAGTAATTTTTTTATAACACTTGAATTATGAAAATGTCATCAGAATGCCGTAATATAGGGCCGGTTACTTCTATCAATTTAAAAAAAAACTTACTGGTTCAGAAATAAAGAGATTTATGACTAACGAAAATTATGTCAAACTGACGTTCAGAACTTCAATATTATTTTTACTTATTATTACTTCAATATTATTACTTCAATATTACTTTCAATAATATTACTATTATGTTTGGACCCAAAAAAATGCTAAGGGAAATAGGAAATTGTTTGTAGTTTAATAAGTCTTTGATAATCGTACGGACTTTCGTCTGAGACTCCCGCCCACTGCGCATGAGTCACAGAGGTTTGTAATGATCCTTCGCTCGATCTGTTAATTTTGCCTTTAGATTTTTCTGTAGGCGGCTGGTTAATTTAAATTTGAAGAGTACTAATGTTTTAAATTTATAAAGATGAAACTTTGATTAAAATTAAAAACGTTGATCAGTAGTATAAAATTTCGCAAATTTAAAAATTTTAAGAGCGAGCGATTTAAAATCAGATTAAATGTTTTGAAAAAGAAATATATTGAAAATTACTTGCATTGTCATTTAAACATAGAGTTCGAAAAATGGTTCGCAAATTTTGGAACGCACAATTTACAAAAAAACTATGCAACTTCAATAAAAAAAAATATTAATCGATAATTTCTATCACCACTTTACATCTGTCAACGCAATCATCTAACGGTTCCCGTTAGTTTCAATAAAACGTACAAAAAGTGGCCGGAACATCTGCGTCAGGTTTTCAAAGCTGTTTTTATTATGGAAGGTTTTCGCCATAATGAGTAACTCGACTCACGCTATCCCGTGACAGCGGTTTTGTGCATTGGTTTATTATAATCATTCTGTAGGTTGAATTACATGCTTTAGTAGTCAAGTTTTTAAAAATATAGCGAGTAACGGGAGATTGGTTTCTTTCTTACGTTTCAGACTAGCTTCTGTCCGCGACTTCGTCTGCGTAGAATTATATACATAAACCTTCCTCTTGAATTAGTCTATCAGTCCTCAAAATCAGTTGCGTAGTTTTAAAGATCTAAGCATACAAAGGAACAGACAAACAGACAGGAAAGATTTATCGTCTTATCCATGCCATATCATCATCTTCAGCCTGTACGTCCCACTTGCTGGGCACAGGCTACCTCTCACAATGAGAGGGCGTGGGATATTCCCACGCGGGCCCGGTGTGGATTGGGAACTTCACACACACCATTGAATTGATTCGCAGATGTGTGCAGGTTTCCTCCAGGTTACCTTCACCGAAAAGCTCATGGTAAAATTCAAAGGTAATAAATTTCGAAAACTCAGAGGTTCGAGCCGGGACCCTCTGTTGAGAGACCACTAGGCTACCACGGCTTCCATACACACACACACACAAATCACGTCTTCATCCCTTACGGGGTAGACAGAGCCTAAAGTAACATATACCTACAGGCCACATTTAACAAGATTGTGGGCGTATAGGTGAAAAATGAAATCGAAATAGTGATGGCTAGCCTCATCGCCTATAACATGATTCCTATGATTTTCGCCCATTCCCTCGAAGGGCTTCCACCGTCTGCACTGGAAGTGAAGCAGGTACATTCTATGTTTTTTGCCTACTCCCAGACCAGCATGGAAGACTGGCTTTCAACATATTTTCTTCAATAGAGTAGAGAAGCGACTGGTATATTCTATGTTTTTTCTTTGCTCCCAGACCAGCATGGAAAACCCATATACTAAACGAGAAAATACAATTTAGCAGGCTTGATTATTGAAATTGTCACGTTGGCTACATCGGCGCACCGTGTCCATCTTATCAGCGTTATCAGGTATTGGTACATGCGCGTGCGCTCATTGAGCAAGCCCATGCGGGCTGGCATTAGCATGCGGAATGCATGACAAACGCATGACAGCCAATGGGCTTGCAAATGTAAGGCCGGAAAACAATCCTTCGACGCTTTGCGGAAATTTGCGGCGCTGTTTGTGTTGTTTTTTGTGCGCCCTTTGTAACGCGTTTTTTTAGCCAGTCTATAATGTATGTAGTGGAATTTTCTGTTTTTAAAGGTAACGAGAAATCACTACATAGTATAAAACGAAGTCGCTTTCCGCTGTCTGTCCGTCCCTAAGTATGCTTATATCTTCAAAACTACGCCACGGATTTAGATGCGGTTTTTTTAAATAGAGTGATTCAAGAGGAAGGTTTATTCGTATAATTCAACGCAGACGAAGTCGCCGGCAGAAGCTAGTTATTAAAATAGAAAAAAAAATGACAAACGATAGGTAACAATAATAAAAACGAGAATTACAGTTAAGTTAATTCCTAAATTAAATGTCAAAAAGAGTTAAAAATTACACAAGAATATCCTCGCTGTATCTAAAAATCCCCCGTCGTACATAAAAATCCCCCCTGGCCCCTGTCCTTTTAAAAGTTAGAAATTTATACTTTAATTGATTTTTTTATTCAAATTCAAACTTCTTGTTTTGTCTATCTATAATGAAGTTACAGAGGGTCAAAAGTAGCAGACATAAGTCGCTAAGAGAAATTAATTTTTCTAAAAACTAATTAATGTATAATATATGGATATTAAATTTCTCTACTAACTTTAAAAAAACACCGTGGTCGTGGGTCGGGGTTGAGGGTCATGGGTTCGAATCCCGGGTTCACACCTCTGAGTACTAAACTTAAACTTTGAAAGGAAAACATAGTGAGGAAACCTGCACGCTGTGTGAAGTTCCCAATCCGCTGGGTCCGCGTGGGAACTATAGCCCAAGCTCTCTCACTTTAAGAGGAGGCCTGTGCCCAGAAGCGGGACGTATGCTGGAGATGATGATGATGATGACTGACTTTTATAGCTTATAGCAGACAAATGCTTATTTAGTACCTACCAGATGTTTCGAACCCCTGCTTAATCTCATGGTCATGATTTTTACTTATTATAACAGCTCAAATAATAACAAACCTATGCAAAGGAGCCATCAATATTGAGCACAATGTATCCAGAATCAGTGATCGTGAGAAAGTATGTCCAGAACCAATTTGTATTAAAGAAACATGCATATTACTTACTGTCCGCTAAAAAAAATCATACACGACCGTGGGGTAGCTTTTTTGTGCGCACCCCTCAAAAAATCGCAAGAGACTTTTTTTCGTTTATTCAAATTGCATAACTGTACCCTCCAGTTTTTTACCAAACAATGGTTCCTTTTCTTTACTCGAGTAATTTATTTTTATTTTTTTAACGGTCTCGGACGAATGGCCGGGGGTCATAAGGTGAGGATTACTTTGGTTCACATGATTTTTTAAATGTTTCTTTATCAATTTTTGGCACATCTGCTGCTGGGTGTCTTCAAATCGCCGGGAGAATGATGAGATTTTTAGGCGCGTGGGAACTCTAGGATAGAAAAATCTCAAAGAACCCGAAAATATGGATACGAAGATACGAGCTGTATGTACGTATAATAAAAAGTGAAGAGAAATATAAAGAAAACTATTATTACACTATGAATTTTTGTTAATTAACAGCTAAAATGTGAAATTGATTATCTTATAATACTAAAATGATCGTTGGTTACTTTCATTTTCATTAGCTTCACATTTTTGCTAATACATAATTGCTTTGATAATTTAATTGTGCCCTAGACTCTTCAAAAACTCTCGGGTCTTTCAGACGGCACAATGAATAGCTATCTAATAATTTATGGTATTTGGTATTTTACTACGTGTATTATTATATTTAACCTTGTAGTTAGGGAGGATGATATTCGTAAATGGACAAAGATTGGGGGAGATGAAGATCGAGCTTAGTGGCGTGTCAAAGAACCAGTCTATATTTAATTTAGCAGTGGACTAACACGGGCTGATGATGATGATGACGGCGAGGTAGATACTATATACAATCTGTACACAGCATTATTATATAGACCTTTTATTCCGAATTCCCTACAATTTCAGTACCTACATGTCGTCACTTTTGTGTTTCATAAAATATCGCGTAACTCGGCGTGCCTCTTGGCATAGGCCTGACTTGAGCTTGGGTTATAGTTCCCACGCGGGCCCATACCGATTGGCAACTTCACACACACCATTGAATTACTTCGCAGATGTGTTCAGGTTTCCTCACGATGTATTCCTTCACCGAAAAGCTTACGGCAAATATTTCAAATCAAATTTCGCTCATAAATTTCGAAAAAGTCAGAGATGCGAGCCCGGGATACGAACCTATGAGCCTCTGTTTGTGAGGCCACAGGTCAAACCACTAGGCTACCACGGCTTATTGTACACAGCAAAGGGCTTTTTAAATATCGTGATAACGTTTTACAAAGGCGTACTCGACACCGCCTTTGACGTAAGCGCCACCCAGCTAAAACAAAAACGCATCGTCCCGTGACGTCACACCGATAACTCATTTTCGCCCACTAACTCTCTCAACTTTCTATCTACTCGAACCGTGTAGTTACATTATCAAACCTACGGTATATGTCATAAAGTTGATTTAGGAAATATCACGATTGAGGAATATACGAGGTTGTGATAGTAATTGGTTGTTTTACGCCCGCATGGCAGCGGTCGATAATAAGGACACGTGTGCTTCCATTGTTTCGCTCGGGATTTAGTTTCAGTGGGTTAGGAAAATGTTTTTTAGACTCTTTAGGTCTGCGTGTTTTGAACTTGGATTATGCGCGAATAAGTAAACATTTACCTAAAAAGGTTAAGGAATATGAGACTGTGGGGACCCGAAGCAAAATTTTTTTTAAAACATTTTTTTTTTAATCTAAATCGACAGGTGACCATAGTGCTGGCTCTTTCCTCGGGAAAAGCATAGACATTGCTATCCAACGAGGAAACGTAGCCAGCATTATGGGCACCTTGCCCCATGGCAACGATTTGTAAATATAGGTACTTAGGATTAGATTAAGGTAGTTTAAGGTTTTTTCATATCAACTTTTAGATCTTGTAAATATGTTTGTTTAAATAAAGTATCGGAATATACTTAATAGCTGAATTTGACGCCTTATTTAAATTTGTACAACTTGGCACTACCTAAGTTGGTATTGCCTTTAAGAGTAATTTAAATACAGGTTTACTAGCTGTTACCCGCAACTTCGTCTGCATAGAATTCGTTAATCGCTATCCCGCAGGAATTACGCAATTTTTCGGGATAAAAAGTAGCCATGTGTTATTCCAGACTATAATCTATCTATGTTCCAAATTTCATCCAGATCTATCCAGCCGTTCTGGCGTGAAAGAGTAACAAACATTCATCCATCCTTCCATACTTACAAACTTTCGCGTTTCTCCTAGATTTCGTCTAGATTTGTTGAATCAGGTCAGGTCAGGAGTACCCGAAACCGACGAGCACGTATGAAGAGATTGATGACTGTGGATGAAGCGAAAGAAATATGTCAGGATCGTAGCAAGTGGAATAAAGTAGTCTCTGCCTACCCCTGTGGGAAAGAGGCGTGACGGTATGTATGTATGTATGTATTGTTGAATCAGATTTTACTTTGCCGAGTAGCATAGCAAAGTCTAGGTATGCCTGATAGCGACTCCGCTAGTAAGCGTGGCAGAGGAGTAGCAAGGTACATTTTTCATGCGTTACAGGTCTACGGCTTAGTCAATCAGTCCTGAATTGTTTCTGATATTTTTTTTCTACTAACTACCCTTTTTCACATGCACTTAGACGGAAGTTTGGTGTATGTACTCAGCTGGTACATGTTTTACCAATGACACCATGACGTTTTAACGTCAACAGAATACAGTCCTTTAATTTCTTGCATTTCATCGACAAAAGGTTGACCCATGCGTTACGCAAGCCTTGCGAATTTCCAATAATGGTACCCTTAAAGGATTACGCGAGTTCTTTGTCCCTGATGAACAATTTGAAAGGTACACTTTTTATAGACACCACCTGGCGATTTTTTGGCATCATCATGTCTTATAGATAAGTCAATTGATAAAAACGCTAAAGGGTGCAAACGGACGGGACAGTTCACAATATAGGGGTCGCTTATGATTTGTTGAGTGATACAATACTGTGTGATTTGTGGATTTTTAGATAAGATAGGCTTCTGTAATATAGTGCGTTACTGATTACTATCAAGAAGGATATCATAACATTTTAAAACACTTTAATGGAAATGTCGATACGTGAATTTCGGTATCAGTGTCGTACATACATACACAAATCACGTATTTATACGTTACAGGGTAGACAGAGCCTGAGATAACAAGACCTCAAGACCACGTTTAACATGATTTTGGGCGTAAGGATGGAAAGGGGAATCCAAATAGTGATGGGCTAGGCACATTGCCTCTAACATGATTTCTAAGTTTTTGCCCATTCCCTCGATGGGCTTTTACCATTATGTGCGGTAAGAGAAGCAACTGGTGCATCCTATGTTTTTCCTTTGCTTCCAGACCAGCATGGAAGTAACCTAATCTGCTTAAATATTCGAGAACTATATAACGAGATCCGTACAAGTTCTTTAGTACCCATAATCACGCATGCTATTCAGAAAAGCTTCGTACAAACATAACCGTAGAACTAAATGACCGTGCGAAAAAAATCCTTTGTCAATTTACATATTGAACACCTCTTAGTTCCGATTCAATGGCGTAACGAACGTTAGCCAAACAAGTCACATTACGTGACCCCCTCAGCTATTAAAAAAAACGACACCCCAGATTTTTTAAACCCTTTTATGCATATCCTGTGTCAGGCCCGTACAATATTACAAGTCATATTTAAATAATTTATGTAGCATTCGTTAGCGGGTTTGTTTTTGCATCTGCCTGGGGACGGAGTCAGGGTCACATCTTAATGGCTTTTAACCCCCAACGGCAAAACTGGGGGTGATATTAGTTCGACCTCCGTTTTAAGCTGTATATTGAGTTGCTTGTATCCAAAAATACAGACATAGATGTTGCTTTTGTATGCATGTTTGTTGTATTTTCAGATGTACCTACGCTCTATTGTGGCTTTCACCCGTCGTCCGTCCCTCGCTTAATGCTCCTCTCATATACTTAAAGGTTAACTGGTAGAGATCCCTTATAAGGATAAGTTCGCCTTTGCGCATATATTAATTGTCTGTTTTTGTGATTTGTGTCTGTACAATGAAACATTTACTTAGGTATTTACTTATTTTTACCAGACTTACTACGTTTGTAATGTCAAACAAATGGATTTGTGACCCACCGTAGAACTTACCCACAGTAAATGTCACAATGTTTTTCTTCTAACGTCTTAAAATGGAACGTCATAGTGAAGAAAAAAACATTAATGCACTTCAGATAAGCCGATCAGAAGCGTCTGTAGACCAGTCTATCTATCCGCTAATCTAAGTTGAAGTTAAACGTAAGAGGTACCGTGACTTGAAAAGTAGTTTGACGACGAACTCACTCATTTTTATTCGATCTATCCACTAATAATAACCGCTACAAACATTGGAGCAAGGTAGTGGACCAGCACGTTGGGCCAATATAACGAATCCCAAATGTAGTTGTCCCAAAGGATCCAATCCCTATTTGGCCAATGGTAATGCTATTCGAGGATTTTTCTTCCCACACCATTTATGTTTCTTCACATACCATGTCTCTGGATTAGAAATGATCGCGCGGGATATATCCTCAGACTTTCATTTAATAACGAATAATTCATTTCAATTATAATACGATAAACAATGGCCAGATGGCACAATTGACACATCTTGAAAGTGAAAGGGATGCATTGTATCGATGATTGTCGATTTTCAGCGCAAAGATCGTGTCATTCTCAGAGGTGATGAAATCATAGAGCAGGCGTCACTTAGCATTGATAATGATGATATTAGGTCGTGATATAGCACGTGTTATCGTTCAATTGTTCGTTTGAGAGTTAAATAAAAATGACGTTTTTTGAAAAATCACGTACTATTTTCGGGTGCTGTAACTGTTAGGAAGAGTTTTCTTTTTATTTATCTTTGAAAAAAATAACAAAACAACCTAAGTCATCAAAATTATTGATGTCATAATTCTTTTTTAATTGTAAATTTGACGCTTTTTAGCGTAAATTAAATACTAAAAGTGCTATAAATTCAATTAAATTAAATTAACCGCTTGTCCCTGACACCGGTTTACTAACGATAATGGGTACTTTTTGTCATTGTTTTTTCTCACCCCTTTGTTTTTTTTTGTCTTTGGTAGCCCCCATGTTTTTGTTATTTTTTTGTCTCCATTGGCCGGATTTTCGTCTAGTTTATATTAAATTACCGTTTTTATGACGTAATGAATATGCGGGGTATTTAAATTTATGCAACTGTGCATCGAAAACGAGTGACTATTACGGTGTAGTTTTTTTGGTAGAAAACGGATGCTGTGTTTTTATATGTATGCTTAGTGTAGGTTTTCGGTCACAAAATACGTCTCGAACGCGTTTGTGTTAAAATGTCAAATACTATGGGAACGGTTTGTTGCTGTTTCGATCCGCAAGTGGCGCTGCCAATTTTTCCATAGTAATTTAGACGTTTACGTGAACGCGTTCGAGACGTTTTTATATGCGAACACTTACACTAGAGACTCTGTTTGAGCATATTAAAACAAGTTGCTTGAATATGCTGAAAGGCTACGAAACGGTTCAACTTTTCAAAATAAGATTTTATTTTTCATTCGGGAAATATTACAAATTGAAAAAAAAATGTGTTCAAAGGTCAATTTTAAATTAATGTTTTTTTGTAATAATTCCATACTGTATACGAATATTCTGCTTCAACTGAGCAAAATATCGCAATTTTTTTTCTAGTGTCTAATCATCTCATCCCCACACCACTTCAATCGAAATCTAACAAAGCGCCCAGATGTATCTACCCACAGATCTGCTTTTCAATAGGAATGCGTGAGAAAATTTAAAAAACGCACTCGCACATAAAAAAACGCACTCATAGAATTATTAAAAACAAGATGTCCCTTGCACAATGCTTGCACCTTGGAGATGCGTTTAAAAAATGTGCATATGTTTTTATAAACAGTACGGGACTCTCAGGATGTTGAAAAAAATTAGGGGGTCGATACGAGCACGCCTTACGGCGGTTGTCAAAGAATTAAAAAATAGTGATCAGTTACGAAAAAAGTTTATTTTATTATTTTGTACTTGAAAATTTTTGATGTGGCAAGAAAATTTATAAGTAGGTAATCTATACTAATATTATAAAAAGGAAAAATTCGATTGTTTGTTTGTTTGTTTGCATTGAATAGGCTCCGAAACTACTGGACCAATTTTAAAAATTCTTTTGCCGTTAGAAAACTACATTATCACTGAGTGACAGGCTACTTTTTACCGCGGGAAAATACCTATTCCTACGGGAAAATTAATTTATCGCGGGCGAAGCTGCGGACGGAAGGCTAGTATATAAATATTTTTAAACTACTATTGTAGTTGTAGTGATCTTTAACATGTAAAATTGATGTGTGCGCTTTAGCGGTATATTTTTTTTAAATACGGAGGTTTAGGGTGACCAATTTGATTTCCAGGTTTTTACGAGACCTGTCTTAATTAAATTTACGTCATTTAATAAGGGTTGTCATAGATAAATAGGTAACATTATTTACTACGATAAGGTTCTATGATCAATAAAAAAAAAATATGCTACTTAAGTTTTCTACGGCACCTGCGATAGGGTTTAAACTATTTACACTGTAAATATTTTACACCGTCTGCATGAATACTTACATATTCAACGCAATTTTTGTAACTAAGCAAAATAATTCTAACACAGTTAACCAGGCTACTCATAAAAAGAAATATGATAGACGAAAGATTGAGAACCGCTGTTTTTATACACATATTCTTATAGAGCGTTTTTAATAAATTTCCTTAGGCGATATTTTGTTTTCTGAGCTTTTTGTAGCGAGCCGGAAGTAAACAGCCAGCTTCCGGTTTTGTTGTTTAGTGCGGGCCAGTTACAATACAAGGGCCTATGTTTGGTTCTGGTACTAAATATATAAGCAAAACCCCCGGTAATTATGTACACGTAATTATTAAATTAACAGAAATGTCGAAAAAATATATTTTACATTTTCTATACCTACTTATTTGACATGTGTGTGTAATGCGCGCCTACTGTGAAAGACGGTATGATTGTTTTTTTTTTGTCATAAAAAATGCTGTTTGACTGGGATTTAAAAAAAATATTGGTTAGCTATACATATAAGGAAAACATTTTGCTCGGCGAGCTTCTCGATTAGCTGTTAGCGTTTTTAGAATGATTTAGGCTTAATTATACTTTTTTTTTACTTTATCTTTGTTTTTTTTGACATTGACAATCATCTTTTAATTTCACAGTTTGCACTGTCAAGTCCCGAAAAAGGTTAGGGCAAGTAAAAACCTAATTAGTCCCCCAATATAATAAATTTCAGTCATATATCTGGTTATAAAATTTCTCCCCGTCTTATGACAAGTCACATATTTACACTTACCGGGACTTCCGTCCTATACTTTTTAGAAGCCCAGTTCCCACACTTTTTTACCGTTTTTTTTTCATCTATCAGAATTAACGGTAAAGTATCTCCCCTAAGGATAGTTTAATTTATTTCTTCGGCTGCACAAAAGAGGATGCGGTCGTCTTTTGTTTGTCAATGTCATGCTTTAAAAAACGAAAAGAGCACGGATGTGCCGCTATGGGGTTTTTTAGTATTGCGAAATTAAGCCTGCTTTGATTGAAACGGCAAAGAGTAGGTACGTTTATTACCTCAGCCTTGCAGCTTGGTATTTAAGTATACATTTTTTATCAACTACCGAAGTAGGTACTGTATTTATAAGATAATGACAGTTTTTTTATTTTTCAATAAAATATTTCGTTAAGTCATTACAAAATTATGAACTACAAAGGAAAACAGAAATCAAAATAAGCTCCTACCTATCGTGTTAATAATATTCCTTTTTTTTGCTCAGATAAAAGCAAAAGTTAAAAAACAGTATCACCCGTTAAGAAAAAAAATATGCATCGCTAAGCTGCATAAATCAACAGGGTAATTATTTTTTGCGACAACCGTGTTACGAGACTTTATTTTTGTAAACAATGGAATCAACAAAAAACAATCCGCCGACATCAAACCCCAAAGGGTTCTTCAAATTAAAGCGTCGTTAGAAATTTTCATAAAAAAAAACGCTAACGTGAGAAAATTAAAACCACGTTTTTTTACGCGTAAAAACCAGTCTTGAACAATATGGCGACCGTTGCAACTGATTTGCATGTTCTTTTTTTAAGATTTAAAAATTTGGCGGTTTTTTGCCGCATTTTTTTATTCCAGCCAGGAAGGTCCTGACACCATGTAATTAAGAAAAAAAACGCTGCCGCATGCCTATTCTGTCGGGTCCTTTATTCGTCGGTCAGGTAAAGTGCATAAGTGTTGGATACAACAATGCCTCCGGATTTCCTCTCCCTAATACGAGTGCCGATCGGGAGCTCACGTGCAGATTCTGAATACGAATCTCACGATTTTCCATGGGCGTGATTGATTTCGGAGATAGCCTTGATGTGTTTTTTTTATTGATAATAATACGTGCTTCCGATTTTGGATCCCATGTAATTAATTGAGATACTGTCCGAATAAAGAAATCGATACCCATAATTTGTAGTCAAGAAATATCATTGTCAACTAAAAAAACGTAACAATAAATAGGAATTAAAACTACTCTAGACCGATGTAAGTACCTAGTACCTATACATAAAATAATCCCTGTAATTTATAAAAAGGAATGAAATAACATCTTTCCAGTCTATCCTGTTTGAGTCCGCCTCTTTCAGAATTAGTATCTTGACGAACTTAATTTACTTTAACAGCGGTAGTTATTAAAGATAACAAGCAATTATTTTCTTAGATATCAAAAACCAAAAATCTGAAAAAAATGTGCATTACATGAAGCCTAATTTAATCCAGCAATAAAAAACGGCAAAGCGCAAGAAAGTCAACAAAAGCAGCCGTAAATTACGGCGATTATGCAACGGCACGGCTTACGTCCTCTTCCTGGCTTTTAGGACCATAAATTTCTTGCTGCAAGGTGGTCTGACAAATTTGCGGTTGCTACTAACTACTATTTCGTTGCTACCCTTTGAGAGCCACAGATTAGAAAAAGTTTGAACAAAATGACGCGAGCCCACGCAGCACACACAATCGTTGCTATTGTTTCTTTTTAATCTGTGGTTTTTCTAAACGTGTTGGCTTTTCAAATGCCGGAGCCGCCGGACCGTAGCGGACAAAAAAAAGGACAATCGATTTGTGACAAATAATGTTTGGGTCGGAAACATTAGTTTGGACATCGATCCTTTTTTTGTGGACTCCCGGAGTTTTGTAATTGCTGCATAATTGTTTTGGGACGACACTTATCTTTGTTGTTGTTTTGACTGACAATTAAACGGTAGTGAAGTTATTTATGGAAACGAAGAGTTGTTGAAGTGCTAGGACAATAGATCGCCATGTAACGAGATGACCGTAGTTTTTGCATCTGTTTACACTTTTTTATGTTCAACTGCTTTATCACGCCCAAAGGAAGTAACGACTGGCAATTTTTTTCCAATGATGCTCATGCTGTCTTCTTCTTGTTACATTAGTGTGTTATAGCAAAAGACGACTAATAAACCATCACTTTCTTCTTACACTTCTGGTGTCTTTAGTTTTGCAGGAGTTCACTTTTTTACGTCTATTTTTTTTCTATTTACACTTAAACTTGCTCTTGGCCATTTTACATTTTTTTAAGTAACATTTTAGTTTGTCGAATCATTCCCGCATTGATATCCTCTGAAACTGCTTCCAGCACGGCGGAGTCGAACTCAACTAGTCTCTTTCTAGAAGGAACAGTAAGAAAAGGACGGGTGATCTATCACGCGCACGATACAGCACTCGCGCGCCCTTGTACTAGCCGTGCTGAGACAATCTGTACACTGTGCAGAAAACGATGAGACACGACCAGCAGTTTAACCTAACATTCGTGAACAGCTAACGTTTACAGGTAATTTCGGTAACTTAGATCACACGAACGCTCAGTCGTTTGAATTCATATCGTGTGGCGTACGTAATAAGTGTGTAAGCATGCTCATACTACAAGATTGTAATTATCAGTGAGAAAAGATGAAATAATCAAGTAGAGTGGTAATAAAGGCTATAAAATTATGGCAATACATCTGACTTTTTCGACATATACCATACTAACACATCTTTTTTGCAATTGTTTTTCTATCTTCTACATGGAACAAAGTCATTTAAGTAATTATATAATTTTGACCACATGTTTACTTTTTGGTTTTTATAAAAAATAATCCAGTTTCGTTCACCGTGCCATACAACGAGACAACCACTAAACATTAACTATCCATATCGATCATAAATCATAATAGCTGCTTGATCAACTCTAGTGACCTGTTTGATCTTCGGCTGGCCAATCTGAGAGCAGTACGCCAATTTCAGCTTGGCTTAATAAGAATTATGTGACATTTCCACTCTATTAGGTTGTTTGCTCTATGTCAGTGAGTCATGCGCGGGCGCAGCCTGACCGCAGTCACGGTGCGAGTGGTCATGCTTGGCCGAGGCTATCTTGAATATGTTAGCTTATCATCTACATAGCCATCATCACGAATATAGGATACGGATAAACAGAATGTATAATGGTATTGCATACAAATTGGCGACTATCCACCCGCTCAGTGCTATTTGCTTCCAGCCAGTGACCAGAGACTTTTTATTTTTTTATTTGCAAAAGAGATCTGGGAAATTCTTTCTTACTTATAGTTTGAAGCTTTAGATTACTTTTTTTCACTTAGTGTACGGTTCATTTTAAGCTTTTTGTGTGTTCTCTAAATATGTCTTTGGTTTCAATTGCCTTTTTCAAACCTAGTTCCGTATCATTATGAATATGGAAGAGGTTGTTTAACTTTTTCCCGTAACTGTCAAACCGCGTATAATGTTTAGATATAGGCATTACCACAAACAAATCAATTTAATCTGACATAAAGTGATGACTCCTTACTTTGTGGTTGGAGGAAGGGTTAACAGGTTGCTTTCCATACAAATTTGTATTGTGACCCGTTATTTGCTCGTCATTGTATATTTTTTAACAACAATATAAACTTATGTCGAATACATTCGATTTACTAGAAATGGGCTCAAAATATTTTATTTTATAGATCTTTTCTAACTACTATGGTTTCACCATCGCAGTGATCTTCATAGACAGAGATTTCTCGACAAAATCACTATTGTTTTGTAAAAATAAACCTAGGTCATTATATAAAAATTTCATAAAGATCACTCACTGAGTACGCTGATTTCTGCATCATAGTAAAAGTTACCTCATCCAACCTGACTGCTAGTAAATAGTTGAAACGCTGCGAGAACAAAAAGTAACATACGTTGATGATTGTGCAGGGGTAGCGAGCTAAAGGTAATCAATTTAGCGTCGCAATGAAACGCAACTGGCTCGATATTTCCGCTCCTTCATCAAGGTATAAGCGCGTGCTAAGTTTACCACTAGAAAGATCCTCAGCAAAACGTTTTCTCTCCCCAGCCACAAGTCTTCCGTTATAACAATTGTCTAACAGTTCATTTACTTGGACTTCATTGCACCACAAGCTCTTGACATCAATTACCACAAAGCGAGGCACGATTAGGGTTACCAGTACCATGCCAGGCCTCTATTTCATAAACATGACAGGTGACAAGCGACCATGACAATTCGAATTACATTGCTGTCTTCAAGAGCTCTGTGTAGAACTGAGCTTCCTATTTGTCATATTATGGCTTGGATTAGTCGTCACATGTCAGGATTTTAGATGTTAAAACAGCTTACAGTTCTTCAGCTCCTAGAAAGACATTTGGGTTTGTCTTGCTATCTCTCTCACTCTTATGGGTTTGATACTTAAATCGGTTGAAGGTACCCGAAACCCAAATATCTTTCTAGGACTTCACGGACTGTATGTCCTGTTTAACCTTCAGAACTCCTAACTTAACCAAATTAGTAAAGGTACTTTGAAAATGTTTAAGCTTTATGTGAAGATAACTTTTATACTGTACACTCAGTCAGCTACAGAACACGTTGGCATTCAAAAGGTTAAGTAAGAAGATGGCTGAATAACTGACTAACATATCAAGGCACGCTTCAAGCTATTGGTACGGTCAGCACCATAAATATGTACGTAATTTTCAGCCTTATTTCTAAGTCATAAGTTCCCATTTACACATGTTTATGATGCTGACTGGGGACTTGGAAACGGGGACGGAACTGCGGACAAAAGCTAGTAGTAGTAGATTATTTTGTATTTTTTTTTTGCCAACAAACAGAATTATAGTTATGACACATAAAAGCTACCCATGACTTAAGTGAATTTTTTTTTGGTCTGTTGCCAAACTTACTGGAGATCGTAGAACTCTCAGTAAAATAGATTTTTTAATTTTTTGACCAGGCAACCCTAACCAAGATGGCGTTCTCACGAAGAGAAACCAACCGCACCATGCAGCATGCGAGTTATACGAATTCGGTATTGCACGTCTGGACATGATAGGCGAGAGCTGATGGGTTGACCGCAAGTTCGGCTTTGATAGCCCTTGGAGAAATATTTGAAAGTTCGGTCAAATGTTGGTCTGGATTGGATTTGTTCTGAATGAACGCTTCTATTCGTGAACGTTGCTTTTTAGGCACGAAATATGTAAAGCAATTTTGTTTGTTTTGAGTGTATTTTTAATTGTGTTTGGATCAAAATAACATAGAGCCAAAAAGAAGGACGAGAAATTTCAAAGGTGTTTTTATGCAAAGGTCAGTTTCAAATTCGTATTACAAAGAAACCAAACGAAAAGAACACTGTAGAACATGTTCTCCGTTTGCATAAAAGTTAGTTAGCTCATGCGCCTTTGAGAAAACCGGTCGCTGCTGTCATGAAAAAAAAGTCATTTTTGTTCTTCAATAAATAGCGCCTTAGGTGAAGTTCCCAAGTCCGAAATTCGGAATCGGACTAGAGTTGTGGATGTCGGAACTAGTTAGCTGAAACGGTGATGGGCTGGGCACTTGGCAAGACGAAACGACGACAGATGGTCGAAGGCGGTCACAGAGTGGTGGCCATGACTGGGTCGAAGGTCAGTGGGCAGACCATCAGCCCGTTGGTCAGATGACATCTGTCATTCGGCTGGAAAACTGTGGATGAGACTGGCACGGGACCGGGCAAAGTGGCGTGAAAATGAAGAGGTCTTTAAGCAGTGGGTGGATGTGGGATGATTAGATTAGGTAAAGTAAGTAGAAATGAGAACTAGACCTAAATTTTTCCACTGCCCAAATGAAAACAACACAATAAAAAATATTTTAAACTATGTTATTATTAACTCAAAACTCCGTCGCGACATTTATGATTCAAAAGTGATACTCATTTCCTTAAGCCGGGCTTACGCTGGTTGATGCAATAATCGTTCTGTCAATAAATCACTCGGTTACCTGTAATAACAAGAGCCTCGTGTTGCCATTAAGATTACTTTGGTTTTTCACCTAATAAGCATGTTTTTAAATAGATATGATTTTAAATAGATATCATAGATATGACTTTATATCTACCTACATTTGCCGACATCTAGTAAGCAAGTTATGCGTCCAATGATGCGAGCATTAAGTAACTGCGTGAAAAATCATTCTCATGTTAAAAAAAGGTTAGGTAGGAATAACTAAGTAATTCGTCAACATGACGAGTATGAAAAATGCTAAATGAAAAAAAGTATTAGGAACACTTGAAATGTTAAATAATGATGATTGTTGACTTTACAATTATGATATAAATGACGCAATAGAGCGAAACCGCATATTTATTTGTATATCTGAATCTGTTCCAGCCAAACATTTGGTTAATTTTGGTACGAGTAACGTAGGCAAGCATAACGTAATGTTTTATGTACTACAAGAATAAGACATTCCTGACTTTTGTGTGTGGTCCAAAGGTGATGGCGCGAGCTAATATTTGATTTAGTATTAAATAAGACTGGAAACTACCAGCGGGAAGGATGCACGGGCCGAGCAAAGCGGTATCATTAAATATTTAATTAGAGAACATCTTTGGTATTTGAATGAAATATTTCGTGGTTTTGAATAGGTAGTAATTGTGGTACGCATAAACCTGGCTAATTGTGACACTTAATGTTGCTCTCAGAAAGTACGTCAATTAATGACTATTTTTATCGACAATTAGTCGCTTAGCAGCGTGAATACGGATCGAATTTATTTCGTTAACTTTTAGAAAACAACAGACTTTTGCTCAGATATATACATGAAATTAGATTATCATTCTTTAAAAATTTCATAAATGAGAAAGAAACGAATATTAAAATTTAATTTAACACATCGTCAAATCCATGACAGAGTTTTGAAGACAAATGTGTCATATTTAGTATTATTATACACTGTTGGAAACATACAGATCTCTATCACTTAGGTTTTCAAACTTACAAATCTATACTTAACGTGGTTGCACTATAGTAAACTAACGAAGCACATATAAGCTAATATTAGTGGTCGATTAGTTATTTTGCGAGTCAGATATATTTGTGAGTTCATAACGTCAAGGAATATCTCGAATGCGGGTTAAAATACATAAAAATCAAAATGTATAATGGGTCTAAACATATATAATGCTGTGGAAACTATTAGCCAGATGTTTTTTTTTGATCCCGTTATCATAACCATTGGTTTAGGTTACGTTAGGTCTATATTATAACAATCCTGTTGTTGCCATTTTCTGAGAAAATTCCAGTTTAAGTAAGCATATTTTGAATGAGCTATTTGTACTTTAATACGTACTCAATCTCTCATAGTACTTAGCTACAATCCCAAAGTTCCGCTTCAACCTCAATACCCATTCCTCCCGCTTACAATCCGCTGTCAAACCGCCCCAAGCCCTCTCCCTTACAGCCGACGTAGATAAATTTACAGCCAGGCTTTTCTCGGAGTACCAGTCGTCGCGGTCACCGTATCCTTAAACAAATACGCACTGATAACACTGATTACATAGTCCGATGATATCACTGACAACAGAGATTGTTTTCTCCATCTGTCATTTGTTTTAGAGTTCGTGTCATTCCTCTGAAGGTTTGTTGCTATTGTAGCAACAATTTTCCATAGGTAATACTTCTTTGAAAATAGTGTAGCTTCTTTGAAAATAGTAGTTACCTTGCTACTTCGCTACTCACTTGTAAGACAGCCAAGCCCGTGCAAAATGTATATGAGATACTTTGAGAACGGAACTGTAGAGGATAGTTAAGTTTGAGGGATTTATGTATGTTTTATGTGGCAGCACAAAAAACATATACCTATATTTTGTACAGGCTTGGGCTATGTTACACGTGAGTAGTGGAGTAGCAATATAAATGTTTTTTGTTCATTGAAATGGACCAAAGTAACGCCTGATTCAATAAAATGGCCGCCTACTCAAAGCCTGCATGCAGGGTTCTGCCTGCGGTGTCACTGCAAGTTTTGTTGTGTTCCAGGGTCAATTTCTTGCACTGCCTGAGTACACACCACGGTTGATATCGGAGCAGCAAGCGGTATGCAGGGCTTTGAGTAGACCCCTTAACAAATCATGGAGTCGAGTTATAAAATAGAAAATACGTATGTTTTGTTATCGCCTTATTTTGGTAGAGGTCCCTGTAATGGATAAGTTCGCCTTGGTGCAAATATCTATTTTTTTAATGAATTGTGTATGTTACTTTATATTTGTATAATAAAGCATTACTTACTTTAATACTTACCTTTGCTTTAATGTTGTCTGTATTTATAAACAGTCCTTACTTGATAATGAGAAGTCTGCTTGGAGCTTTTAGAAATTTTTAAATGTTTATTAAACCTTTTAATCGAAATGTAAAGAAGTTAATCTCTCGAAAACAATCGCTTTCATAGACTTACTAAACCTTCTTTTTTACTTTACTGAGATTTGTTGAAATGTACTGCATTTTCTTATGAAAACTATAATCTTATTGTTCAACACCTCCATGGAAACCAAGCCAGATGCCATAGAGATTGCTATTGTTATAATGGATACAACAATGTTTTGAACGTATGTGTAATTAATTTAATTACCGGGATCTGATCCATTATGCCAAACAAACATTTGACAAAATACACGTTTTACCAACGTTTGACAACAGTTTATTATCAGCGAACCCGTTAACGCTTTAATTATAAAGGGTGTCACAAAACCCTTTAACGTCCTTTTAGTTACGCTACCGAACATTGTGTGTCGCTTACGAGTATGTTGCGAAAGATTGATGGCTGATTGGTTGATTTTGAACTAATTCATTTAGGCTGATTGGCTGATTTACGAAACTTCCGTATGCCGAAGTAGTCACCAACAATAGTTTGACGTGTAGTATATGAGTAAACACTACTAGAATACTGTGAGTAGCTTAAGCCTGTGGCACACTGAGCAAAGCTATTAAATTATTTTTTATAATTCTTTTTTTTTAGTTGTAATTAGGGTCTCATACTTTGCAGGGGTGTTCAAACCAATATAGCGAACAAGTTCGTGAATTATCGTTAAAGGGTTTTCTGACACCCTGTATAAATTTAATCGCTTAGCTTAACGCTAGAATAAGTTACGTTAGTATTCTATTTATTCCAAAAGTTAATGAGTTGACAGATAATAACATATTGTGATATGTATAGTTTGTCAAACGATGCGTTTGTCAAATATTTGTTGGTTACACCTTCACCGTTTACGCACATAATAACGCGTACTAGCAAGTATATTTAATTGCTGATTTACTCGTTTCTTTTGAATTGGCACAAACTTTATAGGTACACAAATCCTCTTCCATGCTGGTCTGGCCGCAAAGAAAAACATAGAATGTACCAGTTGCTTCTCTACCCGCGCAGATGGTAAAAGACCATTGAGGGAATGGACGAAAATAATAGGAATCATGTTATAGGCAATGAGGCTAGCAACCCATCACTATTTTGATTCCATTTTCCACCTACACGCCCACAATCTTGCTAAATGTGGCCTGTAGGTACCTGTTGCCTTGGGCTCTGTCTACCCCGTAAGGGATAAAGACGTGATTTGTGTGTATGTATGTAATACACAAATGAACTAGCAAATTAGCTAGTTGCAATGGCAATGGGCAGGCCATATAGCACGAAGAACTGTCGTTGGGGCCGAAAGGTTGTCGAGTGGAGACCGCGGATCCGCAAGCGCAGCGTAGGACCTCCACCAACGAGATGGATGGATGACCCGGGTAAAGTCGCGGGTTCAGGGTGGACCGCTTCCAACCGAAGCAACAGGAGAAGCCTATGTTTAACAGTGGACGTCCTATACCTCATATGATGATGATGATGAAACTTTATTCTGAACCCACCAAGCGCAGACTTTAGCCGTCTTCAACCGCCACTTATTTGACCACATGGATGACCCAACGTGGAGATTACCGCGGTTATTAAGGCTTGCTCAAGTGTAATCTCGCCTTGATTGCCTGTCTCCATGGTTTAGGTTTTAATTTCAATTTAGCTGTGTCCGGACACGAACGCCAGTATAAGCTCGTTTCACATTGTCCGGTTATTCTGCGTTTTTACGGCATTTTTTCATCATTGTTCTGTATACTGTTGTAGGGACATTCGTCTAGTTTGTTAAAAGTTGTTGCGACTTGTCCTTCCGTTGTGGTAGTAATAATTGTGAGAGAATAATGACGTTTAATCCAAGGCCAAAACGTCAGAATTTATAACAATAAAAGAAAGTATCTCTCAAAAATCAAAATTTTCGTTCTTTTTTAATAATTTGTATTTTCTTAGTAACTGTATTAAGTTTGAAACTAAGAGGGAAGCGGATATTTTGCAAATAGGCCAAGCCCTCTTTTTATGAAACTACCAGCTTTTCGGTAAGACCATCATTGCCAAGAAGAATGCGCCGCATAAAACTTGGCAGAGAGTAGTTTTTTCATATCAAATACATTATACTATACCTAATTAAATTGTACCACTGTGATTGCCTATAATAAGTCACGTTTCGAAGTTTTGGTTGTATTGCAACATTCGTTTGTTGTTTGCAGCACTCAAATAAGTGTAGTTACCTAAGTTTTACATTTGTAATTTCTTAATAAAAAATCAGTTTCTTTTCAAGCAGTTAGCGAGACTCTGTGGAATAGACCTTACTGCGTAGCGCCAGTGCAAGGATGGACGCAATTAGTCTGCGGTTGCTTGCAACACTTGAATTAACATCACAAGGGATGCCGAAACTCTGGCACGAGCGCATTGTGAGAGCTATTCACAAAGTCCTTTATATTTTCTTCTAAGTCAACAGCTTTATTTAGAGCTGCATTATTTGGTATTGATTCTTCATCTTCTATTAGCTTTGTTACATTTCTTACTATGTTACCATCTAGGTCAGTTTTCGCTATCATTCAGTACCTACTTTTTAGGACGGGACCCTATTACTGCTGCCCGTCTGCCTGCCTGTCTGTCCTGTAGGTCTTGCCACCTTAGGCCCTGTCTACCCCGTAAGGGATAAAGCCGTGATTTGTGTGTGTGTATGTATGTATGTAACTATTTTGTAAGTCACTGTATCTTCGAATCTTATTCATATTAGTGGGTTTTTTAGAAGGTAGCGTTACAAACTTATAATACGCCAGGAAACCACTTACAGTTACACTATCGATCGCTTCCATCGTCATTTAGACTACACTACTTTACTTTACTCAGGATATATGTATGTTTTCGCATTAGCCATGCATTTAGCACATGGCGAGCGAGTGTAGCGTGACAAGCTTCAAATACAGTAGGTATTTATTAACCTGCTTCTCGTGTGCTGATTACTTATTTGAAAGAAGGGCAGAAAAACATGCATTCTGTCTATACAAAGTTATCGCCACTGTTGACTGAGGGCCGAAACAAAGTTTTAAATCTTGGATCTCATTAAGTTTATTAATTATAAATAACTATCATCATGTCGAGTAGCTATGCCGCAATGTAGTGCAGTTCCGTTTTGTTCGGAAAAAAATCGCATTCAAAGCGTTCACATTCATCGCCAAATATCCATATTTGCGATAATTTAACGAAAGAGATCTCAACAGATAAATGAAAGAAATTATAATTTATGTCACGAAGCCAGAACTCAGAAAAATTCCAAAAGTAAAGCTATGGCCGATTCGAACCCAGATCCTAATCATTCCGTGATGCGTGCTATATCGCTACACCACACATAGCAGGTAAATATATCAAATCGGATAAGATACAGCAGCAGTGTCTCGGGTGTTATGCCGATGATAAAGTTCAACTATGTGGATATTAAACGTTATCTTTATTAATTTTTCAGTTTTCTTCATTCATGTGTCCTTGGGCGACAATTGTTCAAATCCTGAATGTCTTAAGCATAACGATGTCCCACACAATCCATCCGTGACAGAAAAGATTTGATTAAATTTCCTGAGGGACAGGAAAGCTTCATAACAGATGGAAACTAATCGCCGTCTGTCTGTGCATCATCAATACGCATCGGTGTTCGGCCGAGTGAGCACACATTAGCCGCCTTTGTTGCTTCGGACTTGTCATTAGCAGTGATATGATGAAATAAGCAATATTTTCTTGGGACGAAACACAACAAACGGCAAGAGAATCTTTGCATATCGGATCAAGTTCGTTGCCAAAATTTTGATCCAATTATCTCGCCATTTTGAGCGCCTTAAATTCACTCGAATGCTAACTGTTAACAAGATACAACGCAATGCAATTTCTTCTGTTGTTCAATACCTCATCATCATCATCAGCCTACATTAGTCCACTGCTGGACATAGCCCTCCCCTAATGAGCGCCATAGCGCCCTGTCTTCAGCTTGATGCACCCAGCATCTGCCTGCAGTCTTTCGCAGATCGTCATCCCACCTGGCCGGAGGGCGTCCTACACTACGTTTGCCGAATACCTTTAGAAGTGTAAACTTTAATATGGGACTGGGCTAGCCACGTCTGCTGTATTTACCCATCACGGATAGCACAAGCTGCTGTCCCGTGCGTGACACAGCTCTCGGGCGCACTATAGGTGAAAATTTTAAGTAAATAACCTGTTGTTGTGTGAGTACACACATACATACACATACACACATACACTAATCACGTCTTTATCCCTTACGGGGTAGACAGAGCCTAAGGTATCAGGTACCTACAGGCCACATTTAGCAAGATTGTGGGCGTTTAGGTGGAAAATAGAATCAAAATAGTGATGGGTTGCAAGCCTCATCGCCCGTAACATGATTCCTATGATTTTCGCCTATTCCCTCGCCTTTTACCATCTGCGCGGGTAGAGAAGCAATTGGTACATTCTATGTTTTTTCTTTGCTCCCAGACCAGCATGGAAGGAATCCATTCCAAAGGAATTGTGTGAGTAATGTGTGCGAATAGACAAAAAGTGTGAAAGATGAAGGATGACAGAAAGATAAGTATGAAGCATGAAAGTGCGAGAAGCAAAAAAGAGAGAACTGGTATGAATGAGAACTAGCTAAACAAAGGCCTCGAGGCATGTCGAGGGTACACAGATTCAAAAAAAAAAAAAATTAGACAAATTGACGTTCCAAATTAGAAAAGTGACTCTAGTCCCATATCAGGTCTGTACACTACATACAACAGGTCATTTGGGTACTTAAGTTTTTCACCTATAGTGCTGGTGCTATAATGTTCTAGTTTGTCCATGACAGTTAATAAACAGCGTTCTTAACGAAGAATTGGTTTCAATACTGGTTATTATTACTTTGTATTACGCAAGTATTCCCATAAATTATCAAGTGGGCACGTGTTACTACTTAGTAGATGCCCCAGGATGGCTGCCGGCGCGGCAGGTGGAGATGCCGGGATGACCTAGACGCGTTCTCGAGCGACTGGCCAGGCATAAGCGTGGGCAGGGCGAGTGGCTAGTCTTGGGAGAGACACCGTTACGGGCAAGATAAATAATAACTTAGTTACTACCTTCAGGTCCTACAGAGTTTCATTTCTTTATGAGATACATACGAGGTAGACAGAACCTAAGGTAACAAGACCTAAAGGGCACGTTTAGCATAATTGTGAGCGTATAGGTGGAAAGAGGAATCAAAATAGTGATGGGTTGCTAGCTGCCTCGCCTATAACATGATTCCTAAGATTTTCACCATCCCCGCGATGGGCTTTTACCATCTGCGCGGGAAGAGAAGCGACTGGTACATTCTATGTTTTTCTTTGCTCCCAGACCAGTGTGGAAGTTAAATTTATGAGATGTTGTCAGTAAATGGGATTTGCAGTCTTAACAGGTTACATTTCCTTGGATCCTTAATTACCGATTAGGACTGGTTGATATTAATCATAATTTAAGAAGAAACAAAAGCAGTATTCAGTGCTATTTATGAAGCTTCATTGAAAGAGGTTTATTGCCGATCACGAGGCCTACATTTGCTCCGCTTCAGTGGACAGTCCGACGGCAATAAAACCAAATAACATGTGTGACATAAGACCCATTGTTCATTCAACGAAATAGGTCAATTCTTCAAGATTATGCCATTCGCTTGGCCCAAGCATTCAAACTGTAAGTACCCAACAAAAGAACTAAACGCCAAAAGCTGGCAAAATCCACGAACGCATCATTACACAAAAAAATGCAAAAAATTAACGTAGGTGGTCTCGATTTTACGGCGCGAAATAATGAGAGCACCTATGTGTTCTATTTTATAATAATAATAGAGTATTTTATATTACACATACGAACTAAAACGTCCTAAGTTACATAAAATGCGACTGAGTTAAGTCCTTTTTGATTTCGAGCAGTAAGACCGTATGTCAAAAGGGCGTATGTGTTGGTTAAAGGGAGTGACGTACGTTGTTTTGGTATTGTTTGGTGTTGTAATGGTGGTCGCTTGTTCGCCGGTGGTCGGATTATAATGCAAAGCCGCGGATTAAGCCACATCGACACGTGTTGCCTTTTGGTCTGGAGTGGCTTTAGGTCTGAGTGATTGTACCTAGTCGCATTGAGAACGTCCGCCATTTTTTTTTGCCATAAAATGACAAATTACCTCATAGTTTGCATCTTACTTCAAGAACCTGAATGAATGAAGCAACATGTTGTTTGAAGTTCGAAGTGTGCACAGCTGTTTATAAATTACATGGGTATACTGCAGCCGCGCGCTGGCGATTTTTTCTGTTGCCAAGTGAAAAACCTCTATTATAACAAAACAGTAAAGATTATATTGCTCTGGGGTGTCTCGAAACGTTGATGGAATACACTTCAGTGGTTTACAGTATATTTAATGTTAGTCGCTCTCCTTAGGCAAAGCGAAATCCAAGCGAACGAAGTCTTGTAAGTAGTAACTAATAAAAATCCAAAGATTTATTTTCGACTAGCTTCTGCCCGCGACTTCGTCTGTATAGAATTAACAATTTTTAACACGCTATCCTGCCGGAATTATGCAATTTTCCGGGATAAAAATTAGCCTATATTTTAATCTAGGGCACCAGGTATCTCCTTCCTAAATTGTATCCAAATCCGTCCGGTCGTTTCACCGTGACGAAGGAACAAACATACTCACTCACATCGTCGCAAACTTTCGCATTTATAATATTAGTAGTATTAACATCGGTACCTAGTATAGTATAAGCATCAGTTTCAGAATTGTTATAATGTTATTTTTATTCATTTATTTCGGCAGTTTTTTTATCCGAATTCGCCCGCATCACATATTTTCGGGGTCAGATTATAAAGGAAGGTAAACCGCCCACAAATAATTCGGCTACCGTACAGCGTTAACGTGATTAATATTTTTTATCTACTTTAATTTTCCATTCTTCCGCCACTGAAACCTTTTTGAACTCTTAATGCTTCGCTTTAGGGATGAGAACGGTGCGATCGTCTTTTTTCGTTCGTAATTCGAAGTTTGTTCCAAATTCAAAAGTCCATTCAGAGCGGTAAGCGAAGCGAGAAGAATTCGTCCAAACCTAGCACCCGTGTTTGCTTAGCGGACAGCCGAGATGTAGAACGCTTTAACAATTCTCGGCCACATAATGGCATTAAATTTTGGCTAACTCGGAATAACAGTGTTAAATTTCGTGCAACCATCTCGAAAATGATGAATCTGTCGGCGGTTTTCTTTGAGTTTTTTTGGTATCAACGTGCGCCGCCAAAGATATCCAGTAGCCCTTGATAGCTGTATTAAAATACAAATATTTGTTTTAATACATTTTTGGAAATCTCGCGTATTGATAATAAGCACGTATGATTTCTTATACAAATTATACAGCTGTTACATACCTCGAACAACTGTTTAAAGCTTAAAGGCCAAAAAAAAATTATCTGAATAGTAAAGTGGACATAGGATATTCATATTTTCGATAACAAATTAAAGCTTCATAATTAGTTAGTTGTTTTACTTAATAGAGCAAATATCGATCAACCTTAATTAAAAAATCCTGAAATGTATTACGAGTGTGTACAGTCAAATAACTATCAGTGAAAGAAACATTATCGCCTTAATTTAATAACATCTTTATGCAATACTAGCTGTTGCCCGCGACTTTATCGCTATTCCGCGGGAACTATGCAATTTTCCCGGATAAAAAGTAGCCTGTGATTTAATCTAGGGTGCCAGCTGTCTCCTTCCTATTTCTATTGCTGATGATCTATTTTTCATGTCCGTGTTTTTTTCTTGTTTATCTTAATTATATATAAAATTCTCGTGTCACAATGTTCGTTCCCGTACTCCTACGAAACGGCTTTACCGATTCTTACCAAATTTTATATGCGTATTCAGTAGGTCTGAGAATCGGCTACTATCTATTTTTCATATTGACATTTAGAAGAAAAAAAACGGGAGCGAAGCCGCGGGCAACAGCTAGTTTTCTATAAAATTGTGTATGTTCTCTTATATTCGTGTGTCTTGCAAAAAGGAATAAATGTCTTCTTTTGTTCTTTCTTTCTTTCTAAGTTTGATGCAAGTCCGTCTTGTCGTTTCAGCGTGAAGAAGGAACAAACATAACTCACAAACTTGTTAGTAGCATTTCCTACATGAAAATATTGAATTTTGTTCACATTTTCAAGGTTAGTTCAGGAATATTTTATATTTTACAGCTCACTTTTCGCGTAGGATACGCAAAAATTGTGCACCAAGCTAGTTAGGAACATTCTAGGCCCCGGACCCACTCCCGCGCAGACTGTTATTCAAATGCCTGTCAGGGTCAGCCCGGGTCCCTCGTAATGACGGTCGTGCCCACGATCACATGGCCGTTCGATATATTATGACACATTAGCGCATGCGTCCGCGCAATTTACAATTAGGCACGGGATACACGGGCACCGGGAGGTGGGAGAGTCGATGGGTGAACGATGGATGTGCGTGAGCATCAGGGAATCTAGGAGAGTGCGTACAAAAGTAGAAATGAAAGTGAAGACGCTATTTGCTAGGTAACTAAGTAACTGACATAACTTTAGCTAAAAAACGGATTAAGCCTGCACGGCTAGCGTAAGCGAAGCGCTAGAGTACGCGCAAGAGCTCTGTCGCGCGCGAGACAGATTACCCATCTCTTTCTAGGACGAACAGTAAGAAAAAGATGGGTAATCTACACACACACACACACACACACAGCTCTCATGCGCACTCGTTTTAGCCATGCTGTGTATAAATGAAGTATCGCCTCAACGTGATGCAGACTAATTGCTAGTTCTTTCTCCAGTGGTAGCAAAACGAACAATTTATTTCATACAACTTAAAAAAACAGTCTCTTTAAGCCTTGACTTTTGGCGCCCTTATTTAAAACTGGGCTTAAGTGGTCGACAATGGAGTCGTACTATTTTGAAATTGCTTGCAAGCGACGATCTTTCCCCATCCTATTTTACGAACCGTTCCAATTTTCAGACAAAAAGTAAATCGGTGTCTATGCCTATGATTTCTGTACTATATCGCATGCCCGTGCGCATCTCTACTCCTGCGTGTGGCATGAAGGGGATCATTATGTAATCTTCAGTCCGACAGTTCTGGGAACTGTATACACGAGGCTAGGTTGCGGCAGGAGTTTTGAAACCTGAAATTGAGAAGGCCATTGAACTTTTACTCTAACCTTAAAAGTGATTGAGATAGCAGATGGTTTAAAAACTGTTAACGTGACTAATTGTTGATTGAAAATCCGCTCATGAGCAAGAATAACAGGTCGCTTCCCATAGAAAGTTGTATGAAAAGTGACCCGTTATTTTTGCTCGTCAATGTATAACAATAATTAGAAGATATTTTGTCATAATATGAGATAAGAGCTAACTAATACTCGGACATTTTACCAAATTTTGACGACCGAAAATCTTGGTAGAGATTATGACTACAAAGATTTAGGTCTCGGGTTTGCTTCCCGGTCGGGGTAGATTATATAAGTTTTGCGTGCCTAGGGCTAGGTTATGGTAAAATTAAGAAGAAACTGGCCAAGTGCGAGTCGGACTCTCGCTCCGAGGGTTCCGTACAAATTCGGCAAGTACCTAAATATAAAATCCAGTGTTATCAGAGTCCTGCCTCCTAAGTAAAATGTAGGCAGTGTGTGAGGTCTTTTTATATTGATTAGTCACATAGGTAGAGAGACATAATAACAGAAATACATCATCTGTGAAAATTCCATTTGTCTTAGTATCACGGTTCTTGAGATACAACCTGGTGACAGACAGGCAGACGGATTGAGTCTTAAGTAAAATAACGCATTTTTTAAACGAATATATTTCTATTTTCCTGTCTACTTAACTGAAACGGCTATCACCAAAGACCGGTATATTATCAAGTAAATTAATTACCGGTCCGCATACCGGTAACCGGTAACCGGTATCAGTATCATTAGCTCACATTGGTGTCGCCTTTTCATTTCACTGCCGTTATCTTATCTAAAGAGGACGTGCGGGCTGTATATAGGGTGCTTTATTGTTAGCAACTGACACAGAAGCAAAAAAGTGAACCCTGTATAAAGGTTGCAAGGTAACATTTTGTAAGTTGCAAATGGTTTTTCTACTGTTTTTAGGATACCGCAAAATGAAATAACCTAACCCTTATAGGATCAGTTCGTTATCCTTCTATGCAGGCATCATCTGTCAAAATGATGTCAAAAGTATGTTTTCAGAAAGGGGATGAGGTATTAGTTTGAAATTAAAATGATTGTCAAGGCTTTGATATCTCGATACTAACCTAAAGCGTATTTAATTTAGGTAGGTACTTTCTGTTGCCATAAATTAGAAAGAAGAAAGAAAGGAGACATTTATTCCTTTTTGCAAGACACACAAATATAAGAGAATATACACAATTATATAGAAAAGAAACAAAAAAAAAACACAGACATAAAAAATCGATCATCAGCGTTGTAGCGTATTCTAGATCCCTTCTTACGGATAAGTTCGCCTTTGTACTATTTTCTGTGTAGGTACTTCTGTATTTTTTAATTTTTATGTGCAATAAAGAGTTTACATACATACATACATTCTAATGAAAATAACATTGTGCTTTTTAAAAAGCAAAAAAAATACTAAAATCATAAATTTTAGTTTTTCCGGAATCCTCAGTGTTTTATACCAACTCACACTTGGCTGATTTTAGTTGTCAGAATGGCATTGCATATTGAAACTTAAAATAGTGTGAAAAGGTGGGTATTTGGTTGGCTTTCCGGCCGAGTTTCCACCTGAATGTTTTTACAATGGGATACTTGTTCGGTGATAGGTATGTAAATAGGTAGATGGATGGTCACCGAACAGTTTGTTGACTGTCGAAGATAAGAAGAATGGTAGCGTGTTTTTAAAAGTGTTTTCATGGAAATTGGTGACTAAGAATAGACAACACTCCGACGAAACAGTAGGAAATGGATGAAAAAGAAACTATTTAATTCAATTCAATTCATTTAATCATTCAAGTCATGTTCATTACATAAATACCAAGACGTCATTGTGTTAAACGGCGGTAGGTACATGACACCCTGTCAGGGTATAAAATGTCAACAATGCTTAGTCTAAAGGTCCTAAGGAAGGGATACCTTTAGACTAAGCATTGTTGACATTTTATACCCTGACAGGGTGTCATGTACCCAGGGGCGTGCAGTGGATTTTGACAGAAGGTAGGCATATTGCCAACAAAACCCGTATTGGTACGAAGCGTGTCGGGCACATTTACGTATGCTTACAAGCACTGCTTATATGCCTGTAAGGGATGAACGCGTCTGCCTTCCTAATACCTAATATTGTAAATAGTTATCCTTAATTACACGATTTAGGTAAATACTCATATATCAGTCTCATGTCAATTAACAATATTCATGCATTCCTTACCACATGAAATACTAATAGGCGATTATATTATAGACGATGGGGCTCGCAACCCATCACTACTTCGATTCCCCTTTCCACCTATACGCCCAAAATCATGCTAAACCTGACCTGGTCTTGTTACTTTAGGCTCTGTCTACCCGTAAGGGATGAAGACGTTATTTTTGTATGTATGTATGTATTAAGTATAAGTTGCCACGGAGAGTTTGTGAACTTTTTACACAAACCGCCATATTAAAATAGTTTATGAATTGATTAGTGATAAATAATTTGCTATGATAATTAAAATCACGTCTAACAATTATTAATGTTTCGGCTCTTCAATACAGAGTTGGTACCTGCCCACCTTAACTTTAATTTTTATTTGATATAGATTAAAAATAAAAACTCAAAAAGGATAATGTTATAGCTACTGCTATGGACTTTATCTAAAGTAAATGTACGATGCTGGAAACACCTTCTTAATATTTAATTATTTAGAGGCAAAAATGTAACAGTATCACAAACACAATGGCAGCACAAGGCAGAAGCTACATCCATTGACACATTTCAAAGAGTGAACAGGCCGCAATCCAGCCTACTGGCTAGCTACTGCCAACATAATAAATGAATTCAACTGGATTAAAACACACTGTTTCAAAAGCTAGCCCTAAAAATGTGACAGAAACCACGCGCCGTGCTGCCATGCCACGGTTTGCATGCATTTATACGACTTCCCAAAACAATATCAACATTAATTCGGCACGGTCGGCGGGGAAAATTATATTTATCAAACATAATTTATGTCCACCATTGTACGTCGGAAGCGTGGGCCTGAACGTTTATCGTTATCCAAAAAGTCCAATAAAACAACCCCACGGTCAACGGTGACCATTAGCAGTCAACCGTGATTTTGCCATAAAACTTAATTATTATTCACGATTTTTTTGTATGGATCCATCTATCAATAGTAATCTGCGACGTTCGTATTGAGGGCGATTTTTTTCTGTGGATGATGTGGAGTCGAAGTTTTACTAACTTTTTGCTTTTTTACGTCATCTCGTTTTCTAGTGCTCGCAAATACCATGATTGAATAGTGAAGGAGAGCGTTTTAAAAAAAAAGAGTACATGAACACTTTTTCCAGAATTTAACTATTTTGGGTTTTTCTTACTCAGAATCGTCTACCCTATCGATCCTTATACAAGAAAAAATGTGTCCCAAAATGTCTATTCCAGTTCGTCACTTTTTTAATATAGGTAGGTATGGAACGTGACGAACAGGAAAAAAATTCCATAGTAAAGTCTGGGACACATTTTTTTGTGTGAAAATCGATATGGTAAACGATTCTCAGTAAGAATAAACCAAAATATTTAAATTCTGGACAGTCATAATGTTCATGTGGACTTTTTTTTAACTTGTGTACAGTGTTTCTAGTTTTTAAACGTCTCCTGGCAATCGTCAAACTTCAGAAGGCATACAAATACTTACTACCATACCCATTAATTGTAACACGATCGATACAATAATAATAATTGTACCAAAGACAAAGTGGAACTGAACAAAACACGACAATAGTCGAAACACGAGTTTGACGCTGGACACTTAGATAATAGAAGCACTGTAGATGTTTAGACAGAGTAAGACTTCAAACACGTAATCGGCGTTCAAAAAACTGCTTTATTTTTAGCAAGTCTAAGTTGAGTCATACTTACGATTTTTTTTCAAAAACTTCTTACTTCAATCATTATATCACGTCACTACTTTCTGCCTTAAAAAACAGCAAGTGCGACTCCATTCCCGTCATGTCCTGAGCCCTCGGTAAAAGGTCGCGAGGGGCACACGCCGGTCAGCTCTCGGTACCGCCCGGGACTCGGCACCAACGGCCCCGGCCGCGGCCAACTTGGTACAAGTCACCGAAATAGTTAATTGGGCTCTAGAGCGGCTTTAGAAATAGACACTCAAAAAATGTATCTACGGCACCCAATGAAAGCAAGATTATTAACTCGTGAACAGTCCTTACACAAAATGTTTAGTTTTCCTCATAGATTCAGCAAATTACGCCAATACCTGGTCATTTTTTGGTGACCATATTGGGCACGGACTTTGTGGAGCAAGTTTATCGTGACCCACATGTGTGACGCAAGACTGTGACAGTGTTAATAGAATATAGAAAAAAGAGAGTTCGTCATAAAAGCTTCTCCAAGAGTCATTTAAATGATATAAATAAAATAATAATAGTAATATACATCATGTTTCTTTATTTTATGACACGGGATCACATTTATAATGCGTTTATCTCAATTGTCCTAAACCATTACTCCATGCGGCTGAATCTGCAAAAGCAGTGCGGCAACCTTCAGAATCAATACAGCTTTAATTTCTGCATAAATAACGTCAACACCAACTTCTTTAATTGTATTATAATACCCATAATTCCGACTTGGAGTAAACAAGGACTGTCCATCACACTTAGCCGTCAAAGTTGGAAGTCCTGTGAATCAATTTACGACTTCGGTTTAACTCTTAATGTAATAAGTAATAACTCAATTCGCCCTGACAGTTCTGATTGACCTAAAATTTTGAATTATTTACAGCGGATAAGGTTTTGTGTTGCTTGAGTCTTCAGCTCACTTGATAGGTAATGGAAGCATGACTATATTTGCTAAATCGAGATCGGGATTGACGCGGATCGCAGAAGATCGACATAGCTCAGAAAATTACATGTCTTGAGAAATAGAAGTAGTAAGTAGATGTTACTAGATGACCGTTTGAGCTTGGCAAGGTTCTGGAGTGGCGCCTGTACAGCGGGAGGTGAAATGTTAGTAGACAGAACGTCTGGTAAAGATTGTGGGAAGCCATTGGCTGCGGCTAGCACAAAAGAAAACGATACGCTGATGTGTCTGTTTTTGGATTATATTGGATCAACCGACACTTTGACTTGCCCCTAAAACTATGAATCTTTAGATTATAATAGTTCGTGAGGATACCTATTTAGGATCTGTCTGCTACAATCAAATATAGAATACACGACATTACATCATAGGCTTTGTACGCGTTCATGAAGAGTACACATCATTTTGTTAAGATCATTTCCATGAGAGACGTTAAATCGTTCATACATTGCGCAATCTACGCTTATTGTAATTAAAGTCTTAACAGTCAAGAATTAAATAACGATAGAATGACAAATGTCTTAAGCGACTATCCCATTCAAAGGTATCACGCAAGTCTTAAACTAATTAAATTAAATATTTTTTCTAAATACCAATGAATACATTAACAATACTGATAAGATGATACATTGCATATTTTTTAAATGTTCCTTTAGGGAGTTTCTTATTGTGTAATTATTTAATTCTTTGGTTGGAAATGGAAAAAAGATTACCAACCTAGCTACAAGGGCACTTATTTACGTGGGTAAAAATTAACGGACGCAAAGCCAATCGTTTTAAAAACTACTGAGAAAATGGTCTAGGATACAAAATTAGTAAATTTTAGTAGACTTTTTAGTAAAACTGACAAAGTCATAATAATTAGTATTCCTAGTTTCGGCACTTCAGATACAATAAAGCTGCAACAATTACGAAATCGAGAAGCATTCAATAATATCATCCTATCACTGTCGCTTACGCTCTACTGTTGTTTAGTTGTTGGAATAAACATGAATGCTGCATAAATGCCGTGATACGGTGATAAACAAGAGAATGGTTCAAGATAAATACGTTATCTGTACTGTAATCAGGACGGACACAGGTCCTCGGGTTTATACAGTATTTGAATAAACATAATTAATATTACCTACAGAAATGACGTAAGTATGTTTTTTTATTTTTAAAATCAGGAAACGTATCGAGACTAAGGACAGAACGAGACTTCGAATAAAACGGTACGTGTTTATCTTCGTAGAGATTTTGAGGCAAACAGTAACTGATAAAAAACAATTTTGACAAATACTTTGATGCTGAAGTAAACAAGAATTGACGTGTCATACAAATACTACAAGGTATTATAGTAAAGGGCTCAAATTTGGATCCGCATATCGATCACTTTTCTAACAGCAAATTTTAAATGAAAGGGTTGATGTTTGTGTCAACGAGAAAACAACTCAATTATTAAGCACTCCCTCGGACTGGTCGCTAATAAGCCCGTCAGTCACATCACACACTCATGATTTACATACACTTAATAACTCATCATCATCATCATCATCATTATATCAACCATAGGACGTCCACCTGTGGGAGATAGGTACCTCATTACTTAATACTGTAATACTACTAAATACTTAACTAAAAAGTGCAAATTTCAATTTCGTTTCACATTTTCATATTTGACGGATAACCTCATATTTCACGCAATTCCATCTTACGACCTTTTCCTCCCAGCATCTAATGCCCAAGTAAACTGGCGTCGAATATTTACCTGCTTGATAAGAGTGACAATCGTCGCTTGTCTCATCTCGCGAGATAGCGCTATAAAGGTCCCATTAATATGGTCAAAGGAAACGCCGGTGTTTGCCCACCGTGTTTGATTTATCCCATTTCCTGTCTTTGCGTGTTTAATTAATTTATTAACGTGTTTTTTGCATCTGTTTACAAGCGTTCCTTTTATTGTTATATTTATAACGCTCACTAAAACTCACCTAGTTACATTTATCTGAGTACGTAGTCAAAATCTTAAGCTTAAATATCAAAACTGCGACGAATTTGTCACAGTATGAACTATTTCAATATTGCTTACTACTATTTACCTCCAAAATTTAAAGATTTACAGGTGCAATTTCGAGCAACAGCAAACAATAGAAGACTAAATTTTCCTATTTTATTTCCGTCACTTTTTCTTCTGATTGCAACCAGTCTTCAATAGGCCTCAAGCGCACCAGCTCTCATCCATTGGCTATCCTTTCCAAGCTTCACATACGTTTCACGTATTTTCACGCGAGTTCGTAAGCTTATCAATTCCGTCGCAGACTCTGGAGCCATCCCAAGCGATCCGAACAGCCATTAACTACCGTAACAGTAGGAAAATTACGCGGAAGTGTTGGACATAGCGCACCGTAAGCTTGTCATGTGCCAGAGAGCACCGGGGCATTGGTCTTAGATAATTTGAGGGGCAGCAAAGCGTTAAGATCATTACACATGATGATTGTCATTTGGACGCATGTCAACCGAACATATCGGTCATCTTGAGAGGGAGTAATGTTGCGGAGCAGGGGAGTAAGGTCTTTCAGAAAAGGAACGCTGATCGATACATCAGTAAGTACAAAAGTGGTATAGAAAACTATGCCAAACACTACACGCTCCTATGGTATCAGGAGTCACCAGTGATAGGAGTCATGCCTCATCCTTTTTAGCAAAGCATTTGGGGTGAGGACTTCGTGAAGTTGTGGAGGAGAGTCTTTCGTAATCTTATTGTCTCTCACAAGACGTAGAGGTATTTTGAAATGCATTTCCCATCGTCGATGAAATGATATAGAACACAAATGTTTTTTTCAGTGGGACTATTTGTGACCGGAGTCAGCTGGTGTGATGTGTTCGCAAAAAGGTAGGTGTATAAAGTTTTTAGTTGTACAATATTTCTGAGCTCTTTCCTTATGTTAAATACGCAAATAGTTTTCTATGTTCATGTAACCTTGTTCATTATATTTATTGAACAGGACATTGAAGTCACTATTCTATCTTACACATTTTGAAAACATTTTACTAAATATCAAGCGGATAGCTCAAGTGACATACCTCACATGTGTTGCGTGGGCCCACACGTGTGACGGCCAACGCTCATGCGGTGTTCGTTGTGACGGTTTAAGAAGTTCTAGCACGCTGTCGTCTATCACAGTCAAGCATCCATCCTTTTCACACTTACAGTGACTGGAAAAGGATATTCCATGTTCTATGTTCGGCACAAAACTAAATGGCCAGTAGTTACAGAGTTGTTCTGAAATTGTGTGGCGAGATAGGTATACAGTAGTGCTTTAAGGCTTATTAAAATCTTGCAACCTTATGAGTATCTTGATATTTTGGGTTGACACTTCATTATAAATATTAATGCATGAAATATTAAAGCATGATGACTTCTGTACATTCTCCAATGTAGTTTATCGGATTGAGTTAACGTGAAACGGCGGTCTGTGTGTGTAAATTTGATATCAACAGTCAGACAAGATATTTAGTGGATCAAGCAAACATGATTTAAAAAAAACCGAAGAGAAATTACTAAAATGCTATCATTCGCGTTTTCTCTAAATCAGACCCAAAGCACAGACCATAGGCAAAGTAAATTGGTCTTTTGAAGAACGCATGAAACGGTGGTACGGTACCGCAAATTATTTCGCCTAGTGAAAGGTGCGCTTGCATTCAGCTGTCATTTCAAGCTTGTCTCCCTGTCTGTTTGTTTTGGTTTAAAATTAGTTTAGTAGTGCAAAGAGAAATAATTTCAGTTAGTAGGTGATTAGCGTTCAGATAGGTACAGTCAGTAAACACAGTAGGGTTTGCAAAAGTACATTTTAAACATTTATCAGACTTTTCTCTATTCGATTGTTTTCCGTTTGTATGTTTATCTGTCGATATCTTCAGTGGCTATTAAATTATCTCTAAGTTTAGTTAGCAATTCTTATCATTGAAGACTGTTATTGTTTTCTAACATTTTGTTTCTATTTCATTTATTTTATATCCGTATTGCCAGTCCAACATGAAAATCATACTTTTATCTTCTTCTCTTCAATCTAAATAAACAATCGAGCAAGAAATTCCTTTACTACCCAAAACTTCATTCGGACGTCATAAAACATCAATGATTATTTTCACTTCAAAAGTCATAACACAATCAACCTTTTTTTTTTTTGAGTACAGCCACAAATAATGATAAAAGTACTTGGTCGACTATTCGTTTGCTGCTTTAAGAAGTAAAGTGTACAAAAAAACCTTTTTTTATTCCTGTTTTTTGCTCAGCTTTCTCTTACCTGTCAGGTGGGCTTAATCTAAGCTCGTTATACAAATGCAAAAAACTAAGCGTAGGCGGCACGTGGTAGGTTTTTACCGTTTAAGCAAAAGGGTTGAATTACTGACAGGATGTGAGGGTTCAGGAAATCGGTCAATGGGTCAAAGTTGGGTTCAGTTAGAACCCATATGTTAAGAATAAAACATTCTATAGAACAACCAAAAAAATAAGCATACATTTTTAGGATGGATGACATTCAAGTAGGTACAATCAGCAAAAAATTTAATGCTGAATAGCAAAGGTTGTTTCCACATTTTCATATCAGCCAGGAGACGTCTACTGCTGGACCTAGGTCGTCCCCAAGGGTCTCCCCGACGATTACAATACTTATTTTTTTGTTGCCTCTAGTCTCTAGTCTCAGTCTAGAACATTAACTTAATCAGAGATCATTATATAAATTCACAATGCTTACAATACTATGCGTTGTATTACGTACATATCCAGCGTTAGGCAAGGTATATCTCATATACTCGTACATCACGTGTTTACCCCCAACTACCCTTAACTGGGCGTTCGCAAGGGCGGCCACGGGTCACGACCGGCCGCGCCGTCGCCGCCCCGCGCGGACACCCCCTTCCACCCCTTAGGGGGTGACAGGGAAAAATGGAAATCAGACTGCTACAGAAAACTGGTACTGTGTGGTGTTTTCAGAATCGCTTTCGTACTAGCTTGTGATCTCTTTGTAGCCTGCGCTTCGAAAGAGAGTTTTTTTACAAAGTAGTTTATGACGCGATGTTGTATTTTAGCTTTCTCTAATCTATGATAGATAGATAGATAGACAGATAGATTTATTTGTCATCTTTAAAAAAAACACTACATTTAAATATGTTAAATAAATATAAGTAATTCAGAAAGTATTAAATTGAATTGAAATAAAATTAAACGAAAACAAAACTAAATAAAATATCAATGTAGATAATGATACACAAAAAGATCGTCATGAGCACATAAAGAAGAGAAAATAATATCAAATAAAATAAAAACAAAATACGATTATAATTCCTATTTTAAAACCAATTAAAAATGTCAAATAATAAATGTTTGTAAAATTGTTCATTTGTTTGTAATTCAATCTCGTCAGGCCGCAAGGATTTGGCCCACGAAATTTTGCACAGTGGATCGTAACCGGAAAGCGGTCAGGGAATAATTTTATCCCGCATAATTTGAAAACCATTTTTAAGCGTAGCATTAAAACATAATAATTATCTAATTCGATCGGTTTAATTGATGTAGGGTTGCCATCCGTCCGGGTTTCCCCGGATTTGTCCTAGTTTAGAGGGCATCCGGGGAGCGTCCGGGGAAGGTTTCATTTGTAGACCGGTTTTAAAAAAAAAAAAAAAAAAAATTGGGCCGCCCGCGAGACACGCACTATTTCACCGTTCCCCCACCCCTCCCGTCACGATCTTGTTGACATGTCCGGCTTTCGGACTCTAAAATCCGGGGTTTTCACGCGTCTTGTCCTGTTTTCCAAATTTTAGAGATGGCAACCCTAAATTGATGACGCTGGTCGCGAGTTAACATTTTATTGTCATTAATTACGTAACTAATCTGAAATAAATAAACAATAAACGTATATTTAGTATTTGGACTTTTCGTAACCTGACAGAAATTACACAAATCTTATCTAAATATAAACAAAATGTAATGTAGACAAGGACTAAATACACAGGGAATACTGCTACAAGGGTGGAACTGTGGACCCAAGCCAGTAAGGTACATTTAAACCGACATAGTAGCAATGAGGCTATTCATGGAAGGTCGTGGTGTCAGTAGTGCGTGCCTGATACTGTTTACAGCTCGCGTTCAGTATTTCACAATCGATATGCGTCGAGAGATAGATAAGGTTCCATTTCTATATAGTCTGTATTTAACGATATAGTTTAATAACGAAGGTGTCGTGAATCTTCCATGCAAGAAAAGACTAAAATTTACCAGATGCTTCTCTTGGTAAAACCCCATCGAGGGAATGGACGAAAATCTTAGGAATCATGTTATAGGGGATGCGGTTAGCCCACAGTCTTGCTAAACGTGGCCTTCAGGTCTTGTTACCTAAGGCTATACCCCGTTAGGGATAAAGACGTGATTTGTGTATGTATGTATATGTGTCATGAAGGTGGCGAAATGTTGGCCTCTCGCAAGATAGACTGATGATCTGGTAAAGGTTGCGGGAAATCGTCGGCTGCGGGTAGCACAAAATCGATCGAGTCCTTGAGGAAGGCCAGTGTCCAGCAAAAAATGATGATGATGACGGCCATGATGGTGAATGTATTTATTTCTAAACGACACTGAAAATTAAAGCTATAGCCAGGAATCGAACCCAACCCATCATCAATCCGCGATGCGTGCTATACCGCTATACCACCCATAGCAGGCAAGTAAGCCTTCGAATTCTTCTATCTCTATGTGACCTGGTTAATATGCGAATTTTGTCACCAAGCGTCATCTGTTTGAATGATGTTTCTGTACGACACAATTACAAACTCCCGTGGGATATCTACTGCTCACCAGAGACGAGAGAAGGCGCTGTTTTTCAATATGTACTATCAAATGAATAAAGAATTTTAGTTCTTGATTTAAATTTTGGATGTGTTTATGTGTGAGGACAGTTTCAGAGTGGTGGCCAGACATCGAAGATCAATGGAGCCTTTCTGGTCAGATGACATCTGTAGTTGGTTTGAAAGCTGGGAATGAGACGGTAGCGGACCAAGCAAAGTTCCATGCGAAATGTTATACATCGGCAATACTTCTGGTTGGCAAAAATTACGTCGTGATCTAATTTGATTGACTTTCTAGGCCTTGCTTCTTTGAGTTCTTTGCCGACCGTTGCTTAGACTATCTATTAGGTAGTAAGTGCAAAGAGCATAATTAAGTTAGTAAGACGGCCGCTCAAAAAATTGCGTCAAAATTATTGAGTTTCTAGCCGTTGCTTCTTTGAGTTCCTTGCCTAACGTCGTTGCTTAGACTATCTATTAGGTAGTAAGTGCAAAGAGCATAATTAAGTTAATACGTCCGCTCAAACCAGTTTGGCCATTGGCTATTAGCACATGAGACTTTATTGAAGCTACTTCTTCTGAAAATACACCTGTGAAGTTGAAAGTCATAAGTCATCGGTGCTGCGGCAGTGGCCAGGGCCGGCTCGGGCGGGGCGGCGATGGCCGTGCCACGCCGCGGCCCGTGGTCCCTGCCCACGGTATTACACGCTCGCGTGGCACAGGTGAGACTGTACGGTACTGACACTACCGACAGTACAGCTATGTGTCAAGTTACAAATCAACGGTGCTTCAATAGTCAGGGCCGCCGGGTGGGTACGCGTTAAATGAAAAATCACATGACAAGCTTGAAATGGTTTAAAATACCAGCTGTACCATACACGAGTTTTTACTGCGCCGTAAACTTCATCGATCGAGCTGAAAGCAATAACTGTAATATCTTCTGATCTCTGTGGAAAATTAGAAACAATCATATTATTATGATATCCCAACATTCTGCACACAAACATAATCATGTAAACTCGCGTGATGAAGAGATTGTATGCTGCAGCGACGATACTTGCAATTCACCATCACTTGAGACAGTCATGACACTAGCTAAAAAAAGATTAGGTATTGAAAAACATTCTTCCATTCCGGCCGTAGTTTTTTTTTTTTTTTTTTTTTTTTTTTTATATGAATAGGAAGGCAAACGAGCAATCATCAAATTAGTTTTAATTTTCTGATTTTTCTATGTGTTCTTATTTTCAGTGACGTTTACAAATTAAATTTCTAACGGTAAAACCGTAAAAGTAAACATAAAATCAAGAAACATTCTTGATTCATTTGATAGTACCTATCATTTGAAAAACAGCCGTCATACAAACAGATGACGCTTAGCGACAAAATATCGCATAGTAACAAGGTCACGTGACAACTAGTAACAGATTACCCACCTGCTATGGGTGGTGTAGGGGTATAGCACGCGTCACGGAATGGCGAGGATCCGGGTTCGATTCCCGGCCATAGCTTTACTTTTCAGATTTTTCAGTGTTCTAATTTTCAGTGACGTTTAGAAATATAAAAACATTCTTAACATTGCTTTGACAACACTGAGGTAACTAGGTGTACCAATGAAGAAAATATCCCTGTCTAAAGATCATTCAAAAAAACTCGCACATGTGATGGTCGTACGCGCCGCAGCGACGATACGGCGTGTCGCACGGAACGTCCCGATAAATACGACGGTGAAATGGCCCAGTCAGTCACGAAGGCCGGATGGCCGACATGCGAACTATGAGTAGCAAGGGACACGTTCCTTTACCTTCTTTAGGTGCCTCAGTGTTCTCTCTTTGAAAAAAAGCTAGATACCAACAAAGAATGAGTGTGAGAATGATTAAGAATGAAGCCTGCTTGTGGGTTCGTTAAAAGTACGAAATTTTGTATAAGAAAGAAAAAAAAACCTGTTACGAAGTATTTAGGCACAGACTTTTGAACTGTAACTCTTTAAATTAATCTACTCTTCCAATATTGCTTTACCTTCCGATGGTTTATACCATAGAAAATTCAATTCTTATGACTGTTACTTAAACTGTCTTCTGTCCTCACGAAATTTCAGCAAAAAGGTAGGTCTATATAAAATTACGACTGTAAACGCTATTTTAATTACATAATTATTAAAACTCCAATGATTTTAACAAAGTTTACAGAAACGCTGTTGCGCGGTGTAACGTTACATAATTCGATATGCCTCGAATAAAATTTCATTTTCACATTTCTTTGAACTGCATTCGGCTGCATTCCAACACTCAACCCCGCTGCATTCAATGCTGGCCATTGTGAAAAAGTATTTAATAAAATAAACAGAGAGATCCGCGTCGCGATAATTCATTCATTCATTCGATTTTTTTAATTCACAACGACTTCGATTGGCTCTCCAGTCGGCGCGCTTTTGAAAATCGAACCACAAATTCCGCCGACGATTCAGACAGATTGCATAGACTGTTGAAAGGAGGTATGACGCATTACAACCTTTGTGCAGAAAAAAAAGTAAATATCAGCAGGTGAATGTAATTGCTTGTGGTAATCAAAATTTTTTGAAAAAACAACCATAATTGCAGTACGGTAGATTAAAAAGTTTTGTGTACAAAACCGTTAAGGAACAATCCGTTAGTCGGTTCAATCAGAAATTTCATCAGGCCTTTTGAATTCTCTAATACGCTAATTCAACATATTGTGGGGGTCTACTTTAGGGTTGAAAAAACCGGGGCCAGCACAAAGGCAAGAAAGGGTCAGGCGTCTGCTTTTTGTATAAAAACCGTAACCAGATGGCCCTGCTTTAAAAAAACGGGTGCGTGCCCAAAATTTTGTGCAAGTAACGTTGGCAGAATAATGTTGGAGGCTTTGTAATTGATTTAAAAAAAACTATTCAGATAGATTTGTCTAAGACAGGCCTCGTAGTTTCAGTCATTAGGGGAGGCCTATGTCCAGCAGTGGACTAATATAGGCTGATGATGATGATGATGATGATGATGATAATACAACATAACCACATAGCTTAATCGTATCGCGGTTGTAAATGAATTTAAATTCGCCAACACTTTTCCTTCGTAGAACACGAACAAAAAATATTGTTGTGTAACTTCTTTGCCGACGCTCACGGAACATCACAGCGATTTGTCCCTACACGTCTATAAATTTCACTTTAATTAATGGACCAAAATACAATATTCCGAACAGGACGGCAACAGGTGGGCAGCGTTTTGCCGCATCACGGTTATTTATGGACACAGTGTCCGTCAAACATTTGGTGTGTTTCGTAGACCTTCCTAATGCTTCAAGGACCTACACTTACACTCAACTTGCTATAACATGGGGGCCTTTAAAAGGCGAATTGTACCACTTTTTATAAGGCCGGCAACGCACCAGCAGTTCTAATGGTACCTAGTGTAGTGAACAGCAGTGACCACTTAACATTAGGTGAACCGCATGCCCGTTTGTCAGGTTTAATAATTATATAAAAAACATAACTTTGACTTAAACATTTTTGCGCACTAGGCAAATAATAAAAAAAACTTCTTTTAACAAAATCTAAAATAGATATTTTAGACAAGCTCAGTTAACAGTAATCAACCCTACGCAAGCCTCTGTCCATTTTCTGAGCTTTGTTTACAACTTCGACGAGCTGCTACCAGTAGGATTACTACGTTGTTTACAATGTGGCCACCTTGCGAAAGGCGTCCCTAAACTTTTTCGATAAACGGTGGTCACTCCAAAACCTTACGGCCCCAGCAATCATCAGTTCAAGCAGCTAAAAACCCCGTTCACTAGCGCTTATAGAGATACACCAAGGATACCTCTTTTCCTTGCCCTTTGAGCTTCTTTCCTTCCCCCTAAAGGTGTGACGTAATTTAAGAATGGCACCTATAGTGCTTTCAGTAGGTACTTAGGTATACAAAGAGGCACCTATAGTGCAATATACAAATAGGTTACAGTATACAAAGAGGTTTCTGCAAGTATGCATAAGCAGCTTGTAGTTATGCCTGTAGCCACCTTCAGAGAAGGCAAAGACAAATCGTTTCCCGTGAAAGTAGCTTACTTAATACCCTTTACAGTACTTAAGTAGCAACATCTCAAACCACACTTTCTATTCACTCAAGCAAACTTTTCTACGCACGCCAAAGTCACACATTTGTTTTTAATATTACGCAATTATACCAAACGACAAATATTAAGACGTCGCTGCACGATATTTGAATTAAACAAAGGATAAATCATAGTTAAATAGCCTTGTGAATAGCCTTCGTGGTACAGTTAGCCTTTGTGAGGTGTCGACTACATGACGCCGATCAAATGGGGCATTAAAAAGAGTTATTACTATATACAGTTGACAGACTGATGAATGGCGAATACGGAGAGTCATATGAGAGCTTTGAGGGACGTGACGTAGAGACACTGGATGAGAGTTAAATTTGTCTTTTGTAGTTGAGGGCACGGAATATGAGAACGAGATTGGAAGGGACCTCTTACACCATTTAGCACCAGGAGCTTTATAATACTAGAACCCTGGTGTCATCAATGTTTGACTACACTATAATGATAATTAGCAATGCGCTCAATCGCGCACATATCTATGTTAGAACAAAGTGCAGTTTTTAATAAATCCACTTGCTCATCCTTACCTTGTTTCAGAAAAAACCAGCCAAGAGTACGGACTGATAAGCAAATGGTTCCGTAAACCACCGTACAATTACCATTATTATTTAAGATCGTACCAAAGCTACCTTTTATATTAATTTTGTTGTTATTAATAATAATAACGCTCATTGTAATAAACATAGTAGATAAAAAAATTCAATTGTCAATCAAGTCCCCTGTTACAGGTAGAACCCTGTGACAGATGGACTATGGAGCCTTGAGTCCGTACTCTTTGACCCACATCCTTTAATCAGGCTCCATAGCTCCATATTTCGTCTAGAGGATATCGTCACAGAACAAGTTCACAGATAAGATATTTTTTGTGAGGACTGAATGACTTACAATGCCTTACATTTGCAAATATAGATCACAATTTTTGTGCCAACTAAAGTTTTGAATCAAAATTTGATGTCGCATCTAGCAGTGTTTTTCAATGTTTAGAATGGGTCAACATTGTCACAGAGTGTTTCAGCCACCATCAGCGGCCGCGTCGGAAAACTTTCTCCTGCTACGCCTTCATTACTTTTATTGTTATGAGTTCTAATTTAGTATGTTCATTTATTAAATATAACCTATCTTTCTCTACTTATAGAACTGAATAGCTCTATATATATTGGATCTCCGGACCGATGGTTGGCAAAAACTGGCTCAGGGTTGCAAGGAAAGAAACTAAGAAAATGTTTATTTGCAACAAATATAAAAAAAGTTATTAAAAAAACAAAACCAAAAATTAAAACCTAGGAGTAAATTGACACAAAATAGTCTCATCTCAGAATTATGCGTCTAAGAGGCCAGGCATGGAAGAGTCTGGTGTCGGAGGCCAAGATCCACATCGGGTCACTGCACCCAGTAAGTAAGTAAACAAGTCAAGCTTAAAATGATGGCACTAAAGTACATTTCATACAGCTCACACTTCGCTTTCCAAATCTCGCCGAAATTTAAAGCGCGATTTTGGTCACGTCTCGCTACCGAACACAATAACTCTGTTGTCGGCTTTCGTCGAGATAACCGCACGCGTGATAACGCTTGATGGACGATTGAGGTTCGTTCTCACGGCTGGCTACGGAACGATAAGAACTGGCCATAGTTTTACTAAACCAGCGGCCGAATATACAAGGTGTCGCATAACTTTTCCATATATTTCAGCGGGTAGTTCGATTAGTTTGACGGAACACTCCCTAAAAAGATATTTGATTTGACTTTTTAACCGACTTCAAAAAAAGGAGGAGGTTCTCAATACGTCTGTATTTTTTTTGATTCAAAATTTAGACCCGCTTTTAACGCAGTTCACTAATGTATGTATGTATGGCAACATATGCCAAATATGGTAAAAAAACGCTGTAAAACATTTTAGGTCTATTAAGTCAAACTAAACTAAATATCCAGCTGAAATATTTCGTGAGGCACTTTGTATTTTGTGCCAAAGAGATGGGCCCATACAGCCACTTGATGGGTGCTGGAAACCGGACATTGACTGCCAAGATTTAAACGCGTACTTAATGAACTGGCCTAACATTGCAAAAGAACGGGGGTTGTGGAGGTATGAATCTTAATGTAGATATGAATTTTTTTTACGGGATTTAGACCGCTACCCTTCAATTGCATGCATCATGATCACAGGGAGACTAAAGTAGGGTCTATGTCCCTTAGAATATAAACTACCAATAATTAACCTCGAATCGAAAACGGATCTAAGATTGTCTAAAATATTTCAAAGATAAAGCCAGCTCTACACTTTACCTGGTTTCTAAAGGCGGATACTGGCTGATAATAACGACGTCTGATGGAGATTGATGCGCGGAGTGTAAACACGCCTTTAGACGGGATCAGCGCCGGACCTGATTACGTGACAATCAGTCCAAATCTTTATTCAGTAGTTTAGAGTTCCTTGGGAAAAAAAGAGCGTTGTGACTAGGGTTCAATTTGATCGAGGATGTTTTTAATTAATACACGTACTAAAACTAGACTAGCTTTTGCTTACGACTTTGCCCCCATAAAAAAATAAGAAGAAAGAACCATAGCCTGTGAGAACTACCCTCGTTTACATAACTTTTTATGAACCTAAATTGATGATTTTTGTCAATGTCTCATAGCGAAATTGCAATGGCGGAAAATGATAATCTCTATGTCTTTCAATATGAGAGTGTTCTACAATAATCTACTAATTCAAATTGATAACACTGCGTAGTTTTTATTTTGACATAGTTTTAGACTGCTTTACTTTTTTACATTGCGAACATTCTATTTCCAAACGCATATTCAACTTTAGCATCGGATTTAGCGTCAGTTGCACGGAGTTACTTTAGCAATAACTTTAACCATAATCGACGATTTTGACATTACATGCTGGGTATGGTTATCGACATTGTTATAAAGCAGCTTGTTGCAACTCCCGCTTATTTTTTAAGTACTTACGTCACTATCCTTGCCGGCATCTCAATCAACATTCATAAAGCAAGACCGCATCAGAATTTTTCAAAATTTCTACCCGTTGGTACCCGAAAGCCGACACTGACACTTTCTCGCCACAAATCTCGGAGTCGCAGGCGCAGCTATAAATACTGGCAGTTTACGAGGCGACGGGGCGTGCGTGCAGTACGTGACGATGATGCGCTGAAGTCCAGAGTGTCCCAAAGTGTGCGCCCCGGGGCGCCTTGAGCCTGGTACTCGTTGTTACCGTTACAGTAACTGAAAACCTCCGATATGGAGGTCGCTCGCGAGCCTGTTGCGTTAGGTTCACACGATGGTTTTTTACAGCTCGCAGATGAGTGTAGCTTAGGAGCGGTAACTTGGCACCCGGCTTTAACGTGGCGTAAGCAGAGCAGCGGCTACGGGCATCTGGTGTCTAGGAGCTAAAATCAGATGGCAGGCTGGCAGGGGAAGCTTTAAGCAATTTGACGGATGGGAGGAGTAGAAACCGTCGACCGCAGTCCGCCAAAATATGTATTGTAAGAGAGGGTAATTTAAATAATAGAAGGGAGTGCCAGTAACTGAATTTTACTTTCCCAAAGACACCTTTCATCTGCCGCTTCGACCTAATGCCTGGCACCAAGTCCTTTCCCCACCACCTAACCGGCACAATGTTGCCGTTACAAAAATAATCAAATGAAAACTTATTAAAACTTTAGAAATGCAAACATGATATATGATTTTCGATTTATTTTAAACACATTACAATTTCACTTTTGATTTTAATTACTGTCAGTTTTAACAATTATAAAATTGAAGTTGCCTTAAAAATAGTAAAGAAGGTAGTGTAACATAATCCATTCAAAATTAATAACAGTATCTTTTTCTCTAATAAGGGCCTGGTGGCGCTGGTACTATATATTTTTTCTTCAGGTTTGCTCCGTGTATCACTTGTTACTAAGTTCAGCAATGAACTTAAACTAATAACATTGTTATTCAAAAAGTAATTGAGCGTGTATGCAAATGTAAATTTGCTAGACTGTTACGTCTGTTTTACACATTGGACTTTTGCACGGAGCCCGGTTAAGTTGATTTTGTGGCCTTAGGTTTGAGAACCCCTGTAAATTCGATTAACAGCTACATGTGCTGTATCAACTGCTTGCAACATTGTTGTCAACTAGGAAATAAGAAGTTTGAGTACGGGAAAAGTATTTGAAATTATTAAGTTACATACCTAATCTGTCCTTCTTTCAAAATTGCAGTATCTGTGATCATCGTTTGTTAGTTGAGAAATTCCATATTCAAAATATCGAATACTCTGCAATTCAATAATTTGGATAGCACAAAGTTTTAGCACTAAATTGCGAGTTATATTCCATTCCTATAATACACAATACACACAAATTACGTCTTTATCCCTTACGGGGTAGACAGAGCCTAAGGTGACAAGACCTACCACGTTTAGCAAGATTGTGGGGCTAGGTATAGATGGAAAATGGAATCCAAATAGTAATGGGTTGCTAACCGCATCGCCTATAACATGATTCCTATGATTTTCGTTCATTCCGTCGATGGGCTTTTACCATCTGCCCGAGAAGAAAAGCAACTGATACATTCTATGTATTTTCTTTGCTCCCAGACCAGCATGGAAGTCATTTCTTCCATTGCTATCAACTGTTTTATTATTTTGTTATATTCTTGTGTAAGAAAATAAATGATAGGAACAAAGATATTCTAAATATTTGGAGTTGTCTCACAACACTAACTATATATAATAACACTATATTCATAAATTGAAAGGCTCATATATCACCGCTTAAACTGACCAAAAATTTTACACTGCATCCTGACAGAATTTTGAAAAACAATCTTAATTAATAGCAAAAAGCGTTCAAACATCCGCCGCGAGCGCAGACCCAATCGACCACAAAAAGTCCCCAAAATCTTTCCCACATGTGGTTAACAACGCAAACTACGAAACCACCACTACATTCCAAAAAAACAACAGCCTCTATCTGTATCCCTTAAACGCGTGCACAAAGTTCGAAATTCGAATGTTTCGTTTTCTTGGTTGCCAGCATTTGTTTTTTAATCTAGGTTTTTTTTCGGCCCGGATAATAGGTCGCAGGTTATTTAAGGCAAGGTGCAAGCTTAACGGAACTTTCTGGCAAAATAAACGGAACGATATTTGTCGTAACGGTGTGATGATAAAGGTATTGTTTTTGGAGCAAAGCTGCAGATTGTTTGAGTTGCACGGTGGTGAGAAAAGTCACTGAGGGTGACACGAATTAATTAAACATTGGAGCTGGAAATATCTCGCAGCAAAAAGTGGCACAATATTTTTCTAGAGTATTTAGTTTACACGAAGCTACAAATGGCGTTTATATCTCTAAAACATTGACTGTAACACAATTTTAACTATAAACACGAGCTGAATTGTTGAGTGATAAAAGATAATTTTGGCAATAAGTTTTGAAAAAATATATTATATTATTTTATTTTACCATTGAAACAGGTAATCATAATAATTATCACAATGTCATGTTTAGCGGAATTTTGTAACAAATATCCGTTTTAAATTGTAAATGGCGGCAACTTGTTAAAAAACTAACCCCGAAAATCAGAAAATATCACAAAACATACTTAGGTACGTTTTGTGATATTTTCTGATTTTTCTAATATAAGAACGTCTTCTTAGTAAGTAAATTAAGTCCCACTGCTGGGCACAGGCCTCCTCTCAGAATGAGAGGGCTTGAGTTCCCACGCGGGCCCAGTGCGGATTGGGAACTTCACACACACCATTGAATTGCTTCGCAGATGTTTGCAGATGTGTGCAGGAAAAGCTCATGGTAAATTATAAAAAAGCCATGGCAGCCTAGTGGTTTGTCCTGTGGCCTCTCAAGCAGAGGGTCATGGGTTCGAGTCCGGGCTCGAACCTCTGAGTTTTCGGTATTCATGTGCGATATTACATTTTATTTAAAATAACTTGACGCAATTCACGCTAAGTACTATGTTTTCTTACGAGAAGAGCAACTAAAGCTAGTTTAAGTAAAGTTGAATTATGAAAACATTTTAGTTGGTTATTCAGAAAATACTCCAAACGGACGTGCAAGAAATACTCCCAACTGAAATCTGTTTATTAACATTTGACCCACTGCGTCGCTCCATCCTGCGGAGACCAAACAGTGGTTAAAAATAGTCGCGAAGGTGGACAAAAAATATAGCCAGAGACGCTCACATGCGACTTCGCGCAATATGGTTTTTGACCCTTATAACCAACGGATATTTGTTTTATCGCTCGTGCATGCTACAGGATGAGTCAATTTTACAGCACTTTCTCATAATCAAAATATTAATGTGATCACGTGATTGTATTGAAATAGGTAATTTGCATAGTTTGGTCATTTTGCGTAAATGTCTAACGTGCATTTTAAATGATTATATTCACATGTTCAATTTAATTAACAGATCTATATGGGGAGTGTGAATGGTTGCGTTGGGAGAAGGCCTAGACGGACGTTTCGAGACCAAATAGGAGACGTTTTGGAAAAAGGTCAAGTCAGGAGTACCCGAAACCGACGAGCATGTATGAAGAGATTGATGAATGTGGATGAAGCGCAAGAATTATGTCAGGATCGTAGCAAGTGGAACAAAGTAGTCTCTGCCTACCCCTGTGGGAAAAGGCGTGAAGGTAAGTATGTACGAGTCCATTTTATTTGTGTCTTTTTTCGTTTACAAAGCCTTTATAGAGTTTTGTACAGCGAACCGGAATGGACCGTCTCCAACACATCATAAGAGAAAATCACACGGTCTCACCCATATTTCTCACCGCAAATTGCTCGGTACACGCGATCATAATTGCGAGTATCGCATATTAATTTGCCTCACAAAGCTGGAGCATGCCTACGCAACGCACACGTTTTTTGCGTCGGGTCACGGTGGCGCATAACGGTGAGAGCGCAACGACATCCAGATGCGGCTAGCGGTACTCTGAGGATTCTTTTTTGTCCAGCCCCGGTCGCGCTCGCACCACCGGGCGTATGGTGAGAATCGTAAACATGGGGCAGATTTTGAAATTAAGATTACGATATTTATGTATGTAGTTAGAGCTTTGAAAACTTGAGCCTTGAATTGGGTTTTTGGGTAGTTTAAGCGCTTTTAACAATTTTTAATGGATCATGGATAATAATAAACGACGCGCATGTACGAAAAGATTGATGAATGTGAATGAAGCGAAAGAGGTATGTCAGGATTGTAGCAAGTGCAACAAAGAAATCTGCCTACTCCTATAGGAAAGAGGTGTGACAGTATGTAGGTATGTAAAGGTTTCTGTTACTTTTTGAGTACACGTTACACTGCCGAGCAAAAATATCAGGTCGCTTATAGTACGAATTTGTAAAGAGACCCGTTATTTTTGCTCGTGAGTATATTTTCTATCAGTCCAAAAAACAACAAAAAATCTTTAAACCACTTTATGCAAGTAAGTAAGTAAATGTTTTATTGTACAAATATAAAGAAATAGATACAATTCACAAAAAATAAAAAGAACATTAATATATGCACGAAGGTGAACTTATCCCTGTAAGGGATCTCTACCAGTTAACCTCTGAGTAGATGAGAGGAGCATTAAACGAGGGACCGACAAAGTGTGTTTATGTTGTCTTACAATTAAACTTTTTCAAAGTCATTCAACTTTTAACATAATGTAAATTATGAGATGTACCAGGGCAACATAAATAACCAAGAGTCAGCCGAAGTGTCCGAGGGGCAGTCGCGGCTGGCGGCCACGTGTGGCGGCCACCAGCGCCAGTGTCATTAATACCCGTACGTACAAGTTTTGTTTCAGTTGCCGACAAAAAATACAGAATTTCAGGGTAATTATGGTAACCGTTGAAGGATTCAGTCAGAGCCTCTAATGTAAGTTTTCTCATATAAACAAGTCTGGAATGCGTTCACGTAAACGTCTCAATTACTATGGAATAATTGGCAGCGTCACTTCTGGATCAAAACGGAAACAAACTGTTCTCATAGTATTTGACATTTTAACGCAAACGCGTTCGAGACGTATTTTGTGATCGAAAACTTACACTAAGCATACTCGCTCGCAATCGGCATCGTGTTTTTGACAGTTCATGTATGGGCTGACAGTTGGCATCGGAATCAGCTAGCTGTCAAATTCAATACAAGAACTGTCAAAATGAACACGACGATGGCGATTGCGAGCGAGTTAGAATAAGCCTACAGGATTTGTCTCGTTAAAACTCGAGAATGGTTTATCGATTTGAATAATTTTGGCTTTGAAACATTTGTGGAAGTCCAAGAAAGGTTTAAACGGTGTGGAAACATTTAAAAAAATCAGCAACGTGGGCGAAGCCGCGGGTAACAGTTACTAACTATTGGTTATAATATATACCTACACACATACATACATATATCATGTCTCTATCCCTTACGGGGTAGACAGAGCTTAAGGTAACAAAGCCTTTAGGCCGCGTTTAGTATGATTAAGGACGTACCTATAGCTGGAAAGGGGCCATTCAAGTATTACGTAAGCAGATTTTTTACAATTATTTACCCCCCCTACCCCTTGTCAGCAAAAGTAAGCAAACCTCTTACCCCCCCCCCCCTCCCATGCTTACGTAATCATTGGTACCTATATGCATTTTTCTTTTGATCGATTCTGTTTTTTATTGATTTGTGAGCAGCAGTTCGAATCGAAGCTGCTGACGTAATCACCATATCGACCCCCACCCCGTCCCCCCATGTCATCAAAAATAAGCAAAGCAAAGACCCCCCGCCCCCCTCAAGCGCTTACGTAATACTTGAACGCCCCCTAAGGGAAATCAAAATAGTGATGAGTTGCTAGCCGCATCAGCTATAATATGATTCCTAAGACTTTCGGCCATTACCTGGACGGACTTTTACCATCTGCGTGGGCAGAGAAGCAACTGGTAAATTCTATGTTTTTTCTTTGCTTCCAGACCAGCATGGAAGAAATAATATATACGTAGGAATAATTAAGAATACACCGGAGCAATGAAAGTATACACATAATTTTCCTTGTATTATTTAACAAAAGCATGATATCATGCATCCTATAACAGCATAAAATTCAGAGCCCATAACAGGTTGTAACATAAATCTCCAATATTCCACGTGAGAATGACATTTTTTGTCCAAAACTGACCTATGTTTTGGAGAAACGTGGCAAAAACTTGCCCAATGATAAGAATCTGGATAGGTGGGTTCGCCTAATGTCCTTTTGAATTTTCGTTTGAATTATATTAACACTCTAATAAATGTTTATATTTCGTAGTGTGTTGATATTAAAGATAAATCAGGTCCAATAGACTTAAAAAAACATATAAGAAAAAAAAAACAAAATAACTAAACGTCACCAAATTAAATCGACTTATAGTATACTAGCTTTTGCCCGCAACTTCGTCTGCGCAGAATCAAAATTTGCGCTAAAAATTCTTCCTCTCCCCCATCGAAAACATACAAAAACCAGCCAAATGCAAGTCGTACTTTAGCACGAAGGATTTCGTACTACCTACCTCAACGAAATAAATCCGTTTCTTGCATGAACACCCACTTCACGTGATGCGCTCGCAATACAGACAAACAGATAAACAGACTAAAATTCTAAAAACTGTTGGAACGTGTTCTGTTAATTTTGTATATTCCCAGTCATTTTTTGTTTAAATACCTTCCATGTATAGACTTTTGAGCCTCTTCAGCTTTATTATATTTATAGATAGAATCGATTGGATCGTGATGGTTTTCAAGTTTAAACTCTAATTCAGAAGAAAACTTAGGACCGACTTTTTTTTTTTAATATGAATAGGAAGGCAAACGAGCAAGTGGGTCACCTGATGGTAAGTGATCACCACGGCCCATAGACACCCGCAACCCCGGAGGGATTGCAGATGCGTTGCCAACCTAGAGTACTAAGATGCAATGCCTCTTGTGCCCGTAATTTCCCCGGCTGTCTTACTCTCCACACCGGAACACAGCAGTGCAAGCACTGCTACTTAGCGGCAGGATTAGCGAGTAAGATGGTGGTAGCGATCCGGACGGACCTTGCACAAGGCCCTACCACCCGCAAAATATTACTAGCAGACTTATAATATTATCATCCCAATTAGCTAGAGCGCACTCTACATTAATTTTCCCGACACGCGGTCTCCTCTCCAGCTTGAACTGTCTGTGTCAACAGCCATCAATTCTGCGTCTTCTAGCCAACTGCACGCTGCAACTCAACCGTCTCTATCTCTTATAAACCACCCGTCTCTTTCTACATACATACATACATATATCACGTCTCCCTTACGGGTTAGACAGGGCCTAAGGTAAGAAAACCTTGAGGACACGTTTAGCATGATTAAGGGCGTGTAGGCGGAAAGGGAAATCAAAACAGTGATGGGTTGCTAGCCGCATCGCTTATAACATGATTACTAAGCTTTACTCTTAGACCAGCATGGTCTCTTTCTAGAATGAACAATAAGAAAAAGACGGGTAGTCTATCTCGCGCGCGACACAGTTCTCGCTCGCTCTCGTGCTAGGCGTGTTGCCGCTTCTGCAGGCTAATTTGCTATGGCTAGTCCTTGTTGATTTTGTCAGAAGACTTTGGTATAACATTTCTAAAAGACACTGAAAATTTAGAACACAGAAAAATCCGAAAAGTAAAGCTACGGGAGTCGAACCCGGATCCTCATCATTCCGTGAGATACTTTGGTATTTTGACCACCCCTGACCCTTTCGCTTAAACACTTGATTTCATAATCTCAAACCAACTTTCTACCTGCAGGCTTACTTGGAAGCATTTTATCTCAAAAGTCAAGACAAAACGACCGTTAGGTGCGCGACTATGACACGCATACGAAACTGAAAACTTTTTATATCACACACAAATTTATCCGTGCTGTTGGTAAAAACATTTCTTCAACCATCATGCGCTATATGTGCAATTGAGTAGCAGCAGACATAAGTTTGTCTAAAAACCACACTTGTAGAAAAAAACTTTCCCGTTATGGACACCAAATGCGTTTTGCATAAATCATCTTGAGAGGCGGTGTAGAATTATTGGTCCCTTTTCGGAAACTGTTTTTGTTTTGAATATTAAGACGTCGAGAGATTGGGTGTTTGCTTACTTTGTTTGAGGCAGTTTTAGGTCATAGGAGCCCTTGAAAATTTTACTAAACGATAATTAACTGTGGATTTCAGTACTGTAGATAAAAAGTTATCACGAACAGAAATTTTACTTACCTCAAAAAAACATATTTTCAATGGTCTCAATTTCAAAATTTTTATCAATGCCCCATTATTTAATTCGTAATAAACAATTGGCTAAATGAGTACAAGCAATACTTACTCATTTGGGTTACATTGACTAAATTAATTATAAAAAAAAATATTCGTTTCATGACCATGACTTATTTAATTTTTGGAAAATTTCAGGCAATTAATTTGCTGGTCTACCCTCATTTCTGCATTAATCATACATAATGTTTCTTTTCTAACTCGTGATTATGATGCATGCAAAACAACTTTCTTAGTTCAACTGTTTTTCTTCTATCCACCATTTTTCACGCTATAGAGTGACGTGAAAAATTGTGTGTTTCGCTCGGCAGCAAAGTTGTTTAGTGTCTCGTGCCTAGAAACCCTCGCGAAGGATTCAATCATAGAATTCTTTACTTGCTCGAGCTTCAATACTGACTCACGCGCCAAACCAACACTTGCTATCCCAGCTACAAGCGCCAAACCAACACTTTGCAGCCTTGCTATCCCAGCTACAAATTGCCGAAACTTTTTCACCCCAAGCCACAGACTTCAAAACAATTAGTCTGCTCAACATGTGTTGAGATAGCATCAGCCATAGACCACAGTAAAGATCCATGTTTATAGATCGGACTGTGTCGACGCAAAAAACAACGCATCGATGACCGTCGTAAATTGAGATTGTCTCTGGTTATCTTGATGTTTGTATGAAATATTACAAATTGTTTTTTTTTGCGCTAAATTTTAAATTTTACGATTATACATATGAGTTGACTAACGACATTTTAGATTAAGTTTTTGGGTGCTTCAATTCTACGTTAAAGATATAATAATCTATGGTAATTAAAAATAAAAGCTCAAAAACTTGTGGAGATTAATTATACATACATACAGTCACGCCTCTTTTCCATAGGGGTAGGCTTAGAATAATTGTGTATACTAGTGAATTCAGTTTAAAAATACGACACTTACTATAAGATGTTTGTATGTAGTTCTAAGCCACATCTAAGATCATCATTAAATTAATCTATCCAACCATAAAATAACTTCAACCGTCCAACGTTCATCCATCAACTCTTTCCCAACGGCCCCACTTCCAATTGAATGTTCTTCTATTTTTCAAAAACTAGTGGACAATAGAGTCCATCGTACTAAGGAGGTCTATCAAAAGAAGATTAGATCGATAAAGGCCAACAATGCCGGGGGCGGAATAGACCCCAAAAAAACTCAAAGAAACATGAAACGTGGAATCATTCGCATCGTCTCCTTTGAGATCTTATAAAACCGTTTTTTCTCGCAAAAAAGTATAAAAGGTGAAAAAAGTTTGGACAAAGGACGTTTTTTAAAAAGTTTTTCTGACCATGCGGGATGCACATATGGCTCTACCTGTGCAATCCCGATTGTATGGGAGATTTAAACTCGATCAGTATGTGAAGCTTGCGAATATTTACACCTTCCCTTCACAACTTTAAGTTATGTCATAGACCACTAAATGAGTGAACTGGAAAACGCTGATTGTCTTATGACTTATAGACGTTTTAAACTGTACTACAAATGACATAGAACCAACTATACTTTTCTTCAAAGTTTTAGAACACAAAATGAATTCCTTATAAAATACAGGCAAGTTAATCGCGGGACTTCTTTTTCAATTGTTATTTAATTCATCGTTTGTTTTAAGTGTAAGTAATAGCAAAAATCAAGTTTTTTAAACTCATAGAATATCATGCCAAATATCTACTTATGTGGCAAGTACCTAATAGGTAAATAATCTTTGTATGTCCATTTTTGCAGTGACACGACCCTAAAACTGGACTTATTCACGATCCATCGACTGTAAATTAACTTCCTTTCATTCACAACTTTTAATTTAAATACCTTAAACTCTATAAAAAGTACAGTCACGCACATAAAGTGACGCTCAGGATTCATACCGTGTGTCGCAAGCGCAAGCGCATGGAACACAATAATTTGTGTCGGGGAGGGGCGGATCGGGCAGCTAATGACAGGCCGCGGGCCGCGTGTCCACTCGCTCTCATTCAATGCAAATACGGCTGAGTGTACTTCGATGGTGTAGACATGACTTGAATTAAAACATTTTGTAGGTTTTTTTTTGTTAATAGTTGAGTTCTTAAATTATAAACATTACAAATATGCCGCTGTAAATGAAATAACTCAAAATATTACGCATATTTCATTATTCCTACAACATCGAAAACACCTGTGACGTGAGGACCACATTTAATAAGACAGTGTAAATCTGTCAAATTCAACACTTATACAGTTAAGGTAAGATAACCCTGGCAGCTCTAGCACTAATAAAGTTAAGGAAAGGTAAGCTTGTCACCTCTAGCATTTATAAGTTAAGGTAAGATAAGCTTGTCACCTCTAGCACTAATAAAGTTAAGGAAAGGTAAGCTTGTCACCTCTAGCATTAATAAGTTAAGGTCAGATAAGGTTGTTAGCTCTAGCACTAATAAAGTTAAGGAAAGGTACGCTTGTCACCTCTAGCATTAATAAGTTAAGGTAAGATAAGGTTGTCAGTTCTAGCACTAATACAGTTAAGGAAAGGTAAGCTGGTCACCTCTAGCATTAATAAGTTAAGGTCAGATAAGGTTGTCACCTCTAGCACTAATATAGTAAAGGTAAGGTAAGCTTGCCACCTGTAGCACTAATAAAGTTAAAGAAAGGTAAGCTTGTCACCTCTAGCATTTATAAGTTAAGGTAAGATAAGCTTGTCACCTCTAGCACTAATAAAGTTAAGGAAACGTAAGCTTGTCACCTCTAGCATTAATAAGTTAAGGTAAGATAAGGTTGTCAGTTCTAGCACTAATACAGTTAAGGAAAGGTAAGCTGGTCACCTCTAGCATTAATAAGTTAAGGTCAGATAAGGTTGTCACCTCTAGCACTAATATAGTAAAGGTAAGGTAAGCTTGTCACCTCTAGCATTAATATAGTAAAGGTAAGGTCAGCTTGTCACCTCTGGCATTAATTAAGTTAACGTAAGGTAAGCTTGTCGACTCTAGCGCGGCTGAAGTCTGCGCCACGACCCGCGATGACAGGCTGCCCACGCGCCGGTCTAATCACACCTATCTTCTACACTCCATTCATAAGGCTTTTAGGGTTCCATATTTATTATAAAAAACCTAAATGAAGAATAAATCACTGAGCTATTTAAATGTGCTTTCTATAATTCCTTTCACGACTTGTACATCTGTACCTGGTATACTCTTTGAGTAACTAATTTTTTTTCATTTCATTCACAAAGGAAGGCTGATTATAATTATTATCATACAAGTTTTTTTTTCTTCGTAAACTTTTCAGGCGCCCCTTTTAGTAATTGCCATATTTGTATTGTATAACTGAAAGAATATTGTTAACACGTAATCGCACACACACACACACACACAAATCACGTCATCATCCCTTACGGGGTAGACAGAGCCTAAGGTAACAGGTACCTACATGCCACATTTAGCAAGATATAGGCGTATAGGTGGAAAATGGAATCAAAATAGTGATGGGTTGCTAGCCTCATCGCCTATAACATGATTCCTATTATAATCGTTCATTCCCTCGATGAGCTTAATCGCATTCACCTAGTATTTACCTGTTTTGTCTATTCCGATGTGAATTGTCCCATGGCATTTATTAATTTAATAAAAAAAACAGTTCATTAGTAGACCGCTCGCACTTGACCGCTGGGATGACGGCCCGCGTTCACGAGTGGGCAGGCGTTTTGTTTTATTGTCCGCGCCAGATACGATACCGCTTTGCGAGCCCAACGAGCCCTAATTACACGCATCGATGTATTCCAGTGTTAAGATAATACTCTCAATACAGTATACAAATTAAAGTATTAATTATATGAGCTAGGTCCATGAGGAAGGAACAATTTTGAAATGTAGAGTTCCGTAGTTCAAACTCGGACCAATTAAAATGTCAAGACGGAGTAGCATGTGCGTGCAGTTGCACGCAAACAAGTGCAACAAAACGTTGTCAAGTAAACTGTCTGGGATACGTATGTGTTAAATACACGCGCTCACGGCAAGGCATAGTTTGAACCAGTTTCACTTTGTTGTTCGCATAACTTCGTTTTGACTTTTTATTTTGTCTGAGAATTGAAATGGAAAAAAGAAATTATACCGTCACCATGATATCTGTTTAGTTATTTTGATCGTGGCTTAGCATAAAAAATCTTCAAATGCCATTTTGCGCTAATAGTCGTTTGTAAAGTCCACGTGTAGGTCGCCAGTTCCTTTATTTTTTAACTTGGCTGGACACACTGCCGCGTGTCTAGATTATTTTTGTGACAATTTTCAACCAAAAAATGTGTTTATTTTCTTAGAACTTAAAAGCAGTAATCTAGCATAGGTGTACTTTATAATAAAAATTTGACGATTTTTTTATAAAGTCCCATTTTTACCAAAATGGGGATGAGTTTTCCCGCCTAGGGCAGGCCCTATCCTACTAATCTGAAGTAGGTATTATTGGATAGATATTTTTAAAATCTTGCAGGCAGCCTAGTGAAATCTATTTTTCGAATTAGGGATTCGTTTTGCGAAATAAAACTTAAAAGTGCACATTTTTGTCAATGCCGATCACCCCTACCTTCCAGCTAAATGGCGTGCTTTGGAGACTTGGCCGGTTTTTTTCCTTGGCTGCGCTACCGAGCTTTGCGTGATTCTCAAGTAGGTAAGTGTAAACCGTAGAAATTACGTGTGCTGCTGTAGAAATCAATTAGAAGAGGAATAAAAAAAGTACGTCGTATAAGTTTATTATGAGAACCGCATAAAATCTCAGGTCCATTGAATAATTTCTAAGAGGTGGTTATTATCTTACTTAGTTTTTTTGCAAGGTACGTTTTACCTGTCTTTTTATTGCCCACTAGCTGTTACCCGCGGCTTCGCCCCCGTGCCAATTTTTTTTTTAAATATTAAAAAAATCTTGGGAAAAATTACACCAATTGACCCAGCCCCAAACTAAGCAAAGCTTGTACTATGGGCACCAGGCAACGGATAAACATACTTATATAATGTAGATAAATACATACCTACTTAAATACATACGACATCCATGACTAGAGCGCAAACATTCGTATTCATCATACAAATGTAAGTAAGTAAGTAAGTAAGTAAGTAAGTAAATGCTTTATTGTACAAATATAAACAGATACAATTTACAAAAAAATAAAAAAATATATGATTAAATGTATGATTGTTACGTAAGAACCTTCTCCTGACAATTACAAACACAACAAATAAAAGAATCAGCGAGATCGGTTAAGCCGTTCACGCGCGATGCCGTGGCCAAGGGAGATAGGGATTCATTTTTATATATAAAGATTTATATATATTATGAGAAAGAAACCATAATGAAACCAAACATTCCATTATTATTTCATTGTAATTTTGGTACGTACTTATCTTGTAAAAGTAACTGAAAAAAAAACGAGCTAAAACAAAACCTTTTCAATGCGAATAGAAACCGGTTTTTAAGAGCATGTCATAGCTCCATCAAAAACATAATCAAAGAAAACAAAAACGCATCTAAACAAACGACTGCAAATATCGAAAAAGAACTAAAATCGCACAGTCATTTCAAAACAAAACTGTCCAATCATAATAAAACATACGAAACAGTGAAAGGTTGCATACAAAACAGCATTACCATAAAGGTCCCTCTTGCTGGCCAGTATGCTAATCCAGACATTCAAAATGTCATAACAGCGTTGCGTTGATGACTGTACATTTCTGCCGACCACACCCTGACGGCTCCAAATATTCAATGGGTCATTCATAGACTACTCTCACTATTAAAATAAAAACATCGTAACAGTGCAACCCGATCTCACTCGAAAAGTAATCTTCTCTCATTGATTTACAGTCATTTTTAAAGTCACTCTCATTGTTAGTTACGGTGTTTCGGGTCTGCGATTTAAAGTGGTCATGTTTAAATCATAGACAAGATTTTATTTTGCTTTTTTTGTTTAGTACATTTTCTACATCCGGACACTTTTGATATGATTGCTTTTATATCGCCTTTATACGAGTATCCTGTGTTTTTTTTAGACATATGTCTAAAAATAACACACAATATTGTGAGCTATCCGAATAATGACTTTAAAAACATTTAACAACACACTATAATAGTTTTCAATCAATTTAAAAAAACCTACGTAAAATTAACTATACTGCTTTCAAAGTATAAACGAACTATGTTGAACACCATTTATTTGGAATGTCTTCATTTTATTAACAAAGCAAAGTGGTCTTCATATTATTTACGATGAAAAAAAACCTTAATTATTATCTGTGGATTGCCTCGTGTGTCAAACAATGAGGCAACGCCACTTTCGCGGTTCGGCCAAATGTTGCCACAATTGTGACAGCCAGAAATCTACAGAGACGACCCTTTAATAATAATAATACAAAAATATGTATTTTTCATATTCTTAATTAGACGAATTATAGTTGTTTTCCGTAACAGGGAGGGCCATTAATTGTTTTTAGTTAAATTTGACAAATTGTGTAATTAGAGTATCTATGATGACAACAAAGAGTAGATATCCTGATGAAGGCGGAGTTCTAACGAAACTGTTACATTTTTGACGTAAAATTTCTTTATAAGTACTGAATACGGAAAAAATAATTTTCATATCTTTTTTCGTTCTCGCACTTTGGTCATAAAAATAGAGATGATCAACAAATGAACACATTTCCGAACAAAAATAAACTTTTTCACAGCTTCGGCTGCCAACTTTATTATAATTATCATTTATCTTTATTGGGACCGTGCGCGACGGCAGCGCCACGTGACAGACTGCCATTATGGACAATATTGTCACCGCTGTCAAACAAGAAGTAAGTAAATATTGTGAAAAATATTAATGAAATCTTGTGTTATTTTACTATATTACACAATTTTGGACAATGGTAGTCAGTAACATTATTGCCAATAATATTAAAATTGTTGTTTTCAGTGAAAATTTTAGAGGTTAGGTAACTTACTTTTTTTTCTTACGGCAAATATCCACTTATTTCTTTGGTCTCGTTTCCACCATGGTCTTGGAAATTGGTAAAATTTAAAGTCGCTATTCTTCTTGGTGTTATTACAATTCACAACAACACATCTTACCAGGACCATATTTTTATCTCAAAAACGATTAGAAAATGTTTACTGCAATATGGATTTGACAGCTCAAGTCAGCGACAAAAATGACAATTTTAGCCATAGCGAGCGCTGTGATCGTTTAGGCTACCCCCTCCACCCGCTTTGCACTCTGCCAATAAACGTCACGGTATCACGCGTGCTGGACCAATTAGATAAAATAAAAGAAAGAAAGTCCTCTCTACGGAACTTTTTTCTCGGGTACAAAGTACCCACGTCCTGTATAAGTTTATGTTTCGCATTGTCGATAGAGTGATTACCTCACCTCCTTGACAGACGGTCAGCGGCGCTGTCAAAATCAATACGTTACAGCTGTCAAAGTTTGTTTATTGAACGCAAATAGATGAAAACGGTATCAGTAATAATTATGCTGAAGTATAGGTATACAAAGTGTTTTGAAAAGAGAGAACGGGTGCAAAATTTTACAAAGTACACTTACGTATCAACTTACGAGGGAATCGGCGAAAATTGTTGGGAATTATGTTGTTATAGGCGATACGGCTACCAACCCATCACTATTTCGATTCCCCTTTCCGCCTATACGCCCACAATCTTACTAAACGTTGGCCTTTAGTTCTTTTTACCTTAGACTCTGTCTATCCCGAAAGGGATAAAGACGTGATCTATGTATGTATCAACTTAAGATATGGTCTTTTGAATCTTATGATCAATCTCATGCTTGTAAAACGAAGAAAATCACAATATAAATTATCTATGCTTCGATGTGTACAGTCGGCATCAAACATTGATGAACAGTCGAAGAGTTCAAAAAAATTACACCCGACACTATCGCCAGTGTAATAAGAAGAGGTGTAGATAATTTTGAGCTTTTTTACTGTTTATCAACTTCTGATGCTAACCGTACAAGTAGCTTGTACACAAGTGCTAACAAAATTTGCACTAGGCGAAGCGTAGGTTGATCCGGCCTCACGTTACACTTCGTAAAACATTAAAATATGAATAATTACGGTTTATAAGAATGCCTTGTGTCCGGTGTTCAATCGCAAGTAATTTATAACGGATCAACGGAAAAGTTTATCTAAAGATTAAAGAAACGTCTGTCGGGAAAAAAACATCAGGTGGGCTATCCTATACTTATAAGGACATGGTAAATGTATCATTTACTTATATTTCAATACCAACAATTTCGTTTAACGACCACCTACCGTATGTCCGAATAAGTCATTATTTTCGCCGACCACCAACGTCTCGCCTCACATTGAACGAACAGGGGTGTCGACTTTATCCTTTACATTTTCAGGTTGTGCTACTCTCAGTACAGTAAATACAAATACAGTAAAAATTTAAAGTGTGGATTAACTTCGAAGGAAGGTTAGTTTCGGTTAGGTAAAAAGAAGTCATGTCGATTTTATTTCACTCAACTGCAGCTGTACGCGCATGATGAGATTTTTCATGTGTTTTTTTTTCGGATTCAAAATAGCCTTCGCCTTTTCTTCTTACTTAATACTTCGCCCATGCAAACCACTCAGATCTTTTAATCAACGGAAATGTTTCAAATATTAACTAGTGCACGCCCGTGGTTTCGTTCCTGTTGCAGATTTTCTTTAGAAATTGCATCATTAATGGAATACCTATCTATGAAAATTCAAGTTGTATAGTTTCAAAGATTTGGCAAGACTTTTCATTTTCATATATCACAGCTTTAATGATTTACTGTATACAATACACAATGATATTACGCGATTACATTTCGTCACATTTCAATATTTTTACGCAGTTGCATGCATTGGTTGCGGATAAACTGAAGTATCATGAAAGAAAGAGAAAAAAGACACTTATTCCTTATTGCAAGACACACAATTATAAGAGAATATACACAATTTTAGAGAAAAAAATAAGAAAAATAAAAACACAGATATGAAAAATAGATCGTTAGCGTCGTGTGTGTTGTCTTCGCAAAAGTGAAACGGTCGCTGGCTCAGCATTACGCTGAGGTGTTAGACACCTGCAGCACTGATTTTCAGCCAGAACCGTCTGTGACTCACGAAACGATACACAGATAAAATATACTACATAATCCATAAACGTTTACGTAAACAAAGTAATAAATAGATTGAACCCGACTTATGTGTAACTAAAAAATACATAAATTAATTAAATAGTTTACAACAAACTAAATAAGGGAAAAATAAATTGTTTAAAAAACAACAGACTGGCATAAATATGTTTATGGGAATAGACCATGATTTTTTCAGTCTACTAAGGATCGTGTATGGGCCGCGTTTAATAAAAAAAGGTTACGGTACGCATTCGTGGTCTATATACCGTAGGAAATATGGTGTAATATAAAACTAAGCAGTTAGAAAACAAAACGAGCGGTGAACCTCCCTGAGCAATGCGCATGTCCCATCATTAGCCATATGCGCATCTAAGCTTGTACGGCGGCGCGTGCGCGTAACTACAGACTCATGCGCAGGTTTTGCAACAGTTGTTCGCAGTTTTTAGGGTTTGGTTACGGAAGAGCTAATTGGTCTCTCTTTCGCTCTCTCCGTGTATATTCCTCAGTCAAAGGGCCGTGTGTTTTAACTGTAAGGTGACAATTTTTTATCATTCATATTACGTAGGTACTGTATATCAAATTTTATGTCAATCTGATTTCACCTTATCCTAAACTAGCTGTTGCCCGCAACTTCGTCTGCATAAAATTCGTTTATCGCTATCCCGCAGGAATTACGCAATTTTCCGGGATAAAAAGTAGCCTATGTGTTATTCCAGACTATAGTCTATCTTCGTTCCAAATTTCATTCAGATATGTCCAGCCATTCTGGCGTGAAAGAGTACCAAACATCCATCCATACTTACAAACTTTCGTTTATAATATTAGTAGGATTATTTCTATACACACACAAATCACGTCTATATACCTAGCAGGGTAGACAGGGCCTAAGGTAACAAGACGTAAAGGCCACGTTTAGCATGATTGTGGGCGTATAGGTTGCTAGCCGCATCACCTACAACATAATTCTCAACATCTTTGCCCATTCCCTCGATGGACTTTTACTGCACGGGAAGAGAAGCAACTAGTTCTATGTTTTTTCTTTACTCCCAGACCAGGTTAGAAGTTCTAACCCTAAGTTAATGAAATGAACATCCTAAAATTTTCTACTTTTCTAACCTTATTCTCCAAGCCCAACCCAAGCCTCAAATTAAGCAACGTCTAATTCGTCATTGCATCACCGCTAAACGCTCGCTAAGTGCGCGTCATAGGAACAAAAAAATGACATAAATCATTGTTGTGTTCGGCACAATGTGTTTTGTTGTTTTGAAACGGTATAATTGGTTTTGTCTATTTATAATGAGCGGTAAGCGGCGCTGTAATTAATATGAGTGATTTTGTTGGGAGAGAAAAATACAGTGGGCAAAGTTGTATTTTATGCAAGCGCGAGTAAGCAATTTGCCAGACTATATATTTTTTTTGTTTTTGATTTTATTCCAGACTTACATCCATAATAGAATTCACAAATAATAAAATAAAATATTAAGTGAAAAATTAACTATTGTGATTAACACTAGACGCATTGTCTATTTAATACGTGGAAGTGGTGTCGCATTTTTTTATAATTTTATTTTAGTGTAACTTGTTATTAGTTCTTTGTTTTTATGTAAATTCTTTTTTTTTTTTGGGAAATGATTATACCTAACGTGTTAATTAAATAGAAGTAACGTATTTATTCAGAAAGATTTATTTATATCTTACATTAACTTATTTAGTTGCATTGGCAAAAGCCAAGTCACATACAAATGTGAACGCTAAGTACTGTGAGCCAAAGTTGTCCCTCTCTAATACATCAGTGCTTTACGCTTAAATGTGAGACAGAATGATGCTCGAATCATCCGTTGTTTCTAAAAATTTTGTAACCTACACAGAAACTAAAAATGATGGCCTACTGTTTAATTGTTGCACTGTCGTCAATGAGGCAGATGAAGAGAGATACCGTTGCTAAATGGACCCTCTGCCCACTGTTGGCCTATTCTGATGGATATTGGCCAACTACAGTCTCATGCAAAACGAAGTTGAATTTACAATATGTATAATTTTGCAAATTTTTTCTTTCTATCTTTGTAAGTTTTTTCTTGTATCTAAAGATTTTTCTTTTTCTAAAAAATAATGACCGGATTTTTTGTAAAATTTCAATCTCCATAAATATTGCGTGCCTACCTAATTTTTAAGACACGACGTCACCAGTTTCATAAATGTAAAAACTTTTAAGTAGCATGCAAATGATCACTAAATCGTTTTTAATTTAATTACTTAGTACTGTGTGAACGTTTTTTTTTTGTTTGACTGTACGTAATCTACCGCCCACAATGTAGGCTTCGTGCAATATATTTACAAATTTCCCCATACAGCCACGTCAAACCAAAACAAGCCTTACAATACTGCAATACGATTTAGATCGCACTATTTTCACAAATTGGTTGAGTGCTAAAATTAAAACAAATGAATGAAAAGGTAGCTGAGAACACTCATTCATCAAAACGTAACTATAATATAAGTTCTGACGAGTCTTTATTCAAAAGATTGAATTCAAAGTAGTTTCACTTTCTTAAGTCTTTTTTAATGTACTTGGTCTGCTCTATTAACGATAAGATAAAAGAGAGCATATTTTTATAAACGGAGAAAGTATACGAAGAGGATAATCTTTACTGTCTTTTCAACACACTTGCTCGTAAAGTGAGTCTTATTGCACTGCATTTAAGCTCATAATTGAGCTTATTACGCACTAGTGCTGTAATATATTACCGCACGAGTGCGGTAATATATATATTTTTTAATCTCAGCAAAAAGTTCAGTTATCTATAGGAACAAGGAATATTTTCGTGAATATTAAACTATTTTAGGGAAAAGATGATAAATAAACATTTAATTTCGACTAATTATTCATTTTTATCTAAAACTGAACATAATTTGCAATCTCAGGCATTGATTAATTATTTTTTATTATAATTTTAATATTAGGCTGTTTAGGAGTCTGTGTCAGTGTCTTCGTCACGCGCGTGCTAAGTGCACAGCGCGCATGCGCGAGTGCTGCGCGCGGATTGGCGCGGAGAAATAATATCTGCCGCCATTTTTCACTGATATTGTTGATTCAGACTTTGTTATTTTATTACTTTAAAAATTACGAGTTCAAGTAATAAAGAAATGTAGTGTCCGTCGCTGGAAATACTAAAATATGTTCGGACAATGTTCGGACAGTTATATCAGTAAGAAATCCAAGGTGTTAATTACCAAATGATAAAGTAAAGTTCTAAAGCAGCTCCAGGTAAGCAATGTCTGGTAACAAAGGTAAACTAAAGTTCTTAAAGTCCTTTTATTAACTAAATTTTATTTATTTTTCCTCGCAAATGTGTTGAAAAACGTCGTATGCGACGCGTGTGCTTTGGTAATTACTAATTACACATCTCGGCTCTCTTACCCGCGCTCGCTATCGCTCGCGCGTACAATACGCCTCGTGTGAAATTACCAACATAGCACACTTGTATCATAATGTACTATAACTTAATAACTTTTGTATTATCCTGAATGACGTTTAAATAAACATGAAATGAAATGCGAAGAGTAACTTTACTGTGCAAAATATTGTTATTACTAAAAAAGATGAAAACTGAAAAAAAACAGTGGTTAAATATTAACTGGAACATAAAACTTTGTGACGATAGTACTTTGTGTCGAACTCTGGCCACAACAGAATTAAATTAAAAGTAAAATCAATACCAATTTTGAATTTGGAATGACCTCCAGCCCACATGCAGTCGCACCCACACACATTTGCCATTCAGGCCGCGTAGCCATTGTATTTATTCCAAATTCGAATCAAACATTTCGACAGCTTCGACGCGTCTGTTAAAAAGGACCTTTCGTAACCCATATTAATACTCTTGATCCTATACATTTGGAATAAATAAGTAGCTCTTTATAAATTGGTTACGTTGTTAGTCATACTGTGGTCAGTAAAAATGTTAACTTTCCCTACTGTTTTGAATTTTACGATGTAACAATGTTGGTCCTTTTGGCAATATGTCAAATACTTTGTTTTGATGAAAATTGAGGACAACACTTTCACCACTTTTCCCTTCATCCTTTGTTCCTTCTCTAAAAACCGCAAATCCATCAATAATTTAAAAATGTAAGTATCGTATCAACTCACAACTTTTTTTTTCTTTTAAAATAGCATCCTTCGTTTACAACTAGCCATAGTCAATGTAAAGTGTAAATGATACTTGAATTAACGTACCTTTTTTAAAACGTTGTAGTTGTAACTCTGTTTTACTTTGGAACGACGTGTAAATTTGAGTTTTAATGTGTGTTGCCAATTTTTTTATCATTACTAAACGGACAAGTCCTTGCGTCAATGCATGGCCGTTTGTTTCTTAGCGTCAACACAGAAAAACTAGCCAACCTCCGGTCTCACTTAAATTCACTTTTTCCAGCAGCCATTCATACGCCAATTGTCCTCTATAAGTAACTCAATACGGCAACGGACTTTTGTCAAAATATTTACTTAGCCGTCGCATTCACAAAAGACCTCTCAAAGGCAATAACGTTGTCGACCCATTCAAATCCGTGCGATTGTGATTTTAATTTCCACTGTTCTTATAGAATCACAATACGTGTCATTTGAACTGCATCTCGAGAATCGAGATCTATTTCGAGATAACAATGTATCGAATTGCGACGTTCCCAATCACTCGAGTAGGTAGCCATTTAATTCGAGATTTGGCAGCTGCTTAAAAACAAGCCTCAAAGAACTACCTAGTAATTTTTGAGGAGCAAAGTTCAACTGGCGGCCATGTTGGTTTTAATTTCAAGCTGATTTTTTCCAAAGGATATTTTTATTTTCCATTGTCTAAGACAAATGACTGCGGCCAAAAAGGTGACAAAAACAGTCTCTATTGTGAGATGGACACGGACATATTTCTTATGTTTTTGTATGTAAATCCAAGGTTGTCGTTTTGACCCTGGCCTCCACGTCACCAGGAATAATTACCGGCGAACTTGACCAGGGGTCGCGGGTCACAGATGATTGACAAACTAGTGACGGTAACAATATTTTTCCACATAATTATGCTTTTTTGCCGCCGCGGGTTATTTGTTTAAAGACACATGCGCGTTTTTGCCGTTTTCCTGTACCTAAACAAGACTGGCCGATGAGAATAAATTTCTAACGTGTTGGTATTTTATTAAGAAAAACCCAAAATAGTTTAATTCTGGAAAAAAAAAACCATAATAGACCTTTTTTTTAAAACACTCAGCTAATGTTATTTTTTTAGAAGGTGTGGCAATTTATAGTAAAAAATAGAATATTACATAGACCAGGGTGACTCTGAACTGACGGGCACGTTATTTTATTCGCGTTTGCTATTCTATGTTAGAGACCCCCTCGTTCGTATGTACCATACTCAAATTAGGTAAGTAGTAGGTATAGCAATTGAAAAAATATCAAGCGGGCCTCAAAATTGTAAAAACCACTCCGTTGTATGGTAGAAAGGACACACACACACACACACACAAATGCACGTCTTTAGAAAAGGAAAGGAAATAAAACCTTACGTATTACTGTATTACGTTGCTCTAGGAATTATGTGTCATAATAATCACTATTTCAATCCTGCCCAAAAACTTATTATCATGGAAAAGACGAAAAAAATAGGAACTTATTTTTGTTCAAACCCTCACCATTGGCCTTTCACGACCACACCACCCTAAAAAACGTGTCAGTGTAAGGCACAAGCCGACACCACATATTGACCGCAGTTGACTAGATTTGTAAACAAATTACCTTCCTATGAAAAGAAGTCTAAGTGTGAATACCATCTTTTTATTTTCACTATTAGACGGTATAATTATGTTATTATAGACCAACCGCTTAAATGAGTTAATTTAAATTTCTATAAAACAAAACATTTTACACAAATTTCGAATTAATTGTAAAGCATTCGTTCTTACGATCGATTCTTCATTCAAACGTATGATTCCAAATAACCGATAGCTTAGACTTCAAATAAAGTACTGGCCGTCTATAAAATAAGAACAAACAAAGGCTCGTACTTCGCCAGCCTTGGCCAAAACTTAAAAGAAAAAAACAAATCGCCCCCACCTGACCGATTCTATTAAAACTCCAAATTCAAAAGGTTTATAGAACACCTGAGTGACCCCGGCGGTATTGTGGACGGGTCAATAGCTCGTGCCTGCCAGTACCAAGCGTGTAGGGGCACCGCTGATTACCAGATTAGATTAAAAAATAAACGTTCCGATTCTAATTTGGAAAATATTGTGAGGCGGGACTTTGCTGTGTTTTGTTTTTGGCCGAAAATAATGCCGCGATGTGTTTGATTTATTTGAAGACTTTTTGTTTTGTTCTATTGTGAGCACATTTTTTGTATATTTTTTTAGGTATACGTATATAGGTAATATATTACAAGACGCATATTTTAGTACATTTTTCATTTTACTAAGTTTTTGTGTGTTTTTGTAACATCATACGCACGTCACATGACCATACAGCTTAAAAATAATGTGTCCAAAAAGATCCCGCCATATTTTTCAATTCTACCGATCCGAGTAACAAACAAAATTCGTACGAAAAAACTTTTATTTCAATGAACGAACCGTAATCAGTGACCAGGAGAACAAACTCAACAGAAGTAAAGGGTAAGCAGATCTTATCTGGACCCAAATAATGTACCGGCACGCGACTAACTTGAAAAAAAAAACGGACCCAACCTCTTTGTCTAATTCGCCTTTTGTTCAAAAGTAGCCCTTGGTTGGATAAAAACCGCCCAAACCACTTGACAACAAAATAAAATGTTGTTATGCTCAGTGGACAACATTTTACGTAATAATAAGTAGGTACAGTTAAAAGTAATAGGATTTCGTTTTTGTGCAAGTTGGTACAAAAAAACACGTCCGTGGTTCGTAAAATATCCAGATAATGGGGAAAAGGATGGCGAGTAGACAAACACCGTCATCTAGTTATGCACTTTTACATTATCAGAAGCAGTAACTTACCTACTTAAAAAAAGGAGATGAAAAAGATACAAAAACCAGAAAATGTCTTTAGGACTTCATATCAATCTTAATGCAGTGCTATTACTTCATCTAAGCCGGCTCATTCGTATTTGTAGCTACTCAAGCATTATCTATTATTAAAAACTCAAGCAAAAAGTCCAGCTTATTTTAAAAATCTATTTCCTACACCTACCTTGGACCAACTTTCGATCGTATGTATTTTATTGCTCTTAATTTTTCCTCAACTTACATCCCGCCGAAGAAGTATCTACCCATCTATGCGCGGAACATATTCGTATTGTTCATTATGAGGTTGCGTCTCATAACTCGCACATGCGCGGTGGGCACAATGTCGATTGTGCAAGCCCACATAAATCCGAACAGTGAATTAGTTAGCTAGAACCTACATGCACTTAGAGTGCTAGCTTTGCGCTTTGTACCAACCTCTCCCATAAACCTCCAATAAGTGGTGTAAAAATTGGTATTTTTTTTTTAGTTGTTATGCTCATAAAGCATCAATCTGCAGAGTTAGGCTGCATAATATGACTTTTTATACTTTAATAACTCTATTGCGTTAAAGCAAAGTCTTCATCTTAGACAATAGTCTTAGTCTTCGTCGTCGTGGCAATAAGGTGCCAACAGCAGTAGTTCCAATCGCCAATTCAGATAACATAGTTGAACATGAAACTACCGTGAGACTTAATCATTATTACACATAAACGGATAACTCACGTATAAAAAGTCGAGTGATGCTCGACATGTTTCGGACTAACTGTCAACTGTGTAACTGTTGTTGTAACTGTTTTAAATATTGACCAAACGGTGAGTGTGAGCGAACCTTTACGGAGTGACGTGATCAGTGTTGTGTGCTGCCCTACATTTGACAGTAATAAAAATGACGATGAAAACGAGGGTAGTTGTGCGCCGCTGTCAGTTGCGTCGAGCAGCCGCGCGAACAGAGCGCTGGCGCGCAGTGTTCGTTTCGCTGCCGCCGGGGCGAGCGCTCCAGGAAGAAGGACTACGAAATAGTCCGAAACATGTCGAGCATCACTCGACTTTTTATACGTGAGTTATCCGTTTATGTGTAATAACATAGTTGAAAATAGAAACTAGTTAAGATTACTCTATAGCGAGTAGTACCCGTTAAAAGCTACCTAAACTAGACAAAGTTTAAGCAGCAATAAGCTCATTAATGCTACAAGTGGCTGTTGCAATGATGAGTCAGCCTGGGAACACCGTGTGGGCGAGCGCATGGATGCATTGCGAAGCGTGGACTTAGTGCCTAACGCACACTAAATTCTAAATTTAGATTTGCTTTGACTTTGTCCGTCGAAAACAATGGTATGCTAAACGACATTTAAATTGTAACGTACACACTATAAAAGAAGATGGACCAAATTTTGTGCAGATTTGGATATATCGTCTATAAATACATTTACTTTCGAAATATAGGAGCTTGGTCGGGGGACACGAAAAAAATATTAAAATATTAACACATTTAGAGCTGGCCACAGGTAACTCTAGGGATGGCGTTTACCTCTCTCATAGGCTCAATAGCAGTTCAGAGAGGTAATGCGGCCAGCATCTTGCGGTCGATGTCTGTAGCGAAATATCTCGACGACGGATTTACTTTGTAGTATAAGGTTAATTTAAAATCCGCTTTAGTCGTTAAGTGTTAAATGATCCATAGTAATAATATACCACGTATTTTCTACCTGATAATGACACCAATTACTCTTGGTCTAACCGTAATCATGATGCATCGAAGATCGTTTTACAGTAGGTACTTCTATTTTCTAAATGTCTCACGGCAAATTCCTATTATTAGTGGGTGACATTCTGGCTACAGAGAAATGCATGATTGTTGCATGAAATGATAAAACTACTATTTTGTCTTTAAGTTAATCTGAACTTATCTAGTTAATAAGTAACGTAGACAAATATAAACATTTTGAAATCCGCTCAAGTGTGTAACAGCCCTAACTTCCTAAGGTGTGCAAATAAGTATTTGACTACGGAACGGTGTTAAATGTTAGCTCCGACAGCTGGCAATGCGATTGATTTGTAACACAACACTAAAACAGTTGAGTTGAAATGGTATAATTTATTTTCAATCGCTTATTAATTAGTATCGATGACGTTTATTAACCTTTCCGTTTTTAGTTTGTTATTGTTGCATGCTCCTTGTAAATATTACTAGTGCTCAAGTAGCTATTACTTTGGTGTAAGGTTCGATCATACGTAAGTACATAAGTACATTACGTCTTCATCCCTTATGGGGTAAACAGAGCCTAAAGTAACAAGACCTAAAGGCCACGCTTAGCATGATGTGGGCGTATAGGAGGAAAAATAAACCAAGATGCCTATAACATGATTCCTAAGATTTTCACCCATTCACTCGATGGGCTTTAACCATCTGCGCGTGAAGAGAAGCAACTGGTACATTCTATGTTATTTCTTTGCTCCCAGATCACTGATCTGAGATCAGTATGGAAACAATTGTTCGATTATAAAAATAGATAATGGAGGAACGAAAAATAAAATTGAAATCTCATAGTTGCCGCAGTATACCGACAAGCAAATTGTACACAGACGGAGTCGCTTGCAACAGCTAGTACTTTTGAAAATAATCCCACAGCAAAATCATCTCCTAACTTTGATTCAGTGAGTCATAGCTATTGCCATGTTTTTGCTTAATTATTAGGCTGTTGCAGGAATTAATGTTCCTTGATATTTATTAGCACGTTGGCGGACAGTAAGGAGCGAGCTTCCGAGGATGAGCTCTCAGCTTTATCCACTTACAAAGCTTAGATATTATAGAGGAACTTTTTAGCAGCAAACGTTTTTGCGTTTTAAAAAATGTTATGTAATTTTCTCAACGGCTTTGTGAAGGAAAAGGTTCCGATTTTGCAACATGAACTGTCACAAGTAAAATAAAACATTTTTTGGACTGTCTATTTTTCCATGAAATCAAAATCAATAATTTATTTTGTGGGGCTCTTTCTATCACTTCATGGAGGATATACCGCAAGCAACTTCACAAAAAGTCCGACGGCAATACATGTCTTGTCCTCTCAATACAAGTGCGCTGCTCAGCATCCGTCTAGTACACGCACACAAAGATATTATCCTGGACACGTGTGCCCAAAATGTGCCCTTGAAGAAACTCGTAGGTAAGTGTTGATTTATTTTGGGCACGAAGGGGTGTCCGTGGCAATTAAATACATTATTTATGACCGAAATATCAGCTGAAATAACTTTTGGGCGGGAGTTTTTTGCTCGAGAATTTTTTAGAGTTGGTTACTTCTTCAAGACCGATGGAAAGTACCGAAGATACATTTTTCATTTCTTTCGAAATCCGAAGGTTGTCTAGTCTCCTATTATCTACAGATGTAGTGAATAATTCTTTCCCATCGTGAACACACGGTTACTTCCGTGTGATGCCGACGTGTCTTTGAGTCTGACTGAAGTAGCTGTCAAATACCATACAGATAAGAAAATAATATCCGACATGATACTGGATGGAAAAGGATTTTGGACGATATCTGTACGTACTCTACTGCGTTTTTCAATATCCGGTGTAGAAATTTAGATTTTTACTTAAATTGTTGTTTATTGTAGGTTAGGTGCCTACAATAAAAATGAAATATTAAAACTTTTGGCCCATTTACAATTTTTTTTTTAATTTTGACCCAGCAAAGTATGTAACCAAAATTTCACACAAAAAATCATGTCAACGCGAACTCGAATCCGATACCCGGCTATAATGTTACAAAGTTTCAAATTGAGCAATTTCGTGTATCCTGTCTCGCATATGTCACACAGTCGAAAAAAGAGGAAGACAAAAACTGTGGCGAAACGTGCAATTACGCGAACGGTTGATACTTCAAGAATTCAACGATAAAAAATTATATTCATTCATAATTAAATTATACGAATGATTAAATTAATATTTGGATTACTATAATTAAAAAGTAAGATAGCTAAAGTACCTATTTAACTATTCCTATAAAGCGTATTACACAGAAAAGAACATCTACGTACGCAATACCTTTTTCTTTAAGAAGTTAATCCAGTCATGTTTTGTAGACTCCATTCAATTGTGTAGCTATGTTCTTTAACCGGGGTGTTGTATCTATTTCTAGGATACATTTTAAAGGCAGTTATCGGGCTACTAACTATATTGGAGTTGCAGGTTTTCATGGGGAAGGCCTAGACAGACGTTCCGTGACCAATTGGGGATCTTTCGACAAAAGATCAGGTCAAGGGTGGCTGAAGCCGATGACCATGTATTGATTGAATATGGATGAAGCCAAAGAGGTATGTCAAGATCATAGCAAATTATAACAAAGTAGCCTCTGCCTACCCCTGTGGAAAAGAGACGTGACGGTATGTGTATGGTAGGTTTTCATGGTTGATGGTTTCCTCCCTCTGTCCAATAAAAAAAAACCATTAGGCATAGGTACGTTTTTTACGGCAGTAAGAAATAAACGGACACGTGATCACGAAAAAGTGATTAGGACGTGAAAATTCTGAAAAAGTACAAGAAATTTGCATTTCAAATGATAAACCATTGTATACAGGCGCTTTGTCCAAAACAAAGGTTAGAACAAAGTGATGCCACAAAATGCTAATGTATTTTTTGTCCAAATAATTATCAGGAAGTATCGACTGACTCATACAGCTGGACATAATATACTTACATATACTTGTGCTTAAATTTCTTAAGCACTGAGTAAATTTTCATAACACTCAGATTAGAACCATACAAAGGTTTGAGTCTGAACTAAACGCAAGATGTGTTTTCACGCGCCCCCTATCGGCGAGTAGCGTCGGCGGACACACATGCGTGCCAACACATCCACCCACCATCCCTTTCAATACACCTACACAACCCTACTCCCGAATGAGATAGACGTATATCGGTCATTATGTCCCGCGCTTTCCACTCAAGAAAACGGACCGGCCTACCCGTCTCTATCTACTCGCAATGTGTGTGGACATTAGAGTGGAATGGAGATATTTTCAAGGTTGCATTCACAACTGGACACTGGCTGACCACGATTTTTCAGCCTATCCCAGCGTGTTTGGTCAAGCGGGGGAAATTCAAAGAGTTCGTGTAAAAATGTATACGTGTAACAAGTGCGGATAACATTTTCTATTTAAGAAACAAATGTGTTCTGAAAGATTAGAATTTCAAATAACGAACGCCGAATTCAAATCAAATACAAAAGTCGGCTAACAATATTTTCGTCAATCAATCAGAATTGCTAAAACAATTCGCGGATCCAAAAATCGAACGCTGCGAACTTCGCGGAGTTCATTCAGAAACAATTATGAAAAAGTTCTTTTTCGCCGGCGTTCTCGCGCCAGTTAAGTCTCGACTGACACTCATAAAACTTATTAAAGTCAAGGACCGACCGAGATAAGTTCCTCGTGGCGTCTTAAGTAAAATAACGTCGGGAAAAAATGTGCTCTAAAACTTGCCGGAGTGAGAGTGAAAAACGTAGTCACGTAGTTCACGCAACTGGTGCATTATTTAAGACTTGTTTATCGGCAACATTTTTAACGGTTCAACTATTCACACATCACTTCGGGACAGATTACTTTAAAAGTAGTAAAGTCGGGCATGTTTGAAAGGGTGGGAAATTTATGGAAAACGTTCGTACTCAACTGGCCTACGGGAATCGTATTTTTAACTTGCAATTCAGGCGACGTCTACGAACACGTGTTGCTACGAGCGTAGCATCCGTAGCGTGCTACAAGACAGCTCGAGCTGCAAGAAAAATCAAGTCATATTTTTAGCAACCTTTTATAAAAATATTAAATAAACCTTTTAAAAAATATAAAATTTGTTCCGTTCTATAAATATTTTTTTATAATCTCACGTTAACTCAAAGTTTGTTAGGTCGCTTTATAAAGCAAGCCGAAAATTTTAAAATTTCCTCTCAATTAACCATTCTTAATAATTCAGGTGGATACTGACCGCACGTCGTAGGTCCATTCAATTAAAAATTCCATCTTCTAATCGAGTCATGAAATATGCAAGCAAATATTATCCCTTTTCTTTTGTACGCGTTGCATCTTCGCCCCACCCGCGCACGCACACCAACGCACGGCACTTGTGATCGCTGGCCGTCTCAGTCCCTCCCACCAGCCGTGAGGCGCGGGCGGAGTCATGCGCTCTCCCTCGTTCAGCCGAGGCGGCTGCGACCGCGAGTAACCCCTGGCTAGTTCGTGCGGACTCGCGCGCGCCCGTCGGCCGGCCGAGCGAGACGGCGCGACTCGTGGACAAGCGGAGGCCGCGGAGCCCTCGCGCGAAGGGACACAGGACAGACGCTCTCGGACATCGGGCGAGAGCGGGCGGCCGGCCGCGCACCTGCCTCGCACCGATCCTACACGCGGCAAACGTGCTCGATCGCGATACCACGTAAACTGAAAATATAACTCATGTAAAATTATTGTTTTAGTTTTTGTTAATTTAGAGGCGACTCTGAAATATTTAATCCGCCTATCCGAACATTTAAGTGAACTTTGCGAAAGACAGTGCTATTTTAAACGGACTTAACAAGTGAAGAAGTTATTGGAAATAAATAACAGTGCGACCAAGCGCCACATTCGCCAAATATCGGAATCGCCACTAGGTGCGGTTTGATTAGATAGGACACTGAGACGTTCTTTGAAGTGTTGATAAGACTGTATGACCAGTCGATTTTGGCGAGTAAACATTCTGCGGCGACCCCACTGTTACGCAGCAACATGAAAAGAAAAAAGTAAACTGTTATAACGGTGCAAATGTTATCGCTGAAGATGAAAAAGTTACGAAGATGACTAGAAATTTTATGCAAGTTTTTTGCCGTCGGACTTTCGAGGGGAGATATCCTGCGACATCTCGACCTCCGTTATCAAAAACTTTATAAAATACAGGACGATAAGCCTGACCGACGGCGGTGCATGTGAAGTGCTAACGAACTGTCGCCGATAGCGAAGATATTTAGATAACATTTTTGGTGATAAAGAAGTTGTTGAAGATCTAAAAATAGGTGACCAAATCAAGATGAGAATCAAGATGCCAGCTGTACGCATCGCGCAAGGTAAGCCACTATGTCATGTGTTTCCGTCACATCAAAATAATCAGTAACAGATAACTATCGCCCTAATCGCTGATATTTCCTTGCTGACATCTTTTAATAATCAAATTAAACTGATAATAAGACAATTACTTAATAGTAGCACTGAAAATTCTCGCACTTAAAAATAATAGGTACTCTAAAACTCCTAATCATCGTTTTAAAGCTAAGACTAATTCATATGAAACGCACCAAAATTTGCGGAGCGTAACATGTCGTCGACGTATACATCCCTCACAGAGCGCCCAGCCGAGACTCTATTCAGTGCAACCAGCTACTTAATACGTTGCGTGTCAATATTGACACGAGACGATTGTGGTCATCTCCACTTGTCCGACATAGACTGAAAGGGCTCTTTCATCAGCTGACTGGCCCACGGATAATAGGAAGGGACTAAAATGACGGACAGTAATTTTCACTCTGCTCAACATGAATAGAAATTTTAATGTGTAAGTAGGTAACAGAATGTGCTTCTAATGTGATTTTAAAAGAAATTTTGATCCAAAGCAACATTCATAATTGTCAAATCTGTCCCGTCAAACTATTAGGATTTAAACGTCATTAAAAAATCGTTAAACTTAATATCCACCTCCAAAAAATAGATGTTAAGTCTGCACACAATAATTTGCCAAAATTTTGCAAAAAACGGAACTTATTAAAAATGCAAAAGAAATGCTTTTTATTCATAGTCCGTTGACCACTGCGAACATGAGAAACTGTTTTACTTCGTTAACTTAGGTATATTTGCCATTGTCGTAGTTTCCCACTGCCCAACAGTTAGATATTTTAATTGCACATTGTAAACGCATACTTGGACCGCGGTGTTCCCATGCTTTACTTTGCTTTAAATTAAATGGACAAAGATACGTTTTCACACTTTGAACCAGAAATTGTAACTGTTTCTAGTTTGTTTGAAGTACAAAGTGCTGTTACAGACGTAAAATGGAAATTTTATGTCTTAATTCATAATTGCGGTGCAGAAGAAAGTTTTTTCTTTTCTTTTCCCTATCACGGTTGCGAGAGAAAATAAATTCTAGTAAGTTTATGGCACGTGCAAAAAAATATATTGTTATGATTTTTCTCTGAGCGTAAAAGAATACTTGTCCCGCAGTGTTAGTAAAAATGCCGCGTAATATTCATTGCTTAATTTATTACAGCCAGTTAACTAGGCATCCTGCTTGATTTCCACTCTTATATTTAAAGCTGTATCTGCTACCACATTAATTCGATCGATTAATATCAAAACCGCATCCAATATAATTGATGCAATATTTCTCGCAACCGGCACGGAACTTGACATCACAAATATTTAATATTCCATGATTTCTGCGTGCAATACTCTAGAACGCTCAAGTGTGCACTCACGCGCACGGCGTCATCTCAAAGCAAGCGTTATCGCACACATGGGCAATTAGTCCAAGTTGACCGGAGGCGACGGGCCACTCTCATTGGCCGATGCCACCATGACGTCACCAACATCTGCGGCCGTCGCGCCCGATTGGTCGACACGCGTCATTTCGTCGATGACACGTTTGTTCTTATTTTGAACGCAAGAAGTTCGAAGTACTTGGTTTTTGCTAGCAACAATGGAACGTACCCCATTCGTATATTCAAGCCGCTCTTTTGTGTGGTCTTGCGCATAATATACATGGCCATAGACTTATTAAAAAAATACCATTACAGCAGCATTTAATTTATTCCAATATAGGTATCACGACGTTAACTGTAATTAGGGATGTTGCAGCAAATGACATCATGTCACGGGACATTAAAAATTTAAACGATCCACGAAAAGGTTTTAACGTAATCCCAATTACGCCTAAGGGTAGAGACCGAAACCTTTTGGCTTTTTAAAACCCTCCTCAAAAGTGTGAATTCAGGAATCGTAAAATCACTTTATCAGGTAGGAGGCTAGACGGGACCGCGGCAACTTTCCAACAAAGTTTTAAAAATCTAAGTTAACTTTTGAGCGGCGAGCCCGCCCCAGCTAAATCAAATATTAAACGTACAACGCTTTTTGCAGCGGCTCTTTGTCGCTAATTGATATGTTTTTTCGTTTCTATCTCACTTTTAATTGGGTTCGCTTCTGTTGATGTATGATGTGAAAAAAATTGCAGTTTTGGACAAACATTTAAAAATATATCTTTATCTTAAACTTTACTAATAACTTCTGTATCATTAAATCTAATTTCAGAAACTTTAATTATATCAACTACTCGGCTAACAGTTATTAGAATAAATGTATCGTTGTAAGTTTATGTTGTATTTAGTTCTGTTCCCATTTGATCCAGTTTAAAATTGAATGAATGCTACATAAAAGAGCCGCACGTCAATTTAAACATTGCTTATATCTTGTCCGTTGCCGCTTGCCGATTCAATATGTCTTCATTAAGCGAATATCGAAGAATCGCATTTATAACCGGATTTATCGATTACGATGCCCGGCAGGACTTACAGCTCTATCACTGACCTCAGAATCATAATAATAATGATTATTATTCAAATAATCACTTGATCAGTCTGCATAGACATTTTTTTTTAATTATTATTCAGTAGTGTGCTTTAATTAGATAGTTAAAGTCTCAATGGCATGATAGGTACTATAAAAAAGGGCAATAAATCTAAATTCATTATGGGTTATCTTCTATTTTTCATAACGGCGTGGCGTAAGCAAGCACAAAACTACCTCATAAAATGTAACACGGACTGCTAAAACAAAGTTACAAATATGGTCAGAGTTTAATAGCAATTATGTGAGAGCGCATGCACCAATCGTGGGAAAGAATCATCAGACCCATCTCTTACAAACGCAAGACGAAGAAGAGCATCAATAAATTGAATTCGTCAAGAGAACATATAAATTTAGCAATCGACGTCTCTACATTAGAGCGGAACGGGAGAAAGGTACAGAGGACTCCCGGCCGCTGGCAGTTGATATTTAAATTATGGGAATGAAGTTAATTTTCGAATTTAGAATAATGATTCCGCGGACGGCGGCCACCCGTTTTGAATTTGGATCGGAGTGGACTGGCTGGTTTTTTTTTCGATGTCCGCGTCGATCGGCGTTCTGTATTTGTGATTCTTAAGATAAAGACGTATGGATTTACATATGTTATGTCAATGGAGGTCCTGGCAACATTTAAATTGGATTTATTAGTCCGGCCCATTAAGCAGTACAAAGCAACGTTGGAGGTATTATTAAAAAGACGTAGTAGACTTGATATTTATATTATTCATAGCATGAAATAAAGGGAGCAGTTGAAAAAAGATATGCTGTCCGTTTAGGATTAACAATCAATCCTTTAGAAGAGAAAAGGATTATCGATGTTGACAATACAAATCGAATTGTAAACAATGAAACAGAAGCCAAACACTGACACTTTTGTGAACAGTTTAGAACATAATCTTTAAGATTAAGATGCAACCGACGATAATACGCCTCGTGTAAACTTATCGACTACAAGAAATCTGTGCTCATTGTGTCCAATATTCTTAACATTATTCGAAGTATTGATTTTGATCATCAAATTAGAAAGTTTAAACGGTTTTATCTTGATAAAGAAAAATACAAGTACCTAAACTGTTTTTCTGCCAAAGTTTTTTACTGTATTGTAAATTACATCAATTATACTTATTTAAGTTTTTTTTAATGTCGTCAACGTACGAGATGAAACGAAATACCCGTGCCCTAAAAGAGTCTATTCAAATCAGAACGGAGCAAATCTTTGACCAATGTCCGCCCATTAGGCTCTATTACGAACCAACGAAAATAAATACTCAGCCAAAATACAATGGGATAAAAAATGTTCATAACAAGAATTAATTTATTGTTAGTCCGCGATCAATAGCCGGGAGTGGGTGGACAGTCTCTCCAGTCCATCTTTGTCAGGCTTTAATACCAATTTGTAATTGTCGGCCTTTCAATGTTAGAGCCGATTTAAAGTTTGGTAGGTGTTATTAGGCCGAGACGTGACGACAGATTGAAGGTGTCAGCTTTTGGAGCGTTCTTGCCACATACCTAAAGAGGGTAATAAATAAGAGGTCATTCAAATTGAACTAAGGCCACAAAATACCAGTGGACACATTTTTAAAACGTATCAAATAGCCAAAGAAAGGATGTAAAGATTCATCAAAATCTGATGCGGCAGGTTGACAATAGACCCGGATTCGATAGAGGCACCTGAAGCTCCGATATTTTCCCATGGTCAACTCCGATAAGCACGTGAGCAAAAAATATACAGTGGTCCTTTGACAAACAATTGGTCAAAAGGTTTTTTTCGGAGCAAAACAGGCTCACACACCCACACACTACCCGATAACGTTTCTACAAAGCCGAATGGGGTTGGTTTCCGAAGCATAGGCAAAATAACTATTGTGTGTCATTATGCGTCGCCTTTCATCAATTTTACTAGAAAAGGGTTTACAAGTGTCACTTTCTATATTTTTTTCTGTTATTGTGTTTTTAATATACGGCTGCTGCATTCTAAACTTTTGATTCGTTTTAAATTTATTATAATGGGAACAAAACTGTGCATTTAATGACTTAAACTTAGATTTTCGTTATCTTATCTTTTGCATTTGTAGTTGCACCTAAGAAAAAAACCGTTTTACTAGCATCTTCAATTTACTGTCCTGCAAAATTGCATGTGTTATACTTGCTTATGTCTGTGCTATTACCAATTTTATGGTTTTATAAAAGTTCGATTCGACTTTTTTTGCAGTCTTACCTGATATTTGAAGTCGGTGATCTTCGAATTCCTGACCCTTGTCCAAAACCTTTTGATTCGACGTCGGATCGTGTTCGGTTCCGTGATATTCACCACACGTCAGACGGACGGACGTCTTTAATGGTGCTTTGTATTGAATTACATTCATTTTCGGTTCGCATAAAAAAATGAGGTTGTTTTTTCAGTGAATGCGGCGTAAACATACAAACAGACCAATTTTTTTTCTTTTCACTGTGTGCGGTTTTCTGAAATTCTTCAAATATATTAATATTTCAATTTAATGCACTAAAAGCCTTAAACAGCAACTCAAAATTCATTAATAGATGAATTATCTTTTACAAGTGAGTTACTAAAAGGCCTTTATAAAGATTTTTAAAAATTGGTTTAGATTTTTTATTTTATCATTATTATTACAAGAGATTACATTTTGAACTTAAATAACCCATTGGTTGTCACTAACTGCAACTTAAATACTCTCATCATCTTTATTTATTATATTTTCTATAACATTAGCAACATCACAAGTTATTGTACCGTTTAAGATACAGTGGGTGTTAAAAATCATCAGACACCGGTGAAAGACGATAGCTCGATGTTTCTTATGATTTATGTTGTGTTGCGCATGTTAGTATTGTTCTTTGGTCGTGGGTGTCGGCTAGATTTATAATACTTTGTCCTAGCTTTGCCTAAACACAATTAATGTTCCAGTACGTAGGATGAATGATGTGATTTTAATTACTTTATCGCGCTGTTTGTTTTATTTGATCTATAGGGCTTAATTTTGTGATGAACTTTTAAAGATTATTAATATTGATTTTACAGGCTTTTTTGTTTGATCTTTATCACTTTACGAATTATCATATTTTAACTTTAATTAGTTATAAATCAATCTTTTGTTACTTTTTGTTACAAACTTTTATTCAACTTAGATACTATAATTTATTTGTTTGTTGGTTTAGATTAAATCATGCTTCCATTTGCAGATTTAACGACAGTAAAAGTATAGTAAATATAAAGTAGTCACGAAAAAAAAATTTTCAAAAAAAAACTAGTTCCTGTCACTATCATCAAATTAATTCAATCCAAAGCCTGTCGTATCTCATCTAGATCGGACAACCATCTAGGTCCGAGAGTATAGACCACAGGATATTGAATCAGTTACCGTAGGTGGTACATTTCCGGTACGGTACCGCATTGTATCTCAGCAGCATCGCTACATTATAACTATAGATACCTATCTAGTGATATGATAATAGAGAGGTAAAAAAATACTTAAACTTATTTTTTAGTGTCTTTTGTTTATTTCTTTTACTCAAATAAAAACAAAAGAAATACAATTAGGTGCCTCTGCTCTACAAAGCTTTTGGCAGAAAAGAAAATAGAGAACTCTCTTTCGTTTTATACCAAATTTTTTAAATGAATTATTATTATAGTTATTAATATCTGGAATTACAGTATAATTTATAGTGCATTGGGGTAAATTCGAAATTGGGTAATTTGGAAACTCGTGGATATCCACTAAACGGGGAACAATTACATGATCAAACAACGCTTACCTAGAAACTCCAATGTCTTTGGCGTCTGATAAGCGTTGCCAGATTATGGAATTGTTCCCCGTTTAGTGGATATCCACGACTTTCAAAATTCCCCAATTTCGAATTTACCCCAATGCACCTTATATAAAAATATTTTAGGCACTGATTAAACATTTTTGTACCATTTCTTCCCATGGAAAATCCATATTTCCCAAGTAACTCTAGCAAAAAAAGCTTGAATTAAGATTGTTTTATTTTTATTAGTTCGGCCAGGTTTTTTGGACTTTCGGAACGATACGAATGTGGTTTAACGCTACCTAAGACAGCCACCAAAATTTATGACGCATGAGGCATTATATAACGCATCAGCGTGACTCACTCCTGTACCACTAAATTAAAAAAAAGTGTGATGCCAACATTATAAATCCCATTAGTGAACTCTACTCCACTTTTCGCCACGCTCGGTCCGCAAACGGCCGTAACTGCATTTCTATGCTGGGAGCTTTCCCATCCCGGCCACTCGTGACCGCTCGCCTTGTTGCCGATGACCCGGCCCGAGATTATGCACTTACGCCCGTCTGCGCGATGACTGTTTAATTGGGGCCATGTGAGTGAGGAAAACAAAGGTTTCGCGCCGCGCTCGTAAACTGAGATTGTTGGTTTATGGGTGTTGTAAAAATTGCAGTGATAACTTTTTTTTTTAATTTATAAAAGGTTTACGTCGATTTATAAATGTGAATAGATGAAATGTAATTTAGTAGGAAGCTATGGCGGTAGCTTCTCGCCACGTTACAGCCATAAGGCTTTTATTAATTAATCTGAGATAATTAGGCCGATTGGGATTTATTTTGTTATAGATACCTAGGAAAAACATTAAATAATGTTTATTTTAAGTATTTTTAATTTTTCGGAATTTAGGTGCGATATTACATTTGAAATTTACCATGAGCTTTTCGGTGAAGGAAAATATCGTGAGGAAACCAGCACACCTGTGCGAAGCAATTTAATGGTGTGTGAAGTTCCCAATCCGCACTGGGCCGCGTGGGAATTATAACCTAAGTCCTCTCATCCTGAGAGGAGGCCTGTGTCCAGCAGTGGGACGTAAATAGGCTGGAGATGATGAAGAATTTTACTGAAGGAAGTTGTAAAAACCTCTTAAAAGTAGAGCCTTGTACTAAATCATAACGATTTTTTTATTTTTTTATTACTTGATTTTTTTACCGAGCAATAAGTACATTTTGGCTAAGAATATCGATTCAGCACAAATCAGCTGGCCAGTTAGAAAAAAAAAACTTGTTTAAAATATATTTTTTATGCATTTAAAAGTACTGGCCGTTCACACTATTTTCATTGACACAGTGTATAAATACCGTTAGGAACCAAATTGAAAAAGTATCTTTTCTTTTTTTTAAATTAAGTTAATAAACGTGCTGGCAACTTATAAAGTCCGCGACCTAATTGCCACGGAGCAACGAAAAGACACTGGCCGGAGGCGGCAATAAATTCGACGCAGATGCGGCGATCAGCAGATAACCGGCGAGTGACCCGCCATCCGCCATTGTCCGCTGGGAACGGTTTGTACTGAATTGAATTACGCTAGGTTCTAATGCGGAGAGTGAGCGAGTGAGTGGATAAAAACAAAGTGGTACTTTAAGCTTTGCTTGGCGATAATAATGTTAATGATGAAATAAATAATTTTCTCCTAAAATGATTAGAAAAAATGTGAATAATAGAAGATGACTACCGATTAGTCTTTAGCGGCTCTCAATCTTTGGACTGTTTATGTTTTGGGAAAATAACAACATTCATATATCCTAGTATACATTATAACGGGAATCTCTATGAAAAATTTTAGCTAAGTAGGGGACTTGGACGTTTTATGAGTCAGTTAGTCAGACAGAATTTCTGTATTTATTATGCATACTAGCAGATTAGGATTTTGTGAACAAAAATTCTTAAGATTCATGATTCATCTTAACATTTGTATATTATACCTACTCTTGACTTTTATGGACAAAACTAATACAGATTCTACCATTTAATTATGCAATTATTTATTTGTTTTTAACATCCGCATTTGTACTATATCTCATGAATTATAATATTGTGTTTTTTTGTAATCATTATAATACCTTCTCCATGTATTCGCAGCTCCACTCTGAGAACTAAGCAAAGCGACTTAATTCACGCCGAGATAATTACTTCCATCAACGTACCTTACCATACAAACCAGTATATCCTGACCCGTACTCTCCAACCACTCGATCGTATAAACCTAACATCGTGAACGCGCTTGCCACACCAGAGGTCTTCTTATAATGGTGGGGAAGATTAATCGAGAAGTGAGAAATGATCGATGTGAAAGATGCGACCTGAGGTTTTTATACGCTTATAGAAAATTTGCGGACATGCAATGGGAAAATCTGTTTTTATAACAGGTTTATACACGCTGTATACTTTAAACTGACAGTGAGTGTACTAAGTATATTAGAATAAAACCCTGTAAAGATCACGTTTAATACAATTTTCCGCGTATACTATCGTACAATAAATATAATTATGCAATTTAAAAATGTACTGTGGAATTTCATAGTGTTTTCATTGAACGAATTGATGACAACCAAATTTAAAAATGTTTTTTTTTTCATTTTTCAAAATTACATTTATAATTACCGATAAGATCGGAAAAATGCGAAAAATGATCGACGGATTGTAGCTCAGTTGTGCCAGAACGGCTGAACAGATCCAGGTGGAATTTAGCACAGTGATAGATTATAGTCTGAAATAGCATAAAACCTTTTATGGTACTTATACCTCTTAAGGTAAGTATAAGTACTTAATCTGCGTCCAAAAAATATGTTAGTGAATAAAAAAAGTTTAAGATTTTTCGGTGAAATTAATTTTATTTCCTTGTCGCTGATATAAAGTTAAAATTATATTTTTTGTGATGTTTATCTCACGCATAAAACTTTTATTATAAAAAAACAGTTAATCCAAATGTCTTTCAAGATACACGCCTCAGAGCCTTATTAGCTCTTAGTTAGATAGATTAAGCAAGTGTTATTGTTTTATTAAAAACATCACACATTTTTACAAAACATAAAAAATTTTGTCTATCGCCAAAATAAAACAGGAATTAATTTGTCAACCGAAGGTCAACCGAAAACTAGATATTAGAAAAATGGCCAAGCTCGAGTAGTCCCTATCCCATAAATGTCCCTACGGTCAAATTTGGAATGGAATGTGGAATACGAAACTTTAAAAAAATACAGATGCAAAATGATGTGGCACTGTCCCACGCTGTCATTTTTTTGCGAAGGTGGCAACCCTTTGGAATCTGACACAATGCCAACAAAAGGTTCCTTGACCAGAACCGCCATATGTGTTTTTTTTTAAACATAATAAATTGATTTCACGGCTCTTCCGTTTTTAAAACCGTGAGATTGGTAGCCTGTTCTTAGAGGTCATTAAGGCCTTGGTCATTAATTGCCATATTAAAAATATAAATGAGGCATCAATTAATTCATATTTCACTTTCAAATCCAATTTTGACTCTCCATTGTCACTGAGTCGCCACAGTGTTTTTTTCCACTTATAAGTCCATCGTCGTCTTATGATTGTGAGCGGGTGGAAAGAATCTTACCGAATTAATACAGGCAAAACCCGTACTAATTCAGCATACTTTATAATTACACATCTTCATAAAGCGGTGTTCACACAAGAGAAACCGCGAGATCTCCACTCCGGCGCATCACGCGCCGCATTGTCCGGCGTAATTGCCGGGTCGGAAGCCACCTGTTCCCGTTTCACACGGTGCAGGTAGCCGAATCTGACCGCGGATAGCGGGACCTGTAAAAACGTGTGTGTGCTTGCCTTTACCGTCATATGGATTTCTGGGGTCCTATCACAGAAAAAAACTTGTTTCTCTGCTTACTTCCTTGCTGATCTGGGAGCAAAGAAAATACATAGAATGTACTTACCAGTTGGTTATCTTCCCGCGTAAGTTGGTAAAAGCCCATCGAGGGAATGGGCGAAAATCTTAGGAATCGTGTTATAGGCGATGCGGCTAGCAACCCACCACTTTTTTGATTCCACTTTCCACTTACACAATCGGCCACAATCATGCTGAACGTGGCCTTTAGGTCTTGTTACTTTAGGCGATAGGGTAAACGATTCTGAGTAAAAAAAAACCCAAAATATTTAAATTGTGTAAAAAATTTTCATGCGGACTTTTTTTCGGAAAACGCTCTAGAATTCGTATCAAAATCTTTTTTGACCTTTTTGTTTCTAGCATTTGCGTTCATTACTCGTATGTAAACTAGTCTGAACGCCTGAACTGGGACTACAGTTTCACCATTAAACAGATTTGCAGGTACTGAAAAACGTACAATCTGTGCAAACATTCTTTCCACTGGCAACTTTCGATCTGTAAGGACAACAACACCCTTTCTAAAAGACACTAAACTAAAATTATTGTTATCTATCTTTATTATTATTATTATTATTTTATATGAATAGGAAGGCAAACGAGCAAGTGGGTCACCTGATGGTAAGTGATCACCCCTGCCCATAGACACCCGCAACCCCGGAGGCGTTGCCAACCTAGAGGACTAAGATGCAATGCCTCTTGTGCCCGTAATTTCCCCGGCTGTCTTACTCTCCACACCGGAACACAACAGTGCTAGCACTGCTACTTAGCGGCAGGATTAGCGAGTAAGATGGTGGTAGCGATCCGGACGGACCTTGCACAAGGCCTTACCACCCGTCGACTAACTTTAACTAACGACCCGCCCCGGCTTGGCGCGGGTGCAATCAGTGTTTCTCTGATATATTATGCATGTATTATACATATAAACCTTCCTCATGAATCACTCTATCTATTTAAAAAAACCGCATCAAAATCCGTTACGTAGTTTTAAAGATCTAAGCATATATAGGGACGGACAGACAGCGGAAAGCGACTTTGTTTTATACTATGCAGTGATAATTAAATCACGTTGAAATTTAAGTCTAAGATCATGTGTAACTTAATGTAAGTACAATTACCTAGACGGATACTTAGCTCAATGTGACTGACTTTTATTTTTTTTTACGGCGAATTGCGTTAGTTTGTAGCAAGGTTTTGGTTACCCTCGCTGGTGCTAGAGCTCCGTGTTAGACTCTTGAAACTTTATTGGAAACCTAGTTTCGATTCGCTACTTAAAATTCACCCTGTACTATTGCTTTTGTGCAAGATTTTTGCACAAAAGCAATTCCTGTTTAAATGGTCAGAATATTATTCAATATCTTTTGTTAACTAAAATGTTCGCCCCAAAAATCACAACGTTTTCTCATTTCCTACTAAATACCACACGCAATTTGTCGCAGCCGACCGTAGGAAAATCGAATTATATTGTTTATCGCATCCCCCATTATTTGCGTCATACCAGATGTACGCTGGATGTCAATCTTCCATGTTTGTTTACCCAGAAACAACAAATACCCGCTAGGGTCACTCGCTTACATTTCGCTCGCCAAATATGATTGCCTTAACTTCATTACAGAAGAGTTTCGTAACTTTCAGAGGCGATGTCGTAACTTTGTTTTCAGCTCTTTGAAAGAAGTCTTTTGTTCCGCCATAAACAGAAGTATTTGACTTTGGATTTGAAAGGTTGATTCTCACTTATTGGCAGCCTGAATCGTGTCGCTTGGTATTTTCTAACTTCTTATTTGATGTTTGTACGAATACGGTTTCATCTTTACTGTTAAACTTTTTCATAAAACATTTTACCTTTCATTGTTGTACTTCAATCACGTTACATGACTGCGTATTACGAATGCTTTGGCTAAGCCAGCTCATGATATTCGATTACAAAAACCACGTCAAACCAATAATTCATGCTAAATATAACGCGGCGCAATTATAAGTCATCCATCCATTCAGATCTGTGCAAAATCATATTCATCCACTAATGCCATTTCGCAGTGACATGCACTTTTTGCTATTCAAACGGGGGACAGTTGTGTTTTTTCCGTATGGAAGTTTCGCGGGGCCCCTTTCCGCGCACACTGGAGACGATTACGCATATTTTTACTCACACGTTATTAGGGGTGGCGTGTATGAAAAAAATGTACTATTATAAATAAAAGAAGCCTAACAAAGGGATGGGAGTGCGATCGGGGTCACTAGGAAACGGCGGTTTTGATACGGGATTTTTTTACCTGAGACCCTAGGGGCTCTTTTTTCATTGAAATCTCTGGGCTCGAAGTTTATGGAGCTAGCCAGTCAGTCTGTGTTCATCAGCGATGATGATCACATGCTTTATGACTTCAAGGATACTCGCAGTGCCCAGTGGTCGTTTGGATATTCGACCTGAGAAACGCTATCTCAGTTTTACTTAGTCGTTTGCTTAATCTTAAGTTTAGTAAGTTTGTTTTTTAGTGTTATAGAACTCTTAACTAGCTCTCGTATGGACGTTAAGTAACAGTGTTAATAGTGAAGAACTTTGAAGGATGGATCTTTCAACGCGGAGTAAGTCAAGATTTTTCGACTCTGGAATCGACTTAAGGCGAAAAGGTAAATCAGTGGGTTTCAAAATCAAACTTGTCTATTGATTTAATACTACACAGTTTAAATGTTGATATTTGAAACTCACGACTGTTTTGGAGTGTGCTTATCGTAAATGTTGAATCGAAGCTAATGCAGACAGGGTGGTTCGCAATAAACGAGGCAATAACCAATGCTGGAGACAAATTGGAAAATAATAAGGCAGTGAAAATGATATCTGCCCCGAACGATATCTCTGTATGAATCTCAACGAATCGAATGCTATCCACATTAACATATAAATGACAACGTTAGTGGACCATGTTATATTATATTTATGATCTCAATGTGGATTGGTCCAAACCGCAAATTAACGTTCTTTATCGAGATTGGATACATTGTTTACGATATACATTTTATCAGCCATCAAATTCGGAAAGGAATAATTTGTCTCTGAAACTTTTCACTAGTCTGTAAAAACGTAAACACTAGTCTGCGTCTCGTAACAAAATTCTTTCACAAAAGTCGATGATATAAATTAGAAAATCTCACCAGACCTTATGCCAAGAAACCTCAGCACTACATCAACATAAGGCGATGTTTAAACATGAGACGGGGATAAAACTGCGTTTTGTGGCTGCAGTGACCACAAATTTCTCGACACGGAGGCAGTATGTCAAAATAATGACTTGCGAACTAATAGGAAAGTCCAGACGAAACGCAGTGCTATAATACTGCAATTGTACGTTCCCGTTGTGATTGTCAATTAAGTTTGGATTTTTATTATTCATTGTTGACGTTGATTTAGTTCGGGTATTGCTTTGAAGGGTCTAATTAGAATATTTTTAACTGGCAATACGGGAATCACTGCCGAGTCACCAGAAAACTTTCGCCAAGCTAAAGCAAAGAAGGTCTTGACGCCAATAACTTAATAACATTAACTTGATAACAACAATCTGATCGAAGTAAACAATTAGGTAACAATATTGCATTGAAAAATCCTGGCTGACTGACGAAGTTCTTGGATCTGGAAAGTTGAATTTTTGTAGTTCTATATTATGACGTACTAAGTTGCGAAGACAAAGAATAAGGATGGTTTTTTTAATCCCCACGGCAGAGACTAACAATTCAACTTTGTCATTTAAGATGCAACTTGTACATAGATGATTTATTATGATGATTGATCTTGCAAATACTTCAACTGATACTTTTGTATCGTTTCGTGTTTATAGTATACCTCCTATACAGATGTTTGATTTGTATCCCAAGTGTCTATATCTATATCTAATCTAATATAGACTAGACAGCAACGGTACTGGCACGGCTCCCGACCGGACGCGGCAGAACCCCGTTTATTGCTCCGGCGAAACTGCCGATATTTCACGCTTCGCACTATAGTCGTATATGCATTACGGTCTAAAAATTTTCTGAAATAAAGGGATGTTTAATTTTATATGCGGATTCTTTTGCCAACCCAAAGTAAGAAACTTGTGTTAAAGGTGATTTAAAATGTTAGGAAAATTTACGTGTTTATAGTAATGGCCGTCGTCACTGAATTATACATAGATTAGTTTGACGTAATGTAGAAAAATGTTATGTAAAAACTATTGAAAAAAAAACAAAAAAAAATTCAAAAATATGTTTTATTGTAATTAACTTCTAATACAAGTAAAACTACAAGTAAAACTAAACAAAGTACTATCCAATAAATCAAGAATTTTTACTTCTTGAGTTTTTATGTTTAATTTTGCGGTTTTAGTTAGAAATTTAAGTAACTTAAATTGAACATTTTAGTAATTGATATTTTATAGGATGTCTTGTGGAACCAACTTCCGGTAATGTTGTAGACATTAAACAGTGTAAAAAAATATGAAAATCAGTAATAAAATGAATCTGTCTTTGCAACTCTCTAGTTTTTGACGTGAACTGCTTGCCCAGATGTGTGGCAACAATTATATTAAAAAAGAAAACTATTATTTTTATCTTTTTGTGTGTTTTCAAAATCTAAAGCTTCTTACCTTTTTATAAATAAAAATGACATATATGTTACAACAAATAAGGGTAATCGTTTGACTGACAACTATCTCGCTCAATCTTCCCATTTTCGTCCTTTTTTAAGAATACCTCAATAACAAACCCAAGAAAATCATCAACGTAGGTATACGAACGTATCCACACGAATAGGTACACAGGCAGTTAATATACGGTCTGGCAATAATTACTATTGGGCAGTAAAGGACAGAGGCGGATTAAGATTTTTGCCGTAAATGCTCGCAACTGCTGGATTAGGGGTTAAGTGTCCGCCTTAACGGTATTGGGGTAGGGATGGGAAAAAGTATCGATAAACTTCGAACAAAGAGAGCTTTGAACGTCATTGCTGAAGTTCGAGTTTAGTAATTGTGTGGATCATACATAATTTACAGAGGTACCTACATTATTAAACAAAAAAGTCAACAGTAGGTATGTAGCGGAGTAGCAAGGTAAATGTTTTTTGTTCATTGTAGAGCAGTTCCATATGTCACGCGAAATATAAAGTGCTAAAATTAAGGTACTCCATAAACCGGGAATATTTATAATGCTTGTTAAAATATGATACTTACATAATTATGTTCTCGTTTGTCTTTCTGTTTGCGCTCATTTAGAGAAAGAACTACGGATGGGTGAAAACAATTTCAACAACAAACATTTTTAAAGAAAGATTTTAAATCGTGTTTCGTTGTGTTTGTGTCTCACGGTAGTTTTATGTCAAAGATTATTATATTGTCGATATTGTATCGTAATTTGCTTAAGTGATTTTGTATTGAAATGTATGATTTAGTCAGACAACACTACAACTACCCAACACCGACAAAAACTAGATACTTCCTATATCAATATCACCATAGAATTTTTCGTAATTAGCTTCAAATTTTAGCTAAAAGTTTTTATCGATAAAATCAATTTTCCACGCAGTGTCCCTTCACTAGCAGCTCGTACAAGACAGTCCGGCGTGGCGTTTTTATTGACACTTGTATCGTGACAAATATCTCGAGAAAGAATACTGGCACAAGGGTTGCTGTTTATAAGCGCATTTTGTGGCTTCTATTCGACTTGTAGATTTTTACTGGCTGTATAAGAGTTGGTAGAGTCAATGAGGTATTAAATGGTATCGAAAAATGAGTAAATGGGTGTGCTATAGATTTTGTTTTTTTTTTGTTGTTGGTGGCTTATTTTGAAACGTATGTTTTATTTTACATTGGTGTTCTTCGCCGGCTTTGCCTCCTTTCCGATTTTATTTTCAAAACATTGTTTCACAAAAGCATTGCCTTGACAATAAAAACACAAAAAAAGAATTATCCATTTTGGTCTAGCTTTAGTAACACATTTAACGATTTTTATATTAAAAGGTCTCTTAGTATTTTGTTAACTAATTATTCTAGCAATTTATTTACAAAAGTAGATAAGGGTAAACTTATTAACGAAATAGCAAAATGGTGGTAGCTAAAAATACAAAAAAATAACGTCTCATTTATTTCGAAATCAACAATCAACATAGTCTGACGAATCGGACACCGAAACAAAAAAAATGAATAAATTTTCATCAAATTTTCACTTGACGTTTTTCTATTAAGGGCCCGCCCCGACCGCGTCACGTTACACGCTTAAAACGAAAAAACGGGCCAAATGCGAGTTGAGCTTACCGACCGAGGGTTCCGTACCACTGCATAACAACTGTAAACACAATAAGTTTAATACTTTGACTGATATACCGCATGGAGCGCAAAAAAAACTAGTTCCCCACGTTCAGTTTGAAAAAAAAAACCTTCTAATTTTCTAATTAAACTCACCAACGTCCCCATATTCAAAACGAGCGTGTTTGAGTCACAGAATTGCAAATGCTTATACACGAAACCCTCAGTGCGCGCATGCGACTTAAGCTTTACCAGTTTATTTTGTACACACATTTTTTATGATTATTTGTATTATATTCTTACGGTTTGATAAATTCAGCCATTTAAAGGCAGATTAGTGAATACACATGCTTAGTAATAAATAAAGCACCTTTAAAGGTGCGACTACACCGGTGCGTAATAGACGGTGGCGGTGCGTTAACGCATTAAAATTGTACGAAGATACGGTGAGAAAACGTGACGCCGACGACACGTCACTGTATACGCGATGGTGTGATCGATCCTTTATACGGTATCCTAAAAATCGTGTAAAAAACCGTGTAAAAAAATTGAAATCCCTCTAACGAAGGACAATACACCAGAGGGCTCTGTTTTCCCTAGTTATACCGAACATTCGAGCCGATATTAGATATCGGTAACAGGATTACTGACCCTAATGTAATCAGTGGCCGCTGTTTTTTCGCGTTTCCCTCAGGAGTCTGTCAACCTGTTTTGTGGAAAAGGTATTCGGCGAACGTTACATAATGTACGTCGATACTGGGTACGGTGAAATTTAGGTTAGAAAAGACTATGTAATATTCAACCGTTAATTTTCTTTCAGTTCAAGTAAGGTTTACGTATTAAAATTTAGCCGACTGATTTTTGTTTCTTTTTTTTGTTGTTCTAGTTTTAGGACAGATTTTACGTCTTACTGACACAGTCACAAAATTCTTATGTTGTTGTAAAGTTGTTTGTATTAGTGTGTAATATTTTTATAACAGTCATGTTGTTTGCTAACACAGACTGCGTAGGCTACTTGGAGTTGGTGATATAATATTTTATTTTATTTATTTCATCAAATACTGGGTCTCGACATAATTATTTGGAATAAGAAAGCAACAGCGAGAAAAAATCGAAAAAGACAGTTGAAAAAATTTTTTTTTAAAAAAGCGTTTCTTATACACAAGACACATCAACAGAATGTATCTCAAAGTTTTTTAGATTTTTTTCTGGCCGTTTGTTCACGGTAATTCTTGATGACGTGTTTCATGGTGTTTTCATAAATAGACTAATCTTACCCTGAAACAAAAGATATCGCCATTCTCGTCCACGCAAACGAAGTCACCGGTGCCAGCTAGTTTTATATGACTGTACTAAGTCAACTTCAACACAACCACGTGACATACTGATCCACCGCTATTTTTAACCACCATATCAATCTAGAATGCTCTATTACTAATATTACCAAAGTACAAATTTAATAAGCTAAACCTTAACATAACACCTTGATATAATTTGGCATCTGGCACTGCTCTTTGCTCCTGGAAAAAAACGGATATAATCAACCGTTTTTGTCTCCGCTCGGTAATTTGATTAGCGATGGCGAAGGAATCGCCCTTTGTAGCAATCCTGTTTTATTTACAGGCATATTTATATTTACTGGCGTATTGAGAAAAGCTTGTTTAGCTTGATGATTTCTTCGTGTACCATATGTATACAGTTTTGCACCTAATGTAATGAATGATTGTGAAATTAGATCCAAAAATAGTATACAAATGTTTGTAGTTACTCCTTTCTACTTGATTTAAGGGACAGAATAGACTAAGGTATACTCATCGTCAAGTGCAACATACTCGTATATGACTTACGGCTGGGCCAGGGCCCCGATTTTTGAAAGCACATGTGTGAAAATACCACTCGAAAGTGGTGAAAAATTGTGCTGAATTAGAAATACGAGTAGCTTAGAACTTACGGCTCTCATTAATCTTGTGAACTAGACAAAAATTGGATTAGAGCTGTAGTTTTGAAGATATAAACAGATTTATACTACTTTCGAGTGATATACTTTCAAGAATCGGGCTCCAGGCCTCTCCGTAGAAGAAGAAGTAAGAAGCCTTGGACTGTAGTCCCCACGCATACCCATTGCGGATTGAGAATTTCACGCACACATTCGCCGATGTTTGCATTTTTCCTCATCGAAAAGCTTATGGGCAATGTAAATAAAATTTCCCATGTAGGTATATTTAACAATAGCAACTTGGCAACAACTTAAAAAGCCGTAGCAGCCTAGCGGTTTGCGCCTCTCAAGCTGAGGATCGTCGGTTCGAAACCCGGCTTTGAGTTATCAGAATTTATGACCGAAGTAACAGTAAGTTTACCATGATATTTTTAGTGCAGAAGCAATTGAATGGTGTGAAGTTCCCAATCCGCATTGGGCGCGAGTGGGAACTATTGCTCAAGCCCTCTCATTCTGAGAGGAGGCTTGTGCCCAGCAGAGGGCCGTCTAGGCTGGAGATGAGGACGATGGGATTGGCATCAACCTTTTAAGAAAACGTTTCGTTAATTTTCATCCGTTTCCTATGCTTTGTTTTCGGTGTTTAGTACAAAACTCGAAGCCCCTTCGATTATATACTTGACACATAGCAGTATTAGCCAAGTAATTATAAAAAGCAAAGGGTAGCGAGTGGCCATATTGAGACGTATGACGTCATTAGCTGCTGTTTACCCGAGCCGCCTCCCATGAATGGCCAAGTAGAGGCCTATATGGGCGTGGTGAAGGATTTTTAGGGTTGGAGTACGAACTAAAAATGAATGGATACTTGGTTCCATTTAGAACAGTAGCGATGGAAGTTTGTTACATAAGGTGTCGTACTATGTGATAGTTTAAAATGATTTACGGTTAATTACTTTGATATATTTTGTGGCGTAGAATTAGACTTATGTTAGGCAGCTACGACCTTTGACATGATTATCAATATACCTTGGAAACTATGCAATTTTTCAGGATGAAAAGTAGCCTATGTGTTAATCTAGGGTACCGGCTATCTCCGTTTCAAATTTTATCCAAATCCGTCCAGTCGTTTCAGCGTGAAGAAGGAACAAACATACACACACATCGTCACATCCATCGTCTCAAACTTTCACATTTATAATGTTAGTAGGATTTTGATGCAGATGTAAGCATCCATGCCGGTCTGGGAGCAAAGAAAAAACAAGAAGTACCCAGTAGTTTCTCTACCCGCGCAGATAGTTAAAGCCCAAAGGCGAAAATCATAGAAACCATGTTATAGGCGATGCGGCTAGCAACCCATTACTATTTAGATTCCATTTTCCATCTATACGCCCACATTCTTGCTAAACGTGGCCTGTAGGTCTTAATTGTTACCTTAGGCTCTGTCTACCCCGTAACGGATAAAGACGTGATTTGTGTTTGTGTGGTCCATAAACGACTAACTCATCGATATCGTCATCGCTAACTCGTCTTCATCTGATGATGATGGTGATGAACCGACTAACGAGTTTCTGCGATACGGTGATACGAAACCCTTCCGAATCCGTCTCACACTTGGCCGATTTCTTTCGAAACTTAAACCATTTCCATTGAGAGCCCTTTGCAAATTGCAATACCAACACGCTTTGTCCGCAGTCCATTTCCGACCGCCACTGAATAAGTCAAAGAAGCCGCCGCAAAACAGCGTCCTGCGCCATTCAGGTTCCATAAAGGCATAACGTGAACTATACATAACGATAGACCGACCGCGTAAATGAGTCCTCGCCCGCGCGGCACAGGGGCGCGGGGCAGGACGACAAAGGGGACCGAGAGAGGTGCGGGCGGCAGACGCACTACCCGCCCGCACCTCTCTCAGTCCCCTTTGTCGTCCTTCCCCGCGCCCCTGCACCGCGCGGGCGAGGACTCATTTAAGCGGTCAGTACAAACGTAAACGGAGGTAGTTGTTACATACATACATCACGTCTTTATCCCTCACGGGGTAGACAGAGCTTAAGCATTTAGCTTGATTAACGGCGTATAGGTGGAAAGGGAAATTAAAATAGTGATGGGTTGCTAGCCGCATCGCCTATAACAGGGTTCCTAAGACTTTCGCCCATTCCCTAGGTGGGCTTTTACCATCTGCGCGGAAAGAGAGGCAACTGGTAAATTCTTTGTTTTTTCTTTACTTCCAGACCAGCATGGAAGAGGTAGTTGTTGGAGACTTTAATTTGGGAAACGTTAAGGGAGAGCTCTAGAGTTTGTTGTATCCAACGTTAGATGGCGCTGTTGTCAATACTACTAATTGTTCATAATATCGAAGACTATTTCAATTTCTAATATCACAATTACCCTATAGCTTCCTTTACAAGCTTTATTACACTTATCATCATGAATCAAGTAACAGGCGCGGCTAGCAACCCATCACTATTTTGATTCCTCTTTTCACCTATACGCCCACAATCATGCTGGTCCTGCCTACCCCGTGAGGGATAGACGTGATTTATGTATCTATTATTACACTGGGCATTGGGCACTGTTTGTTCTTGTTTTTTGACACCAATGTCAATGCAAAAAGTACAGTCAGCAAAATGAGCATGTAATAAAAATGCTTTTTTTTAATTAAAACTTATTTTCATGTAGGAATTGGCACAACAATGGTAAAACACTATAGCCATATACGCATTTTAAGCTGTTTAGTAACTATAAAATTTTATTTATAATGGAGCAATAGGTACTATTAAAAATATAGCTTTATCTCAACTCATAATCATAATAAAATCGTATGAAATCGCTAACATCCCTCGTACATAACAATTAATGCTCAAAAATTTGTTATTATTATCGAAAATCAACCCGGACCACAATAACATAGCGAGTACACCCCCGCAACATCCGATAGTTCTTATTATTTTTATACCATCTATTGTCGAGTCCTGTAGGCCAGCACAATGGAGTATCCCTTGCCAATTAATATTGGCCACGGTGGCCGAAATGTCAGAGTTGGACGGGTTTTTTGTCAAACACATTACGAATAGAATGCCCATCAATCATTTTAACACCATAGAAATTATAGATGGCCAAGTTTCGATGATGATGCAAAGGAAAATACCGTTACAAATATTTTTTACGTCGAGCTCAAAATTATTGACGAAAACAATTGCCAACCGTTTAAACTCCGGCCAAATGAAGTCTAAAGACGTGGTTAAAAGATTATTAATGTCCTGTATGAAGTGACATTTTTTTATATCAATTATTTCATACAAACTTACCTAGTGTATTCATTTTGTAAAAGCAAGTTAAGAAGTAAGGTATTAGAGATATATGGAAAATATAGGTAATACAATACAATACAATAACTCTTTATTTAACACCACATATAACAACCAAAACAGAAAAAAGGTATACAGAATATTACAAGGTAACAATAGGCGGCGACTGGAGAACAGAACAGATCTGAGCACCACGAGTATATGTCTTAATATATTCGAAACAAATGCATAATCCACCGTTTTACCCCCGCACCGAGGCGAGCTTAAAACAACGCTTTACTTACCATAAAATCGTAACAGCTATAATTTTCACGACGACACAAATTAGCACGGTGGTACAATTCGCGCCGCGGCGGGACAAAACTTAATTAATTATTAATGCGCTCCGTCCGAGGCCAAAGTTAGTTTTAACACACAAGTTGCGCGGTGACCTTTTCTGTGGTAAAAAACAAAGATAAAACTGGCGTGTTACCCCGTGTGTGGTAACGAGGTAATTTAAACTTTTCGGTCGCCAGCCCTTTTCGAGGGTGGCTCTCCCTACGTCCTCACCTGAGGCGTCAGACTATCCTTACGGCTAGACGGTTTCAATAAAACAGTGCTGCGTTCAATATAAACTTTTAAGTACTTTCAATTACAATTGTGCGGTTAACAAATAGTACCTATAAATAAACTACACGTACTAAGTTTTAATTGAACTACAGTTATAGTTGGCACAGTTAGGTACTACACAACAAATGATGGGTGGTTTGTTTTATGTTGTATTATAAATGTAAGCTTAAATTATTTTGTTGGCAAAGGTTAAGTTTAGTTTATGAGTAGCCGAAGAATGGGAGAAATAACTGTGCTCTTCCCTCCTTCCTTTGGTCGCCAACGAGAAAGTATTTTTTCTACTTCTTTGCATACACCTCCACAAAGAAACTCGTGAATCCGTAAATACTAGGTTACTCATAAAAAAAATACGTCTTTATAGTACGCTGCTATGCCAAACTATAGTACATTATAAAAAAATACGCTACACCCTTTATAATACACACCCAACCGTCTAACGACACAGTTTACCCAAAACATCGCTCATAAAACAGCCCTCCCACACAATTTAACCTCAAGCATTTAACACCCTTATTTCAATACTTCCAATAAATCACGGATCGGGAAAGGATCGGGTGTAAAGTTTTGTCCACGGCGCATGTGTATTGACCACTGTCCAGTCGCGTGCCGGTGGGCGTGGCTTGTGTTGCCCACTGGGCAGTCAATCACGTTTCACTTTCACGGTACACGTTATTATAGTGTTTAATTGGACGATTAACTCACTCAGTACTTTGTTGTCTGAATAATTAGTGAAAGGGATTGTATTTATTAGTAAAAGAGCATGTTTTCACTGTTTTATTTTACTCCAAAATCTTACCTGCGCGTTGTGTGCGTTTTTTTCGTAAATTCTTAGGGCCACTTACAAAAAAAAAGTAATTTATTTTTTTGCGGCTGAAAGGCCTTAGTTAAGTCCCAGCTTAAAGTTTAATAATTAGTCTTAGTGACTTATAAATTTATTTGTACTTATATTATAAATAATAGTGCAATGGTTTAGAATACATACATACATACGTCACGCCTCTTACCCACAGGGGTAGGCAGTGACTACAAGTGGAACAAAGTAGTCTCTGTGTAGGAGCCAGTTAAACTTCTACACTTCTTTGTAGTTATAGTTAGTTCTTGGAGTGCAAAGAAAGAACTTTAGTTGAGTTCTTATAGTTTAATGAAAGTTATGTAAAATTTACACTAAAACAGCGGTTGGCGATTCTTTCTCTTGACGTGTATCGAACACGAGTTAGTTGTGCACTCTGACTCAAGTGTAAACGCGCGGCCCGAAAGTAGGTCGCAGCGTCAACAGAAAAATGTACGGTTATAGACCGTACACTCTGCCTACCCCTGTGGGAAAGAGGCGTGAGGGTATGTATGTATGTATGTATTCCAAACCATTGCACTGTAATGTTATTAATTAAAAGAGTTTCTTCAGGTTCGGAGGCGTATATTTCAGTGTAATTACAGAGTACTTGTTTTAATATAATTAGTGAGATGTTAGCGGTCTTCCATGACAGATGCAAGGGGGAGAGAGGGGGCAGTGTTGCCATAGACAAACTTATATTGCTTATTACGTTTCGTTACATCATCCCCTTTTACAAACAAATTTTTAATTTATACATTTTACATAAGACCACTTTTAAAGCTTTATGTAAAGTTACACTAGGTACATATTTTATATTTTAACAATTATTATTTAAACAAACAAAACTTAAAGTCATACTTGACACTAAAAGGAAATAAAATTTGTTACATATTTAACAAAACTACAATATACCTATAACCTTCATCCCCTCTCAAAGGAGAAGTTAAACTTAAAAATCCTACCGGCTGCGCCATGTAATGTTATTAATTAAAAGAGTTTCTTCAGGTTCGGAGGCGTATATTTCAGTGTAATTACAGAGTACTTGTTTTAATATAATTAGTGAGATGTTAGCGGTCTTCCATGACAGATGCAAGGGGGAGAGAGGGGGCAGTGTTGCCATAGACAAACTTATATTGCTTATTACGTTTCGTTACAGCACTATCCAAAATCGAGCTAAAACTGCCATAAACCCCCGCTAATAATTATGTTAGGTGCCCATCTGAGCTATCTAGCTAACAGCATTGCCATATTGTGTGGCAAAGCTCAATCGCTGAGCGAATTAGCCAGGCAGCTCACTAGAGGCATTTTTAAGGCTCCAAGACAACTTTGTACTAAACTAGCTGTGGCCCGCGACTTCGTTCGCGCAGAATCAAAATTTGTATCACAGGTGGACTTTTCCCACTTCCAGCAACTATCGTTGTTTCAACCAAAGTACACAAAACCTTTTTTTTTTTTTTTTTTTATATGAATAGGAAGGCAAACGAGCAAGTGGGTCACCTGATGGTAAGTGATCACCACTGCCCATAGACACCCGCAACCCCGGAGGGATTGCAGATGCGTTGCCAACCTAGAGGACTAAGATGCAATGCCTCTTGTGCCCGTAATTGCCCCGGCTGTCTTACTCTCCACACCGGAACACAGCACTGCTACTTAGCGGCAGGATTAGCGAGTAAGATGGTGGTAGCGATCCGGACGGACCTTGCACAAGGCCCTACCACCCGCACCTTGGCAAATTATACACCATAACCTTCCTCGTGAACCCTATCTATTGGTGAAAAATATTATTGTACATCCACAAATCACGTCTATATCCCTTACGGGGTAGACAGAGCCTGAGGTAACAAAACCTTAAGGCCACGTTTAGCATGATTTTAGGCATATGACGGCGTACGAAGGCGTAGGTACGACGTTTGGAACATGGTTCCTGAGAATTTCACACATTCCCTCGATGGACTTTTACCATCAGATCTGCGCGGGACGGGTACCTACATTCTATATTTTTCCTTTGCTCCCAGACCATAGAAGTATTTTTGTAGTTTTGAGTTTATCGCTAACAGACAGACGCTAAAGGACATAGTTTTATAATGTATATTATTATAACTCTTTGGGACACTTTTTCAAACTTCCGCATCGCTTCCCGTCACAATAAAAATCGGAAGCGTGCTACTTATGTAAATACCGAGAGCGTAGATTAAAAAACAAAACCCATTTGCCACGAGCCACGGCGTGCAAACGTGAAAAAACGCCATTAACAATGACACATTTACATAAACCCAGTACAGTAAACAAAGCACGGAATCACGTAGTTATTTCCCTGTATTAATTTAGTGCTCAGGTTTCACCCCCTGTGTACATTACGAAAGAACGTCCTACATTTCTTTTGAAGGTAATAATAAAGGAATGTAAGGGCCTCTGTACAGTGCTTGTGTGAAATTAGCTGTAGGGACGCCTTTGATCCAAAGAGTCCGGGGACCAATCGTGCGTAAAAACGCCTTTATAATTTGTTGAGATTATGCAATAGGATCATGTAAAAGTTTAACAATTGTCTTTATGTAAGGTTTGTGCCAAAACATGGGTACTATTGTGGCGTTGCAATCAGACGCGTTCATCCCTTACAGGCATATAAGCAGTGCTTGTTTGAAAACATACGTAAATGTGCCCGTTTCGTAGCAATACGGGTTTTGTTGTCAATATACCTGTCAGAACCCACTGCACGCCCCTGGTTGCAATATGTATAAATGTAAGTAAAGTAAACTAAACCAAACTAAAAATTATTGTCCAAAATAGAAACGAATTACAATATTAGGAAATTCAATGACTCCGCACTGCACAGCCTGAATCGTGGCATAATAACGGTTATGAATTGGTTGGGAATAGGCATAGGAATCATGTTATAGGCGATGCGGCTAGCAACCTATCGCTATTTTGATTCCCCTTTCCACCTACGCGCCCACAATCATGCTAAGCGTGGCCTTTAGGTCTTGTTACCTGCCTGTCTACCTCGTAAGGGGTACAGACGTGATTTATGTATTACGTATGTATGTATATAAGCTGAAGATACACTGTATCGAAAAAGTGTTACGTAAAAAAGCCAGTCACATCGCTCACAAAAAGTAATTGATGCTACCCCATATGATTAAACATTCAAAAGACATAGTAACCAATTGATAAAGAAACCATTGAAATGACCGCAACAGTCAGATCACAGTCATTATCCTTCTCCCTTTGTGAGATAAGTGGTCAAACCACCTGACAGTCCTGTACCGACACCTTGGGGACCAAACCGTGACATAAACCCATAATTAAATGTCATTTAACACTTAAAAAGATATCCTCATTGCCCATATGTCGCAGGACAACTGCTTGCTTTTTAAACTTTTACTTAATCTTTGAAGTGTTTCCGTTTCGAACTTTTTAAACTGTGTAATTTTATTTAGAAATCTTTAACTGTATTTTTATGTTCACAAAAAGTACTATACATAAAAATTAACCGAGAAAATTTCATATCAGTATGAAAATTTCTCGATTTTTCATTAGTTAAAATATAGATATTAGTCGAGATAGTCTTCCATGCTAGTCTGGGAGCAAAGAAAAACATAGAATGTGTCAGTTGCTTCTCTTTCATCGAGAGAATGGGCGAAAATCTTCGGAATCATTTTATAGGCGATGCTGGGCTGCTAGCCGCCCATCGCTACTTTGATTCCCTTTCCACCTATGGGTCTCGTTATCCATATTTTCCGGATTCTATAGTGAATTTATAAATGGAAGTAACATTTCAAGAATATATCAACGTATATTTTACACAGGTAATTAGTTGGATTTAAATATGTTTTGTCAAGGGTAGATGATATTGTGGCAGTTTGTTCAGCAACTGTGTAAATATTGAACTTCTGAGCAACGCTCGGTCCGAACAAGAATGTGACTTGTCGTCTTTCAATATTGGCCAATTTATAAGTATTTAAAATCTTTCAAACGACAAATGTATGCTTTTTAAAATGTCATATTAAGTATTGTATAATACACACGTATTTTTGTAATGTTTCAACGATATGTCGTTCATACGTTTTAACTGCTTTCTTTGTAACATTTTAAATGTAAGTTTTCCCGTTTAATTTGTTTACGAGTCTAAATTCTCTAAGGTTTACGGTAGCTACTTTACCCCGTAAGGGATAAAGACGTGATTTATGTACCTATGTATGTATGTATTACGGTAGCTAGAAAAACCTTGACCCTTCAATACGACTTTCTTGGAAAGCTTTAATTATGATCTATCTATCTAATCAGCCCACATCCACCCACTGCTGAGTAAAGGCCTCTTCATTTTCACGCCACTTTGCCCGGTCCCGTGCCAGTCTCTCTCGGTCTCGGTCTATCTGACCAACGGGCTGATGGTCTGCCCACTGACCTTCGACCCACTCTTGGCCACCACTCTGTGACTGCCTTCGACCATCTGTCGTCGTTCCGCCTTGCCAAGTTCCGACATCCACATCTTTAATTATGATGCATTGTTATAATTATTATCTCAGCCTATTATAGTGTCCCTCTACTTGGCAAAAGCCTCACCTATTTTCCGCTACTCTTCCCTGTCGAGAGCATGCACCTGCTACTCTACTTGATATGCGTCCAAGTGATCCTGCCATCTCTTTTTAGATCTGCCTACTTTTCGATGGACTTCACGCGGGACCTAACGGGTTGCAATTTGGGCTCATCGCTCTGAATTTACGCAGCAGACATGACCAGCGCTGTCTCCTTTACGTCATGATGCATCATATTTTTTCTTTCTTTTCTAGCGGATGCGGACAGCGCGGCGGAAGGCGGCGGATCGCCGACGCCAGGCGTGTCCGACACGCTGACATGCGGCGCTTGTCGTCGGGCCTTCGCATTGGCCGATATCGTTAGGTTCATCCAGCATAAGATATCGTCGTGCGACAAGGATCTCACGTCGTACCATTGCTATAGCGGAGGTAAGTGGATTGTTCTCACTTCTTTACAACACGCACGGTTATACTCTGGAATTAGGTACAACGTAGAGATCGTCAAAAAACGAGTATACTCTTTTAAAGGACTGGCCACACACCCGTAACCCATCGGTATGGGACTAAAGGGCGGTGGTGATTCCTTTCCATAAGGCATTCCCCGTTCGTTATCCCCTTACCACACAAAAGAAAAATCATTGGCTGAAGAAAAGACCAAGACACCTCTAATGGTGCTACACGCTAAGATATTATTATTATTTCTTTAAATATACAAAAGAACAGAACTAAATGTAAAAATGCGTAATGAATCAATGTGATTAACAACATAGGGCGCTATGTAAGTTCATATCTAAAAAACAGACGTTAAATCAATAATAATACCCTAGAGACCTCAGACAATGAAAGAGCATGGACTATACCATGCGGGCCTTGATTGTAAACCTCACATGTACTATGAAATAAATAGACGCTAACAATAACCAAAAAAAGTTCGAGTACAGTTGACGTAGTCTAAGAGTTGATATATTTCCTCAGGTCCGAACTCTGATCAGGAAGATGGTTCGCGACCAGGCCAGGTGTCAAGTGCGAATGCCAGCCGGCGACCCTCTCTCCTGACTGCCCGGAGACCGCCAAGTAGCAGGGTACATACCCCACCGTTGGCCAGTCCATCAATAGCACCACCAGATCTCATTGAGGATGGTGGTGCTTCTAGCACTCCTAAGCGGTTATTGGATGGTAAGTACAATATATTTTCTTTCCCAACAATAGATTACCTTGCCACTACTGTTGTGTTTCTTCCCGGTTCTTTGATTGTGACTTCCACTTATTATCAGCTAACTCCTGAAACTGAATTTTATTTATAATACTAGTATTTACTGCTTTTAACAAAATTGTTATATAAAACCTAAATTTATTATGAATTGTAGATTAGTTTTTCGTTCGCTTTTCGCAACGAATTTAGTTTGCTTCTCCACGAAGATGTCCACTGTCTAGATAGCAGGGGCAAAACTAATAACCAAAATGTACTGAGTATCTACTTAGTCAGATAAAAATGAATCAAGACTCAGTGTTTAATTTAATATAGTACAAGCTTTGCTTAGTTTGGGGCTGGGTCAATTAGTGTAATTTGTCCCAAGATATTTATTTCATTTTATTTATTTCATATCTTTTAAATATATAAAACATTATCTCCAATTTGAACTTCAATTTCAAACACCTTACATGTCAACTAACATGAATGTTGGTACCAAATTCCGATTCAGTAAGTCCTACAAAAACGGCTTTCCAACAGAAGCTGATGCAGGCGTCTCGACGCCAAAGAGAAGAGCATCAACGTCGCCAATGCCGTCAAGTTCCCCTGATGAAGACATCAAGCCTAAGATCAAACAAGAGCATATGGACACCTCAGCATCACCTGAAGACCAGAAAAAGTCAAGAACTGAAGTGGCTGATGCGGAGTCTAATACTATGCATAGCGGTAAGTGATTATTAAAAGTTAAATGTATTGTTTACTGGGGTTTGTTAAAATATTTCCTGATCTTAAGGATAAGATCGCGGTTTCTGACAATATCCGAGGTTTTGATACAGATTAGTCGATAATTACTAAGTAGGTACGTAAATTTAGAGGACCTTTCCTTGGTCACAAGAACACTGAGTTAGTCATAAAACATGATCTGTTCAAGTTAATTGCTTAACCTCTCGTATGTGTATGATAAGGGATCAGTATCAAATTAAATAAATTTATATTTTTATTTAATCAGTAAGATTGGTAATATTTGAGAGAAACGAGATTAAAACGCAGTTTTTTTTCATTGCCACATACGAAAGGTTAAATTTCTATAATTATGAAAGTGTTGCCATCCTTGTCAAAAAGATTCCCAATACCGTACGAATCATCTTCTTTTGATAAAATGAAAGCAGGAGTAATAATACCATGTATGGAAGTGACGCATATCCAAAAGTAGCCAAATATATCCCAGAAAAGACACGTGCGACTGACAAATTCCCTTTTATTTAGAAGTTTCACGTCATCGCCTTTTCTTGGTCATGTTTAGTTTATAAATGGTTCTTAGGCAATCGGCGGGTGTCAAAGGATTTGGCCATAGACAATTTTATCGCGACTTCTTTGTCGTCTCGTGCAAGATGTTGCACAACAACAATGTCGGACGATGGAATGCTGACGTCATCGTTTGTCCATATATTTCTTTCTACAGACATGTCGTCGCTTTAGATGTTCATTTATAAACGGGGTGCTACACTTTGTCTAGTAATTAAAATATAAAAGTTAAGTCGCCTAAATGGAAATAATCTCCTAATCTGACGTTAATAATAACGAGTATCAGACAGGCTTAATTGGAAATTGTTCCCAATTTATTTTAAGATATTCTTGTTAATAAAATAAAATAGTGATAACAACCACCTTCTGTATTCCAAAAGATGTTTTCAAAGGATTTAATCTTTAAAAAATCAACAATCCGTTAATCCATAGTTAATAGAAATAAACGTTTAAAATCACAAACATCTGTATAAGCGAGCAATCTTGCGGGGGTGGTTCGGAAAATAATCTAAAAGCCGAGCGTAACCCTTTGTGAGAGCAGATGTGGCGTCATTTGACACTTTTGTATTAAACCGTTGCACAACAAAAGATTTCTTAAACCCGAATTTGTGCAACGCACAACATTTTCGACCCGCATCCCCGTCGCTTTGTAGATTTAGAAGTTTAAGGTACGAACCAAACAATTTGCATCAACACGATTTTCAGAGAGGAAATAGTAAATACACTAAAAGGCTGAAGCCAAAAAGAACTGACAGAATAGTGCTGCAACGTAATACGATTGCGCTATCGTCGAAATGTCAATAGCAGGTTTGACTCGACACCAGTTGTTTCGGCTTATTGCGTTTATCCTAAACCTTCATATTAACCCCTTCGAGTGAGCTGTCAAACCAGCCGCGCTCAATAAAGCATGAGGGTCCCGTTATAATAAAATATCACATTAAATTGATAACCAGAAACAAAAGACTGTAATCCATAAATCTACTGAACATTAAAACCGCATTCATACAGAAACGTATTGTCAAAACAAGGACATAATTCTAATGGTGACAGTAAGTCGTGACCTCGTGCTCACTTAAAAAAGTGAATATAAATTTAATTGTATTATTTTGTACATATTAATTAACCCCATCGCCGTATGAACAGATAATGGGGAAGGTTTTTGAAGAAAAAAATATTTGCATGAGCACACGATTGACATGCGCGCTTTGTTATCTTGTGCCTTTTGTGATGACCCTTATGTTAACCATGACGATGATACGTATCGGATTTTAAATCTTGTTATGACTCGCTTAGAGTTTAATGTTAGTGGATGGCACGTTTGCGTTAATGGCTTTTCAGAAACGGCCGGCCTCGATATTATAATTGTCAAAGATGCTACTGAGGTCTATTGTTAAGCGGCCTTTTATAATTTTTTCAAAGATAAAAAATGTTTGGCGTGTTCCTGACACGCGGTACATGCTCATGCGTCGCGTCGCCGTGACCTATGGAACTTCTTTGAGCGTAGCACAATGGTCGAGGATATTTTTAGTTTTTGTACAGACGGGAAGGTGGCTAAGTGGCGGGTTTTAAATAAGTGGGTTTTAATTTTAGACGTGACGTCGTCTCGTGTGAAAGGTGAGGGGAAGATTGTCTCGTGCCTATCGCGTGTCCTTTGAATAAGCGACTAGTTAAATTTAGAACACGAACCGATATTCGATGGCACCGATGGCTATTACTCGAAGAATTCATGGTATAAAGATTTCCATATTTATATTTCACTCGAGTTTTTAACAAAGAAACGGAGTCGACATATGGATACTGTGTCCACAAGGTCTGCTACAGTCATTACCATCACAAAACCGAGAACCGATGGCCGTCATTTATTTGTATCAAAACAAATATTGGTCCAAGTGTACATCGCGTCCAGTATTTGGTCTCCTTTGTTTGGCTTACAAATTAATGAAGGATTGTCGGGCTATATAGGTGTTTCGTATTCAAATTACGTGGATTGTCGTCGTTTTAACGTTCTGATAGGGGTAGAGCTGTTAGTTTTGTCGTCATCTCTTTAAACAGGGGCTGTTTATTTTTTAATCTCGCTCTCTCTTTCTCTCTCTGTAAATCAAAAAGGCTTGTTTGAAGTTGTTAATCGGCTGGGTCATTTGGGTTGCATGGTCGATGACAATTACGCGGTCTGGACAGTGTCGTGCAGCGCCCGCCGCAGATCAAATTATCCTTTTAAACTTGAGCGTGCACGGTCTACCGCATCGCAATGCTTGGTCAGATATGACTTAACAATGATACGCTTTTTACTTCGCCACTCATGCAAAATAAACGGCGGCGCAGTAAACTTGGGGGGTTCAAAGTTTGACCAATTATCTCCGCATTCGTAGATTCTGATAATTTCTTCCGACAAGCGATCACCCCCGCAAATGATTCCTCGATTACGTTCCGTTCAAGATATTTCCATATCAAGACATGTTTTCTTAAGGGTCGGCCACAAAAGGGCCATCTTTGCGCCCAATCTTTAATCCTATCTCGGGACTCGGGACCTTTGCGGGTGAATTTAAATTTCTTTAGAAATATCGTCCTTATTATGTACGTGCGGGTTTCCATTCCTCGTGGCGGTCGTGGGCGAGATAACGTAAGTTAAGTCCGAGAGGAGATTGTTGTGAAAAAACTACCGCTAACTTTGACGAGATCCCATCTGCACGGAAAAGTACATTGGAATTTGGTCTTTAAGTTCTCCGCTCTCAAAATATGAATTCGCTCGGCATTTTCGGGATTAGTACAACCTTATTTTGTATATGAGGTGATAAGTCTTTATGAGGGGTCAACCTTTTCTATAGTGAAGCTCACCCTTTTAGTGAAAAGAGTCCGTTGATAGCTGATTTAGGAATGGTGATAATGCATTCAGTGTGTGTAAATATATCATAGATTTACTCTGTGATAGATTGCCTCGGGTTCGCACTGGGCTATCTATATTTTCTGACATGCTTTTTATAAAATCGTATTGCTTAATTTATTTGTGGTCCCCTAGGTCAGGAATTTTGAAAGGATTGTCGCGGTGTATCGATTGTATTTGTGCAGGGTCGTGCAGCAGAATAGCTGTCATAGTTGCTTTGTGGCCATGCGGAGTGACCGGTGGGGAATTTGTTAATTAAAACGCATTTCTATTTGACAAACTGATGTTTTTCTTAGCTATAGATGTTGCAGTGTTTTTATTGAATTCAATTACAATATAGAAATTAATAACTAAGATTCTAGCTTACTTAATGGTTTATTGTCAGCGTAAATATTCGTTTTAATGCAAAACAGGCTTGCAATTGACCACAATCACGCCTGATGGTAATCGAAGATGTACTTGTCTCGCAAATGCTCATTCGTCCTATGGTGATGTCTCGGAATATCGGGTAGAGAAAAATCTCCAGACGTATTTTAACTTAACTCCAAATGGCGAGTGTTGAAATCAATTTTAGAGTGTCCACTTATCCCCTCATTTTATTGTTTTCCCTCGCATTTTTTGTAATATGTGGTAATGGGTGTGTCACACGTGTTGTCGTTATTACGAGTTTAAAATAGCCGCCACATGTGTCGAGGGCCAATTTTGGGCGATAGCGTTTTGTTTTGTGCGTTGTCTACGCTTTCAAGATCAAGGAGTTTTGAAGTTGCTTCTTGTTTATGGTTAGTTTCAGTTGATTTTCTTGCGACATCAATCTGAATAATCTTTATCCCATCAATGATGTTTCATTCATTATCTTCATTGTCTACCTTAATGTTTTGTTCTGCTTTTGTCTTTTTATAAAGTAGCACTGTGTAGTATGTTTTTAGTAATAGTAAAAAATATGGTAGTGTTTTACTTTTCCTTTGCAGTAATTATATTTAATTAGATACGCTGCTATGAAGAAATCTATGATATTGAAGAAATCTACGTCATGTAATGGAGACATTGAAGTTAAAGGCTTTTATCATTTCCTCAGCACAAATTAGCTTCAATTTAAATACGAAAATGGCGGCCGCCGCCTAGCCCATTTCACCAAAGTGATTTTTGTAAACTATCACATTTCACTCACCCTCCCACAAAAATCAGTTACGCCCGCGTGCTGCAGCGTGTTATTGGTGTCTTTTTTAATAATTTTCCCTTGTTTATATTCGGAATCACACACCAATCCATTTGTTTATGTCACTTTAAATTGGACAACAGTTATATACCTAACTAGCCTTCCGTCCGCAGCTTCGCCCGCGATAAATTAATTTTCCCGTAGGAAAAGGTATTTTCCCGCGGTAAAAAGTAGCCTATGTCACTCAGTGATAATGTAGCTTTCTAACGGCAAAAGAATTTTTGAAATCGGTCCAGTAGTTTCGGAGCCTATTCAATGCAAACAAACAAACAAACAAACAATCAAATATTTCCTCTTTATAATATTTAGTACAGATAATAATATCTTGGGGCAATTGACCTAGTCCCAAACTAAGGAAAGCTTGTAATATGGATATTAGACAACGGATAAACATACTTATGCAGATAAATACATACATAAATACAATATTAAACATCCAAAACTCGAGAACAAACATTCGTATTTTCATACAAATAACTGATCGAACTCGGGATCTCAAGCTTCATACTCAGTTTCTCTAACCATTGGCTATCCGGTCGTCATGATAACAACCATCGGAAATCTTCGTTTCGACAGTATTAAAGATCATCCATGAGATATCGTTTTTCTAGATATTCCCCTTTGATCCAGATTTGATTAACTAAAGCGGAAATTGTTACCTACTATATTTTGAAACATAGAGGTACCAGTCAGAAGCACAAAATACAAAGAGCTGTGTAGAACTCGGAATGGTTTATTTTTTACATTGTAGACCTTTTTGATGTAACTAGTAAGCTGTGCAGCCTTTACTAATGTATGAAATATTCTGAAAATAGGTATGTTCGATTTATGAACTTCGAGATTAGCCTCTCAGCCAGCCAGAAGAGCTATACTGCCTAGTCCTACAGTTCCTTTGTAACGTCTACTACAGTTCCTTTGTAACGTCTACTACAGTTCCTTTGTAACGTCTACTACAGTTCCTTTGTAACGTCTACTACAGTTCCTTTGTAACTTCTACTACAGTTCCTTTGTAACGTCTACTACAGTTCCTTTGTAACGTCTACTACAGTTCCTTTGTAACGTCTACTACAGTTCCTTTGTAACGTCTACTACAGTTCCTTTGTAACGTCTACTACAGTTCCTTTGTAACGTCTACTACAGTTCCTTTGTAACGTCTACTACAGTTCCTTTGTAACGTCTACTACAGTTCGTTCTTCTTGTGAAAATTCTTGCTATCACGCTAAAACTCTGGAATCGGAAGAAAATGGCCAGGGAAGTGATCGCACTGCTTGGCCATTAAACATAACTCGACCCATTCTCTCGTAGGTATTACATGGAGTCATATGGCTGGTCAACAGGTCGACCTAAAACCAACAACATAAGACCCTTGACTCTGTATTAATGTCTACCAGAGAACGGGTAAAGTTATGATTGGATGCCAAGCACACCGATAACTTCGCAACGAGTTCCTATTGGAGAATCCCACCCCAGCTGATGCTTAAAGATCTACTCTTTTCATCTACCTATCCTACTAATGGATGCATATGGATGTTTGTTACTCTTTCACGCCAGAACGGCTGGACAGATCTGGATAAAATTTGGAATATAGATAAATTATAGTCTGGAATAACACATAGGCTAGCTATTTTTTTATTCCGGAAAATGCGTAGTTCCCGCAGGATAGGGATAAACGAATTCTTTGCAGACGAAGTCACGGCAACTCTTAGTACCCAATACTTCTTGGGTTACTGGTATCTTATGACTCTATAGGTGATGGTGATGCTTTCCATAAAGTGAACCGACTGCTCGTTTGCCCCTTTATTTAAAAACCAGTAACAGCAAGTTTTCTCTGCGTGTCACTTTAATCTGTTGCTAAAAATAACGATGCATATTATAATGTAGCACTCACTACGTCTTCTGGTAGGTAATTTTTGATAAGATAGCGGCCAGAAGATGATTTCTAGGTATTTTTTTACAATCTCTATTCTTTTGGTACAAGTTTTTTCTTTACTTGGCATTTTTCATTAGCTACTCAATTAACACTTCCTTCCTGTGGTGGAATGACAAAGAGTATAGTCAACAAAAACTCTTGAAAATGATAAAAAAAAATGTTAGACAGGGGCGCTGTGGTATTATCAGAAAAATATCGTAGAATAATAATAATAATATATTTATTTACTTAGGCATTAATCCCATTACAATAGAATTACAATTATCAAAATTAATTAACTAAAAATAATAATAATAATTAAATGACATAAAATTATATAAAACAAAAATCACACATTAAAAGACGTCATGGCAATGTGACATGCATCGCAAATGTTCCTGACCAGTACATTACTGGATCTGTGCACTCTTTCTATAAAAGACCACTGGCGTTTCCTCATAACAGCAAAAAAGTCATCCACTCTGTTCGAGGCAAACATGCCGGACGCACTGCAACGCCAGGGGTTTTTTTTTTTTTTTTTATGTGAATAGGAAGGCAAACGAGCAAGTGGGTCACCTGATGGTAGGTAAGTGATCACCACTGCCCATAGACACCCGCAACCCCGGAGGGATTGCAGATGCGTTGCCAACCTAGAGGACTAAGATGAAATGCCTCTTGTGCCCGTAATTTTCCCGGCTGTCTTACTCTCCACACCGGAACACAGCAGTGCAAGCTCTGCTACTTAGCGGCAGGATTAGCGAGTAAGATGGTGGTAGCGATCCGGACGGACCTTGCACAAGGCCCTACCACCCGCACCCGGTAGCTTCAGCATGGCACAAAATGCGTTGTTGTATTGCACTCGTAACGAGTTAAGCGACCGTTTAGTGTAATTGTACCACAACTGACTCGTATAAAACGCCTGACAGTACGACCCGAACAGAGTGATCTTAGCTTGATCTGAGCATTTGGCAAACCTTCGCGCCAGCATATTGCTCTACATTATACATTATTATTATATTGCTCTATATTATACTTAGTCTTTCTTTTTTTTCGAAGTTTTTCGAATCATCTTCCCACTCATTATTTGCACACCCTGTATCTAATTTCGATACGGGTAAGGTATGCAGTAAATTTAAATAAGTGTAATAAAACTCTTAATAAAATAATATAGTAAAATACAGTATTTAAATTGTTTTTTGTCGCGGTCAAATCGGTCATCTTGATTCGACACTAGAATTAATTTAGCAGTTGCGTACTTACGACCCAGACGATGAACAAATATTGGAAGAATGACTCATAGTTCACATTCATTGCCTTTGTTAGGCTTTTTGCCTAATAGAGAAGACAGCTCAGTGGGAATATTGAATGAAAACATGCGTGTCGCAAAGATGCAGTCGTTTTGCACTTGTGGTTGCGGAGTAATAAATGAAAATGATTAGTTCGTTTTTCTGTAGTGAAAAATTTCTAACTGGTTTTAAATCCCATGTCCTTCATAGAAATACTTGTCACAATTCGAAGAAGACTTATAACTTTTAAACTTTGAACTTGAACTCACGTTTTTTGTTTACCTGTAAGGCGAGTTTTAATGACGATATTGACATTGTTCTAGCTGTAGAAATAAAAAAAAAACAAAGTAAATTTTCATTAAAATTTTTGCTAAAGTTTAACTGTGATTTAGATTAGATTTTAGATTTAGTTATTTACTCAACAATAATCACATTATATAAAAACATGCATGTCACAAATATAAGTATTTCGGTTGAGATCGGCAAAATAAATAACAACAATAACATACATATTATAATAAATTATAAACAGTGAAAATAAAAATAAAATGTCAAAAATAATAAGTGTAGAAAAAATATTTCCTATGTCAATTTCATAATTCTAAAAACATTATGAATAAAAATGTAGGTACTTCAGGCATTTTTTTTTTAATTTAAAAATATCGTGCACAAAATTGGTTGTGCACTACTAAACTTAAAAATAAAGCTAAAACGACCGCTTCGATTTCAAAAGGCAATCGCTGATTACCGGGCATTGTAAGGCAGAAGCAGTGGGGGTGAAATTTTTAAACACCACCCGTCTGGACCCCCCACTACACCCCTCAGGGGGGCGGTCCACCGTACTCTGTATTTGCTCCGTGGACAGTGGGTTTTATAGGTACGAGGATAGTAAAGTTTATTAATTATGCAAAATCTTCATAAGATTTAGGTAAGGAAATAAATAGGTTTAATAGGAAATGGATCTCGCCAGTCCTGAACCCGATCTTACCAAAGCATATTCAAGTAGGTATTACATTACCAGAATGATACTAAATAAAAATTTTGAACTGTCAATCTCAAAAAAATCCAATAGGTACTTTAAGAAACGACAGTCATTTGTTTACAGCTATATAATCATCACATTTTCGAGACTTGCATCTCATCGTTTCACTTTTAAAAAATTCTAAAATTCCACAATAAAGCCTAAAAACGTAGCCCATATAGAACTACCCTCGGCCGGAAGCCGCCAGTGCGGCTTCCGGCGACGCCGACAGTTGTTCGCACCCCAGCGCCTCTCGCGGACGCGGCTGGAACTACAGACTACCCCCACGGGCGCTAGTGATGGGAACTTGTCTATGGACCAATAGAAGATTACGGTCGAAAAGATTCCAGAAATGACAATTTATGAAGAAAATAAACACAGCGAATAGTATCACTTAGGTGCTAAAGGCGGCGGGGTTTAAACACTATTAAGGTTTTTAACAGGCTTTCTCTCGCGATAAAGGGACTGTAATCCGGATTAGTTACTTCACACTCGTCATCAAACTGTTTATTTTTTTATGAAAAGCTCACGGCAAATTTAAAAGAACGTGAAGTTAACAATTTGCGCATTGTACGTATTCATACAATCATGCCCAGTGGAGTTTCAACCCGCGACCTCTAGCTTCGTACTCAGGGTCACTAACTGACAGGTAATATGGTCGTCAAACAACCTAAAATAACAAGCAAATTACCTACATTGCAAAGTTAAAAACTGCAGACGTTAAGTTTTTCGTACGCCATTTAAGAAATTTGAATGGCAAAAGGAATAACTAAGTGAGGAATAAGAATAAATACATTTATTAACAGAAAGACTGATACGAAGTTTTGTCATTACCTGTGCTCGTAAAACTATCAGTAGCACAACAAAGCTAACTCCAAATTGCAATACCATAAAGTCAGCCGATGCACCAATCAGCGCGGAATTAAAACCACAATTTCACATTTCGTTCGCAAATATAAAATAAGAATAGCATCCCATCGACTTGTTATGCGGCGGACGTCCGTCGCGCCGCTGCGCCGAATGACCTCCCTCCCCCACCGTACGAACGGTGCGGATTGTGACCCATAACAGTTGCTGGCTGGTTAGCAGAATTAAAATTTTGAATTCGGAACGCATTTGAGATGATCATGTGTTCTAGTTTTTTTTTCGTAGATGGCCAGGATTTTTTATTAGAATTGAAGAAATTGTACCTTTTTTTAACCCACCAGCCAGCGAAACTTGCCAGTTCTAATTTTCAGCATTAAAAAAAAATGTTTTTTTTTAAACATCTACTTACAGTTAAGTGACATTTCGAATGCGACAGTTACAGTACTAAATTAAGAAGCTTACAATGATTGAAAGTCCATCAAATTAAATAATATGACGGCTTATAGACTTGATTGACCACCCACACTAGTCTCCAATGATATCACGGTACAATCATAATAATTATCTATAAACATATCACTATTATCAGAAAATTGTGATATACAGGCTGTTCTCACAAATATCCTTTGCTCCAGATTTTATCAATATAAGATACAGTTGTTCTGAATAGCTTTGGTAAATGCATAAAAATGTTGTCCAATTTCAACAATGATTAAAAGTACTATAGGTAACTATTTAATCTATTAATGATAACCTGTGACCAAAAACAAAAAAAGAATATAATTAATTAACGTTATTAAGTATTTACTATAACTGTAAATGATACCATTATCCCAATCACCATCACTTTACAGGTCGACAACAAAAACCAATGTAGTAGTTTTGAACTAAAGTCTTTTCTAAATCAATAACAAAACTAGAGCATCCTATAAATGTACGGTCAGACAACAAGATGTTATCGGACAATCGATTTAAATTACAACTCGGTCTGTAATCGCTGTAATCCGGCGCGGATCGTAAGCCGCCCGACTACTAACTTCGCTGCTGACCCTACTTACACCGTGTATTGGGAGTGACAAGAGTGTAGCGTCGGAAAAAATGCGACGAAGAATTCTTTTAAATTATGTTTTAATAGAGGCCAAAATAAATTAGGTAAAGGGAAGTGGGATTTAAAATGTTAAAATAAAAAATGTTTCGAGGCCAATGATAGTTCCTAGCGGCAAGTTTGAATAGTTATAAAAAGTTTATAAAGAACTATTTGGATAAAGTTAATTGAAATCTCATATTAATAAGGTCTCAAGTGTAATAAAGAGTAAGAACAGAATTCGGTGAACTTCAAAGTGAGGGTGGATGGAACTACGCCTCGGAATGTACACATCAAAATGAAACCAAGTCTTGCCTTATTAGTTGTAGGTTGAGGTATTGAGGTACTTTTCAAGTGATCCGAAAGCTAAACTACAAGCCGAGGCGTAGTTTGGATTCGTGTGTTCCTGCATCCCTTAGTTCAGTATGTGTACCTACTACCGATTTTACTTTGTGTCCGAAAAATTCTGATTTTGTTTATTGTTTTATTTATTATTGCTTTTTTTTGTTTGTATAACCTAACTTCGAACAATGTAACCTACGTCTTAAAATAAAATACCGTTTCATTCTAACCGATCGATTCAAAAGAAAAGTTAAACCAATTGTAGCGTTGAATGGAATAAAATAAAGTTTCAGGAAATGAAGAGGCACCGGAAATGAGAAGTTATTCTACTTTTTCTGCTGTCGGTACCGTGATGACCAGACACAATGTACAATCGGACAAAAAGGTCACAATATTTATAACCTGACAAATCTAGTGTTACGGTTGACTGTACAAGAAAACGAATCAAATCTTATTTGACGACCTGTACGGCTAGCACAAGCGCGCTCGAGATAGACTACCCATCTTTTTCTTATGTTCCTTTTAGAAAGAGACGGGTAGTCTATCTCGCGCGCACTCTTGCTAGCCGTGTAGATAACGTCAGAAAAAAACTGCAAAACTTGAGTGGCCACGAGAAATCGGATCTGGAATAAGGCTCTACTAGAACAGTCTAGATTTTACTTCCTTACATGATAAAACAGGCAACACTACTGCATATTGTCGAGGTATTACCAACCTAGAGGCTTAATGTTAGAATACCCCTTATGCCACTAATCTAACCGGCTGTCTTACTCTCCACGCTGGAACACAGCAGCGCAAGCACGCGTCTTATAGACTAAACCCGAACCATAACCTCACGAGTATGTCAGTTGACGCCTGACGCAGCAGCGCTTGACGCAGCCGTGCTTGACGCAGCCGTGCCTGACGCGTGACCACGCACGCACCGGCCGTGCAAGGCGCAGTTTTGACAGTAATTTGATTGCTCATTGTGAACGCGGCCCACATTTTATTGTGGAGACAATAACGTCTCCGAGACAGGGATGGGATAGTTCTTTTGTTTACGTATCGATAAGTATTAATTATGAATTTTAGTTCGTTTTTATTATAACACTGGCTTACAGCATTTCCTTGTCAGTTTTCGAAAATTGTTTTTCAGTGTGTCTCGGTGTTTAAGTGTTGTTGTAGGCTGTGCTTTGTCTGTCAGCCAGTAGGTATATATATATTATGGAATAGATAGATTTTACTAAGATTTTAGAAAAATTAACGTCTACTCTCAAAGTAAAGTAATCTTGAGACATCAAGAAAGTCGATTTATACTATACTAATCACTACATAGTATAAAACAAAGTCGCTTTCTCTGTCCCTATGTTCCTATGTCCCTATGTATGCTTATATCTTCAAAAGTACACAACGGATTTTGATGCGGTTTTTTTAGTAGATAGAGTGATTCAAGAGGAAGGTTTTTATGTATAATTCTACGCAGACGAAGCAGCAGGCAGAAGCTAGTACCTAATATAACGATATTGAGTGCGCTGCGAAGTTATCAAAAAAGTACACGGTAGCTATCGAAAAGTAGAAACTTGGCAAATGCCAAGCTTGTTCCTTAGCCTCATGTACTAAGTTACATAAAAAGTGGTTTTGTGCATAATTCTCAAAAAGCTTCTAAATAACTAAAACTTGAAATATGAAAAGAATTCAAACTTTCCAAAATTGCAACTTGGCATCATAATTTCCGCTAATCTTAGTCAACATTACACATAATCTGCGTTATAAAAATTCGCGTGTCGATATCTTTATCGACGTGTGCCAGTTCCCATCGATAGCGGGCAGCACTAGTGGGCGCGCCGCGATAATATCGGACTCTTAAGATGATTATTGAATTGTAACGGTCAGATTGTTACGGGCCAGATTTGTTGTACCACTGAATTAAGTACGTTACTATATGAATATACTTGTTGTGTAGCTACTAAATACGAAGACATAAGTGGGTACACCGAAGTAAGTAGGTATGATCGGTTGAGCTAAAGGCGACGGAAAAAAATAGACCCTAAAACTAAATATACTAATGATTGAAATCATTTAGTATTTATAAATTGGTTTACTTTTAGTTTTCAACCAAGAATACTCGTTTAGAAGTTTGTAATAGTGTCGTACAGACACATAATTATCATTCAAACAGATGACGCTTGGCAACAAATATTTGCATAGTAACAAGATAGAAGAGATAGAAAAAATCGAAGGCTTTAAGACTCACCTGGTATGACTGGCGTAGCGGTATAGCTCGCATCACGAATGATGAGGATCCGGGTTCGATTCCCAGCCATAGCTTTACTTTTCGGATAATCAGTGTAGTTTTTAAATTTAAGAATATTTTTACTTCACTCACTCACTCCCTCGTACTCACTCGTCCATCCCTAATATCCACCACCACTCAACATCACTCCTTTCATCCACTCAAAGATTGACTGGAAGAGATCCCTTAAAGGGATAAGTCCGCCTTTGTGCATGTATCTCAGTGTTTGTCAATTGTATTTGTCTTTACACATAAACGGATAACTCACGTATAAAAAGTCAAGTGATGCTCGACATGCGTATGTGTGTATGTATTTGTCTTGTTTATTTTGCACAATAAAGAGTTTACATACATACATACACACATACTTCAAATGCTAAGGAGAGTAGTTAGTTGCATTTGTCACTGTTGGAAAAGCCTTGAAGTAGGTATTTAGGTAACGAGAAAAACGAATTGCCTGTTTGTAGTAAAAAAATGTACAAATAATGTTATTATAGCCGAAACTGAGTTCAGATCACGCCGCGGGTCACGTCACGTCCCTCCTGGCGTGTTACCAAAATTAAACAGTTGAAACCTTTTCTCTCATACGGGATAATGTTACATAGATTTCAATATCAACAGCGCTAGGCCGGCACGTGATCCCGGCCGCGTATATTTCATAAGATTTTAGAGGTGCATGAATCACGCGGGACACGGAGGGGCGATCATTCACGCCCGGCCCTCGGACCTCCTGCTTAACATGCGCTCCACGCGCACACCCTAGGCCCAACACTACGATATGTGAGAGCTATTACTAGACACTTTGCCCGTGTTAATATTGCTCTAAATCTTCCATCGGAAAGCGTTCCCCTAAGAGATTACTTTTTGATTCTTGGTTTTAATTCGTTCTCTCCTTGTCTACAGAACCAAGCAACTACGTCTGCTCGACGTGCAAGGCGCGAGTGCACTCCGCGTGGCGGCTGCTCCAGCATGTCCAGCACGTGCATGGAGTCAAGATATACGTGGAGAGCGCGCCGCAGCATCAGCTCAACAAGCAGAACCACTCATCGTCCAGCACATCCTCTTCTAGTTCTGGTTGCTCATCTACAGGCGCGCCTCTACCACCACCATCGCTACGCCATCATCCTCTATTACCACCTCCGGACATGCACTCACCCTTTGGAGTCGGCGGCTTACTAAGAATGCCGCTCCCTGGAAGCTTACCACCGCTAGCTCATCCGTCTGTTCCTCCCGCGCCACTATTCGCGCGCCCGAATCACCATGACCACCGATTCAGAATGGAACAGCTGGTTTCGGAGCAGTTCCGACATCATGGGATCAATTTGGCAGCCGCCGCGGCAGCAGTAGCAGCCAATTCGCTACCTCCACACCAACCATTCCCGTCTCCGGCGGACCGACCTCCCGTAATTCCGACGTCGGTCTCCTCACGGGACAGAGTACCTCCAGTATCACAACCACTATCACTTGAACCCCAGCTGGATTTTTACTCGCAGCGCTTGCGGCAACTGGCCGGTACGACCAGTCCAGGGGCGGCCACAGGCAATTCCAGCTCTCCTAGCCCCAGGAAGCATTCGCCGCCGTTCGCTTCCCCGTCGCCCTCCCGTGTCGGCCAAACGCCGCCGGTGGGCGCCGGACCCGGGACGGTGGAGGCGCCGCGCGACGCCGCGAGGCCCCATAGCTCGGCGTCGCCCGAGCGCCGCGCCGAGCCGCCGGTCGCGGACGCGCCGCCGCCCGACCGCCCGTCCTCGACTCCGCCTGCAAAACGCAGTAACGACGAGGCGGTACATTCCTGTGAGTTTTGCGGCAAGAAATTCCGATACGAGAACAATTTAATGGTGCACCGCCGCACCCATACAGGCGACAAACCGTTTAAATGTAGTGAGTGTGACGAGGCGTTCGAGAAAGTTTCCAAACTAAAACGGCATATGAAAGTGCATCGGGGAACCGACACCAACATGGAAGATGGCGAGTCAGGTGGTGACACTGGCGAAGATGACAGTGATGAAGATCTCGATGACGAGGAGCTTGATGGTGAGGACGATGAGGAGAACGAAGATGGCGATGACGTGGAAGAAGCTGAGGACTTGACCGTGTCAAACAGCAGCGCACCTTCCGCACCACCCCGCAAACAATCTCACCCTCTCCCCGCTCATCCCCCATCTGCCTCAGTTGTCGGTGAACTTATGGACAAATTCGGTTTATCAAATATTGCTCAATACAGTGAAGCTTTCAAGCAAGCCCTACAAGAATCGGGAAACTCGTTGAAATGGCAGCTGGCCAAGGACCGAGACAACAACAACGGGCCTTCCAGTGACAAGCCAAATGGTATGCCACCAACCGCAGCGCTACGCCTGAAAGAAGAGTTCGCAAAGATGCCGCCTCAACCTCACCCTTTATTTAATCCTTTCGAGAATCCATTCGAAGCGTCGAAACGGATGAAGTTGGATATGGAACGGGGAGAAGGTTGGTGGTTACCAACGTTGCACGCGCAAAGGCCGCCGGAAAACATATTCGACGGCCTCAAGAACAGTAGCAATGGTCTCCTCCAAAACCCCTTGTTGAAATCAAAAGAAGGGCGCAGGAACGACACGTGCGAATACTGCGGGAAAGTGTTTAAGAACTGTTCGAACCTGACAGTCCACAGGCGCTCCCACACCGGGGAGAAACCGTATAAGTGCGAGCTGTGCTCGTATGCGTGTGCGCAGAGCTCGAAGCTGACGAGGCACATGAAGACCCACGGCCGACTCGGCAAAGACGTCTACCGGTGCCGGTTTTGCGAGATGCCCTTCTCCGTACCCTCAACCCTCGAGAAGCATATGCGTAAGTGTGTCGTGAACCAAAGCAACGGAGCTCCTCTCGCGCTATCAGACGACTCGAATGCGTGTCGCGAAGAGGCCTCGTGACTCTACCCGTGGGGCGGGCTCCGCCTGCCGCCGCCTGCGCCGCCAAGCCAGATCTTCTGAGCATAAATTCCGCGTCCCGCTCATAGAACATTACCACACGTCAAGGAAATCGTATTGACGTTCTAGTCTTAAGAATTGGTTGGCAAAATGATTGCAATAGCCCGGGAGCTTCCCGCACCGAAGGGCATAAATTTAGTTTTCGTGTTAAGTGACATATCGTATAGGCCTGTGCTGAACCAGTGTTGAGCATTCCCGTTGAATTGTTAATGTTAGTTTGCAATTATGTTTTTTTTGGAGGCTGTACTGTTCATTTTCAATGATCTTTAAATGTTACATTCGATTGATCTTTGTTTGACATGTTTTTATTTATAGAAAATGTGGAAACCAATGCCAAAGTTAAGCTATGTTGATTTAATGTATGGTTTAGTTGTAAGCTGTATAGTGTCAATTACGAATAGATCTTTCCAGTATTTTCTTAGGATCTTCATAGTTTGGTGTAGCATGTACGTGTTTGGGAGTAAGTTGTTTGGTAATTTTCGGGTTTACTGTACAATAATAAGCAAAATGTTTCCTATCTTAGATAAGCCTGTACATATAGGTGTAAGTATGATATGTAAATCGAGTACCTATTGATGTTCATATTTATAGATGACAAGATGTTTCGGAAGTTATAGAAAATAAATAAACGAAATTTGGAAAATACGGTGAGTTTCCTGTAATCGATATTTTAAGTATTCTAGAAAGCAAAATTGGAATCGATTTTAAATGTACGTGTTATTCGTAATTACGTATTTCTAAATTTAATTAGTGTTTAAATTAATCAAAGTAAATCTATCGGAGAGGCGTTCGTCTTTTGTTTCTTGCGTCGGTAACGACGTACGAGAGCTAGTTTCTTTTAAGACTGAAAAATAATTCCAGTTTTGTTTTAAATTAAATTTTCGTGATTTATGGAGAACCTTTCACTCGTACCTAAATTAGTCCAAGTGTGAAATCTTTCAGTATACGTACTTAATGTAAATTATGATAGAATTTATATTAGATAAATGTAAGGAAATTATAGAAGGGTTTTGTCTCCCGTCTCCGCGTCTATGACTTGTCAACTCTTTAAGACTTCTCCAGACGACGTATCATAATATTTTGATGTTAATTTTCAATGTATTTACGTCGTCTAGACGAGACTTAAGTTATTTAGATCAGTTTTTATTTTACCAAAGAGTCATTCCAAACATTAAGGTACATTGTTGGCATGATTCTTTGATTTCATATTTTTAGATTCAAACATTTCTATCAAATTATTTTCTTTTTATGAATCACTGTAATAACGTTGTTATAGTTAGTAAATAAAATCTTTTATTGTGTTGATAATATTACTAATTTACAAAAGAGACTTGATTAAGCCCCACAAAAATGATGGCTCAAAAGATTTTACTAACTAATTATAATCACCGCAAATCAGTAGAATTATCTTAATCACCATTATATTGTTCAAAACGGAGACGTAAATATCAAAACAAACAACACTAAGACAAATTTTATTGTGTAACTACGTGAAATATGAACTGTTTTTATTATATTTCATTTTTATTATTTTTATTTCAATAAATATCCACGATTTGTTAATCAATCACTTTGTTTTAATTTTACCCATAAAATACTTAATGGAAAAACTCTATTCAAACTATTCCTCGTTCCATACGACCCTTCGGCGTGAGACGAAACTAGAGCACACATTTAATTAATGCATTCACGCCGGGAACGCATATATGCGTTTTAGTGACGTTCACCCAGTGTCGCTGTCATAATTTGGTACGCTTATGTGCGTTTGTGGCACCTGAAGAAATCTCAGGTCTAATAGCTGGCAGCACGTTATAGTCCAATGGCTCATAATTCGCTCTGCCGTCATATAAATACTAATCTTAGCTTAAAGAAAGAAACATGAACCTCAGAACGGTGTGACTCTATCTATGTAGCTTTTCACATACATATAATGTAGACTGTAGACAGAGCCTAAAGTAACAAAAGCTTAACGTCACGTTTAGCATGATTAAGGGCGTGTAAGGTGGAAAAGGAAATCAAAATAGTGATGGGTTGCTGACCGCATCGCCTATAACATGATTTCTAAGACTTTTGCCCATTCCCGCCATGGGCTTTTACCATCTGCGCGGGAAGTGAAGCAACTGGTAAATTCTGTTTTTTCTTTACTCCGAGAACAGCATGGAAGAATGAAATTTGAAAGATGTATGGACATAAATCATCGACATCGATATATATATGATTATATGAATGGGTGTATATAGCTAAATGACATCTTCGGCGAACGGGTTCCACTGGTACCTGAATTACTTCATCGACTGTGCAGTAATAAACTAATGAATAAATTTAAATAGAATTTTGAAGTGACGACTTACTATCTAGTACTTACTACCTTTCAAATGGAACACAGATTTTCGACATTGGTATTTTCAAGATATGATAATATCACTATTTAAATAGACGATAAAAAAGAATATGAAAAATATCTGACGTTTAAAAGTAATACTGAAAAAAAAAATACTGGAAAGGTAAACGTGTACCCAGTTACATAGGTACTTTTTAATTTTCAGTCTTTACTAGAACAATTAAATAAAAATATTATAAACAGAAGACGATGATGTCTGAAGTAGATAACCTTTAAAAAAAATCGTTACGTCAACTACCTTGGCTATTGTGTGTTAAGAGGCCGGCTTTAAAATCACCCTTATACAGTCGATAACAACAAAAAACTGTGTTATACACCGTGCTAGAAAAATATTCTAGATATTTCAGCCAGTAGGTTAGTACCTAATCTACAAAACAACATTCAAATTCTTTTTATTAGTTGACAAGACTTAAGAGCTGTAATTTTCGTCCAATCGACTTGCAGCTCAATTTTTCATCAGTTTCGAGAGGTATTTTCACACATTTTCTTTCAAAGATCGGGCCCCAGACGGTGATGGACCGCATCACTAGTTTCAATATTTGAATCTTGATACACTATCTCCTAGTTTTACTTAAACAGATCTACTGGGCGAGTGTACTTGGGACCACGGTTGTAATACATCTGTAAACAATAAACATTATGTTTTTCACACTATAAAATCAGTAGGTATTTTATTCACTACAATAGTTTAAAGAGAATTAATGCACAGAAGGGCGATCTTCATCGCTCTGATAACCGCATGAAGTTATTTTACGGGGTGCGAGTCGGGTTACCTCTACGTGTGGTCAAGAGCTGCGGTTCGTTTTTGGATCCGTCCGGGGGGATGAGTAGTGCTTGGCCCGGTGCATCCTGGGCATCGGCTAATGATTTCCTGGCTGTTTCTGAGGGATATCATTGAGAGGGGAGGGGACCATTACCGTACAACGTTGCCGACTTTTTTTCACAAGATAATTCTATTTTTGTTACTTTGACATCGGCGAAGTTGTCGTCGCTATAACGACTTGATACGCCACAAATAAGAAGAAGAAGAAGAAGTTATTTTACAGGTACGTAAACAGAGGTGACATTGATTTACGGGGTGACTTTAAAAAGTAGTTATAATGATGATATCATTAATTTTTATTAGCATTTACTGCTTCCAATTTACGTTTTCATCGATCGCCTTTGCGTCTCACGCCAACCATTCACCGCATATGGGCAGTATCTAATTTATAGCAATTTTAAAACGATCAAAGTCCCAAAATTATTAAAGTCACCACGGTTAACGGTGCCCAAAGATCTTCGAAATCAACTGGTAATCAGTTGATTAAAAAAATCTATTAAGGCCGTAATTTTTATAAAACAATATTTCACTATCCTAGTTACGAAACAAATTAAATTTCAATTGTGTTTGAAAATGAATCAAAGACATTACTTTAAAGTTAAATCAAAGTATCGATAAACTGCAACTACGGACGTAAGTATATAACTTAATAAGTTATTCATCTTCACGAGAAGAGGATCCTATGAGGAGTAAGTAATTTTTTCTGCATCTCTGTCTTATGTTGATGCCTGGTACATTCCTGTATTTTGAGTACATACAAAAAGAGTTACACATACATACCGACACCTAAGTAATTTAATTATTTGAAAGTAGCGCGTTAAAAATAACTTTCGTTACAAAATAAAACATATTAAAACGTTAAGCAGTATAATTACAACTTGTTAAAACTATTATTAAGTTTAATTCTTAGTCCGTTTTAAAAAAAATAGTCTACGTCGTACTCTACTAGACTCTACGAAGTTGTTGCCGGCAACGACCCAGGTTTGCGTATGCTACCGCCATCTGTTGTTGAGTAGCGCGCAACTAAAGAGGGTTGCAACTTGTTACAAAGTTTATCTTCGTGTGGCCCAAGTAAAAATTAGGGTGAATGTGAGTTTTTTTTTGCTTTTTTAGGCTTTTTATTTTTAAATAGGTAATTAGTGAGTAATATTTACCAATGGCTAAATATAAGAAAGTGACAGTTTTTGGGAAACTGAAATCTTGTTTTTTTTACTAAATGGCTGCAACGCATGTTTTTTTTTAAATTATAAGTTAAAACTTTGATTTAACTTTGCCTAAGATGACGTAAATGTTGGATAATTATTATTTAAATTTTATCTTGGAAACAAAATAATTTTAGAATTTTAGCTGTTCATTGGTAAAATTTTAAGTGAAGCAATTTTATGTTTCATTTTTTATTTCTGAAAACACTACTTTCAATATAATATTAAAATTTCCAGTTTTCGTGGCCCAACCTTTTTGCTAATGAGAATTTTGTCAGTAGTATAAATCTTATAAGATTTTCTTAACGAGAGAAGCATCGTCAATCTTAGATCGATTGCAAGCTTAGTGATGCGACCTAATCTCAATAGATGGCGCTAGCAGTTATATTCAGTTATGATATACTAGATGTCGCTAGTTTCAACTTACACGACGGATTACAAAATTGTTTTATTAAAACTGAATATTTTGTACAAGTTTAAATTCAATGCAGAAAAAAGGTTTCGAAACTTCACATTACACTCAGTAACTAGGTACATCCCGTGAGCTCTTTGAATGCGATTCAAGTATAAAACCCATAAGAGTAAGCGGGACAGCAAGACAAACGTGAATGACATTATAAGAGCTCACGGATTAAGTAAATTATGCTTGTTCTTCCGTCGATGAAACAATATCTTCAAACTTTAAAATTAGCCTTTCAGTAAAATGCGCAAATGTTCATGAAAGTTATATTTATTTTCCCGGCGGTCTGACCACAGGCGGCGGACGGCGGAAATAAGCATTATTTAATTATTAGCCACGTCGCATTGCAGTTCGAAAGTTTTGCCATTATAAAATACCTACGTAACAGTAAGTAGAAGTAGGTAAGTACATTGTTGGCATTTGGCTTACGGTTCCATCTCGCTCTGTACTGTAACGTAATGAAGTATTAACTTGAAAAGAACAAGAAGTACATACTTAATAGCTATGAAATAAATAGATTTTCCCAGTATTTGGTAGGTAACTTAAGTGAAAAAAATAACTGCATTTTTGACACATCTTTAGTAAGTAAGCTCATTCCTAAAAAAAAACATTTTTATTTTATTTTTGGGCTTTTACGTCCTAGACGATACGTTTTTTTACTTAATATTTTAACGGAGAATCGCTAATAAAACTAGCCATTATTTTAGCAACAAGTAAACCATTATCTTATAACAATAAGAACATTGAAATCGATAATCCTTAAAAATTCCAATAAGAGTTTAACCCCTCAACTGCGCAAGGAAAAATCCAATTGGAAATAATCACAAGCGGCCGGTGAGACCCCACTAATGTATCATGCGTGGATCGAGTGACCAATGGGCAGCGGCCCCGCCCGCCGGACCAGCAGTGGGGGCAGTTTGGGGTAAAATTTTGTTTTAATACAGAATGTTTGTTAGTTGTGAGTTCAGTTTATTTTTAATGTTTTATTTCTTTATTAATAAATACAAAAAAATACAGGATTGGTCTGGGAATGAGGTAGATTGGTAGATTTAATGTATTCTTAAAAAAACACAACAATATTGTTTAGTTTAATTTATTTTGTAAAAGACCTTAATGAGTTTTGATGTAATAAATATATTTATTTAGTAGGAAAAGTAGAAAAGTAAAAATAGCTCAATTACATATATAAATACACAATATACAATTGACACTGTGCATAGCCAAAATTACTTTTTCATACAAATTTCACAGAATCATTTATTCTAAAGAACTACAACTATTTCAATAGAAAATTAGCTTTCCTTAGCCTAACATCAATCAGATATTTTTTAGCATTGCCCAAAGTACTTACAATACTTAGCAAGTAGGTACGCATGTATGGTCGTTCCATCAGAATAAACAACACACACTCGATGGAACTCAATCAAGTAGCTACCTACATACTGTAAAGACACCTTATTTACTCTTTGTCGAGTTCTAATCTTAAATGTTTAAAAATAAAAAATAAAAATAAAACAGAATTCGAAAAAGAAGAAAGTCAAAGTCTGCTTAGGGCTTCCACTAGAAACAGATGTATTGAGTTAATAAAGCTAAAAAGATTAGTAAAATACTGATCTTATATTCAAGAAAATGCAGTTTAATTAAAGAAATAAATAGTATATTGTGCCATCTGAGCTACAACATCCCGACGTAGAGTAAGTGCCTCCTCAAGGCAGCTCCACAATACATAGTTACCAATTGCATTATTTCAGCTCTGCAGAATATTATTCATCCAATATAATACAATAACAGTACAAGTACATAAAAAAACACATTGAAAATTCTATACCCTGTATAATAAATATAGCAAACTTTCGAAATAATAAGCAAAAATACGTTGCAAATTTATTGTTATTTTTTGATGCCGTTGCATTATAATTTTGACCATCTGCTATTTTAACAATGCAAGCTTTCACAAACGCTTTTTGCGACTTTCATAGGGTCGGTTACTAGAAAAACCAGTTTCCTATTTGCATTCATAAATTTTGCATAGGCAACGCCATTTGTAAAAATAACATTTGCGAATTGCACACTTCTGTTATTATTCAGTAGGAAAACTTTTTAGTACGTACCAAAATCCGGCAGAAATAATTAAATTTAACCTTTGCTATTTCGACATGCACTTACATTATGATTACTTGTTTACGCACCAGTAAAAATGTTGTTAGTACTAGTTTTTATTCGGAGCATCAGCAAGTATTAGATATGGCTTTACATTTCGAGATTTCACTAATTTTCTATAAATATCTAAACATACTTCAAGAAATCGGTGGATAAACATGCCTCAGAATGTAAAAAGTTCCTAAAATAGTAATAAAACTAATAGCCTTGATTTTGTACCATCAAATTAGAAACTTTCCATGTTTAACAATAATATAAACATATATTATACGGATGGTACTAACTTAATTACTAAAAAGGGGGCACTGAAGTAAAGTTCAATCTACACATACACAAATCACGGCTTTATCCCTTACGGGGTAGACAGAGCCTAAGATAACAAGACCTAGTTTAGCAAGACTGTGGGCGTATAGGTGGAAAGTGGACTCAAAACAGTGATGAGTTGCTAGCCGCATCGGCTATAATCAATCGGATATAATCCCTCGATGGGCTTACCATCTACGCGGGAAGAGAAGCAACAGGTACATTCTATATTTTTTCTTTGCTCCCAGACCAGCAAGGAAGTTACTCAATTTACTTACTTCAATAATACTAAGAACTCAATACACGTCCTAGTAATTTGGTAAATAATATGAAAGTTGACAATAGGTACAGAACAAAACTCATTTTGAAAATAAACATCTATTACATCACAACTTTACGTCAACATCACAAATATCACACATAACCCTCCACTCATTACGACATAACATTCAAAACCAATAACTTATCGACACATCAACACGAACCATAAAAATAATAAGGGACACATGTTTCATAAATAACAATATGGGGTAAAAACGGTTTACCCGCACGCGTTTTACTAACGGGAATGGGTCGAGGGTCAGCGGGGAGCAGTGGAAGGGTTGACACGTCCACACGTGTGGACAACGCGTGGGCATGACCGGTTACTTATTATGTATTTAAAAGATAATTTTTGTGATATCCTGTGTAAAAATATTACAGTCCTGTTGTAGCTCTAAGCTAGCAGTATAATAATTATATTTTAACAGGAGTTAGTTTTTGTGTCGTGTCGTGTAGACATTTTTCAAATAGATGGCGCTTGGCGACGAAATTTGCTAAGTAATTTGAAATACCTAATTGTTACAGAATTTCCGCCTACAAACTATCAGTTTTGGGTAGTGTACGGGTATATATCTCAGAATGGTGAATGGCCGGGTTCAATTCCCGGCTGCAGCTCTCTCGGACTTTTCTGTGTGATAAAAAAATAAAAATAAAAACAAAAAAGGAAAACTTTTATTCGTGAGTGTAAGTACAATGCATGGTAATATACTTATTTCTAGGGACACAAACAGACACACAAGCTCATAATTCATAAACAAATCACAAAGTTTATATCATTGACAAAACAGATACAATTATCGGCTATTGTCTCAAATATTAGGTTGAGTTAACCTTCGAAATAGTCATTATTTGTAAGTACAGTCGCTAACAAATACATCGGAGCAATTTAGGTGCTCAGAAATATCTGAATACGACCGTACTATCAATCACCTGCGTGTGCAAATATTTTTGAGCACACGCGCAGCTCCAATGATGCTGAACGCTGATGATCTATTTTTATGTGTCTTGATTATTTTCTATTTTAAACTGTGTACATTCTCTTATATTTGTGTGTCTTGGAAAAAGGAATAAATGTCTTCTTTCTTTCTTTCTTTCAATGTATCTGACTTAAAAATATGTAGTTGCAAGTCCTTTGTAAAAGGCGCATAAAAATTAGACGTAGCGTTTTATTTTCTTAAATTAGACGTAGTGTTTTATTTTCTGTCTGAGCTAGGTGGTTTAGCGGGCACTCGCGGGCGCGGCGGCAGCGGCGGGTTAATTGTTGGGCAAATGAGACGCAGACACCTGGCGGGGTACACTGGGCACAGATGGGCGTTCCAACCGCCGCGCTGCAGCGCTACTCTGAAATCCAAATTTCGTATTGCGCGTCCCTTTCACTCTGATATTAATGAATATCAGTGAGAGTGGAACCGGCACGAAACCCACTTCCAAATTCGAATATATTGTTCTTAATATCAACGTGTTAATGGTCGGGTCCCTTTTTATCCCATAATTTTCGTTAGTCACAATTCGTTTGGTCATAACATCTGAAATAGTGCATTTTTCATGGATTTTGGAAAAGTCATCAGAACGTAGTAGGTTAGGTTAGGTTAATTTACTATCAAATCTGAAAAAAATATTTACCTTTTCAGAAATAAAACGCTTTATGATATTATATTAAAACGATATTATATTAAACGATTTAATAATAAAACAACAACAAAAAAAAATGAAATTGTAGCGAATTCGGAATAAAAAGGCTATATTATTATTATTATTTATGATATTATATTCGTGTCAGATTGATGTTAAAATGCTTGACCAAACAATTACATTTAACAACAGTAACAGTTTTAGTTTGCGTAACTATGACACTATGAAAAAGACAAACATAATTGAAAAACAAAATATTGAATCAAGCGATTCAAGCGTTACTTTGCGGAGGTCCACAACAGCGGAGTAGAGGTTGAGTAGCGGAGTAGGTAATTAGGAAGGTAAATGTTTTGTGTTCCTTAATTATCAAAATTTAAACCCTCAACTTTGATATAGGTAAGTGCATTCAAAAAATCGAAACCAATTTCGGTCACATAATCATTAAAGATAAACATACAAAAGAAAGTTTTCCGAAAGGTTTTTTTTTAATTTACTGAGAACGTGTAGATAGTTAATTCTTTAGGATCGTCTTTCGTCACTGAGCGGGTTAATTGCTGGGCAAATGAGACGCGCGACACAGGCACCAGGCGCGGGCACACTGGGCGCGCGGCCGGGAGTTTCAACCGCCGCGACTGAAACGCCTATACCCTCCAAGACGCAGCCAAGTAAAATAAAAACCTGCGGAAAAACCGATGTGGCAACAAAAAATGTGTTCTATATTCGTTTTTTATGACTTACAATTTATCAATTTATTAAGGTGTCAATACATTGTGTATGTATATAATGTATGTTTGTAAGCTCTTTATTGTGCAAAATAAACAAGACAAATACAATTGACAAACACTGAAATACATGCACAAAGGCGGACTTATCCCTTTAAGATCTCTTCCAGTCAACCTTTGAGTATTGTGTTGAGTATTATAATTTTAATAAATTTTGGATTGTGTCAAAAAATCGTATTATTCGTGTTTTTACAATACTTTTTAGACCGGTAAATTATTAACCGGTAATTATTAATAGACAAATTAAACAAATTAGGTAGGTAAAAAAATGACAATAAAACGCCGAATACTGCATTTAATGCAGCTTCAACGACAAGAAAGGGATGTAAATAACACAACTGTGATTGTAAAAAAATCGTTGTGTGCAAAAACCCTAAAGCCAAAAATAAAACGCAAATTCCGAGTGTCCCCCGAAAAGTATCATTTCATTAACTTAAAATAAAACTAAGTACGACCACGTTTAATCATAATGAGTAACCCTGACACGTCCACTGTGCGCCGCACTTTACAGCAAGCCCTTTCACCTTCTGCTTTCGCTTGGATAATCTTATCCCCACACCACCCAAGGCACCATGATCTTATAAACTATAAGAACAAAGTTCAAAATCCCACGAGAACACCGGGGGACTTAAAATGTATTACCTTTTATTGTGATCCTCAACACGGATTAAGAGAGAGCGCGGTTTTGAATTTTGATTCGAAGTGTAGCACTGTGCTTGACCAACTTAAACTGGGCTCTCACGGATTATTAGACGCCTTGTTTTTAATCTGCTCGCAAAGAGCCGAGGGGGGCGGGGCGGGTGTAGTTACGCTGGTCGGCGGTAACTATGCACACCTATTTCGCCTATTGCTTTGATTAGATTCTGTAGAATGGTTTTTAATGAAGATTTTGAATGGCGAGGCGGGAATCGGGACACTTTGGAGTTTGTGAAACGGCCTTTGTGGATAAAAGCGGGTCCAGATAGTTGGCGTGATAGGTTTTTTATAGGCACTAATCGGAAAAAAATTTTTTTTTACTGATATTCAATTTAACAGTACAGTACTATTCAAGTCATGGTCCAAATTCAATTCGAGCTCTTTTCAGTTTTGATAAAGAGCGATCTAATGTTTTTTTAAAATCCCTACTAATATTATAAATGCGAATGTAAGTTTGTTTGTTACGGTTTCACGCGAAAACTACTCAACCGATCATCATGAAATTTTGTACACATGTTCTTGGAGGTATTAGAAGTAACATAGGATACTTTTATTAAAAAAAATATATCTTTTACGTCGTCACTCTGACGTTATCTGCGCGGACGAAGTCGCGGGCAAAAACTAGTATCTTATAAATAAAAATTGCAAACTTTTTTTTTACATTTACGAACCTTACCTTCATAGTCATATTTACGTATCACTATCAGCATTCCATACACCCGTACAAAGATTATACACTAGACACCCCTCGGGTACATAACAAAGAAATATATAACACAAAAGGCACCAGGAGGGAATGTGGACAATTTTACACGAGTATTTAGAACCCCACTGTCCAACGGTCTCGGAAAATTGCCGGAGTAGTGCTGCGACAGGATTTTCATCGATATCGATGATTTAATTTATTGTCACTTGAAAATTTACTCTGTACCTATATTATATACAAATATACTCATTCAAGTACAAATTTTCTTTAATAAACACCACAAATCAATACAATAACATTAGAAAAATAAAGTGACAAGTCTTATCGGTAATTTATGGAAGTATAGATTAGCTAACATACGATTTCAGATATATGATAGCTCGTTTTTATTTAACATATTTTTTGTAGCAGTAAATGTAATAGTAGCAACGTTAGAATTAGACATTGCCCTTGCTTGTAGTTTCCATGTTTTCTATCTAGTCTTCCAGCTTCATGTATTATCAAATGCTATGACTGGACTTCATAAATTACGCGTTCTTATGATACCCTCCAAAAAGTATATTATTTATCATAATCTGCAATTTATTTAATTATGCTGTATAATTTCCTTCGTTACTGTCTATTTATTATTAACATGGACTTGCACAAAGTAACGCTTGAATCTTTGCAATTTCTACTTGCAATTGTTATCCAGTCTACAGTGAAACTATATTGCCCTTGTCTTAGTATCCCATTTATCAATATTACAAGATTGGTCAAAGAATCATTACAATTTGATAATCTATTAAGTCTTTAGATTCCTCTTTTTTTGATTCAAGTAGGTAATCAAACTTGAAACCGTCTCAAACTTTATCGATAAGCCAAACTATCGATACACTTAATCACTATACCATCATCAACACCGCATTCGGAAAATCTACACTTAACCAGAAGAGCCAGCCCACCCATTTATCCTTACACTCGCTCGGGGGGCGCCACTGTCGGGGAGGCCTAATTCGGGGGATCGGGGGATTGGGGGGATTGGGGGTAAAGGGCAACGCGCGACCTAAGCGACGTAAGCGCTTATTACCTCTTTGTTGGGTTTTTGCAAGCTTTATACGCGGCCGTTAATGTTGCCAGTGTTGTTGGATCATAATTAATAATTAATAATGTTGCCAGTACCTATTAGGTACAGCCCGTGAGCTCTCAGAATGCCATTCGGCTTTGTCTTGCTGTTTCCCTCGCTCAGCCGATTCAAGTATCAAATCCATAGTACACATAAGAAAAACTTCTACTGAATGCGACATCATGAAAACAACATGATAGAGGCAATGTGAAAGAGTCACATTTGTGAAATTGTTACTAAGTTGGACTTCTTACAAAAAACTTACTACCTACCACATTTTCTGTATTTTTTTCTATTTACAAAATAAAACGGCTGTAAAAATTTATAACAAACAAAAATAGGTAGGTACTACATATTTATTTTCGTGTAGAGTGCGATTAAAATATTCATCCTTACGGAGAGAAGTAGACAAAAGTAGAAAAAAATCCTAACTGTCTTTTAACCCTCACATCATTAACTAAATCACAATATCAAAACACGTTCGAAATAAATTACAATCAGCCGTCACATAGGAAGAATTCCCCCTTAGGTGGCGGGGGGGTTTCGGGCCATCAGTCTGGCCACGGCAATTCGGATGATGAATTAATCCAGCAAATGTGACGCTATCACTTAGCCTTAATGTACGGGTATAATGTTACCCCGAAAATTTTGCCCGAAAATGTTGCCCCTAGTACCCCAGCGGTCGCTTTAAAACACCGCTTTAACGTTGTCTTTTGTTTTCTTGATGCCCCGTGCAGTATTTTCTTATTTAGTTGTAAGTTGGCAGTTTGATTGAGCTGGTTTGTTTTTAAAATCGGAATGTGCCAGTGTTTTGTTTTTTTGGTTGTAGTTAAGGTGATTGTAAGTTGCCAGTGTTATATTTAGATGTTTTGTTTTTAGTAAAACTGTTATCTGCGTGTTGTATTATCTATTTTTAATAGATTAAAAAAAACAAGAGGAGCGAAATAGTTTTCAGTGTCTTTTTCTCTCTTATTAAATTAAGCATATCTAGATTTTTCCGTACAATGTCAGCAGTAGGCAGAATTAAAGCGTCGCGGAATCTATTATTTCATTTCAGTGCCAATGTAGGTATTTAGTGTCGATGTCAATGACGTAAACTATTAAATGTCTTTGAATATCACGCTCGCTTAACATCGCTGTAATAACCTTAATTACATAACAACCCCAGTCATATAAAATACTTATTTAAATTATTAAAAAAAAACTATTACACTGGTTTTGCAGACTAATACGTTTTAAGCTTTAATTCCATTGGTATATTTTATCTAGTCTTCAAAACAAATGAGACACAAGCTAATTTGCTAAAAATAACCATAACGTTGCCAACAAAACCAACCAAAAAATTACCATAGAACATCCGCTAATTACATGTGAAAACTTTTTCAAACTTTTTTTGCGACTGTCCAAACCAGCCAGCATTTGCACGGTTAAAAAAACAACTGAAAAACAAACGAACGTCTCAATCGCTCACACCACCGCGCCCCGAATAAAGGTGTTGTTTTAATTACATTATCAGCGCGCCACACGCGGGGGGCGGACCCTACTCACGGGTTGAAAGACATTCAAATAATAGTCTTTGGAGAAAAGTGGGACGTGTAGGTGGTAAGGGGGTTAAGTTGGGAAAAGGACAGTATTTAGCGAGTGTGGTGCGATTACAAAATACTTGTGTCACGGTAAATTTAACAATAAACGTTTCTTATTTCTTAAATAAGTTAATAAATCTGTGGCATATTAAGAAAATCTAGTCTTTAATTCTGATTAATTAACAATCGTGTATAATCTACTGACGAATTCACTTTCCATAAAAAAAAATACAAACAAACGACCAATGCTTCAAATCAATCGTTTTTCATCTACATCGTCATCATAGAAGAATATTTCATTATTTGCGTTTCACGGAAGCTTTGTGAAATATTAAGATTAAAAAAACATTATCTTTCGCAAACCCGTACTTTTAACAAGCGACAAAAAATTACTTACTTACTCTAAAATATTACGATATGTTATTCCGACGTCAATTTCGCAAAATATTAAGGTCTATTCTATATTTACCCAAGTGACAAATTTTATTTGTCTAGGCATATGTAGTGTTACCTAGTTGAAACCTATAATGGAAAATTGGTCAGTTAAAATCAATCAATTTTATTTACTTCTAATTTTCCAAAGACGTGACACCAGATACGCGTTCCAAAATACCTGTTCCAAATACTCGTGTGTACCACAAAGTATTTATACTCAACCCTAAACTGTCGCCGGGTACCAAGGAAGTTTTGATTGCGGAGACTGTCACGGTTGACGTGCCCGTTGAATTGGTACCTTCGACGCGTACTCGAGTTTTGGACACTTTTAATAATGTACCCAAATGTACCCCACTAAGTGGCGGGATGTTATTGAGAAGGACGTCATAACTGTAGGTATGTGTTGAGTTTCTATTATTGGGTTGGAGCGACTTAAGTACTTGTAGGAATGTACCAAAAGTTTTGGTGGACAATAATTAGAGCACGGTTAATTTTCAATTAAAATATACCTTTTTTTCTATTGCAATAAGACATTAACACAATGCCGAAACGTTAAAAAGGATTTATATGTTAATTTAAGTTTTAAAAAATCTGTTATCCTATATATTTCATTTATATTTCTTTATAATACTGATTACAGAACTCATTGTTTTAGAAAGCACTGTTTACTTTTTATTTTTAATTAAATCATGCCACTCCTGCCTAAAAAATAAACAAAAAATAACTTAAAAACCTCAAAAACAAAGTTCAAACGGAACGTTAACTCACACCACATTAAAACACACACACAGCCAACCACAGGAGTAGGGGTTGCGCTGACCAATCGCATGCATTTAACCCTTTTCTGCGGATTAGGTGAGCATTGTTTCAAATCTCGGGGTTTCGCTTTAATGTCTGAATTTGGAACGCGGCGCCATTTTGTTCTCATTTAAAATGGACGCTGTTACAATGAGTCACCATTGTGCCCGGGACGGAACGAATGTAGCCATTGTTTTAGTTCTAATGCTTGCATTTTTTATTTTACAGTATCTTTCATTATTTCGTATTAGTCTGTGTAACTTTGTGCGCTATGGGAGTATTATGGACTGTTAAAGTTGTGGTTTTTTATTCATAGGCTGTTAGCCGGTTTTGTTTTGGAAGTAAAAGTTACCTGGTAAGATTTTTATTCAATGTATGTAAACCGTTCACACGTACAATTAAATATTACCCATTTGACTCCTATTCACTGATGGTGTCACAAATGTACCTACTTTACTTGTTTGTTTTTGTTTATATGTCACTTTTCTACAGTTCCTAACGATTACTTTTCAAATTTATTTATTTGTATTTTTAGCAAAACTTAAGTGAAAAAATTATACGTGACAAACCTTAATTGGCATTGTTCATTTTTTTTAAGCTGTGCTTTTAACACCTTTATTTGATAAAATGGACTATTTGAAGCAACTAATTTGAATATTATGCTTTTACGTAGCTTTGTTAATTAATAATAAATATTTTTTCGCTGTTTGATAATTCGTGAATTTAGACAGAATCCCAATCGCCTTCGTTCGGCTGGCTATAAAAAAAACGGCTTTGTCTATGGTTTTGTTAGATTTGACAGTGACACGTGACAGTTGCCATAGCCAAACTTTTTTTTTCATTTTTGTGGCAAACATTCGATGCTGGATTCTGTCTAAAAACCCGGTCGTTCGGTCAAACAAAGGTTCAAAGTACTTTTACAAAAATATCTGCAATCATAAAGTATTTTTGAAATCGGACAAGATAAATCGGATAATTGATGGTTTTCCTCGAAATGGTTTTCGAATGGGAGCATACTAAAAAAAATGAACAATGCCAATTATTATGTAACTAAAATACAGTACTAGAAAAACAATAACTCACCGTTCATACCTACGCCTGTTTAAAAAACAGAAACCGAATTACTTTCCACTCGCCTTTTTAATTTCATTCTATTACACCATTATAAAACCCTAAATACAAACCAGAATTTCTAGTTCTCATTGTCACCTTACAAAGCATTCTGGGGTCACAAAACTAGATCATTCTTTTCATCGCTGGCTGGCCAACTGCGCGGTGCGGCAACAAAAAAAATATTACCCGATTCGGGGCAATATTGTCTAATTTTCGGTAATAAAGTTTTGTCAACACGAGGCGCGATGGGTCGTGGGCATTGGAGGGTTAAATTTGACAAATTATTACTGGCCAGTAATGTGTTGATGTTTGAGTTTGGAATCATCGATCATTATTTCTGTTGAAGTGTTGTCAGGTCTTGTAAAAGTAATGCCTGACGTGGTGGGCCATTTCTCTTGGGTAAATTATCGATGGAAACCAGAGGCCAAACTTCATAGAAAACTGGAAAAAATGTTGTTCTGGACTGTTTTGCTTTTGACGTCGAACGTTATTGATATTTTACGGTACGGTACCAATTTGCTATCGCAGCGCTGAAATAGTAAACAATACAATCTGAAGCTTAGAAGGTACCACTCCATTCCGGCATACGAGCATATTCGTGACAAGTGTTGACAGAGTCAGCTTCGGTTTTATAAAAATGTGTAGTCCTTCGAATAGAGTTTGCTTTAAAATTAAACTACAAAACAATTTTATTTTTACTATTTATTCAATTGATGACATTTGGCCGTGGAATCTTTTCAAAAAGTCAATTACAATTTTTTTTTTATATATGAATAGGAAGGCAAACGAGCAAGTGGGTCACCTGATGGTAAGTGATCACCACTGCCCATAGACAACCGCAACCCCAGAGGGATTGCAGATGCGTTGCCAACCTAGAGGACTAAGATGAAATGCCTCTTGTGCCCGTAATTTCCCCGGCTGTCTTACTCTCCGCACCGGAACACAGCAGTGCAAGCCCTGCTACTTAGCGGCAGGATTACACAAACTGACCCGACTGAATCGACTCAACCTACCTTTAAATATACATGATGTATATGAACTACTTAGGTTTAAGTATCATTTCATAAATGCATCATTTGACAAACAGCCAATGAAAAAAAAACTAACCTAACCTAAAGTTAGCCACGCGACTAGTATTTTTTTTAAGTTACCGACTTATGCGAAAAATAAGAGTCGTCAATTTGTTTTGTCAAACGATTTATTTATGAAGCATTTTTGTGATATAGTGCGATACTGACTACTTCACTGTTAACTGAATCAGCTCAGTAATAGTTGTCTTTGTGGTGCGACTAGGCAGCAAACATCTGGTGCCCCAATCTCCATACTAATATGACCATTATGGGACTGCTTTGGACGCAGATGCCACTTTACTTGCCTTTAGAAGTGGGCCATTGGCGCTTGAAGTCGCCGATTTCGCTTAAAAACTGATAGTATTTTGTTTTTTACGTTGTCTTGAAATTATTTTGAAATATACGCGTATCCAACTAATTTATTTGTCTTATTGGCTATTAAGCGACAGACCACCTATTGTCTACTGCTTTGTTTCTGTATTGTTCAATCAATCAATCAATCATTTATTAATTTGTAAACATAGGTACAAAAACAGATATAAAACAAGACACATTTGCAGTAGACCATGTATGTTTTGCCAGGTGGCGTACAAAATTCATATTATAATTATCTACTTAATGATAGACATGCATTAAAGAAAAATAAAATGTCAATAATAGGCAGGTACTCAATTAAAAAGAAATTAAAAACAGAAATTATTATATGTAATACATTCTACAAAACTAATTCAATGATGTCCAAATAATAATAAAAAATTAAATAAAATCAATGTCAAATAATAATAATAAATAATGTCCTACAATACAAATTCTCAGCTATATATTTATGTCATTTAGGAAATCATTTATACTATAATAACATTTGTCGATTAACAGCTTCACCATTTTTTTCTTAAACTGTGGAATACTCAAGTCTTTAATAGGATTCGGAATTTTATTAAATATTAGAGTGGACATTCTCATAATACTTCTTTGTTTTGTACTGTATACTTGTAGCTTCGAGATACAGGCCACTGCTTACGCAAGCAGCGTCGCTACAAACAGTACTAAAACCCATTTGTAATCAACGTCATCTCCTTCCACTAAAGTAAGCTGAAAAGCCATATAAGATAAAAAAAACGTTCAAAGGACTTCGTCAATGGACGCCTGTTAGGTACGCGCTTTTATACCAAGTTGAAAAGCTCAGGGTAACTTGGCGCGTAATACTCTCATTGTGATACTGTTCTAAAATTATATATATAAAGTTCCGTGGCGTGGCGTCAAGTATATCAGAAGACACGCCGAAGGGCATTTAATTAGCCTTGTCCTCTAATTGTGCACAATAGGTACTCGTAAAAGTGCCCAACTGCCTTAAAATAGGCAAGCCGGTGGGAATCGAGTTCTATGGACGACATGCCACTGATATAGTTAGATGTATATTATAGTTCGATGTTAGATGTCTCTTCCATCCCTTACGGGGTAGACAGAGCCTAAGGTAACAAAACCTTAAGGCCACGTTTAGCATGATTAAGGGCGTATAGCTGGAAAGGGTAATCAAAATAGCAATGGGTTGCTGGCCGCATCGCTTATAACATGATTCCTAAGACTTTCGCCCATTCCTTCGATGGGCATACCATCTGCCCGGGAAGAGAAGTAACTGGTAAATTCTATGTATTTTCTTTACTCCCAGACCAGCATGGAAGAACATACATAGTACCTACAAATTATAAAAAAAGAAGTAAAAACTTAAGAACATACATGTCACGAAATGGTCCCACCTCAGCATTACTGGCCTTACAGCCAGCACTGGTCTTCCGTTGGGACCATCAAATGCTACTGCAAGCACATAACCAGATATAAAAAATCATACGATACTATATCATAGAAAAAAATTGTCAGCAAGTAATGCAAACAGTGATGATGATCCTTCCGACTGATTTCGGCCATGGCGACCACTTCGACTCCTAGTTAGTATGACGCCCATGCGCCCGAAGATGGCTTATATAGCCGATCTTAGCGGTGAAACCTCGCGCACAATGAATGCACGTGAACACACCGTTGACATAATGGTAGCGAATGGTAATGTTATAGTTTTAGTGTAAACAGTATCATAACCGTGACAGGTGATCTGATCGGGAACAGGAAGCCTCGAATAGAGAGCAGGCAATTAGTGCGCTTTTCAAAATGGCGGCTATGGTTGCTACAACTCTGTTTAGAGACAGAGGTTCCGTGAAAAGTTGGTAAGAAGAATAACGTAGTTTGATTCGAGGGATTTGGGGTGCGAGTCGGGTTACCTCCGCCTGTGGTCAAGAGTTGCGGTTCGTTTTTGGATCCGTCCGAGGGGAAGAGCAGTGCTTGGTCCGGTGCACCCTGGGCATCGGTTAATAATTTCCTAGCAGATTCGTTATCCGTATGCTAAGAATCCGACAGGGGGGGAATGTCTTTTGACCGTGTTCTACCGTCCAACGTTGCTAACATTTTTGTCACAAGATTTTTGAATACTGTACTTATTACTTTGACATTGGCGAAATCATTGCATCGATCGATGGGGCCATATTAAAAAAGGAGACGAAGAGATCGATGTGAGGATGTTTTTCCTTTACACAGTACCTACTAGCTGTTGCTCGTGACTTCGTCTGAGCACTGAGAACTATGCGATTTTCCGGTATAAAAACCATCCAAATTCCAACTAAACACAATCATTCAGCCATAGACAAACACACTTTCGCATTTAAAATATTAGTATGGATTTGTATATATATAAATTTAGATATAAAAATATGAAAGCAGTTTTTATATAAAGCAAAATTTTTGTTGTTGTAATTTTTCTCCATTTTAAAATTGATAATTATCATTGTAATGAACGGGCGGTAAGAAACCTTGTTACCTTTTTAAATTAGTTTAAAAAATCTCTGTTTTTTTCCTGGAACCCTAAAAAAACTATCGTTAACCACTAGTAATCATAAGTCGTTAATTAGTATGAAGTGGCAACACTGCAGATTGCCACTCAGTGTCACGTGGTGTTGCCAATTACACAGCTCGCGGCCGCAATTGTTGCCAGCTGCAAAAAAGGCGCGGGTGGCGCTTACGACACTGTTGACACTTGTTAGTTTTTATTGGTAATTAAAAGTGTTTTCCAGTGGCTATTATGTCGGAAATGATACCCGACTTGCTTGTTTTTTTTCGACGTGGCAGGAGTTTTGTTTTTTAAGAGTTAGGTACACCTTTCAAAAGTTTTGATTTTAATTTGCCTGATACAATTTGAAACCATCACAATCTCATTCATCCACGTCCACAATCATGCTAAACGTGGCCTTTAAGTCTTGTTACCTTAGGCCCTGTCTACCCCGTAAGGGAAAAAGACGTGATTTATGCATGTATGTACTCGTTTGTATGTATAATTTCATTTTTAGGGTTCCGTACCCAAAGTGTGTGTCTGTCACTATAACAACAAATACTAAAAACAGATTTTTTTAATGTCTGTCTGTCTGTACAGGTAACCAATATAAAGACCTCACACTGCCTACATGTTTCAGGCGCAGGGTTCTGTTAACACTGATTTTTATGTTCATTTGTCGAATTTGTGCAGAACCCTCAGTGCGCTAGTCTGACTCGCACTTGGCTGTTTTTGTCTTTAGTACACGTTTTGAACTTAAAGGAACCCAGTAGTGCCCTTATAAGGATTCATGCTTCTTTTTTAACACACCGACAGCTGTCAAATTATAAAAATATATCGTTGAAACATTGGGAGTTTATCAAAGGCATGGTCTATGTCTATATCACGTGGAAAATTATACATAGACAGAGCCTGAGGTAACAACACCTAAAGGCCACGTTTAGCATGGTTGTAGGCGTAAGTGGAAAAAGGAATCAAAATAGTGATGGGTTGCTAGCCGCATCGCCTATAACATGATTCCTAAGAATTTCGCCCATTCCCTCGAAGGACTTTTAGGAGCAACTGGTACATTCTATGTTTTTCCTTTGCTCCCAGGCCAGCATGGAAGTAGAAAATTATGTCATATCTAAAGTTGAACCAAAGTACGAATTTTCACGGCAATCGATCGAAACGTCTGAATACAACATGAGCACAATCATCGGCCGATGATCGAACGCCGCCGAACGATAAAACCACCTATGGTTTTAAGAAGCGAAGCACTTACAGGGACGACTTTATGCGAGAGGGAGCCGAAAAGAAAATCGAATAAAGTGAAACAATGGGGTCTCATTTTGTCCCTTAAAATGGAAGTTCTGATTGTAAAAGCGTTTTATTTCGGAAACAGTAATTTGAACTTGGAAAAAACCGAAAAGTAATGCTATGGCTGGGAAGCGAACCCAGCTCTTCGTCATTCCGTGACGCGTGCTATACCCCTACATCACCCATAGCAGGTGCGTAAGCCTTATCTAGCTGTCACGTATATAGAATTCATAATCAATTAGCCTAATCTACTTACTGTATTTTGATAACGTTTTCGAAATTCTTGAAAATACTAGATTTGATGTGTTTATATTTTTTACTAGCCTTCCGTCCGCAGCTTCGCCCGCGATAAATTAATTTTCCCGTAGGAAAAGGTATTTTCCCGCGGTAAAAAGTAGCCTATGCCACTCAGTGATAATGTAGCTTTCTAACGGCAAAAGATTTTTTGAAATCGGTCCAGTAGTTTCGGAGCCTATTCAATTCAAACAAACAAACAATCAAATCTTTTCTCTTTATAATATTATATTAGTATATTAGTATTAGTATATTAGTATTAGTATTAGTATAGATGACTGCGTCGGCCCAAGAAGCTCTAGCGGGATGATTTCGACGCATTCCTTGAATGGCCGAACACCGCTCAAGGTTGGGTGAATAGAGATGACAGGGAGCCCTTTGCCCAACAATGGGACACATATCCGGGCTAATAATGATAATAATATATCTTAAAAGGCTCTCGCTAGGTGGTTGGGTCAAGGGACAAATACAGAAGGCGGTACTCCTGGACACGGCTCGGATAGTCAGGAGGTTCCTCTCTCTATCACCCTGACCACCGGTAGCTTAGGCCTCGCCTCGCTGCCGGAAGCACCCTAGATTAGGTTTTTATAATGTTTTTATATTATTTTATTCCTTTTTATATAAATTTTGTAAAAACCTAACTTAAGACAAAAATAAATATACAGACAATAATAATAATGATGTGGCGAATAAAATTATATTGTGATCGATAAAATATTATATTCTTGGTTCCGTGCGGCTCGCAGCAGTCCCCGCCGGAGGCAGCGAGCGGTCGTCATTAAAAGGCTTTTAATTTTTGATGCACCGCACCCGTCTGGAATCTGGAACGAAATACAAAATACTACAATAACAATACAGAATGCTTATCGATAAATATTGTACAGTCAAGCGCGAAAGGAGCTCAACATTTCAGTACATTGTCATTTTCTGTAGTAGGTCAACTTGCAACAAATTTGAAAACTGTCTTTACGTTTTTGTTTTCTATGACCAAGTAATACTGTTTGATTTCCAGCTTGGAAAGGAGGCTTGTCTTTTTTTGGTTTGTTCTAATACATATCGATTAAAATCATTCTACAACTTCACAAATTACAAAGCTGAACTAACCCAAATAATATAAGTTCACTAGCTATTTTAATAAACAAGTAAATAAAATATGCACCCACACAAATCACGTCTTTACACCCACGTTTCGCATGGTTGTGGGCGTGGGAAAGGGGAATCAAACTAGTGATGGATCGCTAGCCGCATCGCCTATAACATTTACTTTTTATCCCGGATAGTAAGTTGCCCAGTTCCCTTGCCAAATGGTGACCTTTCTAAAACTAAAATACAAGCACAGAATAACTAACAGAAATGGGTACAGACTAATTAATATCCGTCTCCCTCTGGTATCGGCTGTCGCCGTCCCGCAGGCGACGAATGAGTAGGTAGGTACAAAGTATACATAAATGTTCTTGAATTGTAATTGTGTCGTACAGGCACATCATTCAAACAGATGACGCTTAGCGACAAAAATTCGCATAGTAACAAAGGTCACGTGACATCTAGTAACGGGTAGAAAAATTCGGAGGCTACCCACCTGCTATGGGTGGTGTAGGGTATAGCACGCGTCACGGAATAACGAGGATCCGGGTTCGATTCCCGGCCATAGCTTTACTTTTCGGATTTTTTTATGTGTTCCAATTTTCACTAACATTTAGATTTTCTTTATACATTGCCATGTTGGTGTTTATTATATAGCCAACTTAGCCTCTGGTGCAAATTTTTGACACAAAGAAAGTCTAGACGTGTACAAGCACTTCAAAAAAGGTCTAACAAGCGTTCTTATTATTGTTATAAAATGCCGTGAGATATAGAGTATGATCTTTAAACATTTCGGTGGATGTAATGGTAATTAATAGTATAGAATGAGTGTGGGGCAGTAAAAAAAAAAAAAAAAACTTCTTTTACATGACATGTCCTTTTTGAAACTGCCAGCGCATTCGGTAAGACCATCATTGCCAAGAAGTATGCGCCGCAAGAAACTTGGCAGAAAGTAATTTTTTCAAAATAAAATACAGGAAGAAAACTTAAATTCTACTTAAATTAAAAATTTATTACTAACAAGAAATAATATCAATTTATGATTTGAATTGAAGTTAAACACAAGTAGATATCTTGACAAGAAATAATACAGAATTTATAAGAGGGGAATTACAAAAAAATTAAACTATGATAAAATCTAAAAGTTAAATAAACATACAAAACTTAAAACTAAATAAATATACCTAACTATAAAAAGAAAACACCATCTAAAAGGCCCTCCTGCGGCATAGACCCCAACACACTGGCGGCATTACCTCTCTGTGCAGCCAGAGAAATTCGCTGGGAGAGGTAAGCGCCAGCTCTGGGGTCTCCTGCGGTCTCTATCAGCCGGGACGACAAGGCTCTCATGAAGGCCCTCATGTCAGCCGACCAGGGACCTATTGTCTCCACTGCCACTTAAATTAAATACATTTATAAAAGGGATGTATAAGGTCCCCGAGCCTTAAATTATATTAGTCTATAGTTGAGATGGTTAAAGTCTCTACTAGTCTGTATGTCGATACTATTGCTATATTTTTGTTGCCGTTACATGCCGCTAGAGGCGCAACCGGCGAAGATTCTTGTCGAGTTTGAAATGTAAACTAATTGACAATTGTCACTGACAGTTGTCGCTTTGATGAAACAGGGGCAAGGTAGTGCATGTAGTAGTAATATCATTACATCTAGGGTGTGCTCCTACTACCTAGTCTAGACCGCATTCTTCACCAGGCCTTTATCACCAGGTCTTCCAATTTTCCTCACTTAATGGTAACCGGGCACTAATTGCAAAAAGAAACCGGGCAAGCGGGATCGGACTCGCGGACTGCGGGTTCCGTATTCACACATAGTTTTTGCCATCTGAATTCAAAGTTATACTGAGGTTTTCCTATTATTTATGAGTAAAAAACACCAGTATTTTCTAAAACTGAAGGGATGTTAACGCCTAGCATGTGTGTGCGCACCCACACAATAGATTTAGTCAAACACAGTCGTGTTCAATTTATTTTATTATTTATTTCTTTGGGCAAGTAAAAGCCATCTAAATTAAAAATTGTTTTTATTTCTGCGACCACAACTCTACGCCGCACCTATCAGTACCGGAGTTCGCTTCAACGGAGGGTATTTTTTTCATTTTTTTTTTTAGTTATTACTGACGGACAAACATACAGACACACGAGCGCTCCTACTAGTTAGTCTTTGGGGTACGGAATCCTAATGAACACCCTCTATCTTACAGGTCGCAAGGAGAATGCCTGGCTGTTTTTCACACAGCCTTTGCAATGCCAGGGACGGACTCTAGTCAAAAATTTAAATGAATTTAAGTGACACCACAATCGTTGCCCATTTTGGTTACAAATTATTCTTAAAATCGAAATATTATAGTATTTATTCTTATAGTCGATATTTTTTTTAAATAACAATTTACACTTTTCATTTTATTAAATAAACGTCTGATTATGCACTTAAATAAATCATTTCGTAATTAGCCGAAACAGATCTCTTTTAGAGATTAGATTTTTTTTGTATTACTTTAATACCTAATTCATTGGAAAAAAAACAATATTTTTAACATTTATTGAAAGAATATGCCTGAAAAAAGTCATAACTAACTAATAATATTATTATTTACATCAAATGTTAAAAAGTATTTCGCAAATTTAAAAAACAAAAGAACACGTCCAATTTCAAACCCCATCTTAACCCCGCCGACATTTTACTGAGCACAGCAACAAATAACAAAACACAATCAACGCAATACCACAGAACACTAACGACTAGGCACTAGCCAAACCCAACTCTTGGCCCAAACTTTCGCGAACATTTCATTTCTAAGTTTGGTCCTGCGCATTGGTCGAGCACACCCTCGCCTCCCCACCCCTCCCCCGTGCCCGAATTAATTGCAATCAAAAGGAAGGACACGAGTGTAGTCCAACCCTAACTTCTCTTGCCATGTTGAAAATTTGCTCTGCTAATGTGTGCGTGCGTCGTGTGGGCGACCATTTTGAATGCTTGCTTTAAGAGTGACTATAGGATTGTGTGGTGCATCCTTAAGAATACGTATCGATACGTATCCAGAGCGTTTTTCAAAAGAAGTGTACATGGAAAACATTTGATGTCCTACACGTTCTAAGATTTTTATTTCGCTTTTTACTTGTTATGCTATGCATTTCGATACCTGAAATACTGGGCATTCGAAATATAATTAATTAAAAAAAAATTGTAGATACATTTAATGTGCTCATACATAGAGATACCGGGCGTATGCTATAAATATACGTAAATACGTTCTATAATTTTAAAAACTACTTTTTTTCGTTCAATTAAATCCAATGTACCGGACGATCGCCGGCCAAAATGACAGTTTCTGTATCAAAAATTGAAATGAATTATTTTTGTACGTGTTTTCAGTCCCCTTTCCACCTATACGCCCACAATCATGCTAAGCATGGCCTTAAGGTTTTTTACCTTGCTCTGTCTACCCCGTAAGGCGTGATAAAATGTATGTACGTTCATACATACATACATCAGTTGTCACAGTGGTCCGCTCAACTGGTTCCTTCCGCTATGGCTGTGGAAGTTCCTGGCGCGCATCTCCTACGAGATCTTTCTTTTTCACATGACTATTGTTTCGGTTGCCATTATTCTTGTTCCTAATCTTGTATGTATTTTTATATTATATTACATCAAAAGATCTAGTTCCATGCTGGTCTGGGAGCAAAGGAAAAACATAGAATGTACCAGTACTTCTCTTCCCGCGCAGATGGCAAAAGCCCATCGAGGGAATGAGCGAAATTCTTAGGAATCATGTTATAGGCGATGCGGCTTGATAGCCCATCACTATTTTGATTCCCTTTTCCACGTTTACGCCCACGCTTTAAGGTCTTGTTACCTTAGGCTCTGTCTATCCCGTGAGGGATAAAGACGTGACATATGTATGTATGTGTGTTAAAGGATATTAAAATTATTGAATAGGTATAAGTTTAACTGATTATCAATTCCAGACATAACCATCGACCAAAACTAAGAGCAAATATAGCAAAAGCATATACACCAGTCATATATGATTCTGTGAAACTACATTAATATTTCAGAGGCCGGGTACAACTTGGGGGTCCTTTCTAAACAGCCTTTGGTCTTCCAAAGTTATTCCAACTTGCGAGGACCTATTCGGAAGCCGAAGCGATACTGGAATGCGACATACGCATACCTTACGTAAAATTTCAACAGATATCGTTATAGAATTACATACATACATACATACATAAACACGTCTTTATCCCTTACGGGGTAGACAGAGCCGAAGGTAACAAGACCTAAAGACCACGTTTAGCATGATTGTGGGAGTATGGATGGAAATGGGAATCAAAACAGTGATGGGTTGCTAGCCGTATCGCCTATATAACATGATCCCTAAGATTATCGCCCAATCCCTCGACGGGCTTTTACTATCTGCACGCCGGGAAGAGAAGTAGCTATAGAATGACGTGTCAAAATTTATTGAACAAGGGGTCACTTTGTGGTGTTTATTAGAAATCAAATTTTTTTGTTAACACAAAAACATTAACCTACTTTAAATGTCTGTAAAAATATGATTACTGAACTAATTTTGATACAATTTAGTTTACACAGAACTACCCTTTTTTATTAGCTTAGGTATCTAACTACCCTTAGCACAAAAAAAAACTAAATCAGTTCTTACATAAAAAGCTCCCCAATTTAATTAAAACCCTTATCCTTCTTAAAGTTGGTTAAATAATTCTTGTTCTCTCCATTAAGGACCACATTTATGGTAAATTTTATAATAATTAAATTATATACTTTAGATTATGTTGTGGCATTGAGCTATATGTGACCGCGGCCGCCGGAAAATCAGGGTATTTTAGATTTTAGGTTATGGTTCTTTTCTGTCAAAATGACATGCCTATACAAGAAACCGACAGATATCCTAGTTAAAAGAAGTTTTTTCTTCCATGGTGGTCTGCGAGCAAAGAAAAAACAGAATGTACCAGTTGCTTCTCTTCCCGCGCAGATGGTAAAAGCCCATCGAGGGAATGGGCGAAAATAATAGGAATCGTGTTATAGGCGATGCGGCTAGCACCCCATCACTATTTTGATTGATCACTATTTTGGCTCTGCCTACCCCGTAAGGGATAAAAACGTGATTTGTGTTTATGTATGTGTATGTGTAAAAGTAGTTTAGATTGGGCCTTTTCTCTCAGATTCCTCTCAAAAATTCCCGTAACTATGGGGATTCGTTTTGTCCAAACATTGACACTACTTTGACTAGACTGTCAAACCTTGTCGGTGCCTCATTGAGCAGTTTCTTAAGTTTTTAGGGCTCCGTACCCAAAGGGTAAAAACGGGACCCTATTATTAAGACTCCACTGTCCTTCTGTCCGTCTATCTATTTGCCACCAAGCTGTATCACATGAACCGTGATGTACAGTTGAAATTTTCACAGACGATACTAAAAGCAGAATTGTTTTTGTATATCTGTTTATGTAAGTAATCAATATAAAATGACCTCATACTGCCTACATTTTGCTTAGGAGGGTTCTGCTGACATAGATTTTTTATTCACATGCCTAATTTGTACGGTACCCTTGGTGCAAGAATCCGACTGGCACTTGACCGGTTTTTTTTGTCTGAAGTTTTGACAGCGTTACCACTTGTCCAATAGTCACAGGATTCACACCCGAGGTGTCAAGATAACAGTAGTAACGCCGTCCCCATTATAATTTGGCCACAATCAGAATATCACTTCGGAGTTTAGGGGCTTTCAAGGGGTGCGAGTAAAGATTACTTTGTATGGAGGATGGAGGTGGCCTTATCTTAAAGTTTTGTCTTAGTTCTTGCTTGTAATAAATTTAAAACTCATTAGCGTGTGGGTCAGAGGAGTTTTAAATGTTACCGAAATTCGATGAGCATTATATAAGGAAACTAGCTTCTATTTATTTTGTTTGCGTAGAAGTATACATATAAACCTTCCTCTTGAATCACTCTATCTATTAAAAAAACCGCATTAAAATCAGTCGCGTAGTTTTAAAGATCTAAGCATACATAGGGACAGACTGCGGAAAGCGACTTTGTTTTATACTATGTAGTGATAAAGTGAGAGATTTTTGTCAGGATTGTGCGAAGAGAGAAAAGAGAGAAACAATAGAATATGACACTATCACTTCACTGAGTGAATTCAAAGTGCAATTTAGTTTAAAATGTAATGGGTTTTATTGTCATAGTCGCTAACTTAACTACAATTAAATATTAACTGACCTCTATGAGTGTAGCGGCATGTTTGCTTGCTTTCGTTCATTGAAAGTTACAACCACATAAAAGACAAATATATGTATACTAGCCGTTGCCCGCAACTTCGTCTGCATAGAATTCGTTTATCGCTATCCCGCGAGAATCACGCAATTTTCCGGGATAAAAAGTAGCCTATGTGTTATTCCAGACTATAATCTATCTATGTTCCAAATTTCATCCAGATCGGCGTACTTTTTGAGCCTATTCATTACAAACATACAAAAATAGGTACAAATCTTTCCTCTTTATAATATTAGTATAAATAGGTACAAATCTTTCCTCTTTATAATATTAGTATAGATAGGGAGCAGTGGCGTGGCGTCAAATATATCAGAAGGCAAGCCGAAGGGCATTTAAGTAGCCTTTTCCTCTAATTCTGCGCAATAAAATTGCCCAACTACCCTATAATAGGCAAGCCGGTAGGAATCAAGTTCTATGGATGCCACGCCACTGACAGCGAGGTAAACTTTGATAGCTGATAAGTAAGACTTAAACTAATTAATTGCGCGGTAAAAGTATTTAAATATTTAACTTTGTATTTCGATTTGGAACGAAGACTCTCCGCCATATGCTACTCAAAAACCACCCCAAAACTTGTTCAAAATTGAACCAATCCCCTTCAAGCGCGGCGATAAATTATGTACAGTCAAGCACATAACTAATCTAAGTTATTCGATAATGAAACATATTGTTAGTTAGCGTTCCGGACGATGTTATCTTTCTAGCCGGTGAGCGTAGGCAAATGTTGATACCACTCTTAGCTGGCTTTGTGGTGGGGTGGCCAAGCTTCGGAAATAACGAGGACAAGAACGAAGTTAACCCTGTCGCAGACGAAGGCGGATAGCCATCCACCAGAAGGCCTAACATGCGAGTTTTTTTCGTGCACAATACATTTTAAGTTAATACTTGCATTCGTTTACGCATACATGATGTGTATTCGGTTACCATAGTGAATTTCTTAATCACTTCAAAATTTGTAATGATAAAAATATTTGATGAAAGAAAATGTTATTCTGTTTATGCCTAATCAAAGTTAGGTTTTATATATGACATGTGCTATGATTTATTTTTCGTTAATGTTTTAATAACTAAGTATTTATTTTTGGTAATTTACGTACCTAGGTAGCGTAATAAACTTCATTTTTATTTTTCGTAGCGAATGAACGAAGAAAATTGACATCAAGTGACCCGCAGCATGAAACTCTTCCCTGGTTTTAACAGGACTTGTCCTCAAGAAAACCTATATATGGTGCCCCTACCACTTAAGTATACGTGAGAATCCAACGAGATTTTGACCAATTTACAGCGTGCCAAGTGGAAAGATAAGCTAATCCCGCCACTAGGGGGACTGTATCGGAAAACTAATTTTGCATAAACGCTCTCGTGTGTAAAGGGCCTAATGTTTAATAATATACATGTAAGTAACGTTTATTAATTTGGATGGAGGAAACTATGATTCATCTGGTGCAGGAAATACTGTGGTGATAACATTGTGGTGTATGGCGTCTGTATGGGAGGAATTATGTATGTTGGTTATACTCTAATTGTGGACATTACAAGTAAAGTTCTGTGAGGCTTCGTGTAAAGCTTTTATTTACAAGTCATAAGCATGTTAGAAAAAAAATACTAAAATTCTAATCCTAAAAACCTATAATTTACAAATATCGGCCGGATCGGTGACATTGGGCAGGGTTTTCAACATGAAACTACCGTGAGACTTGATCATCATAATGCCGCCGGGGCGAGCGCCGGAAAAAGGACTACGAAATAGTCCGAAACATGTCGAGCATCACTCGACTTTTTATACGTGAGTTATCCGTTTATGTGTAATGATTGGGCAGGGTGTCCATAAAGCTGGCTGCGTTTTCTCGTGGTATGGCAATTCTTATAATATTATGTCAGTCCTATAAAACCTAGTCTTCTTCTTCTTCTTATTTGTGGCGTATCAACAAGTCGTTATAGCGACGACAACTTCGCTAATGTCAAAGGAACAAAAATATAACTAAAAAATCTTGTGACAAAATGTCGGCAACGTTGTACGGTAATGGTCAAAAACCCCCTGCCCTGTCGGGCTCTGAGCCAACGGTCAACGATATTCCTCAGAAACTGCCAGAAAATCATTAGCCAATGCCCAGGGTGCACCGGACAAAGCACTGCTCCTCCCCCGGACGGATCCAAAAACGAATCGCAGCTCTTGATCACACGTGGAGGTAACCCGACTCGCACCCCAATCCTAAGGCAAATCCTTTACTGTGTTGAAGTTAAAATTTAGATAAGTAATTAAAAGGTAGGTCGGCTTGTATTTTTATCGTTTTTTTACAATGTTTTAAAAAAATAATTGGTACCTAATGTTTTATACTTCGCTGTAAAAAGAAATGAAACATTTAGGGCCTGTCTCCCCACTTTTTTAAGTTTCAGTTATCTTAAGTGTCAGTTAGACAGAAACGGAATCATAGATAACTGATACTTAAGATAACTGGAACTTCAAAGTGGTAAAACAGGCCATTATATTAAAATCATAATTTCATATTGTACAAAATTCTTTTAACATTTTAGCTTAATTAAGGACAAGTGCACTTTCGTACCTACTACTTCCCATTTAGTAGGTATAGTATTTTTAATTGCCATGTGCAACGAATAGTTCACATACATAATAAGTAAATACTTTACGACTGAACTCTGCAACTAAGAACAATTAAACCTCATTATTCAAAAACGATCTCCATCCGACCATAAAGACAAACAAACACAAACTTAACGTATTAATTACAATAAGTAAACAATATCCCAGCGGAATATTTCACCGGATAGACGTTTCTTATCCCATCCACTTTAAACAACCGAAGGGCAATGGGCCCTTGGAGTGTCATTCATCAACAACTCGGCTCCAACTTTGTATGTAGGAGCCTCTTATTATTTGCCACCCTGCACTATAAAATTGGACCAAACCTAGCCCTTAAACTTCACCCAAATCACACCATAACCCAACTACCTACAGTTTAGTTTTGCGTGGATGTTTCCCGCTTTACACGGTCGTTTTAAAGCATTAATTACGGTACTCGGTCCCCAGTTTTAGGGGTTACCCTTTCGGAAATTTTCGTCCCTTACTGGTCACCCCTTTAGGTCCAAGACTCGACATTAGTATGCTCTGTAGGGTATGCGAAAGGATCGTCGTTCCCGGTGATCTTTATGTGACTCTCGAAACGGGTGGCGGATGTTAAAGTGACTAAAATTTGCAATTGGAAATAGTTATGCTTCCTCCTTATTAAATAAATGGGAAATGTCATGAAGGTTGTTTTCTGAGGATGATTTGCGATTGTATCAAAGTTGAGGTTGTAAATGAAAACAAACGAAACAATACCTGCTTGAGTATAGAATATACTATAGTAAGGCAAACAGACCAACTTAAAAGTTATTGGTAATCCAACCTATATGAATACCAAATTGAAAGTGGATTTGACCATTGAAGAGTTCCTCCTGCGGTGACGGCCCTGGCTGGACTATTGGAATTTCACCACTAAGTATGTATAGATTATTTTACTGTCACCGACTTCCACAGGTGTGCCGAATTTCACGTAAATCAAAAAAGCTTGTAAAATGTTAATTAATTTGTCTTTGACACACACACACACAAATCACGTCTTTATCCCTTACGGGGTAGACAGAGCCTAAGGTAACAGGTACCTACAGGCCACAATTAGCAAGATTGAGGGCGTATAGGTGGAAAATGGAATCAAAATAGTGATGGGTTGCTAGCTTCATCGCCTATAACATGATTCCTATAAGCTTCGCCCATTCCCTCGATGGTCTTTTACCATCTGCGCGGGTAGAGAAGCAACTGGTACATTCTATGTTTTTTCTTTGCTCCCAGACAAGCGTGGAAGACTTTGTCTTTGACAGTAAGTACATAGCCTGCTAGGCCTGTCTTTTTTTTGGACGATTTGGACATTCAGTTTTTGCTCAACATTTGCTAACACGCAAGTTTTTTTGTAGACAGTAGTTAACTGGACCATCGGTGCGCAATAAATTTGAAAGTACCTAAAGTTGCTATAAGTACTGGCGCTCTTAGAACGCGATTCGGGATTCGAGTACCATCGGCCGATACAAATATCAAATCCATAATAGTAAGTGACAGTAAAACAAAGCCAAATGGCATTCTAAGAGCCAAACCGACTGTAGTGTAACTTACACATTTCTTTATTATTCTTCCATGCTGGTCTGTGAGTAAAGAAAAAACATAGAGTTTACCAGTTGCTTCTCTTCCCGCGCAGATGGTAAAAGTCCATCGAGGGAATGGCCGAAAGTCTTAGGAATCATGTTATAGGCGATGCGGCTAATCCATCACTATTTTGATTTCCCTTTCCAGCTATACGCCCTTAATCATGCTAAACGTGGCCTTAAGGTTTTGTTACCTTAGGCTCTGTCTACCCCGTAAGGGAAAAAGACGTGATATATGTATGTATGTATTATCACTACATAGTATAAAACAAAGTCACTTTCTCTGTCCCTATATCCCTATGTATGCTTATATCTTCAAAACTACACAACGGATTTTGATGCGGTTTTTTTTAATAGATAGAGTGATTCAAGAGGAAGGTTTTTAAGTATAATTCTACGCAGACGAAGTCGCGGGCAGAAGCTAGTTTATTATATTTCTGAATTAGTCACATTTCCCTCATTCAACCGACTTGAACGCCAAAACACGGTCATTATTTTTGACGTTCACTCGCCATATGGCGGAGGGATTAGTGCCGCTAATTATTATAGTTTCGGCCCTAGTGATGCGATGAGTTTTACTAATAGCTTGTTAGTCTTGATTGGTCGGAAATTTGAAACTTATGAAAGGGTTGGTGGAGCTGCATGAGTGTCGGATGCCGTGGAAATTAAACTGCCGAGGATATAACAACACTAGCATTACGATGCGGATATAGTAACACTGACGGAGCCTTAAGGTAACAAGACCTACAGGACCCGTTTAGCAAGATACTGGGCGTATAGGTGGAAAGTGGAATCAAAATAGTGATGGGTTGTTAGCCGCATCGCCTATAACATGATTCCTATGATTTTCGCCCATTGCCTCGATGGGTTTTAACCTGCGCGGGAAGAGAAGCAACTGGTACATTCTGTTTTTTCTTTGCTCCCAGACCAGCATGGAATCACGTAGGGTTCCGTACCATAGCTATAAAACGGCAAAAAATCATGTCTGTTGTATGGGAACCTAAATATTAATTTTATTCTGTTTTTAGTATTTGTTGTTATAGCGACAACAGAGTATTTCATAAAGACCGTCTAAGGTTCTTCCATGCTGGTCTGGGAGCAAAGAAAAAACATAGAATGTACCAGTTGCTTCTCTACCCGCGCAGATGGTAAAAGCCCATCGAGGGAATGGGCGAAAGTAATAGGAGTCATGTTATAGGCGATGAGGCTAGCGACCCATCACTATTTTGATTCCATTTTCAACCTATAGGTACGCCCGCAATCTTGCTAAATGTGGCCTGTAGGTACCTGTTACCTTAGGCTCTGTCTACCCCGTAAGGGATAAGGACGTGATTTGTGTGTGTGTGTGTGTCTAAGGTGAAAGGAAGTTTGCCAGACTAATAAAATAAAGATAACTTTTAACATTCTCCCGTTGAATAAATTGTTTATTTTGGTGGTGTCTGAAATTGTGGACAGATACACGTTCATTAATTATTTACGGCGGTGCGGCATAATTACGTGAAGACAGGAGTATCGCTATCAAAGCCTCGATCCTCGTTAGCGCGTTTTACATAACGAATGCTACAGCGCAGATTAGCACGTCAAAAATTATAACACACACGTCTCGACTTTGATCACTACATAATGTACTGTCCAGCAAAAATAACGGATCGATTTTACAAATTTATCTTGTTTATTTTCCAACAGGTTCAAGTTTATTTGTCAATGTTTTGCGTAAATAGGTTGAAATTTAAGAATAATTGTTGGAAGTGCCGGGAAGAATTGAGCTACCAAGAATACTGAAAATGAAAATGAATGAAAATGAAAAATATTTATTCAGTAACTTAAATTAGAACAGCAGTATCAGTGCTGGCACCTCTTTTTGAGTGTATACGAGATACTCGCGCTAAGAGAGCACCGCTCCTCCACGTATTGTATCTTACTATTTAAATAAGCGATAGAATTTATTCTGCTGCGCGGACAGCTAGCAACATGATAAAAAACAACCGAACGTCTTTTATACACTGACTAGCTTCTGCCCGCGACTTCGTCTGCGTAGAATTATACATATGTATAAACCTTCCTCTTGGATCATTCTATTAAAAAAAACCGCATCAAAATCCGTTGCGTAGTTTTAAAGACAGACAGACAGCGGAAAGCGACTTTGTTTTATACTATGTAGTGATGATTATGACACTGACTAGCCCTTGCAGTTGGACGCCTCCACTCAACGCCGATTATTACCTACATGCATCATATTTTTTTTATTTGGACCAATAGGAGAGTAGTACTTAAATAATACTTAACTTAGGGATCCTATTTAATTAATCCTATTTACACCTCTGCATCGAATTGATTATTATTCATTCATTTTGCATTTTTTTTTCTAAAAGCCCCGGAAGCCAGAGTGGAGCAATAGAAGAGAGGCCTTTGCCCGATCAGATACGAAACCGGCTTTAAAAATAGATCCCTTTGCAACTGCAAAATTCGAATTTCAAAATTCAATATTTTCTGTAATCTGGCTTACAGAATATTTCGAATTTGGAACTCTCCTTGTCTTGTTGCTTGGTCAGACAATTTCCCAGTTAAAATTCTAGAAAATAATTATCTCAATCTCTGAGCTGACCAAAATAACCTATTGTACATTTAATTACTACTTCACACCCACTTGAAGCAATTTATCACGCGATGATGTTATTCTCCCATTAAACGCAAAGCTTGCCATCAGCAGCCTCCATACAAACTCCAGCCTTTATACAACTATGAAAACCTAATGACCATACGTCAAGCAAAATACATACCAAACAATGGGAGGTAGGCGACAGAAATTAATACATCATTATGTCAGACCCATGTACTGGCAACCCTCACACTTAGTGCCCCATCTCGCTCTGTCTTGTACGTAGGCGTATGTTTTGTCGCGCGCCAGGGGTGGCAAACTTCGGTATGAGAATGCAAATCTCTTGTGATTAGGATTTTGTTAATCTTCGCATGTTGAAACTTAAAATTGTGTGTGTTAAATTCCTTTGGGTAGTGTTTGTTAATTTGCGTTAGTTACAGTTGTTTCGAGTGTAGCTAGTATATCATGTGAAAGATTTGAATTCGGCGAGTAAATTTAAGTCATAATATTTTTTTATTTTAAAACCAAAATGTAAACTTGTCACAATGTTCAAATCGAATTTAGTAAATAACAAAGCTTTGCCCGCAACTTTGTACTTGTAGAAAAAATATTAACAAAGATACTTATGTAAGTACTTATGTTAGAAGTTCCAAAGAGCCCTCTCCTTTATTTATAGCAGTAATACCTTATGTTACTTTTATTTTTTGTAAATTGTATCTGTTTCTTTATATTTTTACAATAAAGCATTTACTTACTTACTTACTTACTTACCTTAGCATAAATTTGTTGTTTTGATTGTTTGATAGAACTTGCTCCTAATTTCGATGTTGTCGGTAGATTTTTTATTAGCTACTTATCGCAATGGTCCCAACCAATTTATTGAAGAACAGACATCGCTTTGAAAATATTGCGTACTTAAATAAGATAATAATAATGCGTCTATAAAACTCTTTGCAAACTTCTGAATCAGAAAAACCTACCCAATCAGAATATCTGTAAAATAAAAGGCGTAATTTGCTAATGCACGAAAAAGCAGGTACAAAACGGGCACAATGGCACGCGTGCCTTTGCCTCTCCCATACAGGCTAATTTGAGCGCCGCCGCCACAAAGAAAAATGTGCTAATTAAAAAGCGAGGCATCAAAGTGTCGTCTAACGGAACGGGAGCGACTGTTTTTGTATCTGTGGCTGCGGTTCGCGCGCTTTTTTGAATTGAGGTTATAATTTTTTGCGATTTCTTTTTTTTGTTTTGTTTCAACGCAAAAATTGTAGTTAGGGTACGTGGTAGGTATCCTTAGAAGAATGGAGTCAATTAAGTCATGAGAGTCAATTAGCAGGAACATTTCTGATTGATTTTCTTTTTGTCAGAAGGAGTTATCACGTACTGAGTAAATCCCAAGTCCGCCAAGTCGATCAAAACAAAGACACGACCAGACCATCCTTTTCTCGAAGCCGTCCAGGCCATTTTTAACCTCCTGTAATATTATTTCAAGGATGGATTTGAACTTTGTTTCTCTTATTTATTATTATTTTAACCACTGTGGGACTTGTTATAGGATAGAGAAAAAACGGCAGAACAAAAACATTGTAACGAAGAAAACATATTCCTGGATAGGCCTGTTTCCATACAGCATCATAACGAAGCATTTCTTAACAAAATGCCAGATCGAGAATTGAAAACAAGATGTAAAGGAAGCGCAGCCGTAATGAGTTGATTCCAGCTCAGCATGTAGCGAGATAACAATAGGCCTTTACATTATGCGCGGTTTCAAAGGATGTAATGTGATAAACGGCTCATTCGGTTTGTTCTTGCAGTTTTGCTTTTCAGGTCTACATTCATTATGAAAGATGTTTAAATAGTTTTTACAAAGTACAGGAATATACCGGATAGCCTAGTGGTTAGAGGCTATAATTAAATGCTACTATTGTGTTCGAATCCCGGGTAGCAGTAAGCAATCGAGTGATACAAAATTTCGTATTGATTGAATGTTCTGTAGGTTATTAAGCTTATTTAAAAATCTTTTGTGGGCGTCATTGAAAAAACAGTAGGTAAATAAACTGTTTATTAATATATATTATTTAACACGCTTTTAAAAATACACAAAACTAACTTACTTACAGTCAAAATTCAGACATACGCACACGCACCTTTGAACGAAACTAAAATTTGTTAGTAACTTACTTCAAGCATTTTACTGACAATATTTTTCATTTTGAACTATACATCCACAGCGAATAAACAAATTTCATATAAAGCAACCCTTGACTCTGATACATTATTCTTTACCTGTTCCATTGCTCCTAAAAGCCGCAGCATCCCCATCTAACCCTAGGTCAGGTCAAACTGGGCTGACCTCATTAAAAACGTCATGTATAACAAGATGACCTGCGAAGGTCAGATCTATGGTCATCAATGGACCACTGAAATGATCATGGTGACCTGGGCCAACCCATTTGAGAACCGGTCTGAGTATCATCTCGGGAAGGGGCTATCTCAAAACATGGGGTTAGATTTTCTATGGCTCGGTTAAATAAACTTCCATGCTGGTCTGGGAGTAAAGAAAAACATGGAATTTACCAGTTGTTTCTCTTCCCGCGCAGATGGTAAAAGCCCATCGAGGGAATGGGCCAAAGTCTTAGGAATCGTGTTATAGGCGATGCTAGCAACCCATTACTATACTATACGCCCTTAATCATGCTAAACGTGGCCTTAAGGTTTTGTTACTTTAGGCTCTGTCTACCCCGTAAGGATAAAAACGTGATATATGTATGTATGTATGTATGTAAATAACTACAAGCCCCTTTCAAAGAACTTGGTAATCCTTTTCTTTCATAGATATCCTCCGCAAAGTTACGTTTATTCAATATATATATTCGTTTTTAATCTAATACTGTTTGTATTGGGCAATTTATGTTTGAATATTTCGCTAAGTTCTGTTGCTAACTTGCCTAAGGCAGTTTCTAGCCAATACTGGTGTCTATAATTGTTCAAATTATTCGACAGTCTTATTCGGAAAGAAAAACTTGAGTAGTTTATTATCTAGTCGTCTACCTAAAAAGTTAAGTACGTAGGTGACGCAAAATCAAAAACACTGAAGCCAGAAACTTTACTTTAACATAATAATATTATATATCATAAAAATTAACTGAAGAACACCACTGTCTCACCTCGCTTTATGATGTCTAGAAATTCACAAATTCACAGCATAGAGAAATTACCTACCAAATAATTAACGGGTTTGTAAATTACAAATATTTCTCAAAGAATAAATTAAACTTATTTTATTTAATGCTAGGAGTGTCACAAGATATAATTTTATTCATTGTTAACAATATCAATACATAGTATAAAAGAAAATCGCCGCTGTAATCTATCTGCCTGTCTGTCTCTATGTATACTTAGATCTTTAAAACTAAGCAACGGAATTTGATGCGGTTTTTTTTAATAAATAAAATGATTCAAGTGAAAGGTTTATATGTATAATTATACGCAGACGAAGTCGCGGGCAGAAGCTAGTTGTAAAATAAATCTTGGTAAAAAAACAGCCTTTTAAGTAGTGGTTGAGCTAGAAGCTTGAGTCTCTAAGTCACAAACTTTCATTAAGATTTTGAATTTTTTGTACAAAAACTCATGAAAATAAATAAAAGGCGAATTTATCCCTAAAAAAGTTTCTTCAGTTAATTATAATTATAAAATTGTAGCAGAAATTTGACTTCATTGCACATACAAGACGTGAAATTATCAAAGTTAAAACAGGGTGTTTGTAAACGTCGTGAATAGTTCGACCAGCTGTACAAGTTGTATCGGACGTGACGAACACTTCTTTGGTCCAACTACGAACATTAATTGGTCTCCGTCTGTGAAGTTCTAATCTTTTACAAGGTTCATATTTGTGTAAATACCATTTGCATTTTCAGGCTTAGAGTTCGCCTCGGTCTCGCAGTATAGGATTTATCTATATTAACGAAAGTTTACCTTTACCTACAGCAGTGTAAAGAAAAAAATGTGTTTGTAATTTTGTAGCTTTTTGTAACCTTCAAAATTTTGTCCTGAATGTAGGTAGACTCTCTTTCTAGCTTGATTGTATTGATTTTACAGTGTTCTTTCAAAACCCACACTATCAAATAGCCATTGTTTCAATTGAATCTGACAGTTCTTTTATCATTTTTCTTCCATCTGTCAGAAGATGTACAAGATAAAAAAAACTAGAGTCGCCAAACCAGAATCAAATCATTCCATCCCACTTTTCTCTCATTCAACAGAGTACATAAAACGTACATAACGAACAAAGGCATTGTCCGGTCCAGACTATATCCGTCCCGCTCTAGACCCTAACCGCACGGGTGGGAACAACATTAATATAGGTTCTAACCCTTCAGGTCCATGCGGCAATTATTCACAGGGAATAGTTTAACAGAAAGGATTGTAAGGACTTTTGATTAGAATAACCAAACGTCATAACCCCACACACAGCTCAAACGATTCCAAATCTTACAGCGACCATGACTAAGTTTACCCTTTCGATGGGGTTCGTTTGGGAGGTGTAAGGCGGGTAGTGAGCGGGTATCTGGTAGGAAATTTCCGTATATTTAGAATATTTATACATTTGTCTGAAGTGGGTTTTCGGTGCGGATGAGGCATCTATAAGCACATAATAGGTACTGTGATTTAGTACGGTACACGGGCCCGGAATTAGTCTGGCCGAATGTCGGCGCCGACTTGTGGGCCGTTTGTCAAAAATGTTGTGGTGTGTCTTTGGAGGTTATGATTTGAATTCTGTTAAATTATGAACGTTATTTTGATTAAAAGCACTTCACATTATTATTCAAAGGTACTATCAAAAAGCGTTTGACGGTCATTTTTGTGAATTGTTATTGTGGTGTATTTTCACATTTTCTGCGGCTTGGTTATACCCGAAATCAAGACGTTACATAGAAATATGTCCCAAATAAGTCGATTTATATCTAGTCTATTATGCATCGTTTTTACCTACTATATTGTTTATTACTTTTGTCATTACCAGTTAAGTGTAGACACAATCGATTAACTTATCACCTTTTAAAACAGTGCTTTACAATCGACAAAATGCTTGTCTCATAAAGTTTATTGCCTCTTCTTCTTCTTTTTCTTAACCTTAAGAGCTAGATCCTTTAAATATCTCTAAAAATAATATTTTTTTGTTTTTTGTGCGATACATAATAACAAATACCCATTGACACTATAAAATTGCAAAATAACACAATTAAACTTCCTTAATTAAAAAAATATATGGTCTAAATTCGGTTATTTAGCTGAAGGAAAGTCACGTGAACGGGCAAACTTACGTAATTACTACATATGATATTTATTCCTGTAACGTGTAACGGCCCCTTAAAACGAGTCGCGTAAAATATCAACGGAGAGGCGCATTCTGGGCATATCTGGAGGCTCAGTATGGAGACGGACTACATTTTGAAATCCTAAATCTACTTCCTAACTTGCGAAAGTGTAAATGTGAAAGTAATTTTTTCTTCCGTGTTGGTCAGGGAGCAAAGAAAAAACATAATGTACCAGTTGCTTCTCTCCCCGCGCAGACCGTAAAATCCCATCTAGGGAATAGGGGAAAGTCTTAGGAATCATGTTATAGGCGATGCGGCAAAGCAACACCTATATGCCCACAATCATCTCTGAAAAATGTGACTTTTAGGTTTTGTTACCCAAGTTTGTCTACCCCGTACGGGATAAAGACATGAGTAAGTATATTATGTAATTCTACGACAAAGCAGACCAAGAAGGAGATGGCGGGACGATTAGGGAGCGTATATGGAGAACTGGTCTGGTCTGACATTGCGTTGAATCTGGAGTTCTGGAGGTCGAGGAAAGATACTTTTACCCGCCAATGGGATACCATAATAGGCTTATTAAAAAAAAGGTAACTCTGTCTGTTTACCTACTTCTTCTTCACGGTAAAACCGGTTTCGCGATCTTGATGAAATTTGGCAAGAAGATACACACAAGGTAAAGTTAACAGGTAAATATGAATGCATGAATATAAACTTTACAAATTAGCCGGTGCAAAAGTAATAGGTAAGCAAGGTAAACTTTAACGGTAAAACTAAGAATTGTTTCATGGTAATCTATTTGTAATAAGATTTTTACACATACAAATTCTACATTATTGGACGTCCGAATTTTATGTTCAAGCTTCAGAAGACGAGTTGCATCTTGGTCGACCTGTAACAAAGATAAAATTGCATTTAGGTATTTAACCTTATGTGAAAATCGAAGGCGTTGCCGAAAATGTGTTTAGTTATATGAAACTATTAAAGCGATTATTACAATGACATGATTGAAAATAAGTAGTTCTGAAATTTGCCTCGTTATTCATGAAGTAGCTCTTATAAGCACTAATAATGAGATACGTATTTATGTTGTTGCTTTTGTTTTAAATGTAAAATCGCTCATTTCTTAACAACATTAATCAGCACTCAAAAAGAAAGAAAAAATATTTTCACTTTGAGCATTAAGAATAAAGAATCTAAGCAGCGAATAAAACAGAATAGATATCTTCGCTAGATAGGTCAAACTACTAAAGCACCATTTTGGTTAAAATCCTACTAATATTATAAACGCGAAAGTTTGTAAGTATGGATGAATGGATATTTGTTACTCTTTCACGCCAGAACGGCTGGACAGATCTGGATGAAATTTGGAACATAGACAGATTATAGTCTGGAATAACACATAGGCTACTTTTTATCCCGGAAAAATGCGTATGTGGGATAGCGATAAACGAATTCTATGCAGACGAAGAGGCGGGCAAAAGGTAGTTAGTAATATAATTACAACTATGCAATATATGAACTATGCAATTTTCCGGGATTAAAAATAGCCTATGTGTTAATCTAGGGTATCAATTATCTCCGTTCCAAATTTTATTCAAATCCATTCAGTAGTTTTTACGTGAAAGAGTAACAAACATTCATCCATCCATAGTTACAAACTTTCGCGTTTATAATATTAGTAGGATAATTATGATGAAACTACAAGGGTTCCTTTGACCATGAGACCTAAAAAAGGATACAGTCAATGAACATAGATATGTTTAAGCAAAATCCTGCTCCGTGTTAGATAATCCTGTGGCAGAGTGAAATTGTGAAAACGACAATGACCAGGCGAAACTGTACGCATCAAAATTCCGCGCATACAGCCACTACACTTTTCATTGCGCAGCCGACATGTGTTTATGCTAGGTAATATACGTTTATAGGTAATTTAGTTTTATAGCGAAACGACTCTATTTGACAATGATTAAATTCTGTTCTGGAACTTTTATTAAATCTAGGTATGCTATTCTCTTCTCTCTGACTACCTACGTAGAGTTTAGCGCTATGAAATTGTAGTTTGCAAATGTTTTTGACCGATTCGGGGTGGGTTTTTTATACAGTAAGCATTCGTTTCCACAGAACATGATATGTAACAGAACTGTGTTTTCCGATAGCACAATACACCGTGTTAATTTGTAAAAAAAAACGTTTTTGTGTAAGCTAGCTGTTTCGCATTCAATTGTTTTTAAATAGTTTAAATACAAATACAGGCACACATAAAAGCAGCGGGAAGCGTTTTTTATGCTATGTAATGATAACGTTACTATATAACATATGTATGTATGTATGTATGTAAACTCTTTATTGTACATAAAAAATTAAAAAATACAGAAATTCAGACAAAAAAAGTACAAAGGCGAACTTATCCCTAAGAAGGGATCTCTTCCAGCTAACCTACAGAAAGGAATAGTTGACAACAAAAAGGCAAGCAGTCATTATGCGCAAATAAGTAGTATTAATAAATTAACAACTAAAGTACAATACATTATAATACCATAATAAAATAATATATAAATAACGGAATAAAATTTAACCAATAAACTTACATAAACACTATTTATACAGTATTTATTTATGTTATTTGCTATTTGATAAATAGCAAATAACATAAATAAATACTCAAACTAAAATACAATATGACCCTAATTTCCGTCGATCTTCGTATTGACTAAACCCGAAACGTTGTTTAGTTCAAAACTTCGCAAACACGCAAAGAATTCTAGCAAAAAACAATTACACGAGCCTCCATGTCACCGTGGAATTATGAGTCAAAGAATGACCATGCGGAATGTAGACCGCCAAAATTCCAGAGAGCCCCCACTGTGGGGACCCTGGGTGGGGGGAGGTATGTGGACAAATAAGGAATGCAATCATTATTGTAGCGCTGTTTTGGTGCAGTTGCATTTTGTTCGTTTGGAAGGCATTTCAAAGGATTTGTAGTGTTCCTTTTAAACTCGGATTAAGTTAGGTGCATTGCAATACGCGAGATAAAAAACTACGCTGTAGACTATGCAAAAGTTAAGAAGAAATTGTGAGCTATGACAACTAACTTTTGACTAACGTGTGATTTACAACAACGAATTAATAAAATATCTTACATTTAGCACTGTTAGAAGAGTTAATGTAACAATTCATTGTAAAGTGTTAACTAATGGTAAAAAAGTGTGTTGGTGGATTTTCCGCAACTTTTATTTATAGAATACATACTGGTACATAGAATGTACCAGTTGCTTCTCTTTCCGCGCCGATGGTAAAAGCCCATCGAGGGAATGGGCATAGGAAACATGACTTTTATAGGCGACGCGGCTAGCAACCCATCACTATTTTGATTCCCCTTTCCACCTATACGCTCACAATCATGCTAAACGTAGCCTTTCGGTCTTGTTACCTTAGGCTCTGTGTACTTCGTAAGGGATAAAGACGTGATTTGTTGTGTGTGCGTGTGTGTTTCTTTATAGACATAATGTAAAACATGCGTCACACTCGTGTGCAATTTTTTTTTATTTTAAGCGGCGTAGTAAATAAATTATACATATTTACGGACAGCCTCTCGTAAAGTCGTATTTAAGTGCTACACTTTTTTGTGGAGTAAAGACGTGATTTATGTATGTACGTACGTATGTATGTACACTTTTTTGTCATTCACCTGCCACACCCAACCGTATACCCAACTACGCACATAGACGTGAATACACAGCACTACACAAGCACAGATTAATTAACAAAAAGCCCGTCTCGTTCAGATTGCGGGCCCGAGATTAACGAGCGCCTCACTGTCGCATGATTAATACGCGGGGTTCACGTGTGATTGCGTGAGATATCTGCTGTAGACTGTAGAAACTAATAAATAAAACAATTTACATTAAATTTAAAATTCAACACGCAGCGCTGACAAGAGCAAAGACACGGCTCTCTTTTGTTTTTGTTTTCTTTTAGCGCTGCGTGCAATTAACTTTATTTGTGGCCAGTGCCAAAATATAATAGTTTGATAAAAAGGTAGTTGTCTAAATAGGTGCGTCGCCTACATCTGCTGTTTATTAAACTGTGGATTTTAAACACCAAGATTTGGGATGTGTCTAAGGCTGTCGCAATTTAGATTTTAGTTTTAATTTAGTTGTCCTTATCCTAAAAAGCCGTGGTAGCCTAGTGGTGTCCTGTGGCCTCTCAAGCAGAGCGTCGTGGGTTCAAATCCCGGGCGCGCACCTCTGAATTTTTCGGAATTTATGCGTGAAAATTACTTTTGAAATTTGCCATGAGCTTCTCGGTGAAGGAAAACATCGTGAGGAAACCTTGCACACATCTGCGAAGAAATCCAATGGTGTGTGTTAAGTTCCCTATCCGCACTGGGCGCGCGTGGGAACTATAGGCCAAACCCTCCAATACACGGAAGAGGGCTATGCCACGAGGCACGCCGAATTACGCGACAATTTAATAATAAACAACAACAACAACTTGTAAATATGTTTGTTTGAATAAAAAGTTCTCAGACATCAACAACAACAAAATACTTATCGAAATTGTAGCGAATTCGGAATAAAAAGGCTACATTATATTATATTAATCCTATAACTTAGTAATATTATAAATGCATTATTTACCTCATAATCTAGTTTTGGACTTTCATTACACAAGGATAAAAAAACACGATAATAAGTTCGGAAAGATCCAACAAGTTTTGATCTGAACGGACAGGCCACACCAGTGGAGACTTTAAACAGACCTTGAGTATCCTACTTACTTACAGGGTAGACTGAGCCAATGGTAATAAGACCTAAAGGCCATGTTTAGTATGATTGTGGGTGAGAAAGGGGAATCCAAACCTAACTAATATCTTAAATACGAATATGAGTTTTTTTTAAACTTTCACGCATAACTTAACCGATCGTGATAAAATTTGGCATGGGGATAGTTTGTGAAGAACTAGGGAGGACATAGGATTATTTTCATCCCGGAAAATATATTTTCTTCTACATACATACAAAAATCACGTCTTTATCCCTTACGGGGTAGACTGATCCTTAGGTATCAAGACCTAAAGGCCATGGGCGTATAGGTGGAAAAAGGAATCATAATAGTAGTATAAATGATTCCTAAAATTTTTGCCTTTTAACATCTGCGCGGGAAGAGCAACTGGTGCATTCTATGTTTTTCCTCTGCTCCCAGACTACCATGGGAGATATTTTCTTGTACTCGGTTATAATAGCACATTATGCACCTCGGACCCAAATAAGCACAGTACAAATCATTCCCAGCCTCATCATTCACGTAGAAATAAAATTATGTACGGCGTAACCCTCTCGATCATTAATCATCCGGCGGGGTCATTTATTGTAAGTATAACCGGGTGTGCGAGTATATAGGATGTTTGGGTACCCGTGATTTTAACATGTTAATTCATGTATAATGTACAGTGTTGAACCTGCATTGTATTTTTTCTAGCGGATAGGAAGAGGAAGTAGGTTTCAACATGAAACTACCGTGAGACTTAATCATAATAACTCACGGAAGAAGGACTACGAAATAGACTGAAACATGACGAGCATCACTTGACTTTTTATACGTGAGTTATCCGTTTATGTGTAATTAGGAAGTACGTTGTCTGTGATAGTTTTGGAAAAGCAGGCAGTTGTTCAAACCACATTTAACTTATTCATCACTGAATTATAAAACATCCGTCCTTCCATGCTGGTCTGGGAGCAAAAAACATAGAATGTACCAGTTGCTTCTCTACTCTATGGTAAAAGCCCGTCGAGAGAATGAGCGAAAATAATATGAATTATGTTATAGGCGATGAAGCTAGCAACCCATCACTATTTTGATTCCATTTTCCACCTATACGCCCACAATCTTGCTAAATGTGGCCTGTAGGTCTGTTACCTTAGACTCTGTCTACCCCGTAAGGGATAAAGACGTGATTTGTGTATGTGTGTATGTGTATGTAATTATAAAACAAAGTCCGCTGCGTTTGAATCTCTGTTTGCGATCAAATGAAAAACAACAACTATATTCATGGGGTTTCACTACATAGTATAAAACAAAGTCGCTTTCCGCTGTCTGTCGCTATGTATGCTTAGATCATTAAAACCACGCAACGGATTTTAATGTGTTTTTTTTTATAAATAGAGTGATTCAAGAGGAAGGTTTATATGTATAATTCTACGCAGACGAAGTCGCGGGCAGAAGCTTGTTCATTAATATACAGATTCACCAGAAAGTTTTGGGTATGTTTGTCAAGGTTTTGTATAAATTGGTTGAAATTATGGGAGCGGATCAGAATACATAAAGTTTAAAATGTATAATGGGTTAAAATACATAATGGTTTATAATATATAATGCGATTTTCTCAGAAAGTTACAAATTAACAGGATTATTATAAAACAAACCTAACCTAACCTAAACCAATCTATAGATTATGATATCAAAAAAGTTCATTTAGCTAATAGTTTTACAGAAAATTACGTTATATATTTTGAACCATTATGTATTTTAACCCATTATACATTTTAAACTTTATGTATTCTGATCCGCTCCCCAGCAACTCTCCCTTCGTCTTACGAATTTTCGATCAGGTCACGCGATCTGACGCGAGTTTAACATTTTTTACCCATCCCAAGAAAAGTGCATAATGACGTTTTCACCGAATATAACTTTGTCCCTTTCGGTGTTGAGACCCTTTGTCCGTGGGGTCCTAGCGCTATTAGCCTCTTCAAAGATATTTCGAAGAGGCTAATAGACGCTACGGGTGACCGCAGAGCTGGCAGCTTCCTTGGACAGCGTCTGCGGAACTATGCCACGGGGGGCCCTCATTTTTTAATTATTTTATTTTAAGATTAGTTTTAGTTTAGTTTTTAATTTAATAGTTTAATTTGTTTTAATTCCATTTTGCATTCCAGTTTTCACTTCAAAAATGACTTGATTGAAGTTTCTTGCGCCGCATTGTTTTTGTGCAATGACGGTCTTCCGAATGCACTGGTAGTTTAAAAAAGCATGTAAAAGAACCCATGGAAGCTTATTTACAAAAGAATCTAATGATCTTTACTTTAATGCTTAGAAAGATCTTGTAATACAAGAAATAATCTTACATTACACACTCTCATCAAGTGAGACAATGACGTCACTACCCCGCGTGCGTCAAGTCAGCGTACCCTTGGCTTTAATTCATGCAGTTTTTGTAAAGTCAGCCAATCGGAACCCTACGCTACTGTAGAATCATTTTATAATCAACGTTGGATTACTTTGACTCTGACAGAATAATCACTTATTGCGAAAAGTTTATGCAAAAAGGAACAAAGTTCCATTTGGTTAAACGTTTGTAGGTACATATCCATAAATAGAAAAAGGATTTAAACATCTCTTTCATCAGGGTTATCCATAAGCACAACTCTTACCTACACTCTGTTTGGTAACCTATTTCAAAGAAATTAAGCAGTAAATAAAAATATTTTAATAATTAATGAAAATTAGCCAAACTAAACGTTGTTGCTAAACATGGCCTATAGGTCTTGTTACCTTAGGCTCTGTCTACCCTGTAAGGGATAAAGACGTGATTTGTGAATGTATGTACCTATGTAAAGAACATAATTTTATCAGTCATAAAGACATAAGCCGAGCGGTGAGGAAATTTTTTAATAATTATTATATTAATAACTGAAATCAGACGTAATTGTTACACAAACGAATAAGACAAATAAATACAAATTATCTATAGGTAATGATTAAAATGCAATGTTTCCTGAATAATAAAAAAATATTACTCATTAAATTTGCACACTATTTAGGTCCTAGGTACCAACTATACGCCCACAATCTTGTTACCTTAGGCTCTGTCTACCTCGTAAGCAATAAACGCGTAAAATCATGTAAACATTTGACGGCTACGCTAACTTAACGTACACCGCGATCCTAATGTCCATCCATTAATGATCTTCCGTCTCGCTCCCGCGCATTGTGCCGGACCCTCGCACCTCGTAATTTGCCGGGGGCCGCTATTGTGCGCGTTTGTACATTATTTCCATTTTTGTACATGTGACGTGGGAGAGGATGCTCTGCTTAATTTTAACATACATACATAAATCACGTCTTTATCCCTTACGGGGTAGACAGAGCCTAAGGCAACAAAATCTTAAGGCCACGTTTAGCATGATAAAGGCGTATAGGTGGAAAGGGAAATCAAAATAGTGATGGGTAGCCGCATCGCCTATAACATGGTTCCTAAGACTTTCGCCCATTCGCCCATTCGCCTTTTATCATCGCGCGGGAAGAGAAGCAACTGGTAAATTCTGATTTTTCTTTACTCCCAGACCAGCATGGAAGAATCTATAATATTTAAATTACGCCGCAATGTATGACGTTTCATTAATTAAATGCATCGCATGTTCATATTTTGAAACACTGAACCTCCATGCATCAGACGGTATTTTCCAATATGATAAAATGGCGTAACTAGATTGCATTCGCCGGTAACGAGGGCGAATATACACGCCTCTTTTAACATATTTAACTCCCTTGCCGGGGGTTGTCTTTGTCTAACTCGATTACAAACATGGCTGTACTTCTACGCAACTACGGCGAGGAGGAATCTTTAAAAAAAAAACAAAATAAAAAGTCATTCAGAGATTGTAACTGCCTTTTTGCTTTTGAGGGTACGAAAAAAGAGTAAAATATAAAATTACCTATTCAAAGATATTGAAACTGCTTTTTTTGCTTTTGAAAGCTATGATGCAGATTTTATTATGCTTGTTGAAATTTATCGAAGTTTTTCTCTGCCGTTCAAAACAGCTAGTGAAGATTTTTAGGTCATGAGGTAATAGACAGACCGACAAACAGTGTGACAGAGACGTTTTCGCATTTATAAAAATTACCAAAAAGTTGCGGTTTTAATCTTACAAATTGACTTTCAATTAAAAAAAATGTTTTTTTTCTTCGTGCGTCAAAATTTTTCTTGTCTTTCACTTACAGGTATAATCTACAGTATTATGTGAAGAGTGGCGCCGCTCAAGGTCATTGGTCATTAGCGCCCTTCTTGCCGAAAAGAGTCCCCTAGCACGTGCCCTTCTTGCCCAGGCGGATAGCCAAATGTGTCTTTTTTTGTGTCTCCCAATAAATTGTCTTTGTACCGAGTAAGTAGTTGGAGTCTCGTTATCCCTGCCCACTCGCCTGTTAACCCGTCCACTTTCAAGTTACTTGCTGTTGCGAAAATCGAAAAATGTTTGAAAATACACGATGATTTTGTGCTCGAAAATATTATGTGACTGTCGGTATTTACGGACATACTTTCTTCTGTGTGTAAGTTTTTTTGACAAAATGATTTCAGAATCTAAATCGCATTCATTGTTATGTTGATTTATTTAAGTGATAATTATAAATGAAAGTAGATCTAAATGGTAAATTATCTATTGTTAATTTGCGAAAAACAACTTTCCAATTTTAGGAGCAATCTGAATGAAGAATGAAAAGGTTCAAATGCGACAAAAATTTATTCTTTTAAATATAGGTTTGTTTACTTAATTTTATTAAATCAGTTGATACACTAAGGAGTCCTGCGGTAAAAACATTTATTTTAAATACAGCCGAATTGAGAACCATCTTCTGATTTTTCGAAATCGGTTAAAAAATAGACAGCAAAACCTTGAAAAAGTACTCATACCAAAATACGCATTACAATCAAACATTATACATATCATACATAAATCACGTCTATTCCTTACAGGTTAGACAGAACCTAGAGTAACAATAGAAGACCTAAGGACACGTTTAGCATGATTGTGGGCGTACCTATAGGTAGAAAGGGAAATCAAAATAGTTATGGGTTGTTAGCCGCATCGCCTATAACATGATTCTTCTGCGCGGGAAGAGAAGCAACTGGTACAATCTGTTTTTCCTTTGTTCCCAGACCAGCATGGAAGAAAAACTAAAATACATTACAATAAAGTACACTAAAGATGCACCTAAGTTACTAATATCTCCGCTTCATTTCCTTCCTCAGACGCCGTTGACATCAGCAGTGTTAAGCAGTAGGCAGTAGGTATTTTTGATTCACTATAGCTAAGGCAGTCGCCACACAGTGATCACTCAATCCAGTCAGATCAATCACGAGGCCCAATCGGCAGGCGGATATGGCCCGCCGCGCGCCCCCTCCCATTTTAACTGGGGGTTAAAATGGTTTAACGGGGGTAAACGAGTTTTTGCCAGGAAATGACAGGCTTGCCAGGAATAGTCCGAGTAGTTACAACGTGATCTGTTTACTGTAATGGGAATGCGGTGTGATTTGATTGCTGCTGGAATTTATTTGATTTAGTAACTTTACTTTGGTTACTGAGATAAAGAGCTAAGGGTCATGCATTAGCCGTTCCAGCGTTGGTCTGTATATACCCAAAAGCCACAGTATAGGGGCACAGTAGTGTCCCTACTAAGACGGAAAAAAGACCTTACCTTTTCTAGAACCGTTTCGTCATATTTTCAAACCCTCATAACATCGTCTCAGTCGACACCAGAGACCTAAAATCATTAAAATTTACAACTACAATAAACAATAGTTAAGTAGGTAACTATAATATAAAAGTTGTCATTTCAGTAACTAATTTAGTATGTCTGACTGCAATGAATACCCTTTTTATTGATTTGGTTTGATTATTTTTCATCCATTAATCAATGTTCAAAGTTCATAGACTTACTTTTAAATCTAAAATAACAACGAAAAATCTGAAACATTCTAGAATAATTCTAATACACCTTGTATAATGTTTCACCTCTCTCCAAGGCATCCTCAGTGGTAGTTTGCTCTGACGGTCTGTAACAACTTCCGCAAAAAATGTCTGAGTCGTAAAGACGCATTTCAATAGTTACTTTAGGGGAAAATAACTTTTTGGCGTTATTTTTATTTTAATTTTTTGTTTGATTAGTAGGTACATACATTAAAGCGATTGAGAGCACAGAATAGTAAGTTTTGTAATATCGTGCCTAATTGTTTTTATTACATTTTAAATTCCTTTATTTTCTTTTGTTCCAGGGCAAAAGCTGTGTCGAAAATTAATGATTTCTACTGTTTTTTTTTTATAATAATTAATTGTGTCTTGTAGGTACCATCTTTGTTATATAAAAATGAATTCCTATTTCTCTTGGTCTCGGCATCACGCGTGAATGGCTGGGCCGATTTCGCTAATTCTTTTTTTGTTGTGTTTGTTATTGTCGGGAAAAGGTTCTTATAAAACATTTTTTTTAAATAAAAGGAAAAAAACTGGCATGGCAGCGCAGCCGCGTGGGAAACAACAGCTAATACAATGAATAAATAGATAAATACATACATACATACACAAATCACGTCTTTATCCCTTGCAGGGTAGACAGAGCCTAAGGTGGTAAGACCTAGGCCACGATTAACAAGATTATGGCCGTATAGATGGCAAACAATGGAATCAAAATAGTGATGGGTTGCTAGCCGCATCGCCTATAACATGATTCCAATGAATAAATAGACATCAAATAAAATGCTACATTACAAAAAAACAGAAACATGGCGTTTAAAAAGCGGGAACTTTTAATCCGTTACTCCAATTTCCGTAAGGTACAAGTTCAAACCCCGAAGTCTCTACTTTCACTCTCAGCAAAACTTCACTGCATTTTTCACTCCCCGTCCGCAAAACTTTCACTCCGCTAACTTTAAGATAAAGCTTTCAAAGCTTTTGTAAATTTAAAAGATGTCGCCGTGTTTGTCTATAAACAAAAGGACTTTGTCGCGCTTTTCAGTAGTTATTTTATTAGTTTTAAAAATCGTTAAAATTTTTATTTCTGTTAATGAAGTCAACAGAATATTTTTTTAAAAGCAAACAGTACCTATTCCACACTAAAAATAAAAACAATTTAACAGTCATGCTAGAAAAATATTTTCTATTCTGTCTATCATCTTATTCTCTTGAAACGTTTTCATTAGTTAACTAGCGCCCTCTATGGCGGAGCGGTGAAGTAGTTACTGAAGGGCGACAAACTCGCCATTAGCTACTCGCCGCTAGATGGCAGTGCTCAAACGTTTCTTATTAGAATTTGGTGCACAATCCAGGTAGGCCCTAGTGGAACTTTTGTGCTTCCAATAAGATTTGTTTATTTGAAGAATGTAATAAAAAAATCTAGTTTTTGTGTTTATTATTCCAAGAGGTAGGAATTTTTTTTTGTTTAAAGGAATGCAAAAGAGCGACAAATTTATACAAAAATAATTGCAAAGTCGTTTGAAGAAGGTTTGGAGGAAATGTACCTATTTGTGGCTGAGCGGGGTAAAAGGCCGGACCCGCTTCGCTGTCAAGACGTAAGGTCCGATAGCAGTGGAAGACTGGTCACAAGCGGCCGCGGGAGCGGAGACAGGAGCGTTTTAGAGTACCTACGAGTATGTATAAATAATAGTCATTTACTGCCGTTTCTTGCTGTACCTTTGCCAATTAATAGTCTTGTTTTTTCTTGTTAGTTGTTGCGCGTTTTCTTGCCATGTTATGTTTTCTTTATCATCCTTTATATACCCAGTCTACCCACTAGGTACTGGGTATTATTCTATCTTCCAGTTTCATCAATGTTTTATGTATTTTCATAGATTAAAAGAGTCATGGTACAAAGCGAGTCCAATCGAGTTGTCATTTGCTGTACATTAATTTGTAGTGGAATCGTCTTTGGTGGGAAGCCTTGCCATATTGTTTTACTTGTGGGATCGCCCGAATACCTGAAACAGAAAAATGGGTTTTCTTGAACGGCTTCAACATTTATAGAAAAGTGGATTGTTTGTATTTATAAATGAATTTAATTAAAATAGGTACACTATGTTAGTTCTATATGTAGAAAATATCATCAAGTTCTAAAATTATTAAATAACTAATATTATTTTATGGGTACGCGTTTGCCTGCTTAATTCTTCAACATTCATTTACCACATCAGTGTGAGAATAGCAACATAAATTAGGAACTATTGGCCGTTGCCCGCACCTCCGTCAACGATGGATTCGCTTATCGCTATCCCGCGGGAACTATGCTATTTTCCGGGATAAAAACTATCCTATATCCTTCCCCAAAACTGTAACTATCTCTGTACCAAGTTTTAATAAAATCGGTTTAGCCGTTTTACCATGAAAGAGAAACAAACATCAAAACTTACATAATTTCGCCTTTATAATTTTAGTAAGACTATTCTTACATCATAAGGTACGGTATGTATGAGTACCTATCAGTGGCGTGGCGTCCATAGAACTCGATTCCCACCGGCTTGCCTATTTTAAGACACTCGAGCACTTTTACTGTGCAGAATTAGACGAAAAGGCTAATTAAATGCTTTTCGGCATCTGATATACCTACTTGACGCAACGCCACTGGTACCTATCACACTATCTTTAAACATTGAACGAGCTAGATTTACACCGCTGTCCGCTCCTCCCTTGCCCCACAGTCGGGCAAGCAACACACGAGGGGATATTTCTTCGACCGGCTACCTACGTAAACAGTGCCGCTGTCAGGGCAAAGTACGCAACCCTGAAACGAAGCAATTTCCAGCATGTCGATACAAATGGTCACGTTCTGTACTGACAGGCCCGGGCTGTGGGCCGAGGGGACGTGGGGTTAGAAAAAGTTTTGTGGTTGATGTTAGAGGGATTTTTGAACGTTTATTCATTATTGGTCAACTGTCGTAATAGTTATAAAGGAAACTACCAATGTTCTAATACAGACATACTTAAATTATGTCTTTATCCTTTACGGGGTAGGCAGACCTAAGGAAACAAGGCCTAAAGGCCACGTTTAGCATGATTGCGGGCGTACCTATAGGTGGGAAGGGAAGGGGAATCAAAATAGTGATGGGTTGCTAGCCGCTTCTGTAACATGATTCCTAAGATCGCTTATTCCCTCGAAAGGCTTTTAGCATCTGCGCGGGAAGAGAAGTAACTAGTACATTCTATGTTTTTTAATTACTCTCAGACCAGCACGGAAGAAATGATTGAAATGAGATTGAATTTTTTAGATGGCAAAATTTGCTTCTCTTCAGATGGTAAAAGCCCATCTAGGGAATGGGCTTAAGAATCATGGTATAGGTGATGCGGCTAGCAACCAATCACTATTTTGATACCTCTTTCTACCTATACGCCCACAATCATGCTAAACGCGGCCTTTAGCTCATGTTACCTTAGGCTCTGTCTACCCCGTAAGAAAAATTCAACACCATTGTCAGGTCATGTTTTGTTAGCCTACTTTAAATATGTTTTTTTTACCTTTAGCTTACCTACATAATCATAAAGGGTGTTTTTCTTAAGGGGAATTTATCATAAATATTTTTTTCAGAATTGATAGTAAAATAACCGAACCTAACCTACTGCATTTTAATGGTTTTCCCAACATTTCTGAAAAATGCACAATTAAATGTCTTATGACCAAAAATATTATGACTAACAATTGTTATGACCAACAAAAATTATGGAACGCGAATCAGAAATTCAAAACTCTGAATGAACGAAACCACGGGATATAACTAGTGTTAGTAAATATTTTAGTACTTAATACAATATTAGCCCCAGTACTGTCCCTAATAAAATATCCAAATGACCTGTATTTTACGAGTTCATCCTAAGCGGAATGTTATCGAAGTAGTGAACGGGACACTCGACCATAAAATGACAAAGTTATGCGAACTCTAAGCATAATCTCACTAGCTCTTGCCCGCGACTTCGTCCGCGCCTTAAAAGTGGTAAAAATCTGTGTATTGCTACAAACTACATGCTGCTCTGGTAGCAAAGAAAAAACATACAATGTACCATCTGCTTCTCTTCCCGCGCAGATGGTAAAAGCCCATCGTGCGAAAGGGCGAAAATTTAAGGAAGCCTGTAACAACAGGCGATGCGGCTAGCAACCTATCACTATATTGATTCTCCTTTCCATCTACGTCCGCAATCATGCTAAACGTGATCTTTAGGTCTTGTTATCTTAGACTCTGTCTACCCCATAAGGGATAAAGACGTGATTTATCTATCGGCTAGTCGTCAAAAAACGGACCCCGTGACCGTTTTAATGACAACGTATCGTATTTTATTAAAGTTCTAAAATGTAATTCGAAATTTGCGCGAAGCAACAGGGTGCTCGCAATTTGCCACGCCAATATCCGAATCCGAAACATTCTAAACTAGCCATTTGTCTATTTTAGGGGGCACTATTGCCACATTACATATTCGCCGAGGAATTGATTAAACGTTTCATTTATTTAAACTATGTTTATTAACTAAATTAAAAGTTAACATGCCGGAAAATCAGAGCGTAGTAAAAATAACAAACCCACTCAGACATCGCAGTCCGCGAAGTTTTCTTTCCCCTTCAAATTTACTTATAGTTACTCAAACATTTGCCCGGGCAAGCAAAAAGGTAAGTTTAATATTCAGCCAACAAACGGAATGGGAATCAAAACTACACAATTGTACTAGCCGCGGGTCGATTCTACCGCCCCCTGCTACTTAGTCCCTACTGCCCAATAAATTATACTACAACCGACTTTCCCCTCTATTCTTGGAGCTGTAGGTTTATTTTAAATTGTGTCCTGCTGGGGTTTGGGCCCTTATTTGGTATAAAAGGTTGTTTAGAGGGTGTACTGCCCACTGTTAGGGAGAAACTGGCCGCAAAGGGTCGGCCGGTTGGTGCTGCGTTTGAATGGGACGAGTGGCTTGGGCGAGTAGCTGGCGTGTTTTAAAATGGCGTTAGAATGTTGAATATCGGAAGTTAATTTTTGCATTGTATAGAGTAATAAAGTAATAATTAAATATATTGATCGTAACAAGTTCAGCTGGGTAAGTAGCTAAATTACATTAATTAACAAGAAACATGGAACGCATATTCTGGTCTTCAAAAAAATACTTAAAATTTAGACATTTTCCTTTAAATTACTAATCAAATTAATACACATTTTTAATAATTTCGTCGATTTATTTATTATTTAAACAATTGTGTTATTTTGCTTACAGTTATTACCAAAATATGTAAAAAGACCTAATCCTGGAGAGAATTAGAAAATCTAAAGATATTTTTAGGTACAAATTGAAGAAACAAATTTAGCAGCTTGATACAAAGATGATGATAGGATCAAGATGATGATGATATTATACAAAGTCAAGATCCGTGTCCAAGTTGCTGTACGTCCGCTACTTAGCTGACACAACGAAGGAGCTAAAGCTTCAAGTAAACTTGAAAGCTCAAACGCATTCCGAAGGATACATCCGCCTGGCATACATTAGGAGCAGATATCTAAAGCTTTTCGTCACGATTAAATAGGTTACCTTATTTGCGTATTTAGTTGTTTAGTTCTGAGCAAATTCAATAGCGCCTGCCGTTGTCTGATTTATCCGCCCTTTGTCTCGGTGTTATATTGAATTAACAAATTGTTACGTTTTCTTGTTCTAGTGCGACATGTTTAATTAGTATGACGACTGTAACAAAATAACGGTCTTCAAATTTTATTTGAAATTATTTGATGCAGTTTTTCGCAATCTTTTTGAATGGAATTAAAGGAATTTGGCACGAATTTAGTTTGTTATAGTACTATCGAATGAATCAAGGATTTTTATATCTATTTTTACGGTTTTGCCCGTTAGAAATTCAATTTCTAAACGATACTGAACACTGACAGAAAAATCCGAAAAGTAAAGCTATGGCCGGGAATCAAACCCGGATCCTCATCATTCCGTGATGACCTCATGTGCCCATTTACCCATAGCTTTACTTTTCGGATTTTTCTGTGTTCTAGTTTTCAGTGGAAAAATCTAAACGATGATTTGATTTGATGATTTCTCCCATGCTGTTCTCATCATGTTATAGGCGATGCTAGTAACCCATCACTATTTTGATTCCCCTGTCCACATATACGCCCACAATCATGCTAAACGTGGCCTTAAGGTTTTGTTACCTTAGGCTCTGTCTACCCCGTAAGGGATAAAGATGTGATATATGTATGTATGTATGTATGTATGTTTGGCACATACACTATTTTAATTCGCAGCGAATACAGTCTACATAAGGACTTTATCGCGGTATACACACCCAGCACCAAAACCCTTTGCCTGTTACCGTTCCACAGGATAACAAACCACTCTGTATTAGCCCTACTATCGTGCTAAAACCTATTTATTCAGATCTCAGAACTGTCCCTCTTGTTAACAACTTGAGAAGTCCCTTCGGTGACCTAGTTAACAAACAAGACTAACAAACCCATAACCATAACTGTCCCTTAGTCTTTAATAAAAACACGGTGTTTCAGGAAATGAAAAAGGTGCACCCTGTATGGAACCACGCGAATACGTTCGAATCGACAAATGAAAATCGGAATAGCGCCGCGCCGTCTTTTTCTTTCCAGTTTACGATTGTTATGGAAGAGTGAGATGAAAAATTTAGCCGTGTCCAAGTTTTGGTGGAATATGGGTTTTCCTTGGGCCGGTAAAGTAAATAACACAAACGTAGGTGGTCGGAACAAGACGTCCTGACTTTTTATTACAATTTGAGGGGTCCGGGTCGGTACCCTAATGTACCAATATTTGTTTCTGGAACGGACGAGTTTGGCAAAGGGTACAGTCGGCACGAATATTGTTGTTGGGAAAGTGATTTGTTTTGCACATTTTAAATTATTAAGTGAGGACGATTGCGCTGTGTTGTTTTACCATATTCAACGCTAGTTAAGCTTATAGTAAGTAAGTAAGTAAGTAGGTAAGTAAATGCTTTATTGTACAAATATAAAGATATATATATTAACTTGATGATTGATAGAAAAAAAAAACAAAATTCAAATTCTTCCATGCTGATCTGGCAGTAAAGAAAAATCGTATTATAGGCGATGCGGCTTGCAACCCATCACTATTTTGATTCCCCTTTCCACTTATGCGCCTACAATCATGCTAAGCGTGGTCTTTGGGTATTGTTACATTGGGCTCTGTCTGCCCTGTAAGGGATAAAGACGTAATTTATGTATGTATGTATGTCAAAATTCAAAATTCCCCTGGGATAAGAAACAGAAAGGATCATTATATGATTTAGATCCTTGGTATTTGGCCGATATGTTCCTTAAGGATCAATAAGGAGCATTTAGAAGGGATTCTTCAAATTTCTCCCGATAAAAGGACAAGGAAGTAAATAATTACTTAATATTTGTAGAAATTATTGGATGTAGGTGGTATTGTCACTTGTATTTATAGGTAAGATAACATAATTTCGCCAGTGAAATTTAAATTTTTGTAGCGATCTCAACACCATATAAAGAACTACAAGAAAAACTACTCAACTGATCGAGACTAAACCTGAAAGCAATTCAAAAACGAAACAACAGAAATGAAATTTCAATACAGGTCCTTCCCATTTCACCTAAGCTAAGATATGAAATGCGGAAATTGATTTAAATAAAACAAAAGTGCTGAACATAGCGACGGTACGCGACCGGACCGCGGGCGCTGTTATTGTATCTGAGGTGCCCGGCCTAACTGGCTTGCACTAGTAAGTCATAGACACGGCAGATAAAGAAAAATGCTACATGTTCCGGCACAGAAATATAGACTATAGCTCAGGCCCGTTCGTGACAGGCTTTGTGTTCGCCAAGACCGGTGATGATAATAATGTGTAATTTTAAATTCCGTAAAGAGCGTAGGTACAGATACAAATAGACAAAATATTATTCGTTTGCCACCCTATCTCACAAAAAAAGATAGTCTAGTAAGTACTTAATCTTTATTTCAAAATAAAAGACGTTTTAGAAGTATTGTTGATTACTTCAGCAGGTAATCAGGTTAGTTAAATTAAACTGCTTTTTATCGATATTTTGAATTCTGACCCTAATCTAAATAAACATTTTTAACACAATTACAAAATCCTGAAAAAGACTTGCAATTGTGTTCGCTCATGTAACCACTTGCTCAACTTTACTCACGAGCCAAAAAATAACAGGTCGCTTTTTGCAGAGCTTCGTAGGAAAAGTGACCCGTTATTTTTGCTCGTCAGTGTAATTCGGATTAATTTTAAGACAGTGCAAGTATATTTATTAGCCGCTTCTATTCGTACTGCACTCTTCAGGGTCACATTTGCAAATACAAAGGTCTGTAAGTGTTAGCGTGCCTGTCCCGGGCAAAGGTCACCGGCCAGCCTTCTTATATTTGTTTAAGACGCGTATTGTGCCCAAGCCCCGTATTTTACAACCCTTTCTGTATCCGTGACCGCCGGTGTATTGGGGGAAATTGCGAAATGTTTTCGTGCATTTTATTTTTTGAGGTTGTTTTGGAATCTACGAGATATTTGGTGTAGTCTAGAATGACCCTGAACCTGTAGATTTTTGATTTTTAATTTTTTTAGAAGTATATAGCTAGTTGTTAACAAACTATCTATTTACTTATTTATTTATTACTAGCTTCTGCCCGCGACTTCGTCTGCGTAGAATTAGACTTGAGAACTAGTACGTGTTGATAGTATATTCTGCAATAATTATTAACGCTGCGACTACACCAACGACATTTGGCATGTTTATCGCTATCCCGCAGGGACTATGTAATTTTGCGGGATAAAAAGTAGCCTATATTTTAATTTAGGATACCAGCTATCTCCGTTCCAAATTTGATCTAAATCAGTCCAGTCGTTTCAGCGTGAAGGAGGAATAAACATACACACTCACTCATGTCGTCACAAACTATCGCATTTATAATATTAGTGGGATAGTAGGATCAACCTATCTTTCAATTGGCTAGCATAATTCAATTACAATAGGGTTTAATTTGCGCCATCAAAGCTTAAAACCACGGTACTAACATGACGGTAAACAACATGCTCCAGGGGCTCTCAAACGCTCAATCAAAATCGTCGGTAATCCAGTTTAGGAGCCGCTGGACGAATTAGTACCGGTAGGCACGGAAGCGGAATCCACCGAAAGGAAATAAAGTTTGAACGGTTCTAAAATTTTAAAGGGTTTGGCATTTGACATTTCGTGGATGTAATATCGCTCTTTGCGATCTTTTTGTTGAGGTCCAAAAAACCACCGCTAATCGGAGAAAACGGCGTAAAGAAAATTCGCTTCACGGAAAATATAAATTACTGTGTAAGCTGTTGCCCGTGACTTCGTCCGCGCTTAGTTAAAAGTGTCCCTCCCTTCGAAAAAATGTTTTATTACACTGTTTTTAATAAGCATTGGGTCATTGGTTGAGCATATATCGGTCAAATAAGGCACTTTATTTTCTGACCGGCTATACTCGGCCGTATCACCGACCACTGCCTGTTCCTAATTAATCCGGCGTCGGAGCCGTCTCCGGCCAAAGCCGCGTCCCGGATGACCCATCATAACTTAGTTATCGACGTTTACTTTTGCACTATTCCACTAAATTACCTACGTGAAGGAACTTAAGAAGAGCTACGTGATCCTTTAAGTGGAGACCCGTGGTAGGCAGAAGAAATGTTGGCTGATCACCTGACATGGTCATGACATGAAGGAGACAGCAGGATGAGTCTGAAAAGAGAAACGGACAGCCGTTCGGGATGAAGAGATATTGTGTCAAGCAGGAGTGTTTGCGTTGCTGTGTTCGGCGTGGAGAGTAATACAACCAGTAAAATTACTGGCTCATGAGATTATATTTTAGCCCTCTAATCTGGCAACGCATCAGGGATTTACTAGTGTGGCGAGTGTCCTTGGATGGTGGTCACTTACCACCAGGCGACCCATTGCCTCGTCTTCCTTCATTGTCGTATAAAAAAATTGGCCAACCGTGACCGTTTGCAAGTAGGCATTGTATTGGGATGTTGACGTTGTCCAACGTAAGAAACCTGACTCCAAATAATGTTTACTAGCTTCACAACCTTTTACACACGTGTCACCATATGGAAGGATACAGAGGCATGGATGAAAGAATGGAATGCCCAGCAGCATTGCACGAGGAACACTATCTTTGACCTTAACAGTCGGGAGAAGCCCGAGGGGCTTAATGAGTGACGACAGACGTGGTGTAGAGTGAATCGCCTGAGAACTGGGTTTGGAAACTGTGCATACCTCTGGCATAAGTGGGGATAGTGTGTCGGCAGCGTGCGAGTGTGGAGATCGAAAACAAACCATACATCATAAGGTGTTCGAGTGCCCCATTACCAGATGTGATGGACCAGCTGAGGACTTACACCTGACAGAGGAGGCGAGATTATATCTGCGGAATTGTAAATTTTGATTTTGATTTCTTATTTTAACTTAAGTTTTGTAACCAGTGTGTAACCGCCATGCGATAAATATATAACCAGCGAAGTAGTCAAATGATTGTATGCCGCGTACAACTGTGACTCCAAAGATACTAACTCATGATTATAAATGTTATTGGAAATGATCTGATTGTGTCGGTCTATTTGCTTGTTGAACATTTCCGACTTTACCCTATCAGTTTTTACTTAACATAAATCACGTCTCACGAGAGCTTAAATAACTTAACAATCTTCCTTATTTGCTCTGTAAGATTCATTTCTGGGTCCGGTACATGGTTAATAAATAATTAAGTTACTAAAGATAATCTCCGTCAGCAATTAATACTAGATACATACATAATCCTATATCGAGATCCCACCTGACCCGTGGGATGACCCCGCCTTAACGAAGTCGGGATACATTATTAACTAGAAAAGGTACGTTTACATACCTGTATTAAATAGTAGATTGTATCCTGGAAAACAATTAAGCGGAATGAGGGAAGAGGATATATAGTGACAACAATCTTGTACTAAGCATTGCCTATTTCTTTTCAAATGTGAAATCCAAAAGCCGGTTGCGCTTAGGTACAGAAGCAATATTTTTTCTTGTGAAAGTTATGTGTTGAAAATAGTACGAAAATAAGACATAATGGGCAATATTGATGACTGCGCCATCTAACTTGACTTACCATGACCTGGAGCAGACTGATGTGAGATTATAATAGTTTTTTATACAAATTGTCAGAAGCACGAGTTGACCTTCCTTAGCCATGTTATGTATTATTTTATATCTCGGTGTATAGCTTTTTCGTTTAAAATAAAATTACTGCCTACTGCCGTGGAAGGAGTTGTTTCTATCCCTGTCTTATTGAAACAATTAAGTAGGTATATCAAAAAAATGATACTGGCCGCATTCAAATCATCGCATTAAAAACTTAACATTCTCATCGGCCAGCTGCCCATCCCAATTCCCACGGATTCGAAAATTGAATTCCGTAGCGATCAACCACGCAAGTCAAACCTCAGGAGACAAACGGAAATTTGGCAAAAAGCATCGCTCGGCACTCCGGTACAAAGTTAGCTGTAATCGATACGCCCTCAGGGCTTTGGGCATATAAATTAGAACTTCCATCGATCACCGACGCCCTTTGCCCACCGGCTCGTACCTTATTGATAGTGAATGTTAGTTCAAAACTATTGGTTAGACTCTGATGCTGCGAAAAAGTTTTCTTGAAGTGGAATTTATGGGGTCACTTGTGTGTGAGTTTGCATAAACCCATCTTAAGAGGACGTTTAAGGTCTATGATTTAAACTAGTCATAAAATTTCCTAATGTTAACCAAATTTCTTACTAACTAAACATAAACTTTTTCAAAATAAAGAAACTTGAACTTACGTACGTACAAGTTCCATTAAAATTTGACACCACGAGGATATTATTTTTTTCTTTTTAATGCATCAATTCCATCTGGCCAGCAATTTAAAAATTATTAAAGTGCCAGTTATTAGTGGCCAGTTCGACCAAATTTACAATATCATAGAAAAAAATGTAAAAACTAAATACATGCGCAGAAAAACATCGCCTCATCGGCTTAGGCAAAGCACTTAACGTGTCCTAAAAGATACATTATTGAGAAAGGCTCTCAAACAACATTTTTACATCCGGCCGGTCTGCGTCCTGCGAATATTTTATTGCGGCTGCAGGTTGACCCAAGGATCGGGAGTAGTGTTACAAAAGGGTACGACTGGTATTTTTTATATTAGATTTTTCGACCTTTTTCGGGACCTTTCGTTAGAGAATAAAGAACTTAGGGGCAACACTTGAACACTAGCCGGTGCCGGAGAAAAAAATGACAATCGCCAAAAAACAAAAAACATTATAAAAAAACGTTTCACGTAATGCTGCTTGATGATTATGATAGCTTTATTTCTTGCTCATAATAGCATAATACTAGCTAAAAATTTCAAAAGTCTTCTATAAATAAAAGCTGGTCTATGTGGGTAAAGAAAAATGGTAAAATGTACCAATTGCTGCTCTTCCCGTGCAAGATAGTAAAGGTCAATCGAGGGAATGGGAAATCTTAGGAATAATGTTATAGTAGCTGCGGCTTGCAACCCATCACTATTTTTGATTCCCCTTTCCATACGCCCGCAATCATGCTAAACGTGGCCTTTAGGTATTTTTACCTTATGGTCTGTTTACCCCGTAAGGAGTAAAAACGTGATTTATGTAGGAATGTTCCTATTTCAAAGTCATCGCTCAACGAAGGTCTCTTAACTATAAGTAAGAATCATGCATTGACGAACAGACGCCTTTACTTTTTTATTTTCTGTGAGGTGAAGCTGTTTATAAATTCAGCCAGTTCTCCTGACTCCTAAGGCCGCGTCTACCTGGCCCCTTGAGGCCTCCTGATAGACGGACTTGCTCGCAAGGGTTAGCCTAAGCCAATATAAATATTTGAGGACTCGGCCTACACTTGACTTTATGTACGGACTCGTGTTAAAGTTTTTACTTCGGTATAATTTCCAGAGTAAGGGTGACGTTAAAGTACGTACTTGTACGTGTAGGAATTGGGAATTGGGACGGGGAGCGACGGAAACTTCACTGTTCAGTCGCAAAGTAAAACTTAGTCCTATTGATAGTTTAGTTGCAATACGCTGATTTAAAAAAAAAATTAGAGCTGTAATTTTCTTCTATTCATCACAATGCGCTTTCAAAAATCGTATTCCTGGTGGTAAAAAAAAGAAATTTACTACGAATATAACTGGCATAACATAACTTTGGATCGTGAATTGATTTAATTAGTTTGCTACATATTTAAACTAGATGGCGCTGTAAAGTAAATTGGCATGGAGTGAACGGTAGACGGTCAAAATAATCGTGACACTGGTATGTCAAAATAGGATAGCGAATTTCAAAACAAACGGATTTACTGCGGTACGCATCAATATTTAATTACATGGATCGCAATATGCGAGAACCACAAGATAATATAGACCGTCTGATCCATGCCAATGAGGGTAATAAGTAGTTACACTTACACCAAATAAGTGCCTGCGAATTACACATAGATGTCGCTAATCTTATGCTACCTCTATCCGTGACACGTGTTTAGTTTCTCTAAGAAATCGAAATGTTGTCAGCAAATAAATATGTACTTCCATGCTAGTCTGGGAGCAAAGAAAAAACATGGAATGTACCAATTACTTCTCTTCCCGGACAGATGGTACAAGCCCATTGAGGGAATGGGCGAAAATCATAGGAATCACGTTATAGGCGATGCGGCTAGCAACCCATTACTATTTTGTTTCCATTTTCCCTCTCTTTACCTAGCCCCACAATCTTGCTAAACGTGGCCTGTAGGTCTTGTCACCTTAAGCTTTGTCTACCCCGTAAGGGATAAAGACCGTGGTTTGTGTGTGTGTGTGTGTGTGTGTGTAAATAAGTATAATACAAGTGTCTGCGTCTTAGCTTGAAACCTGTGACAGCTCCATTTGGGGATAACAGCCGTGCTACTAAATGATGAGATATGTTATTATAAAAACTACACGGCATTTTTAAGATTTTTTTTAACTTGATAGTCGAATGTATATACACTATGTATAGCATGGTCACGACGTAGCTATCCCGATAGGATGCGGTTCAACTGACAAATGCGGGGTAGTACGTGAGAATTACCCGGAGTTTTATCCCGGCTCGAACCCCGCACCGTCCCCTGGGTAAACGCCGTCCGAAAAGTTTGCCTTTGACCCTCAAGGAGGAGAGCTTCCACAGAGCTGATAATACTTCTTTCTCATTAAAAAAACTACAAGGGTTTCGACCAGCTGGATGAAGAACCACTCGACATCATCATGTCCAGCCTATATTACGTCTCACTGCTGCGCATAGGCCTCTTCTTAGACTGAGAGGGCTTGGGCCACAGTACCCAGGCGAGCTCGGCGTGGATTGGGCAGTTGACATCATAGATCGAAAGGACTATCTAGTGTAAGTTTTCGCATATAAAAACGTCTCGAACGCGTTCACTGAAACATCTTAATTACTATGGAAAAATTGGCAGCGCCACTTGCGGATCGAAACGTCAACAAACTGTTCTCATAGTATTTGACCTTTTAACGCAAACGCGTTCAAGACGTATTTTGTGACCGAAAACCTACACTAAGCATACTGTATTAACCAAATGGTCAACAGCCTACATTGTTGCTGGATTATTGTCTAATGCGCTCGAAATCACTGTTGCGTTAACATTATTTTCTTCTAAACAGTATACCTAAAGGATGAGGGTAGAAATGGTAAATGCGATCGCAAGCTGCCGCGCGTTAGGTAAAAAGATAAAGGCCAGTTTTGAGCTATTCACAAACCAATGTCATTCCTCCAAACCATTTCAGTTAGTGGGTGGTATTGCAAGAACATCGCCAGGAACTAAAAATATTACAGGAACGTTGAACCAATTTTATCAATGGCTATCAGCAGTTGACTACTCTAAGTATTACTTTATAGGTAAATGGTAAAACTAGGTTTCATACAATTTCATCTATTGGTTCTACTTTTGCGACCGGGTGGTTTAATTAAAGGCAGCATACCATTTAAAACGTCAGCCAATAGCGAAAGACCATGAACAGCATGGCATTTAACAACGTAAGAGGTCCATCAGTATACATTAGGTCCGCGACAGTTGCGCCACTCTTTTATGCATTTTTTACAGCAAGGAAGGCAAACGAGCAAGGGGGTCATTCGAGAGAATCGCAGATGCGTTAGCCTACAGGGCTAAGATGGAATACCTCATATGCTAGTAATTTCATCGGCTGTCTTACTCTTCACGCAGGAACACGCAGCGCAAACACTGCATTTTGGCGGCAGGATTAACGAGTACATACATACATAAATCACGTCTTTATCCCTTCTGGGGTAGATAGAGCCTGAGGTAACAAGACCTAAAGACCACGTTTAGCATGATTGTGGGCGTAGGGATGAAAAGGGGAATCAAAATAGTGATGGGTTGCTAGCCACATCGCCTATAGCATGATTCCTAAGTTTTTGCCCATTCCCTCGATGGGCTTTTACCATCTGCGCGGGAAGAGAAGCAACTGGTACAGTCTATGTTTTTTCTTTACTCCCAGACCAGCATGGAAGCAAAGTATTAACGAATACTACGCTCTATTAGCTGGTCTATGAGCTGGCGGGGTATCTACCAGCTCCACAAATTTCCTCCGTCACACAAGACGGACCAGTATCTCCAGTTTTCTTATCTACTTACTCCTCTACATCGAAACGAGCCTCGCGAGACTCCCCGCCTCTTTACAGCCTGTCAATGACTAGTAAATTTAGAACCTACCAACCATTGATATAAATGTTTTTTGTTCCCAAATCGACCCTTTCAATTGTAATTTAGTGCCCGAATGAGATGTTTAGTTCTGTTTTGTTTTTATTACGGGGGAAGGTGTGACGTCGATTCAGAGCGCGTGCGGAGAGTTCTAGAAAAGTTATAATCCAATTTGCGTCCTTGTTTTGATATAAGGTAGTTTACCATTATTGTTACATCATTGGATGCGATAGGTTCCGCTAACTGAAAGAAAGAAAGAGGACATTTATTCCTTTTTGCAAGACACAGAAATATAAGAGAATATACACAAAAAAACAAGAAAAAAAAACACAGACATGAAAAATACGAGTAGATCATCAGCGTTATGTGTCTTTGCAACAGTGAAACGGTCGCTGGCTCAGCATTACGCTGAGGTGTTAGACACCTGCAGCACTGATTTTCAGCCAGAACCGTCTGTGACTCACAATCAATAAACTTTTACGTAAACAAAGTAAGAAATAGATAGAACAACAACTGAAACCATAGCATACTTCTCGAATCTTAAAACAATTTATTTTGCAATTGACGCAGCTATTACTAGCTCAGTAAGTCCACTATGGGGGTGCGTGTCGGGTTACCTCCGCGTGTGGTCAAGAGCTGCGGTTCGTTTTTGGATCCGTCCAAGGGGACGAGCAGTGCTTGGTCCGGTGCACCCTGGGCATCGGTTAATGATTTCCTGGCAGATTCTGAGAGATATCATTAGAGCCCGAGAGGGGGGGAGGGGTCTTTTGACCGTGTTCTACCCTACAACGTTGCCGACATTTTTGTCACAAGATTTTTGAATACTGTAATTTATTACTTTGACATTGGCGAAATCATCGCATCGATCGATGGGGCCATATTAAAAAAGAAGAAGTCCACTATGAACAAAAGTAAATTGAAATTGAGTAACTTCAAAAACAAAACTGCAAGATGCTATTTAAACAATTTTTTGTGGCAAACAAGCGTACGGTCCGCCAGGTGGTAAGCGGCTACCGTTTTTGATAGTACTACGAGGAGAGGCCACAATAGAGAGATCTCTCTAAAAGCAGATATTATAATTATGTTAATTATTACATCAGAACATAAAAAAAATATAACTACCTACAGAAACTTTAAAATGCTATCAGACTACAACGACAGTAATGTCGATTCTAAAGCAAGCTCCAATACCTACAATACCTAGATAAAGTCTCGCGTTGCATTTTATTGACCAGCGCGACGTACTAATAAAACCACTGAAAGAAACCCATTCGGCTAACATTGTATTTTCTATACAAATGATACGCTATACAAGTCTTCGCACGTATAAAATCGATCAGTATCTTCGCAGGCGACGGTCGAGTGCACCCGTGCATGCATATTTGAACGTATTCAGTTTGCAACATATTAAATTTCAAACGGATTTATTCGCATTTGACGCATGCCGGCATGAAGTCACCCTACGCGGATAAATTACATCTGCATCGATTTTTGAAAAAAGAATGCTTATTTATAAATGGCTGGAATTTACTTTTTTAAGTAGACTTTTTTGTTTTCTGGCCAGTCACAGCGGAAGGTGTGTTTTAGTAGGTACGCATACTAGGTAATCAGTATACAGGGTGTAAACGGAATAAGGACGTTCAACTAAACCAGATTGACCCCCTTATTCATAAACGCTATCTGTGAAATGTAAATGTCAAAGTGACAGAAAAGGACAAACGATCGCTAAGTTCGCAAAAGCCTATAGAGCGTTTATGAATAAGGGGGATAGGATATAACACCACAAATTATAAAAAATAATAGTTTTGATATTAATTCAAACTAACAGACCGTAATTATTTTTTCATTTTTGTCAAGGAGCAATGTAATGTAAATATTTATTTGACGTCAAAGAGATAGCGCTAGTTTCATCAAATGTCAGTGTCAGGTTGTTCGTTTTGTTACTAATACATTGTGTTCTGAATTGTTTTGTATGGTTTATTACTTTACTTCATTTTTGAACAAGAGTTATTTAAACACAATTATACCCATTGTTAAAGTAAATGCCCGGATCCCACTTACACGTTCTATTTTGTGGCTTTGTCGTATACAAACTCCTCATTATCTATACATTCAATATGGTTTTAATATCTTTTAACAGTTCGGTTTGACGTCTAAGTAGTTCGTTTAATTATTGAAATCAATTAGGCCTAGTCTGAATTTCTTAGTTTTATCCAACTACACTCCAAAAAAAATAAAGGAGCCACTTGAGTTTTAGTGCCTCTTAATAAAAAAAATATTATTATCGAAATAAAATACAAATATTCCTTAATGCATTACCGTGAAATTACAAACCGACTGTTTACTTCTTCATCATCATCATCATCGTCATCAATTACTTCAAGTTTTAGTAATTAATCTGCAACATCTGGCTGTTATTTGTCCGATTTCTAACGTCTGTAACAATTTAATAGTGCAGCTGAAAATGGTCAATTTGCAGATATTCTCAGAGCTTGCGAGTTAGTTGCGAAGTCTGGCGCAGAACAAAGGATACCTCGTAATTATCCACCGGCAAAACTTACATCACTTTAGCAAAACTTGTTCGTCAAATATGAAATCGACGCTCTGTTGCACTCAACGAAGTATATTGCCTTCCTAATAATGGAAATAGACCGTCGAAATGAAAATAAAAAGAAATAAAACATCAGCCTTTAGTAGCAGCAGCTGTAAAACCAGCCAGTGGTAAAATTTTTAATCATTGTATAACGTACGTTTGATATTCGAACACTCGCATTAGCATTCAGCAAATAACAGCCAGTCACCAAATACGAAATACGTTCGATATGCATTCGAATTAGCACCTGGCGAATTTAAACTAGCCAATGGCTGGCTCGGAATTTCCTCCCTCGCTGACCAATGGCCGACCGGTTTGCTCCCCACGGCCACGACTCGTGCGGTCACTACTATCCCTTCAATTTATTAGGGCTGGCAGTATGCCGATCGATAAAAAAAACGAGTTTGACGCTGTATGGACCTCGGATGTTGCTCTGTCATTCGAAGGTGTGGATAATCGACTATTATGATTTCAAGACAGGTACTTGTGCTACAAAGGAATATGACACGAGCCATTTATCTGACCACTTAGTGGCCATAACGTGACAGGGGCAAAATGTATTGTTGGAGATTTTTCTCCCTGAATAGGATTATTTTTGTCGTGTGCTCCGACCTGTTTTGGGAAGCATTTAATGTGTGAATGGTTGTGGTTATAGTCAGGTTTGTGTGATTAGGGTAGATAAATGGTCACTGGATAAAGTGGAGAGAAGATGCATTTGTAAATATTTGTTAATCATTTTCATGACTTAATTTAAATTATTTTACTGGTGACTAAAATCGAAACGAAAATAATCAAATTTAAGAGATTTCTCATTAAATTTTAACCATTACCACACATCCGTAATATGCTTATAAAATTTAACAATTTTAATATTTCATCAATAACGATCAATGTTGTCGATTGTTTGCATAAATGGGTCTAGTCTTAATATACTATAAGTAATTTAGTGCTATAAATAGTATTTTTGATAACCAATCAAAATGGCCACGGTCAGTGCCTATAGAGTCACGACTCATCTCCTCACTAGTAGAGCTCACGCGTAAGCAATTTGTAAAATAGATGTCATTTGTTTTTTTCTGGATGTTTCTTTACCAAGTTGTGTTATATTTGTGTAATAATTGATAAGATAAGATTGTACGCACCCCATCAAACTCCAACGTAGCTTACCACCTCCTAAGCAATCGCGTTGTTGGGACTTGGAACGCTCTACCCGAAAGTGTTGTTACTGCTCCGTCATTAAATACCTTCAAAAATAGGCTTGACGCTTGGCTTGTTACACAAAATCAAGGACTTTTTAATGAGTGAAGTGTTAGCGAACTTTTAGATATTTATACTGGACTGATTTAAACTTAAACTTGGACTATGAGATAGGCACATCAGCAACTCTGCTGCTCGCCTATAATTCAATAATAATAATAATAATAATAATTACCCGCATTCTTCCATGCTGGTCTGAGAGTAAAGAAAAACATAGAATTTACCAGTTGCTTCTCTTCCCGCGCAGATGGTAAAAGCCCATCGAGGGAATTGGAGAAAGTCTTAGGAATCATGTTATAGGCGATGCGGCTAGCAACCCATCACTATTTTGATTTCCATTTCCACCTATACGCCCTTAATCACGCTAAACGTGGCCTTACGGTTTTGTTACTATAAATCATGCTAAACCTGACCTGGTCTTGTTACTTTAGGCTCTGTCTACTCTGTAAGGGATAAAGACGTGATATGTGTACGTATGTATATATTACCCGCAATGCGTCAATTTTATTAAATCGAGATCGACAGCGGCCGATTATCTTCTTACTCTTTTTTTAATATGGCCCCATCGATCGATGCGATGATTTCGCCAATGTCAAAGTAATAAAGACAGTATTCAAAAATCTTGTGACAAAAATGTCGGCATCGTTGTATGGTAGAACATGGTCCATAGACCCCTCTCCCCCTGTCGGGCTCTTAGCCAACGGACAATGATATCCCTCAGAATCTGCCAGGAAATCAGTAACAAGTGCCCATGGTGCACCGGATCAAGGACTGCTCTTCCCCTCGGACGGATCCAAAAACGAACCGCAGCTCTTGACCACACGCGGAGGTAACCCGACTCGCACCCCAGGCCGATTATCGACTAACATTAAACCTATGTCTGGTACAACACTAAAGGTTTTTTTTAAACAGTCTGTCAAGCGACACGCGTCTTCATCTAGGTAAAGCAACGTAAGACGTTGAACTTTTTTTGAGTGTTAGAGTAGTGTGTGAGTGAAACAAAAACGATGAGTAATCCTTCCATTACCCGTGGGTGCCCGGCTATATTATGTCGCGCACGCGTCTAATGTAGACTATTTTTAATACATCTACCTATCAACTCGCATTATGGACGAGAGAACACGCACTGGCAGCAAAAAAAGCTTTAAAAATGTTTATATTTATTTGGGTATCGGTCGTGGCTCGCGAGGGTCTATATTTTGTTTCATAAAATTGAAGTTTCGAATGCACGGTTTAGCATAAAGAGTTTTATTTCTTGAAACTTTAAGTTTTTTTAGCAATTCATACTTACTTACTTACTGGCTGGGTGCAGTGAGCCGAAGTGGATCTTGGTCTCCGACCAGACTTTTAGCATTGATAGTAAACTGATCTAATTATAAGCAAAATAATTATTACTATCAAGTGATTATTATGACCAATGAAAATTATGGGACAAAAAGGGACCGGGCTCGGATCGCCGCACCACCCTAGGCCACCCTTTTTGCTTTTGAACCAAATAAAATAAAAAAATTAAAGATGGAGTTCTGCTGAAGACAATGTGGGGCCGGTAAAATCGAATGGCCCGCCACGTTTATAACAATGACGTGTTGCGAAATTTGGCTACTTTGGGTGTCCCGAGCTATTTGACGCTGACTGTAACTGTACAGTATAATAATAATAATAATAATATATTTATTTACTTAGGCATTAATCCCATTACAGTCACAATTATCAAAATTAATTAACTAAAACTAAAAAAAAAATTATTACAAAAAAATAAATAAAAAAAAAAGTAAAATTATTTACTATTACTATAAAGATTGCACTTCGGTCTTTGGAAAGAGATGTAAGTTAGAGCGAGACAACGCTCTACGAAGCCGATATTAACCGAGAAGACCGACGTGCAATCTTTATGGCCTGGTACTGTAAACAAGTACCTAGCACTAGAATTGTTAAACAACTTTATACTTAACCTGGGCGTTCATTGTAACCCTCATTTAATGATTCTGGAAAAGGCCACGATTGCCGCAGCGGTAAAACTATATAAAAAGACAAACATACATACATAAACCACGTCTTTATCCCTTACGGGGTAGACAGAGCCTTTTTTTTTTTTTTTTTTTGCCCGGGGGAAATCTGCTGTAACCCTAACCAGATAGCCCATCAACACGGGGAGGCGATGGGGTTATGTGGGGTTCGTACCCACTAAAACCCCCGGGGTGTTCCTTCCTCGCCGCTTTTCTGGCGACGCAACGGTTCAACGGTATAACCCGTTACATCGCCAGGAGGCGGTTATCCGTTTCCGGATTCGTCACGTGGGGGCCAATCTTGGTCTCCTTTTCCCATCAATGGCGTATCAGGAACACTTAATACGCCATTCTTCTTGAGGACCTTAGACATTGGGGTCACAGACGTCCCCGTGACCGTGACCCTAGGTCCTCAGTTAAGGTGGGAGCCGGCGGTCTTGTGCGATACGCCGGTGCCCAGCTCTCTTGCGGCGCACAGGGTCTGCCAGTGAACTGATCTCCCTGGCCCGCTCGGCGCTTTCCTTCTGTGACATCACTTCCTCACAGAAGGAAATCGCCGCTCTCCACGCATTCTCGCTTTCAGTCATGGCTTTGACCAGAGCTGCAAGGGACAAGTCACTCCCCGCGATCGAGATCAAATTTCTCCGCTCATTTGCCCAAGCTGGGCACACCTCTAGTGTGTGTTGGGCGGTATCTTCGACGCAGCCGCACTCATGGCACACTGGTGTTGGTTCCCTCCTGGCGATCTTGTAGAGATACTTCCCAAAGCACCCATGACCTGTGAGTACCTGTGTCATCCGGAAAGTCAGCGCGCCATGTTTATTCTCTAGCCAGTCCCTCAGCACAGGACGGATAGCTTCTACTGTACGCAGGCCCGCGCTTGGGTGCTCTAGGTTCATACACCAAGTGTCAACGGCGACCAGGGTGAGCTCTTTCCTCTTGGCGGTTACTTCTTGAGGTGCCGGCCAGTGGTCCCGGGACAGTGCCTCCTGGCGCCAGCGGTATGTGGCAGCGATAGCTTTGGCATCAAGGTCCCAAGGCAAAGAACCAGCCAAGACACAAGCCGCCTCTCCGGATATCGTCCGATATCCACGGATTACCCTGACAGCCATCACCCGCTGTGGCTTACGCAACAGAGCGACTTGCTGGTTGTGCAAACCATCAGCCCATATAGGTGCTCCGTAGAGTGCCATCGAGCGAACAACCCCCATATACAGACGCCGTGATGAAGCCTTGGGCCCCCCCAGGTTAGGGAGGAGACGCCCTAATGCTGCAGCGGTACCTAGCAGCTTTGGTGCCAGCTGCGTGAAATGAGGCCGAAAGGTCCAACGGCTGTCCAGCACGATTCCGAGGTATTTCATCGTAGGCGCGACAGCAATGTTGGACCCTCCTACCTCTATGTGCGCACCGGCTGGGGGTCCCCGCCGAGGCCTATGGAAACATATTGCCTCTGATTTGTGTAGTGCAACCTCTAGCCCAAGCTTACATATCCGGCTTACAATTTGGGCAACCCCTGTCGTTGCATGGAGCGCTGCTTCTTCAAAGCTAGCACCGCGGGCGGTTACCAGGGTGTCGTCAGCGTAGCACACTACACCAACCATCGGTGAAGTCTGCCCCCGCAGAACCCAGTCATACCCTATATTCCAAAGAAGTGGACCTAGGACCGACCCCTGTGGAACCCCGCATGCCATCCATCGCTGACCCCACCCCTCTTGCTTTGGGAAAGTCACGTACCTTTCCGAAAGGTAAGCCCTCACTATTCGGTACAAGTGTGGGGGGGTCCTATGGAAACGAAGAGCTTCGTGGATTGTCTCCCAAGGCAAGGTATTGAAGGCGTTGACTATGTCCAGGGACACTGCCAACATTACCTCGCCCTGGGAAACCACCTCCTCTGCCTGACCCTTAACCCTTAAAATAGCGTCCACCGTAGAACGGCCACTGCGAAAGCCGTATTGGCAGTCCGCCAAATCAGGTCCTTCCCAGGTCATGTGCTTGACGAGGCGAGAAGCAATAATCCGCTCAAACAGCTTCCCAACCTCATCCAGCAAGACTATAGGTCGATAGGCCGAGGGTGAGTCTGCTGGTCGCCCCTCCTTTTGCAGCAGAACTAACCGGCCTATTTTCCACTTACTGGGGAATTGACCTTGGCGTAGACAGGCGGTGAATAGCGCCCGCAGTCTGGGTTCAAGCTCCTTCAAGGCCAGATACCATGCCCGCCCAGGGATTCCGTCCGGGCCTGGAGCCGTATTACGTGCCTTCATCTTAAGGATGGCTGTATTCATCATTTTTTCTTTACTTCCAGACCAAACCAATTGAAACTAACCATGATCAAGGAAAATTATTTTATCCCACGAAGTAAAATACTAAAGTTATCAAAGCTTTCTTTGCTAACGCTACACAGTTCACCCGTCCCAGCAAATGTTGTGGTGAATTTCATATTTTTGTAAGTATCTACTCAGTCTGTTTATTTGCCATGTGTTTTGGTTCACATGGAATTTTCTTGATTTTTTATGCTTTCATAGGCTTATGTGCTCTGAGCCGTTACATGTGGAATATTATACCAACCACTTTGCCTCATTTAGTGTTTTTTTCTGTAAAGAAAATACGCGAATTTGGGAATAGAGTTAGATATTTCGTTTGTTCAGGTTTTACTTGTCTCGTGGGAAAGGACATGATATTTGATTTAAGTGACTCGAATTGTTTATCAAAGTACTATATTGTCTGTATAAATACAATATAATGTACATTAAACACACGGGTTACGGCATTAAACAGGTACAAAGGTGAAGTTATCCTGAATTTCAGTAAAAGCTGTAATTATTTACCTAATAATAGACGAAAACCTTCCATGCTGGTCTGGGAGTAAAAAAACAACATATAATGTACCTGTAGCTTCTCTTCCCGCGTAGATGGGTGAACCTTAGGAATCATGGTTATAGGCGATGCGGCTAGCAACCCGTAAGTATTTTGATTCCCTTCTCCACCTGTACGCCCACAATCATGCTAAACGTGGTCTATTAAGTTTTGTTAACTTAGTCTGTGTCAACCCTGTAAGGGATAACGTGATTTATGTATTATTTATGTATGTATGTTAAAAGGAAAAGTACTTCGTAGGCCGTAAATAAATAAATAAAAATAAACCTGAAATTACAAAAAGCTTTGTCTTGAAAATTTTTAAATAATAAAAAAATACCATTTATATTTATGTTTTTATTCTGATTCATTAAACTTAATTACTATTGCCAAGGATAAGAAGTAAATATGGATATTGAATAAATGGAAAAAAAAATAGCCCCATACCATTTTTTTCATAAATCTACTCCAATTACGAACATCAGTCCAATTTAAAACGTATTCGAGTTAATGATTATATTGAAAAATGACCCCCTAAGCCCCCAGATTTACTATTATCCCAAATGTCATTTCACCCCCTTTGACAAAACCTGCCTCTGAAGCGAACGGATTGCCGCGTACATTGTCTAAACAATTCTTAAGTGAACACCCGAAACTAAAAACATCTTAAAAAGACCGAACGACTCCCTAAAACACACCTTACACCGAACGGCTAAAACGCAGTTTAGCGAAACTTTAAGAGCACTCCACTTTTAAAATATCATATTTAGCAAAGCAAAAAGAATTGAAGCGGTCAATTGCACATTTTGCAAAAACGACGCTGTAAACTTGAGCAAAAAGTCTTGAATCGTTTGTTTGCGTTTATTTTAAAGCGTCCGATGAAGCGATTTCTTTGCCCAAAACCATAACGGCCCAACCTTCATATTTTATTCCATTCCACTCTCAATTTAAGCGCGGTGTCGTAAGGTTTGATATTGTGAGTTAATAAGAGACAAATCCTGGCCATTTAGAAAACGCTCGCTCGCCGGCTGTCGGTCCATAACAAAACACATAAATTAAGCGCTCAATAATAAATGGAAATGTCCCTTGCAGAGGACAGGGCATTAGGGCGGGATTATGAGAGGCCTGCACTCTCTACAGACCTAACGGGCACTCACACCATTGGCTATGGAACTAACGTTCCAAATTAAAACGCAGCGTTGTTCGTTTGTTTCTCTGAAGTTTGAATTCAAACATTCGAACTGGCTGGCTGGTATTAAATTCTATCATACGCTATTAGCTATGAAGGCTTTTTAAGTATTTAGATATCGTGATGATCGATAATATTATTTCATACATACGTACATACATACATAATTCACGTCTTTATCCCTTACGGGGTAGACAGAGCCTAAATTAACAAGACCTAAAGGCCACGTTTAGCCTGATTGTGGGCGGGATGGAAAGGGGAATCAAAACAGTGATGGTTTGCTAGCCAAATCGCCTACATAACATGATCCCTAAGGTTTTCGGCCAAACCCTCGATGGGCTTTTACCATCTGCGCAGGAAGAGAAGCATCTGGTACATTCTATGTTTTTTCTTTGCTCCCAGACCAACATGGAAGTATTTCACTTTTAAACTTATCCAAAACTAAACATCGGTATCTCACATGCCTATGTGAAAGGTAAACTAATTTTTCGCATCCCTCCCGAACCGCCAAACCGTCGAAAGACCTTACAAATCACCATAATAAGGCTAAACCCGAAAAACTGGACCCGCGAAATCACCGCTATTTGTCACTAGCTAACCCAATGCAAGTCCTAAGTAAACTCCAGCAAAGTTAAACTGAGTCCCCGCCACATTCTAAATAAATAACATCTAATGGGGGACATTCATCAACGTTTCCACGTTTTTAGGTAGACCTCACTCCCCGGACTGTCTCTTGTTTTGGACCTTTACCGACACATCCCTGAAACAACCACTTCAATCTCGACCCTGGCGGCACCAGAATAAACTTAACTTTAGACAGTCGTAAACAGAGTTAGGTCCTTTTAGTAATGGGGAGATTAGCCATGGCGAGTGCAAAGATACGACGGGGGGTGTGGAGGCGGGGTGGGTCCACCCAACACCCCTTTTTTGTTATTTTTGGTGCATTTTTTGCGTTAACGCGCGTAGGGTGAACTGCACAAAGGTAAGGGATGTAATAAGTTATGTAATTAGTTAATGTTTCGCTTTATTTCTTTGTAGATTTTGCTTCTGCTTTTTCATTTTTAATTTACGAAAACTAAGTTAACTGTTAAAAAAAAATGTTTTGAATTCCGACGTATATTTTGCTTCTTCTGGCCAGTATTTTGTCGATCTTTTTTTTTTGATGTCGAGCTGCTCTAATCTAGAAGTGATCACTGGCCACTAACAAATTTGACTAGATATTTAATTACCGGCCAATATCGTTCGTTCTTCTTTTAAACTAAACAGTTCCAATTACTTTTTTAACCGGTTTTGTTGTCAGCCAGTTTCGAGTGACTTTAGTGACAAGACGGAGCTTAGCCGTGAAAAGTGTGACACGTAAGAAATGACGCACCGTTGTCACTCGGACGGCAGATAGCGCTTAAAGAGGGTCACCATTCGCCAAAAATGTTTCGTTGTGGTTTATGTGTAGAAGGTTTAGAGAGAGAAAGTACTTAAGTTTATTTTAACAGTTTTAAATTGTGTACGGTTTATTACGTAAGAAATATTGTTTACGAAATATTTATCGCTCTGAGTCTATCCATGACATGATACACGCAAATGCTTTGAAATATCAGGCGCTCATCAAAGGCAATCGGGGTATGTAACGAAAGAAATGTGTCTATTATTTTTGCACTGTTAATTAAAACCGACATTTTAAATATATAGCGCCCGCTTTTCTTTATTCTATTTGAAAAATAGGCGCTTGTATTTCTTAAACAGGCCTCTGGTACGTATATGGAATTTTTATACCTATCTAAAAAATGGATTATGATCCTTGAAGTGTTGTAAAAACTTGATAAATACTGAGTTTTATACACAAAAATTATTTACGAACAAGTACACAAATAATACTTAAGGAACGTTTTGTAATACACTTCTTAACGTGACTCAAAAATTAATAAGATATCGTCTACGTAACTATAACATTTTATAGAGGCACATCAATCTTTCGCCCGAAATACTGTCCGCAAATAACCAAATACTAAACTACAATACTGAAGTTACCAAAATGAATATCAAACACTAACAGAATGGTAGTGGAGGTGAAAATTCGTAAAAGTTAGGTAAAGGGGGGTATTAGCAATTTGTAGCGGGACGGTAACAAGTTGCGCTGTATTTCAGCAAGTTGCCGATCGCAACGGTGACCAGCTCGCTAGCGGGAAAACGTGGGACGTCTGCGATACCACATACATGTATAGGTGGAAAAGTTAAGTAAATCTTTACCCATATTTAAATCTATGTCGTAGGAGTACTATCTGTCATCTTATGCATGCATCTTGTAGCTGGCTTTTTTAGGTATGTGTGTATTTGTCTATTTATGTCGCCATTTATTATAAATGTGTTTCATTATGTATTTTCAGTACTTAGTACATTAATATATATTCTAAATTGTACCACCTGCTCAGATCTGTTCTGTTCTCCAGACCATTATGGTTGCCTGGTAGAGATCGCTCTGTAGCGATAAGACCGCCTATTGTTACCTTGTAATATTCTGTATACCTTTTTTTCTATTTTGGTTGTTATATGTGGTGTTCAATAAATAGTTATTGTATTGTAAATTACCTGTCGTATATGTGAGCAATGTGTGCGTATAGACAAATGACTTAAGTCCCATATCAGTTCTATGCTCTACTATATACAACAGGTCATTTAATTAGGTTTTTCAGCTACACTTCTTAACATAGTATAAAACGAAATCGCCCCACAAAAGTGGTTTATAAATAGTAACGTAGTAGTGTACCTACACTACTACTACTACTACCTAGTACTACCTAGTAGTAGTAGTAGTGTATCTCTAATAGTCTGTGCGAAGCCGAAGCGGGTTGCTAGTTTGTATACAATACGAGTAAAATTTTCACAGTTAGGTGTTTTTCGGCCGTTCATAAAATTATAAGTCTTTTCATTCATTGTCTGAACGCAATAGCATATGCGTGAAAAACTTGTTAGTTTTCAGTTCTGTTGTATATCCTGTCCTCAAAAATGTCGTGTATCGAGACACCCTATCCCGCCAGCTGGCAAAGGCCGTAACTGCGCGGAACTAAATTCCGTTTGCCGCCGGACACGCTCTGCGGCTGCTAATTTTATTCCAATTCGAGGCTACGTGCTTTTGCCACACGAGCGTACGTTACGTTACGTATGTATTGGGGCTTTGGCTGTGAAATTGTTGCCAGTTCAAAGTGGCCAGTTCGAAATAGCTTGTATCTATGATTTTAACTGGTAATGTTCGTGTTTTCGAGATAGTACACCCATCCACCAAGAGGTGGCGCGAATGATTAATCTGTTTAATGTTATAAATCGATTTTACGCACCCAAAAACTTCACAGCGTTTGAAATTGTTGTTAAAGCCGTTATGGAAATATCAATACATTTAAAACCTAACACATAAATGTTTTAATTGTTAGAGTTGACCTGCAATTCGGGGCCTATATATATGTATTAAAGCTTCTATGACAGTGAAAAATCAAATGCCTGTAGAAAAGAGTTTATCTTTTTTTTTTATTTAACTCCGTTTAGGTATGAATAAAGTTAAGACTATTTTATCGCTACCCTCATGCCGTTAGCACAGCAACATAATACATAGATACACATATAAATCACGTCTTTATCCCTTACGGAGTAGACAGAGCCTAAGGTGACAAGACCTAATGGCTTCATGGTAGTGGACGTATAGGTGGAAAGGGGAATCAAAATAGTGATGGATTATGGGTTGGGATAGTAGAGCAATGTGGTAATAAATAAGTATTTGGTAGGTGCCAAGTATTCATTTTATTTTTAGGAGTAGTTGTTTTACCATCAATTGAGGTTAGCAAGTACTTATTGAATAAAATAAATGCCTCGCTTGGTGAACGCTTGCCACGTTTAAAAAGTCAGTATATTTTTCTCGCACCTATTTTGTTGACACTCGGCTCCCGAAAAAAGGCTTAAAATTAAGTCACCGCCTTTTGTTTTCATTGTCTGCCTACCTGCGGCGTGTGATACGTAACAAAAACAAAAGAAAATGGCTCTATTATGTGAAAACAACCCGGAGACTACCACGGTTATGTTAGCCCGTGGGTTGAATTTATACGATATATTCAGTATTCACTATACCATCGTAACGTGAGCTTTACATCGCCGCTATTCCCCTCCTGAGACGCCCGAGTTTGTTTTACGGGAGAGGGGTAAACGCGGTCGGAGTAGGCTGGTCGCGGGAACATATTTCGAATATCCAAAAGTATAAATTGTACCAGTAAGCTATCGACTTACTTTTTATATTCCGCGCTACCGTGGTCGGGAATGGCCCACTGTTTTCAAGACAAACATGTGTACTGTAGTTTTCGATAAGATGTATTTACGAAATCCTATCCTATCTACTTGGTAGCATTTTTATGGGGTAAATGTGTTTTTAGGTATGTTGTTTTTTGTTGGGGCTTCGGGCTGATGCTTTAGAAGCTTGCGTGGGTTATAAAGTTGGTTAATTTTAATCTGTAGCTAGCCAATTTTAACCGCCATAGACCGACGAATGACAAGGGTTAAAGAAATCCAACTACTTAATTGAATCAGGCGTTAGGTACGACTAGCAACCCATCACTATTTTGATTCCGTTTTCCACCTACACGCTCACAATCTTGCTAAACGTGGCCTGTAATCTTGTTATTGGCTCTGTCTACCCCGTAAGGGACAAAGACGTGATTTATGTATGTATGTATGTTAGGTACTTTGCGGAGGTTAATTTCAATTAACAAAAAATATTTAGTTTGCTACTCTGCTATGTACTTACTTGCAAGACAGCCAAGCGTGTGCGAAATATTGTGAATTCATCGCCTGCGAAGAATTCGTATATTACTATCCTACGGGAAGTATGGTGTGACAAGTTTCGTTAAAATCAGTTTAGTAATTTTTGTGTTGTGTGACAAATATTCAAACATCCTGATATCCTTACAAAGCCTTGTCTTCACTTATAAGATTTTTTTAATATCCAATCGCTATCCAGTGTATATTTTTAAAATTATTTACATAAAAAAAACCAATAGGTACAGTAAAAACCTACAATAACACTCAACTAAGTTTCTCAAAATCTCAACTTTAACTTTGACCCTGAATAGTCTTAAACAAGACATAAATACTTTCATCCAAATAGAAAAAACCGTAACACCAAAAACACGCATCATAATAAAACCAAGTCCCTAACAATAAAACCATACCTCACCACACCAAAACCTCCATAGATAAACCTATACAGACCTGGCAAAGGCTTTAATGCTCACGTCCTCTTGCCTTAATCTTTTTGTACCTCTAATTAAATTAACAAAACCCAAGCGCACGGAAACTGGACACGCACACATACACAACATACACACTAACCGTAGTACGCTCAAAGACCCACGCACACAGACGCAGCTGTAAGAACGCAGCGGTGTGGGTGAGATCGTGCGTGTATGTGTGTGTATTAGTTAAGGGTCGTCATTTCTCTTGGACCCTCCCCCGTAGTGTCCGCAAAAGGTGAGTTGAGGTGGATTTGTACAGAGCTGGTGAATACCGCTTGCAATTAAACAACACATTGATACTAGTTACAAGTTAGTTAAAACTACGAGTATTGAAAACGTGTTATACTTTGTAATATGTCGTAATTGCTGTAAATGTATTAATATTATTACGGTAGATACCCTTATATTGCAAGAAACAAGAAAAACGAGCCACCTGATGGTTTTGAATACCCACATCACTTAAGCATTTCGAATACGTTGCGAGCCTGGAAGGCTAAGAATCAATTTCCACGCCGGAACACAGCAACGCAACTTAGCGGCAGGATTAACGAGTAAGACGGCGGTAGCGATGGGGCAGACCATAGAGAAGGTTCAACCACCCAACGACTACTGGGGCCACATTTTCGAAAGCACATTTTTGAAAAGACCACTCATAATTGATGAAAAATTGTGCTGTATTTGAAATGCGAATAAATTAGAAGAAAATTACAGCTCTATAGAGCTGTAGCGAGTATAAATATGTATTATATCTAGTATAGAGATTTTCAATTAAAAAACTAATTGCAAAATTAATTTAAGCTGTTGTTTTCATGCAAGAGATAGTGTTTGTACCATTTTCGAGTGATGTACTTTCGAAAATCGCGTCCCTGTACCTACTGTTTAATTTTATTCTTAACAGGCCTCTTCTCAGAATGTGAGGGCTAAGGCTATAGTTCCCAAGCGGGCCCAGTGCGGATTGGGAACTTCACACACACCATTGAATTGCTACGCAGATGTGTGCAGTTTTCCTCACGATGTCCTTCACCGAAAAGCACATGGTAAATTTTAATTATAATTTCACAAAACCCGCGACCCTCTGTTTGAGAGGCCACAGGTTAAACTAAGGCTTTTACTTTAAATTACTTTTAATTATTTTCGGTAATATCCACTCTATGTGAATGTTACAGACAAACAGACATCCCCCAGCATCCTCCCTCGGACTTTAATATTGATCAGTGTCCAGCCGCGGTCAGGTGGCCGCCAGCGCATGCGTTGACCTGCGCTTTGTTGCAACTGCCCAGCAATGGGCCTAACAGCAAATAAGTGCCCAAGTAAGTGTTTACTTACCTTAATAACTTTAAGTGAAAGTTGGAGTACCGAAGGAGTAAGTTGAAACAATTGAAGATTAGGAAAAAAAATTATAGGTCACTCACTTTGCACATGTCTGACGTTTTTTGGTTTCTGATAATGAGTGCGAATTGATTCGAAACATGTTACGCGTACTTTGATTACAAATACGTTATTTGAGTGTCTTGTCTTGAGGAAACTGTGTATTGTTTACTTTATTGTAGTTTAATACCTAGCTATTTAAGCTATTCTTTTACTTGCCTATCTAATTGAAAGTATGATGATTGATAAAAATGAAAAAGAATAAGGATCTCGCATTTAATTATTTTTATTAGTATTAGTGTAAACTAAGTGATATTAATTTATTTGCAACAGAATACATATTTTGTAGAGACACCGTTATTGTTCTCTACAGCTAAAAACAAATGACGGCAGATTTCACTTTCAAGTTTCTTATTGCTAGCCTAGTTCAGACTTGCAAAATAAGTGTTTACATTGCCAGGCTGTGACGCGAACGGGATCGAAGTCGCCGAACCAGAGCCGCAGTGTAAAGCAACTTACAGGAATTTTCTTGCAAGTCCAATAGATACATACATACACAAATCACGTCTATATCACTAAACTAAACTAAAGGGGTAGACAGAGCCTAAAGTAACAAGGGCGTATAGTTGTAAAGGGGAATCAAAAAAAATCTGAATTTGAACAATGATTTCAGTCTAGTTTACTAACTATGTAGTTCATAAAAACTTTAAGGGAATAGAGTTAGACGCAAAAGACACAAGTGTCACAACTGAACAGAAGCCACTATACACAGTGTAAATTTCGTACGGCGATATGAAATGTGTACGTGTTACATTGCTCCTCAGACAAACTTAAAACAAAAAAACTCTTCTATAATAAAAGTTACTAACAAAATATAACACTCATATGATTTGTATCATTAACTACATCTGGGTAAAATATTCATTTATTCATTTATTTTATTATCACAACCATGGTATTACAATGTTGTAACTAATACTAAAGAAGCTTCCCATAGACCCCGGTGGGGTGTAGCAATACAATAGGTACAATAACAACCAACAGGTAGGTAATTAGGTAACTGTAAAGGTTACAATTAGTCGTCTAAGAAATCAGATACGGAGTACTATATGCTAGTAGTAATATATGCTACAGACGTGAAGTATCCAAGTTTGTGTAAATTGAAAAAAGTTACATCCTTGCTGATGATCTTCCATGCTGGTCTGGGAGCAAAGAAAAAACAGAATGTACTAGTTGCTTCTCTACCCGCGCAGATGGTGAAAGCCCATCGAGGGAATGGGCGATTATAATAGGAATCATGTTATAGGCGATGAGGCTAGCAACCCGTCACTATATTGATTCCATTTTCCACCTATACGCCCACAATCTTGCTAAATGTGGCCTGTAGGTACCTGTTACCTTAGGCTCTGTCTACCCCGTAAGGGATAAAGACGTGATTTTTGTGTGTGTGTGTGTGTGAAAAAAGTTACGTTAAAAATCTCAGCATCCTAAATAGTCTCGGCAAGAACTCGCATCGTTTTAAAACCTCACAAAGCAAACCACAGCCCGCAGCGCAGATACAATATTGTAGAAATAAGATTTCCCTCGATTTAATATCAGAAAGAAGCCCCTAAATTCTATATCATGTAGAGGAACACTTTCAATATCAGGATTGGTATCCCTTTGGCCGTAACAAGGTTTTATTAGATCCCACTAAAGGGCTACCCCACACAAAGCTAGTACAAGAAACCCTTTTTCTACCTTACTTCAAATATATTAACTGTCCCGCTACCTTTGCGGACGTAGACTGCTATATACTGGAAGGAGCAGTCCCACTAATCTATACATACATTCATACATACATATATCACGTCTTTACGGGGTAGACAGAGCCTAAGGTAACAGAACTTAAGGCCACGTTTAGTAAGTTTGTGGGCGTATAAATAGTGATGGGTTGCTAGCCGCATCGCCTATAACATGATTCCCAAGATTTTCGCCTATTTCCTCCATGGGCTTTCACCATCTGCGTGGGAAGAGAAGCAGCTGGTACATTCTATGTTTTCTCTATGCTCCTAGACTAGCAGGGAAAAAAGAAGAGTAGGGTACAGCTACACCCCTTGCAAAAAAATCGGGTACCTATGGTTTTTTCAGATTTTTAAGCATTAAAGCTTAGTAAGTAAGGTTTAGCACATAAAATACAAAAACAGTTTTTTTTGCAAGGGTGTGTAGTAGGTCTATATTATAAATATGAAAGTTTATGAGTATATGTTTGCGTGTGTCCGTAGACGAGACGAGTTCAAACTTAAATACCTAAGAATAAAAAGGCGGCAATGCTGCCAGCCTTCTGGGCACCATGCCACCGGGCAGTGATTTAGGGCAACTTTTTTATTTACAGTTTTATGACAATTTGTTTTAAAATTAGTAGTAGCTTTAGTTTTAGTATATGCATGTATTATATATTGTAATTGTCTTAAATTTGCAAATGTAAAGGTAGACAGAATAAAAATAGCTTTTCAAATTTAATTTTCTAACCATCCAGTATCTCTAAGTCTGCGTGCCTCGCTACGCCTCCATGCACTTTTGTCAGGGGAAATCATACCGTATACCTGCAGCATACAGGCTAATCCCCGTCGCCTGGATATGGTCGCGATGGTGACCGGAGATTATCTATATGAACTCATTTATATATGAAAGCCAGACGGAGACTAGATACTTTTTATACACAATAAATACTTCTGCTTGGAGGTTTAAGTATTTAATTTTGTTGGGGTATTTACGTCTCGGCTTAGCGATTTGTTATTTCTTAATTGTCTATTTATTTTGTACTAACTATTGACCGCAAGTCCGTCTACGCAGTCTCATTTCCTTCCCTGGGGATTGAAAATATCTGTATACCAAATTGTAACTAAATCTGTTCATCGGTTTAAGCGTGACAGCGTGACAGGCAGACAGAGTTACTTTCGCATTTATTATATTAATAGTGTTTTCCTTTTTTTTTAATTGCGCCGAATGTTATAAAGGTGCCGTCAGTGTTTTGTTTTTGTGCAGGTAAGTTTTAAAATGTTGGGTCTTTTAACATTTAACTGTTACTCTAACTGGTCACTACAAATTGACAACCATCCAGAAAAAAGAAAAAAAATCAGAAAAAAGTGTGAAGCGTTGGATTTTTTTCTGTTGTATAGTAGGCTATTTAAAGTAACTTATATATTTCACAGTAAACTCGACGTCAAAGATATCTTTACACTTTAGTTCCTTATCGTTGTAACATCATGTTTCAACTTTCAAATGAAGTGGTCAAAGTGCTTGGAGCGACAAGACACTAAAACGTAAAGATATCGTTTTGATCTTGCGATACAAATATTAACTAACTGCTTCTACTGATTTCACTTTATCAAATAGGGGACCTATTTCAAAAACAGATGTGAGACAATTTTCTTCATTGTTCATCACAATCAGACAAAGACAAAAATACAAAGCAAGCGAGACAGGCGGATTTACATTACTTTTTTACGCCCTAAAAATGCAAATCATACGTGATAACCCACAACAAACTTCGCACACCCAAAATCCAGGAATCCAAAAGAAAACAGTATGCTACCCAAACTTTTCTCTATTACGCAAATAATAAACGCGTAGCATCCCAAACTTTGGCTGCAAGTGCCATTATGATGTTTTATTTTGTAAGTTTGCCAATTTCTAAACTGTGCGTTGGTGCGGCACAGACGTCTGACAAACATCGCAGGTACAAATACTGTGGTAATGGGTGACTTATGCCCTGAAGAGCAAAAATAATAGATCACTTTTTATTGAACTTTGTATGGGAACTGACCCGTTGTCTTGGCTCGGTAGTATAATTCACGCCTTTGATACAAACATCGAACTAAATTTAATATCGTATAAGTACCACAGATAAAAGTAAAGTCACAGAAATACAGACAAAAAACAAATTACATTTTTATCCCCAAATCACAGACTAAACACAGACCACTTCTCAGAATAAAGGCGTTGGACATTTGGGCGTTGCATAAGGAACTGATAGAAAATTTCAAAGGTAATATCACCTGTAAATTCCGATTCTCAAAGGCTCGGACTTGGACTCGAACTTGTGATCCTTTGCTTTAAAGGACATTGGTCAAACCACTAACAACATGAAAGAGACCCGTGAAGCCAGCAGGGAATCGGAACCCTAGGCCATTCTAGAACTTTTTCAAAATCAACGTCAGAGTACTTCGACGCTTATAGACACAAATAACAAGCCATTATTTATTGTGATAAGGTATTAACCCTAATGCCGCCCAATATATATGATTCTGATGGCGGCTGTATAAATACCTTTTTTTTTTTTTTTTTTTTTTGCGGCGGAAAAATGCGTTACGCATACGACCGCGCCGTGGGGACGGCGCGGAAGTTATGTGGGACTCTCCTCCCCGGCCCCCCCCCCGAGTGGGGGGAAGCGGGGGAGGCCTACCCACTAAAAAACCGCCGGTATTCCCTCTCTGCCATTGGAGGGGCGCCGTGGGAGAACTATGGTGTCACCACGCACGCCCCGCCGGCCGCCCCAGCCTGTACGCCGGGGCTCCCGCGCCAAGAGAGGGGGGCCGGGAATACTTGGCCCCCCCCTAGACTTCGTGGGCCTCTACGCGCTAGCAGGGGATCCCCATCCCCCGCCAGCAGGCACCACTAGGGGAGGGCAGCGGCAAACTGCCGCCGCCTCCTCCCCGTCCGTCTGCGCCGGAGCGGGGGCGCGAGGGGGTCGTTCTCGCGCTCCCGCTCCATCTCCTCCTTCTGTGAGATCACTATCTCGCAGAAGGAGGCGACGGCCTCCCAGGACCCCTCACTCCCGACCATGGCGTGGACTACGCCAGGAAGTGAGAGGTCGGGCTGTATAAATACCTAAGTTGGTAACCAGCCAACCTATCTAAAAACACATTCGGCGATTCGGCCAACGCTATGTCGGCGAAATGAATGCCGAAACAGCAAACATACTAATAGCCTCGTAAACTAACGTATATCCATTCAATTTATCTTGACCTCCCCCCTTTTCCACCTCGTGGAAAAATATATCGGGGGGCGGAGCTTTTTATTGCAGGTATTTTGTGGAACGGGTATTTTTGACTGGTTAGTATCTGTGATACTCACAAATGGCTAGTTTTTAATGAGAAACATAAAAGATGTAAGGTGCATTCGTTATCTTGACACTCATCTAGGTAAATATGTCATGTTCTAAAAAAAAATTCCGAATAGGATTTAAATGCAAAAACAGAATCCACAATAATAAAAACCAAAAAACTTATTTGTCTTTCTTCCTTACCTAACCTTAAACTGTTATGCAAAAAATGATAGCCTAGGATCCGAATCCCCTTAGTCACAACGGTTTTGCATTTTAAAGTCAAAATACTAGTTGCAATACTTAGTATTTATACCAAGTATTTATACTCGCTCACCCCGCGCAGTCTCGAGCCATTTGCCTTTATTGGCCATCGGGCCAGTTCCAGCAGGCCGCTCTAATTGATTGTTCCATGTAAACAAATTGGGCCATGCGTCATTTACGTATTGGATGGATGCACTGTTTTATTGCTAGTTGTGTAGTTAAAGCAAATCTTTATAGGTTATTTTTAATGATAAAATTTGTCTCTAGTTTAAACGGCTCAAGTGTTGCTATGAAGTCTAAAAATACTATTAAATGTTAAGACAGTAAAGTGAACAAGTAACTTTTTGTAGTGTAGGAATTTCTATTAAAAGAATGGCTCGTTATTTTAACTTTTGTACATTGTTCGAGGAGTTTTTTTTTAAATAAATAGATAATAAATAAAATAAATAAATATCATGGTACAAATTACACCGATTGACCCAGTCCCAAAGGAAGCAAAGCTTGTAATATGGATACCACGCAACGGATAAACATACTTATATAATGTAGATAAATACATACAACATCCATGACTCGGGCACAAACATTCATATTCAACATACAAATATCTGTCGCTACCGGGATTCGAACCCGGGACCTCTAGTTTCATAGTCAGGGTCACCAACCACTAGGCTATCCGAAAATAGAAGACAATCTTTCAACCTCGTAAATCACTAACAATACCTGGAAGAGATCGCTTTTCAGCAATAATACCGCTTACCATTCCTTCCTAATGCCGATTTGAGATCTCATTAAATACAACAGAATTAAAACCGTAGCTATTTATCTAAACTGCACATTTTCGTAGCTCGTAGCACCTTCTACGGCGTAGCTTGTAGCGGGAGTGACCGCGACGCCTCATAGCAAGGGGGGGGGGGGTAGTGACCGCGACATTTGTAGCCGTCCCGTTCTGGGCCCCGTATGTAGCTATAGCTATACGTATATATCTAATTGGAATAGGTTGAAGTAGTTTGGTGGAGGTGCGGTACAAAATTATTTTGTTAAACTTGTTAGGTATAATGGAAAGAATTATTAACATTATAATTATTATGCCAACCTTTGTTTTAATTTTTGGTGACGCTTCTAACGTCGTGAAAATCAGTCGTTAATCAGTTTTAGGCATAAACGATTTTCCGAAGCATGTTACACATTAGCACCGTATTTTTTTATAAACTAGCTGTTGCTGCTTTGCTCCTGTTTCGGTTTTGTTTTTGGATTTTTGGTGCGGTCATTCGAAAGGTTGCGGTGATATTTTTTTGTTTATTCAAAGTAATTTTGCGGGTGGTAGGGCCTTGTGCAAGGTCCGTCCGGATCGCTACCACCATCTTACTCGCTAATCCTGCCGCTAAGTAGCAGTGCTTGCACTGCGGAGTGTAAGACAGCCGGGGAAATTACGGGCACAAAAGGCATTGCATCTTAGTCCTCTAGGTTGGCAACGCATCTGCAATCCTTCCGGGGTTGCGGGTGTCTATGGGCAGTGGTGATCACTTACCATCAGGTGACCCACTTGCTCGTTTGCCTTCCAAGTCATATAAAAAAAAAAAAAAGTAATTCCATTAAAACAGTATGTTTGGAAAACAAATGGATTTTAGCTCATGTAAAAAATTCGTAATGTTGCCAATCGTCAAAATGTCGCCAAGCGTCCATCTCCCTCCAAAACAGCAGGGTGCACAAAAATAGCCCCAACCCTTTGGCTATTTGCGCGGGCGGGGACTGACCACCCCCGCTGGCCAACATGGCCGCCAATGTGTCTAGTTTCAGCGTTTAAGAGGGAAACAAGCGTGATATTAGACTCGAATGATGGCGAATTTAAATTCGTAAACTATAAATCACTGGCTGGATGGAACGCGCGGCTTCGCCCTCGTTAGATTTTTTTTTAAATATTATTTCTTAAAAAACATGTGCTGAAATTAACAAATAAAAAAAAGAGTTATTTAATTTGATGCAGTCGTTCGAAAGTTATGCGCCAGTATCTTCAGCACCATGCCTAGTAAACTTCTTAGTTAATAATTATGTATTTTATTTACATTAAGTGTAGGATAATTTTAATGTTATTTTCTTTTAAATGTTTTTTTTTAACTGTAAATAAGTATGTTACTTTTCAATAAATACCCTTACGGGATAGACGGAGCGTAAGGTAACAAAACCTAAAGACCACGTTTAGCCACATCTGCTATATAACATGATCCCTAAGTTTTTCGCCCAATCTCTCGATGGGATTTTACCATCTGCGCGAGAAGAGAAGCAACTTAATTCTATGTTTTTTCTTTGCTCCCAGACCAGCAAGCAATTTATCCGATAACCAAAAATAGGTAATGGCGGGGCGTGACGGTTACGTTTAGAAGTTGCTGTGGCTTTAACTTTACATTGTAATCTGTCTGTCTGTCTGTTGTTGTTGGTAAATGCGAGAAAGTCCTAAACTTACCAACTGGTTTGATAACTAACTAGACGTGTCGTGACATATCACCGTTAGCTAATATTATGTCGTACAATTTTTTGCTGTTTTTCTTCATTGACGACCGCGTCCTAAACCTTCTTAATCTTTGCCGACCATAAAGGCATTCCACTGATCGTACTCCCATTCCGGATACCATATTTTCGTCATTTTCCGTCGAACAAACACGCATAAGCCCCGCTAACAACTCGCAGAAAACATGTCCCAAATAATTGGAGCCATCCGCCAAAATATCCACTATCCACGGAATATACGAAGCTCCATTGTCCTTTGAAAAAGGAATATCGCATAACGAAGTTGAGATCTGACTTTATATCAAATATCACGCATGACGCGCGCCCCCCTCTGTGGGGGTAATAAAAAATAATATATTGGAATATGTTGCAAATAACTGGGTATCATCTTCTGCGTGGATACCGGGTTTGCGAGGACATTTTTGTTTTGACGAGTCCGGCGTTTTATTGCTGACGCGCTGCGTCGTTGTTTGTTCCGCCGTCATTTGAGTGTTTGGGCGAAAGATGGTTTGATTGTAGTAGTTTAGGTGTGGGTCTAAACAGAGATACAATTCTTAATTAATTTAATAATAGGGGAATTCATAAAAATTAGGAAATATTTAAAGTGACAAGAAAACGTTGATTTGAGTTTATGTCTTTATTAAGGCGTCAAAACATTTATGTTTTCTGTATAAGAGTTGAAATTCTCATCTGTTGAATTTTTTTTATTTTAAATATTGTTTTCTAGTTAAGTATTATAGATCTACGGTCTCGTTACTTTATCCGAAAGTTATTTATTCCACTGCACCAAAATGCGCTATAGTACATCAATTCAATGGTCATATTAAAGTGTTGCATTAATCATTATTAGAGGCTCCCCTAATTTAAACTGGCAGTTAAGATCATTAACCAAGTTTCATATTGAAAGTAACCAATTTAACTTTAATTAATTATTTCATAGTTTACGCAAACGTCACTGTAACCAATTTCACTTGTCAATTAAAATAAAAATAAAAACACTCACCGTTTGAGCATCAAGTAACATCACTAAACCAAGAAAACACTGGCACAAAACATTTTCTCACTTTCCACATTTTGAAATCGATTCTAAAAATCGAACACTAACGGCGCGCGCGCACGTTCGAGACAGTTTGAAAAAGGAATGGATCAGGAAGTGAGGTCAGGTAGAGGGGTTAAGATCGAAGGGTTAACAAAAAGGTATTATAAGGGTTAAGACACAAAGGCCCTTAGAAGGGTCTCAAGTTACGGCCAGGTCGAACGCGTGAGGTAGGAATAAATTTGATTATTATCATTTGTACGTGATAACTTAGTATTATCTGATTTAGCGCGTGACTTTATAGTACTTGAATTAATAGTGAAATTTAGTGTGTACTAAGATTGTAAAATGAAAATTTCATTTTGCAAAATGAATCAATGTTGTTTGCATAACACATACACAACACTATCAGTTTGTAGATTTCAAAATGATAACGTTAAAATATTGTTTATTACATCACTATCTTTTACGCGAATTTGCTCGAACACCGCTCTACCTGGCAACATTTTCGCGTGTGAAACTCGGTGTCATCTCGCACCAAACTAACCCTTCACATGCCACCTAATGTACCTGAAACGTTCCGACCCAATAATTCATTACCAAACAATACAGCACTAACATTTCGCAATAATAATAACGGAACCCTTTCACCGCTGTCTGAACCCTTGCGAAATTTTTCGACATAAAATAAAACACCCGTCTCGAACACAAATAATTAAAAAAAACGCACTCTCTTTTTAAAATTGTCACTTGTCATAAATCAGTTTTTGAAATAACAAACCGTTGCAATGTGGTTCGATTTTTGAATTGACGCTGAATCGATCGTTTTGGAATGTACTTATTGGGTATATGTTCGAAAGTTACTGGCCAGAGAGGAAAAGTGATTCCCATAGAGTATACTCGTACTTTTTTGATTGTTTGTGTATTTATCTGTGGAGCTACTCATACGATTTTAAGAATTAACTTTATTAGATGAAAGCCCCAGACAAACAGATAAACAAAGACTACTTTTATTTTGGGATGGTCAAAGTTCACGCGGGACGCAGATAAATTTATGAGCAAATATGAAGAAAACAAAATGTTTTTTTTTAAAGAATGTGAATTAAATTGCTAAGGGACATATTGCAGTTGTCAAATTTAATTCCAACAATTAGTTAAGGGCGTGCACATACTCGATTAAAGATAAGATTGTAAAGGTACGGTTCCACTTACCGTGTTCTAGTGCACTTGAAATTACTCGCCCAATTTACTTGTTCTGATCTACCGATAGACGAAGAGCGCTTGAACTAGCGCCTTTATTTTGTTTGATAAAATCTTTTGCATGTCAATGGTTTTTAAGAGCCAATATTAGTTCTTTTTTTAAATTTGTTACGCGTGCCGATTTTCTATTTGCAGAATGAAATGTAGCTGGCCATATAAATAGATAGAAGAAGCCTCATAATAAACAAAAAACACGTTCAGAACTTTGTCTCACAATTTGATGATAATGTTTTTGTTTAGTAATTCTTTGTCTTAGTTTTAATCCTTAGGTCAGATGTATTATTTAAGAGAGATTTTTTAAAGTAAATATTATTCTCTAAAGTGACAGTCACTTGCAAAATTATAACCTCATACCATTCGGTAAATTTGGTTTAATAATAACTGCGTCAGACACGTTACACATCTGCCCGTTATCCTATTTTAAACATTAGAATAGACCCCTCTATGCAAAATTCAATGGATTTGGCGAATACCCTATTGTAAGGCCAGGTATGCGAAATTGCGACATTCAAATTAATAAAAGTCTGATGTATGCAAGGGTTAATTTCATTGTTAATGTACTTGAGAAGCAGAAGGGCGTAAGTGACCACATTTCTTTGAATTATGGTGCGGTTCAAAGTATTGTAACTATCTACGTGTGCGTAAATTTTATTTCAGCTGTGTGTATCGTACTTTAGCTGTAATTTTTAGTATGTATCTGACAGCGAGCAAACCTGAACTGAATCGGAATTGAATCGCATTAAGACGGCATGGTAAGGCCCCTGGGGATTTTACGATATGCGACTTTACGTATCATTTATGAGAAATAATATATAGATACCTACTTGAAATCTGAAATAGTAAATAGGTATATATACTATTTTAAACATTTTTGTCAAAGGTCATGAGAACCAAACAGTTTAGTGCGATTACACAGTTATCACCTCGTGACACCATAAACATTGTCCCGGCAATTGTCGCAAAAAACGGGGTTAAAATACCATGTTTTGGGGTAAAACGGCGTAAAGGTGGTAAAAATAGGGTAAAGTTTATGGGATGTTCGGTACAAAACTAATTATATTTGTATAGATGGAGGGTTATTTGTTATTTTTTTAATTCAGTAATTGATAGGGATCCCGTATTTTGGAGTTTTCGAGCGTTTGTTTGGAAGCTCTTTGTGAGATGTAATTTATTGATTTGTGACATTCTGACACTTATTGGTGAGAAGATTTAACCGATTTTATTGGACGTCAATTAGAATTGATCTACAATTTTATAATACCTACAATATTATATCATTCGTAAACGAGCCTTTGCCAGACACAGATAAAACACAATTCTATAAACATTTTTTTATATGCTTTTTAAGGTTTTTTTTATAGAAGCATCACGAATTTGCGACAAGTAAAATTAAAAATAGTAACTTACTATCCTAAACTAAAAATACACGAATAATGACAGTTCGAAACGATTGTGCAATTCCAAACTGGCAACATCTAAAAAAAAACAATTGTATTTAATCTATGGCTTACACCTCTACTTTTGCACCACATTTTTTTCGCACCGACCCATTGTAGTACGGCAGAGTCAACGAGTTTTTTTCTTTTTTCTATAAAATCCTATTTCTCGGATTTAAAGGGGATTAGATACTTTGTTGTGGCAACAATGCCGTTTGTGGAGATCGATATTTGTTTTGATTTAGTGAAGAGTTGGGTTTCCCACGATTTGTAAGGATGGCGTTTGGGAATGGGTTGAACAAGAAAAATGTTGCATCATTTGTCAAAGTAGATTACTGAAGGTAACTAGATATAAATAAATATACTATTTTACACACCGGTGTATTTACCGAAAAAAAAATGGTAGGTACATGTTTGATTACTTTTCCCTAAAAAATATACTAAGCTTGTTTTAACCTTTTTAAGTCAGAAACTGTTTGGCGCCCACTTTAATGCTGGCATATTAAAAAAAATAAGTTGAGACATCAAGCTAGGTACCTTCTAAATAAAACAAAACAAAGTCACGAAAAACATCAAATATTTCATAAGAATTGCCATCCTATCAAATACATCCCCAACTGCAATCCAAAAAGTCGCGACAAATCCCAATAATTTTACCCTCCCCAGCCAATCTCATGCCCTCCTTGGCTTATCAGCATTCGGACACCATAACAGGCCTTTGCTAGCCTCATACATATTTTAGGGGACATACCCCATACAACGGTCAACTGTCAGTAATGATTTGCTGTTTTTCTCCCTAGCGCACGCCCCCTCAAAACTACTACCACTATCCGCAGACCCCTCAGCTTCCTCCCTTTACCCCCTCAACAGTCCGAAAGCCTCATAAAAGCGGAGGCGAGGAAAGTCAAGAATAACTGGTCGTAGTGAAAGACTGGGGGGCGTTAGAAAAAGTTAGATTATCTACTATTTTTTCGGACCCGCGGAAACTAGGGTGGAGATCACTGGAAAATATGGCTTCCTATTCGTATTTGTTGACTAGTTTATTGGTATTTTTTCTTTTTTTCTTGATCTGAGATGCGCCTGATGCATCACGCATAAAGGTTTTGATACATAAAGGTCTCAATCGTTTGTACTCGTAATAACAACTTTAGAAATAGAAACACAAATTCAAGTTAGCCGTTTTCTAGCCAGTTTTTATTATTTAAGTGCCACTTTGATTCATTCATTATTTCACAGATATCACAAATATGTTATCTGCGCGCGTGTATGTCCTAATTCAAGAAATATCGATTCAAAATGTATGCGTTCTGTTCCAAGTTCTGCATTTCTAACTTAACTCTTCGCTGACTTATTGTCAAAGTTATAATATCGTTACTAATAGAATTGTTCATAAAATTCATGTCCTATCTGAAGCAATGAAGCTCAAACTTTGCGTCACTTTAAAGGCCCTTATTAACCTATCCATTTTGGCCGTCACAACCAGATATAGGTTTTCGGCGTGCAAACAAGCATTTAGGTTTGTTTGGACACCGTCTCAGAAGCAAGGGAACGCAGCATTGATGAACGAAGAAACTTCACTTTGCACATAAAAACGCTGATGTTACAACGCAGAGACATTCCGTTTGCGTAGTCAATCGCATAATACTTTGTTAATATGTGGATACGCTCTGCTGTTCACTGCCGTTGTGTATACAGTAATTGAAATTACTTTTAAGCATTCTCTGTTGAATATTTACTGATCACAATGAAACACGATTTTGGCAATACCAATTTTTATTAAAATATCCTCCTAAATCACCTTTTCCTCTCTTCTTCCGAACGATTCTGTAACATTTAATACGATCCCGTGTTAAAGTCCGTAATCTAGCCATTCACAAAAACATTTTTAGTACCTCCTCGTATGTACAAAAAAATGTTCCACTTTCATATTAAATAAATATTGACCCCGTCCCAAACTATGAAAAGCTTGTAATGTGGGTACATACTTAAATAAATATTAAACATCCAAAACTCGAGAACGAACTTTCGTATTTTTATACGTGTATTGTTATTGTATCCTTACTTCAGCTTACCAACTGCGAACCACAGTTTGCATCGTTTTTAGCGCAGCGTGCACCATCTTCGCCATAGCCACTCTGCAGTTAACGTGACACCGCCAGTGGCCGCGGGATTCGGCAGCAAATAGCATTTGTGCCGCAAACAACTCGCTCTGGCTATCGCATTACTGGATATATCCAGTTAAATACGTCGATAACGTCGACCTCTCCTTCCTTGACGATATCCTCATTAATGAAGATCATGTCTTGTCTGACGAGGTGGTTCGTGCCTCTGTATTCGGCAGTTTTAAATGCTTATGGTGGTATTGTAGGAAAAAAATATCTCGGTTTTGTTGCTAAGTCTGGATTAAAGCTTGACAGTTAGTTACTAAATCGAGTTTAAGGCCTTGGTCTTTCTTGCTTTTGGGAATATTTTAGTACGTGACCAAATAGGAGACATTTTGGAAAAAGGTCAGGTCAGGAGTACCCGAAACCGACGAGCATGTATGAAGAGATTGATGACTGTGGATGAAGCGAAAGAAATATGTCAGGATCGTAGCAAGTGGAATAAAGTAGTCTCTGCCTACCCCTAGGGGAAAGAGGCGTGACGGTATGTATGTATGTATGTATTTAGTACGTGGTTGGGTTAGGGTTCCATGGTGGTCTATGGGAGTAAAGCAAAAACAGAATTTACCAGTTGCTTCTCTTCCCGCGTAGACGGTAAAAGCCCATCGAGGGAATGGGCGAAAGTCTTTGGAATCATGTTATAGGCGATGCGGCTAGCAACCCATCACTATTTTGATTTCCCTATCCAGCTACGCCCTTAATCATGCTAAACGTGGCCAAAAGGTTTCCTTAGGCTCTGTCTACCCCGTAAGGGATAAAGACGTGATATATGTATGTATGTATGTGGTTAGGTTAGTACAACTGAAAATCCCAACAAAGATATTTCATTGAAGTTTTTGAGTAAAGCGGTTCTCTTTGAACATCGATCAATGTATGAAACAACATTTACAAGGCTTTTTGTTATAAGAAATAAGAAACGTTTATTGTATAAAACCGTTGTTCAAACTAAATACAACCACCAAGCCCCTATTCAAGCAACTCGACCGGTGAGAAGTGACGATTCGAAATTCGAAGTTTGAAGCCAATTGGCGTAGATTGTTGTGCAGTAGGCTTATTACCTAACTCGCTCGCAATCGCCATCGTATTCATTTTGACAGTTCATGTATGGGCTGACAATTGGCATCGGAATCAGCCAGCTGTCACTTTCATACAACTGTCAAAATGAACACGATGGCGATTGCGAGCGAGTTAGACAATAAGCCTACAGTTTATAATGTGAACCGAATTGTCACATGTCACTGACAATTGTCGAATTGTTGAAATAAATTAAAGAGATATTAGCTTAATTAAAACCTTACCTACCGCTGACAAACAATGAGCTCAGTTTCTTGTAGTTTATCATTATTCGTGTATATAATTGTAGTGAAATAAAAAATACAACATCATTTTTATACACCCCAGTAACACAGCGACCCTTAAAAGAAACAAACCCAATTATCCAAAATGATATCTCCAATATTATACCAAATACTTATTAATGTTATCTGAAGAGCAAGTATATTGGGCCTATACAAATAACTCTATCAAAAGTTGTTTTACCGTCTGGGGAAAAATATGCTTCTATTTGTTTGCCCTACAATGTTCAGGGATATCAAAGATTATTCTATTATAGAGTGGCTACTCCAAACATATTGCTCTAATAATGCATTGTCGCGTCTATCGTTAGATTAGACCGTGTTTGATAGTACTGAGACGAGATCAACAAATTTTGACAGCTGTTGACACGTGTCTAAGAAAAAATTTTTGTCTATCTATCTTGCTCTAGTATACGCGTATCACTCTGTCCCTTGCGATAGTAATTTTCTAGATCTACAGGGCCTTTGGTATAACTTATTCGTCACACCATTCTTCTGAAACACGTTCACATGACGACAGCAAAATACGGAAGACACCTAACTCCGTGTAATGTCTCCGAGCGAGAGGGTCTAGTAATGATGGCCTGCTGACCGCACTCATTACTTCACGGAGGTTTTTTTAAAATCAGACAACTGCAAGGACAGAGTCATTTTCCGAGACAGTAGGTACCTCAAACTGTGTAACCCAGACGTGCTACTCCAAAATTCGATTTTCAAAGTTCGTATTCTACCATCCCTCTCACTCTTAAATTAGTGACTATTAGTGTGAGCGGGACGGCAGGAAACCAACTTAGAAAGTCGAATTTTTGAGTATAATGCCAGGCTGTTTGATCGTAGTAGTTGCTACGCGCGCGCCATGCTCTGTCTACTGGAATAAATGACGCGCATGGTCTGAGTTGAGACGGTTATAGATCAGAATCAGAATCAGAAAGATCTCTCAGATCTCTTTTGAATTTGATTATGGAACTTGTTTTTAAACGGCGAAGATATAACATTTTCTTGCAAGCTTTAACTTTGTTTCACCTGTCCCGGTCCCAGTGTTTGTACGTCTCTACGTGGATACAAATCTTCCAAGTTATATTTGACACGCTTTTAAAGGTCAGGAATGACCTGAAATTTGGTAAACATAATGTAAGATGGTTAAAAAAGTAAGTACAGTTAGCAAAAAGTGCTGACATGAAAAAAACATAACGCGAGAATGAAATTTGTACCAAAATAATAAAAAACTTTTTTGCATTAATTAAACCATTATTAAATAATAACACGCTTATCATTTATCACTTAACGCTAAAATGTCAAGCTGCCTGCTTCAAACCGATGCTGCCAATTATCTTATCAAACACACCTTAACCCTAAAACATTCTCTAAAAAGCTTACAAAACTAACCCCCTTATTTCCGCACCCTTTCGAATTCGCAAAGCAAACACAGTTGCATCTTAACCCTACCGCTGCTATCATCCGTGAGAACCAGACTCACCTGGCCTTAGAGACCGTAACGTAACTGTCAGAACCCTTTAGCATCCGGGTCGAAGAGGCCTTCCTAGGGCTAGACAAAGGCAGGTGGCAGATGCTCCGAGATCCGCGTGAAATTATTATTTTTTCTTTGATCTCACGGCGTCTAATGAGGTGTGAAAATTAATGGCTGGCTCAATTTTGACACTTTTGATTCGACTTAGTTTTTATAATCATACGTTGGATGATAAGCCATTTGACATAAGAAATGTTAAGAAAAACATTTTTGTTTTTTTTACGACTCTCTACTAACGTCTTGTATCTGAACTGAGACTTATATATTACTAGCTTCTGCCCGCGACTTCGTCTGCGTAGAATTATACATAATAACCTCACTCTTGAATCACTATCTATTAAAAAAAAACGCATAAAAATCCGTTGTGTAGTTTTGAAGACATAAGCATACATAGGGACATAGAGACATAGGGACAGAGAAAGCGACTTTGTTTTATACTATATAGTGATTATTATTAATAAAATTATTAAGCAGTACATTCAACTTCACACTTTGCCGACACCGCGTTGCTTACTCTGTAAATGGAGCCATATTAATATGGCCCTTCTTTTCTCTCAACTACGGTTGTTGAATACATTACTCTCCGAGCTACAAACTACTCTAATAATGAGTCCCGCATTTTTTCTCAACAAGTGTGCCTCAAAACATGGCGTCCGGCGTGCATTACTCATCCGCGCTGAAAGGTATCCTGAGGGAAATTACGTGCGGACCGCGGCAGTCACACGGTTGATTGAATATTCCAATATTTTTACGTGTGCTCGTGTTTTTTAAAGCGGACTGTCTGCGCATTTGCAGGGTTGAACGCGTTGCCGTGTGATGTATGATTTAAATGCGAATTCACTCGGTCATTTTCGGGCATACGTTGCGATTGCGTTGCAAAAACTGTTTTTGTTATTCAATTAAGTTATATTTTCTTTCATGCTAGTCTGGGAGTAAAGAAAAAACATAGAATTAACTAGTTGCTTCTCTTCCCGTGCAGATGGTAAAAGCCCATCAAGTGAATGGGCCAAAGTTTTAGGAATCATGTTCTAGGCGATGCGGCTAGCAACCCATTACTATTTTGATTTCCCTTTTCAGCTATACGCCCTTAATCATGCTAAACGTGGCCTTAAGGTTTTGTTACCTTAGGCTCTGTCTATCCCGTAAGGGATAAAGACGTGACGTATGTATGTATGTACGAGTATGTATGTATAATATTGAAGTGGGTACTTACTTAAAACTTTCATTAAAGCTAACAGAAATGCCTACTTCAAAAAATAAAGACACCGAATCAATTAACTGCTCTTGAAACCACAAAAAACGTGACATACATCTTTTAAACCACCTTTCAACTCCCACAATGCACATCAACTCAGTTCCACTTCAAATAATTAATACCCATTGAACGGTCAACCCTTCAAAAGCCGGATATAAACTAACCGCCTTTTCTTTTCGCTTATACGACAAAGACGCCGGCAAAAAAACCACGGGGTAATGTTACGCCAATTTTGCCTTCAAGGAAATTAGATATCCTTTTTCAATAGGGCTTTTAACCCTTTATAGGTGTGTGGGAATACGGGAACTTTTTAGTTAGGCCAACGGGTGTCTGCCACCTGTTTTGTGATGCTGCAGCTGTTTAAAAATTGCGATACAGTTTTGACGCAAATGGTGTAAAAGGCATCTGGCGTTTGCGTCTTAAGAGCTGGGGTGTTAAATGTTTACTACATTCATAAATCACGTCACTATCCCTTACGGGTTAGATAGAGCCTAAGGCAACAAGACCTAAACCACGTTTAGCATGATTGTGGGCGTATAGGTGGAAAGGGGAATAAAAATTTTGATAACATGATTCCTAAGATTTTCGCTCATTCCCTTGATGGACTTTTACCATCTGCGCGGAAAGAGAAGCAACTGGTGCATTCTATGTTTATCTTAAAATAGAGTTAAAAGCAAAAAATATGAGGATAAATCTTTACAGGGGTGTTTAATTAATTTAACCTAGTATCCATTTTCTAAAATATTCTGGATTAATTCGAAAACACCTTGTATACAAAGTAGACGAAGAGGTCACAAAAAGATATTCTATTGAGACTCAAAATATCCAATACTTACGGTCTCAAACAATATATTAGTTTTATTAACTCTACGTTATGTTCGAGGGAAAACATCAAATACGACTTTCGTAGAGAAAACATTTGCTCTTATAGCATTATTTGTTGAAATATTTGACATTCAATGATTATGTGATTGTTGGATAAAGTCAACGTTATTTTTGCTAATAAATAATTTACATTATAATTGACTATCACAACTTTAACTTCGCTTAATGCTCCTCTCATTTACTCAAAGGTTAACTGGTAGAGATCCCTTATAGGGATAAGTTCGCCTTTAGCATATATTTATGGGTGGTGAAGATTTCGATTTCGAAGTTCGATTCCCGGCCATAGCTTTACTTTTCGGGTTTTTCTGTGTTCTAATTTTACGTGACGTTTAGATTTATTTTTTCTGTATGAAATTGACATAAGCCTACGAAAAACCACGTGATCTAACTGAACAAATACTGACGAGCGTATGCCGACATCGATACGCTTCGGAACGACTGTCACTTGTTTAACCACGCAGGCATCAACGGGAATTTGACTTCACAGACGCTAAACTTTTGACGTGATTTTTTAAAATTCATAAATAATCAGTCACCAGTTAACCAGGCCTAGTAACTCGATGCCAACACATCATTATCCACACAATACCCGCACATTTTTCATCGCATGATGGACTGCCTCACAATACACGTTCAGTAATCGAATAACGGATACATAATCGATACATCGAGTATTCGACTCGAATTCTTGGACGTATCCTGTATAATGTTATATTGATGATTCTGGTACAGACTGATTAATGGTTTCTCAATGTTGGACACAATGGGGCTACGATACATCGCGTGTTATGAGCTCGAAAAAAATCTAGCAGTTACCCCTTCATGCCGGTCCACTGCTGGTTCTGACGGCCTCTTATTTAAAGTTCTCCGTTGTAAGGTTCAATGGATGTTATGCGTCGCGTTTTATTGGTAGAACTTAGGGTGGTGTAGTACGGAGGTGGAATATAGGATTGTCGCCAGGACGGTGACGAGGAAAATTTACACTGCGTATGTGCCATAATGTAGTGGAGCAAAAAATGTGCCCGAAAATAGTAGGTACCGGAATGGCCCGGATAGAGTTTTCTTTGAAATAAACTCCTGCGTAAAATCTGTGTTAGATATTGATTCTTTCATTGGAGACAAGAATCGAACAGTATCGCTACAATTGGAAAGACACCATTTTCTTTAATGTATTTAGCTCTATACTATGATATGCTTGAAGACATGTTTTTTTTTAAGATAAACGAAAAAATTATTCGATGTGTAGGACGGGATTTGATCACGCGCTTATATAAATAAATAATATTACCTAAATAATTTATGCAATAGTCAGTTTGAAGATATATCAATAAACAAAATACGATAAATATACATACACATACACATACACAAATCACGTCTTTATCCCTTACGGGGTAGACAGAGCCTAAGGTAACAAGACCTACAGGCCACGGTTAGCAAGATTGTGGGCGTATAGGTGGAAAGTGGAATCAAAATAGTGATGGGTTGCTAGCCGCTTCGCCTATAACATGATTCCTATGATTTTCGCCCATGCCCTCGATGGGTTTTTACCTTCTGCGCGGGTAGAGAAGCAACTGGTACATTCTATGTTTTTTCTTTGCTCCCAGACCAGCATAAACATGTGGGATCGTAATCGACGAAAAACCACTGTTTTCAAAATTACCCTTATTTCTAAACAAATAATATTGCTAGTCATTCATGCTCTCTCCTTCGCACATGTACTCACAAATCATGCTGTCACTCACACTCAGTCGTACGTCATGCTACGCTCCTTTCTACTCATCCCACAAACATATCTTAGTTTTCGCGTAGATTTAGGTGCTTTGATGTGTAGCAAGATGACTGTTTCTGATTATGTAATTTTTTCATCTATTTTTCTAAATAAAATTTATTTTTACGTTAGTAAAAAACAAGTTTATTTTATAATTGTTTACAAGTTTACCCCTTTACCTGCATCCGATGCATCGCCATAGGAGTCCACACAAACCCGCGGCACGAAATTAGTGCGCAGTGGGTGGGCTTCCGCGTTAGCGAACAAAGACGGTAATTTTAAATTATACGTGTTTCCTATCGGCATTTCAATTTTCACATAATTGAATAGGACATGTATGAAGTTCGACGTTTTAGAAATTACAACCATGTTCTTAAAAAAAAGTGAAATTTAAATTTCGAATTCATAAAATTTTCAAAAATAAAAATTACATCAGTTCAAAATACTTTTTTAACAAAATCAAATTGATACATTACCTTCACTTTGTGGAATTATCACATTGTTGATAACGCTAGTTAATACACGAAATAAAAAAAAATTACGAACTTAAAAAGCGTAAGTCCGATCAGTGTATGTATACATAATATATAAGCCAGAGGCGCTGTTTAATGTTTTCTAAATTATATTACTTAACAAAGAAACAAACGCAAGCACATGGCGACCCACTATCTGGCACCATCAGCTTCCATAAAATTAATGCGATGCGCGCGAGCAAGCTGTCGCGTCGAAAATCAATGAGTTTTTTATTATTACCCCTTTGAACCCGCGCCAATCGATTTCCGAACCCCAATACAATGCACATTTTAAAATTTAAAATCCGATATCTGTACGGTTTTTTTTATGCAACGACGATGCATTTTTAACCCTTCACCGTGTCTCCCGGGCACTGCGGTTCTCAAATTGTGATGTGTTAAAAAACTTAATTATTATCTTATTGATTCGAAATGTGCATAACTTGTTTTGGCAGCAGTTAGATGTGTCTTAAGTAGGTAAGTACTCACAGAAACATAGATTTGACCTTAAATAAATACAATACTGCAAGCCGTTTGTTGTGCTTTTTTAAGCAGTATGAAGTCGTTAGCCTCACTTTTGATAATTTATGCGTATCTACACTCTAGATACAATATTGCGAATATTTTATTACTTTGAAATAATATGACTCATCGTTCGCATCGGTGATCCACGCGCGACTGTACTGAAAACAATACAATACAAATACTCTTTATTGAACACCACAAATCAGTACAAAACAATATAGAAACAAAGAACAAAGTAGACAATAGGCGCTCTTACCGCTTAAGAGACATTTAAGTAGCTCTCAAATCAACTTTAAGAATGTTTTTTCCAATACTTTTTAGAGCGGAATGCTTGCTTACACATCCAACTCTGTACTCGTATGAGCACGACACGTTAAGATTTTTGTTGCAATAAGTTATTACTTCATTATCTTATACATTTACCATTCCACAATAACTTTAAAACTTCCCCACGTCTTGTTTGCAAGCGCTTCTTCGCTAAACAATAAACCAAACAAAAGATAGCCCACAATAAATAATATCTCGAATTCATTAAATAATGTTGGGAGCCGGCGTCCAGGGATTGTGTAACCGCGCTTCTGTACGTGACAATTTAAACAAATTCTGGGCCATTTGGCTTCAGGGGTGGCTTTTTTTAAGGACTTATTTGAATAAAAAAACGGCATTGTAGTGCTCCGGCTGCGATGTGGGATGAGTGTGTGGCCTGTAATGAACCCAGATTAGGTTCACTGGACGATTATATACGGTTTTTTATCGCCAGTGTAAAAAGTGTCGCTTGACGCGCGTGCTTAGTAAAATGTGGAGTTTTACGTTGCAAATTACAGGTTATACGGGGCAATGCAGACTATGTTAATATGTATGTACTTGACCTTGTATTTTGTTAACAATCACACCAAAGTATGTATATTTTTTTCTTGACATTGTTTACTGTAATTATGAATTGCTTACTACGCTTCAACATATCTGATGACAAGGAATCAGAGCGGCTCCCTACCAGTATCGGCCCACAGAATAGTTACGGACCTCGCGGATATTTGAATACAATACTATCTATGGGTACTACTGTACGCGTTTAGCTAAAAAATGCCCAAGCTGCGCTCCCTCTCGCATAGGGCGCAAAAAAAAGTAAAGTTTCACCAGTGCAAAATCGGCATTTCAATTAACATAAGAACCAAACAACTATGACTTTCATTAAACTAAATACCACATAGTAAACAGTAAAAAAAGGCGCATAGGCAACATTTTCAAGGTAAGCAATAGGCGACTTTATCCATCTATTCCATTCATATTACAAAGAATATAACAAACTTAAATCAGATGCATAGTAGCATGGTGGCAGGCCGATACCAAAGAAAAAAAACTACTCAGATTACATAATTTCCATAAGTCCACCGCGTAAGACCGTAGAATCAAATATAGATATCCAAGGAATCCATTCTATCTCTAGTGAATATTTAATATTTTCGCGCCATATGCGATCTCGGTCGACAATGGCGATCCCATCCAGTGAAGCCGTGCATTCTCCCAATAATCCCACCCCGGGAGATCAACGTAATGGACCCCTCCGAAGAGATTTCGGGACAGAACTGAGTAGATAGTTACACAGGTTACCAATACGGCTGATAAGAAATGAAGAAGAGACGTGGCTAATGTACGAATAGTAAAAACTTACGCGCGAAGCGTGACCAGGTGGAACGACGATCTTCGACTAGGTGACTGGGAAGAGCTGGGTGAGAGAAGCCGAAGACCCTGCACAATGGCGTGTATTTGGCGAGGTCTATGTCCAGAAGTGGAGTAATATAGGCTTATGATGATGATGATTATGATGACGCTCGTGAAATCTGTGTAACGCTTATCACACTTATGATTAACAGATTACTTGACCCTTCAAAATATGTATGAAACCTGCTATAAATTAGCAACGGCGCCAATATCAAGAGCCATGAATACGTAGTCTGTCTACCTCGTAAGGGATGAAAACGTGATTTATGTATGTATGTATGAATACGAGTATGTAAATTTCCCGTGTCATAGTTAAAAGGTTTGACGGGAATGAATATTTTTATTTATTTAAAGGTAACTTTGTCATAGTTGGAATTTAGCCGGAACTAAATGGGAGGGTAATCATCAAAGATTTAAGGATGATAGCACGCAACGAACTACGACAGTATCCAATCGTTTAGTTAGCCTATTTATCATTGACTAGAAAACGGTTTCTTTAAAATAAATGATCCAGGAAACGCATAAAAAGAGCACTATTGGAGATCTTGCCAATCACAACGGACTGTGGATCATCCATCACAGCCCAATACCTCCTACACCGTGTTGCTCTCTGAACACCATTTATAAGGGAGGGACAGACCAATTTATATAAAGCATAAACGAGGGACAGTAATAATTGAATGTAAAAAATCGTTGGCGCCCAATATGGAGCCCGAGGGGTGCGTGTTTGTATAATTTTAATATTAAATGCACAACATACGGCCATGCGAGCCGGTGTGATTTGGATTTGCGACGGTTCATTTGTTTTTAATCCATTAAGAATCTTCAACTTCAAACAAGAAAGCAATGCAAGGGGATGGAGTATTGCAAATGTCTTTGCACCTAAGAGCTAAGCTAATATAGAATACATCACGTGCAATTTCACCTGCTATCTTATTGTCTGTCTGCGCTGGTCTGGAAGTAAAGAAAAAAACATAGAATTTACCAGTGGCTTCTCTTCCCGCGCAGATGGTAAAAGCCCATCGAGGGAATAGGCGAAAGTCTTAGGAATCATGTTATAGGTGATACGCCCTTAATCATGCTAACCGTGGCCTTAAGGTTTTGTTATCTTAGGCTCTGTCTACCCCATAAGAGATAAAGACGTGATACATATATGTATATACATCTTATATCTTATTGTCCGCTCCGACCGCTGCTGCTCAAATGGCAGAATTAGGGAGTAAAATGGTAGTAGCGATCCGGATGGACTTTTTACAAGATCCTACTAATAAGAAATATTCATATTTTGTCTTAATAACTCCACCTTACAATATTTAAGTAATATTTTGCGTACGAAATTGAATCATATCATTACATCATCTATATGGGGAGTACGAATGGTTGCGTTGGGAGGGGAAGGCCTAGACGGACGTTCCGAGACCAAATAGGAGACGTTTTGGAAAAAGGTCAGGTCAGGAGTACCCGAAACCGACGAGCATGTATGAAGAGATTGATGTCTGTGGATGAAGCGAAAGAAATATGTCAGGATCGTAGCAAGTGGAATAAAGTAGTCTCTGCCTACCCCTGTGGGAAAGAGGCGTGACGGTATGTATGTATGTATGTATGTATGTATTTTGCGTACAAAATGCGGGTAGGTATATGAATATTTGTTATTAAAAATGCCACTTTATCAATTGACGTATTCTATGATCTTCTAGTTCTTTTTTTCAGAGTTTATCTACTAGTATTTGTCCCGTGAATGGGATACTTGGATGGTTTTATTTCCGTTGTCAATATGTAGTAAAAGCAAAAAGTAGGTCTGTCGCATCATGTTGTTTTGTGTGATGCCGTTTTACGACTTTTTGTTTTTCTAGCAATTTGTCATATTGGATCACTGTTGTGAAATGACGTGACCCGAATAGGGTAAACAGATGCTTTTAAAATAATTGACGTTTTTCTATCTTAAGTGTTGGTAAAAAAAGACAATCAACAAACTTTTTTTGTATTACTAAATCTCTCGTGCCTATCTATGTCAGCTAAAAAGACTAAGTTAAGAGTTTAATTTTTAAGTCTTCGTGATACTGTAATTTGCATTGTATCATATTTTGACATTAAAAATCCTTTTGCGATAACAACGACGTCAGTAGAGATAATTTATAAAATGGATGGATCGACATTAGAATTAAAATATATAATTTAATATTTAAAAAAAATATAATATCGTGAAAAAGTCATCAATTCTTAATAGTTTACATTTCGAAGAGAACTGCCAGCGACTTATCACATTACTACATGGTGGAGGTGCGGGGATTACTATACTCAGGTAAAGTTTTCATAAAATCCAATTTTATACGAAAAAGTCCCTTTGAGCAAGTCAAAGTGGACGACTAGTTTTGCATTACATCTCAAACGTAACATGTTATATTTGAATCATATTAAAACGCGGAGTTACAAAGTCCCCTCTCGGGCCAGCCAGACGGACGGTTTATATGTTTGGAAAATCCCATATCTCTCTATAAGAATCATACGGTCGCCCGCACACGCCTACTGTACTAATACTCGAGATATAAAACTGCTAAAAGAGCCGTAAATCAAATAATAATTTTTGAAACTATTTAGTTATATTATACGGTATTTAATAAATATTAACTGCGCTCTATTGATTTCGTAAGTTACCTAAAAGAAGTGCTATAAATTATTTTAATTCAAAATTTTCGCTGCCGTGTCCAAACTGGAAATGAAAGTAACTGCGTCAATAATCAATGTATTTGTAAAGACACTTTATATAAAGTATGTCATTTTAGTAAAATAACTTTAAAAGAATTTCTCTTCCAGCTACCATCAATCTCCGCTAACTACATCCACAATGCTGCTTTTTTATACATTTTCTGATACATTTCTTTCCCAATGCATCTTCGAGGGAGATATTATTTGTGCGATAGTGTCGTTGACGCGTTATGAATATAGAGTGGGCTTTAATAAAGTAGTTTGTTCGGTGTATGCCGTGATTCCGCCCGCTTTTTGTGTCCCATCTCATTTTGATCTCTGATATAAAATTTTGACGAATTGCGCGGCCTTTCATAGCAGGAGATTCGTGTCACACGTGTGCTACGTACAGGCAAATTGTTTTGTTTTTTTCAACGATCAAATGGTCTCGCAATTTCTTTAAATTAGACTTTTTATTTTCGCTTCTGTTCTAATTATCCTTCATAATAGCACGCAGAGGTCATTATTGAATATGTAGCCAACAAAGTGACACCCAAGTACTTACCTACTTATAACTCTATCATAAAATAAATTAACCAGCTTAGTAGATAATACAATTTTAAATCTCAGTGAAAAAAATGCTTAGGTAAAATAACATACCGTATTAATAGGATAGTCGAATATTTTTTGTACATATTTATTGTTTCATCGGTTTTACAGAAAAGTTATTATAATTATTATTATGAAAATGAAAACTGCAACAGGACATTTTCATTGTACTAACCGATCATTCTAGCAAACAATTATTAGAGACAAATTACGCGACCGCAAAAGGGCACCGAAATCAAGCACAAGAACTACTTTTGCATTTTTTTTCGTTCAATATTTTTATTCTCTTGTAATTTACCAACTGTGTGGCATCACAATCATCACAGTTCGGTGTCAAGTCACGTACTATAGCTGATACAACTAAAGCTTTACGGCCGCATTGGTTACCGTTTGCAGTCATTTCTCGATCGGTTCAGCGCTCGAGATGTTACGTGACCATAAAGGCAGGGATCATGTACAATTGACAACGTATGGGTGTGTGACGGGAATGCGAATACCTTAAGTAATGCTGTTTAGTTCGGTGTCATTAGTTTGGGATATTTTGCCATTTGAAAGTGAAAAAAAAATGTGATGTCGTAAGACAAAAATAATGGCCACAAAACTATATTTGACGTGTAAATAGATTTAAAAAAAAAAAACAACGGAAACGTATTTAGTTAGATTTTTTTCTATGTTTATAATGGAATAATCTAATGAACCAATTTTCACTCACTTCTATTAATAAAAAGATTTAACTCCACAGTAGATCACAATACAAAAAGACTACATGATCGCGTTAAAATAATTAATTGTAGGTAGGTATCACACGTTACTTTCCATATCCATGAACGAAGCTCTTGCTACGCTTACGGAGTCCGTAATTGGTTTTTCCCTGTAAATATTCGACAGGTAACAAGACAAAATTTCCTCGTGCCTACTCCAATATTAATTCCGAGATCACCTCTCATAAATACGATCTTAAATCATAAAGCGAACGCCGATCAGAAACACTGGCCGTAAACTCCGCATTTGATGAGTCCGATTCTTAAAAATAAAATAAAATTCCTCACGTCCACCGCCGAGGCTGGCGCGAGCAACGACGCACTAAAACAAAGGAACACCTCTGCGGGACTTATCTCGTAAACTTTTCCCAATAATCCAACGTCAGCAGAAAAAATAGCCATAGTAAAAACTCCTATCCGTACCTAATAACCCGAGAATATTATCAGAGAGTCGTCGGGTCATAACCCGAAATTGGTTTCGGGGACCGTAAGTCCCCAGTTTTATATGTAGCATTATGAAGGCCGTCAAACGAATTCACGTAGAAAATCGAATCTATATACGGTGATATTGCCGTCTCCCGCTCGTGGCTGGTTGGAGATAATAAAATAATATACCTCTTTTTACGTCGCCTTGCGCGGGTCGCAGTGACCCGTGCGGTTGGGCAGGGTTAATTCCGCCAGTTATTTTTCATGGTCCACTCAAGAACGATGATTTATTTGTTAGCTTGTGACGCAACTCGTGGCATCACTATGTGCACTCAGAGATAGTGGACCTCTTCAATAGGCATGGCGGTTCTTAAAACCCCGTAAGCAATACTAGGTGGGTATAACGCGAAACCACGAAATGCATACAGTAACGTTTTTCTTTAAGCTGACAGTTTCGGTGCCGTTCTCGCTTTCCTCAATGTATTAAAAAAAACTTACTCTTCTTTCTTCTGGCCTCCTTAGTATGTGTTTGTTATGTTCTAAATTGGTTCTGTACTTCCTTTTTTGAAATTTATAAACGACACAATTAGAATACAAATATAGAATAATCCGAACAGTATAGTTATGACCTTTTTCTGTGTGTTCTAATTTTCAATGTCGCTTAGAAATTTAATTTCTAACGGGTAAACGGTAAAAATAAACATAAAAAATCAAGAAGTTAATTCTTGATCCATTTGATAATACCTTCTTTTTTTGTTTTTTATTTTTTATTTACATCATCATCATCATCATCATCATCAGCCTATATTAGTCCACTGCTGGACATAGGCCTCCCCTAATGAGCGCCATAGCGCCCTGTCTTCAGCTTGACGCATCCAGCATCTGCCTGCAGTCTTTCGCAGATCGTCATCCCACCTGGCCGGAGGGCGTCCTACACTACGTTTGCCGAGTCAGTGCCGAGTTTTTATTTACATAGCAATTTTAAAAACGCTTTTTTTAAATGTTGTCTTCCTTGATATTGAAGTTTAAGTACAGCGTTTTAAAACCCCTAAGTGTGTTTTTGGTGGTTACATAACAAACATGCCCAAAGTCATACGAAACGCTAACGCAAACGCGTTCGGGCGATTTCTTGTGTCAAAAGTGTGCACTCAAGCGCATAAATAGTACGTAAACAAGTCTTCATTACCAGAAACGTTGGAGCGGGTTCAGATATTTTTCAGCTCCTTACCCGCTTCGACGCACTTGATGACGATTCTACCTCGCACAAAGCAAAAACTGTGTAACCGTATTTTTCGCCAGTTCAAGAAACGTTTCCTATGTACGCACATAATGTAAGGTATCTTAGAACAAAACATATGAAGCGCCATAAAGGAGCTTTGCTGGGAATCTCAGCGATGGGAGTAATCGGCCATTTTACATAAGAAAATAATATATTATTCAAAATCCACACTCGAGCGCACCGCCCACAGGCTAAGGGGTAAAAGGGTGTAACTGAAAAAATGAGATTTCCAAGTGACATTTGTGTATGATGATTAATGGTTGGTGGGACACAAATTATTTTAAAGCATGATGTGTTTTCTGAAGCTTCTTCTTGTGAATTAAATATTTGAGAGCTCTAATATTTTCAACCTGTTGTCTGACAAATCCTTACTAATATTATAAATGCGAAAGTAACTCTGTCTGTCTGTCTGTCTGTTACCTTTTCACGCTTAAACCTCTGGGCCGATTTAGTTGAAATTTGGTATACAGATAGTTTGAGTCCCGAGAAAGGACATAGGATAATTTTTATCCCGGAAAATTGCATAGTTCCCGCGGGATAGCACAGCCCAAACCACTGGAATTTTTCAAATTTAAGGCGGAACAAAGTTCGCCGGGTCAGCTAGTATTGAATAAAAATGAAATATTTTTTAACACACTTCCTATACGAAACATTGTAAAAAAATGTAAGTATAAAAATCTAAACACAACAGGACGTTAATAATCCCAAACGTTACAAAACAAAACACAAAGCTCACCGCTGGACAGGAGCCTCTTAAACCTGACACATTATGACCCATCCCACACCAGTCCCCGTAAAACGTAAATTTTGGACTTACCCGCTCTACCCTCCGGCGGGCCCACCTCGCGGTTCCTTACAAATAAAAATAGAGGCAGCGCGAGCAGCCAAAGCCGGCGCTTAGTGCCACCCTATTATGATATTTCTTGATTCAGACCACCCTTTACCTTGGTACGCGGCGCACACTGAGACCATCTTTTAAACATTACTCAAAGGTGGTGAAAATTCAGCTTGTTCCCCGTACGTAACCAAGTTACATAACCGGCACTGGTAAAACCAATGTAGGATGATTAATCTCGATTAATTTAGATGAGGCCTCCGGGCCACCGCTAAGCCGCGAACATGTTTGTTTTAATTTAAAAGAGTCTTTATTTTACCTTTGAATATCCTGGTTATGTAAAATAGTTACGTACGGGGAACAAGCGGAAAATTCGTGTAAGCGGGCAATTCAAAACAAAATTAAATTATTTGTCAAATTTTGGGAACTGGGTTATTTCTGCTCAGGATCAAGAACTATTGTTTCTCATCCACGAAAAAGTGTCACCAATTTTAAAAAGTCCTAATTTTTGCTGCCGGTTTTGTTACCTCCATACATCCTACAGCCAGCGTCATATAGTATGGCGACACACCATACTAGGTATTTATCTAGTGTATCGAACCATTTGGCCGACTTAGATGCTTCAAAGTATATGACGCTGACTGCACGTGTATGCAAATTAAGAAAACTGACATAAGGACACATTTTTTTTCGTATTAAAGAATCAGTAGTATAACCAATAGGTTCTGAGCAGAAATAACTCAAAATTTGCAAAATCTGTGAAAGAAAAATTACTATAGACCAACCGCTTAAAGGAGATCGCCCGCGCGGCACAGAGGCGCCAATGCAAGTACAGTCAGCAAATAAGCTTGTATCTAAAGTGAAATTTTTAGGCTAGGTTATTTTGAATTCCACAATTCTATTTTAACATAGCAGTATCACGATAATATTGACTGTCTTGTCTTTTGAATATACCAAATTTTTTAAAAATATTGTAAATATACTTATCTAGGTACCTCGTTCGTTCAGTATCCGGTGTTCCATACGCCACTGATACCACCCCCTAAAATCATTCCCCCGACTCTGGGGGGATTTGGACACAACACACGCGTACTGATAATGTTTTTACCTTATGTATTACACTGTGTCGAAGCAAACCGGTAAATAGGCGATGAGTGCTAGCTGTGTACGTTGATAATGGAATTTTATTACGTAGTTGGCAAATATATTTTGTTAAATATGTTTATTTATGAGAAAAGAGGAACATTTCTGTTTTTATGAAGTTATAGGCATTTGCTAATGATTCATTTTGACTGTAGTAATAAAAGTGCGAAAATCATTGCCCAAAGGAAGTGAAAGTGGGCTGGCCACATATGCCGCAGATCTGATGGAAGATGGGGTAGGAAAGTACTGGAGTGGAGGCCAAGGACTGGGCGCAGAAACGTGGGGAGACAGCCCAGAAGATGGGCCGATGATCTCATTCAAATAGCGGGGAGGGACTGGATGCGGAAAACCCAAGACCGCAGTAATTGGAGGGCTATGGAAGAGACCTTTACAGCATTGGGTAGAAAAATGTTGAAGAAGAGAAGAAGAAGAAGAGAATAAAAGTCTGGTGGTGTATGTTTGTTTGTCCTGACGTAGTTTTTTACTGTTTAATACAATTAGGAAAACCATTGATTTTCAAATAAAAAGCTTATTCTTGAACAGGCCGCAAATGGCTCTTTTACACATGCCTTTTTTTGACATTGCCATTATTTTCTGATATCAATGAAACCAACAAGAAGAATTCGCTGCAAAAAACTCGGCAGGACGTCGTCATCTCCAGCTTATATACGTCCCACTGCTGGGCACAGGCCTCCTCTCAGAGTGAGAGGGCTTGGTATAGTTCCCACGCGGGCCCAGTGCGGATTTGGAACTTCACACACACCATTGAATTGCTTCGCAGATGTGTGCAGCTTTCCTCACGATGTTTTACGTCACCGAAAAGCTCATGATAAATTTCAAATGTAATATTACATAACATAAATTCCGAAAAACTCAGAGGTGCGAGACCGGCATTCGAACCCACGACCCTCTGCTTGAGAGGCCACAGGTACCACTAGGCTACCACGGCAGAAAGTACATTTTTTTAATCTATTTGTTCTTTATGTTTCTTCGGGGCTGGTTCAAAATAAAATTCGCTTTTTGCACACTTTAGACTGATTTATTATCAATTACAAAATGAAATTTGTACATACTTCCGGAAGTGCTCTTCCATGCTGGTCTGGGAGTAAAAGATAAACATAGAATGTACCAGTTGCTTCTTTTCCCGCGCTGATGGTAAAAGCCCATCGAGGGAATGTGCGAAAATCTAGAAATCAATTATAAGCGATGCGGCTAGCAACCCATCACTATTTTGATTCCCCTTTCCACCTGTACACCCACAATCATGATAAACGTGGTCTTATTACCTTGAGACTCTGTCTGACTGTATGTATGTATGTATGTACTTCCGGAAATAGGCGAGGACTTACGGGGATAGGTTATGCGTTGTCCCCAAGTCAATAGAAAACTACTAGTTATACTGGTCAAAACAAATGTTTTAACAAAATACATTAATTATTCAATTTAAACAAAGCCACAGACCGATGGACAGACAGACATGGCGAAACTATAGGGGTACCGTTGTCGGCAACGTTGTACCGTAGAACACGGTCAAAAGACCCCTCCCCCCCCTTGACGGGCCTTCTCTACCCGCGCAGATGGTAAAAGCCCATCGAGGGAATGGGCGAAAATCATAGGAATCATGTTATAGGCGATGAGGCTAGCAACCCATCACTATTTTGATTCCATTTTCCATCTATACGCCCTCAATCATGCTAAATGTGGCCTGTAGGTACATGTTACCTTGGCTCTGTCTACCCCATAAGGGATGGAGACGTGATTTGTGTATGTGTATGTATGTATTACTCAAAATACCCCATCGACTTGCTCTGTATAAACATAATATGAAACTTCTTCACCCGGGTTGAACCTGCGACCCATCAGCCCCAGTTTACTTTCCGAACCATTGTCCTTTCCAACCGCACGTCGGCAATGTCCAAAGGAGATAAATTTATATCTGTGGGGGTGTGAAAAAATAATACCCTTAAATTTGCGTTTGGAACGTGTAGACACGGCGAAGGGAAAAACAAATGAAACGCGTTTGGTCTGGTATTAAACATGGCTTCTATTCGTGACTATGACAATTCGAAATGTCACTTTGTTGGTTTGAAGAGTTCCGTGTTTAAATGAGGTTTTTTGCACCAGTATTAAATAACTTGCAATATTTATTTTGCTTTTAAGTATTCAGTTCGTTCGTGTCAAATCTGACCTACTTCCAGAAATTTGCCATGTACCTACCTATGTAAAACCGGTGACAATACAGTTACCCGATCAAGATCGTCTCTACAAGAGAGAACTCTTCAACGATTGGTCAAGTTGATAATCTTTGTCTTCGACCATGAATTTGTCGGACGTACTTCGAATACTAAGACTAGGACCAAGTAGGTCACCGTCTTCTGGATTCATCGTAGTCGATATCTTTGTCTTTCACAAACAAACGGTGACGTACTATTTTTTAAACGTAGATAGTTATTACTTTATTCCGAAAACAAATAAAACATAGCGGCAGCATAAAGTTTTTATAGGTTTTAAGATGATAGAATCTGAGATTTCAGATGAAATAAAATTTTAAAGACGAAGTTCTGCGCATACTAGCAACGAGATCATCTGATACTAAGTAAGGAATAAGTACCTCTTCGTTCATCTCTTAAGTAAAAGAAGCCAATATATTTGCCGCTTCTAACGTTTCTTAGGCGAGCGCGCAATAGCTCATAGCATCATGAATGTTGAACTAGCTTGGCAAATAAAAAGAGCCCACGCGCCCCTTCGCTGAATTATGAAAACGTCGATAAATATTTGAAAGGGAACTGGCGACACTACTGGCAACATTTCACGGGAGGGTGGGTAATTATTCGGGATCGAAAAGACGTTCTGAAATAGAGTTAACTGAGACACAAATCCTACGTCACACAGCAGAACGAGGTGATTTTATATTTTACCAACCACCGATTATTTAATACGTAATACCGTTTGTCCAACGAAGTTATCATACCCGAGAACTATTTTTATGTCAGTTTTGTGACGACCCCTAAATTGTGTGAAAAAAGTGTCACAACACTGACAATAAACAAGGGACTTCTTAACTAAAAAATCCAAAATCGAACCACGTTTTGTAAAAACAAGTAAAAGGTACTATACATTTTACTTTTAATTCAGCCTAACATAATATGCTTTGTGTTTTTTATGTTATCACCAATTTTTGTTTAGCATTGAAGTCAAACAGCAGAACAACCCACGTACCTACATATTTTGCGTCTACCTCATGATTTTTCTTGAGTATTTATGTTTAACCACGTTCTACATTAATATCTCGAATTATTTTAAACGAACGAGTAACAGGATAGCCCCGAAATCTGCCAAAGGGTTCTGTATATTAGGCCGGGCAGCCTTAGTATTATTCAAACCGCTTTACTCTGAAACAGGAGTAAGCTTGATAACTTTGAAAATCGGATCGATTACGTAACGAAACCTAACTTAAGGTACTTATAATAGAACGACAGATTAAAGTAAAAATAAAACCGGTCAAGTGCGAGTCGGACTCGCGCACCGAGGGTTCCGTATCATTATCTATAAATATCTAAAACCAGTGTAAGCAGAGCCCTGTTCCAAAGCAAAATGTACGCAGTGTGGGGTTACTTTATATTGGTCACTGCTATATACAGACATACATACACATTTACGGTTTTCGCAATTATTCTTTAATCTGTGCTATAAGACCTACCTTCATACCAAATTTCAAGATTCTGCGTTCACGGGAACTACCTTGTAGGTTTTGATTCCCTTGAGAGTTGAAAATTTGCGGAAATTTGCGGCATAAACGGCTGTATCTTTTGATTGCGTTGTCTTAGAAGTTTGATTTTTTCACAGCTTCAAGGGACAGTAGACCTGAGTAATTGATATAAATTTCAGCTTCATACCTCCACGCGTTACTGAGAAAAAGGGTCTTGACAGACGGACGGACGGACGGACAGACGGACAACAAAGTGATAAGGGTTCCGTTTTTTCCTTTTGAGGTACGGAACCCTAAAAAAGATGGATTCATATTCTTTATGAACGACCTTTACATTTTGTTTTAAATTTAAGTTTAGCTTGATGCCAGGTATGATAGAGTATACCATTACAATACCATACATTGATACAGAAATATACGTTAAGAAAATTTGTAAGCTTAGCGATATGCAGTCATGTAGCTTCAAAGCGATCTCCCAGGCAACGTTTACAACAGAAAGAAAGGCCCATGAACATGACAACGACTGAAGACAAAGTGACCGACAATTCGAAAGTGACAGGAGGCAGAAAAAAATTCGAAAGTCTTGTACGCTCCTGTTGCAATGTAAATTTTAAGGATTGTATTTTTTGTTTGTTATTTATAATTAAAGTAACATTACATAAATTGAATTTAACTAAATTAAAACTAAAATATAAAGTGTCACTATTGTAGCAGCCATAAACTAGGTACTTAACTTAAATTATTTCAAATGATGTTGATGATGACCTTACATTTGGATTTCTAAACGATACTGAGAATTAGAACACAGAAAAACCCGAAACGTAAAGCTATGGCCGGGAATCGAACCCGGATCCTCATCATTCCGTGGTGCGTGCTATATCGCTACACCACCCATAGCAGGTAAAGTAAAGCTATGGGCGGGGGCTGCTATGCGTGGTGGAATTCGGATTTTTCTGTGTTCTTATTTTCAGTTTAAAGTTTCGGGGGACAAAACCGTAAAAATAAATACAAAAAATCTAGAAATCTTGCGAAAATCTGAGAAATCATGTTTTAGGCGATGCGGCTATCAACCCATCACTATTTTGATTCCCCTTTCCACCTATACGCCCACAATCATGCTAAACGTGGCCTTTAGGTCTTGTTACCTTAGGCTCTGTTTACCCCGTAAGGGATAAAGACGTGATTTATGTATGTATGTATAATTCTTGATTCATTTTGTAGTTGGGTTACAAAAAAAAATTTTTTTTTTCAAAGTGATCGCTATAATAACTTGAACAGTTACGCAATTCAATGAAGAACTTTACAACAATCCACAAACGCCAGCTTTGCATGGTGCGCCTAATTTTCCAAACAAATGACTCAAATTCTCACAACAGCGTTACGTAAGACTTCATATCCTACTGGATACGTGTACGGCGGATGGGCGCGTATCTCTGTTTACATCGGTGTTACAAATGCGCGCATCAGGACGGTGAGGTAGCCCGTTACTTATCAAGAAGATGGGGTTCAGGGCTGGCACCAGGCGAAGATCCAGCCTTCAGATTAGAGGGCCATCTAACTACCGAACGGTAAAACTACGAACGATGAAGCGCGCTAAGCCACAAACCAATAATCTAGCTATGCTCAGTTTTGCCATATCAATTTTTAAAGTTCAAAGAAGTTCTTTCTTCTTCTTGGAAGAGGCGTTGTGCACTTTTTGAGATGGGTAAAAAAAGTTAAACTCGCGTCAGGTCACGTGACCTGATCGAAAATTCGTAAAACGGAGAGTTGCCGCTGGGTCGTTTAAGCGGCACTGGGCGCTTGCGCCAGTGTCCGTGTGTGTAGTTTTTTTTTGTATGCGGGAATACGATAATTACTTTCTGAATCTCGTATCTGTGGCTGCCGAAGGGGGTGGTCTGATCTACCTGACCACCTCCGTGGATACCTATGCCACTGGCTGGTAATAGTGCTAGGACCACCATTGTACACAGGGCATTCAGGTACCTACTTTACAAACGCTGTATACATTTTTACAAATTCGTGTGTGCAAAGTTTCCCACCTCTTCTGGATCTGCGGATGAATCAAGGCCTCTCATTTTGTGAGGAGAGCCAATGTCTAGCAGAGGGACCATTCAAGTTTGATAGACATCATTTAAATTCTAATAATAAAATAAAATATTCCAATTACCAGTGTCATTCTATGTCGTTCACCTTCCCAGTACACTGACACTCAAAGAACCATATAACAATAACATTTGAATGACAATACAACACCTGACCAGCGCCCAGCTTCCCCTGCTACAGTTTTGATCTCAATAACTGACGCGAGTCAAAACAGGTTCGAGATAATCGGACAAAATAGGTCTTAGGTCAGCATCACTTGGTACACATTTGATCTGGCGATAAAAGGGCGTCTCCCGCACGCGTTAAAACAGGTTATTTGTGTTTGATTTGGACAGAACAGGTCAGCATCACTTGATCCACATTTGATCTGGAGATACAAACACGGTTATCTCCCTAGCACGTGTCAAAACAGGTTCTTAGTGTTTGGTTTGGACAGAACAGGTCTTAGGTCAGCATCACATGACACACATTAGATTTGGCGATATGAGGGCGATTAAAATCAAGTGATACAAAGATGGTGGATCTCCCTAACACGTGTCAAAACAGGTCCTAGACAGTCGAACAGATCTTTTAAACGTTTTAAAAAGGTTCCTTGCGTTTTATTTGGACAGTGCAAGCCTTAGATCAGCGTCGGTTCATACAACATTTGATCTGAGGATACAAGGACGATCAAATTAATTAGAGATGCAATTATCAACTACTTACTCTACTTTTATATCCAATTTGGCATATTTTTTCCAATTTAAAATGATATTATCACGGATATGATTTCAAAAATGGGATCACTTAGTTTTCCTTAAATTTTGCTGTGACTTTATTCTTCGTAACAACTCGGCTAATGATTACCAAATATGTATGAAACTAATTAAAACTATATTCCAACTCAAAAACACACACACATTCAAAATAAAAAGGACTGAAAAATTACTCACTCACACAGATAAAAAAAGTACAACGATCACAAGTTGATTAGAAATATTTTCGCTCTCGTGATATTAACTGGCATACAAACGTAGACAACCCTGCGCGTAAGCATGTAACAGTTAAATGCGCCATTTATATATTTCAGGCAGTGACCAAACACCCGGCATCGCGCCCGGACCCCAGGAAATGAAACGAACAGAGACACGCATGGAGCTGACAATAGCTGAAATGCTTTTAATAAAATTTTAACTTTTTTTCTCGTATTGTATAAATACAGTCTGTGAGCTTTTAGAATGCCTTTCGAGTTTGGGGTACCATCGGCCGATTAAACTATCAAACCCATAAGAGTGAGTGCGTCAACAATACAGGCCTGAATGTTATTCTCGGCGCTCACGGATGGTCAATACCTGTTCGCTTTGACTTTTAGTAGGTGTTGCCCGCGATTTCGTTCGCGCAGAATTTAATATTTTATCCCAGGCAGATTAGCTTTTCCCGACACTTCCAACAATTATCGTAATACTTCAAGCAATTTACATAATACCTTGACAAATTATAAACCTAAACCTTCCTCGTGCACAATTCTATCTATTTGTGAAAATTTGTTTTTATTTATTTACCGCAAACAGATAGCCAAACGTGGCGAAGTACTTAGTTTTAGAAATATTCTGTTCTGTTATTGGTTGGTGTTAATTGGCTTAAATATTGGGTTTAAATAGTCTTCTAATGTCTTTACTATGTCACACATTAATTCGATCTTAATTGGCTTGCTTCGAAGTTAATATGATTTTTATTTCACTGTGTTATGAAATAAAAAAGTGTACGAGTAGTTCTATTACCTATTTAATTTATTACATACCTACTCTTCATTTACCTACCTACTTAACAAAATATAGACTTTATTTTGGAATTTGACGATATTTCCATGTTTCTATATTCATAATTTCAAATTTCTAAACGACACTGAAATTTAGAACACCGAAAAATCCAAAAAGTAAAGCTATGACCGGGAATCGAACCTAGATCCTCATCATTCCGTGATGCGTGCTATACCGCAACACCCATAGCAGGTATTCATAATTAAATTTATTTGTTTTTAATGTAGCAATTATATTTTCGGTAGAAAGTCACATCTAGTTACTAAGTACGTGTCCGTTGACACGCGAATAAAACACGCTTCACGAAACTTTTTTAAACATTTGCCGTCTCCACGGCCTTCGCTGTGCTAATAGACATTGTCCTCTGTACATTTAACAAGCTGATCCCTCGGCTCTGCCCGTCCCGGCTAAACAAGAACCGCGCCATGATAAAGATCCCATTAGCAGGAAAAGTAAAGTAATTAGGTTAGTCTTCAAAACGACTTAGTAAACTAGCTTTATTAGAACAGAGTTATTCGTATAAAAATTGTTTAATTACTTGCGCAGATATTTTGATGAAAAAGGTTAAATAAGTGCGCAATTAAGTATCTGATTTAGATTATTTTTAATTTTTGGCCGTTTTTTTTATTGTCATGAAATAATTCACGACTTTATAGTTGTTTACTCGTTACGTTTGTAGGTAAGCTAAAGTTACTCATGAAAATCAAATATGACCCTTTAAAGAAAGCCGTTAATTCTTTTAATGTAAGTGATTGGACTAAATTAGGTGCGTTCCTTTATATTAACTATAACCTTTTCAAAACCAAGTTTAGCTTAGTTCATGTAATTACAAATTCCAGCTGCCCTGTACAATTATAATTATATCTAACTGTAGTTGGGCTACTATTGACAAAATCTGTTATATCAGTTTAAAGACCCACCCTTTCGTATCCCCAAAGTTTTAGGTCGGGCTGGGTCGACCTTCCTTAGATCCTATTGCTGTTCTATGTATGCTTAATATATCGATTTGTTATTTATGTATACACGTCTTGGCACTGGGATGCTGAAGACTTATGGTGATTTAAATATGCTTAGTTTGTTTACAATTAGTTTTATTAATGGTGAAGTTATCGATGTAATCATTGGTTACCTTTATTAATAATGTACCTACTATATTTCGTAGTAGTTGGCGAACTTTGTCTGTTATGCCAAGCTTTTATCTATTTAACTTAAAAAAATTGTCATCATAGGTAATTTTTTTAGTACAGTCAGCAAAAACACTTTCAGCTTATTCGCGCTATGACATTCATAAATTTAAACAGGTAAAATTGAACTGTCCTCGCTTCCTTGAATTACAATAATAAAAATAGGCAGTTAACATTAAAAAAATAAGTGAGTACAGCGTAAATAAAAAGCTCAAAGAATAAGTCTGGTAATGTTTTAATTATGGCTACGAGGACATTAGCCAATAATATGAACTTATTTTCCCGCTTATCTCTTTAAGTTCTGTGCTAATACACTCCCGCCCACTAACTCACACATACACATAACACGTTCGTCTTCACACGTCTGTACGAGTGTTCCAAATACGAAAAAATGTGGCTCAGCCAGCCAATGGTCAAGCGGTCAGCTACGAACGGGAAGGAAGATACGGTACACCGTTAATGCGAGAGAGATGGGAACGGAGGGGAGTTAACCCCCTTCTGTGTATTGGGATTTTTGCAGGGGTAAATTATTTCTTTTGAGTAGAGTTTTTTTGGTAAATTTGCAGTGTCATTGTTACAATTTTCTCAGCGTTCACTTACGTGCAACATGACTTTAATTGATGGTTAGAATTTTGTCTTCGTTGCCTGCATTACATATTTTATAGTTTAATTCATAAAACCCATCATTATTTTTAATAAAATGTCATTAAAATATCACTTGAAAGGATACTATGAATGATTTGAGTGGATTTAATCTGTGTTTAAGTAAATGGCCCTAAAGTTTCGTTTTCGTTTAAAATACGCCTAGCCACAAGCTCACGATTGCGGTCAAATTTCACCAAACAAATTAGTTCATACAATAAACTCGTTCGCATATCGCAAAAAATGTAGGCATTTGTGATGAACGACTGGGAATGTGAGAATTTTAAAACAGAGCACATGCAAGAACAAAAGTCAGGTCAATATCAAAAAATAAAAAATCATCAATAAAGAAAATACCAAAACATGAAAGCGTTCGCAACAATTAAAAAAAACTATGAATTACCTACCCGTCTAGTACTTGATTTTCATTTGTTTATCGTTGTTGCACGTGTTTTGTTGGAGTTAATTATACGGCAATGAGATTATTATAATGAATCATGACGTCGATGACGAATAATGATGATTACAAGCCTGGAACAAATTAGGGCAGAGCTGAGTTATGTATTTTTCAGAGAGCCAAGGATTACCCGCAGAATTACTATTGATTCGGCCCGCTCGGCCGCCTTCCAAATGAGCAGGGCTGTGGACATCACTAAGAGCTGTTAATACCTATTTATATTCTTCTTCTTCTTATTTGTGGCGTATCAAGTCGTTATAGCGACGACAACTTCGCCAATGTCAAAGTAACAAAAATGTAATTCAAAATGTGACAAAATGTCGGCAACGTTGTACGGTAATACGGTCAAAAGACCATGTCGGGCTCTTGATGTTGTGGGGACGCCTGGCTGGATCAGGCGGGCTGTCAACGATGTCACAGGCGGGCAACAGCTAGTAGGTATTATATTATGTGCGTTACCAAGAGGTCAAAAACATCTTTACTTACTGCACCTTTATGACACGGTCTAATGTATAAGGTCGGTGACACATATATTTGACATGATGGTTTTATCGATATTTATGCCCTCAACCGTACAAACTTCAATGCGACAGTTATAATGAAATTTGAAATGATGTCAATGTCAGATGTAAATCGTGTTAGGTACACGAGCCACTGAAAACCTGAAACAAGTTCGTTCAGAATTAAGGATAGAATCGATTACACTTATTTTAATGTAGGTTGTATTTAATTTCCTTTTTTCGTGCCCAGTCCAAAAGTTACAAATGCAACAGTTACTACTGTAGTACTGTATCACGATTCTAAGATAGAGGTTGCATACTATTTAAGTACAATATTTTAATAATACCAGAGCGTCGTGTAAGTTTTCGAATATCAAAACGTCTCGAACGCGTTCACGTACGTCTGAATTACTATGGAAAAATTGGCAGCGCCACTTGCGGATCGAAACAGCAACAAACTGTCCTCATAGAGTTTGACATTTTAACGCAAACGCGTTCGAGGCGTATTTTATGACCGAAAACCTACACTAAGCATACTGATTTTGACGGTTTTTTTTACTTTACTTACGTCACTCGCAATCACAAGTATTCAACTAACGTAGAGTTACTAATCGACTAGAATTATGAGAAAAAAACACATAAAAATAAATGTTTTGCAATAAATAATACACGGATTCAAAAAGAAACTGATAAACGCGTTGGGGTGTCTGAGGTTTTAAGTTTATTTAATCTGGAATTAAACTCCCTCTTAAAATAGGTGGATTTTCATTGACCAGGACTAACCATAATAATTCCGGATTAACGTGTAGCCCAGACTTAATTTTTTGAGTAGGTATGTAGGTACGACATGCATGGAACGCCATGATGAAGTTACGCATAGCTACAACAGAAAGCCCCAAATCCCTACTTTCCTACTAATATTATAATGTATTTCTGTCTGTCTGTCTGTCTGTCTGTCTGTCCGTTATCTTTCACGCTTAAACCGCTGGACCGATTTACTTGTAATTTCGTATAGGTACAGATTGTTTGAGTCCCGCGAAAGGACATAGGATAGTTTTTATCCCAGAAAAATGCATAGTTCCCGCGGGATAGCAATTCTGCGGAGACGAAATCGCGGGGAACAGCTTGGTGATTATAAATGCGGTGGTCGTATGCTTATAATACAATATAATACAATAACTCTTTATTGAACACCACATATAACAACCAAAACAGAAAAAAGGTATACAGAATATTACAAGGTCACATAGGCGGCCTTATCGCTACAGAGCGATCTCATGCAGGCAACCATAATGGACTGGAGAACAGAACAGATCTGAGCAGGTTGTGGTGGTGCTTACGTAGGTAGTAAAAAAAAAATCCATCAGAATGGTTGTATCCACTCTACATGGTGTCCCCAAGAAAGTTCCCTCGACCCAACCTGAATTTATTAAGCCGGACCCTAGAAAGGTTTGCCGTATGCAGATAAGGGATTTATTTAGCGGAAAGGTCCGTCCCGGGTTAACGCTAAGGCGCCTTGGGTCGGCGATGACCAGGGTTCGCCGAAATTTATCGTCGGATTCGGCGAACCTTGATTTATTCGCCGATTCGGCGATAATAAGGGATGGGTTTTTGCGATAGGGGATAGTTGTTTTGGTGTAGGCGTTTAGTTTACGATGGGTTTGGCAGTGGATTGTTTTATTGATAGCTATACGAGTAAATGTTAATGTTTTAAACAGGATTAGTTTAAATTAGGCTTACTGTGGATAATGCCGAGTCAGTTATTAAATAAGACAGTCGTTGTAGGCAACGTACCAGGCAGCTACCTTTTTTATCAAACTATTATATTTTGGCACTGGCCACAAATAAAGTTAATTGCCCGCAGCGCTAAAAGAAAACAAAAACAAAAGAGAGTCGTGTCTTTGCTCTTGTCAGCGCTGCGTGTTGAATTTTTACTATAATTTAAATTGTTTAATTTTACTAGTTTCTACAGTTTACAGTCGTTGATTGTTGTTGCAACTTTAAATGGGTACGTCCGGCAGGAATGCTGAATTGTTCGGGACAAATAAATAGTTATTATTATTATGAGCCTATTGTGTCCCACTGCTGAGCAAAGGCCCCAACGCTTCCACTGCTCTCGGTCTGCTGCGGCACGTGTCCAGTCACTTAAGGTGTCCAAACTCGTCCCGCCATCGCCGTCTAGGTCTGCCGGCGCAAATGAATAGTAGCCTACGCTAATAAGAGATGGATAGCATTTTAATTATTCAGAATCGCTCTAGAAAAAAAAAGAGAACCATAGCTTATTATAAATGTGGAATTCGACAGTTACTCTACTGAGCTTACTCTAATAGCTGGACGGATTTTGATGAAATGTCGACGCACAACTTATTACCTGGCTTAACACATACGATAAGTATTTTTTATCCCGCTTAATTGCATAGTTCCTTTGTTGTAGATATAACCTACTTACAACCTTATCTCACTTATTTTTCCTTGCTGGTCTTTCTTTTCTTTACCACTATCGCCTAAAACATAATTCCTAACACTTTCGCCCATTCCCTCCATTAGTTAGATATTGCTTTAATAAAAGCTTATTTATGTAACAAACAATATCAAACAAATATTTTTCGAATAAATATAAAAATAACCGAGATAGGTATAAGCTATCTAAGAGTTGTTTCTATCTCTTTTTAGAAAAACAAAATTTAAATTTAGTGTTTTATGACGTCACATGTCACGTCAGATGTTTCTTTCTAATTTTACTTACTTAACTTTGTCATTTCTTTTAGGATAGGTATTTTTAGACTTTGTTAAGAAATGTAATTTAAAAAAACGGATATTCCCAATTATAACTGCAAAAGTTATACTGACAGTACACTTGGTAACTTAAAGCTATAATCTTATTATTATTTTAAAACATTGCTTCAACTCTTTATTAAAACTTTATGAACATAAGTGAAGTACCTCGTTGTTTCTAATTGGAATAGTTTCTTTATTTAACAGCGCCACCTATGTTGCCGAACGTGAAATAAATTGGAACAGGAGACTCAAGCTATGCTACTGCACAACAGATGGCGTTGGCAACATACTCTTATAAACATTAGCTCCCTCTCAAAATTATTACGCTCATCGGTTTTAAAGTGTCCTTATGATGAAAGCCGTTGTAGCCTAGTGGTTTGACCAGTGACCAAGCAGAGGTTACTTACTTACTGGCTGGGTGCAGTGACCCGATGTGGGTCTTGGAATCAAGCAGAGGTACGTGGTTTCGAATCCGGGGCCCCCTGAGTTTTTCGGAATAGCCGATATTACTAGAAATTTACCATGGGCTTTTCGGTGAAGGAAAACTTCGTGAGGAAACCTATAAAACACCTACAAAGCATTAGTGTCTGTAGCTACCGATCCGCACTGGGCCCGCGTGAAAACTATAACCCAAGCCCTCTCATTCTGAGAAAAGACCTGTGCCCAGCAGTGGGACGTATATAGGATAAAGATGTTATGTTAAAGATTAAATGTAGCTAGCTGGATGAAAATTTCCTAATAATCCACGAACTGAAACAAACAGGGTGTTTGTAAAAGACAATGTAAAGGGCTTAAAAAGGGACATACAAATGTCGGACGCCGCGTGCGTTTTACGAGCGGGCGGCAGTAGTTACAGAACACTATTGGGATCGGCCGCGAATGGAGCGCATTCCAATTTTTTACCGCCCTGTGAAATATTGCTATGGGTTACGCCTTGGCATGAGCGGAGCGGATGACTGGTTGAGCTGTTGTAAAAGCCGAGCAGTCATTGGCTATGTTTTAAAACCATTCTGACTCATAAAATCAACAAAATTACCAAAACAATTAATTTGTCCGTAATATTGAGAAGTGTCACAAATAATTTATAAAATACCTATGCAGTTGAAATTACAGTTCACGTGGAGAATTTTGAGCAATTTATGTTGGGCAGGTAGATACTTCCTGTACAGCAGCGGCTATAAAAGCTAAGTACGTACATACATACCGTCACGCCTCTTTCCCACAGGGGTAGTTCTAACTAGTGGAACAAAATAACCTCTAGGCTACTTTGTTCCACTATCTACGATCTAACGAAGTAGTATTTGCTAGCTAAGTAGGTTGTCATTACTTTCAGTCAACGAATGAAACCGTTTTATTTTTCAATTACATGCAAATTGCAATTGTATCTTGCTCCTTTTTCGAAAGGAAACCCAAGTTAAACTGTCTTACAGCAAATTATTAAATCTAGTTTTTGTTTTAAGTCAAGTTATGTCGACTCATAAAAATTACCCCAACTTCACAGTACAGATAATAGACAGTCTATGACAATATACCGCTCAGTGCATCGTGGGTTGTGGCCTTACAATCGTTAGGGTAGTCATCCACCGTCCCTCGGACGCCGCTGTGATGGATGCCGCGATATTTCACGGGAACAATCTCTGTTGTGGCGAAGGTTTGATTTGTTGGGCGTTCGGTTTGTCATAGGCGGCAGGTAAAAAATGTTGGGAGAGCTGTGTTGGTTTTGCAACACACTGTATATTAATGGAAAAAACATTTTTGAAAAATGTTTTGTTTATGCATCGTTTGTGGAAAATAAGCACACGGCTGGTCTGTTGGTAAGGAATGAACGCTTGCGGGCATAGGCAGCTATGTAATTTGTACTTTTAAGCAGAAAAATAATTGGATGGTTGAAAATAAATGAATCCCTTTCCACCTAATACACATGCTTTAGTGGCCTTCAGGTCTTACAGCATAAGGACAGACGTGATTTATGTATGTGTGTGTTCATAAATGATAGAGTAAGTAACAAAATACTTTTTTATTTCATATTTACTAGATCATACTTACAAAATTGGCCTACTTATAAAACGAATTATAAATTTGAGAGTTTATTGTTTTTATTACTAACAACACAAAGTATTCGTAATTGTTTGCAGTTTCTTGACTGATATTTTTAGTCAATTGTGGAAAATAAAAAAGTAGGTTTTGTGTTATTTCAATAACTTTGAATATAAGAAGATTAGCTCATTATGTGTACTCCAAATAAAAACAAACTTACGAGTACTCAAAAAATAACTTTACTATAGAGAATTTGAACTCAGATTAAACCAAATTATGTAGAAATAAACCGCTTTTCCATGAAATTGATAAAAAAATCAATCCTTAGTAACAACTTGGACAATAGTCTGTATAATTTTGTTTCCTTTTTCGTAATTTAATAAATTAAGACAAGGATCATTGATTTTCTCTTCAAGTAAATTAATTAATTCTACTCGTATCGTTTTCAACATTTCAGCTACCTAAAACAAAGAAAGTTATACACATTACACAATGCAATATTAAAAAGCGCCATCTATCGAGGTGAGCAGGAAGCGCTATCAGAACCACCAAGCACGCGGGACTACTGCCGTTCACAAAAGGTCATGTTCGTTTTAGTGTGTGAAGCTAGATGTCGCCACAGTGCTAAAGCATTCAATACTCGAAAATACCTCACCTCGTGTTTTTCAACTTGGAACATAATCCATCCATCTTCAAGGGACACTATAAATGTACCGTTGTGAAGTTCCACAGACAGACTGCAACCTGGCAGCAAAGAAAATTTTAAATTAAAATTCAAAACAAATTTTTAATACTGTATACATATATATAGATATCCTACCTACCTCTAATATTTAATTTAAATGTGTCTGTTTATTGTTTTATTTAAAACCTCTAATATCTATTTCAAACTAGCCCACCCGGCTAACTTCGTTTCGTCTTAGAATCAGTTTCTGTCATGCCGTCATAAATTTTTTCATCATTTTTATTCAAGATGGAGACAAATGCAACAAATCAAAGCTCATAAAAATTTGAGCAGGCATTCTTTAATTACAACCCGACTTTGTTCTATATATATGTAAATATATAAATAAATATGTTTCTGTTTTGAACTATATCGTTTTAATCCTTCTTATTTGTCAGATTTTCACCCATTTCAATCATTGGCTTAGAAATTTTTACATTATTTTCACTAACAGCATCATCACAACAAAAAAGAAACAAACTTACCAGAAAACAGCACAAGCGGCAGCTGCGGAACCATAGAACACTCTCTGATGAAAACTCGCGACGTTTTCACCTTCTCTTGATACACGAGGTACGGGCTGCCGAAATAGCCCACGTTCGAGTTGATGGACGAAGGGTGTAAGGCGACGTAACCATCGGTTTTCGTTTTGAATTTTAACTCGTCTGCATTCGGTTGGCGAGGTATGGCCCCGCCAGCTTGCATGTGAAACGATTTTTCTGGTGTCAACACCTGTGAAGTTCAATATTAAAAAATAATTGTAATTTAAAAAAAAATCTTCACGGTAACGTATTTTAGCGTCGCAGCGAAAAAACTACAAGTTGTCATATTTTGTCAAATGGATTTAAAATTCTTGCAAATTATTATTAAGGATCAAAATTAACTTTTTGTTATGTCCATGGAACCCAGGAGGGTAGGCCAGAATAAAAAAAAAAACTGTATTCTAGTCTCAAATGATAACTTCAGAGATAGACTAATATAAAAAGATAGATTTCAATCTTGGCTAGGAGACGGGGTTACTTAGCTGTATATGATAGATAAAATCTGATCATTATAATAATGTGAGGCGCTGCTATGTTGGATGCGGAATTTCATTGAAACGAAATATTAACCAAAGAAGTTTTATTAAAAGGACGAGGCGAAAGAAAGAGACAGAGAATGCGATGCCAGATAAAATTAGGCGTGCAAACAAAGCCACCATTAGTACAAGTAAAATAAACAGTCACAGACAGACAAAAACTGTTTTCCAAGGAAAAGAAAAGAAAATAAATAGTTTGTTCACCTTTACGACGTTAGGATATAAAGCCGCGCACAAAATGGCCGCCAGCAGCTTGTCGTTGTCTCCATTCGAATTCAGCTGCAAACCAAATCAAAGCTGATAAATTACTGGCTAAAAAAAAAGAATTCCATCTGTAAATCGGTCCACAGTTGGCGGAGTAATCGGTGAACATACATAAAACAACATACGGTCGAACATAGAACCTCCACTTTTATTGAAGTCGGTTACATTTCATTTCATTTAGTTTCATTGTCATTCAATTACACATCGTCTACACTTCAAAAGTCCAAAGGTAAAGCTCTTCCAAATACTGATCCAGCAGGCCCACTCTGAAGTTAGAACTTCGAAGTTCATTCCGGGCCGTTCTGCTCTAACTAATAGTACCTAACTAATAAGAAAATGAGAGAGACGGTACGATATTTCGGAGTCTTACCCCCTTATTCATAAGCGCTATGTAGGCCTCTGCTAACTTAGCAATCGTTTGCCCTTATCTGTCACATTGACATTTACCTTTCACAGATAAGGAGAAACGATTGCTAAGTCAGCAGAAGCCTACAGAGCGTTTATGAATAAGGGTGTTATTCTTTATCTTAAAATCTAGGCTCTTGTCTAAAACACGGTGTAAATTTCTTCCATGCCGGTCTGGGAGCAGAGAAAAAACACAGAATGTACTAGTTGCTTCTCTTCCCGCGCAGATGGTAAAAGCCTATCGAGAGATTGGGCGAAAATCTTAGGGATCATGTTACATAGGCGATGTGGCTAGCAACCGATCACTGTTTTGATTCCCCTTTCCATCCATACGCCCACAATCATGCTAAACGTGGTCTTTAGGTCTTGTTACCTTAGGCTCTGTCTACCCCGTAAGGGATAAAGACGTGATTTATGTATGTAGGCTCTTGTCGGTGGAGCAATTTCCATGTGGCTCTTTCCAATGCCTTTTTTGACTTTCTGATATGACACGACTTCCAACTTTCTCTTGCAGAGTAGGCCCCCAGAATTTTTTTTTTTTTTATATGAATAGGAAGGCAAACGAGCAAGTGGGTCACCTGATGGTAAATGATCACCACTGCCCATAGACACCCGCAACCACGGAGAGATTGCAGATGCGTTGCCAACCTAGAGGACTAAGATGAAACGCCTCTTGTGCCCGTAATTTTCCCGGCTGTCTTACTCTCCACACCGGAACACAGCAGTGCAAGCACTGCTACTTAGCGGCAGGTTTAGCGAGTAAGATGGTGGTAGCGATCCGGACGTACCTTGCACAAGGCCCTACCACCCGCAAATCCAATATCCACTGTATTCTGACCCACCTGTTCTCCAGTAAGACTGGCGACGGAGTCTTTCCTCATCTTTCGCCGCAGGTCAGGCATGTCTGGCACGAAGCCGATGCCGGCCAGCAGACCCAGCAGTTGGTGCTTGATGTCTCCCAGCATCAACAGGGTCTTGTGGGAGAGGAAGTTCTCACTGGCGAAGGTAAGGGCCGCGTGCGTGCTGCGTTTCATTGCTAGCTGCCATTTCTGAAAAAAAAAAACAGTTTTTTTATTTATATTTTTTTATTATTTGCTATAATTATTATGAATAAAGTATGAGTGTGAGTTCTAAATAGGGTGCTAACGCGCAAGTGAGTTAATATAAGTATGAAAATCCATTTATGGCCGATGCAGTAACTTTTTAAACACCTACAAATATTATATGACAGTGACCAAAGAAATATCTTCAAACAGCCTGCCAGCTAGCGATGTCTATCGCGTCAAGTGAAAAACACAAAATGTTAGTAAAAGGTAAAATTTTAGTGTTTTCGCGTTTACTTTAAAAATGCTCAAACATAAGGAAGAATATTCGAAAAGCTTTTGTTTAGTTATTTTTTAATTTTCTCTACAGTGTTTGACAAAAGCTCTATACAATCATCGGCCGGAATAAAGGGGGGTGGGGGGCTTGTTTTAGACGACTTCGTCAACGACCCGGCCGTCTGTCACGAAACCCCTCCAGCAATACATTACTTCACGGCCTCTACAGTAATGTACTATTCTAAACTAGCATACTTACAAAAAACTAAAACATTGAGAAATTTTACTTCCCGACTCTATTTTCATTTTACGATTATCTTATCTTAGAAATTACTCCGTACCCTGTAAGCCCTCAAAGTCGTCAGCTGGTCACTGTTGGCGCAGGCGAACTCTTTCCTCTTCGCGTCTGCTTCAGACTGCAATAATAAAAGTGTAATATTTAAATTTATTAAAAAAAAAAAACATTGACAGTGACGTCCTTTACTTCAGGACCCATTTCGCATTTTTTTTAATTGTTATTATTATATATATGTCGACTAAGAAAGTCCTTTACCATTTTTATAGCAGTTGCTACATAAAAAAAATGGCTGACTATCACAGTGACTTGTTAGTGACAATAGTCTTCAATGTGTTAAGGCGTACAAATTAAATGTCATCAAACCTTCGGATGGTAAGACTTTGATCGACCTCGAACGCTACCATTGCAAAATGGCAAAATAACTGTCAAAAATTTCATTTTTAATTTTACAAGCTTTTTTGTTGACTGTACCTACTGTTGTTAAATATACTTGAGTTGTATACCAAATTTCAAGTCAATCAGAGCAACCGTTGAAGAGTTCTCTCCTTCGGAGATGGTCCTAACCAGGCCCCTCGAATTTCACAACCGATCGTTGTATTGTCATTCGACTTACACAAGTCGAAATTTCAGCTCAACCAGTTGAAAGTTCCAGATTGGTTCTGCCTCAAAATTTAGTTGAAAGATTCCACCCAGACAAACATACATAGTTACATACACACATTGCGAATTAAATAAAAGCTTGTAAACATTCATTCAAATTGTATGTATGTATAAAACACAAGAAAAAGATGAATACAGGACAACACACATGCACAAAGGCGAACTTATCCCTAAAAGGGATTTCTCCAGTTAACCTTTGAACGATTGACAGGATATAAGTAAGCAAGAGTAGACACATAAAAAAAGTAAAAGAACCGACCGAAACCTAAAATAATCCTACACAAATACGATAAACTAATACACAATAAATAAAATATACTACATAATATAAAAATATATACATACACACACAAGTTACAAAACACATCACATTCATTGTTAAGAAGTTGCAATCAAACGGCTTACTTTCTTCCCATAAGGCGCCACAAAAGGGCTCTTGTGACTAAGACACGCGGCCATAGTAAGTGCGGAATCCACACAGCAGAATATGGCGCCAAACAGCATGAGCTTCCCGATGCGCACGTCAACCGGCAACGCCGCCAAGTGGGCGCCCAGAGCCGTCAGTTTGTAGCCCTTGTCGAGGGCGCCCACGTCCTGCAGCCGGCAGAGGGCGCTGTCTATGCTCGGTTTGGTCGGAGGCTCTATGGTTTTGCCTGTAAATAAGTAAGTAAGTAAATGCTTTATTGTACAATAAAGAAACAGATACAATTCACAAATAAATAAAAATAACATTAATATATGCACAAAGGCGAACTTATCCGTATAAGGGATCTCTACCAGTTAACCTTTGAGTAGATGAAAGGAGCATTAAACTAGGAACCAAGTGTGAGTTTAAAATTCCAGATAGTGAAAGCCACAATAGAGCGTACATATCTAAATACAATTAACAAATCATAAAATAAACTACTAAATATCATTAGAAACATGCATACATACAAAATACAATAAGAGTACACATATACGATATCTAAGATGGTGTGGGTCATATCCTTCTCAAGTCCTCCCTGAACGAGGCTACGGAAGTCGTTCGTAGTAGTTTTTTTTTTAATTTCAAATAGTTTTAATATTTTGTGATGAGTGTTACGAAACGAAAATATTAAGTGTACTTAAAAAACCGGCCAAGTGCGAGTCGGACTCACGCAACGAGGGTTCCGTACAAATTCGGCAACTGTCCTGCCTCCTAATGAGCCCGGTGATAGACAGAGACAGACAGACAGTGGAGTCTTAGTAATAGGATCCCGGTGCGGAACAAAAACTACGCCTAAATAACGCCATCTGTTGGACTGTGACAAATATTCAACTTGCCCTAAACAAACAGGTTCTAAGTACGACGATCGATACAACGCCATCTATCTATCTAATACTAAAACTCACCTAAAACTTCATGCACGCTCATATTCTGGAACAGAGGCAATATCTTTATCTTCAGCAACAGTTGCTCCAAGGGCACCCTATGTATCTCAGGTACAGGCTGCTCCAGTAGATGGTAGTTGTATCTGTGCGAGGTGTATAGATGCACGCAGACTCCCGGCATGACACGGCCGGCGCGGCCTTTACGCTGCTTAGCGTTAGCACGGGACACCCAGACTAGGTCCAGAGATTCCATGTTCCGGTTTGAGTCGAATCTGTTTGGGATGATCAGTTTTTTTAGCAATTGGGATTGTTCATTTTTTTTAGTATGCTCCAATTCGAAAACCATTTCGAGGAAAACCATCAATTACCCGATTTATCTTGTCCGATTTCAAAAATACTTTATGATTGCTGATATTTTTGTAAAAGTAGGTACTTTGAACCTTTGTTTGACCGAACGACCGGGTTTTTAGACAGAATCCAGCATCGAATGTTTGCCACAAAAATGAAAAAAAAAGTTTGGCTACGGCAACTGTCACGTGTCACTGTCAAATCTAACAAAACCATAGACAAAGCCGTTTTTTTTTATAGCCAGCCGAACGAAGGCGATTGGGATTCTGTCTATATTCACGAATTATCAAACAGCGAAAAAATATTTATTATTAATTAACAAAGCTACGTAAAAGCATAATATTCAAGTTAGTTGCTTGAAATAGTCCATTTTATCAAATAAAGGTGTTAAAAGCACAGCATAAAAAAAATGAACAATGCCAATTTTTTTTTGGGGAATGATTGAACAATAACGTTTATGATAGATTTGTTCATGACCTGGATTTTGGTTCTTCTATGCATGATATCATAGAAAGGTCGACTTTAGCGACATTTTTATTTATTACATACTAGCTTTTGCCCGCGAGTTCGTTCGCGCTTCGTAGTGACATACCACCTTTAGCCACTCATTTCTTCAAATATTAGGACATTATTTCCTATCCCGTCCTTTTATTCCGCGGAATTTTGCAAAATCTCGTCTGAGTGCTGCTCTTTGATGTTCAAGGAATATGTATAAGGAATACACGGGAATTTCGCGAGGTCCAAAGATCAGTTTTCAGTTATCATAATTACTGTATGTCATATATTAATGTGTATCATACCGTTTCTCCTTCATCCGGCCGCAGTCAACGACGAACACACAGTCATCAATGGTAACAGAAGTCTCGGCAATATTGGTGGAGAGCACTATCTTCCTGACACCAGCCCTGGGTTTGCTGAAGACAAGCGCCTGCTCCTCGCTGGACAGCGTCGAGTGGAGTGGAATGATGATGTACTTGCCGGTCCTGAGAACATAATTCCAAAAACCGGCACACTTATAAAAACCTGCCAAGTGCGAGTCTGACTTGCGCATCGAGGGCTCCGTACAAATTCGGCAAGTAAATATAAAATAAGGTAATTTAATTTCTAACGGTAAAACCGTAAAAGTAAACATAAAGAATCAAGAAATAAAAATCCTTGATTCATTTGATAGTACCTATCATTTGAAAAACAGCGCCTTCTCTCGTCCCTGGTGAGCAGTAGAGTTTGTAATTGTGTCGTACAGACACATCATTCAAACAGATGACGCTTAGCGACAAAAATTCGCATAGTAACAAAGGTCACGTGACATCTAGTAACAGGTAGAAAAATTCGAAGACTAACCCACCTGCTATGGGTGGTGTAGGGGTCACGGAATGACGAGGATCCGGGTTCGATTCCCGGCCATAGCTTTACTTTTACCTGCTATAGGTGGTGTAGGGTTATCGCACGCGTCACGGAATGACGAGGATCCGGGTTCGATTCCCGGCCATAGCTTTAATTTTCGGATTTTTCTGTGTTCTAAATTTCAGTGTCCTTTAGAAATTTCATTTGATGGTACTTACTTGGGACTAAAAGTGTGACTTTCAGACAGCTGGTCGTGTAGTGACATGATCTCCCCGATGCCCGGCAAGAAGATCAGTATGGCGCCCTCTCGCGGCCACTTGTGGTTGCCCTCCACTATGTACGCCAACGTGTGTTCGACCAGCTCTAAGTTGATCTGTGAACAAAATAGTACATGACATCCAAGGGTTGTGAAATAAAGAATGTCTCAGATCGCAGCAACTTGTCGCACGAGCCAAAAGCGAGGGCGATAAACATGCGACCTGAGGCTTTATTTAGCACCGCCCGAGGTGTGTACACAATTTTCCGTCGTCTCCTGGCCATGAAGTGGAAATTTCCGCTCGCGTAGCGTAATATTTACATACATACATACATAAATCACGCCTTAATCCCTCACGGGGTAGACAGAGCCCAAGGTAACAAGACTTGAGGCCACGTTTAGCATAATTGTGGGCGTATAGGTGGAAAGGGGAATCAAAATAGTGATGGGTGCTAGCCGCATCGCCTATAACACACACATTACATTGCACATTATTACATACACGTAATACACAGAAACATACCCACACTCACACGCACGCACACACATATATACATACATGCACACACGGTTACACGCACACACTCGCACGCACACATTGTTATGAGTTAAGTTTCTTATGCATTACATTTCTGTTGCATCGGGCAGTGATTACTTTAGAAACAGGCTCTACCTTTTCGGTGTCCATGAGATACATGTTCTTGCACGTGGTTTTGCTGCATTGAGGGTACCGCGCGACCACCTGGGCAACAGTGAGGTTCTCGTCTCGTATCGACGTCTTCGGCGGTTCCATGGCCGCGCGCACGTCGCACGCCTCTAGCTCCGTTTCGAGATCCATTTTTTTATCTTTTTCTCCTTTAAAATTTCAAAAATAAAATAATTAAAATAAGTATTTTGAGGCCTGTCCCCAGCCGTGGGACGCATATAGGCTGGAGGCGATGATGATGATGATATGAAAAAAATATTTATTTAAATATTATTTAGTAGGTACCTATGTTGATTTTTGGAGCTCCCCAAAATTAACACTAATTTTGACACCAACCCTTCAGATACTATTTAAAAAAAATACCTTTCTTGACCCTACGACCATAAGGACCATTTTCTTCTAGCACGTAATTCGATATTTCCATAATATCCTCCAAAAACAATTGCTCTACTGGGAATGTTCTACCTGAAAAATTAAAAGATGATATCAATAAGTTTGTATTTTTTTTCATAAAACACCAATATTTTTACAAAATAGAAAATCCTCCATTTTGAAAATACATACATACATGCATATATCACGTCTTTAGGCCTTACGGGGTAGACAGAGCCTAAGGCAACAAGACCTACAGGCCACGTTTAGCATGATTGTGAGAGTATTGGTGGAAAGGAGAATCAAAATAGTGTTAAGGGGCTTCTAAACGGGCCATGTTTTGCTGCAATTTGTGGCTGCAACACAGTGGCCCGGCAACATTGCAGGCAATACCAGCCAGACTACGCAATATTGCAGTAATGTCCCGGCCATATAGCCAAACATGTCTCGTATTGACACTTATGGCCGATATTGCCCCGATGGGTTGCCGGACGATCGCTAGGCGATCGATTTTACTGCAATATTGCTCGGCCAGTTCTATTGCTGTTTCAGTCGCTCTCTTGGTTTATGACACAGTGTATCTTTTTCTACGCGACATGACATGAAGTTTGCTGTGAATGACGCCGTGATGCTATGTTCAGTGCTTTGCGATCAGCTGCATGAGTTGTTATTGTTATTTATCGAGGGTATGCTGCAAAAATGACTTCTACGTGGTCTAATGAGATAACTATTGATTTCATTAATGAAGTACATTTACACCCTGAGTTGTGGGATATAAAAACCGGAATATACAATTTGCTGTCCTCATACCTATTTGTATCTTTTTTTTTAATATTTGGTCCTATTTTATTTAAAAGAAAGTCGAAATCACCCTTTGACATTCTCGTAAAGTTTTTAAATAATTTACTATCAAGGCTTACTTCTAGACTCAAATTATCCAAAGTTTCACGCCTATTTAAATAAGGTCTAATCCACAACCTCTCGTTTTTCTTTTGCTTCTTTTTTAAAATAAGATAATCTGCCGCCACAAGTGTTATCTCGTCAGCCATTGTTGCCGGTTTGTGTAGCCCGTTTAAAGCGTCTGCATCATGAGCCATACTATTGCAGACATAAATGCACACATTGCCCAGCCATACATTGCTCGGCCATCAGTTGCAATAAAATATTTTTGTGATGGCCGGGAAATTAGTTGCCAATAGTGCAGCCACAAATTGCAGCAAAACATGGCCCGTTTAGAAGCCCCTTTAGGTAACATGATTCCTAAGATTTTCACCCATTCCCTCAATGGGTTTTTACCATCATAGTTCCTTTTTTGAAACTTATTAATAAAGACTTCAAATAACACCAACAGCATACATACCCGGAATCTCGAGCACTGGAACCTTTTCAAAATATTCCGAGAACAAATCAGCATTCAAAGTAGCACTCATGAGTATGACCGTCAAGTCTTTCCTCACTTTGATAAGGTCCCTCAGTATGAGCAGTAGGAAGTCGCTCTCTTCGGACCTTTCATGAACTTCGTCCACCAATATGTGAGTCACCGACTTCAATTGGGGGTCGTACTCGAGTCTCCGTAACAATATACCTGTTGTGCAGAACGTGAGACGGGTTTTCGATGACACTTTGCTTTCCAGTCGTATCTGGAAAAGTGAAAAATTGCAAAATGCATTATTTTCTAACATTCAGAACTAACCAAGTGGCAATACGTTCTATACGGTAAATCACATGAACAAAAAACATTTACCTTGCCTACAAGCAAATTTAAATCGTTTTTGTTCATTGTAATTGTTTTATTTATTTTTTACAATTATTCCAATGATATTATAATAACTAAAAAACAGATGGTAGGACCTCGTGCAAGGTCCGTCCGGACCGCTACCACCGTCCTACTCGCTAATACTGCCGCCAAGCAGCAATGCTTTTGCGAAAGTAAGGCAACCGGTGGCATTACTGGCACATGAGGTATTCTATCTTAGTCCTCTAGGCTAGCAACGCCTTATTCGCTCACTTATCATCACGTGACCCTCTTGCTCGTTTACCTTCCTTGTTGTAAAAACAACTGACGTTATATTTACCTGATAACCGACAACCTGTCCAGTTTTCTCCACCCTCTCATCAGCTACTCGGTCGGCGACTCCAATAGCTGATATCCTCCGGGGCTGTGTGCAAATAATCTCGACGTGCTCCCTGCCATTCTTGTTGAAGTTGTCCAGCCAATCGTCCAGAATATACTGTGGTACTTGGGTACTCTTACCGCAACCTGTCTCACCGCTTATTACCACAACCTGGTACAGAGCACTATGTTTTTACCAAGTAACAAAACCAAACTATTTTTCTTAGGAAGATCGCGAGAGTACTTTGAATATGACCTTGTTACTATGCGAATTTTTGTCGCCAAGCGTCATCTGTTTAAATGATATGTCTGTACGACACAATTACAAACTGTTGTGGAACATCTACTGCTCACCAGGGACGAGAGAAGGCGCTGTTGAAAATTCGCATAGTAACAAGGTCACGTGACAGCTAGTAACAGATAGGAAAATTCGAAGGCTTACCCACTCCTATGGGTGGTGTAGGGGTATAGCACGCGTCCCGGAATGACTAGGATCTGGGTTCGATTTCCGCTCATAGCTTTACTTTTCGGATTTTTCAATGGGTTCTAATTTTCAGTGACGTTAAGAAATCTAATAGAGTATGTCAATAATCTCGTATTTTTACCCCTCCCCTGTCCTAGTCACATTTGGTCACATTTTGTGAGACCCTTCCCAGGCGTGACGTCACATATATAACAATTTTACGACTATAACCCCCTTATTCATAAACGCTCTATAGATTTCTGCTAACTTAGCAATCGTTTGTCCTTATCTGTGAAAGGTAAATGTCAAAGTAACAGATAAGGACAAACGATTGCTAAGTTAGCAGAGGCCTACATAGCGTTTATGAATGGGGTTGATTATAAAATTAACACAGCAGTTAAAAAATAAACGACCTGAGCGTAACACTAGTAGATTGCCAACAAAACTATACAATATTTACATTTTTGAATATTCGATATTTGAAATGTGTCGTCACTTAAGACCCACCCTCACACAATGTCATACATCGTCGACTCCCTCCCCCCTTGAACGTGTGACGTACTTTATGGATCCCCTATCTTGAAATTAAATAGCTATAGTACATTGTTGTAGAGGCTGGAAAGTGAGCAATAGATGGACGAGTGAGTTCGAGGGCCGAGCCGCAGGTGAGGCCCTCGAAGAGAGACGAGTCCATCTATTGCAGTTTTGGCCGAGACATTACATAGTGCTTTTCACGACTACTGCGAGGAAATAAAAAACATGAGTGTAAATTCAACAGTATAGTTTCACTCTCCCGCCATATTTTACTTAAAAAAAAAAAAAAAAACGAGAGCGCTCTAGTGGCCAGTCACGCAAAGGTTTTTTTGTTATGTTATTTTATTAAGCAAAGCCCTTCGAAGTGCTTATTAAACACACCTATAATCGCTTATAGTTTTAACATGACGTGACAAGGACGGACTGACGACTCTGACTTTAAGACAGGACTTAAACATCAAAGACAAAACAATTTACGTCAGACGTGGCTGTATGGACCTAGTTTCCTTTGCCTCTCCCTGATGGGATAAACCTTGAAAAAATTTTATATGCAGCACACGACGTGTTCTGATTGGTCGATTTTGTGTAATAGCATCACAAATTGTGTTCTGATTGGTGGAATCAGGGATCAGCATGCCGATGTGATTGGACGACTTTGGTCTTTGAAACTGTCCAACAATGTTATTGTTGGCCTGTTTGAATTCATAGTTGGCCTGTTCATTCAACCTACAACTATACTTTGTTTTGGGGCCCCATTACTGACCATCTTTTGCCACATTTCCGAGCAGTGGCGTGAAATAGTAATTAAATTACTAACCTGTGATTTCTTCATCGCATTCAATATTTCGTTTTTCTTCTGCCACGCCGGCAATTTCCTCCTACCCGACATCATTTTATTATACCTATTGTTGTCTCTCTTTTCCAACCATCGTTTCGCTATCTCACTGTTCTCCTTCAACACATCATCAAAGTTCACATTCGCCCTATTATCTTTAACTGCACCTTTTTTATAATGCGAAGGTTTTTTAATAGTTTCTTCATTTGAATCTTCTATTAATTGAGGAAACAACGCGTCAGAAGGTTCTGGAAACGTTCTCGTATCAAACTGTACAAAATTCAGTATATCTTCTTCGTTATTAAGAAGTTCTACTAACGAATATATACTTGGTATACCATCTTGTGCTAGTACTTTGGCTTCTTCTAATAATCTAGCAGTTATCCGTAGGCATGTCAAGTCTGGTATAATACTGGTAGCTGTTTCTGTTTTGAAGAAAACTAAAGGTGGTTGGTACGGATAAACTGTGTCTTCTGAAAACCGGACTTCTAATTCATAATTAACTTTCGTGCTTTCAGATTCTTCAATGTCATTCTTTGCGGATTCAGCATTGATTTCGTGTGAAAATTTACACTTAGCTCCAAATCGACACGGTCCTTTCAAGAAGAGTTTACAGACCTCTTTCTTTTTCGTTTTGAAGTTGCTGTTGTAATTCACGTTCTTTTTCGTTTTCGGTGCATGGACTTCTTTGCTTTCGTACATTTTTGTGAGATAGTCTAAATTTAATTTGACGCACCAAACATTATTCTCTTTTAGTCTAAAGCTCGTCTCATAGATTGATTCCAGTACAGCCTTTTCGTCGTTTCGCATTTCGAGGATTTCTGCTGGGCTAGGCACTGAATCGGGCTTTTCCTGAAAATCTATGTTAAAATACTTGTAAAATAGTATTTCTAGAGCTTTCTCAACGCTTTCTGCCGCTATTTCTAAAGCTTCAGCACAGTGAGCTTTGTGGAAGTGATATCTGCAATAGGTATAATTATGAAAGACGTGACACACTATCTAATTAACATCATTTTTTTTTAATTCCTTGTCTTAACAATATAAAATATGTAATTGTGGTTGCACTAACTTGCGGTTAATCACCATTTTCTGCAAATTTAGAGTGTTTCATTGCGATACAACCATAGTAAAACTTGAAATACATAACCAAAACAAATAGTCACCAATCATCATCATTCTTCATACTTTGGATTACCACTAAGAAACTATCATCAAAAGTTACCGCAGTTTACTAAAAATCACAAATGAAATCCTCTTTCAGGCAGTTGTATCCATAAAGTTGCTACATACTTTTCCAACTTTGCCAAAGCGAATGCTCTGAGACGAGCTTCTGAGGTCTCTATATCCGGTTTGCTGTTGAGGGAGTAGTCACAGCCACCCTGCACCACCAGGTTGCCTCGCTCCATCCAATAACGGTTAGCAAGGTTCGTGCCTTTATCCTGAAAGTAAGTAAGTAAATGCTTTATTGTACAAATATAAAGAAACAAATACAATTCACAAAAAAATAAAAATAACATTAATATATGTACAAAAGCGAACTTATCCCTATAAGGGATCTCTACCAGTTAACCTCTGAGTAGATGAGAGGAAGTAATCATTATTTTATTTTATTTTCATTAATCATTCCTAATCGGACATTAATTTTGATAATGATCAATTATAGTTGTTCAAAACAAACAAAGAAAACATCAAAGAGGGTTTAAAGGCATCAAAGACATTACCTGCAAGACATCTTACTTTCAAAATGTATCAATAATAAAATTCAAATTCAAAAGATAAAAAAAAGGTATTCAAAAGATAAAATTTTATTAAACACTTAACTTGTTTAAAAATACATAACGTAAACATCATCATTGATTACACAATAATCTTACTTTATACAAACTAGCGCTGCCAAGTTTGAAGTCAGGTCCATGGATGAAACGCAAAGTGTCCAAAATAAGTTTTTGTGAATCTGAATTCAAACGGACCGTCTGCATGGACACTTTGAGATGCGGATGTGGATCTTCTTTGGGCTCTTCTTTTACTTTTCTGTAGAAAAAATATTTGCAATTTAGCTAATACTGAGTAAACACAACTCTAATCTCATTTTTAAAGGAAACATAACCTTGCAGGTTGTGAGAACATTATTTCTGGTATTTATCAGTTTCCTCAATTATATATTACTAGCTTTTGCCCGCGACTTCGTCCGCGCAAATAACGTCAATGACGGCATGTTTTTTTTTTTAATAAAAAGTATCCTATGTTACTTATAATACCTCCAAGAACATGTGTACAAAATTTCATGATTATCGTTTGAGTAGTTTTCGCGTGAAACCGTAACAAACAAACTTACATTCGCATTTATAATATTAGTAGGATAATAAAATGGTATATTATAACTCATGTACAACTTTTTAGGATAACTTTAAAATTTATTATGTTTAAATGTTTAAATTATCCATACCTATCTTTCGAGTTTTAGCAAACAATTCTTTCACATTTATTTCTTTATTTGGGCAATTTCGACAGAATTTGCAACCTGCAATGAAGTGGTTTTTGGGAGCGATAAATCGATCTAGCTGGGTCTTATTTCTAAGAAAACGTGTTATTCCGATTTTGCAAACACCAAGCTTTGGTCAGCCAGACAGAAACTATATTTAATTAAATAAGTTTAAAACTAAAACGGTTGATTGGCTTGCATGAGCGAGGTGGTTAGATTGTAGCTCCATTGTGAAGACACAAAAACCGTACAGAACTTAAAAATATTGAACCAACATTGTGAAACAGAGGTTACCTTATTCGGGCGTCCACGGGCTCCCGCAGGAAGTAATCTTCAGCGAGTTGTCTGCTTTGATAATCCATCGTGATAATTTAGCGATTTAAACGCGGAAATGTGTAAAATTAAACAAAATAATGGACTGAAAGACGTGGGTACAACTGCCGTGCACAACTGCTATAAACTATGAGCAAGTATACACAATATTAAATCTACCATGCAAGGCTAGCTAGGTAAAACGCACTTTTTGCACATTAGCAATAGAGTTGTTATTATATTGCTGTAAGAAAAAATACTATGTGACTAAAGCGTTATTTGCAGTAACCTAACGTGTAGATAAACGTCATAGGAAATGAAGTTGTCAAAAGCGTTTAGTTTTTGCATGATTCATGCTCAGCTTTTTATTTAAACATGTTATTCACAAGTAAATAAAACAAAGACAAAAAAAAAAACTAATTAATTTGTCATTTCTAACCCTTATAACCTTAATTACATTTTTGCATAAAATAAAAGAACTAAAAGTACATAAAATAACCCTTATTAATAAGAAATTTATTTTAATTCTATTTTGAACCCCCAAAACCACCCCCTGGCTACGCCCGTGCACCCTTTTATTCATTCAACTGCGTAAAAAACTGTGATCTCCCATTAATTAAAACGAAGGTTTTTCTACAAGGTCTCTTAAAATTGAGTTAGTTCGACTGACCTGACAAAGATTTTTCATTGAAAATTCTATTTAGTCCTGCTCTTGACGCAGTTTACTTTAAACATCGATCAATCTAGGGAAACATTTGTCAATACAAAAATCCTGAAAAACATAGGGCTATTTAAGGGCGAACGATTTAAGGAGACCCTATGTAGTACCTACACATAAAACTATAGGTAGGTAGGTACTTCATTTAGTTTAGGATGAGAAACCACAACATTAGATACATTGCGGCTCGTGAAGTGTACTCTCTTTTCAATTTGTACTAGAGTAAATTGTAAACGACACGAAAATAAAGTGAAATTAAAACAATTTTATTTTGCGGCTCCCAGACTATTGCACTGTACTATTTGCTAGGTAGGTAAGAAATAGTAGACCAGACGCAATATAATTTTGTGTGGTTTCTCATAAATTAAATGAGGTTATAAGCAATGCTTGTACATGCACTGCTTTCGTGATTTTCATTGGCATCGTGTCAATTTCGTCAGGCTGATTAATTGTCATGTTTCGATGAGACTGTGCGAAGTCGTGACGCGGCCAGGGTTCGGCTCAACACGAATGAGCTGACGGACTTAGTGCAGGAGCTCCAACGAGTTTTATAAAATCGGGAAGGCGACGAAGGAAAACTAACGCAACTGGGTAATCTGATAGTTAGTGCTCAGCGCTGGCATAGATACAAGCAAAAGACATGTACTTACATCTTTATACATAAAAGCCAATCGAGACTGACTGATCGACTAACGCACAGCTCAAACCAATAAACGGATTGCGCTAAAATTTGGGACGTAATTTGTTATTATGTTGTGTAGGCATCTGCTAAGAAAATATTTGGCGACAGCAAATTTTTATTCTGTGCAGACAAAGTCGTAGGCAATCTCTAGCTTATTTATATGAGGCATTGCAGGTGTATTGGCAACCCAAAGTGCTGAGATGGTTACGTCTTGCATTTTCCTAGTAATTTCCCCAGATAACGAGGAATACAATACAATACAATAACTCTTTATTGAACACCACATAGGTAGGTATAACAACCAAAACAGAAAAAAGGTATACCGAATATTACAAGGTAACAATAGGGTGGCGAAATCATCGTATCGATTGATGGGGCCCATTATTATCCTAAAAATTGAATTAGTATCTAACTAAGTAGATACTTGTCTAAATATTCATTTAATACTTTCTATTCGATGTAGAACATACTGAAGGGGATACAATAATAAATTAAACGAATACCATAATCCGCGTGACATCTCCCAGTCTAAGAAAAGGCTAAAAACTCGTCACCAAGCGTCACCAAAGTGATAAAAATGTCGGCTAACACACACCACACGACATCGGAACTTTGTCATAATCCCAAAAAACCAGAATTTCTGACCTCTGAAACATATCCAGATGAGTTAGAGTTGAGTTTCTAGGTAGACTGGATACTTTGTAATCGTGCAACGGCATTAAAATTTTGTTTTTATTTGAACTTAAATGCTAACAAAGGGGACAGGTTATTTTCAGTTTACTTACAGATTTTCATGACTCCCCGTAATTGTTAGATATTTATTTGGAATTCATTTACCATCGTTTCATTTCACAATGAAGTTTTTTAAGATGTTAAAGCGGATGAACTTTCAACAAACGATGTTGTTTTTACCAAGGATCAGTATTCATCTCATGATATTTGACGTCACCAAAACCGCGTCTGAATGTACCTACCTACTTTGTTATCCCACTGGTATATTCGAGCGTAGAGGGATTCCCTTGCAATGACGTCTTTACCATAAGGACACACGGACCCCGTGCTCAGGGCCCCCATGCTAAAGGGGCCCCGAGGAAGGGGCCTCAACATAGTTTAAGACGGCCTTGTTCCCTTGACGTATCTAAGCGTCATGTAAAGCGTAGGTAAACCTCAAATGTAGCTCTGCATATTGAAGCAGTGATTCCATGCTGGTCTGGGAGTAAAGAAGAAACATAGAATGTACCAGTTGCTTCTCATCCCGCGCAGATAGTAAAAGCCCGTAGAGGGAATGGGCATAGGAATCATGACTTTTATAGGCGATGCGGCTAGCAACCCATCACTATCTTGATTCCCCTTTCCACCTACACGCCCACAAACATGCTAATCGTGGCCTTTAGGTCTTGTTACCTAGGCTCTGTCTACCCCGTAAGGGATAAAGACGTGATTTGTGTGTGTGTACGATACCATCATCATCACCATCTTCAGCCTGTATGCGTCCCACAGCTGTGCACTAGGATATTATTATTATGGCGTTGGTAAATCAGATTTAATGAATTTCTTTCTTCGCACTTGTGCAATTTGCAATAATTTATTTGGCATGTGTATGATGGTTAGTCAATATGTCATTTTCATTGAGAAGGTTGCACAGCGGTACAGGATTCAGTTTCTTTCACTGTATGTCTGTTTCTATGTCTGCTCGTAACTGCTCAACAGTTCATTCGATTGTGATTAATGGTGCATCATTAGCTTGCTTATCCCGACCCCCTGCTGTGCTAGATGGCACGGAGAACACAAATATTTTTGTAATTTGGCATTGTTCATTTTTTTTAAGCTGTGCTTTTAACACCTTTATTTGATAAAATGGACTATTTCAAGCAACTAATTTGAATATTATGCTTTTACGTAGCTTTGTTAATTAATAATAAATATTTTTTCGCTGTTTGATAATTCGTGAATTTAGACAAAATCCCAATCGCCTTCATTCGGCTGGCTATAAAAAAACGGCTTTGTCTATGGTTTTGTAGATTTGACAGTGACACGTGACAGTTGCCGTAGCCAAACTTTTTTTTTCATTTTCGTGGCAAACATTCGATGCTGGATTCTGTCTAAAAACCCGGTCGTTCGGTCAAACAAAGGTTCAAAGTACTTTTACAAAAATATCTGCAATCATAAAGTATTTTTGAAATCGGACAAGATAAATTGGATAATTGATGGTTTTCCTCGAAATGGTTTTCGAATTGGAGCATACTAAAAAAAATGAACAATGCCAATTGATTAAATACTTAAAAACAAATGAAGATACAATCTTGATTTATTCAAATCGCTATTTAATTGATCCATTTATTTACAAAGGTACCAAGGATGTAAGTATTTCTAGTAGTTAAAATACATAACTTCCATACTGGTCTGAGAGCAAAGAAAAAGTATAGAATGTACCAGTTGAATCATGTTATCACTATTTTGATTCCCCTTTCCACCTAGTCGCCCACAATCTTGCTAAACATGACCTATAGGTTGTGTTACCTTAGGCTCTGTGTACCCCGTAAAGGATAAAGACGTGATTTGTGTGTAAAATACATAGCTACGTAAAAAACGTATTTTGTTGTCACTTGGTAAAAATGGGTAGCGTTGCATAATTGTACCAAACATTACGTTGGAATGTTACACCAGTTTTATCATATTGCTTGTCACAATACCTACTGAAATAAATGTAATCTTGTTAACTAAATAACGAGCTATTTTAGTTTGTACGCGGAGTTCCACGTCTTTCTAATAAGCCATGATTCACACTTTGACGTCAGCTACGAGATTTACGTACGACCATACACCTACTTTCTTATGTACTTCAAAATTATTATAGTAAATTAGCCTATATTAGTATTTGTGTCCCTCTGCCACGCTGTTCTTCCACGCTGGTCTGGGAGCAAAGAAAAAACATAGAATGTACCAGTTGCTTCTCTTCCCGCGCAGATGGTAAAAGCCCATCGAGGGAATGGGCGAAAGTCTTAGGAATCATGTTATAGGCGATGCGGCTAGCAACCCATCACTATTTTGATTCCCCTTTCCATCCATACGCCCATGATCATGCTAAACGTGGCCTTAAGGTCTTGTCACCTTAGGCTCTGTCTACCCCGTAAGGGATAAAGACGTGATTTATTTATGTATGTATGTATGTGTCCCTCTGCTGGGCAAAGGCTTCCCCTCTTGACTTCCTCATCTCCCTATCCAGAGCCACTCGGTCCGGCCACACCTCAACATAATAAAGAAAAGAAAAATCTGTGTAGTACAAGAAACTGTGTAACAAAATTAGAATACAAAGGGCCTGTGATGAATATCTCAAGTGTCAGTTATCTATGATGTCGTCTCTGTCTGTTTCATATCAAGAAATAGAGAAGGAATCATAGATACAGAAACTTTACAGACAGTAATGAAACAGACCCTAACTAGTAATTACCATGGGAATTTGTAATTGTGTCGTACAGACACATCATTCAAACAGATGACGCTTAGCGACAAAAATTCGCATAATAACAAAAAGGTCACGTGACAGTTAGTAACAGGTAGAAAAATTCGGAGTCTACCCCACCTGCTATGGGTGGTGTAGACGCACGCGTCACGGAACGACGAAGATCCGAGTTCGATTCCCAGCCATAACTTTACTTTTCGGATTTTTCTATGTGTTCTAATTTTCACTGACATTTAGAAATTTAAGTAATTACTCACTATCTAGGTGGACCAACGAAATCGCGAGAGTTGCTGGAAGCTCGTGGATTTAGGTGGCAAATTGGAGAGGCTTTGTTAAACAGTGGACCAAAGGAGCCCAAATCTCGAATCTGTGACACCACTACCACGCCTTTTAGACATACGTACCTACACATACACACAGCCATACACACCGTCACGTTCTCTTTTCCATAGGAGTAAGTAAGCAGACTACTTTGTTCCTCTTGCTACGATCCTGAACACACCTCTCCCTTCATCCACATTCATTCGCACTGCCTTTTTGACAATGTGACCAAAGCCTTAAACAAAAACATCATCAAAACCGACAACTCATAAACCTTAATTGCTAAGGATAAGTATTCTGTGTGGTTAATACAATAACCTTCTAAGTGTTGGAATGACGTCTGTTTATGTGCTGAGCGGGTAGAATTACACTGATCCGTAGATTAGTTGCTAGATTAGTTGGACAGGCAAATATTTGTGACGAGTGATGGCTGATGGGTGATGTCCGGAGAAAACTCTTTTGAAGTAAACCTTCAGAGTTCAGTGGACAGCGGCCATGTTTGATATTCTTGCAACTTGTGTGCCTTTGTTTGACACTATCCTTGGTATCCATTGAGTTTGTAGAGACAAGGATTATTTCTTGAAAACTTCCTTTTTCAGTTGGGCATTTTCGATAGTTTACTTATAGGAGATTTATTATTAACGTAATCACCAGTATAATTGATTTTTTTATAAACAAACTAGCTGTTGCCTGTTGTATTTATCGCTATGCCGCGGGAACTGCAATTTTCCGGCATAAAAGTAGCCTATATGTTATTCCAGACTATCTATCTCTGTCACTAAATAACGATCCTTCTGTCCAGCCGTTTTGGCGTGAAAGAGTAAGAAACATAATTTATTATTATTAGGAGCATAAGGCGTTACTTCTTAAACATCGAAGGAACGATTATTAAAAGGCAGCAATTTATAGTTTTAGCTTTTTTTCTATTTTGGTCTATTTTGGTGGTAGAAATATTATGAAGAATGCGACACTGCGCCCACAGAGTCACGTACGATTAAATCTGGTAAAAGCAAATATAGTTTACTATAGATAATACTTTTACTGCGTGTTTATTTACATTTTACATTTCTCCAGTTATCACTGGAATACGCTGAACTATCTCCATGTGGTTTCGCAGGTTTTACTACGATTGTTATTTCATACAGCAAAAGAATCTAATAGTTTTTTTCAATCAGACGCAATCAAACGCTAAAGTGAATTAAAGAAACGATAATTATTGTAGTACTTGTAAAAAGTTAATTTGACTTGTAACAAAACCATAAAAAGTCATAGTTGGTGTCAGAGGTGTCGACTGGATCGTGAATAGGTAATTAAACGCACCTTTAAAGCCGAAATCAAAAGCAAAAACAAAATCATAGGAATCATGTTACAGGCGATGCGGCTAGCAACCCATCACTATTTTGATTCCATTTTCCGCCTATACGTCCACAATCTTGCTAAACGTGGCCTTTAGGCTCTGTCTAGCTCGTGATTTGTGTAAAACGATCAATTTTTGTAATTTCGTATCATAAAAATAAAAATGACAACATTTCATGAAACTATCTTTATTATACATATACTAGCCTTCCGTCCGCAGCTTCGCCCGCGATAAATTAATTTTCCCGTAGGAAAAGGTATTTTCCCGCGGTAAAAAGTAGCCTTTGTCACTCAGTGATAAAGTAGCTTTCTAACAGCAAAAGAATTTTTGAAATCGGTCCAGTAGTTTCGGAGCCTATTCAATGCAAACAAACAAACAAACAAGCAATCAAATTTTTCCTCTTTGTAATATTATTATTATAGTATAGATATAGATGATGATGATGATGATGATGATCTTTATTATATTTTACCAAGTGACTATCCTCACTCGTTATCGCTATAGCTCTAATCGCAGCTTTACTATAACTACGGGTTTTGCCTGAAAGTAATGAAACTGCAAATTGTTGCGTAAATTGGGGTAAAAAGAGAAAATCCCCATTTCCTCGTCACAGGTAACCATTTTGTTCGTTCATGATTTTATAATGTGCGTATATTATAAACGTTTATTGAGCGAGGGAGCGCGAAGCGTATCCATTTCACTTTGGGCAAAAATGCTTTTGTTTGTATACTTTTTGTATGGCCGGCTGCTTATTTCTTCTCTGCACGGTTCGTTTTTTTTTAATGGCAGATCGATGAAGGTTGGAAATGTAAAAATATCATACTTAATCAATTTTATTGCCAAATATTATTGGACGTTAAACTAAACAATGTAGATTTATTACAGAAAAAAAATATAAGTTTAGTGTCGAAATAATATGAAATTGCGCAAACGTCAATTTTATACAATTTTCCTTCCATACCGGTCTGGGAGCAAAGAAAAAACACAAAATGTACCAGTTGCTTCTCTTCCCGCGCCGATGGTAAAAACCCATCAAGGGAATGGGCGAAAATCTTAGGAATCATGTTATAGGCGATGCGGCTAGCAACCCATCATATTTTGATTCCCCTTTTCACCTATACGCCCAGAATCATGCTAAACGTGGCCTTTGGGTCTTGTTACCGTCAACCCCGTAAGGGATAAAGACTAAATTTATGTATGTATGTATGTCAATTTTATAACTAAGTAGGTATACAATAGAGTCAAGAACTATGAAATTGATAAGTCAAGTACTTATAATGTTTTAATGTAAATATTTCTATAACGAGGTAATAAGGACAATAGTTATAAGGAAACGCGCCAGCCAAAAACTTCGTTTAGGTACGTAACAATTCAAACAGACGTACAAACGTGGATCAATGTCTATTCTCATTCATCTCTTGCGCATATCCTCAGGCGACGAGGAAGAGGAAAATTATTTGATTTATTTATATATCAACGGTTTCATCTCTCTATTACCGTTGGGAAACAAAGAAAATCTTAAGCAATTAAGTATGTACTTACACATTTTTAAGTGTTTTTATTGCTATTTTATTACAGTGATGAGGTTGATTGGTCTGCTGTTTCCTCTGAGATCATCAAACAGAAAGTAAGAGGACGTCATCGCTGCCCACGAACACCCCTTTCTTATCATAGAAGGGTTAAGAGTGCTTTGGCAGCCCTTTAAGAAAAGAATAGATTCGTATTCAGAAGATCTCTTAGTTGTAGTTGTGCGAAAAAATCAATGCCGCCGCCAGTTGATTCCAGAGTATAACCGTGCTAAAGTTACGCCAGAATAAAAAAAAATGTTTATTTCAAGTAATAACCCGTGCAAATTACCTATACACAATGGGCTATCGTGTGTGAATTCGCCACTAGTTGGCGCTAGTGTCGCGTGAGGTCCAATTAACATTCACTTTTCACTGGTCTTGACGGGCTACCTGTTGGAAATGATCTCCTTCGTGAAATTGTCGCAAATATGTATTTGGCGATATATGTGAACGCTTTGAAAGCGGAATTAAGAAAAAGAGGTGCAAAATAAGCGGCCTCAAAGTTAAAGTTAAAGATAGTTATTTATAATTAATAAACTTAATGAGATTGAAGATTTAAAACTTTGTTTCGACGCCGATCTTAATGTCGCTTTTGACAGCTATACCTCTGGACCTTAGTCAACAGTGGCGCCAACTGATGAGCAAAGAAACTATAGTCCCCATTAGAAAATTACAAAATATTGAGATTATTTAAAATTGACATTACATTCATAATTAGGTACATTTATTGTTTAAATTCATGCAATAAATTTTATTGCAAGCATACTAAAGACCATACATGTTGTGTTTGCATTTGCATGGATCCCAAATCGGCCTCACTATACTATTATTATATTAGAAAAGAATGGTTGTGTAACTTAATTTGTAAATACAACTTAGAGGCTTATTAACGCAATTCCTCTTGCCCCGATTTTCCCCAACCGTCTTCCATAATTAAGCTTAAACCACGAATATAGTACAGTCAGCGCAAACAGTTCGTGACACCCACAGTGGCCAAAAAGTTAGCAACACGACCTTATTTCAACTGTAACAATGACGAGTTGCAAACTATTTGGGTCTTATCTTATCTTATCTTAGTCTAGGGGTCCCTACGGATACACTTCGACCCATTCGTGGATCTTTTGTGTAAAAACTATTTGGGTACTTTTGGTGTCACGGACTATTTGACGCTGACTGTACAAGTAACTAAAACTGCTTCTGTTAGTGAAACCCCAAAGATGCGTGTTGGCTACTCAGCAAGCTCTGACGTCGGACACGTAGTCTTAAGGGCAATGTTCTGTATGCCCACGGGGAAGTTTTGCCATCATGCATTATGAATCAAGCTAAATAGACCGGGAGCTATGGCTGTAAACGATAGAAGAATTTGTATACCTGAACGACAGGACGCTTGACGATTGGCATTGGCATGTATTGCGGTGTCACTCTTTACTTCGTGAGTATCAATAAAATTAATCTTTTAACATTATGTCTCATAACGGTAATGTATGTATAACTCTTCATTGTTACTGTTTTCATATATGCTTTATGTACAATAAAGAATTATACACGAAGAAAAACAATCAATATTCTTCAGTATTATGCGCTTGCACTGAAGCTGCAGAAATAATGAAATATGAATATTTCAAATTCAGCAAATGGTTGGGGAAAGTTGATTGAAAAAGGTGTGATTTCTAGACAAAAATCCGGCTAACAGTGTAGGGTAGTTATAAGTAGAGGTTATTCAATATTAAGTCCTGGTCTCGTTAACTTCTGAAGCCCAATAACTGTGATAATTTTCCTTTAAAATTCATTTCGTGCTACTATTAGGATTTTTCAACTATCCATAACACAGCAAACACTAAACTTACATACATACGTACATACACAAATCACGTCTTTATCCTTTACGGACCAGACAGTGCCTAAGGTGGCAAGACCTAAGCCACGATTAGCAAGATTGTGGGCGTATAGATGGAAAAAAATGGAATCATAATAGTGATGGGTTGCTAACCGCATCGCCTATATTGCCTATAACATATGATTTCTATAATTTTCGCCCATTCCCTCGATGGGCTTTTACCATCTGCGCGGGAAGAGGAGCAACTGGTACATTCTATGTTTTTCTTTAATCAGAGACCAGCATGGAAAAAAATACGATTGACCTTAATGTTTCGCTAATAAATTCCGATGTAAAAATTCTACAGTTCAACTTGCCCAAGCACCTGCTGCAAAATTCCTGATTAGTTTTATAGTATTAATTTTGTATGGTTAAATAAATATTTCCCTTTTTTTGCCGTCGGCTCCTGTACTATAATAATCATGTCGTAGGGTTAAAACCCTTCGGTAAAATTGCTCTTACGCATATATCTTTGTACCTAGTAGGGCACTAACGTCATTGTCATCATCACCGTGACCTCAATTGACCCCTAGACGGAATGGATATTCGATTGTTTTGTCTACTTCCCTATTGGGAATAATCTAAATTCATATATTTTTCCATGCTGGTCTGGGAGTAAAGAAAAACATAGAATTTACCAGTTGCTTCTCTGCCCGCGCAGATGGTAAAAGGCCACCGAGGGAATGAGCGAGTCTTAGGAATCATTTTATAGGCGATGCGGCTAGCAACCCATCACTATTTTGATTTCCCTTTTCAGCTTTACGCCCTTAATCATGCTAAACGTGGCCTTAAGGTTTTGTTACCTTAGACTCTGTCTAACCCGTAAGGGATAAAGACGTGATATATGTATGTAAGTATATATTTTTACAAATATGCACTAAGAAGGCATTTATAGGTAAACCATTAGATAATATAGGAATCGTCTACTCATAGGTTAATTTTGAGAGATCCTTTATAGGGATACTAAGTTCGCCTTTGTACATAATATCTTATCTTTTTTGTCAATTGACTAACTAGCCATGTAGGAGTTTCGCCGCCTCTAGATGGTGCTAATAACATCAAAATGATAATTTATAGGCATTTAAATTAATTATATTTATATTATAATTATATTGCGTTTATCCTGTCTATTTGTTTCCGCCACCTACTTAAACTGTCTCCAACTTATTTCTCTTATTGGTTGTCTGGAATAGATCGCTATTAAGCGATAAGACCGCCTATTGTCTACTTTGTTCTTTGTTTCTGTATTGCTTTGTACTGATTTGTGGTGTTCAATAAAGAGTATTTGTATTGTATTGTATTGTATATATTTTTTAACCATTATGTATTTTGCATTTCAAACTTTATGCATTTTAATACTTAGCCAACAAACAATTTCCGTTACCGCAAAATCTTTAAAAGCATGTGTCAATCATATTCATTGAACCTGTAGTTACCATGATCACAGATGTGATCATAATTTTAGCCTATAGCGCTCCATGTTCACAGGTTATGACCATGGGGCGCTACAGGTCAATATAAATTATGATCACAACTGTGATCATAGGGAGGTATAGGTGGTATATGATCGCATCTGTGATCACAGGGCAGTCAATGGGTTAACATTATAAGTGCAATAAGTCGAAAAAATAGGCCAAGTGGACCATCAAGTGATTACAGGCCTTCGGCTAATCACTCTCATTAGATACAATAAAGAACTGGACTTAATTGACAGGAGTGTCAATGTAAGATAATAGTGTTTATCTTAGAAACACTTGCAAGTGAAACGTGAAGTGAAAACTGGGATGGGTTGCGGTAGTCTTTTATTTTATTAAACCACATAACAGTGTATCTGATTCGAGAAAGTTCAAAAGACAAGCAGAATGAATTGGTTGTGAAAATAGTAATTTTTAGCTTGAGCTTTTTTCTTGACAAATTGAACTTGCAAGATTTTCACTCCTTTAACTTTCGATAATACTCTGGGTACAACACTACCAAAAATTTTATTATCCTTACTAATATTATAAATGCGAAAGTAACTGTCTATCTATCTGCATTTTACGCTTTCACGTCTAAAACACTGAACTGATTTGAATGAAATTTGACACAGATAGTCCGGAAGTACATAGGATAGTTTTTAACCCGGAAAATCTCAAAGTCATAGGCGGATTCTACGCAGACGGAGTCGCGGGGCAACAGCTAGTGCCTCCGATTCAAATTAACGCGCCGCGGCTCTTCGTCAATCAACGCATTGTCATAGTAATGTATAGAAGGCGAAATTAATTCGATTGTACTCGGGCTAACCTAGTGGACGCGTGTCTTTACAAAGAATACCTAGATCTACGACTTAAAAGCCCTATACGAAAATCAAAGACCTGACTTGAAATTTAGTATTGAGGTAGGTTACAGAGGTAAACAAGAGAATTCGGAATACTTTTTGCAATCATGTTTTGATGGTATATTTAAATTGTCATTCGGGGCGCGCCCAGATACGTCTTCGTTTGATTGCAATGACGTATTTAAGAGTATAGGCCGGGGTTTAGTTTTCGCATATAATTAGACATTGAAAGGCTTTACAGGCGATGCGAGAGAATTTGCTATCAGCGACATGATGTAACGCTCAGACGTGTTTTATCAAATTCCAAATCCATATAATCCGGGCAGTAAACGAAAATCTTTCCCCAGCCGCGTACCACAGTCAGTCTGCGTCACGTCGATTCAGCTACATATAGTATAGCAGGCAATAACCTTACTTATTATCCTTTACGACGAGCTAATACAAGTCGTCAGTCAAACATCTAGAGCTGGCCGTATAAAAAAAGGAAGCGTTCACGGGCGGCAGTTTAGCAGGCGCACGCGGCGGGAAAATCATTCGATCACTCCGACCGCTCGGATCGAACGTCAACCGTCCTGGAAGTGTTCCATTTTCAAAATGCTATTCGAATTACGAACTCGTACCAAAGTGCCAGTGTTAACTGTGACGATGACGATTTAATTTTAATTTTAACATGTGCGAGAGGGTACGACTTAAACGATTTTTTTTTAATTGGGAATTTTAATGTCCTTTTTACAATGGATTATATGGATTGTTGACGTCTGTGATTGTTAATTGTTAAGTTAATACGGTTGTGACTTTAGACTTTTATTAAATTTATCGGAACGTTTATATTAAAAACTTATCAAGATGATGTCCAAGAAGCAACTTGCGTGCATGCTGGCACTGCATATCGTGTACCTTTTGGTGGGGGCCAGCATTTTCTACCACATCGAGAGTCCGGTGGAGGTCTCGCAGAGGGCAGAGGAAAAACTAGAAAGACTTGAAATCCAAAGTAAGTTCATTAGTAGGTTGATAAGTGGCGATAAGTATTCGTATTCACCAGGCGGCCTTAAACTAGGTTAGGCATCCTACATATCCATGGCAGTAAACAGCTACTCTTGCACTCTTGGCGTCTCACATCTTGAGAATTTGCCGTAAAACGATGATTATCTAAACTGCAAAAACAAATGAAATATACCAAGAAAGTACCTTTGCATTTGCTTCTAAATGTAGCTGCGCGAACCTAACACAAAATGTCAATGTACCTACTTTTATTTTTATTAAATCTACCCATCAATAAAAAGGCTTAGTAAAAATTAAGTGTGTACTATTTGCAGCCTTTTTGCAGTTGCATTAACAAAAAAAGGTCAGAAATATATCTTTACATCTTGCCTGCAAATACATACCTAGTCATAATTTCATAAATAACATGGCAAAAATAGCAAAAATCTTAGTAATCATAGGCGCCCATCACTATTTTGATTCCCCTGTCCACCTATACGCCACACACACACGCTAAACATAGTCTTTAGGTCTAGTTACCTCAGGCAGTGGCGTAACTATAAAGTCTGGGGCCCGTGGCAAATTCGTCAGATGGGGCTCCTTCCACTATATAAAGAAGTGCATCAGTCCTTCTGTACTCTAAGCCAAGCCAGTTCGGGGGCCCCTAGAGCTAGGGGCCCCTGGCATTTTGCCACCCCTGCCACACTATAGTTACGCCACTGACCTCAGGCCGTGTCTCGTAAGGGATAAAAACGTGGTTTATGTATGTAAATTTATAACGGTAAGAACTCCATTAAACTCCTTAAATGCGCGATAAATACGTTTTAAATTACTCTAGAACCGAAGCAAGACAAATAGATTTTTCAGCAGTTGCAGCGTTAAATTACTTTTATTTACTACATGTTACTGGTAGCTAATCAGTGATAACTGAATTAAATGCAGTGAATGCACTTCACGTACTATCTGACCACTTACTCCGACGCATAGTGATGCAACTGAGTTTCGCAATGAATAACTTAGGTATCGATCTTGTTATATTTCTGTAAAAGGAATATACTGGCTCAGGCATTTTAATGTTAAGTTAATTCGTTTTTAAATCGCTTATTTACCTCGACTTGAACTTCTAGGTATATAATGATTTCTGTGTGTAAGGTTTTAAAATCTCTTAAAGGCTCTTCCATGCTGGTCTGGGAGTAAAAAAAACAGAATGTACCAGTTGCTTCTTTTTCCGCGCAGATGGTAAAAGTCCATCGAGGGAAAATCGAGTGAGTGAAAATCTTAGGAATCATGTTATAGACGACGCTGTCGGCAACCCATCACTATTTTGATTCCCCTTTCCACCTGTACGCCCACAATCATAGTAAACGTGGCCTTTAGGTCTTGTTGCCTTAGGCTCTCTCTACTCCGTAAGGGATAAAGACGTGATATATGTATGTATGTATGTATTTATCTCGACTTTAACTTCTGTGTTTAATGATTTCTGTGTCTAAGGTTTTTAAATCTTATTAGGGAGAATAAATGACGCTATTTATTAATAGAAATAATTATTTATTAATTATTCCGTTTTTCTGTAGATAGTACCTACTGTGCATAACAACTTTCTTATTCAATTGAACAAATAATATTTTTTTAACTTATCATTACAATTTCCTTTCAAAACCAGTCCATTCTCCTCATTTGTTTTTCCAAAACAATACAAACATTGGGTAAAGCAAACAAAAACAATGAATTCCTGAATCCAGATTTTACGTCCAGTCCATGTGTAGACAAAGGTTTAGCAGTAACCAACTTTTGGGATATAAATAATTCTGTCAACGATACATTCTGCGAAAAATCAGTTCGGCGAAAAGTAATTGCATCAAAAAGTTGAGCGATGTAAAAGTTTCTGACACTCGACTTCATCTTATTTCTAAATTACTATTTAATTACCGCGTACGCTTATTATTTATCTAATACCCTAAATCATTACGTTAAATGGCTCTATTAATGATCCGATAACGCGTGAACCAAGCCATTAAATTGGTCTAACCAGGATTAATGACACATTAAATAGTGAATTAAGACATGACGGACGACGTGGAGACCATGCTTCTGTCAAACCAAAGTGGAATACAAGTCTTTTGAAACTCAATGATGGCGGTGATATACTTTAAAATTTTTAGTGAAACCCGCACAAATCACTTAAGAATATTCTTTAATTGCTTTCAAAATAAATTTTAATTCGTTAACATATGTAGCCGTTTTTATTTCATCTTCCAATTTTAGACTGCATAATCGCTTCTCAACTCGATTGCTTTTTCCGTCCCAAATTTTAAGCCCCATCGTCACCCATTCCACAAAACCCGCCAACACTGTGAGATGTTTTAAAGATCCTTTCAAAAACATACGGTCCTAAAAACCGACAACGTTTCTATGACATCTTATCGTCTTGTTCAAATTTTTCAACCAGAACCCGGGATCTCCATTTTATTTGCAATCACTTCACGCTTACCAAGAGGTGGACAAACTTTTTCCTATTTCCGCAAGCGTCGGCTGCCTACATTCATTAAGAGTACGTGTGTCAGTCCATTGTGTGTTTATTTCCACGACACCGGATAAAAAACGCGCAACAATTGGCGACGATCAATTGACAGACTCGATCCACAATTATCTCTTAGCTTTAGAATTAGTTACGTTATCTGATCTAGGCGCGTGACGGTTGACTATTTTAGGTAATTTACAGCTGTGCGATTCTCCAAATAAACCTCATCCATAAATTCCGCTATGCTAGCCAAAACATGGGCATAGAACTCAGTAAGGTCCCTAAGTATTTCTCCAACGCTACTAATCGGTAGTCGGTGACAAGTGACAATTCTGTCTACATTGCGAACTCCAGAAGAATCTACGCCGTTTGGCTTCATGTTGGCTACGCAATGTATTTCGAATTGTCATTTGTCACCGACGTGGAGTTGGTGAAATATGGATCGGGTCTCTCAACGTTGTAGAACAAGCATGACGCACAAAAACAAGTACCAACTTCCATTTAAAATCCTATTCACACATGACTCCTATACATTAAGGGACGAGTTATACTTTAATCTACCCTCATATGGGGAGATAAATAAAAACAAAATAATTTATCGACTGGTCCTGAAAAAGGGCGGAAGAGTTTGTAAGCAGATTCGTAGATTTTCGTCAAAACAAACCGCCATATTTCCCTGACAATAAAAATAGGCCATGAATAAAGCCGAATTAGCAAGATTCAACAGAAACTAAAGACAGTCAACAAACATTTTCACGAGTTAATAAGACACGTCAAAATCGTAAATGACACGTAAACAAACAGAGTTTTCAGTGTCTAATAAAAAGTCGCAGATGCAGTGTTTTGGTACGTTTGTTCTCGGTACTAACAGTCATACAATTATTTTTATACTAACAAACTTGTATTATTACTATTCATAGTTAGAGTATGTAACTTTTAACAAAGTACAGCGAGATTCAAAGTTTTGAGCTGAAACGGTTTACTCACCCCGTGAAGGACTACAATATCCCGATTTATAAGTTATCATAAAACATAGACACGAACCAAAGGAAGCCAACGCAAGAGGTGAGATGATGAACTGTCATAACGATTTCTTAGAACGGCTGGTGACAGAAAGAAATGGCGGCAACAGACGGCCTAAATATGTTCAAAATGGGCAGCCATTTGTAAACGAAGCATGGTGCCAACTAGGTACAATAACATCAAGAATTGTACCATAAAGACGTATGTATACACTCGAAATACATAACATATTATTTAGGTTCTTCTGTCTTTCTATCCGTCTGTCCCAGGGTTGTAAACTACGGTTAGTATACAACCAAGTATACATGCATAAACCATACTTTCCCCGGCGTTTTATGCTTTAAAAATTACGTGATGACGTTTTTGTGATATATGTAATGACACACAGATCACTAACAGGTTAAACGACCGATTGATGAAAGTATCGTTTGACAACCCTTTATTTTCGGCTATCATAATAATGTCTTGGAAATTTACGAAACTAATCTAACCTAATCTACTATGCGAGCCACGCGTGGTTTTTAGATTTCTTAAAAGTTTACGGTTTAGCCATAGTTTAGCCGATATTAAAAGGTTGTCTAATGAACTGGTTGTCAAACTATACATTTTGTCAAACGTTTCTCGGTCAAATATGATCGGACACCGATGACACTCTTCTCCTTTTCTGTATTTAGTATTGAACAGTAAGCAACGGGTTTTTCTAATGGATATCTGTTCTGTTCTTAATGTATTGTCTGCGTGTTTACTTCTACGTTATAATGTACCGTTGTTTTTACTGTCAGCTCATTTATTACTTCCATATCTGTCACTCGTAAACTGGAGCTGCATTTGGAAGCTGGGCCAGTACACTCATTTTACTCATTGTGTCAGAAGGGGGTTAGGTTTTTCGGGTATATGCACATTGTGTTCACACCGCAAACCAGTTTGATAGATTAACATTACGAGGCATCGATAGGGTCAGGGACCAAACAGTACATGCAAGTAAATCACGTCTTTATCCGGGGTAGACAGAGCTAAACAGCTTGTCTTAAAATTAACCCAGAATACTTCAACAGGTGGTATGGCTACATCACGTCTTTATCCCTTACGGGCTAGACAAAACCTATGGTAACAAGGCCACGTTTAGAAAAATTGTGGGCGTATATAAAATGGAATCAAAATAGTTGTTCTACTAGAAAATTTAGCAACTTTGGTAACTTCTCCTTGGCGGGCTAAGTGTACCGGCGTCGAACGGTCATAATTTTTATTTGCTGAAATTTTCCGAAATAATTCTATATATTAAGACGCCTTATTCAAGAAAATGTTTTCCTTTCAGTCAGTTTATCATTGCTTTGATATAATCGCTAAATGGGTAACGTTAATTACCTGTTGAATCGAGCATTGTCTCAGTGTCGATGATGGCAGTCCGTCTCTCTTTGTCACACGTTGGTAGTTAGATGTTAGTGCGAAAGTGATGAAAGACCCAAGTGACGCAGACACATTAGTGCTTGGGACGTTTCGATTTTTATTGAGTAAGAAATGTTAGTCGTCAGTATAATGTATTCTCAATGTTAATAATAATAACTCATTTTGTTACCTACTTTTAAAAAACAAAATATTTTGTGTTTGATACTGGATCCATCTCCATCTACTTAGGGGCCGTCCATTAATCACGTGATCTTTTTTTAAGCATTTTTTAACCCCCCCTCCCCGTTGGTGATACATGGTGAGGTTTAAGGCTACCCCTCCACCCCCCATCCAACATCACGTGTATTTTTCGTATCTACAAAAAATCTTAATTTTTTTAGAACTAGAATTGTCTTGCGCGCGCGTGTTGAATTTATATATTAATTTGGTATCGTATATGTCATGATATATTTTTGTGTCATTTTACTATAATACATGTAACTGTAATTTAGAAATCGCGCGTTTGAAAAAATAATGAAAAAATAAATACACGTGATATCTTACTACACCCCCCTCCCTCCCCCCTTGTGACATTTCGTGATTTTTGTCAAACCCCTCCCCCCCTTTCAAGCCTCACGTGATTAATGGACGGCCCCTTACGTCCCAGTACCGGGATTAGGGACCAGGGGTCTTATCATGACATCTTATTGAGGTTCAATTCCGACTCAGTTCAGGTTTTAGCTGTCATTTTTAGTATGGATCTGACAGCGAGCGAACCTAGACTGAATCGGAATTGAATCGCATTAAGACGTCATGGTAACCCCCTGGTAGCTTACTTATTGTGGTAATAGAACCAGACTATGAGCCTTGACGTCCCGTGTTCGATCCCTGGTCAAGGCAGCTTTGCTTGTATGAAAAATATGTAAAAAGTATTTATGCTTTGTGTGACCTAATATTTATCTTATACATACATACATACATATATATATAACGTATTTATCCCGTACGGGGTAGACAGAGCGTAAGGTAACAAAACCTTATAACCACGTTTAGCATGATTAAGGGCGTACAGGTGAAAAGGGAAATCAAAATAGTGGTGGGTTGCTAGCCGCATCGCTAACAACATGATTCTTAAGACTTAATAATTTACTTAATATCTTATATCGACAGAAAAAAGTAATTTGTTGATGTTAATCATCTTATCCTGACTTGTATCTGTTTTTACCTTGGAATATTCTGTATACCTTTTTTCTGTTTTGGTTGTTATATTGTAGTGTTCAATAAAGAGTTATTGTATTGTATTGTATCTATAATAGCAATTTTTACAGATTTATTAAAGTTTGATGTCCCGTCCATACTGGTCTGGGAGAAAAGAAAAAACATAGAATGTACCAGTTGCTTCTCTTCCCGGGCAGATGATGGTAATAGCCCATCGAGGGAATGGGCGAAAATCATAGGAATCATGTTATAGGCGATGCGGCTAGCAACCCATTACTATTTTGATTCCATTTTCCATCTATACCTAGCCCCACAATCTCGCTAAACGTAGCCTGTGGGTATTGTCACCTTAGGCTCTGTCTACCCCGTAAGGGATAAAGACGCGATTTGTGTATTGTATTGTGTGATGTCACGTCAGGAATGAAGACATAAGTAATATGTAAGTAGGTATGTGTATGTGATAAAAATTACCCATGGTATTATTCCCCAGGCTATTGAAAACCACAAACTCGACACTGCATCACTCTGAAATTGCAATAATTTAAATGTTAATACTGTAATTAAGTAACAAGAATTTTCAATTTTCACTTCAGCCAGTAAATATGCTTCACGGCAGTAACCCATAATGGTGTAGTTAGCATTCTCTGAAGATTCCGCATCATTTTAATAGTAGTTTTTAACGTGCGTCAATAATGTTCAGAAAACTAACGTTTATTGCCGTAATTAGAGAGTAAACGATTCAAAAGTCACATGTTGGTAACAGGGAAATTCTGACGTCGCGAAACTTGTTTTACATACATACATACATACATACATATACACAGATCACGTCTTTATCCCTTACGGGACAGAGCCCAAACAAGGTTCAAAGACCACGCTTAGCATGATTGTGGGCGCATAGGTGGAAAGGGGAACCAAAATAGTGAAGGGTTGCTAGCCGCATCGCCTAAAACATGATTCCTAAGATTTTCGCCCGTTCCCCCGATGGGCTTTTGTATGAATGTATAAGTCTATACATAAAACACATTAATTTTACAGGTAATGAGATAAATAGGCGTTGTATAGACATTGGCGAACTTATCCCTTAAAGAAATCTCTTCCAGTTAACCTTCGAACGATTGACAGTACAACAGAAACAAGAGTATAGAGAGTAGACATACTAAAAAGCTAACAGAGCAATGACCCTAACTCTTGCCACGCGAGAAGAGAAGCAGCTGATAAAAAACTGGTCCTTCGAGCCGGATGGTCGCGCTACTTAACATTCTATGTTTTTTCTTTGCTCTAGACCATGGAAGTTAACTATCTGTATGATTGTAAAAATCAATGGAGTCATCCATATTGTGGGTTAGGTCTCGCGTCTCAAACGCCGTATCCAATGTCTTACAAATATCAGCAATTATGGTCATACTGATTTATGGGGATTGTGTCTTGGAAGATCTGATGTGGGTAGTTTGAAATGCTCCCCGGTTGGGTGAAGCGACGATCTGCTCTCTGTACGGAAGAACTCTCGAGAAGGTGATTGTTGCGCTCGGGTGGCAATCATAATTTGACACGTTTGCTCGTAGGCAATTACACGGGCTGAGGTGTCTTGTTTCCAAAGTCAACGCGCGACCAACGTCAAGACACCACATCTTGTATACGAGCAAACAGGTCATGTTGGAATTGCCTTCCCACGTTGTCTGCTCGGCTCGAATCAAAGAATTGCTAAGCTTTAAAGATTTCAACTTTGACAAGGAAGACTAACTTGCAAGTGTGACCTGGGGTTTACAATGACGCCTTAATGCGATTCAATTCCGACTCAGTTCAGGTTTTAGCCGTCATTTTTAGTATGGATCTGACAGCGAGCAAACTAAACTACATGGCAGTTAGCACCACCATGTGCACCCGCAACACTAAATTCATACTTCCGTTTTATTTAACAGCTGTAGTACATGAAGCTACCCTTAGATGGCGCTGGCTACCAGATAGATCGCGCTAACGTTTGTCTAACTCAGAAACTAGACTACCGGGATTGAATTTATCCCTCGATGTCTGTCGTTAGGGCAGAGTTATGCTTGGTTTGGCTGCCTTCAAGCAATGCCACCCAGTATAATCTCTGAGAAAGGAACTATCTAAGTATAGTACGGTGTCTCTGTCGAAACGCGTGCTGAAGCTACGACGGCTCCCTTCGTCAAAGTCTTTAGTGTAAACGCAATAAACCTTTACAATACATGTATACTGGTGTTTTCGTCGGGGCACGTGGAACCTTGTCACACAGCTAATTATTTGGTCACGGGATTTATACGTCAACTCGGCTCTATCTACAGGGCAAAAACCTTACTTTGAATTTTCTAAAATCCCACGCATTATTTGCAGAATTCCACATCCTTTTATGTAGACGCACGTAACTATGATTAATTTGCCAGTGACACATAGTGAGCTCTGATTTTAGCTTAATGGCTTAAAGGCGTACGTGAGTACAAATCAGAATGCCTGTTTAGCCTAAACTTTGTCGGTAACGTGTCGGGTAGTTGTCATTCTTTTTATCGAATAAGGGTCGGTAACCCTCTGCCAAAAGACTGCCGTGGAAGGTGGACTAAAGCCCAGTTCATGAACTCTTACCCCTTTATTCATAAACACTTTGTAAGCATCAGCTAACTTAGCAATCGTTTGTCCTTATCTGTCACTTTGACATTTACCTTTCACAGATAAGGACAAACGAGGGGTGCGATTCAGGTTACCTCCGCGTGGGTCAAGAGCTGCGGTTCGTTTTTGGATCCGTCCGAGGGGAAGAGCAGTGCTTGGTCCGGTGCGCCCTGAGCATCGGTTAATGATTTCCTGGCAGATTCTGAGGGATATCACTACTCGTTGGCTAAGAGCCCGACAGAGGGGAGGTCTTTTGACAGTGGTCCTACCGTACAACGTTGCCGACAACTGTATTTATTACTTTGACATTGGCGAAATCATCGCATCGATCGATGGGGCCATTTCAAAAAAAGAAGAAGGACAAACGATTGCTAAGTTAACGAAAACCTATAGAGCGTTTATGAATAAGGGGGTTAGAATGTCATTTCGGTTTGTCTTGTTGTCTCACTCACTCTTATGGGTATGGCCGGTTTTTCAATAGATAGAGTGATTCAAGAGGAAGGTTTATATGTATAATTCTACGCAGACGAAGTCGCGGGCAGAGGCTAGTATAATATACAAAAAAAGTCCTCCGTCCCGTCTGCCTGTCTGTATGTTCGCGATAAACTCAAAAACTGCCGAACAGATTTACATGCGATTTTTACCAATAGATAGAGAGATTTACGAGAAAGGTTTAGGTATATAATTTGTCCAGGTTTTGTGTATATTTAATGAAATATGTCGATAATTGTTGGAAGTGTCGGAAAAAGTCAAGCTGCCTGGGAAAAAAAATCTGCTCTGACGAAGTCGCGGGCAACAGCTAGTTTAGATTATAAACAATTTTTTGGATAATAAGGGGGTTGGAAGATAATAAGGTTTTTTTAATTACCTACCTACTCAATAAAATATTTGCTTAGCATCTTTTATAACGCAAACGACCTTAAAACATAATAAGTAGTAGTTCATGCCTACTTTTATGACAACTAAATAAGGAAAATATTATATGCCTAAATAATGTCTTACAGGAAACAAACACGGATATAAAAACATATTCGTAATTACTCCTAAACGGGTTGGTGACACTTAGGGCACAGGAAAACGAGGATGTAAAAATTTACGGGGTGCAAGTATTATTTATCCAGATGTAAGTTCGTGGTTGGTAGAATTTTATCATAAAATTGTTGGAGTTTGCATAAAATTTTTATGCAAACTCCAAACGGATGCCTACTAACAATGTTAATCCTGTTGCCGCTACAGTTGGAGGCCATTCAGGCTAGATACTGGATAGATGGAAATTGTAAATTGCAGGTTTTATCAAAAATCTTAGGAATCATGTTATAGGCGATGCGGCTGGCAACTCATCCCTAGTTGGATTCCCGTTTCCACCTATACGCCCACAATCATGCTAAACGTGGCCTTTAGGTCTTGTTACCTTAGGCTCTGTCTACCCCGTAAGGGATAAAAACGTGATTTATGTCTGTAAGTTTTAATAAAACAATTACTATATCTGTAGGGAAACTTTGCTCTGCCACAATTTAATTGAGACAAATGCAAAACTAACAATGGGATGACTGTAAATCCAACATTAGCCGGAGTTTTCTAGAATTGCATTAAAATTCTGCATCGATCTAAGGAAACCATAAGGATAATGGTGAGGCCGGTCCAGCCGAACGTCCTAGGCAAGCTTTGGCACTGATCAGAATGCAAATTAGCAGTTTCCTCTTTAAATATAATAAACAAAGAGTTTTAAAATTTTTACCGTGTTCCTGATTTCATTTCGTGAACAAAATAGACAGATATATCAGTGGTAGTTTAACCACCATTTACCACCATTTACGCGGAAAATAGTGCATTAACCAAAATGTTACCTCAAACTTTAAAGATTAAGGGAAATCAAACTAATTCAATGGCGTGTGTGAACATCCCAACTTGAAATGACACCCATGCCCCATTTTCAGTCTTCGAGATTTTTAAAGTCTCATTTGAGTGCTGTCATCTCAATACAGAGAGTTGGAAATTGTACTGATAGCCACTTGTAAAGTCAAATGCTAAAGTTGTCCTTCTAAAGGGTCAGTGATACTTGAATGAAAGCCAACTCAAGAAAATTTGGCACAGGTACTACTAGGTAGTACTTAAAGTTTGAGGAGATTATAATGACGCAAATGAAAACAGAGGAAAAAAAGCGTTGTGCATCGAAAATTTTCGTTCAATTAAGAACTAGCATGGCAACTTATAGAAATCAAACTGATGATTTAGAATGTAAATTGACGTCATTCCACGTCATATTTAAAACTGCTAAGAAAATTAAATTTTCTGATGTATTTACTTTCAAGGTGTCGCATGGGTGACAATTTTCAGTGTAAACATGGCCTTAGCCGAGTCGTGCTTTCAGAATTAGGCTAATTAGATGTCGCCAGTAGGTAACGGCCCCGCAAGTTCCTGGTGACAATGTTAGTAAATAAAACGATTGAGGAAAAACTGCTCAAGAAAACAGTTAATTATTTAATTGACACAACAATGTGGTTAATAAGGAATTGAAAGCAGTAAATTAAAATGCTACACGTAATGTTTGACAGCATTCGAATGATAATGTAATACGATCAGAAGACGACTTGAAAGTTTTATGATGATTTGGAGGTCTAGACGTCATGTAAGTAGGGATTGATAAAATGCAATTACCTAACTCAAGAACGTCACGAACTTGATAATTGGACGCGTGTGACAAAATACTTAGAATAACAATATATTATGGAAGATAACCGCTGAAATCAAGGCAATAACGGTTCGAACGCTAATAAGCAGGATATTTGGCTGGAGAATCTTCTTTCAACTAACTAAGCAGAATTAAGAATGGAATTAAATCATAGCAATTGTTCAGTACCTATCATTACCAATTTCCTCTTGATTCTAAACAAGGTAGAAATAAACTTGAAATGGCTGTGTGTGCTGAATTATCGATTCAACGATCACAATTTATGTATGCTAAAGATGCTAAGCCACGTATTCCTTTATGTATTTAAATTATAAATTAACTATCATGTTAGATTGTAAATTAACAGTTAACAAGCTAGATGTTTCGTTAAGATAGTTTCCAGAAACTGACGACTCTAAAATATAATTGTACGACAGTAGAAATATAATTTTAGGGTAAGTTTTTTTTATCGTGTTTTTTTAAGGGTAGGTACACAATTAAATCGGAGCGAAGGTTATTTATACCCACACCAAAAGTGTTAAGGGATCAGTCGAGTGTAGAATTTAATACGCGTTTGATCCTTGGACATTTTTGAGCCGTACGTATACGTAATATTAATTCTGGCTTAGTTTTCTTTGTTTTTTTATTATACGACGTGTTATGCTCATCCTTCAGTGTAGTTTCGACTTGTAAGATAGAACCTGCAAAGTCACATAACATTGACGGCTTCTAGCCCGTTCGCATCACGGTTTGGTAATGTAACGAAGCTCGTAGAATCTGTCTCGCAAGTCTAAAGGCTCATGAGCTTTGTTGCTGTTCAGTTTTCGCACAAAATCCTTCGTTATGCTCTTGACAATGACGACCTTCGATCGACAATGGAATCGGCACAATATCGTAAATCGGTTTTATGTTCAAGTAATGGCGATCACCGGACAATGATGGCGCTCCTTCTAACCGCTATAAAATCAGTGAATGGGACAATTGGAATTAAAAGTGAATAATTACTTCCGTGACCGCAAGTGACCCTTTGATGGTATTTTAATACAGTTGTTTGAAAAATGGTAACGCTAATGATGTGTGACGGATGTGTTGGAAATTCTTATTCAGGGTTTCGTGGTCAAACTGGCAAAAAGGAACCCCTAGGGCCTGTTACACCATTCTCTGTTAAGTTCCCGATATCTTGTCTATTATCTTCTGTCTAGGAATTAACAAAAAATGGTGGAACAGGTTAGAGTTTCGCCATGTCCGTTTGCATCTACTTCCGAGAATATTATAGTGTAGGGTTAATTTTTCTGAGGCCTTTTAATTATTTTTTTTTGCGAAAGATTGAGCATTAGGTATAGTATACATTTTTGAGTGTCGTTTCCTAAAGCTAAAATTGTTGGTTTAAAAAAAGTATAATATATTAAAACTATACAGTCTATACAGTCTTTGCAAATTAACGAGTAATGGATGACTAAAATTTAATACCTAGTGAATATTTTGTTCCAATATTAATATTTAGTACGGTTGGTATCCTACAAAGCGCATGTCATTTAAAGTAATTTTGCTGATTTTATAATTCTTGATTGATTTTTTTTTCTTTTGTATGAATTATTAAAATTAAGACAGGAATAATCTGTTACCTAGTCATAATAAATAAATTGTACGCCCGAAATTGACAAGCTGTTCGTACTTGTAAAAAACAAGAAACGTTTTTTATTTCATATTTCTTGTTATATCGTGGCCCGCCAGGCACCGACCGGCATTTTTGTTTTTGTTTAGGTAATAGATGATCTTGAATTAATAATTTATTTATTCTTGTATCGAGTAAAAACTAATCTTCTATTTGCGTGACTTGAAACCATGCCCGATCTTAAGAGGCTACTTCGTGAAACACTTGTTTTTGATTATAGTAAAGTAGTTATTTACTTACACAGATAAATACTTCTATGAGGACGAACTACGCAAGTAAATCAGTCATCGCTTACTTAATTTTATTAGTGAATAATCCCCTCCGATATTTTATGACATCCATTCTACTGTATGTTTTTTTAAATATAGCTTTTCCTTGTATTTGAACGTAATATTATTATGAAAATACTCGTAATAGTCTAAGATAGAGCACTCTTGCCTAAGTAAACGCCTAGTCACTCTAGATTTGAAACTAGAAATAGCTCAAGATTAATTGTATAAGTATTTCAATAGTAGATCAGTTTCAAATGGTTCCCTTTTTATCGGTTTACGTTCAACTTTAACCTCTGGAATCAAACATTAAAATGTGGCAACCTTTTTGCTCGAATCAAAGCAGCCAAAGAATTGATTGTAGTCTCGCCGCCGTAAGAAGTCAACTAATTTGTGTGGATCAGCGCGTAAAATTGTCATTTGTCAGCAGCCAGTAAGAAGTAATTACTGCCCTATATTTCGTTTTTTTTGGCTACTGTTTTTGCTAGCGAATCGCCAGATAATTGTGTTCCAGATAATTGTGTTAACAAGTACATAGACAAGATACTAGTTTGAAGCAGTTTAATCAACGATGCCGTAGATTTCAATAAAAACGTACTTTTAGACGATTTCAGTACAATTTCTGATTGCGCCGTACTTAAATTTAGAATGAGATGGACGATCGTAAAAGGCAATTATCGCACTCGGAATCACAATAGCATTCACCCTTTGCTCTCTATCAAACGGTAGGCTGTGGATAAGAGCAGTTAATGAACACGATTGCAGACACACACGCGTTAGGTAGTATGGCGTATAATTTCAGAGTGGGTAACTCTCTCTGTTGCCAACTGCGAACTCAAAAAAAACTACCCGTCTTTTTCTTACTGTTCGTTCTAGAAAGAAATGGGCAGTCTATCTCGCGCGCGACACAGCTATCGAGCGCTTTCGTGGTAACCGTGCTGTATAGCCGAAAACGATGACGTTGGCCAAAGTGGTCATATAGATTACAATTCTCAACGACGACCATCACCATTATGTCAAGACTGTAGCGACTGAAATTCCTTCTCTAAATCCTTCATTGGTCCAAGCAAATACTGAAAATTCCAAACACTGACTATTTATCATCACGTAACACGTTAATACGGTGGAACTTGGACACCATAAATAGTTCGTCATTGTCATTACTTTGATGACTGAATATTTAACACATGATGTACCAAATGAAAAGAAATCGTTAGTTTTAACGATTGCTTATAAATGTTTAACTAATTTGTCTTGATGATTCCGTATGTTGGCATGCAAATTTTAACGGCACAAAATATGTGTCTGAACATACAATATTTCCTGATTGTCACAATGACGCCAGTGACGCTTCTGTACATATCTTGTAGGTATGGATGAAGTGGGTAGTTTCGATTCCTCCTTTTTATTTTTAGCCATTTTCTCTGGGGAACCCCCATTCGGGAATAGAATTTCATACGACTATGTGTATTTATTTTTATATTAAAGCCGACGAACGGGCATGTGGTTCACCTGATGTCAAGTGATCACCGCTGCTCATGTACACCTAGAGTACCATACACATATATTTGACAGTAGACATTTTTGTGCAGTACATACATACACATACACAAATCACGTCTTTATCCCTTACGGGGTAGACAGAGCCTAAGGTAACAAGACCTACAGGCCACGTTTAGCAAGACACTGAGGGCGTAGAGGTGGAAAGTGGAATCAAAATAGTGATTAGTGTTTTGTGCAGTATACGTCACAATTTTACGTTTTTTTATTCCTCTATTATGTAGTGCCAATTACTATATATTTATAATACAAGTCTGTAACTTTGTAAATGAAGGATGTAAATCTACCTTGTAAACGCATCTACATGTAACAATCGTTTCGCCATTCCAGATCTGCTCTACGAGAACTACATCCCGAACGACCCTGACAAACAGGACAGCATTCTCCGAAAGCTGTCAGACTACTGCGGGAAATCCATGTTCAACTATACTACAGAGGATGCTGACCCTCCCTTCAAATGGGATTTCTATCACTCCTTCTTCTTCTCCTACACCGTTGTCAGCACTATTGGTAAGATCATCGTTATTTTCATCAATTTATTTGCTGCTATGATAATTACCATTGCCAGTGAAGTCTGAAGTAGAATCCATTGTGAATGGAATTATTTGAAATGAATTTCTTACTCTTAAACGTAGTCTTGTACCTACTTTAAACATATAATCTTGTGCTTGTGTTATTTATAATATCAGCATTACAAGTAGTCCCTATAAAATTTCTGAAAATTAAGTTGTTTAATCGCGTATTTCAGGTTACGGCAACTTGGCTCCAACTACGCATCTTTCACGAATTCTCATGATCTTCTATGGTCTCTTTGGGATCCCAATCAACGGTATCTTGCTCGCTAATCTCGGTGAATACTTTGGAATACAGGTGAGAAATACAAAAGCTACTAATTATTTAAATTTAGCCAAAAAGGTTAGGCCTTAGTTGCTTATGTTTAGATGTCCATTTAATGGGTAGTGTTAATTTATTTTCATTTTTTTTACAATGCCTCTTCAACTATTGAGAGTTGGCTGCGTATTTTATTTTACCCTTAACAAGGTGAAAGAGTTATTTTATCTAAGAGTTCCGCCTACGACTAAGTTAGTAGTTGCGGGTATGCAAAAGGCTGCCTGTCTGACTGTCTGTGATTTTTTCAGTTCGATGGACAACACACGCTGATAGGGTTCTTTGAGATCTTCCATGAACTAAAATTACGAAAACGATCACACATTTTTGTCGCGTAGTAGCAAAGTATATGCTTAACATTATTTGATCTTTGATTATATTCACCGCTATTGACAGCTTAAAGTATATGGTGGTTGAAATGTTTCGTAGCGTTACCTGCTTAACCTACATTTTCAAAGTGGTAGCTTAATAATAACTTCTACAACGCCTGGTTTTTTCATTAGCAAATACACACATGATACTTTTTGAGTTTTAATTACATTGTCAAGTTTTCCTTCTTTTTCAGCTCATTACAGTATATCGCAAATATAAAAGAAGAAATGCAAAGCGAGCCAATAATATCGGATACTGCTTCCACAACCTCGGCATGTTGGGTCAGATCTTCCTTTACCTGATCCCTGGTTTCCTGTTCTTTATCTTTCTACCCGCTTGCATCTTTGTGGTCTTCGAAGGATGGGACTACGTAGCTGCCGTTTATTATGCCTTTGTTACACTCACGACTATCGGATTTGGCGATTTAGTTGCAGGTAATTTTATTTATGTTCTTACCTAGGCACTTACTTATTTTATGTTTTCTGTCAAAAAATCTTGCATATTACTTAATTCATCTAACTTATTACTATAATATTAACCTTCTAGGACACTCCAATTCATCTTCAATAATAAAAAATTTTTCTTTGTTTTTAACATAAAACTACCTGAGATATTCGCAATGTGAAAATAAACGGATCACCCCCTTATACGAGTATAAAAATTGAATACCTACCGCTCGACATGTTTCGGGCTAGTCCGTTGTCCTTTCCCTCGGTGTGTTTCCCTTTGCTTTGACTTTTAGTGATCCATTTGTTTTACATTGTTATTTCTCATTTGTTTTTCAACAGAATCATTTTTGAGGCGATATATTTTTAATATGACTAAACTTCCGTTTCATTACAGGAACGATCAACAACGGTTTTGCAAACGGCTATTTCATCGCTTACCAAATATTTTTAATATTTTGGATCACCTTTGGGCTCGGTTACATCGTGATGTTGCTTGGTTTCATCACCAGCGGTATGCGATCCGAGTCAGTTCACCGATTGGAGCAGAAATTCGCAAACCAGTTCAAGTCGACACAGAACAGGATCCTACAAGGCTTCACGCGAGACATGGCTGTGATAAGGAAGATCATAAATGAAGCTAACGTGATCAAACTAAAGGTAATTGTGTAACACAAAACTAATAAAATTAATATCCAGCTCACCTTAGCAACTGAATTAAATTTAATGAAGCATTTATTAGGAATGACCAGTATTTACCTGGTTATAATGTCTACTTTGTAACTAACTGTTCTAGAAGTTACGAGTTGAATCCATGACAAAATGATATCCTAGTAGTTGGTGATACTTACGTAGAAAGTGAATATGATTGCCCCGCCCCGGGCTGGGCCTGAGACGTGTATGCATTATTATGGATTAAAGTAAAAGTTTTACGCCTAGGGAGATTGGTGTAATTTTTTCTAATAAAAATTTTACAACATTGTTTTTCATTTCAGCCAGTGTACGTGGATACTGCGCCGCGTCTGGTTCGGAGTGTGAGCTGTCCCAATTTGACACTTGATGTCGACCCAAGAGGGCCGATAACAAAGAGAAGGAGAGCTAATTCGGAGAATATCTACCTTTCCAGTAGAGACATACTCAGGATACAATCAGATACTGACTTACTCGGAATAGACAAAGACAAAACGTTCTCTGCATCTGCTATTGTCAAACCTGCAGAGCTATTGGCCCGAGTTGTTAACGTCCTGGGTGGATTTGAACCACAGCAGCAAGAAAAAGGAGTTCATATGTTCAATGACGAGGAAATTTTAGCAAGTGAAAAGCTTCCCGTATTTAGCATTGGCCACGATATAATAAAAAGTTCACCCAAGAGAACGAGAGCTTGCAGTGTAGCAGTCCCGAATTATATAAAGGACCCTGCACCGACAATAGACCACGACTTCACGTGGACAAATGGAGATACAGGTGACAAATTTAGAAGAGAAGCCAACATCAGAACAGGGAAATTGTCTTTGCCAGATGGTCGTATTACAGTCCTGCCTGTTTCTGAAACACAACCAAAAAGTATCTTGTCAAAAATATTCAGAAAAACTAGTTCTACAGAGGATCCTGCTGATTACATTAAAAATTCTATGAAAGGACGAGTGAGTATCGCCCAAGGTGTTAATGAAAACGTACATACTAAACCTAGACGTGGAAGCATATTCCCATCATTCGATTTAAACCAAGAAGATGATCAAGCTAAAGCATACAGGGAAAAGACTAAGAGAGGTAGACGTAGTATTTTCCCGACTTTTGACTTTTCAGAAGATACCGATGAAGAGGAAGCCGAAATTAAAAGATATCAGCAGAAAAAGAGGCACAGCATATTCCCGACCTTCGATTTCAGCGAAGATGCCGACGAAGCGGCCGGTAAAGCCTACAGAGAAAAAACCAAATCGGGACGGCACAGTATATTCCCTACCTTTGACTTTAGCGACCCTGATGAAGACGTGGCCAATCAATATAAAGAAAGTACAAAACGTGGGAGGCGCAGTATTTTTCCGACCTTTGATTTCAGTGACCCTAAGAACGATGATGATGATGAAACAATAGATGAGCGCGAAGTTCAAAAATACCAGAACAGGACAAAGAAAGGACGGCTCAGTTTATTCCCAACTTTCGGGAAATCAAAGAAAAACGAAGAAGACGATGTCATGCCGGATAATTCTGAGGAGGTATTAGATTACCAGAAGAAAACAAGCCGTGGTCGTCTCAGTTTATTCCCGACGTTTGGTAAACACAAATCTGAGCGGCCTAGTACTTCAAACGATCAGCCAAGCGACCTTGAAGCAAGCATCAGAGAGTATCAAAAACAGACAAATCGAGGTCGCAAAAGCTTATTTACTGACGACGCCGATAACTATAAAAATGCTACTGAAGGCGGTCGCGGTAGCTTATTCGACAGTGAATTAGAGCGCTATAAACAGAAAACCAAACGGGGTCGTGGCAGCATGTTTGACCCCGATGTAAACCTATCTAGTCTTCCACAATCAGAACAAGTCGAAGTTTTGGAACAGACGAGCGTGGCTGACTTGCTTCGAGCTTTGGCTGTTTTAGAGACGACTGCTCCTGGAAGTTCAGGCGCTGCCACTGAACCTACAGGTATCCTAGAATTACTTTCCCAGCCTCAGCCTGGAACTCGAAGACGGGGTTCAATAAGGCCAGAATTCGTGTTGCCTCCAATACCAACACGGCCTGAACCAGTCGAAACAACTGAGTCAGCTGGTCCCCGACGAAGAAGAGTTTCTGGTCGAGGCAATGCACCGCAGTTCACGCCTACTTTAGCCACGGTAATGGCTGGAGCAGAGCTTCAAACAACTGCTACAGCAGCGAGAGAGTCCCGCATGAATATGCTGACTCAACCTCCGCCGCCCTACACGGAGACCGCTGACGAACCTTTGCAGCCTAAAGTGAGGAGGTATTCTCCGGCTCCAACGGGGCCTGGCAGGTCTAGTGGGCCAGTGCCAAGACTGTTCTCTCGTATTCGCAAGGAAAGTGTTGCCAGTATAGAGGAGGCAGACTCTAGACGCGGCAGCCTTACGGACGTTGTGATAGACAATAATAAAGACAACACGTAACCCAGTGCCTTGATAGTACAATTTTTATGTTTAATTTATTTATTTATAAGTTGTGAACTAATTTTAAAAATATACGCCGTCCAAATATTAATCTGTGTATTCCTTCTTATTTCCAATCCTAATTGGATTCATTAAAACAAACTTAATCCAAATTAAAGGCTTGAAAATATATTCCTTAATTAGTTATCGAAATAACTATGATCGCTGTTTCGAATTTTATTTCTCGATCGATAAATAGTAATCAATCCTTACATGTTGGTATGGGAGCAAAGAAAACAGATACAACGTATCAGTTGCTACTCTTCCCACACAGATGTTAAAAGCGTCCATCGAGGTAATGGGTGAAAATCATAGGAATCATGATATAGGCGATGCGGTTAGCAACCCATCTCTATTTTGAGTCCCATTTCCACTTATACACCCACAATCATGCTAAATGTGGCCTTTAGTTCTCATTACCTTAGGCCCTGTCTACCACGTAAGGGATAAAGGCGTGACTTGTAAATCACGAATAAAGTAATCACGTCTATCATTAATGTATGTATGTATGTATGTGTGTGTATTCGTTGCCAAGAGGGGTAGAGGGTTAAGTACTTAAAGCATCTGTTGTTCCTGTAATTACCTGAACATACGTACATTGCTGCAGGTTATCGTGTCGGCTGGTGGATTGCATTTTAATTTGTCTGTTATGTTGTAACAATTGAGATTAAAGTACTTAAAGAAAAATAGGTAAAGTTATTGCAAGAAGCCGATGATCACCATGGTTGTACATACAATCAGCTGCAGAGAAAACAAATTCTCTCAACCGCACTTACTCGTATCATTACAAAAGGTAATTACAAACACAAAAAATAATTGATTATGTTTTAATTAGTATCTCCACATAAACTTATTTAGTCTTACGTATACTTGCTATAAAGGTACATATATTTAGTCATTACACTAATATAGTGTAGGTTCTTACAGCGAAATAAATAGTTAATATGAATTCAGGCATATCAACAATGAGAAATTATTCACATTCTCAGTTCAAACTAAACAATAATTTGACAATAGAAATAAATTGCGAGTCCCTATTCTAAAGATGAGTATTCGAAACAACTTAGCAACAATACCGTAAGGTTCATAATACTTAATATTTACAAACAAAAACAATGTACGTCCACTCTAGATTACAATTTACATAAATTGACTTCGATCAGCGAGCCAAAGTCAAATGAGCATCGATAATGCAAAACTGCAAAAAAATGTACTCAGCACAAATCCATCTGAGACACTATGATCATTTAATTGACATCAGGTTGCTAAGCTGTCCTGTCTTACAGGTTTGTTTATGCTGGGATTTGTGAACGAGGGATCGTTGTCATTGATAACGGATTCAAATATTGATATCAGGTTATCAATCCCGATGAGGTAGCCATCTTCGTGGTTGCCAACTTTCCACGCGGAGGCATGGTCAATGTTGACGTTGTCGGGGACTGGAACAGTCTTGGCGAAGTCAATCATCCAGATAGAAGCTCGACGCTTGTCGTGGACGAAGAGGAGGGAGCTGCCGATCAGCTCATGTGTCCGGAAGAAGTGGGATTCCACCAATGTGGCGCGAATGTTCTTTAACCTCTCGAGGTATCTTGCCTGAAAAATAAAAAAACATTGTTAAAAAACAGCGTACATTTTATTGCAGAGCTGGGTTTAATATTGACAGGGCAATTATGATTGCTATGGTAAACCGATAAGTATTTTAGCAAATGCTGTGTACTAACAACTTGAGAATGCAAACAGCGTTGTAGCTACAATGCTCGTAGCATAATTTGGCAACGCGGTTTTCATATATTTCTGTCTACATACCACTAACATACTACATATCACTTGAACAATTCGAATGAAATTACTATTAAGCCATTGTGTTCCTAAATAAGATGCTTCTGTATAAGTAAATCTTTAATATATAGTACCTGTGTATGGTTTCATTCAAATATTATATTACGTTTCCGATAGTTACGACGTCAATAATTATTGCTTCATTAATTGATAGGTTTTTTTCGAAACTATTTTAAAAACGATTACTCAAAAATATCAAAGAATCAAACATTTTATAAGAAAAAACTGAACCACGTACCACTATAGATGAAATCTTCTTACTGCAAATGAATTGACAATCCTCAGCCAAAGAATCGATTGAACAATTACGTATGAAAATGTTCCACAGTATGCGATTCAGTTTCTTCGACTATTTACTACAGTTGATTACAATGTAGGTAGCTACATCTACATAATAATAAATTTGCAATTATGGCGGTTGATTCTTAGATTATTTTAATGTAACATTTCTAAAAAGCGAACTTACCGGAGCATTAGGAAAACTGCTGGTGAAATCCTTAAACGCCTCCACAATTTGGTCTCTCGTCTTCGTAGTCTTAAAGTCTTTGGAGCTGGTGCCGTCAGCCTTCTTCACGCCGTCAACCCTGAAGCCCAGGGTCGACGTGGAGCTGATGGTCTCTCGCCAGATCATGTACCGGGGCTTGGTCACACCTTTGCTCCTGTGCTCTTCATCTGACGGGGCTTTTGGGTCTATTTGAATCATTTTTTCGTACATGTCCTGAGGAAGATGGTTTAAAGTTAAAATAGATTAATGATTAAAGATATTCTGTACCTATACTGTGTGTTTGTGTGTGTGTGTGTGTGTTGTGTATAGGTGTATTGGCTGCTTCATCGAGCAAAATCACAGACGTGAACCTACAATAAAGCCTATGTGAACCAATGACACTAGTTAATCTAGATACTTATATTTTTGAGTAGTATGAATGGGCTTTTAGCCATTGATTATTAGCTATGGGCGGTGTAGGGGTATAGCACGCGTCACGGAATGACGAGGATCCGGGTTCAATTACGGGCCATAGCTTTACTTTTCGGTTTTTTCTGTGTTCTAATTTTCAGTGTCGTTTAGAATTTTCCATTGATTATTGTTGATTCATTTAAATAACACATACTTTTTTTACTTAATGATTTCACTCAATAAATGTCAGTTTATTTCAGAAAAATATTTATTGGTGATTAAATAACAATCTAAGGCCGGGGACTTTAATTGAATGATTAGGTACTTAATGGTATCATGTTATAGGCGATGTGGCTAGCAACCCATCACTATTTTGATTCCCCTTTCCACCTATACACCCACAATTATACTAAACGTGGCGTTTAGGTCTTGTTACCTCAGGCTCTGTGTCTATCCGTAAGGGATAAAGACGTGATTTATGTGTGTGTGTGTGTGTGTGTACTTAATCGATTGAATTATTCTAAGCTGCACACAATAAAACTAAATTATAATTACTACTTAAATGTTATTTGCGCCATCTTATCCGGAGTCCGAACATAACTCGATCTTGACTTTTATGTGCGTTATTATTTATAAACATTAGATAATGAAGCTATTTATATAAAACAACAATTTAAACGGACGTCACTACTATATCATAGTCACTTTTGAGGTCAATTAAAGAAATTATGAATGATAAATGTGAAATGCAAAAACAAGCTAGTTCGGTACATAATTTGTATACCAAACTATTTTGTTTCTAGATGTGACGTTTCTATGAATACTAAACTTAATCTAAAACTGGATGATGAGGATACTAAAAAAATGCCTTGAGGTACAGTTTAAGTGATCAAGGTTTGCCCATTGGCCTCGAAAGGTAGAGAAAGCTGCCGAAAGAACGAATGAACGAAAAATGACGGAAAAACCTTTTTTCATCTTTCACACCAATGCTGCTTTAAAAATAAAACTTTAGTATTAAACTAACTTACTTTTCTTAACTTAGTCTTCTCTTTAGCTTTTGCGAGTTCTTCTTCAAGATACGTCCTGACTCCAATCTTGCAGTCCATAACGCATGGGCAGTCAAAGTCGCTTAGTAGGTCTTGAAGTTGAAGGTATACTGATAGATGATGGTTAAGGAATTCATTCAACGTGATACGGCATAGCAATTAATAGTACATTGTGTATTAAGGGCGGTAAGTAAGAAATTACGATCGAGGCTCTAGTAGAAGCCCGAAGTCGAAGACCGAGGGCGTTCTGAGCCAAGGTTCGTAATTCCCGTAACGCCCGTGAAACATTCATCACATTTGCGAGTAAATAAATAAAATAATAGGGTAGAAAAACCGCGTGCCGGAAACACGGCGTTTGGCCGCGGAGGGCGGCGGCGCGCGGGTGTCGGGGAGGGGGGATTGTTGTCGTGGCGGTGGTGGGCTGCTGCGCGGGTGGCGGGGGACGCGGCCGCTGCGGGCATCGCAGGCACGGGCGCTACTTACCGCCCAAGGGTTTCATGACAAGAAAAAAGCCCGAGGGTTTTATATGGGCCATTGGGGCCAAGTTAACCTGTATGTTTTGATACCGTTTACGTTTGAGCAAGTGTGATGAAAATGTCATTGACAGAGCTTTCTCTTAACTTCAATTTCAGCAGTAATTGATTTTTTTTTCTGTAGGTAGGTACTTGATTTTTCATAACGTAAGTGTTGGAGACCAGTTTTAAACATTTACATCATCTGTTTCAAGACTATTTTAGTGTAAAAGACGATTAAAAGCAAAGGCTTCCAACAAACATACAGAATTTGAGCTGCAATTGAAGATTCTTTTAGAAAATTCTGCTGACTATGAATCTTAAAGACATTTCTGTTAACTAATTTCTAATAACAGTTTCGAATTTCAAGTTTTTCATGGAAAAGGATACGTTCTCCGTCATCGCATGTGACTTGTCCCTTGTACTCAGGAACGAAGGGCCGCAGAATATCTTTCATCAGCAACTGTAAGTAAATAAATAAGTCCATTAATATTGTCATTTACATCAGATACAAAAGCAACTTTAAAATTATTTGGAGTATCAGAAAATGACTGTTCATTTAAGAACGTTTTCAAAGTTCTTGCTCAAGGTTTTAGCAACAAAACGTCTCAATTACTTAGTAAATGACAGGAAGGTGCTTGTTGCTAAATTTGATCAGTCTGCACTTAGCAAAAAATATCGGTCAGTGAACTCCTTTTCAATATCGAAATAGTTCGGTAATTAAAAATAAAGTAATTTATGACGCATGATGCCTCACAATTTATCAGTATTGACGTCAATGGTCGAACTGGTAACGTTATTTAAAAACTTTAAATGGTTTTGTTACTAGTTGTAAATTAAGGAAAAGAAACAGTATTTTTATTGCTGTTTTATTTTCGGATACTAGATGATCAATTTAAGCACTTTATTTAAACAATTTGAACATTTTGAGATAACATTGATTTAGATGTTGATATTTTCCAAAGAATAGGCTTGGATACCGGTAGTTACGAAAGGTTTTAAAAATAACGAAGTCAAGAGAAATAAAAAGTTTTTTTGTTAAGAATCATTCTTGAAGTTATTGACCAGATAACTTCACGTAAAAGTACTTTTGTAGACTAAGAAAATCTGTAGGTAGTCTCACTTAACATCATTTTTATCATGTTTAAGTTTGTTATTGTTTTGAGAACGTCAGTCGCTTAAAATAATACATTCTACTAAGAATGAAAGTACCTACTCAAAATTTTTTTTACAAGGGCTATAAATACTTATACGTAAACGAACTTTATGAAAGGTCTAACAACTTTAGTGTCATGTTTTATCTTGCAGAAATCAGCTCAGGCACCTCAACCTGTTTCAGATAGTACCTATCATTATGGTTAACTACGAGCAGATCAACTCAAACCTGTCCATTTTTTGCACTGAGTCATTGAGGATCCCTGTGAAATTGAGATTCTCTATGACGCATTCTAGACCCATTTGTCACAGTTCCTAGTAGTAATTGCAAAGACGACACATAATAATATGTTCATGATGTAATGTGTAAATGGCAACAGCACAATTTGTTGAGACAAAGAAACAGGCGGTGACGTGTAATTAGAAACCCCATTCGTGCTTTAGTCATGCGACTTACTGAGTAATCTCCAAATCTTCCTCATGCCAATTGTATTTCATGCCCTTAAACATGCAGGTGGTACAAATATGGATGAAGATTTGAGAGAAGGTGGTAAGATATATGATAATGTTAGTGAATTATAACAGTTAAGTGGGACTGGACTAGCGATGCCAGCACATGCACCAGGAAAGATGAGATATAGTAATGACCGAGATCTCAAAATGGGAAATACTCTGACGCCTTAATGACTGGTTGGAGTAACCCACAGGCCCACAGCTATGATAAATTAGAATTAAAATGTTCGTTAAAATTCTAAAGGAAAACTCTAGAAATTATCGGGTGCGTAACGATGTATATAAAAATTTTTGGTATAATATTAGTAGCAATAACGCTCATTTGATATAATTATTAAATCATATAACAACACTTAATATATTTACATATGACATAATTATCATTTCTCATAATGATCATTTGATATAATATCATTTAATATAACATTCTTTAAGTATAATGCTTATTTCCTATAATGAACTTATGGTATAGCGTTATTTTTATATAAAGTAGGTTAGGTTAGGTTTGAACTGCGTCCCCCAACATTACCTCTTGATTGTTATATATTATGATTTGTATATAAAATGAGCGTTATACCATATAATCGTTATAAGAAATAAGCGTTATACCGAACGATAAATATACGAAATAAATTTATATATTTTAAAATTATACCAAACGTTTATTATACACAATGAGTGATTATACCCTTTGAAATTATATCAAATGTTGATATATCTATAGAAAATATATTAAATATTTTTATATCAATCATTACACACCCGAAATTATCATCAATGGAACATCCGTCGAAGTTAATTAATTATGAAGGAGTTCGTATAGATCTTTTTTTATTGTTTGTACAGATCTCTTCGTTATTACTTAATGAATACTCGTATTAATAAAACGCAATAGTAATGTTCAGTTCATTGGTTTACAAAATTACCGGAATGACACAAATGTTCGTGTTAAAGACTCTACAGTGACAGACATGTCCTGAGGTGGATAGCCGACACAGCGTGCAAATTTGGCCTAATCCAAAACAAAACCAACGTTTGAAACATTTAGGGTATGAGACATATTATCAACAGGATATAGACTACGGTTACTTTTAAAAAGCTTCCATGTTGAGTAATCATGATGCATGCAACTGCGTCGACATATCGGGGGCTTGTTAAAAGTAATCGCGTCTGACGTTATTAACCGCGAATCTTTTAAATCTGTTATTTCAATATGATTTCTGTCTTCAAATCATATCGGAAACAACATTAAATATTAAATTATCACTGATAGTGTGATCCTTACCTGGAAACACCTCTCTTCTTGCGGACAGAGCTTCTTCAGTATGGTCCCCTGGTCAGGCCCCGCTTTGAAGTTGCCCTGGTGACCCGCGAGTTGGACCCAAGGGTACCGCTGCTTCTTATATGTTTGGAAGAACGGTGTCCATTGAACTATGTTGCGAAGCTTCCGCCATCTCTCGGATTGCTGGAATAAATAAAATAATTGGTTAATGGGTGCAGTAGAAGACTATGTAATTGCGACATTAGATTTTTCACTACCAGTCTTAAATTATTGAAGCTTGATGAAACCTTGTCACAGTGAGATTAGGCTTCTGTTTGTGAATTCGTTGGTAGGTAACTGTGAATTGTACCATGTCATAGTTAAGTGCCCTATCCCATCTCAGGATGATTTGATGACTCCTATCACGGGGCCGGTCAGTGAGCGTTGCGTTTGTCACCTACTTCCCCACATTACGGCCGATACACTACCTACGCATGTGGGCTTAACGTGAATGCCAATCTTGGGTGAGTCCTGCATAGTCCCTGTTGCCGCATACGAGTATAGGGTGAGTACGTCAGGCATTTTCCACACTTGAGAAAAAGGTGCCATTAATGAGGTATCCGATCATTTGACCGACAAACGTTTGACAAATGTGTCGTTTGACAAACATTTCATTTGACAACCTTTTAATACATTTATAAACCGTAAACTTTTTTATAAATCGAAAACCTTTAGCCGTAGCTCACATTAGGTTAGGTTAGATTGGTTTTATAAGTTTTCCAAAAAGTCAATGTTTTAGTAGAAAATAAAAGGTTGTCAAATGAAGTGTTTGTCAAGCGATGCGTTTAAGAAATACTGTTAAGCAAATGATGGTAAACCTTTTAAAAACCTTGGCGTCATCGCGTCAGAGTCATTCACTTTTATTATCATGTTCACAAATGCTCAGTACAGGGCAACTTTTATGAAGCCATGATAATTCAATGTCAGTATCAATTTCTTAGTTTTTAATTGATAATAATGTGTTGCTTCCTCTTAAAAAACGTCAAGTGTTTTTGCGCTTACAAGTCGTAATTGTAACAATTGCAAAATAGTGAATGCACAAAATGCAGTGAAGTATTTTAGCAATTCGCCTTGATGCTTCTTTATACCAATACAAATGTATCGTGTACTAAATATGTACGAAAAATTATACGGGTGTTTACTTTTCCATAACTGTAGTTTTATTTAGAAGAGTACCTAGGTATGAAAAAGCAGATATCTACGTAAATACAAAACTAAAACTACTGTTAAATTAAAATAACTAAATAAACTTTAAAATGATGGGCGAAAATCATTGGTATCATGTTATATAGGCGATGTGGCTAGCAACCCATCACTGTTTTGATTCCCCTTTCCATCCATACGCCCACAGTCATGCTAAACGTTGTCTTTAGATCTTGTTACCTTGGGCTCTGTCTACCCCGTAAGGGATACAGACGTGATTTATATATGTATGTACCTAACTTTAAACTTAATTACAAAAGAGAGAGAGTCTTGGCAGGGTGCCCATCACGCAGGCAGCATTCCCGCGCTGAACTGCGATTGCGATTCTTTGCCCGAGAAAGCTGCTGGCGCGAGGGTCGCCTGTTGCCTCTCTCAATCTTTTGCTGAAGTGGTTTAAGTAGTTTCATTTGAACATGTCTAAACCTGACTGACTAATGTAGGCAAATTTTGCGATGAAGTACTTGCGGTAATATTATGTTAATTGTTATCCCATAACTCATTAGTTAGGTATTAAGGCGCAAAATAATTTGTTACACTGTCAATAATTAATTGTGTAAATATTTTTATAATGTCAGTAGGTACTATATTATATGTTGTTCATTTACTTTAAGGAAAAATATCCACAGCTCAATTACGAATAGAGGATAGCATGTATGCATATTAGTAGGTACCTACAAATATTGATCATGAACACCATATACCTAAATAATAAGACCAACAAAAAACGTACGAACTGACTAATACATATTAAAGTAATATTTAATATTAAAGACGTTAACTATTTCAACAATTACGAAATAGTCGTTTTCTAACCACGATACATTCAGTAAACAATTACTGAAAAACAAGAGTGACGCGATACTTAATCACAGCGAAACTAACTTTCTTTTCATGGAAACTGTAAGGCTTTTTAATGCTGAAAGCTTTTAACTAGGTATTGTAGGGGTAAAAACAGATTTCCCTTTAGAACCCTAATGTCAAACAAATAGAGTCGAAAAGTGACGAACCTTTTGTTACCCCGACTATACTTGCCTAAGAACTAATAACAGTTAAATATACCGGGTGTCACAAAAGGCATTAACGATATTTACATATACTCAATAGGACAAGTGATCGGAATATCCCAGCAAAGTTTCATGCCATAGATACAATTATAATAACTACAAAGTCCTGCGTTCTCAGTGTAATTCATTTAGTTCTTTTTTTTATGAACGATAACTTTCAGGGGTGTTCACGTCGGCTAACCTTACTATGTGAAACATTGTTAATACTATTTGTCATGCCCGGCAAAACAAATGTTAAAAACTTATAAAAAAGCAAACACACCTTCGCGTTAAAATTCTGCACATAAGCACAGTACACAACATCCATGAAATCCTCGATGTTCACACAAACACTGGCCACATACATGTTTCACTTTCACTTGTTTTTTCACAAAAAAATAAATACAACTCGACCTCACACAGAGCGTGTAACAACTGAGTGCTAGCGCAGTAGTATTGCCAATATAAAGAATCGGACTGACTCAGTGTTGGTGTCTGACCGCAGATGACGTCAATAGCTGTCTACGTTATTGGTGGATTCCGGGGAGGCGTTCTAAGTATTAAAATTGCGATTTAGTAACAGAACTGTATACATCATAATGACGTTCATTATTTGTAACAAATATGCCGTACACAGTTCACAATTTTCAGGTTCGTAGTCCAATCGTAAATCACACGTCTCTCGCGTGTCAGGTTTTTGATTTTCGTAATTGTGTGCGAGACGGGTTACCTCCGCGTGTGGCCAAGAGTTGCGGTTCGTTTTTGGATTCGTCCGGGGGGAAGTGCAATGCTTAGTCCGATGCACCCTGGGCATTGGCTGGGCAGTTTCTGAGGGATGTCATTGACGGGGGGTCTTTGACGATTACCGTACAATGTTGCCGACACTTTGTCACAAGATTTATTAATTATATTTTTGTTACTTTGACATTGACGAAGTTGTCGTCGCTATAACGACTTGATACGCCACAAATGAGAAGAAGAAGAAGAATTGTGGTTTCCCAATGTTTCTACCTACGATGACGTATTATTCGATGCTTAATATTTTACTGCATGCAATCTACCTAACTCTTTCGAGTTGAGAAATGTTGATGTCTATTGTCTATTGACAGTTCCACATCGATTTTTGTTAGAATTTAGAACAATACTGTATTTTGTGTAGGTAATATAATGATTTACGCACATTTACAATTTACTGACGTTGCACTACCTGCCTTTCACATAAACTTGTAACTCAGGTAGATTTTGTAACTTACCTATGTAATCATCATGTTTAAAGAAGCACATATCTCGCAAAAAAAGAAACAATAGATTTGTCTAGTATCGGTATTTAGATTTTTTTACTTTTTACGGACCATAATCGATCAAAAAAACCAAATAATGGGCCGTATTTAGTACATCACTACAAACTTGACAGGCGCCATTGATTCCGTTACATTTGTCGCCACTTGTCGCATCAATTCTTGATTCATAAACGATTTCCCATTTTCACATTTCCATGTGCGCAGGTAAGATTGACCAATCGATTTGTTATTCGATCTGTTCGTCTCGATCATCGTTCACAACTCATGTATGACAAGTGACGGTTGTTGTAAATATTAACCAAATTTTATGTAACTAAACAGTATGGCTTTAATCATAGAGTAACCAATAGTCTTCCATGCTGGTCTGGGAGTAAAGGAAAAACATAGAATGTATCAGTTGCTTCTCTTCCCGCGCAGATGGTAAAAGCCCATCGAGGAAATGGGCGAAAATAGGAATCATCTTATAGGCGATGCGGCTAGCAACCCATCACTATTTTGATTCCCCTTTCCACCTATACGCCCACAATCATGCTAAACGTGGCCTTAAGGTTTTGTTATCTTGGGCTCTGTCTACCCCATAAGGGATAAGGACGTGATATATGTATGTACCTATGTATGTACGTATGTAACCAATAGAGGTAATACGGGCTATCTTACCCTAAAACACGTTATTGGTCTGTCACTTACACCACACTATCAACATTTTTTGCGATAAGTATTCCTTTCCGTGCATGGAATAAAATCATTAAGTAATCCTAGGATTGTTATTATAATTCTGTTTACTCATAATATCTGTTTTGCCTGTATTGCTTGAAATTGCAGCCGTCACCGCAGGTGGTCGGTTTTTTTTAATTCAACGCATTACAATCTAATGGTTAATTCCTTCCTTATTATTCGCTGAAACGTAATAAATCAGTCGGACGGAGTTAATTATTTACAACAAATTTATTGTTCACTATTAATTAAATATTATGGTAATCCATTACCTAGTACATATATATTATATTTAGTTGTAGTATGCGTTAAAAAGTCAACGCGTAAATCTGATACTGCGCAGATATTTTATTGATTTAATTTGTTGACGTTTGAAAACATTTATTTATTCGTGGTGCTTACGTAAAAAAAGCATTAGTAAAATGTAAAGAGAAACTAGTCGTTTGTATCCATAAGTCGCTTCCATTAAGCACATACATACAAAATCTAAACTAAGGTAAATATTGTTAGCATTTCGCACCCTAAAACGTGACCTAACAAGACCCTATTACAGCTCTGAGCCTCTACTTTTAGTTTTTGACACGAAAAATATCTCGAACACGTTCACGGCAGTGTCTCAGTTGGGTGTGTAATGATCGATATAAAAATATTTAATATATTTTCTATCGATATATCAACATTTGATATAATTTCAAAGGGTATAATCACTCATTGTGTATAATAAACGTTTGGTATAATTTTAAAATATATACATTTATTTCGTATATTTATCGTTCGGTATAACGCTTATTTCTTATAACGATTATCTGGTATAACGCTCATTTTATATAATGAACATTGTGTTTTATTTACCTAACCTAACCAACTTTTTTATAGCAGTTCGTTTTTGTTGGGGGACGCAGTTCAAACCTAACCTAACCTACTTCTTGATAGCAGTTCGTTTTGTGATTAAATAACGTTATACCATAAGTTAATTATAGGAAATAAGCATTATACTTAAAGAATGTTATATTAAATGATATTATATCAAATGATCATTATAAGAAATGATAATTATGTCATATGTAAATATATTAAGTGTTGTTATATGATTTCATAATTATATCAAATGAGCGTTATTGCTACTAATATTATACCAAAAAATTTTATAGCCATCGTTACGCACCCGTCTCAGTTACTATGGGCAAATTAACAGCGCCACTAGCGGAACTAAACGACAATCTTCATAATATGTGACATTTTAACGCAAACGCAATCGAGACGCTATGACCGAAAATTTACATCACACTACGTACAGCTTTCTGTCCGTCCGTGTCACAGCCGCCATAACTTTCACCGTCCCTTTTATCACTACATAGTATAAAACAAAGTCGTTTTCTCTGTCCCTATGTCCCTATGTCCCCATGTATGCTTATATCTTCAAAACTACACAACGGATTTTGATGCGGTTTTTTTAATAGATAGAGTGATTCAAGAAGGTTTTTATGTATGATTCTACGCAGACGAAGTCGCGGGCAGAAGCTAGTTAGCAATAAAACTAACCTTAACATTGTTTTTTCAGGGCATGTTTACGTTTTTTCCTGTAATTTCCTTCCAACCAGTTTAATTGCCTGCTTTAGAGTTCCCAGAGCTACTCTGGCGTAGTATTTGTACGTCACTGTTAATCGTGATGTACTAAATGTTCGTGTGTACTAAACAGTTGGTCTTTGAGTTTGTTGTTGTTTGAGTTGAGATACATTGGACTAGTTGAAGGGCAGCAACCTAACTTTATCATATCAAACACTAACAACGCACTACGCATTGTATACGCATTACACATAAAACTTAGTCTTGACCGCTATTCATTGATGAGAATCACATTAAAATCCGTTACATACATACATACATACATATATCACGTCTGTATCCCTTACGGGGTAAACAGAGCCTAAAGTAACAAAACCCTAAGGCCACGTTTGGCATGATTAAGGGCGTAGGTATAGGTGGAAAGGCCAGATGGTAAAAGCCCATCGAGGGAATAGGCGAAAGTCTTAGGAATCATGTTATAGGCGATGCGGCTAGCAACCCGTCACTGTTTTGATTCCCCTTTCCATCCATACGCCCACGATCATGTTAAACGTGGTCTTTAGGTCTTGTTACCTTAGGCTCTGTCTACCCCCGTAAGGGATGAAGACGTGATTTATGTATGTATGTAGATTTACCACTTGTAACCGATACTTATTAGTCAACGCAAAATTAAAGAACTCAAATATTCAAGTAGGCTACTTAAATACTAAAGTTAACACAAATTCAGGAAACTCAAATATTGGTGTAACTCAAGTATTCATGTAACTCAAACATTCGTGTAACACATAATTTTACCCATACACAAATGGATTATAATACGTCCGCACTGTCTTATTTTACTACTTCGTTTTTCGTAAATGTCCGTCTTAAATAAACAACTTTTGCATTTGCTTTGCATTCCGGAGTCACAGTAAATTATTTAGAAAGAAAGAAAGAAAGAAAGAAGGCATTTATTCCTTTTTGCAAGACACACAAATATAAGATGATATACACAGTTGTGTTGTTTCTCATTAAGTAAATAAAACCGGGCTCATCTGAAATTTAGAGGATTTCCAATATGAACGCCTGCATTCTCTAGGCTTCAAACAATTGACTTAAAAGATTCACGTTTGATGACAAAATATATTATCAACAGGATATCCCGATGGCCTCTTCCATGCTGGTCTGGGAGTACAGAAAAAACACAGAATGTACCAGTTGCTTCTCTTCCCGCGCAGATGATAAAAGCCCATCAAGGGATAAGGCGAAAATCTTAGAAATCGTGTTATTTCCCCTTTCCACCTTTACGCCCACGTGCTAAACGTGGCCTTTAGGTCTTGTTACCTTGTGGGCCGCTGCGAGGGCTGAGAGGAGTCAACCTCTATAAAAAATCAAACGGTCACCGGCGGGGGAGGGCGGGGAATCCGGAACCCGCACTCAACGGTGCCGTTGCCATCTGCCCCATCCCGGGCCAGTGGGCGTCGCGGTGACACCTAGTGCTCCCGTAACGCCCACAGTCCATGGCCAGGAGGGAACGTGTGTGTTTTTAGACGGTAGGCCTCTCCCCTCCTTCCATAGGGAAGGCAGCGGCGAGTTAGAGAGCCCGTCATACTCCCGTTGCTGCCCCGCGCGCGGGAATGCATAAGGTGCATTTCCAAACGTTAAAAAAAAAGGCTCGGTATAGACGTGATATAGACGTGATATAGACGTGACTTATGTATGTATGTAAATCCCGATATAAAGAGCTCTCCATAATTTGACGCAGTTCCATGCATCATGAGCACGGGTCTCAAATATACGGAGCTCCCCTTTGATAATGATCTATGTTGAAGATGTCGATTCAAAAATGCAACAAGGTCACACCAGACCACAATACGTGTAACTGTATTACTCCATTTACGTCACCACCCTATATAAAGGCCGGTGACCCTACGCAACACGTTCTACCTACCTGCGGACGCGCTCTATATATAGACATACAATTATTGTTTACTGAATGCATCGATTTCATTGAATGATTTTGCCGTGATTTGTAGTCTGCTATTGTCACGCGTAAGAGTAAGAGAGAGGAGTATGGTTGTATATCCTATGGCAAGTTGGTTTGGTTTAAACTCTATCTGTGGCTGCCTGCCTATTATTTTATAGGCAGGCAGTACGTCAATCATGCTATTCAGCGTGATTGACTTACTGCTTGACCGACTGACAACGCACGTCCTAAACCACTGGGGTTACAAATTTAAAATTTGGCAGACATATATATATCACGTCTTTATCCCTTACGGGGTAGACAGAGACTAAGGTAACAATACCTTGGGTTGCTAGCCGCCTCGCCTATAACATGATTCCTAAGACTTTCGCCCATTCCCAATCCATTCATTTTTTTATAGAACTAACCCGTTATTTATACACGTGGAAATTGCGAGCAAAAGTTAAATAGTGCTACATGTATTACAATCTATGTATGTTTTGATGTTCTCAGCATTAACAAGTTAATGCAAAAATACTTCAAAGATAACATATAAAAAGCACACAAGATAAAATAAGTTTTTGAAAATGTTCAAACCGCAAACATTTAAACGAACTTGTATAAAAACTAATAATAGCAGTCATTAACCTTTATCTTGCATCAAATTAATGGTTATTGTGGGAACCGATGCGATGCCCATGATTGTTCATCAATTATGACGTAAGAGATCGCTATCTCTGCGCGTGCGGCGGTGCAGCAGCCCTATTCCGAAGTTTAATCATCCCAAGTTCGTTTCGTGCCGTTCCGCTCACAGGAATAGTTATTAATCAGAGAGTAAGAGAGACGGTAACCAAACCCCTGAGGTAGCAAGGTTTTGTCATCCTGCTGGCGTGGCGCGTGTTGACTATAGACCGACCACTTAAAGGAGCGACTGCACCGCCGCGTATAATTATAGTCACGTTTTCTCACCGTTTTTCCGTACTTTTTGTTGCATAAACGCACCGGTGTAGGCGCACCTTTAATGAGTCCTCGCCCGCACGGTGCAGGGGCGCGGGGCTCTCAGCTCCCTTTGGCGTGATACCCCGCGCCCCTGTGTCGCGCGGGCGGGGACTCATTTAAGCGGTTGGTCTATAGATTTTGCTATGGCTAATCATATGCGATATAATCGTTACTGTTGCACGTCAGTGTAACCAAAAATCTTAGTGAGGACGTGGCTCGCGAGCCTTCCGCGCGCGAGCAGAACGCCACACTAGGGTTTTTGGTTACGCCGGTTGCAACTAACTGTTGCGCGTGCGACCCACTGAAAAACAAGAGTGTGTGTGGTGAAGCTTTTTTCTCTTGAGTTCTGTGGTTGAAACTTATATAGGTACTCGTAGCCTGTTTTTAAAGCCAATATTAAATGTTTGAACACGTAACATAACATTAATAACATTGATAAGCCATCCAGACACGTTGTTCTTAATTATTTAAACCTGTATGTAGTATTGGTGCTTAAAATGTAAAATGAAGCTTCGAGCAAAAAACAAATTAATGATCATGTCAGTTCAAAAAAATCGTACAATACCTAATTTGTTGTGAGAAAAACCCAGTAAATGTCACGTTCCTATTTCACCATCTCGCCAATAGTCGGTGACAGGTGACAATTCTGTTTACATTACAAACTCGACAATTTGTCACTTGCTTCTGTCCTTAGGTACTGCGAATCTGGTAATTCCAAAACAATAATTCAAATGTAAAATATGGAAAAGTCACTGTTTTGCGTGCATGGTTTTACCGCAAGATGTATCAAAACTTTGTAAAGTGTAAGAACACTCATTCAAGTGGTCCCATGAATCTCAAGGGAGTATAAGCAAGTTGTAAACCCCTACATACATGGTAACAATATTTTACGACGTAATCTTAATTGAAAAACTTAAATAAGTTCCAATAAACGCACTATTTTGGAGTAAAACTTATCATTTAAACCAATAATTATTCTTGTCTCTTTGACGCCAGACTTCATACTCCGAAATTCGATTTCAAAGTTAATTTGCTGCCGTCCCGCTCACACTAATACTCATTAATTTGAGAGTGAGGGAGACAGTAAGACTAACCCGAATGGCATTCTAAGAGCTCACGGACTGTACGGAGGGCATAAATATCGATACAAAAAAAAAATATCATCATAAATAATAAATAATGGAGCATAAATGTCATCTTGTGCATGAATCTTGTAGCTGGCTTTTTTAGGTATGTGTGTATGTGTCTATTTATATCTCCATTTGTTGTAAATGTGTGTTTCATGTATAATATATTATGTATTTCAGTACTTAGTATATTAATATATATTCTAAATTGCACCACCTGCTCAGATCTGTCCTGTTCTCCAGTCCATTATGGTTGCCTGGTAGAGATCGCTCTGTAGCGATAAGGCCGCCTATTGTTACCTTGTAATATTCTGTATACCTTTTTCTGTTTTGGTTGTTATATGTGGTGTTCAATAAAGAGTTATTGTATTGTATTGTACAGCCATCACGCCAAATATATGTGTCACTGATCTTATTGTTTATAGCATAAAGGTGTGTAGATGTTTTTGACGTCTTGGTAACGTACATAAATATTTATGCCCTTGACTGTACATTACGAATGACGAAACTGATAATTTTCATTCTGACATTAGTTATTATAACGCTCTAGATAAAAAACTAGTTGAGCTAATGCCTAGAACAGGTTCCAACTTGCGGTTATAATTTACGTTACCGCTCTATGTAGGTATAGCTGTATCACTTCCTTTCTCACGGCTATAAATTTATTTTTAGATATTAAAATGAAGCATTGAATGTACTCGAATACAATAGGAGCTAAAATTATTTATTTATTTAATTATTTATCTATCTAATGTCAAGCCATGTACATACATATAAAGATGTTAACATTGTTCTAGGTCAGTCCATGACGCCCTGTAAGGGCACACAATATTAATTAATACCTAAATCTAGGATTGTCATATGATGTCAAAACATGCCATGAAATTAATAAAGTACATTAAACTATGCATTGATATTATTAAGTAAATTAATTCTTATGTTAATAAAATGAGATGATTTCAATAAAATAGTATGTCAATTAAATCTAAGAATTATTAGTATATAATGTCAAATAAATTTAAGGAACATTAATAACTTAAATGTCAATGTTTCTATAATTATTAATTACTTCAATAATTTTGTTTTCTCCCGAATATATTTTGTCACCTGTACATTTAAATTTATTATCATAATAGCAAGCTACAGTATTTGAAAATTAAGAACGACTTACAAATTAAATTCATAGAATATACATATATATAAAATCGAAGCCTTGAGATGCATAGAAAGCTAATAAAACTGTAAGGTGCATTGGGGTAAATTCGAAATTGGGGGAATTACGAAAAACGTGGATATCCACTAAACGGGGAACAATTCCAAATACGCCAAAGACATTGGAGCTTCTTGGTAAGTTCCCCGTTTAGTGGATATCGACGAGTTTCGAAATTCCCCTAAATTCGAATTTACCCCAATGCACTATACATTTCTGGCAAATTTCGCCACGTTGCTTTACTTACGTTAACAACCGACATTAGACTAGCTGGCGACTTGGCACGAACAGTACACAACGCTAAAACTGCAACATTACCCACCACAGGGTAATAACTCCGCGTACATCAAAGTGAGCACGTGCAAGCAGATACAAACTTCAAAGACGTCTCCGTCGTTTACGATAATCTTCAAAAAACTTCACAATACAATGGGGTAAAAAGTTGACATGGGTGGTTTATATTACCGTAAATTTTCATAAGTATGTATGTATGTAAACTCTTTATTGTGCAAAATAAACAAGACAAACACAATTGACAAACACTGAGATACATGCACAAAGGCGGATTTGTCCCTTTAAGGGAACTCTTCCAGTCAACCTTTGAGTGGATGAAAGGAGTATTATATTAGGGATGGACGAGTGAGTTTAAAAATTGCAAACACTGAGAGCCACAATACATAACATTACCGAATATAATACATAAACTCCTAAAACCTACCAGTCAATAAACTACTTTATACTATCTATAATATATATCAATAAAATATACTACATAAAATAAATAAATAAAGAGCACAATAAACAAAGGAATATTTCCATTAACTAATAATTATTAATTATGTATATTGTCATGGTGATACCAGTATCTGCCAAAGAACTACTTCAGTAGCGAATACGCCTTCATTCGGACTTTTTAATTGAATTGCTGGTCTGGGAGTATAGAGTGTACCAGTTGCATCTCTTCCCGCGGAGATGGTAGAAGCCATCGAGGGAATGGGTGAAAGTCCTAGGAATCATGTTATAGGCGACGCGGCTAGCAACCCATCGCTATTTTGATTCCGCTTTCCACCTACACGCCCACAATTATCCTAAACGTGGCCTTCATTCAGGTCTTGTTACCCTAGGCTCTGTCTACCCCGTAAGTACGTCTTGTGCATGAATCTTGTAGCTGGCTTTTTAGGTATGTGTGTATGTGTCTATTTATACTCGTATCTCCATTTATTATAAATGTGTGTTTCATGTATAATAATATTATGTATTTTTACCTGTGTATCACAAATAAATAACTTACTTACTTACTTACTTACTTACTTACTTCACTACTTAGTATATCAATATATATTCTAAATTGCACCACTTGTTACCTTGTAATAATGTGTATACCTTTTTCTGTTTTTGTTGTTATATGTGATGTTCAATAAAGAGTTATTGTATTGTAATTTTGTGATAGTGACGTTATTTATTTATGTATGTACATTCTATACATTCGACGAACTCTTTTCCTGGCAGTCAAAGCCTACAGCTTTATGATTGAAAAAAATTGTTTTATTATTTTATTGGTGCTGCCGTTTTATTTAAATTTTAAATTGTAATTGACATGTAATAACTATAATTATTACGAATAAATGAGTATGAGTATGAGTATGATAATCTACAAGGTCTCAAAATTCTTCTGGAATATTCCAGCAGGTGATTTGGTTATTTTGATTAAACAAAATTTAGCCCTGCCACTTTGAACATAGATCAATGTAAGAAAGAATTAGCCGACCACCATTAAAAGAACCCGAAAAACATTGACAGGGATATTACGCCAAACTAGCCTAACAATCTTTTGAGAGATCTAGGAAACATCACCGCAAAATGGGGTAAAGATAACATGGATGGCGTCAATTACTGGCAAACTTCATGCTTCCTTGTTCATGGTAAAATACAAGTAGTTGTCGAACAACTTCTCCAACGGCGAACACGCCTTCATTTTTGAACTTTTTATTCCTTACGATAGGATAAAGGTTGTCATAATTTTATTAAAATGGGTGGTTTAAATTTACACAAATATTTTTTAAGTTACATCACATTTATTTAAAGGTAAATGCCTAAAACACGCCTTATTATGCTTTTGAATCAGTAAATGGGATATACTTGTCAGTCAATTCATTGATTTGGTTTTAATTTTTTTGAACGTATGTATGTATTTAACTCTTTATTGTACATAAAACACAAGAAAAAGATAAAACGAACGAAGATGAAGAACGTGTCAAAGTGAAGCAAAAATATTCAGGAGTTTTTACGGCGGAAATCCATAAATTATCTTAAACTAAAGGTTTTGTCCATGTTAGGTATCTGTTAATTTAGGGATGGGCAAAGCTTTGTATAGGGTTTGATAACGGTGATGTAATTGAAAAAGTACACATAAATCACGTCCTTAGCCCTTACAGGGTAAACAGAGTAGCCTTAGGTAACAAGTCATAAACGCCACGTTTAGCATAATTGTGGGCGTATAGATGGTGATAGCTATTGAGTGGACTGTATGAATGAAAGGCTAAAATGTTAGTAGAAACACGGGTTTAATAACTAGTTCACAATAAAGCGATACGACAGGATCAGTACAACTTGACAACTGACATTAAACGTAAAAAGAACATATATAGAGGAATAATAGATGACAAAAAGATTATAAAAAAGGCCACACTGCAGCCAGTCGCCAACAGATGGAAAGGGGCATCAAAATAGTGATGGGTTGCTAGCTGCATCGCCTGTACCTAAATGCCTAAGATTTGCGCTTTTTTAGGATTAAAAGCCAATAATCACATTTTAGTCACTATCTATCTCTATCTACAGACATTGTCCGTCCACTGCTGGACGTAGGCCTCCTTCATATTGCGCCAACTTTCGCGATTTTAGTCACTGCGGGAATATAATCAATAAAACCGAGTGTCAAAGGAAACCGCAGAATACCAAATAATTTTTCAATAAACCGCGCTAATAGCGTCAATATTTCCTGTTAAAAGTTATAGGGACTTCCCATTTTACACGGTCTTTACTGAAAACTAGCATTTTAATCAAATATTCCTGTTTACAATTACAATCAAGTTGCGAATAAAAATTACACGAACCTTTCGTGATTGATTCACGCGTTAAGATAGGCGATGCAAGAAAAGAGCGATATTAAACGTAGGTAATATTAGTGAGAGAAAGACAAAAGAAACCATTATTCTTGCACGTTATGAGCCTCTGTTGACAAACAGCTGTAATTTGCCTCTTCTCATTTATTTCCAAGTCGTTCTTTAGAAAAAACTTAGAATGTATCTGATGCTTCCTCTCCCTGTGCACGCAAAAGCTAAACGAGGAAATGGGCAAAAGTCTTAGGAATCATGTTTTAGGCGACGCGGTTAACAACACATCGCTATTTTGATTCTTGTCTTAATACCAGTGGCGGATTTACACATTTACCGCCAGTACGCTATACTATTTTCGCCGTGCATATCTATATAAATAAAAATGAATAACCGAAATGTATGTACCGCATAACTTCCGATCGACTGCACGAAATTGGTTAATTATTTTTTTGTATAGGTACGTTATCATTAAGGAAATTGGAACGGGGGCGAAGTCGCGAGCATCAGCTAGTGTAATATATATTTTCTATTCCTGCACGTCTAGCACGAGAGCGCACAAGAGTCGCGTCGCGCGCGAGATAGATTGCCCGTCCTCTTCTTACTGTACCAACAAGAAAGAGACGGGTAGTCCAACTCGCGCGCGACGCGACTTTCGTGCGCTCTCGTGCTAGCGGGGCTGTTAGACGAAAAATATTTGGGCCAAATTTGCCGCCCCCACAATTTACCACACAGCCTGCTGGTGAATCTACTGCTTGCTACCTTAGGCTTTGTCAACCCCGTAAGGGATAAAGATCTGATTAATATTGTTATTTAAGGTCAAACTACTTAATAACAAGATTATTAATGAACCTAAGCGCATGTATCCTAATAATTTTTGGCTATAGCGAGATAAGGTTATCAGATGCAGCAGGTACGGTGTCAAGATCGCTCGTGACGCACTAAGCGTCTTTGAGACAGGACCTTCCGCTAAGTAGGCATATCGTATTTATATTATAAATATAAATAAACATTGGAAGCTTCTATCAAGGCGGGTTTTATAAGAAACAAGCGTCACATACTAACCTTAGTCGCAGCTTTTCAACATGCACGCGCTTTGCGAAGCGTCGCTGACGCGTGGCCGATTTAAAAACAAGAAGGCAGATGGTGTGGTGATTTAATATGATCAAAAACATTTACCGTGCTACTCCCCTACTCACGTGCAAGACCGCCAAGCCTGTGCGGATATATTTTTACATACAAGCCCTCCTCTGCCGCATAAAACTACGTAAATCCCACAAACTTAACTATCACCTACACCACACCTCTACTCTACGGGTTCATTCTCGAAGCCCAGTGCGCACAACTGTTTGGCATGGAAACCAACGACGAATATATATTAATACGATACCTATCTAATATTTAGAAAACGCGATCAAAAACAAATGAAATTATAATTTGGTTTTGCCAGTCATTCTCGCTCACACTTGCTAGCAGGGTTCGCCGTTGACGAAGACATGAAGGTGGGCAATATTTTAGAATTGAACTTGCCTATTTTAAAAGAAAAGGAAAGTATGAATTTTGTTTCTGGGAACTTTAATAAAATGTATCTTCGGTATAATTTACACGTCTAACGATAGACATGTCAAGTGACTGTAAGGCTGGCAGCTATCTCTTATATTTAATGGACTAGCTGTAGCCCACGACATTGCCTGCGTAGAATTAAAATTTGTGGCAAAGCTCCTTAACACCTGAATCCGGCCCTGTCACCAAATCCCTTGTTACCGGGTGCATGTGTGTATTCAGTAGTTTAAGCCATGCGTTGATGGATCAGTCAATCACCATTGCTTTTTATGTATAGGTACAGATTATTGCTATTATTTTTACCATCATTTAGACTTAAACAATTAGCAATACATTTTTCTGTGTGTCTACTTGCCTAATACCTATGTCCTGTCAATCTAGAAATCCCTTTTAGGGATAAGTTCGCCTATGTGCATTGGTGTTGTCCTGTATTCATCTTTTTCATGTGTTTTATGTACAATAAATAGTACATACAGCAGTGGCGTGGCGTCCGAAGAACTCGATTCCCACCGGCTTGCCTATTTTAAGACAGTTGGGCACTTTTATTGCGCATAATTAGAGGAAAAGGCTAATTAAATGCCCTTCGCCTATGCCTTGCCTATGTTATGCCTTGTTTTATATCTACGTGTATCGAATGTGTGTAAATAAATGTTTCTCTCTCTCTCTCTCTCTTCGGCTTCCTTCTGATATACTTGACGCCACGCGACTAATATACATACACAATACTATTAAAAAGGACGAGCCTCCTCACCGAAATAATGTCGATGTGTACATAGGTTACCTAATACTTTCTGTCAACATTGTGTTCTCAATTTACAGTTAACACGTACTAGGCACTATGTCAAGTACGCTTCTGACGCACGCTAACTGCTAACAGAGCAGACCTTCTGCTTTTGTTTGCCGCCAACTATGACGTATGTCAAAGTGACAACCACAAGTTAATAGTAAACGTAACATTTCTAATGTAAATGTGATGCAATCAAAGTTTTTGTGAAAAAGAAAACACAACCTTCAACTATTTCGCTCACGGCTCCATCTTACAATACAAATTTTATTGAACACCACAAATCAGTGCAAAACAAAACAGAAACAAAGTAGATAATAGGCGGTCTTGTCGCTTAACAGCGATCTCTACCAGACAATCAATAAGACAAAGAAATAAGTTGGAGACGGTTTAAGTAGGTGGCGGAAACAAATAGACAGGAGAAACGCAGGGATAATAAAAACAACAATACTAACATAAATATAATACATAGCTAAATAAACAAAATAAAATAATACATACATACACACATACCTACACACATAACATTATTGTATAATACTTAAGATAAAATATATATGAGAATGTAATGGTCTATATATGTATGACTTCCTTGCTTGATTATTGTATTTTCTTCGAATGAAGAAGTCAATCAGACCGTCGGGAGTTCACATTTTTTCACATTAGTAAAAGAAAAGAAAGAAGATCGCATAAGTTTAACTCATACTCGTAATAAAGTCACCTTACAACACACTTTAACTTGAATTTTTAAGCATATTCGACAACTTTACCTGCAATAAAAACCCAATAGACAGCACTGCATTCACCACATATTATGAACGAAATTTGATTTTCCCCATTGGTAAATCCATGATGTAATTAAGTTTATTTATCCAACCGCAATTAATGAGAAATAAAAAAAATCGACCACACTTGCGCTTGCGACGCTCTTGGCCCATTTCGGGGAGGACAATAGGTCGCAGTGACATTTGCGAAACGGTCCGTGACAGGAAAATGTGCCAAGAACGACCTCGATAATGCCTAACGAAATTAAATTCAAAATTTAAAAACCCCACGCATAAATTGGGAAACGTACACACAGCAAAACTATTCGGTAAGCAAGATAGATACGGCGCGAGCGTGCGCAGGTGCTTACTTGATTATATTGCCATGTGTACATAAATAAACAATTTTATGCCAAAAATGCCTAACATCATTTTGGAAACGAGGTGATACTTTTCAAATTGCTGGACCGATTTTTAACAAACATGACTAAAAACCACCGTAAAGAAACCGCGTCGGAATCGGTCCATCTGTTTGAGAGCTACGGTGCAACACACATACACACAGAGAAAGAGAGAGAGAGACACCGATATCCAACTTATAATACCCTTCTTTTTGCGCCGAGGGTTGAAAAGTAAAAATGCCCTTAACTTAATTTACACTTTTAAAATTTTAATTTTTATAAAGAAAAGCTCAGTTACGTGATTATTAATTCAATTATCTGTAATTTTCATTAGAGTGTTAGTTCTACACATCAATAAGTAATTGTTCTATTTTTTAGTTAAAACATAATTCCGAGCTATTCAAATTCTATTTTTCTCTGTGCTATAATTACATGAATAAATGGGACAATCCAATAATAAGGCAAACCAAAGAAGCTTGTACTTTGCACTTTACATTCCCGCAAATTCTACTTTTAAACGTGAACTATAACTGGAAATACAGGATTTAACATACCCAGTTCAATGACGCACATACATACTGTACAAAATACTGTATTTAATTTAAAATTCATTACAATCACTAAGTGAACGAGAACTTGGCTTCATTTTAAATATCTGGTTCGGAGGGCCAAGTTTAAAAAAATATTAATCAGTTTGTGTAAGCATGTTAATTGAGAGAAAAATAATCATTTGAAGCTCATAACCCATTGCAGGCATGAAACCAATAAATCTAGCATTAACACTTATTAATATTGATATCTACCATAACTGGTACAGGACGGCGCCTTAAAAGGACCGGCGGGCGCACGGACAAACCGTATTTTTGTTAATCATTAGAGATAGTAATCAAGATAGCCAAGTTCGCTGTAAATGTGCAACACTGTTCTTGAATACAAAAATTAGTGTGACCAATAAATTTGTCGGTTAGTACTCGGGAATATTCAAAAGATAGCGTGGTTGGGCCCTAAATTTTAGCATCTAAATCATAAGTTGACAACCGGATAGCTCAGTGGTTGGAGGACCTGACTATAAAATTCGAGGTCCCGCAGGTTCGATCCCAGGTCGGAGCAGATGTTATGATGAAAATACGGATATTTGTTGTAATATCGATCATGATGGTTATCCGATGCATAGAACCTATAGAACAAACTTTAGGGACTAGGTCAATTTTTGTCATTCGTTCCGTGATATTTATTTATTTAATATGTTATAGATGAGCAAAATCCACTTCGGCCCACATGGCACCCGACGGAACATATCGTGAGACGTATGAAAGCCAATTCGCTAGAACATTTAAATTGAGAACACAAGTTGAGCACTTTCAAACTATTAAAAACCAGTTGTCAGTCAGTTTCTCCAATAGAACATAAGTTAAAAAAAAAGATTTCTTTTTGAACTAGAATTCAGGGTAAAAGAAGAGAAAAATATCAGACGAATAAATAAGAACTTTAATATTACAGGTCAAATGAATTCCAGTGTTAATGAAAAAAAAACATAATATGAAGCAAAAGATGGAGAGGAAGACCGAGGTAATGTTACAAAAAATGAGGAAAAAGATTTAGAATTTAAAGAATTCTATTGCAGCAGGAGTAAAAGAAAAAGCTGTCAATGCAGTCCTCATCGGTAGTTGTACAAATATATCTTAACGAAATGAACCTGATGCTATAGTATCTAACAATGTACGTCTCTATATAAATCTCGTCAAATCTACAAATCGCAGAAGCGAAACCACTGGAATAAGCAAGTCCAAATTAAGTAGAAATTCAAGTCTTTGCCAAGTTAGCAGAATAATTTAAATAAGCCGGCCACATAAGAGGCTGCGTTCAGTTTTTTAAGCAGTTGTAGAAACGCCTGTATCTAGGTTAGAATCCTATACGTTTGAATCATACATTTACATCGTGTCTTCGTGATAAATCGTGATTCTTCAGTTAGAGGACCTTTAAGAGTCACCTATTCAAATATTTATAGGTGTTACTGATTTAATTTCGTTCAGATGCGGTTAACGTTTACAGAGGCATGTGACAAGGTACACGTTGTGATCACTTTATTCCATTTTGATCACATATCCTTCAAGGTAATTTTGCTTTTAGAATTGTGCTCAAAATTGATTTTACTATCGATCTTATATTTACGTATCTTCATCATTGTGAGAATGCTGCCTCGTGATGGGGACTCTACCTAAGGGTCCAAACTATTTTAATTTTAGCGTAATTTTGATAACATAAACTTTAGCAACAATTTGTACAAACTTTTAAGACAGCTTTAGTTTATATTTTTGTTAATGCTACTTTTAATTCTTCATCATTATTGTCCTAATAGTTTACAGTTAGATCTAAGCCCCCTTAAACACCCCACATACTTTCGCAAATCGTAATCCCTAACCTATACTACACTTGCCGAGTAGCGGCATCATCATCATCATCTCCAGCTTTTATATACGTTCCACTGCTGGACATTGCTGTAACATACCGGTATAAAGTTACGTACACAACTGCAAAGACGATGTTCTTATCCCACTATTGTGGACCTTGTCACTTGTGAAGCAATTAAGTAGGTACTTTTATCACTTTGAGTAAAAAAATAATAAACACGCATTTTAGACATCAACGATCGACTATCTTACTTTTTTTTTGTTTGTTTACATTAGTAGGTAATAAATACTCGTAACAACACAATGCTCCATAAAAAATACACACAGCATTGCCACACTTATTTTATGCAATTGTGCTTATAAAAATGGCGCTTTGACGTCAATCGATTACGGAAATCGATCGAAAAAAAAGTAAACCGCTCACGCGCATCGGGCCGTGGAGAGGAAGTACTTAACTCTAACTAGTACTACGCAGTACGAGTATGAGCCAGTTGTGACCAAACGCCAAAAAGGCATATGTTGTAACTAATACCTCATTGGTGATATCGCACCTCTGAGTTTTTCGAAATTGATGTGCGAAATTTCAATTGTTTACTATTAGCTTTTCGGTGAAGGAAATCATAGTGAGGAAACCGGCACATCTGAGAAGCAATTCAATAGTGTGTGTGAAGTTTCCAATCCGCATTGGGCCCGGGGAGAAACTATTATTCTGAGAGTGAGATGAGGCCTGTAACCAGCTGCGGGACGTGTATAGACTGATGATCAGATGGAGATAATGGTGATATTAGAAGGCGAGTCCTGGAACCACGTGAAGTGATGTCGGACTGTACCCATGCTTAGTGTGTCTTCGATCCCAAAGTAGGTACGTCTCGACCGCGTTTGCGTTAAAACGTCAACCGTTTGTTGCCGTTTTGTTCCGCTAGTGGCGCTCCCGGTCAACAGTTGGTCAACGATACTTAAATGTGACCAGACAAATTCGAAATTCGATGCAAAGTTCATTTTCGCCAAATAATAAAAGTTGATCTACTTTTTTGACCTTTCTTGGTAATTACTAGTTCAATCTTAAACTTTCAGAAGAAAACATGTTAATGCTGTCATTTAAACTAAGTAGGTAATTAACATTTGGGTCGAAATCGAGCTGTGAATGCGTGTCGCTAGGCAATGACTGTTTCGGGGCGGTTATGCAGTTTTGGAGTAATTTTAATGTAACAGTAAAAAATCAGCAATCAGAAAATTTATTTGCTAAAAAAGTTTCAAATTAGTTGATCGGTAGGTACATAATTATTATAGAACTACATATTTTGTCATAAAGACGTGCAAATACAAATTGAAGTGATCCAAAATTTTAGAAATAAAGTCATATGTATTATAAGTTACAAATTTTCCCCCGTGGTTTTATCTCACTTTCAAAACTATATATCCTGCAGAAATAATAGAAAAGACATCAGTATCTATACTCATCCACTAATAAGGGGCACCGGTTTCAAAATATTTTGGCGCTGCTTTAAAAAAAATACTGACCCGCGTCAAAACCGTCATGCAGTATACAGAGTCCTTTAATGATAAGTTTACAAGCCGTAACATCGTCGAATACTATAAGAATAATTGTCAATACTCGCTAGAGGCGTTGCCGATTTGCCCATGGTAATTGGCGCTTTAACACAATTGCCTTCAAACCGTTCGTATCAAAAACTTAACTAGAGTCAGTTTAAATTCACGTCAGCGTATTTTTAGCATCGCAATGGACGCTAACACACGAAGTAGACTTCAGAAGTTTTTAAAGTGGGTTTAAAGGAATATTGGCATTTTACGTACAGCAGAGGGCAGCACAAAGGTCGACGGTCATGATTGACGTTAAAATTGTTTGCGCGCGTGTACGTTGACAATAACATTGTACGACAACATAGAGCACAATATCACAGCGCAATAACGACACAAAACAGCTCGAGAGTTGCTATTAGCTTATCTCGTAAACTCCCAAACTTATTTGGCTAACCGCCTTCTTAGAAAGATAGTATCTTGTAGTCGTCCGGTGTGAGTGAACGTCTCCCAAAAACATACAATCAAAATTATAAAAGTACTTACCTCGACTTTTCATTACCGGATAAATGGATACATTAGATATCATTACGAGTTAGTATCTGTACCATTTACACAAAATATGTACATTGACTGCGAATCGTAATAGTACATTATGATACAAGTGTGCTATGTTGGTAATTACACACGAGGCGTATTGTACGCGCGAGCGCCAGCGAGCGCGGGTAAGAGAGCCGAGATGTGTAATTACCAAAGCACACGCGTCGCATACGACGTTTTTCAACACATTTGCGAGGAAAAATAAATAAAATTTAGTTAATAAAAGGACTTTAAGAACTTTAGTTTACCTTTGTTACCAGACATTGCTTACCTCTGGAGCTGCTTTAGAACTTTACTTTATCATTTGGTAATTAACACCTTGGATTTCTTACTGATATAACTGTCCGAACATTGTCCGAACATATTTTAGTATTTCCAGCGACGGACACTACATTTCTTTATTACTTGAACTCGTAATTTTTAAAGTAATAAAATAAAAAAGTCTGAATCAACAATATCAGTGAAAAATGGCGGCAGATATTATTATTTCTCCGCGCCAATCCGCGCGCAGCACTCGCGCATGCGCGCTGTGCACTTAGCACGCGCGTGACGAAGACACTGACAACGACTGCTAAACAGCCTAATATTAAAATTATGCAAATTATGGTCACTTTTAGATAAAAATGAATAATTTGTCGAACTTAAATGTTTATTTATCATCTTTTACCTAAAATAGTTTAATATTCACGAAAATATTCCTTGTTCCTATACATAACTGAACTTTTTGCTGAGATTAAAAAAAAACAAAATTACCGCACACGTGCGGTAATATATTACAGCACTTGTGCGTAATAAGCTGAATTATGAGCTTAAATGCGGTGCAATAAGACTCAATTTACGAGCAAGTGTGTTGAAAAATCAATTATATCTGAAAGGAATTTCGCTGCATGATTTTTAAATATTTCATTATTTCTGTCAACTTATTTTTTTGTATCCAAAATCATCTATGCGTGATTTTTTTGCAAATTTGGTTAATTTTAGGTACTAACGGAAACATACGTACGAGAGCACGACAGACAAACAGACACAAACAGGCCCCTATTTCATAAATATGACAGGCCACTGACTACCATTCCGCGTGGCTGACTTACAGAATTCGATGTTATGATTTTGCTAACGTGAAACAAAGAATTACGAGTAATTGCATAATGTTTTGACAAAAGATCCCACAATTTTATCATTATCTTGTGGTACAACTAGCTTTACTTGACTGCCCCTATGATTAATTAATTAGACACAAAACGTTTTTTTAGCAACAGACACATTGACGCAACTATATACTGTGATCTGTGACTCACCGTCGATTGTTATAATATATTTCCATTTACATATACAATATGTTTAGTATGTGATTAATTAGCAAGCTCAACGAACGTGTTCTACCCACTATGTCGTCAATACAAATTAATTATTGTAATAAATGTAAGTATGCGTCATATAGTCAAAGTTTGACCGCTGAAAAATCGTAAATGTTCACCAAATTGTTGGGTTTCTGTAATATTTCAACGAAGATGAACATTTTAGGAGGATCTCGTCGGATGAAAGGCAAAAGATCCTTAAGTGACATACTAATGATCCGCCTATTGTCTACTTTGTTCTTTGTTTCTGTATTGTTTTGTACTGATTTGTGGTGTTCAATAATGAGTGTTTGTATTGTAATGATGCCGGCGTAAATTAATAGTCGTGGCACCATGAATGACAATAAGAAAAAAACGAGTTAAAAAAAACTGAAATTTAAAGTACTAAGTGTAGGTAAATTTATGCCTTCTGTTTTTTGATGTCTTGGTGAGAAAGTACTAATGATTAAAAAAAACCAACATCAAAGCACATGTTTTTGTTACCAACACAAAAAAGATAATGTTTATTTCTAAACGCCGCATCAATATCCATAGGGTTGCTACAGCGAAGAAAAACTCGAGTCAAATCGCTGTTCCACGATTAATCGAGCAAATCGATCCTGCGACCGCGCAAAAAACTATTCCATCTATGGTTATAAAGTACCAACATTATGAAGTAAACTTTTGAGTTCTTAAAAGTACAGAGTTAAGGTTTAAATCTGGTTTCCTGATTCTTGTTTAAATGTACTGCGATACAGCTATAGTCGGAGTCTGACAACTGTCTACAAGTTTTTATAGACCATTAAACGCTGTTACTATTATACATTAGGTGACAGGTTGACATGCCTATTAAGGTGAACTTTCTGTTTAGGGAATAAGAGACAAACTCGTTCGCATGCTTCGCTATTTTAATGAGCATTAGTTACGAGAAATTTTAAATATAAAAGTTGTTGACAGTAATTGTTTTTGTGCTGTCAGATTGAGTAGAGACTTAAAAATTATAGAATCGGTATAATTGATAAGCACTGGTATCGCTATAAATAATGCATGATAATTATAATGATGTTTTTGTTTTTAGACTTTCATGCAAAGTGACAAAGTATTTTTACTCGTCAGTAACTTTCGTTACGATGGCCACCACGAAATTGTATTGATTACTTATATTTAGATAGCCATTTCAATTTACTCAGCCATATCGATTGATATTTTTAAATAGTTTTCTTAGTACTTGATTACACGAAATATAAGCATTACGTCGTTTACGAAAACAAACTAAATTGTTACCCGCCCTTTCTTTTCAAAGGTTGTTTATCTCATGGCCGAAATAAAAACGAACGATGTATGGCCATTTATTCAAATCGACAGCTTAATCTGATAATGTCACGAGAAATAAATACAAGTGTCAATTAACATTGACTGGCAACCCTGGAAATTGGCAGGTGAATTCGCAATGATCAGTATTTATTTTTGTTTGCTTTCGTTAGTACTTATGCTTTTGCAAAATATTCGTTTACTCTGCATATACAACGTATGTACAGCTTACAGTACCCAATAAAAACGTGAAAAAAGTTTTTTCAGAATATATTTTAATGCAGTTTATATTTTAAAATCCTTTTTACATCGTACCCAGTCTAAATGTTACAAATGCAACAAATACCTTTGGCTAATACACGGATTTCAAAATAAACACTAGACTTATATTCAGAATAATAATTATAAATCAGTTGGGTGTCTGTGTCTGAGGTTTTCAGCAGATGGCGTAACACGTCGTAGTATTGTGTTGTTGCCGCAGCATACTAAAGATGTCAACGCGTCTAATACAAATTTGATAATATTTAGTCTTTACCTTCCTTTTACCTGACAGGGCGTTTGACTTTGCGTCATTTACCAGTGTGTTAGCACAATAGCAAACTGGGTCATGACGTCAGCCATAAAACTATTGTAAGATACGACTGCAGCGTTTATTCTTGACAGGACTGTTTGTGTAATAAAAGTACATATCACTACATTTGTGCCATTTTAAAGTAAATGCCTAAACATCATAACTACTAGCCGTAATGATTTTAGCGAGCGAAAACATCACTTGAAAACAAAATGGGCGCTTGTACTCCAATATCGCACACTAAGTAAGTAAGTAAGTAAATGCTTTAATGTACAAATATAAAGAAACAGATACAATATCTCCAATATCTATGCACCCAACTGTTCAATAATATCTCAACACGCTAAAAATGGATATTTTTGAACGGTCGGCTGTGTTGATATGGAAGAACTCGACTGTACACTGAAGAGCAAAAATAAATGACGGTATTGTATGGAACTCTTTGTAGAAATTAAGCCATCATTTGGCGCGTTAGTAAGTGCTTATAGTTCTGTGTTCGGACGGGGGTGACCGTCACAACTCATTGGGCTAGCAAAATGTATCCATATTAATATAAGAAATGTGAAAGCAGCTCTAGTACTCTGCCTGCATATTTGTTAAGTGTTCGCGATGAAACCGCGTCAATTTGAACACAATTTCGCAATGAAATTTGTACATTGTGAAATGTAGTAAGAAAATAGCAATATTTTGTGACTTATATACAAACATACATAAATCACGTCTTTATCTCTTACGGGGTAAACAGAGTCTAAGGTAAAGCTAAAGGCCACGTTTGGCATGATTGGGCGTATGGTTGGATAGCAGAATCAAAATAGTGATGGGTTGCCAGCCGCATCGCCTATAGGTAACATGATTCCTAAGATTTTCGCTCACTCGATTTTCCCTCTTGTTACCAGTTCAGAAATCATAAATGACGCAAAGGTAGTCTGTACTGTTGGAAACCTAATAAAAAGTTTAAGCGCATGTTTACGACACTATCGATTAGGATTAAGCAAGATAGCAAATACATCGAGTTTCTTATGGACTTATGAGTTGTAACGGACGTTGTTCGATAAAATAAATAGCTTAACACCTGTGCTAAGGTATTTGGTCCATGCACATAAGGGTCTATTTTTTTCTGGATAATTAAGTCCATAAACAATTAATCACTTATAATTTTGATTACACTGAAACAATTGACTAAATGGTCTTATTCCAGAACTCCGTAACCCGTGGGAATAAGGTTCACGTTGCAAAAGGGAAAGGGATCTTCGGTTCAAATTTTGTCTCTGCTTAGGTGATCAGTCATTCAGGGCAAAAGATATTGCAAGTACAAATAATACGTGCGGTAAATACAAAGAAGCCTGGGGCCCGATTTTTGAATCACATGTGTGAAAGTACCACTCGAAAGTGGTGAAAATTTGTACTGAATTTGAAATACGAGTAGCATAGTAGACAATCACAGCTCTCATTAATCTTGTGAACAATTCAAAACTGATTAGAGCTGTAGTTTTCGAGTGGTACTTTCGAATGATGGGCCCCTGGTCGTTTTCTATCTAAAAGAAAGCAGGAAGTAAATTCTAGCGTAAAAAGAACTCGCTACTACGAAAAGATCATAGCGATACGTACGAAAAGGATGGAAATGTATGACTTTAAGATAAATGAAATACAAAATAACTATTCGGCTTTTTAGGTATAAATACAGTGGATTTTTATCCAGTTCGACTGCATTATCGGTGGTCGTAGCGCCAACATTGTTCCCCACTTATTAACTAGTCTTAAGTGCAACAATAATTAACTTAATCTCGGATTATCTACGACGATACTGACCATAACCATAACTTTAATGGGCACATAATTATTTTCGCCATTGCCTTTGACGTCAGTTGACTACCGTTCATTTGTTCCCATTTCGTTGTTCGGAATTCGTAAACAAAATAAACAATGACTGTAGAGGGTGACTGTGGTGAATCAACAGAGGAAGTTTGGGAAGAGTCAGTATTCTTTAAAGCATTAGAATTATACATACATACATACATAAATCACTTCTTTATCTTACGGGGTAGACAGAGCCTAAGGCAACAAAACCTTAAGGCCACGTTTAGCATGATTAAGGGCGTATAGGTGGAAAGGGAAATCAAAATAGTGATGGGTTGCTAGCCGCATCGCCTATAGCATGATTCCTAAGACTTTCGCCCATTCCCTCGATGGGCTTTTATCATCTGCGCGGGAAGAGGAGCAACTGGTAAATTCTATGTTTTTTATTTACTCCCAGACCAGCATGGAACAACAATACAACAATAGTATTATCATCATCAGCTCGTGTCAGTCCACTGCTGGACCTGTCTTTCCCATTTACCAGTTTACCATGACGTTTATTATGTGGTGTTCTATAAAGAGTCATTGTATTGTGTTGTAATGTATTGTAAACATTACAAAATAATTAATAGAACAAGTCTTATTACTCCCATGCTGGTCTGGGAGCAAAGAAACATAGAATGCACCAGTTGCTTCTCTTCCCGCGCTGAAGGTAAAAGCCCATCGAGGGAATGTGCCACAATCATAGGAATCATGTTACAGGCGATGCGGCTAGCAACCCATTACTATTTAAATTCCATTTTTTGCCATATACGCCCACAATCTCGCTAAACGTGGCCTAGGTCTGGCCACCTTAGGCTCCATCTACCCCGAAAGGGATAAAGACGTGATTGGTGTATGTATGTAGGTAATTCTTATTAATCATGAAATGACGTCTAATTCAAAATTTAACTTATATCCGAAAATTGCTTCGTGGCGAAAACAATTACGTAAGTAGACACTGATAGCATCAATTGGAAGCGAGTCACTGAACCTTCCGTCAAAATCCACACGTGTACCAATTATGTACTATGAGACCACCGCGGTTGAGGCCTTATAGGCGGCCTACGTGGTATAACAGCTAAATACCCCCTGATCGGTTTGTTGCCATTTAAAATCCGCACTTAGCCATCAATGGGGCCCGCTTCCGAGTCCGAGGTGGTATACACAAGTATTTTATAATCGGCTGGACGTACCGACTTGTTGGGCTACTGATGTGACCTGAATGGCGAGCTTGGAATGCTGTGGTTCGCAATACAACGCCTACACGCGGCAAGTCTGGTACATACATACATATATACCGTCACGCCTCTTTCCCACAGGGGTAGGCAGAGACTACTTTGTTCCACTTGCTACGATCCTGACATACTTCTGTCGCATCATCCACATTCATCAATCTCTTCATAGATGCTCTTCGGTTTCGGGTACTCCTGACCTGACCTTTCTCCAAAACGTCTCCTATTTAGTCTGGTACATACGTACATAAATCACGTCTTTACCCCTTACGAGGTAGACAGAGAAGGTAACAAGGCCACGTTTAGCAAGATTGTGGGCGTATAGGTGATTTTTGTGACTGACGTTATTGCAAAAGACTTACAAGTAACTGTCTTTGCTGACTGCTGTCAAAGTTAGTCATTAGTCAGATGATGTTCACGTCATCGGTATAAGTTACACATCGTAGTAGGTCAATGATTCATTAACAAAAAGTAATACGTTAGAATGACTAGAGGATTGCGAATAGTGCTGCCTAGGGTCCCATACCTATAATGGGACTTCATTATATTAAGCTGCTGTCTAACTGAATATCAAAAATGCCACATTTAGCATGATTGTGGGCGTATAGGTGGTATGAGGAATCAAATTAGTGATGGGCTGCTACACTCTAAAAAATGAAGACCAACTAAGAGCAGTTTTCTCTTAGTTGACGTAAAATTAATTATAATAATTAAGATTTTATGTAAATCAAACAAAGGTGATCACTTAAAACAATAAGTGTATCTGTGATTGAACTAATAAAGTAAGTATGTTATTAATCCTAACAGTTGTATACCTTGCATCTATTATTTAACTTGTTGATATAATTATGTAACGTAGGTTAATTCAATCCCTAACAAATTCATTATCACAGATAAGTATGTTGATAGTTATGAACATTTTCATAGTTTATTTGATTATTTTTGTCTTTGTTGATTCACATAAGATTTGGTATTTTAATCTACTAAACATTAATATTTAGAACAACGAAGATAAAACATTCAATTCCATTATGATCAAGTTATTGTATTGAATTACGAAACTTTTATTCCATTCTACTAAGAATTATTTGTTAAAACGATTTTCATAATAATTAAATTAAATAAAATATAAAAAAGTAGGAGGAGAGCGCCTGTACACCCGCTCGGTTAGTTGCGTTGCGTCATCCATCGCCATGCCCTGTGAGCGCGAGCGAACTTGTTTATTTCGGTGCGGCGGTCACAAATAGTTATTTATTTATTTTTCGCTCTTGAGACACTGTCTGTACTGTCGGGAATTAGTACGTATACGTATTATCCAAGTCTGTGTGAACTGTGACCACGTGTGCCGATAATAATGGAGGATGTAATAGAATTACTGAAGACTTGGGAGTTGGATAACTTGATACCGGAATTCACCAGTAAGTACATTATATGTATCTCATTGTTTGTGTTTGTTTGTTTGTTTGGTCAGAGGGTCAGAGAAATATTTTTAGATTAAATGATCGTTATAGAAAATGATAATTAATATTAAATTTAAATATGTTAAATGTTGTAATATGTATGATTCAATAATTATATCAACTGAGCGTTATAGCGATTAATATTATAGCAAAAGTTTTAAAGCCTCGTGATTATTTTTTAGGGTTCTGTAATCTCTAAAGTTTAAGGTGTTCTTAAATTAAGGTAGCTCCTAACTAGCCGCAATTTTTGTTTTAGCGTCCAATGAGGAAACTACGAATATAGCCGCTTTTCTCACCATTCCACTGTTGCTGAACACTGCGGCAGTCCGCCAAAAGAAGAAGCGAGGTTCGGGTGCAAGTCGAAGTTGGAAGCCCAGCAAAGTGGAAGTAAGGGAAGGTTTCATAAAGCATGTCAGGTCCAGTGCAGAAATTACCCAGACCATCGAACTTCGAGTAACCACACTACAAAAAATAGGATTGTCAGCCCAGCCATACATTATTGTAGTGGGTGAGTCTCAAAATCGATACGTTTTTAATTGTTGCGAACAGATTGGTAATGGACCAAGAACTTAGAATTTAAGATTTTTGGAGTGACATCAGCTTTTTAAAAATTAAGTAACACAAAGTTCCATCTTTAAGCATAAAATGATTATTTAAAAAAAAATATTAAAATTTAAATTATAATACAGTGTGTGACAGAAAGTTTAATTTTTAAATGCAAAAGTTTACTTGCAAAATGTTTAAAATGAATAAATAACATCTTGGTATTAATGTTTTTGTTTTATTTATTTAAACTTGTACGAGTATAACATACCTGCTTAAAATGATATCAGCATACTGAACTCAACTCTGCATACAAACGTAGTTTCGTTCTCATTTTGAAACAGCATGCTGGAATAACATGAAATTTTGCCATGGATGTCCAGACTTGAAAAACTAGTTTCTGTTGCTGAATGGAAAAAAAATAGCGCAAGTTTATCAGTCTTTTAGATGCTGCTTAAAAACCTTTACAACGGCTGTATTTTTTTCTCTATTATGATTTTTAACAGAAACTAGTTTCAAGCCTAGATAATAATATGCCGGATCCTATGGTTTACCTACACAAAGTATCATGTTATTCCAGCATGCTGTTTAAAAATGAGAACGCAACTACGTTTGTATGAAGCATTGGGCGTACTGTGACTCTTAACTACTTATTCGTTTAAATTTGATAAATTTCCTTTGTGCTAGTTTTTATACGCGCCGTGCTGAATAATGCTGGTCCTCTTACTCATGTCATACTAAAGACATTGGTCTTAAATAGGTACTAAGATATACATTTATTTCAGATCTTTTTGAGGATCGACCTAGGCCGGTTTGGCTTCATAAACACGCCTCCTACCGTGTTTGTGAAGCTAAACCGGTCTAGGTCGACCGCCAAAAAACTAGATCTGAAAGAAATGTCTTAGTAAATGGGACAAAGTGAGGCATAGTACCATTGAACAAGAATGGTATTGCAGTGAATAAGCTACTTAGTCCAAATGATTAAACAATTAAGATTTAAATTGACCAAAATCTTAGTTCAGTCTAATATGATGCATAAGTCGCTGTAATCATGTTCTTAGTTAAACTTATTTGGGTCAAATAGTTAATACAGTAATTCTTCATGTCAATATTGATCTACATCTTAGTTGAAATGATTAAACAATCAAGATTCAAATTGACCAATATCTTATTTCAGTCTAATATGGTGCATAAGTCGCTGTAATCATGTTCTTAGTTGAACTTATTTGGGCCAAATAGTTAATACAGTAATTCTTCATGTTAATATTGATCTATATCTTAGTTGAATTGACTTGTTTGTATTCGTTGGTTCAGCTACGTATCATGATAATAATTATGAAGCGCTTAGTTGATCTTGCTAGGATCAATTAGTTGGCATAATTATTTTTCATGTAAATATTTAACAAGATCTTAATTGGCTCAGTTACATAGCAATAGTAAGAGCAATCAGAATTACTTTATTTGATGTGTCTAAGTCCTTGTTAGGCTCGTATGGAATCAAGATGCTTGATTATGAATATCAAGATATTGATAGGGCCAACCAAATTTTTTTTACAGTGTAGCCGCATCGCCTATGATATGACTCCTAAGATTTTCATTTCCCCCATTCCCTCGATGAGAGAGCAACTGGTAAATTCTGTTTTTCTTTACTCCCAGACCAGCATGGAAGAAACATTTTGTCGATTACGACAAAAAAAGACCTAACCTAAAAATTTCATAGATACAAGCTTTTTGCTGACCGTACTTTCTGTTGACTGTACTTGCATTGTCATCCGTCCTACATATGTGAACCAAATTTCAAGTCTACCGGACAACCGTTGAAGATTTCCCTCCTGCGGAGACGATCCTGACTAGGTCACCAGAACTCCACTACCAGATTTTATTGTCATCCGACTTACATAAGCAGGCAAAATTTCTCAATCGGTTAAAAACATCTGCTTTAAAATTGAATCGCAAGATTCCTCCCGGAAAATCCTACTAATATTATATGCGCGAAAGTTTGTAAGTATGGATGGATGGATGGCTGTTTGTTTCTATTTCATGTAAAAACTAGTGAATAGATTTGGATAAAATTTAGAACGGAGATAGCTGATACCCTAGATTAACACATATGTTATTTTTTATCCCGCAAAATTGCATAGTTCCCGCGGGATAGCGAAAAACATTTTTTTTTGCAGACGAATTACATACATAATGTTGCAAGTTCATAAAAGCTTGTAAAATCTACCAAATGAAATATCCCGGAACATTTTTAAAACACTCCGTATACAGTGTAATGACTGAAGGAGTCCCCTTACAACGAACTCTTCAAACTTGGCCAATGTTTTAACCAACGCGTAGTTTCATTAATCATTAGTTAATTAATCTTAATTTGTTAGGTGTCCAATGCGTCAATCACCTTGAATTGATTGACAACCTATAGTCAGTAAATAAACCGCAATATTCAGAGCGTAACGCAGATTTCACAATACCTTTTGTATTACTTTAACCATTATTTTGGCAACATTGAAAATTCTTGAGGCAGAAACAAGATACACACACAATGCACAAATCACGTCTTTATCCCTTACGGGGTAGACAGAGCCTAAAGCGACAAGACCTACAGGCCACGTTTAGCAAGATTGTGGGGCTAGGCATAGATGGAAAATGGAATCAAATGTTTTTTCTTTGCTCCCAGACCATAGGCTTATTACCTAACTCGCTCGCAATCGTGTTCATTTTGACAGTTCTTGTATGAATGTGACAGCTGGCTGATTCCGATGCCAATTGTCAGCCCATACATGAACTGTCAAAATGAACACGATGGCGATTGCGACCGAGTTAGGTAATAAGTGCTGTAGCATGGAAGTACACAACACAAGATAACAACAACAACAACACCAACACAACAAACATAACAAGATATTTTATTTTAAAGACTTAACGGAAAACTAAGTTAAGCGTGGCCACTAACATGTAACATGTAACAGATGAGTACTCGGGTTCCTTCCCTCCAATACAAAGACATCCGTATTTTAAAAACGGATAAAGTTTTTTTACGACTATGAAGTGGAAATGTCAAGCGGAATAAACGGATACGACTGATTCGTTGCAACGAGAAAAAGCTACTTTGTTGTAAAATATACGCAATTATCATAAGAATTATGTGATTACTGTAACTGATTTATATTTTGGGTGGGGTCCAAGTGGTAAGCGGCTACTGAATGAAACTCTAGTAAACGAAAGTCTGAAACTTTTGGAGATTTCGTGACGTTTCACTCACGATGAATCAGAGATACAGCGTAATTTTCAATGCTATTAGTCGACTAAAACACCAATTTATGTATTACACACTTTATTACCAAAATGATAGCCATGCCGTCTTTAAATACCATGCTTTTAGAATGTAGTTTTTACATAGATACCGTCATGCCTCATTGCCGTACGGGTAGGCAGAGACAACTTTGTTCCACTTGCTACGATCCTGATATACCTTTTTCGCTTCAACCACATACATATCAATATCTTCATATATGCTCGTTTAGGATTTATTTTTTAATGTTCTGTAATCATTTGTTTATTAGTCGATAGGTCAAACTGTATTAAAAACGATCCCTCCTCTAATATATGACAGTGCCCGAGGTTTTAATTAATTGTAACCAGTAACACTTACATGGTTCTGACTCGAATCTGTCAAAATTGTCTCATCGGACGGAACGCATTTACATTTCAAAAATGGCACTGAGGTGTCAGCTGTCAAATGACATGGGTAAATCAAATGTTAAGGAATTGTAAAATGATTGTTTCCGCTATCGCCTGCATTTTAAGCCACCGAATCAGCTTCAGGTCAAATCAATTCGCCTACAAATTGCTTTAAACAATTGTTAATTGCAACCTTTTCAACAACTGTCATCGATTCAAGGCAGTCATTAATATCGGTGATATAAAGTTTGACGTATCGGTTTTAAATGTCAACCGACTTCAAAAGCGTGCTGTGTTGTTTTATAAATGTTTATTTTTGAACACATATCATTATGATTGACTTTTTCAATTATAACTCTTATACCTAATCTCTCGCATACTGAGAGAAGGCTTATGCCCAGCTGCGGGACTACGGGATGGAGACGATGCTGATGAGAAAATACTCTAAAATCTGAAATCAACCTTTCATACGACGCTCCTCCACTGTCAGTTTCAAGTGTCAAAAACTCACCCCCACCTACCTACCTCACGTCCTCCATCACCTCCTAGACGTCGTTTTTGACCCTTGTATCTTGAAGTAGTGTAGGAGTGCGCGAACAGTGAGTATGATGTTTTTATAACATTAAATTTAAAATTTAAAAAACTCCTTACGGATTCATTAATCGAGTAAGTAATCTAGCAAGGAAAACGGTCCATCCATTTGAGAGCTACGATGACATAAAGACAACAGAGAGAGAGAGAGAGAGAGAGAGAGAGAGAGAGAGAGAGACATTGGCGTCAAATTCATAACATCCTTAATTTTACTTCAGGGGTTAAAAATAAATAAAAGATGGAAATATTCCGACAGCCAATGCTTTACTGTTTTTTTTAATCTTGGAATGTACCTGGCGCTGCCAACCCTACGGTAAGCACGTACTGTCACCATTATATTTATTTGGCGCCAATTTTAACCGACTCCAAAGGCCAGTATTGATTTCACCCGCATACCTTAGCTTCCGGTTCCTCGGCAGATGTTTTGACTTTTAAATTTTATATGACAGCAATTTGTCTCAGTCAATCAACGTCAATTAAGCAGGATTTGATTAGTAATTTATTAATTTAGTTTATCGTGTTATAAGCTAACAACCATTTTTAAGACTGTCTATAGCCTAACCATAAAATGCAAAATTATATCAATATAGGATACAGGAAGGAATACCTAGTTTAAATACCGTAAACGTATTCTTCCGTTTATTAAGGTCATGCAAAAATGGTCTATGACCTACAAACCAGAATTTAACCTATAAATGACCCGTTCAATTTATTAGAGACTTGTGGCACCCTCTCATTTCAGACGCTAAGATTTCAAGATCCTTTGACGGTCTTCAGCTCACCTCTATTCCTAGCATCAAACGAGAAATCTCGTGTAGTATCACTACATAGCATAAAATAAACTCGCTTTCTCTGTCCCTATGTCCCTATATATGCTTATATCTTCAAAACTACACAACGGATTTTGATGCGGTTTTATTTTAATAGATACAGTGATTCAAGAGGAAGGTTTTTATGTATAATTCTACGCAGACGAAGTCACGGGCAGAAGCTAGTAAATAATAAAGTTAATTGGAAAAATGCTTCTGGAGCAGGCGGATGAAAAAGGAGTCCACGGTACGATTTATATAGATTCTCTACACTCGTTAGTGTAAAGTTTTGTCAGCAAAAACGTTTTGGACGCTTTGCTGTAGAGCCGGGTACAGTAACCAAAAACGCTGGTGTGGCGTGGCGTTCCACTCGCGGCATGCTCGCGAGCCACGTCTACATTAGCGTTTTGGTTACTGTGACGTGCAAAAGTCACGCTTACAGCTCTAGCTCTTAGGTACTCGGCTTAGCATCGCATATTGGGTCATTTATTGACAAAAAAGCCAACGCTATAAAATTCAACATTCAAAATTCAAAACTTTATTTTGCAATCGCCAAGGGCTCTTTTAGGTGACTTTTTTTAACTACCAGCGCATTCGGAGATGCCATTGCCAAGAAGAATGCACCGCAAGACACTTGGCAGAAAGTCATTTATTCAAAATAAAATACATTTACTACAATGCTTAAATTCTGCTTAACTTAAAAGTCCTCAAGTTAAGTAGGTACCTTAAATTATATTGGTCTATAGAAGAGATCTATAAAGTCCCTAACTGGTCAAAGAGTTGAGTTATCAAAATAACGAGTTTTTTTTAAGTTAATAGTAGACACAGCTTAAGGAAACAAAATCTTAAGGCCACGTTTAGCATGATTAAGGGCGTATAGGTGGAAAGGGAAATCAAAATAGTGAGTAGTTGCTAGCCGCATCGCCTATAACATGGTTCCTAAGACTTTCGCCCATTCCCTCTATGGGCTTTTACCATCTGCGCGGGAAGAGGAGCAACTGGTATATTCTATGTTTTTTCTTTACCCCCAGACCAGCACGGAAGAAGTCATCATTAAGCTAATAACCAGCTTAATCTGGCATCAACTACATAGCTGTACTCTAAGAACGCCTCCAGCTACACGCCAATGACTCGTCATTAATGCTTGTTACTGATACTATAACGATGACTGGAAGATTTTTTATTTGCGCATGACACTTGAAACAGTTAAGAAGGATAACGAATTCTAGAGCTTTTTTATCTGAACGTGTGTTTGTTTTCCTTTACTTGACAGCGTCTAGTAAATCAAGTTGCTTTTTATGATTAAATATTTGATTTCAAACTCACCTCAGGCCATGACTGCGTAAGCATAAAATTAGCTATTTCCTAAAGGTTTTATTGGTATTCTGAGTTTAATTCAGAATCTGTATATGCATACAGTACAATACAAATACTCTTTATCGAAACCACAAATCAGTACAGAAACAAAGAACAAAGTAGACAATAGCGATCTCAACCAGACAACCAATAAGACAGAAATAAGTTGGAGACAGTTTAAGTGGCGGAAACAAATAGACAGGAGAAACGCAGGGATAATAAAAACAACAATACTAACATAAATATAATACATAGCAAAATAAATAAAATACAATAATAAATATGAGAATGCAATCATGAAAAAAATATATTATAGAGGCCTTCGCGTCTATTTCACACGAATTATGGCGCATCGTATGGGAGACCGACGAAGCTGTCATGGGTAGAGTAACCTCTCCGCAGACAAACATTTTATGGTAGCGAACTTCTTAGGATCGAAAAAGGAATATGAATGTTAAAGATGCAGTATTAAACGTAGCTATTCACAAAGTTATCTTTTATCCACAAGCGTGATCGGGTCGTGGCTGTGTTTAACTCGAGGATTACCTCTTGTGAGATAAGGCACAGTGGACTATTTACCAAAAGGTGGAATCGGCAGATAAGCGAAAACAATAATTTTACAGAATGTTCAACCGGGCGGGTTCAATCTTTGAAAGCCCATCGCTCGAAAGTGCTATCAGTCTGTGTTTTGCTACAAATTTACAGCACAAATAAAATATTCGGTTTGTTGACTAGATTAACAAGAGCTGTAATTTTCTTCTAATCTTCTCGTATTTCATCCCTTTTAAGTATTATTTTCACTACTTGTGCCGTGTTGTCGACTAAAAATATGAGCTTTATTTTCGAAATCGCTTTTGCAGTTAAAACATCAAAAAAACCTAAGAGAACCTCTTCTATATTTTTGAAGTCGGTTAAAAAATAATCGCCACTCTCGTGCGTCATTTAGTTGACGTTTCTCTTTTTAGGAATGACCTAGTCAATGAATTACGGAATAATGATCATTAATTCGTTGGAATTCTTAAACGCCGTGACACCGGTGACTTATTTCAACTTGAAACTGACAGCTGTCATAATTAACACCGTCACGCGTGTATTCCAAATTCCAAATATCGTAATTGCTAATTTTGTTATTTTCAACGTCACAATTTTTGGCCGAGCAAGCGTGAGCGCTCTTCAGCTTGGGCAATAATGCTTTCGTCTACAATTTGCATTTCTCGCCTGCATCTCGTGAAATTTTTAAATTACAATGCAAGTAAGTTTTTTATTTGTCGATAAAGTTTTAGCATTTTTTTTTAATTCAGCCATTTTGAAAAAAGTGTACTCGCGTCGTCAGCCACTGGTTTTTAGATTTTAAGAAAAATACGTGCTGATTTCGTTGGAATGTCAGTCGAATCCACATTTCGCTAATTTGTAGCTAAGTTATTTAAGTAGGTACCTGAGAGGTGATGAACTTATGCAAAATAGTAAGTTTCAACGAACCGATTGTTCTTTGCTATGATTCAAACATTGGATGCTAAAATTAGATCGCTAAACGAATTGTTTGGTTGAAGCTGATAAAGAAAAGTACTGTACTAACAAATGCAAAGTGGAATAATTTAGGAGTAAACCCACGGTTGGTTATGATAACATGCCGAAGAGAACTAAGAAAACACCTAACAGTTAATTTCAGTCCGAGGCTTCGCTTCAAATTGTTAAAACATAGTGATTGTTTATTAGTTTGGATCTTAAATAGAGCTTTGTACCAAAATAGATCCCACTGATACCATAGAGTTGCGTCACTTGAAGTTGATGACAAAATTTTGATTATCCTATGATAAAATATAAACAAGATCGTTAGAGCAGGTTTTGGAGTGGTTCAACACATTTTATTGGTTTTAAAACTCCAGCTATATATGTCCCACTGCTGAGCACAGGCCTCCTCTCGGAATGAGAGGGCTTGGTATAGTTCCCACGCGGGCCCATTGCGGATTGGGAACTTCACACACACCATTGAATTGCTTCGTAGACGTGTACAGATTTCCTTAAGGTGTCCTTCACCGAAAACCTCATGGTAAATATCAAATGTAATTTCGCACATAAATTCCTAAAAACCCAGAGGTGCGAGCCTGGGCTAGTGAAAATAAAACCAAAACATACGTAGTTCAAAATTTACTTATTGTCCACGAAGCAACCTTGCGTAATGACCAGTTGAACTGTCATCAACACATTCGTAGTAACAGGAATTTTCACGAAGTACCGTTCTAAATGCTATAAAAGACTATTTTTATTAATTCACAGCATAGATAAAATACTAGCCTCTTTTAAGCAATCAAATAATGTCTTCCCACTCTTTGATCAGCTTAAAAACCCGCTCTAAACATCTTGCTTTATATTATATCAACTGAGTGACGCAACTCTTGGGTATCAGTAGGATCTATTTTAGTACAAAACCTTATTTAAGATCCAGTTTTAGAGATACAAGTAATTAATTTCATGTTAGACTTTAAGTGAAATATAAATAGGTTGCGGGCAATTGGGAGTCATTAGGTTTTTTCTTTTCAACTTGTAGGTTTTTTTAACAAATTGATACCTATTATGTTTTTGCGTCATAGCGTGCCATTTGGATAACGTACAATGCCAATTCGGGTAGGTAGTGTGTTAGCCAAGTTTGACAAAAAAATACGTTCCATTTTTTTCGCATTCATTCGTTAGTAAAGCAGGTGTCCAAATAATAAGTTAAAAATGTCACTCTTCTCAAATTTTTAATACTAACTACTTCTATACTTGCACACGTCAAAACAACAAAAACTGTAGGTACTGAGCTTTGAAATTATATCACTTAAGGCAATTTTCGTGCAATCTTAAGTATAATTTTCAAACGAGCAATCTTGATCATTTATTTATTTAGGTGTTTCGGGGATCTCGGACACGACTCTAACTATTGTGATGAAATTGTCTTTTTGGAGGCAAATGATCGATCTAGATAAGTCTTGTCTCTGAGAAATCATGTTTTTCCTAGTTATGTAAACACCAAGCTTTGCTAGTTCATCTTGGTATTCAAATACAAAAGCAGCGAACGCCTTGTTTTGAACTAAATTATGTTTTCCCGCTCACAAAGTCGTATGTAACAGTAACTGACATTAGTGTTATCGATAGTTTAAAAATAAGGAGCTGAATCTTTCCGGCGCAACGTTTTTAAGAACTTGACCCACATTCTAACAAGTGTGCTTTTCTTGGGATTTTTCCAAGCATTATCTTATCAGCTTCAGATAAATTAATTACAAAGTCCAATTACCAGTAACTGTTTATGTCCCCATTGGTAATATTCCTCTGTCAAAATGTGTCAAAGTTTATTTATGAAGACAATCTCTATCTACACCTACACCTACCTATAAAACCGAACTCATTTACTGATAATACGCTGCCAAGACTCTTGGTACTAGAGACTTTGAAGTGACTCGTTATTCAGTGGCGTGCAGAGGGTCGCCAGTGTAGGCAGCGGATAGGTGACGATAGGCAACAAGAAGATGGCGCAACACAATTTGCCACGCCACTGCACTTCCTAGCTTATTATGTAAAAGCTCTTAATATATTTATACTCGTAATATTCATCACGCAACTACACCTATAGCAAAATAGACTTCATACGATAAGACCATTGTTTTTATATCCCTAATCTGGTCTGCGGTAGCAACAGTAACTTAAAAACACATTTTATATAAACAGGATAAACTGTACACACGCACACATATGTGGTATATTTGCGAGGCAATTAAATATATCACCGACGACTGCTATTTTGATCCAATATGCATACTAGAAGTTGTACATACTCGTAATTAAGTAGTTGTAGTTAATTCGATATTTTTATGCAATTTCCTCTGAAATGCCATTGCCATTTTTTTCGGGAAAGGTCTTTGTTTAGCTGTAGTCGTCTTCCAGTTTATGATGATGATGATCATCACTTGAATGTAAATATGTACATATATATATACAAGGTTGATTCCCCTTTCCACCTATACGCCCACAATCATGCTAACGTGCTCCCACATTAACTGAGGACCTAGGGTTACGGACACGGGGACGTCTGTGACCCCAATGAATAAGGTCCTCGAGAAGAATGGCGTGTTATGTGTTCCTGACACGCCATTGCTGGGAAAAGGAGACCAAGATTGGCCTTCCACTAGACGAATTCGGAAACGGATAACCGCCATCTGGCGATGTAACGGGCTATACCGTTGAACCGTTGCGTCGCCTAAAAACACACCTGGAACACCCCGGGGGTTTTAATGGGTATAAGCGTGGTGATGGGGTATCTGGTCTGGGTATCTGGTTTTGCCCCCGGGCAAAAAAAAGGCTCTGCAGACAGAGAAGGTCGGAGTAGACCTTGTAAGGGATAAAGACGTGATTTGTGTGTGTGTGTGTGTGTGTGTACAAGGTTCCCCAGATTTATTCCGGAATACTTTAGCAGGCCCCTATTTCATCAACGGGACAGTTGTCGTTGACATGTGACAATTCCCTTCACATTATAAACTCGACAACGATCTACGCCATTTGGCTTTATATTGACGATCTGACGCCTATCACTTGCTTTAGTTGAAATAGTTTACTTCTAAATACACAAACTTCTAATTGCTGTAAATCATTTTAAAGCTTTTATCTTGCACATTTTGTTAACTTCGAGTCAATTTCTAACCCCCTTATTCATAAACGCTCTGTAGGCTTCTGCTAACTTAGCAATCGTTTGTCCTTATCTGTCACTTTGTCATTTACCTTTCACGGATAGGGACAAACGATTGCTAAGTTAGCAGAAGCCTATAGAGCGTTTATGAATAAGGGGCAAAAACTTTTTGTGGTTCGATTGGTTTGTAAGTGTAAAAACGTACGCGTAAATTCAAACATGTAAAAAATAACAACACAAAATACCCAGTTATTTTGAGCAAAATAACTAACAATCACACATTCCACGTTACTGTAACAATGTTTCATCTCAAAACATTTGCACGTAAGTAAGGACCTTGTCGCAGTCAAACGGCGAGGTCCAAACGGTCAGACGCTACGTCCCAGACGCCGGGGTTATCCTTATCACAGTTATCAGTGACCTGCGCAGACGCAGTTATGTAATTAACTGGCGCCTTAACTGGTGGCAATTAGTTAACTGGACTATGGGCGGCACGCTTTAGGGTACCGTGACGTAAGTTAATTAGGGACGGAGATGTCAAAGTTAAGCCACAAGCTTTATCCTTTACGGGGTAGATAGAGCCTAAGATAACAAGACTAACTTATATCTTTTATGGCCTACTACCGCAGGAACTGTGCGATTTTTTACACTACTTCCGGGACTACAACTACCTCCGTACCAAATTTCATTAAAATAGGTTCAGAAGTTTAGACGTGAAAGCGTAACAGACATACAGACAGAGTTACTTTCGCATTTATAATAGCAGTAAAGTTTTATCTTCATCTCATCATCATCATCAATTTTCAAAAAAAAATACACTGGCCTTTTTAATCTGGGTACTCGTCTGCGAGCTGTGACTGTAACTGTTGCAAGTTACTGTAACCAAACACTAGTGTGTCCGAAGCGCTCCGCTCGCAGCAGTCGCGAGCCATGTCTACACTGTTTTTTTTTATTTCTGTAACATGCAATAGTTACAATTACAGCTCGCAGATCAGTACCCGGCTTTAGACGCCGAAAGTGTTAACGAGTCGTTTACTAAATGAAGCTCCTCTGTTCCTCCGTCTGTTTGTCGCAGCACTGTAACTTTAGCTACTTGTAATTAATAAAATTAAAATCTGAAACGTGGTTTATATCGTCGTTTTTGCTTGATCTTTATAATGTGAAACTGATGCAAGCTATTGCATTCTAGTAAAGCTCTGACGTAGGAATAAAAGAAAAATAATAAGCAGCACACAACCTCTATTTCCTCATCGTGTTAATACTTCTCTGGAGGTTGATTTATTACCGACTATAAAAATTACTTTTTTTCCTTTCTTAGAATATAATAGACAATTATAACTTATTATAATATAAAAGTCAACTATAAAATAGGACATAATCTCTACAATAGCTTAAAGGACAAAAAAACACTTATAGAAATCCCTGATTAACTTTAGGTAGGTACCTACTTACTTTACTTACTATCTATTCCGAGTAGTAGAAAGTTCCCGAAGGGTACAGGCGTAGTAGTTTATTAATGACTACCCTCTGCCCGCGACTTCGTCTGCGTAGAATTATACATATAAACCTTCCTCTTGAATCACTCTATCTTTAAAAAAAAAACCGCATCAAAATCCGTTGCGTAGTTTTAAAGATCTAATCATACACAGGGACAGACAGACAACGAAAAGCGACTTTGTTTTATACTATGTAGTGACGTACTGAAATCTAACCTCAGAGCTTTACAATACTCCTCACACTTCTCGCCCTACCATGACGTTTTTCTTCATTTGTATCTTAATTATGACGAGAGAGACAGAGAACACATAAAGCCGGGTACTCATCTGCGAACTGTAATTGTAACATTTGCTTGTTACAGTAGCCTAAAACCCTAATGTAGTCTGGTGTGTTGGTGTTGCGAGCCACACCTACACTGGGGTTTTTGGTTGTAAGTGTAACGTGCAATATTTACAGTTACAACTCGCAGCTGAGTACCAGAGTTACGCATAGCGAGTAACCACACACTACAGTACCCGGCCATAGAGATTGCACTTCGGTCTTTAGAAAGAGACAATTGCCATCACGTAAGATAGAGCGAGACAACTCTCTACGAAGCCGAAATTGGCCGAGAAGACCGATGTGCAATTTTTATGGCTTTACTTCACTTTCCATGTCACTTGTCGAGTGTGACGTTGGCTTTACACTAAAATTTAACGCGATGTCTCTTCATCGCTGTGACAGCTGTAAATAACCATTACATGTTCTATAACTAACGCTTCACAAGTCAATTTAGAAATAATTTGTTCCACGACTGACTCATTGTCCAAAACAGAGGAACCCACGCTCCGCAAACTATTATGTGATTGGCTGTCATTGACCGACCGTCCAATGAAATGCTAATTGTGTGTTATGTTTTGTCTACTTGAATCATTCATTACTACGTGGTGGTTGGAAAATTACAGTCTATTTGAAAACCTTAAGCTAGAGGTACACGTGCTACAAGGCTTCGTTAAGCCAGCATTAGGGCGCGTTTCCATTGAAGCGGAGTAAAACACATTATACTAAATTTGAAGTTCGTGTCATTTCGTTCCTCTCTCTCTCATATTAATGATTGTTAGTGTAAATGAAAGGCACGATACGAACTTCGGAGTATAAGGCGCATGAGACGAAGTTCACGTCTCGCCTCGCTCCTCTTGTATCATTATGTTCATGTATCTTCTTAAACTCTTTATCAAAAAAACGAAATAAAAATATTGGTTATTTGGAAACATACCTAGCTAGCTAATATTGATGTCAATATCCCTATCCGATACTTACACTTCTACTTTTTAATTGATTGACCGATTGAGCTGAAATTTTGCATACTTGTGTAAGTCAGGTAACAATACAATAATCTGATAGTAAAATTCTGGTGGTCCAGCCAGGACCGTCTCCGCAGAAGGGAACTCTTCCACGGTTGGTCCGATTGAGTTGAAATTTGGTTCACATATATGTAGGACGGATGACAATGCAAGTACAAGTAAAAAGCTTGTATATAAAATGAAATTTTTAGGTTAAGTTATTCTGTATCAGAAAGAGAGAGGGAGAGAAACATTTATTTACACATACAACTCTATAAATATTCTGTTACTCAACATACATATGTACATTTAAAGATGTCCAGACATAAAGGCGGGCGCACAATAGCGCAATGCGTGAGTGCGTGAAAGCATATGGAGGTTATTGGCACAGCGGGCTTAACCCGGTAACGGTGAGGCTTGTGTACACTTGCCCTTGCGCAGCTAACGGATTGAAGTTCAATTTAATGCCGACTTTAAGATTCAAGTGTCAAAAAATGACGTTTGATAGGTGAGGAAGGAGGTGAGGTCAGGTATTCGGGGGTAAATTTTTGAAACTTGAAGCAGTGATGGAACGTCATAAGAGGTGGGTGTATGAAAATATTGTAATTATTAGATACGATTGTGATATAATGCAGATATTTTTTTCTGTTTGTTGTTTTCGTTACTCAGTGGAATTTAAATCGCTCCAAGTAGAAAAACTTCTGTTCGTGAAAAAAAACTTCTATTTTGCTTGTATTTTATTTATAGCAACTCTACATAAGTTACTATTTAATCTCTTTCAAAGAAAAAAGCCATTATCTTAGCGACGGATAAAAATAAATGTTAAGTAATTGCTAAAAACACATGTTTTAAGCAAATTAAAAAAATCGCTTTCAATAGCTCAGCTAACACTGTGCACACCGCTTTACCAACTGGCACCCATCGCAGTGAAAGCGATTATCGATCGAGTAATCGATAAATCGATAGTCGATAAACGTAAGAGCCGGAATGAGAACTCGGACAAAAAGCGATTGAATGGAGCTGTAGGCTGTGGGATATAATACTTGTAATTTACCTTGTAAGTACTAGTTGAGGTTCTGTGGGAATGTTATCTTGTTATTTGCTCAACACAACAGTACCGGTTTTGTAAAGGCACACTAAGATTTTCATTTAAATTTTTGCCTCAAAATTTAGTCGCGTCTTTGATGCGGTTCGCTTTGAACATCAATTAATTAATGGAAACATTTGTCGGCTATGATTCAAAAACTTTTTTTTTGTTTTGACTAGTAGAGACTTTATAGATCTCTACTTTAGATTTAAAAAAATTAAGGCTCGGGGACCTTATACATCCCTTTTGTAAATGTAATTTAAGTAGAATGTAAGTATTCTTACTGTATTTTATTTTGAAAAATGACTTTCTGCCAAGTTTCTTGCGGCGCATTCTTCTTGGCAATGATGGTCTTTCCGAATGCGCTGGTAGTTTCAAAAAGACACGTAAAAGGGCCCTTGGGGGCCATTTTGCAAAAATAAATTTTCAATTTCATTTGCATTTTCAAAACATTGACAGGGGGATAACCATGACGTCTCGACGGACGAGGATTTCTTCCATGCTGTTCTGGGAGTAAAGAAAAAACAAAATGTACCAGTTGCTTAAACTAACAGACGAGTTATTGTTGCGCTGCGTTACAGTTTAGGTAAATGCTTTGACATTCTCTTGCATCTACTGGGTTTGGCAAACACTTCATTATGAGTTTCCAATGGTAACTCATTGAGCATACTTGGTAACACATACTGCCATGTGCGTTTGCCGTATACATTGGAACATTTTGGTGGAACATATTTCGGCTCTTTTATCTAATTGACGGAGATTTTGGGATCGAACAGACTTATTCAAATTATCCACATTTTCTATTTCGTAATTAAGTACTTCATTTTTAATGAGGTACAATATTCAAAGAGCCTCGCCGCATCACTTACTATACTACTTATTTATTGACTTTTTACTTGTTAAAAACCATTTTATTACATTGTTGAAATCTTAAGCAAAGCTGCGGGGTCAATATTTAGTTAGAGTATCGTTTACAACGGCCAGTTTTTATGTGCGCGTGGGCAGTGTTTTTGTCATCATTATATGATATGGCCTATGTGTAATGGTGGACTATTTAAAATGATTACTACGCTTCAGTGCCTTGAGAATGGTTGGTTTAAAAATAGTACAAAACCCGTTTATTATAACAACATACATATAATTAGTTTGAACTAAGTACCTAAGCGAGTATGTCATTACTGTGTTCTTGAATATACTGTCATGAATTTTATAATACTTTTAAGTATGTATGTATATTTATCAGTCGTATTTAGACTTCAATGCTGGTCGAGGAGCCAAGAAAAAACATAGACTGTACCAGTTCTCTTTCCGAGTTGATGGTAAAAAGCCCATCGAGGAAATCAGATAAAATCGTAGGAATCATGTTATAGGCGATGCGGCTAGCGCCCATCACTATTTTGATTCCCCTTTTCGCCTATACGTATACACACCACAATCACGTTAGATATGGCCTTTAGGTCTTTTTACCTTATGTTCTGTCTACCCCGTAAAGGATAGACATGTAATTTATGTGTGTTGGTATTTAGATACATACATAGTACTTATAAGCTCTGCCTATTTGGGACTAGGTCAATTGTTGAAATAAAATTACTTCTTTGTTTGTGTGCGACCCACTAATACACGTATACTATTATATTATTATTATATTGCTTGTTACCGAATGGTTATATAATATTTACATGTCAACAGTTAGTGAAAACTCTGTTCAATCGTCTTCTGTAATGCAATAAGTCATTTAATATCTCTTAATGAACAAGCATTTGTTTTAGTCTAAACAAAAACAACGTTTAGTAATATTGAACGTAAAGAGCGACCTTAACGAACAATTTAAAGGATGGTCTCATTAATTTAAACAAATGAATGACGTCTAAAAACAAAATGTGGCCATTGACAGTGCGTAGGATTATATTGTTTCAAGTTAGAATAATTAACAAGTAGATACGGTAGCTTTGAGTCACCGAGACCAATCACTAAGCGTGAATTGCACCAGGTTACTTTGACAATAACGTTAAATAAAACCAATGATTTTTTGTCAAAAAACTTATAATAATTATGTATCAAATTTGCCGGTTATTTGTCAAAGTTATCATTAATGTAATTTGATGCAAATCGCGTTTAGAAAACTGCTTAGTGCTCATTATAAAATGAGAGTTATAAAAGATAGACAAAAACATGAAATATAACACTTGCTTATTATTAAAGATCCACACCTTTTATAAACATGATTCGAATGTACTACAAAGAAGCACTAAATTATATATCATAGTTTTGTACTAAGTCATTTTTTTCACAAATCAAATTGGATTTCTAAACGACACTGAAAATTAGAACACATAGAAAAATCCGAAAAGTAAAGCTATATATGGCCGGGAATCAAATCCGGATCCTCTTCATTCCGTGACGCGTGCTTTACTCCTACACCACCCATAGCAAGCTTTCGAATTTTTCTATCTGTTACTAGCTGTCAAGTGACCGTGTTAGTATGCGAATTTTTGTCGCCAAGCGTCATCTGTTTGTATGATGTGTCTGTACGACACAATTACAAATCAAGTTTGAATTAGATAAAAGTTTAAAAGTCAACAAAAACGTGCAAGGTGAACCACCTCGTGTGTACAAACAACAGTATACTGCAAGTCCACGTGAGCGTGACGTATCTATTATACAAATCATCTTATTATGATGATACCGATTCGCTATAACTATATCTATATCTATAAGTATACGTCAGCAACCAAGGATAACTGCTTCACAATTACATTAACTATGCATAGTATCATATTGATCTTAACTGCCATTATCTTACATTTACATATTCCTATGCTAATATATCAAAGTAATACGAAATTAATTTGATTCTAGTATGATTCCATTTTTTTGTGGAAGATTTTTTTGTTACGGTATCGAATTTGTCTTTGTACATAAAAAAAACGTGGAAAAGAAATAGAAAAATATGTTTTTGTTTGTTGAAGATGACGTTACAATATTTTTTAAGAGACATACTTGCGTGATTTTCTTTAGCGATCATAAAACTAAATTGAATGAAGAAAAACAAAAGGACATAATATGTGTTTGAACAATAAATCTGTTTGACAGTGAACAAACTTTGCGTGTAGTAAACAATGCAAAACGATCCGATTTTACCTCGACTCAGGGCTAAATTACACAACGCTCGGAATCGGAATTTGAACTAAACATTCATTCAAATCACACACCTTGAGCCTGATAAGAGTGTCTAAAAGCAATAACAATTATATTCAAAATAACTTCAAACGCCGGTTCAGACATTGATCTACATTGTATTAAAATTACACAGAGTTTGCGATTACAATACTATTTATTTTAACTTTCAAGGCTACTCTGATGAAATTCTTTGGTGGTAATATTTTTAGGACTAGAAAAACAAACCAACTTTCTAAGAAACGTAATGTTAAACAAAAACGCTGAAGAAAACAAATACGGTAAATTTTTAAATCAACATGGTTAGAATAAATTGCTGCTCACCGCGCGTTCAACGACCACTTTTTATTATGTGAGATACTTTAAGATCAATGTTTATCATGAGGAATTAACTTAATTTAATCAATATTAAAAATTTGATACTCCGTTAACAAAAAACCACAAAGCTATAAAAAGTTTAATAAGCTGCTTGCTGAGATGTTACAAGCTTTTTTGTTTTTATTTCCACGTCGAAAAACTCAAAAGAGCGATCTCTAAACCTCTAATAATAAACCCTTATCTAAATCCAGCTCGCTGTCCGTTCGTCTGTCACAACTTATCAACCGATTGAGTTGTAATGCCGTATCTGAGACCTAAATATTTTCTAATTAATCAAAACGGCTCATAAATGTCGGATGTCGTTTCAACACCGGCTTAACATTTTTATTTACAGCTTCTTGATTTGATCTTTATGTGGATCAAGAGCAAATGAAAAATAAACCTTTAAAGTTGCCGGCCAAGTTTAGACTTTTTGTTGTGTTTGTTTTGGGATGATAAACGAACGCGTTTTTTTAATCATCTTTTATGTAGTTTCACCTAACCCGTTGTCTGTGGGTGAGTGGGTAGTCAAATCTTGCAGGTTTAATTTGATGCTCCAACAGGTAGGACTGACTTGTAAGTATTTGTCAGCATATTATGTAGCTGTAACAACGATGCAAATACAGTCAGCAAAAAAGCTTGTATCACAAAATATTTTTAAGAAAAACGTCCTATTTTTGAAACATAATTATGGTTGTCTAAAATCTAATACATTCCTCGTAAGCCTTTTCTGTAAGTAAGTAATATTGAAGGTACTATAGGTGAGTAAATAGAAGGGAAGACAATTTCGTTGATGGGAGGACGACATTGCTGGAGTGGCTGGTAGAACGTAGTCAAGAGTGGCCACATGCGAGAGAGTGGAGACTATTTGGGGAGGCCTTTGCCAAAAGGCACACAGTTGCGTAAACTTCATTGTAATTTTACCGCCGTTGAATTAATATATAAGAATCAATATGCATCTGAATTGTAAAGCTAAATAAATAAATAAATAAAATAAATAGTACGTACTAGTTCATAGAATTAAAAGAGTCAGTTGCCGTGCAAGTTTTTCATCGATGTACAAATTATAATATCAAAAAGAAAACTCCGTACGCCAACAGCATGACGAAACCAAATTAATACGCCTTTCCTGACGTATTTACTTAGTGTCTGTTTCGTTTGGACATTTCGTAAAATCTTTTACACAGCTGTAATTTGCATTTGAATGGGTGACGTTAATTATCTATTCTTTTGCATTGCGTGACGCACATTGACAATTGTCATTACAAGTTTTTGATACACTAAATTCTTGTCACTTTTCGCATTTTCTTTGAGACAGCGGTCATTCGTCAATGCCTCACTTGTTGAAATAGCTACAGTTTTTTTTTCAATTTTTTTTTTACCATTTTAGTTAAAACAAAGTTTGTGTTTTCCAACGCATCATTCTGTGCAAACAAAAAACACCATTTACATTCAACAATCAGATAAATACTTCATGTTTTGAAATATTTATTTCACAATAAATCATTGAACACTTTACCTTGTGCGTTGTGGGTGGCGGATCGGGTACATCTGAATCCCATTCGGAGCTCAAGTCATCACTAGAAGCTTCAGCGTAATCTTCAGACCAGGGTACCTCAAGCAACGACCTCTTCATCTGATCGTAGCCGGGAGAGAGTGTCTCTGGGCCGTACCCTGGTGGTAGCGGGCTCGACGCTCTGCACTCCTCACAGTTACACGGCTTAGGACCGAAGGTATCTTTTGGAGTTTCATCGTTCACGTCAGTTTTAGAATTGCGCCGAGCGTCACGCTTTCTAGCGCTGCGAGGTGACAGTCTGTTATTACATTGGGGAGGTATGTAATATCTGGTTGGCTCTGAGAGTCTTCTTCCATTATCAGGCGTTTCGATCTTCACCGGAGTGAGCAGTGACATCTTCTTCGCCAGCGGTTGCCGCTCCTCGTTCCTCTCCTGATCATCCATGGTGTATCTGATTATGGGTATGGTGAACGCAAACTGTTCCGTACACTCTGGCATTATGGTTAGCACTTCACTGATTTGGGGCACGACATTTTACACTTTGAACGGGCCGGCACTGTTTTTTGCGCGTGCGGTTAAGTCGGTCGATGCGAGCGGCGCGGGCGTCGCCTCCGAACGCGATGTACACACTGCGCCTGAGTGGCCACTGAGACGAACACCAGACTATGCCAAAGGCAGGCGGGCAAAGGTAATTTGGAAGGCGCAATCGGCCCATAAGTGTAACGAGGGGTTAATTAGAAATTAACTTAATGCAATATTTCTTCCAAGACTACCTAATTATGTTGCTTACGTCAATGGTTGAACGATAACGGGATCCAGTTTTCCTGTAATTTACCACAGCTATTTTTGTGGTCGAATCAATGAGGAATACTCGTTTGCGTATTATTTATAATAACTTAATGGTGGGATTATTAAATAATATTTTTTTAAGCTCCATTAACTTCATGATCAAAATGTGAGCAACTTTACTTATTCGTGGATGTGTATCTTTGAAAATAAAGACCATTTACTAACAAGTATAGAAAATGCTATTTTAAGCATGAATCTAAAGATCATGTTAAAGCCAGTACAAAAGGAAACTGTTAAAGAAGTACACATTACAGCTCTACCCACGAGTTATGATTGCCACGTGCAGCTCTATCAGATTGATAAACGCGTCTTAGACTTTAATTGTACCATCCGGCAACAGATATCCAACCAGGGTTATTCACAAAACACTGACGACGGAGGTACGTGGCTATTAGGTTTAGCTTCCTTAGGCTCTGTCTACTCCGTAAGGGATAAAAACGTGGTTTATGTACCTACTCACGACGGAGGTACATTTATCTTACCTTCGCTATTTATTTTAACATTATAAATTTGGAACTTATTAGTTATTTTATATTTTTGGAAAAAGAAAAGCGCGCGGCACCTTCTCCAATCATGAAGATTTTAAGTGGTTATTTCTTAGTTTTCGTATAATAAAGCATTAACTACTTACTTTATCCTCATCATCGTATTTGTATACATAAAAGACGTTTACAGCCAGACATATGCTCTCCCCAAGTATCTCTATTTCCACGTGACCTCGATCGGTTTAATTCTACCCTCAACTAATAGCTTTCCGTGATCTTTACGAGACCTTCCATCGAAATCTGTTTTGTGAGGGTTATCAAAAATATCGCAAAGCTGTGAAACAGAGGATAACAGATATTTACAGTACAAAATAGTCTTTATTGATCACCTCAAATAAAAAAAAAACAATAATTATGATGACTATTTCAAAACCGAAACACGGTTAGCCAAAAGGCGGTCTCATTGCTCAAAAACTCTCTCAAAAATACTTCAAATACCCAGTGTTAATAGAGTTAAAAAATTGCCCTAACCAGGTACGCAGATAAAATGGTAGGTATCAAAAAACGCCGTTTGATTTGATCAAAAAACGGCAATTATTCTAAAAATAGCAACGTTTTTGTAAATCAACGCATCTTATCAGCTCACTCAAGCCAAACAAGGTATATAATATTACCAACAGAGTTTATGTTGTTAACATCACGCGATATAAACATTAAACTAGATCGTGTCTCAGTCTATTTAACGAAACAGACATAAACCGAGGTATTTATACAGAGTGACTTCAAATTCATGTCGCGGGTTCGCGGTGGATGGTAGCCGCTTCCAACCGAGGCAACTGGAGGTCTATGGGGGAGGCCTATGTCCAGTCGCCATCAGATATATCGGAGCGGGCGAGGTCCTCAAATATTTCGGAGCAGCAGTAAATTTCAATAAATTCGTTACATTAGATAAGGTTAATAACATCAGAACACGCAAATCGTCATAAATATAAGAGCAGCGACTTTTCAATAAATTCGGAACGTTCAATGAGGTAAAAATATCAGGAAGCACAGATCGTCAAAAATATCGACGCAGTCAGACTGATCATAAACATCGGAACATTTATGGAAAATAAACCTTACTTCTGTAATATACAGTTCCTTATCAATCTCACATTTAAAGTTGTCAAACACGATTTTGACAAGAGTAAGAGTAGGGTAAATCGTCAATTACTGGCCACCCTCCAATAACTGGCCACATTGTACAAAAATTATTAAATTAAGAATTTTACAATATAATTATATTTACACGCTTCAAGTAAATCACCAGATACCTAAGGGCAGCTATCTCAAGTATTAGTCGAGTAGATATTATTCTAAATATGATAGCAAAGACGTTCGTCAAATTCCTGTTTCGTCAAAATCTTATTGTTATGGCTATTGATTAGGGCTAATGCCCATTAGGACAACAACACTTATTATTTAAGGTGACTAGCGCCTTCAAATATTGTAAATTAGGTACTTTCTAAAGCCTACTCCTTGTTAATGACTGAGCCCAAAATTTCGAAAAATATATATATATGAATTATCAACTCTTATACAACATTTGTAACATAGGTCGTTCAGGTATCAGCAAAATTTCGATATTTATATAAAGTTTAACCGAATGGTGTTTTTTGGCTTTCATTCCCTACTGCTCCTAAATGGTAACGACTTATGAAAATATTTAAATGTTCAAGCATAACGAATCCGATGTAATTTAAACACAATATAGCATTTGTAAATCAATAGACTTTCCCATCACGAATCACAAAAACACCAAAATTTGCAAAAATGAGTTGATTTTCTTTACTCCTCACACGTAAAGAAATAGACAAAGACAAATTTTGAAGGCGCTAGTCGCCTTAAGGGGGGCTCCATACAAATGTTCGTTGTCCGTCCGTCTGCCACCAGGCTGTATCTCATGAACCGTGATAGCTAAGCAGTAAGTAAGTAAGTAAGTAAGTAAATGCTTTATTGTACAAATATAAACAGAAACAATTTACAAAAAAATAAAAAATAACATTAATACATATAGCAGTTGAAATATTCACAGATAATGTATTTCTGTTGCCGCTATAATAACAAATACTAAAAACCAGAATAATGTATGTCATGCCTGTATATATCTCACCAATATAAAGTGACCCCACACTGCGTACATTTTGCTTTGAAGCAGGGTTCTGCTTACACTGGTTTATAGATATTTATAGAAAATGTTACAGAACCCTTCGTGCGCTTAGCCGGTTTTTTTCTCCCTATCTACTTCGAAACGTTTGAAATTAATTTTCAGCAGTTATGATTCCCTGCTTGTGTGCCAAATTTCAAGACTAATAATTATAGTTACGGAGATAGGATCCCTTTTCTGTAGACTTACAAACCCCATTTATTCTCTATCCCGTGGGGAATTTTGGAAAGCCCTCTTTAGTACACCTCTATGACACTGAAACAATATTTATTTACGTTGCGACTCTAGGCAGCTGCGCTATCCCGCGGGAACTATGCAATTTTCCGAGATAAAAAGTAGACTATAACCTGAGCGGTGAATTACTGAACAGATTAGTAAAGCTTGCATTAAAATCCGTTCACCCGTTTTCACGTGATGCGCTCGCAAATGTACATTACAGACAAACAGATAAATAGACAAAAATTCGAAATACTGTTGGAACGTGTTCTGTTATCGATTCTAAGTATCCCCAGCCCATTTTATTAAATTGTAATGAGCCACGATCATAAATCTCAGTAACCTCAGATAAAAGTTCCAAGTTTCAAAATAAAATCTTATGGTAGGGGAGCCCAAGAGGGGATTTCGGGATTTACTCCAGAGCGGCAGATTAATACACAGGGGATACCTTGTACCCGGTTAAGTACTTCCACCAAATATGAGTCCCATATATACGGCCGCCCGTCAAGGATAAAGGATCAGATTAGTAAAAAAAAAAACATTTGAAATTCTCGAGCGCGTCAGATTAAGGTAGGGTGAGTTAGTTACATGCTAAAACGTGTATATTCCAATAGTCTGTCAATTTGAGAGTGAAGAAAAGAAAGGGAAGGGCTACAAAGTTGTAAAAAAAAAACGTCATCTGGACATTCTCGAGCGTGGCTAAATTCTTTTTTATTTTGAAGGGAATAATTCAAGGATTACGAAAAATATATAATCTGACGATTTCCACAAGCCGAAGTAGCAAAAATTCATCTATAAAGTTTACTGCGTGGAGCTATATTCTAATTTTTCATTTCCTGGAATTCTGACCGCTGTCATTATTAGACGTTTTAGAAGATCATAATTTAAAAAAAAAGACTCAAAAAAATAGTTAATTTTTTATAATTATTTTCTTATAAATACAAGTATTCTACTTAAAAATGTACACTTTTTTGTTTGCATGCTATTTCCTGAGCTTTTCAACTAATTAAGTTCAATATTTTCAAAAAATAAAAAATAAAATTAATGGTCAGATTAGACGGATCCCTCCAGATAATCGTCAGATTATGAGTCAGCACATTTAGGGCATAAAGGTGACCCTATATATATTAATCTGACGCGCTTGAGTATGTCAAAATGGCGATTTTTTTTGCATATTCTAATAATGGCCACGAGTTTGCGTCACATCCAAATCGTCAGATTATTATATAAGAGCTTTGTTTAAGTTCACTTAACATCCCCTTAGAAAATTTGACGCGCTCGAGTAATTTTTTTTTTTTTTTTCATTTAAAAACCTTATATACGACCACCCCCATCACTGAAACAATCAGATTAACATACGTACATATTTAAAAATACGTAGGAAATGGATGCCAGCAATATCTGACACGCTGGAGTATGTCCATGCAACAGTTATTTTTACAATTTTGAAAATCTATAGCCGCTCCCCCACCGATGAAAAGGTATATATTATATAACATTTTTTTCTTTTTATCATCTAAGCTTCGCAACTCAATAGGTCTCTATGACGCTTGAGTAACTCCCGATTTAGCAGCGTCGGCTCCCCTACCATTATCATTTTGTAGAGGAGTAGATTCGAATTCCTAACAAAACAAAAATATGGCTAATACGTCATACAAAAATGAAAGATGTCACCTATATTTAGTACTCGTTTGCATGCATAATCACTGTAATTTAAACTGTATATTACAGAAGTAAGGTTTATTTTCCATAAATGTTCCGATGTTAATGATCAGTGACTGCGTCGAAATTTTTGACGATCTGTGCTTCCTGATATTTTTACCTCATTGAACGTTCCGAATTTATTGAAAAGTCGCTGCTCTTATATTTATGACGAATTGCGTGTTCTGATGTTATTAACCTTATCTAGTGTAACGAATTTATTGAAATTTACTGCTGCTCCGAAATATTTGAGGACCTCGCCCGCTCCGATATATCTGATGGCGACTGTCCAACAGTGGACGTCTTACGCCTGATATGATGATGACTTCAAATTGGTAATACAAATTTAATGTTTTACTCGCGTCATCCCTCTAAGCCACTAGGTCTTGCTTCTAAAATAATGAAAAAAATATTTCATTTAAGTGTCTAATTATCCCATTTTTTGAGTTAACAAGACTATCCTACTGCTAAGATTACTTATAAAAATAAAGAAGCTTAAAGTGGTTTAAATCAAAACTTTCTACTTGGTTAACATCTGACGCAGCATTTATGAAGTACAAACGTATTTTGATTAGTAATTGGCACTTGTCAAAGAAAATCATTTTTAATGGTATGACATTCGCTATAAAATGTAGAGTGACCACAAATTGAAACTTTATTTGGTTGTTTTGTTACAAAATTAACGACAGTCAAAGATAGCAAATTTTGGCACTGAATGAATGTTATGATGATTTATCAACTGAGCTGCTGTCAAAGGTTTTACGAGTACCAATTTGTAATCACCCTGTATAGGATTTTTAAAACCATCTGCTTTTTATGCTCTTTATTGGAGTTAGTCATCGCTGCAGTTTACGAGTTCATTAACCATCTTGTTAATGCGTGTATCACATTCCATGACTAAATTTGGAGATATTTGTATGGCATTGCTCTTGGCTCCACGGGGACCAAGTGCGCACAAAATGTACGAGTCGCTGTCGACCAAGGTAGGCAAAGTTTCGCGTGATTATATCTTTGATCCATAATTTTCATTTGTCTTTTTTAGTGTTCCGTACACAAAGGGTAAAAACGGGACCCTATTACTAAGACGTCGCTGTCCATCCGTCTGTCACCAGGCTGTATCTACTAACCGTGATAGCTAGACAGCTTAAGTTTTCACAGATGATGTATTTCTGTTGCCGCTATAACAACAAATTCTAAAGAAATTTATGGCTGTCTCTCTATGTCAGTAACCAACCAACATAAAATTAACTCACTCTGCATACATTTTGCTTAAGAGCAATGCTCTGATACTGGAATTTGTAATAACTTGCCGAATTTTTACGGAACCCTCGGTGCACGAGTCCGACTCGCACTTGGCCGGTTTTATTTTCGTAATATGAGAAATCGTGCGTTTTTCAGGAATTTTGGAAATGTCATCAGAATGCAATAGGTTTGTTGGGTTATTTTTGAATCAATTAAAAAAATACAGCTTCTGAAATAAAACGCTTTACGATTATACTAGGTTCCAAAAATAATCTAAAACCATACTTTCGAAACTTCACAAATTATAGACCCGCGGAACGCACTAACGTAAATTGTTTCCGTAGCCATATCGTAAGTATCCTGTGTGTTACGAAAATCCACGAACCGAGACCAAATTACCGTGCTACCTGCGCCCACGCACACCACGCACACGTGCTCGCGATGTAGCCACTTTATTGGATTTGTTTATGGACACATTCGTAAACACGGGACATGTTTGGTTGCCTCGCTGGTTTACCCAAACACTTCCCAAAAATTTCAGCTTTTTTGTTTTTTTTTTTGTTTATTAAGATTTGACATTATTATATCGTGAACATCCTAAGCACAACAAACACATGTATTTAGAGGGTTAAATGATTTGGAACAACGTTTATAGAACACATATTTAAACATAGTCACTATCGACTGCAAAACATAAAACAAAGTCGTCTGTCTGCCGGCCTGGCTATTAGCAATAAACTCAAAATTTACTCAACGGATTTGTATGCGGTTTTCACCAATAGATAGATTGACTCACGAGGAGGGTTTAAGTATTTTAATCTGACGAGTTTTTGTCTAAATTGGTTGAAATACCGTTAACCGGGGTGACTTTGATAATTTTGGGGCAACTCTAATCGTTTTAAAACTTCTATAAAATCGATATTGTCCATATGCGGTGAATAGTTGCCATGTAGACACAAAAACGATCGAAGGATACATCGATTGCAAATAAAAATTAATGATTTCTTCATTTTACCTATTTTTAATGTTACCCCGTAAATCAAACGGTTATGGTATACAAGAATCGTCGAAAGTTTCGGGAAAAATCAAGTAGTTTTTAATACAGTGCGAACAAAGTTGCGGGCAACAGATAAATTCAAACAAATCTATTCCATCACTATTTTTTGTAAAGCACGAACATTGACAGGAACTGTCATGCTCCATACATTTCCGTGTCGCTTTTTATAATTTTACCATATCAAAAGAGTACATGCAGAAATAACACGTCATTATGCAATTCTATAGCAGCGTTTCCGTTCAGGTGTTGACTCAGCGTTTTCAACAATTACGCCGCAAATCCTTTGTCACTGTTGATTGCACTTGGACGTTATTAACATTGCCTCCGTCATACTTACTTCTAGTAGAAGATCCGAACCTAGATCGACCTTCACTGAGCTGATAATATAGAATGAAACATATTTTATCATAAATTTAGTAAAATATATTGAAATGGGTTATATTTTGTCTTTATTTGCAGTAAATGTATTGAAGGTATGGTATTTACGTCTTCACATTTTGAGTTACAAAAACTTTTCTGTTATAGATATATTATTATACTTATATACCTATCAATAAATATATACCTATATATATATTCATTTAATTGATGTTCTATTATTTAATATGATAGTATTACATTAAACTTGTCTATTATAGATATATTATTATACTCATAAGTCTACATATATATGATTATACAGATTATACATATTTATTTAAATGGTCTGTCCAGGATTTTTTTAGCCAACCCATTTTGAATATATTTTCTCATTCATTCATTCATATATCACGTCTTTATCCCCTAGGAGGTAGACATGGGCCTAAGTTAAGAAAACCTTAAGGCCATGTTTAGCATGATTAAGGGCGTGTAGGTGGAAAGGGAAATCAAAATTAAATAGTGTTGGGTTGCTAGCCGCATCGCCTATAACATGATTCCTAAAACTTTCGCCCATTCCCTCGATGGGCTTTTACCATCTACGCGGGAAGAGAAGCAACTGGTAAATTCTATGTTTTTTTCTTTACTACCCGACCAGCATGGAAGAAATTTTCCAATATACCAAATTTATTACAAAATATGTTTTATTCTTTTATCAGCTCGGTGAAGGTCGATTTAGGTTCGGATCTTAGACTACTCGCTTTATGCTATGCTTACTATGTTTTCTGGTTTGTGATACAGTAATTGACTGCGAAGTGACGTTTGAGACAGCTGTAGGTATAGATTAATATCTAGTAATACATAGTCGCGTTTGAGTGGATTTCAATTTGCAGTTTGATTTATGGATATTAATAGTTGATTTTATAATTTAAGACAAAATCAGGTGAAAATAACGAAAATGTGTTACATCAAAACCCCCAAATAATTGACATTCAAAGATTAACCCCCTTATTCATAAACGCACTGTAGGCTTCTGCTAACTTAACAATCGCTTGTTCTTATCTGTCAATTTTACATTTACCTTTCACAGATAAGGACAAAGGATTGCTAAGTTAGCAGAAGCCTATAGAGCGTTTATGAATACGGGGGTAGAACTTTATTTTGCAAATAACCCACCAAGGGCTCTTTTTCATGTCTTTTTTTTAAACTACCAGCGAAAGAGAATGCGCCGCAATAAACTTGCCAGAAAGTGATTTTTACAAAATAAAATGCATTTACTTAAATACTTAAATTCTACTTAACATACATTTATAAAAGAGGTGTATAAGATCCCCAAGTTAAGTATGGTCATGAAATAGGTCTATCATATTTTTGTCTTTTTGAATGCATTCCCACTATAAATCTGGGGCACGGTAGTGCCCGGGGGCCAAGACAAGCCAAGCGAAGTGCAGAGGTCAAATTATCTGGACACTATGTAGGGATCATGTTTTGAAATCTAAGTCAAGATTTTGATCAAATTTGTTATACAGGGATTTTCGGGAACCGAAAATCAATCTACCTCTACCTGTCTCATCTTTAAGATAACAAGTTTCAGGTAGTTTTCATTTTACTGTGTCGCGCCATCTTTCGATGACTGGCTGAACTATTTTGAAAGGCACCAAGCTAACTAGATTTGGCTGTTCGATATTAACTGTAATAAATTTCTCTTACTCGCGATCTTAGCTATTGTAGGTATCGTTTTCCAAAGTGAGCTCAAAATTTTTTCGGAATGAAATTGTTAACTCACAAAATCTTTAACATCTGCAATAACATTATTTAGTTAATACTTTGATCCGTAAAGACTTGAAGGAAGTATAGAAGCAAAGCGAGTCACATTTATAATATTAGTCAAAGTATCTCTATCATATTCTACAGAATTAATTTGAATACGTTCATTAATAGTTTCTACAAAGCTCTTGGTTCACACTTCGATCAAAAAGTAAACTTATTCGAATAATATTTACACAAATTATTTACAGCATGTTTTGTTAAAATGACGGCCTCGCTTCGCGTACACAAGCACCGAAACATAAGAAAAATGGAGTTTGTTGTGTGTCGAAAAAATGATATTTAGCTTGTTTAGCGGTCGCTTCTTAACTCGAGTTGAGTGACGCACATACCGAAAATATTTTAGGGTTCAGTAAGAAAACTGGGACCGTATTCGGCGAGTGCACGTGACATGTCTCTCTCTCATTGTCGGTCCCTAAATAGAGACTCTCGCCGCTCCTACACAAGTTTTAAATATAAAATGACATTTGGAAGGTGAGAGCGGAGGTGAGGTGAGAACTTTTTGACACTTGGAACTGATAGTGGAGGAACTCCATTATAATCTCAAAGATTAACAGATTCTGCTCCGTTAAAAAGATAATCAGCGTGTTGTTATGTATTGACATTTCACATTAAAGAAAAAACAAATAAGTATGTGGACCAAATTTCAAGTCAATCGGACCAACCGATAAACAGTTCCCTCCTGCGGATACGATCCTAGCTGCGTCACCAGAACTCAAATACCGATTATTGCACTGTCCTCCGACTTAACCAAGTGTGCAAAATTTCAGCTCAATCGGTTGAAGGTGTCTGCTTCAAAATTGAGTCGCAAGATTCCACCTGGACAAACATACTTACATACATTGCAAGTTAAAGAAAAGCTTGTGATAAAAATGCTATATTATATAGATATAGATGAACCAATGATTAATACTGCGGAACCTGTTCACTAAAGTTTTTGTTCTTGTCGTTTTGATAGCGTGCTCTCATATGTGACATGGCAACATGAAACGGATGTGCAAGTCACAGTCTGAAATGATATCCTCATTAGCCTTATGGGGTCTATGTTTAACCGTGAAGCATTCAGCCAGTCAGCTGCACTATTTGTGATTGGACCTGATATTAAAGGTGTAATATATAAATACACATGTTTAAGACCACAACACGGAGGTGCGATGCGAGTCGGGTTACCTCCGCCTGTGGTCAAGAACTGCGGTTTTCGGATCCGTCCGGGGCGAAGATCAAGAATTAATCTTGATTTTTGTATTTTATACAGGTTTTACTGGGGAGTTAAGAGAAAAAGTTTTGTTGAGCATTTTTTCAGAAGCCCACATGTTTCAACTTGAAAGTCACCACAATCCCGCTCAACGTGGCCATTAGGTATTGTTACCGTCTGTCTACCTCGTTCAGAAGGGATAAACACCGTAATTAATATGTATGTATGTATACTCTTTACAATACAAAACAACACAATACAATATAATATATGTATGTATCCATGCAAGCCGTAGTGTCCTAGTGATTTTCGAATTATGGCCTCTCAACCGCAGCTGGCACCTCTGAATTTCTCGGAAGTTATGTGAAATCGCATTTGAAATTAACTGTATAGCTCGGTCCGTGGTTAGCCAAAAGTGCATCGCATCTCAGGCTATGGGGTTCAATTATCAAAGTTCAACGAGTGTCATTGGACTTCCTTTTCAGTTTTAATTTTATCGACATTCTTTCGCCATCTCGTTAATGATGGGCACCGATTCAAGTCATTATCGAGCTCAACCTTTATATTTTTTTGTCTCTTGTATTAATTTAAATTGGCTTTAAGAGGATGTTTTCGAACGTTTTAAATAATGACGAGTAATTGTGTACGCATATTATGTCTGGGTGATTCGTATATTACACTAATTAATTTTATGATATGTATTACCACTGTTTTAATATAATAATTAACCGTTTACAATGAAATATTGGGGAATTCGTACCCATTGAAAATCCCCCGTAACCCAGGAAGAGACATACGTTTCTAAACGACACTCGTCAGAGATCCATGAAGTCATTGTTGTGCTTAAGACAATCATAACTTTACCTCTTCGGTCGAAGCCATTGCGAGAAGTCAGATATCTTGAGGTTCATCATCATCATCATCCGACAGAAGACGACCACTGTAGAACAAAGGCCTTCGAACGCCACAATGAACGACAACTCGCCACCTGCATCCACCGGTTTCCCACAACTTTCACGATGTTGTCGGTCCACCTAGTGGGAGGCATGCCAAAACTGCGTCTTCTGGTTTGTGGTCGCCACTCGAGAACTTTTCACTTCAGCGTACATACTCTTCGAGCTATGTCGGTGACTCCAGTTCTTCGGCGAATCTTCGTATTCCGGATTCTGTCGCGCAATGAAACTCCGAGCATAGCTCTCTCCATACTTCTTTGAGCGACTCTGCCTTCAAAAGGCCAGCAGTCAAGGACCACGTCTCAGAGTCATGAGTCTTCTTCTTCTTGAGGTTGGTTAATGTTAACCTCAACACCCGATGAATGAACCTGATTCCGTAAAATGATGACTGCGAACAGGTTAAGTTTTGATCTACCGAATGCACAGATGATTTTCCGAATGAACTGCTTTTAGATAGACACATGGTCTGAGATATAGTTTGTGTGAGATGAACATAAAAAGTAATCAGGCAATTGAGATAATTAAGTCACGAGGACTTCCATTAAAACAAAGGTCACTGCCAATAATTAAAATGGGGGACATTTTAATTAGTTCTTGCAAGTGGACGAATGGAAGGACGGATCTACCGCAAATCCCGCAGGAACTCAATAAGGTATCTCAATTTTTTGTCCGGAATATTTTAGCAGATTGGCTTAGTTCGAAAGAACACCTCTACAAAGATTTTTCATTAAAATTTTTGATTCAAAATGTAGTCCCCCTTGACGCGGTTTGCTTCGAACATCGATCAATGTATACAAACATTTGTTAACTATGATTCAAAAATCCTGAAAAACATTTATTGGATTATTTAGACAAACCAAACTACCTGCTGAAATATTTCAGTCCAATTTTAAGAAACTGTTTATTATACAAAATATAGGTACACAATTATTTTGGCGATACTTTGTTCCTCGTTGATTCCATAGAAGATCAAGATCTAAATACAAATAAATATCAATAAAAAACAAATTAATTCATATAATGAAAATGTAGGACACATTGTGGTTTTAACGCAACATTATTATATTGGTATTACTGCGCTGGTCTTCTGGTAGGAGTAATAAAATGTATGATGTGAAAGTGGCTCCCATCGAGTTTTTTTGATAAAATTAAATGAAAAGAAATTAAAACCTCCGCGCATTAATCGAGTAATACCTAAATCAAAATTAAAAAAAATATGCCAAAAATGCCTTATACATCATTTTGGAAAACTGTTACTTTTTGAACTAACGGACCGATTTTTACCATATATGGCTAAGAAAATAACCACCGCAAACCGCAAAAAAACGCATCGAAATCGGAACGAAATCGCTATGCCGCAGACGCGCACACACACAAAGAGAAATCGCCGTTAAACTTATAAAACACTCTCTTTCTGTCGGGGGTTAATGAAAACAGAATTAACATCATTCCATATCCGAAATGCGTCCAAAACGGCACGGGAAAGTCTTTTGAGAAAGGAATGACGTATTCTTCATGACGCACGGGACGACTTGACATTCGAAACGTATCCGGTGACGTCATTGGACGCACGACCACCAAGTCCACTTGCATCCTAAGAAGGAGATAACAACCTTTATTACCCGGTAATAACTGGTACAACGATTGCACGCTCAAGTTGGTTAATGCTGCGTTTGAGCAAGCTCGCGTTGGCGTAAATGGTTCAAGTCATTCCGAAGTTCCAGATTGGATCGGCGCAATCTTAAAGTAAGAGCAGATAAAACAATATGAGTCTACCATATATAGCGGGTATTAAACAGGTATGCGTGACGAGTTGCTTTAGGGTTCCGTGCCTTGAAAGAAAAGGACAGAATAATTCAATTGAAACCACGCTGGTAGTTTCAAAAAAGACAATACATGTAAAAAAAGTCCTTGGCGGCCAATTTGCAAAAATAAAATTTTGATTATTTTTTTATTTTTGATTTTTTGCACTTACTTATTGTAACTTCCGGGACAGGTATATTATAATCATTGTCAATCGAGGTACCCTACCAGGATAATATAATGATCTAGTTCATAGTCATCACTGCGATGTATCTGGAATCTCAGATCACAGAAAGAAATTATTATTATTATTATTATTATCTCAATGGCTAGTGCATTTTTTTTTATTTCTATATGACCAGTTCCAGTCTTTACGGAAGGCATCCTCAGGGGTGGGGTACGTTACTTCTGTCGTATCTAATCATTCCCGACTACAATCGTGCCTTGTCCGTTTAATATTAAGTCAAAACTATTCGGTCACCATGTCATCAAATCAACGTATCGAGTTGAGTAGCTAAGTACAAGTGTTCTTTTTCCATCTTTAAAGTAGACTACCACTCGAATTAGACAAATTGCTATCAACCGCAACAATACAATTTATTCCAGTAAACGCATTCCTCGCCCGTCCGGTTAGCCTACTGCGTCAAACGCCATATCTGGCTGCGGACGTCACCCATTACTGACTTAATGGACTATAATACTGCACATAATAATTGTGTATCAGACGTGTGTAGGTATGTAAATCTGGTAAGGCTTTGAGGGAAGAGAGACTTGTGTTATTGAATCAGTGCATTTGATCGCTGTCACTAGGGTTGCCAACTATTGAAAGGACCAACCCGGGAGACTTTTACCGATGTTGATTTGGGGGGGGGGGGGGGTGTACCCAGGTGGAAATAAAACTCCACTCTAAATTTTTTCCGTTTTTTATCACAAAATCATAAAAGTTTTTAAAAAATCGAAGTTTGTTAGAACAAGACAGTAGTAGTGACGTGCGAGCGAAGGATGCTTATAATTTTTTGTGGTACCCCAGAACATCGGGAGCTCAACCATTATTACCGGAGTCTCCCGGGCAATCCGGGAGGGTTGGGAAGCCTAGCTGTCACCACTACATACAACGAGAATGGTTACAGGAATTCATCTTTAAATAAAAGCGTTAATGTTAGTATGTTATTATGATAGTTGTCCGGTCGAAGAAACTGAATTAAGGTGCAACCATACTGGTGCGTAAAAGACGTTGACGGTGCGTTACGCAACGAAATGTATGAAGAAACGGTGAGAAAACTGATGCCTACGACACGTCACTGCGTATACGCGGCGGTGTGCTCCTTTACGTACCTCTGTGGAAGCTTTTCTCATATAATTCGCAATAATTTCTTTGGCACAATGGTGCGCGATTCAGCTTCTTTCACAGATGCTTTACCATGACGTCTTAATGCGATTCAAGTTTACGTTTTAGCTTGTCCTTTTCATGTGGATACAAGTTACTGGTCTAAAGAATCATCCACTGAATGGTTAAATGGGCCAATGTTACTAGTTCAGACTTGTAAAATTGTAATTTGTAGCTACGAAAAACTTTTTACGGATAGCCCAATGGTTACAGAGTTTAAACCACGCGAGCATCAAGTATTGTTAGATGGGCAGACGGACAACATTGTAAAGCTTGCGTTTTCTTCTTTCGAGGTACGGAACCTTAAAAAATTGCAGTCCTATGAGCGGCGTTGATCACTTAACATCTGGTGAACCGCACGCCCCTTTGTCGGTTTGAATATGAAGAAAAGGCTTGTGTCATGACTGCTTTATGACTAAATAATAAAGCCCAAAATATTAAGAATGTACGCAAATAAATTTCTTATTGTAAAAAAATATCCTATATTTCACAAGTCAGACCAAGTACTCAATTCAAGTCTCGTTAGGTTCTTGTTAAATTAACAAAATTAATTAAAAAAAGTACAAAAAGATTGTTTTAAAGTATGTTATTATAATCAACACTGCGAAGTAAAGGTTTAAAAAAAACAATATGTCACAGAACTATTGCAAAGGCCCTTGGTAAATGCACTTGCATAATAAATCAATGAAGCCCATTTAAACCCCAACCTGACTATTGTTCTAACGACGTTGATACTTGATTATAAATTATAATCAGTTTGTATTAAAATAGCTACCGCTGAATAAATTGCCTAGTTGTACGCAATGCAACCCGCCTGCGTTCGGAGACCAACAAATCGGGAATAGAACCTTTCGGCCTAGTTTTGATACTTGATTTGAGATTGTATTCTTCAATTTATTAATTTAACTAGTACAAAACTTTGATTTCTTATTAATACTTCTTTCACATGAAACAAAACTACAAATGACCTTTTCCTATACTTAAAACTGCATGTTTTTGATTTGGATCTATTATTGCAAATCAAATTCCACGTACGGATTACACAAACTCAACGTCCTGCTCTATAAATTCAAGTATTTAATGGTATAATAATTAGCATTCGTGGCTTGTCTATGATTGTTCATTGATTATTATGATCACAAATTGAAAAATGAATGAAATCAAAATTTAACTGTATCGTTTTCGATATACAAATTAATTGTGCGTATTAACAGTATATGTTACAGTGTATGTAAGCGTGCAAAATATATACGGCTTTTAAATTTATTAGAGAGTACGTATGAAGGATACAAAGGTAGATCCAAGACCGTGCAGTGCTGTCGTGGAACCTTCTTTTTTATTTATATATCACGCTTGGTCGGTTTTTCTGACGTAGTAGTAACGTAATAAACATTCTACACACAGCTGGATACGAATATAATTAACGGTGAATGACTATTTTTTAAAACGTCAATAAGCTTCTACACTTAGCCTTGTATTCATTAAAACGTCGAAATATTTGACTTTGGTCTTTTGTCAATTTCAAATAATCTTACAAAATCGTAAATATTTTCTAAATATTTTGACATTTAACAAAGTTTGTTTAACGGAGTTTCAAACATGTTAATTTAGCTATTTACGTCATTATGCATATTGTATTGTAATATTGATAGGTAGGTATTCATTATAATAAATTATGCCAGCGTAAATATTATGTTGTGACCTGAACCTTTGCTTATATTTAGTACTAGGTTACGTCCTCGGCTTTTCCCTCGTAAAAGAATAAATCAATTCATTATTCAGGCTTCGTAGTTTTTGCTGCAGATTCATAGGTCAGAACAAACGATTTTATGAATATAAAAAAAAGATTTAAATTTAAGTATAATAATAACAAATAACTAGAAAACGTATCAAGCCTTGAAGAATTGTTCTAATTGTGTGAAAAAGTGTGTATGATTTATGATACGTACATACATACAGACATAAATCACGTCTTTATACCTTACGGGGTAGACAGAGCCTAATGTAACAAGACCTAAAGGTCACGTTTAGCATGATTGTGGGCGTAAAGGTGAAAAGGGGAATCAAAATGGTGATGGGTTGCTAGCCGCACCGCCCATAACAATGTTTGCTAAGATTAACTCGATGGGCTTTTACCATCTGCGCGAGAAGAGATGCAACTGGTACATTCTGTCTTTTCTTTACTCCCAGACCAGCATGGAAGAAAATAAATCATAATTATTGTGAGGTTACGCCGTTTATGCTAAAAAATATGGCTTTAAAAATATATTCTGCATAACGTTTATCAAAAACCTTGAAAAATACTTTTCTTGGCATCAGACGTGACATAAAAGCAAGATCAGAAGAAGAAAAATTTTGTTAAAGCTACGTTACAACGCCATCTGCAAACAAGTCTCGAAACCAACAGCAGTTACCTACCGCGCAACCGCAAGTACCAAACTTGCTTACGCGCACTGTACACACATTGCTCAGTTACATGCTCAGTACAATGATCTTTAGATAGATGGCGCTAGGAGTACGATAATCTTGCTGATGGAGAGTTCGTGTTGAAAGTAAATATCTTAACGAGAAACAATAGCCAATACAAACGATAAACAACTTCGAAGAAGAATACGAAACTTAACACCACTTATTACATAAACCTCTGAGGTTTTCAATAGTGGCTCAATTTGTAAAAACCTTATTTTAAAACTTAAAATAAATTATGAATAAAATAAATAAAAAAAACTAATGTGAGTCTGGGTCGTTTTTACCCAACTACGGCAAAGCCAAAGGAGGGTTATGATTTTGACAGGTTATACATACATGAGGTATCGTTAGAAGCGTCTTGATCGTCCGCTGGTTATGGGCTATATGACGTGTCATTATATTTAATGTCGCGGCCTCTAGCGGGCGTAAAGCACTCTTTTTCAACGTCTTTTTTTGTCGTACCTAGTTGGGTTTCAGTTTTTTAATATGTCGAGTGACAGTCACTGAAATAATCTGTATAACGTGTGAAAACCCTAAAACTTTCCATTCCTTTCTTGTTAGTAAGCTAAGCTGTTAATTGTTATCTAAAAAAGCGCGCAATGTAATACGAATCCATAAACCATTGCTGTCGCTGTTTGGTTCATTTTAATTCCAGTATCCACTAAAAACAGTGACCTACACATTAACTTATTAAAATACACAGATTCATCATCAAATCGTGATAACATTGTCGTCATAGTGAAGCGAAAAGCTGTTCCAATTTCGATTGCATAGATCCATCATGCGCGTTGACAGATGTTATCGATCCCATTGTCGCCTAGCTCGATCATCGATAGAGCATGGTTGGGATAATCGAATAACTCAGATGCAACGCCTACATTTTTAATTAATGAGGTGAATTGAAACTGAGTGACGGTTTCTGTATTGTTGTTCTAACAATTAATCAGGTGCTAGTGTATTGTGGACATAAAAACAGAAGTCACCACGAGTGGCCTTTCTGGATATATTTTTTTTGTATTCAGCGTACCTAAAGGAAAACGTTCACATAAAGTAAGATTGTCTGTCTATTTTCGACAAGTCTAACGCGAAAACGCAAGACTTTGAAAGGCTCAAGCGTTTAAGCTGCAACTTATTTGTCTGGTTTTCAACTGTATCTTAATTTTTGGGTGACATAAAATACTCTGCTTCCTGGTCACATTAGCCACTGTCATAGTGGTCTCTACCATCTGAAACTCTACACAGTTTAGAGAGAGGATGATCTCATTACAGTGACATGAACCTCAATTCGTAAAACTTTTCCCACCCCATGTTAGGCGCTAATTACCAGAAAACCAATGAACATCACCCATTGGGTACCCCATGGAAATATTTCGCATGACGTATTCTAGTATATTCAATAAATTCATAAAAAACTCGTTCTATATGAAGTTTTTGTCACACACTTCATTTGACAACCCTTTGTTTTACCTTTTACCTTTACATTAGGCTACTTGGGATAGTTTTACATACTATACACTAGCTTCTACTTGCGACTTCATCTGCGTAGGCTAGACGCGAAGAACTAATGTTGGTGCTGCAATAATTATTTACGACGCGACTCAAGGCAGCTACAGCCTTTGATATGTTTATCGCTATCCCACGGAAACTATGTAATTTTCCGGGATAAAAAGTAATCTATGTTATAATCTAGGGTACCAGCTAATTCCGTTCCAAATTTGATCCAAATCCGTCCAGCCGTTTCAGCGTGAAGAAGGAACAAACATACACACATCCTCACTCACAAACTTTTGCATTTATAATATTAGTAGGATAGATATTTTTTCCAACAAGTTAATATATCAGTAGAAAGTAAAATGTTGGCAAATTGAGTGTTGGTCAAACGATGCATTTTTTGGTGACTCATTCCTGTGTTATTATAAAAAATTGACGCTCAGTCTCGTACAAACCACCACTTATTTCAAGCACATCAATCACAACTCAATTTGCCACGCCATCATTTAAAAAAAAAACAAAAACACATACCCGTTTCAACGCCTTGCTCGGATCAGGGTTCGGCATATAGAAATCCACGATACCAAGAAGGCAGTCGTCGCAGCGACACACGTCACTCGGCAGCGAGGACATTGATCCGAAGCTGCTGCAGCTGTCCATGGAATCAGTCCTCACTAGCTTCCCAGTACTAAGAGCCTCCATCTTGGCAACCAGTAGGGACTCCATCAGAGACCGCGGTCGTCCAGGCGAGCGCGAGCGTCGAGCGAAATCCGGACTCTGCGACCGATATCTCAACACATCAGGTGATAATGGCCGGTAGCGTTCAAGCACGTCAGGTGACAAAGTTCTATGGCGTGAGAAGTCTAATGACAAGTCCGGTGACATCGCACGACGCGACAACTCTGGCACGACAAGGTCGGACGACGAGGCACGCGACAACGGCGGTGTTACACTCCGGCAATGAGACGATGTCATCTTAGACGCCCGCATCGATAACACTCAGTCCACTTTTCACTTGTTTTTCACTCTTTCAACTACACTCGATAACGTTGCAACCTTTACGCGCATTTGCAATTTTATTACAAGCACTTATGATGTAAATTACTGGGCGATTAAACTTTGGTACGGCGATATTTTTCCGAAATTACTGGACATGGCGTTTTATGGCGTCTTTATTCCGTTGTTTACGGTGACCGTGTAATTATGATAACGTTTCCTTAAACTTTTATGTTCTTTTGATAAATTTAAGTGCTTATTTTGAGCTGATTACTGGCTTTAGCGTGGTCGTGCAGTTCTGCGTGGTTCTGTTTATAAAAGCAGCTATTAACTGCTACAACTGCTACCTTAAACTTTATCCTGTTACATGTATGTACATATCAACTTAATTTTTTTCGTGAAATTATTTAAGGTCCGGTTTTTGTGGAAATTATTAAAAAGCAACGTCTAAATCCGAATACTATTAATAAAATTTAATATAAGCTGTATTTTTGTAGCGGTATACAAATTTTCACCACTATCGACTATTTCTTCCATGCTGGTCTGGGAGTAAAGAAAAAACATAGAATGTACCAGTTGCTTCTCTACCCATGCAGATGGTAAAAGTCCATCGAGGGAATGGGCGAAAATCATAGGAATCCTGTTATAGGCGATGAGGCTAGCAACCCATCACTATTTTGATTCCATTTTCCACTTATACGCCTACAATTTTGCTAAATGTGGCCTGTTGGTCTTGTTACCTTAGGCTCTGTCTACCCCGTAAGGGATAAAGACGTGATTTGTGTATGTATGTATGTATCGAATACTGTCAAGTAATGTGATTTCATTAATCGCTTCCCTGACATTATTATACCGCATTAATATCAACAACACCTACTATCTCACCACTCTCACCCTCACCTGACTCTTATCTCAACTTCATTACACCATATGCTAGTATATGCAAAACCAAAGCCTGGCTCAACTCCGTATTTCCATGTTTGTTTGTTTACATATCTCGCAGAATCAATGCAGCTCGTTATTTATTCAGTCCACGTACGAAAATGTAGCCTCCGGACGCGTCAGGCCGCGCCTGCGTCACTTCGCCTTGGGAATGATAGAGATCTACTAGAAACGACAGCGTTAATAGTATTTGGAATCCTCAATGCAAGTACCAGTTGATTTTCTTCTCGCGCGGATAATGAAAGACCATTGAATAAGAATCAAGTTATAAATACGTACATCTAGGCGATGCGGCTAGCATAGCTACCCATCACTATTTTGATTCCCGTTTAAAAGAAAGAAAGAAAGAAAGAAAACATTTATTGACACAAAAACGACACAAAGAAAATTAAAAAAAAAAAAATAATAATAAAACACCACCACCACCAGTTCCACCACAGGTTTCCACCTACATGTCCCGAATCATGCTTAATAGAAGTGGCCTTTAGATCTTGTTAATTTAGGCACTATAGACCCTTTTAGGAAATACGTGATTTATGTATGTATCTATTGAAAATTAAAACGCGTGGATAAATCTGAAAAGTAAAACTATGACCGGGAATCGAACTCGGGTTCTCATTCATCCATGATGCGTGTTTCAGCCATACATCACCCATGGCATACAATCGTCACGGCACTTCCAATAAAAATATCGTGTCTTGTCATTCCCATGCTTTTAAATTTAAATTGAACGCCCATAACCTTATAACGCCCATAAGCATTTGTTTTACTCGATCAGGAAGGCAAACGAGCAAGTGGGTCACCTGATGGTAAACGAGCACCACCATCTATAGACACCGACAACATTAGAGGGTTGCAGATGCCTTGCCAGCCTTGAGGGTTAGGATAGACCTCTTGTTCCAGTAATTTCACGGGCACTGTTACTCACCACGCCAAACAATACAATACAATACAATACAATAACTCTTTATTGAACACCACATATAACAACCAAAACAGAAACAAGGTATACAGAATATTACAAGGTAACAATAGGTGGCCTTATCGCTACAGACGAATGCGTTAAGTATCTAAAATATATTCTTAAGTCTTTACTAGACTGTACCTAACATCTTTGGTCTCCGAACAGTCTCGTAACGCGTTGTATAACCAGATAACAACCAACGGGTAGGTACGCTGGCTGCGTCCGCGCAGCTCTTTGGGCAATATTGTTGACAGCGAGACTATTATGTTTCAGGCTATTAGTTCATAGAAAACGTACTATTCTCCATTCCAATCCATTGTAAACAAACCAATTTCATTTCAATTCCCACACAATCTCTCGTATGCAATTAGCGTACATCCACCGGAATATTGAAGGATCATATTTGATATCTCACCATAGTTTATAACAATTATATGAACTTGGGTGCCTTGTTTGGTTACAAAAACGGTAAATGCGTTGAAATGGATTATACATGGTATAGAAGTTTAACTTTTTAATGGAATGTGTTAAGATACGAGCCATGAGGGATGAGCTGTGCAGAGGTTAGGGTTTTTTTCATTCAATATTGATGAAACTCTTCTCTGAACCAGCTAAATTTGTATACGGATTTTTTTATAAATAATTAAACAATTCTGTCGCTTTTAAGTTAAAAACATGTTACTTTGTGGTGGTTGTTGTTTTTTAAAATAGGCCTTTGGAGCTGACATGTTCATTCTTGAATCCCTTGATCCCAGCTTGTAAATAAAGATTACAAAAAAATTGTAAGAAGGACTGGAACGTGAGAGGTACTGGACGTTGCAGATATCTTCTTTACACGTTGCCGCTGAGATTACAGGCATATTATGTATTTAGTTAAATTGCAATGAAATCCAATAAATCCAATAAAGTTTATAAATGTGAAAATATGTATTTGAACACCTAGACATTCGGTTTGATGGCGAATGTACATTCTAACTACTCATAGATACAATCCTATATACTACTTAGGAAAGATGGTCTTGCAAGTACAGTCAAAAAAGTACCGTCACCAAAAAAAGTTTTCTTAGAAACTGCTGCTATGGGTGGTCCCACACCAACCCCAGGTATAGCACGCGTCACGGATGACGAGGATCCGGGTTCGATTCCCTGCCATAGCTTTACTTTTCGGATTTCTCTGTGTTCTAATTTTCACTGACATTTAGATTATTTTTTTTGAAAATTAAAATTATCGTTACAAACTTTCAAAGCAGCATGAAACCTAAATCGTTGGCTTCACTTTCGCCAGTGGGCTTAAATCCTAGAGCGAGCTATATGCGGATTAACGGGGTCGTATATCAGACGCGATTTGTCTCGTGCAATGGAACGTTAACATCAGCAGATAATGAGGCGTTGCAAGCTGTTTGTAAACAATGTTGATACCAATACAGTTGCCATGTCTATAAAAGTGCTGACTGGCTAACTAAAGTGCGGGTAAAGCCGCGGGTTAAAGCTTGAATCTAATAAGTATGTATAGGTGAAAAACGTAAGTAAATGAGCTGTTGTATGTGTGAGTAATGTGAGCGAATAGACAAATTGAAGTTCCAAATTAGAAAAATGACTTATACAAGCTACAGATTAAAGGTTCGGCCACACCAGTGAGTAAAAGACGTCGACGGTGCGTTTACGCAACAAAATGTATGAGAAACGGTGAGAGAACGTGACGCATGCGACACGCGACTGTGTATATGCAGCGGTGTGATTGCTCTTTAAACGTGCGTTCGCGCAAATGGTCCGAGCGATGTTTATCGACATCGTTGGAGCCGTTTCCAAAATCCCCGTAACAAATAATTAGGTATTTATTTGTTTAAAGATATTATAATAATGAGAATATAATTTAAAATATTGAAAACAAGGTTGAAAGAACTCAATTGAAATTTTATATAAAAAAAAATATTATAAAAGCATTTCTTCCCTTGAGCTGCCTTATATAAATACGAATCCATAGTATTTTTTATTCCAAGGAATAGCATTAAGTAATAATAAATTTACCGCGATGTAGGGTGTCCATGTCGTTGCATTTAAATCAGCAATTAGCGGTCGCATTCTACGGCAACATTTAAAAATACCATCTGCCAAAAGGCTAAGTATTGATCACGTACCGCATATAAAGTGCATGTTTTATAGGCCTGCAATTTATTGCATTTATTGGAAAAAATACACGCGATTTCACACCGTATCTTGTTGCAATAGTGTTGGTAATGTTGTAGGGTAAATATTGCGTGTGATTTCATCGTAAAGCAATGATTTATAGACAGTCCTGAGTTGTATCTTCGGTTTGTTACCCTCTTTGGCTAAAGAAGTTATGCTTCCGCTGGTTTTACATAGATCCTAGGCTGCATATTCTACATAAATATCTTGTAGAACATGGTAACTAGAAAGTAAAACTTGCCTACAATGGCGTATAGAGTTAACAAAATACCTATATTATATTTATTTATTAACAATACAGACATTGTGTTTACATATATATATAATACATGCAGATACTAAAACTACTACTAATTATAAAACAAATTGTCAAATTGTTATAAAACTATAAATAAAAAAGTTGTCCTAAATCACACTGCCCAGAGGCATGGCGGCCAGAAGGCTGGCAGCATTGCCGTGTTGTAAGACAATGCTTACCCTTTGTGCCAAAAAAAACCAGCCCTTTGGTCACAAAATATTAATAAATAATATGTAAAATAGCACTTCTCAAGTTCTAAATCGCTTCCACGCTGGACTGGGAGCAAAAAAACATAGAATGTAACAGTTGCTTCTCTTCCCGCGCAGATGCTAAAAGCCTAGCAAGGGAATCGGCGAAAATCGTAGAAATCATGTTATTGGCGATGCGGCTAGCAACCCATCACTATTTTGATCCATATTTCCACCTTTCCGCAATAATGCTAAACGTGGCTTTTAGGTCTTGTTACCTCAGACTCTGTCTACTCCGTAATGGATAAAGACATGATATATTTTCTCCCTGAATTAGCTGTGTAATGAAAATTATTTCCTAAACTATTGAGTTTATGGATATTCATTATTCGAATTATATCTATTACTACCAATATTATAAATGCGAAAGTTTGTGAGTGAGTGAGTGAGTGTGTTTGTTCCTCCTTCACGCTGAAACGACTGGATGGATTTGGATTAAATTGGGAACGGAGATAGCTGGTACCCTAGATTAAAGCATAGGCTAATTTTTACCTCGAAAAATTGCATAGTTCCCACGGGATAGCGATAAACATGTCAATTTCTAATTCAAAGTCGCGGGCGGAAGCTAGTTATTGAAGCTAGTTTGGTGTCGATAAAGTTTGTAAAATATGTATAAAAATGTTTGCGAATCATCCTAATGCGACGAATTTTGTAAGTTAAAAGATAAGTTGCCGTTTGTTATGGCTTTGTAAGGGGGCCTTTGTTTAACCGTGGACATCTTCCGGTTGATGACAAGAGTTCAATTACTGTATAAGCGTACTGTACTGTGCAGTCCGTGAGCTCTTAGAATGTCATTCGAGCTTATCTTGCTGTCTCGCTCAGTCGGCCAATTCAAGTATCAAACCCTTTAGAGAGAGTGAGCCAAACCACGAACTGCACGCATGTTTGCCATCGACGCGGTATATAAAAGAATACATACATACACAAATCACGTCTTTATCCCTTACGGGGTAGACAGAGCCTAAGGTGACAAGACCACGTTTAGCAAGATTGTGGGCGTATAGATGGAAAAGGAATCAAAATAGTGATGGGTTGCTGGCCTCATCGTCTATAACATGATTCCTATGTCGCCTATTCTCTCGATGGGCTTTTACCATCTGCGCGGAAAGAGATGCAACTGGTACATTCTATGTTTTTTCTTTGCTCCCCGACCAGCGTGGAAGCAATATATAAAAGAATATAAAGAAAGAAATATATAAAAGAATAACTTACATCATTTGGCTGATTTTCTTGCAAAAACTTCAGTGTATACCTATCGCTTGTCAAATTATACAAATGGTATTCTTGGAAGTAGTCCATGGTATTATACCGAAACGATTAAAATTCAACTTTAGCATACAAACAACTGTTTATACTTGCCGATCACATAATATCCAAACAATAAATAAAATAAAACATAAATAACGACAAAATTCCATTTCAGTATGCAATTCGTGCGCGCGTGTGTCCAAACATACTAATTTTGCTACTGTATCCACATTTTAGCATTTTTCCGGACATTGCTAAAGCAAGTCCTGATCTTAAATTTTAACTGTCTATCTCTACTATGTCTACCACAATTTTGTACGCGGTAGATTTTTTCAGAGGCAATATTATATATCCTGTTCTATTTGCAGAATAAAAATTATAGACGAAGCCTTTTCATTTTATTTCTCCATACATACATAAATAAATCACGTCTTTATCCCTTAACAAGATCTGAAGGCCACGTTTAGCATGATTGTGGGCGTATAGGAGAAAAGGGGAATCAAAATATAGTGATGCGTGGCTAGCCGCATCGACTATAACATGAGACCATGAACCTAACATTTTCGGCCCCTTCTGACTATGAATCTATTTATTTTCTAAGATCAAAGTGGTGAAAAAATGGTAGAACAAAATATACTACCAGTAATTTGAAGTTGCTTTACTTTACAGGTCACACACGTACAGTCTGACAGCAGACTTATCGAGTAAAATGAAAACAGCGATCCGCAATGTTTTTAATGCAAGCGATTGCTCCAATTGTACACCTATGTCACGATTTATCCTAACTTTTTAGACGTCATGGTGTCTCTACCAATAACTCAATAACCGCCGTGGGCACTCCGGGTGGCCATCTTACCTTGTACGTTGATCTGTTCATTAGACGATTAGCAAAAAACGATACTATCTATACTGAGAATGATATTCACGTAACACCGTAGAACCCTATCGCAATAAGGTGATATATCACTCGAGTTTGAGTGACTACGGCCTGTCAATTGCGACAAGGTTCCACTGTATCACCAATACCAAGGGTAACTCACCTAGTTCATTCACTATCTCGTGATTTCCTTGTATTTTTAGGGTTCCGTACCTCAAAAGGAAAAAACGGAACCCTTATAGGATCACTTTGTTGTCCGTCTGTCCGTCCGTCTGTCAAGACCCTTTTTCTCAGGAACGCGTGGAGGTATCAAGCTGAAATTTATATCAAATACTTAGGTCTACTGCCCCTTGGAGCTGTGAAAAAATCAAAATTCTAAGCCAACGCAATCAAAAGATACAGCCGTTTATGCCGCAAATTTCCGCAAATTTTCAACTCTCAAGCGAATCAAAACCTACAAGGTAGTTCCCGTGAACGCAGAATTTTGAAATTTGGTATGAAGGTAGGTCTTATAGCACAGATTAAAGAATAATTGCGAAAACCGTAAATGTGTATGTATGTCTGTATATAGCAGTGACCAATATAAAGTAACCCCACACTGCGTACATTTTGCTTTGGAGCAGGGCTCTGCTTACACTGGTTTTATATATTTATAGATAATGATACGGAACCCTCGGTGCGCGAGTCCGACTCGCACTTGACCGGTTTTTTGTGAATGATTGTCATAAGGAAATGGAATTACTACGCTTTCTGGCCTAACATAAAAAACTCTACTCGGTGAATAATTACGAGTACGTACAAAAAATGTGTTTTGCGGGTGGTAGGATCTTGGACGAGGTCTGTTCAGATCGCTACCATGTCTTACTTGCTAAGCCAAGCAGCAGTGCTTGCGTACATAAACATACCCTTACGGGGTAGATAGAGCCTAACGTAACAAGACCTCAAGGCCACGATTAGCATAATGGGCGTATAGGTGGAAAAGGGAATCAAAATAATGATGGGTTTCTAGCCGCATCGTCCTTTCCCTCGATGGGCTTTTACCATCAGCGCGGGAATAGAAGCAACTGGTACATTCTATGTTTTTTCCTTGTTTCCTTTCTGCTAAGTTTGTTGCGGCGCAATCTTCTTGGCAATGATGGTATTTCCGAATGCGCTGGTAGTTTCAAAAAAGACATGTAGCCCTTGGCGGCCAATTAGCAAAAATAATTTTTGTTTTTTTTTATTTATTTTTTTGTTCTCAGACCAGCTTATAAGGTATGTGTTGCTACGTGGAGAATAAACAACCAGGGGTAATAACTGGCACATGAGGAAATCCATCTTAGTCAAAGATTGGCATCGAATGTAAAATTCTTGGTCTTAAAATTTTGGTCTTGAGATTGTTCCTATGAACACCTACCACCACCACACACCACCACATATGTGGTGGTGCTCAGTTGCCATCAGGCGGCGTTTTGGCATTAAATATTAATTCGTCTGCGGAAAGAACGTAAATCGCGCGCCCGCGGGAACCATATAATTTCCTGAGATGAAAATGTCTGCAAATTTTCTTCGCAATCAAATCTAGTGAAGAATTGAAAGCGGAACAAAAAGTCTCACTATCGTAAGGATAAATGAAAATGATGGACTGTCATGTCTGTAAAAGTGAATGCATTTCACATCTTTGTCAATATAAATTTAATTAGTCAATAAATTTGGCTGGCCGCCCACGCAGATGGTCGCAACGTGAATTAATTCATGTAAATGCAGTATTAATTAAACGTAATTAATATTGTACTAACAACTGATTGGTCACGATTGGTCAACTTTCGAAAACCTTCGGGCGCGTTTTTTAAACTTGCATTATCCTACCCATCCTATATCCTTTCATCAAAAAAAAAAAAGTCACTGAAAATTAGAACACAGAAAAATCCGAAAAGTAAAGCTATGGCTGGGAATCGAACCTGGATCCTCGTCATTCCGTGACGCGTGCTATACCCCTACACCACCCATAGCAGGTGGATAGTCTTCGAATTTTTCTACCTGTTACTAGCTGTCACGTGACCTTGTTACTATGCGAATTTTTGTCGCTAAGATATTATAATACTTATGTCCTAGATATTACTATACTATAACTATATTGCTATAACTAAATCTAACCTAATCAACTCTACCTAACTAACCGGGCGAATACTTAATTAAATCTACCGTAATGATTAATTTTAAAGCGACTGCCCAGACATAAGTGCGGACAGGGTGAGTTGGAAGTCTACGGGAGAGTCTTTTACCCAGAAGTGGGACTCTACGGACTAGTAAAAAAAAGTTAAAGGGAATTCAGGATTGGCTATTTACACAAATTTATTAATTCTTCAGCTTAATACTACAAAATAAATATTTATATTATTAATTTACTCTGTTTTTTGTAATTAATTCGTTACTTGAAATTTTAAATCTTAAATTCCCACATCTTACCCCATAAATCATAGATCCATTGCCCATAACCGTAAATACGTTCGTATACAAATGCTGCGCAGACACATTGCATGACTAAGTACAGTCGGCAACAAAAAGTTTGGTTACTCAAATTTAATAAAGCAGTTAAATCAAATAATGTTTTAAGAAAAGTGGCACAATATAAAATCACTTGCTTTATTACTAAATGGAATATTAACTAATTGACCGAGGGGAAACCGCGTATCGGCAGCGTGGAACGTCCACCAACGAGGTGGAAGGATGACCTGGTTAAAGTCGCGGGTTCACGGTGGATGCAAGCCACTTCCAACCGAGGCAACTGGAGGTATACACCTACACGTATACTTAGCAGCGTGGCGCTAAGGCAAGCCGAAGGGAATTTAACCAGCCTTTTCCTCTAATTCTGCACAATAAAAGTGCCCAACTGCCTTAAAATAGGCAAGCCGGTGGGAATCGCACGCGTCACGGAATGACGAGGATCCGAGTTCGATTCCCGGCCATAGCTTTACGTTTCGGATTTATTGTGTTCTAATTTTCAGTGTCGTATTGAAATTTAATTTCTAACCGTAAAACGGTTAAAAGTAAACAAACAAATCAAGAAGTAAAAATTCTTGATTCATTTGATAGTAATACTTAGGTAACTCTTTATTGAACACCACATATAACAACCAAAACAGAAAAAATGTTTACAGGATATTACAAGGTAATAATAGGCGGCCTTATCGCTACAGAGCGTTCTACCTGGCAGCCATAACGGACTGGCGAAAATAACAGATCTGAGCAGGAGTGGAGAGAGACCATAGACATTTTTTTCTCTCTCATGTTGCCATGCGTGGCTTGGATTCATGGCGTTTTCGCCACAAGTTCATTTTGTATGGGTTTTGGGCCAAATCTTGTGTCGCTGAGTATTAAATAATTTGATATTATTTATTGTTTTTCTATGCTGACTGTACCCAGTCATGTTCAACGACTTTATATCACTTGTCGTACTTAAATCATACATCGAGAGCATGTTTATTGCCGCTAGCGTGTAATACAGCGCAGCGCATGCGCGTTATTTAATAGGAGATTGTAATATTAGCGGGATAATAAAGACTTGAAATATTTAACACGAAATATCCATTTGTTTTTTTTGGTTATAAATTAGCGGGTAAGTATCCGTTCGTGTTTAAACTTTGATGATTATCTTTTGTATGAATGTATGTCAGTTAATTTACTAAATTTCAGGGTATTGGTCTAACGGTGAATTATTCGGTACCGTCTGCGGTTCGTTTCTATTATAGTTGGTAAATATATAATTTACATACAATTTTTGTTTTGGTTTTATCTTGCCCCAAGCCTTTTCCAACCTACCCTGCAGCCTTTGTTACTACCCTCCACTCTCCTACTTCAATTTTAATTAAATAAACAAAAAAATATTCACCTTGCTACTCCGCTACTCGACGCTGCGTTGAGTAGCGGAGTAGTTCATTGAAATGAACCTCCGCAAAGTAACGCCTGATTCAATAAAATATGTTAATTAAAATGTAACAAAATTAAAAGCTATTCTTATATTTTTTATTACAAATAATATGCCAACCAAAAGTTGTACCACATTTTTTGACCTTCACAATTAATTACGTTTTAATCTTCATAATTTTCCTTCCAAGCTGGTCTGGGAAATGTGCGAAAATCTTAGGAATCATGTCATAGGCGATGCGGCTAGCAACTCATCACTATCTTGATTCCCCTTTCCACCTATACGTCCACAATCATGCTAGACATGGCCTTCAAGTCGTGTTACCTTAAGCTCTGTCTACCCCGTAAGGGATAAAGACGTGATTCATGTATATATGTATTTACTTATGTACGTATCATAATCTCTTAATGTCCATAAATAGAGTCGTCAAATATTTAGCATTTTAGAACTCCATAAGACATGAACTGTTTCCCATAACCGTCACTGTTATGACAAGTCGAAGTGCACATAAATCGAATCCCGCGCAGTTCACTTCGTATCGTTTGTCATAGAACGTAGGGCTGGCAATACTTTTACAATCGTACATACATACATACATAAATCACGTCTTTATCCCTAACGGGGTAGACAAAAGCTAAGGTAACAAAATCTAAAAGCCACGTTTAGCATGATTGTGGGCGAATAGGTGGAATGGGGAATCAAAATAGTGATGGGTTGTTTACTGCGTCAGTCTGTCTGTTACCGATTAACTAAATACTTCTGCACGGATTTTCATACTATTTTTACCAATTTAAATATTCACTGTTTTGATTCCCCTTTCCATCTATACGGCCATAATCACGCTACATTTGGTCTTTTGGTCATCTTACCTTAAGCTCTGTCAACCCTGTAAGGGATAAAGACGTGATTTATGTATGTATGTATTGTTTTAATCAATATATACACAGGTTTACTCTTTACTTCCTGAATATTGTTATTTGGTTGCCAGTATAATCGATATTCAAGCTAAAAAACTCTTTTGCAGTGATATCATCATAACGTATAGTGACAGCCCTATTTCAATTCAAAAATATTTAAGTACATAAATCCATCACGACAACGTCGCACGCGCATGGCTATCGGTGCGCAGATGCAGACCACCTACTTAGAATCAGATGAGATAAACCCCTTCTTATTAGATAACTTTTGCATGTATGGATTTTCCATTTATTCACTTCGGTTCAAAATATTAATACAAAATAAAACAAGGCTAATCAACAAAAATAAAAACAGACAAATTTACTAAATAAAAATTACTTTTATACATACGGGGTAGACAGAGCCCGAGGTAACAGGACCTAAAGGCCACGTATAGCATGATTGAAGGCGTATAGGTGTAAAGGGGAATCAAAATAGTGATGGGTTGCTTGGTGATTTGGCCGAATACCGAATATTCGGCAACGCTGTCGGCCGAAGCGCCGAATATTCGGCACAAAATACGTGCTTGTCTATAGACTGATCATTACAAGTGGTGGTCAGCAAACGAAAAACAATACCCAATTCTCTCGAAATTTGCTAAAGTTTATCTTTCTTCTCCTGGGAGTAGCGTGTATGCGACGAAAAGCATAATCGTTTGCTACCAACAAATGCTAAAAAGCTTGTTTTTATCCATCACAACTTAACACTGATCAATTTTACTTACTAAAGTATTGTAATTTGGTAATGCACACATATAATCTTGAGTAATATGACGTGTCTTTTTTTCATATTTCGGTATTCGGTATTCGGCCGAATAGTACGTATTATTCGGCCGAATACCGAATACCAAAAAATGGGCCAAATAGGCCGAATACCGAATAGTAGCCGAATATTCGTGACATCTTTAGTTGCTACCGCATCTCCTATACCATGATTCCTAAGAATTTCACCCATTCCCTCCATTTAACTTTTATTTTATATTTATTTAATCAAAGCTAATTTTCAGAAATAACTTGGCTCCGTTCGCTATTAATAACTGCAAGACCGATTAAAATGCAATCAAACATTTTCTCAGGCTTATTTTAAAATTAAATTATGATATCCGAGTTAAACATGAAAGCTTGTTTTCACGACAAAATACCATGCGAGTTGCGATACATTGCTGTAGTTTATCGATTACGTGTAAATCCACGCCTTACCAGCCAGCAATAGAACGCAACTACTTGATAACTATCGCACCGGATAAATAACGCTTTAATCGCATCGATTGGGCACGTCCGCTCGGAATCGTACTAATTGCATCGGCTGATTCCTTAGCGTTTACAAATTAAGCACACAATTAAAATTTAATGTGTCGTAATTAAATATAAGACAGCGAAATGCATTTCCATGGGTCTGGGAGCAAAAAAAACATAGAATGTACCAGATGCGGCAACCCATCACTATTTTGATTCCGTTTTCCATCTATACGCTCATAATCTTACTAAACTTGACCTGGTCTTGTCGCCTTAGGCTCTGTCTACCCCGTAAGGGATAAAGACGCGGTTTGTGTATGAGTATGAAATGTATTTTAACGTCACCGAAGTAAACAAATACGAACTTTAATGACAATGAGTGGTTACATTTTTTGTAAGGATACCGTTGCTTACAACTTTGCCTGCGTCAGAGGGAACTTTACACTATCCCAGGACAAAAATAATATCATAACAAAATCTACGGCGATATTTGAAAACACTAATTCAACCTTTTTTGGGCGCCTAATGCGTAAACTCTGACCCCCTTATTCATAAACGCTCTGTAGGCTTCCGCTAACTTAGCAATCGTTTGTCCTTATCTGTGAAAGGTAAATGTCAAAGTGACAGATAAGGACAAACGATTGCTAAGTTAGCAGAAGCCTATAGAGCGTTTATGAATAAGGGGTTGAAACGTTTTGTCACCTGACTAAAAACGTTATATTTCTGCTCTCAACCTGTAGAACACAGTTGACGTAAATTTATTTCCACAGATTATTTATTTATTTAGACGTAGACAGATTTTTAGGCATTAAAGCTTAGAAAGTATTCTTCCATACTGGTCTGGGAGTAAAGAAAAAACAGAATTTTACCAGTTGCTTCTCTTCCCGCGCAGATGGTTAAAGCCCATCGAGGGAATGGGCGAAAGTCTTAGGAATCATGTTATAGGCGATGCGGCTAGCAACCCATCACTATTTTGATATCCCTTTCCCACCTATACCGCCTTAATCATGCTAAACGTGGCCTTAAGGTTTTGTTACCTTAGGCTCTGTGTATGTATGTAAAATATAAAACCATGTGTGCCCGTTTTTTTGCAATGATTTTGACATCTTCTTACAAATGTATCAGACGTTGACCTAAAAACAGCAGGAAATAAATGCTAATTCATTGAAAACGGCATCGTTTGCGAGCCGCCGCGGGCAATAATTTCCTGAGATTTATCTGACGACACTCCATGTCTGCGCAAAGAGGATTGTCTTGTGGAGCTTGACCTCTCGTTTTGAGGGTAAGGTACGTATATTTTATACAAACGATTCCGTCTTGTGCCCTGACTGGCTCAGTAGGAAAATGCGCTTTGAGCGGCAAAGCAGAAAATGGTGCGCTTGCAAAAAAACGCCTATTACTGTCCTCCGTGTCAATGAACTTTTAAAACGAGGTTGGGTTTCGCAAGCCACATCCGAGCCTGTCATAACAACAGCCCGGATTAAATATAAGAATCTGGCCGTGTCAACGACGTCGGTGATGACAATTACGACAACACGCCCTACCTTAGTGCGGGGAAACTTTACGTTGAGACCTGACTCCGTATAGAACGCTTATGAGCGAAGAGGTCAAGTTATGATTGTCTCCCGACCACAGTGGACTTCACGGACGAGGTTCATCTAGAAAATCACCCCTGGAGCGCATATCATGTTTACGAGGTCTGGTATTTTATTCGGTGCTGAACAAGAAAATGTAAAATATGTTATTTAGAGCACACCATTAACACTTAATATTATCTCCCCCTTTTCAAGCAGAGGTAGGAAAGGAGTTGTATCACAAATAATCCTACTTCCTACTAATATTATAAACGCGAAAGTTTGTAAGTATGGATGGATGGATGGATGTTTGTTACTCATTCACGTAAAATCTACTTAATGGATTTGGATAAAATTTGGAACTGAGATAGCTGATACCCTAGATTGACACATAGGCTATTTTCTATCCCGGAAAATTGCTTGGTTCCCGCGGGATAGCGATAAACTAATTTTTTACAGACGAAGTCGCGGGCAGCAGCTAGTAATTGTTATAATGCAATGCCATTATAAGGTGTATAAACAAGGGTACAAAACGAGGTGCTCCATGATACCTTTGCACCAATCTGTCGCCAGAACCGCTACCCATTGACGATGGAAAATGAACCTGGTTTTGTACCCTTGTGTACCCTTCAACGGCCAAGTCACACAACTGATAATAAAGAAATCGCAGTAAGCAACCTTAGACTTGGAACGACTTTGTCTAGATTTCATTACTTTTTAGAGATAAACAAGCAGCTCCATCGAGACTTGGCTAGTTTTTTACAGAATGTTTTTGGTGGGATTAACTAGTTGGTTTGAACACTCCTGTAAACATTTGTCATTGTTATTTTTGATTTAATGAAATTTCCCCTTTGACGCCGTAGAGTTTGAAAATAGACCATTAGATGGAAACATTTGTCCCCAAAAAAACTCCTGAAAAACATATAGCGGTGTTCAGTGAAATTAATCTAACCGCATTCTGATGGATTTTAAGAAACGGAGTATAAATTAAGCTGATCACATATCTAAAAACAACAACAAAACTTTCACCACAAGTAACACGATCGTAAATTACACCATTTGACCGTAATTCCTGAATTCAATTACAGCAATTACAGTCTTTACCCAAGGCTACAATTTAGAACGATCCATCTCCTTAGTCAACGTTAAAGTCCTCATTCATCTCTAATAAACAAGTATATTTGCATATTTCTGTGGCATCAATTGCTTGTATCCGGTTGCTACTGTTGCCAGTAAATCATGAAGAACAACTATTAATTTGGATATAAAACTATTTATTATTTGTTCAACATGTCATTACGGTATTTACGGTATAGGCTGGACTATATCAATTTGAGTGACGACTGGTTCAGTCAAATCATCAAATGGTAAATGAACTTATGACAAAACAATATTGGATCATTCTTCCGCTTTTAAAGTGTTGTAAATCTTTATTAATCAGATTAGAATTATTATAGCCGTCATTCAAAAAAACAGTGTCAGTGTCTGGTTAAGAATTAATGTGATTATTTCTGGTACCTAGACTCGCAAGTGTTTTTTCCAGAATTTAACTATTTTGGGGTTTTCTTACTCAGAACCGTTTACCCTATCGATCCTTATACAAGAAAAAAAATGTGTCCCACAATTTCCATTCCAGTCTGTCACTTTTTTTAATGTAGGTATGTATGGAAAGTGACGAACAGGAAAAAAAATCCGTAGTAAAATCCGGGACATATTTTTTCTTGTATGAGAATCGATAGGGTAAACAATTCTGTGTAAGAAAAACTCAAAATATTTAAATTCTTGAAAAAATGTTTATGTGGACTTTTTTTTGGAAAACTCTCAAATGCAAGTTGGACTGAGGATTTCGTACTGATTTAAAACTTTTAAGAGGTTTAAATTTGTTTGCTTTACGGCAAGCATAAAATTCAAAGCCTAATAAAGTTACTTTAGTATGACAAACAACTAATTTCATATTTATAATAAAGATTTTTTCGAAAAAAAAATATCTACAGGAGGTGTTGCCAATACTTAAAATAAACAAAATAATAAGTGTAATACCTACAGTATCTCATCTGACATCAGCCATTTTAAAATAAGATTATTCCTCCATGGAGCAAGACATTTACTTGTCGCGATTTCCTTAAAGTATTGCAACACTCTACCGACTCTCCCATAAGGTCGGCTTCCAATTCGCCATGTTCTCAATGTGACGTGCATAAATTACATTCAGCCAATGATTTCTTGCGGCATATTTTATCTTCATGTTTTCTTTCGTTTACTCGTTAGTGGAGCGGGTCATTGAAGTCTCCTAATTAACACCGCTCTTTGGTCTGTACAGATTTTATACAAGATGTCTTATTATTAATTTGGAATATTTAGCAGCATTATTATTTGGATTACTTTAATGACAACTCCTGTAAGAGTTTTCAACATGGAACTACCGTGAGACTCAATCATAGTTATACAAACGGATAACTCACGTACAAAAGTCGAGTAATGCTCGGTATGCTTCGGGCTAATTCGTAGTCCTTCCTCCTGGAGCGCTCGCCCCGGCGGCAGCGAAATGAACACTGATTCTTGTATCTTGTAAGGGTTATTCGTAGTAGCTTCGAATTCAAAATTTAGAAGAAATTAAGTGACTTCCAATGTAGAGAAACATTTTGTTAATCAAAATAAATAAATAAAACTTGAAAAACGTTTACAGGGGAGTTCAAACCAACCCAACCTGCTTAACTATTTTTTATACTTAAATTTTATTTTAAGACACGCTGTTTTTTTTTTATCTGTCTGCTGTAAAAATTGCATTGTACCCGCGGGATAACAATAAACAAGTCAAAAGTCAAAAGTCGTAGCTGCCTAGAGTCGCGAGCGCGACGTTCATAATTATTGCAGACTAGCTTCTGCCCGCGACTTCGTCTGCGTAGAATTATACATAAAAACTTCCTCTTGAATCACTCTATCTATAAAAAAAACCGCATGAAAATCCGTTGTGTAGTTTTGAAGATATAAGCATACATAGGGACATAGGGACAGAGAAAGCGACTATGTTTTATACTATGTAGTGAGTATACTGTCAACATCAGTTCTTAATTCTAATTCTATGCGGACGAAGTCGCGGGCGGAAGCTAGTAAACAATATTTTTCCAATAAATTTTTAAGTACAATACCTTCGGCTAGCCACAAGATTTATTCCCATTCGTAGCCCAAATAACTACGTAACCTTACGTGCCTTTTTGGTCAATGACCTACTACTGGGTAAAGGCACAGTAAATAAATAGACCAGTATGGAAGCTAGGCATACTTTTTGAAATAAATACCTACGCTCCGTTAGAGCGTTAGGGTTGTCGATTTAATTTATATAAAATTGTAAAGATTTTTGTTTAGTTAGCGCTATAATAACAACTAGTAACGCCTGTTTTAAAGTAACTAGCTACACTTAATTAAGAGTATTAGGGTTGGCACCCTTAATTTGTCTAAAAAAAAAGACAAACGTTTATTTGGTTTCTATGATTGACACGGCACTATAAAACTGTTTTTTTTTCTAATTCTTTTTAAATTAATAAAGCTACTTTGCAATTTATATGTTGTCTCTGACAACAACATCGAAAAGATCCAATAGTTAATTAAAAAGTTAAAAATGGCGGCTACTTTTTTTCATTTCGTTAACGGATTCGATGTCGGAGATCAACCATATCCCCAGATATCGATTTTGAAAGCAATCGGTCGAATAATTAAAAAGTTCAAAATGGCGGCTAATTTTTCTCATTCCGTCCACGGATTCGATGTCGGAGACCAACCGGATACCCAGATATCGATTTTGAAAACAATCGGTCGAATAACTAAAAAGTTCAAGATGGCGGCTACTTTTTCTCATTCCGTCCACGGATTCGATGTCGGAGACCAACCGGATACCCAGATATCGATTTTGAAAACAATCGGTCGAATAACTAAAAAGTTCAAGATGGCGGCTACTTTTTCTCATTCCGTCCACGGATTCGATGTCGGAGACCAACCGGATACCCAGATATCGATTTTGAAAACAATCGGTCGAATAACTAAAAAGTTCAAGATGGCGGCTACTTTTTCCCATTCCGTTAACGGATTCGATGTCTGAGACTAACCATATCCCCAGATATCGATTTTGAAAGCAATCTGTCAAATAATGAAAAAGTTATGGTATAGGTAAAGTACGTATCGGTATTTTTTTTTTTTTTTTTTTATATTAATAGGAAGGCAAACGAGCAAGTGGGTCACCTGATGGTAAGTGATCACCACTGCCCATAGACACCCGCAACCCCGGAAGGATGGCAGATGCGTTGCCAACCTAGAGGACTAAGATGAAATGCCTCTTGTGCCCGTAATTTCCCCGGCTGTCTTACTCTCCACACCGGAACACAGCAGTGCAAGCACTGCTACTTAGCGGCAGGATTAGCGAGTAAGATGGTGGTAGCGATCCGGACGTACCTTGCACAAGGCCCTACCACCCGCAAAAATTTGCAAATTCGCAAATTTGGCAAGACTTCCTTCAAATGTAATCCTGTAATATAAAATAGTACTAGGTATATTATACTTGTAGATGCAAGATGATACCGACGAAAGTCCGTAGTAGAATTTTTACCAAAAACGCGCTCCATAATATACGGCAACTACTTTATCATTTAAACAGCCTAACGTTTTATTTAACAGAAAAAGCATTTTATTTAATAATAATAATAGAATCTTATCTTTCAACATCAGCAGGGAGTTTAAAAAAGGAAAGCTCCGGTTGTGAAAAAGTCGAGTTCAAGCAGCCGTACGTACACTGACTGCGCAATACGCTCTTGGCATGTTTAACACGAAAAAGATCGCGGACTGTCTGAGCGCACGTAACAGACAACCGCTCTACTCAACGCGGCACTCGCGACTGACGGCACTACGAGGTCCGCCCAGGGGCCGTGTAAAGCGCGCGCCTGTGTGCGTGTTTCGTTTCAACCGATTTGTTCGTAGATTCCTTACTGCTTTAGCTTATATATATACTGTGGTAAAGGGTATGAATACTCACGCCGGCACCACATTTATTATCTTTGGGTTTGCTGTTTGCTAGCCTTGATTCGGTCCTTGCCCTAACCACATACCACATGTCATCTTATCGCATATTCTTGTGTAATTATACCCTGCCTGTCAGCTAAATAAAATTAATCTAGCTATCCCTTACGCGGGCCAAGCAAATAAGCTCAGTGTCATGTCATCTCTCTCACCTTCACATTCAACGTATTTATAGAACTTTTTTTTGAGGTGGCGAATCGGTAATGCCTTCACGAGTATAGACCAAGTTCGGACGTCAGTCAGTCTGTCAAGTTAATCACAACTGATTAAGTTTGAACTTGTTTTGTGGTAAATTAAAATTAAAAAGTCAACGGTTTTTTTGTTAATTAGCGTTGCAAAAAGTTAGCAAGCGGATTACTCTCGATCTATAATACAAATTGTGGCCCGGTAAGGAACCTTCTTACACAAGAAAATGTACATATCAATGTTTGAAGGTGTAGGAAGACCTGGTTGCTAAGTGGGACCTAGTTAATAAAAAGCGGACTATTAACTAACGTCTAATAAAACTGTGTAAACGGCAATCTGATGTGTGTGCGATGTGCTTGTAGTTTCACAGTCAAAATTGACCACATTAGTTACATTATTAGAGCATTTTTTCATCAAAACAGTATTTGCAGTGGCAGTCGTCGCAGTTGAGGTCGAATTCTACACCTGGAAAGATTGTTATCGTAATATTTTATCAGCAACTGGTACAATTACCTCAATGGCTTTATTTAAAGCTACGCAAGAGGAAACCAGCATAAAGTTCAATTCAATCGTAAAATTGAACAACGGTATTGACATTTAAACGACATAACAGGATTAAGAAATGCCTTTTAATTTCCGTCATTTCGAAATCATTATACTGGAAGAGATTATGGCGTGAGATTATCTAGTTACTTATAAGAAATATTTGAGAAAAAGCGTTAGTACTGAGGAAGTACTATTGAGAGACTCGAGACCAATCAATAAAAACAAAAGAATCGTGAAAGAATTTTCTTCTCAAGTCACTTGTCAAATAAAAATACTGGCAGGCATAGCATCATTAGTGATGAAATTAAAAAAATATAAAGCAGCCTTGTCCGTTAACAGAAAGCGTTCAAATTTGGAGCACAAAATAAATGCGTGACAATTAATAACGATTGTGGCCAGCATCAATCATACTTTAAAAGAAAAAGAAATGAGTATACAGGTTCTGTGACTTACATTATCTAAAAACTTACTGAATGTTGAGAATTTTATTGCCGGGCTGAACTACTACAACTAAACTGCTACCAAAACTATATATTTTAAAAGTTGTTAATGTTGTACATGCGCTTAATAGTCACCACATTAAACATTATTTGGAATTGGAATTGGTACTCTCTCGCACGATTATCAGTTTTAAGTGAATTTTCATGTAACGCCCAACGGTACGCGAAACATAATTACGTTTTTGAATGCATGAGCTTTTAGGTAGACTAGTTACAAATGTTCGGCGCTTAACCAATTTAATAAAACAACGTTGGAAATTTCTGTTAGCGGTTAATTAATACCTAATTAAATATGGAAAAGTGAAATTTGGATCTGGTGATAAGAGCGGAGAATTTGAATAAACTGTTTACAAAAAAAGACAAATAATTAGGTTTTCATTATAATCAAAGTGTGAATACACACATTCTGCAATGAAATGCAAAATAAATGTTACGCGAAACCTCTGTCGGGAACCCGTGCAGGCGAGATAGATTGATTTTACTTAAGTAACGAATTCAACAATGTTAACTATTTGTGCGATAGGTACACAAACCCAAGGTTTTCACCATTTTTCTAAACAAACTTTAAAAAAATATCTGAGAAAAAATAGTAGGTAACAACAAAATAGCTGGTGCTTTTGGCTTCGCTTTCGTTCTATCTCTCTATATACCGAGGGGATTCCAAAAAAATCGGTCCTTATTTCTTATGTATGTTACAAAATAGGACTTCTATTAAAATTACATCTCTCGGCTCAGAATTTTGAGTTGTGTCAGTAAATCCGAATTTTATTTATGTACCTATAACGGCTGAACCCTCCTAATGTATGATAGGGACATAAAACATTGACCCCACTTTCGCATTCGTTACCAACCATTTCGCGTACCCTATCTTTTTAGTCCACAGAAAAACACCTCGTAACATAAATAAACAAACAAAATAATTGAACTGGAACGCTGCGCCGTGTAGGATGGCAGATACCAGCTTATCAGTTGACTTGAATCTTGTTCGCGGTTGAACGTGAATGATTGTGTGCTTTAAAGATCATTGAGATGCAAACCGATTAGCACTGGCTCCATCTAGGATGTAAAAAAAGTGACTACGGTATTTCTTAAGCCATCACTAGCAAAAAAAGCTGGTTTAGTTATAACTGTCTAACTTAAGCCAAGTTTAAGGACTTAAACTAGATTAATAATTGGAAACACATATATGCTTATATTTTCTACAGCATCCAATGATCTCAATGCGTCTTTTCGGGAACTCTTAAGGTGATTGCGGTTTGATCCCGTAAGAATATATGTTTAAAAGATATTTTGCTGCATATTATTACGTAAAGATTAGACGTATTAAGAATAAAAAGAGTTTATGTTGCTTAGTTTTAGTGTTTTCATTAAATTTAAAACCGTGCTCAGAAAAAAATTAAACCTATTAGGACAATGATTGGGAATCAGAATTACAATTGACGCTTTTAATTTTTCCTAGCAAACGAACATCAAACGAATTTTAAATTAAACCCGTTCGTAGCAAATATCTGATCGAATACTGAGTTATTGCAATACCAGACACATCTTACAAAATTAATCTGATAAAGTACGACCTTAAAAATCGCACGTATCTACAAATATCGAATAGCTATCTTGTCGTTCCCGACTGACCATATAAGCACGGCCATGGGAAAAAACCGTCACAAGACTGTATCGTATTTAATTTGAGCTAAATAAAATTCTTAACGAAAAGCCTAGTCTTAGCTGGCATGCCGATTTAATTCAGATGATATCTCTACGACTATGCTGTGAGCTCAGAAAAAAGTAAAGATTAAGTTCTGAGAATAAAGTGAGGCCAGTTTAAATTACGCCTAAGTGCGTGCGCGTGTGCGTGTCTCAGCCAGTTTGTTTGGCGACGTTTGGTAGCGTTTATGTGCGTGAAACAGTTCTGTGACTGCGTGGCGAGATGAATAAGTGAAAAGTGTGAAAACGTCTTTGTTTACTTTTAAGGCTGTTGTCGTGAATAAAGTCGATAATCAAGTATTAGTGATTATAATACGAAATGTTGTGTTACTTAAACTTAAATATGTAGTATAGGTCGGCATAGCTCTCACGGCGCGCTTCGAAAGAAAAACAAAAGCCGGTCGCTTCTTTTTCTTCATGGGCCGAGGTTGCAGCTACAATAGCAAAATTCTAAACGGCCAGTATTAACTTTGTAAAAATAGGTTAGTACGTCAAACGCTATATCTATACTAATATTATAAAGAGGAAAAATTTGATTGTTTGTTTGTTTGCATTGAATAGGCTCCGAAACTACAGGACCGATTTCAAAAATTCTTTTGCCGTTAGAAAGCTATATTATCACTGATTGACATAGGCTACTTTTTACCGCGGGAAAATACCTTTTCCTACAGGAAAATTAATTTATCGCGGGCGAAGCTGCGGACGGAAGGCTAGTTATCCATAAAATTGTATTAACGCCATATCTATCACGGTTACACATATTTCCAATTAGGTACTGGAAAAAAAAGTGACCGTTCCTTTTCTTGCCGTTTTTATGATCACTCTTTCGAAAGAAGTGGCAAAATCAGATAGAATCTAAAGAGCTCGTTACAACGCTAGTTGTTTTATTTCCAATTTATACACCATTAAAACGAATGGCGGGAAACGTAGAGATTTTCGCCATCTTGAATTTTAAGGGGCTCTCTGTGATGTAACTATTATCTATCCTAATATTATAAAGAGGTAAATTTTGTAATGCGGTAGGGGTAATCTCTAGATCTCCTGAACCGAATATAGACATTCTTTTACCAATAGAAAGCCATTATAATTTGTGAGTTTCTTAGGATATATTTAATTCTGCGTGGACGAAGTCGCGGGCAACTAGTATAGTATGTATAATTTAATAGCTTACGTGGAGGTCTCATTGAAATAGTCCATATAACTTTTGGTAGTAAAATCAAAGTTGTGCCTGTCAACTATCAAGTTGGCTACAAGATTGACAAATATCGCTATCCAAATAGATTTATGGCTTTATACATTTGTAGATAATCGGGCATGATTGCGCTCGAGGCTATAAATTAATATGGCTACCGTCGCTTGCGCACCGGCATTGCCAATTTTTTTACAACCTTCCTAAATGTTTTATTATTATGGCAGTTATCGTAAAATACTATTACCCAGTTAAAATTCTATTGCACTGGTTACATTTGTCTTGGATTATTTCTTGATAAAAGCATCTGTAGGCAATAAAAATGCATCAGACATCATTTAAACAAATAAATAACGCGGCAAGCTGCAAACTGCCACAAGTGAGTTAATAAATTAAGATATACTTAATAGGTGAGATTCGCAAATTTCGGGAAAGCAAAAACGCCTTGTATCAATGCGGCAGTTACGAAGACAAGTGAAGAACGTCATATCATGTTTTTCAAACTTTTTTAACGAAACAACACAATTCTAATCAAGTCCTTTTTAGTAGATTTCAAACTGTAAATTAAAAAAAAACATTACTGCGTGCTGGTACAGACCTACGATTAGAACTCCGCCTTTCCATTAATATTCATTGCAGTCGATTATGTCTTACAATTTTGTCTTGGGCGTTCTCTCAGGTATTTATCAGTTTACCCTGTTTGGTTAATTTCACATTTTATTGTTGCCTAATTCTGCGCGTGATTGCTTTATTTGACTCGAATCAATTTTAGAGGTAGACTAGTTGACTGAACTTGCCTGCCTGATATCTGCCATGTTCATGTTTAATTTTTAATCGGATTAAAAATAAGTGCCAATTCAACTGTAGATATTTTTTTTATGTTTTATCGTAGAAATCCGTCATTTAAAAACCATAAGCATTGCCATACAACGTTTTTTATCTTAAATTTAATAATATTTTTTTATCTTAAATTTAATAATATTTTTAGCTAGGGTTTAAATATTTTATTGAATCTGGCGTTATTTTGCGGAGGTCCATTTCAACGAACAAAAAATTTACCTTGCTACTCCGCTACTCACGTGCAAGATAACCAAGCCTGTGTGAAATATATATGTTTTTCATGCAATCCCTCCCTCCACTGCTGCCAATAAAACACATATAAATCCCACAAACTTAATTATCCCTTACACCACACAAACACTGACACTGACACTGAGCTAAGGTTTAACTTATTTTTAATTTTGACTGTTTTTTAATGATTTGTTTATCTTTTTCAATAAAACTTAAAATTACGGCAATAAAAAAACAACAAGTGTTTATTTTTTGCGGGACATATTTTCTTTAACAACTACCTATATCAAAATAACATCTGCCTGCCTGTCATGCCTCACACCCTCTTTTTGCGTCGGGGGTTAAAAGTCGATTTAAAATCACCAACGATGCCCTATGCCCTTGCAACGGAACCAGCCTTCAATCCATTGATCATCTCCTAAAACACTGCCCAAAATTTACTTCTCAACGACTATCATGAAATCATCTGTAGCCACTTTAGAATAGACCCGTACATCATAACAGAACTCATCTCAAAAAAACGACGATAACATCTTTCGAAAATCTCTAGCATAATAATCAACAGTCTCAAAAACTTTAACGGCACATAGTACCTATAATTTAATATTAGTACCAAGCGATCATTACAAACATCTCCACACATCATAAACAATCCTCATGTAACACCACTCAAAACCATTAATCGCCCACCTTAAGTCAGAAATTATACTAGTTGAACTTGAGTACAGCACTAAAGTTCTCGTCAATATGTTCATAGAATCGCAGCCTGACTGTCGCGAGGACTGCGATTCATAATCATCGTATAAAGAAAAAAAACACACCATAAACAGTTATGTACTTCAAAATATCGTTCATAATTTCGACGTGATAAGAGTGTTTTCGATTTTATAAGGTAGTTGTAACACGACGCCTCGCGTAAAAGTGATCACAACACGCACTAAGCGTCGCTTTTATTACACGGACATTTTATTGTGCCAACCAAAATGTTTCTTGAGCTGTTTTGTTTGTTTTTGTGAGATGAACCAGGCGAGAATACGGCGGTATGCGAGGTCGTAAAAAGGTAGATTGGGCCTGATATGTACACTTTGTTTTTACAAAAGCATTTTACACTTTTAAGCTAAAATAAAGACGCAGAAGGAAGGAGTTTTAGATCGAGGTTCGACAGCAATTGACATTTAACGAGTTTACAGTTTCGCTTCGTAAATTATGCTTTGTTTATATAAATTAGCATCTTATCTTATCGATTGACATGTTAGGTGCTGCTATAATTGGCTTTTCGTACCAGCTTTTATACCAATTTTTTTTTTCTTAATTCACGTGCCTTTTTGATTTTGCGCCGCAATTTAATTTATGGTCTGATAATAATTCTTCTACAAACAGGTGGAGTCGAATGACTACTTTCTTTCTTTTTTAGCAATTACTCAATCACGAAAACATCATAATGTAATTCTTCCTACTAATATAACAAATGCGAAAGTTTGTGAGGATGTGAGTGAGTGAGTGTGTATGTTTGTTCCTTCTTCACGCTGAAACGACTGGGCGGATTTGGATCAAATTTGGAACGAAGATAGCTGGTACCCTAGATTAAAACATAGGCTACTTTTTGTCCTGGAAAATTGTATATTTCCCGCGGGATAGCAATAAACGAATTTTATGCAGACGAAGTCGCGGGCAACAGCTAGTAAAAGTTTTTACCATACGTTCCATTTTACTGGTTTTTATACTCAACGTTGGGTCATAATTTGGATCTCTGCGCGCTGCAACCGTAACTGTTGCTTGTTACAATAACCAAAAACGCTAATGTAAACTTGGCTCGGGAGCCTTCCGCGAGCGAGCGGAACGACACACTAGGGTTTTTGGTTCCTGTAACGTGCAGTAACAGCACGCAGATGAGTACCCAGCTTAATACTATCCGTAGACTACATTATCCATATTAAACAGTTAGAACTTCAAGGAATGCAAGCAACTCTAACCAACGCCACCTAGTTTACGTTTACAGCTTAATATAAAGCGAATAATTTATATCAGCATCCACTTAATTATGATGCTGATGCTTACATTCCCTTAATTATGGGTTAGGTATTTTTAACTGATGCTTCTGACATTATGGCACCGACTCAGTGGGACATCGAGGAGGTAACCAAGGAATGTCTGACGTTTGAAGTATTGACTCAGTTACTTGGAAAAGTCGGAGGAAATCTTTTTTCCCCCACGGCTAATTGCTGTAACGAATGTCTGTCATTTTAAATGATCGCTAGAAAAGGAAATTTATTGACATGGTTCGTCATCAATCGAATTAAGCCCTTCAAATGGCTTTAATCATAGGAAAAAACCTAAAAGAGGGATATATACTGATCACATGGTCTGGGAGTAAAGAGAAAACTTAGAATTTACCAGTTGCTTCTCTTCCCGCGCAGATGGTAAAAGCCCATCGTGGGAATGGGCGAAAGTCCATCACTATTTTGATTTCCCTTTCCACCTACACGCCCTTAATCATGCTAAACGTGGCCTTAAGGTTTTGTGACCTTTGGCTCCGTCTACCCTGTAAGGGATAAAGACGTGATATATGTATGCATGTATTGTACCACTAAGTAACCAATAAGTATAGATACAGACACATTACTGTTAGTATAATCTGTATTTTTTTTACTTTTGTTCTAAAAACGCTATAAATAATGTTTTCTTCAAAATAGATATATTAAATTGTGGCTTTCACTATATGGATATTTTAAACTCACTCTTTGTCGGTCTCTCGCTTAATGCTCCTCTCATTTACTCAAAGGTTAACTTGTAGAGATCCCTTATAGGGATAAGTTCGCCTTTGTGCATATATTTAAGGTCTTTTTTTGTGATTTGTCTCTACTTCTCTATATTTGTACAATAAAGCATTTACTTACTTACTTACTTACTTACTTAAATAGGTATGTTGAAAATTTGGTCCTTTTGAGTTTATTAAATACTAGCTTCTGCCTGCGACTTCGTCTGCGTAGAATTATACATAATAAACCTTCGTCTTAATCACCCTATCTATTAAAAAAAACCGCATCAAAATCCGTTGCGTAGTTTTAAAGATCTAAGCATACATAGCGACAGGCAGCGGAAAGCGACTTTGTTTTATACCTACTATGTAGTGTAATGTATGCCTTCTTTTAAAGGTGCAAAAATACTTGTTTTACTAATTAACCAAATATTGACAGTTGCCAATCTGATTAATGGATTTTTGTCACATCAATGTCGCGATGGCATTGATTAATGATGCTAAATGATTTCCAGTATGCTTTTTGCCACATTGATATTTATCATTATTAAGAGATTAAGTACGTGAATTACGAGTAACTATGTGTTCCTGTTTATACACACACATACACAAATCATGTCTTTATCCTTACGGGGTGGACAGAGCCTGAGGTAACAAGACCTAAAGACCACGTTTAGCGTGATTGTGGGCGTAAGGATGGAAAGGGGAACCAAAATAGTGATGGGTTGCTAGCCACATCGCCTATAACATGATTCCTATGTTTTTGCCCATTCCCTTGATAGGCTTTTACCAAATGCGCGGGAAGAGAAGCAACTGGTACATTATATGTTTTTTTACTCCCAGACCAGCATAAGTAAAAATAAGTGATAGTTAGTAAAGAGCATTGAGGCAGTAATCCTTCAAAAGTTTTGGTTTAAATCAGACTAAAATCTCAATCGGGAGACAAAATTATTTTCAACTATTGGGACATACCAACGCATTTCACCTTTAAGTAAAGATCTTCCGCCGCGTGACAGTTGCAAAGGTGACAGGTGACGTTAGCATCTGCGTGGGCGACTTTGTGCGCGCCGCCAATGACTATATTACCACTCTTGCGCAGGTGAAGGATTTACGGCGGAGTTTCCGTTACTTTTCCTTTTTTAAGTGACAGCTGACACATAGTGGAAACAGGTTGTGAAACATAACACATTCGCCAATAGTAAAATTAACGACTAAGAAAGTTTTAGCGCTGTGTGCTACAAAGAACATCAATCCGGTAGATAAAGTTCGCGGTCTATTTGCCTTATAAATGATCACCATTTGTCAGTTTGTCTGCGCCCACGCGTAAATATTGCCTTTTGAAATTCGAATGCAGTTGACAGTTAGGTGTTTGTCCTCTCCCACACATTCGGTGACGCTAATAGCCAATTTGGAACAGTTAAAATACCCTTAAGCGTGCTTAAAAATCGAATACCGAGAAATAAAAACACCCAATTAAAATGTGCCCAGTAAATGAACACGCGGTATTTCGATTGCGCTACAAAAAGCGATTGCGGCATATTAAAACTTTTCTTAAAGCTGTTATCATGAGGTTTGTCTCGTTAATGTTTTTAACAACTAAATAACGGAGGAAAGGAGATTAAAATTTCATTGCCTGTTAATGACTACCATTGTGTTTAAGAGTCATTGAGATAAACAGCCACTGGAGTTATGTAGCCGGCACAAGACCTCGGAGACGCAACACACACACAAATTACGGGGTAGACAGAGCCTAAGGCAACAAGACCCAAAGGCCACGCTTAGCATGATTGCGGGCGTGTGGAAAGGAGAATCAAAATAGTGATGGGTTGCTAGCTCCATCGCCTATAACAGTCATGATTCCTATGCCCGTTCTCTAGAAGGGCTTTTACCATCTGCGCGGGAAGAGAAGCACCTGGTGAATTCTATGTTTTTTCTTTACTTCCAGACCAGCATGGCAGAAACGCACGTTATAGTTTTGGAATAGTAAGATATGATTTTATTTGACTTTAACGCTTTAGTCTTTTAAAGTTCCGTATTAAAAGAACAATGAAAGGTATTACTAAACATCTGTTAATACGCCTTTATATCACAGCGCAATGTCTTTTGAACTGCTCAGTACCACTGCTCTATGTGAGAGTCTGACTCGCACTTGGCTGCTTTTCTTTTTTTTTCCTTTTTTTTCAACGCATGCGAGCAGTGCGTCAACTTTTTTTGTTCAAGTGTCAGACTGGCATATACGAACTGACAGTTTTATGGTCCAGTTTGTCTATTGTTTTTTTTCTTATCACGCCTTTTGGACACTGCTTCAAACACGACAGTGAAGTCCGTTGTTACCGTAGGTACCGTATTATTTATATTAGTTTATTTAATAAAAACTGTGGAGAGAGATTAAATGGTGCGCAACAAAATCGGTATTTTTTTTTGATTTTCTGACAATTTCCAGGGTAAATTTGATCATTTAATTCTGTACGGCATCAGTTTCATACTGTTTTAATACAGCTTCTAATCCATTAGTCCGCAACGCCGTACAAAAATCATGCGACAAGGGGAAAAAATCGAGGGTTGCACTTTTGAATTCTCACCAGCACCCAGTTGGACAGCTTACAAGTGACGGCATAGTGCTGAATCTTATTATTTTATGCTCTTATATCGTCCTATATACGTCACCTGGTGGTTCATATGACCCACATTTTTTGGACATGGGCCTGTAGTCTATTAAGCGGGCAGCGCTCGGTCTATAGCTGATAGCTGACCGATTTGCATTACACGGCCAAGTTAACAAAGAAAAATTCGAAGACTACCCACCTGCTATGGGTGGTGTAGGCCAGCACGCGTCACGGAATGACGAGGATCCGGGTCCGATTCCCGGCCGTAGCTTTACTTTTCGGATTTTTCTATGTGTTCTAATTTTCAGTGACATTTACAAATTAAACTCTTTCTAGCAAGCAACCATTAGCTTTATTTATCTTGTTTCAAAATAGTATTCACGTTTCAACTTATTACACTAATTTCTTATACTGAAGAACTTTCTTTCCCTTTTCACCTACGCCTACATGGTAAACGTGACCTTTAGATCTTGTTACCGCACGCTCTGTCTACCCCGTGTGTATGTATGAAAGAACTTCAAAAGTCACGTACGGAACCCTTCTCCCGAAGCTTCGTCTTGCACTGGCCGATTTTCCAGATTTCTTTAATCTTAGAGTGTAGCTAAACGTAAAGGTGTACCGACCGGCGCTCTTTGAACCACGACAAAGCAAAGCTCATTATAGCGAACAAGCGCGTTGCATGGTGGAGGCGTGCATGCATTTATCCATTCATTGCGTTACTATTCTGCCCTCGTAACATAGGCCGAGAGTTGTGTAGGAAAATACGTACATACATATATATATCACGTCTTTGTTAGACAGAGTCTAACATAACAAAACCTTAAGGCCACGTTTAGCATGATCAGTATAGGTAGTAGGCGTATAGGTAGAAAGGGAGATCAAAATTGTGATGGGCTGCTAGCCGTATCGCCTATAAGACTTTCGCCCGTTCCCTCGATGGGCTTTTACCATCTGTGCGGGAAGAGAAGCAACTGGTAAATTGTATGTTGTTCCTTTGCTCCCAGACCAGCATGGAAAATACGACTATTTTTAATTAACATGAGTAGTGTCACTTTGTATCCCCAGTTAGCATTGCTGCCCAGCTTCTAAATATTTGAATGCTAGTACATCAATTGTGGTTCCATAGTTTATTGTATGAGTTGAAATTAGATAAAAAAAACAGTTTATTTTGCGAAAAGGTCGCAAAGGGCTCTAAATAGCATAGTACTACCATTGTTCAACTCTTGGTCTATGCATACATTGACAGAGATAAGGCGGTGTTACACTAGCAGCGGGGACAGCGGCATATTACTCACGGTGTTTAGAGCCGGTGTAACAATGTAAAACAATTGAACACGATTGCAAGCCTGCAAGGGCTGTGCTCGGAAAACTTTTAATACACACATACAGGGTGTCACAAAACCCTTTAACTTCTTTTTACAGAATTGTCAGGTAAGTCTATCTGAACACCCTTGCAATGTTTGACGCTCGTGGTTAATTAATTGACCCTTTAATTAAGGAATCTTAAGATGCGTTTCAGGACTATGCTCTCAGTGTTCCTTTTCATTCATAAGCTACGTGAGTAGCGCTACTCGAAACGTTATTGTTTGTAACTAAAACTTCACTCGCACTTGCTTTCAAACTAACTACTATAAAACTTTGGCCGGACTTCCTTATTGGTATGGTGTTCTTCCATGCTGGTCTGGGAGTAAAGAAAAAACATAGAATTTACCAGTTGCTTCTCTTCACGCGCAGATGGTAAAAGCTCATCGAGGGAATGGGCAAAAGTCTTATGAATCATGTTATAGGCGATGCGGCTAGCAAGTAGCAACCCATCACTATTTTGATTTCTCTTTCCACCTATACGCCCTTAATCATGCTCAACGTGGCCTTAAGTTTTTGTTATAAATATAAAGACGTGATATATGTATGTATGTATATATACCATCACGCCTCTTTCCCACAGGGGTAGGCAGAGACTATTTTGTTCCACTTGCTACGATCCTGACATGTCTTTCGCTTCATCCGCATTCATCAAAAAAAAGGATAAATAAAATCACATTAATTTTTACCCGCGACTTTGCTCTCATGAATCATTAGATCTGACAGTTGAAATTACAGGATTTAACTGAGTCATCACAGTTTTAATTTATAAATACAGAATGTTTACTACTTACATGAAAAGAATTCGTGTAAAATTTCATTCGGTAATGTTTCATTTTGCATGCATTCCGATTCAGTTGGAATATCCCAATAAAAAGAACTTAAAGAGCTGTCACCAAATTTAATCCAAATCCCTTCAGCCGTTTGAACATACAGACATTCTCACAAACTCGCATTAGTAGGATTTTTTTGGGGTTAATAATAGTGATCAATACGTGAAACGGAAAAAAGGTGAAAGTAATTACGCATTCCAAGGGAAGAATAACAAGAAATAAGAGGATAAATTTTACTTTAATAATTGCTTAATATTTAAAGTCGTTGGCAGCAAAAAACCAATTGACAATGTTCATGAATTCTCCACCAAGAATCTCGCTTCGGCACATTTTCGTTTCGCCATCGCCAGTTTCTCAGTAACAGACACGTCTTGAGATATTGTGTAAATTAAAGTCTTTTTTTATGCAGTCGCGTGAAAAGTTACTTACTAACAATAGGAACACTGAAATGTTTACGACAGACTGATTGAAATGACTTGAAGTAAAAAAGGTCGTAAGTATAAAAAATATGCAAATAGTATCATATAAACAAGCAACATTATTGTTTTGTAATACATTTCCTCGTATTTCAAACAGTTAAACTGAAATGTTGACAAAATACCTAAACAAGATTAAAAACAGCATCATTATAATTCACATAACAAAAACTTCCGCTACGTGATTCGCATTTTTTAATTTAAATGGATGTCAACTTTTCTACTTCCTCTCCGGTCGGTAAATTATCAAACAAGACATTTACCTACCGCCTGAGAAGATGAATCGTTGACTTGCCGATCTAGTGTTGTAATCACGGTATGTGAAAAACATAAATTTACTTGATTTATAACACTGTCTTTTTTCAACATGAAACTACCTATGTAATTAAGACTGTATTTTTAAAATATAAACTAGTAATTTAGACACAAGTAACGAGATGTTAATTTTAAAAGCATTTATTCTAGTAGTTTAAATTTTTGTGATTTAATGAAAAATATTGACGCACCCATTCACGGGACTTACCCCCTTATTCATAAACGCTCTATATAGGCTTCTGGCCTTGTACTCCGAAATTCGATTTTCGAACTTCGTGTCATACCGTCCCTTTCACTCTCAAATTAATGACTATTAGTGTGAGCGGAACGGAACGAAACGAACTTCGAAAATCGAATTTCGGAGTAGCCCCTCTGCTGACTTAGCAATCGTTTGTCCTTATCTGTGGAAGGTAAATGTCATAGTGACAGTAAGGACAAACGATTGCTAAGAAAGCAGAAGTCTATAGGGCGTTTATGAATAAGGGGGTTAGTGTCTCTTTAGAAGGTTGCACGAACCTAACGCGTCCTTTTAGAAATTTATGAAGTGTAAAGTGTATTTTTTTCTGAGCCTGCTGTGTCTCGCTGCAGAAAAAATATCGCATTAAAATATCTGATAAGCAATTGTGCATTGGGTGAATAGAATTAATAAATTCCTGCATTAAGATAAACAAAATGTTCAACATTATCGTGTTCTATAAATTATATATTTATTTACATACCTAATAATAAGTAATTACGAACGGTCTAATAGCGAAGAGCCTTGACCATCACCTTAAAAGGCTCTCGTTTGGTGGTTGGGTCTAGGGCCAGGTACAGAAGGCGGTACTCCTGGACACGGCTCGGATAGTCAGGAGGTTCCTCTCTCTGTCGCCCTGACCACCGATAGCTTAGGCCTCGCCTCGCTGCCGGCGGCACCCTAGGTTAGGTTTTATATTTTGTATTAATATTGTTTTTATATGAATACTAGCAGTTGCCCGCAACTTCGTCTGCGTAGAATTCGTTTATCGCTATCCCGCGGGAATCACGCAATTTTCCGGGATAAAAAGTAGCCTATGTGTTATTCCAGACTATAATCTATCTATGTTCCAAATTTCATCCAGATCGGCCCAGTACTTTTTGAGCCTATTCATTACAAACATACAAAAATAGGTACAAATCTTTCCTCTTTATAGTATTAGTATAGATTGTAAGAACCTAAGTTAAGGTAAAAAGAAATATACAGATAGTAATTGCGTACTATATATTCATCCACATAATATACAGCGAACAACACCGTCATAGTATTGTAATATTTTTTGCTTATTATGAATTGAATTTAAAATATCACGCACTTTGGCCCGCCGCAAAAAACTAATTCAATACTCACAGACGTTAATCAAATATGTTTTAGCATATAAAGATACATTTATATCACGACGCTAAGTGCGTGTATTGGCCGTTACGGCATTAGCATATTGTTTTGTTGTTTGCAGGGTTCCGGACCTCAAAAGTAAGAACGGTAGGCTTATTACCTAGCCGCTGCCCTCCGTAGTGGTGCCTGCTGGCGGGGGATGGGGATCCCCTGCCAGCCTGTTGAGGCCCACGAGTCGGGGGGGGGGGGGGGGGCAAGTATCCCCGGCCCCCCTCCCTTGTTGCGGGAACCCTGGCGCTTGCGCTGGGGCGGCCAGTGGGGCGTACGTGGTGACACTTTTATGCTCCCACGGCGCCCCCCCAAATGGCCGAGAGGGAATACCGGTGAGTTTTTAAGGGGTAGGCCCCCCTAGAGTCTGACTAGGGGGGGAGAGTCCCCTACACCCCCCGCGTCGTCCCCCTAAGTGTGCGGGGGGGATGTTCCCCAAGGCGCGGGGACCGTGCGTAATTTGCATTTTCTTATCGAATCAAAAAACGCTCGCAACCGCCATCGTGTTCATGTTGACAGTTCTTGTATGAATGTGACAGCTAGCTGATTCCGATGCCAATTGTGAGCCCATACGTGAACTGTCAAAATGAACGATGGCGATTGCGAGCGAGTTAGGTAATAAACCTACGGATCTTTAACGATCATTCGTGTGGTAGCCAATTGGTTCCAAATCTACTTACTGAACCGATTCACAATACAATACAATAAATCTTTATTGAATACCACACATAACAACTAAAACAGAAAAATGGTGTACAGAATATTACAAGGTAACAATAGGCGGCCTTATCGCTACAGAGCGATCTCTACCAGGTAACCATAATGGACTGGAGCAAAGAACACATCTGAGCTGATGGTACAATCCTACTAATATTATAAATGTGAAAGTTTGTGAGTATGTTTGGATGTTTTTTACTCTTTCACACCAGAGCGCCTGGACGGATCTGGATGAAATTTGGAACATAGATAGATAACATAGGCTACTTTTTATCTCGGAAAATTGCGTAATTCCTGCGGGATAGCGATAAACGAATTTTATGCAGACAAAGTTGCGCGCAACAGCTAGTTTAGAATAAGATAAGATAGGATAAGATCCTTGTTTAGATTTAGTTGAAACTTGGGGTACATCTTACATTCTTTAACTCTTGGTTGTATTTTTTTATAAGCTTACAAACTGTACTGTCAAACCATTATGATGACCCACCGTAGAACGTTCTCACAGTAAACGTCACATGGTTTCCTTGTCAATTCCACGTAACGTCACTATGACATTTACTGTTAGAGGGTCCCACGGTGGTTAGGAATCAATTTGTTCGATGGTCCATTGTGATATACATGAAAAGAAATTGCTTGTTGTGACTTAATTCTTAAAAATGCTTGTTTAAATTTGAAACAAACGTTTGTAAAGTTATTTAGTAAATAGTCGTTATTGTGATGGGGATGGCGACAAACGAGCAAGCGGGAATTGGGGGTACCTATTTATAAATATTGTTAGTCTTAGATCCTACCTAAGATCCTTCACAGATCATGTGTTTCTTAATAATAGGTATATTATAATTGGGTTGCCTAAAAAAATATCATCAAACTGTAATTTAAAAAAAATACTGCCTAGCTTTCCAGACGTTTTAGAGTCCAGCTGAAATTATAGGTTTTTTAAATATTAAAGCCGACGAACAGTCATGCTGTGCTCCTGGTGTTAAGTGGTCACCGCCGCTCATTGGCACCTAAAATACCAACAGGACTGCTGGTGCGTTACCGGCCTTGCAAATAGTAGTACGCTCGCCTTTTAAAGGTCCCCATAATAATTATGTTATAGCAAGTTGGAAAAACCTCAGCCGCCAGTCCATTCCAAATCTTTTTTAGTAACATATGATATTTGGATTATTTCTCTTATCCTGTGATTCCGCTCGTATCGTTTAAAATCACTATGAGCTTTGGGATATTTTTTGAAGTAATAATAAATTAGCATAATTAATTATCTGTTTAAAATTGTTTCTCTAGAGTTTCGATAAAAATCAATCGTCCTGATTGAAATGTTTCGCCCAACAAGATTTTTTAAATGACATTAATGGTGTAAATAGTTGCTAACAGGATAATTATTTCAAAAAGAACGCACATAAATCTTAAATTATTTTTATTCCGTCGCTGTGTAAAAAAAGAGCTGAGCTATGTATCGACAAATTATTTATCGACAATTTTTCACTTGATTTTGCGCTTTGTATACGTCACCGACACATGAGTTTCATAGAGCATTTTCCAGAAAGAAAGTTACCCAGCTTATATATTCAACCTAACGTGGCTTATCTGGAATGTACAGTACGAACATACATGTATGTATAGTATGTGATCGACATGTGGGAGGCAGGCTTGGCCACATGATTTTTTGTGCAAACTACAAGAAGAATAATTTATGGTTTGTATGTTTGTCCATGTGACGTAAACGAGCGCTACGTCGCAGATATGGTGTTGCGGATCACGCTAACGTTTATAGTTGACATAAAGCACGTCTCTTTCGCACAAGGATTGTTAGAAAAGGATAGTTATCAAAAGCATTTTAAGAGCCTGGTATGAAGACAATAATAAAAGTAATCGCCAAGTAATGTACATTCAATGTAATATTGTGAAGGTGTGATTGCTGTAAACTGCGTATCAATCTCCGTCGATATTGTCACATTTTGGTTGGATATTAAAACAAATAAATATCTCCAGGAATTTCAGTCGATTCTAATTTTACGTTTCGGGTTTCTTTGTACTTTAGTTTGACTACGGTTACGAAAAATATTTTCTAACGGGACAACTTGCAACAACACTTTATACTAAGTTTATTTTAGTTTTAAGTAAGTACCTATTTTCATATTATTGTCAACAGGAAAACTTTAGTCGGACTGAAGTATTGTGTATTTTTATTGAATGCATTTCATATCAAATTAATTCAAATTATTCAAACTAGGTATACTTTGTCAACAAAAAACCGTAATAAAAGCTATCGATAACATCATAAATTAAAGCTTTATTAATTTAGTGACTATTCTAAGTTCCGATTATGATTCGATAATTATAACATCGATAAGGTTGTATAGTGGCAATTAGCGTGACGGGCAGACGGAGATCGATTCGCAGATAACTTCAATCATTCGCGAAATCCAACACGGTGGCTCCGGCTTGTCTAAAAAACTTTTTTCTTTGTTTGTTTAACCTCCTACAAATTATTGCTGCACTTATTTATTATTTTTCTATCGTAAATAAATTTAGCGCTCGGTGAAAATGCTTATCACTCACAACAAACAAGAAATTGCACACCGGTAGCGTTTTTCCGTGTCACTTTCGATCCGCACTAAAATCACATTCACATCACTATGCAAGTAATTTAATAACCAGACGTAACCCCTATCGATAGTTTTTTTCACCGATCCCGCACATATGTTCACATCACTTACATTTTCGAATTTTTAAATTGTTCGAATTGCGTTCGATTCGTGCGTGCTGGCCACAAGTTGTTACACTACTGGTTAAGTAGAGATACAAGTTACGGAGTGACTTGGCGGGCCAATCGAGTTGCCCGTATTCTCGATCCGAGATAAGTCCCGATTCAGTATCGGCTGTGACTTGGGATCGACATGTTTTGGGTCACCAATGTCGCGAATGTGGGACGTAAAATTGATTAAAGAAATCGATTTAAAAGCGATGTCGAAGGTACCGCTTTCGATTTATTTCGTTTTATTTCATGCTGCGAAAGGAAATAATTAATGTGAGAGCTGACAGTTTCGTATTTCTGGATCCATCCAAGATCCTTAATCATATGGAGAGCGTCACCCGAACTATGTTGTTTAATGATTATGCACAATCCTGTTTATTAAATTCTTAGTAATCCAGTGTATATCATAAGTCCATCAATTGTTTCAAAAAATGGTCTTACTTAACTTAAGAGTCCATATAACATTTGAGCGTAAGAGAGTCTGTTGAAGCGTTCATATATAGGTGGTACATAGAGTCAGCGTCAGATACATGTAGCAACCAAAATGGCCACATAATATATTGGGAGCATTTAAATCCTTGAAATTTATTTCCTTACCTTGTTACGCATATACTAGGGTATTTTCGCCGAATTTTTGATCTTAAAGTACAGAACGTCACTCGAAGCTGTTGTCACTGACAGATCCTATATAAAAAAGGGTGGCCAAAAATTTGTGCACTTTTGAAAAATCGGCAGAAATAAAACTATACATCTTATTCTATAGTATTATTTACCACAGTGAAAAGCAATTTAATTTTTAAAATTAACTTCATCCAGATGGCCTCTATCTCGTCGTTGGCACTCCTGATCTAGTGATTCGCGGAAATCCATTGCAAATTACATCCATCAAAAGTGTATGAGGATCGCGTTTTATCCCGCGACATTATTTACTCGCTAGTAGTAGTAGTAGTAGTAGTAGTAGTTGTTCACTACTTTGATTCCATTTTCCACCTTACGCCCACAATCTTGCTAAATGTGGCCTGTAGGTACCTTTTACCTTAGGCTATGTTTACCCCGTAAGGGATAAAGACGTGATTTGTGTATGTATGTATGTATGTAGTTTTTCAAAGTTTGCGTAGTCGATTGCAGGGGCCTTACCATGACGTCTTAATGCGATTCAATTCCGACTCAGTTCAGGTTTTAGCCGTCAGTTTTAGTATGGATCTGACAGCAAGCGAACCTAAACTGAATCGGAATTGGATCGCATTAAGACGTCATGGTAATTATCACATGTGTAAAAATTCTTAAGTTAATCTTTATTTATGTACTAGCTGCTGCCCGCGACTTCGTCTGCAAAAAAATGGTTTTTCACTATCCCGCGGGAACTATGCAATTTTCCGGGATAAAAAATAGCCTATGTGATAATCTAAGGTATCAGCTATCTCCGTTCCAAATTTTATCTAAATCCATTCAGTAGTTTTTACGTGAAATAGAAACCCATCCATCCATACTTACAAAGTTTCGCGTTTATAATATTAGTAAGATGTTTGTTAGTCTCACGCTAAAATGACTGGACGGATTTAGATGAAAATTGATGGTATAATCAAACCTCTCTCATGTTCTCTATGGAATATCACTTTAGGTATTTTTCATTACAATTTTCCCACAGCATCTAGATTACGAATGTAAAGTTCCAAATCGTCAACCGCTAAGTCCAGAAACATGACATTTTGTAACCTTGATCTTACGTAAGTTAAGACCAACGTCATGCAATTTTGGGCATTCCCACGGATTTTTTTCGAAATTCTCTAAGGAAATCTAAAATCACGGCGTTTCGGAGGTAGGGGAGACCGAGGCGAGTTGAGACAGAGGTGAGTTGATACAAAGCCTTTTTCTTTGCACCTATGACAGTTGCGAGGTCACAACTTCACACAAACTGTGGAGTGTAGAAAGAGCAACGAATTAGCGATGTTACCAGCCCGATAAACTGTCACAGTTCAGAGAAATCGGCATTGTATCAACTCACCTCTGTCTCCAACTCGCCTCGGTCTCCCCTACTCGTACCTAAATGCTAGTAAAAAAGAACTGAAAGCAACAGAACTGAAGAGCACAGTTTGTGCTCAACGGGATAATGTAACAACTTTTGAATATGGAAGTACTTCCATGCTGGTCTGGGAGCAAAGGAAATACATAGAATGTACCAGTTGCTTCTTGTTCCGAGCAAATGATAAAAGCCTATCGAAAAGGGCGAAATTTAGGAATTATGTTATAGGCGATGCGGCTAGCAACCCATCACTATTTTGATTCCCCTTTCCACCTATACGTGATCACGCTAAACGTGGCCCTTAGATCTTATTACCTCGGGCTCTGTCTTAAGGGATATGCCCTTAAGGGATATACATATACGTGATTTGTGTATGTGTGTATGTGTTTTAAAATTCTTGTGACAGTTCTGGTCCCGTCATAATGATATCTAAGGACACGTGCGTTATGAGAACCCCATTAAAATTCATTTATACGCACAAAGATCTTCACAGTCAAAGTACAAGGACGGCATTTTAAACGTGTTTGCCTATGCCATTATTTAGTGGGCTAATTTAAAAAAGTAGGCGCCGTGAAAGAGCGTTTGTACTCTAGAAAATATAGTTAAAGTTAAAATCGCGAAAATATCTTACAATTTAAGCGCCAGCGGGTCCCTAAAAGGAGTGTTGTAATTTTCACGTCGACGTCTCCGTGTGTATGTGTGTGTGTAGACATCAATGTGGTTTCTATACAACATACACTGACCAGCAAAAATAACGCGTCACTTTCATACAAAGTGCTATGAAAAGCGACCCAGTGTTTTTGCACGTGAGTATACATAATGAAGCTGCGATTAAATTTCGTGGCTCTTCGTCAATTGATACAATATTATAATAATTTATTGAAGGCAAATTATCAATTGGACATCAGCCTTAAGTTCGGCTTAATTTTAGTTTACTCTTAGGTCTTTAGGGTTAGATTAAGTTAATTTAAGTTTTATAATCTCTATTCATGTGAGTAATAATGGATGGTCATTCCTATCACAGATTAGCGTTATTTTTTTTACTATACATACATACATACATAAATCACGTCTTTATCCCTAACGGGGTAGACAGAGCCTCAGGTCACAAGAGCTAAAGACCACGTTTAACATGATTGTTGGAGTATGGATGCTATTTTTACTATAGCTTAAAGTAAAAGCTCTTCCTTTTTTGAAATCGGCTAAAACAATGTATAAAGGCACTTCATCCACTGGAGACAGCCTCGGGTCGAGCGGGTGCCTCGCTCCGAAGCCGCGCAAGTGGAGACGCTGCCTAAGACGTTAAGACAGCGTTGAGGCTGCCTCTAGTAGATAACTATGGACCAACACTCGACGCAAACTGTAAACCATCGTACCCTCAAACCCGTTGGGCCTTTTGACTTTTCCCTGTTCGCTATCAATGAACGATTCACGTCACGATCCAACCGGTCCGGATTGCGATCCTGTCAGTGCAGAAAATATGGCGTCGATTAAAAAGTCGACGTTTTTATTGCGGTATAGTGCCGTCTTTGATGAACAGGTGATGAAGTACGTGGCTGCCTCACGGGTGCAGTGGGATTGTGACCAAATCGGCGAAGACTTTAAACACGTCAGTGACGCCTAAAGTAACAGACAGAGCTATACATGCGAAAGTAAGTAAATACTGTAAATAAAACAAATAAAAGAGATTTATTCCATAGTTTGTTTACACACATAAATCATGTCTTTAGCCCTTACGGGGTAGACAAGGCCACGTTTAGTGTGTGTGTTCTCAAGGAACGCGTCCATGCAGGTTATCCATCCAGCGTCTCCTGTGCCCCCCCGCCGCCAGCCATTTTGTGGTATCCAATCCGTGGCCATTTTACAGTGGGAATCCTATCCAGGCTAATAATAATTATAATAAATCATCAACTATTATATCAGTGATAAGAACACCAAGGTCATCAACGTAAATGATTAGGTTGCCTAGTAACGTTATACAATACAATAAGCGTTGATATTAATAATTTTGTGATGGATATGATTGTTATCCATTTAACTTCGCAACCTTGTTCTAGGTGGGGTGGTCAACTCAACTTCATTAGACCTAAGATCTACTCTACAGTTTACTGACTGTACTCGTGCACTACATACATACATACATACATACATAAATCACGTCTTTTTCCCTTACGGGGAAAAAGAGTCTAAGGTAACAAGACCTGAAGGCCACGCTTAGCATGATTGTGGGCGCATATAGGTGGAAAGGGGAATCAAAATAGTGATGGGTTGCTAGCCGCATCGCCTATAACATAATTCCTAAGATTGTCGGCCATTCCCTCGATGGGCTTTTACCATCTGCGCGGGAAGAGAAGCAACTGGTAAATTTTATGTTTTTTCTTTACTCCCAGACCAGCATGGAAGAAACGCACTAGGTATACGAATTAAATGGTTACAGGTTTCAAAATAATTGTTGCAACATAAACTGACTGTACTACTGGCATTCATCTTTTATTTAAAATCCCAACTAATTTATCTAGATAAAAATGAAACTTACCTAGATAAATTCAAAATAACAAATGACGGATTATTTAGTTACTTCAAATAAAAGATGATTTATTATCTTCCCGGTTTCGTGAATAGATAATGTTTGCCCAACTCTGTATGTTACACATCGAAAATCGAATTTCGGAGTATGACCCTTGAGAAGGCATGCGAATATAAAAATTTAATTTCAAAGTAAATAATAATTTATTAATCAAATGGCGCAGTATTTGAATTTTCGGTGACGGTAGGTTAGTTGTGGGAACTAATTTGAATGGCATAATCATTCAAATACGACCGGTTTACAAAAGGAGCCAATATTTATATTTTATCACTCGGAAGAGGCTTTATCATTTCGGACGAATTCGTTGCATTACATTGCCAGGCCGTGATGCGAACGGGTTAGAAATCGTCGACCCAGCGCCGCAATGTAATGCGACTTGTAAGATCATTTTTTGCACTTCGTTACTTTTTATCATATCCCTCTGTTTTCACATTTTATTCTAATTAGGTATATATAATTTTAGACGATCCTTAACAGAAAATATTTTTATTTTAGTTTACTTGTAGGGGTGCGTAGCGTGTTACTTTTTTTTAATTTTGGCTGTCGATATCAATTAAATTCTTTGACATTTATTTTTAAGTAATAATGTAGGTAATTATATATTGAATGATTAAATAAAAATAAATACTAGATTATAAAGTCTAAATTCTTTGAGGTAAACTTAATTCAAAACAAATACCGATCTTAAGTGTCGCCTGACGTCAATAAAAATTAGGAAACTGTTTTACAAACCCGTTTTTTAAAGAATACAGTCGTGACATAAATCCTATGAATTGATTATTAAATTTATTTAATACAGTATTATCTCGCGTTTTTTTATTAATGAAAACCCATTTAGGTATATACGAAAGAGGCGCCTAAAGTGTTAGGTTAAAAAAAAACAGTTTTAATACAAGGTTTTTTTGCTGACTGTACTTTGGGCTGGCTGTACTTGCGTTGTCGTCCCTCCTACATAAAGTGTAGGTATCAGATTTCAAGTCAATTGGACCAACCGTTGAAGAGTTCCCTCCTGCAGAGACGATCCTGGCTGGTCACCAGAACTCCACTACCAGATTATTGTATTGTCATCCAAATTACTCAAGTATGCAAATATTCAGCTCAGCAGGGAAACCTGCATACACCCGGAGCTATCCTCTCCTTCTGAGAGGAGGCCTGTGCCCAGCAATATATAAGCTGGATATCAAGAAACTAATTTGTAAGCCTAGTGTCAAAAAACCAGCCACATTAAGTGTACCGATTTCAGTATGTCGCAAATTTACTTCTCCATAGCGCCGGACATGCGCAAGCGCCGCTGCAATAAATCACGCACCGACACCTCATATATCTTGGTCGATATTATAGTATTGATACATTTAGCTAGCTCGCTCGTCATATCGATCATTGGCCAGCACCAGCACTATCCATGACTATCTAGATGGAACCGCCACTTACAAACAAAGTTATCCGAATAAATTATATAATAATGTACTTGATACAATTTTATGTATTAGACGAAAATTCTAATTTTACAGTTCTTCAAATTAATGATCTCGTAGAATAGTCATACCTATACGTAGGTGGAAAAAGATAAAATATTTGTGAAATGGAAATTTGTGGCTTCCTGATATTTCCTTTACTTTGATTGTAATCCATTACATACAAACATACATATACATACACACATAATATATTACGTCTTTATCCCTTACGGGGTATACAGAGCCTAAGGTAACAAAACCTTAAGGCCACGTTTAGCATGATTAAGGGCGATTAAGGGATTGTAATCCATTGGCCTTAATTATTGCCAATATTCTTTTATAATTCTTTGTCAACGAGAAGTGGGTCCACGGTGAACTGAAGAGGACACATACATACATACCGTCTCGCCTCTTTCCCACAGGGGTAGGCAGACTACTTTGTTCCACTTGCTACAATCCTGACATACTTCTTTCGCTTCATCCACTCTCATCAATCTCTTCCAACCTTTTTCCAAAACATCTCCTATTTGGTCTCGGAACATCCGTCTTAAGACTTAAGAGGACACTTGCATTTTTTCGAAAAGTCGGTCAAAAAGGTACAGACGCGCAACAAATTGACCCTATAAAGTTTCCCTTCTTCTTTTGAGGTAACCATGCATGATTTTAGACCCTATCTTTCGCTTACCATCAGGGCTTGCTGTCAAACTGCCTGAAATTCGTAAAAATTAGGCTTCCAAATACCTAATTGTTCTGACATCAAATGTTAATAGAGCAATACTAGGCCAAAATAAAACCCTTACTTAATATTATAAATGCGAAAGTAACTCTGTATGTCTGTCTGTTACCTTTTCACGCTTAAACCGCTGGGCCGATTTAGTTGAAATTTGGTATACAGATAGTTTGAGTCCCGGGACATAGGATAGTTTTTATCCCGGAAAATTGCATAGTTCCCGCGGGATAGCACAGCCCAAACCACTTGACTTAGAGACTTGAAATTTTGCACATAGATACCTTATACAATGTAGGCATCCACTAAGGAATGATTTTTGGAAATTCCCACGGGATACGGAAAAAACGGGAATTATATATTCGATTCCGAGTGACGCTATCTCAGTAACTATAATAACTAGACTCTTCAAATTTGATACAAAAGTAGAGGATTACAAAACTAAGAAACTAATTTCAGGATTTTTGGAAATCCACGGGATAAGGGAAAAAACGGGATTTATCTACGCGGACGAAGTCGCGGGCATAAGCTAGTTTAAAATAAAATAACAAATTAGCTCTACTCGCTCCTTATGTGGACTTGAAAAAACTGCTAGTAAATTAACGCTTTAATACAATCTTGACGGGGTAAAACTAAGTGTAAATTAAAGATATGGATTTGAGATAAGACAATTTAGAGTTCGTTTTATGAATCAAAAATGTGCCGCGGTGTTGCAATGAAATGTGGTGAGAAAACTTTGTCGACTTATAAGGTTAGACTGAACGCGCTTTGAACACTGATTCAATCTCCAAGATTTATTGGTTGGCTCACAAAAGTGTCCATGTTACGTCTAGACTTATAAAAGATGCAGTAGTTTGTTTCATTTCTTGGGTTTTAGCGTCAATATGATAGGGAAGGTATTACAAACGCCTATTGAAAAATAATAGCACGAATCAGTTGAACGTTCGAGAGCTAACACATAATTAGAAGGGGTTTAAGCGCCGCGGTATGTGAATAAAATAGATACATACATATATCACGTCTTTATCCTTTACGGGGTAGACAGGCCTAAGGTCACAAAACCTTAAGGCCACGTTCAGCACGATTACGGGCGTATAGGTGGAAAGGAAATCAAAATAGTGATGGGCTGCTGGCCGCATCGCTTATAACATGATTCCTAAGACTTTCGCCCATTCCATGCTGGTCTGGGAGTAAAGAAAAAACATGGAATTTACCAGTTGCTTCTCTTCCCGCGCATATGGTAAAACCCCTTCGAGGGAGAATAAAATAGAGGTACCTACATTATTTTCATTTATTTAAAACCAACGTTTGTATACAAAAATATAGAATGTACCATACAATACAATGTACTGGTACATAGAATGTACCAGTTGCTTCTCTTCCCGCGCACATGGTAAAAGCCCATCGAGGGAATGGGCGAAAATCATAGGAATCAGGATATAGGCGATGCGGCTAGCAACCCATCACTATTTTGATTCCTTTTTCCACCTTAGGCTCTGTCTACCCCCTAAGGGATAAAGACGTGATTTGTGTATGTATGTATTCGTTTGTATACAAACGTGGTGACGCTAACAAATTACTAGGCAAAAACATAGTGCCACATAGTGCCTCATAAATTGAACCTAACCGCAGTTCAAATCACCTACTACGCCTCAACCGCATAGCGTCACGAGTTGCAAATTACACGCTACCAATTCTAGCATTAAGGAATTATAAGGGTGACGTAGGAAACGCAAGGTCAGTAGCGGTTTTGTGACTTATAGAAAGTTACAGCAAAGCATCCATGCCAGTCCCTTGCCAACCATGCAATTCCCTGCCAGCTTCTGCGTTCCCAGAACACTGCAATACAACCTGGCCGTCTTTAAGGGTCAATGGGCATTTACTATAGTATGACTCGCGTGACGTAAAAAGAACGCTGGAAAAAAATGGAGGGGGTGTGAAACGCACTACCTCCAATTTCTTCCAGCGTTCTTTTTACACGACGCTACCTATATCCGCAAAACTAAGTGGCGAGTCAGACGATTCGTCTTCGGAATCATGCTATCTCTTTCGCACCTGCACTGCCTTATACAATAGTGCAGTTACCGTGAGGCAAAATCTTCAGTCAAGTCAATCTTTGACTACGCCTTGTTGCATGTGCGTGTCTCAACCAGTTTGCTAGTCGTCAAAAATAACGCTTGCAGATTAAAAAAAAAAACAAAAATTCAAAATTTTATTTTGCAAATAGGCCGCCAAGGGCTCTTTTACATATTTTTTTTAACTACCAGCGCATTCGGAAAGACCATCATTGCCAAGAACAATGCACCGCAAGAAACTTGGCAGAAAGTCATTTTATCAGAATAAAATAAATTTGATTTGTATAACATGTCTTTTTTATGGGAGATTGGGCACGAAAGGTACGGAAATCCAGTCGAGCTCTACTCCGTAGTCAAGTAAAAGTTGCATTAGTGAAATGGAAAACAAATAAACGTAGTCATAACAAACAGTTTTTAAAAATTTATTCATCATAATTATAAAATGGTCCAAATATCATTAAAATTATCATAACGTCGACGTCAGATTTAACGTAAGTAATAATAACTAATTAAAATGTATTTCTACAATTAAATATCCGTGCAGATAATGGAATGTTGATTTTAATTAGTGTTTAATATTTTAATTTTATTTAACTGACTTATTGTGAGTGTGTTAGGTTAGGTTTGACGTAAAAATAGTGGTTGATTTTGTCATACCTAATAGTAACAATACGCGTCACAATATTATGAATCGGATATATAACTCTTAATTAATCATGTGAATAATATTCAATGCGAAAAGGCAATAGGGATTAACAATATCGTTTTATTGATGTAATTAAAATAATATGAAATGACCATGCGCCATGTTGCGAAAAATCATTCGAACAAAATTTTCGAACTGAACTACCATATAAATCTACATGATACTAGCGCCCTCTTGACAATTAGTCATACATTAATAGTTTACTTCCAATCATAAACTGATTTACAAAAAAACTGGAATTACAAAATCTAGAAAGTACTTATATGATTATTTAATTGCTTTGGCTGCGAAGTAAGACAATAAAAATGAATATTTTCGCTTAAGAATCGGTTTAGAATAAGCAAGCATAGCCAAGATGGTTACCAGTTCAGCATAATAACTGTATACTATGTATATGATCTAAAGTAAACTCATAGCGTTAATCAATTTGACGCATCATACATAAACTCAATCCCTATTATACTTTAAAAATCTTCATAAGTTTGGTTTTTATTCAAATTATTCATTAAAAATAGTGAAAACAAATCATACATCGTTCTTATTTTAAAAAAAACAATGGTTGTACGGCAAGATGGTTATAGCATAACACATTGATTTAAAACGACACGAGTAATATTAATATCATAAGTAATCATTTTTATACATAATATTATCAGTTTACTAATAATTAAGTGATATTTTTAATAGGATTTCCTAAACTAGAAACTACGGCAAGACTCAAATTTTGGTGTATAAATGAGAAGTTAAAAATATGAGCCGAATATCTATTCTAAAATGATATGTTTTTATTCTCCATGGGCTATTATTTCTAGTCTATTTTTGAAAATTACTAATCTAAAGTATAATACTTTAACGGTAAATAAATAACTAAATTATTTAATAACCTCATTGGTAAAACAAACAACTTAAAATAATATATGTAATACTTAATTAAAATTACGAGAATCAACATGGTATTCTAAATACTTAGAGTTATTTTAATATCCACAGTATCGTAGATGTAAAATAATTGGAAATATTGCTTTTGATTCATAATAATTATAATCTCGAAAAATTTAGCCTCAAAAACTATAATAACTACAATATATTTAAAATAGTTAAGAAATACATAATTAACATAAATATATAAATAAATAATGACTGCTTCAAGTAAGTTTTTTTTTTCAGATGTAAAATTACAAATACTTACTTCTGTATACTGTGTAGATAATATCAATGTTAGATTTAATTTACTGTGTACATATTCATAAAATAAATATATAAAAAATGTAATTTATATTTGGAACAATTTCAATTTCATAAAAATCTTATAGAAATAACTAATTTATACTAAAGTAAGTGACTATTCATAACCGTCCTGGGTTCCGCTGAGGCAAGTAATCAAGGAGCAGTATATTCAGTAGGTGAATTTTCTAGCTTTGATTTATTTAATGAAAAATTGAATGGCAAAAAAATTAATTCATTATCAGGAAATGACCTTTTGTGCAAGCACGTACCACCTTTTCAGGGTTCCGTAGCCAAAATAGTTCCAATTGTAATGAAATAAATTTGGATTTTTTTATACTTTATACCTCTCATCAATGACTTTATAGTTATTTAACAAATCAGACGAGAACCGTCCATTTTTCAATCACTGAAATCACAGATTCTAAAATTTTGAAAAAATATATATGTATTTATTCAATTTTATTTTCAGGTTCAGCCGATTCGATACGCACAAAATCTTCAGCATAAGTCGTAACCATTATAAACCGACTTCAAAAAAGGAGGAGATTCTCAATTCGGTAGTATTTTTTTTTATCATTTAGTCTGTGTTTTCTATACATGAGGTGTAATACAAGGTCTCTTACAAAATATACTGAATGTTTCAGCAGATTGTTATGTTATTTTGATTTAATAGCTCAGCCCTGCAAATGTTTTCTAAGATTTTTGAAAAAGAGTTTTCAAAAAAATGTTGCCATGCATTTGCCGATATATGTTGAAAGTAAACCACATCAAGCGCGGAACAAAATTTAAAACAAAAAAAATTAATGAAAATTATTACACTGACAACCCGCTGAAATATCTTACTAATATTATGAAGGAGAAAGTTTGTAAGTTTTGATGTTTGCGGCTCTTTCAAAGCAACGGCTAAACCGATTATATTGAAATCTGGTACAGAGGTAGTTCCAGTCTCGAGGAAGGACATAGGTTAGCTTATATGACGGAAAATAGCATAGTTCCCGTGGAGCGATAGACAAAATCGCAGACGGAGTCGCGGGCAACAGCTAGTACTGGAATCTGAGAGACCTTGTATTTTTTAATGCAGGATGTTTTTATATTTAGTTGCTCGTTGTTAGCTTGCTCCGTGTTTCTGCCCAGCAGACGGCGAGATAGTCCCAGGAACGTCGAAGGTCGCTCAGGCTCAACCGTGCCTTATTCAGCGTTAACAATCTGGAACAAGGAATTTAACTCTTTAATTTCACGGAAATACATTTTACGAGCCCTGAGCGACCTTTAAACCGAAAACAAAAGGACCAGACAACTTTAAGGGCCGTTTCACCACCCTCCGTTAAATTCCTGGCATCTTAAGCGTCAAACATCTATGATGTGGTCTCTGTCCGTCTCAGTAACAAAGAGAGAGAGCATCATTAATATCTGACACGTATCGGGAACTTAACAGAGAGTGGTGGAACAGGCTATAAGTCTTCCATCTTCCGTCTTCGGCTCAGCGGGCCCACTCTGAAGTTAGAAATTTCAAGTTCGTAACGCACCGTCCCGCTCACACTAATAACTAATGGAGAGTGGAGTGAGAGAGACAGTATGAAACGAACTTCGAATTTCATTTCGGAATAGCTCACTACGTCGCACCAGGACTGCAAAGGACACTTTGAAATTTCAGATGGTATTCGTTGAAGGACTGTTTATTGTTCCAATGTTAAAGTTTCGTTTAAAGTATGCCGCTGAAAGTAGGGTTAGCAACATTGTAATTAATGTGGCCAATCTTAAAAAAAACTCATTTATTTTATGAATGAGCAACACCAGAGAATTGCAGAGGCATTGCCAGCCCTAGAAGGCTACGTGCTGACGATAAAACACCTAACGTGCCAGTAACTCTTTTTTCTCCTAAACTGTTGATTGTTTAAGGTTGATATAGAACTAATCTAACCTAGCTTGTATTGTCCTATAGGCTGGCCATTTCAATGCTCCTGAAAAGTTATGGTTTCAGAGAAAAAAGAGTATGGCAAATTATCATTATGGCATGTGAAATGATGGATTTAACCACTGGTAGTAAAGAACCATAAATACTATCCAAATTAATAAAATTGTCGCATCATCATAATCATCTCCAGCCTATATACGTCCCACTGCTGGGCACAGACAGGATGAGAGGGCTTGGGATATAGTTCCCATGCGGGCCCAGTGCAGATTGAAAACTTCATATCACACACACCATTGAATTGCTTCGCAGATGTTGTGCAGGTTTCCTCGCGATGTTTTCCTTCGCCTAAAAGCTCATGGTAAATTTCAAATGTAATATTGTGCGAGCCCGGGCTCGAACCCACGACCCTCTGCTTGAGAAGCCACAGGTGAAACCAGTAGGCTACCACGGCTTTTTTTTTAATTTTCGCATATTCGTACAAAACCTTACACTTAATTGTTTTGTGCATTTAAATTTTAAATCATTTCAATAAAAAAATGAAGTGCCAACCCTAAAGGTTATAAAATAATGGTCCGCGACGCACATTGAACGCTTGCATGCACAAGGCGTGAACACACACACGCTCACTTTAACTACTCAAGTAGGAAATGCCAATGCGTGTATTTAACAAGCGATTTGACACTATACGGGCGGCCTAGGGTTGCCACATACAAATTTAAAAAAAAAACGTTTTTTTTGTTCATGTATAAAATAATCGCGTGACAAAAGTCAGTAACGGAGCATTAATCATTGTTTTTTTCCGTGCGTCGTTTGCTAATACATTGTGTGACGGAATGTCGATATAATTTACATTGATGGGAACTCGTAAATTAATCGATTGCCTTATCTTGATCGCCTGCTCATTGTTCGATAATGTAGACGGACTTGGGAGAATCGAGTTTTTTTGTCAACACTGCATAAACTTTTCAAATTTGCGCATGGAGTACTAAACTTGCATTCTGACGAGAATTATAAACACTACCTGCGAATTTCTGCTGCACCGAATATTTTATTTCTATACCCATTTAAGCCTTTTACGTATCGCATTTATAATATTAGTAAGATTTCTTATGTGTTATCCGTTTCTTTTTCGTTTGAATATATTTTTAAAATAACATCACTATTGTTACTAGCTCTACCTCTGACCAAAGTACTTATTAGTTTTCGTCACAATGGCTAAAACCTACTTTAACGATATACAGGAGATAAGGTAACGATGGAGCAATTTTAATAATAATTTCATTCCACAAAAGTCACTTCACGCGTTACAAACAAAGCCGATTCAATTGTTTATGACTTTCCACGCAATTCATTCACAATCTATTGATACAGCTTAATCCTTTCCAATGCAATATAACACCGGAAGAGCCCTTTTGTGACGGCCCTGGCACACACCAACACACACTCACACATGTCCAACTGGTTCATTGACGTCAATGGTAGGCGGGGCCGCGATAAAAAAAAACTATCAGTTTACTACGAACGGGAAACTGAACCATAACAACCATTGTTTCCTTTGCCCGCATCATTAGCGATATTCACAATGAAATGCTTTTTGTGACCGTTATTAGTAATTAGATCTTGGTTAAATCATGCGCAGATCTAGGTGGCTAGGTGAGATAGATCTTTAGAGAAATCATCCTAGTATTTACAATGAGTCTTTTTTTTACGATTGGGATAAATTAAATTGTTAACTCCTCTGGTGAAATAGCCGTTTGGTCGAACCGGCCGCTTAGAAGTGATGACCTAACATCTATTATCTATACTAATATTATAAAGAGGAAAGATTTGTACCTATTTTTGTATGTTTGTAATGAATAGGCTCAAAAAGTACTGGGCCGATCTAGATGAAATTTGGAACATAGATAGATTATAGTCTGGAATAACACATAGCCTACTTTTTATCCCGGAAAATTGCGTGATTCCCGCGGGATAGCGATAAACGAATTCTACGCAGACGAAGTTGCGGGCAACTGCTAGTCTATTATAATTTATAAGAACAGCTGTTGTTTAATAAACATGGATGTTACAAATAAAAATTGCAACTATCTTTATAGCCATCGTTCTGTCATTTTGAGGGGATTTCTTTGGCACGTATTATCAAGATTTTCTTACTTTTGTTGTTTGGTTTGTTTTTTTTATATCTTAATGCATAATTTCTTGCGTTGTTTCTTATGAGCATTAATCAGTTTTAGCACGGATTACTTTTTATGTACATTTAAATTCGATAAACACCTGCTGTCAGTCATGAGGTCGGAATAATTTGAACGCGAGCTAGTATATTTTTATTGCTAAGCACACAGTTGAAGATTATGATACACCTTTACCAAGAAATTATTGCACTGAATTGTGTAGGTATTTTGAGGTAAAAAAAATCTTGAGCCTTTGTAAGAAAAATGTGACAAGATGAAGATATTTTTTAACTTTGCTTGTTGAACTTGTTTTGTTGAATGTAAAATTAAATCATAAATTGTTAACAGTGTCAAGTTACAATTTGTATTCGGATCGTAAAATACTTTTTTTTTATTTTTATTTTGACACTGTTAGAAAAACATTGATTTCTGAATCTTTGACCGTATTTTATAACGTAACGTGCCAGTGAGCTGTTTTTAAAAGTCCATGTCTGAAAATTCTAAACTACAGTATAAATGGAAAATTAACTATTGATGTAATAAGTCTTCGATTTTTACCTATTTCGAGTAGTATGTATTTTCATACCTTTATCTGGCGCTGACTGTACACACAGACAGCGTGTACAGTGCGCCAGAAATGTCAAATTCATTCGAACAATTTATTTTGTACGAATGAATTTGACATTTAATAAACACTAGGTACTGCCCGCGACTTCGTCCGCGTAGAATTAGCAATTGGCATGAGGCTATCCCGCGGGAACTATGTAGTTTTCCGGGATAAAAAGTAGCTCACGTTTTAATCTAAGATATACCAGCTATCTCCGTTTTAAATTTTATCCAAACCCGTCCAGTCGTTTCAGCGTGAAGAAGGAACAAACATACACACTCACTCACATCCTCACAAATTTTAGCATTTATAACATTAGTAGGATTTGCTTCTCTTCCCGTGCAGATGTTAGAAGCTCATCGAGGGATTGGGCGAAAATCTTTGGAATGATGTTATAGGCGATGTGGCTAGCAGCCCATCACTATTTTGATTCCCCTTTCCATCCATACACCCACAATAATGCTAAACGTGGTCTTTAGGTCTTGTTATCTTAGGCCCTGTCTACCCCGTAAAGGATAAAGGACGTGTTTATGTATGTTACTAGCTTCTGCCCGCGACTTCGTCTGCGCAGAATTATACATAAAAACCTTCCTCTTGAATCACTCTATCTATTAAAAAAAAACGCATCAAAATCCGCTGTGTACTTTTAAGATATAAGCATACATAGGGATATAAGGACAGAGAAAGCGACTTTGTTTTATACTATGTAGTGATGTATGGAGGATTTGAAAGAGCTTAGTTTAATTTAAAGTCCATTAGACATGGTTTTATTTCAACACAGTGTTTGTTATTCAGAACATGGGAAAAATACAGATCACGGACAACATAGTATTTTGAAAAACATGTTTTTTAAGGAACTCCCGAGTTCAATGACACAACAAAAGGTGTGGATTTAATACGTATTTACTTACCTAATTTATTTTGCGTCTATACTGTTTTTAATTTTTCTGAATATTTTGGAACTGGTGTCTAATAATTAGCAATTAAGTAAATCCAAAGAGTTCGAAGCAATAAAACGTTTATTTTTGTCTAGCTCTGGGCGTTTTTAACAGCTGTGCAATTATAAACTTGACATTTTGACACAAGTATAATCCATCATCTTCTTTTCCAGTCTGAATATATATCTCCCACTGCTGGGCGCAGGCCACCTCACAGAATGAATTGTTCCTTAGAATGATCAAAGCCCATTTTTTAAGGTAAAAGTACCCGTATAAATTAAGACCAATTTAATAAAATGCCACTCGTTAAATAAAACCCTAACCGCTTGGGCAGAGGGACGTGGGTTCAAACCCGGGCTCGCACCTCTGGGTTAATCTGAATTTGTATGAGAAATTATATTTGACAGTTACCATCAGCTTTTCATACTCACACATGCGAAGCAATTCAATAGTGTGCGAAGTTCCCAATCTGCATGGGAACTGCATTCTGAGACCAGTCCAACAGTGGGACGCATAGACTGTATAGGTAATGGTGATAACCATTTCAAAGCACATTGGTTGAACTTTATGAACCTTTGTTAAGTTAAATATTACAAACATACATAAATCACATCTTTATCCCTTACAGGGTAGACAGAGCCTAAGGTAACAATACCTAAAAGCCACGTTTAGCATGACTGGGTGTATAGGTGGAAAGGGGAATCAAAATAGTAATGGGTTGCTAGCCGCATCGCCTATGATATGATTCCTAAGATTTTCGCCTATTGCCTCGATGGGCTTTTACCATCTGCGCGGGAAGAGAAGCAACTGGTACATTCTGTGTTTTTCTTTACTCCCAGACCGGCATGGAAGAATATATTATAACTTAAGTAATTATTAAGAGAAGTACTCATGTTAAACTAGCGTTTTCACGCGAATTTGTCGCAATAATTCGATTTTCCAGGATAAAATCTTGTCCTTCCCGACTGAAACTAACTCTGCACCAAATCCCAACTAAATCGGTACAGCAGTTTAAGCGTGAAGACACACACACACCTTCGCATTTATAACTTGACGACCGGATAGCCTAGTGGTTAGTGACCCTGACTATGAAGCTAGAGGTCCTGGGTTCGAATCCCGGTAGGGACAGACAGTTGTATGATGAATACGAATGTTTGTGCCCGAGTCATGGATGTTGTATGTATTTAAGTATGTATTTATCTACATTATATAAGTATGTTTATCCGTTGCCTGGTACCCATAGTACAAGCTTTGCTTAGTTTGGGGCTGGGTCAATTGGTGTAATTTGTCCTAAGATATTTATTATTTATTATTATTTTATAACATCAGTATATATATACTTCCATGCTGGTCTGGGAGCAAAGGAAAAACATAGAATATACCAGTTGCTTCTCGTCCCGCGCAGATGGTAAAAGCCCATCGAGGGAATGGGCGAGTCTTAGGAATCATGTTATAGGCGATGCGGCTAGCAACCCATCAATATTTTGATTCCCCTTTCCACCTATACGCCTACAATCATGCTAAACGTGGCCTTGGTCTTATTACCTCAGGCTCTGTCTACCCCGTAAGGGATACAGACGTGATTTGTGTGTGTGTGTGTATGTGTATCAGTATAGATTGTCGTAAGCATAACCCTTCCCCGCGTTCGCAGTAGGTTAAGCCGTCAACGCAAAGCCAATCCAGCGCCGTAATTTGAAACATCAAATATTTGATCCAAGCTCTCTGTTGACCCCAAATTGTTACGAATGTTGCTCGGATGACGTCAACGGTGTCCGTGAGCGGCTCTTTGGTGTTTTGTGTCACATATTGTGTCAGTGTACAAGCAAATTTGCATTGGAATATAATACCATTGTAGCACATTGGAGATAGGGTTGGTTGGCAAACAATTTTTGAAAACCCCCCACGCAATTGGCATTGTTCATTTTTTTTAAGCTGTGCTTTTAACACCTTTATTTGATAAAATGGACTATTTCAAGCAACTAATTTGAATATTATGCTTTTACGTAGCTTTGTTAATTAATAATAAATATTTTTTCGCTGTTTGATAATTCGTGAATTTAGACAGAATCCCAATCGCCTTCGTTCGGCTGGCTATAAAAAAACGGCTTTGTCTATGGTTTTGTAGATTTGACAGTGACACGTGACAGTTGCCGTAGCCAAACTTTTTTTTTCATTTTTGTGGCAAACATTCGATGCTGGATTCTGTCTAAAAACCCGGTCGTTCGGTCAAACAAAGGTTCAAAGTACTTTTACAAAAATATCTGCAATCATAAAGTATTTTTGAAATCGGACAAGATAAATCGGATAATTGATGGTTTTCCTCGAAATGGTTTTCGAATTGGAGCATACTAAAAAAAATGAACAATGCCAATTGAGTAATCATACTTATATACGTACGTAGGTACATACATAAAACACGTCTTAACCCTTACGGGGTAGACAGAGCCAAGGTATCAAGAGCTAAAGGCCACGTTTAGCATAATTGTGGGCGTATAATCGTAAAATCATTTCCGTCAAAGAGTGCACTACTCTCAAAGGGAATTCTTGGGATGGCTCCTAAACTTTACAACAAGTTACCTAAAGCTATAAGAGATGTCGAAAATACCCCAAAATTCAAACTCTGCTTAAATAAAATGCTGATTGAAAAAGCTTACTACTCTGTGCAAGACTTTATGATTGATGAGGAAATTGTTTGACATAATAATAATAATAATAATAATAATAATAATAATAATAATATATAGTTTATTTCAATTAATAACAAGAAATTATGATTAGTAATAAAGTGAATTTGACATGAATATGATATTGTAGATACTTTAATTAATAGTAGTAAGTTTGACTGTTAAATAATAATGTAATTACTTATGTCAATTAAGGTTTAATATAGGTACCTACTTATTTGAATATTGCATGCCAGTACCTGGCGAGTTGTGATGTGCACCAATGTTTAGTTTTACATCTTTATTTATTCTTACTCACTTCTGTGCAATAAATGATTTGATTTGATTTATAGGTAAAAAGGCGAATCAAAATAGAAATAAAGAAAGAAGACATTTTATTCCTTTTTTCAAACACACAAATACGAGTATAAAAGAATATACACAATTTTATAGAAAATAAACAAGAAAAAAAAACAGACATGAAAAATAGATCATCAGCGTTGTGTGTGTCTTCGCAAAAGTGAAACGGTCAACTCAAAGGTTGACTGGAAGATGTCCCTTAAAGGGATAAGTCCGCCTTTGTGCATGTATCTCAGTGTTTGTCGATTGTATTTCTCTTGTTTATTTTGCACAATAAAGAGTTTACATACATACATACGGTCGCTGGCTCAGCGACTAACATAGTGATGGGTTGAATATTGTTGCCCGTACCCTCGATGGGCTTGTACCTTGTACTCCCGCGCAGGGAGGACATTCTGTCTTTGCTTCCAGATCAGCATAGAAGACCATACTAATCATGCCTTACATCAATTTCGAAAAGAGCTGATACTCTTCAAACTGCTGGATCGACTTTTACCAAACGTGGCTAAGAGCCAACGCAAGGAAACTGGCTTTAGAATGAAAACACCGCATCCAAATTGGTCCATCCGTTTAAGAGCTACGTTGCCACAGTCAGATACACACACATACATCGACATCAAACTTATAACACCCTCTTTTTGCGCCGGAGGTTAAAATCAGCCGCATTAGTGACATACGTATTGTGCGTGTCTGCGATTAACGCAAAAACTGTGGAACGTATTTTCATACAGTTTTCACTAATAGATAGCGCAATTCACGAGGAAGGTTTAAGTGTAAAATTTATAAATGTTTTGTGTAGATTTGTAGAAATAACGATAATCGTTGGTATTTTCAAGAAAAGTCAAGATCAACATGAAACTACCGTGAGACTTAATCATTATTACACATAAACGGATAACTCACGTATAAAAAGTCGAGTGATGCTCGACATGTTTCGGACTATTTCGTAGTCCTTCTTCCTGGTCGACTTTTTATACGTGAGTTATCCGTTTATGTGTAATAAAAGTCAAGATACCTGGAATACCAATTTTAATTCTGTGCGGAAGAAGTCGCGGGCAAAGCTAGTTATTGTATATTTGATGACATAATGATAGACAGAATTATGTGAAACACACAGTCACGATGTTTTAGTAGAGATTCACTTAAGATTGCTTATCTGTCATCTTGTAAGACAAGCTAATTAATTATCGTGACCGTATCCTACATACAAGAAGGTTGAAGATATTTTTGGTGATATTTTTAACAACGTGACCGAAAAAAAATCCAAACGACACTCAAAATTAGAACACAGAAAAATCCGAAAAGTATTAAAGCTAATCGGGAATCGAACCCGGATCCTCATCGTCCCGTGATGCGTGCTATACCGCTACACCACCCATAGCAGGTCAGGGCGTGTCAGTGTATGTGTTCTAATTTTCAGTTTCCTTTAGAAATTTAATTTCTAACGGGTAAAACTGTAAAAGTAAACGTAAGAAATCAAGGAGTAGAGCTGTTGCAGTCTCTCTCCACACAACTATGTGCTATGTGGTATTCTTGATTTATTTGATAGTAACGTTACCGAAAATAAATTAAAAAAAAAAAGTTCTCCTGTCGAACATGCAGTGCCTCTTTTACAGTGGCGTAACTATACCATCTGGGGACCGTGGCAAATTCTTTTGATGGGGCCCTATCAGTAAAAATCGTCACGTTGTACTCAGTTTAATTTTAATATTTTTGAGCTCGCGGCCTCTTGGGCCGGGGCCCTCTTGGGTCAGGGGCCCCTGGCATTTTGCCAGGCCTGCCACCCTATTGTTACGCCACTGCTCTTTTATATCTTTATAATTTATATACATACATCCCGTCCACCCACAAAGTAACATGTTTTAAGCTTAAAAACGACGGCATTGTATAATCATTTATAAAAATCCGTATACAAATTTAGCCGGCTCAAAGGTTTCGCAATATAGACTGAAAAACACCCACATCCAAAAGACTTACTCCCAAACTCTGCACAGCTCATTCTTGGCTCGTGCCTTAACACATTCCATTAAAAAGTGATGTACATCCTCGTCTATTCAGCACTCATAACAATTAGGCGACTCTACCTTCTTCATCAAATGTGCAAATCGTCGAAAATATTACTTTAACTTAAGAAACACGACAACCCTAAACGAAACGGTTGATATAATACAGACAGGTGACGCTGTTTATTGTACATACATGTTTAAATAGGCTTAGAAGATTTCATTTACTAACTATCTACCTACTGCTAATGAATAAATGAACCAATTTGATCATAAACAAATTTTCTACTACGATATTCTTTTTCACGAAGTTATTTATAAATTTGATCCCAGTAGACTTTGGTTTAAAACGAAATCGTTTTGTATTTTTTAAATTTAGAATCAGATGCCTGAAATTTCATTTCATTTTAATTCAACTCGCATCATAATTTAAGACGGTCAAAAGTAACGGAATTATTGTAATAATTCAAAATAGAACTTGTTAATTCGATACCTACATTACATTTACATGGAAAACTTTTTACTCTTTTTTTCAGCTATTAACACGATACAGTTTATTTTTTATTTTTGTTACGTATGTAAAATTGTAGTAACTGTCGTATACACATTCGATATTTCGCATTCATGTTCCAAATATCGAACATAGTTAAAGGACATACAAATGGAGCTTAAACTCGTAAATTTGAAGTAACGCTTCGTAAATATTGTGTTGCTGTGAGGTAACTTGTTTTGAACTGTTGCTTCTCTGGTGATGTGGTAGAATATTCCTTTTGAGAACTTACGCGAGTCCTCTCATGTGGATTAACTTACTACTATGCTTTATTATGGTAAACCTTGGGGTAAAGCAAACTAAAGGTAAGTAACAAAATTAGGATAAGGTAAGAAAAAAATCTTCACATATTTTTTTCTAGTTTGTTAAAACAACAGTGTTTGTTACCCAAACTCGTAAAGCGAAGAAGAAAATAAATAAATAATACGCTGTTTATGCCTATTCACGGAACCGTTCTATCAAACAAGTATTTTTTTCTTAAACTGGAAACACTTCTTATAATTAAACTATTAATCAGTTTTAAGTCATATTTATCGAATTATACAAAACTTCCATGTTTTTGTGAGATCCCACTTATCGTTTTTGTTTCGTGCACAACATACAACGGTGATTAATTGGTGTTTTTAGACTAATTTAGTTTTAAATTATTAGCTTCGAGAGCCGATTCATTATCATAATCTTTAACATTTTTTCTTTTCCTCCATTGTTTGTGTGGGGTTCAACATAGTCGATTTGTATAAAAGTGATTCAATTTTTATGCATGCAGTACTTGGCCATCAAGAAACCACTTCGGTCTTTGGAAAGAGACCATTGGCGTCGCGTAAGTTAGAGCGAGATAACGCTCTACAAAGCCGAAATTAGCCGAGAAGACATGTGCAATCTTTATGGCCGTGTACTATACTATAGTCGCATTTGACAGTTAGGTTTCGCTCTACTTGTCACGTGTCAGTATAACACGAGCCATGGCGGAAGCAGGCATCCGCCCAACATATAGTTTATATGTCAGTATAGGTACACGACAGATAATTGTGGCGGATTAGCGATAAGCTTACCGAATGCTGAATAAAATAATACTGTTAATTGATAAATTTCGTGAACCGTATGAAATTCATTGCTCAACGTTTTGCTCGTATTATTATGGTTAGGACCAATTCGATTTTCGTGTCGAATCGACTCTCCGATTAATGACTGTGATTTAGTGTGAGCAGAACCGCACGAAACGAAATTCAAACTAACATTTGAGTAGCCCTGCCGAGTTTTTAGTTTAAGTTTTGAGAGTCAATTTTTGGCTAGTGCAAAACCGGGAAATGTGGAATATTGTGAAGGTCTAGTCACTTGACCTTTGATATGTGCAATCAAAAAACAACTAATTCTCGTAGCGAATAAAAAAGCGAAATTGTCTGTGCCCTGCAGTGTGACGCACTAAGGCGTATAAGACGTATTTATTCTATACTCACGAGCAAAAATAATGGGTTGTTTTTCATACTAAGGTGCATTGGGGTAAATTCGAAATTGGGGGAATTTCGAAACCCGTGATTATCCACTAAACGGGGAACAACTACATAATCTAGCAACGCTTACTTAGAAGCTACAATGTCTTTGGCTTCTAGATAAGTGTTGCCATATTATGGAATTGTTGCCGATTTAGTGGATATCCACGATTTTTGAAATTCTCCCAACGTCGAATTTACCCCAATGCACTATAATTTGTTTGTGATAATTGAAATAAAAAGATTTCATCTTCCGTTAAAATCATTATGGAAAAAACCCAACGGTGATAATAGCTTAGTTACATACAAAACATACCTAATGTCGAGATAAAATTCGTTCAGTAGTGGAATCACATATCGTATCCTGCGCAGGCGGCTCCTGAATGTCAGAATACCAGGAGCAAACGAAATTCAACCTTCCGACTCAGCATTTAGCTCTTCCGTCAACTTCATCGTAAAATGTCGACGTCCCGTGTCACTATAGGGGCCCAAATTAATTTAACTTTGACTTCTTTTGACCTTCGTTTATGTGCAGTGAGAACAAATATGGGAAGGGATAATCTGCTTCTTTATAAGCTTCGCACTTGCACTGTTCAATTATGTAAGTATGTAGGTAGATTTTGTGAGTAAGGTTGTCGCTTCAAAATTTTCTAATCATTTTTCGAGCACTTCCAGTGGTCGGAGTGATTTGAAATTTGGTATACAAAGGTTACAGAAAATAGTGCATCACAAAGGATAGTCGAAAAAAAACGATTTTATTATTAACTAGCCTTCCGTCCGCAGCTTCGCCCGCGATAAATTAATTTTCCCGTAGGAAAAGGTATTTTCCCGCGGTAAAAAGTAGCCTATGCCAATCAGTGATAATGTAGCTTTCTAACGGCAAAAGAATTTTTGAAATCGGTCCAGTAGTTTCGGAGCCTATTCAATGCAAACTAACAAACAATCAAATTTTTCCTCTTTATAATATTAGTACAGACTAGCAGTTGGCAATGACTCCGTCTGCGCAAAATTTGCTTATCCTATGTCCTACCCCGGGACTAAAACTATCGCTGTACCAAATTTCATTAAAGTCGGTTCAATGGTTTAGGCGCGATAGACAGACAGAACTGCTTGCGTATTTATTATAGTAGTACTGTAGTGATAAAACTTAAAAAAACCTACTACCAAATAATCCATATTTGCGATAATTTTACGAAGGAGATCACTTTTCAACAGGTCTTTTCTTACGTTTAAATTATAATTTGTGTCACGAAGCCCGCCAAAACCAGTGAAAAGTGAATGTTATTGGACCTCACGCGACATAAGCGCCTCTAGTGGCAAATTCACACGCGATAGCCCCCATTATGTCGATGGTACCCTGACGTGCGCTGTTTGCAGCAAAACTTTTACTGCAAAGATCAGCTACATCAGTCATCTAAGGGCAAAATATCCAAGCTCCTAAATTCTAGTCAAAAAAATGAAGTCAAAATTCACTGTCGCCGAAAACGGCTAGGTTAGATTTCTGTTCATTATAATTTAATTTTGTTTTGAAACAAAATGATGCATCACTCGTATAAACCGATCCAAAGCAACATTTCATGTTCCGACGAGTCACATAAAAGTCTAAAAAATACAGTGAAAACATATTTTTGGCTACCGTGATTAATTCAAACAAAGATCATTATGTAACTTTGTGGCGCTGCGCTGACCGGTCTTAGACATAAATGAACCAGTCGTTGACGTCACAGAGGTGATCAACTGATTTTATTGTGATAAAAATCAAAACATTATTACGACTATAATGAGGGGCGATACATGTATTAACACACGTATCTATGTGCAACGGCTACGATTGTTTTCTACATATAAATTAATATTATAAAGAGGAAGATTTGGTTGTTGGTTTGCATTGAATAGGCTTCGAAGCTGGAGCGATTTGAAAAAATCTTTTTGCAAACGCTATGGAATTCTGCGCGGATGGAGTCGTGGGCAACAGCTAGTCTAGTAGGTGATTAAATTAAAAATATAAAATCTAATTGCACATAACAGAAGTAGTAGTAACAGATAGTGACAGAGAGTAGTATCACACGATATTTAATGCGTACTTGTCCCTGAAAGAGCTCTTTCAGCTGGCCTGATTGTAAAGAGGAAACTTGATAAAAATAGGCAAATAAATACATAATTGACGACCGGATAGCCTAGTGGTTAGTGACCCTGACTATGAAGCTAAAGGTCCTGGTTCGAATCCCGTTAGAAGCAGACAGTTGCATGATGAATACGAATGTTTGTGACCGAGTCATGGATGTTGCATGTATTTAAGTATGTATTTATCTACATTATATAAGTATGTTTATCCGTTGCCTGGTACCCATAGTACAAGCATCGTTTAGTTTGGGGCTGGGTCAATTGGTATAATTTATCCCAAGATAGGTATTAATTTTATTTTATTTTAATTACGTTCAAATATAATTAACAGTGGAGTTGTCATTAATGATAGCTCAAATAAATATTTACTTATATACACTCCCTTTGATTAGGTACTTATTTTATTACTAACTAGCTTCTGCCCGCGACTACGTCCGCGTAGACTTACATTTAAAAACTGATGATGACAGTTATATTCTGAAATAATTATTTACGTTGCGAGTCTAGGCAGCTACGTCATGTTAATCGCTATCCCTCGCGAACTAGTAATTTACTGGGATAAAAACGTACGTTTTAATCTAGGCTACCAGCTGTCTCCGTTCCAAAGATTTAAATCCATCTAGACGTTTCAGCGAGACGAAGGAACTAACGTACTCACTCACTCACTCATATCCTCACAAACTTTTGCATTTGTAATATTAGTAGGATTTGTCAATGTTATTTTTTGCGAGACAAGCCTGTGGTTGACCACAATTACGCCTAATGGTAGACCGAGGTGAGGCCAAAGATGAACTAAGCTTGCCTAGTAAAGTTTCGACCAACCAAGATTTGAAGACAACCATCTCTTTCTACCCTCAACCTTTACCGTTTGACAGTGAAACGGTGAATTCAATTGTGACTTTAAATACCTTAGACAATGGCCCTATATCATAACGTGCAGCAACCACAGGAGGTTCCAAACCTCAGTTGTCCGAATAATGAAGAATAAGTAAACGCTTATTGCTAATAGGTAATTATTTAATTTGCCAACAATAGGTTGACTCATTCGCAGCTAATACATTTAAATAAATAAGCTAGGAATAAATACATTTATATACGTGTGTGTTACGTTTATTTTTGGTACATGAATCACATCGCCTATTATTTCAAATCGTGAGACACATGTATGAAACGGTAATACTAGAACAATATCGGGTTTCTTCCTTCGACGGGGTTTATCATTACAGTATTTATCAGTTATCACAGAATACTAGTAAGTACAGTTGACTTAGTGAATGTGTTTTTTTAAATTTTCTTGTGTACTTGGTAAAAATTAGGGATATTTTGAATGCAGGAGTTTCATGAATCTTATTATGCGGATGAACCTGTTTTACAACGATCGCATGGGTGTTTATGTTAATCCTCCAAATGCAATTTTATTTTATAGATTTATTCTTTTATTATGTATTTTATAGCAATATTAGCGCGACTGTTTTAACTTAAAGTCACATTATAAAAATAACAGCAAAATCTTTATGATCTTGTTAATTGATTTCTAGATTTTTTACTTCTATTGATATTATTTATTTGCCACCGATACTAGCTGCTACCAACACACGTATAGTCAGTGACCATCGATTTTCATTGCCAAGTATCTACGCTTGACATAGCCTCGTTTCATAATCTAATAATTACAGTGAAAGAAAACTATTCAGTAATTAATGTAGTACTTATGTCTTACTTTTACCAGGTTAATATATGAAAAAATAAAAAACACGTGAGAGGCAAATTTTATCCAGCGATGATAATCACTAACGCACAACGCAACGTCACATCGCATACGGCCCTAAACAAATTCGGTCACAACAAAAACATTATCACAGACAGCATCAAAACAAACAAAACCGCACTCACCTTTTTGGTCAACGTTGGGGCTTCGAACTCCTCATCATCACGACTGGACAGGGTCGAGCAGGACGAGCAGGCGGAGTCAGCGGATAGCGAGCGCGCCCTCAGCCAATCCACTTCCTCCTGAGTCGCCCCAACAGCGATACCATCAGAGTAATCGCTTACAACTACGCTTGGCGTCCTCACGCACCTCCCCCTACTCTCGCACCCTTCGCTACCCCTCCTCCCCAATTCCACCACATGAGCTTCGATCAGAGTTCGTTCCCGCCGCGGCGACATGGTCTCCGGTGGTGGGGTCACGTCTCGAGGGTGCGAGTGTCTCCTGGGTCTCGGTTCCAGCTCCACCGCGGAGTCGTCGCTTAGATCTCGACTCCTGCGTCTGACAGCTGCTCGGTCGTCGTCGTCGGAGCTCGTGATGTCTTCGGCAGGGGACTGCGCTCGCGGCGGCCGGAGATACTGCATCGGGGCTGGCTCGAAGCGGCGGAGCAGTTCGGAGACGCGAGGTTGTGCGTGCCGAGGGATACGCGCGGTCGCCGGCGCGCGCGCTGCGGCACTGGCGCTCGGGCGGCGCGCGTGCGCGTCCCGCGGCGCTGCGCCCGCACCGAGCTTCATGTAGAACAGGCTGTGGTTCAGGGCTTTTTCCCGCAAAACGCGACGGAAATCCTCCGGTGGGTGCTGCTCTAGGCGCGGCATCTTTGCAACTGTAAAGCGATAATTATGCCGGTTAATATTTTGGCATGCAATTTCAGCAGTTTTGAATCTAGGGAGGGGCAAGTGTCAGTGGGCATAAAATCATATTATACAGTGTTAAAAAATACAATTAATTCCAAACAAAAAATGCGGTGGCACTATCAACTTTTTGCCTCTGTTATAAAAATAGGCACGTAGAGACGGAGCTGAGTTTTAGACTAATTCAAACTTAGAAAATTTTTTCGGATTCGATGATAAGTGTATCGAAGTGATAGTTATTGTTTATGAAGTTGGCCTTCAGGCGAGCATTCACTAACTCAGCTATATGAACTAAGTTACAATGCTATTATAGTTCTACGTAACAGTCGTAAATGCAAAGCCACCATTGACGTAATCGTAGGACGAGAGAGCCAATCAGATTTTACAAACTGTTGTAAATTGCATCGGACGTTGATTGCACGTGAGTCAGTATCGTGCATGGCAATAGTAATACAAGATTACGTAAAATTTTGAGCCAATATTTAATATTTAAAATAAATTAAGTTTGTGTTAATTAACGGTCTAATTACACAACTATTGTAACAATCGTCAGAATCGATCGTCCTTGATGCGCAGACGTCATTCCAACGATATTTTTAAACTCTATCTCGTGCAATGTCGAAGAATTTTAGTTTTATTAGTCTTAAAGTTGAAACGTGTAAAAGGAAATCTTATTCGAATATGTGGAATATTAGCACTACAATTTAATATTTGATACGCCTTATTTTGCCTTTTTTATTTGAGGGTCTTGGGGTCGAGCCCGGGCTCGCACCTCTGAGTTTTTCGGTATTTATGTGCGATATTACATTTAAAATTTACCATGAGCTATTCGGTGAAGGAAAACATCGTGAGGAAACCTGCACACATCTGCGAAGCAATTCAATGATGTGTGTGAAGTTCCCAATCCGCACTGGGCCCGCGTCGGAATTATAGCCCAAGCTCTCTTACTCTGAGAAGAGGGCTGTGCCCAGTAATGGGGCGTATATAGACTGGAGATGATGCCTTATTCATCAAAGTATTTACTCGAATATTTGGAATTATTTGAAAATTATAATAATTGAAATTCCATATGTCAATGCTTAGAAAAGTGGAAACTTGTTCGAGAACTGACTATAGTTAGTAATTTAATATTATTTGATATGCCTTTTTTGTGCATGTGCTTAACCTACACCTATTTCTTTCTTCTTCTTAAATTTAAGAGCTAAGCTTTTGTCGGTGGAGCGATTTTCATGAAGTCCCTTCCACTGCCTTTTCTTAGACGTCCTGATATTTGTTTAAGGTGTGATTTTTCCAAAATAACAGTTACGAAAGGTATTTAAAAATTGTGTAATTGTTGTTGTGACAGTTTTCCTCGAAATGGCTCTACATTTCTTATTAACAGCAAGATTAAAGACGCGTCATATCTGTTGATGTCAGTTTTTTTGCAGCATCGGTTTGAGCAGGATGTCCATTGGAATGCAGGATGTATTTTAGAATGTATGGTCTATATATTAGACCTTGATGCAGATGTAATAAGGTGACCATAATTGTGGGTTACGTTTCAGTTTTTCCTTTGTTTTTTTTTATATGTTATGTTATGTTCATCATGCTGGGCTGGGAGCAAAGGAAAAACATAGTGTACCAGTTGCTTCTCGTCCCGCGCAGATGGTAGGAGCCCATCGAGGGAATGGGCGAAATTCTTAGGAATCATGTTATAGGCGATGCGGCTAGCACGATTTTGATTCCTTTTTCCACCTATACGCCTACAATCATGCTAAACGTGGCCTTTAGGTCTTGTCACCTTAGGCTCTGTCTACCCCGTAAGGGATATAGACGTGATTTGTGTATGTGTATGTTTGTCTTTTTTTTATAATATGTTACAAGGGTAGTTAGGTTTTCGCAAGTTTGGCAGCGAAATAATACGTGCGAAAAAAATTGTATAGGTGTTAATAATAATTTGTGGCTACGTTTTAATAAAATCGATTCAGCCTTGTTGGAGATATCGGAGGTTTCTCAACTTTGCTAAGTTGCAGGTAAGTTACAAAGATCAAGTGAGCACTGAGCACGCGAAAGCGTGGGCCTAGTCGGAGCCAAAACCCTCTCATTCTCAGTGGAGGCCTGTACCCAGCGGCGTGAAAGATGATGATGATGATGAATCTGTACCACACCACAATATGACTGACTTGCCCACGTATTACACAGATAAACTGACAGACGTAAATTGCGGTTTGTTAAGGTAAAATTTTCTTTAATTTACTAATAATTTGACCTTAAAAACAATACTGCGTAAAACTAAACAGCATACCTGTCGTATCACTCTATAAAATTCACGCGTAAATTTCTAACATCGCCAATATATCTGCAACAAGAAAAAACAGAAAATCAACATATTGTTATTTAATTAATTCGTTGATAGATTTTAAAATAAACGAAACATAAAATTAACCCAATATCTCAGACTTTAACATACATACATACCGTCACGCCTCTTTCCCATAGGGGTAGGCAGAGACTACTTTGTTCCACTTGCTACGATCCTGACATACTTCTTTCGCTTCATCCACACTCATCAATCTTTTCATACAAGCTCGTTGGTTTCGGGTACTCCTGACCTGACCTTTTTCCAAAACGTCTCCTATTTGGTCTCGGAACGTCCGTCTAGGCCTTCCTCTCCCAACGAAAAACAAAGACTTTAAAACGTTATTAAATGGAGTCCCCCAGCCCGGTTAGATCGAGAACGCGCATGAGTCGCGTCACGCGCGAGAAATACTACTCGTCTCTTTCGAAATCGAATAGTAAGAAAAAGACGGGCAATGATATGGAGCCAAAGATGCTATCCCCTTTGCTTAGCTAAGCTTATTCTTTGTCCAAGGATACATACATACACATAAATCACGTCTTTATCCCTTACGGGGTAGACAGAGCTTAAGGTAACAAGATCTAAAGACCACGTTTAGCATGATTGTGGGCGTATGGATGGAAAGGGGAATCAAAAAAGTGTTGGGTTGCTAGTTGCTAGCCACACCGCCTATATAACATGATCCCTAAGATTTTCACCCAATCCCTCGATGGGCTTATACCATCTGCGCGGGAAGAGAAGCAACTGTTTTTTCTTTGCTCCCAGACCAGCATGGAAGATTAGATTAGATTAGTTGGTTTAAATAATTAGTTAAGCCGGTTACTCATCTACGAACTGTAACCGTAACTGTTACATGGTACAGTAACCTAAAATCCCCCGATGAGTACCCGGCTTTAGTCACCGAATTCTAGAAACTGAACAAGATCCCTGATACAGAAGCGAGGTTAGGCGTAACCAAATAATCGATCGTATCAGAAAATGGCTCAAAAGTGAGGGAACTTCTATTATAACAACGTTTATTTAAAGAGCGATAATGATAATCTAAAGTAATTTTATACCTACTCTAAAATAGGCTTATTTCACATTGAAAACTGTGAAAAAACTGTTCATACGCGTGGAAGCATTTTGTTCTAGAAAAATCCGCAATCCGATCAAATTGTTTTCATTGTTACTGTATCCGATACAAGTACGATGTGATGGCACGTTAATCATAGAATCAGCTTCAAGTAATAGTTCTTCGTTTGAAAGAAAAAGGTAATTAACTGCAAGTGGTGTAATTGTCGGTGATGCTTGCTTTTTGCTTCGTGGTTCCCGTTATAGCTATTTAGATAAGTACTAGCCCAGACGTGCTGGATTTTTGCAGTAAGCCTACGATGGTACTTATAGGACAGAAATCTTTTTTTTGTTCAAGTTAAAGGGTACAAAGATAAAAGTTTAGGCACTTAAAATTTCAATGAAATTTAATTTCTAGATATGCAGAAAAGAAGGATTAAGGAGAGCCGATCTCGAGTAAATATTCAAACAAAAACTAAAAAAATAAAAATAATTGTTTTATCGCTAGTTAGAAAACGAATAATAAATCAAGAAAAGTAGAAACGTTTACTGCATAAATAGTTTGAATTCACTTTCCGCGACCGTGCACGTCACATATAAAACACAAGTTACCGAGTATCAAAACACGAGTTCTTGTAGTATTCCCCGCTGCATACTTGCAGACCACCGCCGGTTCTCAACGTATAATATTGACTATAAAAATCGCAATCGCATAAAAATAACTCCGTGATGTGAAAAAATGTAGAGCAATAATGTAACTAACAAGATATTTGCTCCAAAAAAAATGTTTTGTAGACTTGTTATTTTTAAGCTTAGCATGACAAAACACAATTTTTTGGTGTCTAATAGATTCATTGAACGTTGAACGGTGAAAAAAACGATTTAAAAATATGACACCTAATTGAGTGATATCAATTACATATTTTATTAAATCAGGCGTTACTTTGCGGAGGTCCATTTCAATGAACAATAAATACTTACCTTGCTACTCCGCGCGAGTAGAGCGGAGTAGAGTTTGAGTAGCGGAGTAGCAAGATAAATATTTTTTGTTCATATCAATTACGTTTACAAAGTTGGATAGTACTGGATTGTATTATCTATTGGAGTAAAATTTTATTTGGCTGTAAGAGTATTTCCCTGCGCCTTTTGTTTTTGTCTTATTATAGTTTGTTCTGAAGATGTCGCTACTATCTTTGTGTTAGTTTTGTTGCGAACTAGAATACTATTGTGCATGTCAGTTTTTGTTAAGTAAATCTCAAGTTGATTGAAGAAATCTTGTTTATTATTTATAAAACCCAATTTTATCTGCCTGGCTCCTTAGTCAGGAACTAAGTGAAGACAGCTGAGTGTTTTAAAACGACTGTAGGTAAATAATCTGTTATCTGAATACACGTGTGTGTATGTCATTATTAAGGACAAATAAAATATCCGTTTGACTTGGCTTGACGTTAAGTTGTTTGTGTGTGTTTTGTATGTGTGGTAGTATTGTTTTCATAGGTATGAGTTTGTGGGTCATGTAACAAAAACTGACTAAAAAAGTTAAGTGAACAGATAAATCTAATAAACTTAATAATAAATAAGTTTGAGCACCATACGTTACATACGTCAGAAACTCAGCAATCCTTATACTCCCTAATTTGAAATTCGAAATTTGAATTGTGCCGTCTCGCTTACAGTGTAATGATTAATAGGAAAGAGACAAGGACGGTATGATATAACTTCAAACTTGGTCCTGGGACATTAGTATGGCACACACATACCGCACGAACTGATGCGTTCGTACGTGGCTTAAATTTTACTAATTATATGTCAGTACAATGCTTTATCAAGAATACAAGATTAACAAAGATCTTTAGGATTCCAAGCTCATTGTTAAGTAAGCCTGGTACTAAGGTCTTCTGACACACGGCTGGATCTCTGTACAACATCATTTGTATGACTTAAAACATCAAAGACAATTTAGACTAAAGTATCCTTTATGATCAATGCCTAAAACGCAATATCACTAAGAAGCGAAATGACTCAATTACAAAACAACTACAAAGGAAAACGTCTCAAATCAATGCGACTGATCTAGAAACTGTCATAAAAACTGCAAAAAAAATTACTTGGTTGACTACACATAGGTTAATTTGCAAACAATTTTTTGTTAAATATGTAGCGCTCTTTTGAAATGTTTTTTCCGTTTTTAGCTTTAGCTCTTTGACGTGAGCATTCTTCCAGTAATCTTGACAAATAGGGATTCCCTGTTTAAGGCCGGTGTTATTAAAATCCTAACAAAACAAAGGTCATCAATTACGTGCAACTACCATATCCAATGTACATTTGTTTCATACTCCAATAAGCACGAAACGTTCTACATGGCACCATAATTAAATTCATGGCGAAAAAGGGCCGTAAAACAACAATAGTTTTTTGTGTCACAAGGGAGCAAAATGATGATTTACGGTGAGGGCGCTATATTGAATCCAGAATGTAGCGAAATGCAAAGTGTTAACGCCTAAGATGAAAATAATTTTGCTCCCGAGTGGCTCATACAATTTCACACCGAACATTAAAAAACTTGAAAAAATAATTCTAAATAAAATTAAAGAGCTACCAGCATAGAAAATGGCGTAGTTTTACAACTATCAACTTCAAAAAATTGCATTTGCAAAAACACGCTTAGAAAAGCCTTGAACAGAAAAGTTACACTTTGTTCCCTCTCGACAGAGAGCAAAGCTTACTTTTCTGAATGAGAGGTGTGAAAAAATGATTTCTCGCAAAAGTTTTTATTATTATGTTGCCATAATTGATTATTAAAAATACAAATAATAGGACTGCCGTCTGTTGCTGTTCAATAAGAGTTTATTCACAGGATAAAGCAACCATTATTGAAACTAAATGTAAATAAACAATGACTGCAATCGAATGTTGTCAGCAGTGACGTCACTCAGCAACTCAGTGACGCTCCTGCGCTGACCCATTTTTAAGGTAAACAAGAGCATTATAAGTATTAAAAAGCGATGACGTATATTCTGAAAGCTTTTTCTTTCAGCTAGTGCGCAAAATGCTAATCATTTAGTCAAGTTAATTACAGATATATTTTCCGGTATTATGGTTGTTCATATCTCATGCTAAGCACACTAAACCTTCAGCGTAAGTTTTTGGAGCTAGTCTAAGTTTTGACACAGCAAAACGTCTCATTCCGGTGTTCGTTGACATCTCAAGAAAATGCTAGAATGTGGCTAACAATCCGGTCTGATTCTTAACTACACTGTCAACCAATTTCCATTTATCACTGTTAACTAGTTTCGTTTAAATATTTAAGTGATATCAGGGCCCTATTTCACAAACACGACGATTGTCGATGACAAAGTGACAAGAATCTACGCTGGTTGGCTTCGTATTGACTACTCGTTGCATTTCGAATTGTCAATAGTCACCGAAATTGTCGCGTTTTTGAAATAGGGGCCTGGTCGCCAGAAGGCACTTGTAGTAATGTGCGATATTTATGAAGTGACTGTCATGTCATCGTTCGAAGAATTACAATGTGTCAGAATTGTGGCGATGACGACAGATGCTCTGGCGGTTGTGTTGTGGTCATAAATTCCTTTTAACGATCCAAACAGGAACTATCATAATAATGACGATCCCTCCGACTGCTGCGATATTTTTTAGGTTAAGCTATCCGCGTCATAGTGGGAATCAGGCGAATAATTCACTCGTACTTTTAACTTTTGACTGACATAATTGTTTTTATTGTTTGTTTACCTTCTTCCTTTTGTACACACTATTAAGTTACAACAAAATGTTAGCCCGTTAATCCTTCCGTTTCATCGCAACCACTGACTCATTGCAATACAAAAAGTACGCGCAAAATATTGGCTTCCCGCAATCTTAAGCTATAAAAAAGCGAAGTGACTGATTGACTAATCAACGCGTAGTATAAATCCTTGGACCAAAAAAACTGAAAATTTTCATAGAGGCCACATTTATTCCAAACAAGGAAACTAGATGGATTCATTGAATTTCTCACGCGAGGGAATCTGGGAATTCCCCAGTTCTGAGATGGGTTCCACGGTGCTGAATAAGTAATAGTAGCACAAACACGCGCACACAAGTTAACTTAATGCTAACCGTGATTACGACTGTTAATACTCAAGAAGGGAAAGCCTATGATAGGCTAAAAATAAACACATACAAGAATTCGTTTCTGATAGGTTTATTCACAGGAATTATCGTTTACCGCCGTCTGAATTCCACCATAGCATCTAACCGTTTCAATTAAATTGTCTTCGCTTAATAAGCAGCAACAAAAAGTACAAAGAGGAACAAACCGCGTGACGTCATTGCCAGCCTTGCGCGTGAGTGCCCTTCTCGTCTAAAACGGCTTAATTTAGACAATTCCAGGACAAATTGTCTCGATTACCGACATTGTTATTTATAATTCGGTGCCGAGCGTTTCCGTTTAAAATCGGTCAAGTGTAGATGGGGTTTTATAGAGCTCCACGTGTAGCAGTGTTGTGCTCGCACTTGTAGTAAGTACAACGGTAGTAGGTATAGACTATAGTTACCTACTACTGTGATATCTTTGTAGTGATCTGGTGTAGCTTTTTATAGTAAGTTTAGTAGGCACTATGCACGATATCCTGTCGGATAAATGTTATCAATTATGAACGTGAGAGCCTGTGAGGATGTTTGTTCTTTCATGTAAATAAATAAATAATAATTGAACATCATGGGACAAATTACATGAATGACCCAGACCCGGTCCCAAACTAAGCAAAAAATGTACTATGGCAACGGATAAACATACTTATTATAATGTACATAAATACGTACAACATCCACGACTCGAGAACAAACATTCGTATTTATCATACAAATATCTGCCCCTACCAGAATTCGAAACGGCACCTCTAGCTTCATAGTCAGGGTCACTAACCACTAGGCTATCCGGTCGTGAAAAACGTCGGTGTAAAAAAAGCTCACTGGATTTTGATAGAATTTGGCGTAACAATAGTTTATAGCATAATTTATTAACAGCTAGAATACTTATACTCCCGAAATAAATGCAGTTATTGTAAACTGTTGGGTGTCGAGAAAAGTCGAGACACCTGGGATGCAAATTTCAATTTTGCGATTCACGGGTAACCTAAGTCAATATTTTCTTTGCTAACATACAAGCAAAAACACGGAACTTCAAACATTACGTGCAAGAAGCGGACGATATTTCAATATTGTCTAAACTTTAAAGATTAATTGCAGTCTACTACTTAAGGAAATGGCTTTGCATAATTTACTTCTCAGTTTCGTAACGACGTCATATTGCGACAATGTCCAACTGATATATTTTCGACAGTAAATTACTTATAGCTATTTAAATTTTAAAACTAATTAGGCATGATCTTAGTTAAAATATTAGCCTTTATTTTTAACTGCGTTGTAATAGTAAGTGATTAAACACTAATATTTTATTTATTTTATTATTATGGAGAAGCCATTCCGTTACTTTACCACTTAGTATAAAACAAAGTCGCTTTCCGCAGTCTGTCCATCCCAATGTATGCTAGATCTTCAAAACTACGCGACGGATTTAGATGCGGTTTTTTTTAATAGATCGAGCGATTCGAGAGGACGGTTTATATGTATAATACGCAGACGAAGTCGCGGGCAGAAGCTAGTCATTCATAAAAGTTTGTATGACTAACGGATTGGAACGAAAATCCAGGTAACAAAATGTATGGACATTTTGGAACGCTTTTTTCTCCTATTAGTGTTTATTTATTTATTTATTCAGGAAACCAACCAGCCTTAATTAATTTACAATTGTACACTTAGTTAAAAAGTTACATGGCGAATTATAGGTTACCACAACAAACTAGAGCATTCGTTTATGTGACCATAAAAACAGATATGGCATAGATTTACAACAAAAGAAAACATATCCTAGTCCTAATCCCGTTTCGTGAGTCACGGTTCTGGCTGAAAATCAGTGCTGCAGGTGTCTAACGCCTCAGCGTAATGCTGAGCCAGCGACCGTTTCACTTTTTTTGCGAAGACACACACAACGCTCATGATCTATTTTTATTGTCTTGATTATTTTCTATAAAATTGTGTATATTCTCTTTTATTTGTGTGTCTTGCAAAAAGGAATAAATGTCTTCTTTCTTTCTTTCTTTCTAATAGCTAATCAAAATGAGCAAAGCAGAAATGATTACGTGTGTGTGTGTGTGTGCGTCATGATTCTAGTTATAAAACCGAAAAAAAAGTATACTCGGGGCCTGTTTCACAAGTCTCTGTAAAGCTCCAGTTATCTATGATTCCGGCTCTATTTATTGCTACGAAATAGACAAAGACGTCACACAGAGAATGGTGAAAGAGGCCCTTAGAAGGGACTCAGTGCTTCAATAGTTCAGCGAGTTCTGCGCAAGCGGCGATTACAGAATGAGAGCAAGCGACGCAAACGGCCTCTAGCATAGTTTCAGTATGTGTGCAGCGTATATAATGGAGCATTAACACCGAGATAACATTATGGCACGATTAATATCGTAACTGCGACAATAAGGCCAACCCATTAACTTGCATCAGCGGCCCTTTAATGTCCGTCTAAAACTTAAAAAGGTTAACGATTAACAGTTTAATTTTTTCTCGCAAGGAACGTCTCAAGCGAGTTTAATTTGAAGCGGTAATTAGGGTTTTCTGACAGACCAAATATCGCTACACGGAATCAGTATCGAAAGGCTTTGGTTATAAAGATAAAATTCAAAAAAAAATCCCTCAAATTGGCCGCCAAGGGCTCTTTTACATGTCTTTTTTTAAACTACGAATGCTACTAAGAATGCGCCGCAAGAAACTTGGCAGAAAGTCAGTAAACCAAACGCTACGCTTATACGCCGCAACTATTGACATTATATCAGCCAATACACAGAAATTCCTCTCTCACAAATGGCATTACCTATTGGTGAAAACCACATTAAAAACCGTTCAGTACTTTTTAGTTTATCGCTAACACCCAGACAGAAGCAGTGGAGCCTACTTTTCCGACCATGGGGTTATTGACGCGATCGCGAAATATTTTTAATGTCAACAAAGCCATAATAGTAGCCTAAAGCCTAGTATGTATGGATGAACAAAAAAATTACCTTGCTACTCAGCGCTGAGTAGCGGAGCAGCAAGGTAAATTTTTTTGTTCATTGAAATGGACCTCCGCAAAGTAACGCCTGATTCAATAAAATAGTATGCATGGGTTTCAAGATGATCGTGGGAGATTAGGTTCGCACCTCTTGTGTTTATCCAAATTCATATGCGAAATGATTACTTTACAATTTACTTAACAAACAAGGGTTGAGTGTATCGTTAAAGACGTGGCCTAGATACCTCAGATAAGACTTGTTAACACTGACTGATAGGTACAGAGGAGGTTTCATCTCTGATAGTATTATTGAGTAATCGCTAACCGTCGTCTTAAGGAGACCTGTATAGTCTGTATTATATATCTTAAGTCCTTCCATTTCCATCTACAGCAGGTTCCCAACCTATTACCTATATGCGCCTCCCTCAAGTTTATGCTAAAATACTACGCCCCCCTCGTCCCAACTTAACTACGATGGAAACTATCTACAACATACTATTAATGATTAGCGAGAACATTGTGTTTGCACTTTATTAATAAACTAGCTGTTGCCCGCGTTTCGCTCCCGTTTTTTCTTCTTCAAAATTTCAATATTTTCTCACCGTCTAAACCTTTCCTGGGCTTTCACGAATATTTCAAGACTAAAATTAGACAAATCGGTTCAGCCGTTCTCGAGTTTGAGCGAGACTAACGAACAGCAATTCATTTTTATTTATATAGATTTATGAATTTTAATAAATACCTAAGCCGCTCGTCGCGCCCCCCGTTGGATTACCCTACGCCCCCCAAGTGGGGCGCGCCCCACTGGTTGGGAACTCCTGATCTACAGCGAACAGCGCTAGTTTCGCTGCGGACTCTGTGGAATCCATCAAGCGGCGCAAATATGCGGGCATTAGCAGCGCCTACATGTTTGAGCCGTTTGGGGGGTGCGTAACGATGGCTATAAAATTTTTTGGTATAATATTAGTAGCAATAACGCTCATTTGATATAATTATTAAATCATATAACAACACTTAATATATTTACATATGACATAATTATCATTTCTTATAATGATCATTTGATATAATATCATTTAATATAACATTCTTTAAGTATAATGCTTATTTCCTATAGTGAACTTATGGTATAACGTTATTTTTATCAAAAAGTAGGTTAGGTTAGGTTTGAACTGCGTCCCCCAACAAAAACGAACTGCTATTTTGTATATAAAATGAGCGTTATACCATATAATCGTTATAAGAAATAAGCGTTATACCGAACGATAAATATACGAAATAAATGTATATATTTTAAAATTATACCAAACGTTTATTATACACAATGAGTGATTATATCCTTTGAAATTATATCAAATGTTGGTATATCGATAGAAAATATATTAAATATTTTTATATCGATCATTACACACCCCCGTTTGGGACAGAAACCATGGGTCCGTTGGGGCCAAGTGCGCACAGTTTATGGGTCATTGTCGACCAAGGTGAATGAAGCTTCGAGTAAGCAGAGGGCTGGTTTTTTTTTTAGCACAAAGGGTAAGTATTGCCATACAACGCGGTAATGCTGCCAGCCTTCTGGGCACCATGCCGCCGGGCAGCGACTTAAAGTAACTTTTTTATTTATAGTTTAACTACTATTATTAGGCGAAACTTTGTGAGTGAGTGTGTGAGTGTATGTTCGTTACTTCTTCACGCTAGAACGACTGGACAGATTTGGATAAAATTTGGAACGGAGACAGGTGATACCCTAGATACAAAGGCTACTTTTTATCCCGGAAAATTGCATAGTTCCCTTGGGATAGCGATAAACATGTCAAAGGTCCTAGCTGCCTAAACAACGTTAATAAATTATTGCAGAATATACTAGCAACATCAAGTGTATTTAATTAATGTGTGAGTGTTTTGGTTCAGCACTGTAAAACTTGCATGTGTTTTTTATAAATAAATAAATAAAGTGCTTAAGTCTAATTCTACGCGGACGAAGTCGCGGACTGAAACTAGTTCAAAATATTTGACCCCGTACACTTTGAACATCATCCAACCATTATTCAATCACAACTAAGACATCCTGAAAAACATTTACAAGGGTGCTCAATCACAGTAACCCAACACCTGTTGACATCATCATCATCATCATCATCTCCAGCCTGTTGAAATATTCCCGATTAAAGACAGTGCATAGAATAGATTTGCCGCATATTATCAAAACCCTACACACCGCCGCGTATACATTTCATAAGTACATGTTGTTGCGTAAACGCACCGTCGACGTCTTTTACGCACCTGTGCTCGCACCTTTATTCTTCCACGCAAAAAGACAGTTATACAAAGAATTCGTGCTTAAGTGTGGTGGCACTGTCAGCTACAATTATGGTATACTTGCGGTTGACCGAAGGACCAAGTCTAGCAATCGCATCGTATCGGATAATCATGATACCACAATGTCTATTTATGGACAATTGCGAAAAAGGTGAATGACCTGTCGTTAGTATCAAGTACATTTAGATTTGATTTTGGCAATTTTGGCTTCGGTTTATTATTTTCATTTTAACAATACATCATTTTATAAATCCTTTTTTTTCACTTATTTATAACGTAATCTATAAAATAACGTTACCATTTATTTATTTTGTCAGACCGGGACACATCTGCGGAAATATATAATAAAAAAAAGTTTTTAGTGTTTTACAAGTATTTTATAATAGACTAGCTTCTGCCCGCGACTTCGTCTGCGTAGAATCATACATAAAAACCTTCCTCTTGAATCACTCTATCTATTAAAAAAAACCGCATCAAAATCCGTTGTGTAGTTTTGAAGATATAAGCATACAAAGGGACATAGGGACATGGGGACAGAGAAAGCGACTTAGTTTTATACTATGTAGTGAAAATAGAATAACACAAAATAATTAAAGCTCTAAACACAAAATAGTTAAGTTGGCACGACTTACTAACTAAGACTCCAGTAGTGGCGTGACTTCTAAGTCGTACTTTTGTATTTGTCGACTGAACAATTTTTTTTTAAATATCGGGTCTTGTTTTTAGATACGTGTACGTATAATTTTAAACTATCGTTGGGTCTACTAGCAAAATTGGGACGAAGTTGGCTTCGCTGGGGACACCGGGACAGACTGCCTGAAACCGGGACTGTCCCGCCCAAACCGGGACGTATGGTCACGTTATCTATAAACCACTCGACACTAACTCCCTTATTCATAAACGCTCTATAGGCGTCTGCTAACTTAGCAATCGTTTGTCCTTATCTGTGAAAGGTAAATGTCAAAGTGACAGATAAGGACAAACGATTGGTAAGTTAGCAGAAGCCTACAGAGCGTTTATGAATACGGGGTAGGGGCATGTTTCGCCACTCTTTGTTAAGTGTCAGTTATATATAGATTGATTGATGATGATGATAATTCTGTCTCGATTTATTACTACGAAACAGACAGAGACGTCATAGATAACTGACTCTTAAGATAACTGGAACTTAATAGAGATTTAACTTCCATGCTGGTCTGGGAGCAAAGAAAAAACATTTTTTTTTTATATGAATAGGAAGGCAAACGAGCAAGTGGGTCATCTGATGGTAAGTGATCACCACTGCCCATAGACACCCGCAACCCTGGAGGGATTGCAGATGCGTTGCCAACCTAGAAGACTAAGATGAAATGCCTCTTGTGCCCGTAATTTCCCCGGCTGTCTTACTCTCCGCACCGGAACACAGCAGTGCGAGCACTGCTACTTAGCGGCAGGATTAGCGAGTAAGATGGTGGTAGCGATCCGGACGGACCTTGCACAAGGCCCTACCACCCGCAAAACATATAATGACACATATAATGACAGTCGTATAAATATAGGTTCCATTAAGTAAAAATATAAGATAGAGTTATGAGTGAAAACAGCGGAAATCTAAAATTACTATAACCTGACCTAACCTAACAAGCCACGCGTATTTTTTATTTTATTTAAGTTTATGAATGAAGTGGATAAAGGCTTGCCAAATATTGAGCTTATGCAATGATGAATTTGTCAATGTTGTTTAGTGAAATGATTAGATCCTTATCGGGCTATTTTAGTTATTTATGTCGTTAGAGGGTATTTTTTTCTTATCTACGCGCACAGCAGTGCCCCCGCCAAGACGAATAAAACGGCACGGTTTAAGTTAACTGAAGCATAGAAAGTTTTTTTTTTTTTTTATATATATGAGAGGGGGCAAACGAGCAGACGGGTCACCTGATGGAAAGCAATCACCATCGCCCAGGGACACCTGCAAGACCTGAGGAATTACAAGTGCGTTGCCGGCCCTTTGAGGAACAGGAAGGCTCGCTTTTTAAAGATCCCTAAATTGTACCGCTCAGGGAATGCTGCAGCAGGAAGTTGGTTCCAGATCTTTACGTTTAAAACGCACGGTGCTTGACTGCCAACCATCAAGATGTTGAGGATGGAAGGACAGACGGTTCCGCGAAGTACGGTAAGTATTCATGAACTCCAGAAGTGCTTCTTATTCTCTATTATCCGTGTCTATTTACGTTTATTTTGTAACGTAACAGCCGTTTTGGTCACAACTGTAAGCCTTTTATTGTGTTATACATAAATAAATAAATGAATAAGGTGCTTACGACCTTTATTTGACTTTGACAAATTTCATACATTAGACTTCAACGCGTTCGATAACATTTTAATGTCTTAAATACCTGTTATGTAATCGATTGTACAGTCGGCCAAAACCCTTTATCACCCTAAGGTTCAATATTGTTTGTGCGGCTTAAATTTTTTAAGTCTATTTTCATTTACATTTATTTTTCTTCTTATTTGTGGCGTATCAAGTCGTTATAGCATGAACTTCGCCAATGTCAAAATAATAAAAATATAATTCAAAAATCTTTTGACAAAATGTCGGCAACGTTGTACGGTAACACGATCAAAGACTCCCTCCCCCCTCCTTTTACACGGCAACGATATGCCCTACAAAAAGGTGTATTATAAACTAATTTATTGCAGAGGTATAGAGGCCTCCCGTGACCAGAGGGCTGGCCAATATTTCGCTCAGCGAATAAGCATTGCCATACAACGTGGCAATGCTGCCAGCCTTCTGGGCACCCTCCCCATGGGCGGCGATTTGGGAGATTTATCTTTAATTTAATATTAGTTTCAGCTAGGTTTAAGTTATTTTTATGACTGTTTTTTGTAATGATTTGTTTTCTTTTTCAGTCAATAATTTATTCATTAAACCTTATTCTCATTGTCTATAGATCGCATTCTTTTGATATAAAGACACGGTTTCTAAACATTTCGATTACAACAACACGAAAATACAAATGTTATATAATTACACGGTAACTTATAACCACTTAAAAAACCCATAACATTATAATTATAATTATAATGTTCAACTTTCCTCCATAACAAAGATTACGAGAGAAATGGCGTCAATACTTCAGTTAAGAAAAACATTAAGAAATTAGAAACCGTAACGACGCGGGCGCAGGCGACCACGGCTTTGTGTGAACACGTGTTTGCTATGTATGTAAGTTGTCTTTAGTTTATTGGCTTTTCTATTTCGTATTATTTTAGTGTTGTTTCGCGTGATTCTCAATTTCAACTGTTTTTGCTAGCAGCTTAACTTGGTGTCTTTAAAATTTCTTGATTCATTTGATAGTACCTATCATTTGAAAAACAGCGCCTTCTCTCGTCCCTGGTGAGCAGTAGATGTTCCATGGGAGTTTGTAAATTGTGTCGTACAGACACATCATTCAAACAGATTACGCTTAGCGACAAAAAATTCGCATAGTAACAAAAAAGGTCACGTGACAGTTAGTAACAGGTAGAAAAATTCGGAGACTACCCACCTGCTATGGGTGGTGTAGGGGTATAGCACGCGTCACGGAATGACGAGGATCCGGGCTCGATTCCCGGCCATAGCTTTACTTTTCGGATTTTTTATGTTCTAATTTTCACTGACATTTAGAAATTCAGTCTTTAAAAGTAGCTAAATTTTTTACAAAAAATAATTTAACTTTACCTTTTTTGATGACTCCTTGACTCCTGATTACATTGCCGTCCGAGCTCTATATAGTAGGTAATTGCAAGTCAATTTGACCTGTAAAAGTAAGTCAAAATTCACTTACCAATTCTGAAACGTATCACTCGTATTTTGGTAAGCACGTATTTTTAAGATTTACATTTCAATTTCTTTAAATGGTTTCAAAGTCGAATTCAGTTTTAATAATATAATTTGCTCCACATAAACAAAGTTGCCAAACGCTGTATGACTACAACTTAAATGTTAACTTTACACTAATTTATGTATGCACTGTTAACACCCCCAATGCTGCTGGAAAGTGTGAAACTAATAACATAACACTTACTAATTATAATTATAACACATCCTCTAGCCTTCTAACACGTTAACGAAGAAACGGCCTTATAATCTGATTATGATCAGATAGATACGCTCTGCTAAATCATAAAATTCATGGCTTGTCAGATATTTCAAGAAACCTTAGATATTAAATCGCCTCTTTCATAAAGCTTCAATGTTTTTTTATAAAATAAACTACAGAAAAGGCAAAGAAAACTAAGCCCATACAGTCAGAAAATGTACGTTAAGTCGGTTCTGGCGAGGGCTAATGACCAATGGGCTAATGTTAAATAAGAACCTATGTACCTAAGTACAGCCGAAGGCATAAATATCGGTAGAGCCATCTCTTCAAATATATGTGTCACTGACCTTATTGTTTGTAGCATGAAGGTGTATAAATGTTTTTGACGGCTTGGTAACGTTCATATATTTTTGCCCTTGACTGTACCTACAACAAAGCAGTCAGCTCAAGAAGAAACTCAAATAAACATTCGAGACTTTTATTTATATCACTTTAAAAAAAATGGTGTGTCAAGTAGCAAGTGGAACAAAATAGTGTCTGCCTACCCCAATGGTAAAGAGGCGTGACGGTATGTATGTATGTAGGTATGTGTCGCATACTTGATTGAACATTATTCTTGTTTCGGCATCACAACACAACAAGCACACAAGGTTAACTGGAAGAGATCCCTTTTAGGGATAAGGTTGACTTTGTGCATTTGTGTTGTCCTGTACTCACATTTTTCTTGTGTTTTATGTACAACAAAGAGTTATACACACATACATACACACAACATGAATTTCAGATGCCCCCTTTGATATGATTGCAAGATCTTGTGAAACGTAGTCAACTAGTCATAAATAAGGTCGTATGTTCATTGTTGGTTCACGTTATCTTACTCATTAAACACTACGGCTCTGCCACAGTGTAAGCCAGTAAGCAATCAACAAACAGTGCGTCGATTTAGCACCTGTCCCGCTCTCCCACTCCGCCCGTCAACGCAACTCAGATTTGAGCATATAACACAACAATCGTGGCGAACGCTTTAGCAGTAACGTCTCAATTGCTGTGGGAAAGTAGACATCGCCTCTAGCGTTCCGTTTGTTCGTGATACGCGATTGATATGTGTACTTGACGATTATTTTATCGGCGAACGTGTAAAAGTAACATTTGACGCACCAAAGGTCTCGTATGCGTGAGCGTTGAAGTGTCAGTTTCTAACCTTTACGCTAGTGGCGCTGCCAATTAGCCCATAGTAATCGCGGACACGATCAAAACGTTTTTTGTCTAGACTCTGGGCTCTCACCCAGTGGCGTAACTATAGGGTGGCAGGGGTGGCAAAATGCCAGGGCCCCTAGCTCTACGGGCCCCCCAACCGGCTTGGTTTAGAGCACAGAAGGGACGCTGATGCACTTCTTTATATTGAAGAAGGATCTGACGAATTTGCTGCGGGCCTCAGACGTTATAGTTACGCCACTGCTCTCACCCATCCAGGTGACTCTATATAGTGCTTGTGGGCATCGTGCGCTCGTCTGTGTGCGAATTCGGAGCGAGTACGAAGATTACTTACTTCATATACTTTGGCTCCACGATCCTGATACGCAACATCAACTGATAAGAGCCTAATTTAATAAAACAGAGGGCGTTACAACAGCGCTTTCATAACACAGATATCAAATGAAGCCGGTAAGAAGTGCAAAACAAACTCAATTAATAACAGGAAGCCTTACGCAATAAAAAAACGAATATTAAGCAGATCGGAACTCTGATTGCGAGGAATGCGTAAAACAATGGTATTATCTATACATATAATAAATAATTGAATAAATACGCGGATGCCCGACCGACAGATTTGTTGCCTTGTTAACGCTCAGTGGAATGCAACGCACTTGTTCAATTTTAATTATGTTGCGGGCGATTGTAGTACTATTAGTTAGGCACTACGTGTGTCTGACAGTTCGATGGTTTGAATGATTTTGTAGACTGACATTTGTAGGGAATTTGGCACTAATGCTACAGAAAATAACAAAATTAGTAGTGCCAGTTATATATGATTCCAATACACTACAATACAAATACTCTTTATTGAAAAGTAGACAATAATAGGCGGTCTTATCGCTTAGTAGTTTCCGTCTCTATTTATTACTACGACACAGATAGAGACGTTATCATAAATAACCGACACTCACTAAAAATAACCGGAACTTAACAAAGTGTTGAAGCAGGCCCTTAAACTGCTAGATTGCATGTTTCATTATATGTTTATTTTCTATCGTCCTTGCCTAGTCGTTACCCAGAATACCCATAATCATAGTTCACCGGCGCTCCCACAGTCATAGGTAACGGTACTTAATGAACGTAAGAAAACCGGGTCGATTTACTCTTTGTCTCGTAACTGTACTCGTTATTGCTGTAGCGATGTTTGCTCGCTTCGCTTCGCTGCACGAGGAGCTTTATAAATCATGACTGAGCCTCTAGAGTAAGTTTTCGCATATAAAAACGTCTCAAAGCGTTCACGTCAACGTCTCAATTACAATGGAATAATTGGCAGCGCCACTTGCGGATGGAAACGGCAACACACTGAGCCTCTAGTGTAAGTTTTGTCATATAAAAACGTCTCGAACGCGTTTACGTAAGCGTCTCAATTACTATGGAATAATTGGCAGCGCCACTTGCGGATGGAAACGGCAACACACTGAGCCTCTAGTGTAAGTTTTCGCATATAAAAACGTATCAAAGCATTCACGTCAACGTCTCAATTACAATGGAATAATTGGCAGCGCCACTTGCGGATCGAAACGGCAACACACTGAGCCTCTAGTGTAAGTTTTCGCATATAAAAACGTATCAAAGCATTCACGTCAACGTCTCAATTACAATGGAATAATTGGCAGCGCCACTTGCGGATGGAAACGGCAACACACTGAGCCTCTAGTGTAAGTTTTCGCATATAAAAACGTATCAAAGCATTCACGTCAACGTCTCAATTACAATGGAATAATTGGCAGCGCCACTTGCGGATGGAAACGGCAACACACTGAGCCTCTAGTGTAAGTTTTGTCATATAAAAACGTCTCGAACGCGTTTACGTAAGCGTCTCAATTACTATGGAATAATTGGCAGCGCCACTTGCGGATGGAAACGGCAACACACTGAGCCTCTAGTGTATGTTTTCGCATATAAAAACGTATCAAAGCATTCACGTCAACGTCTCAATTACTATGGAATAATTGGCAGCGCCACTTGCGGATGGAAACGGCAACACACTGAGCCTCTAGTGTAAGTTTTCGCATATAAAAACGTATCAAAGCATTCACGTCAACGTCTCAATTACAATGGAATAATTGGCAGCGCCACTTGCGGATCGAAACGGCAACAAACTGAGCCTCTAGTGTAAGTTTTCGCATATAAAAACGTATCAAAGCATTCACGTCAACGTCTCAATTACAATGGAATAATTGGCAGCGCCACTTGCGGATGGAAACGGCAACACACTGAGCCTCTAGTGTAAGTTTTCGCATATAAAAACGTATCAAAGCATTCACGTCAACGTCTCAATTACAATGGAATAATTGGCAGCGCCACTGGCGGATCGAAACGGCAACAAACTGAGCCTCTAGTGTAAGTTTTCGCATATAAAAACGTCTCAAAGCGTTCACGTCAACGTCTCAATTACTATGGAATAATTGGCAGCGCCACTTGCGGATCGGAACGGCAACAAAGCGTTCTCATAGTACTTATTTGACATTTTCAACGCAAACGTACACCACACCACACACAATAAGGTCGGTGACACAATATACTTGACGTGACGACTGTATTGACATCTATGGGCGTATAGGTGGAAAATAGAATCAAAATAGTGATGGGTTGCTAGCCTCATCGCCTATAACATGATTCCTATTATTTTCGCCCATTCCCTCGATGGCCTTTTACCATCTGCGCGGGTAGAGAAGCAACTGGTACATTCTGTTTTTTCTTTGCTCCCAGACCAGCATGGAAGACGTCGGTAAAATTGTCTAAGCACGTAGGTACATGCTAATTACGTTATGTAATAGTCCTTTACATAATTATTTCTTGCAAACAGTCGCTTTAGCAACGTTCCAGCCACACTCCCTTATCTCAAATATGCCATTGACGTCACTCAGCCTCGCTCATTTTAATATGACTGAACTGTGACTGAGGAGGTTGTAACGTGCGAGCGAAACTGTTACAATTTCAATTTATTCATTTCATTGAGATAACATAGATCTCATTTTTTATTAGTAAAGTAAAGCTTATAAACTAAGGTTAGGTACTAAATTAGATTTAATTTCTAAATGTCAGTGAAAATTAGAACACATAGAAAAATCCGAAAAGTAAAGCTATGGCCGGGAATCGAACCCGGATCCTCGTCATTCCGTGACGCGCATAGTAACAAAGGTCACGTGACAGTTAGTAACGGGTAGAAAAATTCGGAGACTACCAACCTGCTATGGGTGGTGTAGGGGTATAGCACGCGTCACGGAATGACGATGATCCGGGTTCGATTCCCGGCCGTAGCTTTACTTTTCGGATTTTTCTAAGTGTTCTAATTTTCACTGACATTTACAAATTAAATTTCTAACGGTAAAACCGAATACGTAAAACATAAAAATCAAGAAATAAAATTTCTTGATTCATTTGATAGTAAATTAGATTTTACCGCTTGTTCCCCGTACATAGGTACTTAAACAATAAACAATACACTGACGAGCCTAATAAAGGGTCGCTTTCCACACAAAGTTGTACAAAGTGACCCTAGAGCAGGGTTTCTTAAACTTGGGTCCACGGGCCCCTTTGGGGTTCGTGGCATGTCTGCCGGGGGTCCGGAGCAACTCAGTTAATACATACATAAATCAAGTCTTTATCCCTTACGCGTTAGACAGAGCCCAGGGTAACAAGACCCAAACGCCACGCTTAACATGATTGTGGGCGCATAAGTGGAAGTGGAAAGGGGAATCAAAATACTAGTGGGTTGCAAGCATAGAGCAAAAACAAAGAGGAGGTGTGGTAATAAGATTTCCCTATGAAACATCGCGTGACATTTTGCGGGGTGAGGGGTTGTGGAACTCCGCCCACTTTTCAATTTTCCATCCGTCGGTTAGTAGCAAAACCACTCGCCTACCTAGTTCAGCTATCTCACACTAGATGTCAATTAGTGTAAAAGTAATGGGACGTACTCAGAACTTTGAGTTTCAAAAAGTTTGTGTAATAAATGAATAAAATAAGGGTAACCATTTTTACTGATTTAGATGCATATTGTACTTCTGTAAAATAATAGACAAATTATTATAACGAACATAATTTTATTTACAAAATTCAATTAAGCGAAAATAAAGGCATATTATTCAAATTAGTTGCTTGAAATAGTCCATTTTATCAAATAAAGGTGTTTAAAGCACAGCTTAAAAAAAATTAACAATGCCAAGTATGTTAATATGGATAAAATGTTTATTTAATATTCTAAGCTCTTTCAATTCATGAACAGTCACGGAGAATAATATGTATACAACTCAGAACTTTGTTACTTCAAAATATTTGCTATTAAAATGTATTGTTATTTCATTACTGACCATAGCCGTGCGTTATTCGGTAAAATTATTTGATTCTAATTACGGCTCTGGATATTTTTGACGTTGAAAATAGTTGTTCTAATTGACGATAGATGGCGGCCTGTTCACAATATATTTATAAAACTACTAAAGTACTGTTTTGGCGACTAAAAAGTATTTAGGACTAAATGTATACTTTAGTTTTCAGTATACACGTATGATTATTACAATATACTAATGCGGAACTTTACGTACTTATATTTTTAATTCACAAAAGTTACGCCATCTAGTGTCGAGAAGTATAATTTATACTTGAAAGCCGAAAATTTTCTAGAACAATTTTAATAATTACGTATAAAATTACTTACAAATGAAATGTGATACCATTCATAGCATCAGAACGTCTGTCTGAATAACTTTAACACGATAAAACACAACACTTTCATCCTTTTCTTCTTAAAACCGCGAAAACACACCGATAATGCGAGTCTCGATACATGTGCACCTGACGAACGCTGACAACATACTGACTAAGCCCCGCCCACAATGATGACGTCAGGACCTAGTTGAAAATCACAGTGCACAGTTGCTTAGGCCAGCTCCTCTTTGTTTTTGCTCTGTGGTTGCAAGCCGTATCGCCTGAAACATGATTCCTAAGATTTTACACATTCCCTCGATGAAGTGAAGTGAATTCTATGTTTTTTTCTTTGCTCCCAGACCAGCATGGAAATCAGTTAAGCCTTCACATATTTACTTGAAGTGATTTCTTATATTAGGCTTTGTTTTCTGAGGTCCATGGACATTTTAAAATTCTAAAAGTGGTTCGTGACCGCAAAAAGTTTAAGAAACACTGCCCTAGAGTGAGCATATTTTTAGTAGTTGCCTTCCGGATGATGGACACCAGAGTACCTAAAGATTGCGGGTAGCAGAAAACCGATCGTCGTTCCACGGGAAAAGACCGTGTCCAGAAGTAGACGTCTTCCGGATGTTATGGTGATGATGATGATGATTTTTGAATTAATCCAGAATTAAAAAAGCTAGCAAATATATCAATCATTGAGGTTCTACCATCAAGTCACTGATTCAAGTCAATAGCAACCAACATTGCAACTGTCACACACATGATGACAAAGTGACAATGATGACGAAATGACGTAACAAAGTTCCGATAAGTCACCGTCAGCTACAGTCAAAGGTTTGGAAACAAAAGATACTGAACCCATTCCAACGACAAAGACTTTCGTGTCCTAATAAATACGAAGAAAAATGCATTACCTTCATTATATTAATGTGATCAGCATAATTTACAAATAAGATATTTGATCTTCCATGCTGGTCTGGGAGTAAAGAAAAGACATAGAATGTACCAGTTGCTTCTCTCCCCGCGCAGATGGTAAAAGCCCATCGAGGGAATGGGCATAGGAATAATGTTATAGGCGATGCGGCTAGCAACCCATCACTATTTTGATTCCCCTTTCCACCTAAACGCCCACAACCATGCTAAACGTGGCCTTCAGGTCTTGTTACCTTAGGCTCTGTCTATCCTGTAAGGGATAAAGACGTGATTTAAGTATGTATGTATGTATGTATATTTGAGCAAGTTTAACAAGGTGGAAACAAATGAGCAAATATGATAAGTACAGTTCATCAAATCTAAGAGGAACCGTTTGAAGTTTCCTTCGGGTCGGTCCTTTTCTAAAACTGGACACGGCACAACTACCACAAAAACTTACTTTCAAACAATCAAATCGAAAGTGTTTTAAACCAACTTTTAGAGCACTTTCTGCGCATCCGTAATACTTACAACATACTAATGCATTGTTTTTCATGCCTAATGTTGTCGGAAACTCTAATGGGCCAGTTTCCCATACAAAAACTACAATAGCACGATGGTATCGTACCGAGAAAGCGAGATTGTTTTATCTACTGGCTTAAGGCGACAGTGTTGATATAACTCCAGATTTATAGCGCACGTATTGGATGGAATGTTTAGATTAGCTCACTGTTTGAGGATACACTTTCTCAGGTTAATAAAGCAGGCTCTAGCTAGAAGGAGAGTGTGCAAAATTTGGAACACCAAAATAAACCCTATTTGTGTTAATTACCTTGTTACCGTGTTAATATGGCCCGATCGATGCAATGATTTCGCCAATGTCAAATTTATAAATACAGTATTCAACGTTGTACGGTAGAACACGCTCAAAAGACCCCTCCCCCTCTGTCGGGCTCTTAGCCAGCGGATAATGATATCCCTCAGAATCTGCCAGGAAATCATTAACTGATGCCCAGGGTACACCGGACCAAGCACTGCTCTTCCCCTCAGACGGATCCAAAAACGAACCGCAGCTCTTGACTACACGCAGAGGTAACCTAACTCGCACCCTATGTAATACTTATGCAGTCTCTTCAAATGGATCTGGAATATTGCAGCAGGTGTTTGGGTTATTTTGACAGAATACACCCCCTTAAATGTTTTTCACGATTTTTTGATTATACATACATACACAAATCATGTCTTTATCCCTTTCGGGGTAGACAAAGCCCAAGCTCACAAGACCTAAAGGACGTCTAGCATTATTGTGAGCGTATAGGTCAAAAACACGCATAGCTGACGTTGGGTTTCCATCAGGTGACCCGTCTGCTCGTTTGCCCCCTCTTATATAAAAAAAAGAGACTGCAACTTAAATGGGATTGAGCTGGACATGATTGCCGCATGCACCCACAGATGTGAGGTCACTCAGCCAGTTGGTGGGTGCCGGAGAATGGCCGACAATGCAGACCAAGGAGATAGCGGGACAATTTGGACGCGTATATGGAGTACCTACTAGCCTGGCATTGACTGGACTGGGAGTAGTGGAGGTCGATGGGTGAGGCCGTTTGACAGCAGTGGGACACCATAATGGGCTTAAGCAACAATAATATTAGGATTAGAAGTGTTTTGTGACCTAAAACCCTCACGTATCTCACGTGCAAATCATAACTCTTTAGTGTCGTAACTCGCTCTAGATATTTATGACCGGTGACGTCACGCCGCGTGTCCCGGTGTCATAAATGTTAATGCGCAGGCGATGCGACCTCCATTACGCCTGCGCATAGGTTATTGGGATATTACTCCATTGTGCGCATGCATTTATGGTTTACCGTGTCTATAGATAAAATGGCTAAGTGTACTTTGATATTTAGTATTACACTTGGCGTGTTAATGGAAAAGTAAAATGGATGTCTTTGTTAATAATAATGTAGCCCTTTGTCGTCGCATTTTCTGTTTATAAAATATCGCGTAATTCGGCGTGCCTCTTGAGATAGGCCTCCTCTAGTAGAATAGGAGGGCTTGGATTAAAGTTCCCAAGCGGGCCCAGTGCATATGAGCAGGTTTCTTCGATTTCGATTCGTTTCGATGATTTCCTTCACCGAAACGCTCATGGCAAATTTGAAATGTAATTTTTTTTGGTATTAATCGCTTTATTACTTTGGGATTGTTTGCAATAATTACGCCACCAATATATATGTAGCCGATTGCATCTAAACCACAGTAATTGTAGAAAAGGTCAACCAAGAAGCGTGTTACAATTTTAGGCTATTACATACATGTATATGTATGTATGTATGTAAACTCTTTATTGTGCAAAATAAACAAGACAAATACAATTGACAAACACTGAGATACATGCACAACGGCGGACTTATCCCTTTAAGGGATCTCTTCCAGTCAACCTTTGAGTGGATGAAAGGAGTATTATATTAGGGATGGACGAGATGGATGGATGTATATATATGTATCACGTTTTTATCTCTTATGGGGTAAACTGAGCCTAAGGTAACAAAACCTTAAGGCCACGTTTAGCATGATTAAGGGCGTATAGCTGGAAAGGGAAATCAAAATAGTGATGGGTTGCTAGCCGCATCGCCTATAACATGATTCCTAAGACTTTCGCCCATTCCCTCGATCGGCTTTTACCATGTGCGCGGGAAGAGAAGCAACTGGTAAATTTTATGTTTTTTCTTTACTCCCAGACCAGCATGGAAAATTAAATAAATGTATGAAATAGGCTATTAAATAAGTGAAAAAATTATTTGGCGATTAACATTAATAAAGCGATTTGTTAGTACAATTGAAATTTGGTTACGTATCCGCATTTAGATCAGATTTGTAATAAAAACGAATCCGTTACGGCAGTTATTTAAATTGTAATCACAGTTAAATTTGTCAGATTTCAGACCATAACAACCAAATAGTGTTTTGGCTGAAATGGAAAGACCTAGTTTTTAACAATTTCCATTGATTCTGGGAAAAATTCTCACTTTCAACGCTTCATTGGTTTGGTGTAAAGCGTCGATTATATTGAACGATTACAAAGCATCGTTTACATTTCATTGCGCAGCAACCTAAGGTTTTCCATCGAACAGTTACAAACCCACGATGTCTAGTAGTCAATGTATAGCGACCTAATTTTACTCTCACAAAGTAATTGCCGTTTTAGACACGGTGGTACTAGATGACAGTACTAACGGCATTTAGATGAATGATGCCGGTCAAGTTAACCTTTCTTTGCTTAATTCGCTACGTTGTAGTATTAAACCCCGGTATAACGCTATTCATTGATTCAAAACTAGTTTTATAATTTTACAACGAATTGAGTTCCATGCTGGTCTGGGAGCAAAGAAAAAACAGAATGTACCAGTTGCTTCTCTTCCCGCGCAGATGGTAAAGAGCCCATCGAGGGAACGGGCGATCTTAGCAATCATGTTATAGGCGATGTGGCTGGCAACCTATCACTGTTTTGATTCCCCTTTCCACCCATACGCCCAAAATAATGCTAAACGTGGTCTCTAGGTGTGCGGGTTCTTCTTCTTCTTTGTGGCGGTTCTTATTTGTGGCGTATCAAGTCGTTATCAGGCCATCGAGGGAATGGGCGAAAATCATAGGAATCATGTTATAGGCGATGAGGCTAGCAACCCATCACTATTTTGATTTAATTTTTCACCTATACCTGTGCCTATACGCCCACAATCTTGCTAAATGTGGCCTGTAGGTATATGTTACCTAAGGCTCTGTCTACCCCGTAAGGGATAAAGACGTGATTTGTGTATGTATGTATGTAAGTCGTTATAGCGACGACAACTTCGCCAATGTCAAAGTAACAGAAATATAATTAACAAATCTTGTGACAAATTGTCGGCGACGTTGTACGGTAATGGTCAAAGACCCCCTCCCCCCTATCGGGCTCTTAGCCAACGGCCAATGATATCCCTCAGAAAGTGCCAGGAAATCATTAGCCGATGCCCAGGGTGCACCGGACCAAGCACTGCTCTTCCCCCCGGACGGATCCAAAAACGAACCGCAGCTCTTGACCACACGCGGAGGTAACCCGACTCGCACCTGCTGAAACATTCCGGATTTTTTAAAAGACCGTATAAGAAACAGGGAAGGCATGCGAGCTAATGCTTTCCGCAACATGACTAACTGGAACTATTCCTAGTCCACACGTTTTGTTCTCACCGCGAGCAAGTGAGGAAACGTTCTCGCTTGTTCGCACCCTATCCAACAACCAAACAAAAGGGTGCGAGTGCGAATAGCCCCGACTCTGTCACTCAATCTCCTGGCGTCACCGCTCTTATTTATATTGTCTGCGCAAGATTAGCAATTGTCCACTTGCGAGACGTCTCAATTGGTCGTAACAACTTCCAAACGCTACTCTTGAATATATACCGGTATTAGTACAGTTGGAAGTGGTAGATTTTGGAGCCAATTGCACGGTCTAGACTCTAGAATATGTCTAGAAATTGTGTGATACCAAAACTACACAGTGGTACAGTAAGTTCGAGAAATTGATTAAAAGTAATTTGAATAACACCCTCTTAAATGTAAGACATTCTAGTTTTAGTGTGATTGATAAAATAAAGCCTCAAATTTATTGATCTAGCGTTAAAAAAGTAATACTAATGAATCCAGGTATTTTTAAGATACGTACTACACTGATGAACAAAAATAACGGATTGTTTTCCATACGAAGTTACATGAAAAGGATTCGCTATTTTTGCTTCACGCCTCTGTATGCCCAGAATGTAATCCTTCCAAAAAAAGCTCTATCTAATACAATTCAACCATTGCAGCTCCTTTACAAGGGGCTGGTATAAAGAAGGTCCATCGTCTTGTATTTTTAGCGTGATAAATTACTGTGTAAATGCCTCCCCTTATTTCCGCCACTCGTCTCAGTCGAGAGCATGTCATACAACTCTATTTGAAAGGCGTTTAATCTTTCCACCACTGTTTCGGCCTGCCTCTTCTTCGATGGCCGTCCTGCAGAACACAATTGCTGGCGATTTGAGCCCATCGCTGTAGATACATACGGCAGGCATAACCAGTCCAGTCCCATTCACATATGCCGCGTATAATTTTTCTATAAAGTGCAACACTGCGTTTCAAATTTTCTGACATACTGGCAGCAATTTCGCCGTAACCATAAAAAACTGTAACGTTTGCAAAACTAGGAAGGCCTACCATAAATACTTTGGCTTCCGCGCCGAAACACGCAACCAATAATCGAGTTGAATCGAGTCCAAACATCGCTTCCGTACGTGTCGGTTATCTTTCCCGTTATTACCTTAATTATAGAAAGTTTATTAACAATCGCATTGGAATTAGATGAAGAGTTAATTAAGATAAAAGATGAGGCTTTCTTCAGATGCGAGCAGAAAAGACAGAAAATGCCAGGGACATTGAACTTGTTTGTCATAGGATCGTAGTAGCAAACTCAGTCTTGATATACGATGAGCAGTCGTCAGCAGATTATCTCGAGATATTTACCGAACACCCGTACAAGTCTCAGGATTATTTTAGGGTAATCAAAGTTTGACGTAACAAAGAATGATTGTATTTTGAAAAAGAACTTACGTTGACGAATCTTTATAGCTACGTTGGATTAGACTTAATCAACCACTTGCTGAGATATCCCGAATTGATGTACACCTTGTGGAGGATGATTTGGAGCAACATTAAAACATTTTTAAGGAAGGCTGCTAAGGAACAAATGGCAGCAATTCCCATTCCAGATAGGAAGTCATCGGCGCCCATTCCAAGCTTGATCGTATTTTAGAGAATCGCAATAGTTTTTTTTACTGTGTCGCACGTCCAGCACAAGAGAGCATAAGAGTCGCGTCGCCGGCAAGACTAGGTTGCCCGTCTTTTTCTAACGTTTCGTACTAGAAAGAGACGGATAGTCTCTTAGTAGGCAACGCGACTTTTATGCGCTCTGATGCTGGCCGGCCTGGAAAATTACCTCATACATAGTTAACATCAAAATAACAATAAACAAGCCTAACTACCCACATATCGCTAAACCCACGATTAATTAATTATGTTTGAGTTTGATAGCGAATGACGCACACGAGTTGGTACACGGCTGATGAACGATAAAGCATTTTTTTTAATAAGCTCATTTGGAAATAATTGCCACATATTTCCCGTTGATGTTTCGAAATCAATTTGGAACGAAATGGTTTCGTAGTTTGGTTTTGACTTAAAGTTAATTAGCACATTGTTTTCCGTTTCGTTGTGACAGCTTATAGTATCAAAAAACGTTATAAAATGAATAATTAAAACAATATTATAAAATGAGTTAGTTTTATCAAAAACTTTTTAATTAAGTAGGAGTAGATCTATTTGGTTACACTCGTACTCTGTTGCTGTCTTTATTTTTAGGCAGTTGGTATCTAAACCTGTTATAAGCAAATAATAATTAGTTTGTTTTGTTTTGTTAATTGTACCGGGAAGACCGCAATCAAATGTGAGATTTTAAAACGTCAGACTTCCAGTTTAGAACGAAAAATATAGTAGATGTCATTCACGATGATGCTCACTGTAGTTCTTATTGCTAAAAAAAGGTTATTAAAGTTAATTTTGATAAATCCACGCGTATTCGCTGATGGCACTATCAATCCTTGGGGGGTGCGGGTCAGAATACATAAAGTTTAAAATGTATAATGGATTAAAATACATAATGGTTCAAAATATATAATGGTATTTCTGTGAAACTAATAGCTAGATAAAAATAGGTTAGAGAAGAGGAAACCCCATCCCGGGGTGGTCGTGGGGCATCGCGGTGACACCGAGAGCTCCTGTAACGCCTCACATACGACCGAATAGGGAATCCGTGTGGTTTTTAGAGGGTATTTCTGCCGTCGCGGGAGAGCCCCACATATCCCCAGTAAACCCGTACCAGGCGGATGCATAAGGCACATTTTCCACATCATAAAAAAAAGGTTAGGTTAATTTTATAAAATCTTATTAATTTGCTATTTTCTGAGAAAATCGCAATATTATATATTTTACCACTATGTAGGTATTTTAACCCATTATTGTAGGCTGTTACTGTGCCAGTGAGACCTTATCTACACTTTTCGTCAGGTGTGTTAGCTTGAAGGGGTCAAGCACTGGTCAGTAAAAAAAAATTGCTAAGTAAACCTTGTAAACAAGGGCGCCTTACCGATTAGCAACATAGTAATACAAGTAGGTACTATAAAACGAACTGTATCTAGCAAATCTTGTACTTAAACCAGTCCCATCTCACTTCTCGAGGAAATAAGATGTCAGTTAAGTAATTAAAACTGTTTGCACGGAGCTGTACGCTGGGGTCGTTGACCGCCTTGACCGAGAACAGGTGGAATAAACAATAGCCCTAAAGGGTATCGCGATTTAAAAGGCAGGTGATGAAGTTAGTACCTTTAAAACCGGTCAAGTGCGTGTCGGACTCACGCACGGAGGGTTCCGTACCAAAGACAGAGCCCAACGGTAACGAGACAGGAAAGGGGAATGAAAATAGTGATGGGTTGCTAACCACATCGCCTTTAACATGATTCCTAAGATAAAACCTAAAATTCCTGACTAAAATAAAGAAGCTATATAGCTTGATTTCTGTTTGTTTTCTTTTACTTTTTATATTACCTATATGAAAGTTATTTAATTGAAGAGTGAATGTGCTATCAAAGTTTATTTATGTATTTGTAGGAATCATTTATTTGCTTCTAATTAGTTTTTTAAGGTTAGGATGTGGGATCCTTAAGGCTCTGCAGCGCTGACTGGCCGTCTATCCACCAATCACAAACCCGTATCTTTTGAACCATGCCTAATTGAAAGAAACTGGAAATTGACACAATAAGTACACCTGCTATTACCGAGTCATAAAAAATTTAAATGGGGTTCAGCATTAATCAACTATCTAAAAAATATCTAGTCTAAATATAGTACCTACAGTGGTACAGTACCCTTCATTGTACGAGTCTGACTTGAACTTAGCCGGTATTTTTTTCGGTTTTATGGTACAATAGATCTTAAGTGCTAAATACCCTTGTCTAAATTTATAATTGAATGGGAATCAGACGGAAGTGGTACGAGAAACTTCTTGCCTAGACCTGATTGTATTGTTAATTAAATAAAAAGATGTGCATTAAACGAAAACACAATTTGACTAATGTTTTTCTAATGACAAAATGCTACTTGAATGCTATAAAAAGCTGTAAAAAACGTCATTAAGTACTTATGTTCTACAAACTTGTGGCCACTAGGTATATGTATGTACATGTATATCTAGTTGTATTTTGTATGGACACCACGATATGTTATTTAATTACAATTTAAATAAAATTTACGATATTCTCCTTCTAAATAACCTCAAACATCTGAACATTTAGGTACGCGCAGATTCAGTACAAATGAGAAACGCAAAGGAGATTTCTCCCTACATTATCCAAGTAGGAAGTCCTTAATACTTTGTCACTGTAACTAATTTGAAATATTTCAAATTATCCAGTACCTACCTATTTCTGTTCACTGCGACAACACTAAGGGGTTTAGCTACTTTGGGCTTTACTGACAACACAGTTCCCCGATTGAAACAAAATCGCAACGGCATTGCTGTTGAAAACAACTCGATTGATATCCGATGTGTTCGCGGAGAAACAAAACAATTGAACACCGAAATCGTAGAACACCGCTCAGCAAAATAAAGCACAACACACTCCTTGAATTGAAACAAAAGCATAACGGCATTCCTCGTTTAAAAATCTCTAACGATACTCAAATTTGTTCGCAAAGAAACCTAAACAATTGAGCATCTAAATTTAAGAACACAGTTCGGCAAAACCAAGCGCGACATACGCTCCCCGGATTGAAACAAAAACGCAACGGCATTCCTCTTTTAAACATCTGTAACGCTATTCGTATGTGTTCGCGGAGAAACAAACAATTGAGCACCGAAATTTCAGAACACAGTTCGGCGAAATAAACCGCGACACACACTCCTCGGGTTGAAACAAAACCGCAACGGCATTCCTCTTTTAAACATGTCGAACAATATCCGAACGCTTTCGCGGAGAAAACAAAACAAACGTGCATGGGAAACGTACCGTTTCGAATCGCACCGTTAGCCGGTAGCGTCACAAGTTCTCACTATGGTACTACTCGTATTTGTACCTACCTCCACACAAATCCGAAGGGCTAGAGTAGGTCACTTCCAAACTTCCATACACTTAACGAGGCGACTGACTACAGCCAACTGCGACGAACGACTACATTCGCAGATAAAGTGAATCAAGATAGTGCAGTAAGGTAGGGTGAGGCTGTGTGCACAGTAGCTTGAAAATACTTTCATCGTCGTATGATAATTGATAATGTCGTTTATTAAATACTGCTCAAGAAGTGTGACATGGAAGAAAAAAGAAATAATGAAAACGTGCTTACTGATTCCTGTTGAATTTATGGAAATCTTTCCTAAAATTTGCAATTTCGTAAAAGTTAACATTTTTGTACAGTGCATTGGGGTAAATTCGAAAATGGGGGAATTTCGAAACTCGTGGCTATCCACTAAACAATAACCTACATAATCTAGCAACGCTTACATAGAAACTCCAATGTCTTTGGCTTCTAGATAAGCGTTGCCAGATTGTGGAATTGTTCCCCGTTTAGCGGATACCCACGATTTTCGAAATTCCCCCAATTTCAAATTTACCCCGTTGCACCTTACATATTTTTTATAAATTGACCGCTTCTTGTTAAAAGTACTTTATTTGTACAAATAAAAGATCAAGCTCATTGTACCTATTGTCATTTGTGGCAAGTATAAAAAAAACGTTAAAACCGCAGTAGTTACCAGTCTAGATGTTTTTATTTTCACCGAACCCTCATTGACTAAGTCAGGTTAAGGTTTTAGAAGGGGTGCGAGTCGGGTTACCTCCACGTGTGATTAAGAGCTGCGGTTCGTTTTTGGATCCGTCCGGGGGGAAGAGCAGTGCTTGGTCCGGTGCGCCCTGGGCAACGGCTAATGATTTCCTGGCAGTATCTGAGGGATATCATTGACCGTTGGCTAAGAGCCCGACAGGGGGGGAGGGGGGTCTTTGACCATCACCGTACAACGTTGCCGACATTTTGTCACAAGATTTTTTAATAAAAATTTTTACATTGACATTGGCGAAGTTGTCGTCACTATAACGACTTGATACGCCACAAATAAAAAAGAAGAAGAAGAAGGTTTTAGAACGTAAAGCCATTTTTATGGCACACTTTTAACGTACATGACAGACATGTCGCGCGAAGTCGGGCTACGTCGTAACACGTCACCCGACGTCGCTTCACTTTATCCGTGGCTTCAATTTGACATTTGCGTTTGCCAACTTAAATTTAGTTTTGTAAAATTTATGAATAAAGGTAAAATATTTAAACCACCTGCCGTTATCTGGGACTCCAGTGTGTGCACAGCTTTGCCTCTCACTCCCGCGAACCTTACCTAGTGCTACAGGCTCAATGTAAACACACCGACATGTTTACTTTGATGTAAGTATATTATAAATTAACTATGTTCTGTTCATTATTTAACGGGCTAAATTAGATCACGAATATAATACTTTTTGCGGGCTCAGCTAAAACAATGAGGTAAAATGTTGGCTTAGATTTTTGGGAAACGACAGCTGTGGTAGCTGCTTGAGTTTTTGAGGTTATTTTTAACAGTGAAAAAAAATTACTCAAATTATCTTGCCCTTATTGTTTTACGTCGCACAAATAACATTGAAGCTTAAGGTTGTAAGGGAATTCCTTAATCAACTAAATTCCATTTAAAAACTTAATATAAAGGAATTTGATAAAAGAAAAAATAACATGCATGCATACACTGCATACATACATAAATCACGTAGTCTTTATCCCATTAGCATGTGGAAAGAAAATAACGTAATCAACTAACCATTAATTTACGAATTTAAGTCATTATATCGGCACGGTAATGTTTATAACAATCCGGAACAAATTAAGAAACTAATAACCACAAAAAATATTGGCATAAATTTACAGACGAGCCGCTTAAGACAACTTTAAAGCAATTCATGAGATATGTTAATACGACACAGATCGCAAAACCGAAATTATCTCCGACCTTAATAATTTTCTCGTAAAGCACGAGATGATTCGAGGAAGCGATGAACAAATAGAGATCCCATCCGGCATCCGGATTTCCCCAATTCAACTTTTAAAAGGTATTCGACATTTATTGACCGGGTTTTTTCTGACGACTCGAATCTGGACATTTTTTGCCACAATTCTGGTGTAAATGTCCTATTCCACGTGCTTTACGAAGTTAATTTAAATTGGGACCTTAGTGTGAGAAGCTACTTGGTTGGTTACGCACGTATTTCGTAATTGTACTTTGTTATGCTTTTTGCTTCGTTTTATTATGTTAGTTACCATAACAAATTTTTACAGACTACTAAAATACAGGGTGAGCTAATAAATTTGGAATTCGTATGCGTGATATTGAGAGGATTTACCAAGATATTTAAAATACTTCTTATAGGTTTTCCTGTAGTCTAGAACTATAGTATTTCCAATCATTTATTTTCTCGGTGACAGCTCCCGTAGAATGTAACTGCGCTTTTTACGCAAAAATTAACTTTTAAATGCGAGGCATAAAAAATATGACAATTGCCTAATTTTGTTCGTTGATCCCATATAATATTCATCTAAGACAAATTGAGTCCATATATGCAGTAATATCTTTTTAAAGTACGATAAACAATAAACGTTTTAATAAAGTTACATTCTATGGCAATGCAAATAGTGGTGTTATGATTGATAAATATCGATAAAAAATAGATAATAAGGTATACCTAGTGTAATTATTCAATATGTTGTGAGATGTTTATTTTGTGTTTTTCTTGTCAGGTCTTAAAATTAACGGTGAAGAAATGTGTATTTGTTTCGTACACCATAACAAACGCGTGCAACTGTCATTCGGCCATTTTGCACGCTTACTAATAAATTAGCATTCAAGTAAGTCGGTTGTTTTATTCGCTCCATAGCTGAATACTTCTAAACTACTCCTATACAATAAAATTGATTGAATCGATATCGTATCTACTGATCACTTATTAGGTCACAACACTATAACTATCAAACTACATCTGTCATCAAGAAAATAAATGGTTGGGGAACAACTATAAATAACCATACCCCATTAACTTTGTTGGGTAAAAGGCAAAATAAAGACATTTTGACGCAGCTTTGGCCAGCCATGTGCCCTAGGGCGTGCATTGTGGGATCGCCAGGGTAGGCTAGGTAGGTAGGGTAGGGTAGTGAGTACAAAATGTGGTGCGTGACCTCCCCGCTGCCTACTGGCGATCCCCCAGTACACGCTACTGTGCCAATGTCACACAGTGGAAATAATATTTTTATGCTGTGCCAGTATCAATCACAGGCTGTCCAATCGACTGCCAGATGTCATCTGTCTGACCAAAGGGCCGGTGGTCGGTGGTCTGCCTACGTGCCTACTGACCTTCGACCTACTCTCGGTCACCACAATGTAACTGCATTGGACCATCTCTCGTCGGCCCGTCTTGCCAACCGTCCGAACCGAAGTGGCAGCGATCATGGACTTTGTTCAAGATTTAACAGCCCACGTTCAATATACCATTGCATAATTCGTCATACTGGTCCGGGAGCAAAGAAATAATAGAATGTACCAGTTGCTTTTGCCCGCGCAGATGGTAAAAGCCCATTAAGGGAATGGGCGAAAATCTTAGGAAGCATTGCTATTTTGATTCTCCTTTCCGCTCATGCGCCCACAATCATGCTAAACGTGGCCTTCAGATCTTGTTGCCCTAGGCTCTGTCTACCCCGTAATAAAGTTAATGTGTAGGTACATGTGTATAATCTTTATTCATAAATGGCATGCTCTTATTAATTACGATCTGCTATATCACGTGCTTAGAATTCTCGCTAATCCTTTGAATCTTTTCATTTCGCTGTACAATTTCACCTTCGCCGCATTCTGCGCGCGAGTCATCGACCGGCGCGTGCGTCGCTCCGCGGATCTATATTGTTAAGGAGAAATTAAAACGTACTTTGAGGTTTGTTGCTGTATACAAATTTGGACAAGATTGGAAGATTTTGACTAGCTACTTCTGCCGTGGACGGTAAGGGGTAAATGCGTCACACAGCTTTGTTTCCAGATTTTAGTAATTTCATACATAGGTACAGTCAGCGTCAAATATTTCGTAACACCCAAAGTGGCCAAAAAGTTAGCAACACGATCTTATTTCAACTATAACAATGACTTGTTGCAAACTATTTGGGTACTTTGGGGTGTCACGAACTATTTGACGCTGACTGTACATACATATTAATTACGTCTGTATCCCTACCCGGGGTAGACAGGGTCTAGGATAACTAGGACTAAAAGTATCTAGGTAGGTATTTAGTATTTTCATACAGCGAATTTTATGAAACGAATAGTGCAGAATTTTAGGAAGCAAATTATTTTTGACGATTTTTGAGCGCTATGAAAGTACCTAATATATAAATTTCTTTCATCTGATACATTGGATTATTATTGGTTGAACCGTTCTGGAGACAAACTAACAAACGAAAAACCTCATCCTAAGGTTAATGTGATATCATCCAAAATAGCTGAAACTGAACTCTTTATTTATAGTTCGCTGTTCATGAGGTATCTTCAATTACCCTGGCCTAAACAATTTCCATAAATTTACCTTTCCATTGTTCTCAGCGTTTCGTTAATCAAATGATAACCATGGAACGTCAAAAGACTTATTTCTCTTGACGTCATTCATCTTATAGTCTAAGAGCTACCTACGGAAATAGGCGTACAATTTATAGAGCAACGAGATCCCTCTAGTTAGTATGCCATACTATCATTATTTTATTAATTAATTCGAGCGCCTGGCAGCTTTTCAGCGGTGGGTGACTTTGGCACTTTTTCTCGCACCTAGGATGCCACCTGGCACGACTTTTCCCCCGATTAAATCGCCTGGCAATCCTTTATTCGAATTAAATATATAATTGGCTATTATATCACACCAAACTCAGAGCTCTTCAATTGCTCCACCCCATTTGTTGCCCATCCACTCCCACACCCACCGATGAAAAGCTGCCAGATGCTCGAATTAATTTATAATGATAGTATGGCGCTAACTACAGGGACTTCGTTGCTCTATAAATTGTATACCTATTTCCGTAGCTAGCTCTCCGTCTATTTTGCATAATTCGCACCCTTCGTGGAAGAAAGACGTAAGTCCTATTAAGGCTTAACAGGACTTACGTCTTTCTTCCACGAAGGGTGCGAATTGTGCTTTTGGTCCGCCATGTGCGGTCAGTAGAACAGGTCAACGACCTCGCGAAATTGTAGGGTAGAAATAACCGACCAAGTGCGAGTCATACTCGCGCACCGAGGATTCCGTCCAAATTCCGTCCGTTTGATTGATAATATTGCCATTTTTCTTCTTCCTCTTGTCACTGTCAGGTCAGGCCAACCAAAGCCAAAGAGAATATAATCACTACGTAACCAAAGCCAATTTTTTTTTATTTTTATAATATTCATCCCTTGTGGGATAAGTAAAGGAATAATTGTCCATTCAGCCATGGTATAATGCCGGTTCATTATTTCACTGTTTTGCATTTATTTATTTTTTAATATTTATTTTATAATATGCTGAGATGGGACCATTTCGTGATGTATCCTTATGTTTTTTACTTCTTTTTTTGTTTATGTAATTTGATTATTACATGTCACGAATAAATGTTTTCTTTCTTTCTTTCTTTCATTATTCAGCAAGTGAATATAACATTCAGTTTCAGCAGAGCCAGGCCTCTTAAGCAACATGTAGGCAGTATGAAGTCATTTTAGATTAGTTCCTTACGTAGACTGACAGTCATAAAAATGATCGGTTTTTAGTATTTGTTGTTATAGTGGCAAAAGAATTACATCATCTGTGTAAATTTCAACTGTCTAGTTATCACGGTTCATGAGATAGATACAGCCTGGTGACAGACGGACAGTGGAAGCCTAAAATGTGCCAACAAGCGCCTCTAGCGGAAGTTATCATTTTCACGATTACAAACTTCAGCTTCCAGTTTCCAAATTCAAAGGAAAAGTGTATCATGTAGGTATCTGGAATACCTAGACATTTTTAACTGCAAAATTAAATTTGCAGGAACAGTCTAGGTACTTACTACTTTATATTTAGAAAGTGACTATAGGGATTCCCAGTTTGCTTTTGATTGTGTATTCCCGTTATAAGGAAAACCTCAACTCTTAACAGCCGTGGGGGGAGCGGATCAGAATACATAAAGTTTAAAATGTATAATGGGTTAAAATACATACCTAATGGTTCAAAATATATAACGCAATTTTCTGTAAAACTATTAGCTAAATGAACTTTTTTGATATCGTAATCTATAGATTGGTTTAGGTTAGGTTAGGTTTGTTTTATAACAATCCTGTTAATTTGTAACTTTCTGAGAAAATCGCATTATAATTATATTATAAACCATTATGTATTTTAACCCATTATACATTTTAAACTTTATGTATTTTAATACGTACCTACCAGCCGTGGGCAATTCTCAAGTCTTTAAGAACTGTATAGATTCAGGCGTTAGGTACTTTGCGGAGATCCATGCAGTGGCGTAGCGTGCCTTGGTAGGGCCCCGTATAAAAATTTATTTGGGGGCCCTTATGAATGGTAAAGAATTTTTGCTTACGCATGTCGGGGGCCCCCGTGGCCCGGGGGCCCCGTATAATTGATACGGCAGATACGGCGGTAGCTACGCCCCTGGATCCATGTCAAAAAAAAAGGATAACTTTACTTTGCTACTCCGCGATACAATAAGGACAAATCATGCAAAACAGTCACGTTCCCGTCAAATCCTATCCATGCAGTCAATGTTTAAGAAAACAATGACAAAACAAAACAAAAACCAACGGAAAAACAACCGAATTGACAATCACACAGAATATTCCGGACACGTGTTTCACCTCTCCCCAAGACATCCTCAGTGGTTGTTGTCTTCGACCGTTCGTCGGAGCGTACCTACCTATCCATTTTTTTTTAATTCTCAAGTCTGTTCTGGATATGTACGGTTTTCTATTTCAGGTGCCATTGGACAAATATGTGGTCTAATGTTAAAAATCCTTCGCACGTCACAATATCCTTTTTTTTAGAGGGTTCACACCCTTGCTTTAGTTTAGCAAGGCGTATTTGGCCAATGTCGACGTAGTGACATTACACACGTGAGGAGATTGTTCGGTTTAATGTAATTTCGATTTTGGGAGAGGAGCAGACAGGAAACCTAAAACAAACAACACATGCTATGGACGGTACAGACAGCACACGACGTTTGACAAGTTTTTTTTTTGTATTCTGAGGGTAAGTGGAAAAGGTGAGGGTAAGCATGCTGACAAAGTTGAAGGACTTAGAAAAGGGAAATTTAAATAAATAATAGTATACCGAGCATGCTTCATATTGTTCATATTTTGATATCGAAAGAAGTTATATCTTTGATCAGAAGTTTTAGAACGGGAGGGGAGAAAAGTGAGGAAAAGTTGATGGGACGTGGACGCTTTTGGCAAAGCCTCGTATAAGGAGTATGTATGTCTAACACAGCCCTTTAACGACATTTTCGTTTGATTGGAATTTGGATGAAAAATGGTAGACCACATTTGGATGACCGTACATTTTTTTAGGGTTTCATACCCATATAAGGTATTCTAAAGGTAGGTCATTTTTAGATCTTGTTAAAACATTTACATGGAAGTTCAGTCTTTCCAACCAACTGCAAAGTATTCTGAATTAAGTCGGTGCGGGTCCCCAGTGCGGCTAACCAGACAGTGTGTACATGGCCTTAAATTAGATATTCGAACTTCGTATCGAGCTGAAGTAAAACTGACTGATTAACTTTATCGTTCGGCCCAACAGTGGATCAATCTCTGGCCGCTACGGGCTACGACTCAATTAAATTGCTCCCTTAATCCGTATAATCCGTTAATTTTTTCAGCTGAAGCAAGATTAGAAAATCACTGATAAATCCGTCCTTGACACACTACGGAGTTCGCTGTTGTAAACAGGCGTCATACTCTGAAATGAGGAATTGGAATATTGTATCGTGCGGTCCCACTCTTACCATAGCGTGAAAGTGAGAGGGATGGTGTTATACGAGCTTCGAATTCCGAACTTACTACTAGCCGCCACCTGTCGAGATTAAGTGGGCTTAATATTGCCATTACACAGACCTGCCCTTTAGATTGGAGTTTGGACAGATTAAAAATGAAGGGCACGTGTCAAACTTGTACCTTGTAGCTTGCTCAACGTACTATTGATACCATCCAGGAAGACAAATGGATTTATCAAAATTAACCTTTAACAACATAGTAGTAAAGACAGCGGTACATAAGAGCCATGATTATTATATGGCAGCGCCATCTAGCAGCCCTTATCGACGGCAAACTATTCTCTGATTTGACGCTAGAATGCGTTTACATGTCCCCATTAACTGTTTCTGCGAAGTTATCTTAAAAGATATTAAAAAACCTTTAACAAGGTTTATCCTATCTCAGTTTTACCTAAAATCACGAAGAGAATTAGAGGTATATCAATAATACGTAGGCGAATAGCCGTACCTATATTTAGATGCCGCCAAAACATTTAAAAGAGCAACAGATTTTCATTGCAATATTTCTAAGTCAATAGGCGGCAAGTATGACGCGTAAGGCTAATACAAAGTTACCGCTATTACGCTTAGTATATTTAGGCACTATTGGGCGCATATTTTGAAAAATGAGTTACGGCTACACAACAGCGGCGAATGGAATTGATCTTTAACACTTCGAAATTACAGTTCGATTTATATTTTGCGGTGGAAAATATAAATTTTCCGTTGAAAGTTCTTGTTTGTACTTGTCTAATAGAATACCATCCAGAAAGACAAATGGATTTATCAAAATTAACCTTTAACAACATAGTAGTAAAGACAGCGGTACATAAGCCACCGTCTTACTTACGCCAATACTGCCGTCAAGCTTAAATAAATAAATAAATAATAAATAAATAAATAAGAGCCATGATTATTATATGGCAGCGCCATCTAGCAGCCCTTATCGACGGCAAACTATTCTCTGTATTTGACGCTAGAATGCGTTTACATGTCCCCATTAACTGTTTCTGCGAAGTTATCTTCAGTCAACAAATGAAACTTGTGGCGGAAGATTTTCAAATGTTATTTTCCGCAGTTAAGTAAGAGTAGATTACAATTCGGTACGTTAGCCTGAAACGCAGATAGGTATATGTAAATTTAAATTGAAGGTATATGCACAGCTATATACATAGGATTAAAGAATGTGTGCCATGCCAAAACAGACAATAGCAAGACAATTTCAAATGATTGAAGTACACAACCTTTTGGCGAAAATGTCCACCACATAAATGCAACGACTATAATTAGCTAGTTCATTGGCCGCAATAAAACTGAATCACGCCGTGTCCTAAACAGATTTGAGTCAGCCTCCGATCTTGTGGATAATCGCGTTATCTTTAATATCCTTCCTTGACGATTGTGATTTGAACATACGCAAGGGGTTTATCCCACATGAGATGATGCATGGCGCTGTATTACGGCCATCTTTGTTTCCATAGGAGTTATCTTCAGGTTTCGTCACTTTGACTTATAAGATGAGCCATTTAATTGCGTTGTTTTCAGGTATTTTTGTCGTTTTTGAAATAAGACCGCTTTGTGGAAGTGTAAGATATATATATATATATATATACTTGAGATTAAAAGAATCCATTCACCACTACGTAGTATAAAACAAAGTCGCTTTCTCTGTCCCTATGTCCCTATGTATGCTTATATCTTCAAAACTACACAACGGGTTTTGATGCGGTTTTTTTTTATAAATAGAGTGATTCAAGAGGAAGGTTTTTATGTATAATTCTACGCAGACGATGTCGCGGGCAGAAGCTAGTAATATATATACTTGAGATTAAAAGAATCCATTCATCTATACTTAATATTATAAAGAGGAAAAATTTGATTGTTTGTTTGTTTGCATTGAATAGGCTCCGAATCTACTGGACAGATTTCAAAAATTCTTTTGCCGTTAGAAAGCTACATTATCACTGAGTGACATAGGCTACTTTTTACCGCGGGCGAAGCTGCGGACGGAAGGCTAGTAGTAAAATATAATTCTTTACTAACAAATACAAGTTTTTAAATTTATGCGCCAAAAACAGGGGCCGTGGTTTCTATCCAATTTGCCACCTACAGAAGTTTTCACTAAGTTTTCAGCCATTAATTACGACTCGTTTCGAACACGTTTGCGGTAAAATTCCAGAGAACTGTTTTTTTTTGGGGCTTTCGCCCTTGCTTTATTTAACAAGGCGTATTTCGTCAATGTCGACGTAGTGACATTACACACGTGAGGAGATTGTTCGGTTTAATGTAAATTTCGATTTTGGGAGAGGAGCAGACAGGAAACCTAAAACAAACAACACATGCTATGGACGGTACAGACAGCACAGGACGATTGGCAAGTTTTTTTTTCTTTCTGAGGGTAAGTGGAAAAGTTAACGGTACTGTTTATTGCCCATTGGTGTATACATAAATGTAAAGAAATTAGATTTCTTTAAGCTATTTGTCTGTTGATAAAACAGTTCCTGTTTTATCTTCATTACCACTGGATGGCGTTACTGTCATGTTGGCTGTGCGGTAGATAAAGTAGATCGGTGTTTTTTCAAGATGGCGATAGTGAGGTGAACGGAAACAATAAGTTATTATACTTTGGAATAGAAGAGGAATCGACAAGTGAAATAATAAACTTTTAATGTCGTTTCTTTGTTTTTTTTTTCAGGTAATATAGTATACCTGATTCCTATTGTTTTATTTGTTAAAAAGTGTAAACCTATGTTAAAATAAATCTTTGTTTTTTCAGAGCAACACTACGTTTATTAATGAAGATTCCTAATATTATTGCCTTAGTGTCTTATACATATCTACCATTGAACTGCTTCATAGATGGACATCACAACTCTTGAAGTAAAATAAGCAGAGCAGGGATAAAAATAATATATAGTAGTTGTAACAGTATGCAAGAGAGTAGGTACAGAGACAAGTAATTGACATAAGAGAACACAATAAAACGTATTCAAAATTTAAAATCAATAGTATCAAAAATGGCCAGGGCGTTTAATATTAGCGTAGGAGACAAGAAGGTTTAACAACAACACCAGAGCATTGCACTCGCGTTGCCAGCCTTGAGATCTAAGGTAACTTGAGGTAAGTTCCAGTACCTAATTTCACCGGCTGCCCTACTCTCCGCGCCGAAAAATACAGCAGCGCAATCACTAGGTACTGCTTGGCGGCAGGATTAGGCGTTTAACCTCCGCAGAATTAACTAGGTAACTTCTATTAATTAATATTAAGTACGTTCATTGCCTCACCGAGACAGTCGACCTAGAAATCGCGACACGCCAAGATTTATCTGTTGACCGAAGAACACTGTTATCAGCGTCACTCAAACATCCCGGTTGTAACGAACAGACAAACAAAAGCTTAATTACAACCTTGATTTTGCACATACTTCGAGGAAATAGACTACTCACTCCATCTTAACTGTTTCGTAAGGTAAGGAGAGCCACGTTTCACAGAAACCATAGTTTTCCGAACATTGTTCCTCTAGTTTCAAACGACTTCCGCAAAACACTTGTCGAAAGTGTGACGCGCTCGGAGAAGTTCAAAAAATAACAGTAGATACTGCCACTAAAGTACTTTGTGTTACTAACTAGCGACCCGCCCCGGATTCGCATGGTATAGTATGCATGCATTATACATATAAACCTTCCTCTTGAATCACTGTCTATTAAAAAAAACCGCATCAAAATCCGTTGCGCAGTTTCAAAAAATCTAAGCATACAGCGGAAAGCGACTTTGTTTTATATTATGTGGAAATTTTCCAGTTTCCTAAAAAAACGTCGTGACGTCTTAAGCTACAACCGTGCCTGATATTTGCTGTTTCAGATGTAGAGTAGCGATTAGGGGCCTTACCATGACGTCTTAATGCAATTCAATGTTTTGTCTGTTTGGCTCCAAAATAAAATATGCGGATCAACTATTTCTTGTTGTTTCTGCCAAAAGTACGACGGAACAAGTTTCATGTCACTACATGCCTGTAGAAGGCCAAATTACGGGAGAAGCCATAAACTACCACCAAAATGCATTTGCCAAATTTAAATCCAAGGTTTCAAGAGTATGTATGTATGTATAACTCTTTATTAAGAGTTATGTTATGTTTGTGTTGTTGTGTTATGGTTTTTTTTTATTTATTTTTTTGTAAGAGTGACCTAGGAAAACAATCGTCGCAACAAGTGACGAGAAAAGTTGATCTACCCGCCTCCCAAAGCATATTTCAGCCACATTTCAACTATTGGATCTATAATATATTTATTACAGCAACATAGTCTACTGACGATTAAAAATAAAACAAAATGTATATACTTAAAAAATATTTTATTCATCATTATTATTTACATTAACACCTCGACATCCATCCCTATGCCCCATCAACAAAACCATAACACGAAAGGCTTACGCTAGATTCTATCAAATTACTATCAAGTCACCATCAACTCTGCCTCCTCTCATGAGACTGAAAACTAATTTGATAGAAGCCGCTAAATGTCTTTAAAAAAAAACAGCAATGTAAAAATGGTGTCAATTCAAAATCATGGCGACATCCCAGGCATTAAAAAAGCGACTAGCCCACGTGGCAATAACCAAGGGGTTTCCATCATCGCTGCGCGAGGGCAGGGTACCACCCTATGGAACCCAATCGGGGTTCCGTCGACCAAGCATTGCTTCCGACACCAATAAACGACTGTTCAGACACTAGCCTTCCATTAAACTGGTTCGTCGATAACCCCTTCGCTATAATATACAATTTTGTTTTTTTTTTTTTTCAAGTTATAAATTCATGTTTTTTTAATTATTTAGGACGTTTTTTTTAACAGTGTGTTTCAATTATGCTTAATGTTGCCCATTCATACAATATTCTTCTAACTTATTAACTAAACAGTCAGCTAAAAACATCGGTGCGTTTTTCGTTTCTATAACGAAGATTTTTTCCAACAATAATCTGGGAATACACACGCATATTTCAAGGTTTGCAAGCATTCATTTGAAACTTACTACATCTCAATTACTAGAGGCAAGTAGCGTCACTAGTCGAGAGTTGCAGCGACTCGTTTTGTCGCTATACATGTCTCTTTACTAGTCGGACTTGACAGATGCAGTGAGCGACAAACGAGTGACTGTACTTTATGCTAACTGATATGGTAATCGGGTGATATCTAATAAACTAGTATTCGAAAAACTATGAACAAAAAGTTAAAATTCGAAATTATTAGAGACTTAAATTAATTAAAATATGATTACCAATAATTTGATGAATTCATGGATCGTAGAAATCTATGTTACAAAATAAGTAAGTAAATAAACGCAATTATCGACGCTACTCATCCAATATTTTCTCTAACAGGCTTTGATAAAACAATTTTTTTCCTTAAATAATCTATACATATTGAAAAAATACAGTTATTCGCAAACCAAAAAAAAATCGTTTTCATTTTTCAATTATTAACGTTAGGCAGGAACTAATCATTGCAAAAACTTTTTTTTAACTAATAACTTAAAGGCCACACTCAGACACGTCAATTAGATATATTTACGGCAATAAAGAGTAGAAATCAAAGGAGGGCGCCACTTACTGCTTAACAGTCACATTTTTGACATAAATAGTTTGTGTATCTGAAATGAAAAATTTCACTTTCCTCCAATTTCTACTCTACATTGTCGCACCTGTACCATAAACACAATTTTTAGACTTTCTCACGAAGTTTATTGCACTGTTATAAAAAATTGACGTTTCTGTTTGCGGCAGTCAATTTAAGTGACACCTAAGTCAAGTAAATAAAGTTTTTTTTTTCTTTAAAAATCATCGTTAATATTAAAGTTATGAAGTTAGTAACACTTTAAAGTCAACATAACTTCTTCCCGACACAATACAGTGAAAACTTAACTTACATATCATTATGTACTCATTCAAACACTGAGACAGGTTTAGCATCAAATCAACTTCTGCTAAATTACAACACAAAATTCTAGCTCTAGACGGATTTTCCATCTTTAACGGACTACGTTACGCTTTTTTCGTATTTTTTACTATCACTATAATAAAATCACAACAAAACCAGTCACGCCGTATCTAGTGCCATCTTCAGCAACCAGCAAATAGAAACAAATGTATCCTCCTTAATTATATGTACAACAGGCACAGCCTTGTCTCAAGTCTTGGGCTGCTTCATTTAACGAAGGCATCGGGTGGTATTTTACCCTCCGAATGGAGTTGGTTAAAGATGAACAGGGCTCGTTGGAGATCCCAACCGGTTTCTTGGAGGCAACTGGAAAAAAATCTCGGTGTGAATATCAACCAGCCATGGACATTAGGTATCATCACAACGATCCTATACTAGTGTCGAACACTCGCCATAAGTCATCGATGCACTAGGGACAGATGCGTCACTCATCTGTAAACCCTACTTTCATAAATTAGGCATAATACCATTGTCATGTTTATACATATTAGCAAATGTACCCAAGGAACACGAGAAATCCTGGGATACTGGTTTATGACCGAGCCCCTGAGACAGCTTTATACACAAACAATTGCTTTGTGATGTGTATGGAACTTTTCAATAAATTGCCAAATGACATACGACTGCCATTCCATAAATTAAAAAAAAAATGTACATTGCTAAAAGAATTGCGGGTGGTAGGGCCTTGTGCAAGGTCCGTCCGGATCGCTACCACCATCTTACTCGCTAATCCTGCCGCTAAGTAGCAGTGCTTGCAGTGCTTGCACTGCTGTGTTCCGGTGTGGAGAGTAAGACAGCCGGGGAAATTACGGGCACAAGAGGCATTTCATCTTAGTCCTCTAGGTTGGCAACGCATCTGCAATCCCTCCGGGGTTGCAGGTGTCTATGGGCAGTGGTGATCACTTACCATCAGGTGACCCACTTGCTCGTTTGCCTTCCTATTCATATTAAAAAAAAAAAAAAAAAAAAAAATACTACGATGTCAAAACATTTTTGTTGGAAGATTATGTAACTTCAAATTAATATTTGCATGCTAGTGTTTAGTAGATAAGTATACCAAACATAATTATAGCTGAATAAGCTCTCTTAACTAATAATTTGACCAACTATTGTACTGTACATATTCTAAGCCAATAAAGATTATTATTATTATTATTTAGTAATTTAAAGATTTTTTTTTTTTTGTTTTTATTTTTCTTATTTTTAGTGTCGTTTAGAAATCAACCTCAGAGTTGCGAGCCGTGATTCAAATTTAAGGTTACTCAACCTGTTTGTCATTATTCTAAACAAACTCATACATAATAAAATATCAGCCTTGTGGCACCATTGTGACACTCACTTCATGCTCCAATGCTGGTTCATGCCGGTCTGCTGGCCGAGCATGTTGAGCAGCGCGGCGTGGTCGTCAGCTGGCGCCGCGGGGGCAGGCGCGGGCGCCGGCGCCGCCGCTGGCACACCCGCAGAGAACGACTGCTCCTCCTGACAACACAGATACATATTAAAATCATAGATTAGCTTATTACTACTACTACTCCGTCTACCCTGTAAGGGATAAAGACGTGATTTATGTTTGTATGTATGAATGTATGTACTAGCATATTTACTCGTATCTAATTTGAGACAAACGAGACTTAAATTAAAGTTTTTTACAAGCTTTATATTAACTTGCAACATATGTATGTGTGTATGTATATTTGACTCAATTTTGAAGCATATATCTTGATCCGATTGAGCTGAAGTTTTGCATACTTGTGTAATCGGATGACAATACAACAATCTGGTAGTAGAATGCTGATGGTCCAGCCAGGACCGTCTCCGCAGAATGGGACTATTCGACGGTTGGTCCGATTGACTTGAAATTTGGTTCACATAATGTAGGGCGGATGACAATTCAAGTACAGTTAGCAAAAAAGCTTGTATCTAAAATTAAATTTTTATGTTAGGTTATTATTATTTTATTCTCGCGTACAAAAAAATTGCAGTTGGTGCGTGTTAACTTTTTTTAATTTGATGTCGCGTCGAAGCCCACCGGATACCAGCCAGTACTTGCTAAACTAAAGGTAAGTGCAACTGTATGGTGCACATCAACTTTTTTTAATTTCATGTATTGAAAAAGTTTTTTTAATTTTTGTATTTAATGAGAGTTATACAATCACCCTTGTATGCTCACTGTAATAAAACTGAGGACCTTATTCAGTTTTTGTTGGAATGTGACCATAATAAACATCCGTAAAAGGTATCTGGATGGTATGAAATTGTATAGTGGAGGTGTTAATGTGATCCTGAGTTGCCCTTTGTCAGATGACGCAGTACTATTGTATAAATTTGTAAGACACGTCATTGGCTCCAGAGCCTCGGACTCTGGGCAAGGCAGAGTTTGAATTAGGTACCTGTGGTTTCCCATGAGGCTGACATAGTCACCATTGGTGCACTCAAGCCTCGTTAAAATTTTAGATTAAAATAAAAAAAAATGTATTGAAAAGGATGAACACGGGAAGCCAGTGCTAAGATTGCAGCTGTATCTCCTTACCTGTTCTTTAGTAGTATTGGTGACGAAGAGCATGTCATTCATGATGCAGAAACCCCCAGTGGCGTTGGGGACGATGATGAATGTGCGGTGGAACGAACGCGTGGGGTTTCCGGCCACGCTCGATTCTTTGTAAACTCCATTCATCACCAGCACTATCATTGTGGGCTGAAATGGAAGATACTTGATATTAGGACCAAGAAATAAAAGTTTTTTTATGTTGAGTGGCGCGACTCGCTTAGGTCTGAAAAAATAGAAGGCGACCCCTGCTAATTAAATAGAAGTTGCCAAGATTGTCAACTGGCATTGAGGTTTTCCCTACTTGCTACATTTCATACATACATACCATCACACCTCTTTCCCATAAGGGTAGATAGACAGACTCTTTCGCTTCATCCACTCTCATCAATCTCTTCATACATGCTCGCCGGTTTCGGGTACTACTGACCTGACCTTTTTTCAAAACGTCTGCTGTTTGGTCACGAAACGTCCATCTAGGCATTCCCCTGCCAAAGCAACCATTCACTCCACATATAGATCCGTTTAGGTAGTGTACTTTCATTCATCCACTCTATGTGACCAAACCAACTTTACTTTTTTCAATCCTAGTCACTACTTCTTTCACACCAGCACATTCCGTTAACACTCTCATTTATTCTACTTTCAAGCAAAGCAACACGTGATAAAAATAATTGCGTATACTTACAGTGAAAACCGGCAGGTCGACGGCGAACCCCATGAGATCGTGGGTAGTCTTGGGCAGATCGGACAGAAACGACACGACTTGCAGCCTGCCCGTGCGCAGGTAGCGCCGCCGCGAGTCTCGGTCCTGTATCCGCAAGATGTTGCGGCTGTTGGTTATGTACGCTGACAATCTGGAAGTTAAGTGGTTGGTAAAAATATCGGCAGCTTTTTATTAACTACTAGCAGTTGCCCGCAACTTCGTCTGCGTAGAATTCGTTTATCGCTATCCCGCGGGAATCACGCAATTTTCCGGGATAAAAAGCAGCCTATGTGTTATTCCAGACTATAATCTATCTATGTTCCAAATTTCATCCAGATCGGCCCAGTACTTTTTGAGCCTATTCATTACAAACATACAAACATACAAAAATAGGTACAAATCTTTCCTCTTTATAATATTAGTATAGACATAAATCACGTCTGTATCCCTTACGGGATAAACAGTACCCAAGGTAGCAAGACTTAAAGGGTCGTTTCGTTAACATGATTTAGGACGTATAGGTGGAAAGAGGAATCAAAATAATGATGGGTTGCTAGCCGCATCCTCTATAACATGATTCCAAAGATATCCGCCCATTCCCTCGATGGGCTTTCACCATCAGCGCGGGGATGTATGTATTTGTATGTGACAATATAATAATCTGGTAGTAGAATTCTGATGGCGCGGTCAGGGCGGTCTCCACAGAAGACTCTTCAATGGTTGGTCCTATTGACTTGAAATTTGGTACAGTCAGCGTCAAATAGTTCGTGACACCCAAAGTGGCCAAAAAGTTAGCAACACCTTATTTCAACTGTGACAAAGACGCGTTGCGAACTATTTGGCTGCTTTGGGTGTCACAAACAATTTGACGCCGACTGTACATATATGTAGGACGGACGGCAATGCAAGCACAGTCAACAAAAAGTAGTCTGCAAAAAAAGCTTGAAAAAGTTTCATGAAAACATAGTCTATGAATATTTTGCAGACAGTTGTCAAATTAACTTCACATTACGCGAGAAAAATTTCATTTGTTGGTTTTGTATTTGATTGAGTAGGACTGAATTTAGAGGAACCCAATCAGAGAGACAAAGGCTCAGAAGTATGTACCTACAAAAATGCCCATTTAAATTCACTTCAAAAATCTGATCAAAACAGAAACACTTACTTGGTACCACCGTTATTACTTCTTCCATCATAGCTCAGATAGTTCGCCGCCATAGACATATGAGCGTGTTCGTGGTACGCGTCTAGCAGCGGTTGCCGTGACTCAGAGTCGTATATGGCAAAGTATTGTGTCAGGAAGTCCCTGACCAGGCCCTTGCCGGCCTCGTCTACCAGGAAGGATAGCACTCTTGGTGGTAGCTTCGCGTCTTCTGCTACGTCGAAACCGATGGCGGGCGGGAGGTCTGCGCCATCCTAAAATGAGATCAACGTTAAGCAAAATAAAATAGATAACATTACTAATTTTACTATGCTACTCCACGAAACAGCGCGGTCAATTTGTAAAAAAAAAACATTTATTTATTTCGGCGCCCCGCGTACCTAATAAAGAACAAATGAATAGTAAAAAAACTGCCCAATCTACCATATGAGAGGAAAAAATTGTTCATTGATGTATGATCTTTAAATGGGCTGAAATAAATTCCACGATAGTGTAGTTAGCATATGTAGGACGCTCTCAGACTATGTGGAGTGATAATCTTAGCAAGAACTGGTAAAGAGTAGCCGAGGATCATTCACGCACAATAGCCTGTAATTGGAGAGGCCATGTCCTGCAGTGGATTAGCATAGGCTGATGATGACGAGGTTCCACGATTACAAAGCTGATGAATCTCGTCTGGGTCTACAACAGGGATGTTACAGACCTTCGACTCCGGTTCCGTTAAGTCGGAACTTCCGATTATTATTACACCTTCGGTTCCGACTTCGGCTCCGACACTTTTAAATCGAAGGTTTTAATCGGAGGTCGAAGCATAACATAGCGGCGGCGGCGGCTTGTGTCGACTGTTATGAACAGGTTCATACATGTCGCGCGGGGAATCCCCCCGACTCCCACTACGTGCACAATATCGTCAATTATCCGACCCTGCCTCCGACTCAGATTCCGACTCCCATAAAGCATTTTTTAAAATTTCGACTCCGCCTTCGGTTCCGATAAAACTACCTCCGTTACATCCCTGGTCTACAACTAAATCTGCTAGAAAAATAAGTTGAACAACGAAATATCAGGTATTTGTTTAAAAAATCCATTGTCATCTGCAAACTTCAATACATTTTTGTAATATATTTTCTCAAGCCCTAGCTCCTTCTAGGTCTGTGGAAATACTCAATTTATCGCAAATGCTCCTTCATGGCAGTCATTATAGATTGAAATTCGAAAGCTTTATTTGTATACGATTTACTTGCAAGCTTTATACTCCGAAATTCGTTTTTTAAAGTTCGTTACATGCCGTTTCCCTCACTACTTTAATAATTTGAGAATGAAAGACGGTATGATACCAACTTGGAAAATCGAATTTCGGAGTATAGCTATCACTAAATAGTCAATATAATATAGATACTTTAACTTACCAATCTCACAAGCTTGGGGAACTTCTTCCGCACATCGCTAGAGACAAGAAACAACTTGGCAACTCATGTCAACGAAAGCCTCTGAAACTCTCATTCACGGGTTAGTAATCGGGTGTGTTTATTTATAACAACAATTGACATAATATTGGTTGATATAATTTTTATAACAACATAAGGTATAATTGTTGTAATAACCATCGGTTTAACACATGCCATGTTCATATTATACAATGATTATTTGATATAAAAGTCAATGTGTAGTAGATATACAATACAATACAATACTCTTTATTGAACACCACAAATCAGTACAAAACAAAACAATACAGAAACAAAGAACAAGGCTACTCAATACTCTAGGATAGTCAATTTTACTTAAACAAGTAAATATTAGACATATTATGTTCCAGTTGCGTCAAGGAATAGTGAGCTCAAACTACTGTGACACATATTTTCATTGAGAGCCTACTGTTTGTGTTATGTTTTCTTATATTATATCAAATATTCATTGTACTTGTTAATTATTATGCCAGACATATACGTTACGTCTTAATTTATAATTATTAGTTTAACTAGACCTTATGTTGTTATGCCAAATTATATCAGATTATAATGTATTCTTTTAAAAGAAGAAGAAGAATGTATTCTTTGACATTATACAAAATTTAATTATACCTCGCAAAATTTATCATTTGTTGTTATTTATTACACACCCGTAATAATCATTAGTGAATGATGGATCAAAGGTACATTTATGTACAAAAAACTGGGCTTGTTGTCTAACAAACACAATATGACAACCATATTCAAAATATTTGTAAAACGTTACAAATTGGTAATTAACATATTGATATAATATGGTGTTAGATCACATAGCCTAACGTGTTCGCAATCACAATCGCATGCACGCTCTCTTCCCACTGCCATCTTATGCCGTTTGACAGATGGTATGGTGATTATAATTGCGAACATGTGCGCATTGGACAAATACATAATGTTGACCGATTTTTGATAACACATCACTCGAAAAACAAAAGTACAGCTCAAGATCAAAATTAATTAATTAGAGCTATACAATTTCTACTAGACTCTTAATTCAAATTCAGCACACCTTTCCATCGCTTCAAAAAAGTTATTTGGGTGTGCTTGCAAAAATCGGTCTGATCTCAATGTGTTGATTGCAGTTACAACTCTATTGTTATAATCATAGTTCGGACAATTCACCGCAACATCAGATACCAACATAGAACAAGATTCAATAGAGTTGTAATAGTGTAAGATTTCGATTTACCTAAACAGTTAACATTTATTTGACATTCTTAAGTTGCATTTCTGTCATAGTTATTGTTCTATTAACGAGTTGCAATTCTTTTGCTATGAGGTGTCTGGGCTATGGCAATAACAAACATATTCTTATCAGTCACATTTCTGGCTAGACTCTTCAGTCTGCGTCTAAAACTATATTGCTCTAGTCTAGTCTTGTAAATAACATTAAGAAATGAACAATTACTGATTTAACATGACAGTTTGATAACCTTATAAAAATCGAAAGATGGCAATTTTAGTTCCACCATATACAACATAATCATAATGTTTTATTAATTGGCTAAATGAACAGGTTTGAACTAAAACCCAATTGTATAATTCATTGGTTATTCACATAACATGTTATTTTCCAGCCCATCTAACATACAGGAACATTAAAGTTTTTGCATAGAAAAATTAGGTCTCAACACTTTAATAAAGTTTTCTACACACATAGAGCATGGGACACTCGATGGGTTAATATGGAAGATTATTCATCCCATCTAACACTTGACACATTTCGAGTGTCCGCATGTCCCCGTTTCCAAATGTTTACTCCACTCATCAGAAGCTACTACTCTCCTGCTGATACAGTAATCAAATCCTGTCCAGCATGTCCAAGTGCTGGAGCTGATCAGACAAACATTACCTGACGTAGATGTCGTGGTCACTGCACCTAGTCACCAGTGGGTTTCCTTTGAGGAAGAGCTCCACCAGCTGTAGCGACTTCAGAGGGTCCAAAGAGCTGACGTACGGGATCTGAAATTTTATATTTTTATCCAATATTTTCACCTGTCAATTTTTGGGTTAAATCTTTAGCGTAAGCTTCAGTATTTTATTTGCTTACCTTGTTATCTCCCATGTATAAAATCTTCAAGTTTTTCAATTTATTAGACAGGACTTTGAGGTGCTCAATGCCATGCAACTTATTGTCATTTAGGTTTAGGGCTTCTAAGTCCGGAATATTCTCTGCCATGATGTCAATAGCGGCCAGCATAATCATGGGTCGGAAAAGAGCACAAAATATATCTTCCAAATCTGTGGAAAGTTTATAATTAGCAAATAATGCACAAAACAGGATATGATCAACTAATTGGGTAATTAGGTAGCATTAATAAAGGTGAGGAACAATAAATTTAACTATGTATTATCATTAGTGGAATTCAATGCATTAACCTTACTTAATTAAGTAATAATGATTGATGTAATAAGTGACATCATTAAGAAATGGTGCTTAAATTAAAAATATTAGGGCAGTCATTTAGTTATACAAAATTTCAATTAAAATTAATTGTATGAAGTAAAATGTACACAAAAATTACCTGGATCAGCATGGAACTTGGTCAAATCTAATGCTTTAGTAGTAGCATTGTATCTCTTGGCCATCACCAACTTCATTTTCTCCTTCATTTCAGCATCAATTATCACATTGGGCACTGAATTCCGGACCATGACCACCAACTTAAACCCATCAGACATAACAATCTTTCTGTCTGCATTGAACAGCTTCTCCGCAACATTCACATCATCCACATAGAATACCGCAGCATTCCCGTTGATCTTGTAGTAATGGGGTATAAAGACCTCTGGTGATATGAAGCCTAATAAGGCTTTCAAGATAACCTCTTTAGGGTGCTTGCCTCCATATGGGATGATTATCTGGTACCATGGGAGCATTCCAGCTATGAATTTTCTAGGGCCGCCTGGGCGACGAGGAGTCGGTGTGAGGCGACCCCCACGACCCCTAAAGGCTCCCTTTCGAGGCCCCATATGGCCCTGCGCTTGACCAGCGTTGGCCCCCATGTCGATGTCATCGTCTAATAACAACTTTGGGTCTTTCCACGAGTGAAATTTGCTGCCCCTCTTGAAAGATCCTGGCTTGAAGCTCACGCGACGAGTATTGTTGCTGTGCGTTCTATCATCGTGTTCTGCCAAAATAATGTGGTTTTACAGAAGGACCCATGATTATGATGCCATTTCGTTCCAAGATAAACGATAAATGACTATTCATTGTTCACATATGAATCTCTCGAGGAAATTAACAGGTTAGAAATCTCACCTGCAACCAATAATTACAAGGAAAAACTTACCAAAATGGTCACCAGCATCAGCTTTCCAGTTTCTATTTCTTACTCCACCGCGTTTGGGCATCGTGTTAATACCAGTCACAAGTATAATCAAACCACTTGAACGTTTTCAAAACGAAATTGAATATTGTTTGTTTAAAAAAATATTATTAGAAATCACCATGCACAAAACCACACGACGCGATAATCAAATCACTTTGATGAAATGACTCATGAAATGAAAGTAATGATAATGAAACCTACGTACGATCTACGACTTCGACCACAGACAGACCAAGAAGCACGACTCGACACGACCATAGATTACTAATGTATTCAGAGGGGCTACTCCGAAATTCGATTTTCGAAGTTCGTTTCGTTCCGTTTCGCTCACACTAATAGTCATTAATTTGAGAGTGAAAGGGACGGTATAACATGAAGTTCGAAAATCGAATTTCGGAGTATAAGGCCTGTATTGTGTTGTGTAGCTAGCTAGTCACGACACGACTCGCAAAACGAAAGCAATACAAAAAAAATGTGACGTCATCAGTGTTACCAACTCTTAAAAATTAAAGTTGCCAAGCCCAACGACTGATGTCGCTACAAAGTCGCTAAGACAAAGGTTGGAAGGAGGTAGGATAAGGGTAGGAAGGAACCCGTGAATAAAAGTAAGGCACAAAGAAATTGGTGATCAATTTTGCATTAGTTATTCATTCAGTTGCAGGTCTATTAGAATTATCATAAAATATTTTTCATAGATATTTGTGTAAGTAAGATAGAATACTCCTCTAAAGTGTTTTTATCATTATTTTGGATGATGTCAACCACAATAAAATTAAGTAATACAGAAAAACATTTACAAGGACGTTCAGTGAATCTAACTCAATCATCTGCTTAAGCAAATATTCCGAAATATTTTTAAGATAGTGTATTATCGATTACATTATTATTTTTTTTATGTTCATGAACAAAACAGAACTATCCACTACTTGAAATGGCACAAAATAAAATAGTATAGTAAAACTTTTAAAACTCATTCAAATATTTGAATTCACACTGTGCTGCGATTCATTTCTAAAATTTAGCTACAACATTACTAAATTGGTAACATTACTGATCCAACAGATAACGAAAACTCCAAGGCGCAAAACAACCAGGCGGATTTCGCCCACAAGCTTTATTATTATATTGGTAGCATCGTTTTCTTGGATGTCTGATTTCAAAATGAGACTAAATAAATTTGTTGCCACTTTAAAACTTAAATAAACTTCCAAGCGTGAAAAAAAAATTAATATAACTACAATATGTTGATAAAAATGAGTTTTTCGAATTTTTTTTGCTTTTATTTTTAAAGCGGTAAAAATGAGTGGAATTTCGTAAAGCTCATTCGCAAATTTAAATATTGGAATGCCAAGTTTAATAGTAAAACTGTAATTGCAAAAGACTGTTGAATTAATAGCTGGCATTAAATAAGGATAAGTTCATAATTTTTAAGTAATCTTTTATAGTTTCATTATATTCCTTCATCCGTTTGTCAGATGCTTAGCTCTGAGACCCTAAACACTTAAACCTGCTGGAAAAAGCTGTAACTTGGCATGAGTGTGAAAAGAAAAAAAGTTTTTGGTTCATTTTATATTGACGCATTATTATTACCTATGTCACAGTCATTCACGGAACAATAGTGTCCCACACCCTTAAAAGTCGTGCTTGAAGCTAAAGCCAACTCTTAGAGAATCTTAGAGACTCTTTTAGACAATTTCATGAAGTATATTAATATACGGACCGAACATACTCCCTACCTGTGCGACACTCAGAGACAGAATCCGCTAAGTACAAGGAATAATATTATGAATTGATCAATGGGACCTGGAGTATAATAAGGTTAAGGGAGGAACATTATGAACAAGGTACCGGGATATGCATCGAGATCACCGGACGTCTACTACATCAAAGTATCTCAATGAAAAATTATATTGGTAGACTGTAACTTGCCTTACACTGGACTGGATGGGCCCCTTTAAGAGGGACTTATAAAATAAGGCCCAAAAACAGAATCACACATTTATCCTCAAACTTATAACTATTACTACTCAACTCTGACCGGCCGTTTATGGCAAATCAAATGTGGGAACTTGTCCCTCGTATAGTGATTTTATAACATGAAGAAGATTTATCATAGGATGTATTAGCCGTGCACATTGGGTTAGAATGAATAAACTTAAGAGTGCTCAGTCACGACCGCGATGGCAATGCGGTCCGAGTTCCTTGTGTTCTATCTCCGCGCAATTTCTGCACAAAGTACCGTCAGCAAGGCAAACATTAAATTTCATCGAAAATATTTGTAGTATTATATAATATACAACACAATAACTCTTTATTGAACACCACATATAACAACCAAAACAGAAAAAGGTATACAGAATATTACAAGGTAACAATAGGCGGCCTAATCGCTACAAAGCGATCTCTACCAGGCAACCATATTGGACTATATATTATATATTATTATAAAAGAATAAAGAGCAAAACATGACTAACACGGAAAAACTAATGAATAAAAGCTCGAACAAGGTTTTCAGCGAAACGAAACAAAAAACCAGTAATTATTTCGAAAAGATAAAAAAGGAATACATGAAAATTTTTGAATTGAATTTCGACTGTTAGCGAATCAGAACCCGAGAATTACGTAGGCGTACGTAAAATAGCTTTCTTTAGTCCGGGACTAGGTTAATTGTTATCAATATTAGCCTAAGGCATTTATACATATTTTATATTGCAACATAATTTAATGAAAATAGTAGGTAACTTTTTATTAATTAGTGTATTCCGTATGTAGCACATAAATAAACCTACTTGTAAATAAAATATATTATATGTGTGTATTGCATTAATACTTTTTTGGTGACTGAGTCTCTTGTCCACTATAATTGCTTTACTAAATTTCAAGTTCAACTAACAGTGGAAAGCATGTAAAATTGAAATAACAAATTAATAATTAATAATAAAAATAAATAATAATTATAGGCTTTTTATATCCAACAGTAATTAAGTACTTTATAATTAAAAAGTAATTTATGGATAAATGACTTTTTAATTATTAAAGTACGTTTAGAAAAAAAACGCAGAAAAACAGACTTTCAAAGTGTCGTATGCATTCCCCATGCGTAATCGATAATGTTTTTTCAAAAGCTAGGCCTGACCTAAATATCAACGAACTTGCGTCGACTTAATTTTTTTCTATTTTAGTAGAAATTTTTTTTGCTTGCAACACTTTCATCGATGATTTTTATTTTTAATTTGTCTATGATCACGCTTTTCCAGACTCAATTTACGCAGCTTATTTTCAAACAGTAGCATTTCAAATCAATTAATTTTGTCACTTAACATTGCTCAAAATACTGAAAACATGTAAAAATGATAAATTTTAAAGTTTTTTTTACTTTATTGGTTCTTCTTTTATTCTAAAAGCTGGTCCGAAAAATACACATATAGTACAGAAATAGTAACGTGTTCTGGAACGTTTCGCGAACTATAGCATTTAAAAATAAAAAAGACCACAGACAAAGTTCGTGTGCTTTTCGGTCGAGTCTGCCATGTTTTGTCCTATTTGTCGCGCTTGATCAACGCGTTTATTGTTCGAAACTGTTATTTTCTGAATGTATTACGGCCTGTGTTTTGTATACAAATTATTCAGAAGATAGTGTTTTGATTATACTAGTGAAATTAATACTCGATTAATAATTTTTGATACTTGTGTGAGCGAGGGTGTAATTTGTGTTTCACCGAATTTTTGATTCGTCTGCAAGCTCGCAGCGTTTCCTATTTAGCAAGATTTCGTCACAATTTCGAAAAAAAACCTTTGATATCCTGTACTTTAGTTACGGATTCGGTCGATTCTGTGACGCAACCCACGTGCACATAATACAGCGAGTATCTCATGCACATTTGTTATTATTTTGTTTGTGGGCTCGAGCCCGTCACGGTTGCAGACAGAAGATCCGATCGTCGAAGGGAAATCGCGTTGTGCGTCTTGCTCGCTCGCGTCGCGTGCTAGTATTCATTCATTGTGGTATCGGATTATTAGACGGTGATTTCTCGGCTGTGCTTTACTGTGGTGGTGCGCGAGGATAGTGGTGGGTGCACGGTGCAGCGGCAGCGAGCCACGTGACGCCAGTGTTTGGGTGGTTCGGGTCGGGACGGATCGGGCGGCCGCAGTGGCCGCGCAGCGCCGGAGGTGAATCACCGCGGCTGTCTTGTGGTTGTTTACGCGAGTGCATCGAGTGCGAGTCGGGAAAGTGAGGCATGTGCAGCGAGCGGCGCCGATGACGGCCGCGATCGTGCTTTGAGCTGTGAGCTGTGATAGTTATGTCGTTTGGGTTATGAGTGTGTGACAAAGTTGTAGTGTTAAGGACACTGGAGCCCCTAGCCGGAGTTGGGCCCGCCGGGGCGGCCCTGGTGCTTCTCGGGGCTCCGCACGAAGGCAAAATGGCTGCGTGGAACCGCCACCACCATTTCAACATGCTGATGGACGAGAATGCCAAGAAGTGTAAGTATTTTAGTTTACCTTTATACTTTCTGTATGGGGAGGGGGGGGGGGGGGGGGGGGGGGGGGTGTACATATATTTTGTGACAAAAATAACGGGAAAACAAGCCCTGTTTTAAAGGTTAAAACATTTTTAATGCTTGTAAACATTGTGATTTTATTTTTATTTTTATAGGCTATCAAAATCAAGGTAGTAAAGTAAAAGAAAGTATCACCAATTAATTTGTAATGAGATGCTGGCCTTATTTTAATATGAAGTCACCCTGATTTTACTTCATTGGAATGACATAGCAAAACTATGAACAAGAAACATTTTGTTGTTCTTCCATGTCATGCATGTTACAAAACATTGTGTAAATGTTGACTCATTAAAAGTACAAAAATTTTTTTTGCTGTTTTAAAAATATTTACAAGATTTGATATCTTTGTATTTTTTTTCTTCTAAGTAAAAATATGTGTTAACTGGCTTGGTTATATTTGTAACATGTTTTTGCCTGTCAACTTTTGTAAATTTTAATAATAACTATCTGCAATAATAACTTTAGGAAATGTGTGCTATTTGTCCTGTGGGAATCCCAGTAGTCCCAATAATAACAGTAAGGTTCAAAGATGCAGGAAAAATCTTGTTCATAACCATTGAGTGCGGCATTTGGAATCAATTACAAATGTGTGTGACAATATGGAATTGTGATGGGTTAGGTTTTTGAAATGGATTCTACCCTTGATTTTCTAGCATTCTAAAATATAACTACTGTCTGTGTTCTTGTCATTGTCACAGTCAATTTGTTTGGAAGCTACAGAAATGTTTGACATTTTATACAAACATATTATGTTGTCTGTGATTCAAACAATCACTTCGGGTGAAATGTAAAAAAAAATATTACAAACTGGCATCCAATGAAAGTGCTTATTGTTTTTTCCCCACTATGTGAATGCTTGGACTATAGTTCCCGCCAGAGCCCAGGGCAGCATGGGAAGTTCACACACACTATTGCGGTGTTTCACATGTGTGCAGGTTTCCTAAAAATGTGGAATTGATGGAACTTTAGCTTTTTAAGAACATTATTATGTATGTTGCTGCATTAAGATTTAACCATTTCCTTCGTAAATAAATTTGAATTAATCTCCCTGTATTGTGAGTATAGAATAACCCTCAGTGTAAATCTCAGACAGAGGAAACATTGTTTGTTTTATGATCAAAGTCTTGCACTTAGTCAGTTTTTATTTTGTAACAGCCGTAGCTGGGACAAGTCATCGGTTAACCGTTGCAGTATGGTAATAGAACCAGAACTATGATAGAAATGCAAGTAAATAGGTCACACATTAATTGTGAAAATATTCTCAATTAGATTTAATCATCATCTTAGGAACAATATTATGATTGTTGAATCTTGTTCTATGTCCATATCTGTTTTTGCAATGATTTGTCCGAGCTATGGTAATAGAATAGCCCATGCAGGATGTGAAGAAGGATAGTAAAATAATCACTTTTAGCATCATATACTATTTTACTCAAATGTACATCCTATTTATTATTGTTCAAGTAAATTAAGATTCATAGTATTTTTTGTAAGTTTTTTCCCTAATTCTAACAAAACAATTTTTTTAAATAAAAAATTACATGCGTCACATGGCACTACATATAGTTTTCAATTGTTCTGTCTCTACTTTGTCAATCTTCGATTTGGCATATTGCTTAATTCCACAACCTGTAAACTATCACTTCTAACTGCCACTCTCTTTAACAACAATGGACACCTAATAAAAAACATTGCTCAATTTCGAAGGTTCCTATCCAACATGTTTTTAAAAATTAGAAGTAAGCTATGTTTGTATGGCAACAAACCTACTCTGTCACTTAATGATTCTTGATTGGGGCAGTAAAAGCTCACTGCAGGTTTCATTCCACTTCCTTAACACTAACCTTCTTAGCATCAATCAAAGGACATCCAGTTATAGCTATACCTATGCTACGATTCATTATTTCCATAATATGATTTTCCATCCTAACACCCCTACAGCGGATGTGCAACTAATCCAAAGGATCTATTGTAGCTATATATAGACTGCATATTGTTGAGTGCACACCCTCTGCTCTGACCCAACTACTGTACCACATCCCTTTGACCTGTTTCTATAATGCTTAGATATGTAGGGCTCTCAATGCACCCAATAAACCTCTATTGTAGTGTGATTTGATTTTGTATGCAGGAGGCCCAAATTTACACTTTTTTTTGCGCTTTCGTCCAAAATGAGCAGCATTTAACTTTTAAAGGTCACAAATGTTGCTTTATAAACAATGTCTCTTATTTCTTAATAGTGTTACTGCAGAAAGTATCATGTTACGTTGGTGACTAATTTATTAAACAAATTGAAAAACCTAGTGTTATAAACTTAAGTAAATATTATTAATTATCGATTCAGAGTGCTTAATTGTGTGTTTTATGCGGAAATATGTTAATGTTTTGAATTAGGCGAACACTTAATATTCAAATTGGCAGACCTACACTATAGTAGCCCTGTTTCTAGGCGGTAAAGATTGCTTTATGACACAACTAGCTTTTGCCCGCGGCTTCGCACGCGTGAACCATGAGCATTTCAAAGAAGCTAGCAATTAAGCAAGCGAGCAACCAAACCTGCAAGCTTTCAAGCATGCATGCAAGTATGCAAGCAGGCATGCAAGCCTTCAAGCATGTAAGTATGCAAGCAGGCATGCAAGCAGGCATGCAAACAGGCATGCAAGCATGTAAGTATGCAAGCAGCCATGCAAGCAGGCATGCAAGCAGGCAAGCAAGCATGCATGCAAGTAAGCACCCATGCAAGCAAGCATGCAAGCATGCATGCAAGCAGGCATGCAAGCAGGCAAGCAAGCATGCAAGCAAGTGTGCAAGCAAGCATGCAAGCAAGTAAGCATGCAAGCAAGTGTGCAAGCAAGCATGCATGCAAGTAAGCACCCATGCAAGCAAGCATGCAAGCATGCATGCAAGCAAGCGTGCAAGCAAGCATGTATGCAAGTAAGCACCCATGCAAGCAAGCATGCAAAGCAAGGACTCAAGCAAGCATGCAAGCCAGCCCCCGCATTGCCCCGCTGCCTTAATTTTTCTGAAACTGTAAATATTGCAGGATTTTTATAAAACAAACCTAACCTAACCTATAGGGCTGTCCTAAAATACATCCTAAATAGCTTTTGCCCGCGACTTCGTACGCGCTAAGTTGTAAAATGAAAAAATAAGTTTTTTCCCGTTCCCGTGGAAATTTTGGGGAGTTTTTTCGGAGTACACTTAAAGCCTTTAAAGAAACACACGTTATAAATGTTAAGTCTCTTTCTTTCGCTGTTTCGTCTGGAAACGTAAAATCCGGTTTTTTCCCGTCCCTGTGGGCGTTTCGGAAAATACTTTCTTAGTGTTCCCCTACACTCCCGAATAAACCTACATGACAAATTTCAACTTTCCCCCGCTTTTCGTTTTTCCCGTTTCCGTAAGAATTTCGCCAAATAAAGCATTTCCCGAAATTCTTACGGGAACGAAGAAGAAGAATTTTGGGAAATTATCTAATAATGCTCCCCTACACTCCCCAAGGAACCCACTTGCCAAATTTCAGCTTTCTACGACCAGTAAAACGTAAAATCCTGTTTTTTTTCCCGTTCCCATGGGAATTTTGGAAAGTAGGTACTCTCTTAATGCTCCTCTACACTCCCGAAGCAACATACATGCCGAATTTCAGCTATCTGCAACCAGAAAACGAAAAGTCCCGGTTTTCCCGTTCCCGTAGGAATTTCGGGAAATCCTTTTGTAGCGCTGCCCTACACTCCCCAAGGGAAATTGAAGGCCAAATTTCAATTTTATACGACCAGTAAAACGAAAAATCGATCCCGTAGAACTGAATACATAAATCCCGTTTTTATCCCGTGGGAATTTCCAAAAAGCATTAAAACATTATTTTACTATTATAATCACCTACTTCTATGCCAAATTTGAAGAGTCTAGTAATAGTAATTATAGTTCATAGGATTTCGTTAAACTGAATATATAAATCCTGTTTTTTTCCTTATCCCGTGGGAATTTCCAAAAATCCTGAAATAAGTTTCTTAGTTTTGTAATCACCTACTTTTGTATCAAATTTGAAGAGTCTACTTTTTATAGTTACTGAGATAGCGTCACTCGGAATCGAATATATAATTCCCGTTTTTTCCTTATCCCGTGGGAATTTCCAAAAATCCTTTCTTAGCGGATGCCTACGTCATAAGATCTACCTGCATGCCAAATTTCAGCCCGATCCGTCCAGTGGTTTGGGCTGTGCTTTGATAGATCACTATGTCAGTCAGTCAGTCAGTCACCTTTGAATTATATATATATATAGATAGATAGGATTTCGTTTAACTGAATATATAAATCCCGTTTTTTTCCTTATCCCGTGGGAATTTCCAAATATGCTGAAATTAGTTTCTTCGTTTTGTAATCACCTACTTTTGTATCAAATTTGAAGAGTCTAGTTATTATAGTTACTGAAATAGCGTCACTCGGAGTCGAATATATAATTCCCGTTTTTTCCTTATCCCGTGGGAATTTCCAAAAATCCTTCCTTAGTGGATGCCTACATTGTATAAGGTATCTATGTGCAAAATTTCAAGTCTCTAAGTCCAGTGGTTTGGGCTGTGCGTTGATATATAGTTAAGTCAGTCAGTCAGTCAGTCAGTCAGGACTTTGAATTTTATATGTATAGATTTGTAGTTTATTTCGGGGCGAATAATGATCGGTCCATATAGCCGCGACCTCAAAAATTGTTTAACGCGAGTCGCGTCGACCTTCCCAACCTTTAACCTAATTCTACGTTCAGTCCTCGTAGGGTGCTGGGTTCTTTTATTAGATAACACGACTTTTATGTCTCTTTCTCCACAACAGCTTGACTTTATCATTATCAATTGAGATACAATGCAGCTCTCCACAGCTTATTGATTGCTTGAATTACTTCATTTCAATCACTGTTCATAATATGTGCCCGCATTATATCGATGTATTGTTCTTTATGAGCGCCTGTTACAGTATTTTACACAGGTGTATGAGTTTTTACAAAACTTTAAGAATTAGTGTTTTATTTATTGGCAGCAAGGGTTGAGTTAGGCAGGTTGTTTTTCGAAACTTTTTTTTCTCTATAAGCTAACAGCTCGATGTCGTCCGGCTCCCACGCTTTTGGCACTCCACTTAGAAATCGTTGCATTCGCCGGATCTAAATAAACACAAAAGATTGTGCTCTTAAAACCCAGTTTCTGGGAAATGCGGGCCAGTCTCGGGCTATATTTACCTTCGCACGATTAGCTATGTATTTAGTTGAGAAGGTACTCTTTCATTGATAATTTCAGCTCTTAATAATAATAATAAGTAAATAGTAAATTTGCGTAATAAGGAGGCAATATATCGTTTGTTATACGAAGTAACTTGTGACATCAATCAATTAGCTGAAAGTTAAGAAAATGAACAAGTCGAAAACTGTTTTGTCTGCTTGTTTTCTAAGCAAATAATCATCAGGGATTTCCATTGGAGCCGCGGCCCTAAATGCGGAATCTTTCTTACTTATAAGGATGAGGATAACAGATCTCTGACAATATTGCTAACAATCTCTTTGAAATTCATGAATGCGAAATAAAACATGCTAATTCCGTAGAATGGTCGAGGAAACAAAATTTACTTGAATAAATTAGCGGAAGGAAAGAATTTTACTAGGGACAGAATTATTACGCAAGTCAGGACGGCGTTAAAATGTACCGCCTCCATATTTATGAAAAAAGCTAGGGATCTAAAGCGGCAATGAAAATTGTATGACGGCAATGATGGGGTCGTTGGGAGTGCCAAATATTCCGCGTCGAGCATTCTCGCCGGAACCATCGGTAGCCGCCGCCGCCGCCTCGCATTTTTGCCCGCGAGATCAACTTTCATTCTCTCTCTGAAAGCCGTTGCTATGCGGATGCTGGCCTCACGGTGCGCTGTCATTAAAGCCAAACGCTCTGCATCGGTATTATGCAGATGATAACGTGATCTTTGGAAAGTATTTTACTGACCAAGCTTTAATCTAATACGCTTAATTTAAAACTTTACAATAAGTAAACCCTTTACCTCTCGATCAAATCAAATATCCTTGCCGATAATAAATCAGATGCGGTTTCTAACGATAGAACTCAAATCAAGAATGGTAATCCCCTTCTTAATTATATCTTATCTCTGCGTATTTTCTGTGTGGAACAAAACAATGAAACGTATTATGCAGTCAGAATCGGATATGTCATAGGGGCGAAAGTGTCCCAATGTATCGAAACATGGCTGTCAAGGGCTTTTAGCGGGCGTTCTGATATACTTGGCCAGTTTGATCGCTACGACATATCTGACGTTTAGTTAAGAAAATACACCGACTAGAAGCGAAAAATTAAAAAAGTAGGTACCCACATTTGAAAAACTCTGGACTTCTTCTGGCTTTTAAACTTAAAGAAAAAGCAAATAGAATACGTAGTGCTTGTGAAATTTGTACACTAGGCACCTATTAGCGGTGCTTTAGGAACAAATCATCATAAAAAGAAAAAGGTACAAGCAAACTCCTGCTGCAACATTCCCTGAGCGGTATAATTTGTTCCTGAAAGGGCCGGCAACGCACCTGTGATTCCCCAAGTCTTGCAGGTGTCCCTGGGCGATGGTGATTACTTTCCATCAGGTGACCCGTCTGCTCGTTTGCCCCCTCTTATATATATAAAAAAAAACTGTTGGTGAATAGTTATTTAATATAAAAAATAATGTCTTTATCACGATCCAAGGAGGAAGTCGTCGAAAGTTTTTGTGAAAAAAAATAACCGCTTAACTCCTCTCTTAACACACGGATTTCGTGTCTGGCCAGTCATACGCGACTTCATTTCACTAGCGCTAAAAAATTAGCGCAGCTGAAACGTATGCGGCGCGGGCGCAGACTCGATGTTATCGTTAACGGTACCCAGTGTCTGGGTGAAGCGGCCCCTCGTGCCGGTCGGTGAATGGTCACCTTTCTCCACACAGTCTGGCTAGACACCAGACACGGAACGTCACTGCGACCGGTGAATGAGTCTCGCATCGGAATGCGGCAACGCGATTTATCGGCCAACCAAAATTTTCGGCGCAATTAAAATTACCTAGAATAATTAGAAACTTCGCGCCGTATTTTGACTCGGTTTCAAGTAAGCATCTAAGCCACGGCTTACTTAATTCAGCTACGAATGTAATTACATTACCAGGTGTTGGGAAGCCTTGTCTCATCCCTTATTTCGCCGTTAACACTCAATTATTTAAGAGTTTTCGGATATGAGGTAGCTAGATTTTTGTTTTATTAGTCTGTCTAAAGATTGAACACAGTTTTAAATCACACTCAGAACTGATTCTTTCTCTTGTGATACTTAAACATATCTTTCGTCTTTTGTAAAATTTTTGAGAGTTGCAGAATTTGTTTCTTTTATCATTTTCCTGATATATTTTTCCTGCATACTTGATCAGACTTCGTTGTATTAATAAGACAATTATGTAAACATTTTAATCTTACTAAACATTTCACAGCACAGTTCATAATATCAGGGATGTAACGGAGGTAGTTTTATCGGAACCGAAGGCGGAGTCGGAGTTTTTAAATTTGCTTTATCGGAGTCGGAATCGGAGTCGGAGGCAGGGACGGATAATTGACGATAGAGTGCACGTAGTGGGAGTCGGGGGGATTCCCCGCGCGACATGTATGAACCTGTTCATAACAGTCGACACGGGCCGCCGCCGCCGCTATGTTATGCTTCGACCTCCGATTAAAACCTTCGATTTAAAAGTGTCGGAGCCGAAGTCGGAACCGAAGGTGTAATAATAATCGGAAGTTCCGACTTAACGGAACCGGAGTCGAAGCTCCGTAACATCCCTGCATAATATATCGAAAACTAGGACAAATTTTATTCAAGCAGAGAGAAACTTGAAACATTGTTCAGTGCGACGTGCGTGGACAACGTGTGGGCATTCAGGACTAGCAGTACTAGCACACCTACCATTATCTTATTCAGTGTGTCCTTTTTCTTCTGGGCTAGTAGAAAGAGACATACTTATCGACGAGACAATCCCTAACCACTCGTGATACTGGCAAGACCAATGCGAATGTTGAAATTATACCTTATATTATATTTGCCATGATTTCTCTTCTACGCTACATTGATAATTGCTTGCTAAGGGCATAGTCTAGTGCCTCGGGCAGTCTCATTTAACATTTTGGTATATATGTCTTAGTCGTTATGTGAATAATGGTAGCTTTTAATACGTGGTCGACAAAATATTTCTACAACCAAATATTATTTATATCCTGGTGTTTATTTCCCACTCGAAGTAGCTGAGGTGTAGGTATAGTGAAAATGTATCCCCAAGAGCTGTGACAGTCCAGCCATGTTACGTGCGACCACGGCGCGGCGAGGCGACCGTTTTCTATGTTCATTGCGCGGCCATGACGCTCGCCGCGCAATGGTTAACTGGTAACACACGCAATGAACAGGGAAAAAATGCTAAACTCCGCGCCACAAGTAGCGTAGTTTTGTTCGGTCCATAACTGACTACCGAACTTTTGCCCCTAAGCCCTCCATTCATTTAAACGACGCCCGGGCTTGGATAAAAAATATACATATCAAAATATCAATATTTGTATCATAGTCATACTCTCAATTAGGGATGCAACGATACCGATGCCGATAATCGTAAACGGCAGGTTATTGTTATTTTTGATGATCATCGGTATCGTAAAAAGTATTACGATTTATAACGATTCGTAAAACTAGTTTTTGATATAAAAAATCGTGAAAAGGAATGCAAGACAGCATCGATGTTAGCACTGGCAACACTAATGACAGCCATCTTTCATATTTTTGACGTTTGCCACTGACATTGACAATTTGTGACATTTGTTTTTCGCGCGAGTAAATAGTAACTATTGTCTTGTGCTTGCTATCTATTGTTTTGTACGTCTTGGTGTTGTTTTTTAATAGAAAACCATGCCAAAAAGGCACGAACACAGTGAGATAATGGAATCATTTTTCTAAAGGCCCAGCACATATAGGTACGGAATAAAGCAGATAATTTAAAAAATATAATATGTTTTCTTAATAATAATTTAAAAGTAATTGATTTTAATTGTGACATTTAAGTAAGTTAGTCAGTAAATGCTTTATTGTACAAATATAAAGAAACGATTTTATTAGATGTAAATTAAATAATCGAATGCATTCGTTATCGAATTCGTTATTACGATGCGTTCGTCATTCGTATCGGTATCGTAATAGCCATATCGTTGCATCTCTACTCTCAATATTTATAAACATCAAAGTATCAGATTCGATCCTTTTTATGAGCTCTGTGCCTAGGTACGTTGCATACGTGTATCGAACCGTGGGCTGCACCGATCACCGATCTACGAGATTAAAAAAAAATCGACCTATCGCTAGTACCTACTAAAATAAAATATTGATATTGTTTAATAACATAATTCATTTGTTTCATGTGCTTATCCCGAGTCTCGTCTTTTCACTCGCCGCATCAGTTTTGACAGGTCTTTACGACTCCAACCCGCAACGACAACTATTTACATTTTCATTGTATGTATTAGCAAACTTGCTTTGTCGCTTCATACATTTATTATTTTTAGAGTTAAAGGTACTATTTGGATTGCATGCTGTCCGACTGTCTGTCAAGACTTGCTCAGGAACGCGTGGAGGCTTGAGTCGAATTTATTTTGAATTTAATTTTAAATGTTAAATAAAATAAATAAATAAATAAATGTTTATTTCTACAACATTGATTGCGAACTTAACACGCCATTGTTGTGTATAGTAAAAAAAACACTTACCCTCTTATTCATAAACGCTCTGTGGGCTTCTGCTAACTTAGCAATCGTTTGTCCTTATCTGTCACTTTGACATTTACGATTGCTTAGTTAGCAGAATCCTATAGAGTGTTTATGAATAAGGGGGTTAAAATTAAAAAAAAAATGTTTAGGTCATCGAGATATACATATACATGCTCAATAGTAGCACGCATAGCAGTAGATATGCTTAACTGAACTAATGGGAATAGAAGCTATATGTGTGCTAGATTGGTAATTTCAAATATGCTTATAATTTCCATGCTCATTACTACCACGTGCTTGGTACTCATGCCAGTAGCTAGGGCATTTACTTGAAATTAGCTTGCCTTCCATGCCTTTATATATTGGTTAATTAACGTAGTGAATGAACACAGTAACTAAGCGCTAACATTATCGCCTTAAAATTACACTTTATGATTTCCTGTGACAAATACGAGTAGGTTTACAAAATACTTGGCGTCAAGGCTCTATGTGGTGTGGAGGTGTGACGAGTTTTCCCTAACGTGTCCCCCCGTGTCATTGACCCCGCTAAGGTTTTTGCGAGTCCAGCATTACTGTTATATTTTAATAATTGAATGAGTGTGGAAAGTACTAATAGTAACGGTAAAAATCATAGCTGTTGTCTGCGGAACTTTACACTTATTTATTCTGTACGATGACCTTAGAGCCAAATTTCGTTTTCTGTTTTTGCGCAATACTTTGGTACATAGTGACAGAACATAATTGGAAGATATAGCTCTTGATAAAGAAACACCTGGCCGGTATCTCAAAGATAAAGTAAAGTAAGCAGTCTTAACAAACTCGCTTGTACAGACGTTTGAGTGGCATTGAATAGTTAGTTCCTCCAGGTTTCCGAAACTAAATGTTCCAAAATGGAACCCTTTTTTGTCTGCTCGCCTGTTTGTCCCACTGCAACAGGGCTGACTTGAAACAAGTAAACAGTTACATACAGACAGTGTGTATGGCTGCAAAAACTACAAGAAAAAAAAGTTGAAACTAAAGAAGTGTCTCCAAATAAGAAACTTGTTATTTTCCGTTTTTACGATCGATCTTCTTATTGACAATGCTATCCGAGTCCGACTCGCGCTTCGCTGTTTTTTTTTTTCAAATGTTGATATGAATAAAGAACGATTTAAGGGTCGATTATTGTTTTAGAATGCGGTATCAGTATGGTTATAGTCGGGTTTTCTAAGACTTGGTTCCAGTGTTAATTTTATTTATCCCCATTGGGCCTCAGCGTCGTTGACCGCCGGTTTTTGCGCATCTCGGCACAACGGTCAACGCTTGCGCATAGTCACATGGTCTCTTTGTAAGGAGGATAACAGATGCCGCTTCGTCAATTGTTGCATGTTGTTGTTGTTGGATAAAAAGTTGTTAGAAATACATCATGGTCTATGAAAAATACAGATAGCAATTGTGAAGTATGTCAACAAACTTTTGATAAAATAATTAGATTTTAGTTAAGTATTTCGTTTGGTTTAGGACGAGAAATCATGTGATAAATTCATACAAAAATATCGGTAAACGTGTTACCACGTAACTGTGTTTACATTATCTACACCACATATCATCCCTGTGTAGACTACTTTTTTTTTCCTTACATGGATGGTTTTTTTTTAACCAATTTCAAAAAAGGAGGTTCTCTAAAATGCAAAATGGTTCATTAAAAGACGTGTTTTTTTTAATAAAATAGAACCGGCTTCAAATGTAGCCTAAATCCGCCTATAGATTTCGTACTAAATTGTATTAATCACGCTACTTTAGTAATGTCCAATTAAAATTGTTTTTCGGTGAGTGCTACCTACTTATTTATATGTATGAAGTCGAAGGTCCAAGCCGAATAGGGACTATATAGGCAGATAGAATAGATTAGGTCCACTTCTGCTACGCATGCCACAATTATTAACAATGTTGTGATGGGAGCGCGGATGGTGGCGCGGGCTGGGGCACTGACTTCAAACATAAAAGTAAATAGATAGCGCACACCGAAAAACAATTTTAATTGGACACTTCTAATGTAGCGTAATTAATACAATTTATTACGAAATCTATAGGGGGCTGTAGGCTACATTTGAAGGCGGTTTTTTTAAGTAACTACGAAATCAAATGAAATATTATCATCGCTGTGATTTGTAACTATGTGTTAGGTTTTACTCAAGAGTATTTTTTGCATTGTATAACTTTCGAGATATTCAACTTTATTATTGTAAGTAAGTAAGTAAGTAAATGCTTTATTGTACAAATATAAAGAAACAGATACAATTCACAAAAAAAAAAAAAAACATTAATATTGCACAAAGGCGAACTTATTCCTATTGTTGCTCTAGCTTAGATATTTGTCTTATATTTGTTCAGTTAACATCATCAAAAGTTAAAATAAAGCAAAGAAAAACAATGATTATAAACCTTATCGTCTGGTTTTTCATAAAGCCATCCTCAATGAAAGAAAAGTGAAATGGTTTGTTCAGAAATAACCGCTGGACCCAAATCAATGTAATGATTTATTTATCACACGTTTTCTTCGTCGCGTGCTTTTCTAGTTGATTTATTGTGTCAAGTTTTATGTATCTAACTGTATACCTACGCTGCTGTTTCTTGGAGTTAATATTTTCGCTCGTCTGTTAGTTTCATTTTAGAAACTATTAAGTAAGTAAGTACTTAAAAATGTTCAAGGACACGAAGGTAGGTACTTAAAATTAAAGTGAACTTCCATCCTGGTCTGGGAGCAAAGAAAAAACATAATGTAGCAGTTGCTTCTCTTCCCGCGCAGTTAGTAGAAGTCCATCGAAGGAATGGACAAAAATCTTAGGAATCAATTACCTATAGGCGGTGCGGCTAGCAACCCATCACTATTTTGATTCTCCTTTCTACAATTATGCTAAACGTGGCCTATAGTTCTTGTTACCGTAGGCTCTGTCTACTTCTAAAGTAGTTTACAGAAGGAACTAAATAAAAAACGTCTATTACATTTTTGTTGCGAGTTGTATACGAGTGTCTTTTTTGTTGACTGCCTTTGCGTTATCTATCCTAGAAATGTATATACCTACCATATTTCAAGTTAATCATTCTGCTGGGAATATACAGCAAGCGGCAAGTGAAACAAAAGCTGGCAATATTGTTAAATTTATGAAGTTTTATTAATAACACGAATATAGTCTTCGTGATTTCATACTTTGTATGTCAGTGTGGGCTCATCGTACTTGAAGATAATGAGAATGACTTAATTATCGATAATGAACAGTAATTGCATAGATGACAGTATAATTCAGTAGATTAAATCACACCAGCTCATCGGCGCGACGTTTGTTTTGTTTTTGTCCAATCGTTGCGCTTGCGCCTAACAATGAATGTCAATATACTTTGACAATTTATCATTGTACGATTAGCACTAAAAATTTGATAGAATAATTTACAATTTATTATTTCGACCAGCTTCTGGCCGGCCAATAAACTATGCAAAAAATCAAGCCATCCGGTTCTATTGCTTGAGAGAAACAAAATCAACAAATATACACATCCTTATTTATAAATTTATTTTACCTGAAATTAGGTATCCTTATTAATATTGTACGTGAAAGTCACACGGTCTGGTCTGTCCGTTTGCTACCTTTTCACGATAAAACCGCTTCACCAATCGTGATAAAATTTGGCAATGATATTCAGGAAGTTATGGAAAAAAAAGCTACTTTTTATCCCGAAAGTCATCGCAGCCATAGTCGCGAGCAACAGCTAAAGAAATAAATGTTAGATTTTTATTTTAAAGAGTAATCTAATTGGGATAAATGACTTTTTCTTTGCATATTTTTAATTGGGTCAGATTGATAGTGAATTAACGCGTGAGTGCAGCAAATGACATGTGCGCATGGAACGGATCGCGGCGTGTTTTGTTTTGCCGAAACCGCGCCGCGTCTCGGCCAATGAATGGCGCTACGAGCGGCGCGCGCGGCGTTTTCGCGCACAATTCGGCCTGCGCCCCCGCGGGGCCCCGGGTGAACGGCCAGACAGGCCGTTAAACCTGCCGCGGTGCCGCCTCGCGGGCCTCGCGTGCCCAGCAAGCACCCCGGTGACGACCTAACTTACATATCTGATCAGTTTATTGTTATTTTTTTGTCAAAAAAAAAAAAAAAAAAGGTAAGGCGATTCGGAATCAGAAGCAGAACTTAAAAGCTTTTTTTTTGCGGTGTTTTCTTTTCATGGTCATTTATTCATTTTAATTTATTTAATTTTATTTATTGATATTGATTAATGAAGACTAAAACGACTCTTATGTGTCAAAATACATATAAACAGACACGAATAATAGAGGCTAACCCCCTTATTCATAAGCGCTCTATAGGCTTCCACTAACTTAGCAGTCGTTTGTCCTTATCTTTGAAAGGTAAATCTCAAAGTGACAAATAAGGACAAATGATTGCTAAGCTAGAAGAAGCCTACATGGCGTTAATGAATAAGGGGGCAAGACAAATAAAAAAGGCCTTTTAGATTAAGACGGTGCGTGTAACTAAGTGTAAGTTGCGATACATTGCCGTCGATGATCGATCACTTTTAAATCCATAGCGGTGAGACCGCGCAATGCGCTTGCATACGATTTAATACACACCGTCTAACTATTCATAAGCCTTAAAGTAACAATCTGTTAAAGAGATACGGGTCTGATTACAAAACAACTTTTAAAACTGACATGATTGTCACAGTTATGGCAATTTCTAAAACACTGCCGCTTCCCAGTTTTATGATGTCACTATTACTCATAGTCATAGATTTTATCGTATCAATGTAGATAGTTTTATTACAAATTTAACTTAACGTCATATTTCTTATTGCTTTCGGGTGTCGTGCTCCTAATATGTGACTGCAATTTATAACGCTGTGACCTTGTCGAGGTGTATGAACTTAAGTAGATAAATACCTGTTATATTGCTATGCTTAGAAGTATCTGAAGGACTTCGGAACCTCGCCTTATTTTTAGTTAACAAATGATTTAGCAATAGTGGAGAATAAGACAACCTTGAAAACTTGATACTAGAGCTATACCTTAGCATTCCACAATAAAGAGTAGCAAGCTCATGAAAGAGTAGCTAAATGGTTTCGCACTAAGTTTTTTTGTGATATTTCTGAGCTTTACTGATTTTGGTCATAATTTTTCTCCTCACATTTTTGTGAAACGAATCTGATTTGATTTTAAACGCGTTTAACAGGTAAACGGGTAGTTTCCGTGGCCGAAATACGTATACCATCAAAAATATTAATTGTAGGATATAAAAAGGCGTAAGGTATTTAAGTGGAACCGCCTGTGTGATATTATCGGCGAAAAAAAGTTGTGGTGATTTTCGTTTACGACCCCCTAGACTTAACTAATTACTCCCTTTAAGTAATTATGCCAATTGAGGACTATACAACCGTTTTACAAGCTTACTTTTTTATATTTCGGAAGGTAAGTCCATTTTTGTTGCGGAAAAGTGCGTTCAGGCGGTATATGTTAAGGAAAACAAGCGTTTTTGTTTAAAAATATTATATGACCCCTACTGAACTAACATCTCCTAATAACCTAACTCAAGATATAGATATATTATGCTAGATGCGGAAAACTCCATTTAAGGCCAGAAAACGGCCTTTACGAATCAAGAAATGTGCGCAAAATGAGTTAGGGTGTTGTACGTGAAGGCAGCCCGTTCTATGATTTTTATTTATTTATTAACCGACTTCAAAAAAAGGAGGAGGTTCTCAATTCGTCTGTATTTTTTTTTGTGTTGAGATCGGAACAAAAAATTGCGCTCGTGAAAGTGAACCGTCTATCCGAACGCACAAAGTACTCAATTTACCTTTACTCAATCTAACTTTAATTAATGTTGATTTGTGTTGGATATTCAATAAAAAAAATGAAAAATGTATGTTTTTTTTTATTAGAATTTGTTATGAGACAATATAACATCGGAGTTTCTTATGAAAAAATATAACAAATAAATTTCTGATACTGGCGATCTAAATCTAATCTAATCAGCCCACATCCACCCAGTGCTGAGTAAAGGCCTCTTCATTTTCACGCCACTGCCCGGTCCCGTGCCAGTCTCATCCACAGTTTTCTGCCGAATGCCAGATGTCATCTGACCAATCTTGGCCACCTCTCTGTGACCGCCTTCGACCATCTGTCGTCGTTCCGTCTTGCCAATACTGGTGATAATTATCTAATAATCACCGAAGAACCGTAATTATCTTGATAATTTCGAACCCTGTTATGCCTTGAACATACGTGAACTAACGAAAATTTAGTAGATTTCAGGAAATTCGGCAAAACTTGTGTGGGGCGGAATGTGAAATTCTGCTTCCCCTTGCAATATCCTAAATCCAGTTTGACTAGTTATTTCTCATTCCACAAACCATAATAATAATCAACAATATTCCATATTCCTAATTTGTTTTTGTTTTTATTAAAAGTACCTGGATGACCGATTTTTTTTTTTACGTTTTCTAAAAATGAACCCTAGTTAGATAGATTTATCGCCCCCGAAACCCCCTGCATACTAAATTTCATGAAAATCGTTGGAGCAGTTTCCGTGATGCTGATTATACAACAACTAGCTTTTGCCCGCGGCTTCGCACGCGTGAACCATGAGCATTTCAAAGAAGCTAGCAATTAAGCAAGCGAGCAACCAAACCTGCAAGCTTTCAAGCATGCATGCAAGTATGCAAGCAGGCATGCAAGCCTTCAAGCATGTAAGTATGCAAGCAGGCATGCAAGCAGGCATGCAAACAGGCATGCAAGCATGTAAGTATGCAAGCAGCCATGCAAGCAGGCATGCAAGCAGGCAAGCAAGCATGCATGCAAGTAAGCACCCATGCAAGCAAGCATGCAAGCATGCATGCAAGCAGGCATGCAAGCAGGCAAGCAAGCATGCAAGCAAGTGTGCAAGCAAGCATGCAAGCAAGTAAGCATGCAAGCAAGTGTGCAAGCAAGCATGCATGCAAGTAAGCACCCATGCAAGCAAGCATGCAAGCATGCATGCAAGCAAGCGTGCAAGCAAGCATGTATGCAAGTAAGCACCCATGCAAGCAAGCATGCAAAGCAAGGACTCAAGCAAGCATGCAAGCCAGCCCCCGCATTGCCCCGCTGCCTTAATTTTTCTGAAACTGTAAATATTGCAGGATTTTTATAAAACAAACCTAACCTAACCTATAGGGCTGTCCTAAAATACATCCTAAATAGCTTTTGCCCGCGACTTCGTACGCGCTAAGTTGTAAAATGAAAAAATAAGTTTTTTCCCGTTCCCGTGGAAATTTTGGGGAGTTTTTTCGGAGTACACTTAAAGCCTTTAAAGAAACACACGTTATAAATGTTAAGTCTCTTTCTTTCGCTGTTTCGTCTGGAAACGTAAAATCCGGTTTTTTCCCGTCCCTGTGGGCGTTTCGGAAAATACTTTCTTAGTGTTCCCCTACACTCCCGAATAAACCTACATGACAAATTTCAACTTTCCCCCGCTTTTCGTTTTTCCCGTTTCCGTAAGAATTTCGCCAAATAAAGCATTTCCCGAAATTCTTACGGGAACGAAGAAGAAGAATTTTGGGAAATTATCTAATAATGCTCCCCTACACTCCCCAAGGAACCCACTTGCCAAATTTCAGCTTTCTACGACCAGTAAAACGTAAAATCCTGTTTTTTTTCCCGTTCCCATGGGAATTTTGGAAAGTAGGTACTCTCTTAATGCTCCTCTACACTCCCGAAGCAACATACATGCCGAATTTCAGCTATCTGCAACCAGAAAACGAAAAGTCCCGGTTTTCCCGTTCCCGTAGGAATTTCGGGAAATCCTTTTGTAGCGCTGCCCTACACTCCCCAAGGGAAATTGAAGGCCAAATTTCAATTTTATACGACCAGTAAAACGAAAAATCGATCCCGTAGAACTGAATACATAAATCCCGTTTTTATCCCGTGGGAATTTCCAAAAAGCATTAAAACATTATTTTACTATTATAATCACCTACTTCTATGCCAAATTTGAAGAGTCTAGTAATAGTAATTATAGTTCATAGGATTTCGTTAAACTGAATATATAAATCCTGTTTTTTTCCTTATCCCGTGGGAATTTCCAAAAATCCTGAAATAAGTTTCTTAGTTTTGTAATCACCTACTTTTGTATCAAATTTGAAGAGTCTACTTTTTATAGTTACTGAGATAGCGTCACTCGGAATCGAATATATAATTCCCGTTTTTTCCTTATCCCGTGGGAATTTCCAAAAATCCTTTCTTAGCGGATGCCTACGTCATAAGATCTACCTGCATGCCAAATTTCAGCCCGATCCGTCCAGTGGTTTGGGCTGTGCTTTGATAGATCACTATGTCAGTCAGTCAGTCAGTCACCTTTGAATTATATATATATATAGATAGATAGGATTTCGTTTAACTGAATATATAAATCCCGTTTTTTTCCTTATCCCGTGGGAATTTCCAAATATGCTGAAATTAGTTTCTTCGTTTTGTAATCACCTACTTTTGTATCAAATTTGAAGAGTCTAGTTATTATAGTTACTGAAATAGCGTCACTCGGAGTCGAATATATAATTCCCGTTTTTTCCTTATCCCGTGGGAATTTCCAAAAATCCTTCCTTAGTGGATGCCTACATTGTATAAGGTATCTATGTGCAAAATTTCAAGTCTCTAAGTCCAGTGGTTTGGGCTGTGCGTTGATATATAGTTAAGTCAGTCAGTCAGTCAGTCAGTCAGTCAGTCAGTCAGGACTTTGAATTTTATATGTATAGATTAGGTACTCGTTTATTGGATATGAATTGAATTAATTTTTAGTTTCAACAAAATGCCTGCGACGATTTCTCCTCATTTAAAAGATAAAGTTTAAGGCCTATTGCAAAATACAGTGAAACCTGGATAACTGGGACTTCAAGGGACCTGCGAAATAGTCTCACTTAAAGAGGTATTCCACATACCCAGTGTCTCAGATAGCCAGGTATAAATTAATATCTGTCTCATTTACAGAGGCTCTCATTAATAGAGGTTACTATAGTTATAGTTATAGAGGTGCGACAATGAAATAAAATAATGTGTAGTAAAAACATATACATACCTACATGAGTAAATAAAACAGGTAGTTCATAAAAATAATCAAGAAGTTTTTTTTAATATAAATAGTACAAAACCGCACGTAAAGATAATTACGGCCTTAATTTCGTCATTTTTCAAAAAGACGCCGATTACAACAAAACAAAACAAAACCTGAGGTCATTGAGGCACAAAATTAGCTAAATTTAGTAAATAAAACGAAAATTAAAATATGTAGTGCCAGTTACAGAGGTGATAAAATTTTGTCTCAGTTACAGAGGTTATTGCCAGTGAAATTCAAAGGAAACGATTTAGAAAAATTGTTCCTTAAAATATAATCTCAGTAAAAGAGGTAAAATACACTAGATGTCTCAGTTATAGAGGTAACTATGACGATAAAATCGAAACAAGAATCCCAGATATAGAGGTTTGTTTTGTCCCACTAACAGAGGTAATCCAGTGCTAAGGTGTCGGGACCACAGCATGAGTTCCAGCTATGGAGGTTTCTCACTTATCCAGGTCCCACTTAACCAAGTTTCACTGTATAAACTTATTCAATAGAATTTTTATGATCATGGGAAGCATAATTATTTTTACTTTTCCGCAACCATGTGCCCTTTCATTTTCATTGTACTCGTATAGAGTTTTGACAGTCTTATTGTGATGTGGTTAATTTTAGCGCCGGTATAGAATGCAAACTTACTAATAAAAAAACGGGAGACCATTCTGTAAATTATAGGAAAAAGCGCACTAGGAAGAATATAGTCACAAGATTGATTAGTGATTACATACTCGCACGTCAGGTCTTAAGTAATCGTGTAATCTTATTTATTTTGCCCATGGTGACTGAGATTGTTTTATTACACGGTTACGTAGCCTGAGTGTAATCGCACGTCAGTGGATAAATATACGCCGTGATACGTAGATAGACAAATTTACACGTGGCGTCTCGCTTTATAATTCCGTATATTTGATACAGCCCTGCTCTAAATTCCGATGCATGCGACATATTTTCTCAAACATACAACCGGCGATCGGGCCAAGGTGATGCAAATGGAGTCGCGATGGCTTCCCAGTGTTTATGCGACCGTCCGAGTGCCCCGGCCACTATGAAAATGTAGTGGATGCATTATTCTTCTGCCTAAGTGCTTAATAGAAAACCCGCTGAATTATTCACGAGTTGAAGACACCTAATAAAAGCGTGCTCGACAAGACTGTGGCGGTCGATTATGTAAAGAGATGAGATCTATTCAGGACTAATATCCTGGTGGGATTGTTTACGGTGCGGCTCTCGGGCGGATTGCGCCGCGACGTCGCCGGGTCGCAGCGTTCGCTAGTTTGCCTCCAGCTCAGACGGGACGGACGCCGCACACTGGGACAGGTGGAATGGAGCGAACGTCTGCGTCGGTGCTTTTTCATTCTTTGTTTGCGTCGAGGATTTGCATACAATCGGAGAAATTGCGTGGCTGGCAGCAGTCGGGAAAAAAAGGAATCCGTGTAGTTTTATGCATATGACTGTTCGAAAAGCGGGCCCTCGGTTTTCTCACAAACGCCTCATAGATTTTTCAGTATTCTCTCACGCAAAGAGTTCTTACCTACTCGATATCTGCACCCAATCCGTAAACATTGAGGAGTACGATTTGGATGTTTACATTTCTGATTGAATGTTCTTTACTTTCAAAACAATCAGTCATTCATAATTGATAACTTTAAAGCATCTTCGCATCCATAACTAACTAAATATATGTATGAAGCGCCTCAAAGTGATAATGGAAGCGGCCCGTGGTTCGGACGCGTACTACGTATCTCGACGATACGTTCACCGACTCGACCGGTGCAGAGTTTAGTGATGTGTTTGTCATCGGAATCACGTGGCCTTCTGCTCGGTTATTACTAGCCAGCGTCGGGTTCGCGCGTTAGTTGCGGCGGGCTGGTCGCGCCGCGCGCCGGCATAGCGTCCTTATCAACGCGGACTTTTAGTGCGCATCGACCACGCCACGTGTATAAACATTGTTGTGCAACAATAACAAGCGGGCGACGCGCGCAAGGACGCGCCTTAGACGCCAATGTCGCTGCACCGACTAACGTTGTTTAGAACACAACACAGCACAGCGGCACAGTATTACGTCTCATGACCGCAACAAAAATATAATGAGTGCGCTTTCTGAACCGCTGCGACGTGCTCGTACCAGCTCCGATCCCCGGCTGATCGCTGTGCTTTGTTTTGATCAAACATTAGACGTGTGTGGTCCACGTTTGTTTTATAATCGGTCAGTGTTATGTTCAGTGATATATCTTATGGTGTAGTGCTGTGTGTGAGAATCGATTACCTTTTGACAGTTCGTTTATTGGTTAAGTGATGTCCGTTACGCTTGGAAGTGAGACTTGTGAAAGTAAGTAATTTATAATGCAAGAGAACAAACAAGCCATAATAAAATTTGATTAAACAGTTTCTGGATACATACGTTATTTGAATCTCAACACAAAGAAACTTAAAGTTATTAGTTATTTGTTTTACAAACAGATATGCAATATATAGGAATTAGGTCGTCAATATCGTTCGACTGTCGAGGGTCTTAGCCTCATTGCTGCCACTGGCGCTTCAAGGAGATCGCCTTAATGGATTCTTCGAAGTCTCGGTCACAGAATTGCGCAGTTACTCCGAACCGACGACTACCCAGTATCTTATAGTACTTACGTACATTTCAACTTCATGTCACGGCTTCGATGCGACCTTGTGCTTAATACTACCGTCTTAAAGTTCATGCCGAGACCCTTATAATGACCGATTCAATTGTTAAAAACTAGTTAAACGCTTCCGTGCGGCCAATGTTAAGTAATTTACAACTTTATTCACTTGACAAAATAAAATGAATTCATAATAGTCGTTTTATTAGGTCATTGCTATTTCGCACCGGTTACTATGTAACGTGATTTTGTATCATTATTTACATAGTGATAATACCACTTGGTTTATTTCTATGCGAGTTGCGGCATGACGGATTGGAACTCACGACTTCGTTATCACATGTCATTTAGATGTACAACATTGTTACTTACCGCAAATACCTAAGCCGATTGCGTAATGTTTTAATCAGCCAAGGAACGCAGTCGTTAGCGGAGTCTTCGAAAAATCGCGTTTGTTCAGTGCAAACGTTGGTATCTTGCACCGCCCACGACCGTCCGGTCGGCTAGGCAGTCGCATTCCTCGCATAGCTACCACAGGTTGTCGGCCGGCATCGGCGCGGCGGCCGGTTCTCGGCGGCTTTGCACTGGTGACGTAGCGACACGTCTCAGCGTTCGTCGGCCCGAGCTAAGCAGTGAGCCCTTCCGCGCCTCCCACTCCTCACACCGCTGAGAACCTCCTAGGGGATATCCTACCTCGCGCGCCATTCGCACTTGCACGTGCCGCTGCTTATTGCGTTTTATAAATGCGGAGATGATCTTAAATATCATTATTAGTTTTCTCTAAGTACGACACGGGCTTTCACTGGCTGGCTACGTTTCTCCGACAATTTTTTATTTGCACTTAAATTTGGTTACCCCAAAGAAATTGTTCACCCACTTCTGATGAATAAATGAATATCGTACGATCCGTAAAAGTGGTTGTAGTCAATAGTAGTACAGAGCGGAAGTGCACTAGAGTCTATTGTAAGAAATCGTTTTTAATGCTAATAGGCGGATGTGGTCTGATTTTCAATCGGCGCTGTACATTCATCTCGGAGCTCGTCGAGCTAACCGGATGTTGATAATTTTAACATGTTTTAAGTATGTCTTGCGCTGGGTGTAATTTAAACACAAAACACTTATGTCAGATGACGGCAACGTGAGCTTTCCTCTCCCGAATATGTTGACATATGACCATATTGGTCATGCCAAAGTACCTACACGATTTGACATGTGTGCAGACGTGTATGAATGCCGCATTCCCACTTCCCACGAAAAGTGGCAGAAAGAATAGTGCAAATATACGCTAAAAGCAAGTCCTGTCAAAATAAGTACTTTACGTGATTAAGAAATGATTTATTAAACATACTCCTTTGAAACGCATCCGAGGAATAAGTTTTTGATTTTGTGAGTACATGAATCAATCTAGAAATTTTGTCTCAATTTTTCTTAAGCTGCTATGTATCATAGAATGTATCAAATCGATAAAGACTGATTTTATAATGCAATCTACGCAGTTGGGTTTCATGCGGTCACCCGCTTGTACTTGGAACACAATATCACGCTTCTTAGGAGACGTACCTACATGTGTGCACATTAATGTGCTGCTATTTAAGGGGCAATCTAAGTTTGTTCATATTTAGAAACTTTCAATACGGCTTGAATCAATTTATTTATATCAGACTCTATTAAAACTAAACGCTTTGACTGGGAAATACAAATTTCTGTTAAACTAACAAAACTTATGGAGTGTTTATGAATTAGGGGATTGGGATTCAAGGCTTAAAATCTTATTTCTATTCTTTATACATCTCTACTATAGACTAATATAATTTAAGGCTTGGAGACCTTATAGATAGGTACATCCCTTTTATAAATTAATTCAATTTAAGTATGTAGTAGCTTAATGTATTTTATTTTGCAAAAATGACTTTCTGCCAATTTTCTTGCGGCGCATTCTTCTTAGCAATGATGGTCTTTCCGAATGCACTGGTAGTTTCAAAAAAGACATGTAAACGAGCCCTTGGCGGCCATTTGCAAATATATATATAAATATTATTATTGTTTTTTTTTAATTCCTGTAGATGTTTTAAGACAAACGGTTAGAAAACAAGAAAAAACCAAATGTCGATATTTAAGTCTCGTTATTATCACAGTACCTAATTAATTAATAGATAACGAAGCTCGAGTCTGTAACTTACTTAAATGTTATATTAGGTCGAAATTAACAATTAACCGAATGAAACTTTGTAAAAGCTTCTTGTAAAGTAACGTGAATTTACGAGACGAACGAACTTGTAGCTTAACGGAACGCCTCGAAACAAACGAATGTTGATGGTTTCAGGGTTTTCAAAAAACTAGAATGAAACCTACGTATCGCACGTAAGAAAACTGGCTAGGCGGGAGTCGGACTTGCTTTCCTGTCCACTGTGCAGTATTTCATGCTAAAAACGACGAAAGAAACACGTACAGTTAAGCTCTTCGAATGCGATTCGGTTTTCGGGTACCATCGGCAGATTCAATTATCAAATCCATAAGAGTGAGTGAGACGGCATGAGAAACCCGAATAACATTCTAAGAGCTCACGGATTGTTTTTAGTATGGGGACTTGGGGACTCCCCGTTATTTTTAACGTTATTTGTTGTGTCAGTGGCTGTGGTTATGCACACTGTAAAAATGAACGTGAAAAATGAAACGAGTGACTGCAAAAATAGTGTTTTTCTTTATAAAAAATGACGCTTAGTTATGTACCATCCTATTTTTAAAACAATTCGCTAGTAACTTACTTTAAAAGAGTAGAGACATTCTCAAGTCCCCCTAAAATCTGGTGGAACCGTCTGTGTACAACAGCAAGTCACACTTGACCGTTTTTTATTATGAAATGTCAACTCGAGCCAGACGGTACATAAATAACTTTGAATTAACTTGTCTGCGACCCCTGAATTTAACGCGCCAAAGTTCACACTCACACCTCGGATTAGCTGTACCTAACTGTAAAAGCAAATTTCAATAAAAAGTTTATTTACACTTTATCGCGCAAATTTTTTGGTGTAATACTATAATTTTTTAATACATACTAATGCCTTCTTAATCCCTTACGGGATATACGTAGCCTCGCCTCGTTTAGCATGTTTGTAAGCGTATAACGGAAAGCGGAATCAAAATAGTGATGGGTTGCTTTGCTAGCCGCATCGCCTATACATACAGTCATGATTCCTACGATTTTGCCCATTCCTTCGATAGACTTTTACGATCGCCGGGGGAGAAGCGGCTGGTACATTCTGTATTTTCTTAGAGCAGCATGGAATTTCCACCTTTAAACTGTAATATGACTTGCAACAATTGATTGTATTGTTGTATAAACCTTGATATTAATAGGAGTTATTCGACGAACGATCGGCATTCATTAGTCTACTTAGGAAACCGTTATTCCATTATTCGTTATGTGACTGCATCACCGATATAATATCGCACCCTTATTGCCAGTTAGAATTGATAGTTAAACAATTGTGTCATCGATCTGATATCACCATAAACGTGTGATAATGATGTACGCAAGAAACGAGTCATGGTGATTCACGATTCACTCGTCAGTTTAGGAGCCGGCGCCGGGTGGGCGAGCAGGTGAATGAGACTCATTCACATGGCAATTTGAACTATTATGTCTTATTATAACGGCTTGAGTGACATGCTCCCGCGCAGCATTATTATAATAAGCCTGTCGCGCATTTGGGGGATATTAAAAGCGTCATTTAATGCTCGTATTTGGCTTGTCGTGACATGATTTGCATGTGAAAATTCTCACCTGTTGTTTGATTACATGACTTCTGAATTATTTGTAAGGTGTAGGTGGTATTTTCTTTGCGGCTGTTGTTTATAGCAATTGTTAAACATGGTATTTTTTTTAAATTACCTAGGTCTGCTTAGTTATTCGAACAGGAAAACCTCCTTAAAGAACGATGAATACTTAAGTATTTCAATCTTAAATCGGTCTCCCAACCCCAACCCAATGTCTGCTAGTACTATTTGACTCATCATCGTCATCATCTCCAGGCTATATTCGTCCCAACTGGGCACAGGCCTCCTCTCAGAACGAGGGGGTTAACTATACGAATTCATCCCTGAACATTGTAAAATTTATCTATTTACCCCTTAAAACAAATTCAGTTCGACTCTTCCGTCTCGTTTGTACTCACTATTTCTGATAGTATCTTGCTCTTTGTCTTGAGTGTGCAATTGTGAATCAATAACTTAACTCATCCTCGTTTTGTTGCAGTGGGCGTTGTCGGTGGCGGCATACCCGAAGCCGCCGGTGGTGAGCGGCGCCATGTCCCGCTGTACGGGCGGCTGGTCGCCGAAGAGCAGCTGGCCTCGATGAGCGCGCCCTCGGACATTCAGGTGAGCGCCATCGCGCGCAACCCCCGGGCTTTCTGCCGCTACCGTATTCCCATCCAGGTAAATGATACACGAGGCAGTTTGCTGGGATAGGGATTGATGCGTCAACGTCATAACACTGCAATATATCAGCCGGAACCGTGGAGCGTACGTGATACCTGGGAATCGACAGTCAAACAATACGGCACGCTCAGTCCGCGCCATCTGTTAATAACTAGCTTGCGTTACGTTGCGTTACGCTGTTCTTCTAAATGTAGAGTTAGGTACTAAAGTGCCGAGACGGAGTTTCGTCATTCAAGTTCACGGGGGGTAGGTACGTAGGAAACGTGTAAAACTGATTGCGCGTAACATTAGAGACGTAAATGCTTTCACACAAAGCGCCTCGTCACATTTAACCGGGGGACTGCCGTGCTCCATCTTTTGTCTTATTAAAAGGTACATTAATAATGCGCGTCTAGACATTACCGCAACCAAATAAATTAGCCCGTAACCAACCGCTAATTAACGGCTACAAAGAACTCCGCTTTCACTGAAGCACTATTTAGTATTGAATAGTGACAACGATCGATAGGATGCTACGTCTCACCTCACGCCTATAGCTTCACCCGGTTACTTAATTAATAAATGTACCCGACTAGAGTTTCTCGCGTGAAATGATTGGGTTTCTTTCTTGTTGTGTCAGAGTTAACTTGCTTCAATACAAACTTTGTTAGATAATCTCCGCGTTATTGAAAGCCTGTAATATTATAGCTATTAACGGCGTCCGCCGTGATTGAGTTACGGGAATATTGTGTGGCCGCTTCAGGCGTCAGACGTTTTATTGTTCGCAATATTTATCCTTCAGCTGTAGGCGCTGTAGTTTTCCCTATTCGGTTGAGTTTTATGCACTTTACTAGATATCCCTTGCACGCTTTTCTGTTGCGCACATTTTACATCTTTATTCCACTCCTTAATCACGAATTAACATAAATAATTCATTATCTATTCCACCACCGTAGTTGCAGTATAATTATATGTTTATTTATAATGCTTAGACGATTTAGCGAACTGCCTCTATCCCCATCAGCTTCCTTGCTTTTGTTTTGTTTCGCTTTCAAGTTTTTTTTTTGCTGCAGTCACACTAAGAGCTGACAGTAACGTACTTTTCTCGATTGTACAGGCTATGCAAGCCCGAATACCGCACCACTTTCGGGACCCCTCAACGGCGCCACTCCGGAAACTCAGCGTAGACCTCATCAAAACTTACAAACACATAAACGAGGTAAGTCATATTTCATCTAAATATAGAGAGGGACACATTATTATTACACGAACAAACAATCGGGCGCGCGGCGTAATTTGCAATTGATCATCGTATCGAATAATTTCCGATTGTTCGATTATTCCGGAATTAACTGGTGTCACCTGCGGTTATTAATTTACTTACTACCACTGCGTTTGCCGCGGCCATTGTTGTTCGCTCCGCTCCAACTTTCGTAATCATTGTTTACACGATGCATGCGGAAATTGCGGGATTGCTCGGTTACTCTTTACGTGACGTTTTATAAGTGCATTATTATTTATAACATTTTATTTAATCATAAGATTTTCCCAGCAAGAACCAAGGCTTAATACATTGCATTCATGAAGTGACGAAATTTTTGCACTGGTTATTAGACCTGGAAAAGTACAGGTACAAAATAAAACTTTATAAGTGTCGGTTCCGATTTTATGTAAGCATATGTAAACATTAGCAAAGTCGCCTCCGCCCGCTCACCACTCACTTGCGACCTTTTTCGCCGGTCGTGGGCGATCCGTTGCTAGGAGGCGGCGGGCGAGCGTGGGAGAAAATTTATTGGGTCGTAAATAAAAAAACTCTTCAATGAATACAGTGACCGGGTTAATACTTGAAATTCGCAAACTGTTCAATGCACTTTGCATATGAAAGTTAAATAACTCTTCCATCGAACCCACGTATTGTTGAGGTTAATTTATTTATGGCTCGATATTTATAGCAACCTCAGCAACCTCAAGGTTGCTATTGATTTTGTTTCTATCCGCAGACATTGTAACCGGTCATATAAATATCAAAATCGTCGATGTTCTGCATCGATATACGGCTAAACAAAAGCTCCGAATAGAGAACGTAACTACGCATTTGACCGTCTTTCACAATGTTTTGCTTACTGCGTGCTAACGTGTTGGTGCGACCTTTACAGTCACGTGGGCGGTCGGTTTTCGTTGCAGTGCGTTGTACTGCGACTGCTGCGTCACCGCTCCCCTTCCGCGAACTGATTGCAGTGACGTCTGCAACTCGAATGCATCACCCACCTCGAACAAATACTAACAAAGGATTAATTTCGAATAAAAAAAACCCAGTCAATTTAGTTAACCGCCCAGCTGTTTCTGTAATTATAATTAGCTTTATTCAAATGTTTACGTCTCTGAGCACGTGTTTTATTGTATATAAACAGATACGTAGCTTTGTTTTTGTTTGTAGAACATTTTCTTAGATTCGGTGACAACGGGTGTAGTAACGAAAACAATGACATAATAATTGATTGTTTAAAGATCGATACCACTTATTCTTATATTTACTAGAATGAGAAATTTCAAACTTGCCTCAAATTGATTAGGGACGTCAAGGGAAATAAATCCCTGTTGAACACCCAAACGCTAAAGTATATCACCGCTCATTCCCGAACTCATCGGCAATTAATCTCAAGATCCTCACACGTGTTCCCAGCTTTCACTTTATTTTTAAACTAGTATTAATAGACGTTCTATTTGAGTTTGCGGTGTGGTCGTTGCCCTATTTGGTCGTGTGTTTACATGGCGCCACGCCAGGATCCGACCTGTGCTGTGACGGCCCGACGTGGGAGGCGCACGCTTCGCGGTAAAACGGGTCCAGCTTCCTACTTTTGTTTTATATCGCGCATTCTCTAATTATAGGGGAACACGAATTAGGTGACTCACAAAACAACGGCACTAAACGCAGTGTTAACGTTGTACGTCAGCAGATCGTAAAAGTTTCAAGCTTAGACCGCACTGCACATTCGGCGTAAACAATCGATAACGTGCACTTTCGTGGTAATAACATGTTTTTGACAGTTAATGCGTCGTTGGAAATAATTTCGTCAATAATAAACACCCTTATCTCCGTAAATGTGGTCGGTTCTTGTTTTTGTTCTTGGTTTTGTCTCTGCGTTACTCATTAATTGGGCTATCGAATTAAAAGGATAGTAATCATAACATGTAAATGATTTAAGTAAACAATCGTACATCAGGCGAGTTGAGTAATCGATACAAACTATGGAACTGCGTTCTGTTAGCGACAGTATTCCTTACCTAGGCAGCCGTTTGCTACATCATATTGCGGTTTCTCTGACCAAGTTCTGGTTTCAAATGACCCAATTGCGTCATTTTGACATTCCGATGACTGACAATTGATTTGCTAGAGCGAACTGCAAAGCGTCCGCAGGCATTTGTTTTGCAAATGGTAACCGCGACAAACTTACGTTTAAAATGTGCCCACGGTGCGATCCCACGCTTAATTCATGTTTTAAATAAAATCGTGGGATGGACTTTTATGTAACGATGTTTTTATCGGCGTAAATAACATGTTAGTTAGACCATTAAAAACTGCTGACGCTGGAGACAAACAGCGCATCCTTATCTTTAATCGTATTCCTTAGAATTAAAATTATGCGCATTGTTAAATCAATAAATGGTATTTTTTTACTCGTATATACGATTATTGAAGTTGAATTCATCAGATATATTTTTTACAATTATACTACGTATCCCTGAACACGACTTCTCAGAAAACTGAGGCTGTAATTTCCGTTGTTTTGACGAAACTGCTCTCAATCCGGGAAAGCTTTAATTTGTTGAAGTCGTCATTGTAAATTACTTCTCAGTTCCTTCCAATAAATCTCAGTCTTAGGAACACGTACCACGTTTTGCCGTGACAGCCCAGAGAAATCAGACATACCATCTGCTATACCTACCGCGTTTGAAAGACCGATGGAATTTGTTTGCTGGCCATAAATTACTCACGATAGTATGAAACAAATAAATGAAACAGAGGTGCCTCTCCTTGAGCTTTATGTGGTTATGATTTATGATGATAGGCTGTATTCTGAATCATAACTAGTGCGATAGCATAAACCACTCCGACAGGGTATTCAAATGAGACATTATTCTGCATGAAGCAACGTCTGTGTGCAACTGCACTAAATGCAATACCAGGGGACAATGACTAGGCTGGTGGGCGAATTTCGCAAGCGGCCGGTCGATGCCAACACTCAATCGAGTCAAGGAAACCGCAGTTCGGAATCTAATCACCTTTACGAACAAGGTTTATAATAACCTAACAGGATATAACGTGGATGTTATACCTCAAGTTAAATTCATAGAATTGGAGTTTTTGTTAAGCCGTCAAATTTAACAGATATTCTTTGTATAGACTAGACGGGGTTAAAAGTTACTTTGTTTCTTGCTAAATAATAATATGATATAACTGACTGCAAAACCTTTATCGTGCGTGAGTTTTTACTAAAATAAGGAAGTGGTGGTTGTAGTATATGTACTTACGTAGAACATCATCTTAGATCGCATTCTTGTTTGTTTGAATTTTATCGTGTTTATTAGACACGAATGGCGGCACACCAGCTGAGTTATCCGGCAATTAACGATATCGCCCATTCATGGTAACGCTTCATTTCATGTGAAAACCCAACTCGCAAACGACACGATGCTAGACTAGAGACTGAATCATGATATACGCATCTGGAATTTTCGACGCTGTGACGGAGGTGTTACAAAACGAAATTCTGTAATCTAAAACCTGATTCTACACCCTGAGCTTTGTTGAAAATCTTAAAAGAAACATTCACCGCGTGATAAATAAGCTTTCAACAGACGATGAACATGAATTGCAAATAATGGAAATATTGATTTATAAACAGCGAGTTTTGCGTCAGAAATCTGACACAGCATGCGTCTTAATGAATTTTAAACGACTCGACGCCCTTAGTGATATGTCTACCTACACTAAAGATACAAGCTCTTGATCACGAGTGCTGGTACTGGTAGAGAACAGTAATGCAAGCGGGCCGACTAAACTGAGTCAAGGTGAGTGCGCGACGTCACATGCTGTTGCTACCCGGATTATATTGTTCAGGCGATGGCGCCGGCCCACTGATCGGACACTTAGGCCTTCACACACGACTACTGGCGTACTACTTGCTACTTGATTATATTATAACATTTACTTGCGATGAGAGTTGAGACTTTTCCTCGTCGACTCTGCCGCGAGACGAGACACGGCACGTGAGTCATCTCCTTATTTGATCAAACGAGTCTTCTAGACATTCCAAGTGTGCTTTAGTTTTTTGTAACTTTCATTCTCTGTTTGGACTATTGATTGTACGGTTGGCAAGGATTGAATATTTCACAAGGTATTTGTTCCGGCGCTAAATATAACTGATTTTTAAGTGTTGAATAGGTTTTTGTTAAAACTAAAAATATCGTGCTATGGAACAGTTACGTTACCTTATATTATGCGAAACGGCGTGGGGCGTTGCGAATCCTTTTACGAGCGTCGTGTGCGTACGAGTATTGCGTTTGTACATTCGGAATGAGGAAAATTTGCTCAAGTACCAGTTCTCGTTCCCCGTACTCTCACTCCAATTTTATAAGGAATGAAAGTTTGTCCGGAAGTGGTTATCCAAGTATCTGGCGAAGGATTTGGACAAGTCCATATCGATTGCATAATATATTTACTGAAACTGAGCTGTATTACTTCAAGGTCTAAAAGAAATAATTCTCTTGAAGGTTAACTAAAGTACCTACCTAATTCAAAAATTATGTTGTTAAGCAACATGCATCTCTGTTTAACGGAAAGAATGTCTCATTGTTGTAACTACAATCCCAACCGACTAATTAAGTCCTAGTTAAGGCATGCTTAGAATTCCCGCTCGAAATGTGTAAAGCACCGAAAGTCCCGACGTCACGCAATCTGCACATATTTAAATTGTGAACACCGAATATAAATGGTTATGGCAGTTAAAACAATTTTTTGATTGAAAAGAATTAGAACGGCTACGAAAAGGTTTCATTATATTGTTATACGGTTCGTAACCGACAGATTGCGTGCACAAAAACAATGATCGACATTTGTTGCCAAAGCCCCTAATACCGAAAAAGCGAGTTAAGCACCCAACAATAAAACTATTCGCGGCCTCCCTCGAATATCGTTGCCGGATTTAACCGCTCGTTGCTATGGGGCTGTACATTTGTACATTGAGAATTTAGCGGAAACAAGAGGCCGTCCCTGCACGAGCCGGGCTATCGGTGCCAAGGTGTCCACCGCCTTACTAATTGCGTGTTAAAATTTACTTGACATCGCGCGGCCTTACTTTGCGACCAGACTAGCTAAACCCCTGTGAATCTTCCGCGGCCAGCCAATACGACAAACCCTCATGGATCCACTTCGACTGGCCCACCAAAGGGGATTTACTCGGAAACGTTCACGTTTTCGATTACGTTGTTTCTCAGGTGGTCTTCTACTACAACCTTGTCACACTTAAAGTTAACCCTAATGACTGTGGTATTGAAACTTTCAGTCCACCTGGTAATACGCATTTTAGATTCGGTATTGTTTGTTTTAAATTAAGGACGTTTGTACTGAGTTGCGACAAGGCTTTAAACGGCGGCAGATATCAAGCTGTGCTATCAGTTAATGGTGTTTCGAATGTATGTCATGCCCATAACCCGTCTGATAATTATATGTTTCAAGGTGATTATTAAGTAACTGATTTACTTTGTTTTGATTACATATGTTGTTTTTATCTTTAGTGTTTGTGTTGAAGTATGAAGCTAGCCTTACGGTCTATGTACCCGCCTAAGACATACCTTCACCAATCAATTAATCGGGTGAACGCTGTAAAATGTAAGTAAGAATAGTATTTAAACTAGAACATGAAACAGCTGGATTGCCTGCTTGATCAGGAACAAGAGAGACGCGTTTCACGAGTAAGTTCATAGGGACGGGTATATGAGACACTGCTGTGAAATGCATGTCTCACTCTTCAGAGATACGTATATGTAATTAATTTGTAATACAAAACTTTACTAACATAGAAATAAGATCTCATACTCTTTATTATGAGACAATACAAGACATAAAAAATTAGGAGTCCGTGTATTACCGAATTGTTATTAGAAATAAATGATTATTGGTCACCGACGATCATGTATAAGGAGATTGAGGAATGTGGATGAAGGGAAAAAGGTATGACAGGGTCGTAGCAAGTGGAACAAAGTAGTCGCTGGGTAGGGGTAGCTATGGGAAAGAGGTGTGTCGATATGTAAGTATGTATGTATGTATACCAGCACACCAGCCAATAAGGATCCACAAGAGGGTGGGCAATTTGAGCATTTAATGTTCTATATTTTTTGCTTTAAATTTAAATCTCATTTCAATATTTTAAATCTAATTCTTTTGATAGGTACTATCAAATGAATCAGGAATTTTTACTTCGTGATTTTTATGTTTACTTTTACGGTTTTTACGGTTAGAAATTAAATTTCTAACGACACTGAAGATTAGAACTCAGAAAAATTCGAAAAGTAAAGCTATGGCTGGGATTCGAACCCGGATCCTCGACATTCAAATTGTGTCGTACAGACACATCATTCAAACAACGCTTAGCCACAAAAATTCGCATAGTAACAAGGTTACGTGACAGCTAGTAACAGATAGAAAAATTCGAAGGCTTACCCACCTGCTATGGGTGGTGTAGGGGTATAGCCCGCGTCACGGAATGACGAGGATCCGGGTTCGATTCCCGGCCATAGCTTTACTTTTCGGATTTTTCTATGTGTTCTAATTCTCAGTGTCGTTTAGAAATCTAATCAGTGAAATATAAAAAAAATCATACGGCATTGGTCAACATTTTTTAGGCAACAGATTTGTAATACATATCGGAACTCATTATCTTCGTACATTTATAATAGTTTTCATCCAGTTATCAGATCATTGAAGGTCGCCCTTCTATGGATCCTCTACTATCAGCTTTTCCATATATTCACTCAGAGTTGACGTATAATGAACACTTGTTATTAAGCTTATTAATATTTACTTAGTATCGTTTGTGCGAGGTCGTTGTTTGGTTTAGGTCGCGACCTCCTTATTGTAAACCATATACCGCACGTAAAAAATAATAAAATCCGATTAAAGATTTATACACTATTCTAGGTGTAACTGGATAATTGGAACAAGTTTTTTCGTATCGATAGTATAGATTAAGCGTTGAATTAGACTGAGAAAATAGCGTTACTTAGCGTTTCATATAAGACTTCCGTTTAAACCCGGCCACTGTAGTACTGTCAAGTTATGCGAAAAGTGAACTGCCCTTAGTGTTACATTATATAAATAAAGTGAACAAAAAGTGCGAAAATGTACACGAATGACTTAAATTCAGGGCCTACAGTCCTCGTTCCGTCGTGGGCTATAAACACGCCATTTATCGGATATTTCCCACCACCAAGATTGGAATAATACGAATAATTATAACGTTCTATTTCCAGAAATTAACATTTCAAAACGACCCCGCAGCTTTTATTTCACCCCTAAAGTAATGTCTTCATTCAATTCGAGAGAAACAATTTGTCGTGGCCTAAATTAATTTCTAAGTTTGCTGGATATTATTGTACCGCTGAGTGGGGTCTAATTTTCCCAATTGTTGGCTTGAAAAAGTGAGAGAATACCCCCTTTATTTACATCAACTTTTTATTTTTTGGTTTTAGTTTGTATGCAGACCAGTAACGAAATATTGATTTTGAGTCTTGTAAATTGAATGTTAGTGTGCTTCGCTAGTTCATTGTTATTTTCTTCTTCGATCCTTCAACTCCTCGAGGAGCATAGGGTAGCCCTACCCTTTCCTCATGCCTCAACTAGGTCCACACTGCTTATGATTCGCGTTGACGGCGACTATCTTTGGCTTCTCTTTCCGAGGGAAGCTGCCTCTAGTGCTAGTCTTCTGCTGAGTAGACTTTGGCCCGTGCTAATAATGGCACCGAAATCTGTTACCTCGTCTAACGTAATTCGAACGAGATGCCTGAAGTGGAATACAAGTTAACGTAAACGCAAAGCCACGTAATCCAAGTAGGGAGGTTAAAACGTTTTTTTTTTTAAAACAACAGTGCCTTAGTAATTGGATTGTGTCAGGAGCGATTGGGCGGGCCGTAGTCTGGGCCGGCCAGCGGCCGTGCGGGCGGTAATCTCGTTTGTATGGTTACCGGCAATTAACCACCAGCGCTCAAGCCCGAGTCCGCCAGCCGCCAAGCCGCTTCACATTACATTTAAGATTTTTTACCCTCCAATTTTGCTATCTTCGAGTCAATATAAAAAGAAATATCATAATCAATTCAATTAATTAATTAAATGCAAAATTTTCGATCCCTTAGATCATCGACTGCATAATTATCTGTCGTGGGAATGCAGTGTCTAGTTTTTGTAAGACGACCGTGAACCGAACGAACGTCGCATATTATTTGTTGCAAAAAAATCAATACCGTGTCGAACACAACGCGGAATTCGCCATTCGGACCCGAGATAACCATGCGAGAAACGACCGAACCGACTTATGGCCTATAAAGTCTTATTAATCCATTAAGCAAATAAGTCTATCTGGGACCAGACAGGCCGCAGTAGACAGTTCTAATAGTGTTAATTTTATGAAGGTTACTTAGTTGCTAATATCTCGGCGTTTCTCTGTAATAAAATAAGTCTATTAGTGGTGTTGTAAAAGGAATGAAACTGGGGTGGTAAACAGAGCCATCCTCGTTTAGTGCTTCTACAGAGAGCGTTAATCTCGTTTTTCGCAATTAGTTGGCGGCCGGCCGCCTCTATTGCCCGCCACAGTGGGGGTAAATACGCTCCATCCTTTTACTTTTATTCTATATTTCTTTTTAACCCAAACCTTTTTACCGTGTCAGTCCAAACTGCCTGTGTGTTCTAAGGGCTTCCAATCGAGCAACGCTGGTACAAAACTGGTTCCGTATAAGGTGCTACGTATTGTCTAGACAGTTTTATAATAATAATTTCAGCGTCTCAACGTGTTCAAGGTTATCCGTTGACGGTAAACGGATTAATACATACACAGATCCCGCTTGTTTGTACAAATGTGTACGAGTATGTAAACTTTTATACGAGTATTGTGGAGTGTGAGAAATAAGTGGAAATATTAACAAAAATAACGCGAGTTCGTCGAACTGCGTAGGTGCCTGAGCCGAGGTCACCTTTAGGTCACCTGTGTCACCTTGTTTCCGAAACTTGATCAGCGACAGTTATCGCGTGAACGAGCAAACTGAACTAAATTTAATTTAATTCTTGCTTGGCTCGTGAAAGATACAGACCCACACTTTAAAAGTTACACCCTTACCCCCTTATTCATAAACGCTCTATAGGCTTCTGCTAACTTAGCAATCGTTTGTCCTTATCTGTGAAAGATAAATGTCAAAGTGACAGATAAGGACAAACGATTGCTAAGTTAGCAGAGGCCTACAGAGCGTTTATGAATAAGGGGGTTGATTGTTTCAAAATAATGCCGGGTTTAGCGCTGCCGCGGCTACATAGACGCACAAATTGATTTATAGTTGAGCGTTTCCTTACTAGCTTGTACCCGCGACATACAGACAAGAATATCCCGTGGGAATGTCAGTCATTTCCGTCTTAAAGAGGCCTTCAGTCAGTAATTTAGGCTCTTCGTTGATGACCAGTCAGTCAGGATTTACTAAGTATAATAATTTTTTTTCGACGATTTTGTAAGTAGGTATAATAATTTAAAATTGCTCAAAATATTCCCTTTCCACTGTACCTTGCAACAAAATCTAGATTTTAGTCTGGTCGCTTATTCCTTTCATATTAAAGTCCTAACGAGATACTGCGGAAACGTTTTATATCCGTATCGTTAGATGCGTGTAATTGCGTCACAATTGACCACGTCTCGTTTGTCATTAGTTTTTCTTTGAAATTTATCCTTCCCAGGTATTCTTAATTACGGCTTAGACGGTAGTTATCCAATCGCAGCCGGTGCATGCAAGGCCGTCGAATGAATCAGCTGATGGCCGCATTGGCCGCTGACTCACGGCTTCCACTCAACCACACCTTAGCAATTGTCCAAACAGCTGACGAAGCTTTAGTTAGCTTATAAGCTTTATACATTTTTTTTATTTTTTTTTTATTTTTTTTAATTTTATGTGCAATAAAGAGTTTACATACATACATACATACATTTACAAGCAAAACTTGTAAGGCACCAAGTTAAAAGCGCTAAGTCGCAAATTTTTAAGCTTCCTTTTTTTGTCGTATAGTTTATGTACGTCGATGATAGTTTAAGGTTTTAATTTAAATCGACCGTGCTTTATGCTGCAAAACATCTTCTTCTTCTTCTTTTATTTGTGGCGTATCAAGTCGTTATAGTGACGACAACTTCGCCAATGTCAATGTAATTTTTTTTTACAAAACATAAAGAGATTTGACCCAACAGTCGAAACGTGTACGTTAATCGCATGCATCACGGTGGTTTTACCCACACGATAAAGCAACAACTCGGCGCCAGTAACACTTCACACAATAACGCTATTAAAAATATTTATCCTCTACATGTTATAGATTTCCAAGTCAAATCTCAAATAATTTGTGATTTATTTGAAGAAAGTCCAAAATTTCTTCGAGTTTACGACTTCTCACATAAAGTATTGTACAAAAAAAAATTACATTAATCGAATTAAAAATCCGAAGAAAGTTACGAAGTTTCTCAACGTTTACCGGCATAACACGTTTACTTGAAGAGCAACAGCTGTTTGTGTCGACTTTCCGTTTCGTCACTATTGTACGGTGTGTACTGGGAATTCTCACGTGTTTTATCTTGGTAGTTTGATGCACCGTCATCTGTAGATTTAAGGACAAATTGAGCAACAATGGTATTCGCGACTCGCGTTCCCATTCGCTGGGGCCCGCTCAATGAGTCAGCTGATGTGGCAACGGCCAATGGTGACTCATTCTGATCTCATGCAGGTACGAATACGAACCTAAGGACGCGGCGCACATCATCAACAAGGATTTTTCATCTCTATAATTGGAAATTCCGCACTTATCGTTTTAGTCGTTCGATCCTATTTACGTTGACATTAATATGACATTATCATTAAAAATACTGAATCACATGCTATGTTTCTCGGAACCTATTAACCAAAAGTGATTAAAAGCGATTTAATAAAACTAAATGGTTATTTGCTTTAGATATTCTTTTGTTAATGTCGTGTCCATTATCACCAATTTCGTCAACAAACTTTGTCACAGGCGGCTGCCACTACGGATTTCTCTCGCGTCCTTGTCGTTGGCTAATAATTATTCAGCGGAAAATTGTTTTGACCTACCGTGGCTTGGTATACTTTAGTTCCCTGTAATTTATAGGCTTGTTTACTAATTACCCTAGCACCATGCTGAGTTACGGAGAAACCCCGTAGGCAGCCTCATGAGTAAAACCCGCTTATCATTACAATGAAAAGGATAAACAACGTGTTCTCCAACTGCACAATCTGAAGTTTGACACTATATTTAACACCTAATTTGCAATGCCAGCCAATACCATCTGATGCCAAAGTTATTTCCAATAACGATGCTGAATAAATAAAGGATTTACTTTTAAGTCGGCGTGCGCTTGCTTTCCAGCTAACTCGAGACGAGCAATGAACTATTCTGTTGTTGCTCGGCTCCGAAACGGGAATTTCTTGTTCTGCAATGTATAAATCTTGCACTTCCGTACTAGTACTTCTCTCGGTTGTTTCAAATTTCCACGAACGGGTAAATTGAGTGGAAGAAAACGCTTTAAACAACGGACGGGCAGTATTGATTTTGTTGTTAAAAATAGGTTCCCGTGCTGTGGCACAATAGAATGGTTTGAGGGAAGTAATCCCTGATCTAGTTATATAATTGGCTTTGGTGACGTCAATAGCGGAGCCGGTGTGACGCGGAGACGCACGCGCCGTCGATAACCGCCCACTCTCGTTTTCGTTATGACGTCGACTGATAAGTTGATAGCAGCATTTATTGTAACTCATATGAGCTCCGGCCTGGAGCCATGCTTGCCTACTTTCGCTGACTCGCATAGATTTGTAAAAGCTTTCAACTTTGAACAGCACGGAACCGAAGTTTCCTTAATCTGATTTTAACATGATAGAATTTTCCTACACAGATAATTTTTATCGATAAATGACCATCCTCAAACAATTGTGACAAATTAGACGAGTTCGTCGCTACTTGATACACCATAAAGTTAACGGCACTTATACTTCAGACAGGTCGAAAGCCTATCAAATGTCATGTACCTAACCTATGTATCTACATCAATAGATTTAAGGAGAGTACCTTCTCAATTACCGGTCAACTTAACGTTCTATATCGCCTCTACAAAATGCTAAAGCATCCTTCTTATCCATTAGGTAGAACCGACGTATCACCTGCTGATATATCATTATGTGCTTTATTCTTTATAGAAAATAGCGTATTTCTAATAATGACGTCGTTACTGTTACCCAAATGAGCCACGAGTACGATTTCGTTATTGCGTACAAAACCTGTAGCGAAATGACGTTCTTCGAGTCGTGTTTTCCAATGATTTAGTACCTCAGAATAGATTTATTCGTATAAATCGAACAATTAACTAAGTGTAACTGGACATACATCCGCTATCATTAATATAATTATCAACGGGTACTTGCTCAACTCAATTAACGTTTGACGTTTGCACCTAAAAGGCGTATTGTTTAACGCCCTATCCGTTTGCCAAGTAGACAATGACTTTTTGTCGACTTCCTCATTAAAATTAATAATAACTTTCAAAACAGCTTCATTTTCCCTGAAGCGATAAGGTCGCGTGCTGAAAAAAATCCTTTGTTGCAGCCATATGTCATCGTTTAAAAAAAGGTCCAATGTTGAATGAAGCTAATCAGACTTTGTAAGCGGCTTGTGAATGCCCCTGATCGGTCAGTGTGAACAATGCCATTGCCATGCGGCAAAACATCCGGTCGTTATCGCTTATAAAAGTTTCATAGAAACCTTATCACTAATTGAGCGGAGCGGATGTAGATTTGTCTACTGGCGCTTACTTTCACACATCCTGTTAAAAGGCATACTTAATAAGTGTAATGCTAAGTCATATTATAGAGAATTCACCAACACTTGCTAAGAGACCTGTCGAAAAATTTCTCCTACTTTGAATGCATAATCTGTTGAGTTGACCAGGAAGGTGACATTTTCACTTGTACTGGTCAGTGGTTTAGTTCCGCGATCTATTTATCTACAGCCTTCGTTACATAATGGTAAATACACGGAAGTGCAGCCGTTCGGTTGTTCCGAGCGCTTGTTGCCAGGCGTCGCGGCCGGATGAATGGCGGGCGGCGCGCGCGCCGGTTGCGCAACGCGGTGACGCGGCGTCGCGTCCGACGGAACCGTTGCTTGTTAGTATGCAGAATGTGCGCGTGTTGAATCTGTGCCGGTCGCCATACCATTGCGGTTACGTTGCCGATGCGCGATTGTTTCCAGCCAAATTCCACATACAATTTAGTTTCGCGAGCGCGCTGAAGATGGTAGTCCATAGCTTTTGGGTACTGTCTAGGAACGGGACAGTTTCGTCAAGAAAGTCGTGACTGTTGTTGACGTTTACTTGCTATATTACTGTGACTAGCGTACAAGTACAATAGAATGCTTTTCGCTACAATTGCATATGCTCTGTTCCTGTTACATGAAACATAATTTTATCCGACGAAGCCTTTAAATTTACTGAAAAGGGCTTAAAATTAGTTGGCGTACTATAAATGCTTTGTCAAATTTAGCTCTAATGATGTCAGTTATTTTGCCTAAAACGAATTCTTGAGAAAATAATATGAAACCTTACCATCGTTAGGAACTAAAATGTTAAGGGCCCACGCTTTTGACGTAGTCATAACACGCTAACAATTTCGTTTTTAGGGTTCCGTACTTCTAAGGATGACTTAGTTCTCTGTCTGTTTGTCAAAACCCTTTTTTCCATGAACGCGCGGATTTATATCTCTGTTTTTCTGATATGAATAAAATAACCTAAGTTCCATTTAAGTATCAGGTCCTACAGTCTGGATTTTTTTTTAGCTTGAAAACCTTAATTGTAGGCATTTTTGGGTTGGTATGTTTTCAGTGAACGTAATAATATGCCTTACTACCGTCCGAGCGGCAAGTTGCACAACACGAAAAGCACACGCACTGTGAATAGGGTTGACACTTATTAGGTTTCAGTCAGTTTTTTTCTTGGTGTCAAAAAGAGACTAGTCACATTTTTAATCCTTTTTAGGATAAGAAGTTTTCAGAGACGGGTATCGGGTATAATTTGGGCCTATTGTATCTTGAAACAGAGAAAATCCTAAATACACAGAATTAAAAGTACAAAACAACTGTGTATATAAATTACTTGAGTTTTCAAAGATATGTTATACCGTGGTATTCCTATGAAATACAAAGCTATTTTTGCTTACGAAAAACGTACAAATAAAAGCTTAATATAAGGTATATTTATTATAAGTAAAGCCAACAAAAATAAAATAAAACGATTTTTGATATAAAAAAAAAAAACTAAGCATTACTCTGGCGCAACGTTTGATCATGTCTGTTTCTGCTACTTCAATTGAACACGTCACATGAACAGACGTGTGAATCATAACGTTATAAAGCATGGTAACCCTAGTCGCGGCACGACCGGGCCCCAGAAACTTTGCTCATTAGCAGCTATGCTTTTATGACGAGTGCGATGTCGTCATCCGTAACTAGGGTTGCTGCTGCCCGTATTAATAATATCCGCTTTTAGACATACAGACGACCTATTATGGCCCAACCGCGCGAAACACAAACAAGCATCGTTAAAAGTTGGCCCGCAATAGTTTGCGCATCTAAGGATCCGTTAAAGGAGCCCAGGAGTGTCGTGGGCTGGGCTAGACAGGGTTACCAGATGTTCTAAATTAAATGGACGTAGAATGGGCCATGGCTGGGACCAGTATAAAGCACTCATTAAGAAGCCGAACATGAGATAGGTAGCTTATTACAGTTAAATTTAAAGATAGTGAATACAATTCTTTTTTCATCAGACCGTAATCAGATCATCATCAACCTATACTAGTCGACTGCTGGACATAGGCCTTTTTAACTATACAACATTGTGCACGATCCTCGGCTACTCGCATTCAACTGCTACCAGCCACCTTGCGAAGATCATCACTCCACTAGTCTGAGATCGTCCTACACTACGCTTGCTGATCAGATACAATACAATACAATAACTCTTCATTGAACACCACATATAACAACCAAAACAGAAAAAAAGGTATACAGAATATTACAACCCCAGCAGATCATGAAGGAATCTCATTTTTATTTCTGGCAGAAGAATAAAAACTGAAACTTTGAGTAGTAAATGTTCGCAAGTTGACACGTGAAGGCAGGGGCAACCCTATGCGTTTAGGCAGGTTTTGACTTGTGTAAACTTGAGATTCGGTGTATAATAATGACGCTCGTCGCTGGCAATGCTTACCCGCGCATGTCCAATTGTAGTGTTGATCGACTAACTAACAATGCCAATTGCATTAGGGGTTAATAAAAGTAAATAGCTTAATCATTAGGCTACTTAGTTTTGTTCTGGCTTGATTGCGTTTAGTCTTTTCTTATGCCACTTTTAATGGTTTAAGTAGGTACATTTTTTAGGGTCGCGCGTTCCTTGAGGAAAAAAGGCTACGTACATTGAAGGAGGAAAGGAATCCTTTTAAGATCACTTCGTAGACTGTTTATTTGCTTTTCGACCTTGTAAAGTTATCAAACATTTGGGGCTATAGACGAAAAAAATAACGTTTTTACGTTCGCACGATCAAAATATAGGAAAGTATATTTTGATTCAAAACGCGTGCGAATCAAAACCTTACGGCATGAGTAAAGGTTAAGGTCCAATAATCACTAATTCCATATCTAATACTTATGATTTATTTTCAGTCAGACTCGCACTTGACTGGATTTTTTATTACTATTATAACCTCAATATTGAATTCGTGAAAACTTGACATAAGTACCTATCGTATCATACAAGCACATCATACCATTGAGTAATCTCATCTACTTGTTCTGAAAATAATTTAGTTGTTCTTTTACAATCATTAATTAAATATATTTTTTTACTTTTAACTTGTGTTGATTAATCTTGTTTGTTTGTTATTCACGATATAAATAAATGTTGGTATTTAAACTTTCAGCGAGCAATTCATTTTACGTTTATGTTAGTTTATTTAAAGAATTAAATAAGCTTAAGCTTGAGCTTATTATTATTTTTACACCAAAGTTCTTTGTAATTGGCTTTCATGTTTAAATTTTCTTGAGGGTTTGATTAATTTTGATGATTGTATATTATCTAATATTTATGATAAAGTTATTACAATTTTCATTCACCGTATAATATGTATAATTTCGTACTGGCAACAATCATATCTCGATAAATTATTTTTTCGATTATTTATACTCTTTGTAGGTATATACACAAATACAATATTGCTTACAATTAGTTTGCGAGAAAGCTATTTTGGCTACTGTTTTGCCGGCACACTTTTTAGCAGCTGTTCGTTCTTGAGTAGTGTATTTATTGTTGAACTTTACTCATCTTAATTAGCCGGTCAAGACGGACATTGTTAATCTCTATATTAATAAAAATGAATGTTGCTAAGCGCAAAAGCGGCTGGACCAATTCGGCTATTTTTTTTCATATTTTCAGGGCAGGGCATGTATAAAAAGTGCAGAGACATTCAGAGAGTCCCAATCATGGCGAAGCTATAAGGGTTCGTAGGTACTACGAAACCATGCAAATGCTTACCTTCTCATTCTCCATCAAGTATTGGGCCTCCCGGGTACAAACTTTTCATCTACTGTTAGAACAACAAACATGCGAAATCAAGACAACGGCGAACAAGTTTTGCTTTTACCTGGTTAAAATACCTTGAAATACTTTAAACGTCCTGCCCAAGGTTTTGGCACAAAACCCCGGAGGCCGCCCCGGAAGTGCACCAAAACCCCTCTTAAGGCCGCTCCGGCTAGCGCGGCAAATAGGTCGTGGAGTCGGCTGGCTCGAGGGTGCGGTCACAAGTGCTTGGGCGCCGTAGATAAGAGGAAGGCCGCACCGCAAACAGGATTAGGCTTGCGTAGAATGACGTACACAATTCGTTCACATAAGCTTATATATTTCTATAAGTTACACCAAATGAAACCACTTAAGATTAGTTTACACTTTCATAAGTTACACCAACTTAAACCACTTAATATTAGTTTTCACAATGGGGTCCCTGAAAGGGTTGAGGTGTATTCGTAGGGCCCACTCAGCTAAGATAAGATAACTTAATACTAAGATAAGATAACCAAATATAACGCCTACAGAGTGATTGGTCACTACCATATAGTTTTGGTCAAAAGAGGTGCTTGACGCTTGGAATGCACTACGTATAGCGTAAGTGTAGGGTGGTGTAGGGTTTGGTTCAGTAACGCAAGTTAACAGGAGAAAGAAAAATTAAAAGAGCAACATCACGTGAGCAATCCGGACGGATGACAGCGGTGCCATAGCATTATATCAGACGCACGGCGCTGACGGGTAAGAGAGAAACTCCGAAGTTGCGACGAAAGGATGATAGCGGAGTTGAAACTTTTCACCCGGTGCACGACAACTTCACACACCGTACTCGATAACTTCTCACCCCGTACTTGACACCCTAAAATGAATAAGACTCACTTTAGTGCAAAAGTCAATCTACCAACAATATGTGACGTGACACTTTTAGCTCAAATGAAGACTACTTACCATTCGGGTAGATAGAAATGGAGTGTATGGCCTTTATACACAGGGTCCGCAGTGTTGTTGTATCATGCCAAACGACATGGCGTAATAATCAAGAAGCTCGGAGTAGGATGGCCTTTATACACGGGGTCCGCAGTGTTAATGTATCACGCCTAACGACATGGCGTAATAATCAAGAAGCTCGGAGTAGGATGGCCTTTATACACGGGGTCCGCAGTGTTAATGTATCACGCCTAACGACATGGCGTAATAACTAAGAAGCTCGGAGTAGGATGGCCTTTATACACAGGGTCCGCAGTGTTTGGTTAGTGTGCCATGAGATAGCTGAAATTAGAAATACATCTTAGTACCAAATTGGTAATACGCCACCAAGACAGCGTGCTCGTTACAAAACTCACAATCGGCGTCACGACGAAGAAGCTGGGAGTTGCATGGCCTTCAGACACGGGTCCGCGGTGTTTAATTACACTAAATAGTGTCACGGAAACATTCCGAGGGCTCTGAAACAAATCGAATTATTGCATCAGACCGGCGTCCCGTCGGAAATCCCGGCGATCGAGATTTAGTGACATTCACTTGTCAAATACTCACGTATTAGAACGTCCGACGATGGATTAAAGCCCACAAACACTCCGTGGATGGAAATATCACCTTTTAAGACTCAACCATTCTCAAAAGTAGCACGAGATGCGAGTTATACGTAAAAATGGCTGATCCTTGCAGATTCCAATCTACTCGGCCGCGGCGACGCCACGGTGTAGCCAACCTCAAAAAGACATTCCTCTGGGACGTACAGAATCAAAACACAACTCCTTAATAGCGGCGTTTCGCCGCTTTAACGAATGTTAAAGAGTCTGAAAACGCCGAGCAAAACGTTATTCAAAAATAAAACAAAACAGCTCAAAGCCTAGAATTGAAAAATAATGATCAAAAATCGGTAATCGATACGTGTGGCACTATCTTTATCGATGAGACAAACGTCAAACCAGTTGTCAGACTGACAGCTCCATACAGACTCCGTTGAGGTTATAATATCAAAACAAGTGCATTGATAAAAAATAATGGTTTTGTCTTGTTTACAAGACGAAAAAAAGGAATGTTGAAGTGTTTAGCATGAATAATAATACGACGCGGACCGAGCTGCCGCCCGACGCGCGTAGTAACAGTAGAATAAACGTGTAAACAAAGTATGCCAGTGCCTGAAAGGTTCGTCAAACTCACAGAGCTATTCAGGTGATGAATAGAAGGAAAGAAATGCTTGAATTATGACCCCAGGAGGCCTCACCATACGGCAGGTCAGTACCAACAACCTACTTGCCAGAGGAACGCATCTAAAAAAGCGTGACACCCGAAGTCGGGTGTTACAGTAGGGTTTCAGTTGAGGAAAATAATTTTATTTCAGAATTTGCAAGAATTCTGAAATAAAATTATTGTTAACTTCCCGCGTGAGACCCAGGGACTGAAAGATGGCTACTGACTCCGCCCGCAGGGGAAGACATCTGAAATCATGATATTGGAACTCAGCTGATAGATAAACGTAACCAACTAAATCCCAATTCCATTACACAGCTCGCCAACAGCGACAATAAGCTTAGCTGGCCACTCCGACCTACTCCACAACTACCGCACCATCAAAGAAAGAATCGCCTTCGCCCGTAGGGGAAAACGTCTGAAATCATGATATTGGAATTTAGCCGATAGATAAACGTAACCAACTAAATCCCAATTCCATTACACAGCTCGCCAACAGCGACAATAAGCTTAGCTGGCCACTCCGACCTACTCCACAACTACCGCACCATCAAAGAAAGAATCGCCTTCGCCCGTAGGGGAAAACGTCTGAAATCATGATATTGGAATCTAGCCGATAGATAAACGTAACCAACTAAATCCCAATTTCACTACACCGCTCACTAACAGCGGCAGTAAGCTTAGCTGGCCACTCCGACCTACTACACAACTAGATACCCCACCAAAGAAAAGAAAAAGAAATAACATGTAATAACTTCAAAAAGAGAATCGCCTTCGCCCTCAGGGGAAGACGTCTGAAATCATGATATTGGAATTTAGCTGATAGATAAACGTAACCAACTAAATCCCAATTCCACTACACCAGCTTGCCAACAGGGACAATAAGCTTAGCTGGCCGCCTTTAGACCTTCAAAAGTAATAAACTAACAGAATGCATCTGAGGCGAGTGACACACATCCAACCTCATAAGCAAAGAGATAAACAATGGCATTTATAGAGAAATTTGCCAGGATTAATAGACAGAGGCCTATAACAGCAAGGAGAAAAGAAAAAGAGGAGTGACACACTTCCTATCTTTTAAGAACAATAGGGGATTTTCAACCCGCGATTACCCAGTAAGAATAATAGCAGAAATAAAGAGTCGGGCTCTCTCTATCAGCCAGGAGTAGTGCCCAATCCTCGACTTATTTGAAAAAGAAAAAAAATAAATAAAAACTTAGAATTGTTTTTATCTCGGACCGGTTCTCTTTCTAACGTAAGAGACGGAAACTTAAATTTAACACACCTTAAATTTAACGCGACAAGCGTGCTGAGGTTACCTACTACTATGGACAAGACGGGACTTCACAAATGGATCCATTTAATCTACAGCTTTAATCTAAGGTTTTCTAACGCTATCCCGGGATTAAACTAAACTTATCTAACTCGTGAGACCTGATCCGTAACAATCTTACAGTCAGAATAACAGAGGGAATAAGGCGCAACCGCCTGAGTGAGGACTTTGATGGGCAGCCTCTTGTGCAGAAAAACCGGCTGTCTTGCTCTCCAAACCGCGAACGGAAGGATTAATGAGCAAGATGGTGGTAGCAATCCGGACGGACCTTGCACCTGGTCCTACCACCGGCATGTGGTGCGTACTAGACAGCCCCTATAGACTAACAGTCCAGTAAACCATTCCTAGACAAAAAAAAAAAACCAACGGTCAGAACTTCTTACTTCCTAACCTACAACATGTAACATTCTTACTTAAACACAGAGCTTAAAGGCAGATTGCAGTTCGCTAGCGCTAGCTGACTAGGAACTAACAACCCAAAACGTAACATACCTAGCCTAAACTACAGGGTTATCCAACCCAACAGGATCGGTTCCTTCCCGATCGAGTAAGTCCTTTATATGAAACCGCCCTAAGGGTTTACCGTCTAAAGATTTCAACGAATAAACTAGGGGAGAGTGTTTCTTGTCAATAAAACATTTTTCATACTTAGGAGAAAGTTTGGCACTAAAATATTTAGCCGCATTAGAAAGAGGAAAGCAGCGCTTATAAATAATTTGGCCCTCCTGAAATTGAATAGGTCTCTTTCTAAAATTATAGTATTTTACATTATGCAAATACGCCTTTTTGAGGTGACCTTGTACAGATTTATAGATATTATTTAGCTTAGGGAGATTGGACGAAAATGGCTCCAGACATACCGCCACAGCAGCGGGATCCACAGGCTCCTCCAGGTTGTAAAGCGACCCATCCATGATCATCTCCCTACCGTGCGTCAAGTAGAACGGCGTAAACTTAGTACCTTCGTGAACCGAGGTGTTCAGGGCACACTGAATCTCTGTAATGTTCTGATCCCATTTGCGATGATCAGAACGCACGTAAGAGGCTATGGCCCGAACTATTTCACGATTTGCGCGCTCGCACTGGTTGGTCTGTGGATGGTACCGTGGGTTGTAAAAGACGTTTGGAACCCCATAATTAGTCAGCAGCTCCCTAAATTCCCTCGAAATGAACTGAGGGCCATTATCGACGTAAATGAATTTACTCACTCCGTGAGTCAGGAAAACTCCTTTCTCCAGACATTTAACAATCGCCTTGGCAGTCACGTTACGCAAAGGAAAGATTAGGACATACTTGCTAAAGTAATCCGAGCAAACAAACAAGTACTGATTCCGCGCGTACGATGGAGGAAATGGTCCCAGAATGTCACATGAGACGGCCTCCCATGGCCGGGTGACTTGACGAGGGTTACCCATCAAACCAGCTCTAGCGGTATTGGTAGGTTTATAACACCTGCAAACTTCACAAGTCCCCACATACTTCTCAACGTCGCGGTAAAGACCTGGCCAAAAGTAGATGGCACTAATCCGCTTATGCGTCTTCGCCACGCCGAAGTGTCCGGAGGCCGGGTCGTCGTGGTACTTCTTTAAAACTTCCTCACGACATTCCGAAGGCACGACCAGTTTCCACTCGAACTGCGACGTTAAGCTGTACTTATTTTTGGATAACCGAAATAGCTTCCCATCCGTCACCGTGAAATTAGGAAATAAACGAGGACTTTCCGAACAATCTTTAAGAAGTTTCAGATACCAAGGATCCTGAACCACCTCGGGGTTTATCGCTATGGAGTCGATCCGGATGCGTGAGAGAGTATCGGGGATGACGTGTTCCTTACCCTTCCTATGAATGATCTCAAACTCAAACTGACTCAAACGACACGCCCAGCGGTTCAGCCTGCCCGTCGGGTTCTTTAGCTTGTAAAACCACTGGAGAGAGGCGTGGTCAGTGACAATGTAGCATTTAGAACCCTCAACATACGGCCTATACTGCTCCAAAGCATAGATGACCGCCAACAGCTCCCGTTCGGTGGCTGTGTAGTTCACCTCTTGCGCAGTTAACGTTCGGCTGCAGTAGGCAACTGGATGGTCCACTCCGTCTATCCTTTGGGCCAGCATGCCACCGATGGCAAAAGAACTAGCATCCGTATGGAGGTAAAAAGGAGAACTGAAGTCAGGACATTTCAAAATTGGGGCTGAGATAAGAGCAGACTTTAAAGTATTAAAAGCTTCATTGGCCTCAGGCGTCCATTCAAATTTGAGCTTTTTGCTTGTCAAACGCGTTAGAGGGCGAGCGACTTGTGAAAAATTGTGAATGAAACGTCTGTACCATCCGGCCATTCCCAGAAAGCGTTTCAACTCTCTGACGTCACGAGGGACAGGAAAGTTCATAATGACCTCCACCTTGGAAGGGTCAGTACGTAAACCGAAACGGTCCACCATGTAACCCAGATACTTGAGTTCGCTACGACAGAATTTGGATTTTTGCATGTTTATCGTTAAGTTAGCATTCTTTAGCTTCTCATAAACACGTCGAAGGACATCGAGGTGTTCCTCGAAAGTAGAAGTGCAGATAACTATATCATCTATGTACGCGAAGACCTTGTTATCAAATTCCGCAGCAAATAAACCGTCCATTAAACGTTGCATCGTAGCACTCGCGCCTACCAAGCCGAAACACATTCGATTGTAGTGAAAGAGGCCACGGCCCGGAACGGTGAAAGCGGTCTTCTCTTTCGAGTCGGGGTGAAGGGGAATCTGGTGGTATGCCGCGCTCAGATCGAGTGAGGTAAGGTACTTCGCGTCGCGTAAATTATCAATGATGTAGTTAATGTAGGGTAACGGGTATGCGTCGGTTTTCGACACAGCGTTGAGCCGACGACTATCCAAGCAGATTCGCACTTCTCCATTCGCCTTTGGAACCAAAGTAAGGGGTGAATTCCATTCACCGAAAGAACGCTCCACTACTTTACTTTCCAACATGCGATCCAGCTCAGCATCTAAGTATTTAAGTCTTTCCGGACTAAGTCGGTAATATTTTTGCTTAATGGGTCTAGCATCCCCCGTGTCGATAACATGTTGTATTAAAGGGGTACAACCTAGACCGACCTTATCGGTATTTATGTTGTCGAATAAAAGTTTAATAGAGTCAAGATCCAGTTTTTGTTGAGTAGTAAGTTCCTCGTAGTCGCGTAAGCCATCCTCCTCGACGCTACCAACTATGGTGGCTACAGAAGAAACGTCCGCAGGGAGACACGCAAGCACGTCAGGAGCCAAGTTAAAAGCCTTCCAGAAATTAATGCCGAAATGTATGGGTAGCTTAATCTCCGGTAGCACGTGAAATAAGATAAGTTGTACCTCCCCATTGTACTGTATAGGCAGGTTCATATAGAATTTGCAGATATAGTCCACACCGTCAGCAACACGTAAGATACGCGGGCGGTCGAAGGGTAGCATTTCAATGTTTAGGTTTAAGAATTTAAGATGTGCATTCGCACCGAGTATTGAGCACGCCGCGCCGCAATCAAGGAGACCGCAGACATTGACGTTAAGAACTTGAACAGTCAAGTAAGGACGGTAGTCGTCAGCAGAAGGTAAGAAACATGTTTTATTAGGTCGCGCGCGGCAGGTTTTGCGCGGGACCTGCTTGCCTAGTTTTTTGAAGAAGAACCGGTTTTACAGCGTGGGCACTCCGGTGTCCGTACACCTGGATGACCGCAAACGAAACACACCAGATCGCGGGAGCGCTGGCAACGATTAGTGTTGTGCCCAGCTTGTTTACACCTGAAACAATAAATCCCTTCCGGCTTATCGACTGAACCGACTTCCTGTTTACGGAAAGCTAGATTGTGGCGCGTCCGTACTTGCACGTCCGGAGCCACCGTATAACCAGACGAAGAGGGTTCGGCGAAATTACCTGCTCGCGAACCCGCGAGCTCGAGACGTTTACATAAAGACTTCAACGTCTCGATAGAGGTTACGTCAATTAAGGCTAACTCACGACTGTACTCCGGCCTAACATTACGCAACAGAATATCGAGACGTTCAACCTCCGCCAACGGTACCGTCAACCTAGAAAACAGTGCGCCCATAATGGACAAGTATACCACGATCGATTCGTGTTTAGCCTGCGTACGAGCTCTAATTTCCCCCAAGAGTCTGAAGTCGAAGTCCGGTATGTCAAAGTCCGCCTTTAGGGCCGTTAAAAGATCCGTATAGCAACTAAAGTTGCTCTTGTTGGATCGGTACCAGAACAGAGCCGGTCCATCCAGTACGTCAGGAAATCCATTAAAAATAATCCGCTCAGGTATTTCTCTGGCCTGCCTTAGTTCCTCTAAACGTGTGATGAAAGCGCGCACACAAGTGTCACCCTTAAATTTAAGATTTAAGCTGGCTAGGTTGTAGCGAGGCTCAGCCCGGCACACCGCCTCCACTCGCGGCCGCGTAGGTGAGCTAAATACCTCAACTTCGGAATCCGAAGAGTCACTATTCGGGTTGAGAGAAGACAAGCAGTTAACTAAGGTGCCCTTGAGAGTTTGAACCTCGTCATCCTCACCTGTGATTCGCTGTAAGCGTCCGAGATAATATTCGACTCGACCTATCAAACGCTCCCTTCTAGCATCGGAAAACTCAGTTCCTTCATCCACCTCTTTTCGTAGATCCAGAATCGCTACTTTGCATGCAGGCAAATCGCTTGGTAAATCAGCCGCAGAAGCGCCGACGCCTGGTTTTAGACTCCCCCGTCGGATAAGAGCACGCGCTTGTCTGAATAATTTACGCAGAGCAATACAAGTGTCCGTTGCTTTAAAGGGTATTTGTAGTTTCGTTAACTCGTGCGTAAGCTCCTCTTTCGACAACCACTCTACCTTAATAGATAGATCCATGTTTACAATAATCACTTAAATGATAAGCAGTAACACTGTAGCTAATAGCCGAAGAGTAAAAAAAAAATAGTGACATGCGCTCAATAAGGTGAGCAGATACACGAACACACACGTGCTCAATAAAGTAGGCACGTTCTTACATAAGCAGTTAGTTTAGAAAGGAAGGAAATAGCATCCTTGTGTGCATAAGCAGTACTTAAATATAACACAAGAATTAAATGACAGAGTATAACATAGTCAAGTCTTAACGCCTAAACCAAACCCTTACACACATGTATATACGCTAATCAGAACGAGAGCAAAGCCATAAATCCTTCGAGCCCAACGTTGGGAACGCCACTGAAATACTTTAAACGTCCTGCCCAAGGTTTTGGCACAAAACCCCGGAGGCCGCCCCGGAAGTGCACCAAAACCCCTCTTAAGGCCGCTCCGGCTAGCGCGGCAAATAGGTCGTGGAGTCGGCTGGCTCGAGGGTGCGGTCACAAGTGCTTGGGCGCCGTAGATAAGAGGAAGGCCGCACCGCAAACAGGATTAGGCTTGCGTAGAATGACGTACACAATTCGTTCACATAAGCTTATATATTTCTATAAGTTACACCAAATGAAACCACTTAAGATTAGTTTACACTTTCATAAGTTACACCAACTTAAACCACTTAATATTAGTTTTCACAATGGGGTCCCTGAAAGGGTTGAGGTGTATTCGTAGGGCCCACTCAGCTAAGATAAGATAACTTAATACTAAGATAAGATAACCAAATATAACGCCTACAGAGTGATTGGTCACTACCATATAGTTTTGGTCAAAAGAGGTGCTTGACGCTTGGAATGCACTACGTATAGCGTAAGTGTAGGGTGGTGTAGGGTTTGGTTCAGTAACGCAAGTTAACAGGAGAAAGAAAAATTAAAAGAGCAACATCACGTGAGCAATCCGGACGGATGACAGCGGTGCCATAGCATTATATCAGACGCACGGCGCTGACGGGTAAGAGAGAAACTCCGAAGTTGCGACGAAAGGATGATAGCGGAGTTGAAACTTTTCACCCGGTGCACGACAACTTCACACACCGTACTCGATAACTTCTCACCCCGTACTTGACACCCTAAAATGAATAAGACTCACTTTAGTGCAAAAGTCAATCTACCAACAATATGTGACGTGACACTTTTAGCTCAAATGAAGACTACTTACCATTCGGGTAGATAGAAATGGAGTGTATGGCCTTTATACACAGGGTCCGCAGTGTTGTTGTATCATGCCAAACGACATGGCGTAATAATCAAGAAGCTCGGAGTAGGATGGCCTTTATACACGGGGTCCGCAGTGTTAATGTATCACGCCTAACGACATGGCGTAATAATCAAGAAGCTCGGAGTAGGATGGCCTTTATACACGGGGTCCGCAGTGTTAATGTATCACGCCTAACGACATGGCGTAATAACTAAGAAGCTCGGAGTAGGATGGCCTTTATACACAGGGTCCGCAGTGTTTGGTTAGTGTGCCATGAGATAGCTGAAATTAGAAATACATCTTAGTACCAAATTGGTAATACGCCACCAAGACAGCGTGCTCGTTACAAAACTCACAATCGGCGTCACGACGAAGAAGCTGGGAGTTGCATGGCCTTCAGACACGGGTCCGCGGTGTTTAATTACACTAAATAGTGTCACGGAAACATTCCGAGGGCTCTGAAACAAATCGAATTATTGCATCAGACCGGCGTCCCGTCGGAAATCCCGGCGATCGAGATTTAGTGACATTCACTTGTCAAATACTCACGTATTAGAACGTCCGACGATGGATTAAAGCCCACAAACACTCCGTGGATGGAAATATCACCTTTTAAGACTCAACCATTCTCAAAAGTAGCACGAGATGCGAGTTATACGTAAAAATGGCTGATCCTTGCAGATTCCAATCTACTCGGCCGCGGCGACGCCACGGTGTAGCCAACCTCAAAAAGACATTCCTCTGGGACGTACAGAATCAAAACACAACTCCTTAATAGCGGCGTTTCGCCGCTTTAACGAATGTTAAAGAGTCTGAAAACGCCGAGCAAAACGTTATTCAAAAATAAAACAAAACAGCTCAAAGCCTAGAATTGAAAAATAATGATCAAAAATCGGTAATCGATACGTGTGGCACTATCTTTATCGATGAGACAAACGTCAAACCAGTTGTCAGACTGACAGCTCCATACAGACTCCGTTGAGGTTATAATATCAAAACAAGTGCATTGATAAAAAATAATGGTTTTGTCTTGTTTACAAGACGAAAAAAAGGAATGTTGAAGTGTTTAGCATGAATAATAATACGACGCGGACCGAGCTGCCGCCCGACGCGCGTAGTAACAGTAGAATAAACGTGTAAACAAAGTATGCCAGTGCCTGAAAGGTTCGTCAAACTCACAGAGCTATTCAGGTGATGAATAGAAGGAAAGAAATGCTTGAATTATGACCCCAGGAGGCCTCACCATACGGCAGGTCAGTACCAACAACCTACTTGCCAGAGGAACGCATCTAAAAAAGCGTGACACCCGAAGTCGGGTGTTACAACCTTATCTTATTAAACACACATATAGCTAACCAATTTATGATTTATGTCTTATTTTCGTAGTCAGATGTCTCTATGTGAAAGAAGATCGTGATGTAAGTTACACTGTTATATATATGTAATGACTAACATGTACTTCAGTATTAAATCAAAATGTTCGGTCTGTCTTCATTAGCAGTTAACATTTATTATTCAAGCTAATTTTGTGTTGTAATTAATATCAGTATTGTAGTCAGGATACCAACTCTCCGTGAAGCGGTAATATATGTACAACAAAACACTAATATTTGCCAACTACCGCTAAAATTATGGTAACATGCTTACGTTTACTGCCTTGGTCGTTAATATGTTAGATTTAATAGTGCTTCCTTAGCTTTCTGGTAATGGAGCTGGGATAAAGAACCGATTGTAAATTATATGGATTTTGTTAAATCTGCACGGAAACTAAACAAAATACCGTCAGATTTTATTCAGTCCAACATTTTTAAAGCGGCTTTGTTTACACAGGGGTTGAGGATCCCGATGAATAAACCGTTCTTGCGTTGCTCCGCAGTGCGCCTCAACCACGAGGAACGAGGAAAATACCACAAGACTCAAGTACACAAATCTTGTCCTTGAATCCACGAACAGCATAAATGTAATCGTAGTCATATTCATAGAGCGAATAAGTAGAGAAGTCGGTCGACTCGAGCACAAAAACAAGTGTAATAACCTCATGGCCGTTGCCGCTTCGGGGGCCAGGTAGCAAGCAATAACCGTCATCTGAGAGCCGGCGACAAATCACCAACCACTCCTGCCACCAACAATGTGAGGATTACCGCCGAAATCCTCGCTCCCATAAAGAACACTATCACTATTCAAGACTCCGCGCTATTGTGCCGAGATCCCGAGAGCCCTCTCCACGCGACACCCACTCTAAATGTTTGATTTATACGTTGCTACGAGGAAAAAGTCCACCAAATTGGCTTACAATAACAATAAAAATATTGCAAAAGGAGACCGATGCATTCCGGGAAATGCATTGACGTGGACCGTATAGGATGCTCGCCATGCTCGCTCTAACTATCTCTCATATTGCCACATGATTTTGAGACGTGCGATCCATTATTTTTAAAGCGATTTTCGTTCGCGACTACACGGTCGCACGTTGGGGCGTTGGCCTGTGGAGAATGTTTGCCGCTGACCTAAGTGGTCAATAATGATCTGTTATCCAGTTTATACTACGTATTTTCTTTGCTGTTTCTCGATAAAGAGAGAAGAGCTATTATTTTTACGAAAATCCGAATATTTTTCTTCTATGTGCATGTGATGTCTAGTGTTTAGTGCATATTTTTCCCCTTTGAGACGCCAATGCTGTTCTTACCGCCCGAAGTAATTAAAACGGCATCGCCAGCGAAGTTCATTATGAGGCTTAATCAGTGCACGGCAAGACGGTTAACTACTGACCAAAAAGCGAGAATGTCGAATGTTTTAGTTTCTCCTTTCAAAGCTTGAATGGGACCTCGAGTAGGATAACTCTTGTATTCTCAAATATTTTTTTATTCGTATTCCTTTTCCAGACAAAACTGCACGAAAGCAAAATTTAGCCGGTTTTGCAAGAACTTGTCTTTAAATCCGCACCAGACCAGCAGTAATTCGTAAGATGGTTTCTGAGCGCTGTATATCAAGTCTGCAGATGCGCCAGCCTGGTCTGTCCTAGATCATCCGTGCCGGGTGGTCCGCCTGCCCGTTTGCGATTGTTCTCGATTCGCTAGTTTTTACCTGCGTTCGCCTTCGACTGCGACCCGATGAAAACGTCCGCGCACTGACTCGCGATTGCTTTTAAACTTGCAATACTTTTTACCTTCTACCCCGTAACGATTCACACCGCCGCTTTACAATGTATCGCAAATCGAAATAAACCAATGAATCATTTTATACTTTGTGGCCTTCTCTTCAGCTGCTTCTAGGAATTCCATCGCCCCACGATTTACCTCTTTTATGATTATGTGCTATGGTTAGCATATTATCAAGTTTGTACACAACGTCTGCGCTATAAGTCCGACCTAGATCGGCGGGGCGCTCGGTAAATTAGCGGTTAGTTGTTTTGTCGTTAACGTTGCGATCGCGGCGTCATAATCAACGTTTTTCTCCTAGTTCTAGTCCGTAAGCCTTCGTGAGTAGGTTTGGATGTTCGGATCACCCTTGTATTTAATGTCTAACTCATATATCAAATGTAGTTTTTTTACATAATTGCACTGTTAAATGGCTCGAGGCCTCGTTTTATTATGAATCTACTTTATTTTGTTCCATTTCCTTTAAGCAAAAAATATGTATACACGGGTTTTATTTTGTTCCTTTTCGTTGTCTTTCGCGGGTAAAGGCATTGTCTTATTTTGAACCATTCACTGGTTAACAATCTCTGTGAAATAACTTTTATTCCAAGCTTTCAAGGCCCTTTAAGTTCTGTTTACATTTGTCGCTCTTGTTCGAGGGAATTTACTCCGATAATAGACGTCGGATTTTAGTTTAAAAATAGAACAGACGCGACAAGCGGACATGGGATGCGTAGGTGTTGCCATTGGCTACCCGCGCATAAGGTTACGCTTTGAAAACAAATAATGACAAAGGTTAGGCCTCAGTTACAGCGTCGTTTCGTACAAACAAAAAGTTGTTTTCATTTACTTGAGGTTGGAATTAGACTGTTATTTGTTAGACTCTCTCCAAGACGATTCCTAACTTTTAACATCTTTAGTTTCATGTACCTATTTCGAGCGTGTGAGCCCAGATTAAGTACCCGTTATATAAACGGAGGCTTTTATTTAGGCTTCCGATTTCGCAGGACGCGCGGTGACGCACTTCCACTCGAACCATGGTTGTGACGTCGTCAATTGCTTATTGTTTGCTTTACGGTAACTAGGCCCCGAGGGGAGCGCTTTAAATAAATCCTAATGTCATGTCGCTTGTGTTTTGAGATTTCTTGTTTATCGTGTATCGAGTTGTTTGATAATAATTCTATTGTGATTGAGACGGGAAGTGGGAAATGTTTTACATATGTTTTGTGTCGCGAACTCCTTACCTTTTGATACTTTTTTATTAATTTGGTCTTTTGAACCCTTGTCTTGTCTTGGTCATGTCAGTTGTTGTTCAATAGCAGTAAAACAAGCAGTTCAGTTTACTTGCTGTTTGCCTTGCTATATTAAGATTCCCTTGCTCATAAATCCATTAGTCTTTACACATATTATTATCGTACAGTCCTCATATCATACGCTTCAGTTTTGGTATCTGGTACATTTTACGATTTAGGATTAAGTTCATACTGTAAAGTAACCAATGCTTCAAACAATTACTTTTGAAATATTACTTTATTGAAGGTTATTGCGATGAAATTTAATTAATACCTATCCCTTACACTGTGCTACAGCGTGATAATATCTAATGAACACTTGACTGGTTACCGGAAAATAAATACTACTATCATTCTTGGGAATTTGTACATATAAAAACAATATTGTGTTACGATTTCCTGGAACGAATAGAGTACCTAGTGCTAACGAGTATCGACAAGGAATTATCAGTTGCTTCTGACAGTTGTTTACCGCAATATCGGGTTCAAAATGAACAAAAGTGCCCCTATTTAATTGATCAACCACAAGCTTGGCAACGAACTAACTAATCACTTGGGCGATAATAGACAAAACCATAACTAAAATAATACAGAATATTCTGTCAATGACAACAAGGTAAATTCATGATAACTAAACAAAAAACATTTCCCCTCTACTTAGTAACTAGGCATAAATGTTGAATTAACTGAGCCCCAGTTTATTTAAAATTTATTTATACACCCCAACGTATCGACTGAAGTCAAAAATGTGTCACCGTAACACTTTACAACACGGGATTCCCATACTAATTCAAGCAGCTCATTTGAAATCATTCAAGTGTAAATTAAATGTCACTAGCTCGTAACTAACCCTGACAACATTGTAACGGTGTAGAAGTCGGACGCGTCTCTGTTTGGACACCAGTTACTAAGTCTAGACTGGTCAATAGCAAAGATATGCAAATTCGCCCCGGGCTCCCGGCACGACCGCGGGGTAACTGTTACTAGGCGCTTGTTCGTGAGGGTTTAGTCTTGTGATGAGATGGTCTGGGCCGACCCTAGGGTAGAGCAAGTGAAGCGACCTCTTTAGACACAAGAGGCAAACTAATTTTGATGGAGGTCTTTCAGGGGTGCGCGGTTATAGAAAGAAAGTAAAGCCCAAAGAGCGACAAAAACATGCTCTCTCTACCCTCATCAAGGGTTGGGGTTGACGTTGGCGGTGATAATTATAAGTTTGTAATTTATCGATGGTGAAACGAAGAGCAACAAGGTGCTCAAAGTTAAAAGCTAGTAGCCGGGCCATAATATTCTTCTTATGTTCCTCAATGTTTATGAACCAACTCCTTTTTTTGTTATTTGCTGATTGGTCCCATGAAAATCAAGAACGGTTAAGTACTAGGGTTTTTATTATTAGCAGTATTATTTTAACGCTACATTTATCGCAATGATTATTTTAGGTCTGTGGCTATATTTGCTACCTCTAATTACATACAGTGCAAAACAGCTCAAAGCGTGACCTTTCGCACGGATCGTACGAAACTGAGTCTGGCCTGCCCCGAGCACGACCTTTTGGGAGGTTGACCTCTACTGATGCATTATTAATATCCTGTTGTTTGTACCCACTAGGACTCAAAAATCAACTTACCACAGTCGCAGTCTCCTTGAATAATGAACTTTTTCCAGTGACATTATTCTTATTTAAAAGAAATCGTTATAATAGTATTATTTACCAAACACGTCGCGCCAAGGAAACTTGGCAATATATGGCGATAAACCTTACTAGGTACTATTAACTTTTGACAATACTAAATGAATGGTGGTCAATAATTTAAATTCAACGTCTGCCCGTCTCGTATATACATTAAAGTTGGCAACAACAGTTTGAATTATAGACAATTTATGGGGTAATTTGTGTTCCATGGGTAATTACGAAATATTAAACGACGATTACAAGAGCTTTCGATTATCGTTAGCATAATTTGTGGTAACTTGTTTGATATTTATTAACAAGCAGCAAACGTACTATGTTTTTTTGTTGTCATTTTATAAAATATCTTCCTCAAGAACATAATTTTTAAAACGGCTTTTTTATTAGTTGACAATCCCTGTAAAGAAAGTCCCTAATGCTACTCCCATTTGTCATTTCACTTGCTGAGAACGTTTTCATAGCACACTGCTATTATTTTAATACGTATTTCAAGTCAGCGAGCGCCCCGTTAGTTAATCCTGGACGGAAATTTAAAATGAACCTCAACTACCGCGTAAAACTTGTTAATATTTTATTCAGCCTTTATTAGCTATTTCGGAGCGAAACAGGAAAAATCTTCGATAAGACCAGAAGTGCAATTTCCGCTTGCTGTTTTTACTGCATTCAACGCTTTAGAGCTTTAACTAATCATTGTTTATTTTTTGTTACAGGTAAGTCATAATTAAACGCAGCAACGTCTCGCAACTTCAAGGTATCTGACGGTACGGTTTTTAATAAAACCCGCTTTTTATGCCGGGACCGTCGACACACGTTCCAGCGATTTATCTACTTTCGCTGACCTTAAATCTGTTAAACGTCAAAACAAACCATTCAGTCCCCTTTCCATTGGGGTCAATAATCCACTCGCTGTAACTGCAACAAACAATCGGCGGCGACCTGTTGCTACAAGCGCACTTTATCACCGCACGGTCCCCGATAACGACATTCCTATAAGAATATTTCTGCGAATGCGTTATCGTATCGTTTTGATATCGAATCGCATTTGATATTACACGTGAGAGTCACTTTGTTGTGAGCTATGTAAAAAAATACGTTTGAGGATTAGTTAGAGGATTTTTGTGCCCCTCAAGTAAACTTTTGTAGAGAAAGTAGAAACGTCGTTCCCTGCTGTCTGTTTTATTACTATTAACTGTTAATTTGTGTTTTACTGTGGATAATATGTGACACCAAAGTTCGTTAAATCACTACGAAGATCTTTATATTATTTCTGTGTTTACATCGTTTTCCGTACATTTAAACTTGCAAAAGAGCTATATTTTCTAAATTATCAATTTAGTGAAGGACTCACAGTGTTAAACCAACATGAATAATGTGTTATTTAATTTGCTAACGTACGTAGTGTAACGCTAATCCTACTGTTTTCATGAGTCATTGCATTATCGAAAGCCGCTCCCTGTCTCGATAGTTATACTTTGCACCTGTGCTTCTCTACGTCAATACAAATATCTTATATCATTGAAAAAAAAAAAGTGACTTGTTTGACTGTTCGTTAGGTGTTCTGAAATGTTTCCGCGCTTCAGTTAGTATTCCTTTAGTCTTACTATTCCTGTTGATTTAAGTATTCGGTGTTTTGTGCTACTCGAGTTTGAATTGTCAATTATTTATTACGTAAACTTCGATTCATTGGAATGTGTACATTCGCGGTAACAGTAGTCTCGTGCCAAATAAATTCAAATAAACATTTATCGTCTAATCTTTGATAACTTGCAATCAATCGACAGATAATACAATTTCATAGCCATTGACATATTTTAATTGCCACGACAACACGGCGTGATGTTTGGGTTTAAGTGCTTCTGAACCGATGTGCTATCTTGCCGCATGTCTGATTAGAGCGACCAATAAAAGTACGTAGTTTTCCCGCGATTTTCATCCTTGTCTTTGGTGGCTTATGTATCACGCGTTGGTGGATTATATCAGAACCACGCGTTCGTTGACCTACGGTATGGTTTGCTCAAGGTTGTAAGTATAGAAGACGACATTATTTGCAGAATGCTCGAAAGTTACATGCAATTTGTTTGGGATTGTACCGGTTTTCGAATTGCAAAGGCTAGAGAAGGAATTTTACTGTAAATGGTGGTGTTGGCAAATACTGTAAAGATACGATTCACTCATTTGCATTTGTCAGAATCTAAAATAGTCATTGTGACATGACGCTGGCTGAACTGGCGTCAGTTTGACGATGTCTGGTTATCTGCACTTAGATACGCCGACCGATTGTTATCGGCAAATATCGATCATGATAATCAATGTTAGACCAACAACGTAATTACGAGTCACTTTACTGACGATGCTAAACCACTGTTGCCTACCAGGGTTCATCTCAGACTGCAGTCTTTTTGGCATTCCTTGTTTTAGCCGAACATTATAAAAAGTTATTGAAGTTATTACCTCTTCATCGATGATACGATATATAACGCACTAATACCATAGGTCGTTGCATCAATACACGACGTACTTAAGTAAATGAGGAATTAACCATTGCTTTCTTGACGTTTTTGCAACATTACCATGCACTCACCCGTAAACGTAAGATAATGTGATAATTTTCTCAGACAATGTTCCCGGAGCCTCTATATGTCGCCGTAACAACGTTATTCATCATAAACACTTATTCATATGTGCCAACATCAAAAGCTAAATTTCCCACGTCGCTGATGGCGCCGCTTAAGTTACAAACTTGGGCGTGTACTATATTCACTTAATAATAATTAGTTCCGGGTAAAACCTCGACAAACCGCGCACCGCGGCGCTGACTTATGTACCAACCAAATGCATTTTAAGCTTCGTTGCTACTTGTCACATCAACGACACGTTAGCATTTCTTGTCGCCGTCAGATTTGATTGATAATTTCGTTTCACATCACCGAAGATGACATCGCACGAAGACTGAATGAATCATCTCTAGCCCGTCATAACGCTCCAGACGTCTAGCCAAAATGAAATTTCCAAATGAATATGCTTTATCATTGAGCTGTGATCGAGTCTTCATTGATTTCGCTTTTTGCTCATTACTTGTGGGGCCGAATCGCGATCCATGGAGACGCCCCGGGGAAATTACGTGCCACCTAGCAATTCCTACGCTTAGGGCCGCTAGTAAATGTAATTAATTTCATATATCTGTAAAATAATGAACGCTTTTCGAATGTCGTCGCGCTTAAACCAGCTTATATTCTATGTTAACAGCGCACATAATTCATAATAGCTTCTGATATATTGTAGCTTTACCGTCGAAGCCTTTAACGGTGTAAAAGTCGAATAAAAAATATATTCGTTCCCTGAAGGTCTGCTCATTAACAGCGACATACGGAAAAATCATGCAAATAAGAATGAAACGGGCACCGTTGAAATGTCAATACACCATAATTAGCTGCGCGGCAGTGTCTGCGCAGTACTACAGATGAGGTATCGGCGGTGTGCTTGGTGGCAATTGGTAAACAAAAAGTAAAAGACCTCCCATAGGCGCGGGACACCTGTCTTGTGTCAAACTGGTTCTCGTTCCCGTTCGTTCGCGGGCGAGATCGTGAGAATGGACGTGTGAAACGTCCACCGGGTTTCTCATGACTCTTTCAAGGCCAGTTTCGTTATGGTTTAATTAAGTTAACAATTGGATAGATATAATTTAATTGATTATTCAACCATATATATGTGGGATGTCGAAACAAAGCTGAAACAAAGCTACAATCATAACATAATTTCACGGTTATCAATTAAATATTTTCGTACTTTTTAAGGATCCCATCATAAGATCTTGTTAAACGTGCATTAGACATTTTTCTGGTTTAAAGACTCAATGAGTAAACGATATTACCTTTACGTCCTTGTACTGCTACATTTGTTTTGTAAAAGTAAATCGAATGACGTATATATAATAAATGATGTTTATTCGTAGTAGTTTGATGAATCCATAGTAACAGATTAATTCCTTGCCATAACGAGGCTTAATATTATAGTGTAGGCGGAACAAATGTCTGACACAAAGTAGATTTTCTTGCCACAATACAATCCTTCCCTTCATCGAAAATCTTACAATTTCGGTGCGATTTATAAGTCGAAGCGATATAAGGTATTTTCGCGTCGTATAAATTTATTATGACGTTACGACAAAATGCTTTATTAGTTAGTTTGTTACTGTTTATATTGGTATTTCAAGAAGGCGTGTTATAGGGAAAAATAAAATGCACGTAAACCTTTCAATTTCTTACCCAAGTGACCCAAGTTATTAACAAAATACAGGGTATTAAAATCACAATCATTTTGCTGGTTAATTGATTAAAGTAATTAATTTCATTTATTTGCAATATTTACAATAATTATATTAAATAAAGAGCGTTAAGACAATCCAGAGGACCGCAATGCGTAGCGCAATTCTTGGTTTGCGGTGGTGTTTCTAATACATACATAGTACGCTATTCCTCTAAGATTGCGAAGCCCCATACTGACTCCAGATGAAAAGAAGTAAAGAGTGCCCTAATGATCATTTTCATATTAATAGTTGAGCACAAAGTATAACTATTGTTCAAAATCTCGTCCGCAATACGTTGTTAACTCGGGCCACGTCTCGCTACCAAATCTTGTCGGTCGACAGTTAATTAGCAAAGGGCCCCCGTGCGGCTAGCGCCGGGATTGCGCCGTCCCCCCGCGCTCGATCATTATCAATCGTTAGCCGACGCGGGTGCGCGGGAGCCTGACGAATTGCCCACATTCGACGACTCACCCATGCCTTATTTGCTCTTATTAGCAGTTGTTGATTTGTCTTTATTGTGTAGCGGCGAGATGAGAAAAGTCGACTCCGTTACGATGGTAACGCTGAATTGCATTTGTTTAAACGTTTTCACTGTTTTCAGTGAGCAACGGAATCATAAGCGTGATTGTTTATTAAGTGAGTGTTTGCGGAATACATAAAGTCGTGTGATTAATTATTCTCTTATTAAATAATGTTCTTTCATAAAGTAAACATAAAACAACTCGACGAAATCGTGTTTTCGTACACGTTCTGATAAGTTGCTCATTCATAAAAGAATCTACCTTTGAGCGTTGATAAGAGTAAATATAGGTTTGGTCGGCGCAGGCAGTCATAAATAAACTCCATTGAATTGCACGTGTACTGTAGGTATTTATAATGGTTGGTTACTGGGAATTCCCCTGGCCGGCGCCGCGTTATAGCGTGACTGCCTTATTCGGAACAGAAAACTGGAAAATTTCTATCGGAAAATTAAAGTATGCCGAAACACTTTTAATTGAAATTCGTGTTTTCCTATTTGGTCCAATACATTTTACAGTGATGCCAATTACATTTTTAATTTACAATACATACATTTTCTTGCCTTTTGAGATCAGTTCTTTATTAGGTTCTTTTCTTATCTAGTATTGTTTACTCCCGAAGTCAAACTTAATTGCGAAAAGCAAGTCTTAATATAATTATTTTGCGATTTACAGCGTAATTATTATAATAGCATACAGGGCACAATGACGTAGGTATTTGCGTCGTTGTGTCTCACGGTATTTTATATCAAATATTGTTTTGCTTGCAAATCCGCTAGTCATAAAATATTTTGTAATAGTACTCCGAACTAAATTGCATAATATGTATGTCAATTTACATGTCTTATTGTGCAGTTTAATTTCTAATATTACGTTATCACTACACTTGTTGTTTAACCTAAATTTATACAGAAATTTGCAATGAACGTACCTCCGTTTCTGTGAACTCTGCACATGTTCCTTCGTAGCACTGCAACCATATCACGCGTCAACACGTTTAACCTCAATAACACGAAATAATGTGTCGATACTAACATGTTTCAAACAAAACAGAGCTATCGCTGATCCACAACAACATTCTGTGTAATTCTGATCTATATCTGCCAGTTGATTTAGCTCACAGACTAGTGTGAACCATTAAAATAATTAGTGTTCAAACGCTTGAAACTTACAGCTGTTTTTTTTAAACAGTTTTGAACGCTCGTCAGATTTAACGTTGCCTCTGATCATTTATTCAAACTTTCAACCTTGCATCATGCATAAGTCGAAGGCTTTCGTATAAGCCATGGGTTCGTATCGTTACCATTTACATGCATGGCAAGCATATGCCAAATGTTGCAGCTAGTCGTCATGCAATCATTACAGTCAGGCGCCTAAGAATCGAATTGAACGATCAGTCTGCTGCACATGCCGCAACTAAGTACACAATGGCTCTGGCGGCACAAATGCTGTTTATGTTTCATTCATGTCGCGGGCCTAATAATTTAATCAAAAACACGCCCGCAATCACTTGAAGAACAACAGTTATGGTGGGAAGTGATTCCAGCTACACAATGTAACTGGTCGCCGTTTAGTGTCGTTTAAATGGACGCGTTTGGGGTTATGAATCACAATTGACTTCCCCCTTTTCTGTAACGAATGGTTAAAGACGCCAGTTTTAAGGAGCTCACGGTTACATCACACTAAACTCATTCATTTACTGTTGTTTCTCTGAAAGAGTTTTTTTTTGACTAAATACGCGTATACGCTATACCTAGCGCCTTTTCATTGCGCGTACATATTGTAAGCTCACTTCATGAACCCGTGCTTCGCAATGATTTTACGCCGATCATTTGATACTCACACAGAAGAACGAGCAAACCTAATAACCAACCAAGTTCTGGGACTTTTAGGCGTAGTAATGTTTTAAGTTAATTCTACATTTAGGCCGTATTGCAGCGGCTGTGGTCACGAGTGGACAGAAGTGTAGGGTATCGTATGTACAGTTTGTGAACCCTTAGAATGCCATTCGGATTTGTTTACTGTCTCACTCATTCTTATGCGTTTGATACTTGAATAGGCGGAATGAGTGAGACAGCAGCGCGAGTTTTTCGATGTACAGGAAAACTCCGCTATGAAATGAAATTGAATCGAATTTCTGCTAAGATTATTTGTGGACGTTTACATCAGATTTGAGCGTAACTTAGTCATCGTTTTAGATTAACCACACCCGGCTGATGCAACGTGACAAATACTTAAAATAACTTTCATGGATGCTTCTTAATTATGCATGACGGCGCCAGGTGCATCGGCTACGGGCTTACTAGGTTTATAGCTCCGGTCAATGTGTGAATTTTGCCGTGCTTATGGGCAGGAGTATCAATACTAGAGCAAATAAATACGTCTTAAAACGATGAACAAATTAGCGTGAGAACGATACAAAGACAAACCTTTTTTTCTATCTAGTGCTAAGGGATCTCTGATAAGTACCGTGACATCACAAAGTAATGTATGTGTTGTACTTAGTTTTGGTGCGTTCTTGTTTTTTCCCGATTCTGAGAGGCAAGCAAAAGCGCGTCGCTCCTCTAGAGCCCCAGCGCTCGCTCACTGGACAAACACTTGCCGCCGACCCAAATTGGCTTCACTTGTCACACTGAGTATGAGCTCGCGTGACATATAAAAAACATATAACTTTCCCTTGTTGTCACAATTAGCGTTTCTTTCAGAAAATAGCAACGGAAACACCTTGCGATGTGATGGCGGATTTTTTTAACAAGGCAAACGCTTCAAAACTCCGTCTAGTCTAGACACTTAGTAAATATTCCGCAGAAAATATAATAACTTAACAAATATTTGATCTATGTAATCGTTAATAAAATGCTGTTTGTTTAACGGTGCTTAATTACATTTGAACAGGCATGATTTATTATTAAGCATATTATTGCTAGCGTTAATGTTTGTGGCGAGCAAGTAAGAATGCTTAATTTTTGATACCCACTCTGACATTTCCTGGAAGTGGATCGGGCCATCGCACGTTTCTTTGAATTTGATAGTTATTCAAATTATGCAAATTGGACAACCTCTCTACGTTAGACATACATAATACGATTTACCCTTAAGTCATTATTATCACTACAAATTATAAAACAAAGTCCTCCGCTGTGTCTGTCTGCAAGTTTGCGATTAACTCGAAACTTCTAAACGAATTTCCATAGTAATTCACATTTGTCAAGGTTTACTGTAAATTGGTTGAAATATAATGGTAATTGTTGGAAGTGTCGGTAAAAGTCAAAGTGTCTGAAATACAAATTTTAATTCTGTGCGGACGAAGTTGCGGGCCACAGCTAGTAAGTATTATATATCTTTAAGAACAAAAACTATACATTGTATCTATTTAGCAATCTGCTGCATACCATTTCCTAATTGAAGTGATGAAGCACAAGACATTACACACATCTACAGAATAATATCTTGCACCATCAATTTTACAAACGCACATGGCGTGGTAATAAATAGAATATTTTTGAATGAAACATCTGTCTTAACCTAACTATGGCGTATTAGTACGAATCGTTTCACGCGCAGTGCGCTCATCGATATATAAATAGACAAACAGGATATCCAGTGTTCGTTGACACGGCTCTCGGGTGTTAGTTTTCTCTGTCTATCGTTTCGTCTATCCAGTTTACCTGATTTATATGCAGAATGTAAATTATTCCGCGCATTGATTAGCACGTTGTTTCTTATTGATTTTATTTAAATGTGCATGACATTTGAATTGAGAATTTAAATGCATTGTAGTTGGGTTTTGTAATATTTACATAGCATAAAACAAAATCACTTTTCGCCATCTTTATGTATGTATGTAGGCATCGATACTTATTAATAATATTTCACGATAGGGTAATTGAAGGTTTATATATGCATAGTTTGATAACCCGTGCAAAGCTGGGGCGGGTCGCTAGTATTTTATATAAAATTAGGGAAACAAAACAATGGTGTAAGTATAAATGACTGCCGCCTTAAGTGCGACTTAATCTTATTAATATTGACAGTAAGTGTTAAAAGGGTGTCACAGTAAGAAAAAAAAGTAGTTCAGCAACTCGAATCCCAAACACACGCCGTCGAATCTGCTGTTCTCTTGCAGTCGAAACGTGGTTTTATCGTTTCCGCTTTGAAACCATCCCTGCCCCTCTAATTGAACGAGCCACCCCTCGAACTGAAGTGTGTCAAGTAACTATTGTTCAGCGCACGCACACAGACGCGTGAGTGCGTATCGGAGAATAATCCACAGAATGTCCGCCCTGTGACGGGGTTCGGTCTGTCACTATAAGCGGCCGCTCGCGTCCTTGACTCGCGGGGTCGTTGACGCCGGCGCCGCGGGGGAGGCCGCCGGCACTCGGCCCTACATTATGCACACGCGACTGGCTGCTCCCTTCTTAGTCTGAGCCGTTTTTCACTTCCACTAATTTAGGATCAGAGGCGGCGATTGTGACCTCTGCGCATTCTAGCGATCTACGTCTCGATCCTTGGCTCGGTCTTTGAACCAATGAGCTTCCAACTTGGGTACGTAAAATTTGCACCTGGTTTTCTGTTTGGTATTTATTCAATGTTGACTTTATTCGTCAGCTTCAGATACACTTGCAAGGAGTCTTTAAATATTCAGGTAGGTAAGGAAGTGAATGCTTGAGTGAAAATAAACGTGAAAACTTCCTTATGTGTTTTCGTAGAGCTAGAGATGCATCCCGACCATATGTATCTTTATAAACGTTATGAAATTCCGCGTGCAGTGCACTCAAGAAAACTGCTTTAACAAAAATCTAGAAATTTAATAAGAGAAGTGGAAGTTTCGGCTAGAACTTTTGCTGTGTCAGCTGAGTTTGTTAAACTACGTGTTATCGAAAAATGTTTATTCGTATTAACTTTGTTGGAGGTCTTCATAGGTAGAGATCATATTATATTTAGCAAGCGGACAATGCCATTAAGGCACGCAAACAAAAACAAAACGATAATGTGTGTGTTCACAGGAAGGCATTTCCCGACCATCTCCATCCCAGAGGAAATTAGCTTCTTATGTTTCACGCGTCTCCTTTCTTTGGGAGTCAATTGAATCTTCTCAATGTAAATTGATTTTTTTTTCGCGGGCACCGACCGATTGCCCGATGCAATTTCCTAACGTTAACCAAATCCACGCAGCTCGGGCGGGAGGACCCGGCCGAGACAACGGTCGCATTTGTAACATTGAAATAGTGATATTATTGTATTTTCCCTGCGACTGCGACGGTCGAGACACGTCTTGTCTGCTGTCTTTATAACTTAACCGCGCGAATACTTAGACGATGTCAACGCCTTTACTAAGTTTTACTTAAACTTCAATGTCGTCCACCGCACTCGCTTTTACATGCATGCTCCGAACCTGTATCATTTTGTGAGCTCATTTGAGACTTTAGCAAACAGGAATTTCTTTTGATGGGCGTTATCAAAGCTGTTGATCTTACGCTAATGCCGGAGCTGAACGAAAGTTCAGAGAATCGACAACGGCGGGCGTGACTTTTTCGCGACGCTTCGTAATCGCCGTCAAGGGTCTTAAAGAGGCCATGAAACTTAAGTCATTTATACAAAATGTAAGTAGGCGCGAGATTAAAGCGACCGCTGTTGAAGATGCTTTTAGGCATGAAGATGATACCAATCTTAGAGATGCACGAATGAAATATTTAACGCAACAAACGCGATTGTTTAGCGCGGACAATTTTGGTATCTTGTCTTCCACGTTTAAGCAATCTAAGAATTTACAGTCGGTGCGGTGACGGCGATTTACCGTTTCTACGCCGCATTTGATCAATGCCGGCGCATTCCTCATTTTATGGTTCATCGATAAATTTTTGCTCCGTAACAATTCTCAAGTAGGCACCAGAATAACCATACGATAATCGATTGAACGCGCATGTTACGTGTTTCAGGGACCCCATAAAGCTATGTTTCCGCACTGCGCCTATTATAACAGTTTTACGACTCGGCATCCTCGGCGAATGCACGTTATTTTCCACAGACGGTGTTCGAGTACACCCAGTGTTCGAGACATGTTAAACGTATAACGGTATAATCGCTCGTTTTATGAGGGTTATATTCGGGGTAATTGCTCCCCGCCGCGCCGCGCCATACCTAAGAAATGGTACGGCTAATGCCGCCACTCCAACACGTTTGCGATACATTCTTTTGCCGCCGAAAAATTACCTAACAGGAACTCGGTTCACGAGGAAAAAGTACATAGTTTATAATGTTCCAGGTTTATACGATGGAGTCGTAACTCGTAGCAGTCAGTGACTTAAGTGTTGCATTTATAACACCGTATAGTACGGCAGTTTATTTCAAGGCATCTAATGTAACCCTTCCACAAACGCTTGGGTGGTACGACAAATAAATCGGTTTGAAACAGCTCGGGCAGGGCTATTGCGGAGTACAGCCGGTCGCCGGCGAGCACTATATCAAAGCGTCGGCCGAAACAAGACCCGGCTCACCGGGCTGCGGTCAACTCGGGGTCACCTTCGTCTAGACGTCTGCCGACTTGAATCGACAATCTCTTCATACAAATTAATGATTAATTCCATTTTAATTAAGCTTGTTTTGAATTGATAATGTGGCCGTCTCGATTCCATTATTTCAGCCACCTCTTATAAATACAGTTAGACACCTTAGACTAGCGTCGGGCTTCAAAAGCGAAATCTAAATTAGTCAGCTGTTTTGCGGAATGCGTATTCGGTAAGGGCCACGGGCGGCGCCCGCGCCGCGCGGCGGGATTACGCACATCGCATTACCATATAATGGTGTTATTTGCATTCGGCCACGGCTGCTTATTTTACGCCCGTTTACTTTTCAGAAATCCAACCCGTTTACTGCAGCGCACCGTAATTTATGCAAAATACTCCGCACGATTGGACGGCGGCCCCTTTTTATTTTTCAACCTTCTCTTTATAGTTTGGTCATATGTCTTGACTTGACGAATATGCCGGTTCTTTAGCAAATTTTTCAAAGCATGTTGTTTTCCTTTAATATGCCGCCCGCCATTTATACCGGCTGTCCGTGTTATTATCGATGATTTTTCATCCTTAACTGATTCGAGATTCACGTTGGTACGTACCTACTGTAACTTTGCCTCTGAGGCATTTTTAAGTGTCGATCTGTTAACATGCATTTTTACGGCGTCTTAATTTAGTACGTGAGATGGGATGCTTTAATTGTCGATATGAATGGAATGGCTTTGTCGCAGCTGGATTAATATTAGCTTTACGACTAACGCTCTCTGTAATATCGCAGAAGGCTCTAAGCGCGGTGCTCCGGGCGCGACCCGTGAAAGAATTTCAATAAGTTTGTATTGGCAGTCATTTGCAAATTGCGCGCCTCGGCGACACCTAATGGAATAGGAATCTTAGGGTCCGCGTGCCGGCCGTCCTCGCAAACCCGCTTATTGAATTATAAAGAGCTCTTTTCATGTGTTGCCAGCCGATTTCCTTTCTGTCCGACTAATGCGATTTATTTAGAAAATCATCAAAATAAATGCTTATTCTATTTTCCACTCGGCCCTCTTTGGTATGCGAGAAGCATTCCTCGAGTTAGTTACGAATCCATGTTATCGGTGTGACGATGAAGAAGGATCTCTGTCGCTAGGTGGGTGGGTGAAAAATGCGAGAGTCGCATTATTAGCGTCCCGGGGACAAATTGGTATGCCGCGGGCTTTCGCCGCGCTCGACCGCCATTACTCATAGGGCTCGGCTCTGCTCGGGCTTGTGCACCGTTACTATCACCCTAGACTGCTTTGACCTCTTTAAAAATATTTTAATATACCTATACTTATTTTACTATGTCTTATGAATAGAGTGATCACAGTTATGCGCGAAATCTTGCAGCCATCAAGAGGGAACATCTTGTAGTTGTAGGTGCTACGAACGCTACGCCGCGGCGTAGCGGTGTGATGTGTTATGATGAGTGTAAATAGTTTTCGAGACTTGTTTGTTGTTTTATTTAGTTTGAAACCATACTATTGTAAAGCGAACTTGTTTGCAATTGTAATTGAGTTTACTTATAGATAGATATTTATTAATTTGGTTCTTTGCTCCGCTGGCTGTCAAAAAGCTCTTGATGTGCTTAGTAGACCAAAACGGTACTCCACCCCAGAGCAAAGACGCGGTATTAATAACAACACGTAACTAATTGTTTGTAGGCAAGTTCTGCTATCAGCAGCTAGCTGCAGTAGTACCTAATTTGAAAAATACGAAAACGCTCACAGCTGTGTTAGATAAAATAAATACCTACTTAATAAAGTAGCCCCTTCTGGCTTTCACATTGGATCTGAAGATTCTCTGGTGTATTTTCATTATCGTCCCATAAAAACAAACAAAAAGATTTCTATACGACCCTGAAAATTAGAACACAAAAGAATCCGAAAAGTATAAGCAGGATGCCTGCTATGGGTGGTGTAGGAGTATAGCATGCATCACGGAATGTTGAGGTTTTTTTTTTTTTTATGTGAATAGGAAGGCAAACGAGCAAGTGGGTCACCTGATGGTAAGTGATCACCACTGCCCATAGACACCCGCAACCCCGGGGGAATTGCAGATGCGTTTCCAACCTAGAGGACTAAGATGAAATGCCTCTTGCGCCCGTAATTTCCCCGGCTGTCTTACTCTCCACACCGGAACACAGCAGTGCAAGCTCTGCTACTTAGCGACAGGATTAGCGTGTAAGATGGTGGTAGCGATCCGGACGGACCTTGCACAAGGCCCTACCACCCGATCCGGGAGAGGATCCGGGTTCAATTCTCGGCCATAGCTTTACTTTTCGAATTTTTCTGTGTTCTAGTTCTCCAGTGTCGTTTAGAAATTAAATTTCTAACGGTAAAACCGTAAAAATTAACATAAAAAAATCACGAAGTAAAATTTTTGATTAATTTGATAGCACCAAACAAAAATATATACCTAAAAGCCTTCTGCCGTCGGCCCCTTACCTCGGAACTATCTAAACATTGCCCTAATACCAAGTGACGGGGCATTCATTGGTCGTCTATTATAACGTATAGCGGTGTTAAGTGTGGCAAGGAACGCGGAAGCATGTTTTCCAATAAAGCGAGCAATAAACGCATGCGTTCTCCGACGCCCGCCGCCATCCGCCGTCCGCGGCGTGCATTCCTTCTGCTTATTGAAAACGAGCCTTTTGTTTTTCTTTTAGCGGCACTGGATTAACGCTATCAAAGTCATGTTCACCATCAAGTAATTGCGATATGGCTCGTAGCTAATTAAAGTCTGATCTGTAAGTTAAAGAATTACAGACATTCTTAAAGTGGGGTCCCTTTAAAATCCAATCCCCTTTTGGGATTCGTTTGCATTGTAGCGCAAACAATTTTCGTAGTCAACCCCTCGACATTGAAACTTGTTACCGCCAAACCTCGCAGCGCAAACACCAACCACCTTGCGAACTATTTGTTTTTCATAACAAAAATGGCCCGGGGTATCTGAGGAGGGCCGTAAACATGTCGTCAATAAAGTCCCGTAGTGACCCGCACCGCCCTGGGCCGACATTGTTCGCAGTTTATGAAATTACTTCGCAAAAGGAGTGAGCCCCTCAAAGGCGATACGCTTGTGCTACGTCTTGCGTCCTCCCTTCGTCTGTTTTTTTTTTGTTTACAGTTTGATTTTACATGGGTGAGGGAAGCAATTTGGGGATCTTTTTAGCAACATAACGCTATCCTCCTGCTGCCCAATATCCTAAATAAAGGACGGAAGAAAATTTTAATTTTACATAAATTACACTAGATTAGAAATCCAACAACCAAAATTTTACTTTGTGCCGCAGGAGATTAAAGTTGAGACCCACAGAGGTATCGTATGAGTGAGTAAATTCGGTGCATTATCTTAGGCTCATGTAATTTCTTGGTGATATGTAGATCACACTGTATTGTATAGGTTGAATGGATCCTACGAGGAATTGACCCACAGTTCATGCCACGTTTGAACTCTAGTAATGATAAAAAGCTCGGATTTACATAAGTTATTCTGGATATTCATCCTATACTAGTTTCCACTATGTTGCTAAACTTTACGGGATTATTAATGATGCATTGAGACTACATATCAACAGAATGAAACTGGAAGCATTTTGAACTCTGAATAGGCATGAAAACGGTGTTAAAATGGAAGCTAAGCGAAACCCTATATCGTCGTAACGTGTGTAAAGACGCGGAGGTATGTTGTTATAAAAGGTATAAAAGCAAGCAATGACAGGGATGTTGGCGGTCGGATACAATGTTCGCACAAGAGTCCGGAGCTTATGTTCGCAGTGTTCGTACTCTATTATGCCTGCATCGTAATCTTCGTAATACGGATACCCTTGTTGAGGTTGAGCTTGCGGCAGTTATGTAATTTTGATCCTTGAGAGGGTTGTAGTTTTTGTGACCACTACATTGAGCTTCATACCGCCTTCCTCTGACACAAGTAGGTGTGGTTTGTAGCAATGATTTCACTTTAATTCCCAGGCTAATATCACCCAAGAAAGAGTTTAAGATGTGCAAAATTAACATTTTGGAAATCTATAAATAGTACTTTTAAATTTAGCCTCGTCTCCTGAATAAAGCCTGAGATACATTTTAGCGAGCTTAAATCACGTGTGCATTGATGTTTATATCTCGCTTTTTGAGCAAGCAAGGCTGTGGCTATGCCAGTTTGGAGCGGGAAACCAAACGCATCTTTCTCTGTTACTCAACCGCTTAAATCAATGCGATATTGTAAAGTGCTTAAATTAGGACTTTAAAGTAATTATTACTGTGCTAGTACGCTTCGCACTCCGAAAAAGCAGCGTTATTTTATAGCTGGCGCTTACGATAAGTATGCAACGCGACACTCGACATAAATTATCCCACAGGTGTCTCGTTTATGTATGAAATCACCATAAATAAGGAACGGCCAATATATCTGACGCTCCTTACGAGAATAAAATTCTTTTGTAGTCTCACCGCGAACGTGCGAAATATCTTGGCAGTGTTATGCGCGGTTTTTTCACCCTTTGGTGTGATTTGTCGATTTTACAGATTGTAAACTTTTAAATCCTCTTGTAATCCGATGTGTGTTAGTTTGCTCAATTTAAAACAATGACTACCTTTTGTACTGGTAGTGTTTTAAAACGTTTAGGTACCATATATTTTTTAACAAATTCTGTTTAAATAATTGCTCTCACATAATTCTTAGGCATCTATAAAGCCCGCTTATATGAACTACAATATCGAAAACTGTAAGACTTGTTTAAATTACTTACTTACTCTGGAAATAAATATCATCGACTTGCATCTCAAGTCTAATACGCTTTTCGCGTGACCGGCTCAATACACCATACCACCACCATCTTACTCGCTAATCCTGCCGCTAAGTAGCAGAGCTTGCACTGCTGTGTTCCGGTTTGGAGAGTAAGACAGCCGGGGAAATTACGGGCACAAGAGGCATTTCATCTTAGTCCTCTAGGTTGGCAACGCATCTGCAATCCCCCCGGGGTTGTGGGTGTCTATGGGCAGTGGTGATCACTTACCATCAGGTGACCCACTTGCTCGTTTGCCTTCCTATTCACATAAAAAAAAAAAAAAAAAATACCAGACAACTGCAAAAAAGTATTTTTTAAAGGACATCACCTTTAAAGTGTCTTGAAGCAGGTCGTGCCTCGAGGAGTGCATCCACGTTAGACGGCGGATGCTCGGAGACGATCGGAGGAGGGTCGCGTGACATTTACAACTAGTGCTAATTGTAGTTCCTGGCTGCGGCTGCGAGCACCGTCTTGACATAAGTATACTTTCTGCACTGAATTTCTCCTGTCTGCATTTGATTGGAGCCCGGACGCATCGCCGTTCGAGCGACGATCACGTCTTGTAAAAGTGTTATTTTATTTCCTTTCGAACAATATTCATAATGTGTTCGCATACCTCGGGAATAAAATGAATACATCTCGCAAACATCCGACGAGAGACAGGTGTCGATAAGTGTAAAGAAACTCTGCGGATTTAAATCTGAATACAATAAAGTGTAATCTTTATGAGCAAGTTCCACGAATTTATGCGCCTTTGTTCAGATTATCGGCCTTTTGATTGTCGATCACGGCCGGGCGTACGTTCCAAGCTTTTCATCAGCTGGTTGTTGCCCAACCGGCCCAGAATGCAACGGTGTCGTCTGCCCGCGTGGGCGGTTGCCAATAATACCGCAATCCAGATTTATGCATACCTACAGTACCTACCCAGCTGCACTTTACTTACACATTGTCATTCAACCCAGGCACGCAACGTAACTTATGTATGTATACTCGTAAATCATAAGTTGCGATAAACCAAGGTCAAAATGTGACAGTCATTGTCGATTTCATGTTTATTGCCGCAATCAATTCAATACATACTTACCGTCGTCGATTAATTGGTTCGGCTTGAACGACTTTTCATAGGAACTTAATTGTTAACGACATAAAATTGCGGTTCTGAAATTGGAAACTTATGTTTAGTAAGCCTTTCGTTACGGCTCATGTGGTTCACGCAAAGTGGCTAGTCTCGCTATTTTCATGCTGACGCCGGTTGGCTTATTAATAGACTAGTGCATCGCCGGACCAATCGTCAATTTTAACCGCAATGTGTTTCATCTATAAATATCGGCACTAACGTGTCTGGTGCAATTAAAATAACAAGCATAAGCCCTAAAATTAATTGCGAATCATAGAAGGTAAATGTTTACTTATTAAAGCTTGTAGAGCTATGATGATTACGGGGTTGGGTCAGTAACTATTACGCTTATAAATTGAACAGTCTTTTGATTAAAAAGTCGCGTTGAATGTTTAATGAGCCACTAGTTTTAGTTATTGGATTATTGAGGATATGGTCAATTTGAATTAAGTATCCCAACCGAGATAGGTCGAGAAAACGGCTGTTTATAAAACATCTTTATTTTGCAATTTGGTGGTGGGTGAAATTTGGATATTTGGGTATAAAAGAAACAAACCTTGCTAGTAGGTAGATGCGAAGTTCCTAACATTTAAGGAACAGTCTTCAAACTAAATAGAAACATTATTTCCACCAGTTTATGTAGCAAAGCTTCCTCATCCAATTAGAATGAATGCAACAACTTATAATACGGTTCCAGTAGTTGAATCGCCCAAGTTTCACCACTTAGTGATCATATTGTATCCGCGCGAACTGCGCGCCCGCCTCGCCTGCGGCTCCTATCTCCCGCGATAATGTTTTTTTGCTTCCACAATCTTTGCCAGGGACGATAATTTTAAACGTGTTTGCGTACAAACCGAAGCAGGGCGGAAGCTGAGGGAGCCACGCTGCCCTCAGGTAGGGGGTAGCTTAATGCTTCCTAACAAATAATATTAATTCCACCAACAAAAACTCACCGATCCACGAAAAGTTACCAGGTTTTATGCAGTTTTAATATTTCACGGCTCTTCCTTTCAGCGTAAACTACGCGTGGAAGACGAATTATGCCTGCCTGTTGGCATGGCAACGTCACTTACTCACGTGAGCAACTATCATCTGTTGCTTCCATACCTAAGATACCAGTGACTAATCAGAATGGTGAGAGCTTATTCTACTGTGTAAGGGCCGTTATTGACGCGTTATTTATAGTGGTCTATATTAATTAATCGTTGTTGGCAACAGCCAGCGAACTACGGCGAGTAGCTAGGACGCGTGCCGAGCGAACGTTAGCCCGCTCTATCGAGACCGCGACCATTTCGTAATGGCTACCATCAAACAGTTTTGTCGGTTAGGCATACCTATGTATCTTTCTGTGCATACCCAAATTAATACCTACTTAGTAGTTTATTACTTTTCTACATTGCTACCGCTATAAACGTAAGAGCTAATCGAATTCCGTGACTTACAGAAGAGCAGTGAAGAGGTAAATAAAATGTTATGTTTGTTTTAAACTGCTTGATAGTTTCTATCTGTGGAATGGCTCCTCATAAAAATACGAGACAGAACTGCTTGCAGTAACCTCTTAGTTCTTTCTAATGCATTGTTTTTAAAATATGGGTTGATTCGCAATACGCAGTATCCATTACATTAGCATAATGAACTCTCAGCGCGGCGCAAACGATAACAAAGCGTGTCCGCGCGAGGACAGTGGCATAAGCAATAACTTTCTCATTGTACACGCTGACCACGGCCGAAGTGCTCGTCCTATTGTAATACGTCTAATATAACCCGTGTAAACATTGGATGCGGGCGACTCGCCGCATATCATGTATAAATCTCTCGTGATAAATTAGGCAATTCAAGATAGGGTGCACGCACGGCCCTTGAAGCCACATGCAGAGAAGGGTCGCCGGGATAATCGACGGGGCTCATGCAATTTGGCATACTGTTTATCGCTCCGTTATTGGACGTTACGGACGTGCCTTAATGTTCTCGGGAAATGTGTTATTGTTACTAACTTATGACGCTGTGACGTACACACACATCTCGCGAAAACTTCTCGTCACAGCCGGTTTGACGGGCTATATTGGTTCCCGAAGTTGGTGTCGCTTCCAGCGCCGTGGGGCCCGTGGGCCGTGATGCGGCGAGCAGCTGTGTATGACGCAATTGTAATGTTGACTATGATCACACAGGATTTTGCGTTCTATTACCAGCCACTTAGACTCATCAATCACATCTAGGAAGTTTTTTTTCCCGCTACAATTGTAATGGCGCCTAGTTGGTTTACGAATGTGCTGATAGCCAATTATACGGTAGCATGCACCCTTCTAACGAATCTACTGCAAACATGGTAACACACTTTTTGTAAACGTCGAGTTTTCTTTTCTAGGGTTTCCCGTGTTGAACGCAATCTTGACGTCATCATTAGTCATATAATAATGTTGTGCGTCAAAACACTCCGGTGTTAATGACCCCGATGACTTGCGATCCTCGATCCTAATCTCGTATCCATCTCATTCAAGGCAATAACCCATCCTTGGTTTTACGTTTTGCTGTAATAATATATATAACACAGTGTTCTAATATTTATTTTATTTGTTTCAGGTAAGACTGGGATGATAATGTTTTGTAACTGACGCAGCTCTTTTTGCTATATAAAATTGGGTAAGACGCAATAAAAGTAATATGGAAAGCGAGGCATTGTTAAGTTTGGTCATGTACGGATACACGCATTGCGTATGTCAGATTCGTGTTAGATGAGGCTTGCTCGCGGGGTCTATCGGCCGGCCGCCACGCGCGGTTCCACTCGCTAGATATTTCAATCGCCCGGTCAAGCAACTATTATACTATGCCGCATCGCCACCGCGCCACCATTATCTTCCGCCAGAGATTGATGGCCCAATATTGCGATGGACTCCGCTACGATATATCACAAAATCTACACAAATAAAAGCTGTTACGGTTTTGTCTTCCCCAATCTGCTTTATTCATCGTTCCGGATCATTTTATAGCTAGTCATAAAGTTGTATACTTTAATTAATGAAAAAATAGATACGTTTATCGTTTTAAATATGCTTAAGTTAATCGTTTTTAACTGTTCATATTAATGTGAATATACTGTTATCTATATTATCCATCTATAATGAGGTAGGTAGACTTTGTTTTTTTATATTTAGTATAGGGGGTGAATGTAATTAATCGTTCCTATTTTTTTGATTAGTCTATCTGCACTATCCCCTTTTAACTTTTATGCTGTTTTTCTTCTCGTGAAAGGCCACGTGGACGTGGAAAACATACAAAATTGCGGATAGCAGCTAGTTTTTTATATTTTCTTATTAAAATTTCTTCATACATGCTTTTTTGCTTTCATTTCAAGGCTCTAACAAATGTATGACTTCTAAGCTACCGCATTGGATTCATTTCTTTATTTAAATAAAATTGATGGAAAGTCCAATATCGTAAAGCGAACCGCGGGCGCGCCGTCGGAACGCCTATTTGAGACGGTATCGCTAGCCGATCTATTTGATGGACTCGCCTGCTACGGAATAACCCTGCACCGGACGCTAATCATGTGATGTGAACCTAGCATTTTTAGCATTTTACCTTAATGGGAAAACCTAAATGCACCTACCTATGACGGCTGATTAGTTTGTTTAGGTACTTACCTAAATTACAAATTGGGTGCTTTCGACTAACTGTGCCTATTTCAATGCGCTCTCCCTGCCTAAATAACTAAAGCAGTTTTCAAGCACGTTAACATATTCTACACGCGCTCAATTTTTTTTTCACTGCAATAAAGCTTCTTGTAAAAGAATGTGGCGTGTTTTGCACAGCTCGATTTTAAATAAAGTGTGGTCATACATAATATGATGGCGGAGTGTGCGATGCCGCGGTCACATGCGCGCGCCGGCGCCTGAACGCTCCAGTTGCTGTCGTCTGCGCATCTAGACGCTGATTCCGAAGCTAACCAATCAAATCATTATAAAACTTTGCAAATAAATTGACTTATCAATTGCCATCGTACGCCGTGCTGCACGGACGGTTACACACTTTGAATTATGTATACCAAGCAATATTAAGTATGTCAATAGTCTGTTATAAAAACATATTATTAACCGAAGATGAACGTAACGAAAAAACTAACAATATGATTGACGTAAATTGATAAATTGAGTCATCTTTACGAAAACAGACCTTGTCCTCGAAACGGTGCCTTGCATTATACTCGAGCCATTCTATCGTGAGTAATGTGAGTTTAGAAACGTTTTTACATTCGTGAATTTGTTTGAAAACACAGAATCCACCTGCGTCCAGCCGACTGATCTAATTAAAGAATTATCAGTTTAGCGGGCGCTCTGCGCGCGCGCTGTGCTCGGTGACAAGACGAGTGTTTACATTTATTTGTTGCCCGGCTACACAGAAATACCTCGTGACTCATCGACATGCTGATGTATCTAAAAAATGTGAGCTTTTCTTTTATATTACAAAATGGTCATACTGACGTCAAATTAAAATATCTATTGCCACGTGCCAAATTTCTCTCTATTACGCCATAAGCTTTTTATTATCATTTGTATCTGTGCTACTGGTCCTGGTTGCAAGAGGAACTGCTAGTTTGGAAGTTAATTTGTATTCGCCTCTCGTGTGGTAAATGCTTTCTGCATATTTAAATATTTTTTTTAGTTTCACTACTTTCTCATCGCTCAACGTATGCATACAACAAAGTTAATTATATCGACCGGTTCATTATTAATCGTATTTAGCGAACCATTATATTTTATTGAATCAGGCGTTACTTTGCGCCCATTTCAATGAACAAAAAACATTTACCTTGTTACTCCGCTACTCAAGTGCTAAGAGAGCCAAGCCTGTGCGAACTATTGTAATTAAATTGTTTAGATTTAGAGACGGCGTGTACTGGCTAATGTTTATTCGTGGGTTTCGTGTGACAAAATAGTTTTGTTTTCCACTTCCACTGGCCTCTTTCAGACAAGAAGAAATATTGTCACCAGGCTCGCGCGCAACATCTAACTGGAGCGCGTTCCTGAAATGGCTTCGTGATTTATCTTTTCCGGACTAGTTTATCTAATAGAAGAAACTTGGGCGTCTTGAGGAGGTCCACTCAATTAAATGAACGATAAATGCGAACTTCAACAATCCGCCGGCACTTTCCTCGAACCACACTCGTTACTCTCGTTAGTTAAGTTCGCAAACAATCTACATGGATTCGACGCGGCCGGGTTCCGGCATTTTGCGCGCGATTTGGGGTCCCGCCGAGTCGAGCCAAAAACGATTACAGCCGACAACTTGCCGCCAATAGTTATCCTTCACATAGAAACCAGAAGTCGAGCTACTATTTGAAACACTAGTCCCATTTTTTCCCTAGTTAGGTCAGTTTGATATTTTTAGTTTCGAATGCAATCCCAGAATGTTTGCAAAACTTGCTTTATCAAATTTATTGGCTTGACACGAACTGAATTTAAGCGCCTACATTATTTTTATCTGCCGTTTTTACTATCTATCGATAGTGCACAATTGTGCATTTGATTCCATAAGGAGTTATAAAAAGTAAACTATAATTTTTCTTATTAATATTAGTGAACACCGACTGTGTTGTGACTAGTTGTATAATAAATAAAGTTACGATTTTTAAACCCCATAATGATATCCGTAAATTTTTTCTTATGTCATACTAGTTATCGAAGCATAATATTGGAGTTGCGACTTTTGTAGGTCTTAATTATTGCTAGTTAAAAAATAAGTAATGGCATTTATAATAGTTTATTATTGAATGGTATGTTTATGCTGATCATAATTTTTGTTAGTCACCATTTTTTCACTTGCGAATTGAAAAGCCATGAGATAAGTGTTTTAAGAAGTAAATATACCATAGCCGGTGATTTTACATATATGACAGAAAATGGTCATGGTTATTTTTATTAGTAGGTACTATAGTATTTTTACTTGGTGAAACTCGCACTAACATAATATATTGCTGAGTTTTGCCTTAAAATTAGGAATACTTATTTACATACGTACTTAAATACCATCACGCCTCTTTGCTCTAGGGTTGGCAGAGACTACTTTATTCAAGAATACGAAAAACGATTTCTGATTTACGGAATTCCAAAAAAATAAGTTTATGGGGAACAAGGGGCATCACAAGAAAGCGTGGCTGTAACAACTAAGTAAACTCGATTGTGAGCGTCATCGCGATCCATCTGATGGGTCATAAAGGGGGCACAGGTCGGGCAAGCGACCTTGCGGGTGTATTCTGAGCGGTCGCTGGTGCTATTTCGGCTCGGCGACATCGATCCAACTGTGAAACTGGAGCAGCCTCTTTGGCACCTACTATGCACTGAGAAACGGCCAGTGATTGCAAGATCGATCTCGTAACGATTCGCGAGCTGAATCTGACACGCGACGTGACATGACAAGACGAACAGCAGTCATAAAAGTTGCCGTAGAAATAGAATACGAGTACGTTCTGCGATGACTTCGTTCTGAGTTTTTAGACCTAATATCGTACATCCGCGAATGACGTTTCTTTCATTCTCAGTATTCATCTCCCATGTATTTGGCGGATTTTCTGGCGATGAAGCATCATTATTCAAATTGGGCTTTAAAACGTTTTCTTCGACAAAAGCGTTGAAGTTCATTACTGTCATAACTGTGCAGTAATTGTCGTTTAAATGTCAAGGTTAGTTTTAAGCTCCCGCACGATGAAACATGATATTTCATATGACAGAGTCATCGTGATTACCTACTTAGTTTCGCGTAGTAACATCGCTACGTCAAGGCTCTGACGGCCTCCGCCGTACCGTGTGACGCTGGTGAAGTACCTACACGTATTTCTTTGCATAGTTCTTGTGGCACTCGTGTCGTCATGGCAACATGTCTGCGAATGTCGAAGCTATTAATTTATTCGGATACCTCAAGTATGCAAGCGTTGCTTATGTCATGTTGTTGCGTAGGTATTCTGTTTTTGTTATTCGCGGAATTTAAAAAGCTGCGCTAAAGTTGTAGAGTGTCAGAAAGTTTCTAATATGTTTTGCAACGAAACGACCGATAGATAGTTTTGAGGATATGGATAATATTCTGAACGAAGAAATAAATCCCATATTCCAAATTTGTCAATAAAGTTATTCCCAATAAGCCACGAACTTTTCCTCTACACTCATAAATTAGATTTCCACGTCGCTAACTAATACCAATTGCTTTTCCGCAAATGGCTCGTGACGTGATGAAATTCCCGGCACTCTCTCTAGATCAGTGAGTTCCGACAATAAGTCGCACCCATTGCACCGATTTCAGTTACCGCCGTGACCCTTACTGCCGTCTGTTAACCCCGCACGATAAGATCGTATCGCTTTAGCCAAATTTCGCTCGATTCCCCGGCCATTGCCTCAAGGTGACCGGTCGGGCCGTCGACATTCAGACGCCTTTATCAGAGCATGCGGTAGGTTCGCGCTCGGCGTGCCCATGTCTAAAATGTCTATTTGTATGCGGTTGCCGGGCGGGCGTGACGTTGCGCGTACGACGATTTTCATTACTTCAATGTTTATCTTTTCGTCACATATTTACAAAGCTTCATGTTTTTCATAATTTTATTCACATGGCTGTAAAATAAACCTTGGCACAGACATAATTTACACGCGTATTCTCGACATACACTGCTGATTGAGTGTAAGCACACTTTGCCACTACACTACGGCCTGCATTTGCAACTGAGCATCATGAACAATTAAATTTTGACATTTATGACAGTTGATTTGCACTGCATTTCCATTTACCGCAGTACTGAGGCTGCATGCCGGTATCCGTCGCCGAGGAATCCACCATCGCCTTGCCTAAAGCCAATTGGTCGGGTAATAGGAATTGCTCGCATAGTGCACCCAGTTCTGCAAGCAATTGATTTATTCACTGATACCGACGTTAGCACGCCCAAATCAAAGCTCTGCTAAAATGGGTTCCCCAGAGTTCGTCGACCTGCCTTTATTTTCCGAATCGGTCTGTGGTATTTTGTCTTAGTTGGCCCAACTTTATCTTTGATTCAATTTTGCGCGTATATTTGATTTGCTTGTCAAAAATTTTATAATTTTGGAGTGGCTAGACCTAAAATGACAACTTACCTAAATTCGACTACTAAAAAGAACTAATCGTACAAGTAGAGATACATATTTGTATAATCGCATCACATGCAATACTCCCCCATCGAACTCAACATTACATGGCAATGTCAGTTGCAATTATCGAAAGTGCGTCTCGTAGCGAAGCGAACAAGGCAATTATTGGGTGCAACGAAGAACTCCATTAAAATCTAGGGCGGTTGGTGGTGTCACGTGATCCGGCCGCCTGCGGGCTATCCGACAGATGAAATCCACTCGCCGTATATAGCGAAGGAAAAACAAGCGCCATAAGGTGGTTAAAACTACTTGTGTTGTGTAGAAAAGAGCAAAGAATTTGCACATGCCATGAATAATTTAACGATGAAAAATAACTAATAAGGTATTTGTTTATGATACCAAACATGACGTTATCATTGATGACTTTATTGATGCATGAATAAAATTACACGCCAGTAGCTATTGTTGCTAAAGTTGAACAAATACCGTAAATTAGATGAGGATATCTAAAATAAGGAAACTATAGTACATAATAAAGTTATTTTGCTAATCCGCAACCGCCAATTGTCCGCAAATGGTAATCAGCAAAGTAACCCTGATACAATCAATTATAATGCCTATGTTAGCTAAGAAAGTCGGTTGTGTAAAAAGGGCGTGACTCAAAATGAGGTCAAGAAACAAGCTATTCATCAAGTCGCTGCGCCATTAAAAAATAATTATTGGGGGTAAACAAATATTGATTCGCCGTTCAATTCTACTCTGAATTGATTACAGGTATGTTGACAATACTACGTTGTGTTTTGTGCACGAGAGAAGCGTAATTTAAAAACTTGTTGAGACGAATAGAATATTGTCATGGAAAGGAAGCCTTTGGATCCTCTGTCATGTGTATTTATTTTACAGAAAATGGTGTCTCAATTGCTTGATTGTGTTATCAATTACGCTGTGTTCGGTAGATGCGAATGATTTGAGTTCGTGCCTCGTATTTTAAATAAACAGTTAAGGGAATCGGTGTGTGCGGCAGCCGGTCAGGACTTGGCGAAATGTCTCGACCCCACGAAATGTTTTGACGTTAATTACGCGCCCTGGCCGTGTTAGCCAGCCTCGCCAACCGAACACCGTTTAAGTGCGTTTCCTTCCCGGACACGGCACCGGTTCACGCGATGTCACCCAACTAAACTAATTCCTACCATACGAAATTTAACCATTCGATAATTATGCGTGCTTTTTTGTTTACATTTTTTTTAACACCAACCAGGAATGTTAAATGTTTATTAAGTGGCTCACTTGTTTGTATACGCTGCCATAAAGATTTTGTACGTATAAATGTGGTTTTAATCGAATAAACATTATCCTTAGCCATTTAATAATTTGGTAATGGTATGTTAATGCGCTCTAGGTTTTTATTCGTCAAAATTGATATACATTGGTTTCCATTATAATAATAACGTCCATTAAATTTCTATTAGATTTCAGCGCTGTTTTCTGATGATGATAAATCTCCTAATGTTAGTTTGATTAAATAGATACTTGGATATTTTAACTTTATCTTGATAAAGGCGAATTCCTTTGAAGGAAGTTTACATTCCTTACATTGCGTGTTTTATCTCTGCGCATGCTTTGCCGCGACATTACTGGCAGTGATGTTTTAAATCGTTCACTGTACAAATTTCTGTACTATGTCTCAATAATGCCAATTTAAAAATTATGTGACACCCGAACACCATGATGAATGACACCTCAGCTGTAGGAGACAAAGTTTGTAATTCATCTGTCTGGCACATACAAACATATTCAATTTGTCAAAACCTCAATTGATTTATTATTCCACGCAACGTTACGCAGCCTGTGGCCTATTGAATTAAATTTTCGCAACAAGGAGCGAAGCGCTCCTAATTCATCCTTCAAAGTTACGGGTTCCAAGTTTTAAACGTAAACCATATGCGGATCCCGCAACTTTCATTTTAATAGTATTAAGAGCGAGTTTCGCGTTTGTCTGTTTAATCTGAAAGAGCGTTCAAAGTATTGAACGTTTCTTGAATATCCATATAACAATGCATTTTGTTATATAACTCTTCCATATCATGGTTGACGTGGTAAAATTTTCGGGTCAATTTTATTTAGCAAAATGAATCCAGAGAAAAGTAAATATTATGGCACGTGTACAGAAAGTACAATTCCAACACGTGGCAAGCTCTTGCACTCCTCATGGCCGAACATGTGGAGCAATCACGGACAGAGTTAGTTCGATACTAAAATGGGACAGATACAGATCCAGATAAAACTTTGCACTTCTTGAACATGGTTTCTGCAATACTTTACCTCATCTGCGTTTATCATATAACATGAATTAAAACACATAATGGCTTGTCAATGCCACTTAATGGCGCTGGCATCAAAGACTGCTTGCTCATTACTGGCATCGTCAAGTGACAGCCTAATGGCAATGTGTTGCGTCGTGTAAAGCTTTGAAAGTTCGTTTGACATTGTTGTCGAGGGTGACACGGCTTATGACTTGCTGGTTCTGTACCTTAAACGTAAGCTTTAAAGCTATTTACAGCTCACTTATTTATAGATCACTTTCATAAATAAATCTTATTGTGAACGCTATATGCGAAAGTAACTTATTCGTTTAGTTTATTTTTAAAAGACCACAGAGATTTCCGTTTAGATATCGGAAAGTAGATCTCTGACTGACCTGAGCCAAAATAAACGGCCTGTGACGTACCTACCAAATTATAAAATTGTTTTAGTGATTTGTTGCAGATCATTTTGTGAGAATGAATTCGGTCCCACGGTATCTTTAGGTAGATTAAGTTTAGCCACTTTATCCTGTCCGATCTCTATTTTTACGGCTGATCGAGCAACACTGGCTCGAGAATGCGGCGCGGTTGCAATTCCGGTAAAATGTCCCTGTCAACGACCGTTCACCCGATATAGTGCGGGGCCCGGTACCCGAGTGATCGACCTGGACTCCTGCCACCAACGGACCAGGCTAATTATAAAATCCGCTCACAGAATATACAATTCCATGCTAATAGTGTGAAGATGTAAAATTGCATACGCTAGGAGTATCATTGCAATGAATGAGTATGCCTTTTGCACGAATTGGTTTACTGACTTGTCGTCGACCGTATTAATAAAATCGCCTTTGATGTGCTTGTCCTATTTTAAGAGGTATTTGTAAATATGTTTACCAAATCATTTAAATAATAACGTTCTCACGGCCTCTAGTCGCTGGTATATAAAGTCTTTCAAAAATATAATTTACGCAGTTTGGCGTGGTACCCGCGGCCGAATTTTCCGCGCGCGGATTTAGGACGCGCGTCAACTGACCAAAACAACGCGGCCGGCTGGAAACACTTCGCATATGTGGAATCTACTTTAGCTGGAGAATAGGTGTTGTTACGATAACGAGCCAGTCGCGTCCTCGCGGCCGATTATTGCGGTTGCTACATTTGTACTGAATCATATTCGGTTTAATCTTAGTTGAACACGCGGTCGAGTGGTTACCGTCTCCGAGCCCCACGCCAGTGCACTTGTGATTCTGCGGAAATTTTCAGCCTCGCTCGTCTATTGGACCTTGCACATGCCAACCTTAGTGATTCTCGTGCGCTGTCAGTGTTCCATCAAGAATTTTCAATTTACTTTGTGACTTCTCGTCTTCCTATCCTTGGTAACACCTGTGTTTAATTCTACTCAAGTGACCTTATTGCTCTCATGTGCCACTATTTTACCGGGAAGCGTTTCGCGAACGGCCTCGGCGACTTTCGAGCCTTGCATTTAAAACTGTCAAGGTGAGCATCGTAGTGGCATGTCTAGTCTGTTGAGCTCGTAAAACACTAGTGCACTGACCCACCAGCCGTGCGTGAAGTCGGGACGATGGTGCGCGAAGGGGATAGGTCCACTCGCGCCCTACTCAGGACTCTGGCCGATACGCTTCGTTGGCGTGCACTCCGGGCCGCCACAATGGTACGTCTGGCTAGCAACTAATTCTGTTTCCATGCTTCCAGATTTCGCATTAACATTTATTTACTACTTGATGGTATTAACTGAATGATTTTTTTGTAAAATAAAAATAGCGGAAGTGGAATTTATGTGTTCATTACTCCACGTGACCAAGAGTTAACTAAATAGAAGAAGGTTATTTTTTTTACTATCGTATTTGTTTACTTCACGTGTGTATTGGACTGCCGTACGTACGCTGTTAGTACGTTTTGTGTTTTATTAGCTGCTTATAAAAGAAGGTAACTGTGCGGTATCGATATCGTCAGCAAGTGTTTATAACATTGTAGTGTGTATTGACGTCACCTATTGTTATAATCTACATCTTTTGTTGCAAAATTGTTATTGTGTCGCGTTAAACAATGGTGTTTCATAAGTTTTATAATAAAATAAAAATGACACTGTTTCTATGTAACTAGATAGTTGAAAGAAACGTGTTTGTTGGATATGATCACGATGCGATCGTGTGGTGAACAATAGCTGGCTATCAGAAGCTAGACGGCAAGGCCGGAGATCACGTTGCCCCCTGCACCCCGATACGGTGCCATCTTCGGCTATCACTACCGATAAGCTTATGGGACAGATTAGCTTTACGACATTCATTGGGATGGCGTTACGAAATATAAGACGGCGATATGTTTCGAAAAAATCATCTTTATCGTTCACTTGTTTTAGAGTTGTTATTTTTTTGGATGCTTTTTTATTTCACGTTTTGAATTCGTAATAACAGTATAAACAACCAAAGCTGGAAGTTATGTATTAAATATCGTATTTTATTGAATCGGGCGTTAAATTTGTTATTAAATAATAGTTCAATTAATGTATAACAATAAGAAAACGTGACGAGCGAGCCGATAAACGACCAAATTGGGCCAACACGCATGTAGATCGGTGCATATGTAACCTAGAATTGTTAGCGAATTGTCGCAGTTTGTTTACATACGTACATAAAGTCTGTCTACATAGGTGCAGGTGCGACGAACATTATTTGGGCCGGGCCTTGCGTTGACCCACTTATACTCTGTTTCTTATCTTCAGATGCATTCCTAGAATAACCACTAATGCTGACTTTCTTACCATTGTAACGATTGTTTAAGATTTTCAGTGACTCCAACAGTTTTAAGGGTATGATTTTGTTGGACTGCTTGTCTCGGTCGAGATAATATGAAGGAACTGGCATGGAGTGGCATAATCAGGGCACTTGACGTGAAAGTAAAGATCGCGAAGTAGTGGTGCATAATAAGTCGTAATGATTATTTTTTCTAACAAACAAAACACCAACAGGCCAACTAATTCATCAATTGTAAATAAAAATATTAGGTAATGTAAAGAAAGATAAAGAGGTGGGAGTCAAGTTTGTTTTAACCTTCAACTGTCTAAACTAGGTATAAATTGTTTTTCTGGAAGTTTTCAAATGTAGTCAAGTTGTTGTCATTATAAAAGCAACAAGTGCATGTGACGCTGAAGAAGAGAAACCAAATTTAATTTAACTGTAGTACTAACACAAGCGAGAGCGTCTTGCAGTTGTTGTAGTCTATTTGTCAAAACCCATAACACTGGTTGTCATATAAACTGTACAGAAATAAGTCCGGTCCCCGCTCGCATTCAATTTCTTCCCGGCGTCGCGTATCGCGCCATGCATCGGGTAGGCTGTCATCCGTTTCCTCGCAGATTCAGACGCGATAACGCTAAAAAATTGCTCCAACGGTAATGGCCTCTAAGTAAACTGCCATATACTACTTGAACTCTGAAATTGTGACGCTACAAGACATTCTGTTACGTTGTCTGCGCGTGCTCTTATGTGGAAATAGAACCGCCTACGTCTTCTATTCCTACACTGTTTATGTTTGTGATATCGATTGGTTTTACGTCTTAGGTGGTTTGGTACGTTAGTTCATTTGAGCATTAATTTGTGGAATTTCATTCTGTGATTGCAAGGACGTTTTGAGACACTACCTTTTGCATTCGCAGCGCAGGAAATATCTGTTCATAGTTTGACAGTTCTGTTCGTTATAACTTCGAGATTTCCGGCTCGCTCCAGAAATTATTAAAATTATGATCTGATATAACAAATTTCCGTTTTTCATTCCTCATTAATTTCACCAGCAGTTTTTTAACATTGGTTTGAGTAAATTTTATATTTGACTGGAATTTTAATAGAGCCCTTCCTGGTGTAAGTTGATATTCTTTTAACTTCATTATTTTTGACCGGTGTTCTTTGATTTCAGAGTTTTTTGGAATTTATGTGCATAATATAATTATTCTGGGATGGGAGACATGTGTCCAACACGAGGTCGTATATATAAACTGGAAATTCTGTTATCCTTATGCCATTCGTATTTATTTTGAAGAATGAAGAGTTCGTCATTACTTTGCTAAAGGAAGCTCATACATTTGAGTGTCTCGATGAATGCTTCAAAGATTCGGGCCGGTCTGGTATCGCGGCGGGCAGGGTACATCGGGCCGGCATCGCCGCGCCGGGCGCAGCAGTCTCGGTGACGGCGGCGTGCCGTATCGCCAGAGCCGTCGTCCGCAGAGATGACTATGTTCGCTCTCATTCATTAGAGGGGTGGGGAGAAGGGACGCAAGACGTCGCGCGCCGCCCGACGATATCGATTTTATCCCACCCTCCGTCCCCGCCGCCTCCACCGCCCCGCTCTCAGCATCCGACCTCGAGTGCTCTCCTCTCGCGCCTACCAAACACCTCCGACAGAAACTACGCCTTAACGACATCGCGCCACAGCTCAAAATTCCAATCCCCGATAGACGTGGCACGCAGCATGGCCAATCCTGAATAGACCCTCTGGCCGAAAGTCACTCGGTTGAGATTGGAACGCCGGCTGTGGCATCCATGCCACTGAAAAAATAAGCTTTTTGTTACAATTAAAATGGTAAATCAAACCAATTTTAGTAATTGCGAGGTCAAACTTTGAAGTGCCGGCGCGCGCCGAGGGCGGGCTTTTTAAACGCGTATGATTTTTAATGGGGCCCTCCTAATAACGTAGTGCGAGCCGTGGCGAAGACTTCTGGCCAGGAGTGTGCTGATGAGGCGGGCCAGCCCCGCGCTTCAGTGCCCCGGATAATTACTTTTTTTATTACCACTGTAACCTTCAATCTCAAGAGATAGCTGATCAGTTTGACGTGACGATCGTTAGCGCCACCCGCGAATAAATTATCGCTGGTTCGCAACTCCACCTGTCTATTCTTGTTGTTATAAGACGAGGTAATTTTTCAATATCTCCCTCGTCTCGACCGGATGACTAATAATAGAATTCTTATTTGTTAGTGCTATAAATACCGCGTAAAATTTACGACTCAGGACATATCTCAGCTTGTTTTATTTACACAATGTTTATTGTATGTGCTGCATACATTACTATCGAGAGTAGCAATTATAATCAAGATAGTTGATGCGATAGTTGGTGAAGCACTTGTCATATTCTACTGTCATGTTCACGTCGTGACTGACGCTAATGTGTCGGATTTCTACGCTGACTTTATTTGTATCTCACTTTAACGTGCAAACTGCTAGACATAGGAGAAGAAGTATGAACGTGTCGTAACGTTAAATCGGGTCAAAACATTTGATAAATCGCTGCCACTCTATTTAAAGGATTTTTTTAAGATACACCTATTTTGAATGTAGCACCGCCAGTTCATTAAAGTCGCAGTTCAAGTGCAAGGATTCTACATAATAAGCGATAAATAAAGACGCAACCATTATTTCTTTATAGTTTACTTACCGTTCCCTAACGATTGAAGACCAAGTTCAGCTCTTAACACCTGTTTAAAGCGGTCCACTTAAAAGTGTCTAATGCTCTCGTCTCGCCTGTAAATCCTCTCATCCGCCCCGGCCGCACACGCTTTCAAACAACAGTTAAAAACTAAAAACAAGATACGGTAAAAACAATCTACCATCCGAACTATTCATGTCCAGTATCAAAACAACCGAGAACACTGACCCATCTGATAACAGAACACTTATTGAGACAGGTCAGGCCAATAATTATGGCTTAAGCTTTTTTATGACGTCCTTACCCGGCAGTATTGTCTCTGTTTACGCGGTAATAGTGAACCATCTTGACTCTTTAGTTTTTATGGAGTTTCACAGTTGTTATTTATGTATTTATCAAGACTGAACTGTCTATAAATTGATAAACAATCTGAAGTTTAAAATCTTTTTGCTGAATAATACTTTAAAGTTTAATTTTCTAAAGATTGGGTTTAATGTGTGTTGTGTGTAAGTGCATTAGTTGAACCACGTTTGAGATGCGCGGTTACCCCCTTATTAAAAAAAAAATGCAATAAACACCTTTTAAAAAATGTTTTTTGTATGCCGGGCAAACGCATATCTATGTATATCATAGAGACAGACAAAGACAAACGAGTGTTAAGTTAACAGGAGCTAGCGTTTATTATAAGGGGGCTTAGATGTAATTATAATGTCTTAAAGCTCTAGCCAAGTTGATGCGAATAATTTTAGTGTCTCGCAAAAGATGAGACTATTTTAATATATTGTCACGAAGTTTTATTAATAAACCATAAGAAAACACACAATAAAGTTACGTCGTGGTCTTTTTCGCAAACACTGAGCATATGATGTGATACTAGCATAGCATCATATTTCAAAACGTAGTTTTCTACTAGAACATGAGAGTAATATTGTCGTCTAACATCATATCTTAAAACCCAGACGGCTAAGTTCAGAAAAAGTAGGTATTTATCATATCCTATTCTGATACAGCTTCCACGACTGCTATTTTACGAATCGCGGTTGCTATTTCAAATTAATGGAATTCGTCAGAATTAGAGGAACATTACAGTCCTTTTAATTCACTGAGAACTTCGATAAAACTTTATTGAATGAGTTGTTTATTGACGCGTCGGGATAAATATGTAAACAGTGTAGTATCGTAACATCCCGACGCATCACATCAGCTCACTGCTAATGAATAATAACGCCAGTATCTTAGTTATTATGGAAGTAGCCGTCAAATGCGTCTGCCCGCCGCTGCGCTGCCCCAACGAGGGGAACGCTTGTGGTAGGTTATGGCATTGCAATGCATTCGCCTACTGCAAGGGTGGTTTGCATAAAACAATGTAAGTACGTATACCTCACTTTATGGTCTACAGCTGTGTGTGTATCTGTCTACGCTAACCACGAGTTTTATGAATGCTAGTCTGTAATTAGGACGTTTTGTATACGAACGTGTTTATGTCGTGCCGTTTCGAATTGCTATGCGAAGTAAGAACAGTATTTATGCTGCTTATCTTGCATGGCGGGAGTTAATCTTCCGTCTGTTGCTATGGTATATTTGATTTATTATGTTTATACATTTTCAATCAGTTATCTAGTGCGGTAGTTGAAAATAAACACGAGATCGATATGGCCCGTTTAGCTGATCAGAGCGTCTTGGATCTGACTTGCAGCTTCCTCTAACATTAGGACCATTGCATCCTTTGTCATGATATTGAAAATATATTGCCACAAAGTTTCATCCCGGTAATGTTCAGGTGCTACTATCAATGCATCCCACGGCAATCGTTGCTGTTACACGATAGTGCGTATAGGTAATTAAAACTGAGAGGCTGCAAAACGATCGTCTGAAGCAGTATATGTAGACATTAGCATGTGGAATCCGTCAGATGATTAAAAAAGCGTGCATGCCCACTTGACGCAGTGTTAGCTTTTTGCATGGTTGTGCGGTGCGGTGCGGTGGCAGTAATGAAACGTGCGCGGCGGCGTGTGCGTCGCGGCGGCCTACGTACGCGGGCCTTGCATTGGGTCGGGTCACTGAACCCGCCCGCCCACTATCGGGGTAAATATGCCGAATGCACACAGATGCGCGCGCTGCCACCCCCCAACACCCCGCCGTCGCCGCTGCATCGCACGCATCCACACCCCCATCTCTCTCACACCATCCTACACCCTGCACCCCGTTAAAACTCCTAATTGATTGCACAAAATTTCTCGCAATAAATGTCTTTTTACGCCTTTAATGATGTAAAGTTGTGCAGTTACTGGTTTAATTGACGCCTCGCGACGTCGCGATGCGTTGCAAGTCGCGATGCAGCTCGCGCCCGCCGCGGCGTCGGCAGCTAGACCATGGATAATTAATGAGAATAGCGACCAACTCGCTTATTTGCTAACCAAACTATCGCTGCACATGTTTTGCACTCAATGCTATTCACAGCTCGGCTTTTGCACGTCTAATTAAACATTTGTTTCGAAGTAATCGCTTTGGCTTTAATTATTTGAATAGGTAATCGTATACTCTTAATGTAAAGCGCTTGTGTGTACAGTCGCCTTCGTGTTTGCTGCACGGCATCGACCTCTACCAGATGATGTCACCGTGACGTCATTCCTGTAAATACGGATACGGATATGTATAGGGAATGGCATCGTGTGCCTCGTCCCTCCGTCTGCAACAACCTGCCACACTATAGACGCCTCCCTGGCAAAAACTGCACCTGCTAGACATAATAATTAACTTAAAAAAACCGGTTTTTACTATCTTTAACTTCCGCGTCGTCTTTTCCACCTTTTATTTTGACTGCATCCGTTTTGCCTGCTGCTGCTTGTTTGGTTTTATTTTTCAATTTTACCTTTGCTCTCTGCTTTCTAATCAACTCTTCGCGAAGTTTGTGTTGAAAACAAAGAGCTGTTTTAACTAAATACTTTAGTGTCTGAATAGCTATCTGTGTCGCTTCTTAATAAGAAAATAGATAGTTTAGAATGTATGTATAAACACTAATGACGTGTACGATGCATAATCTCACGTCAGGCGTCTATTAAAATTCTCATCAGCCACTTTCATAGATAATAGGTAGACGTTTCACGAAAAGAATTATAGCCGCGGCATAAAGTAAAAGGCATCTGTCAATCTCTAGGAGTAATGTAATGGGACAGACGGCTAGATGTGCTAGAAAGATTGCAGTTACGACGGAGCAGTCTCGTTTAAAAGTGGCTGACTACTCCGTCTAGACAAAGCCAATCTAAATAAACTAATACCAACATAATAGATGGTCTCCATTTAAACAAGCAATATTACCTTCGACGTTTGAAATACTTTCCGAAACCATCATTCGGCGAGGTTAAAAAACCAATACAAACAAACAACATCCAATCAGACGTATGCTGAATATAAATAGCCGTCTAAAGGTCATTCAACTAATCGCGTACCTGCTTATGCCGATGCGATGTTTCGTGTATCAACCGGCGCGATGGAGTTACCCGCGAATTGCAGTGTGTCATAGGAAGCGAATAGGCTACGTAAATAATTAAGATACGCAACGGGCCGGGGCCGCTCGTGTCTCGATGGTGCGCGTCCATAATTGAATAAACGAATGGAGGATGTCAAGGAACTAGTGTGTCGCTGGAAACACCGCGCTGGGAAAATGTTTCCTGTTTTTGTTATTTTAACACAAGCACAGCTTTTGTTTCATACGGAATGCGTTTGTCGACGAGAACTTAATTTATACGTCTATAGCTCAGCCTTATATAAAATTAACTAGCTTTTGCCCGCGGCTTGGCTCGCGTCTACCAGGAGTACTTCAAAGAACCAAGATATCAAGCAAGCAAGCATGCAAGCGTGCAAGTAGGCGTGCAAGCAAGCGTGCAAGCAAACCCGACTAAAGTTCAGGTAGATACGGTCCTTTACAGTATTTCTTTAATAATGTTTTTCATTAATTTGGAAGCGGGCACTAAAATTGTACAGCCGTCGGTCACGTACCTATAATATTTTAAAAAATATTCTCAACTCCTAACCGTTAAGGAGTTTTACCTGCCGAGATGATGGCTACCAGACAATGACGCAAATACTTAACCAGCTTGACAAAATATATGAAAAACGTAATGCGTGCCTACAAAATTTAATATTTCCCTGGGAACCCGTCATCAGATCTTGATTTGGTGACAATTGGACCACCTCGGAAGTAAATTCTTTCGAATAAAAAAATGATTTTTCAATCCGTCCATAATTGACGGAGAAATCGGTGAACATACAAAAAAATACATTCAGTGGAATGCATAACCTCCTCCTTTTTAAAAGTGTCGGTTAAAGAGCTCTTTGCGGCCTACTTATAGTATAAACTTTTGGATTTTGAAATTTTCGCTTTCTACAACCAGTAAAACGCAAAATCCTGTTTTTTTCCGTTCCCGTAAGAATTTCGGGAAATGCTCTCTTAATGCTCCCATTACATTCCCCAAGGAACCCACTTGCCAAAATTTCAGCTTTCTACGACCAGTAAAACGAAAAATCACGTTTTTTCCCGTTCTCGTGGGGATTTTGGAAAGTCCTCTCTTAATGCATTTCTACACTCCCCAAGCAACCTAGATGCCGAATTACAGCTTTCTACGACCAGTAAATCGAAAAATCACGTTTTTTCCCGTTGCCGTGGGAATTTTAGAAAGTTCTCTCTTAATGCTCCTCTACACTCCCCAAGCAACCTACAAGCCGAATTACAGTTTTCTAGAACCAGAAAAACGAAAAGTCCCGTTTGTCCCGTTCACGTGGGAATTTTGGGACATTGTCTCTTAATGCTTCCCTACACTCCTCGAGCAACCTACATGCCAAATTTCAACTTTCTACGACCAGTAAAACGAAAAATTCCGTTTTTTCCCATTCGTTCCCGTCAGAATTTCGGGAAATCCTTTTGTAGTACTCCCCTACACTCCCCAAGGAACCTGAAGGCCAAATTTCAGTTTTCTACGACCAGTAAAACGAAAAATCTATCCCGTAGAACTGAATATAAATTCCGTTTATTCCGTGGGAATTTCCAAAAATCCTTAAAACTGTTTTTTACTACATAATTACTTTCTTAGTTTTGTAATCACCTACTTTTGTATCAAATTTGAAGAGTAGTTATTATAGTTACTGAGATAGGGTCCACTCACTTGGATATTCGGAATCGAATATATAAATCCCGTTTTTTCCCGTTCCCGTGGGAATTTCCAAAAATCCTTCCTTAGTGGTTACCTACATTGTATAAGTTATCTATGTGCAAAATTTCAAGTCTAGGTCCAGTGATTTGGACTGTGCGTTAATATATCAACAGTCAGTCATTCAGTTTACAATTTTATATACGAGTATATAGATAACAATATTAAGTTGAGCAAATTTTTTCTAAGTCGTGCCATATGCTGACTGATGATGGAGTTCTGAAGAGAGACTTTTTTTTTTACAATCCGGCATAATTATAATAGACAACAGAAATTGTTTGACTAGTCATACATTATTAACACGTGCCTCCGTAAACTAGAAAATATGTAGGGCTATCGCTAGTGTGTAAAGGCCCTGAAGGGCGTATGAATCTTAAGCCATTAAGCGATCTTAATCATAATTTATAATATTTTTATTACCAAGCGTGTCGCTTCCTGTGACATAATTCCCGAAGGAAACTATTCGCCCGCGGTGAGGACCCTGGCTGGGCTCGTCAGCCGGTGACGCGGAACCGGGCTATTTCACATAGCATGTGGTCTAATGTACCCGGTTCGCTCATCAAAGAGATATCTATCTTTACCTACTTATCGTGACCTTATAGGTAAATCATAAAATATTAACGCGCGTGTGTCAAGTATATCGTCTGTATCCAAGACTTGCCAATGTTTTGAAGTTCGTCACTTTTTACCAAACGCAAGCAACCTCTGTTGTTTGCGAACTCTGTTTATTTTTAATGGCTTAATGGCCCTCTTTCTCTTTGGTAACCCTAATCCAAAACCTTCATTATAAAATAATAAATATCGACGAAGGGATGATTCGGATTAAGTCGACAAACTTATTTCGTTATGAAGATTCCCTTTTCGATCGTGACTTGTTAAATCCTACAGTGAGTAATAAAGTTATGTGTAGGCAGCGGATTTAGCGTGGGACGTTTCTCTATTTGTTGGCTTCGTCTTGTATAAGAGGCGATTTGCAATTATCTCGGAACAGGCCCCGGTGCCCACGCGTTCCTATCTGAAACTAGTTCACTCCGAAGCGTGCCGTTCACATGTTTTATTTCAGTCTCCGCCTATTTGTTTACAATGAATAACTTCCCGCGACACGGGTCGTTTGTCAAAAATACCATATTTTATACAGACAATTTAATCATTTAAATTATGTTGTGTCTGATAGCTCGCAGCACATTCTTGCAAACGACGCGACGTCTCGTTTATTTAAATGAACTTCAGCTATTTTGACTAGTACATCTTTATAAAACCCGCAACGCAACGTGAAACTGAATAAGCTTCTAAAATAAGTATACAATAGTGTAACGAATTGACGTAGTTAACTCACTCGCTTATGGGTTCAGTCGTCGTTAGTTTGTGCATTCGATAGCTAGATCGGAGTCGGCCCAAGTATCCAGACGCAAGTTGCAGCCGTGCGAGTTGTGTGCTCCATGTTTCCATCTCCGGCTTCGTTCATTAGATAGTTAACTGTTCTACCGAAATAGTGGATCACGTCCCGCTATCAGGTGCGCTGCAAACAAAACGTTGAATAGAGGCCGGGTTAAACATGCACGACGGGTGTACGGGTATAATTAAAGTTTAGGAGACGCTCACGTCGCCCGTTAACCTCGTTATCGGGCGCTGGAAGTGGGTGAGACGCGAAGGGGAGGGGCACAGGCTCGGGGTAGGGGGAAAACGGGGAAAATCAATGACAGCCGCCGCGCGCCGTCTCTCCCCGGCCCGACGCGCTCATCTCGCGGCCACGTGCCGCGGTCACTGGCCTGGCTCTCCACTCACCACTCGCAACCGCGATGATTTGTCTCCGACTCCGGCGACGCTTCTCTAATATGACAAATGATCCCTCCGCACCCCGCAACACACCTCCAAAAACCCCTCCGGACCCCCTCGCTGCCACTGTATGCCGAAATTGTATCTCTTCCGAAAGTGTTTCTCATGAAACTCTATACGACGCGACTGAATTTCAAAGAAGCCAACGAAGTCTCCATGCTTTTCACACCGTATAGCATTACCCGAATTGGATATCTGTCGCGTGGCATGTCCGCGCGAGTGGCTCAGCACTGGCGCGAACAAACAGACAGCCGGGTAGGGCGGCGAGGTGTGCAGCTATGTAACGAAGCCACGCCGGTTGCCGGCCGGCTCGGCCGCCTGTAAAATTCACTGTAGGTAATATGTAGGTCGCACTCACAAATTTGGGTTATCGTTTGGCCGCGTCGATATGCGACACTTCCGCACCGCCACGCCGTGAATGCTATGCAATTGCCAATAAATTATTGCCATGTTACGTAATGGCCGTTTGTGAACGCCAGATATTATAGGTCATGTGACGCGGCGGTACCTACGTCATGCTAAAGTGACGTCATAAATTGACAAGGATGATTTACTTCAAACATTTGAATGTGATTTACTTCATGAAATTATAAAATTTGATGTAAAGCTGAGATGAGCAAAATTTTTATCGAACGTTTAAACGTTTTATATGATTAAACAAGTGCCGTAAATCTGACCACGATTAATAAATTATCTGTTTGTATCAAGAGTCTGTAGTAATGAACTTCGTAGACCTGAATCCGCGCGTTGCGGTACGAATGTAGAATCATTATATAAGCATATCGCGACGCGTCGTCGATCAATGTCAAACGCGTATTTGGGTCAACGTCCGTCAGCCGAATTCTCGCTCTCACCTACTCCGTCATTTCCTATAACGCGTATCATGACTTTTTATTGTAATGGAGTAGGTAGGTACGCGGTGTGACCGTGTCACGCTTTAGGATCAAATGTCACCTGTGTCACAATATAATTTAGCTAAACTCAAACTAAACAATCATCAACGTTTTATCTATCACAATTGCTCAAACGAAGCTTTGTTTTACCACCAGATATATTTGACAAGCCGAAACCAACAATCTTGCCACCAGCATAATAATAAAAGGCACATAGATCAAAAACCGATTTTTATAATGGTGATGCTTCTATTTCATCGAATGTGATTCTCAGTGATCTAATTATTCTATAGTCTATGGGAAACAACAAACTCACTTTTAGAAATACGAGGTGATTCTTAATTACTTATCGGTCATTGTTCATTTAAAAACCTCTTTTATGCAGGTTAGCGGCACTGTCAACGGTGGCTTTTTTTTCTCTCGCTCCTTTTGTCCCTTTTTCCTTAAAAGCTTGACAATTCTGGGACTGCTCAGATTATGAGCTAACAATGGTTTTTACGTTTGCTGTGATTCTTTAGATGCTATCTACAGGTTTACCTAGGGGACGCTAGATAGCTGTTAAAATTGCACTGTGTGTACTTATATGCCTTTCTATCATGTCCAACGTGTGATGTGGTGACATGCTCGTTCTAGTAAAATGATGAAAACTCGCGCGTTCACTTGCAACTAGCAAAGAAACTGCATTCGTATCAATCAGCTATCCTAAATGGACCCATGTCCTCCCATGCAGAACAGCTTCAGCACCGGATTGTTTAAAAAATCCTTTCATCTTCTATAATTTATCTAATGTTATCCTCATTGTTCACAGGTATACTACGCAAAGAAGAAGCGGAGAGCGCAACAGTACCTGGGCGAAGACGGCTCGCACAAGAAAGAGAGGAAACTATACAATGACGGGTATGACGACGACAACCATGACTACATTATCAAGCAAGGCGAGAAGTTCCTCGACCGGTATGAGATCTCATCGCCCATCGGCAAGGGATCTTTTGGACAGGTGAGATTATATGCCTACAATTTTTATGACACGTCTTAAGAAAGGATCATAAGATTTATTTTTGTTTCAAACTTAAAGCACTGTTGTCTTCAACTGTCAGATATTTCCATTAATTAAGACAAAAATATTATAGAAATTCAGCTGATTGGCCAAAATTGAAAATTTAAAAAAAAACAAAAACTTTATTTTGCAAATATGCGGCCAAGGGCTCTTTTACATGTATTTTTTAGAAACTACCAGCGCATTCGGAAAGACTATCATTGCTAAGAAGAATGCGCCGCAAGAAACTTGGCAGAAAGTAATTTTTTCATTCAATAGTTTAGTTGCCTATGTTTTTCAAAAATAGCACGTAGTATTAAATGTAAATTAATTTTAATTTTGTCTCTATTTCAGGTTGTGAAAGCGTATGACCACGAGGAGCAGTGTCAAGTAGCGATTAAAATAATTAAGAATAAGAAACCCTTCCTAAACCAGGCACAAATAGAAGTCAAGTTACTAGAAATGATGAACAGAGCTGACGCTGAAAATAAGTATTATATAGGTAAGTTTTCATTTAATATGTCTCTATTTAATACACAGTATTATTGTGTTGAATAATAATGTGTGATCTCTTAGCAACAGATTATGCTCAAAATGTAGAATATTTTTTTGAAAACTTATAGATTTATCAACTGTTGCTGATACTGCTATTACTGTTATTACTGTTATTAAAATTAATATTTTGACCTTGTGGCCACCACTAGGTGAACACTAAAGATTTAATTAAACAACAATATGATCTATTCGCATAGTGCGCCTCGCTGGTGGAATCGGTAATGTAATAAAATAAACTTAACTGGCCACTTTGATGAGGAACCGAACGATGTTTTTTTTATTAACTTCATTGAAAAGTTCCCACGAGGATAGATCAAAATTTAACTACTCAGAGGCTTAAATATGTGCTTGAAACAATATTAATTTATAAAGTTTTTCTGCCTGTGTAACCTTGGACATCCTAAATACAGTCCAAATTGGGGCCTCCAGCCGACGTCCAGCTGTTCAAACTGTCTGTCTGCTACCGCTTTTAATTACGTTGTTTGAACTAACCGTCAACGGATGTTAATACCTATTACAAAGATTAAACAAAAAAAGATCGTACTTCACAACAGTAATGCAGAGTTTAGATTTTTCACTCATCGACCAAGATTAGGTTAGCTAACACAAACTGCCAGAATTGATAAGTTCTGATTATTAAGATTCAGTTGCAGTTAAGGTTTACAAGAGTCAGACCATGCCCATACGTTCATGGTCAATGGTCTTTTACTTCAGACACGCCAAGTTAACCCTAAGGTTATCCAAGATCCGATCAACAAAAGAAGCATGTGAACCTAATTGATTGTTTGTATGTTAGGATTTATATGATATGTAATACGTTAATTGTCAATGAAATAGGCAACTGCCTATATGGTCTTAGAATACGTACAAATGAAGTATCACTTCCTAGTTGTTATTGCCGCAGGATGAGCTTATTGTGCAGGCAGCCCAAGAGACAACGTCAATTGAGGCAGTGGGATGAGCCCTCCGGACTCAATGTACCAGTAAATCACAATTCTTCCGCAATTGAAAATTTACCAGACATGCCTCAATCCGGTTCGCCTTCTTTTTGTACATTCTGCGTCATATAGTATGAAACATCCAAGATGATCAAAAAGTTCGTCAATCGATACTATTTCTCGTGTACCGAAATATTTGGCCGACTTGGGTGCTTCAAACTACATATATGACGCTGACTGTACTCTTGTATTGTTAAATACATCTAATTAAAGTTGTCTCTATCTTGTTTCCAGTGAAACTGAAACGCCACTTCATGTGGCGGAACCACCTGTGCCTAGTGTTCGAGCTGTTGTCGTACAATCTGTACGACCTGCTGAGGAACACCAACTTCCGCGGCGTCTCGCTCAACCTAACGCGGAAGTTTGCGCAGCAGCTTTGCACCGCGCTACTCTTCCTTAGTCAACCTGGTAAGCAATCTGTCCGAACACCGACTTAAAGAAAACGCGTTCACCATGCTTCTACCGCTATCTTTTATAGTGGTTACGATAGCGAGTGTACTTTGGATAATAAGGGTCTGAAATGTCTATAGTAGTACAATGGAAAAGGATCATTTTGTACAATCACTTTTACGTGTAATTTGTATTCGAGTCATTTTAACATTAGAGTTCAGTCCTATCGCAAATAATACCTGGTTGATACTATAAAGTCATCTACATATTAAGCAGTTCAAATACATACAACATCTTGTTACTATAGGCTTTAAACTTGCAGTCTGTCTGATATCCTTCTCTTTTTTCTGTTTCAGAACTAAATATAATTCACTGTGATCTTAAGCCCGAAAATATACTATTATGCAACCCGAAAAGGTCAGCTATTAAGATAGTAGACTTCGGAAGTTCGTGTCAACTAGGCCAAAGGGTAAGTGTAATGTTCCTATTGATAATTCATGATAGAATACGTTATTACGCTGTATTTAAATGTAATAATGGATTATGTGGGTTTAGATGACTTAGAACAACGAAATTCCAATTTCAACCTACGCGTTTCCCTGAAATCGAACTTTGATATTCTATCACTAACTGTAGACACCTATATTTCAACAGCAATCAGAAGTAGCTCCTCATGTCGTGCCGCGATGAAAATAAAGAGCAATGTTGCATCAGCTTTGGTCGCCCATCGTACCGTTGCATCGATAATATGACTGTCGATTTATAGACTATTCCTAGTAAACGTTAATTGCTCAGATAAATCACAACGGGGCCGTGTGATTCAGAGCTCGGGGCGCGGGTTATCGCGTACTGCGTCTCATACTGTACATTTTAATAGTGCTGTACTACATGCTGGAGGAGTTTATTAGTTGCTTTTGTGATAAAACAGATTGACGCGTTTACGGCGCGTGCATACGCATTTTATAGGTGAAAATCGCGTAAAGTTAAATATGGTTAATTCAACACGAAGATGCATCCACTGCATTGTCTTGATGTACAATAATTTGCTCAGTTTATCAGCAGCTCTCCGGTCGAATTAGAAAGCAGAATGGAACTCAATGACAAACCATCAAAATGAACTGTCTCGTTCTTTTATAATATAGTTTCTCTGGTCTCTTCTCTTATTTTTCATACTGAAAAACAAGTCTATGAACTGATCACCAAGGATATCCAAACGCTTACGATTCCCACTATAATATCATGTTGTACTATGTTACCTTCCAGATATACCAATACATCCAGTCAAGGTTCTACCGGTCGCCGGAGGTCCTTCTGGGCGTGCCGTACGACCTCGCGATAGACATGTGGTCGCTTGGCTGTATACTGGTGGAAATGCATACGGGAGAGCCCCTGTTCAGCGGCGCCAACGAGATCGACCAGATGAACAAGATCGTCGAGGTCCTGGGGATGCCGCCTGACCATTTGTTAGACCAGGTAATTTGCTAGCACGATCGTTTGTAAGAATCGAATGGGGACTTAAAACTTCCAATCTAGATAGCAATAGGTCTTGCATCTTGCTAGGAATAAATGGGCAGCACTCGCGATGCCGGTTCGACTCCCAAAGAACCCTCAGCCAATATTCTTTATGTTATGTTTCTAGCTTGCTATTATTTTAAAGACACTGTGATTGCACGGAAGTCACCAGAAAGAAACGCATCGCTACTTGGCCACACTAGTAGAAGAAAAACTGCAATTCGTCCCTCTTGACATGGCTGGGAGTACTTCAAATTCTTGATCGTTATTATATTTAACCATGTTTCTGGTGATGTTTCCAGGCCCACAAAACGAGAAAGTTCTTCGACAAACTACCGGCGTCCGAGGGTGGCGGGTACGTCTTAAAGAAAGTCAACGGCAAGGATGGGAGGTAAGGCTATATCTCAAAATAGATTTTTTTAATACGGCTAAATAAAAAGCTGTTCGAAAACCGTAATAACTTAGATCAATTCGCTATGACATTCAGTGCCAGCAAGGCATATGTGTTTTTGTGACAGCAGAATGCCCCTGTCATAATTTTGCTGGAAGAATGACGCACTTGTGCGTATACGAGTTCTAAAGTAGTTAGTTTCCTTTGGAGCTTTTAAGCCAGCAACAACTTTGTCGAAAAGTAATTTAAAGAGAAAACCCTACTAATATTTTGAGTGCGAAAGTAGCTCCGTCTGTTACTCTTTTACGCCTAAACCACTGAACCAAATTTGGTATAGAAATTCCTTCAGTCTCGGGGATCCTTCCCCTAGGATAGTTTTTGTCTTGGAAAATTGCAAATTCCCACGGGATAGCGATAAGCTTCTGCGCAGACGGAATCGCGGCTAGTAATTTATTTATTTATTTATTTATTTATTTATATATTTAATAATCACATACATCTATCATTACAGTTACCCAATACGATAGAGGAGTAGCACATCATTTCACAGTATAGATAATTTACATATTAAATTCGTATAAGTTACAGGAGCCTTGTGTTGTGAAGCAGTCCTCGTCGCCTCCCTCCGTCCCCAATAGTAATGTTTGCAGTGGTTACAGGAAATACCGGTCGCCGGGCACGCGGCGGCTGCACGACATCCTCGGCGTGGAGGGCGGCGGGCCGGCGGCCAGGCGGCGCGGCGAGCCCGGACACTCCGTCTCCGACTATCTTAAGTTTAAGGTCAGTACAACACACGTGGGTACAGCCAGCGTCATATACTATGAAACATCAAAAGTGACCAGAAAGTTCACCATACTATTTCAATGGTGTATCGAACTAGACGCTGACTGTACATAAGCCAAAGGTAACAAGACGTAAAAGCCACGTTTAGCGTAAATTGTGAGCGTATAGGTGAAAAGGGGCAAAACAGTAATGGGTTGCTATAACACGATTCCTAAGTTCGCCATTCCTTCGCTGGGCTTTTACCATTTTCGTGGGAAGAGAAGCAACTGCTACATTCTATGTTTTTTGCAGCATGGAAGTTCAATACCCCTCACCATATTACGTCAATCCTCGTAACTAAGTTTCTTCTTGAGCACGAAACCAGAAAGATTTCGATGGTATAGGATGCGATTGATTTGTGCTAGGTGACATTGTCGCTTACTCATGCCCGTTGTGGGGACGAAGTTGCTGCTCCCGTGTAGGTTTATTCAGCCACCAAAGAAAGAGCCGCTGAAACAATGCTTGTATTGTCTGTCATAAATTAATAGGCCTTACATGATGATGGTCCATCTGGTAGATGGCCGCCTTGCGCGGTGTCTTAGAGGCCTCTTATAAATAATACCATAGATTCAGAATCGTAAGTCACCAATAATGAAGATCATAGTCTACTATGATCACCATTGTTTTAATGTCTGTTGATGATCCAAACTTCGGATATAACAAGGACACTGATTGTTTTTGTGGCAGTAAAATAACTGAGTGGCGATTGAAAAGATAGTGTAGGCATGGGTATCGACGATCCCTTTTTAGGGAGAGATGCATTTATCTTTGTGTGAAGGTCTTTGGGGAAGGGATTCTACGAGATGATGATAATATTCCTAAAGTATTCGCATATTAAGTACCGGTGAATGTCGCCCACAATGAACAGATGACCGCTTTAATTTATTTTACAGTGTAACTATTACTTGGTGTGAATAAGTATCCAGATAACATGATTATAATCTGTAATTAAATCTTTCTAGGACCTAATTCTTCGTATGTTAGAGTACGATCCCAAGCAACGCGTGACGCCCTATTACGCGCTACAACACAACTTCTTTAAGCGCACAGCGGACGAGTCGACGAACACACAGCAGGCGCAGTCGCATCATCAGCACGGTTAGTACGCGAGACACTTTTAAATAGACTAAGTGGCGTACTGGACGATACCATTCACAGTCTTTACTTGTGATTAGTTGATGCTGATATTTTTATCTGGAAATTTCGATGAGTAAATTGACCCTCCGTATGTCGTTTGCATTTACACACATATGATAGACTTTCTAGGTCCAAAATTGATTATTTTTAAAAACTGCAACTGGTATCGTTCTGCGCCTAGTTGTCAACAATAATGTTGTTTTATTTAAAAGATAATATAACTTCAGAGAATAAACATGTATGGTTAAATGTTTAAGTAGGTACATTTGAAGCATAAGATTGTTTGTTCATCTCAAGCTTGTGTCGTGTTCCGCTAACACATCAATGCTTTCATCATCTCATGAACTAACTGCAGTGTTCCATCCGACCATAGGTTTCTAAAATCCTATGAGTGAAATTGTAAAAGCGAGCAGCGAATAATTTCAGAAAATTGACAGATGGGACGTATAAAATTAAAAAATTGTTTTTTTTTTCAAAACCCAGGTGATCATAACAGACCCTTTCAAAGTTATGGGTTCAGCTAGCAACCCGTTAACTGACAAGCTACTAAAAAGTGTCATGCATGCATTCTCTTCAATCGATAAAAAACCCAATTAATGAAGTTATCTTTTTGAGTTAACAACGGACGTTTCACCGGCTAGCTTTTGTTGGTGTTCACGCAATGGAATAGAATGGAACCTTTGATTTTGATACTTACACGAAAGTTTATGTTACTTTAGAAAGTAAAAATTAGCACCATTGGTATAAAACTTGTTCATAGGAAGTATAAAGATTTTTACAAGCCTCAGATAATCTAGACTGATCACAACCATGTACTTGATGGTAAAAGAAAAGATGCATCGTTCTGTATACATACTCGCATTGCTAAGTAATTAAAATGCTTAGTTGGAAGTAAGAGGTTTATCTTGATTGTCAAATCGTGGACACGAACGAAAGCGGCCTGAACGCCCACAAACTGCCCCTACTGTTGTAAATAATATCGATTGTCGATGTTCCGGTGGCAGATAGCTCGGACCCGCGATGACTAGAGCGGGCCGGCGGCATCTCTCGCCACTAGCCGCCCAGTGCCTAGAGCCAGGTCTGACTATTCATAACAGAATGTACCTACTACCCTACCCTACTTACCCTACCCTGTCGTTGACAGCCGCTCAGCATGGGATCGTTGCATGGCTTCGGATATCAACTTTGCTAGTAGCTAGTACGGAGCAGATTTGATTCTTTTTTTATGTTGCTTCGTTTTGTTGAGGTGTAAGTCGCTGAAGAGGATGAGATGGTTTTTGGTTTTGTTCAATGAATAATCAGTGATATTTAAGTGTGGCTCATTATGATTACTTAGCAATAATTGGTTTTATTTCCTAAAACGTCGAAGCTGGCTAAGTAATAAATTATAAATTAAAATTGCCTCTTTGGCAAAGATTCTTGAATAAAGTACTCGAATACTGGAATTTTGAATTAGTACTTATAGAAACTATTACTTTTTGTTACATCCAAGCAAAGTTTTACTTTGGCAGATATGTTCTAGAAGTAAAACTAGAAGTATCACTTATTATTTCCTGTATGCATTGCGACTTGTACCTGGTATCCCTTTAGTTTTTAAACTTAGAATGCCATAGTCAAATTCACAATTGCTGTTTCATTCAATTTAGGTTCTCAAATATCCCTTAGGGTTGAACTTAGTAGTATTAACGGGATTGAGTTCTAAAACAAAAGCGAGACATAATATTACAAACATGCAAGAGAGGCGCTTCTGAAGTTTCTTATCGTAATGCCTGTAATATAGTTATTGTTCGATACAGTCTTCAGTTGGTTTTAAGAAAAGAGATACTTAAGAACAACTGTGATGGCATCATTTTGTTTTGGAACTCATTTTCGAAACCGTTATGTTTTCACCTTTACGTACTTTATCTGTGAGCGCTCAAATTAAGAATTCGGTGTTTTTTTTATTGAGTTCGATTTGATCGTTGATAGACTAGCTAAAGCGAAAATATCCACTGAAAAAGCATAAATTAGGCAAAAATTAGTTCAGCCCGAAGACCCAAGAAATTAATTACTGCACATATTTATATCTTAGTTGAAACTGGGCTTAGCTGTACCCTGAAGTAGCGAAAATCACCTGAAATCAGATTTTAATACAGATCGAAGGAGACTTTAATGCAATGCTTTAGACCCTTTAGTTTGGTATTCAAATACTAAAGTAACATGGTCTGTCCTGTTCAGTGATTCTAGTCCTGTACTTGAGTCCGAGACGTCCAATTTTTAGACCACGATGATATTTCTACGCAGTTTCATCAAAAGCGACAATGAATCATTTTGAAACTGTTAAGATTTGCAATGCTCGGCGTTGACTCCGGAGGAGAACGAATTGAAAAGTGAACAGGACGGCATGTTAGTTGAATATAAAAGACGATTTCTGCTTTCAAGTCTTGTCTAGTAAAATCCTGACTTGAAAGCAAAAGTCAGGAGCGACAGCTGTTAACCTTTTCAACCCGCCATTGACGCAGTCGGCAGTATACACTACTTGAAAACGACCTAACAGTCCTCAGCCACATAAGATTTTCCCTCGTCTACTATCATGATTGTGAGGTGTTATCGTCGTTAACGTTTATGCGGAATCATGGTGGTGTTAAAAAGGTTAACACGTGTTGGGAGTATAGTCGCTCCGCTCTAATGTGTTGTGAATGTCCAATAGGCATAACGTGAATGTATTGTGCGCAGTGGGAGGCGCCCGAATATGGGGCGGCGCGGAACGCATGGAGGTGGAGGGGCGGCGCGACGACGAGCTGCTGCCCGTCTGCACGCTGCAGCACAGCCCCGTCGCCATACACTAGTGCCCCACAGACGATACACGACTAGTTAAAATAACACTAAGTGATTTTGTACTAGGATAATTGACCGGGACGCACGGACTGACGCGACCGGCGCTCGCGCTCGAACGAGGATTCCAATGGTTGTGTGTGCCGTGACTGCCTGTGAAGTGATGCGACGCGAACGGTGCCGCCGGCCGCGCCCGGCGCGCCCGCGGCTCCCGGGACTCCGAGCGGGGGAGACGACGCGTCTAGTGACGAGTGCGACCGCACTACCGCTTGGGACTGAATCCATATTTATAACTATATATTTTTATTTAATGCAATAAGTCTGATGATTGTAAAAAATATAATTGTGACCCGTTACTTTGTAACATGTATTATTTGTAATTGCTTCATTCGACAGTACTTAGAGAATGTTAACGAGGATCGAGTACGATCGCCACCACCAAGAAACAGATGCATCAAACGGCATGAAAGCTAGGTTTTTTTATTGTTACGCAATGCATATCATGAACGCAATATGGTAGAAAATAAATATTGTATATAAAAATTAGGAAACCGACTAATGGATACAGACTGCAACTTAAACTGGTTAATCTATAGTTTAGTTACGATCTAGTTAGGCTTTCATTCGATTTTAATTATCGCAAGCTTTATATTTTTAAAGTGTCGGCAACTGATGACTGGAATATAAAGGGCCAAGACGTTTGTTTTGTAAACGATGCTGTAATAGGTAATTCGTCATGTGTTTAATAGTTTGGAACCACGACGCTTGACGCCGCTGCGCCGGCGGCGGGCGACGCCCTCGCATTTCAGAGTTGTTGTGTAAATGTCTTTCCTAACTAAAATTGTGCTTGAAATGTTGACGACAGAGACACAGACTAATGTATCGAAGCTGATTTATTTTTGACCCATTTGAATATTCAGTATAACAGAGAGTAGTTGTATAGGTAATTCTATAAAACACAAAATGTACTTGTAGGTTACGATAATGTTGAATCATATATAAATTTTTTGGTATTTCAGATAGGAGTTAAAAAATTGAATTACGACTTGTTCAACCTTTTTGGATTTGAATCTACAATAGACTAACCTCATCGCAACAGACTGGTTGAAACTTTGTAACGGAGATATTTTGTATAGCGTACACTGAATCACTGCCTTATCGTGCCGGAACTTTATACGAATAGGGCCCGCGGCCGCGTCCGACTCGCAACCTCACTTTTATTTTGACACGAGGTTATTTTTGATGAATCCGTAATTGCATATTGAAAATTATTTGTACATATTGTGGTAATTGTAAAGCAGGAAGCCGAGACAGCGCAGGCCGCGAGTCGCGCGCGCCGCGGGCCCGAGTTTAGCGACTTTATTATGAACTAAACGTGATTTAGCAAATTTTAAGTTCAATTTTATTTAGTTAGCATCGACTGAATATTTGAAATAAAGCCGCTAAAACGAGACATGCAACTGAATGCAGATTTTTTTGTACTGCGTATGTTGCTGTGAATTTTTATATAACTCCCACTCGAAAGTTTATTTTAATGTATAGTTTGTGTGTAAAGGTGCAGCCGTTTCGTTCATACATGAAGCATTAAAGTATTTTCTGACGTTCATTTGACACTTCGCGATGCTCTGTCTCATTTGTAGTTGGTTTCCCTTTACATTGTAGATTTGAATCTATTTCTAATCTTGCTGTTTCGTATACAAACATTGAGGTAGTGTAATATTTACCATAATACTTTTCTGCTTCATGAGGTATAAGGTTGATAGAAATGAATATGTGAAATAGGTATGACAGTATGTTAATTTTGATAATAGAAGCATATGCAACAAATTGTACGGCAGGTTTCCAATCATGAATTGACTTTATTTTAATTTTTCTTGATTAATGTGTTCGTCTGTTTGACATCATAGCAAACCTAATTGTCTGTGTAGTGTAAGTGAGGCGATTATGTTTATAAGCTTTATTTTGTTCCTTATAAGAATGTTATATTTATTTCTACCTCGATTGACAGTGGGAATCTGCCACTACTTTAAATAACATTTTGGAGCTATGGGTCGAGTGATAAACGAACAGACACCAACGTGAATAGCTGTAATTGATTTGCTCGCGAATGGCCCTAGGTGTTTGCTTGAGTATGTAATATACCTATACTATTTATTTGTACTGTGACAGTATGAGTGGAGCGAGGTGTGGAGTGCTGTGCGAGGAGCCATGTTTATTTCCTATCGGATTGTCAGTTCCCAGGCACTGTAACAATAAAAGGATAGAGCTTTATGTCACTAAGTTTTGTATTTTAAATCAATAAACGATAGCAATGATTGTTATGTTTTATTTTATTGTACACCCTGCATTAACAGAGGGATAGACGAGGATGAGGCTACGAAAGACGAACTGGATCAAGTGAAACTATCTACATTATATCAACGAACATCATTCACCATCCAGTAGGCTTTCTAACTCGCTCGCAATCGCCATCGTGTTCATTTTGACAGTTCATGTATGCAATTGGCATCGGAATCAGCTAGCTGTCACATTCGTACAAGAACTGTCAAAATGAAAACGATGGCGATTGCGAGCAAGTTAGACAATAAGCCTACGGATGTTTTTATAGCTAGCAAACCATTTTGAAGTTCTGCGTAGTCAAAGTCTTATTTGTGGCGTATTAAGTCGTCATTACGGCGACAATGTTGCCAATGTTAAAGTACCTAATAACAATATAGAATAAAAAAAAAATGTGACAAAATTTTGGCAACGTTGTACGGTAACACGGTCAAAAGACCCCTCCCCTGTCGGGCTCTTAGCCAAAGGACAGTGATATCCGTCAGAAACTGCCAGAATATCATTAACCGATGCCCAGGGTGCACCGGACCAAGCAGTGCTCTTCCCCCCGGACGGATCCAAAACGAACCGCAGCTCTTGATCACATGCGGAGGTGACCCGACTCGCACCCCGACTAGGTTTTTAGTAAACTACTTATTCTGTGGCAGGTAATGGATGGATACCGTCGGGGATAGTGCAATACCGCGTAACTAGCACTGGTAAATACTGGGAAATCCTAATTAGAATATACCAGTTCAAACCAGTTTAAAGTTGGGTGTTGTGTAGATACGCAGTATTTACTAGTGCTAGTTACGTGGTTTTGCACTATGTGTGTGTGTGTGTGTGTGTGTAGATGCGCAGTATTTACCAGTGCTAGTTACGCGGTATTGCACTATCCTCGACGATACACAGTATTACGGCTCGCCTGATGAAGTTCACACTAGGTAACTCAAGGAAACATTAAGCTATATTAAAACGAGCATTGGCAAGGCATTGGTAAATTCAGAGAGATTGCAAATGCGCTGCCAACCCAACTTCTACGATGATGATGGACTTACTGTCCACGTAGAAATATAATCAGTGAAAGCACAGCTGTTTAACGGCAAAATGTAATTTAATTCAGTTGAAATGCTGCAGCTGACCTTAGGCCTTTTGTAAAGCAAACAAAATGCGCAAATACTGCACATCTACACACACATACATACATAAATCACGTCTTTGTCTCTTACGGGGTAGATGGGTAACTGAAATTTCGGCCATTTCCATTTTTCCCGGTGAAGTGTCCCGGGGGGCCTGACATTTTATGCTGCAAAGTCTTTTGTGCCAGTATTTAAAATACACGTCTTTATAACTTACTGGGTAGACAGAGCCAGAGGTAACAAGACCTAAAGGCCGCGTTTAGCATTATTGTGGGCGTATAGGTGGAAAGGGGGAATCAAAATATTGATGGGTTGCTTACCGCATCGCCTATACCATGATTCCTAAGATTTTCGCCCATGACACAGAATGAGAAGGAATAAAAGTAAGTACCTAATTATTTAGTGCCCAAAAAGCAGTATCTTACAACGAACAATGCTATGGTACGATTATCTCTCATGTACACTCGGCATCATATAGTATGAAACATCCAAATTCACTAAAAAGTTCGACACACTAGCTCTATGGTGTTATAGGTACCCAACAGTGTACCGCACTATTTGGCTAACTTGGATGCTTCAAACTAAATGACGCTGACTGTACAGTCGAGGACATAATAAATATGTATACGTTACCTGAATGGAGAATATTGAGCGAAAAAATTAAACCCACCCTATTTTATAGGTACTTTTAAATGAGTAGGTACCTACGCTAAGTGATAATACATGGCGACAATTGAAATTATTCTTTGATAAGAGTTAGCCATTTTTTCGCGCAAATTCTAACGCGCTCATAGAAAACGATGTACGTATGGGCATCTCTTTCGTTCTCGTGAATATGCGTATCTAACCTACACAAGATACTTGTACTTATTGGATTTTCAGTTTTTACTCTGAGGCAGTCATGTCTACCTGCGCAGTTCGCATGATTGACAAATTTGTAGACGCCTAGCAGACACTGAAATGTTTCTTAAGGTTGAATAAGCGTTTTGTAAGGTATAACAAATTTCGCAGCGCAATATAATTGCTCCGATAGCCGTGATCGTCTAGTGGTTAGGACCCTACGTTGTGGCCGTAGTAACCCAGGTTCGAATCCTGGTCACGGCAGTGTACAACACTGTTACGGCGGAGCTTTTTTGTTTTAATTAGCAGCTAATCGAAATATTTGACAGTATTTATTAACTTTAGAATCATTGGACAGGTTATGGGACCAATTTTTTATTTTTGCTGAATATGAATCTGGTTAATATTGGGGGGAACATTGAGAAAACAGTCTGAAGAATTAACAAAATCAAAACTTTTTTAAAGCAATGATCTACGCAGCATTTTTTAAACATGATTTTTTTCAATTTATTTATTTTGTTTATGTTGCATTCAACGCCATCTATGCAATATCTCTAACATGCGATACAACGTGAAGCTTCGACTCGGTTGTATACCCAGTAGTCTACTGTTTGGTTTGTCGTAACACACGGCTAGATGTCACTACCAGTCTTTGTTTTGGTCGACCACGCACGGCAGCTGTTCGCTATCATAGAAATTCGTGAGAGAAAAGGAGTGGTGATTAGGTTGTCTTTGCCTAAAATATGGTTTTTTATATAGTTCTAGGTCTCGTAGGGACTTGTGCTCGTGAAATGTGTGATATATAGTGGTGCCGCGTGTGATATACTGTTGTCGAAGCCCAGAAACATTGCTAAATGGTGTAATTATCAATGTAAACGTTGGTATGACGTTTACTACGTAGCGGGTTGTGTTTGTGTGAGTGGATTCGACAGGTCGTGACAGCATTGCCGTTGAAGCGAATCTTAACGGGATAACTATGCGAGCGTCGTGCGTAAGTTAAATGATTTTGTTTTATCCCAGTTGAACCTAACCTAACTGAATCACGCCTGCATGAGTATAGATACTATAGAGGGTCTCCTGTAGCGTTGTTTGACCTCGATACGCGGCGTGCCATTCGCTATTTCCCTTTGAAAGGCAATTTCTCGTGGTCTGTTAGCAATTTTTTTGCTCGCTTTTCGCATTGTAACTCGCGAATATTTCGTTATATTAACTTAACATTGCGTGCCGGTTGGAGTTTTGGCTAAGGAGATGTATAAACACAATTGAGGTATTTCTTAAATGAATGCAATTTAAAAGCAGTTAGTGGTAGTAGGTTAACTGACATTATTATTTTAATAATTAAGTTTTTCATTGAGTTCGGTTCAGATTAGGTATCGTTAATTTGTATAAATATTTTATCTCTTTACTTACTTACGTAGATGCCTATCAAATAGTGATTTTACCTATTTACATCTAATAAGGTACCTACTGCAATTCAACGTCTCGCGTCTGGAACTTGATCAAGGCAGGTAGTTTCAGAATGCATCAGTTTTCTATTTTTTTCACAGATGTCGCTACTTGGTCAAATAAAAAAAGCCTAAGTATGTACCACGTAAACACCAGTAGTATTTCGGTATGAACGAGAAGTTCTTGGCGCTTGTAAGTTATAATTAAGTAGGAGGAAAGAATAAGTTAGTCCCTAAGTACGTACCTACCTAAATACTTATTTATTTTTTGAAGACCATGACAAGATCATTTTATTACAGAAATTTGGAACCAGTAACGCCATCTGTGATAAAAAGTCCATGATTAGGTACTTATTGCATTGTCAATGTGCGCTTTCCTTTCATGGGATTTACACGCTGTGTAATACTTTAATGGATTGCTTACTTAGCACGACAAAATATCATAAATTCTTACTCAAATTAAACAATTAATGCTGAAATAAATGCTCTATTAATTATTACTAAGTGGCAGCCTATTTAGTTTTTTTATCAATATTGTTATACTTACTACATTAACATGACAGTAAAAACAACAGAAAAAATAATTAAGAAAATACTTACGTTAAAAAGGTATGTTAGTTTTTCTTGTCAATAAGACCGTCTGCGCTGCACATTTTTCTAAGAAGCTCGTTGTCCTCCTTTGTAGAAATTTATTATGACGCTGCGTCTACTCTACATTCGATAAGCGTAACTTATTATGTAGGTATAATATAATACATGTAAGATAGGTGCATATACCTACATATATTAATTACACAATAAGTACCTAAACAATAGCGTTAGGCAGATGAATGAAAATTATTGTCTTGTTAACTTCTTGATAATTTTAAACGCAATAATTCGCAATAATAATAGGTACGTATAGAAGTAAAATTTAATACACACTTCTATTGTTTTTAGTAAATAAAATTAACAAATCAAATCATAGAGATATGTTATTGATGATGGTACTTACAATATAATTATTTACCTCTGCGAAGGACAATGTTTTTTAAATTAATTTAATGAACCGGCTTAAGAAACTGCTTGTTGCACCGTAAAAAATATAAAAACAAAGTGACACTGACACACCTGACATTCGGCAACTTGTGGCGACACATTTTTCCAAAATTCAAAATTTCCCGTCTACAGAATAAACGCGTTAATAATATCCTAAGTAATGTATCAAGGTTATTCAGGCGCGTGGCGGACATGTCCTCGCTGAAGGTAAAGAATTCCTTGAAACGAGCTCGGGAGCCAAGCACTAGCGCTGCCCGGGCTCCGGAAACTCTGCCCGATATCGCTGTGGCAGCCATAGTCTGCTCCAAGAAACAGAAGGATGTCAGCGAATTCATCACCTTCCTCCTCAAATCGTTGGAGAGAAATTCCCACTGGCTCAACAGCATCGTTGGCCGACAAACCAACTTCAGATGCGCGCTCTTGGTTGGCTCCGGCCCCAATCGCTTCCTACTCCAAGAAATAATTTATCCCTCCGAGGGTAAAGAGTTAAAGCTGGAAGTAGAACTCAAAGAATCCGAGGAACATGACAAAATTGCTGTTGCAGCCCTGCTGAAACTTACGAACTTGGAAATGAGCCATCTCATAGAGTACACCAAGACACGTTTGTACGAAAATAGCCAACTGAGAGAAGATTTACTCGATGGCAAAGCCATGGGCATTAATTTCGCGTTTCTAAGACCGATTTCAGACAAACAATACCGCGTAATGGAGAGAATCGTAATCGGCAGCTCTATGAAATCGCTGCCTCTTAAGAAGAAGCGCGACGAGCGATCTCCTGCGAGGACTCCCATAAAGAAGGCCAGACGAATGGCTTAGGAGTTCGGTGGAACAATTCACAATCCCGAACAAAATGAAACGGAATGGTCAGCAGTTCCGGCGCGCAGCGGTGTGTCATTGCGTAATGGCATCAATTTGGTGCCTCTGAAACTCGAATCCCGCACTAAATTATACTCATTTTTACGATGATCGCTTCCGATTACCTGTGATGGCTCGCATTTGCGGAGAACACAAATTCAACTACATAACGAGCGCATCTCCAATTCATGTACTCGCGTTCTTTGTAATAAAGCGTTAGTAAATACTGTAAATAGTGTTTGTGTCACTGTAGGCGTGCTCGTAGTTAGCGCGAGTAGTTTGGGTAATGCACGGGGACAGTTGCCGCCGGCGACGGGTCGTTTTTCATCTGGCAGCGCGCGGCGACGGCGGAGATCGATATCTTGGGAATCAGGGCAGCCGTGCGCCAACTTACACCCACAAATCCTTCCTCCAGAACTTATTACAATAGCACTCCGCGCCCCACTGGAAACAAACTATAGTTTTTCGTCGGATGCCTCGGTTGCGGTGTTTGAGAAAGTTTCCGATGCTTATCGGTAGGCATAAATCAATTTGAACCTTGGCAGAGGCCGAATGTAAGTCGGGTCGATCCTGAGCCCTTTTTCTAACTTGCGACCCACCGTTCGGATTAAGGGAATGCTGACCGTTGCGTAATTGGCGTAATATGTGATTTATTGGCTCTGAGAATTTGTGTGTACGGAATATTAAGCCTCTCTATTACGGATGTCTTCGTACTAGATACATAAATCATGGATCCGAAACGGCGCACATCGGCCTTTAGTCAAAGACCCTTTTACGAAATAGCATTAAATAGTTCCAATTTTATTTGGATTAAATATGTGTTATCTTTCTATCACGTCATATTCATAGCACGTCTTGTCACGCATACAGTCAAATAGGTCAAATAAAAGGAACTGATCGGTTACCTCTGTGGAACCATTTCTCAATAAAAGACTTCTTTCTCACGCAATAGTGTTTTAAGTTTCAATGATAGGTAATACGGGATTTCAGCAAATACGTGTAGCGACTGTACAGATCAATTACCCAATATTTTATCCCCGATATTTATTTTCCCGTTCGTGTTTTTCCCCGTATCCTTTTTTTCCATACATGTTTATAACCAGTCGTTTAATTTCCCACGCGATTTAATTTTCGCTAGCCGCATCTATGCCAATGCATAAATACTAATAATAAGCTAGTCTGTGATGAATTATTTAATGATAGAAACATGACATAATTTTATTTGAGAGTACTAGAGTACTTAATGTTAAAAATATTTTTTAAGTTTAGGTTAAGAAATCTGACATTGCCACGCCCGACCAGGGCCCATATGAAACTGAATGTACATACTAGTTATTAACAGCTGGACAATACTATGATTACAATAAACTTTGAAATCGCAGGAGGAAGAACAAACACAAAAAATAATATTTCAAATCAATCCAGAAATAACTAAATTCTGGGGTAACAAACATAAAAAACCGAATTGAGAACCTCCTTTTTTGAAGTCGATTAAAAAAGAAACCTATCATCATGATCATCTGAACGCATCATAAACCGGTCTAGATCTAGAACATCGTAACTGAACCGTTTGTACGCGAAGCCCGCGGGACCGATCCAACACTTGCACTCGCTGTTGCTGTGTTTATACTAAAACTGTCTAGCGTGATACATCTTCTTGGGGAGTTTTATTGTGCCACTGTTTTTCAGAAGTACAAGTAGCAGTTTTAAAATCAGAAGGAACGCGGCTTTTAGTTTTTTTCACTGTTCCATACGTTACATTAACAAATTGAGTTTGCACTAAACCGAGATTTATGGCGTGACGAATTTCTATTTGGCACTGAGATGGTGTCATTCTATCCCCATTCTGCCAAATTGATTGTGTCGAGCAAAAATAAACGGTCGCTTGTCATACAAATTTGTATGAAGCTGACCCGTTATTTTTGCTGTACACAATAAATAGGATAGAATGCGCACTCGTTCGTTTGGGTCTAACTCCACCTTTACAATAACATATGGCAATAATGTGCGTACGTTTTGTATAGCACTGTAAATTGACGGTCGTGTCAACAATCAATTTCAAAACATTGTTTATTGAAATGTTATGCAATCCTTCGTCCTTTGTTGATGTACATACTTTTTCTTGCAACTTTAGAAATCTTTATTGGCATGTTCGTGGTAAAATCTTTTACAGGTACGAAATATGTTATTATGAACATTGGTGACATTCGATGACTTCGGTGTGACCAAAAATTGATTCGATGTCACTAGAATAAATTAATACATACATACATTTACATATATCACGTCTTTATCCCTTACGGGGTAGACAGGATAAATTAATACAACCGAAAAAAAACCTCAATATGGCAAAGCCCAAACATAAAGTTGTGAGGCCATACATTGAGTTTGGGAATACTTTATATAAACTCTCTGAGCTGTGGTTTCTTTATGTATCTTGAGATATTAAACAACTGATCACACACACGTATGTACCTACGTATTGCGTAAATAATGTCTTTGACTAACCGAGGAATTTAAAGGAGCCGTGACTTAAGACTTTACTCATCTAAGAATTTGATTCATCTTGACACCTCCACCTTAGGGTTTCGTCAATAATCTACTGCAGTTCGTTTCAAGGTGAGGAGTAATCTGCGAAACAGAAAAATACCACTACTTAAGTTATTTTGGGGATTTAAGATTTTAACGTCACATTGCCTTTTCATGATTTGTAGGCGTATAGGTGGAAAAAGGAACCAAGTGATGGATTGCTAGCCGCATCACCTACAATCATGCTAAACGTGGCCTTTGGTCTTGTTACCCTGAGGTAAGAAGCCTGAGCTTTGTCTACCCCGTAAGGGATATAGACGTGATTTGTGTGTGTGTGTGTGTGTGCCTTTTCATGACATGTGTGTGGGTCTCTTTCAGAAGGTCGTTAAGTTGGTGACTGAACACTTATCATTTGAATTTTTGATTCATGATTTAGTCGACACTTCCATGTTGGTCTAGGAGCAAAGAAAAAACATAGAATGTACCACTTGCTTCTCCCGCGAAGATAGTAAAAGCCCATCGAGGGAATGGGCGAAAATCGTAGCAATCATGTTATCGGCGGTGCGGCTAGCAACCCATCACTATTTTCTTCTTAATGTTGCTAAACGTGGCCTGTAGGTTTTGTTACCTCAGGTTCTGTCTACCCCGTAACTTACTACCCGTCGACTTGATTTGGTTCACTTTGAACATCGCTCAATGTATGGGAACATTTGTTAACTATGCTTGAAAAATCTTGAAAAAAAATTACAGTACTATTTACCTAAACTAACCCAATGGTCGTTTTTTTTTTACTTTAAAAGACTTGTCTAGGTAATAGCTTAATGTTTTGATCGACGAAAAAATCGGGGGAGGTTCTCAACTCGACGCGTATGTATATTTTTTGGCCTGCGATCGTCATTTCCAACCCAACTTGCCGTGAAGCGTACACTAGCAACTATTTATTTCAAAATAACTTAAAAATACGCAGTTAAAGTCCGCTAACTCGAATTCCCGTAGCGCAGCCCCGAATTCTGACCAGCGTCCAGATTTAATTTACATCTGCGATTCTGCCCAGGAATTCTCGCTTGAAATTTCAGCCATTTCCATTTTTCCCGGTGAACTGTCCCGGGGCGGGCCTGATATTTTATGCTGCGACGGGAATGCGGACAAAGAGTCTTTTGTGCCCGTATTTAAAATACACGTCTTTATAACTTACTGGGTGGACAGAGCCTAAGGTAACAAGACCTAAAGGCCACATTTAGCATGATTGTGGGCGTATACGTGGAAAGGGGATTCAAAATAGTGATGGGTTGCTAGCCGCATCGCTTATTACTTGATTCCTACGATTTTCACCCATTCCATCGATTGAAAGAAAGAAAGAAAGAAAGAAGACATTTATTCCTTTTTGCAAGACACACAAATATAAGATAATACCTTGATTGGCTTATACCATCTGCAAAGCAACTGGTAAATTCCGTTTTTTCTTTGCTCTCGGACCAGCAAGTATATAAATACTAAAAGCATGGCTTAAAGCAGGGTTTACAAGAATGATGTTATTTGATGAACTTCTTTTAGTGTTAAAAACGTCGAGTGATCCAGGGCCTCAAGCCGGAGATATGTTAAACAAATACTACTGAATAATCCATAAGAGCTGAGTAATCCATTGTTTATTGTGCAGTTATTCTATTCTATGCTCTGTGTAAAAATAAATTGAATTTACTAACAAAAGCTTAACAAACCATTGACGATCAAACTCTCCAACTCTTCATCCAGTGAAAAGAGTGAACTAGTATAAAATGTGAAGGACCGTAATACTTAACAATATTTAATAACAAACAACTGAAAACCTAATTGGACTAACGTAATTCCGAGAGTAAAAGTAACCAAGAAACCTAATAACAATTTTGCGAGCCAACTCAAAACGCAAGCTTCAATATTCGACCAAACTCGGCAGTTTTGATAAAACTTCCCAAACTTAATATAAGCGCTGAAAAATGTACGAAATCGTAGAACGGGCCGTAACAATTTTACAAGAACAAATAAATGCATCCGCGAACATAAAGAACCTTCATAAAATGAAACTGTTTTTAGGGTTAAATTTTTATTTTAAACATAGAAAGGGATTCTGATGGCCCTCCCACGTCGCAGGGAAGTGGTAGGGCGTTATCTTTAGATTTAGAGCTGAGTTGCAATAACCACGGTGATTCCGCTGTCATCTCGCGAGCAACGGCTGTGCCACTGATTTACTAGTGACATTTACATAAATTACTGTAACTCACGTGTAGCATATAAATTTGGCTAAATCATTTGTGGTAATTTTGGATATCATTTTCTCTCTTTGTAACAGTCAAAGCGCGCTCTTTGCAGTTGAAAATAGATATAGTCCACCAAGTAGTGCTTTAACCTTTTTAAAAAGAATGAGATTGAAAATAGCCTAATACAGCCGTGAATGAAATTATTGTGAAATTTCAGGTACCAAAAAATTTGAAAGGTTCACATATATATGTATCTAATCAACCCACATCCACCCACTGCTGAGTAAAGACCTCTTCATTTTCACGCCACTTTGCCCGGTCCCGTGCCAGTCTCGTCCACAGTTTTCCAGCCGAATGCCAGATGTCATCTGACCAACGGGCTGGTGGTCTGCCCAATCTTGGCCTGCACTCTGTGACCGCATTCGACCATCGAAACATACATATATTATTCGCACTATATATATTTTTTAATATCTCTGTTATACTTTGCTACTAAGAGTTTGCCTGTAACATCTTGTGACATTGGCTTCTTTTTATCCCGAACAAATGCACATTTTCAAACAAAGTCCCGGGTAATGGCTAGTTAAGAAAACAAAGACAACCTCTAACCCCAAATGCATATAGGTAATGTATCCGTACCGTTCTATGCATCGCGGGTAAATAACCTAAAAATACAAATAGGTAATTATCTCGCTGTTATAAGTTGACGGTCCTCAGTCCCGTGGGAGGTTTAGTGTCGCTGAACCGTTCACATCGGAAAATGTTACTTTACACAGTAATGTAAAACATAGCTTGTGCCTGTTTTAAATATTTATGTACGTCGCAAAACTAATGATGAAAATTTCTAATTAATCACAAAATGGAGTTTCGGAAATAGCATTCGGGGAATTGAACCCTACAGTTTATTCAAGTAACGGTCGTTATGGAAATTTGATGTAATGAGAAAAAGAGGATTGCAAGTTTTATAGTAAGTATACAGGTTTTTTGAGGGTAAGAAAACCGTTCGGTAGGTACCTACTGTACGGGAGTGTGGAGTCTGTACCGGACTGTGGTTCTGTAGGCCACAGTCTAGGGCGTAGGAAGTCATACACTTTAAAATTCGAGTAGGAAATAGCTAAACATTATTCTCTCCACAAAATCAGTGGTACAGTCGAGTTCAATATCTATCCCGCCAACCGTTTAAACTTTTTTTCAGTTACATATAGTTGTTCAGATGTTTTTGAATGACTGGTTGCAGATATTGGAGAATGTACAGCGCACTAAACAGCTCCAGTAAGTGTGAGTGGGCTTCCCATTAAAAAACCCGGGCGAATGTCGACTCATCTGTCTGATCGACCCCCCTGCCGGCAGGTAGTGACGTGGCGGGTGAAAGGACATGGAGAAAAAGCATTATTTATTTATTGCAGTTCACAATAACGTAAGTACACGACTGAAAGCGTTAATGCAATTGGACATCCCCACAATTATAAACAACTAGCTGTTACCTGCGACTTTGTCCGCCCAGAATTGAATATGTTTAGATTATGTTATCAGGGATAATGTAGGATTCTAACCGGTGAAAGAATTTTTCAAAACGGCCATGTAGATATAGATAATTTTTCCTCAACGTTGAAAATTCAATCAAGTTTTGCCAGTTTGGAAATATAATAGTGATTGCAGTGAAACTATTTAGTTTTTTTGTTGCATCTTTGTTTTTGCTTTGTACGGATTCCTTGATAAATATAACGAACTTAAATTTCGTTTAGGTTGTCCTATAATGACCTAGTGACTTCACTAGAATCAATGTAATCATGTCGGATAAAAAAGGAAGCTTACTGGTACATTTCCTAAATCGTACATAATTTACGACATACGATAGAGAAGTAGGTATATGTATATGGGAAGCAGAACTTGCCTTTAAAAAGCCTGTCCAATTTTACCCGGAGTGCTCCTTCCCATTTTTTGACAAACGAGCCGCTTGATCGAACCCGGTGTCCGAGGAGGGTCCCTGATAATATCTCGTCACACGACAAATTTGTGATGTAGGCTTAACTGGGACCACACGCGATAAACCCCCTGATGCGGCGGACGTATGCCTTCCAAATATAAAGGCACCTTATGCCGGGCAAGGGTTACAAATTTCCCTTGGTTTTAGCTCCGTGTTTTTCCTCAATATTTGCCGCCCTTTTCGCGAAATTTCACCGAACATTCCCGAAATATATCTCCTTTATTCATGACTATCAAAGTAGTTATCCATTCTCTCACCGTTCGACAATCTTTCCCCGCGTACATGTATCAGATACGAAGTTTAAATATGAAAGGAGACAAGAAAATCGCGGTACTTTTTCAGGACAGCCATAAATATTGTTAGATAAATATGTATCATTGGCCGCTGTCGCGCCCGCGCGGGTTCAATATAAAGAGATGTATTCAGTGGGGGGTGCAAATTCGAATAGTTTCCAAATAGAGAATGGAAGGCGAGATCTCCGCTTTTATTTTCAAAGATATTTGACTTTAAGCTTGACTTTTATGTTTCGTAGCGATTCGAGATTGCCATAACATAACGTGTCGTTTATACACGGACTTCAAATGGCTACAATGTGTTGCACACGAACAGGTCTTGTAACACCTTTTTAGCGTTAGCGCAGCGTTATATTTCACCGTAAGCCGCCTGAAAATTGCTTTCCCTGCTTGATTCACATTAGCAACGCCAAAGTGTATAATTTTGACCGATATTGTGCCCAAGTGTTACGATATACGTTTAATTTGAGTCCATATTGTGTGGAGTCACGTTTTTAATTAAACCTACATATTAAAGCTGGCAATGTACGATATTTTATGCAAGTCACAGTTCCGCGTGTGAGCGGCGGCACGTTACATTTAACGGGCAGTCGAAATGGCGCCCAGCGTGGGGCTTAAAAATGTTTAAAAGTTAAGCTTATTGAGCTTCTCGTAAACGGAGCTTATTTCACTTTAACTCTACTGAGTTTTATGCGCCCTGTTAAAATGAAATACGATCGCGCATGCCCTACATAAAATTGGTTTCGTACGCACGTGTCGATGTGTGTTCCTAAAAATAAATAAAAAAGAAAAATACGTGGAAAAATTATAAACAGGGTCCGGCGTGTAGGTGGAATTTATGGGCGGAAAATAAATCTGTAAGCGGATACAAGTTTATCCATCCTTTCAAAATATGGGCACGGGCGAGGTCCGTCGCGCGCGCCGGCCGGATGACGAATGTCCGCGCGCGCGCCCCGGGACAGGGTATATAATGCGGAAAATTATCGTCTTCAACTATCCTCATATGTTTCGTGTTCTTCTGAAATATGTCTTTTGCTTTAATTTAAATGTTTTGCGCTTTTATCTGGTTTAACTTTCCATCTTTTTCTTTCGCATTCATTTGAAAAAGTCGTGACCGCTTTCTACGGCACAACTTTTCTTGAGAAACTCCTGCTCAATTTACTGTAAGTCTAATATAGCCTAGCTTCATCAAATGTGGTGTAATTCCCGCCGCGATGGTATCTCGGCGCATGGCGCTGGTCACGTACAAACTACTCGAGTTTAATTAAGCGGTGATTAAACTTCTACACCGGACTCTGGCGGAATCCATTTTCTCGCGAACTGCGCCGTTCTTTGCTGAACGTGGCTCTTATTAATTGTTTACGCGATTCAATACAATTATCGTCACTGCGTCAGCATTTGTTTTTGAAGAAAGATTTTGTTTCTAATAAAGTTACACAGCGATCAAAATGACAGCCTCTGCTAAAAAAAGGTAAAGCTCAACCGCCAACCGCATCGTTCTCTCCTATATCGTTTATCAAATGACTCCTCGTTGGAAGCAAATCGTAATGCTTAGTAGTTAAATACAGTTCGTGGAACCAGTTTAATGGTAGCTTACTAAAGTGTGACAAAAAGTATAGCGAAACCGAGCATGCCCCAGAATACGGCGGAAAGACAATCTATCTTTCATTTGCATATTCCAATGTTTTCCGTCAAAAGAGGCCTGTTAAGTGTACATTTGACGGATATTCCGCCCCGAGGAGCCGGCGAAGACGCACATAAGTCTTTATTAAAAATTCAAATACTAGGGATAAAGTAGGCTCGGGTGAGCGAAGAGGGTGGAGTGATCTCAGAGATTATGATTGAACATTTTATATTCACTTCGGTGCCATCGATGCGGTGAGACCAAATTATGGAAAGCTGTTTAAAGTTCGATGGGCATGTTCGAAGTTTAGTTGCCTTTCCATAAAATTGATTTCCATAATTATAGTCCTTAAAATTCGGTAACCTGATTTTCGAGGACAGTCTTTGATGTCATAATAAGAATGTAATCATGTAATTAATAGGCCGAAAAAACGTAATGAAAGACTGCTAAAAGGAATTTTCCGTAATTTACAGGAGAACCGTCTTTGAAACATTTTATTTAATAAGCCTTTGTACATCCCCTCGTACATAATTGTAAATTAATTGCGATCTCAGGAAAAAGGGACCTCCTAATGGCTAATTACGCAAACGATAAATTTATTTTGAGAGGGAGGCAACCTTTGGATTTCTTTATTATACCCGGAAGTTTCCAATATAATACGCCTTGTTCCGTTATGCTTATGATTTGTAGTGTAGTAATCATCTTTATTTTGCACTAAAAGACCGACTTATCTACTAAATCCAATGATGGTATTACCATAGTGTTAAAAGACTCACGACAATGAGGCAAGCTTCATTTACCTGGTTCATGTAGTAATGGTTCGAGCTAAACCCATATATGTATGCGTTAACATCACTAGGGCTTTTAAGACAATATGTTGGAAACCTGTGTCGTAATTTAAATAATTGCGATATCGAAAATACTTAATTAACATCTCCGCCCGTTAAACAGGATTCGCGTAAAGTTGAAAAGCGTTAAATGTCAATGTGCCTTACAAATAGAAAGAGGTTTTAATTCAAGTTTGCCTAACGAAGTGTCGTCGTGGTGGAAGTTCAGTCTTCTACGATAGTTACTACAATCACCAATACAAATACAAATACTCTTTATTGAACACCACAAATCAGTACAAAACAATACAGAAACAAAGAACAAAGTAGACAATAGGCGGTCTTATCGCTTAATAGCGATCTCTTCCAGACAGCCAATAAGAGAAATAAGTTGGAGACAGTCACATCACATCACTGTCTAACGAATTAAGTGCTATAGGAATGGTTCTGTTCGGTCTTGCCCCCTTATTCATAAACGCTCTGTAGCCTTCTGCTAACTTAGCAATCGTTTGACCTTTTCTGTCACTTTGACATTTACCTTTCACAGATAAGGACAAGCGATTGCTAAGATAGCAGAAGCCAGTCGCGTGCACTTCGTAAAGACAAAAAGACATATAGTGACGGCACCAGTGTTGGACACTTTAAGCTGACAAGCACCAGTTATCGACACTTCATTCTTAATTTAAAGTGGTCCATGTCCATTACTGCCGTCACCCTAGTCTATCCTGCTGTAATTGTCATCTGTCTTCGGATACTTGAGGTGATTAATCAGTTACGTCACAATTAACCGACTTGACAACAAAATCACCAAGCAGCACTTTTGGTAAGTTAAGTCTCAAAACTCTATCCACGCCACTGCAGAAGCCTACCGAGCGTTTATGAATAAGGGGGTATTACTATAGTAACTGCAATCGCGAAGATCGTTAAGTATGCGGCGATGTCGCTAATAGCAGTTCAGTTCTGACTTCCCTGCAATCTGACATAATGATTACCTCAGCAGCTATGCGGCGAACATCATTCTGATTCCCTATTCTCGCCACGCAACAGAAACAGGAAAAAGGATGAAATATTAGATTTCTCACGACGCGAGGTTTCAATCGCGGGTTCATTTAATTAAACAAAATCCCACGGGACTCCGTCTTGCTCCAGACAAGTGAAATTTTATTTCAAGTGTACTTTTTGCTGGACTATTATCAAGTGTTGCAGCGAGCTGCAGGGAACTGTTTAGTTTTATTAAGGTAACTTTAAAGTTTTTTTTAAAACTGACAGTCAACATGATGCATTGGTGCTAATTTAGGAAATACTTTATACCTAACACTTTTTGTTAGCATTTTATGCCTAAAATTCAGGTGTTTCTCGAAACAATGCCGTAGCTCTTCACTTTGAAATTATTTTAAAAGTTCATAATTGAATTTTGAATACGAAGATCGTAATCGGTAGAATTTCAGGTCACTATTACAGATTCGACGCCCTAGAAAAATATAAATATTCCCATTTCGGATTTTACAGACAAGGTTCCAAAACATCTATGTTCTTTAGCGCATTATCAAACCATTTTCAGAATTCACTTTGCATTATTTAACGTGGGTAGTTTCATAACGTACCTACGGTTCTGTAACGCCCGGGGCGTGCATCGGTTTACCCGTTCGGTGCATGTGGTTTACAATATGCACTTTATGTACCGCTGCGCCGGCGGACCGTAAATTGCAATTATGACCTTAATGAATGCGAGCAGGCTTTGTTTAATAAAGAGGGTCTTAGCCGACCACACTACGGATACCAGGGGTCAGATTTTTAAAAGCACGACACTCGAAAGTACCACTCTAAAGTGGTATAAATCTGTTTATATCGTCAAAACTACGGCTCTAATCAAAGTTTTGACTAGTTCACAAGTTTAATGAGAGCCGCAAGTATCTTCTAAGCTACTCGTATTTCTAATTCAGCTCAATTTTTCACCACTTTCGATTGGTATTTTCATATTAGAGCTTTAAAAAATTGACCCGGGACTTGGTTTTTAGGCTAATTTCGAAGCTTTAACTTGAAAAGCGTTCCCTTCGTATGTTTTTAGCTAGTCAACAGTCGCGAACTCCTAGAACGATATTCGGCTTTGTCTTGGTGTCTTACTCACTCAACTATAAGGTTTGATACTTGAATTGGCCGATGGTACTGTCACTTTTTTAATATAGGTATGTATGGAACGTGACAAACAGGAAAAAAATCCATTGTAAAATCTGGAACACGTTTTTTCTTGTATTCAAAATAGTTAATTCTGGAAAAAAACTTCAAGTGGACTTTTTTGGAAAACGCTCAGATACGTGTGCAGGTCATCCACCAAATGTACAAATTACTTCATTTCAAATATTTCCAACGTACCTTTACGCCATTTCAAAATAAGCGTGCACTATCAAAAGAGTAGCCCAACGTTTTTTTTAATTTTCCCGCCGGACTGCGGCTAAATTGCCAGCTATTATGCTGCACGGTTGGTACATTTTTTTCTCAATTCAAATTGAATCAGGTCTGCTGGGAATCGAGATTAATTCTCTGTGGCGCTGCGGTTAAGTATGAATTATTCGTGTCTGGGACAGCTTGGTATAGATTTGTGGTGACGTCTGCTTGGTTTGCCGACAGGCGCAGTTCTACATCACGTGTGTTAATGCGAAATAGGCGTCTCGAGGTAATTAGGTTTGACAGGTACAGACATGACAATGTATATATAGAGAGAGTGCAGGCCATCAGAGAATTATGAATAAAATCAACAATAGAAAAAAAACCGCTTTCCTATTGTGTTTGGAGCCATTTATGTAGTTTGTAGAGTTAGTCTTACTGGCTAATCCTGCCGCCAAGCAACAGTGCTTGCACTGCTGTGTTCCGGTGTGGAGAGTAAAACAGCCGGTGACTTTACTGGCGCGTGAAGTATTCTATCCTAGGCCTGCAACTAGGCTGGCAACGCGTCAAAATTCTCTTGTGTTGCAGGTGTCCATGAGTGGCGGTGTTCGCTTACCATCAGGTGACCCACTTACTCGTTTGATAGAGTGAAGGGTTAGAAGGCACTAGCCAATGTTATTTAACTGTCTCATGACTTTTATAAATTATATTTTCTAAAATTTCCTTCGTTTTTTTTCCTTTCTAAGCTGGTCTGGCAGCAAAGAAACACGTGGAACGTACCAGTCGTTGCGGGCAGATAGTTAAATACCATCGAGGAAATGGGCGAAAAATTTAGGAATCATGTTACTGGCCATGCGGTTAGCAACCCATCATTATTTTGATTTCCCTTTCCACCTATATGCCCACTTTAGGTCTTATTACCTTCGGCGCCGTCTACCTCGTTGACGTGATTTGTGTATGTGTTCCTTTGTCTTATATATATCACAAACTTGTAACCAAAAGTATAAACAGTAAAACGCTATACGAGTAAATTTAATTTCATGACTGAAATTCGCTTCACGGGACCAAACAGTTCCGCAGATTTCACCTTCTTTAATTTCGCGAAAACTTACCGCTATCCCATACCAACACTGGACTAAATTCTTTCGAGTGCCGGCGCCGGCCTCAGGTGTCCCTTCGGATTGTTTCGGCCGAATACCATTTAGTTTCGGCCCCTGAACTAAACAGCCCTAACAAGGTTTGCCTCTCGTATTATTTGAGCGTGAAATTGAAACAACACGTCGCCGGCCCTTCCGGCCCGCTGTGTAATTGTGAAAAACGCTCCAAAATACTTCGTGTAAATGAAGTACTTTTATCGACTGGGGCTACTAAATTCTCTTTGATGTTATTGAGGGCTCTTCGTTTAAAAGTATCTGTTGAGGCTCACAAGTTTTCTCTGATTCTTTTTTACAAGTGAATAATATAAAAATACATACAAGAATAGGAACAAGAATCATGGCAAAAGAATAGTCATGTGAAAAAGAAAGATCCCGTAGGAGATGCGCGTCAGGAACTTCCACAGCCACAGCGGAAGGAACCAGTTGAGCGGACCACTGTGACAACTTAATCTTCTCTCCTCTGAAGACATGCAAGATGTACCCGAATAACATGCGAATGAAGAAGGACGGTGACCGCATCAAAGTGTTAATGTCATAATATAGAATGTAATCTTCAACGTTACCCGTTCTCTGATTCTTCGATTGCGTGCTCTTATTTCAAAAAACTTTTGTATTTCTGTAAATTCTTTTTTTATAAATATCATGTGACAATTTACACCTGACCTTGTTCCAAACTACGCAGGCAACAGGTTTTTTTTAAATATATGTAGATAAATACATCCAGGACTCGGGTACAAACATTCGTATTTGCCATACAAATGCCTGATCCACCGGGATTGAACCTCTAGCTAGTCAGGGTCACTACCTAACCACTAGGCTATCCGGTCGTCACTCCGTATCATATTCTGTAGCCTTATGATAATAGCTTGCCATGGCTTCTCATCATTACATCATATTTTCTCAGTGGTTCTATGTATCAGCTTCGTTTGAATTCCCTTAAAAATGTAATGACCACAAACAGGATAAACTAAATAATAAACTAGACAGTACTTGAGAAAATAATCTGCATGCCACATACAACGGTGCTGTAGTATAAATGAGAATAAGCCTTGAGCTAGCAGTGGGATGCACACAGAAAGACTTACCGAAGCAAACCCGTAAAATAATCTCAGCGAATATATTTCCACTACATTCGAATCTACGAAAGGCTGTAAGGTCGTCTCCATTCGCTGTGAAAATATGTATATTTGGATGATTTACTCGAGTGCCGACACCTACCTCTCACATCGAGAGCTCTATTGTGCAAGATAATTTAAACGGCTTACTGGAGATGGAGATATGAATACGTGTCTGAACGTGATTCTTGGTATGCGGCCGTGACAATAAGTTGGAGAGCCATTTATATATAGTGATGGAGTCAGAATGGGTTGGTTGTTCATGTAAATACCAAAAGATTTTGTTTAAAAAAAATGTATAAGCTTTTATTGCTGACTTTCCTGGCATTGTCATCCGTCCTTCATAAAGTACACCGATTTCAAATAATGCGAAATAGATCAAAGAGATTTGTCAAATTTGGCTCACAAGATTAGACTCAAAAGTCAACAAACAGGTCAACACTAAGTTATCACTAAGTTTAATAACTATATGATTTACATTTACATACATAAATCACGTATTTATCCTTTATGGGGTAGACAGAGCCTAATGTAACAAGACCTCAAGGCCACGTTTAGCATGATTGTGGGCGTATGCGTGAAAAGGGTAATCGAAATGGGTTGCTAACCGCATGGCCATAAGATATTCGCCCATTCCATTTCCGGGAAGAGAAGCAACTGGTACATTCTATGTTTTTTCTTTACTCCTAGACCAGCATGGATTTTTTTTTTGGATGGACTTTATGTTTTCATTTATGAAATAACCTTTGTAATTTAATAAACATCGGTTCCTCCTACATTATTTGCACATCTTCTCTTTGTTCTATTTTATTCTTGGGGCTATTACTTAGAAAATTGAACAGATTTTCCACCAGCGTGTAACGAAAAACCATCAAAGACATTAAACCCTGTTAAAAGTCTGTCGGCTAATATAAATCTTCACATGTAAACCCAAATATACTTCACAGAGTTTAAAGGCACGAGCTAAGAGGTGATTCGCCAGTGTATAAAGACCCGAGCACTCCAGTTCGATCTCAAAGCATTGTCCTCCCGGGTAGTACATCCATTTTATAAATCCTCCAAATGGACGCTTTTTATCTTCGTCTACAAAGTAAATATCAAAGATGGAGCTCCGAGATTTCTCTCAGATTCCGCAATGGCTAATACTTTTACATTGCATCGAACTTAATGTTCGTTTTACAGAAATATCGGTGGGAATTGTTCAATTGTCTTTTGGGTTTTATTTTATTCGACACAATTGATTAGAGAGACTTTATTGGACGTCTAGTTTCTTTACAATTCTTTATTTGTGTTGCTTTATTTTACTTTCGGAATCGTACATCCGTAGTTTTGATAGCACTCTTCTGTTTCTGAACATTTTCGGACGTGATGATGATTTCGTTTGATACATTTACGTATTGGCCCAAATTTTTAACTGACGCGCCGCATGCAGTATGCAAACGTGTTCCAAATTTAAAAAAAAATACATTTTTTTCGAATAAGTTTCTTCTGTATGATCCCCCGTAAGTTAGGGACCACACCGCCCCATATACGTAGTGACGTGTCGTAGCGTCACGTTTTCTGACCGTTGCTTCATACATTTGCGTAAACGCAACGTCAACGTCTTCTATGTGCCGATGTGGTCGGTCCTTTAAGGACTATCCATAATAATAATTATTATTATAAATGTGAAAAAGTTAACACAGGATAGTTTTTATCCCAGAAAATCACATATTTCGGGTAGCGATAAACGAGTTCTGTGCAAACATTCGCGGGCAACAGCTAGTAACCAATAACTCACTAACGTTAGGCACCCGAATTCCGTTGATATGCCCATAAATTAATTAGGCCACGTCACCTGGCACTAGTGCAGTCTTTGACTGAATGCAGCAAACACATATGACGTATTACGCATACAAGCGTTGGCAGGGGCCTAGGTCGGCTTGTATGGAGATCTACCGGTCTTTGATGACCTTTGTGGAAGCAAGTCTGCGAATATATTTGCATGTGTTTTGCTGGTCGATAAACGCAGGCTGGCTGTAATCCTGACGAAGAAATAAATGAAAACTTTGGCATAGGTGCAAGGAATTTTTGAATAAAGTTTGTTACATTTGCGTAGTGCGTAGGAAACACGACAGGTTAAACAAAACAACACATCTATTCTATGCAGGGTGGAAAAAGCGGACACCACATGAAATAGGTATTCAGCTACATCCGGGATAAAAAGTAGCATATGTGTTAGTCTAGGGTTCCAGCTGTCACTGTTCCAAATTTTATTCAAATCCGCCCAGCCGTTTACGCGTGAAGAAGTAACAAACATACACACACAAACTTCCGCCTTTATAATATTAGTGCGATTTGCTCTTTCCAATATTTAAATGGCTTTAGTCGTGTATTTGATATTTATTTATTAACCTGTATAGTTTTTATAAAATGTAGGTATCAAAGACTAGAACCATGAAGTCAACGACGGATATTTAAGTAATTTTGAATGCCTCTGCAATTAAAACGTATTAATTCCGTGAATGCTGCTTCCTTAATCTCTAGATATTTTAGATAATGAAAGGCAACATTTTCCTCGCCAGCTATCGGAGTGAAGGATGGAATAAGGAATATTTAGAGCCCCTTGGAGATCTTTAATGACCAGGGGTGGGGGTAAAACCAAAGTGTATAAATATGACGCTGCTATTCCTGAGTCGCGTAATTAATGTTTTGGGTTCCAAATGATCGTTATGGGTCCATTTTGTAAATGGAAAAGTTCTGATGTGGTGTCGTTCAAGGGTTTGTTGAAAAATTTTGAGAAAAACATTTTGGAGCTTTTTTACCGTTCATGTTTCGTGAAAGGTGAGTTGAGACTGGTTTGAAAGCAAAAGTAGGGTTCAAAAGTAACTTGAGAGTAACGATAATTTCTGATTCATTTTTAATTACGGATTGCTTAAATATTACTTCGTTTTTAATGATTCGAGGAAGTTCAAAGGAACATCAAGAGTTCGGTGTAAAACTTGATATTTGATAAAGAGCGAGTGCATTTATTGGTAAACTATTTACTACTAATATAATTATAAATTGAATGACAACAAATGAGACTGCATAGTAATTTTTTACAGTATTTGTCTTGTTGTTCTTCTTGCTCAGAATCGTTTACCCTGTCGATCCTTGTACAAGAAAAAATGAGTCCCAAAACTTACATTCCAATTCGTCACTTTTTTATTCGTCGTTTTTTATATGTCCATACATAAAGTCAAGGACTCAATGTTTTCTTGTATGAAAATCGATACCTACCTAAACTATTCTGAGTAAGAAAAACCCCAAATAGTTAAATTCTGTAAACAATAAATAAATTCAATACATACATCCATACATTCATACCGTCACGCCTCTTTCCCACAGGGGCAGGCAGAGACTACTTTGTTTCACTTGCTACAATCCTGACATACTTTCGCTTCATCCACATTCATTAATCTCTTCATACATGCTCGTCGGTTTCGGGTACTCCTGACCTGACTTTTCCAAAACGTCTCCTATTTGGTCTCGGAACGTCCGTCTAGGCCTTCCCCTCCCAACGTAACCATTCACACTCCCCATATAAATCTGTTTAGTTAGTCTACTTTCATCCATCCGCTCCCTAATGTCTTATTTTTTATTTCTGAAAAAATGATTATGTAGACTTTTGGAAAACGCTCAAATACAAATGAGCTTTTTTAGTGGTAGTTTAATAATAATACTCATCGGAGCTCACATTTGCCAAGTGTCAGATCAATCAGAGCACAGGAAAAGCCTGTAAAACTAGAAATCAGAATCTCTGACTTGCTCATTCAGAAACAGAAACGAGGACCAGAAAATGCAAAGTTTACGCTCTTGACAAAACTGTTCAATGAAGTCGTATTTCTTAAGCACTCGACTAAAAGTTAACCCCCCGATACAGTAAGGGGGTAAGAGGCTAAGTGCTAAGCTAGTGATAGTTGCTTGTGCGGGACGTAAATTATCGAAGAAAGAGCTATCGATATCGAGGCGACACATAAATCGAGGTGACGTATTAGAGGGCGGTAGTGCACAGATGCTTAATCTTCACTGGATACGATGTAAATAAAATAACACACTAACACTCACAGAGTAGACAGGGCCTGTAACACCTGAAGGCCACATTTAGCATGATTGTGGGTGTATATATAGGTGGAAAGGGGAATGAAAATAGTGATGAGTTGCTAGCCGCATCGCCTATAACATGATTCCTATGTCCATTCCCTCGATGGGCTTATACTATCTGCGCGGGAAGAGAAGCAACTGGTACATTCTATATTTTCCCTTTACTCCCAGACCAGCATGGAAGACCTCACTTATACATTTTCATTTTAGATGCTAGCTTTTGTTGACTGTACTTGCATTGTCATCCGTACCGAACCAACCGTTGAAGGTTCCCTCTTGCGGAGACGGTCCTGGCTGGGTCACCATAACTTCATTACCTACCAGATTATTGTATTGCCTGACTTACTTGAGTCTGCAAAATTTCGGTTCAATCGGTTGAAGATTTGCTTCAAAATTGAGTCGCAAGATTCCATCCGGACAAACATACGAGTACATACGTACTCGTTAATATAAAGCTTGCAAAATGGACTCCCGAGTGTCGCTTCCACGTTCCATAAGGCGGCGTCACGCGACACGCTCCCGAATAAACAGCCAATTCCATTATGAGAACGGCGCGCAGATGGGGCTGTTGTGGACACAGCCTTACTGAGGTCAACCCACGGGCGGTCACACCGCTCTCTTATACTTTGTACAGGCTTTTATTGATTGACGTGGCCTTTTGGTCTTGTTACATTCGCCTCTGTCTACCCCGTAAGTGATAAAGACTTGACTTATGTATGTATGTAATACTAGTTGTTGCCGCTTCATCTGCGGAGAAATCGTTTATCGCACGCCCGCGGGAACTATATAATTTTCCGGGGTATAAGCAATCCTATGTCCTTCCCACAGTCTCAATCTAATTCCATACCAAATTTTATCACTTGGCTGAGTAGTTAAAGCGTGAAGGCGTAACAAAGTCACATTCTCATTTGTAATAACAGTTGGGATTTGTCTGTTATAAATTTTACAAACAATTTTTCGGCTGTTTATTGGTTTATGTTGGGGCATAGTTATGTAAGTCTGGTGACAGTAAAATAGTTTGGTAATGATGTTGCGGTGGTCCGGCCAGGATCATCTCCTTTTTCCCAAACCTGCATTGCACAGGTGCCGCGAAGAGGGAACCCCATCCTGGGGTGGTCGTGGGGCGTCGCGGTGACACCGAGTGCTCCCGTAACGCCTCACATACGACTGAATAGGGAATTCGTGTGGTTTTTAGTGGGTATGCCTACCGTTGCGCGGGAGAGCTCCACATACCCCTGGTAAACCCGTATCGGGCGTAAGGCGGGGATGCATAAGGCGCATTTTCCACACCAAAAAAAAAAGAAAAGGATCGTCTCCTTGGCGCGGGAGTTAACTATTCAAATGTTATTTACTGTCGGTACCTTTCCCTGGTATTTATGTGGGAATTAATGTGAATCTGTGGACGAATGATTGATGCGAAAGACCTAATCGAATGACTGGAAGAGATTTCCGTTGGAGTGAATGGTGAGAGCGAGTGAGTTAGAGAGTGGGAGATACCATCGGGTGCCCTTAGCGAACATATGTTTTTCTGTTGCCTAGAATTATATTTTTAATTACTTTAAGTTCAGTATTTCTTAACAATAAACTTTTTACAATTCTTTAGCAGTTTGTTTCCTTCTCACGATCCCACATTTATGTTTCTTTGGAATTTCCGTAAATTTAATTAACTAAAACAACATTGATTGAGAGATGAGAGATTGAGAGATGTTATTGTGACATCGTATCTCCATTATGTTTGGACGCGGGGAGCGTTTAAAACGCCCGTTTGTTTAGCCACTGGAGTCTGTTTTTTCCGCGTATCCAGTGCAGTGTAAAGGCAGTTTTACTCCCTGCAGGTCCAGCTTTCGCCTGAATAGTTATTTGCATTTTAACAAGCTTCTATTATTGGGGCATTTCCATTTAAAGTGTACCTTTTGTGCTTGTTTCTTAAGAATAAGGCAATTTTTGGATTTTTGAAAAATGTCAGTTTTTTGCAAAATGTATGTGTCCGTTACGTGACAACCTATATGAACTGTATGAAAACAAACAGAACTTCTATAAAAAATATGTCTCATTTTTCTTTGTGAACCGTGATTTAAAATTAAAAAAAAAACACTAATTTCTAAAAAGGGACCACCCTAACCTTAAAAATATTGCAAAGGTAACTGAAAAAAAAATTGCAATTCACCTTTATAAAAACCACTCATTGCGCTTCCATAGAAATTTTCTATCGAAATTATATTTCTATGTGGGCTGCCTACGGCTCCGTTTGAAGTAGGTACCTTTACCGCAAAAGTTAAAACATTACGTCTTGGCTTGCGTTCTTATATACTCACGACTAAATAGGAAAATTGTTATCACACCGAGTCGCATTTTCCCTTCCATCACACCCCAAATATCCTTAGTTTCCCGGTACACAATGCCCTATAAAGGCGCAAGTCCATTTGAGGCTTCTGTCATAACAAAATAACAGCCTAAACTAATTTCCAACGCAAGCCGCCATCCGTCGCGAACAAGGCTCGCTCATTTGCAAAATTAGACGGATCACCCACTTCGCATAACTCACCTACCAGGCAATAAAGCTTCCTGAGCTAATTTAGCTGGTTCAGCCTTAAGTCCGCCTGTCGGTGCAAGAATTTGCGCTAAATTATAAAGCTAATTATTAAACATTGTTCCCTTGTGTGTCGTACCTGCCGAAATGAAATGTTCCTCTAAGCTTGCCAGCCAAGTTTATGTCGAGTCGCTTGAATTATTAACCTGGTATACAAAGTACCTACACCTACAAGGGTACCTACGTATTCAACTAATTTATTTTTTTATGCTCCGGTCTCACGATTCTTCATTTACTTTTTGTATTTTATACAATAATTTCATTGACACGAGGGTTAGCGCAAACGAGTTTTTTACTTTCGTTTTTAGTTTCAGAAATCTACTCTCTTATTCGTATTGAGTCCTTAAATTTTAAACAGAAAGAAAAGGGAACGTGAAGGCTTTCAATTGTGTAAGATCACGCATAGCAATTACACGATCTTCTTGTTCAGTCTTTTAAAAAGTTACGTCATTTATTTATGCCCGGTGAAAAAGTAGACGAAAAAAAAACCGTATTTTGACACGCGTCTATCAAAATGTCACTTTCTGATGATTTTACGATGCAGTAAGGTATTTTTTTATTTATCTACAACAAACAAATTTACTTTGTTCATTTGACTTGATGGGAGATGAGACCAAAGCACGAAATTCGCGAGAAAATGAGAAAGAAAAAATAACTACGGTGGACGTAGCGTCCTATTCGGGGGCTTCAGAAAATGTGGATTACATAATTAAAAATGAAGATACTGGTACAGTGACAGATATTTCGGACCTGGAACAAATTGGTATCAGATCGAGGGGCATCGAAAGTCCAATACGGGACTCTGATAACACAAAAGACTTATCGAGATATAACTCAGCGGATAATGTCAGGTAAATACTTAGAGACACTAAGCAAGAAAGCTAGAAAACTATCAGCAATCTGTGTGTTTAGTCTGTCATTGTTCATTTGCTGAGAAATAAAGCTATCAGACTTACTTTCTCTTCGAAAGCACGAGTGAAGTAGCCAAAAATGCTAGTGTGGCGTGGCTTTCCGCTCGCGGCAGGCTCGTGAGTCAAGTCCACACTAGAGTTTTTGGTTACTGTAATGTGCAAGGGTTATGGTTAGAGTAGATACCCCGCTCCAAATCCCGGTCGTAATCCAAAATCCTCGTTAAATATTATAGGCAAGCAGTGAGAGAGATGAAATCACCAACCAGAGCCTCAAATTTCGACGAAGACGCCAGCACAAGTAAACAACAGCCGAAAAACAGCAAAGACAAGGGGGCCGATTCCAAGTCGCTGGTGAACATGCAGCGTCCAGATGATTCCGGCTCAAATCCACTGAAAAGACAAGGAGGTCGCACAAAATCTAGGCGCAGCAAAATGTCCCGCGAGGATTTCTACAAAGGAAAGTTGTCAAATGTAGTGTTTAGAAGTTATCAGCAGAGTTCAACGTCGGATTCTGAGATCAGATCCATTGGTTCCAGCTTTAGTTCAGCTTAATTTAGGCGTTAAAATAAATGCGTTTTTTCTAATGTGGACTGTCTTGGACGTCCAGTCCAAGATATTCTACTATACTCACCTCTTAGACTTGGACTATAACGTTTCACACCAGTGATTTATTATTATATCAAGAGGTACTAATAACCTTGGCTGATTCAAAGAAAATTTCAGATTCAATTGAAAAGTCGCTAGCTGAAAGAATCACTGTATGTCATATGAGTAAAGATGTTTCGCTTTACTTCTGTCCGTGTTATCGACAACTTAAAGTTTTAGATATTCTTTTACGAATAAAAAGTATTGTGCGCGTATTTCGTTGTGTTTTAATTGAGAATCAAAGGAGGAAAAAATTTAATCTGGTCTCTATCGCAGCCTAGGCTTTCTAACTGAGCCACTATTCTCATGCTTGTGACTATGGTTTTAGCACAAAAAGCTCACCTAGCTCAATACATTGTAATCATTTGTAACAATGGCAATATGGCAACTTCACATGTTGGTTCAAAGTCAGTCAACCTAAATACGTCAAAGTGAGCACCACGCTATTCCATCTCACTTCGTCGTATGACTAGAACCATCTTGATGGTCGACGTTGGCCCAGCATGTACAGCGGGAATTAGGCCACTAAACAAAACTAAAAAACAAATACGAACCTTCACAGTTCATCATATTCCTATTCTGTAAATAAAGTTTAGTTTTGCGCGTCGAATAAATCGCATCGAGACTTCGAGAGTCCGCGGAAGCGTTCTGTTTTACCAATCTCTTAGTGAATCGCATCATATCGGAAATTGAATTTCCGATTGGCTCACGAGTGCAAGATGTAATGGATGGCCCCGCGGTCCCTGTTCTGTGAATGATAAATAGAAATACTTGCCAGCCGTCTCTCAAGTGATCCGACGTGGAAATTGAAGAATATTGATGCTTTCGTTTTGTTCTGTGCCGTTCATTTGGTGTTCCTTTGTTTTTTTGCGCGAGGTTTGGACGAGACGTGCGCTGTTCGTTAGTATTCTTTTCAGTGGTTATAAATAAATTGAGCTGTCAATACTACTGTCGCGCTGAGGGAGTTTCCTTTACAAAATAATTTTGCACTGTTTAATGTTTAACAGTACTCAAGTGGTTACTACTGAGTGACGAATTGTTGATGCTGTAGATGATCTGTTCTACTGATAGGGTACTTTAAATGCACAGAATGGTTGTCGCCCAGCGATTTAAAAGACATCCGCGCATGAAATTTCTTTATGAGCTGAGGAAACTATTCTTTATACAATTTCTTTATCCAATAAGGAAGGCATTCGAGCAAGTGGGTCACCTAATGGCAAGTGATCACCACTGCCCATAGATAAACGCGACCCCGGACGGATTGCAGTTGCGTTACCTAGAGGGCTAAGATGAAATGCCTCTTGTGCCAGTAATTTTCTCGGCTGTCTTACTCTCCACACCGGAACACAACAGTGCAAGCACTGCTGTTTAGCGGTAGGGTTAGCGAGTAAGATGGTGGTAGCGGTCCGAACGGATCTTGCACAAGGTCCTACCGCCCGTAAAAACTATTTCATGGTTAAGGTTTATAATACTCTCGTCTAGGTGTCGCGTGGGTGGAGCACGTGCCCACGCCTTTTATAACCGTATTGCGTCGGCCACGGCCCACGTGCAGGCGCCCAGCTGTGGACCAGACAACGTAATTGGCTATTGAAAAATGAAGCCACACTACTTTAAATCAAGTTGAGGAGTTGTTTATTGGGAAAATGTTTCATGGAAAATGTTTATGGCCGACACGAAATTTAAAATCCTTCGTGCAACGTTCGTGTTCGTTCTTCGGATTCTTTTTTATAAATGTAGCCGAACCGAGATGCATATCTATATCTATACTAATATTATAAAGAGGAAAGATTTGTACCTATTTTTGTATGTTTGTATGTTTGTAATGAATAGGCTCAAAAAGTACTGGGCCGATCTGGATGAAATTTGGAACATAGATAGATTATAGTCTGGAATAACACATAGGCTACTTTTTATCCCGGAAAATTGCGTGATTCCCGCGGGATAGCGATAAACGAATTCTACGCAGACGAAGTTGCGGGCAACTGCTAGTGTTATATATAATGTTTCATACCTATTCCCTCGAATCTTGTGCCATTTGATAGATATTAACGGCGATTGCGATTTAGTTCGTGTTTGTGTTTCTGCCCGCGACTTCGTCCGCGTGGAATTAGCAATTGATATGTGTATCGCTATTCCGCGGGAACTATCCAGTTTTCCGGGATAAAAAGTAGCCTATGTTTTAATCTAGGGTACCAGCTATCTCCGTTCAAAATTTGATCCAAATCCATCCAGTCGTTTCAGCGTGAACAAGGAACAAACACACTCACTCACTCGCAAAACTTTCGCATTTATAATATTAGTTGGATGAGAAACTAAAAGGATAACTCATTCAAGTCATTCAAAATATTTTATCTATGCAGTTTCTAACCTTCTGATTTAAAAAGAAGTAATCAACGTTCCCGTGCTGTGATTCTTCGACCGATGGGCGTTAACTGTCGCTCAGGCTGCCTCGGAGGGAGGTGAACAATTTTACGTAGTATTTTTACTGTGATGCATTTAGTTGTGGATTAGGTCGCATTTTCATTGATTATTTCGTTTTTTAAAGCAAAGGGCGAATGTTTTGCATGAAAAACTAGAAGAAATGAATTGACCGCACTAAATATCGATGTAGCATAGTAAAGTTAACCGTTTAGTTTTTCATAAGGTGTGTCTAATATTTAATTTAACCTAGCTAGACCTTTAACCAATGACAAACGTATGGCGTGGGTGGGTTTTTGACGTTTCAATTTACGTGAATCTAAAACGTAGGGCATAGGGCTTTAAGTAATTATTAAAAAATAACTGAAGAGTAATCTAATGGTACCCTCAAGCTTAAATCGGACCACCCATTGAGGCCCTAAAGCGTGCCAAGGAAATATACATACATACCTACATACATACCTTTCCTTTCCTACATACATACCGAAAAACATAACCCTCCTGGCGCAGTCAGGTAAAAATTACAATGTCAGAAATCCACCCAAGTGCAGTAACTTCTCTCAAATTCAAATTATACCGCGTCATTATCTTAAACCAAACTTTAACTTTCAAGACTGAGAGTAAAGAAAAAACGTAATGATGATGATAGTGATGGGTTGCTTCTCTTCTCGCGCAGATGGTAAAATCCCAGCTCTGGCCGTTATCTGGAATGGGTAAAAATCTTAGGAATCATGTTATAGGCGATGCGGCTAGCAACCCGTCACTATTTAGATTCCACTTTCCACCTATACGCCCACAGTCTTGCTAAACGTGACCTTTACGTCTTGTTACCTGATGTATGTATGTATGTATGTAACTTTTCAAGATAATAAAGCTTCAAAATTATAAACTAACTAGCACAAAGCCCACTATTATGAACTAACCAGCAAAACGCGTCTGCTGCGGTTTATCTAGCGGGTACAGTCAGCGTCAAATACATCATAGCGACTAAACTGATAGTAATATCGGAACAAGGCGTTCTGTCGAGACCGAGACATTTGAAAAGTGTTTAAGAATAAAATAATGCTCTCTCTTCCTCTAATCTCTCCGGAAAGACCATGAAAGGGACAACTGCAGCCTGACTGATCACACCTGCAGAATACAGAACAAAACGGCTTTTCGTGGCCCTCTGTTTCCTCTTTCTAAACTGGACCGATTTTATGGTTTTTCGTCAGATTTATATAAAGACTTTGGCTATGCCTCTAAGTTTTCTAGTAGATATTTATTAGTTTACTCTAATAAATATCTGTGGCTTTCACTATCTGGAATTTTAAACTCACACTTTGTCGGTCCCTCGTTTAATGCTCCCCTCATCTACTCAAAGGTTAGCTGGTAGAGATCCCTTATATTTGTACAATAAAGCATTTACTTACTTACTTACTTTTGTTCACTTTATTCGTTAAAATTATGTCATGAAGGTCTGAATATGACACAGAAATTCGGCAATTTTTGTGATTTTAAGATGATTCGTTTTATAAATAATCAGAATTTACAAAATATAAGCAAAGATGCATAGCATAGGTATTGTGCGATAAAAAATATTCGTTCTAATGTGATTGTGTGATGGTGGAAACAGGGGAATACGTTTGCATGGAGAAACGGCCACTCGATTTCCCCTTAGAGCGTCTTTCGGAAAAATTGACCACTTTGGCATGTATCTGATGCTGACTGTACCAGGATCTCGTTGACCTAAATGCCACTGCAAGTGCAGCGATGGTATTATTTTTGCTTACTTCCCTGTGGCACATTTCGTGATAATATTCTCCGGAAACATTTCCCAGTTGGCTTGTATTTGCTGTACCGTGTTTCGGAAAAATACTAGGAATTCCTGGTCCCTACTTCTTCATCTTTTTTTAATATGGCTCCATCGATTGATGCGATGATTTCGCCAATGTCAAAGTAATTAATACGGTATTCAAAAATCTTGTGACAAAAATGTCGCCAACGTTGTACGGTAGAACACGGTCGAAAGACCCCCTCTCCCTGTCGGGCTGTTAGCCAACGGTCAATGATATCCCTCGGAGATCGCCAGAAAATCATTACCCGTTGCCCAGGGTGCACCGGAACAAGCACTGCTCTTCCCCCCGGACAGATCCAAAAACGAACCGCAGCTCTTGATCACGCGGAGGCAACCCGACTCGCACCGCGGTCCCTACTCCACAAACTCGACAATAGTCGATGACATGTGACAATTCGAAATGCAATGCGCATTCAATATGAAGCCAACTGGAGTAGCCTGTCGTCCAGTTTGTAATGTGAACAGAATTGTCAATTGTCACTGACAATTGACACGTTGGTGAAATGGGCCTGCTTTATTTGATATCTGCCGAATTAGTCTTGATCAGGGGCGTGCAGTGGATTTTGACAGAGGGTAGGCGTATTGCCAACAAAATCCGTATTGGTACGAAGCGTGTCGGGCACATTTACGTATGCTTACAAGCACTGCTTATATGCCTGTAAGGGATGAACGCGTCTGGTCTTGATAACTCATTTTGATTGGCAGTTTTTGAGGTTTTGAGTAGAACACTTTAAATCACAAAAGTTGCTACTTGCTTTTATACCTTGTACACACACAGTCTTTATCCCTTACGGGGTAGACAGAGCCTAAGGTGAAAAGACGTACAGGCTACGTTTAGCAAGATTGTGGGGCTAGGTATAGATGGAAAGTGAAATCAAAATAGTGATGGGTTGCTAGCCGCATCGCCTATAACATGATTCCTATGATTTTCGCCCGTTCCACGATGGGCTTTTACCTGCCCGGGAAGAGAAGCAACTGGTACATTCTATGTTTTTTCTTTGCTCCGATGGCGATTGCGAGCGAGTTAGGTAATAGGTAAGCCTACTGGATTGTTTGAAACTTGCGAGTTTAAGTGTCTAAAATTTATGCTTATGCTACTTCGTAAACAGGACAGGACAAGCATTTGCTGAGAAGGGCGGGGAAGGGGTCAAAATCGACTATATCGGGAACTTTCTTTTGTAATTAAACCCTGTTAACAAAATATTAGTAGTTCAGCTGTGCCCTGGTACAAGTACCAATGCCTTGCCGCGGCTTCGGAGATTTGTAGGAACTGAAACACTAAACTAAGGCAAGTTTAGTCTTAGCAAGCTCCTGAGTAGGTAGGAAATAATAAACAATTTGTATGCGGGAGCAAACCAGTGTATTCCATACAAAGTTGTAAACGTGGCCCAAGGCGACTGTTCTGCGCATATGATTTACCGCTTTCAATGCCACGTCAAATAGAACCTTCGAAATCACTAGTTTGGCCAATGTAGGTACCTAGTTTTTGGTGCTAAGAGGTTGTACACCCTTGCAATGCTAAGCTCACGTAGCATAAAAAGTAAAAGTCAATTGATTGATTTTTGTATTAATATGAAATCTCAACGCTCACTCAACCAAAAAAAAAACGTTATTCTAAGTTTTTTAAAAGAATGAGCAGCATCAAAATGCTTTAAATTTACATTAATAACCAAAATTCCTTGTACAATTTCAATCAAAAATCTTCCATGCGCGAGTTGCCGCTAGTTCATCGTGTTACAATGACAGCAAGAGTTTTAACCCCTTAAATGCGCAGGTTTGTGTTAGTAACCCATGGTTGTGAACACACAGATTAAAACAATACACGCTAAGGGTGAATTTATGTGGCGGGCGTGAAGAAACTAACTTTTTGTTTGAGTAGAGAAATTAACAGGAGCCGCCGAATACGCCGCTACTTCGAACTTGGCAGTAATAGTTTGTGTTAGCAGTTAAACACTGGAGATGAAATTGAGGGTTAACCATTTGTGGGTTTGGCCAATAAATTGCGAGGGATGTTATTTTTTAAGTTTAAGGTCATTTTCAATTTAAGGTAGACCATTTATACAAAAAAAATGTTCTAGATTTTGTGACAACTATAAATTGTATGAAAAAAAATTACACAAAACTGACAATCATTGACATCATTTCCCAAAAAATGCCCCGCAAGAAATTGAAAGTTTTTTTAAAATATCATATATCACATTGTACTAGATCACTAATAATAAATAAAATAAATCAAACATAAGAACATAGAATGTACCAGTTGCTTCTCGTCCTGCGCAGATGGTAAAAGCCCATTGAGGAAATGGGCGAAATTCTTAGGAATCATGTTATAGGCAATGCGGCTAGAAACCCATCACTATTTTGATTACATTTTCCACCTATACGCCTACAATCATGCTAAACGTGGCCTTTAGGTTTTGTTACCTCAGGCTCTGTCTACCCCGTATGGGATATAGACGTGATTTGTGTATGTATGTAAAAAGATAGCGTTGGCTATTTTTCTTCACCGAACCGAAAAAAATGGCAACCAAAACTTCGTAACCCAAATACGTAAAAAAAGTAGAATTCCGTAAGAATACGGCGCAACGTCACGTTATCAGACGGCGCGTCCGTTTGACGCGCTATCAGCCGTCAGCCGCGCGGCGTATCTTTGACCTGTCATGTCTGCGGCAGCCCATGGGCTTGGAAACACACGGGGCTGAGTTTACGGCGGGGACGCTACGATTGATGTCCCACTAATAAAAGGTACTCTTTCGCACTTAAAATGTTGGACCGATCACGGAAATACATACATACGTACACTAATCGCGTCTATAACCCTTCCAAGGTAGACAGTGCTTAAGGTAACAAAACCTAAAGGCCACGTTTAGCATGATTTTGTATTCGTTAGAAATGACTAGATACAATAGTAATTTTCTCAAAAATGTCCGGTAAAGTCGTCATTGTTAACTACATATTAGAACAGGAAGTTAATTGTTGCCGGTCAGTCCAAAATTAAAAAAAAAAAACATTACTGTCGCGCTAAACTCGACAGTAATGTTGCATACAAATTCCATTACTGTCTAGTTATTAACTTTTTAAAAATGCAAATCACCATTATAAAAAAAAGGCACAAGACTTAAAACATCAAATTAAAAAAAAAAAGCTAGTACGACAACGTGTTTATCTGTGTCTGAAATAGCTTTAGGTGTTCTGGGTAGAAAAATACACTCTTCAAATGCCATTGATAGAAAAAGGCGGCAAAGCAAAACAATTTTCACTATTTTATTTTCATTTGTTTTTGTTGTTGTTACCTATATTTTCGATTTTTGAGAAAAGCACTATACTTGCCTCGGCCAGAATAGCATTGCTGGCTTCGTATTATTAAACGGACTCGCAAGCTCGTCCGTTCAAACCAATACTCAGCCAGCAATTGCCTACTTCCTGGCCTAGACAGTAATGTACTATTACCGTACCCTAAGGTTTTCATAAAGAGATTGGTTATTCGTATTATACAAGTTTTAAGATAAACGCTGTGTTGGCGACTGGCTGGGTTGGAGCCACCTTTAAGTTCATAGTTTGTTAACTACTTCAATATTGTATATTCAAATTTTTAAATACTATTTTGTGTTTACATCAAATTCCAAGACAGTTGCTCTGTGAGGTTGCTAGCATAAACAGCTGTTCCGTATTTAGGCTTCTAGTTAATTTGTTTGTGTGTTTGTCCGTGTTATTAAACCATTTAAACCATGGCGGAGACTTTTTTAAATTCCGTCGTTAACGCGCTGAAAGTCGAAACTCGCGTAAAATAAAGAATTCGTCCCAAAATCACGCTTTAAAAACAGCAATGACGTGCCGTACGGCGCCGCGTCAAATCAGCGCTACCGTGCGAGTTATATCGGCCGCCGTCCCGTCAACAACGCCGGCGACTTTGACACAAATAGGAAAATACAGAAGAACCGTGAAATGTAGGTCACAACCGGGATAGGGTAAAATTACAATGTTATGTATAGTCAGCTTCAATTCAGCGATTAAAGTAAAGTGGAGTAAAAGTTTATTTAAACAAATCTAGCTTCCTCCCGCGACTTCGTAAGCGTAGAATCAGCAATTAATTTATCGCTATCCCGAGGGAACTATGTAATTTTCCGGGATAAAAAGTAGCCTGTGTTTTAATCTAGAGTACCAGCTATCTCTGTTTCAAATTTGATCCAAATCCATCCTTTCAGCGGAAAGAAGGGACAAACATACACTCACATCCTCTCAAACTTTTCCATTTATGATATTAGTAGAATTAAAGAAATAATTAAAAAACAAAAAATATGTAGGTACATTACAAAAAGCAAATAAACACACATATAAGTAGAAATTCTTCCATGCTGGTTTGGGTGCAAGTGAAAAACATAGAATGTACCAGTTGCTTCTCGTCTCGTGCAGATGGTAAAAGCCCATCGAGGGAATGGGCGAAATTCTTAGGAATCATGTTATAGGCGATGCGGCTAGCAACCCATCACTAGCTTGATTCCTTTTCCACCTATACGCATACAATCATGCTAAACGTGGCCTTTAGGTTTTGTTACCGCAGACTCTGTCTACCCCGTGAGGGATATAGACGTGATTTGTGTATGTGTGTATAAGTAAATTAAATCAGAAAAGCGAAAAGTGCAATTTGGAGGTGTTTGCCTGGGCTAATGAGGCTATTAAGTCGAATTACCCACAGCCGCCTGAAATATTTTTGAACAATTTTCTTCTTCTTCTTATTTGTGGCGTATCAAGTCGTTATAGCGACGACAACTTCGCCATTGTCAAAGTAACAAATATATAATTAAAACATCGTGTGATAAAATGTCGGCAACGTTGTACGGTAATGGTCAAAGACCCCCCTCCCCCCTTGTCGGGCTCATAGGCAATGATATCCCTCAGAAACTGCTAGGAAATCATTAGCCGATGCCCAAGGTGCACCGGACCACACTGCTTTTCCTCCCGGACGGGTCCAAAAACGAACCGCAGCTCTTGACCACACGTGGAGGTAACCCGACTTGCACCCCTGGAACAATTTTAAGAGAATTGCTTATAGATTCGTTTTTTTTTCAAATATAGAATTTATTATTTAATAAACTGGAAAATTAGCCTATTTTTTTTTAAATTAGGGTGTAAGTAGGTAAATACAGGTTTCTTTAAATGAGATGCGAAGGCAACGCAAAAGTCCGCCAACTTGAAAAAGCGCCACCGGCAAACTTAATTTCTGACTTTTTCAACTTTGTAGCGAATGAATTATTTCCTGGCAAAGCTAACGTAGAAAATAGCCTTTCAAAATTACACTACATAAATTCGCCCTTAACTATACATTTAACGAAGTAATTAACGTTGTTTCTGTCAGTCTGTAATTAAGAAAAAACAGCAATTATTTAACAAGCGCAACCCTTTTAATTCGCGCGCTGCATTAAAAAAGTAACTTTTTAAAATTCACGTCACCCTCTAATTTAGTCCGTCATTTTCCCAACGGTTTCCCGAAACCCCCTAATGTATTGAGAGGAAAGTAAATAAAATAAATAAAGCTGAGAACAGCGGATGAAATTGCTCTAAAAATTTATCGCCGCGAGAAAAATTCGATCGTTTAGTTAGCTTCATGCTTATTTGGGTACGAAATAAACAGAGCTGTGGAGATTTGTAAGAGAAATCTTGCTGAAAGCAACCGAAGGCCGCTTACGTAAGGAGTTTTCAAATATCCATTATCTCACAGTTATTTCACTCAGCTGAAATGGGATTTTCGCATATTACCTGGTAAGTGGGAATCATTTCAACTTGGAAAAGAAAAATATTTAGGGTCATTGTAACAATCCTAACCCATACTTAATGTTATAAATGCGAATGTCTTTTCGTTTCTTGGTTACTCTAAAAATTTGGTATGGAGATAGTTTGAGACCCTGGAAAGGACATAGGATAGTTTCATCTTCTTCAGACCCACCATACCCCTGCCACTACCCTTGGAGGTAGGGTGGGACTGAACCATACCATCATAATAGTGCTGGGATTTGAGAAATTGAAACAAAAATCGACGGAGCCCCGCCACGCAGGGCTCCTATTCCTGGGTGGTTATTGGTTATTGCACTTCGGGCATAAGGAGCTACCTAATTAACCTAGCCTACATTTAACCCGTAGCTTATTTAGTGTAATGAATTTATTGAAATTTAATGCTGCTCTGAAATATTTGAAGACCTCGCCCGCTCCGATATCTGATGGAGACTGTAGCTGCGTTGAAATAATACCAGAGCCGCATCAAAGTTAATTGAGGTTATAACTCGTAGAAATCATATCCAGAGATAACAATTATGATTATGATGTTCATTCCAAAATCAATGCTGCTCTGCCGCCAATATCGAGACTAATCATTTATTTAGCTACATCAAGGTAAAAGAACTACCCAATTTCGTATTAACTTAGTTAAAGTTGTGTCCAAGAAAAATATCATTGAAATGTATGATTTATAATAATTTTAAATTAATCACGCTATGCATGATGTATGCAATTTCGTCGAAATTTCGGTACCTCGTCAAAAGTAATCGCAGTATACATGTCATAGAAAATATGGTTGTATACATACATAAATCATGTTTTTATCACTAACGTGGTCAGAGAGACCTAAAGGCCACGTTTATCATGATTGTGGGCGTAAAGGTAGTAAAAGTCAAAATAGTGAAGGATTGCTGGCCGCATCGCCTATGACATGGTTCCTAAGATTTTCATATGTATAAGTTTTAAGTTATCAAAAATGTCATTGTTGTCAACAAAGACCTCTAAGCCGCCATCAACGGCCCCGCGAATTTCTTTACGAGCAAGGCCAACAACCTACTATCCCGTCGTCATAAAACTGCGACCTGTCCTGCACAGTGAGATAGGGGGTATCTCCAGTATAAGGGTAGGATCGCAGACGATGATAAAATATCATCGAGACGGGTAAACAAGCGAACTAACACTCGTAAAGTCGCTCTACATGCGTACGGGGTGTAGGGTGCAGACGGGCGGTTGGAGACGCGCCTTAAAACTATCGAAGGTTCGAGAGCTTGCAGACATGAGAGTAGATTTACGAATAATCCCATGGCTTTTGACGAACTAGCTATTACTAAACGGCTATGAAAGTAGGATTGGAGCTGACAGTAGTTATTCCATTTTCCAATAAAATTTTTGCTCTCACTTCCGGAGGTAGCAGGGTTCATCGTTGACGGATATGTCAAGGAGGATATGATGATGTGTTATTCCATATACTTAGGTCAAATTGTGTATGAAATGCTCTCAGTGGAAATGACAACTCTTATTTGATATTATTTCATTTATTATAGCTTTACTGTGAAGGCAAACAACAAGGAAACCTGCAACGGCTGCAACCCTCACACACCCGCAGGGCTTTTCAATGATGTGTGTGAAGTTCTCAATCCACACTGGGTCCCCATGAGAACTATTGCTCAAGCCTTCTCATTATGAGAGGAGGCTTGAGCTCGGCATGTATCATCATCATCATCATCATCGTAACGCTGGTGTCCACACAATTAAGGCCATCATGATCACCAAGACCTCCAGCCAGTGCCAGATTTATATTCACTTTAAGTTATCAACTGAAGTGAGGGTAGGCAGCAGTTCCTCGCCTGCATGGAACGCCTGTCTTAGCCGCCGGACTGTTCGGTTTTTTTACAGCCTTTATCATTACGCATTCTGACTCCCGCCCATCAGGCCCGGGACCCCCATAAATAAGCTACAGGGCCTCCAGATTGCCGGGTTATAAATGAAAGGGTGCAGGAAATTAGGGTTTTTTACAGCGTACCGAAGGCGTGTCGTTCTCGTCGTAAACAATTTTTAATACCGTGAAAACGGTCGTATTGAGTGTCCGGGGATGATGGAGCTGTGAAGGTGGAATCCGGGGTTGTCTTGATTATGAAGGCTAGAGCTCGGTTACGTGGTGTGATATGATACCACATTTAAAATGACTGTCTAGTAAAGACTTTATACATCACTACTATAGACTAATATAATTTAAGGCTCGGGGACCTTATAAAGAAAGAATTTTCGTATTACAATACACACACAATACACAAATCACGTCTTTATCCCTTACGGGGTAGACAGAGCCTAAGGTGACAAGACCTACAGGCCACGTTTAGCAAGATTGTGGGGCTAGGTATAGATGAAAAATGGTATCAAAATAATGGGTTGCTAGCCGCATCGCCTATAACATGATTCCTATGATTTTCACCCGTTCCCTCGATGGACTCGTACCATCTGCCCGGGAAGAGAAGCAACTGATACATTCTATGTTTTTCTTTGCTCCCAGACCAGCATGGAAGTAAGTATTGTAAGTATTTAAGTATTGTTAGTAGGTTAATGTATTTTATTTTGAAAAAATGACTTTCTGCCAAGTTTCTTGCGGCGCATTCTTCTTGGCAATTGTGGTCTTTCCGAATGCGCTGGTAGTTTAAAAAGAGACATGTAAAAGAGCCCTTGGCGGCCAATTTGCAAAAGTAAATTTTGAATTTTGAAAAGATTCACGTTTAACAACATATGACATATGTATTGACTGATAGGTCTACCCGTGATAATGATACATGCAACTGAGTCGAAATAAATATCGTGAGCTTGTTAAACGTAAGATAAGATAAGATAAGATAATGTAATCACGATCTATATCTCGTTGATAATATGTCTTATGTCTGTCTCTGTTATGTGTGTATGTCTTTGTTAAAATCAAGTGGGGATGATATATCGTTAGTAACTTTGTTATTATAGAAGCATGACAGTAGAATAAATGCAGTAGAAATGAGAGCGTTAAGGAGTATGGAAGGTGTATCACTGAAAGATAGAATAAGGAACAGTGTGATAAGGGAACGTGCTGGTGTGAAAGAGGATATAGTGACTAGGATAGAAAAAAGTATGCTCAGTTGGTTTGGGCATGTAGAGCGGATGGATGAAAGTAGACTAACTAAACAGATCTATATGGGGAGTGTGAATGGTTACGTTGGGAGGGGAAGGCCTAGACGGACGTTCCGAGACCAAATAGGAGACGTTTTGGAAAAAGGTCAGGTCAGGGAGTACCCGAAACCGACGAGCATGTTTGAAGAGATTGATGACTGTGGATGAAGCGAAAGAAATATGTCGGGATCGTAGCAAGTGGAATAAAGTAGTCTCTGCCTACCCCTGTGGGAAAGAGGCGTGACGGTATGTATGTAACTTTGTTATTGAAGAGTATTTTTTTTAAGTTTGTGTTATGAGCAATGCAACACGAACAATTTCATTTGGCATAAGTATTATGACGTTTTCGTAGGTAGGTACAGTCGCTATCAGATATATCGTAGCTAGTGATTTAATAAATACGTTTAATTTTAATTTTCAAAATTCTGGTTCGAACTTTTTGTGTCAGAGATTTATTACCCGGTATTAAACACATTTAAACACTCACAATAAACCGGTTGCGCTCGTCAAGCGTACTTTTACCCCACCTGTGGACGGGGTCCGTAGGTGATTAAAGTTCCCCAATTATGAAGTCCGGGGTTTAATGCGGAACCCTAACGCTAGTTTAAATTGGGGATGCGTCACTTTCTAAAGTAAGCCCAGTGCAAAATGTGACAAATGATAAGAAATTTTGTTGGAATAATTAACTTATTTCGTATTTATCAGTGGGATTTAAATTTAGTGAGAGTCACTTCCTTGTCGTTAGAGTATAGTTCCAGTCAAATGACTGTGGAGGAAAGGTAGTTGACCTGTAAGTCGGAAACGACACAGGTAGCAAGAATTTTAACGTTGGCATTATCTGTTAGAGGAACACAGACAAACACACATAATATTTATAAGTTTTGGTGGTATGTATGTTTGTTACTCTTTCACGCTAAACCGGTTACACGGATTTGCATGAAATTTGGTACGAAGACAGTTGGATCTCTGGAATAACAAAGCTACATTTTTCCCGATATCCCATCGGGATCGGGATTCACGCACGAAAAGCTAAGTCTATATACGTAAACTAGCTTTTGCCCGCGGCTTCGCACGCGTGAACCATGAGCATTTCAAAGAAGCTAGCAATCAAGCAAGCGAGCACCCAAACCTGCAAGCATGTAGGTATGCAAGCAGGCATGCAAGCAGGCATGCAAGCAGGCATGCAAGCAGGCAAGCAAGCATGCAAGCAAGCGTGCAAGCAAGCATGCATGCAAGTAAGCACGCAAGCATGCATGCATGCAAGCAAGCATGCAAGCATGCATGAAAGCAAGTATGCAATCAAGCATGCAAAGCAAGGACTCAAGCAAGCATGCAAGCAAGCCCCCGCATTGCCGCGCTGCCTTAATTTTTCTGAAACTGTAAATATTGCAGGATTTTTATAAAACAAACCTAACCTAACCTAAAGGGCTAACCTAAAATATACCTACCCAAATAGCTTTTGCCCGCGACTTCGTACGCGCTAAGATGTAAAACGAAAAAATTAGTTTTTTTCCCGTTCCCGTGAAAACTTTGGGGAGTGCTTTCGGAGTACACTTAAAGCCTTTAAAGAAACACACGTTATAAATGTTAAATCTCTTTCTTCCGCTGTTTCGCCTGGAAACGTAAAATCCCGGTTTTTCCCGTTCCCGTAAAAATGTTAGGAAATCCTTTGTTAATGCTCCCTTACACTCCCTAAGGAAGCTAAATGTTAAATTTCATCTTTCTACGACCAGTAAAACGAAAAACCCCGTTTTTCCTGTTCTCGTGGGAATTTCTGGAAATCCTTTCTTAGTGCTCCCATACACTCATCAAGGAAGGCTCTTACCAAATTTCAGCTTTCTACGACCAGTAAAACAAAAATCCCGTTTTTTCCCTATCCCGTGGGAATTTCGAAAAATACCTTCTTAGTGCACCTCTAGGATACTCAAGGTATATGTGTGCCAAATTTCAAGTTTCTAGCCATATTATGCCTACCGCAGTATTTCTTTGTAAACAAATATTTTTCCCGTTCCCGTGGGAATTTGGGAAAGTACTCTCTTAATGCTCCTGTGCACTCCCGAAGCAACCTACATGCCGAATTTCAGCTTTCTGCAACCAGTAAAACGAAAAGTCCCGTTTTTCCCGTTCCCGTGGGAATTTCGGGAAATCCTTTTTTTATTGTTTACACTCCCCAAGGGAACTTGAAGGCCAAATTTCAGTTTTATACGACCAGTAAAACGAAAAATAGATCCCGTAGAACTGAATATATAAATCCCGTTTTTTTCCTTATCCCGTGGGAATTTCCAAAAATCATTTAAACATTATTTTACTATTATAATCACCTACTTCTATGCCAAATTTGAACAGTCTAGTAATTATAGTTCATAGGATTTCGTTTAACTGAATATATAAATCCCGTTTTTTTCCTTATCCCGTGGGAATTTCCAAAAATCCTGAAATTAGTTTCTTCGTTTTGTAATCACCTACTTTTGTATCAAATTTGAAGAGTCTAGTTATTATAGTTACTGAGATAGCGTCACTCGGAGTCGAATATATAATTCCCGTTTTTTCCTTATCCCGTGGGAATTTCCAAAAATCCTTCCTTAGTGGATGCCTACATTGTATAAGGTATCTATGTGCAAAATTTCAAGTCTCTAAGTCCAGTGGTTTGGGCTGTGCGTTGATATATAGTTAAGTCAGTCAGTCAGTCAGTCAGGACTTTGAATTTTATATGTATAGATGAAATTTTGCACAAAACAAAATGTTCTTCTTGCAATATAATCGAAGACTCCTATTTATTAAAATCCCATAATTTCGATCGCCGCTTGTTTTGGGGAGCAAAGCCGCGAATAAAAGCTAGTCATTACTAAAATTTGCTGCGATTGGCGCCTCATCATAATTGACATACCGTCGCTCAATTGCACTTGATTGTCGCTAATGGAACATTCCAATTGACGACACGTGTCAATGACCTCGAACATCACCATATTTGGAGCCGAGTATAGTTGTTACGAGTTCCTGATGAGGGACGCACGGGTTTTATCTACTACCCTCGGTGTGATCATAAAGTTTACATCGGTCATTTGCATGAGATCACTTAGTGTGGACAAGGGATACAGTGGTTTGTGTGTGGGTATACACTGTCTTATTGTTTTGTGTCTTGGCTGTCTCCGTGGCGTCGTTCAAGGAAGGCTTGAGGAAGATATGGCTCACACCATCTCCTTAGATATTGTATGTGTGTACTCTTATTGTATTTTGTATGTATGCATGTGTGTAATGATATTTAGTAGTTTATTTTATGTTTTGTTTATTGTACTTAGATATGTACGCTCTATTGTGGCTTTTACTATCTGGAATTTTCAACTTACACTTTGTCGGTCCCTCGTTTAATGCTCCTCTCATCTACTCAAAGGTTAACTGGTAGAGTTCCCTTATAGGGATAAGTTCGCCTTTGTGCATATAATGTTATTTTTATTTTTTTGTGAATTGTATCTGTTTCTTTTTATATTTGTACAATAAAGCATTTACTTACTTACTTACTTTTACTTACTTATAAAACCGGCTAAGTGCGAGTCGCACTCGCGTACCGAGGGTTACCTACATACAAAACAAGTTATTATAAAATCCAGTGTTAGAGCGGTTTCGCACTACGTCCGATCCGAATCCGACCCTAACCCCTGAAAATATGGTCCGTAGTAGCCGAACAATTTCTATGGTAAATTTCTAAAAGACACTGAAAATTAGAAAACAAATCCGAAAAGTAAAGCTATGGCCGGGAATCGAACTCGGATCCTCGTCATTCCGTGACGCGGGCTATACCCCTACACCACCCATAGCAGGTGGGTAAGCCTTCGAATTTTTCTATCTGTTACTAGCTGTCACGTGACCTTGTTACTATGTGAATTTGTGTCGCCAAGAGTCATCTGTTTGAATGATGTGCCTCTACGACACAATTACAAACTCCCGTGGAACATCTGCTGTTCACCAGGGACGAGAGAAGGCGCTGTTTTTCAAATGATAGGTAGGTACCTACTATCAAATGAATGAAGATTTTTTTACATCTTGATTTTTTATGTTTACTTTTACGGTTTTACCGTTAGAAATTAAATTAATTAATTAAATAATTTTTATGGTAATTTACGCACTATGACGGAAAGAAATCGGATAACGGAGATCGGATCTAGTGCGTAAATTATCATAGAAATAGTTCTACGGCTACTACGGACCATATTTTCACGGGTTTGGTCGGATTCGGATCGGACGTAATGCGAAACCGCTCTTAGCAGAACTCTGCTGTTAAGCAAAATATATGCAATGTGAGATCATTTTTATATTGGTTACTGACAGACAGACAGACCCTGATTATTTCGGCATACTTCAACAGGTGGTTGTATTACTTTGATTGAACACACACAAAATCACGTCTTTATCCCTTACAGGGTAGATACAATGCAAAGCAATGCTTGTGTAGGTACATATTTGTATATAATCTGAAGCTCGGAAACGGCTTCAACGATTCTCGTGAAATTAAGTATGCTGGTTAGGAGGGTGATAAATCGATCTAACTAAGTTTCAGTTTTAGAAAACTTGCCAAAAAAAACGAGCAAAGTTCGGTCATCCAGGTATTTAGTGCCCTCCCTCACCGGGACGCCATGGCTACGTCGCCGGCTACGTATCCTATACAAATCAGACGTCGCCAAAGCGTCGCCAAGTGAGTGACAGCCGAAACATTTCTATATGAATTGTTTGGCTACGGTAGCCGGCGACGTCGCTACGAGTATGGCGTCCCGGTGAGGGAGGGCACTTATTCTTTGGATTAAGAAAAGTAAGAACTCTTCAAGGAAGTTAAATTAATGTATTTTTTGCAGACATATTCTTCACTACATAGTATACAACGAAGTCGCTTTCCGCTGTCGCTCCCTATGTATGCTTAGATCTTTAAAACTACGCAACGGATTTTGATGCGGTTTTTTTAATAGATATAGAGTGATTCAAGAGTAAGGTTTATGTGTATAATTCTACGCAGACGAAGTCGCGGGCAGAAGCTAGTTGAGGATAATTTCGAAATTTTGAATGATAAAATTCCAGCAAGATTCAGAAGTGACCTATTTACTATCCCACGGGGGTGAAGCTGCGGGTTCAGCTAGTATTAGATAAATAATATATTTAAAGTATTGAAATTGAAACTTTTTATTTCACACTTTATCCTACTTCCTACTAATATTATAAACGTGAAAGTTTGTGAGTATGGATGTTTGGATGTTTGTTACTCTTTCACGCCAGAACGGCTGGACAGATCTGGATGAAATTTGGAAAATACATAGATTATAGTCTGGAATAACACATAGGCTACTTTTTATCCCGGAAAATTGCGTAATTCCTGCGGGATAGCGATAAACGAATTCTATGCAGACGAAGTTGCGGGCAACAACTAGTTCCATATAAATGTGCTCCTGTAAATATTGTTGCTCCAATATTACACGACGAAGAGAACTACTTATAAAACTTACAAAACTTACTCTAAATCCTTCACAATTCACTCTGCTAAGCTGTGGAATCGGTTACCGACCTCCATCAGGCAATCTACCTCTGGGCGTCATTCAAGGAGGGCTTGAAGAAGATGTGGCTCGCACCATCTCCTTAAATATTGTATGTGTGTACTCATATTGTATATAGTGTGTATGTATGCACGTGTTTAATGATGTTTAGTAGTTTATTTTTGAATTGTTTGTTGTATTTTGAGATGTACGCTCTATTGTGGCTTTCACTATATGGATATTTTAAACTCACTCTTTGTCGATCTCTCGCTTAATGCTCCTCTCATTTACTCAAAGGTTAACTGGTAGAGATCCCTTATAGGGATAAGTTCGCCTTTGTGCATTTATTTAAGGTCTTTTTTTGTGATTTGTCTCTACTTCTCTATATTTGTACAATAAAGCATTTACTTACTTACTTACTTACTTACTTATACACAGCACACAAAGTAAGTCGCAGCAAGTTGTGCTAGACGTGATATATGTCTCCCAGGCGGAGACGTCGCTAGTTCAGCAAGTACATGCTTATCGCTCCGTTTGTAATATATTAATTAATGCATTGCGTTCAGCTTCCAATTCTGAGCAGAACTTGCCTCTAGACTAGACGACTAAGTACACTAATTGAATATTAATATGACGAACTGCCGAACTTATAGACTTGCAAGTGCTGGATTATCCATGCCGTTTTCTTTCAGTGAAAAACAAAGATAATTTTCAAATAGGTATTCGAAAGTTAAATGACGAAAATTAGAGGCAAAACATTCTTGGTAAGCAGGCAGTGGAGTAACTATAACGTCTGGGGCCCGTGGCAAATTCGTCAGATGGGGCACCTTCCTCAATATAAAGAAGTGCATCAGCGTCCATTCTGTGCTCTAAACCAAGCCAGTTTGGGGCCCCGTAGAGCTAGGGGCCCCTGGCATTTTGCCACGCCGCCACCCTATAGTTAGGTTGCTAGACCAACTCGTCCTTATCCGTACAATTTCTTTCCTGTAACATATTTTGTTCTTTCATCAGTAAGAATAAGACGGGTGGTCTGTCGCTCTCGTTCTCGCTTCCCACTTTCCCGGCGTTAACAAATTTAAAACGTTCTTGGTTACTAACATGAGGCATTAACAGAGCGTTTTCCAAATAAAGTCCACATTATAATTTTTTCCAGATTTTAACAATTTTAGTTTTTTTTTTACTCAGAATGTTTTACCCTGACGATCCTTATACAAGAAATGTGTCCCAAAATTCCCATTCCAGATCGACACTTTTTTTCAAATACGTATGAATGGAACAGGACAAAAATCCATAGTAAAATTTGGGACGCATTTTTTCTTGTATTGAGATCGTCTTTTTCTGGAAAACGCTCATCAACGGGCATGCAATCATGTTACAGGCAACCGTGTCGAAATATCGGGAAATCGTTAAACGTAAATTTTAATGTATTCTGTTGATAATATTATTATGTTCCTGGCTTTAGTTCAGTTTAATACCAGTCACTACCGCTAAGGCCGCCTATTGTTACCTTCTAATATTCTGTATACCTTTTTCTGTTTTGTTTGTTATATGTGGTGTTCAATAAAGAGTTATTGTATTGTATTGTACCGTTACAAAGTTCACTATGAGCTCTTTGGCTCACTACCAATACAAGTATTACCTGTCAGAACACCAACAAACGTTCGCAAAGCAAATTCAATAAGACAGTCTGCAACGCGCGTGCAACTCGCTTCCAACCATCGACATGGACGATGTTATAAAGTGAACGCTAGATGCGCTGTCCAGTATTGAGAGATTGCGGCTTGAGTCGAGACCAAGTGACCGTAATTCGCAGTAGGTCCGGAAAAAGTTAAATGAGATGGATATAATAGAACAGTCTACTTTTTTATTGCAGTCACATTACAGTTCAAAGGTGGATAAGATGGAGAAATCCGAAAAGTAAAGCTGTGGCCGGGAAAGGAATCGAAACCTTTCTTTCATTGTTGACACATTTTCGACATAATATTTCCGAATATGGCAACAATTTTGCTTGAAAACATTTAGTTCCGCTCTCACTCGTCCTGTGCTCGCTAAATTTAAGTCCCTACCATGGTTTTGGTCCATTTTAATAAAAAAAAAATACAGAACATATAGATAGCCAAGCTTAGATAAAAATATAGCTAAGTACGACGTTGGTTTGCACGGTTACCACTTGTGCTCACCATGATAATGATCCCGTAGAGGGAACGAAACGCGCCAGTGTTTTGTGTGGTGTAGGGGATAGTTAAGTTTGTTGAAAACGTACATATATCGCAGAGGCTTGGTTATCTTGCTCGTAAGTAGCGGAGTAGCAAGGTTTTTTGTTTCTTTCAGCAAAAGTCTTGATCATCTTCATCCGTCTCTCAAAATACAAGTATACTAGTTTACTTCATGTGTCAACTGATGCTCTTTTAAAGCGTGTTCTGAAGCTTGGACAAAAATGGAACATGGAACGGCGGCTCTCATTCGACCTCGTTGCTTGCAACTCCTAACCTGCAAATGCAAAGAAAAGCAAAATTGCTGTCTTGATGCAGCAAGCAATCTTGTAGGAGTCGCGTGCTAAGTGAAAATACAAGATTGGACTGCGGTTTAATATCGAAACGGTGTTTACCGGTGTATATTATAGCATGAGCGAGAATCAGAATTGTTCTGAAGTATCTGAAGTACTATCTGTTATCTTGTGCATGAATCTTGTAGCTGGCTTTTTGTCGTGTGTATGTGACTATTTATATCTCCATTTATTATAAATGTGTGTTTCATGTATAATTTATTATGTATTTTCAATACTTAGTATATATTAATATATATTCTAAATTGCACCACCTGCTCAGATCTGTTCTGTTCACCAGTCCATTATGGTTGCCTGGTAGAGATCGCTCTGTAGCGATAAGGCCGCCTATTGTTACCTTGTAATATTCTGTATACCTTTTTTCTGTTTTGGTTGTTATATGTGGTGTTCGATAGATAGTTATTGTATTGTATTGTATGTTTACTTTGACTGAAAACCCCTGTAAACGTTATTCATTACTTTTTTTTACTGTGTGTTGGCGTGGTAAATAGTTGTTATATATTTTTATTGTCTATCGTTCTATTATTTCAAGTTGTTTTTTTTAATACGTGTTTCTAATGTCATTTCTTGTCTGTTGGTCTTAATATATTTGTTACGTCAGCTGCTTTGGTTTTACATCTGCTCCTTTACTGCTAAAGGCTATCGAATCCGTTATACTGTGGTTGAGAAATGTTTTCATAGTTTGGTCGATTATCAAAATGTACGGCATTAAAGGAATCATCATGTCCAGCCTATATACGTCCCACGGACACAGGCCTCCTCTCACAATTAGTGCGGTTTGGGAACTTCACACACACCATTTAATTGCTTCGCAGACGTGTGGGGATTCCCGCACGTTGTTTTTCCTTCACCGAAAACTTCTCCGCACATAAATTCCTGAAAATTCAGAGGTGCGAGCCCGGAATTCGAACCCACGACCCTCTGCTTGAGAGGCCACAGGTCAAACCACTAGGCTACCACGGGTGTTAAGGGAATGAATTTAACTTAAGGAACTTTGTGTAGGTATGGTGGATTTCTAGTGATGTTTTATGGCCAGTATCCACAAAAAAGAATGGGTAAAGAGCAGATAACGGATGGAAGACAAACTAACAAATTTTGCAATTTTCGAGCATTTTATTTGCGTACTCCATGACATCACATATAAACTTAGCTGAGTTCAGCTCATTTTAAACGCTAGCTGATGCACATATGACTTCACGTTAATAATAATTAATAGACTGTTAGTTGTTCTTCTTTCTTTCTGTTTTTTCTTCTTCTTCTTTTTCTGTTAGCTGTTCTTCTATCATTGATAATAGACGTCACGTTATTTAAGTTCTTGGGTAGGTACGCTACTCTTGTTATATCTCATCTCACTGAGCAGGCCTCATACTGCGAAATTCGATTTTCGATGTTCGTTTCGTGCCGTCCCGCTCATACTTAAACTCATTAAGAGAGAGTGAGAAGGACGATATAACACGAACTTCGAAAATCGAATTTCACTGCTCAAAAGATTCACTGTTCGTGCAGGCTGGCAAGAGACGTCTCGAAAGTTGTAGCAGAGTTAATACTCGTGGAAGAAAAAACCCTGGAGAATTAAAAGCTGAAGTCCCCCTGTAAACATCAAATGGCGATAATCAGTCTCGAGCCGGAGTCGTTAGGCGAATGAAAACTAACAAGGTTAGATGTTTGTAGCAGACGATGAAAAGGGCCCTTGATTGAACCCATTCAGCACGGGATGAATTCCCGAGTTTTCGGAAAAAACATAAGTTGCAAGAAGCGCTGCTATTACGAGGGACAGTGTCTTAAGAACAAGTAGATGTTAGGGAATATAAAGAGGGTAACATGAAGTTATGTTTTGTACATAATGGATATTTAAATAATGGCTTTTAATAAGATGTTACGCACTTCGTTCAATTCATTTGTTTTGTCCCTTGATTACAAGGAAAAATAGAAGCCTTATATTTACATGTTGTATTCGCCGGCCATTTGACGCCAAATCACATAAAGATAATTAATAAAGGAACATTTATCATTTATTATACATATTATGGATATCGGTTCTTACTATAGATTTTCTATCAACCTAGGTTTTGGCGTTAACATAGCGGTAATCATTATAATTTCCAAGTCCTACCTGAACGTCCAGTCACTGCTTAGTTGTTGTCGATTATCTGCTTCGCTACTGTATGATAATTTTCCCTCTGGTGCCTGGAGATTATTTCCACCGCCTGTTGATAGAATGTGATATCAGCACCAAGTATAGACAAGGTTAACTCGAGGTTCCAGCCTCAGCACAAGACCACAATGAACTAGACATACATAGCACTTGGGATCCCATTTACATGTATCCGTAATTACTATGATTAGAACCTTTACTATGAGAGTTGTATTTTAACCCAATCTAATACTTAGCTCAAGTCAATCAGTCTTTCAGGATCCAGGGACAAAGTTTCACACCCCTTTTCCACTTGCACAAACTAGTTCATTTTATCACCAGTTTTCTCTTTTTCCTCCTCTAACAAATTAGCGCCAAAGGTATCTGTCATCTAAATGTTACCAGCTACAAATATATGTATATATAGGATTAGTTCGCACGACTTACCACAGGTTCGCGATGATCCGCGACACTCCCGACACCAAAAGAAGCTTAAAGAAGAGTTGCTAAGTGGCGTGTCCACTCGGCAATCTTTTCTCGGGCTCGTTGAGCTGCAATCCGCTCTGGTCTCGTCTCAGCAGGTAAGTCAGTTAGCTCCCTCTCTTGTGGAGTAGCCTCCGACTCTTGTTGAACAGTTTCCTCTATCTTATCAGTAACTTCAGACTCTTCCGAAGGCAATTCTATGCCCTGTACTGCCTCAGCTTGGTTTTGACTATGTACTTCATTTGGTACCTCCATATTATCTTGCATATCAGTTGGACAATTTTCCAGTTCAAGCCCATTTTCAGGTGGTATCTTATCTAATCTTATGTTAGGAGGATCTGCAGGTAAAGTAAGTTCCATTCGTTCGACTACTGGAATTTCTGGTTCTAAAGATTCTCCGCTGCAGTTGGTTTCCAGTGGATATAGGTGACCAATGGATCTGGTAAGCTCCATGTCACCAACCTTTACCTTCGCTACCCTACAATGTCCATCTTGACCCTTGATCAATTGTGTTATCCTCCCCTCTTTCCAGTTTATCCTTTTCTTAGAGTCGTCGTAAATCTGAACCATATCCCCTACTTGTGGCAATTTATCAGAAGTGGATCTAGGCTGTTTGATGGAATATCTGTGCTTTTCCCTCAGACTTGTTAGGTATTGCTTTATAAACATATCCTTAAATTCTCCTAGAATCATGGTACCTCTTTTCCAGCTCGCAATAAGGTCTACTTTCGTGGCAGTGATCTTGCCCATGTTGTCTATCTCCATTGGTTCAAGGACCACGCAATCACCTAATCTCAAGAAGTCCACTGGTCTCAGCACACGGTCCAAATCTGCGCCAACGTACGTCAGAGGTCTTGTGTTAATGACTCCTTCGATCTCTTTAATCACTGTGAGTAATTGATTATCATTCAGTAAGTGTTTTTCCAATGTGCGCTTCATACAGTGTTTCGCCAGGGCTACGAGCCGTTCATAAACTCCTCCGTGCCATGGAGCCAGCTGAGGGATAAACTTCCACTTTATGCTGTTTTTTACGCAATAAGGGCTCGTCAAAAGTTCTGATGTCAGTTTAAATTGAGGTGCATTGTCCGATAATATCATCTTTGGCTTCCCTCTGGAGGCTATGAAACGTCTCAACGCGAGCAGACATTCTTCTGCTGTTAAGTCCTTTACTATCTCCATGTGAACAGCTCTCACAGCAAGGCAGGTAAATAAACATGCCCAGCGTTTCTCCTTTCCCAATTTTGTTGCAACCAATACTGGACCGAAATAGTCAAGACCTGTGTAAGTATAAGGATCACTGTAATTTGCTCGCTCTACTGGTAAGGCTGGTGTAGGAGGAAGCCGGTAGGGTCCTCCACCCTGTTTAATGCATTGATTGCATGTTTTAAGTACCCTCTGTACTTGCGTCCTACCCTGAAGTATCCAATATTTTTCACGGATGATATTCAATGTATGTGGAACTCCCACATGGTAGTTTTCTTTGTGAGTCTCTCTGATAATCTTATCTGTGAACTCAGATTTGGGCGGTAAAAGGATTGGGTGTTTCATGTCATAGGACCAACGAGTATTTGACAGTCGTCCTCGACTTCTTAGTAATCCATCTACGTCCAGATACAGCCCTAAATTGCGGGTCAAATGAGTTTCCTTTCCACTCACTTCTTCTGGGAAATGTTCTTTTTGGAGATTAATAATTTCTGTTAAATGTGTTTTATCTTCACTAATATCAGTCCCTACCTCGATAACATGTTCCTGTTCTTGAGCTGTATAGCCTTCAAGATCCATATCGAGTTGAACATCAGGTATGTCCTTCTCACAGTCCTCCACTGACATCTCTGGACCATCGATGACGTCCAGGCCCTCCCCAGCAACAAGAAAGGCTTGACGATCTTCCGATTTTGTACTGCTTGGCCAATGTTCTTGCTCCTTGGAAAGAAATTCAGGCCCATTGAACCATAATCCCTGTTTACTCTCCCACAGCTCAGGCCGAGTACCTAAATCAGCTGGGTTTCTATTCGTATCTACATAGCGAAATTCGAAGTCTTTGTTCTCTTTGATTTCGTTTACACGACGGGTAATAAACGGAGATAGCAGTCTATTCGATTTAATCCAGCCGAGCACAACCAGACTATCTGTCCACAAGTATTGTTTTTGTATGGGTAAGTCAATGTTTGCCTTAACGTACTTCATCAGCCTGCTACCAATTAAATATGCTAACAGTTCCAGCCGGGGTATTTTCAAATCCTTTTGATCTTCTAAGGGTGTTATCCTGGCCTTTGACATAAGGAATGCTATCTTATTTTCTCTCTCTCCGACTATACGTAAATATATCACTGCAGCATATGCCTTCATAGAGGCATCTGTGAATGTATGAAGTTCATATTTTACCTTTGACTTTGGTGATACATTTCCTATGTGTCGTGGTATTTCAATATCTCTAATCAGTTTAAGATTGTCTAATATTTTTGACCATTTATGTATGAGCTCTGTTGACAAGTTGGTATCCCATTTAGTTTTCATCTCACAGAGCTGTTGAAAGAATATTTTTGCAGATAGGATAAGTGGTGAAGCAAAACCACATGGGTCATAGACTCTTGCTAATGTGCGTAAAACGTCTCTTTTAGTAAGCTTCTCATGGCAATCTAAGGAGTTATCAATAAATTTTAGTTCCAAATTATCCTTTTCAACATTCCACATAAGGCCAAGAACCTTTATTCGGTCTTTTTGTGGTGCTCTTAGTGGCTCAGGAATAGTTTCCAAAAAATGTTTATCATTCGACATCCATTCTCGTATATTCATGCCCAAATCTTTGAAGACTTTTCTGGTTTCTTCATATAACGTGGTAGCTTTGTTATAGTCTTCAGCGCATGTCACGAGGTTGTCAACATAACATCTGTCAGCAATGTTCTTAAGAAGGGTTTCATCATGTGATAAATGATGTCGTATTGTGGCTGTTAAGAGAAACGGACTCGATATTATTCCGAACGGGACTCTACGAAATCTGTAATGTAAAATATTATCTTCAGTGGGTTCTTTAGACAGATCCTTCACCCAGAGGAATCTCGTGACATCTCTATCTTCATCTTGGAGACCAACCTGAAGAAAGGCCTTTTCTATGTCTGCTGTTATTCCTACTTCGCCACATCTAAATTTTAAAAGTAGGGCGGTTAAGTCTTCTAGCAGTGATGGTCCTCGATACATACATTCATTCAGGCTCTTGTAATCCTTTACTTTAGCAGAAGCATCATAAACAATACGCCCCCTTTTTCCTTCTTGTTTCACTATATGGCCAGGTAAGTAGTGGATAGGCGGGTTTACCTGGTATATCGGTAGCGTTTGGGGCTCTAAAACTTCAATGATATTGGCTTCAAGTTGTTCAGACAGTATCCGATCATATTCTGTTAACGTCGCACTATCAGATCTTCTCAGTAGGCTCTTCAATCTTCCATAAGCCAGATTGTAATTGGTTGGTATATCTGGGGGAATCTGTATCCAAGGCCACTTTACTTCATACCGTCCTTCTGCATACTTGATGGTATCATTGAAGAATTTTACCGCTTCTTCTTCTCTAGTCGTTTTAGGAGAGTCCGTTATACCAATGCTCTCTAGTGCCCATAAGAACTTCATGTCGACATTTCTCAAAGGTAAGTCGGGCTCTGTAAAGTATGGGCAACTAGGGCCGTGACATTGACAATATGTTACTATGGAAAGAGCCTTGTCATAAATATTCCCATCTGTACTCCCTGTTAACATCCAACCAAAGTCAGTATCAATTAAATGTAAATTCTCTTCAAGATGGCGACGTCTACCTCTAATAAAGGAGAAATAGTAATCGTTTCCAATCAGTACATTAATTACATCTCCCAATGAGTCATCATCAGCTATGATATCTACAGATATCTTGTCCGGAAAGTTAAATATCGGGATAGTATTAGTGATGTGTGGGACCACATTTACTCTTATTCTCTTCTGTAAGCCACGTTTGGTTTCTAAGACGATTTCCGCCGCAGGGCTAATAATCTCCTTGGGTTTATTTGAACCGAATGTGTATACCATAAGCAAGTCTTCATTTTCTGGTGTAAAATTGATCGATTTAGCTAACTTAGTAGTTATGTAGCTCCTTTGACTTCCACAGTCTAGTAGGATGCGGCATGACTGTGGATTATCCTGTACAGTCTTATTCCTTATTGCTGCAGTTGCTGTCTGCAAACAAGAATAAGAACATACTGAGCTAAAGTTTATAGTGTTTTGATCAACATTTTTGGAATTTGAAATTATATTCTCACCTGCAGCCCTCGGCTGAGGTATAGCAGACTTCAACTGTTTCGGGCAAAGCGCACGATTATGCCTTCCTTTGCAATGATGACATCTAAAACTCATTCTGCAATTTCTTAAAAAGTGTCCTTCTTTCAGGCATAAGTAACATTTCTTTCCTAGTTTCTGCCTTCGCTCTTTTAGTGTTGTATATTTAGTGCATTCGTCACTATAATGTGAATGGGTATGACAAAATCGGCACTCCATTCGAGGTTTCTTTCCATATTCGGGTTGAAAGTTCTCTCCTTTGAATGCCCTTTTCCTTCTGAAGTCACGATGAGAATTCTTAGTGTTAGGGCCTTCACTAAAGGTATTGTAAAATGGTCTGCTATTCCTTTTAGAAATATTTTCTACAGCTTGTAAAGTTTCTGTTGTACAACCTTCTGTACTTGTGGAACTTTGTTTGGCTTTGGAGACTTCTTCCTTGTCTGCAAGCAACTTCGACAGCTGAGTCCTTATCTCTTTTGTGGAGTCATCTTTTATAACTCTTTTCAGCTCGTATACAATAGTTTCTGGAAATTTTCCAAAGATTAGAGTTCTGAAGAAACTGTGAGAGACATCTTCTCCTAGGGCATTTAGAACTCGCAGATGACGCTCTAGTTCATTAAACACTCTATGACAATCAATGATAGCTTCACTGGCCGGTGCTATTTTATTGAGTGCAGCATAATGAGCATCCTTTATGTAGCTGTCTCTGCCATAACGCTCTCTAAGTGTTATGACTGCTATGGCATAATTGGCGTTTGTGGCTTGTAAGCCTTCCACTAGACTTTTAGCTTCTCCCTTTAAGGCTGCAGACAAATATAGAAACTTATCTACATCTGGTAAATCTCGCTGGTCAATTTGAGACCTAAACTGATCCCAAAAGGAATGCCAGTTTAAGATGTCTCCATCAAATGTAGGCAAACTCAGTACTGGAAGTTTCCCAGTTACACATTTAGTAGATGTTGTTTCCTTGGTCTTGGCATGTTGAATTTTAATCTTCAGCTCGCTCAGAACCTCCTCCGCTTCTAACTGATGCGTACTTATAGTGGATATATCGTCTGCTGATGGCTTATTGACGTATTTGAAGTAATTGTTCAAATCATTGGTTAACTTCAGTAATACGCTTTCTAATTTAGACGCGACTACCTCTGCATTTAGCACCGCTTCCTGCAGTGACTGCCTATTGATAGTGTCGCTTATTTGTTTAGCTGTAGCATTAAGTTGTAAGAGTCTGTCTGAAGTTACTTTTAATATGTTTTCCCACATTTGATCCATACTTAACTTGTTTGTAAATCTGTGAAAGACCATAAATTTTGACCGTGTGTACAATTTATAACAATCTTATATCATTTTCAAACGAAATCAAACGCAGTGAATAATGTTTAGAACGAACTCATTTCGCACTTACCATGAAAGTAATAACGCTGCGTTTCGCTTTAGCCAGCTGATTCCAACGCAAAATATGAGTAGCTAGTTATCAAAACAAGTACTTTTTTCCACTTATTACACGATATTTTCGTTTTTATTCACTTTTACACAACTTTCAAGACAAACTTAGTACAAACAAGACCGGTATATGAAAATTTTCACTTTGACGTTTCTCAACGGAAGAAAACCGCGAAGCGAAGAGTCGTATTTTTCTAAATAAAATATAAATTAAAAAAAAAAAGAATCGATAATCGTTACAAATATTTCCATAACCATGGATACTAGTTAATACCAAAATCGATGTACATCGAAAACAATTATCATTTTACTTACATGTCAGCACGGTATACTGTACCAAATCAAGTTGGTCAAACAATAGTAAAATATTTTGACCTTAATATGCTTCATGGAATGTCACCACCGAATATCGATATTAATATTCAAAACACCATTCAACTAAATATGCTGGTCTCTGGATTGATTAATATTCTACCCCGTCACTAACAGTCCGAGCAAGTGATTTCACACTCTTACCCGGTATCGGGCTGCTGGACTCTTGCCTGTTCTTAGCCTGCGTCATTGAGCAAAAGCATAAGCGTTTGCACCCTGCACGTCGGGTCGCCAGCTGAACCTACCACCGTGTCTGACAAAACGCTGCACGAACAATAATACAGCGCTCCGTCACGCCATGGCGGTACACATTGATCTGCGTCAAATGATGAGCGAACGAGAACGTTCACACCCAGCACGTCGGGTCGACAGATCCCATAAACATCCGCGTCAAAACATGAGAGACCACCATGGTAGCCACACCCAGCACGTCGGGTCGCGGGACTGTAACCTGTTCTTAGTCTGCGCCTCAGCCAGACCGAAACCGATACCACTCAGGACGATCCGTGTCAAAACATGATCGCCGGATAGTCAGCTATCTAAAAGATTGCTTCCTTATAACATAACAGGGTTTACACAGAATTAACAGACGTAAACAATAATAAATAATAAAGACGGGGTTCTACAGACCTGCATCCAGAAGACCCAATACTATGGTTTACATAAAAATAATAACACTTGATTTTCAAGCTTATCATTTCATCGCTACTATTCATTGGTGACGAACTACGTCGCATCACAATTTGACTTTAGAATCAACATTATAAAATATTAGATATCTTAATTTAAGTTACGAAGCTATTTTGTAGTATAGCGTATGAAAAAAATACTTGGTCGTGGAAAACAATAATCGTTACAAATCGATTATTTGGTCACTGTCTAATCGATAAGATAATTGCACATAGGTACTTACCATTGCTCGATAGATGGCGTGCTGCGTGGGTTACTTGAAAATTAAATAGACACAGAAAAATACACCTTTTTTTTTTTTTTTGTTGATGGCCAAAAGTGACAAAACCTTGCGTTCGAATGAGACGAATTATAATCGTTCACATTGGACTTGGAAATATCCCAGCATGCTCCACCATGACGCCAAATCACATAAAGATAATTAATAACGGAACATTTATTATATACATATTATGGAAATCGGTTCTTACTATAGATTTTCTATCAACCTAGGTTTTGGCGTTAACATAGCGGTAATCATTATAATTTCCAAGTCCTACCTGAACGTCCAGTCACTGCTTAGTTGTTGTCGATTATCTGCTTCGCTACTGTATGATATTTTTCCCTCTGGTGCCTGGAGATTATTTCCACCGCCTGTTGATAGAATATGATATCAGCACCAAGTATAGACAAGGTTAACTCGAGGTTCCAGCCTCAGCACAAGACCACAATGAACTAGACATACATAGCACTTGGGATCCCATTTACACGTATTCGTAATTACTATGTTTAGAACCTTTACTATGACAGTTGTATTTTAACCCAATCTAATACTTAGCTCAAGTCAATCAGTCTTTCAGGATCCAGGGACAAAGTTTCACACCCCTTTTCCACTTGCACAAACTAGTTCATTTTATCACCAGTTTTCTCTTTTTCCTCCTCTAACAAATTAGCGCCAAAGGTATCTGTCATCTAAATGTTACCAGCTACAAATATATGTATATATAGGATTAGTTCGCACGACTTACCACAGGTTCGCGATGATCCGCGACACCATTATCTGACCATTGTTTTACAAGCAAATTATTTATTGCACAGGTACCTATTTGTTGAGACAAGTTAAATAGTAATGTATTTTACTGTAGGTAAACACATGATTAGCATTCTCAATAACATGATGCTCCCACACCTGTGTTGTAAAGTGTTGTATAACGTTATAAAAGACGATAATAACACTTCGTCACAACTTGTAAGATTATTAGGCAATTGATGATAAAATGTTATGAAACAAGTATTTTATAACGTTATACATACAACACTTTATAACGCCAGTGTGGGAACACCATCACAGTATGTTGCCAGTATAAATTAATTTCAAGCTTGATATAAACCATGTTAACAATGTGACACGTGCAAGTTTTCAGGGAATCCTCAAACGGGCTGTCAATAAACATCATATCCGTTTTCCTTTCAATTGTTTTGCAAAGATTTCATTCCAGATAACTCAAAATGCCTATCTCCTCATGTCGGTAGTCCTGATCGTATTAAATAAATAATATCATCGGATACACCCTTCCTTCGACGGGGCGGGAGAAAAATGGGGATATAAAATTCCACGATTTGGCAAAAGGGTTGAGGGAAAAGGACGCTAAGATATCGCCGTTCTGCGTGTTCATGGTTCGTGATCGGTGTTTACACGTGACGCGACAGTGTGGAAAGAGCATTAAAAAATAAAATAAAATAAAAATCATTTATTTTCTACAACATAAAAACTATATTGGGTTAGCATTACAACTTTTACACTATTATTTTGGTTAATTAGACTCATAGGATGTCACACGAATGAAATGGAAGGGAGACGTTTTGGAAAAAAATTGACAGTTCATGTATGGGCTGACAATTGGCATCGGAATCAGCTAGCTGTCACATTCATACAAGAACTGTCAAAATGAACACGATGGCGATTGCGAGCGAGTTAGATAATGAGCCTACAGGTCAGGAGTACACGAAACCGGCGAGCATGTATGAAGAGAGTGATGAATGTGGATGAAGCGAAAGAGGTATGCCAGGATCGTAGCAAGTGGAACAAAGTAGTCTCTGCCTACCCATGTGGGAGAGGCGTGACGGTATGTATGTAAGTATGTAGAATGTCAAGGAGAGGTGTAGATTAGCCCAGTACTCTACATAGCGGATGTCCAGCCGGCCCGCTACCATGCTCAGGATGCATTACGTATTTTAAACCATTTTTATCTGCGTAGACTTAATTATAATAAACTGAGACGTCAATCCTAGGAATCAATATAGGCGATGCGGCTAACCCATCACTATTTAGATTCCCCTTTCCACCTATACGCTCGCAATCATGCTCAACGTGGCCTTTAGGTCTTGTTACCTTGGAACTGTGTACGTATGTATGAGACGTCAATTAGCGTTCTGTTGTAAAGGGGTAAAGACGCGATGTATGTGTGTGTTCTTTGCGATGTGAACTGAGACTAAATGACTCAGGCTGCAGCGTTAGCGTGGACATTTAAAATACTATTAAACCACTAACAACGCAGTTCAGCGCTGAATTAATCACCAAAGAAGGTCGACACAGTTTTCTTTGAGCGTTTCTTGAGTGACACACGGCTGCTTCGTTTCTGCAACAATTAATCTATAGTACCTAGATGACCTGAGGTATTTATTTGGCACGTTTTCTGAAAATGAAACCTAGCCAGATCGCAGTCGAATCGGTGCTGCCGCTGTCTAATACCTCGGCGTAACGCTGAGCCAGCGACGGTTTTAATTTTGCGAAGACACACAACGCTGATGTTTTTTTTTTCTTGTTTCTTTTTTATAAAATTGTGTTGCGGCTAGCAACCCATCACTATTTTGATTCCCCTTTCCACCTATATTCCCACAATCATGCTAAGCGTGGCCTTTAGGTCTTTTTGCCTTAGGCGCTGTCTACCCCGTAAGGGATAGAAACGTGATTTATGTATGTATGTATTGTTTATACTGACCATAATCAATTCCATACTTTGAAAGTTTCAAATGTCCACAGGTTACAGTTCAAAATAAATAGCCCCATGACAGACAGACACCCAGACAGCGGAACTCTGGTATAATGTACTTTTCATATTGAATGAATAAATTAACTATAAACTAAAGTGATACTAGTGCCGCCGCAGTGTTGTCATTATTTCGTGTGATTCCGATTCTTTTACGCTATTTTGTCGATAAACATAAAAAATAAAAAGTGCAAATAGGAGAATCAATATTTCCTTAGCTCTTTCCTCCTTGGTTTATCAGAAAGAGACGTAGCTACCGATAAAACTGACCGTAGCCTCGTGCGCCACTCCTCCTGACCGTGAGTCCCTAACGCAGCACCATTAACTTTCCTCCAAAAGGTTACTATAATGTAGTGCCCCGGCCATTAGGGACCCGCAGGGCATTTAAGGACCTTCGACGTTTAAGGGAGGCCTGTTTCCGCCAGCCATGACGTCATATCCGGTCTGTCATCGCGGGATCGACGTCTCGAGAGTGCTTCGGGGCTAAATTTGAAATTTTCTGGTGGGTCATTCTTTGGGAAGGGTTTGGCAAAGTGGGACAAGGGTCGCGATTTATCGGCCGTGTTCATCACTAAAATGTTGGGATCAGTAGGCTTATACCTAACTCGCTCGCAATCGCCATCGTGTTCATTTTGACAGTTCTTGTATGAATGTGACAGCTAGCTGATTCCGATGCCAACTGTCAGCCCATACGTGAACTATCAAAATGAGCACGATGGCGAATGCGAGCGAGTTAAGTAATAAGACTACTGGTTTATACAACATACAAGGAAGAGTTATAATGATAATATAATATTTGTCCAAACAATAGTCTTATACAGCCCTCGGTATATTTGAGCTATTACTGCAGAATGCAGCCTAGTGTTTTAACGTTTGTCTATTAAATTTCTAAGCGACGCTGAAAATGAGAACACAGAAAAATCCGAAAAGTAAAGCTATGGCCGGGAATCGAACCCGGATCCTCGTCATTCCGTGACGCGTGCTATACCCCTACGCTACCCATAGCTGGCGGGTAAGCCTTCGAATTTTCCTATCTGTTACTAGCTCTCACGAGACCTTGTTACTATGCGATTTTTTGCCGCCAAGCGTCATCTGTTTGAATGATGTTGTCGCTACGAAACAATTACAAACTCCCGCGGAACATCTACTGCTCACCAGGGACGAGAGAAGGCTTGTCTATTAAGTATTGTAGAACGTAAATCATGATAAAATATGCTGAATCTTCGTCAATTTGTACCTACTCTAGATTCATCATTGCTTACAAATCTACATTATGTTTCTTAATATTTTGAGACATTGTTGTTTTCTGTTTGGTATTTTGTATTTAATTTCATGTATGTTGGATTCTTCTAAGTGGATGAATCGGTCTCTACGGGCTCGTACGTTAATTCTACTAAATCGAATTTCACAGTCGCACTATTTCTTCCAGTTCAATCTCTCTAACAGCTTTGGAAACGGTAGTGACGCTTTTGGCGTTGTTGACATTTCCTTCCACCCGAGTGAGCTCAAATCAACGGCTGGTGTCTGCTTTGCGCTGGCTTCAGACCAGACCGGGCACATATACCTTAAAAATATCCAGCAATCCAACGCTTATTATTTGTATAACAATCCAAGGAAAGACATTAATAAATGTAGCATAAGTAGCTTGCTGGTCTGGGAGAAAAGAAAAAACAGAATGCACCAGTTGTTTCTCTTCTCGCACATGATAAAAGGTCATCGAGAGAATAGGCGAAAATCTGCGAGATTATAGGCGATGCGGCTAGCAACCCATCACAATTTTGATTCCCCTTTCCAAACTAACGCTAAATGGCTAGATAGGTAAATAAAACGTTTATTTGGTACTGCCAACACACACAATCAAGATTACATAAAATATCAACATATCAGGCCAAAACTTAAAACTAGAACATTATTTTTGTTTGTGCGCACAGTAGCACAAAAGGGCCATGGCTCAGTGGTCAACATTGCTCGTAAAAGCAAAACACTGGTATTCTGCCACAACCCACACACTGGCACTGTCGTATATGGGATAAAGTCGTGATATATGTATGTAATGTATGTATAACTAATCAGAACTGCCGTTAAACCAACCGTGAAAGAATTCTGCTTAAGGCTAGGAACATAACAGCAAATAAACAGTTTATTATAGTACCAAACTAAAACAACGGCACTATACGGTTATGGCGTATTTGCAGAATAACTCCAAGTTCCCGCGCACGTACGTACCATATCGGAGACCAATATTTCCAGCGAATACTAACTTTGTTTACCTCCATATCAGGAACGATCCACTTTCTCGATTCGCACACAATTCCCTAAAATGCAATCTGATCCCTTCTAAAGTTTTTATTTGGCTCGTATCCCTTACCTCCAAGTTCGGAGACAGAAGAAGCCTAATATACAATTTAAATTGTGTCCCAAACTCGTAAATGCGAGCCCGGCTCACCGTATTTATGCCAAGACCGAGCCTTTAGTTTTTACAACCCTTATGCTAGGTGCCCTAAATAAGTTTTCGATCTGCTAGATAAACAACTTACATAATTTTATGGTCGGCTGGTAATCCGCGCCCTTTTCCAGCTTTTTTGTTGTGCCGCTATTTATAACATGCGAAACATTTTGAGGAAAACTTGTAGTGTCATTGTGTACTTCATTTAGCTAGAAAATATTATACGTTAAACCGCTTATGTTATTGCAGAGGGAGAGGTCCACTGTGGAATGCGAGTTATCATTTTGTTGGTGTCTTCTTAACTTGAGCATTAGTGACCCTCATTTTGTGCCCTTTATACTGAAACTGACTTAATAATTATAATTATAGACTAACTTTACCAATAATAGTCGGAAATAATTAAAATATTGTTTTGGTAAACGAAGAGGGTCCCGGACTACTTGTTTTGGGCAAGTTTGTGGTGAAGTTTATTAGCGAATAGCGTTTTGAAATGAAATTTATACGATGCTTTAATATGTTACCTGTTGAGAGGTGACGGGTGAAAAACTTTATGTTACATGTTATAACGTCTTATTGTCTATATTCTAGATTCCTTTATGGATCAAACGACGCTATTGTATCGCCATCGAAACCTGAATATATACTTCAAATTTCAATTTATGACCATGTCGCATTCTATCACCTTCGAGTTTTAAGATTTTTGCAACCTCCTTGTATTACTATATATTCAAACACGAAAACGACATAGGGGGCCGAGAGAGGTGCGGGCGGCAGGCGCACTACCCGCCCGCACCTCTCTCGGTCCCATTGTTGTCATACCCCGCGCCCCTGTGCCGCGCGGGCGAGGACTCATTTACGCGTACGGTCTATAATCGTTCTGATTGTATTTGAGCCTTCAGCCTCTAGCTAAAGTCGGGTCATCTCTAACCGCAATGTTAGACGTTATAGTAACTAAGAGCCCTGTTGGACGTTGTGTTCCGCACGCGGCAGGTTCGCGAGCCAAGTCAGCCAGGGTTTTGATTACGGCAACATCATAATACAGTTTGACAACAAATATAATGCGCATCGGCAGTATTCGTTTGCGCAGAGAAGTGCAGACCAGTTTCCGATGGTAGCCGAACGTGTAAATAATCTATATTGAACTTTATTTGCAAGCGCAACTGGCAGAGTATTGCTTGCTTTGCATTCTTAGCTCTGTCCCGCTTACACGATTTTGCCATTGTTGGTACAAAATCGATCGACCAATAACAGCGCCAGAGTTTCCCGCACTACTAAAATTGGTCTACTGCGCAGGTACATTGTGGAGCATTATTTTTGTTGTCAAACTGTACCCGGCTTAATCCTCACGCTTCAGCTCCTAAATTGTGACTGCTCCTAAAGGAGTTTCCTGTACCCTTGTGAAGTTTGTCAATTTCTGCCCGGGGAGCGATAGCGAGAGTTCTGTAATTTTGACTAATGGCGTTTGCGAGCTAGCTTAGGTCCTGTTTCGTAGGCCCAGGCGCATGACAGACGTTTATTTCAATTTGTTAGGGACTTGGAGTCGTCAGAATTGCCGTTTCTAATGTTTAAATTAATTTGGTACATACATACATATATCACGTCTTTATCCCTTACGGGGTAGACAAAGCCTAAGGCTAAACCTTAGGGCCACGTTTAGCATTAAGGACATATAGGTGGAAAAGGAAATCAAAATAGTGATGGGTTGCTAGCCGCATCGCCTATAACATGATTCCTAAGATTCTCGCCATTCCCTCGATGGGCTTTATTTGGTAGGCCCCCCTACCAAATAAAGCCAAATTTTCAAAAAAATGTGTACCCTTTTTCCAACAAGATCACCTTAATGTCCCATACAACTTTTTCGTGTCAGTTTTGTGACGCCCCATATAAATCGTATGAAAATGGTGTCACAAAACTGACAAAAAAACCAATGGACACTTTTTTCTTTACAAAAATAAATAGTGCTAATAATTCTGATTCAGAAAAATCCAATATGTTATCATCTTGGAAAAAAAAGTCAAGGGTACATGTTTTATTGAAAATGCCCAGGTACTTGACGGGTCAATATTGTGAAATCAATCGTCTGTAATATGCAATGACCCAGGGTATATTGATGGTTCTGCAATGGAGCACAGGCATTATGTTGATATGAGAGGGCTAGTTCCCACGCAAGATGCAAATTGAGTAAAGCCTGCCCAGAGATAAAAAAAACACATTAGTCTTTCGCAGTAAATGTTGTACAAAAATGATGTTATACTTATTCTAGTTTCAAACGTTTAAACTTAAAAAGTGATGCAAATATAAAGTTAATTTAGTGTTAGATAAAATGTCCGTCAAAATTTAAATTAGGTATATAGATAATTTTACATGTCAAGAATATTAGAATTATAATTAGAAATACCATTTTTTTATTCAATTCAGAGATGTTATAACAACATTATTAACTTAACTACTATCTAAATACAACAAATTGGCATAAAACTGTAAATAAAATAGTTGCCCTAAATCGCTGCCCGGTGGCATGGTTCCCAGAAGGCTGGCAGCATTGCCGCATTGTATGGCAATGCTTACCCTTTGTGTTAAAAAAAACCAGCCCTCTGGTCACCCGAAGCTTTATTCAGCTTGGTCATATTCGATAATGTTTTAATATTTTTTTACTGATGTTTCTTTACGTTGTACAAAATCGTGTGTGCCTATTACCTTGTAATTGTCTCTATGTTATGATGAAAAAATAACGTTTCTTTTTTGTTACAGATATTGCAGGTGTCCTCAAACGCGTAAAATGTAAGCAAAGGCATATTTCTACCTTAAATAAGTCATTGCGTGAAGGCGAAACATGTCGACACTAATGATTAAGTTGCTATATTTTGACAGACGGGCGTTGCGGGTGCTAAAACCTTATACAATTATTTTATTGTCTGACTTACACAAGTATGCAAAATTTCAGCTCAATCGGATGAAGATATATGCTTCAAAATTGAGTCGCAAGACTCCACCCGGACAAACATACATACATACATACGTTGCAAGTTAATATAAAGCTTTTAAAAAAATAATAACAAAAAGAAACAAATCCGCAACAAGTAGCTTTTTATTCCCATTGTTCTTTTGTAAACATTACCCTGGCAATTAGTTGCCGGACGCGTATAATTGTTTGCCGCAGTGAAGAATGTCCCCCGGCTTTGTCTGCTACTTTATGGGCCAAGTTTCGCGGAACACTTAAATTATTTTAAGTGTGGCCGTTGTGCGCGCCTTGCGGTTATCGTCTAGTTGGGAACGGAGGAGAGAAAGAGAGGAGACGACTTAATTTAATATTTAACTAGCGACCTCGGCTTCGCACCTGTACACTGTAATGTATGTAGATAACGGAGGGTGCTAACTTCAATCAATTTACAAAAAAAACTGTGACAAATTATATTTCTTTCTCATAAATCACTCTATTTATTGGTGGAAACCGCATGAAAATCCGTCCAGTAGTTCAGTAGTAGACAGACGCGGCGGAGGACTTTGTTTTTAAAATACGTAGTGATAGCTTTGATATGCTTGAATATGACTGTGTTATATTAAACACAGTTAGCAATTAAAAATATTATCAGAAACATCAGTTCTGATTTTCGGATTTCTTCCTTTTTACCCGACTACGGCAAAGCCAAAGGAGGGTTATTATCCAACGATAAGCAATAAGGATACCATATATATTTGTTAAAATTAAAAGTAAAATGACGATATTTCATCATACGAATATTTATTGCCGCCTCTTTTAAGCACTTGACACGTAGCTATGTTTCACTAAAATTGCTTTAAATTAAAAAGTGACGTACCTTTCATAAGAATTCTTTGTATTGGTCTTTTTTTTGATAAAGGCAAGTGTCAAAGTCAAAGGAGCGTAAGTACCTAATCGATACGGCTTGTACATGCACCTTAAGAATTAAGACCTTAACCCAAAATATGTCGTACTATTTAGTTTATTCTTTCATCTCTGCAGTTTTCGTGGCTCCATGGCATATCGTCCACTCGTAAGTAATTCAGACAGACTTCTGGATTTCGAGATTTACTCCAGCAATTTACGGATGCGTCTAGCATTTAGGCGCCTGTGCCCAGTACAGAGCATTCCTGCTGAGCTCCGATGTACAGTCAAACTACAAATCAAATCAAACTACGAGTCAAAATGTCGTAAACATTTAATACGAGCTGTTTCCTGCGATGCCGTCCGTGCAGAATTAAAATTTGTAGCGTAGCTCCCCAAATCACTTTTATCCCGCCCTGTTGCAAATTCCTATTTTAACGGGTGCCTATGTCATAATAACCTATCTGCGCGCCAGATTCCAATCCAGTGGTTTGAGCTGTGCGTTCATCAACCATTTAGTCAGTTTCTGCGATGTATATGGATTCGCAATGTAACTAATTCACAGATTATTGGCATATGAGGTTTCCATCTTAGCCCATCTAGCTTGCCATTGACGCATTGCCATCTAGGTTGCTCTGGATGCTACTTTATAATCCCTCGCTACGCTCAGGATTCTTTTGTAGAATCCTTCGCTTTATTCTGGATTCAATGTAGCGTTCTCGCCGTAAATGCATCATTTTGCTCCCTTGTGACACAAATAACTATTAATTCCCTAGTACGGGGTGAAAAATAACCCGAAAAAACCACTCCGTGTATTCCTACACTTCTCGTGTTATACGTTTAATTAATGTTTAAACGTAAAGATAACAGAAAATAATTTAAAACAACCATATTTCCCCGGAATTCGCGCTGATAAGCGATCTCAAAACGTTTTAATTAAGCGATGTAACAGATGTCCTGAAGGGAAATACGGCATAAAAAAAAATAAAGCATTTACGCAAAAGTATAAAATAAAAATATCGTAAAATCCGAGTCGGATCAAATTATTTTTTTATTCCGGTCATATAATGCTATGTATTTTAATAAAACCGTATTACTAAGAGCGGTTGTAAAATTTGAGCGCTGAAGTAATTCTGGATTTACGGACCGAGGGTTTGTTTCCGTGCCGTTTGTCCACTCGGAATGATATTTAGATTCCATTTTCTCTGGCCAATTTCTTGAAGCGTATTTATACAACTAGAGCATAAATAAAGTGCATAAATAAAAATAAAAGCGCCTTAATGCTTATTGGTAGTCTACTATAAATGCAAATAGCTGCTCCGAGTTTTGTACTACAATAATACCTACTCAAAACGATTCTGTTTGTTTTCCTTATTTTAATCTCCGGCGCAAAAGAGAAATATATTATGTATAAGTAGTTACGTCATAGTGTGTATCAGTGTGTCGGTCTGTGGCGTTATTGCTTTCAAAGGACTAGCACTATTAGAATGCGGTTTAGGAATAACTAATGAATAATATTTCATAAGTTTCTTTTTTTTTCTTTTCGACATTGGAGATATCTCCAATTAATTTATTTGACGGTTGAGGCATTTTACACCTCCACTGATCTTAAATTATTTTTATTGTTTTTTTTCACTTTCTTTCTTCTCATTTTGTTTTACTTTGACTAGTAGAGACTTTATACGTCTCAGAATTTAAGTATTGTAGTAGCTTAATGTATTTTATTAAAAAAAAAACGACTTTCTGCAAACTTTCTTGCGGCGCATTCTTCTTGGCAATGACGGTCTTTCCCAATGCGCTCGTAGTTTTCAAAAAGTCAATGTAAAAGAGCCCTTGGCGGGCAACCTGCAAAAATACATTTTGAATTTTGAATTTTTGACACAGCGAATACCAGAGTTCAAGAACTAAACGGTTTGCGGCATTCTTGGTTCCCAAGTTATTTTACTACTAACACAATCTTATTACTACGGTCCGTAGATCCTTTGCGTACTCAGAAGAACGTAAACGCGCGCGTTAATGGCGAAAACAAAGACCGTTAAATCAGTTTAGTGCCGACTATCCCGTGATCCTGTGACTGCCAGCAATTATTACTTTTCTTGTTACGTTTAGGGGAACTTCATACGTTTACACAGTACACTACGATGGAAATCAGTATAAAAGGCAACCGTGACTGATTAATCAACGCACAGATCAAACTGCAAGATTGCGCTGAAATTTGGCACTTATATAGTGGCGCGCAAGCATCCGCTAAGAAAGGATTTGGCGATCGAGCTGAATTAAGGTGGTTTAAGGATTTCCCGTCAATTTTTAATTTTGCGCGGACGAATTTCCGGGCAACAGCTATCCTACTAATATTATAAACGCGAAAGTTTGTAAGCGTGGATGGATGGATGTTTGTTACTCTTTCACGCCAGAACGGCTGGACAGATCTGGATGAAATTGGAAACGTAGATAGGTTATAGTCTGGAATAACACATGTGCTACTTTTTATCCCGGAAAATTGTGTAATTTCTGCGGGATAGCGCTAAACGAATTCTATGCAGACGAAGTTGCGGGCAACAGCTAGTTAAAATTAAACATTCATAAAGGAACTATTATATATTATCATGTTATGATATAAGCGATGGGGCTAGCAACCCATCACTATTTTGATTCCATTTTTCATTGGTATAGTAGGTCTTGTTACCTCAGGCTCCGTCTACCCCGTAAGGGATAAAGACGTGATATAAATATGTATGTATTGTATGTATTTATGTATGTTAAAGGCAAAATTCCGTTAAATCACTTATGTATTTGTTCTATTATATTCTATTGCACCTACAAAAAATAGAGAATCTAAAAAGGTTACTTTTGCTAAAACCCTCTAAAAGTATCATTTAAATTTGCACAGAATTTATGCGTGAGTCCGACTCGCGCTTGACCGGTTTATTTCGCAGTCTGTGTACTGCGCCGAATGCGTGGAAAGAGTTTTTCTGATTTACGTGGACCCTGTTTTCCTTCGGACGCAGCACCGCAAGTGTTTATCATTCCCTCTGCAACTTCCCAACTTCCCCCATACGTTTACTTTGAGAACTTCGTCTGTGGTTTTTATGCCCGTTTTAAACTTACACAGCGCGCTCCGGATTTAGTATTGAAAGAGATATTTATTAAAAGTTTGGACAGTTATAAATATTTTCATTCGCAACTAGCTTTTATCCGCGACTTGGCGAATGGCACTTTGCATTGGGGTAAATTCGAAATTGGGGGAATTTCGAAAATGGTGGCAACGCTTACCTAGTAGCCAAAGACATTGGAGCTTCTAGATAGCCGTTGCTACATTATGTAATTGTTCCCCGTTTAGTGGATATCCACGAGTTTCGAAATTCCCCCACTATCGAATTTACCCTAATGCACTATATTTCCTGCTTTAAAAAGTATCTGATGTGTTAATCCATGTCATAAATTATGTTTGTTCGGATGTCTGTCTCTCACGCAAGAACGGCGATCAGACCACTAGACTACCCCGGTTTTTAACTTATGCACAGGTACCCATATTAAAGATGCCTCGAAACTGACCCAGTTAGCCCCACAAAATGTCGTTACGGAGCAAAACAAACATGGCCGAAAACAAAAGCCGATATTTCCACAAAAGATACCTTCGATAACATTTATAATAAGTAACGTAGACAGCGCTATCCGCGTCGCCTCTTAATTACCGGCCCATTACGTGTGATGGCCGGCCCACGTTTTATTACACCTGCACTGTTCCACAGCTTACAACAGCGGGGGCAGTGGCTCTGAAAAACGCCATGCTTTTCAATAATTCAAAATTTACTTGTTCCCTCCAATACACGGAGGAGGCCTATCCCATGAGGCACGCCGAATTACGCGACAAATTAATAATAATAAAAGAAAACAACACAATAACAACAACAGAAATGAAATTGTAGCTAATTCGGAATAAAAAAGGCTATAATAATAATAGATAATGTATTAATCGAAATGGGCGTAAAATAATCTTTGGTCTACGTGAAATTAAGTTGTGTTTAGACGGTAAATTATGCCTTTGAATATGTCTCAAAAATTGAAACATCACACGTCACATAAACATGCAAACGTTTGAGACATTTTGCATGCCAGATACTTTTTGTACTAAACATCTTATGTACCATATTTCGAGCGAAATAAATTTATTTGTATTCTATTTATCGCAGTAAAATATCTTAAAACATAGTAACTAAGTTCGTTTAAATCTAACTGAGTCTAATAATAAGTTACTCAAGTGTTAAATTACAAAATAAACAGAGCTATCTGACGACTCAGCAGTCACCTTCACCTTGAAATCGTCAGCAGATTTTCAGTATCAACATAATAATATATTACGACAGACCTTGCAGCCAGGTTGTTACTTTATCTTTGCACATTTTAAGGTTTAGATCATAAATATTTAGTGTATGCTAGAACGGCGCGAGCTTTCGAACATTGTATTATGTATATAGATAATATTAACGATACGGAAAGCTAATGTTAAGTTACAGTAGGCTTATTACCTAACTCGCTGGCAATCGCCATCGTGTTTTTTTGACAGTTCATGTATGGGCTGACAATTGGCATCGGAATCAGCCAGCTGTCACATTCATACAAGAGCTGTCAAAATGAACACGATGGCGGTTGCGAACGAGTTAGGTAATAAGCCGACAGGTTATCATTATCACTTTTTTATTTTATGTCTTAGATGCCTACCGGCAAAAAATTTAGGGATAAACAAGATTGACATTAATAAATAATTATGAATAAAACAGTAATTAAAACAAAGTATCTCTAAAATCAAATGTAATCTATGATCATCGTTTAAAATGAAAATCATATGAATTTAAAAATACAATGTCATTCCTTGTTAACATTGTTTATTCGTAGTAAAGTAAATGTGATGCTTTTACCGTGCATTCGTTGTATTTTTAAACGTTCGTTTGTTTTATGTTTCGCATCGCCGGCGGCTCTACGCTGACCGCTATATCTGCTAACAATTAAAGTTATAATTCATTTTGTTTTATATATATTTGTTGCAAAGGACACTGCCCGAAAAGTATGGAACAAAAGATTGCCCGATTTTAATGGAAATATATACGGTAAGTACAGTCAAGGAATTCGCGTATGTACCGTATTCCTGTACGTGTTTTGATCCATACATAGAAGTAATCGAAGGACCATAAATCCCACGTTTAGTTTAAAAAAAATGAAAATGAAATGTTTTTCGACCGAAAGACAAATTCAACAACTAAAAATATACAATTGATATAGTGAAACGTTACTTTGCGGAAGTTTATATTATTCGCATAGTAACAAAGTCACGTGACAGCTAGTAACGGATAGAAAAATGCTTACCCACCTGCTATGGGTGGTGTAGGGGTATAGCACGCGTCACGGAATGACGAGGATCCGGGTTCGATTCCCAGCCATAGCTTTACTTTACTGCTATGGGTGGTGTAGGGGTATAGCACGCGTCACGGAATGACGAGGATCCGGGTTCGATTCCCAGCCATAGCTTTACTTTACTGCTATGGGTGGTGTAGGGGTATAGCACGCGTCACGGAATGACGAGGATCCGGGTTCGATTCCCAGCCATAGCTTTACTTTACTGCTATGGGTGGTGTAGGGGTATAGCACGCGTCACGGAATGACGAGGAACCGGGTTCGATTCCCGGCCATAGCTTTACTTTTCGGATTTTTCTGTGTTCTAAGTTTCAGTGTCGTTTAGAAAAGTCTATATTAATGTTAAATGTGTGGTGGCAGAAGGTAAATTATTGAACAAAAAATATACGAGTTAAAAATTGTATTGTAGGGTACGTCGTGATTTTAAAATTCGTTTTACATTTTAGATATGTTTATCTTATCTTATCTTATCTTATCTTATCTTATCTTATCTTATCTTATCTTATCTTATCTTGTCTTGTCTTATCTTAGATATGAAGCTTTCGAAAATCAGTCTGATGAACCCCGTTAAGTGATATACTCGTCAGTACACCCATAAAGACGTTCTCATCCTCGCAAAGAAGATTAAATCGCTAAATCAGAACTAAATGAAAAGCTGAGCGTAACTTGGGATTTATCTTCGATAATAATGATTCTATTTCAAAATGACTTAATGAGACGTAATTAGGGGACGCTATCATTATATTTCAAAACTTTGAATAGTGAAAATCACCGAGAATTTCAGTCAGTCTCAAAAATAGCTTGTTCGCTTTTGACGATACGGCTAACATTATCGAGGAATAACTTTCTATATCTAAAAAACCTATCGATTCATTTGATTGACAGCCATGAAACCACCGACAGACCCATAGATACTGTACTTTACTGGGTAAAATAGCTCATTCGCCGTAGTAGTTGTAACTCTATATTGCACAAACCTAAATAAAAATAAATAAATATTAACAGAGAATTAACAGAGGCGAACTTATCACTAGAAAAAGATCTCGTCCGGTTAACACGAAAATAGCTCCTTCGTTCATCCTTTTGTAATTAGGCATCCTATACGATACTGTACTGTTGTTAAAATTAGTTAATTAGTGCTCACGTATTTCTTGACCACATCCCCAATTCCGAAATTCGACTAGAGTTGTGGATGTCGGAACTAGGATAACATAGCTCAAGTGGTGATGGGCGGGGCACTAGGCAAGACGGTTCGACTACCGATGGTCGAAGGTCAGTGGGCAGACCATCAGCCCGTTGGTCAGATGACATCTGTTATTCGGCTCGAAAACTATGGATGAGACTGGCACGGGACCGAGCAAAATGGCGTGAAAATGAAGAGGCCTTTACTCAGCAGTGGGTGCACGTGGGCTGATTACTATCTAGTAACGAATTGCACATTTTATTTGTAACGTAATGAAATAAAAAATACGAATCGGCATGCCTCGGCCCAAATAAAACTTATTCCCCTGTCATAAAAGCCGCATAGTCTTTGCGTAAGCGCTGAATTTAATACGGTCGACTAATGAGAGTAATCTAGAAGTTTCGGGATTATAGCTTAGACCGTGTGCCGTGCGTAATTAAGTCAGACAACAACGGGAATTACACATACGCTACTATTTATTTATCTTCTTCTTGAGGTGCCATCTACCGGAGGTCGGCTATCATCAATGCTATCTTTAATTTCGACAGCAGCTCGGAACAGTGAGCTTGTGCTAAGGTTGAACCATGTCCGGAGATTCTTAAGCCACGGAGTACGCCTTCCGGGTGGTCGCTTTCCCTGGATTTTTCCCTGCATGATGAGTTAAAGCAGGTCGTATGAGACCAAAGATATATTTAATTATGTATTTCCTTATTTTTCGTAGAGGCTTCGGCACATCTGAATAACTTGTCAGAATAGTACCGTAGGATAGATCTTACAACAATAGGGGTACCTTGTTTTTATGTTGGTGGTAATCTCTGGTACTCTTGAACTAATAAAAATACTCGGATTTGATTGCTTTTGAGTATTAGAATTACTGACTTAGTTGTAGTTGTAACATAGTAAAAATTCTTCCAGTTTAAGAAAGCTCCACTATCCATGATTAATTAGGTACCTATCCGTAGAAATCTGTAACAAATTAAATTTTATTATAAGGATCTTTCTTCGATATGCTAAATAGGTTCATTTGAAATGTAAAGAAAAACATAGAATTTACCAGTTGTTTCTCTTCACGCGCAGATGGTTAAAGCCCATCGAGGGAATGGGCGAAAGTCTTAGGAATCATGTTATAGGCGATGCGGCTAGCAACCCATCACTACTTTGATTTCCCTTTCCACCCGCCTTTCCACAATCATGCTAAATGTGGCCTTTGCGTCTTGTTACCTTAGGCTTCGTTTTTCCCGTAAGGGATAAAGACGTGATTTGTGTGCGTGTGTGTGTGTGTGTGTGTGTGTATAAGTATGTACAAATATCTATAGCATAGTTACTAAACCAAAAACTGTAGGTAACTCCAAAGTTGTGTGGCCCAGTCCGGGTCTAATTATGTTCCCAAATGCATCAACTGTTGTTCGTCCGCAGTCCCCACTCTCCCTGTCTATTCTTACTAGTGATGTGCCTGAATATGTATCCGTATCCGTTATTTTTTAATGAATCTGTTAATGGATTTCCGTGAATTGTCCATTTCCTACTATTATGGAATAAAAAAAAATATTTACCTTGCTACTCCGCTACTTACGTGCAAGATAACCAAGCCTGTGTGAAATATATATGTTTTTTGATTTTGGGGGTTTGAGGGATTGAGGGATTGAAGGTTTGCATGAAAAATGTATATATTTCACACAGGCTTGGTTATCTTGCACATGAGTACCTAGCGGAGTAGCAAGGTAAATATTTTTTGTTCATTGTAATGGACCTCCGCAAAGTAACGCCTGATTGAATAAAATATTATGGAATGCTATTATTTTGATATTTTATTTCTTAAATGTTTTGCATTAAAAATTAAATATTGATGATTTTCCGCAGTTTTTTTGTCAAGAAATCACAAGTGCCGGTGCTGAGCACAAAAGGTTGTCTGTTACCGTATTCACGAATCCGTATCCGTTCCACGTATAAACATTTACTTGATACGATTCCGCACATCACTAATCCTAACACAATTAAACTTTTCTCAAAGACTCGTGAGCTCCTTTGTTTGTCTTAATCAGTTTATTTTAAAACGCGAATAATCTCATCATTTCCATGACAAAAAAGGCAAAAGATTTTTTTGTGAAAGGGTTCAGTCTTTCATTTGTTTCCCCTCCGACGGCTGGAGTGAGCGGGGCGGCTGAAATTGTGGAAGAAAATATTTTTACGTAGCTTTTTTCAGTCGTGGTTGAAAAGTAACTCATATCGCCCTGGAATCCAGGGTTTATCCACGGGATGGAAGGAACTGGTTGGGATTAACACTCTACGCTACGCATACCTAATTTAGAACGAGAACGATACAAACTCTGCTGTTATTCGTACAAACTTACAGACTTACGAGTAGGTAAGGCTAAATTCTTCTAAATTGACAATGAACAATATGATGTAATTTTTATTGAATGAATAAATAATCTAATCTAATCTAATCTACTAAGTTTTTTGAGATGATGTCGGAGAAATTGGCGAAGATCTTGGCCATATTGCACGCAAACCAGCTCTGTATCTTATCTTGTAACCTTAATTATTTCAACAATGGGGTTAGACGATCTTTGTTGTACCTGTTCTAATGCCTCTCCTAAAATTATCTTGGCTGGTGTTTTTTACCCATTTTAAGAAGTTGTTATCGATTTGTACAGTTAAGAAAAATAGTCCATTTGCGAGTTTTTTCATTTTGGCTTGGTATTCAAGTAGACAAGTCGATCGATGTTTGGTTTTTTGGAATTAAATACGTTTGCATAATAAACCTTCATATTTCATTAAACTTGAGAAAATCCTCAAATCTTAACAACTTTATTATTTCCGCTGTTGGTATTATTTTCAATATCGCTATACGACTATTATTTTCTAAATTAATTCAAGCTATATCGTCTGAACAATATAGAACACATATCCATAACATGAGCTGGTCGTTTACGTATTTTACTCAAATATCAACACCAACAGAAAATCTAGAAACTCTCAACTTCAATACCTAGAACTTACTATGAATTCACTTTGAATACCAGAAAGCACCAACTGAAATCCATTCTCGGCCGTTTGTGCGTCTTACATAGTTGGGAACATGCATAAATCACTGCACTCAAGACTTTAGGAGTTGTGGTTTTGTTAACTGTAGAATGCTGGCAAGTTTCCTACCATTTTATACCCTATTTCTTGTAGCAGTTGACAAATCTATCACCATTATTACTGTTCAGACTTCATGGTTTTGCCAGTTAGAAGTTATTAAGTATTCTTCGGATGATGATCGTACTTCTTTTTATGTTGTATAACATTAGACTTCATAAAAGTTATCTTCGTTATCGTCACCAGCGTGTGTTCTATTGTTGGGCGGTAAGCACAGGCCAAAGCATATAGAGATAAAATTAAAGGGGGAATTGATGTTCCACATGAAAGCCTCGTTTAGATTGGCTAGAAAAATCATACAAGCATCTACATTGCGGCACTGGGTTGATGACTTTTACCCCGTTCGCATCACGGCCTGGCAATGTAATGGAACTAAGGGATTTTTCTTGAAATGCCATGGATTTAACAATGTACCGAAGTCAGACTCGCACTTACTCAGGTTCTATTGAGCGTTTTCCAAAAACAAGTCCACAGTCATGAACATTTTTTTCTGAATTTAACTATTATGGGTTTTTCCTACTTAGAATCGTTTACCCTGTCGATTCGATTACCGATGTCGATCTGTCGAAAAATGTGTCCCAAAATTTCCATTACAGTTCGTCACCTTTTTTTAATATAGGTAGGTATGCAACGTGACGAACAAGAAAAAAAAAACCATAGTAAAATCCGGGACATATTTTTTCTTGTATAATATTTGATAGGGTAAACGATGCTGAATAAGAAAACCCCAAAATATTTAGTCTGAAAAAAATGTTCATGTGGGCTTTTTTTTGTAATAAGCAATGCTTACACAGCCGGTTTGTAACGTTTCCACTAAAACGGTAACTTTTCAAAAAGTTACGTCTTGGAGGCACTAAACGTCAAGTCTAATGCAATAACGACTACTCATACGGAGTGATCAAGCTACGAAGTAACTTACGCTTACTCGGTGTTCAACATTGTATTTTACGAAGCCTTACATTGTAATATAAGTGTTGAAATTGGTATTAAACTTGAATAATTCGCCTCTTAATGTGGCTCCCGAATATGCCGTGAATCTTAAGCGAATACTTATCCACATTGACATTCAAATTGTTTTGTTAGCAAGGAAAGTTTTCATTTCAAAACGTCTTCGAGATTCGGTACTAAAGGAACTCGGTTACAGGTTATTTGATGCCCTGTTTCACCATCTGATATCTTCCTGATATCTACGATACCATCTCTGTGTACTGTTATAGAATATTTGAACTATTCAAGATAGGGGTTGTACAAAGACTTGCATTGTTTTTGTTGTACTGTTTTGCAAGTGATTTTAACGAATAAATACATAGTGAGTTATTTTTAAAGTTTCTACCGATAGAGTTTATCGATTAAATCGATTAGGTACAGGAAGTAGCGCTGAAAAAGGAGGAAAAAAAACAAAAGCTAACTGGCTGGTTGTAATGCGTAAGTAACTAACAGAAAAAAAGAAAATATCATATAAAACTATTTAGAAGAACCAGTGACGCGTTCCACTTAGCTTATTCATAAACCGTTTCAAATCTAGAACATATTTTTTTTTTTTTTTTTTTTTAAGAATACATACATTTAATAAATATTTATATCGAATTACAAAAAAAATTAAACTATGATAAAATCTAAAAGTTAACTAAATATACAAAACTTAAAACTAAATAAATATACCTAACTATAAAAAGAAAACACCATCTAAAAGGCCCTCCTGCGGCATAGACCCCAAGACACTGGCGGCATTACCTCTCTGTACAGTTAAAAAGTTTTCAACATAAAAAGTTCTGTCCATATTTGGCAAAGGTAAATGTCAAAGTGACACTTAAAGACAAACTGTATGTATAATATATGAAAATGGTTTTATTCCGTTGGCGTATTTCAGTGGTATCCTTCATTGCGTGTCGGTTGCGTTCTTGTCTTCAGTTGAAATAATTGTCTACCAATATTTCATTTCCTGGTAGAGAATATTTATTGTACCTTCAGTTAGGCTCTTGCCTTGCATGATAACTGATAGCTTGGCTTTATTCGGTATTAATGCAATAGTAGTGATTTTATGAACATCATGTATTGTTTTTTAACTTATTGGCTTCGATTGTACATACGAATAAATCGGCTAGGTGCTGAAAAGTCGTCTACATAAATAACACCTCACGAAGTAAGAATATTGTCTAGTGTGCTCCGTAACGAAAGATCGAAAAGGAACATTCTATATTTTTCAAAGATTAAATAGTTTCAGATTAAAATTAGTGTTTTAGTATCCTCAATTACTTACTTTTACGTGTTATTATTTGTAAATAAACCCAAGGTTAGATTACCAATCACCGATACGTCCATTGATAAAAAAACCGATATCCCCGAACCTCTTAATACTCAAACCGTAGGGCGGGGACACGCTAGTACCGGAATTTATTTAATTATTCCAATGCGGCAGTGAGGACACAAATAACCGATAAACTGCCTTCATATCTTGATATTGCCCCACAAATTACGGCAATTGTTTTTGTGTTAACGACCCCGCGACATGCCACGCTCGGACCGTCACGTTATAGCTTAATTCAGCTTTATAAAAATCATAAAGATCCACAAAAAAGAACGACGTATGCGCCACGTTTACAAGCCAACTTATGACATTTCGCAATCTTCATAACGACACGTTGATTATACGCTCACGAATTCGAAATACCTACCTTTTCCGTGTTCTATTGTTACGGAATTTTAAACAGGGACGATATTTTACGTAGCCTTTTGTGAATCGTAAGGTGACATAAAATTTTACGGATTATCTCACTTTTAGTGCTGTAATAAAGGGAGAATAATTGCATTTTATACGCTTTCGACGAAACGACGCAGCACGTGGAGATGGAGAATAAAGGATCTTAGGCGAGAACTTTTCATTAATTGAAGCCTTCTTAGATCTTACAGGTTCTCGATTTTATTTTGTGGCAAGAAATGGTTGAATTTAAGATTTCTTGTATAGTAATAGAAAAGGTCACATAAAATACAAAAACACTTACGAATGTTACATTTACACTATTTATCATATACCTACATGAATAGTTTACACATACTGTTTTCTTTACCGTAAAATACTTTCATTTGACCATAATAGCGACTGTTATGAAGCGAAGATGAAGGCTTATGATTATGACGAAGCACGCTAAAATGCAACTACTGCCAGATATAGCGTTCAGGAAATACAAACGCAGGCAGGGACTTTTACTCCTTAACTGTCGGGTATATAAGGTTGGTCGATGATGATGAGGTTGAAATGCGTATTGTGACTCCTTCAACATATTAAATTTTCCTACACTTCCAGCGCTTACCACTTAGCGTCGCTTTGAGCTGAATATGGCACATTTAGCATGATTCCCTTTCAATCCTCGCAAATCTGCGAAGCTATTGTGTTCTGATATTTCAATTCGTCCTCTTGGGGCGCTTGAATGCTCCCTTTGTTTCTCAGGAGCACTGACGTGGTGGATGCGGCGCGTGGAGGATTTGCGTTATGATTGGCTTAACGTTTTGTTCCTGGCTGAGAAGAGAACGCCATGATTAATAGGTTTTGAATGATTTGAAGGTGAATAGGCCTAAAAAAATTATATGCGATTAGCATTGTTTTATGGCCAGTATGTTCTTTAATACCTATAACAGTACCGGACTGACTGATAATTTTTCAAAGTCAAAGTCAAAGTTATTTATGCACCACACTTAAACGATGTTGGCTGAATTGTTTAAACTTGAAGTTATTCCATTGTAATTTTACTTAATGTGAAAAAGTATAAATGAAGAAAAAACTAGGAGTCATTTAAACTCAGTCCCAATATCCTAACCGTTTACCGGTTGTGTAGCTAACCGTAATAAAATAATAACTAAAATAAAATAAATAACTGCACAGTTTTGTTGCCCAAATACTTAGTTGCTCGGACACATTCCATGAACACAAACAGCTAGCAGCATCTAGCAGACTAAGAGTTAATTACTTACTTCACTTGTCCTCGTCCTAAACTAGATAAAACTCGTTCAAACCGATTTAACTCCTTACCACATCCAATCTTCTCAGTTGCATACGCTACACTGCGGTGCTGCTTCTGACTGGTGATCAGAAGCGGTAATGGATCGTTGATGCGTTCCATTCATTCGTTCATTCATTCATTCCTAATCGAAGAATTAGCTGGGCAAAACAATAGACGGTCGCAAGTGGAACCAACGGTTTTATAATGACGTCATAATTAGAAACTAATTACGGTTTCAAGTTGCTAGAATTAAATAATTTCTGGTTAATAAATAGCTATAATAATTATTGTATATTTGAGAAAATTAACGTGAAGAACGTAATATTTTTATATACATCAATGGTGCGGAAAAACTTATTTGTTCATGTAACTTCAGGAAAGTGGACTCATTTAAGGTCCGGCCACAACAGTGCGTAAAACGTTGACGGTGCATCTACGCGCGCGAATGTATGAAGAATATACGTAGCGGTGTGGTTGCACCTTTAATCGGCAAAACCGACCCTATCTTACTATTTAGAAAGGACTTCATAGGCCAGTCCAAACCAATAGTAAAGACATTTTCAAAACATTTTTGATTGGAGATAAAGTCATGGCTAAAGATTTGAGGAAGAACCATAAAAGATGGTCATTAGGTAAAATTATAGAGGTATTAGTGCCAGGTGTGACTTATGTAGTAGAAGTGGATGGACTGCAGTGGAAACGACATGTCAATCAATTGCTCGAATGTGGGCAGAACTTAGAATGAGGGTTTTGTTTTTTTTGTTGTTTTTTTTCAGTAACATTATATTTTTTTTTAACGTTTTTTTTGTTTTTTCTTTTAATGTGGAGGAGAGTGTTGTATAGTGATATAGAGGGCAGCAGTGTGTCCAGTGGGTTATACTCTGTAGTAGATAGTCTGTGGTTCAAATAAATATGCAATTAATAAATTTGCGTGTTTTTCATTGTTATTGTATTAATTAATTACATCAACAAGTACCTAAATATAACCATGTATACATGGTAACTGAAAAGTAACTATATCAACTGCCGACTGCTCATATATTTTCTGTTGCAGTTGGTAGAACTGCACGCTGGCTTAAATGTGTGTGGGTTGTTGGCAGTTGGCAGTTACGTTGCAGTCTGAATGCAGTCCGTCTGTACCGGCCCTTAGTTGGAAATAAATTAAATTAGTATTCTGTAGCGTTCATTATGCAACCAAAGGAGATTCAGTCGGTTTACGCTCCAAGCGTCTGAGGTTTCTGGAGATCACGTCCATTTAGCAGCGTAGTGCTTGAACTAAGCAAGGGCTTACTACAAAATATTAGCTTTGGTTCCCGATTTTCGAATGCACAGATGTGAAATGCGTTTTTCCAAAAAAGTCTACATGTTCAGGTACTATCAAATGAATCAAGAATTTTTATTTCTTGATTTTTATGTTTTACTTTTTACGGTTTTACCGTTAGAAATTAAATTTCTAATTGAGTTTGTAATTGTGTCGTATAGACGCATCATTCAAACAGATGACGCTTAGCGACAAACATTCGCATAGTAACAGAGGTCACGTGACATCTAGTAACAGGTAGAAAAATTCGAAGACTACCCACCTGCTATGGGTGGTGTAGGGGTATAGCACGCGTCACGGAATGACGAAGATCCGGCTTCGATTCCCGGCCATAGCTTTACTTTTCGGATTTTTCTGTGTTCTAATTTTCACTGACATTTAGAAATCTACATGTTCATTTTTTACAGAAGTTAACTATTTTGGGTGTTTCTTACTTAGAATCGTTTACCCTATCGATCCTTAGGTATATAAGAAAAAATGTGTCCCAAAACTTCCATTCTATTCCGTCACATTTTTGTTCGTGAAATTATGTAATCTGGGACACATTTTTTCTTGTATACATGAGAATCGATAGGGTAAAGGATTCTGAGTAAGAAAAACCAAAAATAGTTAAATTTTGTAAAAATTATAGATGTCGCTTCCATTGACTTACAATAAACAACTAGACTCTCAGTCGCTAATAAAGGTTCCTCAAGAAACGTCCGAGTTGCTTTGTCTATGTGTTGTGTGTGTCAACACATCGACTTAGACAGATAACATTAACATATTCGTTCAAATTGACACCTTGTTTCGTGGCAGTAATGTTTAATATCAATGGCGTAGGATCGTGAGAAGTAATGACACGACGCCACGCGCTGGAAACCTGCCTGTCTCTTTTGTTCTCAATAGTAAGATTACGGTGCGAAAGAGACATATAGATTGTTATCAAAGCGCGGTCGAAACACAACTGAACAAAAACTCTGAACAATAGACGCGTCGTTCAGACTTTTGCTTCGGACAGTTTTTGAGCGTGATTGGGAGTCTAGTTGTTTATGTACGTCAATGGTCGCTTCAGATAAAAATATTAAATTATCTTGACGTATTTTAAACCAAGCGAGGTGATGGCTCGTGCCGTAGCCAGCTGTCTCCGATTTAAAAGCAGGCACAAAAATAAAGCCACGCTAAATTGCCTCCAATCCGTTCGCAACCATTGCGCTCAATTTTAACCTTAGTTATGACTGAATAAGTATCTTAATTTTGACGTGACAACGTCTTATAAATTGGTTTGCCGGGTGACACTTCAAGAAACTGCGTTACGCTCCGCTCACGTTATGCGCTCACAATGAGAGCGAGTGAGAGGCATGGTTAGCCCGCCTAAGAGCGAGAGAGACAGACATAAAAAGTGAAAGGCACGCGTCCCTTCCACTCGAGCACAGTTAGCCCGCCTAAGAGCGAGAGAGACAGAGCGAGAGAGAGAGAGTGAGAGAGATAGGCATACACACCGGTTCATGTCTTGCGCTTCTTCCTACTATACGAATGAATATTCACATTAAAATTATTTTACCACTCAAAGTCGTTGTCACGTAAAACTTTCGCCCGTATACCGACTTTACAGGCAACCGGTTTTTTTTGTTTTATTTGTCTATATCTAATGGCAATCCACAACAAAGCGCGACGTTTAAAGCGCAAGATACCCCAAGACCTTATCCAATTACAGTAAACATAATTACTGTCTAAACCATGAAGATGTGACACAGGTCACATGCTGAGCGCGCCAACGATAGCACCAACCAACATGCTGCTGAATGTCCCAAGAAGGAGACAGATTGTAGTAAACTAAAAAAAAAAAATTGTCTATATCTAATCCCTACTAATATTAAATGCGAAAGTAACTCTGTCTGTTACCTTTTCACCTTAAACAGCTGGACCGATTTACTTAAAATTTGGTATACAGATAATTTGAGTACCGGGGAAGCACATAGGATAGTTTTTATCCCAAAAAATTGCATAGTTCCCGCGGGATAGCGATTCTACGCCGACGGAGTCGCGGGCAGCTAGTAGGTGTAGAAATAATGAATGTAGCCAAGTTTGTTCGCAAGTAAACCTTAAGTTACCAATGAAAAGAATGGGTCTTTAAGGGCCTGTTTCACAACTCTGTGTTAAGTTCTAGCTATCTATGATTCCGTCTCTATTTATTATAAGGAAACAGACAGAGACGTCATCATAGATAACTGACACTTAAGATGACTGGAACTTTACAGAGAGTGATAAAACAGGGCCTAAAGGAATCATGCTGAAAGTGCACCCGTAAAGGATGGAGTAATAAAATAGGATGGAACAAATAAATTGTTTCACTCTGCATGTAACATCTCTTAAATAAATCACATCAGAGAAAGCTAACTTAACATGACGCAGAGCACAGTTCATAAACTAGTAAATAAGTTAGTTCAGTAACACATGCCAGTAGCTTGCACATTTTTATGTAAGTAGCTTGCATACTTTTGTCATATTTTTACGAAGTTAAAGATACGCATGCCAGTTACATACCTCCAGTTCACAAACCACATAACATAATCTCACCTATCTGTAATGATATCTGTGTTAGTGTCCAGGTAGTGCTCTATTATGTAAGCGTGTGCGTTTCAGACTTCAATACTACCCGCACGTATGCACACATGCTCGCGCTGAAACGCCAATTTAATAAGCGAGATGGCGTTAGCGGTAATGGCGTATTTCCATGCGGTGAGGTGATCGCGTTATTCAGACACGCTCTTGTAAAATATTTGTATGAAATGCAATTGTCGCGAACTCCTTAGTTTTGATACTTTTTTTGTATCTTTTCTAATCGTTTTGTTTTTTGAAGTCTATTGTCATTTTTTTTAGTTGTTACGTAGCAGAGTAAAGCCACAGTTCAGTTTTCATGGTATTTAAATTTTTCTCTAATTATCATACAGTCCACAGATCGTACGCTTCAGCAAGCTTCAGCTTCTTAGTTCAATTAAATTGTAAAAGTTCAGTGGAAGTAATTTTCTCAGTGTGTAGTGTTTTTGCATGTTTCTTCATTTAATCACCTGGTAGTTAATATGCTGTTCGTATTATCTCCAAGCGGTAAGAAGTCACTATTAATGGTCTGCGAGTAAAGAAAAAACATAGAATTTACTAGTTGCTTCTCTTCCCGCGCAGATGGTTAAAGCCCATCGAGGGAATAGGCGAAAGTCTTAGGAATCATGTTATAAGGCCATGCGGCTAGCAACCCATCACTATTTTACCCTTTCCACCTATACGCCCTTAATCATGCTAAACGTGGCCTTAAGGTTTTGTTACCTTAGGCTCTGTCTACCCCGTAAGGGATAAAGACGTGATATATGTATGTAGAGGGCAATATTTTTATGTGCTAGAACTAGAAGTCCTAATCAAAACAGGAATTCAAGTATCTCCATACTCGATTATCTCACGTTGCTGTAAAAAAATATTCATAGAAACGTTGCGAAATTTAGGGAATGGAAAGATAGCGTAGATTTTTTGTAGATGTGTTGTTCTGTGATGTGCACGCACTGTTTCGCCGTACACTGTGACGGTTTAGTGGAACTTGCCAAACAAATGCCACGCATCCGTCAACGACGCTCATTTGCAAGGGTCGGTTGTTATACGAGTTGAGGTACTGTATCGCAATAGTATTATGACTATGAAACATTTTTTTATATACAACAACACACACAAACACAAATCACGTCTTTATCCCTTACGAGGTAGACAGAGCCTAAGGTGACGAGATCTAAAGGCCACAAGGCCGTATAGGTATAGAAAGGGGAATCAAAATAGTGATGGGTTGCTAGCCGCATCGCCTGTTAAAGTCATGATGTACAACAACAAGGAAGGTAAACCAGTAATTGGGTTACCTGGCCCGTATCACCATCTCGACAATAGTCGGCGACAGGTGACAATTCTGTTTATATTACAAACTAGACAAGAATCTACGCCGATTGCCTCCATTGCACGCATCACAATTCGAATTGTCACTTGTCCCTGACAATTGTCGAGTTGACATAGGGGCCTGACGGTAAGTACTTTATTACCACTGCCCATACGCATTAGCGTTATAGATGCGTTGCCAGACAGGGCTAAGATAAAATACATCATGGGACATTTTACCGGCTGTATTCTCGACGCTGCTTGGCGGCAGTATTAGCGGGCAAGATGGTGGTAGCGATTTAATCCAATCAATGTGTATTGACGCACCATTGACCAGTCAGAGGTCCGATTTTAGAAAGCACATCACTCGAAAATATCACTTCGGAGGTGGTTAAATCTGTGTAAAAACCTCAAGCTCAAATTATAAATACAACTTACGTAGCGTTACGTTTAGTTGACGAAATCATTAGGACTGTAATTTTGTTCAACTCCTCGTTTTTCAAATTTATCTAATTTTTTTACCATTTCAAGTTTATCTTATCTTATCTTAGTCTAGGGGTCCCTACGGATATACTTCGACCCATTCGTGAATCTTTTGTGTAATTACCCCTCCTTCGCACTATTCCATCGCTTTTACCACCTCATTCATGAATTGGGTGATTGGGCGTAGTGGTAGTGCCTTGAAATCTCCTGGTTCAGGGTATCCGATGCCGAAGAGTTTCATTCTTAGTCTGGCGAGGGCATCACATTCGCACATAATGTGTTCCATTGTTTCAACCTCTTCGCCGCATATTCTACAATCATTGTCGTTATTGTCATGTAGTCCCATCTTTGCTAATAGGTATTTAAGTTTAATACATGAACGATTAACTTCTGTTTGTAAATGACGTCACACTCAACAGTTCGATCGGGTTTCAGTTTCAAAATTTCATAACACACTGCACTGACGTAAACGTCCGCGGCATTTTAAAAATAACACAAGTTCAGGCTTTTATAGCTTTGTTATGAGCAGTTTGGGGTCGAGACTTAAGCGTTGAAACCCTATAAGGCTCGTCATATTCCGAAATTCTAAACTTTGGTAACAAAATTTTAATTCCCGAATTCTTACCCTAAAAGTGCGGCGAGGTCGCTCTCAAAGCTCCACTTTGTTGCATGCCTCATCATGAAAATAAATTGAAATCAAGCTTAGTCCCAAAATATACGGTCTGCTTCGCCCTCTGTCCCTCTTTCTCTTAGTCATAAAAAAGCCCACGAAATATGACCGTTTATGATCGTAATAACTCGCTTATTATTCAGGAAAACACTCATTCACGGCAATTTATAGTGATTTCGTGATTTTTTATACTTATTTAACAACACCATTAGAAATTGTTGGAGTTCTTGAATTAATTGAATTTCTGTTTGTAACGAGATGTTTGGGAACGTCTAAGTTTTGTTTTGGCTTAATGACTTGTGTACATGGAACACTGAGTTAATTCGATTTAATGAGGCCATAGAAGGAAATACTTAGTTTAGTAATTGGTAACACTTTAAAAAATTAATGAATAACTACAAATTGTATTATGCAACCCAATGTCACACTATCTTTGAAGTTCTGCGAGATGACGGATGAGCGGCCTTCTTCTGTAAAATTCTAGTTTAAGTTTCTCTTATTTTTGTATATATTTTTGTATTTTGTAAGATTTAGTTTCACAGTGCCTTGGTGTTACTGTCATACTGTGAAATTTAATGAAATAAATAAATAAATAAATAAAAAATCTTTGTAACGACACCTATGAAGCTTTGCACCAGTAAATTCAGACGGACAGACATTGACTCCACTTCCATATAACTACGGAAGCAATAAAAGTTTTTGCATCACGCCTTGCGTTACAATAGAGCATTTTTTAATTAGTTATCCTAGGTGCTGTGTGAACGGTTCTCCGAGTCAGACTTCAAAGGCGTTCCCGAAGTGTAATTTTCTTCACTGCACTTTCAATTAAATTTCCATTTAATCGCCCAGCACTAACTTTTTATGTTGTGCATAAAATCGAACTGCACTCTACTTTCAACCATCAAGAGGATTTATATCAATTGCCGCGTACTCCAATATTGAACCTTCCGTTTAATGCTTGAACGTCTGAATTTGAGTAGATCTAGCAACACTGTACGCTCTTTTGAAAATGGTTTCCTTACTAGGGTTCCATCAACGATGTCAGACCGCGATAACTTGATATTTGCATGAAAACAACATTAAAATATAAAATCAATATTCGCAGGATAGCGCTTGATGTTCGACATGATCAAGTTAATTCTTCAAATAAGGCAAATTGTAAAGCGAAGGGCAAGACAAGTTCGTTAAAAAAGCTTATCGCTCTACTTGTTACAAAATAATCTGTGCACTTGATTATTATTTAAAAATATAAAATTCACAAAAAGTGATGAAAGTGACCATCTAGGATGTCTTATGTCGGCAAACGAAAAAAGTAGTTGGTAAATTCTTCCGGACTGTGAAGCTTGTGGTCCCGAGTTCGATCTGATCGTGGCAGATATTATGTACAAAATATACGAACGATTGCTCCTGAGACTTGTGTATTTATCTTTACAAGTATCTTTATTCGTTGCCTTGTGGGTGTGTCAATTGGCGTCAATTGTCCCGAGATATTTATTAATTTATCTAGTCTCCCTGAACCCAGTAATTACTTCGTGCGAATCCTCACTAAGACTTAGACAGGCTTAAATCGTGTGAAACCCTCCAACATTTCCAGACAAAAAAAGCAATCCAACAGCCTTGAAGCGTCTACTTTTTCTATTTCCATGTAGCATTCATTAACATTCCCTTTTCTTACCCTCTAGAAGGGAACTATTTCAGTGCGGCGTCGTATTTTCACCCGATACGATCTGGACACGATTATTTATGCCAGCATTAGGGGAGGTAACCCTATTGATACGGTACTATATACCGGTATGGTGGCAGACAGAAGTGTTTGCGGTGAATTCTCGTGATTTCATCCGTACTCCTTAGCGGTGTACATACGACACCTATTGTGTCTGCTCACACGACAGAATACTACCGTAAAGATTGGCGATGCAAGTGAAAGAGCGATATGATTCGCGAAAACGCGAGATAGACATGTAAAACCACTTTTCTAGGTTGAAGAAGGTTGTGTGAAGATAGTGACACTCCTAACGAAAGGATAAAGCTTACTGGGGCCTTACCACGACGTCTTGGTAAGTTTGGTTTTGGTTTTAGATGTGTTTTAGTATGGATCTGACAGCGAGCGAATCTGAACTGAATCGGAATTGAGACGCATTAAGACGTCATGGTTAGACCCCTGGTCTTTGAAACGTACCAGCTCTATTTTTTGTCTTGAAGCAATATGTAACGGTAGTGTAATGGTTACATCATGTCGCGCGTGGCGGTTAACCCATTTACATAAATGGGTTAATTATGTTTAGTTTAGTTACGGAGCGGGAAGGTAATTGGTTTCAATGCATTTAGTACTTACATAAGCGAATACCTTCGAAAAACAGATTCAGATTTTGGTGATCATCAAATTGGTCTGAAATTCTACCTATCACAATTTGCTACCTTGCTAAATTGTCGTTCAATTAATTTGTATTACCAACTTAAATACAGACCATAGCGGCTCTTTTGTTTATTTAAACAAATGCTTCTCCACGTAAATATAGATACGTATCTATATCGATCTCAATATCCACTTCGGCGATGCGTACTTGATTTCCCGTTCCCGTTCCGCGCAAAGGCAGGACTATACAAGTTTTTCAGTTGATTCGTTAAGTGGCCCGTGAAAGGATTTATAGAGCCTTTCTGTTGCTGATAGTTGGCAGTTAAAAGCCACCCCGATCTTTGTTTTTGTTTTTGTTTAAGCGCCAATAAATCTTTTAGACAATTGTTTTTCAAATGGGGATTAAGTTCGGGAGTGGTTAGCGGTTGGATTTCAATGTTTACTTGGATATATCCCGCTATCTTAATTGTCTTACCGCATTAGATTGGGTAACTTCTGATTTCTGTTCAGCATTATCATTGAATTGTGAGCGTGCTTTATTGGATTTTGTAAGCGGCTTTCTTTGTTGTTCAGCGTATTTACAGATTGTAGTGTAGAAGGATGTTGTTCCTCTCGTTATATGGTGGTTGTCATGATTCTTGTAAATGACTGTTGAAGAGTTAGGCACGTATCATGTCAAAGTAATTCTTGAACGTCGTGCTGAGAAAAGTGTTTTTGAGATAATGACTACAAAAAACGACTCACGATTAAATCATGTCTTTTGGGAGTTTAATATATTTTAATATTATTTTTTGAGATTTTTAGTGTTAAAAGGGCTACTGTAAATACTGAAATGTAAGACGAATCTAGATGTAAAAAGGTGATAACTGACTGTTAATGCTTTGTTGTTTTGCCTTTCAAATTAAAGGGTCTTAATAAATATTGCAATCCAGTTTTTTTTGATGAAGTTTTTGAAGATTTATTTCGAGAATTCATACAGAAGTAAAAGAATAATTTGTCTCTAAAGATGAAGTCGAAGTTTTTATTAAAGTGAAAGAACGTTGAAACTCCAAAACTTGTTTTATTGGGGCATAAAACGGGAGAAAAATTAATCAAGAGTTGTGACTGGAGATTAAAAATACAAGGAGAAATAAGTTTTGGTCCACAGTCAACGTATAGTTCCAGAGCTCTGTTTGTAATAGGTAATTAATCAAATGATTTATTTTAATACAGTACGCTTCGCTTTTATATTTTGACGAAGAATTTGCCATGGTACGGTCGGCCAAATAAAATGGTCTATCACTTTTTATCCAACTTCCTATCGAATAAAAATGTCGCTAAAGTCGAAGTTTAAAGTTGACAGCCGCGTCTTGTCGACATTATTTTTATGAGCTGCAAAGGATTATCAACCTTAGGGTGACAGACCACTAATTCAGCTTTTGTAAGAAATTCTGCGGTTTTCTCATAAACAGTGTATAAAAACCACAATTGGTTTTAGCTTAATCGTAAAATAACACAGAATTAATGGGGCCTCGAGAGGTCTCGATTTTTCTACAAGCTTTTATTCCATCTCCCATGCTGCTTCCATGCTGGTCTGGGAGCAAAGAAAAGACATGGAATGTACCAGTTGCTTCTCTACTCGCGCAGATGGTAAAAGGCCATCGAGGGAATGGGCGAAAATAATAGGAATCATGTTTATAGGCAATGAGGCTAGCAACCCATCACTATTTTGATTCCATTTTCCACCTATACGCCCACAATCTTGCTAAATGTGGCCTGTAGGTACCTGTTACCATAGGCTCTGTCTATCCCGTAAGGGATAAAGACGTGATTTGTGCATGTGCATGTGCATTTTATTCCATTTAGTAATTAGTATGCATGATTGGTTGACCACGATAATCACTACATAGTATAAAACAAAGTCGCTTTCTCTGTCCCTATGTCCCTATGTATGATTATATCTTCAAAACTACACAACGGATTTTGATGCGGTTTTTTTATAGATAGAGTGATTCAAGAGGAATGTTCTTATGTATAATTCTACGCAGACGAAGTCGCAGGCAGAAGCTAGTTTTATATAAAACTTACATACAGTACAGACTAAACCAAAGATTACTAGCTACGTTCGTTTTTATCCTCCACTACAAGTTCAACTGGACTATCCTCTACCAACCAAACACTTACCATATTTTTTAATTAAAAAAGATAAAAACGTACTATATTTTTTCTACGTTGAGTAGCTTTTTGCATAAATTAGTCTGTCTTCGCGCTGCAATGATCCTCCGGGAACAAAAAACTAATCTCAGTAATGAATGTTTGTCTTTTCTCTATTTTACGTAGAAATGGGTAGATATGAGATGGTTTCGCCTGATTGCATGCTGTTGATGCTAATTGGTCTGAATACGAAGTGTTAGTTGCTTCTCTTCCCGCGCAGGTAAAAGCACCTCGAGGGAATGGGCGAAATTTTTTGGAATCATTTTATAGGCGATGCGGCTAGCAACCCATCAATCTTTTGAGTCCCCTTACCGCTTAGATGTACGCCCACAATTTTACTATGCTAAACGCGGCCTTTAGTTACTTGGTGAATGATTCTTTGTATTGGAACGTTGGTTGCTACCATCTAGACACGCGGCAGCGTGGCAGCCAAGTTCAAAATAAAATGAACTTTATCTTATAACAAGACCTAAAAGCCACGTTTAGCACCTTTGTGGGCGTAAAGGTAGAAAGAGGAATTAAAATAGTTATGCGTTGCCGCCGCATCGCCTCTATAACATGATTACTAAGATTTTCGCAAACTTTTACCATCTGCGCGGGAAGAGAAGCAGCTGGTACAGTCGAAGGCATAAATATCGCTACAGAAATAAATAATAAATAAATATTAGGAACAATTCACACAAATTACATAAGTCCCAAAGTAAGCGCTAGTAAGGCTTGTGTTAGGGGTACTTGACAACTATATACATACTTATATGTATAGAAAAATACGAACTTAAATATATAGAAACATCCATGACTTAGGAACAAATATTTGTGCTCATCACACAAATATTTTGCCTTATCAGGGTTAGAACCCCGGAGGCTTGCTCCTCAGGCAGGGTCACTACCAATTAGGTCAAACGCGTCGTCAAATATATGTTACCGAGCTTATTGTTTGTGGCATAAAGATATTTTTGACGTCTTGGTAACGCACATATATTTATGCCCTTTACTGTATATTTTATGTTTTCTCTTCGCTCTCAGACCAACATGGAGGTTCAGCAGTCAATATACCTAACCTAATATATAGCTATGTATTTACCCAGTCCTTCAAAGCTAGTCCGCACACAAAAGCTAGTGTCGCTGAACTTTAGTGGCTGTGATGACTCTAATTAGTGGGACCGCTTTATGCCATCGCGACACCATCTTGGCCTGCTTTTCCTCTTTGCCTCGTACCTACTGCCAGGCCGGCGATTTGTTCTTGTGCCTTGTGCTTGTCGAATCTGTTGAATTTGTGAGACATTATTAACGCTTTCGTGTTTTTTTTGGCCAGATGTTGCGATTTTCTAGTCACATTTATTACGAATGATAAGTAATAAAATACAGTACATCGCGATTCAAGAGTTTGTTGTTCGCTTGTGACACCTGAAGAAAGTGAAAACACTGTAAAACAAATCAGTTCTGTACCCTAGTTATGGTTCGTACCAATGGCCACTAAAGCAGTAAATAATTAAAATAAATACAAGTTACAAAACACATAATAAAGTAGGTATAATAACTATGATGAATTTTCTCATGTAGTGCTTAGTAGTACGGAAACCGTCCGAGTCGCACTTGGCCGGGTTTTTAAAAAGGAAAAAACTGTGCATAAAGTAAAACAAAAATAGATAAATCTCAGTAAATTCATAAAACGTTGTGGTCGCCCCGAACACAGCTACACGTCCCCGCAATGTGATTTATTTTGATGGAAATTGCATTTGCTAAAAAATCTCCTCTTTTTCGGTTGGAGCTATGATCGACGTGTGCATTTTTTACGCGACGCGTTATATGACTGCAAGAGTGATTTAGTGCGCTTCAGAGCTTTGCGGGATTATTTTAAATGTAGTTAGGGATTCCTCTGTACTAATTAGAAATATAATTATTGTAATTGGAACAATTTCCTTTATTTACAATGCAGATTATAAAATTTATAAAATGATCTTTGTTTTTTTTACTTGTTAAAATTATAGAAATCCATCCTATCGGTGACAGCTAATGCATATTAAAACTAACACATTCCTTTGAATTTACATTCTGCGTACATAATTTCAATAAAATTCAAATAAAACTTTACAATATCCTAGCATTCATGCATTCACTTAAACATACACACACACAAATCACGTAGGTACTTATCCCTTACGGGGTAGACAGAGCCTAAGGTAACAAGACCTAAAGGCCACGCTTAGCATGATTATGGGCGTATAGGTGGAAAGGGGAATCAAAATATTGATGGGTTGCTAGCTGCATTCCCTCGATGGGCTGTTACCATCTGCGCGGGAAGAGAAGCAACTGGTACATTCTATGTTTTTCCTTTGCTCCCAGACCAGCATGGAAGCACTTAAACATAATGCTAAATTAACCTATTTATAAAATTAACTTAATTAATTTAACAGCATTTACCGACGCAACAATTATGGAGGCGAGTGCAATTCCAAAGGTCACTTTCGTCCCTTGAATTTAAATTAATGCGTTGGTTCGTATCGCATGGCGCGGTCCCGCAATATCGTCTTGGACCGCCCCACCCCCAGCCCTGGCCGTAAATTAAGCCCGACGGCCTTAAATAGACTTGCTAATTTCTGTGCTTTATTACGGCCTCTGCCCTACAGAGTTGGTTGCGAGGTGAGGGCGTTAAGTAGTGTGGACGAACTAGAGTTGATAAATATAACAACCGTAGTCTTTAAAGGCCCTGTCGTCGCGGTTGATCGACGTGTCAGGGGAACTAAGAGCTGGCGTGTATTTATCCCAGCGGATCGCAGGTCTAAAGGGGTGGTGCCGCCAGCGTCATGGGGACCCTGTCGCAGCCAGTAGAGTTAGACGGGGTTTTTTTATGACTCTTTTTTTCTTGTAATTACTTATTTGTAAATATACGTAGTAGTTTTTATAGTTAGTTTTAGCAAAGATATGTAGGTTTTTGGGATTATTGTTTGTATGTTTTAATCAAATAAAAACAACCGTTTTAAATGATCCACGAATTACGTTAGTATTTTTTTAAATCTGAATCCATTGATGTGCCTATATTCGGTTGCGATGTGGTTTTTATATTATACGCTTTTTGGTAGAAATAGTTTTAAAATATTACTACCTAGCTGACTCGGAAAAGTTAGTTCTGTTCTGTCTGAAAATAAAATTACGCCATGTCATCAGAGATGGTGTATTGTTTACCATCTCGGAGATCGCGTGTACGGAAAATGTAGAAAACATTTTTATTTTTAATTTTTTTGGGCGAACAAAAAATAATAGCATTAAATATTTTTTGTTAATTGAAATGGACCTCAGCAAAGTAACGCTTGATTCAATTAGTTATTTTTTGAGGCATCTATCGTATTTTATTTTGATACTTATAATTTATCTCTACCCAGAATAGCAGAACAAATCAAAGATATAAATTATTAGGTATATTTATTTATTTTTAAAATTGATAGATTTAGATAACGATCGCTGTGGTTAGGCTAGATAGCACAATCTAACTTCTGCAGTCTTAGCTGAGAGAGGACGCTCCTTCATCTACCAACATACAAACATGTCAAAAAACAAATTATCAACGTCAATGTAAAATTCTATAAAGGCGCCGCCACACGCGCAACAAGCGTCCCACGGTAATCCTGTCTGAGTAGAGCTTAAATGCTGAGCGATCAATGCCGTAGTGATTGTTTATTATGCCGTTTTTATTTACGTTTTAATCAATATCTTAGAGTACCGCTAAGCACAATGATGCGCGGCACAAAGTGAGGTAGGTACTTATTAGAAATAAAGAATTTGTTTTTTTTTACGAAAGAGTACGTCGTTTGCTGTATGATAATTTTTGTAAGTTTCTGATATATATATATACAGTAAAAGACAGCGCTATTACGGTTAAAAAAATCATTGTATTTGTTACTTTTAGTGTGCAAACCAAAGCTTTTTTTTTAACGGAGAGGAAACTTTTATGGGTGCCCTAGGCACGGGGATGCCTAGGGTTATGTGGGGCTCCCACCCCGAAAGAGTATACCCAAACTAAAAACTCTCCGGCGTTGCCTCAATCCGGTGTGATGGGGACGCAGTGGGATGCCACTAGGGTTTCACCACAAACCCCCCGGTGGCCCCGGCTTCCGCCAGGACTTTCGGCCATTCCCTCGATGGGCTTTTACCATCTGCGCGGTAGAGAATTTTCTTTACTTCCAGACCAGCACACACTAGTAAACACTACAAGCTACGTACGAAGTATACACTATTAAATGGTCATAATAACCAAATCCGAGCCATGTTCGTTTGGTTTGAGTGAAAGCAAGTTGTTCCGTGTATTTCTCACAATAACCGAACGAACTATATGTATACATACATACACACATACACAAATCACGTCTTTATCCCTTACGGGGTAGACAGAGCCTAAGGTAACAAGACCTACAGGCCACATTTAGCAAAATTGTGGGCGTATAGGTGGAAAATGGAATCAAAATAGTGATGGGTTGCTAGTCTCATCGCCTATAACAAGATTCCTATGATTTTCGCCCATTCCCTCGATGGGCTTTTACCATCTGCGCGGGTAGAGAAGCAACTGGTACATTCTATGCTTTTTCTTTACTCCCAGACCAGCATGGAAGAAAGAAGAACTATATGTAGCTGTTAATAAATGATGATCATAAAGCCTACGGGATAATGGATCGTGAAAAATATTCATCGGTCAGAGGTAACGAAGTGTAGTGGTCGGCCGACCGCTGCGATCTGGAAATTAAACGGTATTTCGTGTTTCGAATTTGGATAGACCATTTTTGAAGGCAAATAAACATTGTCGAGCAAAAATAAAGGGTCACTTGCAGCAACATTATGCTGAGTGGGGCCCATTTTACACCATATCGGTACTATTCCTAAGTAAATTGTATTTCTTCCTATTATATATCTACGTGTATCGAACGTGTGTAAATAAATGTATTTATGTATGTATAACTCTTTATTGTACATAAAACACAAGAAAAAGAAGAATACAGGACAACACACATGCACAAAGGCGAACTTATCCCTAAAAGGGATCTCTTCCAGTTAACCTTTGAACTTTTCGTTTTTGAAATGTTTCTCTCTCTCTCTCTCTCTCTCTCACACACACACACACACACACACACACACACACACACACACACTTAATTCATACAGTGTCTTGGAATGAATCTAGAGTATTTCACCAGTCGAGTTCGCTAACTTGGGTGGATATTTTGGGATTACTTTAATTTTGCTACGATATTTATTTATTTAATTAATTTAATTTTATATTTATTTAATACCTAATTGTTTTTCGTATGCCGGATGAGTTAAGGGCCAAGGCAACAACTAATTGGAGTCCCACTAACTCAAAGCGGCCCGGTAGACCTAGACGGCGATGGCGGGACGAGTTGGACACCTTCTTAAGGGACTGGACACGTGCCGCAGCAGACCGAGAGCAGTGCAAGCGTTGGGGCCTTTGCTCAGCAGCGGGACACAATAGGCTCATAATAATAATAATAAATCCTTCCTAGCTTGGCGTTAGATAAATAGGGCACTTTCTGACGACTCTCTTTTTTTCTGGAAGTAAAGAAAAAACATAGAATTTACCAGTTGCTTCTCTTCCCGCGCAGATGGTAAAAGCCCATCGAGGGAATGGGCGAAAGTCTTTGGAATCATGTTATAGGCGAACATTGCGGCATAGCTACTCGATACGATGATAGGTATTCATAATTAAAAATTACTGAGTTTCAATATTTAAAACTTTGTTTTGGTGCCGATCTTATAAAGTTGCCTTTGACAGCTATACCTCTGGACCTTAGTCAACAGTGGCGCCAACTGGTGAGCAAAGAAGCGATAGTCCCCATTGTGTAAATTACTGTATAGTATTTGACACTAACGCAAACGCGTTCAAGACGTAGGTACTTTGTGCCTTCCTAAGGCGTATAAAAAAGTGAGTATTGCCGAGGTAGTTCACCTTCGGTCTTATTAGTTATCGGGTAGCCCCATCTATCTAATCAACTGCCAATTCGCAGCCCTAGTTCAATTTGACGTCTGAGCTGCTACTGGGTCGACTTAAAAGTTAGTTGTTTGCTGGCTGGAGCTGCTTTCTAGTAACTAAGTCGCAGTAGCTGGAAGCTTAGTGACTAAATGTAACTGAAGATGTTTGGCAACGGAGGTTAGTTCAATTTGAGACTGTCTAATTGGGTACCTCCCATTTGTTCTGTGGAACTGTGACGTCATAGGACTGTTAACATTTTTTTTCCCAACAGTTCCATGGTAGAACTATTGAAACAAAGAATGTGCTATTTGTTCTATAGAACTAAAAGCACCTCAATTTTGTGATGGGAAACTTGAGGTGCTTTTAGTTCTATAGAACAAATAGCACATTTTTTGTTTCAATAGTTCTACCATGGAACTGCTGGGAAAGAAAAATGTTAACAGTCCTATGACGTCACAGTTCCATAGAACAAATGGGAGGTGCCCGTCTAATTTAGTCTTCGATAATTTACCAACTCTACAACTTGTCTAAGAATTATTCCTAAATATTTCATCAGGTGGATACATACGTAAATCACGTCTTTAATCCACGGGGTAGAGAGAGCTTAAGGTAAGACGACCTAAATGCCACGTTTAGCATGATTGGGATCGCATAGGTGGAAAAGTGGATGATCATGAGATTTATGACGTATATAAACCTCCGTTACAACTCCGCAAAAGAATTTGCGGAGGCGAAGGCGGAGCGGAGGTACGATGTTTTGCGGAACTTCCGCAGTAACGGAGGCGGAGTCGAAGTTCCGTTACAATCCTACTATTAAATTTCCGGCCGGGAATCGAACCCAGATTCTCGTCATTCCATGACGCGTGCTACACCCCTACATCACCCATAGCAGGTGCGTAAGCCTTCGAAATTTTGTATCTGTTACTATCTATGTGTTAATCCTTGGTTGTCGTATAGTACCAAACTCCGATAGCTGATGTTTGCATGGCTGTTGGTACGTTCGAAACGAAGCAATTAAACGTAAAATCAACAACAGAGCCAAGCGTCTGAACACCGTACTAAATGAAAGTTAAATACTGCTTGCAATTACAACGCGTGCGCTGTTTGTCTTAAGGCCCGGTGGCACTACGCGCGATCGACGGCACCGCGAGCGTTTTTTTAATCCCGGACGTTATAACGGTCGATGTCTGCGTGTATCCCTTACATGATAGGCAGAGCCTAGGGTAAAGACGCAAAGGCCATGTTGAGCTTGTGGGCGTATAGGTGGAAAAGGGAATTAAAATAGTTTTGGGTTGCTAGCCGCATCGCTCGATGGGTTTTTCTTGGCTCCCAGACCAGCATGGAAGCTCAAATTAAAACGTACGTAAAAGTGAAACCTATAGTGCTTTGCTACTATAAAAAACTGAGTCCATCTGATCAAAAGTTACAACTTTTTGAAAGTGTTTCATCTGCTGTTTAATTTTCGGCAAGGTATAAACACAATACCGGTTATGAATGGGCCCAAACTAGTTTACAAGCACAGCCAGCGGCACGAGATGCGTACTGGCCACGGACACATCAGGCACGAACAGGCACGAAGCACAGGCACAAAGGGAACGGGCTCGAGGCAGTTTTCGTAATTAAAAGCCGCCGTTTGGGATTGCTTCATTGTCTGCATAAGATACAGTTTGTAGTGATGGGGAAAAATTATGGTGCCTATCGATACTTCCCGTTTTTAATCCACGACAGTAGCTACACATTACACAACAAAGTCCAGATCTTTTGATTATTCGCCGTATCTTTTTCACTTGTCGTTCACACGAATCTTGAAAATAGCTGAGTATGCGTGCTTGCTTGCGTAGTGTGTGTGTGTGTGTGTGTGTGTGTCTGTGTTTGATTGTCTTCAGATCAACCTCCAAAATTAATTATTACTAGCTTTTGCCCGCGGCTTCGCACGCGTGAACCATGAGCATTTCAAAGAAGCTAGCAATTAAGCAAGCGAGCAACCAAACCTGCAAGCTTTCAAGCATGCATGCAAGTATGCAAGCAGGCATGCAAGCCTTCAAGAATGTAAGTATGCAAGCAAGCATGCAAGCAGGCATGCAAGCAGGCAAGCAAGTATATAGAAGCAAGCATGCAAGCAAGCGTGCAAGTAAGCATGCATGCAAGTAAGCACCCATGCAAGCTAGCATGCAAGTAAGCACCCATGCAAGCAAGCATGCAAGCATGCATGCAAGCAAGCGTGCAAGCAAGCATGCATGCAAGTAAGCACCCATGCAAAGCAAGGACTCAAGCAAGCATGCAAGCCAGCCCCCGCATTGCCCCGCTGCCTTAATTTTTCTGAAACTGTAAATATTGCAGGATTTTTATAAAACAAACCTAACCTAACCTATAGGGCTGTCCTAAAATATATCCTAAATAGCTTTTGCCCGCGACTTCGTACGCGCTAAGATGTAAAATGAAAAAATAAGTTTTTTCCCGTTCCCGTGGAAATTTTGGGGAGTGCTTTCGGAGTACACTTAAAGCCTTTAAAGAAACACACGTTATAAATGTTAATTCTCTTTCTTCCGCTGTTTTGTTTGGAAACGTAAAATCCCGTTGTTTCCCGTCCCTGTGGGCGTTTCGGAAAATCCTTTCTTAGTGTTCCCCTACACTCCCGAATAAACCTACGTGACAAATTTCAACTTTCCCCGCTTCTCTTTTTTCCCGTTCCCGTAAGAATTTCGCCAAATAAAGCATTTCCCGAAATTCTTACGGGAACGAAGAAGAAGAATTTTGGGAAAATATCTCATAATGCTCCCCTACACTCCCCAAGGAACCCACTTGCCAAATTTCAGCTTTCTACGACCAGTAAAACGTAAATTCCTGTTTTTTCCCGTTCTCGTGGGAATTTTGGAAAGTACTCTCTTAATGCTCCCCCACACTCCCGAAGCAACCTACATGCCGAATTTCAGCTTTCTGCAGCCAGTAAAACGAAAAGTCCCGTTTTCTCGTTCCCGTGGGAATTTCGGGAAATCCTTTTGTAGCGCTCCCCTACACTCCCCAAGGGAACTTGAAGCCCAAATTTCAGTTTTATACGACCAGTAAAACGAAAAATCGATCCAGTAGAACTGAATATATAAATCCCGTTTTTTTCCTTATCCCGTGGGAATTTACAAAAATCATTTAAACATTATTTTACTATTATAATCACCTACTTCTATGCCAAATTTGAAGAGTCTAGTAATTATAGTTCACAGGATTTCGTTAAACTGAATATATAAATCCCGTTTTTTTCCTTATCCCGTGGGAATTTCCAAAAATCCTGAAATTAGTTTCTTCGTTTTGTAATCACCTACTTTTGTATCAAATTTGAAGAGTCTAGTTATTATAGTTACTGAGATAGCGTCACTCGGAGTCGAATATATAATTCCCGTTTTTTCCTTATCCCGTGGGAATTTCCAAAAATCCTTCCTTAGTGGATGCCTACATTGTATAAGGTATCTATGTGCAAAATTTCAAGTCTCTAAGTCCAGTGGTTTGGGCTGTGCGTTGATATATAGTTAAGTCAGTCAGTCAGTCAGTCAGTCAGTCAGGACTTTGAATTTTATATGTATAGATTAATTACAGGAGCAAAGCGAATTTCTATTTCAAGCTAACTCAATAACTTGCCGACGATTGCAGCAACGTAAATAAACTGGCGAACTTAATATTCATTTGTGTCAAAGTTTACGCGCAAGTTTGATAAGGCGTCGGAATTAGGTCGGGGGCCAAGATGATCTCAATTTCGGATATCGGGCGGCGCGCCAAATCGATTGTTAAGCGTTCGTAGCGTCTGTTGGTTGTAAAATCTAGATTAAGCTATAAATTGTGATCTAGTTTTGTATGAATCTATTTCCTTCTAGATATGTCCCTGCTCGTTTATAGCTGTTCATTCCGGGATAAATGTAAGTCCACGGCAGCAAAAAGGCCACGTTTAGCATGATTGTCGGCGTATAGGTGAAAGAAGAATCAAAATAGTAGCGGGTTGCTAGACGCATCACCTGTAACATAATTTCTAAGATCACCGCCCATTCCCTAGATTGCCTTTTACCATTAACATTTACGCGGGAAGAGAAGCAACAGGTACATTCTGTTTTTTCTTTGCTCCCAGACCAGCTTCATTACTTTTACTGTTATAAATGAAATTAATTTTGAAGGTATGATATATGATTGAAAAATAAAAACCTACCTACCTACCCACAGGTACCTGCGTACAGATCTACTTTCGGAGACACGATGCTATTTAGTGACATTTATCGAAACTTCTTTGGAAGCGGTGTCTCCTCACTATTGAAAAGTAACCGTCGATCTTGTGGCAAATCATACACATGTTGCGGCGAGATCCGATGTCCCACATCTGACCCACGGTTTGAGGTCACTCGTGGGTCACCCCCAAAACGCACCTTTGTTTAATTTATTCAACAGTGACCCTTTGAAATATTCAATTAAGGAAAAGATTCCTTGCCCTTTTGTTATTTAGTTACTTTAACGTAAGGGTCACATGTTGATTTTACAATTAAGAGGTCAAAATTAAATCTTTAAGTCACACAAGTATTCTTACTAATAATCTTTGTTTCTGTTTGTAATTAGTGTCTCAGAGGCCTGAATTAGATGTTACTTGCCTATTTAATGTTCCGCTCGAAGGGAAAAAGTATTGTTTTTCAGGATTTTTCAATTGTGCTCGCAAAAGTTTCCATAGATTGGCCGATGTCCAAAGTGTACTCCGTCAAACGGGTGATTTTATTTGGAATCCTGAACTGCGATGACAAATTTGTACAGGAGTGCGAACTCGGACTGCAACTACCTGCTAAAGTGTTTCGGAATAATTCTGACCTCTTGTGTTGCCTTCCTTTTGATCTTTTGCCATTTCTGGGGTACAAAAGTTATACATATATTTAGATGTTACGCTACCTACATAGACGTAAACGCTACCCCCTTATTAATATATGGGGTGCTACGTATGCTACATGGAAACAACGTACTCCACAATAAAGCTTAACTTATATATTCAGAAGGAAACACTGAAGAATATACACAAGTAGGAAACGGTTAGAAACGCAGGGAATAGGAATACTAGATAAACAATAGGAATTAAGCTGTGGTAAGAGTGACAGTTCACAATGGCAAGAGACGTTAGACAATTTGCTATTCGCACCCGCGCATGCACTCGACCCTTGAGGTCGGGAGTCCTCGGCCGGCGCTCGGAAGCGCTCGGCTTTGTCAACAAAGCTAGCTAACCAATAAATTATATTTCACACTTAAAGTAAAGGATTGAAATCAGTAAAAATTTTTTTTTTTATGTGAATAGGAAGGCAAACGAGCAAGTGGGTCACCTGATGGTAAGTGATCACCACTGCCCATAGACACCCGCAACCCCGGAGGGATTGCAGATGCGTTGCCAACCTAGAGGATTAAGATGAAATGCCTCTTGTGCCCGTAATTTCCCCGGCTGTCTTACTCTCCGCACCGGAACACAGCAGTGCTTGCACTGCTACTTAGCGGCAGGATTAGCGAGTAAGATGGTAGTAGCGATCCGGACGGACCTTGCACAAGGCCCTACCACCCAAAATATGTAACCTACGGTTAATGCACTGAACTCCCATTACTACGGAATCCTAACGTATAACAGGGGAATTGAAATCAAGAACAGCTAACAGCTTCTGCTTGGATATAAAGTCAATGGCTTCTGCGTACTTTTTTACGCGAACGGATTGTAAGGAATCGTTTAAAATGGCCCACTTCGACCCGCACCATTTATTGATAAGGTTCAATCAGGTTATCGGCAATAGGTGAACGAGCCTCTAGGGCGCTCCCAAACGAGGGAAGAGGCCGAGCGCAGCTAAGGCCGTCTACAAACGACACGGCCAAAAATTATTGAATTTTAAGTTCTTAGTAGGACTTGTAAAAGATTTCCCAAAATATTTACATTGGGATAAAATAATACAAGACAATGCGAATGGTACCAGTACTCACTTTGTTTGATGGCGACTTCCTTGTGGCTCCATAAGAATTACGTTCTGTTCTTTGGCCCCTATTTCTTCTTCTTATTTGTGGCGTATCAAGTCGTTATAGCGACAACTTCGCCAATGTCAAAGTAACAATAAAATAATTAAAAAATCTTGTGACAAAATGTCGGCAACGTTGTACGGTAATGGTCAAAGACCCCCTCCCCCCTGTCGGGCTCTTAGCCAACGGTCAGTGATATCCCTCAGAAACTGCCAGGAAATCATTAGCCGATGCCCCGGACCAAGCACTGCTCTTTCCCCCGGACGGATCCAAAAACAAACCGCAACTCTTGACCACACGTGGAGGTAACCCGACTCGCACCCCGCCCCTTTTTCACCGACTCGATAATAGTCGCTACGCCGTAGTCGATATATAGCCACCGGCGTAGATTCTTTTTGAGTTTGTAATGTAAACAGAATTGTCACTAGTCAGCAACTACACTGTCATGTTGGTGGAATAGGGACCTGTAGGCTTATTACCTAACTCGCTCGCAATCGCCATCGTGTTCATTTTGACAGATCATGTATGGGCTGACAATTGGCATCGGAATCAGCTAGCTGACACATTCATACAAGAACTGTCAAAATGAACACCATGGCGATTGCGAGCGAGTTAGGTAATAAGCCTACTGGTCCCTTAATTAGAAACTCGCCAGTCTGTTGCAATTCGCTACCATTTTGCCAACGGTGTGCTCACGTGTTTTCATTGTGCGTGAGTTTTCACATTGAAGATCGGCTACATAAGTCATCTTCGGCGCACGAGCGTCAAACTAACTGACAACCAGATAGCTTAGTGGTTACTGACCCTGACTATGAAGCTAGAGGTCCTGGGTTCGAATCCCCCTAGGCAGACAGTTGTATGATGAATATGACTGTTTGTGCCCGAGTCATGGATGTTATATTTATTTACTAGCTTCTACCCGCGACTTCGTCTGCGTAGAATTAATTAGGTATACATAAAAACGTTCCTCTTGAATCACTCCATCTATTAAAAAAAACGCATCAAAATCCGTTGTGTAGTTTTATACAGGTTAGTACATAGGGACATAGGGACAGAGAAAGCGACTTTGTTTTATACTATGTAGTGATGAAGTATGTATTTATCTACATTCTATAAGTATGTTTATCCGTTGCCTGGTAGCTGTAGTACAAGCTTTGCTTAGTTTGGAGCTGGGTCAATTGGTGTAATTTGTCCCAAGATATTTATTTAACTAGGAGTCGAAGTGGTCACCTTGGCCGAAATCGGTCGAAAGGATCATCATAATATCAATGACTTCCTGCCAAGTTTCTTGCGGCGCATTCTTCTTGGCAATGATGGTATTTTCGAATGCGCTGGTAGTTTCAAAAAGACATGTAAAAGAGCCCTTGGCGGCCAATTTGCAAATGTAAAATTTTCATTTCCATTTTCATTTTCAATGCTTTGAGAAGACCACGGATCGCCGTATCGTATGCGATCGCCTTAGACGTGCCTTTAAAATTAGGGTAATCGATCCGCCGCGGCCGCCGTAAGTAAATGAGCAGGCGATTCCGAAGTATTTGATAGCTTTATCGTTTACCTTCCAGGGGTAACGCCGTGATTATATTTATGACGCCTATTGAGGAAAGCTTATAGGATTTTTTTACAGATTTCGCCTGAAGTACGGCTGACTTAAAGGTCTATTTGAATGTTTTGAATGTGTCGAGTAGTAAACCATATATTAGCCTTAATTACACTGACAAAATGGACAGAAAACCTAAATTATAAACCATGCAAAGATAATAAAAAACGTGATTCATTGAAACTGAATTTAATCATTTATAAATAAATAAATATTGCTGCGTTTACATCGGTCTTCGAAAAGCGCAATGGTTGTAGACGGCTGAAAAAAAGGATTTAATATAGTTCGTGGAGTGTAAGACCTTGAGCTAGGTCCGCCCGGTTTGGTCTCATTGTCTCAGGGAAGACGAGCCCAGCGTACTTTGCCTCCCTTTCCTGGCGCGGTCCTGGCGGAAGCCGGGGCCACTGGGGGGGCGTCTGTGGTGAAACCCTAGTGGCATCCCACTGCGTCCCCTTCACACCGGATCGAGGCAACGCCGGAGAGTTTTTAGTTTGGATATACGGTATACCACTTTTAACCCTAGGCATCCCCGTGTTTAGGAAATCCATAAACTACCTAGTTCCACAGTGCTTGCCGAAAGTGTAAAACTGGGGGTACGCATTATCTGGTCGTCCGTTCCAGGGGGCCGATTTTTGAAAGCACATCACTCGAAAGTGGTATAAATCAGCTTATATCTCCAAAACTACAGCTCTAATCAAAGTTATGACTAGTTCACAAGATTAGTGAGATCTGTGATTGTCTTCTATGCTATTTTTCACCACTTTCGAGTGGTATTTTCACGGCCCCCTGGCCGTGTATTTAGTCGCGTATTAATCGTACATTGGTAGCACACAGACTAATCGCTTTTTGCAATGCCAAACCTTTTAAGTTGAACACAGCTTTTTTTATACGACAAGGAAGGCAAACAAGCGAATAACCTGATGGGAGGAGCGCCCAGGGATACCCGCAACATTAGAGTATTGCAGATGGGTTGCCAATGTGCCAGTAGTTTCACCAGCTGTTTTACTCCCCACGCCGGGACACAGCAGCACACTGCTGCTTGCAGGACTAGCGGGTAAGACGGTGGTAGCATCCGGACGGACCATGCACGAGGTCTGAGCACCCGTCCCGGCCTTATCGTTAAAGTTGTAACTATAACTATGTATACTTGTACCACATCAAGGGGCCTTTCTGTAAACCAGCGCTGAGCTCTCGAGCCCAGCACACGCTGAGATTGGTACCCATTGCTAGACTTGTGTATTGTTACTTTTAAGTTTATAGCCTGTCATTCTTATTTCTCTGTGTACCTTGTCACTTGCAATAAAGATTTTTTATTTATTTATTTATTTTATTATTTTACTTACTGTCATATGGAGTTTCTGGCGGCGGCTCCTGCGGCTCTCGAAGTTTAATGCGATCAGATATTTCGTTACTGTTTTCTGAAACATACAATTATATTGTGTATCTCACTTTAAACTGTATTTTATACATTTAGCGATTCATTATCAAAACTATTTTAGTTAAGTTAAGAATTTTATTCTCTTATTGATAAAAGATTGTTTAGTCTTTATCCGACACTTAAAATTTTGTCTTTGCCAGACTCAAACAAAAATATACTTTTATTGTTAAACAAAAACATATTTTGTTACGGTTTGACAACAGTTTTAGAAACAAGACCTTGAGAGATACCTTGGGCCAATCAATGTGCGAAAATTGCCTGATTCTAAAAACCAAAATATGACATTTCTACTGTATTGATTGTTACATAAAAAATTATAAATAAAATAATTAAACGATTAAATGCATGTATGGTGAGCATGGCTGATATCTTGCAGGGTAAGGCAAAAGATGCATGGCTATAATCAAGATTTCATACCTTTTGTTTTGTAGCGGAGCACAATGAGAATCAGTGCTACCACAACAACAACGTTTCCCATTAGAACGGGGTATATCCACCTAGCATTGTCTCCTTCCCCCTGAAAAAAATGTCTTGTTAATCGAGGTAGCCCTTGCAATTAAATCTTCTACACGTGTTAAGAGCGTTTATCCCTACTGAGCCGGCAACGTCGCATTTATGGTGTTTTTTTACGATTATTTCACAGAAATTGAATAAAAGTTTGAAATGTGGTCTGTACAAGTTCTTCGTTTTTGGTGCATCTATGTGTCCAGTGCAATTATTAATCATGATGACTTTTATTTGTGTACTAGCTGTTGCCCGCGACTTCGTCCGCGTGTGTTTTTGTGATACTTACGGCTTTTCTCGATATCAAAATTATTATTATTATGACTATTAACTTCGTCACATGAACCACTGAAAGTATGTACGAAACTATACTTTTAGAATTACGTCATGAAAATAATAATTTGCGACACGGAATCTTGAAAAAAAATCAAGTGCAAACTGGTTAATGACTCATCACATTTATTTATACTTTATTTTACAAATAGTTTTATTTATAGTTTTGTTTATAGTTTCTTTATTCAAAAAAGCTAAGTACAGTTTTAATTACATCACTATTAATTTCGCCAAACTATGACGCTTATTGGCGAATACTGCGCTCACTTTAACGATATTTGTACCCTGATTAATTTAAAAAATTAAATCTATTCTAACCAAATAATACATAAATGTTTACCTGTTTTTACCTTACAACTAACAATTCATTTACTAATCCGTTTTAATTAATATTTTGCGACTCAATTTTTTCTAGCAGAAGCTTTTTTAATTTATTTTCTTGGTTTAAGTAGGTACGTAATTACAGATTATTAACACTTATTATCATTCTACAAATTAATTACCTACAGGGGCCTTGCCATAGTTGCCATGATGTCTTAATGCAATTCAGTTTAGGTTCGCTCGCTGTCAGATTTATACTAAAAGCACCAACTTTTCACAATAAAATTCTGACATGTTCGTAGGGCAGGCGTAAACGCGCCCTTTGATTTTGCTTTTTATAGGCAAAGGTACCAAGAACATACAGCCAAGCGTTTCACGCCGCCCTCATATTAATATCAGGTTTTCAAATAAGAGTGCGTTCAAAAACCGAACACGTTGTTAATAATGGCGCAATAAATAAAAACAGAAGTAACTGTATTGCATATTGAACTTTAGGTGTTAGGTAAACACAATTTAGGACGCCAATTTAGGTTGATTTAGGATCGACAAAAATCTCTTCGTTGAAAAAATGCCTGTACAGCATGTAATTATTATATTAATGTTTTTTCAAAATTAACACGCTTTTCCGGCTATTATGTCTTATGTACATTTGTATCTATCTATTTTCTTCGTAGTATTATTTTGTTTGTAACTATTACCAACTACTTATACCGAGGAAGCTGATTTTCTTGAGTTCCGCTATTTTGTGCGTAATCACCTCAAAAATCAAATTTCAAGAAAACTGAGAAATTATATTTACCTGTATTAAATTGGAAGTATTATTTAGCAATTTTAAAAGGTTACGCTTCATTGGTTTTTATTGTATAGGTGTATGAAGTTAATTAATTTTAAACACAAAACCTTCTTTTTTGCGCCTCTGGATGAGATTTAAAAAAAATGCTAAAACAGGTATTTCTTTGTTTTTATTACTAAGTATTTATTCTGAGTTTCATGATTCTAGAACAATCTAATTTTCTTTTTTCATACAAACTTTAACCCCCCTTTTCACCCCCTTTTTCCAAAATTTTCCACAATTTCTGTAGCCTATATCCTATTCTGAATTTATTGGAATCGATTTGTGAACATTTCATTAATATCCGTTCAGTAGTTTTTACGTGATGCTCAGTCAAACAAACAAACAAACAAACAAACAAACAAAAATTTTAAAAATGGTTTTAATATGTGCAGTTACCGATTTTAAGTCACCCTGGTCGGTTTTTTTTTTTAAATCTTCAATGTACAGATTTTTTGGTCTCAACGATTTTATTATATGTATAGATTAAAGGGATAAAAGAATATATCTCGTTTAATGAGAAAATATAAGTCCATCACGATCAATTATTGCATTAGACACATGAATACACTAAAAACAAAGAGCACAACTGTTGCACATTTCAAACATTCATTCTTTTTCTGTGAAATAATCGTAAAAAAACAAAAATGCAATGTTGCCAGCTTAGTAGGAATAAACGCTCTCAAAGTGCGCGTAAATTGAAAAAAAAAACCTCTAAAAAGTGAAAAATAACCATAGACATTTTGTTAGCTGCTGATTAGTAGGAAGTCGGTGCCTTGCCTTGGGTTTGGCATTATTAGATCTGAGGCATCGACTTCAAACAAATCAGTAGGTAACGCACACGAAATGTCTATGGTTATTTTTCACTTGCCATCGGTTTTTTTTAAGGCGGTTTTAAATTTTATTTAAAAAAAACACGCTTTTTAGTGAATCGTTTTGTGCTCACACAACTCGGCATTAAAATCTGTGAGCGAGCAATCAAAGATTTTTTTTAATATAAAAATCTTAAAGTATTGTTAGTAGATACTACAAACAAAATACAAATGTCAATCAATAGTGATGAATTGCCAAAAATAATAATTAACAATAATAAAATGAAACTAAAAAAAAAGTAAAATCAAAAAATCAATATTCGAAAACATAATTTTGGAAATTCATAACTCTATGAATAATAATAAAATAAAATACTATGAACTAATCCCCTAATCTAAAAAAAAGATTTTAATATGTATTATCGGTACTGGACCCGCGTGGGAACTATAGCCCAAATCTGTGAGTAAGCCTGTGCCCAGCTGTGGGACGTATATAGGCTGGAGCATTTGAAATTTACCACGACAGGCTCTGACCATTTCAGAATTCTTTACCTCTAATATCGGTAAACTCGTCGATGTTCCATGACGACCTCCTGACCCTGGAAAAAGTTTTATTATTTAATTGAAACCATGAACTTCGCCTGCGATGAATTCCTTTATTGTCCCACAGGAACTGTGCAATTTTCCGGGATAAAAAGTATCATGTTTATGTAATCCCAGTGTAATCCAGGTAAACTGTGTGTCAAATTAAAAAAACATTAACGTGGGCGTAGGGAATTTGTATTATTGTGAAACTTAATAAAAGAAGGGGACTTCGAAGCAAATCGCAAAGGGTGACCATAAATATCGTTTCGTTAATTAACTCGTTATAGATCAGATAAATACTACTAAATGGCTCCACATATCGGAGCCATTAGCTCACATTATTAACTTAACATTGGAAAAAAGTATTTTTCCAGATGACCTAAAATGGCATTAATAAAACCCCTACATAAGAAAGGTTCTAGACATTATCACAGACCTATTGCTTTAATGCCTAATTTTTCCAGTTTTAGAAAAAGTAATTTTGAACCGTCTGATGTCGATTTTCAATAAACATCATATTATAAATTCTAATCAGTTTGGGTTTCAAAAAGGCAAAAATACGACATTGGCTATTTTTAATATTCTGCAGCAAATATGGTTATCTAACCACAAAAAGAAGACGTGTATCGGGCTGTTAAAAGATTTGACAAAGGCATTTGACTGTGTTTCTCACGAACTACTACTGAAACCGCTTGAACACGTCGGTATTCGCGGAATTGGTTGCGTTTTATCTCTCAAATAGATCACAAGCCACGATACTAGATACATTATGATGAGACCACTAGAGCGGTTACAAGAGTACAGTCTAAATATGGAAGTATTCTGTAAGGAGTACCTCAAGGCAGTGTGCTTCGACCTCTCCTGTTTCTGATAATGTAAACGAGTTTCCAGAGGTAACTAACCACTTCTGTGTTATGTTCGCTGACGATGCGACTACTTTTGTATCAGAGGACCAAGGCCTTGATGTTACTACTGAGTTGAATAAAACATTAAAAATTGTAATTGATTGGTTGTCGTCATTAAATTTGAGTGTTAGTCTGAACAAGACAATGATTTTGCAATTCACTAATTATAAGCAGCCACCTCGGAGGTTAGACAGTAAGTCAGTAGCACATTTTTTTTGGGAATTGTAATAGATAACAACTTTAATTGAAATTATTACATTGATAAAATAAATAGAAAGCTGGGTAGAGAGCCTGGATGATAGCGCGTGCTAAGTCACCAACTTCAAACATAAGTAAGTAGATAGCACACACCGACATAAAATTTGATTTGAAATTTCTATTGTAGCGTAATTCATATATTTTATTGAAATCTGTAGTTGGATATGGGGTATATTATTTGAAGGCGGTTTTATTTAGGTAATTAAATAAAAAAAATCAAAGCTTACCGATGGTTGGATTCTTGATAGTTGAGTATGTGATTTGATTTCTTTCCAACCTGAAAGTGCAGTACCAGGTACCTATTTTAGGATTTAATATATTAACGTAAGTTCGCCACGCCCCTGCAAATAAATATTCAGATTTACAGTCAAGAAATTTAATTCATTACCCATTTCGTTAAAACGTTGTTAGACATTCAATATGCAAAGGTCTTCCTTTTTATATGGCCCCATCGATCGATGCGATGATGAGAAAGTAGAAGCACGGCGTTGAAAGAAAGAAAAAATAAATTTGTTCTGTTTTGAAATACACACAAATAGAGCAGCAGAGCATAGGTACACACAATTTTACAGAAATGAAACAAAACACAGACACGGAGGTGGATCATCAGTGTATTCAATGAAACATGTTTGAAATGTCGGGTTCCCGTTTCATGTACATTAAATAATGGAAATTATTTTACTATTTTATTTTAAGCTGAAATGGGACTGGTCATGTTTGCCGTATGATGAGTAATGGGCCAAGACAACCACTAACTAAAGTCCCGCTAACTTAAAGCGGCGGCCCGGTGGACCTAGACGGCGATGGCGGGACGAGTTGGACACCTTCTTAAGGGACTGGACACGTGCCGCAGCAGACCGAGAGCAGTGGAAGAGTTGGGGCCTTTGCTCAGCATTGGGACACAATAGGCTCATGATGGTGATGATTTTATTCCTTGTTCTTATGACATATTATCAACTGGATATAGCGGAACACACAACAGTATACAAACCAATCACTATATTCCAGGTGTTTTAAATGGTAACTTACATGTATTCTTTATCGAAAACCACAAATCAGTACAATAAATTTACAAAAAAAGACTAGGTAGACAATAGGCGGTCTTATCGTTTAAAAGCTATCTCTAGCAGACAACCATTAGCTAAAGAAATAAACCTTACCTTTACGGGTAAGCCCTTACTTACCTTGTTTATCTAACTTTACCTTCTTACTAATGTAAAAAAAACGAAGTAGGTAAGTATATAACGTACTTACGAGTTTTTCCTCATAAAACGCCTAAAACAAAAAAAATTAATGCTTATACCTCGAAGAAAAGTATTAATTTAAACAAAAGTTACAAGTGAATAATATAAAAATACAAATTTAATGTTATTAAAAGTATTTATTTAATGTTTATATGTTACCATCATGGAAACCTCAATTATCCATAATTTATTTAAGCTAATGGTATTATTTTTACATGACACGGAAGGAAAACAAGCAAGTGGGCTACCAAATGGTAAGCAATCACTACTGCCCATAGATAGATATCCGCAACACCAGCGTTTCCAGCCAAGACGGCTAAGCTAAAACACCTCATGTGCCAGTTTCACCAGCTGTTTTAGATACTCTCCACGCAACACAGCAGTGCAAGTACATCTGATTAGCGAGTAAATACGGTAGTAGAAATCAGTAGGCTTTATGCCTAACTTGCTCGCAATCGTCATCGTGTTCATTTTGACAGTTCATGTATGGGCGACAATTGGCATCGGAATCGGCTAACTGTCACATTCATATAAGAACTGTCAAAATGAACACGATGGCGATTGCGAGCGAGTTAAGTAATAAGTCTACAGGACTAGCAAGCCTTCAAATAATTTAGAATTATGGTAGGTATAATGAACTATACGTACATTGTTGAAGTACTGGATGTCGAGCGTTTGGGAAGCATTGTTTTTGTCTGAACAGCTGAAAAATATTACATTAAATAAAAATATGTAAGGCATTGGTACACTTATCAATCATATATTTCATTACTTCGCCCGCGTAGAATTAGGAATTTGTTTACAATTTATTGACTGTTACATGGGTCTACGTCTACGTTACATTAACTTCATTTTTGTGAGCAAAGCCTCTAGTGTAAGTTTTCGCAGGTAAAAACGTCTCGAACGCGTTCACGTAAACGTCTCAATTACTATGGAATAATTGGCAGCGCCACTTGCGGATCAAGACGGCAACAAACTGTTCTCATAGTGTTTGACATTTAACGCATTCGAGACGGATTTTGTGACCGAAAACCTACACTAAGCATACTGGTTTTGTGTGTGCTGAGAAAGTTTTTTTGACAAAAAAAAACGTGAAGCGTGAGTAGATCTACTAAACCGGTCAAGTTTGATTAGGTGTTTGCTACTCTGGATCGGTCGGCAAGCAATCGCAAAAACTGAAAACTACAAGGCGGCCACTTTTTACCATTTCTGATAGTAACGGATTGATGATAATAACTAAAGATTTCAAAATGGCCACTTTTTTTCATTTTTGATAACGCGTTCGTGTTCGGAGACCACTCGCCTCAGATATCGATTTTGAAAACAATCGGTTCAAAAACTAAATAAAGATCAAAATGGCGGCCACTTTTTTTATGTTAGAGAGGCCAGACAAACGAACTAGTGGGTCACCTGATGGTAAATGATCACTCCATATTTAGAAGATGTAAGAGAAAGTGTAATTTTTCTCGAAATCTCGCCTTTTTCGTTCTGTTTCTTTTAGAATCTATTGTACCTAATTATATTAAGTAGTAGATGGGAGAAAGAAGATTAACTAAACAGGTTTATATGGGGAGTGTGAATGAGTACGTTGGGAGGGAAGGCCTAGACGGACATTCCGTGACAAAATTGCGGACGTTTTGGAAAAAGGTCAGGTCAGGAGTACCCGAAACCGACGAGCATGTATGAAGAGATTGATGAATGTGGATGAAGCGAAAGAGGTATGCTAGGATCGTAGTCTCTGCCTACCCCTGTGGGAAAGAGGCGTGTCGATTTTACGGGGCACTTCTGTGGCTACAGATGAATCTTACCTTCCATTTGTAATAAGCATCGAAGTCTCTATCACTAGTTGTACATTATTATCCTTTGTGCCAGATATTTTGAATGTTGTTGTCATCAAATGCTTCTCTCGTGAAAGAGAATACCCGAGAACTTCTAAGCCAGTGTCATAAGTGTATACTGAAAACATGTAGAAAATATAAACATTACGGCGTATATTTATTTTTGTCTTAACTTAATTAATGATTGTTAGAATAATTTATGCGGCTGGTGCATAATGAGGCATTCAAACATGAGTGTGGCTTCAAAATATATAAATAATGAGATCAAGACTCTAGACATTTATTACAATTTTATAGTAAACGAGGGAATGGGCGAATGGGAATCATGATAATAATATAGGCGATGCGACCATATCACTATTTGGATCTCCTTTCCACCTTTACGCCCACAATGATGCTAAACGTGGCCTTTTACGTCTTGTTACCTTACGTAAGGGATGAAGACGTGACTTATGTATGTATAGTTTGTACGTTATAATAAACGGAATTATACTTTCGAATGAAATGGCATTATCAGAAGAAAAATGGGAAATAACAAGTACTGTTGCGGGAGTAGAATATTTGCGTCGATTTTGCTCAATTTCAAGTCAGAGGAATTATGTTATAAATTTCTTTTAATTCCTCGCATTATTGGAGTAAAATACACAACAATACATACTACAATAACATTACAGTAACAATACAGACTTCACAAAATACAGACACGCACTATACATGCTTCGACGGAAACAGCAATTCGTGGCTTCGTATTTTACTGACGGACGCAGCAATAATACAATACAATACAATAACTCTTTATTGAACACCACATATAACAACCATAACAGAAAAAAGGTATACAGAATATTACAAGTTAACAATAGGCGGCCTTATCGCTACAGAGCGATCTACCAGGCAACCATAATGAACTGGAGAAAAGAACAGATCTGAGCACGTGGTGCAATTTAGAATATATATTAAACTAGCTGTTGCCCGCAACTTGGTCTGCATAGAATTCGTTTATCGCTATCCCGCAGGAATTACGCATTTTTCCGGGATAAAAAGTAGCCTATGTGTTATTTCAGACTATAATCTATCTATGTTCCAAATATCATGCAGATCTGTCCAGCCGTTCTGGCGTGAAAGAGTAACAAACATCCATACTCACAAACTTTCATATTTATAATATTTGTAGGATACTAAATAGTGAAAATACATACACCGTTATACATGAAACACACATTTATAATAAATAGACACATACACACAACTAAAAAAGCCAGCTACAAGATTCATGCACAAGATGACAGATAGTGCTTTGCCGTTACATAAATACCGCGGATTGCTATTCCGCGGTCTCTGCAGTAACGTACTACTAAGTTGACCAACTCTGCTTCATCACTACATAGTATTAAACAAAGTCGCTTTCTCTGTCCCCATGTCCCTATGTCCCTTTGTATGATTATTTATTTATTTATTTAATTAGTCAATAAAAAATTACAGCATTACAGTCGAAACCAATGCGCTATAAAATTCAAAAAATATAATAAATAAATAACAATAAATAATAATATATCTTCAAAACTACACAACGGATTTTGATGCGGTTTTTTTAATAGATAGAGTGATTCAAGAGGAAGGTTTTTATGTATAATTCTACGCAGACGAAGTCGCGGGCAGAAGCTAGTAATAAAATAAAAGATAAAAAAAAATGTATAAATAAAATTAACCTGAAACTTACCATTTCCCAAAAGTACGGGCATGGACGCAACGGACACAATTAACATTAAAAAAGTTTGAATTAACATTTTTGACGACATCATTTGTATGTCGGATCAGCGTTAATGACATAGGAAAATTAGTTACATGCAGTACGAGTATGCGAATAATTGGTTGATACTAGTTATTGACCGACCTCAAACTCATGTTTCCTTATAGCCGCCAGACAATCATTTAACGTGTTTTTTCCTCGGCTGAAGAATATACATATTACTAATATTATGTGTATATAGATTTAGGTAGAAAGCGGCCTTTTATTTTTAACAAACGAACAAATTTCAAGTATATAAATGCATGTCAGCGTTAATATTTTATTATTTATAAAAATGATTCTTACAGAATAAGATAAGTATCTAAAATGCCGTCTCCGTCCGTTTTAGGGTAATAAATAGAGACAGCACCATCTGGCACGACTTCACGGACTTAACAGACCCTTAATGTACGAAATATAAATAAATGGTAAATATTTTAGTGTAAGTTGTTAGCAGTGGGGTGTCCCATTAATAAATAATAGAAAAATAAAATAAAAATTAAGTCATAAGACATTTAGTAAAAAATCGTGTTCCAGTATTTATTTAATTTATTTTTTTCCAAAATTTGTTTTATAAAAATCTTCTTTTGACAGTAACAAATACAATAAAAACAAAATAGCGAAATCGGTCCAGGCGTTCACGCGTGATGCCCTAACTAATGGAAATAAAATAGCTATTACTATAATAATACTTTGTGTTTTTATACTTAGATCTCATAAAGGAAAGTATTGTTCGTTTTTTGCCAACTTATTTTATGCATACTCCAAAATGTCTACAAGCTCTCGGAAATAACTTATGCAAACAGATTGTTATGAGGTATGTAGCCAGCTCCTGAACTATTATCACTTAATTTCATAATTGGTTGTATATATGTTTTGTTATCGCAGCACTTTTGTTTTTCTTCTGCCGAATCACGTATCAAACTCCAACAGATGCGGCGACTGTAGACGGCTGAAAAAAAAAACGACTCGTCACACTTTTGCCTTTCTTATTTGGAATTTATCGAATCCATATCATTATCACAGAGATGACTTTGCGAATAGGCCACCAAGGGCTCTCTACAAGTCTTTTTAACTACCAGCATTTTCTAATAGGTACCTTCGTTACCAAGAACGATGCGCTGCAATAAAACTTGGTAGAAAGTCATTTCATCAAAGCACTACGCTTTCTACACTAGCGGGTAGAGCCTTGTGCAAGGTCCGTCCGGATCGCTACCACCATCCTACTCGCTAATCCTGCCGCTAAATAGCAGTGCTTGCACTGCTGTGTTCCGGTGTGGAGAGTAAGACAGCCGGGGAAATTACGGGCACAAGAGGCATTTCATCTTAGTCCTCTAGGTTAGCAACGCATCTGCAATCCCTCCGGGGTTGCGGGTGTCTATGGGCAGTGGTGATCACTTACCATCAGGTCGTTTGCCTTCCTATTCATATATATATAAAAAAATAAAAAAACTTAAATGCAATCGTTATAAAATTAAACAAAAAAATACAAAGATCTGCTTTCAAAGGTAGGCAGAGCGGAGTGCCTACGCAGCGGGAGGGTGGTGCTCCACACCTCGTATGCGCTTCCTACCCGGCTTACACCCACAGCGCGGCCTAGAGTGTGTATAAGTTGTTTGGACCTTGGGGTTCCGAACGCTTTTATATCTTGACCATAAATCAAAGACCCTGAGTTCATTATTAAGTCTTAGGTACTCACAGTCGTACGTTAATTCTGATGGAAGCTCCAAAGGCGCTCGCTGTCTAACGTGATTAGGTATTTCGTTGATTTCGATTCTTTTTACTGAAAAACCATGTAAAGAATTGTTAAGCATATCAGCACGCGCGAGATAGACTCTACCCATCTCTTTTTAGAACGTACATTAAGAAAAAGACGGGTAGTATATCTCGCGCGAGACAGCTCTCTCGCTTACTCCAGCTAGCCGAGCAAGGCGATCAAAGGAACATTTTTAATACATTTTGAAATATTTTCTTACATTTCATTTTGTAGTAAGCAATGATAAGTAATGCTACTACTGCGGCCATGCTTACGACGACCAGAAGACACGTCCACGCTATTATTTCATGAACCTGTGAAAATGTGGTTGTAATAAGTAATTAAAACCCTTTAATACACTAAAATATCGTGCGTGTTACTTTACATTGCCGTGTTTGATCGATCATCTATAAATTCATGGCCCTGCAGCCCAGCAATGTATGTAAAGCAAATCATGAATGAATAGGTCTTGGAATAATACGTGAAGAATGAGTAGAGGGTGACACCATTTTTTCTGGCGAACCGCAACTTGCTATTGGCTGACGAGGCTTTGGATACTTGCCTTCAAATGTTTATCCGAAGTGGTATCATCTGTCAATAAAAAGGATATATATAAATGTACAGGCATAGGTACCTACTTGGGTGTGACATAAAAAGGTGTGGTAGCTTAGTAGTTTACCCCCTTAATCATAAACACACACACACACACACACACACACAAATCACGTCTTTCTCCCTTACGGGGTAGACAGGGCCTAAGGTTACAAGATGTAAAGGCCACGTTTAGCATGATTGTGGGCGTATAGGAAGAAGTTAAGGTTTTAAACCGAGATTTTTCGGATTGGGTTTGCAAATTTGAATTTGATTTGAAATTTACCATTTAGTAAAGGAAACCTGCATCTACCTGTGGGGTCTGCGTGAGAACTTCATCCTCAACCCAATCAATCCTCAACAATCAATTATGAGAAGAAGCCATTTCCCAACAGTGGGGTGCTTATAGTGGGATGACGACAATCGGTCTCAATTTAATGCTAAATTACTGATAAAAACTGTACTTACCAACATTTTTTAAATGTATCGTACAATTTGAAGCCCTTGCGTGTAGTTCTGATCGAAAACTGCAGTTCCACGAACCAACCACAGGATTAGTAATTTTGTAATAAATATCCTGAAAACAAAAATTTCATTTTTAATACAAGGTTTTTTGCTGACTGTACTTACATTGTCCTCCGTCCTACATATGTGTACCAAATTTCAACTTAATCGTACCAACCGTTGAAGAGTTCCCTCCTAAGACGATCCTGGTTGGGTCACCAGAACTCCACTAACTACCCTACAAGTATGCAAAATTTCAGCTTCCACCCGGACAAACATACATACATACATATACATTGCAAGGTAATAAAAAACTTGTAATAATAAAATAGGTATTTCAATGATTAACCATTTCGTGGTAACTCAAACGATGAAAATTTTATCACTTGGAAAATACATAGTTCAATAGTTTCATCAACGTATGAGGTACTTTTACGTAGTCATTAGTTCGTACCTATAAGGTTTTCTGAACAATATTAAATGATTCATACTTAATTGCGCAAGACATGTTTCCAATAGGATTATTGACCGCAATTACCGGTCAATATTGAACGCGCAAATACCAATATTTCGACGTAAGCAACTAACTACATACACGCAATGCGCAATTTGTGATAAGAAAAATTATATCATATCATAACTTCCCTACAATATGAAGGAACGATTACCAAATGGCCTACATTAAGAAACCTGTATCTGGGGTTGTATTATAATGTTTACATTAGAGTATCAATATCGATACTCTAATTACATTCAAACTTCGAACATCTTAAATAATAAAATCTCTATGTCTATTGTCTTAGAATTTGAGAAAAAAATGACAGTCGTTTCACCTGTTTCGAACTTTCGAAGAACAAAAAATTATGTCACCTACGTATTTTGATGTTCGTTCCTTCTTCACGCTGAAACGACGGGACTGATTTGGATCAAACTTGGAATGAAGATAGCTGACCCTAGATTAACGCATAGGCTACTTTTTATCCCGGATAATTTCAATCTTCCCGCGGGATCGCGATAAACATGTCAATTGCAAACTGCAATTTTAAGGCATATAGATTAAGAAGCAGTGTAGGAACATCACAATTTTTTCAAAACTTCCTAATTCAAAAGGACGCATATTTGTCCCATACTTTTCGAGAAAATTATGACAGATTGATGTCTAATCTATTCAAAAATGTAAAAGAAAAAACTGATTTTTCGGACATGCATTTTATTAAATTAGGACGGCAGTTTGTACGCATATACTTACCGTTTTTTTGATTCGAGATGTAAGATCGAGGGAGGCATTGTTTTTATCTTTACACCTGAAAAAAATAACCATTAAATAAAAGCGGGAAAACAACGAAAGAAACATGCATCAGTACAATCGTCTAAGAATGATTCTGGAATGTTCCTGTTAAAGTTTATCATTGTAATTTTTCAACCACAATTACCTATGAAATCTGAAAAATATTTTCAATGTCCAGTTAAGGAACACGACCACCTTCTGAAATATAAATTTCATGACAGTGTTGAAGCCAGAACGGATAATAAAAACACAAAAAAATGGATGAGGGAGTGGGTGAAAATCATAGGAATTATGTTATAGACGATGCGATGGACCATCTCTATTTGGAGTCACCTTTCCACTTTCTATAACATGTCGAAAATCATGCTAAACATGGCCTTGCGTTGCGTGCCATAGTTCTTGTTACCTTAGGCTCGTCTATCCTGTAAGGGAATGGACGTGATGTGTAACCTCTGGTTCCTAATGAAAGACTTGAGATCGTTCAACGCATACAAAACAAACACAATTTATGAGTGATATTAGTACAATTTAACAGAAAATGGAACAAATATAGCATAGCCGTAGACCAGGGGTCGGCAACCTGCGGCTCGCGAGCCACATGCGGCTCTTTGGATGTGAGGCTGCGGCTCTTTAGTTCCATTCGCAAATATTATTTATTTTATAAAAAAAAATGTTCTGAAACGATTAACGAGGTTTAGGCATTATTTCTGTCTCTCAGCTACTTATACTCGCTTTAAGTAGTGTTGTAAGTAAGTAAATGTTTAATTTTATTGTTTTCATTTTTATCTTATTCATTAGGTATCATGTGATTATTTGTTGTGAAAAACACTACTTATATATGAATAAATAGATATTTTTCTTATGAATAAATAGATTACTTTTTTTTATCAACAAAGTTTATGAAAGTATTGAGGCTATTTATTGTTGGCGAGAAAATTTTTTGTGGCTCTTTAAAAACTTGAAATTTTGTAAATAGTAATTTTTGGCTCTTCCGACTCAAAAGGTTGCCGACCCCTGCCGTAGACTATCAGGAGTCGTCTGACACATAGCAAGCGCCACGTCAGACCGTCTACCAGCCAGCCACCTTTAAAAGAGGTGGCTTCCCGACAGTATGTATTTTTTTCCAATAAATGGCACATATTTCTAAGTAGGTACTATCAAATGAACCAAGAATTTTTACTTCTTGATTTTTTATATTCACTTTTACGGTTTTGCCGTTAGAAATTAAATTTCTAAACGACACTGAAAATTAGAATACATAGAAAAATCCGAAAAGTGTCGTTTAGATTTTTTTTTCATATATACATTTCTAATTTTATAATACGCAAATACTTATTCACCTAACTTACGTAAAGTTCCGACCACACAGATGGAACCCAGTACCTTGTGCTGTTATATACAGTTGCAACATACAGTTGTATAAAAAAACACTAGATGTTAATATGCTAAATTAAATTAAATCCATGCTGGTCTGGGAGCAAAGAAAAAACATAGAATATACCGGTTGCTTCTCTACCCGCGCAGATGGTAAAAACCCATCGAGGGAATGGGCGAAAATCATAGGAATCATGTTATAGGCGATGAGGCTAGCAACCCATCACTATTTTGATTTCATTTTTCACCTATACGCCCACAATCTTGCTAAATGTGGCCTGTAGGTATCTGTTACCTAAGGCTCTGCCTACCCACTGAGGGATAAAGACGTGATTTGTGTATGTGTATGTATGTATGTAAATACAAAATATTCTCACAGTACTTGTGTGATGTACACAGATTGTGCGCGAAGTTCTATGTCATTATTTACTTCAGACATTACAATTTCTTTGTTGCAAGTTGAAGCCGTCCAAAGTTCTGACAGAGTGATGACTTCTCCCAACCCTGAAAAAAAACGGGCACAAAACGTAGAACGAGAAAATGACAAATTTATCGTAAGAAATGTAGAAGGGCCCTGCCTCACTGAGACGCCATGGCTACGTCTCGAGCTACCGTTGCCGAACAATTAATAAACAAATGTCTCAGCTGTCACTCACTTGGCGACGTCTGATTTGTATAGGATACGTAGCTAGCGACGTCACCATGGCATCCTGGTGAGGCAGGGCTCTAACGGTGTTGAAACGACGTTGAGGTTATGGACTTCAATATATGGAAACTTCCACGCCAAGAAGCATGAAAGTAGAATAAATGTAGTAGAAATGAGAGCGTTAAGGAGTATGGAAGGTGTATCACTGAAAGATAGAATAAGGAACAGTGTGATAAGGGAACGTGCTGGTGTGAAAGAGGATATAGTGACTAGGACAGACAAAAATATGCTTAATTGGTTTGGGCATGTAGAGCGGATGGATGAAAGTAGACTAACTAAACAGATATATATTGGGAGTGTGAATGGTTACGTTGGGAGCGGAAGGCCTAGACGGACGTTCCGAGACCAAATAGGAGACGTTTTGGAAAAAGGTCAGGTCAGGAGTATCCGAAACCGACGAGCATGTATGAAGAGATTGATGACTGTGGATGAAGCGAAAGAAATATGTCAGGACCGTAGCAAGTGGAATAAAGTAGTCTCTGCCTACCCCTGTGGGAAAGAGGCGTGACGGTATGTATGTATGTATGTATGTATTCCACGCTGACCTGGGCGCAAATAAAAAACATACAATGTACCAGTTGCCTCTCTTCCCGTGCAGATGATACACGCATCGAGGGAATGGGCGAAAATCTTGGGATTCATGTTATAGGCGCTGTGGCTGGCAGCCCATCACTATTTTGATTCCCTTGCAACTACCACGTATGCGCCCACAATCATGCTATTAATCGTGGCCTTTTAATCTTGTTACCCTAAGCTCTGTCTACCCCGTAAAGGATAAAGACGTGTCGCGTAAACAAAAAAGCTTATTCTCTCTGAATTAAGTATTGAACTTACCCATAACTATGAATAGAGCAAGAAAGAGTAACAACATTAATTGAGCTTTCGCCATTGTACACGACACTACGAGTCCACTAACACAGTGTAAATGAAGTTACAGCACAAATACACGTGTGAGTAATTTGTGGTGAAACTGTGACCATTAAATACTTAGAATCTTACAAATACTTCGATCTCCATAAATAGAATACGAACATGACATCGTTCAAGATATTCGTGGAATTAATCGCCCGAAGCGTCTCCGTTTCTGCTTGGGTAAAAATGCAAATATAGAAGGACTTAAATCTGGGGGCACGGCAGTGCCCCCGCCAAGTCGAGCAAAAAAAGCGGCACGGCCGTACCATCTTTTCTCGAAGCAGTTCAGGCCATTTTCGACCCCCTTTAACTTCGTTGTGGATAAAACTAGAAGCCTGAATTTTCTGTACCCAAGCAGGCATTGTATAAACACTGTATATTTGAAATTTCATAAATCACAATTTTTCTCACAAGTAATACAGATTATACTAAATTGATGGGTTAATGCGAATGCCAAGTCAATTTATTTATTTATAACATAACATAAACGATTTTTAATTTTGATATGGGCATTATATGTTGTTAGGTTAACAAATTACGTAATAACTTAAGACAGGAGGTCTCTTTAGTAGGGACTGAATAAATTAACCGACTTGGTATTACATGGATCTCACAACTTTTTACGATAGAAGAACTCAGTTGCGAGACTTGTTTTTTTTACAAGTTTTGTTTTTGATGGGATACACATGACAATAATGATACATTATCAAAGGCGGATCCAGGATTTCATTCTGGGGGTCAAAACAATTATGATGAAAAATGATGGAATGTCCACAGTACACAAAAATACCGCCCCTGCATCTAATATATATATATAGATACAATTTATAACACATACAAGCTAGAGACGATTTTGCAAAGGTCGCGGGAAGCCGTGCCAGGATGTTGCCATCAAAAATGACGATCGCTCCAAAGCGATCTAGACCAAGCAACCTTAAGAACACAATGAACGAGAGAATAGATTAAAGCAGACGGTGCAACAACAAAATATAGACTCACTATTTTGATTCCTCTTTCCAACTATACGCGCTCAATCATGATAAACATGGCCTTCAGGTTTCGTTACCTTAGGTTCTGTCTACCCCAAAAGGGATAAAGACTAGTAGTTATGCAAATCAAGCAAAAACAGAAGAATAACACGTTTCTTGGACAGATGTACTGGGTACCGAATCCCAAAAAGAAATCCTCCATTTTTCACGTTAGTTACGACCGGCGCCTAGACTAGACAGACGGTAATGAGTGTTACGTGGGACACAGATGCGTGTCCAGCAGCCTCTTTTACCGCGGCAAAAGGGTGAGATTTGTTCAACTTAGGGGTTTAAGTGGCGACTATGAGTGTGAGGGACAAAAACTCAGGACAATTAGGTGGTAATGAGGTGTAAATGACGACTACTAACTGTAGGTTCGATAGATTTGTGTTGGCAAACAGTCGCTGGCGAATTTGGAGCCAAGTGCAAAAAATAAATAGTAAGTGCTAGCCGGACTCGCGCTCCAAGGGTTTCGTACAAATTTGTCGTCTCCAGCCTATACGTCCCAATGCTGGGCACAGGCCTTCTCTTAAAATGAGAGGGGCTTGGTAGTTCCCACGCGGGCCCTGTACGGATTGGGAACTTCACATACACCTTCACATGCTTCGTAGATGTGTGCAGATTTCCTCACGATGTTTTCCTTTTTCCCATCGCTACTTTGTTCCTCTGACAAAATCATAATTGAGCCCTCAATGCTTATTTGCCTTCAAATAGGTCAAAAGCTTGGACAAACGAATGCTACAGGGTGTTGCAAATTACAAGCGCGCTAATGAGGTGCCAGTCATTAGACTGTATCAGCCTGTATCGTTGCATCGGGGTTCGTGTATCGGCGTCATTATTTGGTTAATGAAGGTTTGGTTTTAATCAAAGTTAATTAATAAAATATACCTGGGTACAGACTTGAAATTTGGTACAGTGGGCGTAACAAGCACAGTCGAGTATTTTACGGGAAACTAAAAAAATATAAAACAGTCGTTGCTTTGATCAATTATGTTCTGAATACAACATTTCCTTATATTCATCGTTTCAGGGATCGCTGAACATTGGTGGTCGACGCGCGACTGAAAACAGCTCTCAAAACAACATGGAGAATTATTTTGCCGGCATACATTCGAGCGGTTGATGTTTACAGTATAAAAATACAGGTCGAGCTAAAGATCGTCACGTATATTATACAGGCGTTTAGATAATTCTAAAGCCAACTTACCTTAATCCAATCAAAAAATATTGTTATTTCAAAGACTTAATTTTCATAGCATATTTACCTATAGATGGGTGAGGACCAAAAAGTTACACACCGTTAAAGTTGCGTTAGTAGGTAGTCAAAATTACCACAAACTTTTTCCATTGTGACACGAAAATTAGTCATACAGTAGTAGGTATTGATAACTTTTGTGTCACAATGGAAAAAGTTAGTGGTAATTTTAATTACCTACCAACGCAACTAACGGTGTGTAACTTTTTGGTCCTCACCCAAATGTGGCCCAAAAATCACATATTTTTAGATCTATCCAAGATAGTGTATAAACATGTCCTAAATTACATTCTCAGTCGCCCTGTAAAGTAAAATATCCGCTTCAACCTTCAGTTCACTCTGTATAATTTCATCTGAAGTTAGGCTGCCTGCAACGAAGCTGTCTTGGCAGATTGATAGATAGATAGATAGATAAATCGTTTATTTGATACTGCAATACACACAATCAAGATAAAAATAACAATAAAAAAAAGAAAAACAAGAAATTACACATTAGACTTAACTTACAAGTATTTTGTTGTGTGCGTTGCAGCAGTGCAAAAGGGCTATGGCTCAGTGGTCAACATTGCTCGTGGGAGCAAAACACTGATATTCTGCCACAACCCAAGGACCGAAAACGAATTAAATTAATCTGCAAATATTATAAGTTCCAAAATAAAGCAAACAGTGCAAAAATCATTAGAGTTTAGTGTAATGAAACTGTAGCTGTGTGTGTGTGTGTGTGTGCAAAATTGTATAGGCAATAGATTGTTGGCATCCGTTGGCTTAGTTTGGCATCCTATGCTATTCAAGCCATGTGCAGTTCGGATTAGAAGGATTTCACTGTACAGCGAGCTGATCACAGGGCTCAGGATATTTAATAGAAGACACGAGGAAAACGGCGGTTGAAATAATTTTTCCGAAGAAATAGATTTAATCACAATAAAATCATCCTATAAAAATGTGCCAAATTGTGATCGAGATGTTTTATCTACTAACATACATACATACCGTCACGCCTCTTTCCCACAGGGGTAGGCAGAGACTACTTTATTCCACTTGCTACGATCCTGACATATTTCTTTCGCTTCATCCACAGTCATCAATCTCTTCATACATGCTCGTCGGTTTATCTATTAAAACAGTGAAATATTATAAACAGACAAGTTTAGCTTTTGAATATTAGAAGATGTATCTAAGTATGTTGTGTAGACATTTCTACTACTTATCTATTTCTTTGTCCTGTTGCTGTGCCATGTACTTGTAATTATTTTCAACTAAGGAAACTATAGGTATATTTTCACTCATTGTGTCATGGTTTTTTATGTACATATACGACTGTTTGTTTTTTAATAAATAAATAATAATAAAAAATTGTCCTATAATACTTTTTATCTGTCTTCCATGCTAATCTGGGAGTGAAGGAAAAGCATAGAACGCACCAGCTGCTTCACTTTTCGCTCAGATGGTAAAAGCCTATCGAGGGAACGGGCGATAATCATAGGAATCATGTCAGGCGATCCGGGTCGCAACCCGTCACTATTTTGATCCCCCTTTCCACCTATACGCCCACAACCATGCTAAATGTGGCTTTTAGGTCTGGTTACGTTAGGCTCTGTCTACCCTGTATTTATAATATTAACTAGCTTCTGCCCGCGACTTCGTCTGCGTAGAATTATACATAAAAACCTTCCTCTTGAATCACTCTATCTATTGAAAAAAACCGCATCAAAATCCGTTGTGTAGTTTTGAAGATATAAGCATACATAGGGACATAGGGACAGAGAAAGCGACTTTATTTTATACTATGTAGTGATAGTGATATGTATATTTTTTAATTTTTTATAACTTGTGCACCATTATCCGTTGTAAGAATTTCTGCATAACGTTACATCTCTTCACTCCAGGGTCGGTTCGGGCTCATCACAACCCGTCACCTCCCAATCTGCGATCTGAACCCAAAAACAAAACAACCTGTACAAAGACATAGATACGGCTCAACCCAGAAAAAGGGTTGCCCCAATTTGAAGGGTCCTCCGAGATAACGGCCTGATAACATTAATCAAAGCACATAACTCTTGGTTGGGGGTGGTCGCCAATTTTCTGGTCACTGCCCTTTTAATTTCCTCCTTCGCGAAGTAATTTTTCACTCCAATTGGGCCACGGTAAACAGATACCGATATTCCCGAGGACGTGATACGAATCTGGTAAACCCTTCTGGTTGTTTGCTTTTTCGCCCGAAGGTATTGAGTAACATGCGTACACAAATCACGTCTTTACCTTAAGGGGTAGGCAGAGCCTAAGGTAACAAGACCCACGGGCGGTGTTTAATAGGTACATACATACACAAATCACGTCTACATCCCTTACGGGGCAGGCTACGTTTAGCATAATTGTAGGCGTATTGGTGGAAAAGGAATCAAAATAGTGATGTGTTGCTAGCCGCATCGCCTGTGACATGATTCCTAAGAATTTCGCCCATTCCCTCGTTGGGCTTTTACCATCTGCGCGGGACAAGAAGCAACTGGTACATTAGTTTTTCCTTTGCTCCCAGAACAGCATGGAAGATAATAGGTGAAGCTGGTTTTAATGCCGTATTATAAATGTGGGTAGACAGGGAAGAGTTCAAAACGGCAGTCGGGAGTAGAACCAATGCGTCCAATAAGTCTAAATGAAATAAAAAACAGGCCAAGTGCGATCGGTCTCGCACACCGTGGGTTCAGTACAAATTCGGCAAGTGAATATGAAATCCAGTGTAAGTAGAGCCCTGCTTCCTAAGCAAAATATAGGCAGCGTGAGGTCGTTCTAAATTGGTTACTTATATTGTTTATAGCGGCAACAGAAATACATCATCTGTAAAAATTTTAATTATAGTCTGTCCAGGATTTTTTAGCTAACCCATTTTTATTATATTTTATAATATACTAAATTTATTATAAAATATGTTTCATTCTATTATCAGCTCGGTGAAGGTCGACTTAGGTTCGGGTCTTAGACTATTATGGTTCCTGAGATACAGCTTGGTGACAGACAGACAGACGGAAGGACAGCGAAGTCATAGTGATAGGGTCCCGTTTTTACCCTCTGGGTACGGAACCCTAAACACGAATAGAAACTAGAATTGCAATTGCCATCAACACATGTCATGTCAAATTACTTGTGGTTTTTGCTCCTTCTATATGTAAAGGATTTTCCTTTACCTATTAATAGACATAAAATAATAGAAGTAACTCATTTAATAATTACCTTATCCACTTGTTGTATTAACATGAAAATAAATACAACAATTTGAAAAGGAAATTTACAATACAAAAATATCTACAATACAAAAAATACTCTTTATTGAACACCATAAATCTGTGCTAAACAATACAGAAACAAATAAAATTAGTGAGAGAAGCATTAATAAACCGCAGTTAAATATTCAATTTTTAGAATTGGTGACTTTCTGAATAACACCGTCCAGTTAGCCGTCCTTTTTGTCCAAGCTAAAGAAAGAGACGACACCATTATATTTCGATCTCACGTGTAACACCCGTGAATTATTATTGTATGAATGATTCCTTTATTTAAAAGCCGGTGGGGACTTAACAATGCTCCTCAAACTTTGCTCGAGAGCAGGCGAACTCGAGCGTGCAGCGAGTGCTAAATAAATATTTAATATGCGAAGTTGAATTGAATGAAACTAAGTTATGACGTTGAATTGATGTACTCGTACAACGAATAGTTTATGTAACCGTTCGAGCTTGAATTGGAAATTATGTAGCTAGTTTGTGTCGGTTTTAATTGTAAAACCGACGAGAGGCGTTATTTTGACATTAGCTACACAGGAGATAGCCAGGTCGATACATTTTGCTTGTAATTTGTATGTACTTATGTATGTAAAATCTTTATTGTGCAAACAAGTATAATTGACAAACACTGAGATACATGGACAAGGGCGAACTTTTCCCTTTAAGGGAATTCTTCCAGTCAACCTTTGAGTGGATGAGAGGAGTTTGTGTGTGTATTTCTATAAAGTACCTATTGCTTTTTTTTCATGTCTGATTGTGATGAAGTTTAAAAATGGGTCTTTAATTTTCCATCAAAAATTATGTGTCCGTTTTATGACGAATCCTCTAAAATGCGCCAAGAAATAACACAAAATAAATGAACTTTTTTTTTCAGCAGAAAAACTCCTCATGATATCGAATAAAACTCAAAACTACCCCATTCAGAAAAAAGTTTAAATTGAACATGCCCAAAGGACCGTTAAAAAGTTTGAGAACGTTAGACCCGAAAGGTGAGACGAACTAATTTTGAATATCAAAGAGTGAACGTCCCAGCACTAGTTACTCGCGCAGCCGTGAGTCGCAGGCGCCGGTGTGAACACGTCTTATTTGTAGACTACTCGGTATACTTAACGTGCAGTGTGTAGCCGCCTTAAGGTGCGTTTTAAGTTCTGGCCGTTAGATTTTCTTTTAAAAACACTTCTTTTCGTGACTAGAAGCTAAAAAGTGTCACAAGTTTGGTATATCAATAAATAGTTTTATAATTTTTCATAATAGTAGAATTATACATAAAACCTTCCTCTTGCATCGCTCTATCTATTAAAAAAACCGCATCAAAATCCGTTGCGTAGTTTTAAAGATCTAAGCATACATAGGGACAGATAGACAGCGGAAAGCGACTTTGTTTTACACAATGTAGTGATTCGTATCTTTAATTATATTTTCTCAAGATTTAAAGAAATAATAATAATGTCTTATTTACGACTACGCGCTATGGATTATCGAAACATATCTACTTTCGTATATTTCAAGGTCTTATTAATTATACTTGGCCATTTTTTTAGGGCGTTACGAAATCTTCTTAACTCTGATTACGTACAAGGCCTGATGGCAAAACTGATGATTTTTCTATTTAATTTTTCTAATTATCTTGTTTTTCAGACGCGAGCCAACATTTTAAATGAGACTATAAAACATAACAATCCTTCGCAACGTCCGGTGTGCGGAGGCGAGAACAAATCTATGCGATGGAAACCCGAACTCGAAAATAGTTTTATAGGACGTAGTAATGACGGCAATGATTTAAATACGATTTTATTCACTTGGCTTTATTAGGAGAATGTATGGGAATAGAAATTGTGTTAGTTGTGTGGATGGGCTCCCCTGATATGATATGACTTAACGAAGTATTCCAAAGTCGTCCTAAGAGAATTTTGAGTGAATAATAATATTTTCTCAAAGGTAAATGTCTTGGAATGGAAATTGAATGTAAAAAAATATTTAAAAAAATGGATATTTATTTTAAATCTACTTTATAATATAATTTAATTTAATATAATAGCATGCCCGCGACTTCGTCCGCATAGAATTAGCAATTCGTTTGCAATTGTATCGCTATCACTTTTCCTCTATGCCGCAGAAAGAAGACGAAACAAATTTTTGATAGTAAATTACTATTTCATATGTATTTATGCCAGTCTAAGAACTTCAAAACGGACTCAGTTTGCTATATCGCGGCCTAACGTCCGCGCGCTTAATAATTCCGTGTCGACATGTTTTGCCGCCACACTCAAAGGCTAATTGCCTCACCTTAGCTAATCCCCCGCCTCGCACGTCAACTGATCCCTCTTTTCTTTTTCAGCGTTCTAAATACGTCGGCGGCGCAAAAGCACATTAAACTGTGAAAAACATCAGACGAGCCAAGATGGCCGCGGAGTTTGCGCGCCAAATCCCGCGTCAACGCCATCTATCAACGGGGGCCGACAACCACTTCCGCAGTTTGAATCATGCGGACCGTTCGAAATAGTCATTTGAGTGTTGTGATTGGACTGTGTTGGTGTGGTGTCGTGATGTGATATTGTTTTTTTGGTGTTGTGTCGTGTTGTGAAGATGTCGGAGGAGCGGGCTAGGAGGCTGTCGCAGCTGTTTGACCCGCTGGCAAGGTTTACGGACCACAGCGGGGCGGGGCAGTCGGCCAGCACTCCAAACAGCCCGAGGCTGATGCCAAGGCGGTCCCGGGAGCCGCCGCCGCCGCCGCCAAGGTAAAACTCTACATGCATACATAAATTCTGATGGGTTGCCAGTCGCATCGCCTATAACGTTATACCTAAGATTTTCGCCTTCTTTGCCATATTCTGTGCCTCGCATCGGCAAATGTCAAAGTGACAGATATACGTACGAGTGTTAAGTTAACTGTACGACTAGCACGAGTGCGAGTGTGTGTGTGAATTAGACTACACTCGTCTTTTTCTAGAACGAACAGTAAGAAAACGACGGATGGTCTATCTCGCTTGCGGCACAGGTCTTTCGCACTTTTGCAGCCGTGAAAATGCGTGACAACAATAAGCGTTGAAAATAAGGGTTTATTTATGCCAAATACATAAGATTTACCTTTAAAGTAGGTATTGAACCACTTGACGAAATTTCTATGGGATCAATTTGAAAATGCAGGGGCCTTACCATGACGTCTTAATGCGATTCAATTCCGATTCAGTTTAGGTTCCAGTGGCGTAACTATGACGTCTGGGGCCCGTGGCAAATTCGTCAGATGGGGCTCCTTCCTCAATATATAGAAGTGCATCAGCTTCCCTTATGTGCTCTAAACCAAGCCAGTTCGGGGCTCCATAGAGCTAGGGGCCCGTGGCATTTTGCCACCCCTGCCACCCTATAGTTACGCCACTGTTAGGTTCGCTGATGAAATGACAGCTAAAACCTGAACTGAGTCGGAATTGAATCGCATTAACACGTCATGGTAAGGCAAGGTACTTTTATCCATTTATTTCTTTTATGTTGGTTAGTAAATTACTGAGTTCTGTGGTAATAAACTTTAAAAACGTATATCTATGTGTATTACACAACTGAATTCTTCCTCCTTTTTTTGGAGGTCGGCCAAAGAGCGATTAACGGTTTTTTATAGGGACTTCGTTTTTGGAGCCAGGACTCCCATGTTTGTCAAAGTCTGAGTCATATTCATAGGTAGTCATGTTGTATCCGAGACGATAATAATCTTCTTCTTCTTATTTGTGGCGTATCAAGTCGTCATAGCGACGACAACTTCGCCAATGTCAAAGTAACAAAAATGTAATTTAAAAAATCTGTGACAAAATGTCGGCAACGTTGTACGGTAATGCCGATAATTATGAAAATGCTTAAAAGATTAACATACTATACTAAGTTACTGTCATTGTGACAGCTGTCATTCTAGTGTCAGCTCTTTCTGAAAATTACTAATTAACTAAAATAACCATTGTTAGAAATTAGTTCTGAAGACGCTTCGAACCGTGACATGCTCATTTAATTCAATCAATTTTGTTTTCATTCTCTATTTTGTTAAAATTTTCGGTCTCTACGATTTAGAATACTGACATTCGTCTAGCCTTTATAAATGAGTGTAATAGTTAAAAAACAGCAGTGGCTTGAGGATTTGATTTTGAATTTAATTTGGTTGTGCTATTTGTGTTATGTTATGTTTTATGTCACCATAACCGCAACTTTTAATATTTATTCAGTTGCATAACTAAAACAAGAAGCCAAGGAATCATGTTATAGGCGATGCAGCTAAAAAAATATCTTGGGACAAATGACACCAATTAACCCCAGCCCCAAACTAAGCAAAGCTTGTACTATGGGTTACCAGGCAACGGATAAACATTCTTATATAATATGTGTGTGTGTGTGTAATTAAAAAAATACTGAAATTGTTGCTTGTAGTAACCGTCAATTAACTAAAAGGTTATTGATGTAGAAATACTATTGATCCCATAGTTCACTAAGGTTGCATGTCATTAACCTTGCTGATGTGTTTAGAAACGTCTGCTCAGTATAATAGAATAGACACTGGGCTTAAGGGTGCATTAATGGAGAGTAAGGAATATAGCAAGATTTTTTTTTGTGAAATTCTTCTATTTTAATACTGAACGACCGGATAGCCTAGAGAGAACCTGACTGAAGTTTGGGATCCCGGCATCAATGTTGTTTGGTCGGAGAAGATATTTGTATGAAAATACGAATGTTTGTTCTGTATGGATGTTTAATATGTATTTATATATATATATATATACGTATGTTTATCCGTTATCTAGTACCCATATTAGGAGCTTTGCCTAGTTTGGGACTAGGTCAATTGGTGTCAATTGTCGCACGATATTTATTTATTTGACATTTTGTATTTTTCACTGACAAACTTAAATTTCCATACATACATATATCACGTCTTTATCCCTTACGGGGTAGACAGAGCCTAAGGTAACAAAACCTTAAGGCCACGTTTAGCATGATTAAGGGCGTATCGCTGGAAAGGGAAATCAAAATAGTGATGGGTTGCTAGACGCATCGCCTATAACATGATTCTTAAGACTTTCGCCCATTCCCTCGATGGGATTTTACCATCTGCGCGGGAAGAAAAGCAACTGGTACATTCTGTTTTTTCTTTACTCCCAGACCAGCATGGGAGAATTTTCATAATAATGTACCTACTTATAACACTACTCCGTAGTTTTTATTTACAAACACTATTCAAATATTTTATATACAAACACTTATTACTCTCAATACTCTGAATACTGTTGGTATCTTAACTCAGGATTTCTACACATTTGTATTGAACTTGACAGTTACTTCATAAAGTTTAAATTCCAAGTCGTTGTCAGAGCAATGTACTGTCCAAATTTGGTCATGAAGCCTAAACTCACATGACCCGCGTAGGTGGTAACAAATAGTGGATTCCTTCAAACGCCCATTGATCAACTTGACATACTAGGTAGATAATTTCTACAGTTACTGTAGAAAGTGTAGAAACAAAAGATTGTGTATGGTCACAACAAAAAGCCACGTGGACTAATTCGATCAACATTATCGGGTGGTAATGTTTGCTCGAATAATCGTTTCGTCTAATTCAAATTTACTGAAAGCTAGAAAATAGAGTAACTTAAGTCGTAAAAAAACCGAATTATTTCGACCAATCTAAAATTCGTGCAAAAAGTACTCTACCATGCGAAGGCCACCGTTTTATTGCTTACATCCATGTGTGTGTGTTTGGTGGCAAATCCTAACGCCCATTTATCCATTTTGTATGTATTGTCATTATTTATCCATTTTGTAAGGTTCATGTCTTCTACCAGGGTTCGAATGTTATTAAGTCATCTTAGATTCAGCTATTTTAAATGGAACACCACCTCCTGGCTTTTCTTCCTAGGATTTTTCTTGCGTTTTGGCACGGGCTAGACTAGATGGTCAATATTACCGTGATACTAATATATGTCAATTATAGGATCGTGCATTTCAAAACAACTGGATTAAATAAAAATAAATAAATAAAAATAAATATCATTGGACAAATTACACCCATTGATCCAGTCCCAAACTAAGCAAAGCTTGTACTATGGGCACCAGGCAACGGATAAACATAGGTACTTATACACAATAATTGTGGATAAATACATACTTAAATACATACATCATCCATGACTCGGGCACAAACATTCACCATACAAATGCCTGCCCCTACCGGGATTTGAACCCGGGACCTTCATAGTCAGGGTCACAACCCACTAGGCTATCCGGTCTTCATTATTCGCTGTGATACGCATATATTTCGCGATACGGATAATATTGAGCGTCTCAATAATCAATGCCTTTGACCGGTCATCTCGCGCTAGGTGACCATGGTCTGTGTGGGTTTGTATGGGTTCAAAGATTACCATGTTACTAGTAGGACGTTGCACCGGAGCTACTACGTTCATTGCCCCGCATAGAACATTTCGTCTGACTCATCCCGCCTTAACCGCTTCGGCTCTACTTATGATAATTAAATAATTAAAATAACGCCGCTCATTATTCCCGCACAATGCATTTGCAGTTACGTTCTTGTTTTTCGTTTTTAGTCTAGAAGTTCTGTTTTAAAGTTGATTGTAGCAATCCCCTGGAGAGATGGGTGTAGGTTTTTGGTTTGTTGCTAGACAATGCTACATATCGGATATAGTGTTTCTTCACTGAGAAAAATAATGCTTCACAAAGCACAATATTAGCGTTGTACATTTTTTATTGTCTGGGTGACAAAAAACTTTAATGCCGCATTTAAGTTAATTTACGTACAGACACAATCTTTTTATTGTGCGACTAATTATTGTGCAGTACACAACTTGAATTTTGTCAAATTGAAAATGATTAAATTTTATTGTTACAATGACAGCAATACTTTGAGAGTTCGTTAACCTTTAACGTTGTACAAATATCACAAAGGCTAACGTAGTAAATCTGACAACATTAATTTTGTGGTGGCCACAACGCACGCAACTTTGCTTTTGTCAAATTAATATCAACTAAACTGTATTGTTACAATAAAAACAATACTTTGAGAGTTCGTTAACGTTTAACGTTGTAGAAATATCACAAAGGCCAACGCAGTAAATTTGACAACATTAATTTTGTGGTGGTAACGACGCACGCAACTTTGCTTTTGTCAAATTAATATCAACTAAACTGTATTGTTGCAATAACAACAATCCTTTGAGAGTTCGTTAACGTTTAACGTTGTACAAATATCACAAAGGCCAACGTAGTAAATCTGACAACATTAATTTTGTGGTGGCAACAACGCACGCAACTTTGCTTTTGTCAAATTAATATCAACTAAACTGTATTGTTGCAATAACAAAAATACTTTGTGAGTTCGTTAACGCTTAATATTGTACAAATTGCACAAAGTTCAACGTAATAAATTTGACAACATTAATTTTGCGGTGGCAACACCGCACACAACTTTGCTTTTGTCAAATTAATATCAACTAAACTCTATTGTTACAATAACAAAAATACTTTTTGAGTTCGTTAACGTTTAACATTGTACAAATTGCACAAAGTTTAACGTAATAAATTTGACAATATTAATTTTGTGGTGACAACACCGCACACAACTTTGCTCTTGTCACATTAAATATCAACTAAACTGTATTGTTACAATAACAAAAATACTTTGAGAGTTTGGTAACGTTTAACATTGTACAAATTTCACAAAGTTCAGCGTAGTAAATTTGACAACACTAATCTTTTGGTGGCAACACTGACCACAACTTTACTTTTGTCAAATTAATATCAACTAAACTGTATTGTTACAATAACAGCAATACTTTGAGAGTTCGTTTACGTACAACGTTGTACGAATTTCATAAAGTTTCACGTAATCAAATCTGACAACATTAATTTTGTGTTGGCAATACCGCATACAACTTCTCTTTTCTCAAATAAATATTCACAAAATCGTATTGTAACAATAACAGCAATACTTTGAGAGTTCATCAACGTAAAACATTGTACAAATTTCATAAAAGTTTAGAGCACTTAAAAGCTTGCCAAAACCCGGACAAGTGCGAGTCGGACTTAGATTATGTAAATAGTTCTTCTATCACGGTAATCGAGTCTCGCATACCTATTTATTCCGCTTTTTTGATCGTTTTGAATTATCCAGTGTTAGCACAGAGCCCTACTTCTTAGCAAAATGTACGCAGTGTGGGGGCAGTGGGGTTATATACATTATACATAGACATTACTTTTGATACCATCGATTTCTTAAAAGTTTTCCTGTAATCTATAGGGGGTAAATTTTTGGCTATTTTCTTAAATTACTTAAAACTATTTATCTTAAAATTTAAATAGGTATATATATTTACCAAATGCTCACAATGAGCCCCTTCCTTCGATATGTAACGATAGATACATATAGTGTGTAAAACTTTTTTATACACATTATGTATATTTTAAATATTTTTGGAAACCTGAACCTAGCATTTAAATACATACCTATCGGTTTATTTTGCCGTACCTAATCTAATTTCGAAATAAATTCTATTTACGTGTATAATAATTTCAAATATTTTTAAAACGCTTTTATTAGTTTGACCTGTATGTTGTACCTACCTATGTAACCCAATCTTTGAACGTAATTTTCACCCCTTTCAAAACGTCTTCGTTCGTTTTTTCTAAATTTCGATTTTTTCAAAACACGCTTTAATAGCACACCGAACTGAAAATTAGTTAAACATTTTTAATTTTTAAAAAAGCATGGCGTGCATATTACTAATTTAAACATTTAATATCAAGCACCCCACGCTATTAAAAAAACTAAAAATATTTACTACTTTTTAGTTCGGTTTGCTACTAAAGCGTGTTTTTAGGGTTCCGTAGCCAAATGGCAAAAACAGAACCCTTATAGATTCGTCATGTCTGTCTGTCTGTCCGTCCGTATGGCACAGCCACTTTTTTCCGAAACCATAAGACTACTGTTGAAACTTGGTAGGTAAGTAGATGTTGTATTCTGTGACCCGCATTAAGATTTTCACACAAAAATAGAAAAAAAACAATACATTTTGGGGGTTTCCATACTTAGAACTGAAACTCAAAATGGGTATTCGGATAAGTCTTCAAAAATGGTATTGAGGTTTCTTATATCATTTTTTTCTAAACTGAAAGTGGTGAAATGTGTGTGTGTGTGTGTGTCCTTGTAACTTCTAAAACAAGAGAATGATAAAGCTAAAAAAATATATGATGTATAACATTACCATATCTAGAGCGACTAGCATGTGCATCCGAGGCACCCGCCATAAATGGAAGCCAGCAGCAAAGCTGTTTGGCTCTGATGATGGTGCTGCCCTACCGCACTCCGACTGACAGACTGACTTGAATTTTTTTCATAGTTATTAATTTATTAGTCTTCTATTTTTATTTGTTATTACTTTCTAATGTATAGTTTATAGAATATGTGTAAATAAATTATTTGTACATTATTAAAGCATACGCCATTGTGGTAGGTACTGGGGCCTTAACGAATTTTTAATTATTATCTACATACTTCATACATAATTTCAAAATATTTACTTGGGTAAGCATTATCTAAAACCCTTAAAAAGTTGATAGCGTCAGTAGTTTCTTCTGTGATAATCAGCTGTGACCATATCATGCTGTCTCGTTTTAACACAGTTGAACGTTAGAGTAAAGACCGTATTAGATAATGGGCTTTATCAACTTAATGTAATCTATCTATTACATTAAGCAATTTATTTACTTTTGTATTGTACTTGTAACTTGACAAAATTCAACGTAAAGAATTCGACAACATTATTTTGTTTAGAGAAGGGAACACCGAACAAGACTCGCATCATGACGCTGCGCTGTCTACAGCGTTGCCAGATTGAAAGTTTGGGAGTTTTTTTTTCGCAATTTTGGAGGGAAAATAACTTGTTGGGGAAGTTTTGGGAAATGAGGTGTCATAATGAATTCATTTTGCTATTAACCATAACTTATTTTAGAAATGTTGTAACGTATACATATAGGTAGGTACGTTAACTCTTTAAGCTTAGAACAAAAGTACTACCTATAAAATACTTAATAACTACTTAAAAATACGTCAAATTACCACCATATAACTAAAGCTTTATTTGCTTAATAATCATCTTTATATAATTAATCTAAATAAAAATGAACTTACACTAATGAAATAAAATAAATATTTCAACAAACAAACTCACGGAGCGTACGCGTAAATAATTTGTCTTGCTATAATAGGGACCGGTCGCCAGCGCAAGCCGAACTATACCGACTGCGCGAGGATGTCCGAGCGGCGGCTGCCGCCGCACACTCACCCACTGGCCTTACGACGTACAGGCCGCGTCACAGTCACAATGTGAATCTAAAACCTGTTCTCGGAGCGGAGCGATCGCTGCCGAACCCGGAGTAATTTTAATTTAATTAAAAAATATGTAAAATTATCTCAAAAGTGAGCTGTTTCGTCCCAACTTCGGGTAAGTATTGCACAAATCATTATTAGCTGTAGTTTCATGCTTATTAGCTTAACTATTCGACCATTTTTGTAGAAGCGGTAGAAGTAAATTTAGCGGTCACCTAAGCCGACCTTCCTTTGTCTGTGTGGAACAATCTAGACTATCTATGCATTATTGCATAGTCATGCACTATTTTTTCTAGGCACCATTATCTTGCTAGATCGAAACTGTCTTTTTAAGATGATTTTGAAGAAATAATTTTATAAAAAAAAATATTATTTATAATAAGAGGTTCCTTCTACGCTAAATGATTTTGCCTGTATTTTAATTAGGTACGCTTAGCCTCGGATTCTCACTGCATCGCTTGCTTCTATTGTACCTGGACTGCATCACCTATCATTTCACGATTGCTAGCTTGTAATTGCCTACCCTCTTGCGCGCGCGTGACACTTCTGCAGTCCAGTGCTAGGTTTGGGTCTGTGCTAACAAGGCCCATTGGACGCGTTCCAGGGCCTCTATTCGGCGCTGTAACGGCGCACTTCGTCATAGGTACGGCATAGGATTGGCATCCATGCGTCGAAAACACAAAGCCTCTGTTTGGCAAACGTTGCGCTGAAATTGCCAGCCGAATAAAATGTAATGCCCCTAAAATTGGCTAAGTAAAGTTTTTGGACGAGGTGCAAATTATATTTTTTTTCGACAGTCGACGTGTTAATAATCGAGGAACTGCAGCTCTTTTATTTTTATTCCCTATCATTAATTAGAAATAATTTTTTAAATGCTCGATATGACATTTGTGAGATTTAACGGCCGATAAGCTCTGTTGGCTAGAACTAGCTTGTAATAAAAAAAAAACTACGTCAACTGTTTCACATTGTCAAAAAATAATACCGCGGTTCTGTTTATTTGCGTTTGCGTGTAATCAGTGTTAGCAGTGTGTTTTTAATAATATTTCAACGACCTCAGCACAACCTCCGGCCTTTCGATATTGCCGCACTTCTCTTCGACCTTTGCACGATATTTTGGACTACGATTTCAGCTACTTTCCACGACTTAGGCACTGCTTCTTGGACTTTTGTACTTCCACACGAGTGTAATGGATTTGGACGATCCCCAAAGCACTGCAGAGGAAATTAAGTATTACAGGGATGTACTCCAATGCTTTGTACCGTCATATAAGAAGTATAGACGGGATTTTTCAAATATTTGAGCTTAACAAAGGCTTTACAAGCGACTTGGTGCCAAGCTCTAGAAATGAACTGTCCGAAACGGAACTCATATAGTCATATGTCTGTGAGGAACATATCAATGTGAGTATATTGCAGTTAATGTTGTTGTAAGAAATTAAGATTATTGAATCTAGTAAAATGCTTTTATTATATTTACAGATTGAGGAAGATTGCTACCAAAGTAAATCTGGCTAATTACACCTAAAAAATACTGCAAACTTGATATTAACCAAAGCATACCATGAGATTGTAAGTGTCAGCTAGGTGTCTTATTTTATAATTTGTAATTTTTCTTCATTATATTAATTAACAAGGTTATTTAAATGTTCAATGTGTTATTATGAATGTAAACACAGGATATTTATCCCTTGCCATTATTGTACAGTTAACTACAAAAAGATGTGAACAATTTATTCACCTTAGTTCATTGCTACGCCTATTGTTTTCTTTGGTGAATCCTCTCCTGTCTTCTTAAGGCAAAAAATTAAGTGTAAATTGGATGCTGATATGTACTTCGTTATGTGCTTATTTTTAGGAAATGTTGAATGATGAAAGCAGCCTAACACAAAAGATCTGGCTCAAAGCAGTTACTGCAACATACCCCTACCCTGGGACCGTGCCAGATTCAGAGGTAAAATTATGTACCTGTATAAAAAGAAAAATTAAGTGACAGATTGAGTGATAACAATTTTTCTATGGTAGGAACCAAAAACCCAAAATAGTAAAAATTTTGACAAAATTGTTAGTATAAAACAATATAATAGCTAGTAGTTATTATAAAGGACTGGTTTGTAAAATTAATTTGATTCTTTTTTTCCAGTGTGATTTTTCGACTCGGACCCAAATCATATATTCAAACAATGGCTTTGTTTGAATATATGATTTTGGTGAAACCATCAGTAAAATGTGTAGCCTGTTCAGCTAATATTACTGAAAAAATCATGCCAAGCAAGCTGTCATCTTCAACTGCAAGTCGTTCATCAACACCGACGTGATATGAACCCAGAGCCCCTCATCGTCAAGCTCAACCAAGGAGACAAAAGGAAGGGAATAATATGTCAGGACGTACACATATCTTAAGAATTATTAAGGAAACTTCAAAATGTATCTTGGTCTTCCTAAAACATATTTTTGGTTGATATGTGGACGAAGCAGTTATAATGTGCTTTAGTCAATTTGCAAGGTGACATAATAAAAATACAATAATTTTTGTTTGTTTTATTTTAAAATGTACAAATTAGTCCTTATTTTTATAAATATACACTTGTTAACAAAAATATTTCTGAAAGACCTATCCAACGATACCTGATGTGATAGATTATGAAAAAAATCACCATCACAAATTGGGTCACAGACAAATTGCTTTTAAAATTTTCAAAACTGTGATTATTAGTTTTAGTTGTAAAATCAAGTATCATGTCAAATGTACACCATTTTGTTAAACCATTATCATGATCTGGTAAAAATGACAAAATCAAAGTCCCCAATTTTTCTTTTTTTACATTCTTCATAAAATGCATTGAGTTTCTCCGGATCTCTTGGTCCTAGTTCTATTCCTCTTTTCTTGGGTGGAAAAATATCCTTGGAGGATATTGGCTGTGTTCCCTCACTAGCTATGGTTCTGTAGATTTTTTTTGTAACCAATATAACACCACCAATGTGTGTTTACATCCACCTGAAAGTAAAACAAATCAATGAAAATATAATCTTCAATAACCATAAATATTTACTCTATAGTGTAAGTATTTACCAGCTGATGCAGGACAAACATCACATGTTGCATCAATTATATTACTATTCGCCTCTTCTAAATGAATAGTCACAAGATAATATTTCATCCTTATTTTGTGCTCCGGAACAACTTTGGCCCTGACAAAGCATTCAGTGTTCCCTCTTTTAATTTCCACATAACCTACTGCGTTATCAACATAACCACCTCTTGATGACCTAAAATGCAATGGAAAACATTATAACACAAGATCTTTCATCATCATCATCTGCCTATTTATGTCCCACTGCTGGGCACAGGCTTATTTGTAACCAAATTTAAATGATTTTGATTTAATTTGATGTACAACAATACACTATGTATGAATGTGTTAAATATTTGTAATCATGATTATTATATGTGTAGTGTATGTGCGAAAGAGAAACATACATCTGTCGTCTCCCGCACACACGTCACGCGCCAAGCACAGCGCGGCGCTGGGAGAGAGAGGAGTCTGTGGACGGCGGGCGAGCACGGAGGTCGATGCGTGATGAGAGTGAGTGACGGTGTGACGAGGAGCCGATATATCTAAGTATTACCTAAGTGTTTGGTGTAGTCTGGAGGATCATATACTACAATATGCATCAGAATGTTTGTGAAATTCGTCAGTACGTACATGAGTGTCTTCACACCTCTTATTTCAGCAACATTGTGCTTATCGTTTGTGTAGAAATATTCCAATATCATGAACATATCCATGTGTGGCAAGTTTCTTGAATCCGCTCGTACAAATTCGCTCATTTTGTGATCAATAGCGAAGCCTCAGTATTAAAAAAATCAGTCCAACAGTCAAGGCGGGGGTCGCCGTAAAGCAGAAAAACGTTGTCCAAGAAGAAGTGCCTAAGTCGTCGATAGTAGCTGAAATCGTAGTCCAAATATCGTGCAAAGGTCGAAGAGAAGTGCGGCAATATCGAAAGGCAGGAGGTTGTGCTGAGGTCGTTGAAATATTATTAAAAACACACTGCTAACACTGATTACACGCAAATGCAAATAAACAGAACCGCGGTATTATTTTTTGACAATGTCAAACGTGACAGTTGACGTAGTTTTTTTTTATTACAAGCTAGTTCTAGGCAACAGAGCTTATCGGCCGTTAAATCTCACAAATGTCATAATCGAGCATTTAAAAAATTATTTCTAATTAATGATAGGAAATAAAAATAAAAGAGCTGCAGTTCCTCGATTATTAAGACGTCGACTGTCGACAAAAAATATAATTTGCACCTCTTCCAAAAACTTTACTTAGCCAATCAACCGTTTGAACTGTCACGCACGATCACTCTACTTGTCAACGCTATTTTATTTAAGACAACGCTAAAACATGTCATAAAATGTTTCTACCGCCTTTGATGATTATAAAATTCATTTAATTATCCTACGACTTTACTGTATGGGCACAAACCCCTTTGCTTTTCTAACTGACTAGCTGTCATAATTTAAAAAAAGTTTCTAATCCTAGCGTATCTGTCTGTCATCTTCTGTCTATGACATTCCGTGCATTATGGTATAGGTACGTTATTGATTGATAAATATTTCGTTCGAACAAAGCCAATATGAGAATGTATACATTAATATGCTATTATATATCTCATATTCAATCAAAATGTTTTATGAATCATTGTCGGCATCATGAACTAAATCAACAACTATCCTTTGTTGTATTACAGGTTAGTACCGGTTATTCATCTATTTTATTATTTATTTTCTAAACATACTTTTTGGTAAGGAACTTAATTTCGTTTCGAAAAGGACTAAATTTAACTACTGGTGTCCCTGTGACTTATTAATCAATAATTGTACGTTTCTATTTCCAGATTGCAATCAAGGTACTAAATGTGCCAAAGTGAATTATTACATGAATAACAAGGATGCAACTGTCCTTCACACATCTTGAACCGTGTCACATTATGTTAAAATACTACGGATCTTAGGTTGACAGCCGAACTTAAATGAAACCTGTAGACCAATCTACTGAACTCCTAAAGTAAGTTACCTTAACCAATAATTTATTTTTATTATTGATAGTCATATAATATATTTTCTGTAACATGGTAAAGTATGTCAGACATGTACAAAAGTAGTTTCTGTTTACCCCTACGGAAATTTAGGTGTGATGGTATGTACATAAGTTAAAGAACTACTAGTCGCTGATTGTTCATTATATTTATGACTGTCCAAGTTGAAATTTAGCACTTATAATACCATGCAGGTTTAAATTAAAATAGACTAAACTTTTATGCCAGGAACTTACATACTCATATATAAGAATGACAACCAATTTGTATGCTGACAATGTTGCATGTTAACACTAGTATTTCAATACATCCCACTTGCAATATACAGGGTGTCAGAAAACCCTTTAACGTCCTTTTACAGAATTGTCAGGTAAGTCTATCTGAACACCCTGGCAAAGTTTGACGCTCGTGGTTAATTAATTGACCCTTTAATTAACGAATCTTAAGATGCATTTTAGGACTATGCTCTAGGTGTACCTTTTCATTCATAAGTTACGTGAGTAGCGCTACTTGAAACCTTAATATTGTTTGTAACTAAAACTTCACTAGCACTTACTTTCAAACTAACTAGGTACCATAAAACTTTGATCGGATTTCCTTAATGATAAATGATCATTTTAAATTATTCTAGATTCGTTTCAGAAAATCCACAATATGACCTGGCAAACGTTAACGTGCGTGTGAAGTGAATTGCGAAAATAATTGTAATCTAATTACAATTCTTTGTATGCTTTAAAAAAGTACCTAGAGATGATTTTAAAAGGATTATGTGTTAGGAGATGGAATAAAATGGATATCTGTAATTGTGGCTTATGATTATACTTACATTATTCTGTATCAATACGAAATCACGTAATACACTTAAAGCCACAATTATTAAACACTCTCTCTCACACACACACATTAATTGTTGAGCGGATATCGGCACAGAATCACAGTTTCATTTAGATTATTTCTCTTTTTTACATAAAATAAACTAAAATTGAATTCTACGTCGAAAATTACAAACACGATGTTTTGACAAATGTTTTTTGACTGTTCATATTTGAGTGAATACCGCGTGATCGCCCGCGCCCTCTGTAAGAGGTTGGTGGCTGTTTGTTTATGGTAGTTTCCCTCTCTACTTGTGGGACGTGAACACTTAAGCATGAATGTGAGTGTGGGATGGCTTTTGAGTCTCTTCTTTATTTATTCATACCCATTTTCACGCCTCAATTTCTGATTCATGAAGTCATCACTGCGCTTGGCAGACAATGTGTCTTGCTTGTTATCAGGCGTGGGGCACCCGAAAGAATCAAATCATTATTGTGTACCAATAAGCTCATTTATCCGTTCACTCATAATCATGAGTCTCGTTTAGAGAATCGCATAGTTGTCCTTTACACCCAGTCAGTTTTGGGCGTCTACATCAAAGGGTCGCTCGCCGGTTGCGAACCGTTATCACTATGTAATATGCGCGCTGTCCACTATGTCCTTTACTGTCGATTTATGGTCCAGAGTTTAGTAGTAGTAGTAGTAGTAAATAGTAAATGCTTTATTGTACAAAAATAATGAAACAAAAACAACTGTCAAAGAAAGATAAGATACATCTACAAAGACAAACTTATCTCTGTTAAAGGATCTCTACCAGTTTACCTTTTAGTGGGTGCAAGCAGGCGATCGATTATAGACAAGCGAGAATACTGCTGAATTAGAAAAATTATCATATTGAAAATAGTTAGTCTTGTTACACAGTCGACAATTAAATTAAAAATAGTTTGAAATAACTTGAAAAATGTTGAATTTGACAATTAGGGAAGGCATGAAGAGCTGTTAGGATACGACTAGTAGTGTCAGGACTGTGACAGGACTTGACAAAAACACTATTACATCAGACATGGCTGCCGGGCTTTGATCCCTTCGCCTTTCCTTAGTGGAGAAGATTATAAAACCAAATAAAACTGACGGCCGTCAGTTGATATTGAGTGGCAATGTCTATTATTTTTTGTAATTATTTTAAATATTTGTATTAAAATAGTAAAGCGAAATGATGTTTGAGTGTGTACTGTGTGTGATTACGGGGTACTTCACGTTGAGTGGTAATGTGATTTGACATTGTGAGTGACTAAAACGGACACAATAACTGAAGGTCTGTAATCAATGCCTAAGTACTAAGGTACCTACTTCATAAGATTAGCAAGAAGTACAAAATATGCGAATGCTCACAACTTTAGGTTTTCAGCTTGTATTTCTAAATATTCACAGCAAAAGTTTAATTTTCCCGGTATAAAACTAGTTACGCTACCGGACATTGTGTGTCGCTTATGTTGCGAAAGCTTGATAGCTGATTGGCTGATTTACGAAACTTCCGTATGCCGAAGTAGTCACCAACAATAGTTTGACTTGTAGAACTATGAGTAGGAATGTGAGTAGCTTAAGCCTGTGGCACACTGAGCAAAGCTATTAAATTATTTTTTATAAATTTTTTTTTTTAGTTGCAATTAGGGTCTCATACTTTGCAGGGGTATTCGAACTAATATAGCGAACAAGCTCGTGAATTATCGTTAAAGGGTTTTGTGACACCCTGTATATATAATCACTTAAATCATTTCTATTCATTGTTGTTTGTTACTATTTCATTGATTATCTTGTCAGACTTCAAGGGTAGTTAAATATGTATAACTAGCTTCTGCCTACGACTTTGTCTGTGTGGAATCAAATATAGCCTATGTTTTAACAGGGATAATGTAGGATTCTAATGGTGAAAGAATTATTCAAATTGGTCCAGTACTGGATCAATACCAGGTCCAGTTTCGGAGTCTATTCAATGTAAACAAACAAACAATACTTTCCTCTGTATAAATTTGTAAAACCAATGTGTTGCTAGCCTATTCACTCTAAGAATTTTCATGAACAATTATCTAGGCTGTAATTTCCTTCATGTAATAATCTCACTATAACCTGAATTTGTTTTCTGTACATCGTCTGTCTGTTGTATATAAACAAAATGAACATTTATTTTGTTTACAGATACTCCAACTGTCTGGAAGTTCGAACAGTATTGTCGGGTTTTAAATTCAATCATTGAAACATGCCTGGATGCTAAATGCACAGACGGAGTGGCGAAAAGTTACGACCATATACACATGAAGTTCTCAAGATCTGTACTGTCACCGCTTTCCCAATGTTGTCTGCCTGCGGCCTTTATGCAACTATCTTATTTCAAAATAAAATTAATATTTTGGCATGCTAGTATGCGAACTAATGTAATTAACAATCATTACTATAACTAATAAAACCTATTTGTGAGTTATTTCCTGTTACCTCCTATTACATTAAACTTATTATACTTAACCTACTGAATCTGTCTACTTATCTTGTCTGTGTTATTATTCTTTATAACTTTATTATGATAAATTAATGATATCAAACAATTATGTTACACTTAAATGCCTTTCTTTTCTAGTTTTTTTTTAAATATTTGAATTAAAACATCTTGCCAAGACAAAATGACTGCTGACAGACTTTTATTAACATTTTCTATGTCTGCTTGTTCATGCTTAGAGAATGCCATTCCAAAAAGCTAAACCGATTTTTGATATAGTTTGCCCTTTATCTCTTGTTTTGATATTCATGAAAATACTTTACTTATTTGCGCTTGAATGCATAGTTTGACTTTCTAAAACTCGAATCATCTGATTAACCATTTTGCCTGTTTACTATCACACGTTTTGAAGTTTGAAGTTGTATATACCCGTGAAGTTCTCAAGATCTGTACTGTCACCGCTTTCCCTATGTTGTCTGCCTGCGGCCTTTATGCAACTATCTTGTTTCAAAATAAAATTAATATTTTGGCATGCTCTCCATTATACATTAAGTATGCGAATTATCAATCATTACTATAGCTAATAAAAGTTCTTTGAGAGTTATTTCCTGTTACCTCCTATTACATTAAACTAACATTTGAAAACACTAAAAATAGCTAATGAATTTGCCACCTAACTGGGCTATTCTTACTTAGAAATGTATCAGTATTACAGACGGTACTGGGGCCACAATGGCCCTGCGTGGGACTCCATCCTTCCCCTATTCCCACCCTTACGCCACCAGCTAACAAAATAATCCTTCATGAAGAATCATGTTGCTGAAAAACTATGCACTAAAAATGGTGCTAATTAAAGATCTATAATACCGACACAGTTTCTACTCTAATGAACTCTCCTTTCAATAACTATTTGATTTATTATCCTTTATGGAAATGATGACTATTAATTCTATAAATCAGACCTTCAATATGTTGAGTTGATGAGAATTTTATTAATTATAAGCTAAACTTTTGGAAAATTAACATATATCCTTTATTAAATCGGAATGCAGTGTTTTTTTGTATGTACTTTAATAAATCCTATCAAAACAATATGATCTATGTACATAATTGTGGGGAGTGTGAATGGTAAAGTTGGGAGGGGAAGGCCTAGACGGACGTTTCGAGACCAAATAGGAGACGTGTTTTTTCCTTTGCTTTGAGGGACGAACTGATAAAAAAACTTAAAAATGGTGACCGATCTTAACACCTCATGAATAGTAGTTCAATGACCTCATCATGTTTTTATTTCACAAATTACGTAGCAATTTTAATTTTCCACATTCATGGTCTCGATTCAAAATCGCTATTTTTTTATGCTTTTTAATTGGGGATAGGTTTCGATAGAATTATTGAAAACAAATTAATTGCCCTGAGATCGCGGATTCACCTCACCTTGCACAGACCGTTTTTGTTTACCGAATTACACAACAATCTGAGTTTTCCAGATATATTTCCTCGATTCAAAATCGATATTTTTTTACGCTTAATAATTTGGGATAGCTTTCGATCGAATTAATAAAAAAATGATGTTTGCCGTGAGTAAGCCGCACGTAATATTGGAACCTTTTTCATCCACCTTTGCTCCATCCATCAGTGAGGCAATCAGTGGGCGATTTGACACATTGAATTCCAAAATTGACAGCTAGCCTGACCATGCGTTGTGCGATCTGCGATTATGTTGCAAAGGCTCGGATTACTTGGGGATTCGGGGGTTTTAGTTTTTCTTAATTATGGCTTAAATTTTGATCAATTTGATGTGATCGCACTGAATAGATAATTATTAGATAACTCGTTATAGATTTGATAGGATATGCGGTCAGAACTCCTCTTTTTTCTGACACACTTTGACAGCTGTTGAAAATCCCCAACAAAAATGACGAGGCGCCCCGAATAGCTTACTAAAAACGCATCGCATTCTCTTCGGATTGTGTTCGGCAAACTGACATTTGGGCGACCCCGAATAGCAAATTAAACGTTAGGCACTGCAAATGGTTGGTAATAGCTTGGGCGTGTCAGCGCCGAATAGAGGCCCAGGAACACCCTACTAGGTGAAGAGCACCGCTCACCAACACCCTACCGGGGGAAGGGCTCCATGAGCCAGTCTCACGCGCTAAATCTTTAGGACTCTAAAATTAACGGCTAGACCTACTTAAATCTAATAAGTTATTACTACCTTCTAATAATTAAATCTACCTTAAATCTAGAAACGGTAAAAAGTGACTTAAATCTAATATTTTAAATAAAAATTTTGAGAACAATTATCTTATTAGAGGGATTATGTGAATAATTATTTTATTTCATTAAATAGAATTAATTATGCTAATTATATTGATTAAATTATTGAATTTTGAATTAATGGATTTTATATTATTAAATTAAGTACTTATGTAATAGCTATTTCATTTTATTGATTAAAATGAAATTAGCGTTTTAAATTACACGCACACACACACACACACACACACACACACACACACACACACAAATCACGTCCTTATCCCTTACGGCGTAGACAGAGCCTAAGGTAACAGGTACCTACAGGCCACATTTAGCAAGATTGCGGGCGTATAGGTTGAAAATGGAATCAAAATAGTGATGGGTTGCTAGCCTCATCGCCTATAACATGACTCCTATTATTTTCGCCCTTTCCCTCGATGGGCTTTTACCATCTGCGCGGGTAGAGAAGCAACTGGTACATTCTATGTTTTTTCTTTGCTCCCAGACCAGCATGGAAGAAATTACTTATTATTAATATTAATATTGCTGGATTAATATTAATAATAATATTAATAATTTAAATTGCTGGTTAAATGAATTGTAATTTAAATTATTTATTTATAAATTGAATTAATTTATTGTTCTTTATTTAACTCTTTTTATTTGTCTCCGTTTTAGGCGTCCAGCCTTCTTTCCCCTTACGGGACAATGTATTTGTTGATTAAAATACATATTTTCAAGATTGTTTACCTTTATTTAAGTACCTAAACAAAATGGATTATAGATGGGACAGTGGTAACATGTTCCTTCATCAATATGTAAGTATTAATAATTACTTACTACTTAATAATACAAGTTTTTTCGTACAATTGAAAATAGAACCAGGACCTGTATCAGTGTATAAGAACGGTAAGTAAAGGTCGACGTCAATTAAACGCCTTTTCTCAAATTCAAATACCTATGCTATAAAATATTAACGTTATGTTCCAAATAAAGCGCCGGGGCGGGACCTCAAGCTTCATAGTCAGGTTTTCATTTTAAATTGCGTAAAATACCCCTGTTTTCATATTTACTTTCCATTGTTGAAAATCATACGAATTAGTATCGTTTTGGGGTTGTTATTAACTGGGGAAATTCTGAAATAGTCTGGCAACCCTGGTTGTTTTGGCCCCACCGCAGCTGCTTCGCAGCGCGCGCATTGGTTGAGGTTGAGCCGTTGAGGTAGTTGTCCCGGGCGCGTCTATCAAGCTTGATTATAATTTACTGGATGCGCCGCGGCGCTCGCGCAGTTTCCGGCCCGTGCTTTGTTACTACGTCTGTTAATCCGGTTCTTCCTAAGAGAAGTAAGGAGAATTCCATTATAAAATACCCCAAAACAATAATATAATATACAAATCACGCTGCGCGCTTATTAGCAAACTGAACTTAAAGCATTCGACAAAGTTGTACTGTGGTCTGTGGTCATACGAATCTTCATTCACATCTCACAAAGTGCACTTATTACATTCGACAAAGTTGTACTGTGGTGACCACAATATAACTTTGTCGAATTGTCACAACTTGTATGTTTCTGTTTCAGTTAGTTTAATTTGTCTTTCAACACGGCCGCGCCTAGTTGTGCTTCACTGCAGCAGTACAAGACTGATAAAAAAATGGATGATCTTAATACATTCCTTAAGAGCGCCGGGCTGGATCATTTGATGCACCGTATGATGGGTAAGTTTTTATTTATATCGGGTCAGGACATGATTTACTAGGGACTTACCCACCGTCCACCTAGCAATAATTTCACCATCAGTCAACTAATATGTCGGTTGAAAGCAACGAAGTTGCTTTTACTCGACTTAACAGTGCTGTGATAGCTACTTTGTTGCATTCACTCAGCTGTTTAGTCGATTGATCGCAACGAGGCGAGTTTTATAGCACTGTGTTCGAAGTGTTCATTTGCAGCTTTTTAATATGAATGTGGGATAATAATTGTGTCAGAAAACAAGGAAACAATTGAAGGTGAATACAGAATATTTATTTTTTTCTACTTAACAACTATAGAATGGTAGCCATGTTCTTTCAAATAATATGTTTTCGGTGTTAGCTATTATTCGTATAATATACTAAATTTCAATGCGAAATTTTATTTTTCAATTAACTTCCTGATATTTCTAGTTATTATTTTAATAGGCCTCCTTATTTTTGCGGTATAAGGAAATAATTTGTAAAATTAAAATATCAAAAAGGATAGTTCCGCCATTATAGAAGTAAGTTTGCCATCTTACGACCTTTACTCGACATTTAGTTGAAAAATAGAAAATATATTACATTTACATTACTGTGCAGACGCCATTATATAGACAATATTGGGGTTCCTTATTGCATACGATAAATCCTCTCTCTTTTTTAGCTAAGTACTGACTGCAAACACTCAGTTTAATATTTTTAATTTATATAAATTGGGGTTCTTCTTGCATTATTTATGAATGTCAACTCACTTGGATTTGTTTTAATTATAGGTATAACTATGGTGGTCTACGAGTACATATTGGAAATAGATAAGTTCATTGTGAAAGACGACTTAAAGTTGCTTAAAGAATTACGGTGGCCTTGGAAGAAAACTCATTTTGTGTTGATACAAAACTGTTATGCTTGTGGCTTTTTCGTTCGTAACGAAAATGTACCAATCCACTTTATATCAAGTCAAGAGGAAATAAAGTTACTACTGTCCAAGAATTTCTTCTGGTGTCGAAACTGTTTAAATTTTGCAGTTTACGATCATTTTACTAGCGACGAGTGTAATTTTTGCAACTAAATATTTTATAAAATAGGTAAGTACCTACCTTCTGCTTTTACACATCTTTAATTTTATGCAAATGCTGTTGTTTCTTTAATTTATTTGCAATTAGTATCAACACCATTATTTATGTATGAGCTCAAACCGATTTGATTACTTGTAATAATTATATTAAACCTACGGTCCGGACTACTATTATGTGAATACTGTTCACTAGTAGACGGTTGACACTCAATTGACAAATTTTGCCCAGCCACTGTCGAAACACAAAATGCACCTACGGAACCACTATCATTTATTGAGCAATATCACATATGTGCTCCTCTAAATGTAAACTCATGATATTGTGATTTAGTGCTGTAAAAGATTTCAAAGATCATCTATGCTACTTTTCGCTGCATGATGGCTTTAAAAGTGCATTTGATTTGCTGTAGGTGCTATAACAATCACTTTTAGAACTTTCTCTCGGCAGGTCCAGATTGATAACTTTTTTATAACAATAAGTGCTTTAAGAGTAACTTAGATGCTATTTTGTCATATAAGCAGCTTTTTTACCATTATAATGCATCCACGAGAACAATGTCGAATGACGGTGCTATAAAGACTTCTTCAGCAGCTAATCAGTAAATTAGAAGCTTTTATACATCTAATTTAGAACTTACAGTGGTATAAAAGCGAGATTTGACATTTTTATACAATAATTGAGTAAACACGCTGTAATCATATCGAGTAAACGTTTAGTCGACATAGTTTTACGCCCAAAATGCGAAAATGCTAAAGAGTTGAGTAAAGTTCTTTTATACAATGATTTGGCATCTTTAACTCCTTTTTACGACTATTTCTCGATCATTAGCTGTAAAAAGCTTTGCTTATACGACGGTTTTGCTGGTTGGGGAGGGTTGTGAGGGGTCCTGGGAGCGTTTAGGCTCTTAATATCCAGCAAACATTAGACTTACCTACATTTTTGCAGGGTACACCTTTCGATGACTCGCCTGTACAAGCCGCACTGGTACAACAACATTCATCTGTTCAAGATACAACGGTACAACAATCACCTATTCAAGACCCAGCGGTACAACATGTACCTGCACAAACTACTCTTGTACTGTCGCAGTCTGCTTCAGTGGAAAATCGGGAGAGATCTTTAGCAAAGGTAAGAATCCGCATGTCCAATTCTTATGCCCGTAAAGTAGCTTTCTGCTGGGTTTAGGCTGCATAAAATAACCTGAATACCTACATTTTCAACCCCAGACGCAAAAAAGAGGTGTTATAAGTTTGACTGCTATGTGTCTGTCAGTGGCACCTTAGCTCTTAAACGGGTCAACTGATTTTGAATGCAGTTTTTTTAGTAAAAAAAGTATGAAAGCCGATTTTCTAGGGATGGTTCTTAGACATGTCTTATCAAAATTGGTTGAGCAGTTATTGAGATTTGCTTACATAATAACTATCTAATCTGTGTGCCAAATTTCAGTGCAATCCGTTCAGTGGTTTATGCTGTATGTTGATAGAACAGTCAGTAACTGTTGCCTTTTATATACACTAGAGATTATTATGTTAGTTTTTACAAGCTTTATATTAACTTGCAACATATGTGTGTATGTTTGTCCGGGTGGAATCTTGCGACTCAATTTTGAAGCAGATATCTTCATCCGATTTAGCTGAAATTTTGCATACTCATGTAAGTTACATACAATAATCTGGTCGTAGAATTCTGGTGGTCCATCCAAGACCGTCTCCGCAGGAGGGAACTCTTCAACGGTTGGTCCGATTGACTTGATTTTTTTTATATAAGAGGGGGCAAACGAGCAGAAAGGTCACCTGTTGGAAAGTAATCACCATCGCCCAGGGACACGGTCCGCAATAAAAGCTTGTATCAAAAAATGTATTTTTTGCCAGAAACTTATTATATCTAAATTTATTTTACAAAATAATTGTGCAGAGACTGATTTCGTAAAAAACTTGTTTCAGGACTTTTCATTTACACTGGAAGAATGTGGATTGGATTTTTTCAAGGATATTGATACATGTTCGGGAACTTCAGAAGAAGTCAGTCAATCCCCACCCGCACTATATAATCTCTTATCTCAACACGTAAGAGGGAAATTATTGATTGAAAAATCTAAAAAAGGCCAACCCTTGACATCACGTGACCGCAGCTATATTGTTAGCTTAATTGTAGAAGCAGAGCTCCAATTGTTACAAAAATTGAACCAAACCATAAGAAAAGATGTATGGCAAAAGTGGACGGAAGAAATCACAACACTATTCAAAGGAGAATCGAAAAGTTTATATTACGTCCCTTATCACATTGTTGAGGGAAAAATAATTCAAGCGAGCGGCCTCATACATAATAGGCTTATAACTCATCGAAGAAGTTTAACTTTGGAAAGCACGTCAAAAAAGCGCAGGGCTGATAGTGACAGTGGCTGCAGTACTGATTCCTGCAAAGCTACCAACAAGAGGCTAAGGCCATTACCAGATAAATTTCAAGATAAAACGACCAGCGACTCTAAAGAATCCTTAGATTGGCTTAGAGGTTCGTCTTCTCCTCCAGAGATATTAATGACCAAATGGCAAGCCACTTTTAATCTGCGGGCTAAGATCCTGAAAGAAACTTCGTATGTAGAATATTTCAATACTTTTCCGGGGTTGAAATTGCCTGATGGCCACAAATTGGTGAGTTGTCAAAATTTTACTTTAATAAGTCGATAATCATGTATAACTGAATAAGCAACTGAACATTGCTATTATTTCACAGTTGACTGCTGATTTCGAGGCCGTATATTCGTCGGCTAACATCACATATGTGGAGAAATTTCCCCTAGTCAAACTGAAATTACTAAAATTACTCGCTGATCGTGGAGAATCGAGCAAATCTGACCAAACAACGTTTGAGCTGCTGGAATTAGCTTCTGGTGAGTAATTTTTTTGGTCAAAACTAACTAATATTTAAACCCTGCCTAAGAAGCTAGGGGTCTGGAGTTGAACCCTAATATGGCTGGATAAAAGATAAATACACAACATAAATGTATCGTATAATGCGTGAGCTCGACTTTCACTTGACCTTGGTTTCTTTCACTTATATTATTGCATTTTTTGTAGTTTTCTTCTTTATAATATTTTACTAAGTGAACTTGGCATCATTTTACTGTCATTATTACTATCAGCGAACCCCTTAGGATTTCAGGACAACAAAGTTTATGTTTTTGTGTTTATTTTGCAGCTGGTGAAGAACAATTTGGGCCTCTACGGTATCTTTCATCCATGCGTTTTGAAGCAAAGCATCGTCCGAATAAGTTAGCATCGAAGTCTTCATCTAATAGAATAAATATGACTTTCTCCATCGCGAAGCGACATCAATTGATATTGAATGACGTTTTTTTAAATAAAAAGTTAAAAAGTCATATAAGTTTTGGAACCACTGCTAAAGTAACATTACAGGTAGCTTCAGTACTTGCACAGAAATTTGGCTGGGAAACTGTTGATACTATAAAGTCGGTGTCTTGGGTCTCAATATCGTCTACACGTTTTCGTAAAGAATCAGTTGTAGTCTCATGCATAGAACCAGACAACATCCATTTCGCCACAATAATAAATATCTATGTGTACAATGAACACCGCATAGTTTTTAAGGTGTTACCTTTGCATTCGATAGGTTTTGATGATCATTATTTTGCATACTGTGTTCAAGATGCTCCTCCCTAAATTGTACACTTGTATCTTGATTATGATACTATGCAGTATCATTTTCCTTGCAATCTCATCAATATGAACCATGGTGGTTTGAAATATGTTATTTTACGTAAACCATTGTAATTCTAATAGCTGATTAATTTAATAGTTTTGTGTAGGTACTTAATTATGTATATACCTAGTTAAGTAATTAAAGATATTCCTGGGCGGTATTACATGTGACGTCCTCAGTGGTTTTTAATTTTTTGCAACAATTTTTATTAATAAAGGAAATGTTCTTTGTAGCTTTTGCAATCAGTTAAAACATTTAATCACGCTAAATGAGGTAGATCGGTGCCGTAATAAAAATGTAAATATAACCATAAAATAAAAAAACACCAATAATGATAAAACCATGAGGACTGCCAGTCGCCATACAATGTTGCGTTCCTATAAAATGATAAGCCTGGTGTAGCTAGATTCACCATTGAGAGGTCAACTGTACTATTCATTTCGTATGCCACTTAGATCTCACTTTGGCTAACACAATAATAGGCATCTATATTCGTTTTTTCTTTCGGTTCATAGATGGCGCTATTGTGTTAGCCAAAGGTTTGTGTCATACGAAATGAATGGTACAGTCAGCATTAAATACGTAATATGTAGTAATGGCCAAAGTGTTCAAATACTTCGGCACACTATGTATTTTGTGTCGCGTGCAACGTGCAACTACGATATATTTGATGCTGACTGTACAGAGACCTCTCTATTTTGAAACTAGCTGCAGCAGGCTTATTATTACAAAAGAACGCGACATTGGCAGTCCTCTTGATTTTATCGTCCTTGTTGGTAAATAAAAATGCTAGCTTTAAGTTTAGTTTTAGATTAAGGTAATTGTAATTGCAACTATCTGGTTATTGCAAGGCCTGATATTGTTCTTTAAAACTAAGCTTAGTATAAAAGAACAATATCACGCCTGTCGTTGTTGAAAACAGTGACCCTTAGACGGAGTTAAGTTAGTTGAAATTAACCAGATAGTTAAAACCTCTTTTAAAGGGGTTGCGACAAAATTATTTTTAGTAACCCTGTAGTACAGTGTTAAATTACTATTATTAGAATAAATACACATGATTGTTCAAGTTAAAGTTTTATTCTATAATATGTTATCCCTCCTAGCATAGATGGAGGGCAAGGTACTTATTAATTACGGCGAATTAATTGACTTACTGTGTTATGAATGAATAAAAAAAAAAAGAGTTCTACCAAAATTCAGGCTATTGCTCTAGCGTCTTCTAATATGGCGTCACCAATGCAGGAGGACTCAGTTCCATCTATTTTGTTCAGCGGTTAGGCCTCTGGTTAAAACAATCACTTCCGTTCAATAGATGGCGCTGCAGAGCCAGAACCAGAGGTGTAAGCGCCGAACAAAATGGATGAAACTGAGACCTACTGCGTTAGTAAAGCCATCTAGCAATAGCCTAAATTTTAGATGAACGCGATATGTATAGGCATTGCCAGTCCTCTTATTTTATTCATTCATGGCCTTAACAACACCACGTAGTTACTCGATTTTAGCTTCCAACTCTGAAAACATAGAATTTTTGTTTTTCCAATAAACAAGTTTATGTGTACCCCTATCAAACATGGTCAATAATGTATACCCACGGCCAGAAATCACTAACTCATAACTTGGATATGTCGCTTTCTTATCGGTATTCACACTTTGTTTGGGTACCTAATACCTCAACTTGTGATTGACAGATGTACATTTGATTTTCTACCTTACCAAAAGTGTAATATATAAGGATAATATTATTAAGAAACATGAAATAATTACATTGCATTTTGTGTTAAAGTAAAAAATCAAACGTTTAAAAATCATCTTTCATACTTTCTTTACAACTTTACAGTGTTGGCATGTTAATAAGTACCTTGCTCGTCTAACAAAGTTCAGTCAAAGTGTTCGACACATTGTGAGACATACATCTATCGTTGTCACTCTGACAACAGAAATGTGGTCTTTGTGACACAGCTCTGCTGTCACAGAGACAACATTTCTGTTGTCAGAGTGACAACAATAGATGTAGTTCTCACAATGTTCGGCCGAACATATTGCTACAGTGACACAGCTTTGCTGTCAAAACGACAACATTGCTGTTGTCAGAGTGACAACAATACATGTAGGTCTCACAACGTTAGGCCGAACATATTGCTACAGTGACACAGCTTTGCTGTCAAAATGACAACATTCTGTTTGTCAGAGTGACAACAATAAATGTAGGTCTCACAAAGTTCGGGCGAACATGTTGCTACAGTGACACAGCTTTGCTGTCAAAACAACAACATTGCTGTTGTCAGAGTGACAACAATACATGTAGGTCTCACAACGTTCGGCCGAACATATTGCTACAGTGACACAGCTTTGTTGTCAAAATGACAACATTCTGTTTGTCAGAGTGACAACAATAAATGTAGGCCTCACAACGTTCGGCCTAACATGTTGCTACAGTGACATAGCTTTGTTGTCAAAATGACAACATTCTGTTTGTCAGAGTGACAACAATAAATGTAGGCCTCACAACGTTCGGCCGAACATGTTGCTACAGTGACACAGCTTTGTTGTCAAAATGACAACATTCTGTTTATCAGAGTGACAACAATAAATGTAGGCCTCACAACGTTCGGCCTAACATGTTGCTACAGTGACATAGCTTTGTTGTCAAAATGACAACATTCTGTTTGTCAGAGTGACAACAATAAATGTAGGCCTCACAACGTTCGGCCGAACATGTTGCTACAGTGACACAGCTTTGTTGTCAAAATGACAACATTCTGTTTATCAGAGTGACAACAATACATGAACTCATTTGCAAAGTTCCGATGTGGGTTGTGTGCCGTTAAAGTTTTCCTGTTAGATTGACAGAGCTCTGCTCTGTCAAAAATACAACATTTATGTTGTCAGAGTGACAACAATACATGAACAATATATGATAATAACAAAACGAAGTTGTTGTGGAATTGACAACGTTGTCGTTAGCAATATAAAGTTTGTGTATTCAACAAAACGGTTAGTTTTTGTTAAACTGACAATGTTAAATAGGGAAAAGTGGCCACAATAAAAACGTAGACTCATTAGCAAAGTTCCAATGTGGGTTGTGTGCCGTTAAAGTTTTCCTGTTAGATTGACAATAATTTTCTCTCAGTGTTGCGGCGCATTCTTCTTGCCAATGATGGTCCTTTCGAATGCGCTGGTAGTTTCAAAAAATACATGTAAAAAAGCCCTTGGCAGCCAATTTGCAAAAATAGAATTTTGATTTTTGGTTTTTGATTATTAATGATCAATTTACATTTACAATTTACATGCAGACGTATAAAATTACCTTAAAAATAACATCAATGAGTAACAATCGCGATATCTGAACGATTTACATTTTGCGTTAGTTACGGTGTGTTGCCCATTGGATATTAATCAGGGCTCATTTGCTCCCGAAATCCATTAAAAGCCAAGCCGCTTTAAAGCCCATTCAGGTATTAAATGTGGGAAATATTGTACATTTAAATTAATGAACCAAGTACATCGAATATTTACGCTTACCAGTACCGACCGGCTGCATCCATTTTTAAACAGAGATTATGGTTCGATGTTTTACGATTTTGCAGTTTTTAGTACGGTCGCAGATGCGTTGAGTTTTATTCATTTGATTTGCATGATTTAGTGGTTCACCAGATTTATTAGCGTTGAGATTTGTCTAGTTTTATGATGTAGTTCGGTCAGTATATTCGGCTGCCATTCGTGTTAGGGTTACCTCGAGTGTATGTATCTTTAATGTTGTACTCGTAGGGATCGTGAGATCGCAACGTCACCGCGTTTCCTTCTTAAATTGGAGTATGCTGTTCTGTCTTTCATTGTCCCATTTTATTAATCCAGCTTGTTACTATCCCAATCTGGAACAGACTTTTTTTATAACATGGAAAGGGGTCACGTAAAACATGCGGAGTAGCGGTTTGACTGCTTATTTTTTAAATCTTTACCCCCTTATTCATAAACGCTTGAAAATCTTATAATGACTCACCATTTCTTTGTTTTATAGAGCCATGCAGTTTGCAACTTTGTAACTTTATATGGCTTAGTACTTTTAATTTTATATGCATTTGCATTTCTTTGTTATGTTCTTTTAACTGAAATGGAATATTGTCGCGTTGAAATCGTCTTAAGATTTAAGGGAATCGTATTAACCTCTGTCTTCGGTTTTTTTGTGTGTATGCATGTATGTACTAGAAATAGTATTCACGCCGCTCGCTGTTCGAACCTAACTCCCACGGCAAATCTACAGTTCCATGCACCCCATACATTTGTCAGCAAAATTTGCGTACATTAATTCGTTTCCATTCTGCGTGTTGTCTGACCGAATGCAAATCCCCATTGCGTTTGAATTGTTAATAGCGTGTTTCAGTTTTGCAGATTTTATTTCGCTCTACGATAACGATTATTCCCGTTATACAAATCAGTTTTTTAACCCCCGACGGAAAGAGAGGGGTGTTATAAGGTTTTTCATTCGAAAGTTGGTTTCCTTGCGGTGCTTGTTAGCCATGTTAGGTTAAAATCGGTGCAGTAGTTCGAAGAGTATCAGCTCTTTCCAAAATTATGTAAGGCATTTTTGGCATATTTTTTTTATTTACGTATTACTCGATTGCGTGAGGGTTTTTAATTTTTTAATTTGATGAATAGCAGTGTTTACCGGGCGCTGTTAGCTCGGACGTGTTTGCTTTTCATATTTGTGTGTGATGTTACTAAAATTAGTTTTTGGCCGCTATTGTCAGCGTCGAAGCTGTTAATCATTGACTTCCGACGGTGGTCTAATAGTGGACTTTATTATAAATAGGATTTTAGAAGCTAACGCGTTATTACTGCGTTCCCGTGCAGATGGTATAAGCCCATCGAGGGAATGGGCGAAAATCTTAGGAATCATGTTAGGCGACGCGGCTAGCAACCCATCACCATTTTTGATTCCCTTTTCAACCTATACGCCCACAATCATGCTAAACGTGGCCTTTTGGTCTTGTTAGTTAGGCTCTGTCTATCCCGTATGGGATAACAATGTGATTTTTGTGTGTGTGTATGTGTGTATTGTACAATCATGAACTATCAACAGTTTAAGAGAAATAAGATTTACCTATGGCAAATAATCATTATGGAAAATAATGCATTTATAAATGGCATAATTCTGAAATTAAGGCAAACGATATAGAGTCACCAGGATAGACAGGTCGATTCACAAGAGCTGGCACGAATGGATTGAACGAAGTAATGTCACTTGTCACTGTGTGAGTAAAGTTCTTGTACAGGGGTCTTCTAATATTTTGTAAACAAGATCATAATACTCAAAATAAAAACCTCAACCTGTATTTCATCATTTTGTTATACACACATAGTATTATCATTCTCTCATTCAATCTATTCATGAATGGTCTTGTGAATCGACCTGAACTGAATTTCAGGATATTCAGTTGTCCCGTAGCAAAATTCTATGAGGGCATATTGTGTAACGTGTTCATGGTCACAATCGCAATCACTATTTCTACTTTCAAACGGTACAAGATGACGGAAGAAAGAGAGGTGAATGGTGTCGTGATTGCGGCGCTTTTGACCCTAAAGTTGCAGCGGCACGGCTCGCACGGAAGCGCGCGAGATACACCACCTGTCTCTTTCTAGAACCAACAGTAAGAACAAGACGGGTAGTGTATTTCTGCTGTGCTGTAGTTCACATCCCGATGTTATTCCAGGCCTTTAGCCCACGCGTCGCGTCTGGACCCGTTGGAGTACGAACTATCGGAGCTGGGCTCCGTCAACTGGCAGGAGCGGTGTCTGGAGCTCCAGCTAGAACTCCACCGGAGTCGCCACCAGGCCACCAGGGTGCGCGACATGCTGCGAGATAAGGTAAGCGATGCTACAAAGACGTTTTTCACGAGTGTATGTAGCTATAATGGAGTAACGTGACGGACTGATAGACAACACACAGCCTACACCACTAAAGCTACAAATTTGAAATTTGGCAGACTTGTTTCTTGAGTATCATAGATAACTATTAAGAAGGGATTTTTCGAAATTCCCACTGGATATAAATGGGATGTATATGTTTGCTGCAAAGGCTCTACCTCCGTAACTATAATTACTTAGGGCCTGTTACACCACTTTCTTTAAAGTTCTGGTTATCTTAAGTGTTGATTATCTATGACGTCATCTCTGTCTGTTTCATAGTAAAAACTAGAGAGGGAATCAGGCCCTTAGTCTTCTGCCGCGCAAGTAGGAAATCATAACGAAATTACTGGCTCGTGAAGTATTCCTTCTTTGGCATCTAGGCTAGCAACGCATGTGCAATGCTCCTGTTGGGTTGGGGTTGAGGCTGTTGTCCTTGCTATCTCATAAAAAAACAAAGAAACCAAAAAAAATATTAAGTAGAGAATTGTCACTAAATGGTCCAACTCAGCGTAAGCCGGCGTTACATCCGCTGGTCTTCTTAAGGTTTTTTTACGGAGGCAATTCCTTATCAAGTCATGTCACTCTAAAATGGATAGATAAGAAGGAATGTGCAAGCGCATTAAAAACAAATGCTAGCAACCGTGTCGTAATCAACCTAACAATGGCAAAAAGAAAAAAAACCTGTTTTGTGCCTGTAGTTACTGTCCTATGCAAATAACGTACTCATTATCGTTTATGACGAATAGAAATAGCTTTAATTACAAATTCTTAGACGGTAGCGTCACCCGATACTTCGCACGTGACTTTTATTTATTCCCTAGTTTTGTGGTTGAAATTCCGGGATTTTACTACATTCCCTTGGCAGTTAACAAAAAAATATGTTAAATTCTAATACATCGTGATCTTTATTTACGTTACGTGGCCTTTGAGGTAACAGAAGCTTTTTGCTGACTGTACTTGCGTTGTCATCCGTCCTACATATGTGCGCCAAATTTTAAGTCAAATCGGACCAACCGTTGAAGAGTTCCCTCCTGCGGAGACGGTTCTGGCTGGGTCGCCAGGACTCCATTAACAGATTATTTATTGTCATCTGATTTACGTAAATATGCAAAATTTGAGCTCAATCGGTTAAAGATCTGCTTCAAAATTAAGTCGCAAGATTCTACCCGGACAAACATACCTACGTTGCAAGTTAAAAAGTTGTAAATTCGTAAAAATAACGTATGTGGCATTCTAGAGATAAAACATCCACATACTAAAGTCCACTGTCTAGCCGTTTTAGCGCGAAAGATCAACAAACACACATACACACACACAAACTGTCCCATGTAATGATTTAGTAGGAGAATAGAATAATTAATACCGTTTTTATTTTAATTCGCTCGCTACGCCTGCTGACTTTGCGTGGAAGCAATCTCTTTCCAGCAATACCCCGTTATTAATTCGTACTGCTCTAAGAAGCCGCTCACTCGGTGTTAATTGGACAAATCGCTTTATTAAAGTTGGAATGGTTACCTGGGACCCTATTACAGCAGCTGAGTGATATCGCAGCCGAACGCATTATTATCTCGCTCTTGTATCACCTTGGCAAGACGGTGCTAGAAATATCGTGTCAGTTGCTTGCCTGCTCTTGGTGTTGGGCCAATGTTGGCTAATCTAAGGGACGCGGTTTACAGTAAGGAAATTGTTTTCACCTACCACCGTTGAGCCCTATCCCAATAAGGTGACATATTACTTGAGTTTGAGTGAGAGGGCCTGTTAATTGCTACAGGGTTCTACGGTGGTACGTAATTACATTTTCCTCACTGTATAATTGCTTGTTCATAATGTGCGGGCATGAAATTGCAGGGCTTGGGATTCTTCTTTCCTTTTTTTGGTAGATAAATCGGTTTGGTGGGTCTATATTACCCTCTACGTAAAAATTACATAAAAAATGTTTTCTCTTTATTTATGTATCGAACACAGCAATGCATAGAAGCCTCGTTTACTCAAGCGAAAAGCATTTGTATTGGGCTTAACGAATCAATTGATCATTGTCCTGTAATGCTATTTGTATGTAAAGTTACCACTAAGAAAACTTGAATAATCTCAGGATGCTCACTTCATTTCACCAATTTTGATGAATCAAACGCAATAAAAGCAAATAAGTGACTTTCAAGACAAAACAAAATCTCAACACATTTATTAGATATCCCTTTCTTTTCCCATCCTTATATAAGACTTGTGATTGCGATTGATATACGAATATGAATTGCGCCGTCACTATATCACTTAGACGATTTCAAATATGGACACGGGCCTAAGACAGCCGATGGCGCTGTTAATTAATTTGTACCTTAGCAACGTTTAAATACACTCGTTATTAGAATAACAGTAATTAATTATGGTGTCTTAGACAGCTGCATCATATTAAACAACTTTATTTGTTAGCTAGAAAATGAATAATCGCCGTAATTTCACTGACAAGTGACAGTCGGCCCTTGAAAATGTTGCGCATAATTAGAACCTTGTCATTTGAAAGTAACATCAAGAACGCGGCGATATTGAGAATTAGTCAACCTGCCATCACTATAAGCTTAAAATACGTCTCGGTTCAAATTATTTGACGTGCCATGGTTCTGTCTGAAGATTGTTCTGTTCTGACCAGGGGGTTGTACCATGATGCGATTCAATTCCGATTCAGTTTCGGCTTGCTCGCTGTCAGATCCATACTAAAAATGACAGCTAAAACCTGAACTGAGTCGGAATTGAATCGCATTAAGACGTCATGGTAAGTCCTAGGTGCTAAAAGCGCTCAAAATGTTCGTCGGATGACTGCGTAATTGTAAAAGGTGAAAATTTATAAGGGTGAGGACCAAAAAGTTACACACCGTTTAAGTTGCGTTAGTAAGGTATTGAAAATTCGCTAACTTTTTCCATTGTGACACGAAAGTTATCCATGCAAATGTATGACTTTTTGTTCCTCGTGTAACTTTTTGGTCCTCACGCATAAATAGTTCAACTTCAGATTATAAATCATGTCTAACGAGAGATTAAGTCGTATTACTGTACTGAGCACATAGTATATGAAATAGGTTAATTGGTATTGCAAATTATAGCCATTAAATAGGTTCTTTGATGTGCTGCGGCAAGTGGAGTGCGGGTTGATTAAATTTCCAGACATTAAGACGTTTTTTTGCTGTTCATATTGAACTGCAACGCTATTTACAGGTCATTGACACCTTAGGAAATAATATTGACACCAATGAGATTACAGTAGGTACACTTAGTAGTTTATATTTACAGTCGATTTTAACTATCGAGTAGTGAATCCTATTTTACTTAGGGTTGGTAAAAATTACATTTTAAAAACGTAGATAATAAGCTTGCTGGCTGTACATTTTGTTAAAATACTAAAAATATTTTTTCACACATCTGGATTGCAGCATAGGTACATTGATTTCAATGATACTAAAGACCTAAAGACCTAGAGGTCGTTACAATTTCCGTGTCTTTTTACTGGCCTCAAACCAAACATAAAGTCAAGACGCAATCCTGCAAACAGTGAAGTAAGGCGAACTTTGCCGTATACCTACACAGGTTTGTAACGCACACGCGTCGGCTTCACTTAGCTGTTCGCAGAATTCCGTCCTACCTTTTTTTTTGTCTGACTTGCTGGCAGCAAATTACAAGCATTAAGTACAGTCAAGTGTAAATATGTACCTTACCAAGACGTCAAAAACGTCTAAACGCCTTAATGCTACAAACAATAAGGTCGGTGACATACATATTTGACATGATGGCTGTATCGATATTTATGCGCTCGACTGTACTCTTCATAATAATATAACACAGGGACACAACCAGACATTCCATTCGCATCGACCAGAACTCGGCCGCATCTGCTCTTTATTGCCCAAGAGTTTAATTCCGAACGACATTATTCACGTCCCCCGTAAGTTTTTGTTCGCGCAAAGAGTTTTTGATAGATGGCTGATCTGTTTTTCATTGCCTGGATTGTTTCTCGAGCTGCGGCTGCGTCACCCCTTTTTACGTGTTTGTCTGTGTCTTTGGACGTTTAATTTGTGGAAAGGTAATGTTTCTTTACTCGTTTTGAAGTACTAGTGACATCGCATTGCTGCGCTGGACTAATCAGTCATTTCCCAGGTCCTAGATCTCTTGAAATTGTTATCAGCTGGTGGTTCGCTTAGTTTGACTATGGATTAACGGAACACCCCTACAAACACAAGTTCATTTGAATTTTTGTTGACATTTTGTCGACTTCTTCTTAAATTTAAGAGCTAGGCTCTTGTCGGTGGAGCAATTTCCATATGGCCCCTTCCAGGGCCTTTTCTTTGAATTAGAAAAAACCACATCAAAATCCGTTGCGTAGTTTTAAAGATATAACCATACATAGGGACAGCCAGACATCGAAAAGCGACTTTGTCTATTACTATGTAGTGATTAGGCCTTACAACACTCGTGTGATCTTATTATGAAAATCACCGCGGCTCGTTTCATAAAGCCACACTCGGGTTTAAGAACCCTCATTACGTATCAACTTGCATAAACTACTATATTTACACGATGTAGTTGATATGAAAATAGCGTTCGGTAATTTATTTCTAGAGGCAATAAGTCAGTTTAGATCCATTACTGGACCGTTTTCAAATAAGACTTGAAAGCATTCGTGGATATAATCGATTCAGAAGTGGAAACTCTTAATTAAGCAAAGGGAATTTCCCTTGAACGTCTTTCAAGACCATTTATAAAGTTTTAACGATTGTCAACAGCGGGCTTTGAATTTGCATACAATTGTTGAAATTTCGAGTTGTTGGGCCAATATTGTAAGAAATGATCGTAATTTTGATTCATTGCTGAAATGAGTGAAATTGAATAAGCGGCTTAAATTGAAAAGAAGTATTTGAACAGTCGTAACTTTGAGTTATTTTTAGGGTAAGACAGTCGATTTCAAATCGATATAAAGACTGATTCCACAAAGTGATATATTCATATTTATATCCATAATTTTGAAAAGGAATCCAATCAATATTTCACGTCTTGTTCTTTAAGTAACTTATTTTGAGGGGTACGTACGAGTCGGGTTACCTCCGCGTGTGGTTCGTTTTTTAATTCGTCCGGGAGGAAGAGCAGTGCTTGGTCCGGTGCACCCTGGTGCACCAATGATTTCCTAGCAGTTTCTGAGGGATATTATTGACCGTTGGCTAAGAGCCCGGTAGTGGGGGAGGAGTGTTTTATGACCGTATTACCTTATAACGTTTTGTCACGAGATTTTTGAATTATATTTTTATTACATTAAAAGCTAAATGAAACGCAGAACATAAAAAACCGGCGGGTTGCACTGGCGCACCGAGGGTTTCGCACAATTTTGACAAGTTAATATAAAATACAGTGCTAGCTGAACCCTGCTCCTAAGCAAATTGTGGGCAGTATGAGGTCACTTTATGTGAGTTATTTACATAGATCAAAATAAAATTACGTTTTTTTGATTAATTTAATTTGTTGTGCTATAGGAGCTGTGTTCGTACCAAATTTCAAATTTATAGATCAACTGAAACCCCTTTTGGAGCGCGGAATATTTGTGGAAGCGTAGGTTCCATCCAGTCTCTCATTGTTTTCTGTGACGTCTAAAAATACATGGATTGGCATCCAGAAAGGTGTAAGCCGAAGAAGTTTAATATTTCTGTAGAGCTGCGGGTGTCCCTGGTGCATAGTTCACAGGAGCTCGTACGTGTACAAATTGCGGCTGTGCAGTTGCTATGCATATGATGCATAGAGTAACGTGGTTTACATATCGGATGTTCGGTTTTTCTTTTGTCGTAATTAAATTTTTTCTTCTAATGCCATCAACTTTTTGAGAGCTTTTTCGCTTACCATCAGATGGAAACTTAAAAAAAATTAGACCTTTGCCCAGCAGTAGGACACCATAAAAGGCTAATTAAAAAAATATATAAAGTAAAACCTAACCTAACATAAACTCTTTTATATGATGCATTGGTCATAAAAGTTTTCCAGTTCTGACTGCAGAAAAATTATACGTTACGATCATTCGATAAAAATTAAGTTAGGACAAAATTTACAATGATTTATGGTGATGTCTCTATTTATTAGTACAGAGACAGAGACGGCATCATAGATATCTGACATTTAGCTATAAGGAACATAACAAACAGTGGTGAAACAGGCCCTAAGTGTGATTTGCACCAAGTTACTTTGACGAACACATTAACAACAACTGTCAATTTTGACATGCATTTCATAAGGTGACTGTCAAAATTTGGTTAAACTGGTCGTCAGAGTAACTTGGTGCATTTTTCACTAAGCGCCTGTCGGTTAGGCAAATATGCGAGCACTTCGTAAAGCCTGCCTCTGTTCTCGCGTACTCTCGACGGGTAATCTCGATAGAGTCATGCATCACGCCGCGGCTCGTATAAATCAATCCACCCTAATAGTTGCTGACTATACTTTATTTAATTTAGAATGAGAAACCTCAACAAAATTATATTGCGTCTGGTCAACTATTTCTTACCTAGCAAATAGTATACAGTGCAATAGTTGGGGAGCCGCAAAATAAAATCGTTATAATGTCACTGTATTTTCGTGTCGTTTACAATTACTCTAGTACAAATTGGAAAGAGAGTACACTTCACGAGCCGCAATATAACGTTGTGGTTTTTCATCCTAAATTAAATGAAGTATACTGCTAAATATTTTTACGCAAATTAGGTGTCTGAATCGCCAGCCCTTTTCCCTAGAATCGGAATTTTGAAATGTTTTTTTTTGTGTAAAACTATTTTGAGTACCTGTGAATTTGCTATTTGAAAAATGAAAATTTAAAAGTGCGTTGTTACTCGACTTTTTTTAACTTTGGGTGGTGACCAGCGATTTTATCATTCCACTAGCTTCAAAAACGCGTTGTTATATTTTGTTGGGATAGGTATATTTAGAATAAGAAATTGCTTTTGTCAAGTGGCTAACATTACATTTTATATTCCTAAATTCCTCGTACGTATTTCAAACAAGACTAGGTTTACAGTATCATTACATTATCATAGCATACTTCCCTCATCCAAATATCCCACAAACCATATCACCAGTAATTAAAGCTCGGGGTCGTATAGATAAATTAACATGGAGCAGATGCAACCTGCAACCTCGTGGCCAAGTGCCAAGTGTTGAAAACGCCACGCAATTCATGCGCTTGGCAATGTTCTTGCAGCTTTCAGTTAGAGCCTACTTTGGCCAAGTTTGTGAAGCTTGGCGTGGTTCTGAACGGACCAAGCTACTCATTGTTTATGTGCAAATGAAAACTGTTAACTCAAATTTAATGTTATTTCGGCCACGATAAGGTTTCTGCCAAGTTTTAAGTTGTTTTTACCTTGTTGTTGCAGTCGTTAGCAAATTGTAAGCGGTGGTGTGTTTTTAAGGTATACAGTTTGTTTAGCGATTCGCTTGAAGTAACTAAAATACGAAGACATATTTTGTCTATGATATAAGTAGAAACGCACTAAATAAAAACTATAATTTCAAGTCCAACTTACAATTTTAACTACTTGTTTTGTAAATGTTGCCTACACATTTTTGCTTGTTCGCATACACGTTTTTGTTTTTTCCTAAAAGTCAATAATGTATTCACTCACAGATAATAATAGAGCACTGCAAAATCTCAGTCAATTGTCTCGTACGAGCCGTGGACGGCGAGATACTGCAAATCGAACAGATTAAGTCCGTCGTTTCACATAACAGACACGTAAGGGACTTTCTGTTGCATTTGGACGCAACGTACACTGAAATTAAACTGACAAGCAGTAGCGTAGTACAGAAAACGATTTGTTAAAGTGGCTTCTCGTTGATTACCCAAAAACTCGGTACGGTTATGTCGTTTAAGTTGTAGACATAATTATATAAAAAAATCTTTTTCGTACGCTAAATTTACTATCTTCACACTTAAACTCGTCGTATGATAGCTTTTTAATGATTTTTGTAAAGCGTTTAATTGCATGATGATTATTTACTGATTATTTTCTTTTTTCAAAAAATGGTTGAAAAAATTTGTAAAAAAATACTGTTCCGAGATTTTTTTAATAACGTAAGTGACCGCTGTCTCTTATACCCTCTGTACGTGGCGCTGTGAAATCGTCAAGTCGTTCCAACAGAACAGTCATAACCGGGCGAAGCGACCGCTTAGTTTTATTGGCGGTCGCTTCTAATATTGATATTGCGTCTGTTCTTGTTATACGTTTTATATGAACTCGTTTATACTATTCTGTTAAACAAAACTTTCAACAGGTTGCGTAATTCCCAAATTTTGTTCTGTTTTCAAGCGTGTCGAGAGTATTTTTAAGTTTTTTAAGGATATGACTTTCACGAAAATTTAAAAAAATCATACAACTATTTATTAAAGTAAAACATAATATATAGATACTATCAAATGAATCAAAAAAAATTATTTCTTGATTTTTATGTTTACTTTTACGGTTTTACCGTTAGAAATTTAATTTCTAAATGTCAGTGAAAATTAGAACACATAGAAAAATCCGAATAGTAAACAAGTAAGTAGTAAAGCTTAGTAAGAGTTAGTAGTTTACTTTTTTATGCGGTTTTTTGATATATAGAGTGATTTATATTTATGTATAATTCTACAAAGACGAAGTCGCGGGCATAAGCTATTATTCCATAAACTCGAAAGCCGAAGTAAACCTTTACCACATTTCATCGCACTGTCATTTACACCACACATGTCGCTTAGGTTCAACCGCAGCATGCAAATTTATACGTGCGCGCATGCCCTCTTAATTACTGGCTGGCTAATGCTTTTTCGATGGTCGGACGTCGGCGCCTTAATTAGAAGTTCAGGTAGGGAGGTGGTCGATTGAAATGTTTCGATAAAACGTTAGAGGGAATAGTAATACAGCTTATACGCATTTAGTGATGTGCCTTAACTGTACATTTGCAATGTTAAGATATCTGGATGTGGTCGGGTTAGTAGCTAATGGAATAAACTGTTTAAATTTTTTTTTATCGGGGAGAGCACATATATGCTTTGTCACATCGTTACGGTGAATAGTGACCAAATTGTTATTATTTATTATTAACAGAATGTGAAACAAGTATGCGTAAAAACGCATACAGCTAGGTCTCCTAACACAGCTTACGGTACCTACTAGGAGGCCTCAACCATAACCATTGTAACAACACAGTTTAAATCAATAAAGCATTACTATTGCTATTATCTACTTAATTAATTTGGAAATGACGGACGAAAAGGATATACCTGTATTCTCTCTCTGTTTTTCATGCAACGGCTTTTCGCTTACCACTTCAGCTTAAAAAATATCGATATAAATGTTGTTACGACGTGAGGGACAACACGATACGTACATCGTTAGCTGCGGTAGTAATTACGATATCAGCTGTTTGCGAAGGTTAAGGTTTCAACATTGACTTAGTGGTGAAACCTAGCAATTAGTTACTAACTACACTACAGTACTGTTTGCCTACACACTAAACATAATTGTATGTTTGTATTAACAGAGCGTGTTTTGTTTTAACTGTAAAATAACATTTAATATTAAATTGGCGCTTATGCCAAAGCGCACTTTGGTTATTGTCAGCGTTGGAAATGTCATAACCGCCATTTTTGAATTATTGGCGATGCGACTAGCAAGCACCTATACGCCCACAATCATGCTAAACATGGCATTTACGTCTTGTTATCTTGGGCTCTGTCTACCCCGTAAGGGATAAAGACGTGATTTATGTACGTTTGTTTTTAAATAACAGTGTAAAACAAGTGGTTTCTTTTGGATTTATTCTTTATAAGCATTTGAATACTAATACATGAATACATTGACCTGGAACAGGCTTTTTTAAGATGTAAAAGGTCAATTTAGATGAAAATCGAAGGCCGGTCAAAGATATTTGCAAGATGAATTTGATTACGGAAAGGTCAGATATATTTAGAACCTTATCAAAGTTCACTTGAGTAATGGAAGTATACATAAGATGGAGATATAACACTTTATTGGTTTTTTACCTACGTAATGTTGCGCACGGAGCGACAGAAGGTGTTTTGTTTAGAAATAGGATATTCTATAGGCTAATGAACTTTAAATTTCTAAACGACACTGAATATTAGAACACAGAAAAATCCGAAAAGTAAAGCTATGGCCGGGAACCGAACCCGGATCCTCGTCATTCCGTGACGCGTGCTAAACCCCTATACCACCCATAGCACATGGGTAAGCCTTCGAATTTTTCTATCTCTTCCATGCTGGTCTGGGAGCAAAGAAAAAACATAGAATGTACCAGTTGCTTCTCTTCCCGTACAGATGGTAAAAGCCCATCGAGGGATTGGGCGAAAATCTTAGGAATCATGTTATATAGGCGATGTGGCTAGCAACCCATCACTGTTTTGACTCCCCTTTCCATCCATACTCCCACAATCATGCTAAACGTGGTCTTTAGGTCTTGTCACCTTAGGCTCTGTCCACCCCGTAAGGGATAAAGGCGTGATTTATGTATGTATGTATGTTACTAGCTGTCACGTGGCCTTGTTACTATGCGTATTTTTGTCGCCAAGCGTCATCTGTTTGAATAATGTGTCTGTACGACACAATTACAAACTCCCGTGGAGCATCTACTGCTCACCAGGGACGAGTTTTAAATAACAGAATGAACTTTAAATTACAATGATATTACAAACATTTTAGGAAGAGTAATTAACATCAATTCCTTTTCCGTGCACGCTGTTCGACTCTGGAATCGGTTGCCAAATGATATCAGGCAATCGCAGACTGTTGCTACCCTGCGCAGTCGCTTGAAGGCGTATTGGCTCGATGGATCCTCTTAAATGAATGTGATGTGTTTTGTGACTTGTGTGTGTATGCATATTTATGTACCTATTATGTAGTATATTTTATTTATTGTGTATTAGTTCATCGTATTTATCTATTATGTGTGTAGTTTATTATGATGTGTTACATTATATAAAATTTAGGTATTTAGGATTATTTTAGTTTTCGATCGGTTCTTTTCCTTTTTCTGTGTGTCTACTCTTCCTTAATACTACTTAAGTCCTGTCAATCGTGCAATGGTTAACTGGAAGAAATCCCTTTTAGGGATAAGGTCGCCTTTGTGCATTTGTGTTGTCATGTATTCATCTTTTTCTAGTGTTTTATGTACAATAAAGAGTTATACATACAATATATACATACATACATTTTTCGAGATATGTTCGAGATTCTAGTTTTTCTGTGAATGATCGTTACCCGGATTCTATCGTGCAAACGAACACCACGTAAAGCTCTTCCCATTGCTCATTGCGTGACTTTGAGTGATCCTTTGATAACTCGATAACTTATAGGCTCGACCTAGTCTGCGCTGCTGAACTCTAGTTCTTAAAGTAAGTCAGTTTCTGTAAATCTGTTATGGCGTGTAAAGTATTTATTTATACAACCAAAACAGTCAATTTCATTAACTTACAAAACTATTTCTTTTATTAAACAATTTCACTTTCCAATCAGCATACCAAATGTCCGAGCACGTCTCTATTCAGACCCCTAAAACACCACGTTAGCACCTTAATGCAGACGGCGCATAGCTCAAAATATACTGCCTTGAACCTCATTATGCGAAGTCACATAGAAGTGATAAAACTAGCGAGGGGCTACAGAGGTATGCCGAACTGTTTAGTACTAAACGACATTCAGATGTTTGAGCCGTCATTTCGTCTGATGAATTTTAAAGTTGCAGCGCTGAATGCTAACTCTGAGGATAGTCGTAAAATGTGATAAGGGACATGACGTCCTTTACGACACGTTTGAAGCTCAATGGACTGTTTGACGTAATGAAATTTAATTTGCAGATTTACGCTGTCGTGAGCGTAGAAGCGTAAAACTCTGGCGCTTAAAACCTTTTGGATTATATAGTTTTATGTGCAGTTTTTTCTTCAATGTCTTGAAATTTTGGCATAGAAAGATATTTGAACTCTTGGTTATGGTAATGAGTTTATGTTACACTTCCTTTGTCAATATCAATCGTGGAGAACCTAAGTAAAGAAATCTCGAATGACGTAATGATCCATTAAATGCATTGAATTTTCTTCAAATTCAACTCAACTTTGACTTGATTTTCGACAGGTAACGTCACTGAACTTCCTTGTTCGTGTGACTGGGTCACCATAAGCTCCAGTTCGATTTATATTTTCCTTACTAAGCCACAAATTCAGCCTAAACCACTTAGAATGCAACGTGGCACCTTCTTCCAAATCGCGCGGCTCATTACCATCCATTGCACTCCGCCATTTTGTAGGATCCGCCATTTTGTGATGGTTTACGCGGGAAACGCCGCGAGGGATTCAATTTGGTGCTTAAGTAAGGGCTTTATGAAGGCAGGTTACAGATGGAATCCGAGCGTTCCTGGAGATATATCTATAACTTATGTTCCGTAATACTTTTTTCTCGATTCAACGCTTTATAAACTAGAATCTCATAGACTTTTCTCTCAGGCTTCGCGTGCTTACATCGCTGTAACTTTGGTTTAGCATAATTTGTTTCATTTTATAAGTTTGCTATTGCCATTATAAAATATTATCAGACTAGCAACTAGCACCGTTCGTTCCTGAAAATTATGTCCCAAAATTCAAAGTCTGCCTGCAACTGTCGGTGGCCGCAAGTACCCTTTTATAATGAATTGGTTTCTTGTGATACTTTTTAGAAAAATCTTGACTTGGAGGTACAATCAAATATAAATTGAGGTCTGTGAGAGCGGCATTTAATCCTTAAAACATAAGGCGCGCTTACAGCCGTGTGACGCCGGCTCCACACGCCTTTGATTCAATATCGTAAATTAAGCCATGCATAAACGTCAAGACATTGTGTTGTATTCGACAGGATAGAGTGCGTGTTGCTTTGACAAACGTTAAACAATTTTGTTTGTGTACACGCAGAATGAAGAAACTAAACTTGTTTTTCCTAATTTGGAGTAGGTATAAATTTATGTTTTTTCTGAATAACCCGAAGTTTTGTCAAGCTGTCTGAAAAGATAAGCTGAAAACTGTCAACATGGAAAACTTAAAAAAAAACCGCGGCTCTGAAATACGTGTTGTATTCGCTTACGAAAGGTCTCGTACCAACAAAGCGAAACCGTTCCTAGGAGACTCCTTTTAATTTTATCTTTATTTAGTTTTTGTTGTTATGGTACCCCTGGAAGACTTTAAAAACCTCTTGTTTATTAAAGCTGTAAATACGCATCACTACATAGAATAAAACAAAGTCGCATTCCGCTGTCTGTCCCTATGTATGCTTAGATTTTTAAAACTACGCAACGGATTTTGATGCGGTTTTTTTTTATAGATAGAGTGATTCAAGAGGAAGGTTTATTATGTATAAGTATAAGTCTACGTAGACGAAATCGCGGGCAGAAGCTAGTTGTTTATATATTTCTAAACAACAAACTGTAAAGCGCTAGTAGAACAACAAAGCAAACAAAGCGAGTCTTAAAACTCCAAGCCGCACTCCGAAACTCCAATACAAGAAGCAAGACGCACGCTTTTTCTCTGAACGAGCAACTTTAAGGCGATTATGCACGACTCCTGCAAAATCTCTAACAGGTAAAGGGGGTTGTATACTATGCAATACGACGTCAAACTGTTACTAGGCGAGCGGGGAGAAAGCCATTTCTCCTAATTGAAACTGAGAATTTTCATTTGAAAATGGAATTTGCATTTGGAACGTCAGGTGAGGTGACCGTGGAAATTTTTGATGGCCAGCATCAAGTTGCCGGGAGATTTTTAATTACGAATTGGAATAATAAAAATTTAATTTCGTTTAGAAGTTTTTTGCCTTCGTTTGTTCGTGAAATATTAAATTTGCTCCTAACTTTTAGGAAAATGTCTTTATGTATTCATTTTTTGTACTTTAATAATTGTTGGCTTTATACGTTTACACAAGTAACACATTACAATCATTTCGCTAAAAAGCACTTTTAAAAAATGACGGCAATGCTTGGTGTTTGTTCCCTTTACAAAAAGGTGTGACATAAATTTGTTTGAGGATGTTCAAAATCACTTATTGTTCTTTTGAGCGATCCAAACCGTCAATCAAAGCGTTCTATCTTAGTTTCTAACACTAAACAATAGCAGAACTACCCCAGGCAAATGATATCGGGGTATCAGGAACCCTCAAGTTTCCTATCTCGTGACAGCTTGACAGTGCCTCTGGCTACTGAATATTACTAAACACTAGTGTAACTTGAACTCCAAGCAGTATTTCTTTGTTAACGGTTGATGGATCATCGTGTGTTGGACGGTTATTGTTGTTTTGTCTTTTGTTTTGGAGACTGCAGTTGCGGTGCTGTGAATGCATTATTATGGAAAAGAAAATGCGTGATACAAACAGGTAAAAATAGAAAAGTTAAGAAGTTAAGAGTTTCCTAACAGCAAAAATAAAAACAAAAATCGAGAAATAAAATTTTAGATACATTGTACCTAAGTCTTTTTTCTGGCAAACCACGAATAGACGTGATCTAGGGTGGAGCAGGCATCCTCATCATCATCATCATCAGCGTGACGACGTCCACTGTTAAACAAAGGCCTCCATAGCTCACCATAATGAGCGACAACTCAAGTTTCCCGCAACTTTCACGATGTCGTCGGTCCACCTAGTGGGAGGCCTGGCAACTGCGTCTTCCGGTTCGTGGTCGCCACTCGAGAACTTCGAGTACTCGAGGCTTGCCTATATAGAAAGTATTCACTCAGTCTCGATTTGAAGACGGCCAGGTCGTAGCGCTCAGGGAACACAGACGGCAGGGAATTTCATACCTCAGTTGTCTGAATAATGAAGGACGAGTGGAACCGCTTTGTGCGAATTTTAGGGATGCTAGCAACATCCGGGTGAAGAGCCCGTCTACGTCTAGTTGCCCTGTGAAAGGAGCTGGAGGAATAAACCCTTGCAACTTGCACACTCTGAACTAGCCTGTAGAAAACCAAAAGACGAGCGGCTCTCCTGACTTCATAATAAAACAGACACATCGCTCGCATAGTTTTTACGTACCTAACAATATTATTTTAACTCGCGTGGGAAAGTGGGGTGAATAAGATCAAAACTATTCGGATCGTCCTCGATATAAACTCGAAATAATATTATCTTTTGACGACGCGGTTGGTCTAGTTAGTAATGAAGCTTGCGAAACAAGCGTCCCAGACTGAATCCTGGTAAGGGCATATATTTTTGTGTGATGAGCACGAGAGTTTGTATCTATTTTATGTATTGCTCTATATAACTATGTATATCAGTGTCTAGTTCCCATTACACAAGCCTTAAGTAGTCTTACTTTGGGACTAAGTCAATTTATGTGAATTGTTCCCTAATGTTTATTAATTTATCTTCGATCGTTCTGAGTTCCGCCATGCTGTTATTTGTTAATCTAATGTCGTTGTCGCGTGCATGTTAAACTGTACGCTAAAACTAGGGACAATAAATATAGCCGTGAAGTTCAGTAATTAGTATTCCAGGAGTACCACATGTATGAACGCCGCGGTATGCGCCGTAGTACACACGGACGCTTAAGATGGGGAATCTGAGCCTAAGGTCCGATTTTTTAAAGCGCAACACCCGAAAGTACCACACGAAAGTGATATAAAGTACATTATCTCATCATCTCCAGCGTATATACGTTCCGTTGCTGACAGGCCTCTCAGAATGAGAGTGAGAGAGAGCTTGGGCTACAGTTCCTAACGCGGGCTCAGTGCGGATCGGGAACTTCGCATACATCATGGAATTGCTGCGCAGGTGTGTGCAGGTTTCTCACGATGTTGTTTAAGCAGCAGCTCATGTAAATTTCAAATGTAGCGGCTTCAAACTAATCTCATAGTATAACACGAACGCTAGCTAAGCGATCCTTGATGTAAGTTTTTCATTGCAACAAGCGACTCGAACGCGTTCGACATCCTAGAAGAAAGCGCTGAGTACGAACGTACGAGACCTTTTGCTGTGTTAAAACTTGCACTAGAGGCACTCCCAAAAATCCGACAGTCCTTACAACCAATACATACACACATACACTTACGGGGTAGACAGAGCCTGAGGGAACAAGACCTAAAGGCCACGTTTAGCATAATTGTAGGCGTATAGGTGGAAAGGGAAATCAGCTGCATTGGCTATAACATGATTCCTAAGAATTTCGCCCATCCCTCGATGGGCTTTTACCATCTGCGCGGGACGAGAAACAACTGGTACATTCTATGTTTTTCCTGTGCTCCCAGACCAGCATGGAAGTTCAACCAATAACCCCAAAAAATTAACATAACGTGCACGAAAAATGCGTGTCATTCTACTTTACTAGTTCACAGACGCTGTTATGAGCGCTACATGTCGCAGTCGTGTAAGCTGTCATGTCGCGTCTGGCGAGTACACGAGCCCTAATGAACGGAAAACCCGTGTTTACACTGTGACATTAGTTAGTTGCATTCGCGTTGTGACTTGTCAGTGCTCAAATGACGGTATTTCTATTTATTTGCGGTAATTGTGGCCGTAGGGTATGACCGTGTTAAGTTGTTATACTCCATTTGTTTAGGTAGTTAACTTTAGTTAACCTTTAGGTAATCTTGACATGTCTTTTATATTGAAATATACACTGTCTTTTTTATTTATTATTAATTAATTTATTTGTTTAATAATCACATACACCTATCATTACAGTTACCCAATACGATAGAGGAGTAACACATCATTTCTCAGTGTGAATAATTTACATATTACATTTAAAAAAAAACTAATTGTTATTATTATTAATTTTAAAAAGACGTGTCAAGATTGTTTACTTTTAATTAACTACCTAAACAAATGGAGTATAGTACTTATTTGTTTCTAAGTAAGTGCTTTAAACTAAAGTCGCATTTTCCAAAACAAGCAAACGTTCAAAAGCTTTACTAATGAGTAGATAAGTATTTTTGTATGGTTGGCTGTATAGGTATTAGAGAAATTGAATGTACATCCTGTAACTCCAACCCTTAGGATCATTTTGATTTCGACCCGTCTAAGCAATGGAGTAAACGTAGAAACAAGTACATAGAATGGGCAAAATACCACTGGCGCCTTACCAACCCTACGAGGCCCCGAATTATAATAGAAGGACACCAATGCGATAACTTTGCCACGGGCCCCAAACGTTACAGTTACAACACTGCCTGCGTCTAAGACAAAATTTTCACTAGTGTGTAGTTAGCTTAGCAGTGGCGTGTTAAGTATATCAGAAGGCAAGCCGAAGGGAATTTTACTAGCCTTTTCCTCTAATTCTGCACAATAAAGTGCCCAGCTGCCTTAAAATAGGCAAGCCGGAGGGACTCGAGTTCTATGGACGCCACGCCACTGCAGCTTAGTGCCCAGTATCTCGTCTGACTACGCATTTTAAGATACATCACGTTACAGTTCATTAAAATTTTGTAAGTTGGACAGCGTGCGACAATGTCCGACATTGGTTGAAATTAGCATCGAATTCCGACGCGTTCGAAAGCGTTGTCGAATCCGCGTATTTTGAGCGCTATAACAGCTTCGTGGTAACACAAAACCCTGCAGGAAAATTAGGAAATGTAACATGATTATTTAGTCGTTGAACAAGCATTGCGCGTGTTTGTTGAATCGAGTCAAGTCCACGGTCGCGTTTGACTATGACTGATGGCCGCACGCAAACTAGGCACGTAAGCTTATCTTATCTAAAAACCGTATTTTATTAGTTACATCGTTTTAAAATAGAAAACTCGTCCATTAAATTAAAAAGCGACGCATTCCAAAAAAAATAAATTAAAAGTAAATAAATAACTTGGGACAAATTACACCAATTGACCCAGCCCCTAACTAAGCAAAGCTTGTACTATGGGCACCAGGCAACGGATAAACATACTTATATAATGTAGACTAGTATTTCGCGTGGGGGCCGCGGGCCCCAAGGGCCCCGCGGAGGTCCCGTGCCTTCCTGTTTAGTTTAAATAATCCTAACTTTTTTTTTTTACTATATACTTTGGCCGCCTTTTTGAAACCGCCACCTTGGAAACAGTGATTCATTCCCTACCGCCCTGTTTTTTTCAAATATTTCTAACCTATTTTTACTTTATTCTTTGGCCGCCATCTTGGGAAAAGCATTTCGCATGGGGCCGCGGGCCCCACGGGACCCGCGGAGGGTACCCTACCATCCTGTTTTTTTTTTTCAAAATTTTCTAACCTTTTCTTACTTTATTCGTTGGCCGCCATCTTGGGAAAAACATTTCGCATGAGGCCGCGGGCCCCGCGGGACCCGCGGAGGGTACCCTACCATCCTGGTTTTTTTTCAAAAATTTCTAACCTATTTTTACTTTATTCTTTGGCTGCCATCTATGGAAAAGCATTTTTTTTTTATATGAATAGGAAGGCAAACGAGCAAATTCGCATTTGATTTGCATTTGCGAGGAATTTCGCATGGGGCCGCGGGCCCCACGGGACCCGCGGAGGATACCCTGGCAGACTGTTTTTTTTTCAAATATTTCTAGCATTCTCTACTATATTCTTTGGCCGCCATTTTGAAACCACCACCTTGGAAAAAGTTCTTCGCGTAGGGGCCGCGGACCCCGCGGGGCCCGCGGAGGATAACCTACCGCCCTATTTTTTTCATATATTACCAACCTTTTTTACTTTAATCTATGGCCGCCATTTTGAATCCACCATCTTAGAAAAAAATTATGCTCATTAGATTACCCCTCCCGCTTAGAACGACAATTTTTCGAGCACAACCCATCTATCTCGACTGGCCACTGAGATATTCACGTTTCAATTTTGTATAGCGGCCATCTTGTTTTCGCGATTTAAAAAAAAAAACTGGTTCACCAATTGGCTGGCTGTTCTGAGCGACTTTAGTTTTGGGCAAACTCGATAAGGCAAGTCGTTGCGGAGAGCTGGCCCATGTACCGAATCTGTTTCCACGTTCAGGTCAGTTTTTATTTTTTTTGGTACTAACGTTATGATTCCTGATGCGATGGTGTACAGAGTCGAACCCTGTTTCTAAAAACTGCTATACAACACAAGTGAGTCTATGAGTATGACATTACTTTGTATGGCAGCCATCTTGGAAAATGGCAGAATAGAAAAATAAATTCTTGAGTCAGAATCTGTGACTCTTAAGAGGCTCGGATGCAAAATTTTACTCAGAACGGACTCAAAAAAAATTTGGCTGCCATTTTGAATCCGCCATTTTGGAAAAAAAAATTGGTTCATTAAATTACTCCGCCCACATTGAACAACATTTGTTCGAGCACCACCCACCTGTTTCGACTGGCCTCTGAGATATTTGCGTTTCAATTTTGTATGGCGGCCATTTTGTTTTTGCAATTTTGAATAAAAAATACTGGTTCACCTATTAGCTGGCTGTTCTGAGTAACTTTTGTTCCGGGCAAACTCGATAGGGCAAGTCGTTGCGGAGAGCTGGCCCATGTGTCAGGTCAGTTTCCACACTCAGGTCAATTTTTCATTTTTTAGGTACTTTTGATAAAAGTTTTGATGCGATAGTGTATAAAGTAAAACCCTTACTCTAAAGACTGCTCTAAAACAACAGGTCAAATATACAGAAATTACATTGTATGGCGGCCATCTTGGAAAATAGCGGAATCGAAAAATAAAGTATGCGGTTGGAATCTGTGGCCTAGAAGAGCCCCGGATGCAAAATTTCAATCGGATCGGAGCAAAAAAAAATTTGGCCGCCATTTTGAATCCGCCATCTTGGAAAAAAAATTGCATAGTCAGATTTCCCCCTCAACCCTGAATGACATTTGGTCGAGCACCACCCACCTATCTCGACTGGCCTCTGAGATATTCGCGTTTCAATTTTGTATGGCGGCCATCTTGTTTTCGCCATTTTGAAAAATCTTGGACCGGCTCACCCATTGGCCAGCTGTTCTGAGCGACTTTAGTTCCAGGCAAACTCGATAGGTCGAGCCGTTGCGGAGAACCGCCCCATGTGTCAGGTTAATTTCCACGTTCAGGTCGATTTCGTATTTTTCTGGTGGTCACGGTGGCATTTCTAATACGACAATGTACAGAGTCTAGCCTTACCTCTTATGGGTTCTTCAAAACAGCATGTCAATGAGTGAGTCAGTCAGTGAGTGGGTATTCAGCTATATATATTATAACTAGTATTTCGCGTGGGGGCCGCGGGCCCCAAGGGCCCCGCGGAGGTCCCTGCCACCCTGTTTTGTTTTAATAATCCTAACCTTTTTTTTTTTTACTATATACTTTGGCCGCCTTTTTAAAACCACCACTTTGAAAACAGTGATTCATAACCTACCGCCCTGTTTATTTCAAATATTTCTAACAATTTTTTACTTTAATCTTTGGCCGCCATTTTGTATCCGCCATGTTGGAAAAAGTATTTCGCGTGGGGGCCTGGGGGCCGCGGCCCCCGCGGGGACCGCGGAGGGTAACACCACCCTGTATTTGGAGGCCGCTAAGGGTACCCTGCCATCCTGTTTTTTTTTCAAATATTTCTAACCTATTTTTACTTTATTCTTTGGCCGCCCTCTCGGGAAAAGCATTTCGCATGCAGGCCGCGGGCCCCACGGGACCCGCGGAAGGTTCCCTGCCACCCTGTTTTGTTTTAATAATCCTAACCTTTTTTTTACTATAAGCTTTGGCCGCCTTTTTGAAACCGCCACCTTGGAAACAGTGATTCATACCCTACCGCCCTGTTTTTTTTCAAATATTTCTAACCATTTTTACTTTATTTTTTGGCCGCCATCTTAGGAAAAGAATTTCGCATGGGGGCCGCGGGCCCCACGGGACCCGCGGAGGGTAACCTACCACCCTGTATTTTTTCAAATGTTTCTAACCTTTTTTACTACATTCTTTGGCCATCATTTTGAAACCGCTACCTTGGAAAACGTATTTCGCGTGGGGGCCTGGGGGCCGCGGCCCCCGCGGGGACCGCGGAGGGTTAACTACCATCCTGTATTTTTTCAAATATTTCTAACCTTTTTTACTACATTCTTTGGCCGTCATTTTGAAACCGCTACCTTGGAAAAAGTATTTCGCGTGGGGGCCTGGGGGCCGCGGCCCCCGCGGGGACCGCGGAGGGTTACCTACCATCCTGTATTTTTTCAAATATTTCTAACCTTTTTTACTACATTCTTTGGCCGTCACTTTGATACCACCACTTTGGAAAACGTACTTCGCGTTGACGCCGCGGCCCCCGCGGGGACCGCGGAGGGTAATCTGCCACCCTGTATTTTTTCAAATATTTCTAACCTTTTTTACTACATTTTTGGCCGCCATTTTGAAACCACCACCTTGGGAAAAGTCTTTCGCGCGGACCCCGCGGAGGGTACTCTGCCACCCTGTTTTAATTTCCAAAAATGCCTAACCTTTTTTACTTTAATCTTTGGCCGCCATTTTGAATCCGCCATCTTGGACAAAAATTTGGTTCATTAGATTACCCCTCCCGTCTTGAACGTCACTTGGTCGAGCACAACCCATCCATCTCGACTGGCCTCTGAGATATTGGCGTTTCAATTTTGTATGGCGGCCATCTTGTTTCGCGCTTTTGAAAAAAAAACACCGGCTTACCCATTGGCTGGCTGTTCTGAGCGACTTTAGTTCCGGGCAAACTCGATAGGGCAAGTCGTTGCGGAGAGCTGGCCCATGTGTCAAGTCAGTTTCCACGTTAAGGTCGGTTTTGCATTTATTTTGTACTTGTTATCAAATTTCTTATGCGATGGTGTAAAAGCTGCTATAAAACACAAGTGAGTCTATGAGTCTGACATTACTTTGTATGGCGGCCATCTTGGAAAATGGCGGAATCGAAAAATTAAGTATGGCGTTTGAATTTGTGGTCTCGAAGAGCCCCGGATGCAAAACTTCAATCGGATCGGAGTAAAAGAAACTTTGGCCGCCATTTTGAATCCGCCATTTTGGAAAAAAAATTAGGTTCATTAAATTACTCCGCTCACTTTGAACGATATTTGTTTGAGCACCACCCACCTGTTGCGACTGGCCTCTGAGATATTTGCGTTTCAATTTTGTATGGCGGCCATTTTGTTTTTGCAATTTTGAAAAAAAAATACTGGTTCACCTATTGGCTGGCTGTTCTGAGTGACTTTTGTTCCGGGCAAACTCGATAGGGCAAGTCGTTGCGGAGAGCTGGCCCATGTGTCAGGTCAGTTTCCACATTCAGGTCAATTTTGCTTTTACTTGTACCTTTGATATAATTTCTAATGCAAAAGTGTATTGAGTCGAACCCCACCTCTTATGGGCTCTTCAAAACAACAGGTCAAAGATACAGAAATTACTTTGTATGGCGGCCATCTTGGAAAATGGCGAAACCGAAAAATAAAGTATTCCATTTGAATTTGTGGCCTAGAAGAGCCCCGGATGCAAAATTTCAATCGGATCGGAGTAAAAAAAAATTTGGCCGCCATTTTGAATCCGCCATCTTGGAAAAAAAATTGTTCAGTCAGATTTCCCTTTCAACTCTAAATGACATTTGGTCGAGCACCACCCACCTATCTCGAATGGCCTCTGAGATATTCGCGTTTCAATTTTGTATGGCGGCCATCTTGTTTTCGCCATTTTGAAAAAACTTTGACCGACTCACCCATTGGCCGGCTGTTCTGAGCGACTTTAGTTCCGGGCAAACTCGATAGGTCGAGCCGTTACGGAGAGCTGCCCCATGTGTCGGATCAGTTTCCACGTTCAGGTCGTTTTCGTATTTTTCTGGTGGTCACGGAGGCATTTCTGATGCGATGGCGTATAGAGTTTAACCACACCTCTTGCGGGTTCTTCAAAACAGCATGTCAGTGAGTCAGTCAGTCAGTGGGTATTCAGCTATATATATTATAACTAGTATTTCGCGTGGGGGCCGCGGGCCCCAAGGGCCCCGCGGAGGTCCCGTGCCACCCTGTTTTGTTTAAATATCCTAATTATTTTTTTTTACTATATACTTTGGCCGCCTTTTTAATCCGGCACCTTCGAAAAGTGATTCGTACTATACCGCCCTGTTTTTTTTTCAAATATTTCTCTCCTATTTTACTTTATTCTTTGGCCGCCATCTTTGGAAAAGCATTTCGCATGGGGGCCGCGGGCCCCACGGGACCCGCGGAGGGTACCCTACCGTCCTGTTATTTTTTCAAAATGTTCTAACCTATTTTTACTTTATTTTTTGGCCGCCATCTTGGGAAAAGCATTTCGCATGGGGGCCGCGGGTCTCACGGGACCCGCGGAGGGTACCCTACCGTCCTGTTATTTTTTCAAATATTTCTCACCTATTTTACTTTATTCTTTGGCCGCCATCTTTGGAAAAGCATTTCGCATGGGGGCCGCGGGCCCCACGGGACCCGCGGAGGGTACCCTACCGTCCTGTTATTTTTTCAAAATGTTCTAACCTATTTTTACTTTATTTTTTGGCCGCCATCTTGGGAAAAGCATTTCGCATGGGGGCCGCGGGCCCCACGGGACCCGCGGAGGGTACCCTACCGTCCTGATTTTTTTTCAAAAATTTCTAACCTATTTTTACTTTATTCTTTGGCCGCCATCTTGGGAAAAGCATTTCGCATGGAAGCCGCGGGCCCCACGGGACCCGCGGAGGGTACCCTACCGTCCTGTTATTTTTTCAAAAATTTCTAACCTATTTTTACTTTATTCTTTGGCCGCCATCTTGGGAAAAGCATTTCGCATGGGGGCCGCGGGCCCCACGGGACCCGCGGAGGACACCCTACCGTCCTGTTTTTTGTTCAAAAATTTCCACTTTTCTACTATATTCTTTGGTCGCCGTTTTGAAACCGCCACCTTGTAAAAAAATTAGGTTCATTAGATTACTCCTTGCACCTAGAACGACACTTGGTCGAGCACAACCCATCTATCTCTACTGGCCACAGATATCCGCGTTTCAATTTTGTATGGCGGCCATTTTGTTTCAGCAATTTTGTAAAAAAAATACCGGTTCACCCAAAGGCTGGCTGTTCTGAGCGACTTTAGTTTCGGGCAAACTCGATAGGGCAAGTCGTTGCGGAGAACTGGCCCATGTGTCAGGTCAGTTTCCACGTTCAGGACAGTTTTGCATTTTTTTTGTACTTGTGATAAAATTTCTTATGCGATGGTGTATAAGGTCGAACCCTATTCCTAAAAGCTGCTATACAACACAAGTGAGTCTATGAGTCTGACATTACTTTGTATGGCGGCCATCTTGGAAAATGGCGGAATCGAAAAATTAATTATGCCGTTTGAATATGTGGCCTCAAACAGCCCCGGATGCAAAATTTCAATCGGATCGGAGTAAAAGAAACTTTGGCCGCCATTTTGAATCCGCCATTTTGGAAAAAAAAATAGGTTCATTAAATTACTCCGCTCACTTTGAACGATATTTGTTTGAGCACCACCCACCTGTTGCGACTGGCCTCTGAGATATTTGCGTTTCAATTTTGTATAGCGGCCATTTTGTTTTTGCAATTTTGAAAAAAAAATACTGGTTGTCCTATTGTCTGGCTGTTCTGAGTGACTTTTGTTCCGGGCAAACTCGATAGGGCAAGTCGTTGCGGAGAGCTGGCCCATGTGTCAGGTCAGTTTCCACATTTAGGTCAATTTTTAATTTTTTGGTACTTAGCATGAAATTTTTAAAGCGACGGTGTATAGAATTGAACCCCACCTCTTATGGGCTCCTCAAAACAACAGATCAAAGATACAGAAATTACTTTGTATGGCGGCCATCTTGGAAAATGGCGGAATCGAAAAATAAAGTGTGCCATTTAAATCTGTGGCCTCGAAGAGCCCCGGATGCAAAATTTCAGTCTGATAGGAGAAAAAAAAAATTTGGCCGCCATTTTGAATCCGCCATCTTGGAAAAAAAATTGCATAGTCGGATTTCCCCCTCAACTCTGAATGACATTTGGTCGAGCACCACCCATCTATCTCGACTGGCCTCTGAGATATTCGCGTTTCAATTTTGTATGGCGGCCATCTTGTTTTCGCCATTTTGAAAAATCTTGGACCGGCTCACCCATTGGCCGGCTGTTCTGAGCGACTTTAGTTCCGGACAAACTCGATAGGTCGAGCCGTCGCGGAGAACCGCCCCATGTGTCAAGTCAATTTCCACGTTCAGGTCGATTTCGTATTTTTCTGGTGGTCGGGCAAGCATTTTTGATACGACAATGTATAGAGATGAACCCCACCTCTTACCGGTTCCTCCAAACAACTCTGGGGTGAGTCAGTCAGTGAGTGAGTGAGTGGGTATTCAGCTATATATATTATAATAACTAGTATTTCGCGTGGGGGCCGCGGGCCCCAAGGGCCCCGCGGAGGTCCCTGCCACCCTGTTTTGTTTTAATAATCCTAACCTTTTTTTTTTACTATATACTTTGGCCGCCTTTTTGAAACCGCCACCATGGATAAAGTATTCTGCGTGGGGGCCGCGGAGGATTCCCTTCCATTCTGTTGTTTTTCAAATATTTCAAACCTATTTTTACTTTATTCTTTGGCTGCCCTCTCGGGAAAAGCAATTCGCATGCGGGCCGCGGGCCCCACGGGACCCGCGGAGGGTACCCTGCCAGCCTGTTGTTTTTCAAATATTTCAAACCTATTTTTACTTTATTCTTTGGCTGCCCTCTCGGGAAAAGCATTTCGCATGCGGGCGGCGGGCCCCACGGGACCCGCGGAGGGTACCCTGCCAGCCTGTTGTATTTTCAAATAATACTACATTCCATAGCCGTCATTTTGAAACCACTACCTTGGAAAAAGTACTTCACATGGGGGCCGCGGGCCCCACGGGACCCGCGGAGGGTACCCTGCCAGCCTGTTGTATTTTCAAATATTACTTCATTCTTTGGCCGTCATTTTGAAACCACTACCTTGGAAAAAGTATTTCGCGTGGGGGCCGCGGCCCCCGCGGGGACCGCGGAGGGTAACCTACCACCCTGTATTTTTTTCAAATATTTCTAACGTTTTTTACTACATTCTTTGGCCGTCATTTTGAAACCACTACCTTGGAAAAAGTATTTCGCGTAGGGGCCGCGGCCCCCGCGGGGACCGCGGAAGGTAACCTACCACCCTGTATTTTTTTCAAATATTTCTAACGTTTTTTACTACATTCTTTGGTCGTCATTTTGAGACCACCATCTTGGAAAAAGTATTTCGCGTGGGGGCCGCGGCCCCCGCGGGGACCGCGGAGGGTAACCTACCACCCTGTATGTCACTTAGTCGAGCACAACCCATCTATCTCGACTGGCCTCTGAGATATTCGCGTTTCAATTTTGTATGGCGGCCATCTTGTTTTCGCAATTTTGAAAAATAAATACCGGTTCACCCATACGCTGGCAGTTCTGAGCGACTTTAGTTCTAGGCAAGCTCGATAGGGCAAGTCGTTGCGGAGAGCTGGCCCATGTGTCAAGTCAGTTTCCACGTTAAGGTCGTATTTGCATTTTTTTTGTACTTGTGATAAAATTTCTTATGCAATCGTATATAAAGTCGAACCCTATTCCTAAAAGCTGCTTTACAACACAAGTGAGCCCATGAGTCTGACATTACTTTGTATGGCGGCCATCTTTGAAAATGGCGGAATCGAAAAATTAGGTATGGCGTTTGAATTTGTGGTCTCGAAGAGCCCCGGATGCAAAATTTCAATCGGATCGGAGTAAAAGAAACTTTGGCCGCCATTTTGAATCCGCCATTTTGGAAAAAAAAATTGGTTCATTAAATTACTCCGCTCACTTTGAACGATATTTGTTTGAGCACCACCCACCTGTTGCGACTGGCCTCTGAGATATTTGCGTTTCAATTTTGTATGGCGGCCATTTTGTTTTTGCAATTTCGAAAAAAAAATACTGGTTCACCTATTGGCTGGCTGTTCTGAGTGACTTTTGTTTGGGGCAAATTCGATAGGGCAAGTTGTTGCGGAGAACTGGCCAATGTGTCAGGTCAGTTTCCACATTCAGGTCAATTTTTAATTTTTTGGTACTAAGCATGAAATTTCTAAAGCGACGGTGTATAGAATCGAACCCCACCTCTTATGGGCTCTTCAAAACAACAGGTCAAAGATACAGAAATTACTTTGTATGGCGGCCATCTTGGAAAATGGCGGAATCGAAAAATAAAGTATGCCATTAGAATCTGTGGCCTCAAAGAGCCCCGGATGCAAAATTTCAACCAGATCGGAGTAAAAAAAAATTTGGACGCCATTTTGAATCCGCCATCTTGGAAAAAAAATTACTTAGTCGGATTTCCCCCTCAACTCTGAATGACATTTGGTCGAGCACCACCCATCTATCGCGACTGGCCTCTGAGATATTCGCGTTTCAATTTTGTATGGCGGCCATCTTGTTTTCGCCATTTTGAAAAAACTTTGACCGGCTCACCCATTGGCCGGCTGTTCTGAGCGACTTTAGTTCCGGGCAAACTCGATAGGTCGAGCCGTTGCGGAGAACTGCCCCATGTGTCAAGTCAATTTCCACGTTCAGGTCGATTTCGTATTTTTCTGGTGGTCGTGGGAGCATTTTTGATACGATGGTGTATAGAGTCTAGCTTTACCTCTTATGGGTTCTTCAAAACAGCATGTCAGTCAGTCAGTGAGTCAGTGGGTATTCAGCTATATATATTATAACTAGTATTTCGCGTGGGGGCCGCGGGCCCCGAGGGGCCCGCGGAGGGTCCCGTGCCACCCTGTTTTGTTTTAATAATCCTAACATTTTTTATTTTATTCTTAGGCCGCAATTTCGAATCCGCCATCTTGTGAAAAGCGTTTCGCGTGGGGGCCGCGGGCCCCACGGGACCCGCGGAGTCACCCTGCCACCCTGTTATTTATCAAATATTTCTGACCTTTTTTTACTTTATTCTTTGGCCGCAATTTCGAATCCGCCATCTCGGGAAAAGCGTTTCGCGTGGGGGCCGCGGGCCCCGCGGGACCCGCGGAGTCACCCTGCCACCCTGTTATTTTTCAAATATTTCTGACCTTTTTTTACTTTATTCTTTGGCCGCAATTCCGAATCCGCCATCTTGTGAAAAGCGTTTCGCGTGGGGGCCGCGGGCCCCGCGGGAACCGCGGAGTCACCCTGCCGCCCTGTTTTTTTTTTCAAATATTTCTGACCTTTTTTTACTTTATTCTTTGGCCGCAATTTCGAATCCGCCATCTTGGGAAAAGCGTTTCGCGTGGGGGCCGCGGGCCCCACGGGACCCGCGGAGGGTACCCTGCCAGCCTGCTTTTTTTTCAAATTTTTCCAGCTTTTTCTACTATATTCTTTGGCCGCAATTTCGAATCCGCCATCTTGGGAAAAGCGTTTCGCGTGGGGGCCGCGGGCCCCGCGGGACCCGCGGAGTCACCCTGCCACCCTGTTATTTTTCAAATATTTCTGACCTTTTTTTACTTTATTGTTTGGTCGCAATTCCGAATCCGCCATCTTGTGAAAAGCGTTTCACGTGGGGGCCGCGGGCCCCGCGGGAACCGCGGAGTCACCCTGCCACCCTGTTTTTTTTATCAAATATTTCTGACCTTTTTTTACTTTGTTCTTTGTCCGCAATTTCGAATCCGCCATCTTGGGAAAAGCGATTCGCGTGGGGGCCGCGGGCCCCACGGGACCCGCGGAGGGTACCCTGCCAGCCTGCTTTTTTTTCAAATTTTTCCAGCTTTTTCTACTATATTCTTTGGCCGCAATTTCGAATCCGCCATCTTGGGAAAAGCGTTTCGCGTGGGGGCCGCAGGCCCCGCGGGACCCGCGGAGTCACCCTACCACCCTGTTTTTCTTTCAAATATTTGTAAACTTTTTTAGTATATTCTTTGGCCGCAATTTCGAATCCGCCATCTCGGGAAAAGCGTTTCGCGTGGGGGCCGCGGGCCCCGCGGGACCCGCGGAGTCACCCTGCCAGCCTGCTTTTTTTTTCAAATATTTCTGACCTTTTTTTACTTTATTCTTTGGCCGCAATTTCGAATCCGCCATATTAGGAAAAGCGATTCGCGTGGGGGCCGCGGGCCCCGCGGGACCCGCGGAGTCACCCTGCCACCCTGTTTTTCTTTCAAATATTTGTAGTATATTTCAATTTGGTATGGCGGCCATCTTGTTTTCGCAATTTTGCAAAAAAATTACCGGTTCACCTATAGGCTGGCTGTTCTGAGCGACTTTAGTTCCGGGCAAACTCGATAGGGCAAGTCGTTGCAGAGAACTGGCCCATGTGTCAGGTCAGTTTCTACGTTCAGGACAGTTTTGCATTTTTTTTGTTCTTGTGATAAAATTTCTTATGCGATGGTACATAAAGTCGAACCCTATTCCTAAAAGCTGCTTTATAACAGAAGTGAGCCCATGAGTCTGACATTACTTTGTATGGCGGCCATCTTTGAAAATGGCGGAATCGAAAAATTAAGTATGGCGTTTGAATTTGTGGTCTCGAAGAGCCCCGGATGCAAAATTTCAATCGGATCGGAGTAAAAGAAACTTTGGCCGCCATTTTGAATCCGCCATTTTGGAAAAAAAATTAGGTTCGTTAAATTACTCCGCTCACTTTGAACGATATTTGTTTGAGCACCACCCACCTGTTGCGACTGGCCTCTGAGATATTTGCGTTTCAATTTTGTATGGCGGCCATTTTGTTTTTGCAATTTTGAAAAAAAAATACTGATTCACCTATTGGCTGGCTGTTCTGAGTGACTTTTGTTCCGGGCAAACTCGATAGGGCAAGTCGTTGCGGAGAGCTGGCCCATGTCTCAGGCCAGTTTCCACATTCAGGTCGGTTTTTAATTTTTTTGATACTTATCATAAAATTTCTAAGGCGTTGGTGTATAAAAACGAACCCCCCTCTTATGGGCTCTTCAAAACAACAGGTCAAATATCCAGAAATTACATTGTATGGCGGCCATCTTGGAAAATGGCGGAATCAAAAAATAAAGTATGCCGTTAGAATCGGTGTCCTGGAAAAGCCCCGGATGCAAAATTTCAATCGGATCGGAGCAAAAAAAAATTTGGCCGCCATTTTGAATCCGCCATCTTGGAAAAAAAATTGCTTAGTCGGATTTCCCCCTCAACTCTGAATGACATTTGGTCGAGCACCACCCATCTATCTCGACTGGCCTCTGAGATATTCGCGTTTCAATTTTGTATGGCGGCCATCTTGTTTTCGCCATTTTGAAAAATCTTGGACTGGCTCACCCATTGGCTGGCTGTTCTGAGCGACTTTAGTTCCGGGCAAACTTGATAGGTCGAGCCGTCGCAGAGAGCCGCCCCATGTGTCGAGTCAGTTTCCACGTTCAGGTCGATTTCGTATTTTTCTGGTGGTCGTGGGGGAATTTCTGATGCGATGGTGTATAGAGTTTAGCCACACCTCTTATAGGTTCTTCAAAACAGCATGTCAGTCAGTGAGTGAGTGAGTGAGTGGGTGTTCAGCTATATATATTATAACTAGTATTTCGCGTGGGGGCCGCGGGCCCCAAGGGCCCCGCGGAGGTCTCGTGCCACCCTGTTTAGTTTTAATAATCCTAACCATTTTTTTTACTACATACTTTGGCCGCCTTTTTGAAACCACCACCTTGGAAACGGTGATTCATACCCTACCGCCCTGTTTTTTTCAAATATTTCTAACCTATTTTTAATTTATTCTTTGGCCGCCATCTTGGGAAAAGCATTTCGCATGGGGGCCGCGGGCCCCGCGGGACCCGCGGAGGATACGTTACCATCCTGTTTTTTTCAAATATTTCTAACCTTTTTTACTTTATTCTTTGGCCGCCATCTTTTGAAAAGCATTTCGCATGGGGGCCGCGGGCCCCACGGGACCCGCGGAGGGTAACCTACCATCCTGTTTTTTTTTCAAATATTTCTAACCTTTTTTACTTTATTCTTTGGCCGCCATCTTTTGAAAAGCATTTCGCATGGGGGCCGCGGGCCCCGCGGGACCCGCGGAGGATACGTTACCATCCTGTTTTTTTCAAATATTTCTAACCTTTTTTACTTTATTCTTTGGCCGCCATCTTTTGAAAAGCATTTCGCATGGGGGCCGCGGGCCCCACGGGACCCGCGGAGGGTACCCTACCGTCCTGTTTTTTTTTTTTAATTTTTTAACCTATTTTAACTTTATTCTTTGGCCGCCATCTTGGGAAAAGCAATTCGCATGGGGCCGCGGGCCCCACGGGACCCGCGGAGGGTAACCTACCATCCTGTTTTTTTTCAAATATTTCTTACCTTTTTTACTTTATTCTTTGGCCGCCATCTTTTGAAAAGCATTTCGCATGGGGGCCGCGGGCCCCACGGGACCCGCGGAGGATACGTTACCATCCTGTTTTTTTCAAATATTTCTAACCTTTTTTACTTTATTCTTTGGCCGCCATCTTTTGAAAAGCATTTCGCATGGGGGCCGCGGGCCCCACGGGACCCGCGGAGGGTACCCTACCGTCCTGTTTTTTTTTTAATTTTTTTTAACCTATTTTAACTTTATTCTTTGGCCGCCATCTTGGGAAAAGCAATTCGCATGGGGGCCGCGGGCCCCACGGGACCCGCGGAGGGTACCCTACCGTCCTGTTATTTTTTCAAAAATTTCTAACCTATTTTTACTTTATTCTTTGGCCGCCATCTTGGGAACAGCATTTTGCATGGAGGCCGCGGGCCCCACGGGACCCGCGGAGGGTACCCTGCCAGCCTATTTTTTTTCCAAATATTTCTAGCTTTTTTTACTATATTCTTTGGCCGCCGTTTTGAAACCGCCACCTTGGAAAACGTACTACGCGTGGGGGCCGCGGACCCCGCGGGGCCCGCGGAGTATAACCTACCGCCCTATTTTTTTTCATGTGTTTTTTACCCTTATTTTTTACTATGTTCTTTGGCTGCCATTTTGAATCCGCCGTCTTGGAAAAAAATTAGGTTCATTACCCCTCCCACCTTGAACGACACTTGGTCGAGCACCACCCATCTATCTCGACTGGCTTTTGAGATATTCCTGTTTCAATTTTGTATGGCGGCCATTTTGTTTTCGCAATTTTGAAAAAAAATACCGGTTCACCCATAGGCTGGCTGTTCTGAGTGACTTTAGTTCGGGGCAAACTCGATAGGGCAAGTCGTTGATGAGAACTGGCCCATGTGTCAGGTTAGTTTCCACGTTCAGGACAGTTTTGCATTTTTTTTATACTTGTGATAAAATTTCTTATGCTATGGTGTATAAAGTCGAACCCTATTTCTAAACTCTGCTATACAACATAAGTGAGTCTATGAGTCTGACATTACTTTGTATGGCGGCCATCTTGGAAAATGGCGGAATCGAAAAATTAAGTATGGCGTTTAAAATTGTGGTCTTGAAGAGCCCCGGATGCAAAATTTCAATCGGATCGGAGTAAAAGAAACTTTGGCCGCCATTTTGAATCCGCCATTTTGGAAAAAAAAATAGGTTCATTTAATTACTCCGCTCACTTTGAACGATATTTGTTTGAGCACCACCCACCTGTTGCGACTGGCCTCTGAGATATTTGCGTTTCAATTTTGTATGGCGGCCATTTTGTTTTTGCAATTTCGAAAAAAAAATACTGGTTCACCTATTGGCTGGCTGTTCTGAGTGACTTTTGTTCCGCGCAAACTCGATAGGGCAAGTCGTTGCGGAGAGCTGGCCCATGTGTCAGGTCAGTTTCCACATTTAGGTCAATTTTTCATTTTTTGGTACTAAGCATAAAATTTCTAAAGCGACGGTGTATAGAACCGAACCCCACCTCTTATGGGCTCTTCAAAACAACAGGTCAAAGATACAGAAATTACTTTGTATGGCGGCCATCTTGGAAAATGGCGGAATCGAAAAATAAAGTATGCGGTTGGAATCTGTGGCCTAGAAGAGCCCCGGATGCAAAATTTCAATCGGATCGGAGTAAAAAAAAATTTGGCCGCCATTTTGAATCCGCCATCTTGGAAAAACAATTGCATAATCAGATTTCCCCCTCAACTCTGAATGACATTTGGTCGAGCACCACCCATCTATCGCGACTGGCCTCTGAGATATTCGCGTTTCAATTTTGTATGGCGGCCATCTTGTTTTCGCCATTTTGAAAATTTTTTGACCGGCTCACCCATTGGCTGGCTGTTCTGAGCGACTTTAGTTCCGGGCAAACTCGATCGGTCGAGCCGTTGCGGAGAACCGCCCCATGTGTCAGGTTAATTTCCACGTTCAGGTCGATTTCGTATTTTTCTGGTGGTCACAGTGGCATTTCTAATACGACAATGTACAGAGTCTAGCCTTACCTCTTATGGGTTCTTCAAAACAGCATGTCAATGAGTGAGTCAGTCAGTGAGTGGGTATTCAGCTATATATATTATAACTAGTATTTCGCGTGGGGGCCGCGGGCCCCAAGGGCCCCGCGGAGGTCCCTGCCACCCTGTTTTGTTTTAATAATCCTAACCTTTTTTATTTTATTATTAGGCCGCAATTTCGAATCCGCCATCTTGTGAAAAGCGTTTTGCGTGGGGGCCGCGGGCCCCGCGGGACCCGCGGAGTCACCCTGCCACCCTGTTTTTTTTCAAATATTTCTGACCTTTTTTTACTTTATTCTTTGGCCGCAATTTCGAATCCGCCATCTCGGGAAAAGCGTTTCACGTGGGGGCCGCGGGCCCCGCGGGACCCGCGGAGTCACCCTGCCACCCTGTTATTTTTCAAATATTTCTGACCTTTTTTACATTATTCTTTGGCCGCAATTTCGAATCCGCCATCTCGGAAAAAGCTTTTCGCGTGGGGGCCGCGGGCCCCGCGGGACCCGCGGAGTCACCCTGCCACCCTGTTATTTTTCAAATATTTCTGACCTTTTTTTACTTTATTCTTTGGCCGCAATTCCGAATCCGCCATCTTGGGAAAAGCGTTTCGCGTGGGGGCCGCGGGCCCCGCGGGACCCGCGGAGTCACCCTGCCACCCGGTTTTTTTTTTCAAATATTTCTGACCATTTTTTACTTTATTCTTTGGCCGCCATCTTTGGAAAAGCATTCCGCATGCGGGCCGCGGGCCCCACGGGACCCGCGGAGGGTACCCTACCATCCTGTATTTTTCAAAAATTTCTTATCTTTTTTACTTTATTCTTTAGCCGCCATCTTGGGAAAAGCATTTCGCGTGGAGGCCGCGGGCCCCGCGGGACCCGCGGAGGTTACCCTACCAGCCTGTTTTTTTTTCAAATATTTCTAATCTTTTTTACTTTATTCTTTGGCCGCCATCTTTGGAAAAGCATTTCGCATGGGGGCCGCGGGCCCCACGGGACCCGCGGAGGGTACCCTACCATCCTGTTTTTTCCAAATATTTATAACCTATTTTTACTTTATTCTTTGGCCGCCATCTTGGGAAAAGCATTACGCGTGGAGGCCGCGGGCCCCGCGGGACCCGCGGAGGTTACCCTACCAGCCTGTTTTTTTTCAAATATTTCTATACTTTTTTACTACATTCTTTGGCCGCCATTTTGAATCCACCACCTTGGAAAAAATTAGGTTCATTAGATTACATTTCCCACCTAGAACAACATTTGTTCGAGCACCACCCACCTGTTGCGACTGGCCTCTGAGATATTTGCGTTTCAATTTTGTATGGCGGCCATTTTGTTTTTGCAATTTTGAAAAAAAAAAATACTGGTTCACCTATTGGCTGGCTGTTCTGAGTGACTTTTGTTCCGGGCAAACTCGATAGGGCAGGTTGTTGCGGAGAGCTGGCCCATGTGTCAGGTCAGTTTCTACGTTCAGGACAGTTTTGCATTTTTTCTTGTTCTTGTGATAAAATTTCTTATGCGATGGTGTATAAAGTCGAACCCTATTCCTAAAAGCTGCTTTACAACACAAGTGAGCCCATAAGTCTGACATTACTTGTATGGCGGCCATCTTTGAAAATGGCGGAATCGAAAAATTAAGTATGGCGTTTGAATTTGTGGTCTCGAAGAGCCCCGGATGCAAAATTTCAATCGGATCGGAGTAAAAGAAACTGGCCGCCATTTTGAATCCGCCATTTTGGAAAAAAAATTAGGTTCATTAAATTACTCCGCTCACTTTGAACGATATTTGTTTGAGCACCATCCACCTGTTGCGACTGGCCTCTGAGATATTTGCGTTTCAATTTTGTATGGCGGCCATTTTGATTTTGCAATTTTGAAAAAAAAATACTGGTTCACCTATTGGCTGGCTGTTCTGAGTGACTTTTGTTCCGGGCAAACTCGATAGGGCAAGTCGTTGCGGAGAGCTGGCCCATGTGTCAGGTCAGTTTCCACATTCAGGTCAATTTTTCATTTTTTGGTACTAAACATGAAATTTGTAAAGCGACGGTGTATAGAATCGAACCCCATCTCTTATGGGCTCTTCAAAACAACAGGTCAAAGATACAGAAATTACTTTGTATGGCGGCCATCTTGGAAAATGGCGGAATCGAAAAATAAAGTATGCGGTTGGAATCTGTGGCCTAGAAGAGCCCCGAATGCAAAATTTCAGTCGGATCAGAGCAAAAAAAAATTTGGCCGCCATTTTGAATCCGCCATCTTGGAAAAAAAAATGCATAGTCAGATTTCCCCCTCAACTCTGAATGACATTTGGTCGAGCACCACCCATCTATCTCGACTGGCCTCTGAGATATTCGCGTTTCAATTTTGTATGGCGGCCATCTTGTTTTCGCCATTTTGAAAAATCTTGGACCGGCTCACCCATTGGCTGGCAGTTCTGAGCGACTTTAGTTCCAGGCAAACTCGATAGGTCGAGCCGTTGCGGAGAACCGCCCCATGTGTCAGGTCAATTTCCACGTTCAGGTCGATTTCGTATTTTTCTGGTGGTCGTGGGGGAATTTCTGATGCGATGGTGTATAGAGTTTAGCCACACCTCTTATGGGTTCTTCAAAACAGCATGTCAGTCAGTCAGTGAGTCAGTGGGTATTCAGCTATATATATTATAACTAGTATTTCGCGTGGGGGCCGCGGGCCCCAAGGGCCCCGCGGAGGTACAGTGTTGCCGTTTTTTTTAATAATTCTAACCTTTTTTTACTTTATTCTTTGGCCGCAATTTCGAATCCGCCATCTCTGGAAAAGCGTTTCGCGTGGGGGCCGCGGGCCCCGCGGGACCCGCGGAGTCACCCTGCCACCCTGTTATTTTTCAAATATTTCTGACCTTTTTTTGCTTTGTTCTTTGGCCGCAATTCCGAATCCGCCATCTTGTGAAAAGCCTTTCGCATGGGGGCCGCGGGCCCCACGGGACCCGCGGAGGGTACCCTACCAGCCTGTTTTTTTTTCAAATATTTCCAACCTTTCTTACTTTATTCTTTGGCTGCCATCTTTGGAAAAGCCTTTCGCACGGGGGCCGCGGGCTCCACGGGACCCGCGGAGGGTACCCTACCAGCCTGTTTTTTTTTCAAATATTTCTAATCTTTCTTACTTTATTCTTTGGCCGCCATCTTTGGAAAAGCATTTCGCGTGGGGGCCGCGGGCCCCAAGGGCCCCGCGGAGGTCCCGTGCCACCCTGTTTAGTTTTAATAATCCTAACCTTTTTTATTTTATACTTAGGCCGCAATTTCAAATCCGCCATCTTGGGAAAAGCGTTTCGCGTGGGGGCCGCGGGCCCCGCAGGACCCGCGGAGTCACCCTGCCACCCTGTTTTTTTTTCAAATATTTCTGACCTTTTTTTACTTTATTCTTTGGCCGCAATTTCGAATCCGCCATCTTGGGAAAAGCGTTTCGCGTGGGGGCCGCGGGCCCCACGGGACCCGCGGAGTCACCCTGCCACCCTGTTTTTCTTTCAAATATTTCTGACCTTTTTTTACTTTATTCTTTGGCCGCAATTTCGAATCCGCCATCTCGGGAAAAGCGTTTCGCGTGGGGGCCGCGGGCCCCGCGGGACCCGCGGAGTCACCCTGCCACCCTGTTATTTTTCAAATATTTCTGACCTTTTTTTACTTTATTCTTTGGCCGCAATTCCGAATCCGCCATCTTGTGAAAAGCGTTTCGCGTGGGGGCCGCGGGCCCCGCGGGAACCGCGGAGTCACCCTGCCGCCCTGTTTTTTTTTTCAAATATTTCTGACCTTTTTTTACTTTATTCTTTGGCCGCAATTTCGAATCCGCCATCTTGGGAAAAGCGTTTCGCGTGGGGGCCGCGGGCCCCACGGGACCCGCGGAGGGTACCCTGCCAGCCTGCTTTTTTTTCAAATTTTTCCAGCTTTTTCTACTATATTCTTTGGCCGCAATTTCGAATCCGCCATCTTGGGAAAAGCGTTTCGCGTGGGGGCCGCGGGCCCCGCGGGACCCGCGGAGTCACCCTGCCACCCTGTTATTTTTCAAATATTTCTGACCTTTTTTTACTTTATTGTTTGGTCGCAATTCCGAATCCGCCATCTTGTGAAAAGCGTTTCACGTGGGGGCCGCGGGCCCCGCGGGAACCGCGGAGTCACCCTGCCACCCTGTTTTTTTTATCAAATATTTCTGACCTTTTTTTACTTTGTTCTTTGTCCGCAATTTCGAATCCGCCATCTTGGGAAAAGCGATTCGCGTGGGGGCCGCGGGCCCCACGGGACCCGCGGAGGGTACCCTGCCAGCCTGCTTTTTTTTCAAATTTTTCCAGCTTTTTCTACTATATTCTTTGGCCGCAATTTCGAATCCGCCATCTTGGGAAAAGCGTTTCGCGTGGGGGCCGCAGGCCCCGCGGGACCCGCGGAGTCACCCTACCACCCTGTTTTTCTTTCAAATATTTGTAAACTTTTTTAGTATATTCTTTGGCCGCAATTTCGAATCCGCCATCTCGGGAAAAGCGTTTCGCGTGGGGGCCGCGGGCCCCGCGGGACCCGCGGAGTCACCCTGCCAGCCTGCTTTTTTTTTCAAATATTTCTGACCTTTTTTTACTTTATTCTTTGGCCGCAATTTCGAATCCGCCATATTAGGAAAAGCGATTCGCGTGGGGGCCGCGGGCCCCGCGGGACCCGCGGAGTCACCCTGCCACCCTGTTTTTCTTTCAAATATTTGTAGTATATTTCAATTTGGTATGGCGGCCATCTTGTTTTCGCAATTTTGCAAAAAAATTACCGGTTCACCTATAGGCTGGCTGTTCTGAGCGACTTTAGTTCCGGGCAAACTCGATAGGGCAAGTCGTTGCAGAGAACTGGCCCATGTGTCAGGTCAGTTTCTACGTTCAGGACAGTTTTGCATTTTTTTTGTTCTTGTGATAAAATTTCTTATGCGATGGTACATAAAGTCGAACCCTATTCCTAAAAGCTGCTTTATAACAGAAGTGAGCCCATGAGTCTGACATTACTTTGTATGGCGGCCATCTTTGAAAATGGCGGAATCGAAAAATTAAGTATGGCGTTTGAATTTGTGGTCTCGAAGAGCCCCGGATGCAAAATTTCAATCGGATCGGAGTAAAAGAAACTTTGGCCGCCATTTTGAATCCGCCATTTTGGAAAAAAAATTAGGTTCGTTAAATTACTCCGCTCACTTTGAACGATATTTGTTTGAGCACCACCCACCTGTTGCGACTGGCCTCTGAGATATTTGCGTTTCAATTTTGTATGGCGGCCATTTTGTTTTTGCAATTTTGAAAAAAAAATACTGATTCACCTATTGGCTGGCTGTTCTGAGTGACTTTTGTTCCGGGCAAACTCGATAGGGCAAGTCGTTGCGGAGAGCTGGCCCATGTCTCAGGCCAGTTTCCACATTCAGGTCGGTTTTTAATTTTTTTGATACTTATCATAAAATTTCTAAGGCGTTGGTGTATAAAAACGAACCCCCCTCTTATGGGCTCTTCAAAACAACAGGTCAAATATCCAGAAATTACATTGTATGGCGGCCATCTTGGAAAATGGCGGAATCAAAAAATAAAGTATGCCGTTAGAATCGGTGTCCTGGAAAAGCCCCGGATGCAAAATTTCAATCGGATCGGAGCAAAAAAAAATTTGGCCGCCATTTTGAATCCGCCATCTTGGAAAAAAAATTGCTTAGTCGGATTTCCCCCTCAACTCTGAATGACATTTGGTCGAGCACCACCCATCTATCTCGACTGGCCTCTGAGATATTCGCGTTTCAATTTTGTATGGCGGCCATCTTGTTTTCGCCATTTTGAAAAATCTTGGACTGGCTCACCCATTGGCTGGCTGTTCTGAGCGACTTTAGTTCCGGGCAAACTTGATAGGTCGAGCCGTCGCAGAGAGCCGCCCCATGTGTCGAGTCAGTTTCCACGTTCAGGTCGATTTCGTATTTTTCTGGTGGTCGTGGGGGAATTTCTGATGCGATGGTGTATAGAGTTTAGCCACACCTCTTATAGGTTCTTCAAAACAGCATGTCAGTCAGTGAGTGAGTGAGTGAGTGGGTGTTCAGCTATATATATTATAACTAGTATTTCGCGTGGGGGCCGCGGGCCCCAAGGGCCCCGCGGAGGTCCCTGCCACCCTGTTTTGTTTTAATAATCCTAACCTTTTTTATTTTATTCTTAGGCCGCAATTTCGAATCTGCCATCTTGTGAAAAGCGTTTCGCGTGGGGGCCGCGGGCCCCGCGGGACCCGCGGAGTCACCCTGCCACCCTGTTTTTCTCTCAAATATTTGTAACCTTTTTTTACTTTATTCTTTGGCCGCAATTCCGAATCCGCCATCTTGTGAAAAGCGTTTCGCGTGGGGGCCGCGGGCCCCGCAGGACCCGCGGAGTCACCCTGCCACCCTGTTTTTTTTTTCAAATATTTCTGACCTTTTTTTACTTTATTCTTTGGCCGCAATTTCGAATCCGCCATCTTGGGTAAAGCGTTTCGCGTGGGGGCCGCGGGCCCCGCGGGACCCGCGGAGTCACCCTGCCACCCTGTTTTTCTTTCAAATATTTGTAACCTTTTTTAGTATATTCTTTGGCCGCCATCTTGGGAACAGCATTTCGCATGGAGGCCGCGGGCCCCACGGGACCCGCGGAGGGTACCCTGCCAGCCTGCTTTTTTTTCAAAATTTTCCAGCTTTTTCTACTATATTCTTTGGCCGCCGTTTTGAAACCGCCACCTTGGAAAAAGTACTTCGCGTGTGGGCCGCGGGCCCCACGGGACCCGCGGAGTCACCCTCCCACCCTGTTTTTCTTTCAAATATTTTTAACCTTTTTTAGTATATTCTTTGGCCGCCATCTTGGGAACAGCATTTCGCATGGAGGCCGCGGGCCCCACGGGACCCGCGGAGGGTAACCTACCACCCTGTATTTTTTTCAAATATTTCTAACGTTTTTTACTACATTCTTTGGCCGTCATTTTGAAACCACTACCTTGGAAAAAGTATTTCGCGTAGGGGCCGCGGCCCCCGCGGGGACCGCGGAAGGTAACCTACCACCCTGTATTTTTTTCAAATATTTCTAACGTTTTTTACTACATTCTTTGGTCGTCATTTTGAGACCACCATCTTGGAAAAAGTATTTCGCGTGGGGGCCGCGGCCCCCGCGGGGACCGCGGAGGGTAACCTACCACCCTGTATGTCACTTAGTCGAGCACAACCCATCTATCTCGACTGGCCTCTGAGATATTCGCGTTTCAATTTTGTATGGCGGCCATCTTGTTTTCGCAATTTTGAAAAATAAATACCGGTTCACCCATACGCTGGCAGTTCTGAGCGACTTTAGTTCTAGGCAAGCTCGATAGGGCAAGTCGTTGCGGAGAGCTGGCCCATGTGTCAAGTCAGTTTCCACGTTAAGGTCGTATTTGCATTTTTTTTGTACTTGTGATAAAATTTCTTATGCAATCGTATATAAAGTCGAACCCTATTCCTAAAAGCTGCTTTACAACACAAGTGAGCCCATGAGTCTGACATTACTTTGTATGGCGGCCATCTTTGAAAATGGCGGAATCGAAAAATTAGGTATGGCGTTTGAATTTGTGGTCTCGAAGAGCCCCGGATGCAAAATTTCAATCGGATCGGAGTAAAAGAAACTTTGGCCGCCATTTTGAATCCGCCATTTTGGAAAAAAAAATTGGTTCATTAAATTACTCCGCTCACTTTGAACGATATTTGTTTGAGCACCACCCACCTGTTGCGACTGGCCTCTGAGATATTTGCGTTTCAATTTTGTATGGCGGCCATTTTGTTTTTGCAATTTCGAAAAAAAAATACTGGTTCACCTATTGGCTGGCTGTTCTGAGTGACTTTTGTTTGGGGCAAATTCGATAGGGCAAGTTGTTGCGGAGAACTGGCCAATGTGTCAGGTCAGTTTCCACATTCAGGTCAATTTTTAATTTTTTGGTACTAAGCATGAAATTTCTAAAGCGACGGTGTATAGAATCGAACCCCACCTCTTATGGGCTCTTCAAAACAACAGGTCAAAGATACAGAAATTACTTTGTATGGCGGCCATCTTGGAAAATGGCGGAATCGAAAAATAAAGTATGCCATTAGAATCTGTGGCCTCAAAGAGCCCCGGATGCAAAATTTCAACCAGATCGGAGTAAAAAAAAATTTGGACGCCATTTTGAATCCGCCATCTTGGAAAAAAAATTACTTAGTCGGATTTCCCCCTCAACTCTGAATGACATTTGGTCGAGCACCACCCATCTATCGCGACTGGCCTCTGAGATATTCGCGTTTCAATTTTGTATGGCGGCCATCTTGTTTTCGCCATTTTGAAAAAACTTTGACCGGCTCACCCATTGGCCGGCTGTTCTGAGCGACTTTAGTTCCGGGCAAACTCGATAGGTCGAGCCGTTGCGGAGAACTGCCCCATGTGTCAAGTCAATTTCCACGTTCAGGTCGATTTCGTATTTTTCTGGTGGTCGTGGGAGCATTTTTGATACGATGGTGTATAGAGTCTAGCTTTACCTCTTATGGGTTCTTCAAAACAGCATGTCAGTCAGTCAGTGAGTCAGTGGGTATTCAGCTATATATATTATAACTAGTATTTCGCGTGGGGGCCGCGGGCCCCAAGGGCCCCGCGGAGGTCCCTTTCACCCTGTTTTGTTTTAATAATCCTAACCTTTTTTTTTACTATATACTTTGACCGCCTTTTTGAAACCGCCACCATGGATAAAGTATTCTGCGTGCGGGGCGGCGAAGGATACCCTGCTACCCAGTTTTTTTCTCAAATATTTCAAACATTTTTTACTATCATATTTGGCCGCCATTTTGTATCCGCCATCTTGGAAAAAGTATTTCGCGGTGAGGCCGCGGGCCCCACGGGACCCGCGGAGGGTTCCCTGCAACCCTGTTTTTTTTCAAATATTTATAATTTTTTTTTTAATCTTTGGCCGCCGTTTTGTATCCGCCATCTTGGAAAAAGTATTTCGCGCGGGGGCCGCGAAGGGTAGCCTACCATCCTATTTTTTTCGCATGGGGGCCGCGGGCCCCACGGGACCCGCGGAGGGTACCCTGCCAGCCTGTGTTATTTTCAAATATTACTACATTCTTTGGCCGTCATTTTGAAACCACCACCTTGGAGTATTTCGCGTGAGGGCCGCGGCCCCCGCGGGGACCGCGGAGGGTAACCTACCAGCCTGTATTTTTTTCATATATTTGTCACCTTTTTTTCACTTTATTCTTCGGCCGTTATCTTGGGAACAGCATCTCACATGGTAGCCGCGGGCCCCACGGGACCCGCGGAGGGTACCCTACCATCCTGCTTTTTTTCAAATATTTCTAACCTTTTTCACTTTATTCTTTGGCCGCCATCTTGGGAAAAGCATTTCGTATGGAGCCGCGGGCCCCACGGGACCCGCGGAGGATGCCCTGCCAGCCTGTTTTTTTTTTAAAATTTTTCCAACTTTTTCAACTATATTCTTTGGCCGCCGTTTTGAAACCACCACTATGGAAAAAGTACTTCGCGTGTGGGCCGCGGACCCCGCGGGGCCCGCGGAGAGTAACCTACTGCCCTATTTTTTTTCATATATTTATACCCTTTTTTACTTTAATTTTTGGCCGCCATTTTGAATCCACCACCTTGGAAAAAAATTAGGTTCATTAGATTACTCCTTCCACTTAGAACGACACTTGGTCGAGTACAACCCATCTATCTCGACTGGCCACTGAGATATTCGCGTTTCAATTTTGTATGGCGGCCATTTTGTTTTCGCAATTTTGAAAAAAAAAATACCGGTTCACCCATAGGCTGGCTGTTCTGAGCGACTTTAGTTCCGGGGAAACTCGATAGGGCAAGTCGTTGCGGAGAACTGGCCCATGTGTCAGGTCAGTTTCCACGTTAAGGTTGGCTTTGCATTTTTTTTTGTACTTGTGATAAAATTTCTTATGCGGTGGTGTATAAAGTCGAACCCTATTTCTAAAAGCTGTTATTCAACACAAGTGAGTCTGTTAGTCTAAAACTACTTTGTATGGCGGCCATCTTGGAAAATGGCGGAACCGAAAAATAAAGTATGTCGCTGTAATTTGTGGTCTCGAAGAGCCCCGGATGCAAAATTTCAATCGGATCGGAGTAAAAAAAAATTTGGCCGCCATTTTGGAAAAAAAATTAGGTTCATTAAATTACTCCGCTCACTTTGAACGATATTTGTTTGAGCACCACCCACCTGTTGCGACTGGCCTCTGAGATATTGGTGTTTCAATTTTGTATGGCGGCCATTTTGTTTTTGCAATTTTGAAAAAAAAATACTGGTTCACCTGTTGACTGGCTGTTCTGAGTGACTTTTGTTCCGGGCAAACTCGATAGGGCAAGTCGTTGCGGAGAGCTGGCCCATGTGTCAGGTCAGTTTCCACATTCAGGTCAATTTTTCATTTTTTGGTACTGAACATGAAATTTCTAAAGCGTTGGTGTATAGAATCGAACACCACCTCTTATGGGCTCTTCAAAACAACAGGTCAAAGATACAGAAATTACTTTGTATGGCGGCCATCTTGGAAAATGGCGGAATCGAAAAATAAAGTATGCAGTTTGAATCTGTGGCCTAGAAGAGCCCCGGGTGCAAAATTTCATTCGGATCGGAGCAAAAAAAAATTTGGCCGCCATTTTGAATCCGCCATCTTGGAAAAAAAATTGCATAGTCAGATTTCCCCCTCAACTCTGAATGACATTTGGTCGAGCACCACCCATCTATCGCGACTGGCCTCTGAGATATTCGCGTTTCAATTTTGTATGGCGGCCATCTTGTTTTCGCCATTTTGAAAAAACTTTGATCGGCTCACCCATTGGCTGGCTGTTCTGAGCAACTTTAGTTCCGGGCAAACTCGATAGGTCGAGCCGTTGCGGAGAACCGCCCCATGTGTCAAGTCAGTTTCCACGTTCAGGTCGATTTCGTATTTTTCTGGTAGTCGGGCAAGCATTTTTGATACAAAGATGTATACAGTCTAACCTCAACTCTTACAGGTTCCTCCAAACAACTCTGGGGTGAGTCAGTGAGTCAGTCAGTGAGTGGGTATTCAGCTATATATATTATAACTAGTATTTCGCGTGGGGGCCGCGGGCCCCAAGGGCCCCGCGGAGGTCCCTGCCACCCTGTTTTGTTTTAATAATCCTAACCTTTTTTTTTTTTACTATATACTTTGGCCGCCTTTTTAAAACCACCACTTTGAAAACAGTGATTCATAACCTACCGCCCTGTTTATTTCAAATATTTCTAACAATTTTTTACTTTAATCTTTGGCCGCCATTTTGTATCCGCCATGTTGGAAAAAGTATTTCGCGTGGGGGCCTGGGGGCCGCGGCCCCCGCGGGGACCGCGGAGGGTAACACCACCCTGTATTTGGAGGCCGCTAAGGGTACCCTGCCATCCTGTTTTTTTTTCAAATATTTCTAACCTATTTTTACTTTATTCTTTGGCCGCCTTCTCGGGAAAAGCATTTCGCATGCAGGCCGCGGGCCCCACGGGACCCGCGGAAGGTTCCCTGCCACCCTGTTTTGTTTTAATAATCCTAACCTTTTTTTTACTATAAGCTTTGGCCGCCTTTTTGAAACCGCCACCTTGGAAACAGTGATTCATACCCTACCGCCCTGTTTTTTTTCAAATATTTCTAACCATTTTTACTTTATTTTTTGGCCGCCATCGTAGGAAAAGAATTTCGCATGGGGGCCGCGGGCCCCACGGGACCCGCGGAGGGTAACCTACCACCCTGTATTTTTTCAAATGTTTCTAACCTTTTTTACTACATTCTTTGGCCATCATTTTGAAACCGCTACCTTGGAAAACGTATTTCGCGTGGGGGCCTGGGGGCCGCGGCCCCCGCGGGGACCGCGGAGGGTTAACTACCATCCTGTATTTTTTCAAATATTTCTAACCTTTTTTACTACATTCTTTGGCCGTCATTTTGAAACCGCTACCTTGGAAAAAGTATTTCGCGTGGGGGCCTGGGGGCCGCGGCCCCCGCGGGGACCGCGGAGGGTTACCTACCATCCTGTATTTTTTCAAATATTTCTAACCTTTTTTACTACATTCTTTGGCCGTCACTTTGATACCACCACTTTGGAAAACGTACTTCGCGTTGACGCCGCGGCCCCCGCGGGGACCGCGGAGGGTAATCTGCCACCCTGTATTTTTTCAAATATTTCTAACCTTTTTTACTACATTTTTGGCCGCCATTTTGAAACCACCACCTTGGGAAAAGTCTTTGTCTTGTGGGTTCTTCAAAACAGCATGTCAGTCAGTCAGTGAGTGAGTGAGTGGGTGTTCAGCTATATATATTATAATAATAAATACATACGACATCCATGACTCGAGCGCAAACATTCGTATTCATCATACAAATGTCTGCCCCACTACCGCGGGATTCGATCCCAGGACCTCTAGATTCATAGTCAGGGTCACTAACCACTAGACTATCCGGTCGTTATCATAATAATATAATCATTCGCTATTGCGTCTAAAATCAAAGTCGTTCATTATAAGGATTGAAATGTAACGGTGTCTGATTAAGAAATGTATCCCTTATACATGCACTGCTGCCTAATATAAAGATGGCTCTAAAAGTAGTAGAATAGCTTTCTTTCCCTCGAACAGTTTCCTGACTAATTTGTTACTTGATCCCACTTTTCAGGTACAAAATAGCTATTCCCCGTATTTTATAACCTGAGATTTATCCGGCGTGGCATGCAATCCCAGCTGCAGGCTACGGACGGGCGACTAATGGGCGGTATTAGCCTGCACCGCTTCGGAGGCTACCGGCCGCCATTCACTGTCCGACTTTTCAGTCGAGCGATCTTAACATTCGTTAATGTCCACAATCGTACTTTTATTTTGTACGACACTAGCGACCCGCCCCGGCTTCGCACGGGTGCAATCAGTGTTTATCTACTATATTACGCACGTATTATACACATAAACCTTCCTCTTGAATCACTCTATCTACCTATTTAAAAAAACCGCATCAAAATCCGTTGCGTAGTTTTAAAGGTCTACGCATACATAGGGATGGACAGGCAGCGGAAAGCGACTTTGTTTTGTACTATGTAGTGATGATGATTAGCTTCTGCCCGCGACTTCGTCTGCGTAGAATTACACCTTCCTTATAAATCACTCTTTCTATTAAAAAAACCGCATCAAAATCCATAGACAGACAGCGGAAAGCGACTTTGTTTTATTCTATGTAGTGAAGGAAGGTAAACGAGTATTGTAGATACGTTGCCAGCTTAGAGAGCCCAGATAAAATCATTTCCCAGTATTTTCACCGGTTCTTACTCTCCACGTCGGACCATAGCAGCGCAAGCACTGCTGTTTGACGGTAGCGTTAATGAGTTAAGATGATGGTAGCGACCCAGACGGACCCTACACAAGGTCTACCCATACGCCTCTGGAACAAAGGGGCATATGTCTACATGGAGAGCCAATTCCGAGATAACTTAATCGCTTTGAATAGTAACCTATGACAACACAGGACAAGTACAGTATGTATTGTGACATTATAAATTCCAAACGCTTCGTAAAGTTTACTTTAGTTATCTTAAAATTTAAATAAGCTGAACCACAAGAACCAACTGTTGTAAGTTGCAACATCACGTCATCAGCCAGGAGTTGATCAAAGGGCTCCCTTTCAGAATTTCACTATGAACCACTCTGGCGATGTCGATCCATCTAATAGGAGGCCGCCAACGTTGCGGCTTCACCTTAGTCTTTATACTTGCGACTGATGCGACTTTTTCATTCTAAATAGTCGCACAATGAACAGCCTAATCTGGCGGTGATAGCATCGTCCGTTCGGTATTTAACTGAAGAGTAGAAATTGAAATGTTCTCAAACTACAAATCGGAAGATAGCACGATAGATAGATATCTGATTGTAGATTAGGTAGCTGCCTCGGGCAGGCAGGTTTCACTGTTAAATCGGTAGCTTTGTTTGACTAGTTTATGTTGTATTATTGTTTTTGTAGATCACTAACTATTTGTTAGGTCGTAACCAGACATTGCACGAATGGGTCAAATGAGTGAATGATAAATATTTATGTGTCCATTACAAAATGATCACATTCTCGCTCATTCATAAAGTAATCTTGTTTTTAGACTTGTCTTGTAACTTTCCCAAAAGCAGTGAAAATAAATTATTGACGTTGACCGGTACAATGGACAGTAAAGTAATTAAATTTGTAGTCGCAATACGCAGTAAAAATACAGTCACACAGTGACAATTTACATTGATCCTTTCGTTCATGAATCGACCCATACTTTGCGGTAGATGTACAGTGACCTCCCAGAAGGCCGCCATTCGAGTTTCGGGAACAACCAGCCGATTAAAGTATGAAACCCATGAGAGTGAATGACACAGCAAGAGAAACCCGGATCACATTCTACGAGTTCACAGACTGTGCAGTACAAATTCCATCTTTGTAGACTAATGATCTCGTTTCAGTCATGAACGAAGTAAAAATACTTCTGCACTGAATGGGCTAACGCTTGCGTTAGGAACATTAAAGTGATAAAGACATTTTGGATTTCCAAAGGCCAAATATTCGTAAGTAACAGTGAGTCTTCAAAAAGGCCATTCACAGCAGATGCCCCATTAAGAGCATCGCCAGCGATTATTTAAATGAAAACACTAAATTGCACCATTTTCGCTCTTCATCGTTCAACAGACGAACCTTCATTTCCTGCACGCCTTGACGCCTTTGTCCCACCGAAAGTCACATCTGACGTTAAGCTGACAATAAAAGTTAAAAGTTAATGAGAAACACAGTTTCAAAAGAAGTCGTTTGAGTCCATTAGGCTTCTTTATGTTGGGGTTACACCGCGCTGTGTCGCAGCGTCGCGTGCAAACTTCTATGCAAGTCTCTAGAGCCTGCAGGCAGTTCCTTGGAGCTTAAACGTGGTGTTGTCGCTCTTGAAACTTATATACTAGAAGGAGTTACTTGCAAGGGAGTTTTGTGAAACTAAATAAGTCCTACGCTTAGCGATTGCTAGGTTGAGTGCGGTTACTCCACTACCTAGCCACGGCCTTGGCTAGATTCTTTAAGAAATTACAGACAACCGATCAGAAATGTCAGTACCTAAAGGAAAGCAGTTTGAGAATTTCTATAAAATATTTCTAAACGTGTACTGAGTAGCAATTACTGTGAGTTTAACTCTATAATCTAAATTGGCTACGCCTTAAATCTCATTTGCAGATCGTCGTTGAGGTCTGTTTTTGATGAAAAAAAGGTTTTGTCATTTCTAAATGGTTACGCGGAATTTCTAGATGTCTTTGGCTAAAAATTTTTGTTGGTACATTTGTTGAACTGCATCCTTAACACAATGCCCTACGGCAAGTCGGTGTAGCCGCAGCACGAGCCTCGAGGAGGCTTAGGCGGCAGTCATTTGTTTCTGTTAAAAGTTCCCCATGACGTGAGGTTGAATGTCAAAAAGTCGGAGAAGTGGGTTGCGAATTTGGGTTAAAATAGCCCCGGGCGTTTGCGGAATTTTCAACGCTTTGTTTTATACCTTTATGACGAGGTAACTCTGTTGCCATTCAAGCGGGGATTGTTATGAAACAAAGACAGACTACATTACAGCATTATTTTATTTACGAGGCCGGCGTATTTTTAAGCTTGAAAGGAATATTGAGCTCGTAAGCGATACTTACTATGAATACATGATCTAATGGTTATCTCGACCGCAAAGTAACAGAATAATTATATTTCTAAACGACATAGAAAATTAGAACACATTGAAAAATCCAAAAAGTAAATCTATGGCCGGGAATCGAACCCGGATCCTCGTCATTCCGTGACGCGTGCTATACCGCTAGCTACACCATCCATAGCAGGTGAGTAAGCCTCTGTTACTAGCTGTCACGTGACCTTGTTGCTATGCGATTTTTTGTCGCCAAGCGTCATCTGTTTGAATGATATGTCTGTACAGAATAATCTTCGTAGAATTTTGACGACAGTGCACTCACAGACTCACACTGCCTTACGGAAAATTCACGAGAGGTAAAACAGTGTAAATTACAATAAAATAATGACATCAACCCCCACTTTATGCTTGACTGAGCGCGGGTCCCAATTTTTTTAAAACGAAGGTTTTCCTTCATCAGCCATAAGCCAGGGTGGCCTCTGATTGAATTAACATGAAACTTTGTAGCGCCTGACAAATTTATCGCCCAGTACTTCTCGTAAAAAAACTTTGGTGTTCCATTTTTTAGCGGCAAAGGCTTTTTGCTTTATGGTTTTAATATCTGTTGTTTGGGTCTGGTTTACGGGGCTCGTAGGTGCGATTGGGAATTTGCAATCGTTTTTAAAATTATTCCTGTGCAGGTAAAAAAGAGGTTTAATGGAATCGTACTGAAAAATGCGAAGAAAGGTCGACGAAGATGACGTGAAGATGACGTTTTGTTATTGAATCTAATGAAATTATAGAGGATAAAGATATAATCGTCGAAACCAAAGAGGCATACGTTCTTCTTCGGCTTCAATATTATGATTGACCTTGTCACTAAAGTAACTGGTGTTAGCTAAATTGACAGTAAATTAAAATAGTACCGGTGACCTACAAAATAGCGGAATAGGTTTAGGTTCTAGTTAGAGCAGATCAAACTGATAGCGCTACTTTAACCTTCTCTATATTCTCTAGTCTAAATTAGCAATGAACCAAGAATTTACCAAAGTTGTAAAATTTTCTAGTGGAATTTTCTCAGAAATTTAAATTTATTAATTAGGTACTAATGGGAACACGTTTAGTGTCCACAGGATATCATCATTACTTGTTTCGACTGATTATCTAATGAAAATCTTATTAAAATAATATTAATAAAAAGATGAAGAAGTGACAGTTTCTGGAAATTACTGAGAAAATTCTTGCTATTTTGAGAATGTTCTTCAATTTGCACATTGCTAGTCTAAACTCTATGGTAAGCACGATAAGATATTCGACCAGGGACCTTACCATGACGTCTTAATGGCATTCAATTCCGACTCAGTTCAGATTTTAGCTGTCATTTTTAGTATGGATCTGACAGCGAGCGAACGTAAACTGAATCGGAATTGAATCGCATTAAGACGTCATGGTAACCCCCTGTACTTGACAGAAAAAGAACCTTGAACGACGTAGCGCCCTACAGTACCCTATTTTTACTCGACTCGGCATCGACTCTCCCTTTTTATTTACAATTTAACTAATCTAAAAACCCTTATCTGACCTCTCCCATAAAAAGTCTATTTTCGTACAAGCAATTAAAGAAAGTTATGAATGTCCGTACTTGGCAGGATTTCTCCTGCGAAGACTGGGGAGATATAAAAACGCTGCGAGACTCGGTCATTAAACAAGATCGGTATCATAATTGAATTAAAAATTCCGACACGAGCGCCCCTTACGGCCAGGGTTACCAGGGATGGAAAGCGCAGTCTTTTTAAAAACTGTATTGCCTTGATATGTTGCCAGTTCACGCAAATCTTAGGAATCATGTTCTAGGCGTTTTAGCTTGCAACCCATCACTATTTTGATTCCCTTTTCCACCTACGCCCGGTTATGCTAAATGTGGCCTTTAGGTCTTGCTACCTTGTAAGACGTGATTTGTGTGTAGTTCACGCATATTTACATATGAATCCAGCCTTGCAGCTCGGTTATGTGCTCCCGCCAGACAACTGTTGCCTTTCGTGTAATTTTCATCGGCATCTCCATTTTATATATGTCTCAATGCTGGGCACAACTCTCCTCGCATAATGAGAGGACTATGGTAACTGGTGGTCCCTCACTATGGGCCTTATGAACAAGCTCAAAGTAGCCCAACGAGCTATGGAGAGGGCTATGCTGGGAGTCTCTCTGCGAGATCGAATCAGAAATGAGGAGATCCGTAGAAGAACCAAGGTTACCGACATAGCCCAGCGGATTAGCAAGTTGAAATGGCGGTGGGCAGGGCACATAGCACAGAGGACGGATGACCGATGGGGTCGAAAGGTCCTCGAGTGGAGACCACGCACCGGCAAGCGCAGCGTGGGCCGTCCACCCACAAGGTGGACCGATGACCTCATTAGGATCGGAGGATCGCGCTGGATGCAAGCCGCTTCCAACCGGTCTTATTGGAGATCTAAAGGAGAGGCCTATGTCCAGCAGTGGACTTGTAATGGCTGAAATGATGATGATGATGATGATGGTAACTTTAGTCAGTAGGCTTATTATCGAACTCGCTCGCAATCGCCATCGTGTTCATTTTGACAGTTCATGTATGGGCTGACAAATTGGCATCGGAATCAGCTAGCTGTCACATTCATACAAGAACTGTCAAAATGAACACGATGGCGATTGCGAGCCAATAACATAATAAGCCTACAGATCTAAAGAATACTAAGGTAAAACTTCTCTCAGATTGACGCAAAAGAGACCTCAGCCAAGAGGCTCGGTGGTTGTGTCTGAATTGGAAATAGGAGCATAGTGATAGAAAATCATAGCTCTAAAAAGTGTCATAAAATTTATTTAAGCTCTAGTTCTGTGCCATATACAGCTTCCACCTTTCAGATGTGATTCAAGAGAAAGATGCATAGTATGATTATAGTTTGACCCCTCGTGTCAAGCTGGGCCTGGTCGCTGGTATAAATACATACATACATTCATATATAGCGTCTTTGCCCCTTACGGGGTAGACATAGTCTAAGGTAACAAAACCCTAAGGCCACGTTTAGCATGATTAAGGGCGTATAGATGGTAAGGGAAATCAAAGTAGTGATGGGTTGGTAGCCGCATCGCCTATAACATGATTCCTAAGACTCGCGCCCATTTCCTCGATGGGCTTTTACCATTTGCACGGAAATAGAAGCAACTGGTACATTTTATGTATTTTCTTTACTCCCAGAACAGCATGGAAGAAAATAACAGCATTCCATAATAGTAGAAAATGGACAATGGAAATTTTGCAACAGATTCATTAAAAACTAACGGATACGGATACAGATTCAGGCACATCACTAGTAAGAATACGAGAGAGTGGGGACTGCGGACGAACAACAGTTGATGCATTTGGGAACGTAAATTAGACCCGGACTGGGCCACACAACTTTGGAGTTACAGTTTTTGGTGCAGTAACTATGCCATAGAATTTTTTCTTTACTCCCAGACCAGCATGGTATAAATATATTGTTGTTTCCTGCTATGGGTGGTGTAGGGGTATAGCACGCGTCACCGAATTACGAGGACCCGGGTTCGATTCCCGGCCATAGCTTTACTTTTCGGATTTTTCTATGTGTTCTAATTTTCACTGATATTTAGAAATTTAAATATATTGTATTGAGTGAAGATTGTGCGTGTCTCGTGGCAGCCCTACGTACCAAACGTGCCAGCGCCATTGGAGTTAAACTTCAAAACTGGGAAAAACTGTCTGCGATACGGATTCCACGGACATCGGGACGTGCCGCTATGCGTCGTGTATTTTTGCTGCAATAAGCGCGTATCGTAAAAGGGCTTAGCTGATTTTTATATCCATTCGCGTTTTTACGCGTCGACACATAGATTAAATGAGACTATACATACATACATATCGTCACGCCTCTTTCCCACAGGCAGAGACTACTTTATTCCACTTGCTACGATCCTGACATATTTCTTTCGCTTCATCCACAGTCATCAATCTCTTCATACATGCTCGTCGGTTTCGGGTACTCCTGACCTGACCTTTTTCCAAAACGTCTCCTATTTGGTCTCGGAACGTCCGTTTCGGCCTTCCCCTCCCAACGTAACCATTCACACTCCCCATGTAGATCTGTTTAGTTAGTCTACTTTCATCCATCCGCTCTACATGCCCAAACCAACTAAGCATACTTTTTTCTATCCTAGTCACTATATCCTCTTTCACACCAGCACGTTCCCTTATCACACTGTTCCTTATTCTATCTTTCAGTGATACACCTTCCATACTCCTTAACGCTCTCATTTCTACTGCATTTATTCTACTTTCATGCTTCTTGTGCCATACCCAAGTTTCGCTGCCGTACATTAATGTTGGAACGAGCACCCCTCTGTGGACAGCCAGACGCGCCTTCTTCGACACCTTCTCACTGCTCACAAAGGCGCGCAGCGCCCCATTGACCATATTTCCTGCATTCACTCTCCTTTCAATATCACTAATACCACTAATGAGACTATGACATGAGTAAATCATAGGAATCATGTTATAGGCGATGCGGTTAGCAACCCATCACTATTTTGATTCCCCTTTCCACCTATACGCCCACAATCGTGCTAAACGTGGCCTGTTGGTCTTGTTGCCTAAGGATCTGTCAACCACGTAGAGAATAGAGACGTGATGCTTATAATTTTATGCCGTAAACACTTGCGTGCGTTAAGTGAACCTATTATAGTTTTCTGAAAATTAAGTTAAGGTGTAATCTAATCAGAAAATTAACAGAAACAAACGAGCGGTCAGTTCTACCCCACGGAGGTAAATCAGTTTTATCGTACACTTGACGGGTATTAATTACTGGGTGTACGATACGGTATGAAAAATAACGTGTTAGATGAGAACGTTTTAATTACTGTATAGGATTACTATTACGTAAGACCTGGGCGTATAAATCAATATTTGATTGTTGTAGTCAACAGCAAAAGGAACTGATGAGTTAGGCTTCCAAAATAATATAAACATAGTAGTAAAATAGTCAAATTTCTAAATGTCAGTGAAAATTAAAACACATAGAAAAATCCGAAAAGTAAAGCTATGGCCGGGAATCGACCCCGGATCCTCGTCATTCCGTGACGCGTGCTATACCCCTACACCACCCATAGCAGGTGGGTAGTCTTCGAGTTTTTCTACCTGTTACTTAGATGTCACGTGACCTTTGTTACTATGCGATTTTTTTATCGCTAAGCGTTATCTGTTTGAATGATGTGTCTGTACGGCACAATTACAAACTCCCGTGGAACATCTACTGCTCACCAGGGACATATAGTCAAATGTTATGTAGTTTATTAAAATGTAATGAACACAAATGATATGATTTGAAACGTTGAGTTTGATCACTTACTTTTGACGTCGACTGTACCTAGTAGAAGCGTTTCTACTAACTTATTATGGCCAACGTGAACTATGCATATGGGATGTCTTTTGTTAGCAATAAATAACTAAAGCATGCCTTGGCTAGTCTTCCAAAGATAGTTTAAGTATAGCCACCATGCAAAGGAGCATAAAATTCCTTCTAAACTATGCCATAGTAAACCGCTCGAGGACAGTATGCCATGCACTAAGCAAACAACGATTGATCTATAACTACGAGTATGCATAAGTTAACCATAGAATTTGTGTTTGCAATTTAAACTTCAACGCTTTGTTCGTTTTATTGTTGAATTAAGCTGTCAAGTTTTTGTGCACTCTAATTTGATTGTAGGGCATGAAGCACTTTCATTGAAATGTGTGTAATGTAACAATTGCCATGGTTTGGGTCAAGGATGTTTGCGTAAAGTTTACGGCTTCGATTTTTTGTATGTGTACTTCCACGGGACTATAACGTTCTCTATAGATACCTAATTCCAACTTAATCGGTTCAAACAGACAGCCTAATTCAAACAGACGGAGAGAGAAAGAAGGAGTTACTTTAGCATTCATATAATATTAGTAGGGATTACTAAATACATTTTACTAAGTACTTACCTTTGAATATTTTGACTCATCATTTGGCATCACTGGTCCACCCGCCACTGCGGTGAAAACAGCCATCAAAGCGACTTTTCGAATTGTTTTGAGCAGCTAATTTTATATAGAACCATAGAAATAAAAAAAAATTCTGGCTTTCCGAATTTATGCTAAGAATGTTACGATACCGTTTTCCAACTAGCCACTGTGGTGACCACTGCGGAAGGCTCTGTCCCCTGCATCGGAAAATTGTGCATGCGCATGCCACGACACGGGGAATTCAATAAGCGCCGGATTATCGGAGGCCGGCAATGCACTTACGGGAATCGAATGTCTTCTATTTTGAATTTGTTCCTTGCTCTTAGAGCTCTTATCTTAAAGTTCTGGAAGTCTCTTGGTTGCTCTAAATAATAAATCGTTTTCAGCGTAATCCATTAATGATATTTTAGACACGTTAATTTACAATGGGGGGCGATAGATTACAGACGCCACGGGCGCCATAGTTTTCAAGTGTTAGTAATATTGCAAGCTAAGCAATCTTGTGTCGCTACAGTTTCTTATTCTTAGTCTTTTTTTATTATACCATGCAAATAGAATGTACCAGTTTTTTCTCTTACCGCGCAGATGGTAAAAGCCCATCGAGGGATTGGGCGAAAATATAAGGATCATGTTATATAGCCGATCTGGCTAGCAACCCATCACTGTTTTGATTCCCTTTTCCATCCATACGCCCATAATCATGCCAAACGTGGTCTTGTGTCTTGTCACCTTAGGCTCTGTCTACCCCGTAATGGATAAAGACGTGATTTATGTACGTAAATCGCGCAAGGAAAATAAAAAGTCGAAACACATTTTCTTAATACAATATCAACTTTAGTATACATTTTGTTTTAAAAGCTTATTCGACAATTGCAGTGAAACCTCAAAAATGGGACCATGTATCATTACGTGATGGGGTTGTTGGGGTGCAATCGAAAGTTCCAGACGATTTACGCGACCCCACGTGACAGATGGGCCCTATTAGGCCCATCCATCGCGAATTTACCGCCTGCACCTAAGTGCAGGTGCAGGGCTATTAGTATTTATAATGTAGGATGGATGGATGTATATTCGAGAGCGATTATCTTTAGTTACCAACATTTCTAACAGCTTCAGTTTTTTTTTGGGATTATTACGAATTTATATTTATTATATACGACAAGGAAGTGCAAGTGGGTCACCTGATGGTAAGCGAGCACCACCACCCATAGACACCAGCAACACTAGAGGATTGCAGGTGCGTTGCCAGCCTAGAAGGCTAGGATAGAATAACTATTGTGCCAGTAGTTTCACTGGCGGAAATGGGAGAAAGGAAGAAAGAAAGAAGAAACATATTGGTATAGAATTTACCAAAGTACTTTGTTATAGTTTGACGTTTTTATGGTGTTGTGTACATATCGGTACTATTCCTAAGTATATTGTATTTCTTCTTCCTACTATATATCTACGTGTATCGAATGTGTGTAAATAAATGTTTCTCTCTCTCTCTCTCTCTAAAATGCCGTATGGAAGAACAACAATAGCAACACAACAATAACTTTCTGGGCTATCACCCCATATGTGATAAAATAGTTTACAACAAAACGTTTTACAACTATTTGTAACGCTAGTGTGGGAGCATAAGAAAATACACTTAGGTACTGCAACGAAGTGTAATGCGTTTGTGTGCATCTCTTAACAGAAGTACAGATAACCTAACCTAAAAAATGTGAACCAAATTTCAAGTCAATCGGACCAACCGTTGAAGAGTTACCTCCTGCGGAAACGATACTGGTTTGGCTGGACCACCAGAATTCTACTACCAGATTATTGTATTGTCATCTCACTTACACAAGTACCTATGCGAAACTTCAGCTCAATAAGACGAAGATATCTGCTTCAAAATTGAGTCGCAAGATTCCACCCGGACAACCATACATACATACATAGCATACATAAGTACGTTGCAAGTTAATACAAAGCTTGTAAGCGTAATAAAAAATAAAAATAAAAATAAAAATGCTGAGCCAGCGACCGTTTCACTTTTGCGAGGACACACAACGCTGACCATCTATTTTTAATGTCTGTGTTTTTTTTCTTGTTTTTTTTTTGCTATAAAATTGTGTATATTCTGTCATCTTGTGCATGAATCTTGTAGCTGGCTTTTTTAGGTATGTCTGTATGTGTCTATTTATATCTCCATTTATTATAAATTTGTGTTTCACGTATAATATATTACGTATTTCAGTACTTAGTATATTAATATATGTTCTAAATTGCACCACCTGCTCAGATCTGTTCTGTTCTCCAGTCCATTATGGTTGCCTGGAAGAGATCGCTCTGTAGCGATAAGGCCGCCTATTGTTACCTTGTAATATTCTGTATACCTTTTTTTCTGTTTTGGTTGTTATATGTGGTGTTCAATAAAGAGTTATTGTATTGTATTGTATATTCTCATATTTGTGTGTCTTGCAAAAAGGAATAAATGTCTTCTTTCTTTCTTGTAATAATAAAAAAACACAAAATATACTAATATTTGTACATGAATTTCATCAATCTGCAGAAAACAGAACTGCCATAACTTTGCTACCACACAGCTCTTAAATATCACTTCTTTTATAATATTAATTTAAAGACATTTTCATGAATAGCAGATATTTGTAATCAGCACAAGGGCTAAAACAAGAGTAGGACAAACTTGTCAGTCAATAAAGTGACATAATCATTGGTGGAATCAGCCAGGTTACTATAGAGTAATGCAACCTCCAACACGCCCTCTTAATCCTGGACGACTTCCAGCATATCATGAACAAATGACCTATGCTTATCATGAGGCAGTGCCTTCGTGAGCACATCAGCAGTCATCTGCTCGGTGGGCATATATGACAACTCAATGACCTTATCATTAATAGCCTCACGAATATAGTGATACCTAATGTCTACGTGCTTGGACCGTTTATGAAACACCGGATTAGTAGCAAGCTTTGCCGCAGACTGGTTATCACTATACAGTGTTACAGTATCAGTATGACCTATCAATTCAGCTAGAACCGCACGGACGTATACCGCTTCTTTGGCCGCTTCAGACAAAGCTATATACTCCGCCTCGGTAGACGAAAGTGCGATACAAGATTGCTTGTAACAACCCCAAGAAATTACATTTCTACCTAGCTTATAGATATACCCCGTATATGATTTACGATCCGCCCCGTTAGCCCAATCAGCGTCAGTAAAACCATAAAAACGAAACTTATCATGTACATCACTTTTCTTGTACACTAGACCTAAATTCATTGTGCCTTTTAAGTAACGCAATACACGTTTAGCCGCAGCAAAATGTTCTGCTGTATAGCAGGTATTATACTGACTTAAAAAACTTGCAGCAAATGAAATGTCAGGTCTACTGATCACAGACAAATACATTAAGCAACCTATCAATTCCTGATATGGTAGTCTACTATCGTGGGTAGCGCTGTCAGAAAACTTCAGACCTACGTCTAAAGGCGTCTTAGCGATTTTACAATCGTTCATACCGAAACGTTCAAGCAACTTTTCGATATAGTTTTTCTGACTCACCTTCAACTCACTATTAGTACGATCAACTTTAATGCCTAGCATGTGTTTGACCGCACCTAAGTCTTTGATAGTAAAATGCGACATCAGTGACGTTTTCAACTTGTTAGCAAGTTCGTCACAATTATAAAAAACAAAAAAATCGTCAACGTACAGGGCGATAATAATGGTTTTCTTACCCTCTCGGTGACTGAAGATACAGCTCTCGTGCTTGCTCTGCGTGAACTTCCCAGCTAGTAAAACTTCCTTTACCTTATCATACCAGGCACGAGAAGCCTGTTTTAACCCGTACACGGCTTTCTTGAGACGGTAGACTTTATGTTCATCGCCTTTTCTTATAAATCCTTCCGGCTGTGACATATAAATTTCTTCCGTCAAGTTACCATTCAGGAAGGCAGTTTTTACGTCTAGATGATCAATCTTCAGATCTAATTCAACCGCAAGAGACAACAGCATTCTCAACGAGCTATGTCGTACAACTGGAGAGTACGTATCCATATAGTCAACTCCGAATTTTTGAGTAAACCCCTTTGCAACCAATCGCGCTCTATAACATGCTACTTTTCCATTAGCATCACGTTTGATTTTGAATAACCACCGATTCTTAACAATGTTCTTATCCGCCGGTCTGTCAACTAGCTCCCAAGCCTCATGCTTATTAAATGAATCAATCTCATCTTGCATAGCTTGCCGCCACAACTTGCTATCGCTCGATTGCAAAGCTTCTTTGACAGTTGTCGGCTCATTCAACTCAACCTCGAGTGCAGACATCGTCTTCGGTACTCTTGGCCGTAAATTATAGGCAGGCCCGTCATTACGTGGTTCACGTGGTATACCGCCAGAATCAGTAGATGAGCTCGGCATCTGCTCGTCCGCCTCAAACCATACTTCAGGTGTTACCGGCTGCTCCGCCTCAACCTGAATTTCTACATTTGGTAGCAATGGCAGCTCCGCCTCAACCTCGATTTCAGGCTCTTCCTCCGAGTGACCCTCAACGATGACGCCGTCGTCACTTGTCGGAAAAAATATCTCCACGGACCGCTCACTCTTGAGACCTGGAAAGATTGTTTCATTAAAAACAACATCACGACTGCGAAAAACTACCCTTTTCTCTAAATCGTAGAGCCTATATCCATTAGTTTCATAGCCAAGAAATATGCAACGTTTGCTTTTCGGTTGAAGCTTATTCCGCTTCACTTTATCAATGTGTGCATAAGCTTCACAGCCAAACACCCGTAAATGTTTCAAGCTCACCTTATTACCCGTCCAGGCCTCCTCAGGAGTTTTACCCGAGAGCCTTTTTGACGGTGACACATTTATTAAATACGCTGCGGTGCAGGCAGCTTCTGCCCAAAATTTGTGGTCTAGGTTTGACGTGTACAACAGGCACCTTACTTTTTCTAGGAGCGTCCTATTCAGCCTTTCCGCACAGCCATTCTGTTGCGGGCTGTAGGGTACAGTCACTTGATGGACTATTCCTTTACCTCTCAAAAAGCCTTCAAGATCTCTGTTCACGTACTCAGTCCCGTTATCCGACCTCACAATTTTCACTTTATCACCAGTTTGAGTTTCAACTAAATTAATAAAGTTTTTAGTGTATTGACTCACCTCGCTCTTTCGCTCCAGGAAATACACAAACACCTTCCTCGAATGATCGTCCAAGAACGTCAGGATATATTTCTTGCCTCCAAGTGACTTTACCGGCAATGGACCACACAAATCAGTATGGATCAATTCCAACCGTTTTGCAGCCACAGATTTCATAGGGTTGCTAGGAAAAGGGAAACGGGCTTGCTTTCCTTTTAAACAAACCTCACATGCAACGTCCTTACAAGGGTTGTCCTGAAAACTAATATCATTAGCAAGTCCCTGCCTCAAAAGCTTCATATTATTGCCACTTAGGTGACCAAGTCTTTGATGCCAAGTCGCTGTATTAATACTTAGATTCGCCCTTAGACTGCAGGTCTGAAGTTTATATGCGCCTCCTACGTCATTTGCCTTAATCGGTAAATCAGTCAACTTCGAAATTGTACAACCATCAGTATCAAAATTTACAGTACTACCGTCCTTAATCAATTGCGAAACAGATATGAGATTAACAGACAGTTTAGGTATATACAGCACATTTGTTAACATCGCGTTATTCGACAACTTAATATTACCTATACCTGTACACTGCAGTTTATCTCCACTAGCAATGGTGACGGAACCACCCCGCGATTTAAAGTCAGTCATCAAATCACGCTTGCCAGTCATGTGGTTTGTAGCTCCAGAGTCTATATACCACGAAGATTCCGAGCCCGCTCCAGCACTATATGCAGACAGAACAAAGTTTCCTGAAGAATCCTTCTCGTTGCGACAGTCTTTCTTCAGATGTCCTTTTTGCTTGCATTTCCAGCACCACGGTTCTCTCTTTCGACCGGAATTGTCCTTCGCTTTTGACTCTACCTTGTGCTGCTGCGCTTTTCTCGTTCCGGAGTCACTTCCAGTAGCGCATTTTCTTGTGGAATACAAGCACTCACTCGAATCTCCACGAGTAGTCCAACGTTGATCCTGTAGCAGTTTGGATTTTACTAGATCGGACGTAATGACAGCTCCCGAATGCTCCAATGCCATGATCATGGGCTCGTACTGCGTCGGTAAACCTTTGAGCATCAATGCACCAAGGAACTCATCATCAACAGACTTGTTCATGTTCGCCAATTGCTGAGCTAATGACAAAATTTCATTGACGTAAGCTTCCATGCTAATGAAGTTCTCAAGTTTGACAGCGCACAAGTTCTGGAGTGTACGCACTCTCGAACCGAGTCCTTTGTCATCATACGCACGTTCCAGTGCATTCCAGGCGTCTTTCGCCGTATCCGCCGACATCAAATGTGAAAAACATGACTTTTCTACGCTCAAACAAATTTTTGATTTTGCTATTTCGTCACGTCGATTTTTCAATTCCGTCGTTGTTTGGTCATCCTTACCGTAACCGCATATACAGACCCATAAATTGTCGTGAATCAATGCATTCTTCATCACAAATTTCCACTCGACGTAATTTTCACGTCCGCGTAATTTTTCATGAGAAAAATTTTGACTTTTACTTTCCGACATATTTACAGTAACGTTTTTACTATTGCAGCTGAACACATAACCTTTTATAATATTAATTTAAAGACATTTTCATGAATAGCAGATATTTGTAATCAGCACAAGGGCTAAAACAAGAGTAGGACAAACTTGTCAGTCAATAAAGTGACATAATCATTGGTGGAATCAGCCAGGTTACTATAGAGTAATGCAACCTCCAACAACTTCATACATTGACGACTTTTTAGTCAACTATCTCGAATAACGATCCAAATAAAGACTCTTTTTCAGCCACGTACACACTTAGAAGACCGTAAAGATTGCCTCAGTCGTAAAGCAGCTAAGCACCTGCAGACACTAGTGGAGACGCGTCGTAAAATAGTGCATTTGGATTGGTTACACGGAAATGCTGTGTAGTGTGTAACTGTGTCTACTGAAAATAGCTACTTCGCGATATATTGGAGCACCTAAATTTTGCATACAATACAAATAGTCTTTATTGGACACCGGACTTTGGATTGCAATCCGGTCTGGCGGATCCGACGATTTTTAGCACCTCTTGCGGGTGGTAGGGCCTTGTGCAAGGTCCGTCCGGATCGCTACCACCATCTTACTCGCTAATCCTGCCGCTAAGTAGCAGTGCTTGTACTGCTGTGTTCTGGTGTGGAGAGTAAGACAGCCGGGGAAATTACGGGTACAAGAGGCATTTCATCTTAGTCCTCTATTAGGTTGGCAACGCATCTGCAATCCCTCCGGGGTTGCGGGTGTCTATGGGCGGTGGTGATCACTTACTATCAGGTGACCCACTTGCTCGTTTGCCTTCCTATTCATATAAAAAAAAAAAAAAAAACCAGATTCGGACCGGATCCGATAAAGCAAAATAACAAGAGTAACCCCCTTATTCATAAACGCTCTATAGGCTATAGCTAACTTAGCAATCGCTTGTCCTTATCTGTGAAAGGTAAATGTCAAAGTGACAGATAAGGACAAACGATTGCTAAGTTAGCAGAAGCCTATAGAGCATTTACGAATAAGGGGATAACACAGCACGGCTGTTTACAACAGTATTAGAAAAAAACGTATCCGCCAATATTCGACGCGACGCGACGCAAATTTGCCGTTCTTACAAAATGCAAAACAAAATCAAAATCGTTTACGTCGCCCCGGGCCGTACGTAGCAATTTACCGCCCGCTACGATACCGGAAATTTCCACTTCCTGGTCAGGCAAAGACGTAAAATTGTGCACACACCTCGGGCGGTGATAAAGAAAATCTTTATAAATCTCAAACAATCGTTAGTTAGAAACCAATATAATTATATTTCCACTACAGGTACAACAATAAAGTACAGAATATAGGTACATAAGTAAAGTACAGTACACAACCAGTGATACCACTTAGGCAACTGCTGTCGATCACACCCTGAATTCGACTGCTGGACTCTAGCCAGCCACCAAAAGCCCCACCGGCCGCATTGCACTACCACTCGCGCGCTAACTCGTGATTGGCGCTGCTCTGCGATTGGCTAGTTCAAAACTGACAGCTCAGTGTTGCCATAAATTAATTAATTTAACAAAAATAATCATCACAACCGTATGTTTATCGCCCTCGCATTTGGTTTGCGATAAGTTGCGATCTGAGACATTCTTTATTTCACCGCAATCGGGGTGTAATGTACTACAAATAAGCCGCCAACGACTTACTTTTTTCCAACTACCTCTAAATTTCTAAACGAAACTGAAAATTAGAACACAGAAAAATCCGAAAAGTAACGCTATGGCCGAGAATCGAACCCGGATCCTCGTCATACCATCACGCGTACTATGCTCCTAATTAATTTACCATAGCTTTACTTTTCGGATTTTTCTGTGTTCTAATTTTCAGCGTCGTTTAGAAATTTAATTTCTAACCGTAAAACTACGTACACGTACCCTGGTACATAAAAAAAAACCGGTCAAGTGCGAGTCGGACTCGCGCACCGAGGGTTCCGTATCATTATCTATAAATATCTAAAACCAGTGTAAGCAGAGCCCTGTTCCAAAGCAAAATGTACGCAGTGTGGGGTTACTTTATATTGGTCACTGCTATATACAGACATACATACACATTTACGGTTTTCGCAATTATTCTTTAATCTGTGCTATAAGACCTACCTTCATACCAAATTTCAAGATTCTGCGTTCACGGGAACTACCTTGTAGGTTTTGATTCCCTTGAGAGTTGAAAATTTGCGGAAATTTGCGGCATAAACGGCTGTATCTTTTGATTGCGTTGGCTTAGAAGTTTGATTTTTTCACAGCTTCAAGGGACAGTAGACCTGAGTAATTGATATAAATTTCAGCTTCATACCTCCACGCGTTACTGAGAAAAAGGGTCTTGACAGACGGACGGACGGACGGACAGACGGACAACAAAGTGATCCTATAAGGGTTCCGTTTTTTCCTTTTGAGGTACGGAACCCTAAAAAGATTCCAGCTGGAAGCTATGTAGCTTCTGATATCCTTAAGCAACGGCAGAACATCCTCACTAGCCTTATAGACTTGGCCATATCAATAAAGTTTAACGTCAGTTTCGATACCACCAGAACCGATAACAATATTGTTATAATGAACCTAATCCTTATATCAACACCACGCAGACACGTCAATGTTTGTTTTATTCCGTAACAAATCGGTTCGTAATATTGGGCAATATAATCTTAACTGAATAATGGCCTCTCCCTTGCTTATACAGCAGTTAGAGAGGACTCTCGAGGGTAGTTTTATAAATTTGATAGAGCACATGCTTGTCAGTTATCCTTAAATTGGATGTTTCTGTGGGGCTGCTGTTAATGGAATGTCAGTCCATAGTCCAGTTTGACAACAAATATAATGCGCATCGGCAGTATTCGTTTGCGCAGAGAAGCGCAGACCAGTTTCCGATGGTAGCCGAACGTGTAAATAATCTATATTGAACTTTATTTGCAAGCGCAACTGGCAGAGTGTTGCTTGCTTTGCATTCTTAGCTCTGTCCCGCTTACACGATTTTGCCATTGTTGGTACGAAATCGATCGACCAATAACAGCGCCAGAGTTTCCCGCGCTACTAAAATTGGTCTACTGCGCAGCTGTACATCGTGGAGCATTATTTTTGTTGTCAAACTGTAGTAGGATGTTACATTAAGGACGGTCAGTACGGGAAAGTCTGAAACTATAAGACATGCGCAGATCTGTTCTTGGGACCCATACCATCGGTTTTAGCTACAAGAACATCGGGGTATCGAACCCGGACGTTATGAAAAATAAAAAATACATTATTAAAGAATATGAAATTAATGCAACGTAGGTTTTTTTTCAAATTGACCGGCTCCCCGAACAGAGTTTTTTTTGTACATAATGTATTCTGGATGAATTTTGATTTACGACAGCGTGTGCACAACATTTCAGCTTTTAAGAGTTGAAGCTAAACTTTGACTATTTCCTTCCGTAGTCAGGGTTTTTTTTTAATATTAAAACATTGTGTGCTACAACACAGTTTGCTTAACCGCTCCATAGTGTTTATTTTTGAGTTCAAATGTTGCTGGCTACTTCTTTATAAAACAGGATGGAATAAAACATGACATGACATAACTTTATCTCCCCGCACCATATGTTCAATTATTCCAGCCCCAGCTGTCTCTAAATCAGCAAATTTTCTTTCATATTGTTTCAAACGTCACCCCCACTGATAGCGGCCATCAATTCCGGAGATAACATCCCCGTAACGCAGGATTCATAGACTGCACTCAATCTAAAAACAATATCGCTAAAGTATTCATGACAAATCGCCGTCTAACGAAGAGAAATAACTGCGTAAACACAGTGTCTTTAGCTTGGGGGAGTGGGGGTTGGGGCTATGTGTTAGCGGGTAAACGACCTATTTAACGTATTCAGCGACTGTTTCACAATGTTTTCTTCTTTTTAGTTCCTATAACTCTCAGCTGGAGTGTAGGACTCATATCAGTTCTCTCCACCGACTCCAGTCTTGGGCAGTCTTGGTCACCTCCTCCCATTATATCCCCGACATACCCATTTCCTACTCCTCCGAACGTCGCCAAGTCAATTTAGGGCGAACTTGTTTTTGCTTTCTGGGTATCTCAAATCTAAGATTTCACAATGTGGCGCCTGAAAAAGTTTTGTGCGACGGCTCTGGTAACTATTGAGATAAAAGGCTACATACTCGCAGAACGCAAGGTTTACTATATTCTAGCTAAAGATCAGGCTTCGGTATGAAAACGACGCCTCACGTTTGCGTCAAGTACAATCAAGCTTCGAGATGCGAACTAGTTGAGCTCAGAACACGCACACGAGGCGAGCATACTTCAAACTAGCCGGCCCCACTTTGGCGTTCAAAGAACGTCCTTATCTTTTATTTGGTCTGGGGTTACATACATGTAGCACAATAAAAATAGTTAAAAAGTTAAATTTGCAATTTGCTGCTTTGTACAACCGACTTCTGATATCGTCCATTAGCCGATGACTGATACCTTTCAATTATAATCGTGTCAAGAACTCTGTATCTCTCCGCTGCAACCGTCACCCCGCCCCAAACATGGCGACCGTAGTGGGGTGCGTAACTACGTAACACCGTTTAGATTGATGGCTGATGCAATTTGCGACCGACTCGGATTTATTGACACTGATAAAGAACAACGCTGTGTTTTGATAATACGCCGCCCGATTTAAGTTGATGGATTAGAGGGTAATTACCTGCAGGTCGAAAATGTGGGTAGGACGAAGTGTCAGATCGGTGCAGAGGTCATATTGTTTAACGCATGGATTCGCAATCGCATTCACCATTCCTTTGTCAAACGATATAAGGTAGAAAGATCCACGCATTAATAAAAAAATATTTCAATTTTATGCCAAACATGCCTTACATCATTTTGGAAGAGCTGGTACTCGTAAAACTACTGGGCCGATTTTAACCAAACATGGCTAAGAACCACCGCAAGAAAACTGGCTTTCGAATGAAAAAACCGCATCTTAATCGGTTCATTCCTTTGAGAGCTACGATGCCGCGCACACACATAGACATCGACGTCTTATAACACCCTTCTTTTAGCGTTGAGGGTTAAAAATAAGCCTTTGAAAAGGACATAACTATTAAAATTAATTCATTGGCCGGTCCACCTCGTCTTGTGTCAACAGCTGTTATTCTATTAAACTCGTAAACCTAAATTTGTCTTTAATGGCGTCGTAAATTACTTTCCGAACTCGGTCGCGGATTCAGCAACTTTCCGATCAAAATCGAATTGCGAGTTCGAAACGAAGTTGATCAAAATGTTAATCGTGGATTGTCGTTTATTTTAGAAGTTTCCAGAAGTAAACATGGGCGTTGATCTGGTAAACATTTTCATGGCGGTTTTGTTCCTTTTTAGATGAGGATTTTACAAATCGCAGAATGTTGTTTGTTGCTATTGTTGTTTTTAGAGTGGTTGGACTTATTCGGTAATACTGCCGCAAAAAGCTGTGCTTGCACTGTTTTGTTCCGGCGTAAAGTAGGACTGCCGATGAAATTACTGGCACATGACACTAGACATATTTTATCCTTTGTCCTTTGCAATGTATTTTAAGATAATATATATAGTGCAAAGGATTTTGAACTGAGCGCTGATGAGTGAATCGATCAAGGCTGCTCTATATAGAAATATTACAGTAAATTTTTGAAAACAATTGACAGCCGCCATTTTTTCTTTTTCTTTGGTGACGCGGCGCGTGGCAATGGACTAGCGCCAGTCAGCCACCAACAGCCAAAAAGGTTTTAATCTATTTTTATATCATTATCCAAAATACTGGCACACAAACTCTTTACCATTTGCTTCCCCCAACTTCGTAAGGCGTGTCACCGAGCATTAGCGCTACCGCTAGACAATTTCTTAATCGTTTAGCCAGAGACAAATCACCGGCTGCAGTGATGCGGTTTGCTCGAGGGACCTGGGTTCGGGCGCGGTGCATTTGTGGAATGGTGCACGGGACTGACTGAAGCGGACTTGCTTTTTTTCAATGTTGTTGTTTAGACGGAGACAAGAATTGTGAGTATAGATTTTCGGACGCCATTTTATAGATAAGCTTATTTTACGTGTCGAGAATTGACAGTCTTATTAAGTACGGGATAGACAGAACCTTAGATAGCCCAGACAGACCTTATTAAGTATATAAATAGAAAAACTCCGGCCCTTAGACGAAGAAGCTGAATTAGATTAAAGTTTTCCACTGCGATTTAGGCATAAAAGGAATACGTTAAGTTACTTACTAAATTGTATTTTTATTTATGAACAAGTAATTTATTAAAATACAAACTAATAAGAACTAAGATTCCAGAAGCCTTATCTAATGCGTAGGGGCTCAGGATTCTCCATCTCTTTCCACCCTTATCCTAAGGGATAAATAAGCGGTAAGCCGTTTGACAGAATATAACGGTGAATGTGATTGTTTCCGAGTGTGTTAGACAATAAAGCTTCGGTTTTTCTCTCACTTGCCCTTGCTGTAAGCACGAACAAGTTCAGTCAGTTACAACGCACAAATCGTGAAACTAAATTGGAGTTTCGCTCGTCACTTGCGTCCGATCCGCTAAACGCAAGGGGACAGCAAATGGTGGTAAAATAGGTTGTAACACGCTCCCCAGGAGACTGTGACTGATGTATCGACGCTTGCGCACCTAATAAAGTAATGCATTTGTGGTCTTGCGGCATTATTGATGACGCGGCTGTGGCCGATCGTAAAATGGATGGTTTGTCAGCCTATTGGTGGTAATGTGATGCTGAGGGAAATTGATGCCAGCGCTTTTTTTCCAGATAAATAGCCAGTTGTATCTGGCTGATTAGGGGTAAGGCTACAGGAGCGTAAATTCGGTCGCGCAATTTCTGCTACATTCAGTTTTATATTAAACTCCTGTTTTGTTCACAAGGGGACGCAAAATGAGTTGATTTTTGTGTGCAGCAAAATTTGCGCTCGTCTGGCTTCACCATAACTCGCATTTTAATTCTTATCTTGCATCTTCTTGGTCTGTCCCTGTTTCGAAACCCAACGCTAGGGACGAGTCCCATGATAAATTTGGCATAACACTTTGGATATATTCAGCAAACATGTCCCCCTCAGTTCCACTTCAACGTGCAAGTCTTCGCTTTCATGATTATGTTTTTATAAAAAACTAGCTTTCCGTCCGCAGCTTCGCCCGGTATAAATTAATTTTCCCGTAGGAATAGGTGTTTTCCCGCGGTAAAAAGTAGCCTATGTTACTCAGTGAGAATGTAGTTTTCTAACGGCAAAAGAATTTTTTAAATCGGTCCAGTAGTTTTGGAGCCTATTCAATTCAAACAACCAAACAAACAATCAAATTTTTCCTCTTTATAATATTAGTATAGAAAACTATTAACAAATACGAGTATGCCAGTGATTTTCTTTACAAAATACTGGCCGCTAAGCAATATCTGAAAAAAAGGAAGTGCGGTTCTAAATTTAAATTTAATCTCCTTAAGTGTCGTGTGACTACTATTAAAAATAAATCAACTACACCCTCAAACTACGAAGATTTGTATGCAACGGCAGCGTGACGCATGAAAGGGACAATTCTCTCCGACATGCACGGTACCTTTATAAAGAATGATGACTACTGCAGGTGCCCTACTGATGGCTGCAATCACTCCCCTTGACGTATGGCTTTGGGATGGAGGAAAACGATCAATGGGGATACTGGACGAAATGGAAGGCATTTAAAAGGCTAAAAGGTTTTCTAGATCGTCCGTGAGCTTTGGGATTGAAGCAGACGGCCAATGCTTAGCGGAAAAGGGGGAGGCATCTTTACAGACATTAAAATAATATCGGTGAGTTTCTTAAGGAAGTGAATGAGCTCTGAAATCAACTTGCAGGGTCATTATTTTCTGATTGATATTAAAATCAACCTACTCTTCTCTCGTAATGTTTCTTGGGTAATAGGTATCCGTAGGCACCCGTCTCCTAGTTATGATATGTAACAATGTGCGCTTTCAATCGTAAAAAAGTGGCCGACGGGATTCTAGTTGTCGTTTTCAAACATCACAAATACAGTACCTACCGCTTATTGCTTTGTTTACGTAAAAGTTTATGGATTGTGTAGAATTTTTTCCGTGTATCGTTTCGTGAGTCATAGACGGTTCTAGCTGAAACTCAGAGCTGCAGGTGTCTAACACCTCAGCGTAATGCCGAGCCAGCGACCGTTTCACTTTTGCGAAGACGCTGATGATCTATTTTTCATGTCTGTGTTTTTTTCTGGTTATTTTCTATAAATTTGTGTATATTCTCTTATTTTTGTGTGTCTTGCAAAGATAAATAAATGTCTTCTTTCTTTCTTTACCGGCCAAAAATATCACCTTTTTGTTTTTTGTGTGAACATAATTAATCAGGATAAATTAGGTTCGATTACTTTGTCCTAAAACATAATGGTGATATATTTTGGCACCTTTTGTACCTAACAAGTGTGCTTAGAGTTCTAACTTCTCTAAAACTATAATTTGTATCTCCCAATCGTCTCTTCCCATCGACAAAAGTAAAGTTCTATTATGCCGCCCGCGTCCCGTTAGTCTATCAGGTTTACCATTACACGGTTAAACTTTAAATCTCTATCCCCATGATGTATTTAGCTCACAATTTGTTTTATCGTCCATTACGAGCCGAGGTATATTTTACGGATTTACGTGCCGTGGCAAGAGTATTTTACTGCGACAGTTTAGTGATATAGACGTGGAGGCTTACTATTACGATTATAGTCTTGTTGAGTTTCAAACTAGTGCATTTCAGTTCACTTGAAATGATGAAGCTGTTCATTTAGAGAAAGTAAAAGTCATGTCGTATAAGGATGTCAAAGGAAAGACCCTGAAAAATATTCCACCGACCAGAGTCTATCGTAGTTGTAATTGTTGAAGACTAGGAAATAAGATTGAACATTTGCTGGTGCTTGTAATGCAGATATTAAGAGCATAGACCATACAAAGAGAGACTATCTAGAGCGAGTATCGTTGTTTAGGGCTGATAAATGATTAGACTTTAGTATTATTTTGTACTTACTTTTTTGGTCAGATATATGATGAATTCGGTAAGATGACTAAGATCAGTTTTAGAGTTTTAGCTATCATTGCAATCTACCTTCAAAGACGAATATTTAAACGAGGGCAATATCCGAATAGCTTCTAAAAAATAGTCAAAAGCCGGCAAAGAAAGCTTCCATCCCGTAATGACCTCACTGCAGCCGTCACACGGCCTCAAAAGAAATCCGAAGACTTGCATTTCACGTCATAACATTCAAAGAGTGTTCCGAATTCAATTTTAGTAGGTACCTTTCAAAGGTTCATACGAATGCTGAGGATGCCAGTCTTGAAATTGTGAATAAGAATGCAATCACACGTTCTTCAATGCGAAGCTTGCCTTTCATGTCGAAACTTCGGTGTATGTGGCCAGTTATATTGCATATAACCTCTATATTTTTGTCAGTTTTTTTGCACTAGCCGCAAATAATGGAGATTGTTTTTTTTTTGTAGTATAAAATTATGATTATAGTAACTTAGTTGTGATGTTGAAGATGTTGAATTTCAGATCAAAATGTAGTTTTCATTATAGACGCACCGTGTTCAAATGCTGGTTTTTAAACATTAGTTTTATATAACAGGTATAATCATGTAAATTTCACATTTATAATGCTTTCAAAGTTTCTCGTTTGGATGAGCTTCTCTGAAAAATTACGTTACTCCCGGTGTTTGTAATGGTAATGCAGCTAGTACTGCCATTGCCTTTGAGATTCAAAGTGAGAGTTGAGGCATTTTTGCCACGCCGTTTTAATTTGCAGCATACCTCTAGGTATAGTTATAAATTAGGTACTATCGTATTTCTTTTTCTTCAAATATGTACAATCTTTTTTAAACACACATTGGCTGAAAAAATCCCGCCATACATTTTTAACATACATCTTTAACTTTAATTTTATTTTCACTATTCGTGGTTATAGCGGCCACAGTCATGTACATTATTCTACAAAAAAACTGGAGTCTACCGATTATGGTTCAGATGATGCAGAGACTAAGTACGAGTAATAGGCTGGATAGAGAACTCTATAGACTTACCTAGAAATAATAACCCAAGCAAAATAACAGTCAAGAGATTCACAGTATCAAAGCACCCTAGACGGCAATTCCTCAAACCACTCCAATTCGACCTCAAATAGCGACTTGAAACTTGTCCAAACTAATAAATAAATAAGCCCCTCAGCAACAAATTTAAAGGTCGTCAAGGGGCCAAAGCTACCCTCCGATTAAACTCAGTAATAACTTGAGAACTTCGCGATATGTTGCTTAACGTGGGAGTCAATTGTTAAGTTTGTAATTCATTAAAATTGAACAATTAATTTGATTTGTTGTTTCATTGATGGGGGAGAGGTGCTGTGGGGAACGTGCGTGTTTATTAAGGGAAAGAATTAGGTTATTATCTTACACTATCGTTATTTATAACTGCAACTAGAGACCTGGCCGACTGGACGGTCGATTTTGGTTTCGATTTCTGCTAGTTTCGGTCAAACTTAGGGCGCGTTGATGTTCGGTGTCGCACGTTTTTCGCCTATCTTCGGATTACGTACTTTGTAAAGAACAGCAGACTTATTATCTTACTCGCTCGCAATCGCCTTCGTGTTCATTTTGACAGTTCATGTATGGGCTGACAATTGGCATCGGAATCAGCTAGCTGTCACGTTCGTACAAGAACTGTCAAAATTAACACGATGGCGATTGCGAGCAAGTAGACAATAAGCCTACTGATTTTGTTAGATTCTTTAGGCATGTCATGTAATTTAGATGTCTATATATTGTAACCATTAAACTATTGTTTTCAGTAGGTATAATGTAAACGTTAAATAAGTTTTGTTTTTGGTATCGGCTGAAATGGAGACGTTTCGGATCCTATTCCGATCAAAGCTACTTGACCTTTTCGAAGATTTTTAGTTGATTTATCATTTTAGAAAAGTTTATGGTATCATAAAACTAATGTTATATCATATTGACTGAACATGACTGTAATAAGTAAACAGCACCCGAAACCTTTTAACTTCTCAACCCAAGTCAAATGGAAACACAAAGGAATTAAAAAAAACTTTTATCGGCATCAACTTTTTCGTTTCACCCGAGTCTTGAAACCAACAAAACACCTAAGAAATATGCACATTTTCTAACAATCGGACGACATAAGCACGAATTTGTTTGCTGGAAAGATTTAAACCTTATTTCTATTCTACTTCGGCTTCGGGATACAGAAATGGTCAGCTGTCACGTTACATATTACAAATTGGTGTTGCCTCAGGGATTTGTGCGTTTGAACGTTTTTATTTTGGACATTTTACTGAATATTAAAGGGGTGTAAAGAATTCACGACGGCTTATGAAGACGGACTGCGATCGACAGGTTTTAAGGTTGAGTAGGGTTTATTTATTGTCACAGTTGTCTATACCTATAGAACAGTAATGTAATTATCTGAATACTAACCTATTCTAAGCCATGGGAGCTAGAGACTCGACGTTTGTCAGACGTTAACATTGAGTATTAACTATACATGCACACTTACATACATATATCACGTCTTTATCCCTTGCGGGGTAGAGAGAGCCTATGGTAACAAGACCTTAAGGCCACGTTTAGCATGATTATGGGCGTATAGGTGGTGATTCCTAAAATCTTCGCCCATTCCCTCGATGGGCTTTTACCAACTGCGCGAAAAGAGAAGCAACTGGTACATTCTATGTTTTTTCTTTACTCCCAGACCAGCATAGAAGAACTAACTATACTATACTATACTATACTATAAACACGACGAAGAACTGGAATTAAACGATTCTCTTCTTTTTCATTTTTATTTTTGACAACTAAGCCGTGTGTGGGAGAAAATGAATGTTAAAATCCTGCTGTTTTTTTATGTATGAACTAAACCAGTTACAGTAATTTCACAAGCGGATTACATGTCCAGCATCACTAGACTTTTATACGTGAGTTATCCGTATGTGTCATATCATAATAATTGAGTCTCACGGAAGTTTCATGTTAAATCAGTTACCTTGATAATCCTACCCCCTTATTCATAAACGCTCTATAGGCTTCTGCTAACTTAGCAATCGTTTGTCCTTATCTGTGAAAGGTAAATGTCAAAGTGACAGACAAGGACAAACGATTGCTAAGTTAGCAAAAGCCTACAGAGAGTTTATGAATAAGGGGGCTAGTCTTCAGGTGCAGGATAGCTACGTCTGTTCGACCGCTAACATATCATTTCCACAATTTCCACATCACCACCCTGTTTTTTTTTTATATGTATACTAGCGACCCGCCCCGGCTTCGCACGGCATATTATGCATGTATTATACATATAAACCTTCCTCTTGAATCACTCTATCTATTAAAAAAAACCCGCATCAAAATCCGTTGTGTAGTTTTGAAGATATAAGCATACCTACATAGAGACATAGGGACAGAGAAAGCGACTTTGTTTTATACTATGTAGTAAAGAGGGGCTATGTATGCTTAGATCATTAAAACTACGCAACGGATTTTGATGCGGTGTTTTTTAATAGATAGAGTGATTCAAGAGGAAGGTTATGTATAATTACGCAGACGAAGTCGCGGGCAGAAGCTTAAATAATAAACGAGATATATATGTGGGAATACTTAGTAAAAGTATTCCCACATTTGTTTTTCTGCCCGTTATGCTATGATTACTGGAGACATCTGAACCCTACAAGATATTAATTTCTCGTAAAAATGTATCTTACTTTTCCTCTGACGACATTGACAAGGGGAATGATAAAATATTACAAAAGACGGTATAAGAAGGAAAAGGTTAGGAGTTCATCCACTACTTTTTATTGGTTCTTTTGAAATACTTACTTTTAGAGTGTACTTAGAAATTGCTTTCTATCAAATATGTAAGTAGCTACCTTATCTTTTTTTGGGTCAGTCCAATTTTGTTGCCCACGCACTAAGAACATACATACATATATCTCGTATTTATCTCTTACGGGGTAGACAGAGCCAAATGTAACAAAACCTAAAACCCACGTTTAGGATGATTAAGGGCGTATAGGTGGAAAGGGAAATCAAAATAGTGATAGGTTGCTAGCCGCATCGCCTATAACATTCTTAAGGCTTTCGCCCATTCCCTCGATGGGCTTTTACCATCTGCACGGGAAGAGAAGCAACTGGTAAACTCTATGTTTTTTCTTTACTCCCAGACCAGCATGAAGGATTTGATCGTTATAATAAAACTAAACTTAATTTGACCATTTTGGTAACTATTTTCATAAGGGTAAGTAGGTTGACCTATATTGACGTGAGTCCGTTGAAATCTATGAGAATTACCTAACCGTGTAAATTTTTGATTACGTCATCGACGTAAATCAGCAAAAAACTTTCACGATTCGCCATCTTCGCTTCTGCTCCTGTTTTGCGTGGGGTTATTTTTTTTGAACACATTCCGCATGAACCGTCCCGAGTAATTCATTACATACGCACAGATTACTTATACAGGCAAATCATTTGAGAGCTCCGTACAATTTGGCCGGTGTTATGCACGCGCACCCATCGGCCTTTATACGAATTGTGAATAATGAATGTCGCCGCACGGTACATATATTACTGTAACGCATGGAATTCTGTACTCACTCAAATATTCGATGATTTTGCTGTTGGCTAGTCGGTCAGCCAACGGTGTCGCTTTTCATCGAACCTCCGATCAAATATGTCGCTAAAGTGGCACTTTCTATTTGACGTCTTCCCGACATTGTTTGTTTTATTTTAGAAATAGACTTTATTTTACCTTAGAATGTACTGGTAATGTAAAATAGTTATGTATAGGGAACAAGCGTGGTTTAGCTTCTTCCTCGTACATAACCAAGTTACATAACCGGCACTGGTAAAACCATTTGGATTAGGATTAGGTGCGGCGGTGCCCCTAAGCCGCGAACACGTTTGTTTTAATTTAGAATTAGTCTTTATTTTACCTTTTCATGTCCTGGAAAAGAAATAGTTACGTACGGGGAACAAGCGTATATTTTATGTCATGGAAAGAATTTTCAACTTTACGATGACAAATCACAGATTTGGCTGATGGTACCTGATGATTTAATAGTGTCACATGTTTATTTTGTAAAGCGTAATTTTTGCTTACTGAAACGCACGGAACATACTGTAATGAGAAATGAAATAATAAGATTATTAACAAATTAAAAAACTTTACTATTTTAAATGTAAGTCACAACAACAAACTTTAAAACCAAGTCATTGCCAATACAACATTATTTAAAAGAGAACATAAACACAGACACTTTAAATGTATAAATTTGTAATTAATTTGTGTCATACATACCTACATTCATTAACCGCGTCTTTACCCCTTACGGGGTAGATACATCCTAAGGTAACAAGACCAGGCCACGATTAGCATGACTATGGACGAATAGATGGAAAAGGAATCAAAATAGTGATGGTTTGCTAGCCGCATCGCCTATAATATGATTCCTAAGATTTTCGCCCATTCCCTCGATGGGCTTTTACCATACCGAAGAGAAGCAACTGATACATTCTATGCTAAGATTTCATTTACTTAGTAAAAATATCATAATAATGAACAATGTAAATATTCAGTGTCTGGTTAAAATATACAGAATTCCATACCAATAGCGCCACCCCGCGGTCTCGTAAAACCGAATTGTCAATTTAAATTTAATCTACTTTATGGAGTGCGCGAGCGACGCCCTACATGCACTATTACACTGTTATTCCATTACCACACTTTTATTTAAGTCTATTTGTATACAATTTTCAGCTTCACATCGTCACATCCATCCATCCATCCTCACAAACTTTCGCATTTGTAATATTAGTAGGATTCTTTACAATGAATGATTTTGAACGGAATGTACCAGTTGCTTCTCTTCCCGCGCAGATGGTAAAAGCCCATCGAGGAAATGGGCGAAAGTCATAGGAATCATGTTATAGGTGATGCGGCTGGCAACTCATCATTATTTTTATGCCCCTTTCCACCTATACGGCCACAGTGTCTTGCTAAACGTGGTCTGTAGGTCTTGTTACCTTAGGCTCTGACTAAAGGGATAAAGACGTGTTTTGTGTATGTGTGCGTATGTAGGATTCTTTTGATTATAGGTACAGTGTTGCATGAACTAGTCCCCATAATATCTCGTTACTTTACTGACTAACCTATTTTCTGTTGCAGGTACTTCAAATATAATAGAAGTAACGATCAGTAAGTAGTGCTAGCGATAAATAGATTTTATGTCTGCATTTCTTCGAATACAACAAAATGACCTCACACTGCCATACATCTTCGCGAATTTGTACAGAACCCTCGCTGCGTGAGTTCGACTAGCACTTGGCCGGTTTTTTATACTACCAGCACATACACACAACATACACTAATCACGTCTTTATCCCTTACGGGGTAGACAGAGCCTAAGGTAACAGGTACCTACAGGCCACAATTAAGCAAGATTGAGGGTGTATAGGTGGAAAATGGAATCAAAATAGTGATGGGTTGCTAGTCTCATCGCCTATACATGATTTCTATAAGTTTCGCCCGTTCCCTCGATGGTATTTTACCATCTGCGCGGGTAGAGAAGCAACTGGTACATTCTATGTTTCTTTCTTTGCTTCCAGACCAGTATGGAAGAACCCACCACCATACTGCCAGTGCTTTGGAAAAATCCATAATCGCTCAGAGCGCACTGAAAAGCCCGCGGAAAGACATCTTTCCGACAGCACATACCCTAAGTACCAGGACCTAACTTCTTAGTCATAATCTACCCTCGAACAGCTTTGTATCAAAGCCACTCACACATACGCTCTTCAGGCTTCTGCTAACAATCAATCGTTTGTCCTTATCTGTGAAAGGTAAATATCAAAGCGTCAGATAAGGACAAACGATTGCTACGTTAGCAGAAGGCTACAGAGCGTCTATGAATAAGGGGGTAAGACTATAAGTGTCCCCGAATGTTTACGTCTGCGAATAACGACTCGAGTGCATTTTACGACCCTTAAGATGGCCTGGACATTATTCGTGTCTCTTTCTAACAATACCTACTTTTTCTTAGGAGAGTACGGCAAACGATGAAGCAGTGACTGCCTTAGTAAAGTCCAGTTTACACTGTGCGATTAATTTCGTGGACCTAGCTAGAGTTACGGCGGCGTTTGATTGATCTGATCTCTGCTTGCTTTAATTAGGACTGCCATCTCATTACAGCCTGTAATACTGGTTGCACGAAATTACTCGATGTAAACTGGGCTTGAAAGTTGACAATGATTTCAGCTTCCATTTTACATACAGATTACAAATAGGGTATTTAAAGCCCACATCAGACTTGCAAGAATTCCGGCAAGACGTTTTACATTGCGGCACTGGGTAGATTTCTAACCCATACGCATCACAGCCTAGCAATGTAATGAAACCGACAGGATTTAGGAGTGTTCCTTAAATAAACAGGTATTGGATTGGTAATGGTATCATTTCATTTCCATATTTTATACGTCAATGCTTTCAGCTCGTGATAAATTTGAAATCCAATTCCGCACCCAAATCCTTGAAGCGTAGAAGTGCGATCCGGATTTGGATCCGCGATCATCAACAGTACAACTAGGATAACGTCGTCCACGTAAATATAGTAAAAAAAATATGACACCGTTACTTAATCCTCTGTCGTAACACAAAGTCACAGGTTGCTGGTGCCGTCACAAGTGAACTTAAATAGAACCATACTCTAAAGGCGAGGCGTTATTTGGCCAGGCATTTTGTATTTGAAGATCACTAGTTTTTTTTTACATAAAATAGGCTTGCGTTTGACCTTGCTTGGTGCAAGGCGAAGATGAGGCCTAAGATGGTACACGTTTGCCTAGGTGTCTGTTCACTTTGACCTTAAAGATATTATTATGTTCACGAAGACCGACTGTCACATTGTATTAAGAGAAAATAGATCTTGACTTGTTGCTGGAGTCCTACGGGATTGCCTATGATAATCAAATGTTACAAGATTTGTCCAATTATGTCATTGGTATCTTGTCCCTCATTATTATGCCAAAGCAATTCCCAAGAATATTTATCGACAATCAATTATAATTCCTAACCTTATTTTCCCGGAAATCACGTTAAAAAATCCCATTACGGCATATCAAAGTTGTGATTGACGCCAAATCATCGTCTACCCAAACTTCGCAATTCACAAGGATGTAAATTTGTGGAAATGTCTTTTATGTTGTTAAATAAAACTACGGGTAGACTTATCCTTCTTCTAATAGTAGGTACGTTTACGCGAGGATAAGTTTATTATGGATTGTATTGGTAATACTTAGCTATTGTCGTCGTGTAATCTTATTAAACACACTCAGTAATACCAATTATTGATACCAAATATTCCTGGTTACTTTCATTTCTGAAAGTTGTGTCCAGATTGAAGAGCCATTAATTAGGTTCCATCAATGTCTTCGGGCTATCTACGCAGTGGTGATTTAGATGCCAATCTATCAAGAATATCAAGTATAAAATCGTTTCATTCACGTGGTATAGTTTGTCTACCACCAGGATTATTTTTGAATTGGCTATCTGTCCGCGCCACATGTCTAAACTAGGTCATCTTGTGTTATTGAGAACCTTTTAAAAACTATAGGCCGAGTGCCGTACGCCCGATCGCATAATACAAAGTGAGATTAAAGACATTATTTGCCCCCGTGACATTTCCTGCCGCTCTACGCGCCAGGCTGGAACGATCGAGTTTTATAGCGTCCGACTTCATTATGGTAATAGGGGGTTCGATTTCACCCTCCACTCGCCCACCACTGATTGCTAGTGATTTTTGAGCCTCTTGCCTCCTTCGAGGTTAATTGAAAAAAAAAACCTTCGACTTTTTCTCCAACAATTGGGCTCGGATATCAATTTGGTGGTAATTCCTTTATTTGTAATGCAGATTATTTTCCTAGCGCCGTACAAGAGAATCGCGAGCCAGGTCTCCCTGTAATATCGTTACTGCTAATGGACCCTTTTCGGTTCATATTTGCATTGATGGAGGTGCTGAAATCAAAATTCAATATACATCTATTTACATCCGTAGTAAATGTACACTCAGAATCGACAAACATCCCTCTTAACAAGTTTAGTGAGCTCCACTTCACGGTACACATTAAAACAATATTTGATACGTAAGTTGCCAATAAGTCTTCCTAAGTGCACTTAAAATGTGTGCTGTTTTTCTCGGCAATGTTTGTTCCCATGGAATCCAAACACTTCGTTCCACAATTGTTGCCGGTTCCATTCTTCGTGACCAATTTTTGTCGTTTTCATTCGCCGATGCTTGCGGCACAAAGCGTTTTGTTTATTTAGCGGACTTATGGCTTAGATTACTTTTCGTCTAGACGTCCGGTGAATAATGAGCCGATCTCTATTCATGCGTCGCGATTGTCCTGAATATAGTATGCGTAATTTGAAAACTTTGCTCATACTCGTCTTTATTATGTGTTGCATAATTGATTCTCCTTACAGCTTCCCTAGGTGTAATAGATTATGTCGTTGTATCTTCTTTGTTGGCAATTTACCACTTTAGAGATAATATTCAAGCACTAGAACGCAACTTGAGTACAGCTTTGTTCTTACAGGTACTGAATTGAAGTACTTGTATTTGTATGAGTGAATGTAGACTTTTTAGTGAGTGTAGATTTTTTCTTAGAAGAAGCAAAAAAAATTAGCGCGAAGTTAAACTCAAAACAATAATTTTTAGAACGGAATCATCTTCTGTTGAACGTGAAACTGTTTAATTACGAAGAGTTACTACTTAAAGACATCAAGTAAATGTAATGATTTCATGCAATGGAGCCAAAACGTCTGTACGTAATGTAATTTATTTAAACACTTGCCCACAAACACCACAAATTGGACACCGTCTAGGGCCCAATGACAAAGAGTCCCCAGTCACACCACTGCGTGTGTGTGAACTATAAATTGCTGAAAAAGTCGAGGGCAAGTCGGGGCAATATCATAACTTATACAAAGCTCTGGTAAAGTTTCTCTCATTATAGCAGACTACGAAGTTTCTGAAAATAGTTTAGAAAAATATTAGGAACGCTTCATAACGCTATGAATAACTGAAGAAGTTTATGATAAAGTTACATACTCGTAGATTGACTAAAATATCGTGATTTTATTTTCGACCTTTTAATTTCAATCTCCATTCGCAGCAAATAACCACGTAGTATTAGCTTTTGTCGATTGAAGTTACTTCAAATGTTATATTATGGGGAATGGCGGCTGATAGGAACTTGTGTAAGGTCCATTTCAGCCCGATGCATCTGCAGGGCTCGGCTGTCCATGGGTGGTGGTGCTCCTACTATGAGGTAACCCACTATCTCGTTCCACCCTCATAAGAAGTATGTTTTTTATCTAAACACATGCTTTAATTACTTATTACGCCAATGTCGATCTTCTACCGGGAACCGCAGACCATTTGCTAGTGATATTTTTCCTTTACTCTAAAATTCTAGTATCATACCTTACAACTAAGTCAAAACAAGCTCAAAGGATCTAAAATAAAATAGAATACACTCCAAAATCCGCTGAGAGCACCCAAGCCGTTCGGAGGCATAATCTGGTAAAACTATTTTTCCCCAATTCGCCCCAAAGCCTAACAATACGGTGCTACACGAAAACTCGGATTTGAGACTTATATTTCATTTTAGTTATCTGCCATCTTTTGAGGGGTCAGAAAGGCACGAAGAATGGGCAAAGTAAGGTTCCATCATTTTACCCGCCTGATGCCGCCATTCTATGATTCTTTATGGTCGTCCTCAAACCGTAACCCTACAAACAGAAAAAGTTATTTGTTCTGAGCCATAATTTTTACTTTTATCTTGTTCATCTGCGAATTAGTATCTTTCTTGACTTTGACTAATTGTCTTCATAATTGCCAAGCAAAGAAGACTTGAGGTATTCTGAGATGCACATATATGTATATCTTAATTTGTGTATATTAATGTCAACATAGTAATTTACATGTTACTTAAATTTAACGAGAGACTATCATAACATCATAACACATACACTTGTTTTTCTCTTACAGTGCTTCTTTTGCAGCACATTTCATTTTCCTCCGCGCTTATCTAAGACATGTACAAGTAAGACCCCCTGTTCCGATGATTTCTTTCCCCTTTCTTTGACATATAAGATCTTTTTAAAATACACAGCCTGTCTCAGCGGTAAATTCGTTCGATATGCTTCCCTTATTCCTTATTGACCTAAAACGCCGCCCCACTGCACGCTTCGCTTCGCACCTCCGCAAAGACGAGCTTTTTGAACACACCCTTAGCTCGAGAGTCTTTATTAATATAGAAGGATCACGTAGGTATTACAGAGAAGACATTAATAGTAATGTTACCTATAAAATGGCACAATTTTCTTCAATGGTTATTTAAATCAAATTTGTATCATCCTTATAATTTACTTGTGGTATATACGCAGCAGACACTGATACATGTCACCTCGTTCAAATGTATCCTACAATCAGCAAATCAGCTCAGCTTAGCAAACATAAGCAAAATATGTAAATAGAAATATCCTGACAAACAACTGACCCGTCTAACTCGACGATCTTTGCCCAGCAGGCTTAAGAGACGCAGGCTTCCACAGTATTACGGGACCGTTGGTTACGAAATCTTTATTAATAGAGGTAGACGACAAGTGCAAGGATTTCCGACCTGACAGAGATGGAAGATTGAGGGAAGCTTCCAGAGATTCAAGGGAACATTTCGGATGTTTCCTCGTTTGAAAAGCTAAGTCTAAGTGTGGGTACTTACGTATAGACAAATCAATACAGGCAAAAAATCAAAGATATTCAAATTTCAAAAGGACACTCAACATTAAATTGTACTCACTCCCATCTACTCAAAAATCAGAGTTATCAGTCAAACCAAAGCTTCTTTAATTAAACAATACACAAATCACGTCTTTATCCCTTACGAGGTAGACAGAGCCTAAGGCGACAGACCTACAGGCCACGTTTAGCAAGATTGTGGGGCTAGATATAGATGGAAAATGGAATCAAAATAGTAATGGGTTGCTAGCCGCATCGCCTATGAAATGATTTCTATGATTTTCGTCCATTCCCTCGATGGGGATTTACCATCTGCCCGGGAAGAGAAGCAACTGGTACATTCTACTATGGTGTATTCTGTAATTAATTCAACAAAATTCCTGATTTATTCCTAACTCAACAATGTAATGATTTCAACTAACAACCTATTCAAACATTCACGTTGTTTATCGATCAACTACCTACATTATAAAATGCATCAGCTGAAACACTTTCATTTCGCACTCACTTCAGTGGTACATAAAGAGGTGCAGTGAGCGCTCCTTAAATCTACCAGATCCCGTAGGACACTTTAGTGTTATTGCGGGAGCGGGGATGTATGGCCGGATTTCTTCAACCTGGAGCTCTGATTCTGATAAAACTGTTGAGAAACTTCGAAGTGTTAAGTGGGAATGTGAAATGTTTTATTGAAACGCTTAGCGGGATTCGTTTTGGGACAGTAATAGGATGTAACGAACGGATGTTTGGAATGTTACACATCTTTAGCATCATGGACACTGGTCGAATTTAATATTATAATTTTTAATTAATAGGTAGATCTTTTTAATGATATAACTTGAGTTTTCTATTTCACATTCATTAATTTCCGTAAACAAAACACTGTGTAAAAAAACGCGTTTAATCAAATATGTGCAAAATTTGTTGATTGACTCATGCACGAAGGATTCCGTACTTTAATAATTTTATGATAGTTTTAACCGCAATCTCTTTACCAATCTTTTAACAACAACAACGTACCCAGAATCCTTTCAACAATGTTTTCTTTATACACCCAACAACGGCTGTTAAATCAAAACATAAACTTGTTTCAAAAGGCAATCTTGATTTCTTTGTATTTACTCTACAGAATCTTCCAGCACCTACAATAAAGTTTACTACAGCACTAGAATCAGGCAGCCGGCACTAACTTGCGGGCTTTACGCCATCGCATGTTAAAGATCACTTAATTAAACCCTTTGTAAAACAGTTGTTATTAACATTGTTTTTTACGAGTACGTGGAGTGTTGTTAGAGTAAGTAAATGTTGGTTTAGGTGCGCCATAGTTGGTCCCAGCGGGCTCCCGTTTTGAGGTTATGAATAGAAACATTATATTTTGACGTTTATTAATGCCCGTGATGTCATTTGTGATAAATTTGACGCGCCTTGTGTTGTATTTGTAATTTTATGATTCAGTACTTGTAGATATTTATTTAGATGATGTAGTCTGTGTGTTTCTGTCTTTCTTTTATTGGGTTGAACAGAAAATAAATATCAGCAATTTACAGTGCACAAAGTATGAAATAGACATTACCTAAGTAATACAAAGCCGTAATAAATGAAAGCACATTTTGCAATCATTAAAATAAAGAGAGAGCCCCAAGTGTTCATTATATTTCAAAATCATACCCCCACGCATTCCTCAAAAATCCAGTCTGACTGACAGACACACCGACAGATAGACGAACAACGAAATGTTCCTATGATCATCATCATTCACTCGAGCCTATATACGCCCCACTGTTGGGCACATGCCTCCTGTAAGAATGGTCCCATCAAGGTTCCATATTCCTTTTGACGTACGGAACCCTTTACATTTGCAAGTGTAAATCTCTCACCAAAGTCATACCCGTATTTTTTCCAAACTCGTTCAACAAAGTTAATGTTCTCCGTCATTCCTTCGTATTGAACGTATAAAGTCAAAACGCTAACAGTACATAAACTTATCTTACCCTCTTGTCAGTCCTCCCTTCCGAGTCCTAAAGGCACGCTCACCTGCTTCTGAGTGCATCTCCAAAATTCAAGATTACCTTTTCAACGGTGCTTATCTCTTGGTACGAGTTGAGAGGCTTCGTAGAGAAATAGGGAATTATGAAATGTCACGAAAGGGTCTTGAATGAAAATGTACCATGTTAACATACCTACTTGAATTTTACATTAGTATTATAGTGCATTGGGGTAAATTCGAAATTGGGGAAATTTCGAAACTCGTAGATATCCACTAAACGGGGAACAATTACATAATCTAGCAACGCTTACCTAGAAGCTCGAATGTCTTTGGCTTCTAGATAAGCGTTGCCAGATTATGGAATTGTTCCCCGTGTAGTGGATATCCACGATTTTCGAAATTCGCCCAATTTAGAATTTACCCCAATGCACCTTACATATCTTTTACTCTAGTAGAATTTTATGGAGACGAATTGAAACTGTCACCAGAGAGTGGTTTAATGTCTTCCAAATTTAAAAGCAGTCATAACATCTACATTCATTAGCTATAATAGGTATATCAACGTTTATATTGGAAGCATTTGTGCAATAAACACAATCCGTTTACAGAATGCCACTAAAATAGATTGGGAATGATTCATATTTTTTATATTACAGGGTACAGATTAAATTGACATTACTTACTATTATCAAGAAGATGTCCTCAAAATTCGCCATTTCGTATTGACAGCCCCACTTATATTAATAGTTGAATCGGAATCCAGTTTCTACCGTCCACTGAGACCCGACCTCTGATTGTTTCTACAAATAGCTTGTCTTGTTCCACTTCGTTCTTCGGTGTAGGAACTCTGGGAGTTCACTTAATACTGGCAGCTGGCGATAGCTGACTATGCAGTCGCTAGATTATCGTCCCCGGTCGAGATTTACCGGTAAAATATCCGGACAACGGTCCGGGAAGTAATTTACGAATGTATAGGTACAGTCATTTGGAATTTTGTCCAAATAACACTGAACAGAGCAAATTCAGAGGGAGACAATTGGTTTTCGTTATGGTTTGCTTTTGTTTATTGAGGATTAGCTACCAGTTTCATGTCCAAACTTATGTTATTGCAACCGAGTCTCTTGTATGTGTGTATGAGACCGATGGCGTTATCGGTCGCAGTATAAGTGTGCTTTTTCATTTTCTGACGACCTTCTGAGATATAAGATGGTTGTGTGTGGAGAATTAAGTAAAAACACACAATGGACCAGATGAATACTTTCGATAGCCACAGGTTTGTTTTTAAACGACAAGGAAGGCAAAGAACGCTTTTTAAAATCTAGGTATTTACAGTACCCGGCCATAAAAATTGCACACCGGCCTTCTCGGCTAATTTCGACTTCATAGAGCGTTGTCTCTTTCCAAAGACCGAATTGGAATAAATATATGGCCAGGTAATGTATTCAAACTAATTATTGCTTACCAGCTGTTACTCAATAACGTGCGTTACATGCTGCTAGGCGTACGTTAAATAGCGGTTAATATTAGGATTTAGGCGTAGACACACTTCCTTCCGCCTCAAAATCTTCCACGACTGCATTTCATTTACATAGTAAATAGTCACCTCATAATTGCTCCGAAAGTTCCACTTTCAACAAGATACGTGCTAAAACAAGGTTCCAAGTTCTCAAGCGGTCGTAGGTTCACATCCTTCACGAGATTCATAATACGTAGCACTTTAAAGTGTGGTTGAAAGTTTGAGCGCTGCAGACTTGTAGGGTAGCCTTTGATTTTCCCATTCTCCTCTACTTGAGATTTTTAAACTTAAACCAACTATTCAGACAGCTTTTCTTTATAAAAAAAAACTAGGTAGCTTTAAAGCTTAGGGTTTTCTAGGAATTCTTAAAAAGTTCCACAATCTTTGTATTTTTTGTGCTTTTCATTGATCATCAATTTTGTGTGAAATATTATTTAAGCCTGAATTTCTCTAGCTTTTACGAATAGTTTCAATTCCAATTCACAATTCTTCAGAAAGTGTTTCTATCGCAATATTTTTAGAAGAAAATCCGATTTTGCCAACCACGTACATACTAAAATTCGTCGGCAGCATAGTTTCATAAAATACTGAAACAAAATAACACTTGAATTTTACAAAAATATGATTTATTATATGTGAAACTACTATTACTAAGAAAGTGCATCGCATGTTATTCTAGCGTATTATTTAATAACATGACTCTTTACCAGAACCAGCATTTAAAGTAGAAAAGGTAGATTTACGCCGTGACTTCTTCGCATTTTAAATCTCAAATAAAAATGTATCGTATTACGCGTAACAACCGATTCCTCATATCATTTAATCTCGATCTCTGATCACCTCCCCATTCCGAGGCATCCTCTAGTCAAACTGTTTAGTTATTTAAATAATTGCTTTAACAAAGTTAACCTCAGTGATTGTTACAATTACTAAACACAAACATTCCCGGCCCCTGGGAAACTCGAAGAGCACGAATTCAACGCGCTTTCAATTTGATTTACTAACAGACGTGGTGTTGACACAATCCAATGTTAACCCTAGCACGTAGCAATAGGATTCCGAATAAGAGGACTTTAGAACAATGACATCACTTCATCGTAACGTCCTGTAACATTATTTGAGTAAGACCTTAGTAGCTTGTCCCAAGATTTTGTAAGGACCTTTATGAGCGCGTCCAGTATACTTAGACCTACCCTGCTTCTGAAGTTTAGTACCAATAGCGCCGTTGGAGGGGCATTGTTAGTCGTTACGCAGGTCACTGTTAGGAGGTGGTAATGTACGTTCGTTGTGTATCCCTGAGGGACGCTTAACACGGAATTCGGGTCTTAACGCTTAGCCCTCAGTAATTATTGGGGCCGAGATCTTAACGTGAGGTCTATAGCAGGATATTGTGAAATACGGGTCGAGGTTAACTTGTAGATCTCTATTACGGCGCAGATTACTACTGACAGTCGTATAAATCTGTTTATTTATTGTGAGTATTGTACTGGCTAAGCCTTGTGCCGAATTACTTGAGTTTCGGGACTTATCTTTCGATTAGTTTGACTTATGTGATACTTGTGAACGTAATGTTCGCAAATCGCACCGGTCATGTTTAGTTCTAGATCAATACTTTATTCGGTAATGTTTGCGAACTTTTTTAATTTAAAATCCTCTGCATCTTCAATTCCATTTTTCTCGAGTTTTTCACTCGGTGTGACCATTGTTCTCCATCGCCACTTGTGATCCAGCAGTCCAATCACGTATTTCATTAATCAATCTAATTTATATGAACTTATGTTTTGATTATATTCAGAAATTGTCTTGCTGTAAATTTAAACGCCCAAGCAATAAACTTTGCCGCTCAAAGCAGAAACCGTCTACATTATTATTTTCCTTTCCCGTTGTAAAAAATGTACAAGAGTTAAGGCTGAGCCGTAGCAATATGAGATTAGTGTCGTGTCTCTCCACCTCGTGTTTGCCGCGGATTATCTAATATGAGCGAAGTTACTGGAATGTCTCTAGCTATTACTGTACACATCATGTCATGAGAGTTTAAGCAAAATTCTGAACTGTTCAGCGCCAAAATTGCTTGAACCGGGCGTTACTATGCGGAGGTACATTTCGGTAAACTAAAACCCTTGCTACTCCTGATAGATAAAATATTGCGTGGCTTAAATTCGTATTTATTGAGAACTGGTCATAGAAAAGCTAAGTCCACAAAAGAAGTTTCAAAGCATTCAAAGATGTACGTTGTAAAAGATTTCTAAATGTCATGAGTCAGAAACATTAATACTTAAAATTATCAAAAACCTTGCTATTTTGCTACTCAAAATTATGGGTAGCGGAGTAGCAAGGATTTTTTTTTGTAACTTGTTTAATGATACATACCTATGTATAAGAGTTGTAACATAATTAAGTAGCATACCTCAACACTTAAATCCTAAACGAATTCAGAAAGATCTGGCTATCTATTGTTTTCAAAAATTGAGTCGGCCCTCTTAGTTAATATTAGAAACAACCTCCCGCGTCACTGTATAGTCAGAAGCTTTTGTTTAGAGGTGTTATCGTTTAATCTTTGCTTCGGTTTAAATATATTAAATTAAGCCGGATTATAGAACAGGGTATGGCTTTTCTTCGCTTAACTATAATTTGGGTTTAAACTTAGGATTCCTCTCTTGGAGTCTATTTTCACTCTTCATTGATTCCTTATTATTCAGGAATATTGAATATTCTAACGTCAGTTATTTTTGTTTCTATAGCACTCATTACTTCTGAAAATATCAAAGGTCGGAGCTGGGTTACAATACAAACCCACGACCGCCTACTTGTCTGAGCCGTTTGATCAAACTCATGTTGCCATGGCTTATTACAGTAAATTACCCTTAACAAAAAGTTAACAGGAACTTCTGAAGTATATTTAGACCTCGGTTTGCGCAAAGTCCGTTTAATGTTTTAGTTTCTCGAGCACAAAATGGTTCTGACAGTCTTTTGCAGTGTTTTATGTTATTCCAAATTGTTTTAATGGAGTCTTTGTTTGTTGTTTCATTATTTGAATTTGTGTATTTGTATTCTAAATGCGAAAGTGTTTTGGATATTACAAACAATGTTAAGCCTTTGAACTGTTGCATCGGTTTGTGAATTTAAATTAGCTAAGTAATTTTTAAGATGATCTTTGTAAAGAGCCTCCGAGTAATTACCTTAACATATTTCTACGCATTTGAGATTATCTTCATTTTAATAATTAATATCCCCAAAGTAATACCGGATCTTCGTTCTGTTTCAAAAATTCTCAGTTGTATTATGATAATCATTATTATAATCAGCCACGACATCAACTGGTGTCCACTTCCGGACCTAAACATACCCCAGGAATTACAACAATGAAAAAAATATACCTATTGAAAAACAAAATTTTAAACTGAACAAAAATGTTAGCAAACGTTATTAATGTGCTTGCTTTGGTTAATCTCTACTATCTTTCAGTGTGACGTTTATATTAATCGATTCCTACCGGTTTGCCTAATTCGACGATTACATTACATTCAAAAAGCAGACTGCAAAGCAACTGACGCCACTGCTGTCTTCGACACTTGAGACACAAGGAATTCATTTTCGTCGTCACCCAAGACCCCTACGTGGGCATTCCCTCCAAATCCTTAACACGTAGTTGAATTAAAATACCTCGTGACCCTTTTTCATTAGTAAGAGATCTTCGCCACACGCTGAATATTTATGCCCAGGGTTACGGTGCAAGTGAAAAGCGAAAACCTGGGAAAATACTTAAATACTTCTGTGAATGAAAAACTTAGCATTAGTAACATAATTATGGCCTTTAAATTGACCTTGACACCGGGCTTACCCTTAAACACAATCTTGTGAACGATAAAGTTGTTGTTAAAAATACATAACACTAAGATAAATGTTTAAAACTACAACCACAGTCTCATTCAACATTATTTTTACGCTCCCAATTAGCTCTTTCTTAGAAGAATATGCTACTCTATTTCAAGACGTGTCATAAGAAACGTCATGTGCGCTTACTAAAATGAAAATGAAATCATCATGAAAGCCTTGCACGTTGCATTTAATGTAAATAAGATATGCATGCAACTGTCTACTTCATGTGAATAGTTCAATTTTGTTTAAACTCTCAATTTTTTTTTTATCGCGAACTATGACCAGTGATTGACCTCTATCTCACTTGGTGGAAGGTGCAGATGAGGCCAAAGGTGTTACTCACTGGTTCAGTAATAGCCTATTCACTCTAGCCTTGAAGAGCCCTAGGTTGTATCTATCCGGAAATACAGACGATGGGAGCGAATTCCATTCCCTAGCAATTTAGTTTAGCTAATTTAGTTCCCCCTTAAAATATCTACTTAACTTTTAAACGAATCACGGTTAGTATGTCTTGTAATGCATAATCTCAGTCTACATCCCGTAGAAAATACATCTAATTTTAAGTCACTTAAAGTGTCGCGCCAACCGCAGTTCTCTCTTGCCCTGCGCCGCTTCTGCAAGAGACGTCGGTACGCAGCTACTTGATTTTTCTGATACATTTTCATGAGTCCCGGAGCTTATGGCCACGCTCGGAGCCCTAAACGGATTAGCTCCTGATTCTATGTGCAACTAGTGTTTGTGTTATTTGCCCTTTATTGCGAAAATCCGGCAGATTGGAAAGGGTACTATAGTTGTCGGAGTAATGAGTGAGGAATGTTCATCCATTGATTATCCTATCATCATTATCTCCAGCCTAAATATGTCCCACTGCTTCGCAGAGGCCTCCTCCCAAAATGAGGGCTTGGAGCTATAGTTTCGGGTTCAGTGCGGATTGGGAACTTCACACAGAACATTTAATTAAAATAGAATAGAATAATATTTATTTGCAAAGAGTAAGTAGATATAACAATGTCATTGGGTGGCAAAGAGAATTTCTTATTTTTTGTGTTGCTTACATTGTACAAAGTTATCTTGCAAGAGGAAATCATTTACACTATAGTAGTTTTTTCTATCAGTATCTGCATTAACCTATTTATAAATGTATTTAGGGGTAGCGTCGCTAGTGAGTGCTATAAAATCCAATCTAATAATCAATTTTTATTCGATTGAGGAAGAAGAAGGAAGGTTGATTTTTAATGTTACACGAGGGCATAAGAACAAAGTTGAAGCAGTCACCGTTGCTGGATAAGGCCAGTAAGAGTACTGTTGTTAACTTTCTGAAAAATCGTTAAATTCATTACGTACATTCTTCCGTGTTTAGTCTTGAGTTCTTCCATTGTGCAGGTCGCATCCGAGCAGAGGATCCGCAGATAATCCCTAATCTCACCAGCGTCTAATATTATATTCCACAAGTGAACGTGCATCCTGTAATGGACTGCCCTGGGTGTAGAAACACCAGGATCCGCAGTAAAACGCAGAGGCTTGATTTTGCTCTTCATTTGTCTCGTGAAACCTAATGCAGTTGCAATCAGGACGTAGACAGAAACGACTTAAGCAATAAATTAGGAGAGATCTGATGTGACAGTGATATTTCTCTAATTTCTGACATAATATTTTCCACAATCATTCTTGAAGTTAAAGGCTCGTCTACCCTGTAAGAGTTCCGAGAACTCCGTAAACTCATTCATTACTTAAAACTATTTGAAACGCGATATCTCAGACGGCCATTCTGTGAAGAATAATCGCCAAGGGAGATAGAATATTTCACTCCGAATGCAATCTGGTTGCAAGTTGAGAACTTTTCATATTACAGCCAGGCCGATGGACGAGTAACCCAGATAAAAACTCCGTCTAACACCGGCTGGGGAGAACTATGAAACCGCGTCTTTGATTCGCTTTTAAAGAATATAACATCCTTAACACTTAACCATAAGTGTTGCCAGTTTACCGAATTGATCAGACTTGGCCACTTTTACTCAAGTTCTAGCGACAAAAATAGTTTTAACATCAAAATAATGCGGTAACTTCTGGGCTGGATTCAATGTAGCGCCCTCGCCGTAAATACATAATTTTGCTCCTTTGTGACACAAATAACTATTTCATCACACTTGCTCGTAAACGGTATCAAAACATACAGCTTAACTTGGCCGTAATGCCCCATATAAAACCCTCGGGCTTTTTTCTTGTCATGAAACCCTCAGGCGATAAGTAGTGCTTGCGCCCGCGACGCCCGGAGCGGCCGTTTCCCCCGCCGCCCGCGCAGCAGCCCACCACATAGGTACACGATGCGTTACTCACTTTAAAATCATGGCGGGTAAATTTCTTCGTCGCTTACTCCTTTCCTTTGGTATAAAACCGTATGTCGAATCCGTTCATAGAGTGTAATCAAAAATGTGTTTCCTCTTTACACTGAAATCACGGAACCACGATAACGTTTTAAAAGCTTTATCGAGCGCACAACTCATATCAATTGCCTTTCAGCGCCAGCAAGTTTGAATGAAAGCTTTTGAAAGCTTGCATGCGCGATTTAAACATTTAACATAAAAGCTTTACCGGTAAACGTGGTGGACATGGTTCGCAGAATTACACGTGAAAATTGCTATTATATTTCCTCTGAAATCGGGAACAAGTGACTATAATAAATTTTCACATTACCCCTTATTTGGTATAAAATCATAATATTCCTATTCTCTGCTTACGAGTTTACTGGAAAGTTATGGCAAGTTAAGTTATGGCGATGAAAATTATTTGTAACCCCCAACGTTAAAAGAGGAGTGTTGTAAGTTTGACGGCGATGGCTGTGTGTGTGTGTGTGTGTGTGTCAAATTAAATAAACTTAATATTGCTACATAAGAAATATATTGTATATTTTTATTTTCTACATTGGCAATCGCATACATAATGAAGAATAGAGATTTTGACTTAGAGCTGACTTAAAGCTATTTTGCTATTATACAATCTATACTCCATAAAGTACATTCGGTTGTTCTTACTATCGATTTGTGCATAATAAAGTACGCCGGGACTTGTATAAATGAAGTAAACAAAACGAACATGTTTTACGTAGCGCGTAAACATACAGGGTGTTTAGTTTTACATCGGGGCCTACCTGTCGGCGGCAGTTTCTTAAATGAACCCCGACCGAGTAATACCCCAGTTCATTAGCCAAGCGTGTCATTAAGGTGACGTGTCACAGCCTTACGTGAATTTGAATGAAGCCAAGCCTTTTTCATCAGACGCTACGCACCTTTTGAATATTTATGCGCTCCTGTTTGTTCTACTGAGCTGGTAACGTTTGAAGGGGATTAATGTTGTGGTTAAAGAAAATGTCTTGGCAATTTCTGGGTTAGGTGAGATGCATGATGTAGCTCGGGTTTTGAGCATTTTGACTTTTTTAATGAATATTTTTTCCTTCTATGCTGGTCTAGGAGCAAAGAAAAAGCATAGAATTTACCAGTTGCTTCTCTTGGAATGGGCGAAAATCTTAGGAATCATGATACAGGCGATGAGGCTAGCAACCCATCACTACTTAGATCCCCTTTCCTCCTATACGCTCACAATCATGCTAAACGTGGTCATTAGGTCTTGTTACCTTGGGCTCTGTAATAAATAATAATAAATACGTGAAAGACGTGATTATTATAATAAATAAAGACGTGAAAGACGTGATTTATGTATGTATGTATTTTTTTTAAGCTTTTATTTACTTGCAGTGATTTTCTTGGGCATATCTCGCAAGTCAAATTTGACTAACTAGTAGTTATATTGAGTTGTAATTTGGCATACATGATGCAGGATGCATGACAATGGAAGCTGTCAGTGCAAAAAATAAATTTTACATGAAATTGCCAAAGGGCGGTGAGGCAAAATTTAGTGATTAAAAATAATAATACCATTCGTTACTACCTACTGCATAAACTACACCCTGTTGATAGTTTTTTACTATGAAATTCGTAGTTTCTTTGTCTCAGAGTGTATGTAGAAAGTTTATAGAACTCGTGTTTAGTACTTTGTATAAATAACAGTGTAGTTAAAATTGTCACAGTTGGGCTTGGAACCTATTATCCGGTGAACGTACATGATACTCAAGATACGTGGCAATTACCCGCCTGTCCCCGCAGTATACAGTTTAGTAACAGAGACCCAATGAAGTTTGTATAGCTAAATTATGATATGTATATATAAATTGACGGGATAAGGAGCACGTAAAGTTATAAATTTCAGCAAAATTAATGAGTGGATCCACCAAAAGCGTTTATTACATAATTATTTCGATTAATCTGGTCGTCTATTCTATACTGGTCTGGGAGTAAAGATAAAACATAGAATGTACCAGTTGCTTTTCTAAGCCCATCGAGGGAATGGCCTAAAATCTTAGGAATCATGTTATAGGCGATGCGGCTAGCAAGCCATCACTATTTTTGATTCCCCTTACGCCCACAATTATGCTAAACGTGGCTTTTATGTGTTGTTACCTTAGGTTTTGTCTATCCCGTAAGGAATAAAGACGTGATTTGTGTGTGTGTGTGTGTGTGTGTGTATTCCAGACCGTATTCCGACACCGTACACTGCTCTCACCCGGCCAGAGATTATTGGCAGAGTGCAAAGCGGGTGGAGGGGGTAGCCTAAACGATCACAGCGCTCGCTACGGCTAAAATTGTCATTTTTGTCGCTGACTTGAGCTGTCAAATCCATATTTCAGTAAACATTTTCTAATCGTTTTTGAGATAAAAATATAGTCCTGGTAAGATGTGTTGTTGTGAATTGTAATAACACCAAGAAGAATAGCGACTGTAAATTTTACCAATTTCCAAGAACATGGTGGAAACGAGACCAAAGAAATAAGTGGATATTTGCCATAAGAAAAAAAAGTAAGTTACCTAACCTCTAAAATTTCACTGAAAACAACAATTTTTGGCAATAATATTACTAACTACCATTGTCCAAAATTGTGTAATATAGTAAAATAACACAAGATTTAATTAATATTTTTCACAATATTTACTTACTTCTTGTTTGACAGCGGTGACAATATTGTCCATAATGGCCGCCTATCACGTGGCGCTGTCGTCGCGCTCGGTCCCAATTGGTAGCGATGAAAGTGTCCTTAATTTGAAAGCGGTAAGACTCGATTTGTTTTTTTTAAATATCTAGTTAAACAGATTAATCAAAGATGTAATTGTTCTACTCTATTAATAAGTGAAAGTGACCACACACTTTCAACAAAAGAGCGGCACGTGGCGGCCGAATCATTTCATTCTGCGCTCAGCACTAACTGCTAGATATTCAGTCCAATAATTTTGTTTGTGGTGACATAGTTAACGTTATAATTTAGGGATAACTTCGCCTTTGTACGTAGTTTTGTAAAATCTCATCCAGAATATTTTAAAAGGAAAGATTGGTCATTTCAATACCAGATATCCAAATAAGTTATTTTATCCTAAAACGTACTCGCTCTTGTATCGCAGAAACTGTTTTCCAATGGCAATACAGATATTTAACAAGCTGCCTAAGAACATAGCTGAGCTGCCGTGCCTTTGTTTTGCCCGACTTGGCAGGGGCATTGCCGTGTCTAGATACTTACTGTTATTTCTCCTGTTTACTGTTGATACCTTGTAGTCGGCATTTACATTTCAAACGCACAAGGCACTTGCCAGGACGCGGCCAGATGAGCCCGCGCGTATCTCGCCACCGTGTTAGCTACAGCCTAGATTTATTAGCGACTAATTTATTTTCTGCAGAGAATATTTTAGTACTCTATAAAATATAAAAAACTTTTTCATTTTTACTTTCACTATTCCCTTCTTTAACCCCCCGACACAAAAAGAAGGATGTTACAAGTTTCACGTCGATGTCTGTGTGTGTGCGTGTAGCTCTCAAGCGGATGGACTAATTTGGATGCGGTTTTTTTCATTCGAAAGCCAGTTTTCAGTTATGTTGTGCCTAAAAATATTGAAGAGTACTCATAAAACTATCAGATATTAGTTACGCTCGAACAGCTGCGCTAATTGAGTAACTTAAATGTTTTGAGTGCTTTGTTCTATCCAATGTTACTATGTACTCTGCAAACATAAGCCCTTCTAACAAAACCAATTATATTATTGTGAAAGCAAAAATACATTACATAGCAATTTTATGAAACAAAAAATCTTCATTGAAAATATTTTTTCTTCGTCCACCAACATTATGCTCCTTTGATACTTATTCGTTAAAATAAATTTCACCAACATTTTAAATCTCCTGTAAAGTAGGTACGACAGTTCAAAATTTCACTTAGGTTGCCAGCTTATTATTATTTTGCACTAGCAACACTCATAAATAGGCAATATGGCCGACAGCTTCCGGGATAGCAGCGCGCGCCGCTTCCGCCGAGTATGCTTCCGCACTCAGATATCTCGTTTTAATTATTTCTAGCGTTTACACGATATATTGCAACATACAAACATTATCTTAATTGATCGTTGAAGTTAGTTCGCACAGCTTTTTGCAGGCGAGTGTGTCAGTGACATAACTAAGGAACTAACTCGTGTAATAATTCTTAAGCTACAAGTTTAAATTGGATGTTGCCATCACATTAGATCCTGTGTCTGAAAATTCAGAGTTCTAGCTTAACATACACATACACAAATCACGCCTTTATCCCTTACGGGGTAGACAGAGCCTAAGGTAACAAGACCCACAGCCCACAGGCCCACGTTTAGCAGGGTTGTGGGCGTATAAGTGGAAAAAAAAGGAATCAAAATAGTGATGGGTTGCTAGCCGCATCGCCTATAACATGTTATAATTCCTAAGAATTACGCCTATTCCGTCGATGGGCTTTTACCATCTGCGCGGGACAAGAAGCAACTGGTACATTCTATGTTTTTCCTTTGCTCCCAGACCAGCATGGAAGTAACTAAGCCAGCATAAAATTACAGAAGGTCGAACATGTCATCGAGAAAAAGATGGAACGGCCAGCCCGGCTAGCATGAAAACGCGCGAGATAGACGGGTGTCTCTTTCTAGAACAAACAGTAAGAAAAAGACAGGTAATATATGTGCTAGACGTGCTGGCTTTTGTTTTGTCCGACTTTGCGAGGACACTACCGTAACCTTTGATAGATCCGCGAGCACACTGATATTATTAGCGGCTACAGACTCACGAGAAAAGTCTCGCCGAGAAGTCTTGCCGAGAAATTACGCGAGAACCGAGAAGGCATCTATACTCATGCGACCTTCTCATTCGCATTCTCGATCGTTATCCGGCATGGACGACAGTATCGTATCAATGCATCGGTCGCACTGAGATCGAACAAGAATGTGATACCGTTCTCTTATCTCGCCCGAGAAACCCTTTAAAGCGGGCAAAAATACCGACACCGATCGGAGAACAGGCGAGCGCGAGAACGAGACGGCGAGAAAGCGATCACATTCACGCTTCTCGGGTGTTCTCGGGGGTTCTCGGCGTGAGTTTGAAGGCGCTATATTATGTTGTCGTGGCCTGCTTTGCTGCAGCTACCTTCCTCTATCAAAACATTTAACGATCCGTACAAAACGTTAACTTGCAGCAAAACCCTCAGTTTATTACTGACGTCCGTTCCAATGGCCACCATCTGTTGCAAGCAACCGCGCAACAGTTCCCCGAACGGCGCGCGTAACATACCCTTCCGCGATTGTTTCTTGCCTCCCTATTGTTCTTGGTTTGTTGGAAAAGGAACGTAGTAGTTGGAATAGACGAGGTAAGTTCTATTAGCTGTGGAAGAGTAAATAAAACCAGCTGTGCAACTATTTGTACTTCTTTCATAACGTCTAGATTTACTTTGCGAGCTCGGACCAATTTATATAGTTCTGCTTTTGCCGACGACTCCGGCGAAAATAGGTATTTAACTAGGTAGGTACTTAGTGAGTGAGCTCATTTATTTATTTATTGAAGAAGAGCCAACAGAAGCAAATGTAACAATAAGCACTTGCTAATAGATAGTTAGATTGTTTTTGTTGTGTATTTGAATGTTGCAGTTTTTAGGAGGGAGCAAAAAACGCGAGAAACATGTTTGTGGTTTTTGTTCAATGTTAAACAATTTTTTGTTTGTCTATGATGAAAAGTAAAGTAGTCCAATGAAAATAAATTTTGAAAAAGAAAAAATAACTGCCGTAAAAATATGAGTTGGCATGTATAAAAAAACAAAGAAAGCACTCAACTCCGGCCCAGGGTCCGTCAACGCATTCAATTAGGCCGTGTAGTCGCGGGGAGACCGGGGAGAAAGGAGAAACCAATTATCAGGGGAGGCTGGGCATCCTCGGAACAAGTTCCACTACGAACACTTGTCGTTATGAATGGCGAAGGTGCAACAATAGTAGATTTAATTAAAAATATCGGGGAGCACCGGGAAAAATGGACCGATTCATAAATTGTTTTATTTATGGGATGTTTCCCCTTGGCAACGGCAATTTTTCCTGTTGGTTTTATGGGGGGCGGAAAATCAAAGGGAAACATTTTCGGTAATTTATAGAATAACGTTCGTGGTTTCGTACTGTAAATAAACGTTTCCTATTATTTTGATTTGTTTCAGCTGATGTTATTGTAGGTTGGGATGGTCCCCTTCCGTCTTCGTGTTTAGTTTTCATAATGTATTGGTGATTGTTTCAGGTATGAACAAAAAGTACTATTGTTGGGCGAGAACTGTAATGCTGCATTATCATGTGAGTGGTTGAATCGTTTCTCTGATTTATAAATTTATATGTTTTTTATCGTGGAAAAGTATAATTAAAAAGCATCATCATCATCATCAGTAGCCTGAAGACGTTCACTGATGAACAAAAGCCTCCCCCTTAGCACACCATAATGAAAGACAACTGTGTCGTGAGACACGATGTCGTCGGTCCACCTAGTGGGAGCAGAAAAAAGAATAACAGTTTTTAAGACATGATGGTTCATGAAACTATTAAAAATTATGATTTTCTAATTCACGTAATATATGCGTTTGCCAGTGCCGCTGTCATAATTTTACAGGCATTTAAACGCACATGTGCGTTTGAGGCACCTGAAAAAGTCTGTTGGCAGCTGGCAGCGAATGTGTAAAACCAAACTTCAAAGCTTGATATCACATTTCTTCTACAATACAAAATATATAACTAAACCGTCATTGGTTCTAATTGTATAAAACAGCACACCCCTTATATACAGCATCCGAGCAATTACGAGGAAGCACAAAATGCAAGCTTCGCTGGGAGCAATCCTTGCGACAATAGTCGGAGCATGATGTATAATAAAATAAGGCTGGTATTATGTACGAGCGCGTTGCCATGGCGACGCCGGACCGCATGCGATGAGACTTAGCGCTTTACGCGTGTGTGAGTGACAAGCGCCATTGTCTTCATAGTGAGAGTAATGCGTTTACACATTACCCGAACCGATATCGAGGCAAGTAAAATGTATGAATTATGGTTCTATCGAACGAAGTAGACTAACTAAACAGATCTATAGGGGGAGTGTGAATGGTTACGTTGGGTAGGGAAGGGCTAGACGGACGTTCCGAGACCATACGGGAGACGTTTTGGAAAAAGGTGTCAGGAGTACCCGAAACCGATGAGCATGTATGAAGAGATTGATGAGTGTGGATGAAGCGAAAGAACAAAACCTAAAAAAGGAAAAAGGTGGAAAAAGGAATCAAAATAGTGATGGATTGCTAGCCGTGTCGCCTATTACTTGATTGCTAAGGATTTCGCTCATTCCCTCGATGGGCTTTTACCATCTGCGCGGGACGAGAAGCAACTGGTACATTCTATGTTTCCTTTACTCCCAGATCCATGGAAGTAAGAATCCCAATTTGGTAAGTTCTACCCAGTTCTCGAAGAAAATTCTAAATAACAAACTTTAAAACAAATAATTCACTAGCAAAATTCGCACAACTTTGAAATGGCGTGTCACATGCGATCTCGTTTTAAAACAACCACGTTTTAATAATAAATCACAACATTGTATAACATAACATACAAAAAGCAAGTTTGCTGTTGAAATTTTGCCTTTTAATTTGTACGAAGTTTGAACTAGTCTAAGGGCCTCACCACAGTATCAGTGTTTATCTATGACTAGCTCCTGCCCGCGACTTCGTCTGCGTAGAATTATACATAAAAACCTTCCTCTTGAATCACTCTATCTATTAAAAAAACCGCATCAAAATCCGTTGTGTAGTTTTGAAGATATAAGCATACATAGGGACATAGGGATATAGGGACATAGGGACAGAGAAAGCGACCTTGTTTTATACTATGTAGTGATAGTGATGATGATTCAGTCTCTATTAACTACCCTTCACCACTATCTGTTAAGTTCCAGTTACCTTAAGTGTCAGTTATCTATGATTCCGTCTCTATTTTTAAGTACGAATCTGATAGAGATGTCATCATACATAACTGACACTTAGGATAACTGAAACTTAACAGAGAGTTGTGAGACAGGCCCTAAATCTATGCTTGTAACCTTCACAACTCCCACTATCCAATTCGTCACAATAAATTATATTGAAAACCTAGAAAAACGAATGTCAATTTTAAAGTCACACTTTGTCGGTCCTTTGTTTAATTCCTCTCATCAACTCAAAGGTTAACTGGTAGAGATCCCTTATAGGGATAATTTCGCTTTTATGCATATATTAATGTTATTATTGTATCTATTTCTTTATATTTGTACAATAAAGCATTTACTTAAATGTCTATAGAAACGCATTATTTCGCTATTATTTGTTACAAATGTGATACAATAACATAGACTATTCTTCATGGTTATAGTACACGTACAAGTCCGTGAGCTCTTAGAATGCCGTTCGAGTTTCTCTAGCGGTCTCACTCACTCTTATAGGTTTGAATAGTTAATCGGCCGATGGTACGAAAACCGAAAGACATTCGCGGACTGTAACTACCGCATAAAAAACTGAATTTTACTCTTCTGGGCAGAGAACGATGTCTGCTTTTCAGCCTAAATCGCAGACTGTAGTAGCCAGACGTAAAGCAAAAGAGCCCTTCAAAACGTATTCGTTTAACTGATAATATTCCTGACAACAAATTGTATTTTATGCAACCGTTACATAATGACATTACTTCCATGCTGGTCTGGGAACAAAGAAAAAACATAGAATGTACCAGTTGCTTCTCTTCCCGCGCAAATGGTAAAAACCCATAGAGGGAATGGGCGAAAATCACAGGAATCATGTTATAGGCGATGCAGCTAGCAACCCATCACTATTTTGATTCCACTTTCCACCTCTACGCCCTCAGTGTCTTGCTAAACGTGGCCTGTAGGTCTTGTTACCTTAGGCTCTGTCTACCCCGTAAGGGATAAAGACGTGATTAGTGTATGTGTTTTTATGTATGTTACATAATGAGGGTCCTTAAAACACGAGTGTGGTTTTTGAAACGAGTTTTGGCGAGTTTCATAATAAGATCACACGAGTGTTTTAAGGCCTAATTCTGTACAGTTGCATACATTACTTTGTCTACACATATCATAAGTACTCTAAGATGGGTTCAGAAGCAGTAGGGAAATTACCAGCATTATTACGACCCATTATACTAGGTTCTGACTACCCCGTAAGTGATAAAGACGTGATTTATATCTGTATGTATATATTATACTATGAGTAATATGTTGTCTGTAGTAGAAGGTAAAATCTGTATTTTAATGTTACTGCAGTATAGATTTTTTAAGGGTTTATAATGCTGGTCATTTCCTAAGGTTTCTGGGCGTATTTTAGACCACTAATGATATGTGCGTAGATAAAATTTATTATGACACCGTTCATGACGCCAAAGTTAAACAAAAACAGACGAAATGAACAAAACTTACGCAATACCCAGCGCGAAGAGAACCCTGTAAAGCGAATAATACGAGTATGAAACTGGCAGCAAAAGTTCCGGGAAATACTCAGACATAGATATATAAGAGGTACGGCTATCTGATACTGTGGAAAAGGAATGGAAGGTTTAATCCTGCTATTGTGCAATATTTTTCTCGGTGCAATGATAAATGTGAATGAGTAAGCAAGTTTTTGAGTGAAGATAGAGTTCTGCTAGATGTTCATGTGTTAGTGACGTCACTTTGGAAGTCCATACGAACAATGTTCTTTATTGAACACCAAAAATCGGTGAGTATCTTACTTTTATCAATTTTCGAGTTTGACTTCAGAACGTTTTCCAAAAAAAGTCCACATGATGACATGTTTTCCAGAATTTAAATATTTTCGGTTTTTCGTAGTCAGATTCGTTTACCCTATCGATCCTTATACAAGAAAAAATATGTCCAAGATTTTACTATGGAATTTTTTTCCTGTTTGTCACGTTCCATACGTAACTATAGTAAAAAAGTGACGAACTGGAACTTGTGGGACACATTTTTTCTTGTATTAGGATCGATAGGGTAAACGATTCGGAGTAAGAAAAAAAGTAAAAAAATATGAATCGGTTGAGTACTTTTAAAAATATTTTGAGCAATTTTTAATTACATTTAATTATTATGCCTTTATTGCGTTGCTAACCGCATTAAATTGGTCTTAACATGTAATTTTGGCTGAGTGTACTGAAACACAGCGTACTGTAAAAATGCCTCTTCAAAGTTCCAGTAATCCTTGTTGCACTGCAGGTAGCTATAACAAGAGAACTTTAATGCGACCATATCGGGATATCAGCCGGGAGTGTGGAGTTGCGAACGAGCAGCCAACATTCGCGCAGGCGACGGTAACAGTAGCGTTGTGCTTTGTAAACCTGGCGTTCAGTCCAAGTTAGAGACGATATGCTGGTCGGGGAGCAAAGAAAAAACATAGAATGTACCAGTTGCTTCTCTTCCCGCGCAGATGGTAAAAGCCTATCGAGGGATTGGGCGAAAATCTTAGGGATCATGTTGTAATAGGCGATGTGGCTAGCAACCCATCACTGTTTTGATTCCCCTTTCGATCCATACGCCCACGATCATGCTAAACGTGGTCTTTAGGTCTTAGGCTCTGTCTACCCCGTAGGGAATAAAGACGTGATTTATGTATGTATGTATGTATGTAGAGACGACATCCGCCTGATCTATAGGGGGAGTGTGAATAGTGCGGTTGGGAGGGGAAGGCCTAGACGGACGTTCCGAGACCAAATGCTAGCCACATCGTCTATTACAACATGATTCCTAAGATTTGCGCCCAATTATCCCTTGATGGGCTTTTACCATCTGCGCGGGAAGAGAAGCAACTGGTACATTCAATGTTTTTTCCTTGCTCCCAGACCAGCATAGAAACAGTTTTTTGGTATCATAAAAAGCTTTAATTTTACAAGATTTTATTACAAACTGTAGGTAAATTTTATAATGACCACATTCCCGTCGTCGCTTCTCACTTGGACTCCTTGGACGAACAGTTTAGTTCTGTTTACTTTATTTCCAAATCGCAGTGCAACTTCGGTAATAGTATCGGAATAGCATTGTACAACGATTTGCCGAGTTAATAGTTCATAGTTTTATTAGCAGTTACGGTTGTTTTCGGGGTATTGAACCGTTATATGAAATGGAAGAGAAACAAAGAAGCGATAATTTGCGGTAACGAGGTTGCATACAATTTCACATAAAAGTAATTGTTTGAAACTGCTTAGACGAGGAATATAGAAGCATTGGTATGTCTCAGAAATTGTTATAGCTTTTACAATGTCTAAGATGAGAAATGATGAGTAGTCGAGTCCAAATATAATAAGACCACAAATAAGACATTACATTTTTAAGTAGCTTTTGTCAGCGACTTTGTCCGTGTAGGATTAGCAATTAATATGTTCATCACAATCCCGCGGGAACTATTCAATTTTCCGTAATAAAAAGTAGCTATCTTTATTCCAAATTTCATGCCAATCTGTCAAGTCGTTTCAGCGAGGAGAAGGGACAAACATACACACTCACTTACTCACTTTCTCACTCACACCGTCTCAAACTTTCGCATTTATAATATTAGAAAGATTATTATACAAGAAACTGTGCAGCTTCATTATGAAACTTAATTTAAATATGACTCGTTCCATATTTCATTGCAATACAATTTCCGATTTCCCGAGCGCCAATATAATTAATCAACATTTGATTTGATAGTTATTTCAACTCTTAATATAAAACGGAGAGTAAAACAGAATCACAATGGAACTTTGCAACGGTCCGGAATCCCATTTAAACTTTAAAGCATTTGCAGTTGGAAATTGCAGTGTCATTATGTTATGAACTATGTCCCCCACACGTACAGATAAGCACGTTGTGTTATGTAAATGAATATGTGGAAGATACGTATGTTTTACACAACGAAAGAGTTTTCAAACTCGTAATTTTTTTCATTCATCCCTGACGAGAGGGATCAAAGTGCAACTTTTCGTAAACGTCATTTTGCTTCCTAGTTACACAAAAGTATACGAGATTTTGCAACCCGACCACTGGATGAAATAATATTCCAGAATATGACGACCATGATTTGACGACCGGATAGCCTAGTGGTTAGTGACCCTGACTATGAAGCTAGAGGTCCTGGGTTCGAATCCCGGTAGGGGCAGACAGTTGTATGATGAATACGAATGTTTGTGCCTGAGTCCTGGATGTTGTATGTATTTAAGTATGTATTTATCTACATTATTATAAGTATGTTTATCCGTTGCCTGGTACCCATAGTACAAGCTTTGCTTAGTTTGGGGCTGGGTCAATTGGTGTAATTTGTCCCAAGATATTTATTTATTTATTTTATTTTATATCTCACGTGAAGATAACCAAGCCTGTGCGAAATACATATGTTGTACATGCAACCCTTCCCTCCACTATTGTCACTTTTTTTTATTATTATATTATAGCCTTTTTTATTCCGAATTCGCTACAATTTCATTTTTGTTGTTGTTATTGTGTTGTTTTTTTTATTATTATTAAATTGTCGCGTAATTCGGCGTGCCTCATGGCATAGGCCTCCTCCGTGTATTGGAGGGTTTGGGCTATAGTTCCCACGCGCGCCCAGTGCGGATTGGGAACTTAACACACACCATTGAATCGACGGGATGATTTTCAAAGTGAGCGCAACTGTTAGGTACACATGCAAACCAACGTCGTAGTGATTTGAAAACATGTAAATAGACATAATGTACCCACATTCATGTTTTCCAAACTAATTTTTTACTGTACGTCAACAACTACGTTCAAAAACTTCCGACTACAGCAAGAACAAAAAGGGTTGTATTGGACAAAAACAATTTTTCTATTCATCAAAATGGACACGCAACAAAGGTGACGAAACCAAGTTCAACTGTTCATTCATTATTGAACCACTATTGTTGTACCTAATTATTTCCAACTGCTCCAAAACATATTAGTAGGAGATCCGAACCTAAGTCGACCTTCACCGAGTTGATAATAGAATGAAACATATTTTATAATAAATTTAGTATATTAGAAAATATATTAAACATGGGTTGGCTAAAATTTTCCTGGACAGACTATTTTTTTTTCATTATAATTATAATAATAATAATATATTTATTTGCAGTAAATGTAGTGAAGTGAAGGCATGCATGGTTATTATGTACATTATCATATTTTGAGTTACAATTTTTTTTCTATTATAGATATATTCTTATACACTAGTATTCTTATGTAAGTCAATAAATATATATTTAAATATATTTATTTCATTGATGTTTTATTGTTTAATATGATAGTATTACATTAAACTTTTCTAGTATAGATATATTATATTTATAAATCAATAGATATATAAATATATTATATATGTAATATATTTAAATAGTCTGTCCAGGATTTTTTTAGCCAACCCATTTTTATTATATTTTCTAATATACTAAATTTATTATAAAATATGTTTCATTCTATTATCAGCTCGGTGAAGGTCGACTTAGGTTCGGATCTTAGACTATATCTAACCGTAATCCTCACAAAAGTGTAAAATATCGAATGAAGCTGAATCTAATAATGGATGCTTTATTTCTAATAAATGTTTCGCAAAATTTGACCTATCTGGATGTTTATGCATTATACGAGGCAACATGTTCTTATATCTTGTAATAAAGCTGCTACCCGTTTGTCCCACAGATACACTGTTACAATCACTACAGGTTAAGCTTATAGAACCCAGTAGGCTTCAATCAATTTTTAAAAAAGAAATAGCGCCATCGATACTGTCGATGATTCCGCCAATGTCGAGGTTGAAGAAGACAGTGTCGTTATTATTTAACCGTTGTTCGGTGGCTTTGATGTACGGTAGCGGAACTCCCCAGTAGGCTTATTACCAACTCGCTCGTAATCGCCACCGTGTTCATTTTGACAGTTCTTGTATGAATGTGACAGCTAGCTGATTCCGATGCCAATTGTCAGCCCATACATGAACTGTCAAAATGAACACGATGGCGATTGCGAGCGAGTTAGGTAATAAGCCTACAGATCTACTTCCTTTATCTATCTCCTTGTTATTACATAGCTAACAGTTCTCACATTAGACACATGTGACTGAAACTTATTTACTTCACCTTTGAAACCTTTGGTTTATAAGATCGCTCTCGAAAACGACCCAAATTGATAAAGGTAACTCAATACTCGAATGGATTTATATTTGGAATGGGATATTTTCTTTGTTCCATCTTCCATCGAGAAAACACGTTTCGTTTATGAAGCGATATTTGAGAGTGATTTCTCTTCATAATGTTTATTTATGTGAGATTTTTTAATAAGAAATGTAAAACCTACAGATTAATTTGAGGTCTGTGTGTATATGGAAACCTTAGGACGTTTTCAACATGAAACTACCGTGAGACTTAATCATAATTACACGTAAACGGATAACTCACGTATAAAAAGTCGAGTGATGCTCGACATGTTTCGGACTGACGTGATCAGTGTTGTATGCTGCCCTACATTTGACAGTAATAAAAATGAAGATGAAAACGAGGGTAGTTGTGCGCCGCTCTCAGTTGCGTCAAGCAGCCGCGCGAACAGAGCGCTGGCGCGCAGTGTTCGTTTCGCTGCCGCCGGGGCGAGCGCTCCAGAAAGAAGTGTCGAGCATCACTCCACTTTTTATACGTGAGTTATCCGTTTATGTGTAATTATGACTTTAGGACGTGTTTCGTGTAAGGGAGACAGCAGGACCAGTCTGGAAGAGGGAAACGGGCCACCGTTCGGGATGGAGATGGACTGGAGAGGCGTATGCCCAACGGTGGGCATTTACACGCTGAAGAAGAAGAAGAGGATGTGTTTCAGAATAAGCACTAGATCCCCGTTCTGTGCAGCTGTCTTCAAGGTCACTATGGTTATAATGATTGCCGACCTCAAGATAGGTATAGGAGATAGAAGTACAAGTATCATGTAAACTAGAGTGAGGTGTGCTCTTAAAATGTGTCCTTCGGGCATTACCGTCTTAGTGCGAGTACCGACTCAGTTCAGGCTTTAGCTGTCATTTTGAGTATGGATCTAGGGTATGGAGGCGAGCGAACCTAGACTGAATCGGAATTGAATCGCATTAAGACGTCATGGTAAGGCCCCTGATCAAAGTAACTAATAATTGGAAAAATCGCTGGCATCAATCCTATTTTGAAACAACTAAAAATCTTGTTATCTATTAGACAAATTTAAAATGTATAATAAAAAAAAACATACATACATACATACATACATACATACATACATACATACATACCGTCACGCCTATTTCCCACAGGGGTAGGCAGAGACTACTTTGTTCCACTTGCTACGATCCTGACATACTTCTTTCGCTTCATCCACATTCATCAATCTCTTCATACATGCTCGTCGGTTTCGGGTACTCCTGACCTGACCTTATAAAAATAACAAAATTTATAATGTATGTATGTATTTGTACATTAAAAATGTAATATTTGCAGTGCCCCTACAGGGTTTGATCTTGAATATTGTATCTTGTATCAAAGCAAATAAAAGTTTGAGTTTGACTTATATTATTACTTGCACGTGCACATTATTGTGGATATTATTGTTGTTGTTGAGAAATAAATATTTCTTTCTTTCTTTCAATACGCAGATCTCTCGTATGATCAACTCTGCCATAAATATTCTTAACTACGGAAATGTTAAATTGGCTGATCATTCCATTTTTAAAATGTCAATTTTTCCAACGCATATCCAGTACATCAGTCCATGAAACCTAACTAACAATCAAACCTCCTCAAATCACTGCATGAACATTACTTTATTTTATGAAAAACCAAAAACCAATATCACAGGCTGATCCTTTGTTTTCTGCTAAACGTGACATAATTCAAGCTGCATGTACTTGTTACATTACATGTCACAAGCATGCATGCGACAGCAGCGACACGATACGAGCGCCCGCGCGGCGCCCTTGTGAACTATCGCTAATGTCGTTCTCATGTTGGAAAAATTCCAACATACATTTTGTCGGCAATATGTCAACTCAACAGGGAGAAAAAGATTAAATAAAGCAAATTCTGGGACACGCAAATGTATTTCTCTTTGTTAGCTAGACCAATTTCAGTTGAGGAATGTAGGCATGCTGTTTTAGTAAACCAAAACTTTCATGATAGCCCCTTATAGTACCTACATTTTTGCGCTTTTTAAGACTGTAACAGCGATACATTTTTTATTTTATTAAACAAGGTGGCAAACGAGTTCGGGATCAGATGATAAGTTAGACCCCACCTATGGAACCCGCAACAACAAAGGATTGCAAATGCGTGACCTAGTAATTCACCGTTTGTCTTACTCTCCACGCCAGGAGGCGTATTTCCCGGCCTGGAAAAACCGACCAGCGGGCTCATTGTCTAACTCGCTGGCAATCGCCATTCTGTTCATTTTGACAGTTCTTGTATGAATGTGACAGCTAGCTGATTCGGATGCCAATTGTCAGCCCATGCATGAACTGTCAAAATGAACACGATGGCGATTGCGAGCGAGTTAGGTAATAAGCCTACAAATATTTGGCAGCCAAAATGTATACGGAATAACAGGTCGGTATTTCCAGGTACACGAAACATCACCCAGGTACGCTCTAATACCGAGGTGATATTTCACGTACATGGAAATACCGACCTGATAATCGGAAGCCAGTCGATTAGGTTAGGTTAGGTTAGTTTTATAACAATCCTGAACAACGTACAAATGCACTCTAGAGAATCGATGACGCGAATCGATTGTCATTGTGAATGAATGTACACCGATTAACAGGCCGGTATTTGTCAGGTCGGGTTTTATCGCTGCGGTACAAGCCAATACCAGGGTGGAAATACCGATCATGTACAATGTACGCGGAATATAGGGTCGGGATTTCTAGGCCGGTACTTCCATGGTCGGGAATTAAACACACCCTCCACGCCGGAACATAGCGATGAGAGGCCCTATTGTGTAACGCGCGGGAGCTTGCGGTCACATTCACCATCTCTTTCTACCCTCAACCTTTACCGTTTGACAGAAAGGAACGGTGTATGGGTATGGCCGTCAAAAGTTGTACCTTAACGCACTGGAACATGTAACACACATAACACACTAACACACTGGAAAGTAGCAGAAATTCGTTAAGATGAGTTCACGGCATAACACATGTAACACACAACGTAACACACGTAACACACATCGCAATACACGTAACACACAACGTAACACACGTAACACACATCGCAACACACGTAACACACATCGTAACACACGTAACACACAGCGTAACACACATAACGCACATAAATAAACACACTCGGAAAACACACTGGAAGAAAAAAGAAATTGCTTTATCACCGCTATTTTGGATGCTACACTTGTAATGAATCTCTGTTAAATAGAATATTGTCCATATTTTTGAATAGAACAACGATAAAATATATTATTTACACTTAACTTGACAAAATGTCCTTCCGAAGTATTCCTTGTTCCAATATTCGCTTTTTTTCCAACGAAAATTATTAAATTAAACCGACTAATGTACCCACGACTCGATGTGCGTTATTTTGACATACTAGCTATGGTGTTGCTCTAGCAAATAAAACGACATGGGATTGCCTTAAAAAGAAGGAAAAAAATCCTAGCATTAAAAACTTAAGTGTGTTACGATTGGAAAATTATGTGGACTTAGGTTTTGAAACTCAATTTTGATATCAACATATTAAGATGCATGAATGTTTGTTTCATCAGTTTAAAGATCTTTAATCGAAGATTAAGCTATGAGTAACTTTATATATCAAAAATGTTTTCCCTCAAAATTATGAGAATTATTTGTATGTAAAGGGGAGGCCAAAGGCACGATTTTTGACTGCCTTACTAACTTTTGATCAGATTGCTGCGGCAACCACGATTGTTTACAAGGTTTTTATTATTTCGACACATAAAGCAATGAGCAAGATAAAAATACCCCATAGTTTTGTGATAATCTAAAGAACCATTTTTTTTTAAGAAAATATAACATAATGCTTCATTCAAAAAGTACAACTTTTCGCGGCCATACCCGTATGCGATTGTGATTCCAAGTAGGTATCTGACGAATCTTGCACAAGGTCCTACCACGCAAAACTACTAATGAGCTAAATTTTGTGTGTGAACTCATTTGAAACTCGTGGTTTGGGAGCAAAGAAAAAACATAGAATGTCACGGCTGCTTCTCTTCCCGCGCAGATAGTAATAGTCCATCAAGGTAGCGGGCGAAAATCTTCGCTATTTTGATCCCCCTGTCCACCATACGCCAACAACTGTGCTAAACGTGGCCTTTAGCTTTTGTTACCTTGTTACCTTTATGTATGTATGTTTATTTGTAAAAATGACATCCAAAACGCCCGCTGTTACAGTAAGCCCCTTCCGCTACGATCATGGGGCGTCAAAAAATTCCGGCACTACAAAAAAATGAAGTGTCATAATTCATAACCCTTTCTGCCCTATTTAGATGAGCCGAGGCAAACTCGAGATACCATTACACGGAGCGTCGCATAATTGACGTCTACTCAACCTGTCAAAGGGTAATGCTGGTATCCAATTACAGTATGGAAGAGGTGTTAAGTGCCACTTTGCGAGCATTTAAGGGATATTTCTTGACATCATTCTGTGTTAAAGGGTTAAGGTTTTTGAGGGACAGAGGATGAAACGGCTGTTTTATGATCGCACTGTCTAGATGGGATTGTAAATGGCAATAAGCTTATCGTCAAATGGTGGCAACTCGATGATAATTTGGTTGAGTGCTTTCTGGAAATTATCCAGTAGTCTTTGGTAACTCTTACTGTTAATCTGTTAAGACCTTGAGCGCAGTCCGCAATTCCACAAAGCAAAGCTGTTTGGGCTGCTGTTTTCCGACGTGGAGAGTTAGAGAACCAGTGAAATGGTTAGGTAGCACATGAGGTATTCCATCTTAGCCCTCCAGTGTTATCGATTATCCATGGGTGGTGGTGCTCTCTTCATCATCACTACATAGTATAAAACAAAGTCGCTTTCTCTGTCCCTATGTCCCTATGTATGCTTATATCTTCAAAACTACACAACGGATTTTGATGCGGTTTTTTTTATAGATAAGTGATTCAAGAGGAAGGTTTTTACGTACCTATAATTCTACGCAGACGAAGTCGCGGGCAGAAGCTAAAACATCATATGACCCACTAGATCATTTTCCACCGGTGTAAATAAAAAGTCTTTGAGAATTATTACTGTTCATTTGTTTCATTTTGGGAAAACTCTATTTGTTTGCGTATGTTACGAAAGATTTTGTTTTATTGCCTAGCCAGACAGTCCTTGAGCGTATTCTGAGAGCCTAGTTCTCCTGACAAATCACCCCCATTTCGTCGCGTAAAAATACTCGGTGACAAAATACTAGCACCAAGCGGGTATTGACGCCGTATACTAGCGATATTTACGGCATGTCCGGGTCAGAGCAATCATTTATCATGCGGCCAAATATCAATATCTCGCGGGTGGCGGGTCGACAGTAACTAATGGCGATATCCTTTCTTATACGCTGCTTACTGTAAACGTTAGGTAATTAAGCTAATTTATTGTGATTTAAACATGACGCGGGGTCACAAAGATTCGGTTGGACTAGCCTTGTCAATATGTTTATTAATGTACAAGAAACATTTACCTATGCTACTCTGCTACCAGTGCGGAGCGGACGATTTTAACAAAGGTATCTTTGGATGAAACATCTTTTCTTCGCGAGTGTTATCGGCAATTTTTCCATGATCTAGTTTTTAATACAACCTTGTTTAACTACTGGGTCAAAATGTCACTAATACACAGGGTCTCTGAAATAAAATCCTACTAAAACTCGTTTTCAGAGATACTCATAGTTAACTTAATCGTCGAATAAAGGTTTTTTAGTTCCCTCATCACAATTGGCAACGCTATGAATAGATGTCTATTCATTCAGGTTTTGTTTTGACACCAGCTTGGAAACTTCCTGATTTATTACAATGTTTTGCTGTTTGCAAGGGTTGAATAGTTGGCATGGAGCATTGAACCCATCGAGGCTTGGGAATAGAGATATTACTTATGGAATTTGTATTTATAGAAAGTGTCTTGACACTTGGAGAAGTCGGAGAAATAACGGCGATGTTTTTCAGACGCCTCGATGTTGTTAGTTGTTGGTTGATTTTGTCGACTGAACAGGAATGGTACTTACTGTAGAACTGCCTTGTGGTGGGACTTTCACTGTAACGGGACGGTGTAACTTCGGTATTTTAATATTCTTTTTCAGTTTTAGAATTAACACATTTGCTCCCAGCGGAAGCCTTAAGCCGACTGTTTCTTTCTCCTTGTTTTTTTTAGTTATATTTCTTTTAAACTTTATTTTTATATATTTAAATTAAGAATTCAATAAGTACAGAAGGAGTGTTTACAGTGCCTACCTACTTAAAAAAAAACGACAATATTAAAAAAAACAGAAGTGGTAATTACGCCTTTTCGATGTAATTTTGAGCGTAGTTACGATAGATGGCGCTGCACGCCACTAATGGCATATGCAAGCGATAAAGTTTTTCGGAGGGTGGTTAGGAGTCCCGGAGGTCTAATTGGGATGACGCTGGGCGCGTACAGTCATGAAGTGCGGGTTCAAGTCCGGCACTCAAAAAACGTGTGGTCATGACCTTGCCTTGTTTTTCATAAGCCTTTGTTCAAGTATACCAACCTGTTCCATTTTCCACCTATACCTATGGCCTGTAGGTCTTGTTACCTAAGGCTCTGTCTACCCCGTAAGGGATAAAGACGTGATTTGTGTATGTGTATGTTATGTATGGTTTGTTAAACTTGACAGTGTTTGTTTACATGCTTGTTAAAATATTTAGTATACTTGCGTAAGCATGGATGACATGCTAATCTAGTCAGCAAAAAGTACAATTAGTAAAAAAATGTTTTCTCTTTACTTGTTATTGATTAGTTAAGATTTTTCCACAGAGGACAGTGTATAGAGTAACTACTGTGCAAGTATTGAATACTCATAATGAGAGTTCCTGGTAGTTAACTCTCCCCTAATGCATCCCGGGAACACCTACTTAATCGGAACAGAGATTCGCGAGGGGAGGCCGGGGCAACTAGGATGCTTTAAGAAAGGGTTGATACTGATCAAAGAGGTTGTTTAATAATGTACGAGCCGAAGATGGTACAGGGACGAGCTAAAATACAGTTATTTTCAATTATTACCAGTTGCATCTCTTCCCGCGCAGATGGTAAAAGCCCATCGAGAGAATAGGCGACATAGGAATCATGTTATAGGCGATGAGGCTAGCAACCCATCACTATTTTGATTCCTTTTCCATCTATACGCCCACAATCTTGCTAAACGTTGGCTTGTCACCTTAGGCTCTGTGTACCCCGTAAGGGATAAAGACGTGATTTGTGTATGTATGTATGTATGTATGTATTACAATAAAGCAAAGCTATGGTTCAAGTAGAGTTATCACGGATTCGTACGTACATACATACCGTCACGCCTCTTTCCCACAGGGGTAGGCAGAGACTACTTTGTTCTACTTGCTACGATCCTGACATACTTCTTTCGCTTCATCCACACTCATCAATCTCTTCATACCTGCTCGTCGGCTTCGGTTAGTCCCGACCTGACCTTTTTCTAAAACGTCGCCTATTTGGTCTCGGAACGTCCGTCTAGGCCTTCCCCTCCCAACGCAACCATCCAAATTCCGTTTTAAATAAAATCCTACAATTATTATAAACTTGAAAGTTTGTAAGTATGGATAAATGGATGTTTGTTTTTTTTTATGTTAGAGAGGCCAGACAAACGAACTAGTGGGACACCTGATGTTAAATGATCACCACTGTCCATAGACACCCGCAGCGCTTTACGCGATGCCAGTGCGTTGTCGGCCCTAAACCGGGTCTAAGCCGGGTTGTTACTCTTTCACGCCAGAACGGCTGGACAGATCTGGATGAAATTTGGAACATAGATCCAAATTTGGATCATAGAGTCTGGAATAACACATAGGCTACTTTTTATCCCGGAAAATTGCGTAATTCCTGCGATAAACGAATTCTATGCAGACGAAGTTGCGGGCAACAGCTAGTGTTATAATAAATTAATTGCTATTCCTTGAAAAAAATAATATATGGCAATAAGCAAACACCCTGTACACCACCGTATCGAGTTTACACGCATTTATAGCTATTTATACGCATTTATTTGCAGAGGCAGTAAATCCCGGGTCGGGGATACCTCATTACCAAGTTTGTGCGGAGTTACCGCACTTCCGTTACACGCTTGTTACAAGTTCTGTTTACTTCGAGACTTTCATATTCATTCCGCTAGTTTTGCCCAGTTGGACCTCGCATATATATCACGTCTTTATTCCTTACGAGGTAGACAGAGCTAAAGGTAACAAAACCGGGCCTTAAAGCTACGTTGAGCATGATTTAGTGGCTATAGGTGGAAAGGGAAATTAAAATAGTGATGGGTTGCTAGCCGCATCGCCTATAACATGATCCCTAAGACTTTCGCCCATTCCCTGGATGGGCTTTTACCATCTGCGCGGGAAGTGAAGCAACTGCTAAATTCTATGTTTTTTCTTTACTTCCCAACCAGCATGGAAGGAACAGGATTTATTCAAAAGACAGCCTATTTATACGACATAGAAAAATCTTAACAGTGACATTCAGGACGCTGTTTTTCTAATTTTGCTTGCTTATATTGGTATTTAGAAGAAAGGATTTCTCATAAATGTAATTTAAAATTTCTTCCATGCTGATCTGGGAGCAAAGAAATGTACCAGCTCTCTTCCCAAGCATATCGTAAAAGCCCATCGAGGGAATGGGTATAGGAATCATGTTATAGGCGATGCGACTAACAACCCATCACTATTTTGATTCCCCTTTCCATCTATACGCCCGCAATCGCGCAAAACGTGGCGTTTAGGTCTTGTTGCCATAGGCTCTGCCCCGTAAAGGATAAAAATGTGATTGACGTAATGTAATTTAATGTAGAGTTATTCCCGACTTGTTTAGGACCATATCTGGCCCTTCAAGGAGAAGTTGCATTTTCTGAAGGTGGCAATTGAATACCAGCCAACACAAAAGCGGCTTTTCAAAGGGCTTTTTGGGACGCAGCGGATGTAACCATCCTGAAGCGGATTCGATGACTATTTAGCAGAAAAGGAGCAGAAATGTGTGAGAGAAGTAAAAATCAAAGCAGCTGACATTGCAATTACAACAAGACAGACAAACATAGACAGTGACTTACGAAACACGTAAAAGAAGCAACTTCAAATCCTACTATCCTGCTAATACCTATTATAAATGTGAAAGTTTGTGAGTATGGATGTTTGGATGTTTGTTACTCTTTCAAGCCAGAACGGCTGGACTGATCGGTATGAAATTTGGAACATAGATAGATTATAGTCTGGAATAACACATAGGCTACTTTTTATCCCGGAAAATTGCGTAATTCCTGCGGGATAGCGATAAACGAATTCTGTGCAGACGAAGTTGCTGGCAACAGCTAGTAATAGAATAATAGACGATATCAGGAATATAAAATAACTATTTACAACGCCAACACATCCATTGACGACCTAGTACATCATGAAGAGAGATGATTGTGAGAGTGAGCAGCAATGACAGGCATTGTTTTGATTATAAAAGTCAGTCAATAGTGTGACAATGTAGAACGTGCTACAGTGAGGGCAGTCTCTCCATTTGGTCACCCGTGCCAGACGTGCACACTGTTTTTTTTTTCTTTCTTGGTTTACTACAATCTGACTCCTTCTTGGGACATTCAGCAGCATGTTGGTTGGTGCTATCGCTGGCGCGCTCAGCATGTGACCTGTGTCACATCTTCATGGTTTAGATAGTAATTATGTTTACTGTGATTGGATAAGGTCTTGGGGTGTACACTGAATGATTTCTTAATTGTCTGACTCTTGAGGTCAATATCCGCATATACTCGTTCTCCGACAGCTATAGTCGCCAAATTCGACAAGCCGCAATATTTAACTCTATTCAACACGCTCAGCCGTTTTGAAAGTCACACGGCTGAATCCCACCATATTTTCAAACCGCATATCGCAAATATAAATTCACTATCCACCAATAGCGTCTAGTATTCTAAAAAATATGCTATCGGTATTCTTCTAGACATGAGTAAAGCTTACGACCATGTTTTGTATGATGTTCTGTTACAAAAACTGTATGGAATAGGAGTAAGGGGCTTCGCTCATGACTGGTTCGCGTCCTATCTTAAAGATCGCACGCAGCTTGTTGAGATGGAATATCATAACTATATGACTGGAAACGTGTTAAAAGTAAAGTCAAAAAGAACAAAGACTACTCAATCGATTCCACAGGGCAGTGTGCTCGGATGTATCTTATTCTTAATATATATTAATGATTTACCTAAAATCATAGAAACTCCATGCACCCTCTTTGCAGATGATATATCCCTAGTAATTCCATGCCAAAACGAAACAGCGTTAAACAATCATTTAGATAAAATCCTAACAAATATAGTAACCTGGCTAAATGAGCATAATCTTAAAATTAATTTTACGAAAACAAAACTCATGCAGTTCCGGCCCCATCAGAAACGTAGCATAAATATAGAATATTCATTTCAAAATGCAAAATTAGAATGCGTAAAAACCTTTCCCTTACTGGGAATACATATAGACTCTACAATTAATTGGAAAGAGCATATACATAAAATATCTGGGAAGCTAAGCCGCTTTACCTATGCTCTGTATGAATTAAAAAAATGTACAGATGTAAAAACAGCTATATGTGCCTATTACGCGTATGCGCATGCATGGTTACAGTACGGCATTGTTTTATGGGGAAACAGTTCCGACGCAATGCAGCTGTTCAGACTCCAAAAGCGATGTCTACGAATTATAGTAAATATTGATAATATGTCAAGCTGTAAACAACATTTTATTGAACAGAAAATTTTAACTTTGCCATGTATATACATATTGGAAGTAGCTATTTTTGTTAAAAATAATATGTCTTTTTTCCCACAATATTCTCGCCCTCAAAATCTACGACCTATGACAAAATTAGCAGCGCCAACTAGTCGGTTAAAAATGATTCATTCTGGTCCCTTCGCCATGTCGGTTGCAATATACAACAAGATCCCCAAGTCGATTCAAGATGAAACCAACATAAACAAATTTAAAAAGCAGCTTAAACAATATTTAATAAAAAGATCATTCTACTCCATAAAAGAGTTCTTAAATGAAAAATAAGCAGAACATACATTTATTTATTTATTTATTCATTTATTCATACACATTTTTCATATTACCATATTTATTAAGAAACTTTATTAGCCATGTCTACAAATTGTGTGTGTATGAATACTATTTTTATCTTTATTTTTAATTATTTTAATAATAAGTTTTAGTTTTAAGATTATTTTATAATAAATTGCTGTGCCCTTACAGGGTAAATGTTTGAAGCTATATATACATAATAACATCTTTGTTTGTCACAACATTTTTATGCATTAAATATTTTGAGTTTTGAGTTTGAGTTTGAGTATTTTCATTAAATACTGCCCACTAACTGCCAGCATTGAGAACCTGCCGTATGCGAGTTAAAACTTTAGCTAAAACGACACGACAACCATAAAGGCACCACGTGGAAGTAAACTCTTTAATGAAGCGTGTAAAGTGCAAGTTTGATTGGGGAGTTTTGATTTGTGAATTATAAAGGCTTTTGTACACGGTATAAAGCTTGAAGCGCCGGGCGTAGTGTATTGTTAGGGGGCGTACGCATTGTTCGAGAGGGTAACTTCTGCTGATGTGCATCGGCTTTACCTGTAGCACTTTGAATGAGAATTGCGGCGTGGTACTTGAGTTGAGCTTATTATTTGAATTAGTGCTTGAATGGTTACGATCCGTTTAAAAACAAATGTTTGCGTTCCTACTTAGTATTATTTAATTAAGGTTTTTACAGCTCCATGCAAGAAACGTGTTTATTTTGTTAGAGTAGCTAAGTACGAAATCCTCGGGGTTCAAGTACGATGCGCATTTGTTTGGTTTTTGTACATTTTCGATGGAAGAGTAGAAGAAGTTTTAGCGCAAATATTGATTCCGCGCGGACGAAGTCGCGGGCGAAAGCTAGTGATTCAATAAACCTGAAAAACATTTATAGGGCTGTGGTAAAACTAACTTAATATACTGTTGCAACATTCCGAAATAAATAAATGAGACCCTGTATAAAAACTCATTCCATTATTCATTTGCAAGCAACGATAAAGTGGCAACCCTAGAAGAGCAGTGAAAATATCCCATTTACTTTAAACAGGACAAAGGTCCAAGCAAATTCTAAGAGACACTGCAGCGTCACCGCGGATTTTTAATTCTGCTGCTACCTTGTTGACCAGGCTACATCTTTACCAACCTAACCTAATAAACGAGGGATATCAATGAATAAATTAAAAAACGCCCTAAACCAACGCCAAACTTTCCCGGTTGACGTAAAGAAAAATCGAGTCATGATTCAACTTTTCTAATTTCTCGAATTCTGGCAAACGGTGAAATGTCACAAATTTAATTATGAGCACGGCAGCCATTTTGTTTCCTTTGAACAGAGGCAGGTATTTGACGGCGGGTTAGGGAAATCGGATTAAATTAAACTATTTGGGATTGAAAAGTCGCCGATTTGTTACAGCGCTTAAAGCTAATTGTCAAAATGAGGATTTGATTCGAAATTTGATATGAAATTAAAACTTGAGCCTGCTTTCAATTTACTTAGTTTAGTCCAAAGAGAGACTAGACTAAAACGCAAATTGTGTAAAAGCCGATTTTAGTAAATTAATTTAGATGTCATTGAATAACATTCTGTTTTTTTTGCAATCTGATATCGCAAACGGACAATACCTAAAATCCTATCTGATTGTAATTTATGAAAGTAGGGCGTTCTTTCTTTCTTTCTTTTGTGATATCAAATATTGCTGGCAGTTTAATTTACAAGGAACGTCTAAATAAAAAAAAAACAGAATACATTTCGAACTACGATGTTTCAATTGAAATTACTGGCTGAAAATATTTCTTCAACGAAACGAATCCGACGTGCTATTTTCGCTCACTCGAAAATATATCAGCAAATACTACGTTCATTGTGCTGTTGGGGGTGGATTCTCAACGCATTCTGTGATTTATGATGGATGCCCGCAACTGGCCGACATATTTCTCGCATTACTTGGGGGTGTAGTGCAATGACGCGAGGTGATTTCGAGATTTCGCACAATCGCCCGTGCTCATTTAGGAATGATATGTGGTTTCCTGTATTAATACATGATGCTTTGTGGCCTACAATCGAATGTAGAATGGAGGAGCTCTATTATTTTAAAATTAAATATTTAATAAAAACATACTTCAAGTTGCTTGATAGCCTATTTTATTTGTCAAATATCAAACAATACTCGTAACAAATTGCACCGAGAACGGTACTTGCCGTTTTACAGTGAAGAGGCTTTATTTAAACTATGTATGCAGTTTTTATGGTATATTCTGGTCTATAAATACTCTATAACAAGCAGAGTTTATAAACGACATTTGGACACACATGCCAATGTCTCCGAATCGAATCCTTTGACAGAACTCTCCGTATCTATGACAAAGTTCCAACGAAAGCCGACTTCTTTTCGATTTCGCGAACTCTCGCTAAATCTCATTGTAATCGCTGTGATTAAAATATAACCGAGATCCCAAGCCTGCAATGCAACTGAGATTAACAGTGCAGGGATATGCATCCGAAACAACAATGCAGTTCGGTTACGGGTATTGTATGCTAATTGCCTGGGTTTGCCGGAGTTGACAGCTCTGAAAACTGCTATCCCCAGAAATACCAAAAACCCCCTAAATTAATACAAAAGATTTTGCTAGACAGTGGAAATACCTCTTGAAGAGTACTAAAAGCTACACCTTTATCTATGGAACGGATTCTATTATTGATCCCTGAATCTAAGGGAAAATCCTGGAAATTGGCAACACTGAGCTCTGTTTGAAAGTTTGGTAGTTTAGTTACTCGAAATGTTAATTGCTATAACATGATACGAGTATTATGTAACTAGGCTAGTTAACTTCGAATGCACATTATTCTAGTTGTAGATAAAGAGAGAAAGAACATAATGAAATGTAGCTGCTGCATACCGGCAAATACAAAACTAACATACTGGCAGCACGCCTGGCAACACTTGAAAAATTGAACTGTTATAAGTCGGACTGGAAATTGATTTATCGGTTGCAGCAAGTCATTTGTTTTTACGAGCAAGTGAACCTGTTCACCACCACTCATGAGAACCAGAAATCTCATGGAGTTGGCGGTTCGTTATCGGCCTTTAAGGCAATGGTTTTGTCTTATATGACCTCGATGTCATAATCAGTTGGAAACTTCGTTGACTGCAGTTGATTCCACAACCATTATACGAAGCAGAAAATGCCACAGGAACTGCCAAAATAACCTCCAGATAGAAAATATAAAGAATCTACAAATAAAAATGGACGAGGAGGAGGACGCGTTGAGTTCGCGACGTACTCTATTAGGATTAAGTCTACGTAGTGTGCAACTAATGCTCCAACAACATCACCCCTCGGAGTACCAACCGGGAAATATAATGTTTTTAAAGCAATAACTTAACGCCACCCCGCACCACGAAAGATAACACCACTCTTCACTTCACCACAGAAAACACTTCCCTTATCCCCGCACATATCACCTGAACAACACAAAATGTGAGTCTTCAAGAACACCACCTGCACTCCACATATCTTCTTAAGCGTTTATTTCGTGAAGCACCTTTGTAAATATTCCGCCAGCGTAACGCGAGCTCCCCAGCCCACGTTGTATGCATCAACTGTCTTTGAGAGCGACGACATGTTAAAGGTTCTTAGGGACCCGGGGATGTTGGACGATTTTAGCCGTACCAATAACTAACTATCACGCGCCCTCGTACTTAGAATAAATTTTCAATACTTCTGTTCACGGGTCGTTAGTTCTGTTCAGGGGTTTCACGCACTGAAGTTTATCTCGAAGACGCGAGCTCAGGGATGAGTTTAGGAATCTTAATGTACTTTTAATACTTTATTGAAAGCTTCCCGAGGGTTTTGATATGATTGATTGTGAAGGGGACGTCAATATTTGCAATAGGATAGGATTTTAAATATTTAAAAATATCGATCCGGCTTATCTGGGTTTGTGGGAGATCTCCTGCGGAGCAGTGCATTGGTATGTATTTATTGTACATAAAACACATTACATTTTACTGGTAATGAGAAAAACAGATGTACAAAGGCAAACTTATCCCAAGGGATCTCTTCCAGCTAACCTTCGAACGATTGACAGGACAACAGGAACCAGAGTATAGAGAGTAGACACAGTAAAAAGCTAAGGCCAAAGACCCTAACTTAACCTAAACAAATAAAGCATTAAAATAATAAGAATACACCTACACAACAATACCGGTACACCCTAATACAATATGTGTAGAGATATGTGTGAAGTTCCCGATCCATTCACACTAGGCCCCAAGGTAAACTATAGCCCTAGTTCCAGTGGCGTAACTATACCATCTGAGGACCGTGGCAAATCCTTTTGATGGGGCCCTATCAGTAAAAATCGTCACGTTGTACTCAGTTTAATTTTAATATTTTTGAGCTCTTGGCCTCTTGGGCCAGGGCCCTCATGGGTCGGGGGCCCCTGGCATTTTGCCAGCCCTGCCACCCTATTGTTATGCCACTGCCTAGTTCTCATTGTGGGAAGACTGTGCCCGGCAGTGGGACGTATATGAGCAGGTGATGATGATGATCGACCTGGATTTGCAATTGGAATTAGTGTAGTCAATCATTGGCCAAATGAACGTTCTGCACCATTTAAACCAGCTTCTGCCCGCGACTTCGTCCGCGTAGAATTTGACTTAAGAACTGATGCTGATACTGCAGTAAGTATTTACGTTGTGACTCTAGGCAGCTACGATCTTTTATATGTTTATCGCTATCCAGTGGGAACGTTGCATTTTCCGGGATAAAAAGTAGCGTGTGCTTTAATAGGGTACGCTGTCTTCGTTCCAAATTTCATCCAAATCCGTCCAGTCGTTTCAGCGTGAAGGAACAAACATTCACACTCACTCACTCACTGACATCGTTACAAACTTTCGCGTTTATAATATTAGTAGAATTGCCTCCTCATTGAACGCAACATACGACATCACACAGTAAAGGTAGATACAGTATGTCATGTGCAGGTGTGCGGAACCACGATCGCTCTGCCAACGGTTAGTATAGCCGTCAACATCCTTTAATGGTTCTCTTAGAACTTACTAAAGTTCAAAAGTAACTATGGAACTACTATGCACTCAAGCACAATGGACCAAGTAAGTTTTTATAGCTTCAACATCAAAAATAAGTGAATGCATCCAGTGTTAGCAGAGCCCTGCTCCTAAGCAATATGTAGGCAGCGTGAGGCCATCTTATATTGGTTTGTATGGATTGACAGAATAAAAAATAAGATTTAGAATTATTCTATTACGGATAACGATGTGGTCTTATGAGGTGAGTAAGTACGGAACCTTAAAAATAATAAGGCTGATTACTCGAACGTAAATGTAAATACTTACTACAAAACTAATAAAGATTTAATACAATATAAGAACTTGAATTGCGTCCGTCTATTTGCGACTGTAATTATTGTCCTACTTAAATTCTGTATTCTGAAATTCGAAGTTAGTATTATACCATCTCTCTCATTCCCATATTAATGACCGTAAGTGTGAGAGGAACGGCACGAAAAGAACTTCGAAAATCGAATTTCGGAGTGTAAGGCAGAAGTAAGTAGTAAGTAAACATAAATAAAAAAAATCGAGTCATGGGTGAAATTGATCACAGGTATCGAACCCCATACTCAAAGTTAAACAAACTCAAATCTAACACCCTTTAAATCTACCCGTGGTTACTCAACTTCCAACTATTAAGGCGTAAGAGCCGGATAAGTATTTATTGAACTTGTAACGTATTTAAGCCGGGAAAGGTTTAAAATGGATTGAACATTTTTGGAGTTAGAAATTTGTGAAGTGTCATAATATTGGTACAGGGTGATATTGTTTGCATCGTCGATGTTTTGTTTCTTGATAATTGTTTGGGTTGTGAAGTGATTTTATAGTGTGTTTGTATGTAGTAGTTTAGTTACTGTGTCTTAAAATGAATCTGGAATACGTCGGTATATAGGTGGTAGGATTGAAATGAAATGAAATGAAATGTAATGAAATGAAATATATTTATTTGCCTTAAATGTAGTACAAAATATGATGTTACAATAGTGAAGAATAAGTCTCATACATTTAAACTTAAAAAGTCATGCAAATATTATGTTTAAAAAAAAAAAAAATTAGATGTGTGATTGGTTTGACTGACAGCCCTGCAAATGTTCATTATACATCCATATGAGATTAATATCTCTTATCCCTTACGGGGTTGACAGAGCTTAAGGTGACAAGACCTAAACACACGTTTAGCATGATTGTGGGCATACGGTGAAAAGGGGAATCAAAACAGTGATGGGTGGCTAGCCGCATCGCCTGTAACGTGATTCCTAAGATTTCGCTCATTTCATCAGGCTTTTATTAATCGTGGTTGATAAACATTTCCATATGTAATTTATCTATGTTTACAGTCCGTGTCAATGTTCCAAGTGGTGATTTAATTTGGAATCCAAAAATACTATAAAAAAACAATACAATACAATACAATAACTCTTTATTGAACACCACATATAACAACCAAAACAGAAAAAAGGTATACAGAATATTACAAGGTAACAATAGGCGGCCTTATCGCTACAGAGCGATCTCTACCAGGCAAACATAATGGACTGGAGAACAGAACAGATCTGAGCAGGTGGCGCAATTTAGAATATAAAAACTTTTGCAAGACCCTTCAATCAAACTAATTCAACCATCAATTTAAAGACATCCTGTTGATCAAACATTGTTTTTTTATTGCATAGTGTTTTTCGCACTTGATTTTATAGACGGCCAGTTTAAGGGCCTGTTTCACCATTCGCAGTTAAGACCCTGATATTTTAAATATCGGATGTCTATGACGCCTATGTCTGTTTCGTAGTAGGAAATTGAGAGAATCATAGATCATAGATAATTGACACTTAATATATATTTCTTTTTTATATAAGAGGGGGAAAACGAGCAGACGGGTCACCTGATGGAAAGCAATCACCGTCGCCCAGGGACACCTGCAAGACCTGGGGAATCACAAGTGCGTTGCCGGCTCTTTGAGGAACAGGAAGGCTCGCTTTTTAAAGATCCCTAAATTGTACCGCTCAGGGAATGTTGCAGCAGGAAGTTGGTTCCAGATCTTTACCGTATTATAATCAGGAACTTGACAGAGAGGTGAGACAGTTCCTGAGTTACCTAAGTTGTTAACAAAATTCTTAGAACACTAAACGATGATACCATCTTTACATTAGTTAAGAACTTGTTATAGAGTTAGTAAAGTGCTTAATAATACAATTATTAATTATTAAATTTCTAAACACTTAAACTTATTAAATTCTGAAATTAACTAGCCAGCTTGATAAATAACTTCTTGGGGTGCTTCTTTATTAAATTAAGTTTTATTAGAACGATGTTAAAACTTTAACTGAAAACAATTTTCAAAACTTGCGCTTCACGTGAAGCTACAGTTCTTATTTTGACGAATGATTCAATTAGAAGTTTGAGAAATGTATGAAAACCATGTGTGGCTAAAATTCAATTTTGGAACAACGGAAACACTTAAAACATTCTCATTCGTCTTACAATTTCAGCTCAGCCGTTTAAAGAGAAAGAAAGCCGCCGCGTTTAGTTCCCGTTTTTTGCTAAAGCAAGCCTCGTTACTCAGTTAATTTGTCGTTATCTTAATAACCCAGACACAAAGGAGCTGACACAATGTATGGAACGAGGAAAAACAGGGACCTTTTGTCCCGGTTTATTTCTCTCATTAGCTAATGTATTGTCTCGAGTCCAACCTACAGAGAGCATAAACTAAACGCACTCCACTAAATAGTCGCACGGTCTTCGTCGCTACATGTTTTATTGAAGTAAAGGGTACGAACAATTGGATAAGGATAATTTTGCTGATGAATTAAAAACAAATTGAAAACGAAACTAAAACTAACCTTAAAACAAAATAATTAAAAAAGGCGGAGCCCCCGTGGCATAGTACCACAGACGCTGGCAGCATTCGCCCTTTGGACTGCTATACTAATACCCTGTCCAAGGAATCTGCCAGCTCTGCGGTCACCCGTAGCGGTCTGCGTCTAGAAATATCTTTGAAGAGGCTAATAGCGCTAGGACCCCACGGACCTAGAGTCTCAACATCATTGTTTCTGCATCGTCATCCATTGTACATAATGTGCTAAATTTCAAGTCAATCTGATCTATGAAGGCGGGTCTATGATTTGCAATATACATATATAGGCCTTCCTCTTGAATCACTTTATCTATTAAAGAAACCGCATTAAAATCCGTTGCGTAGTTTGATAGATCTAAGCATACACAGGGACAGACAGACAGGAAAGCGACTTTGATTTACACTATGTAATGATATTGACAAGTTAAATGAAGGATTTTACGATTATTATGTTTATTTAATCATTCAATATAAAATTCTTCGTTTTCGATGTAAAATTATCTGATTGTATTTCACGAGTAATAAGTGCATAGTCAGATTATTAAAGCTTTGTAAAAGAAGATTTTGGGGACACTCTTGTTAGAAAACTAACTCAGGCTACCTTTGCAATGGCTCAAGTGGTACTTCTTCTGAACTTTACGAATACTTGTTTCATCTATTGATTCCACACAGAAAACATCTAATTCCGTCCATCTAGCGTCACCTTTGTGTACATTTTCGATCCCAAAATAAGTCTCCAATGGGCGACCGGATAATTTAAAAGGGAGACACTAATTACAGAGCGTGCGTTGTTAGGTCGTGCGTTTCTGGCATTGGCTTTACCCGGACTAGACGTGGTTATCAGCCTGCCATAACTCACCTTTGCGAACACAATTAACCGGTTAGAGGATAACACTGCACTGTTTTCAGCCTGCATTTTAAACGAGCAGTAACAGGGTTACCAACTAAAAAAAACATTAGCCAATTACTAAGCCTGATGTGGTGATAGGATTGTTTTAGTTTACGAATGACCAACACAGTATAATATTTTTAAAGAAATAAAGAAATAAAGAAATAAGCACAATTAAAATTAAAAATTTACATTAAACTAATATTAATAAGAAATTCAATAAATAAATGATTTAACTAAACTAAACTACTACCTTATCCTACTATTTAATCCTACTAATACAATAAACGCGAAAATTTGTAAGTAAAGATGGATGGATGTTTGTTACGCCTGAATGGCTGGACAGATCTGGATGAAAAGATAGGTTATATAGTCTGGAAAAATAAATAGGCTACTTTATATCCCGGAAAGCTTAATTCTTGCGGGATAGCGATAAACGAATTCTATGCAGACGAAGTTGCGGGCAACAGCTAGTAACTAAATAAATGTATAAAATTGGACCCCTCGGCATAGATTCAAAGATGCTGACAGCATTTCCTCGCTGTATCGTAATACTGACAAGTTGTGAGAGGAAGCTGCCAGTTTTTTTAACCAACTTCAAAAAAAAGCAGTTTCGCAGTTTGATCTGTATGTTTGTCCGCGTTTCTCAAAAACAACTAATGCTCTCCAGTGGTCTCAATGAGCCTATTTGTTGGTATAAATAGTCGACTAATAAGTATCTATGCCGGATCAATTTTATAACATAATAGACCGTCCGATTCTTCGACTTACACAGGCGCAGGAGGCTCCAGAATCCTTAGTATACATTTTCAGTCACACAATACTCGAACACGCCTGCGTTAAAATGTCAAATACTGAGAACAGTTTGTTGCCATTTCCATCCGCAAGTGGCGCTGCTTTTTCCATAGACGTTTACGAACGCGGTCGAGACGTCTTTTTGTGTTAAAATTTACACTAGAGGCTCGGAAGTTATTATGCGAGAGTGTAACATGACACGTCCATTAGCGACGTGTAATATGCGGTTAAATGCGAGGCGAGATCGCTGTCAGTCTCTTATAATAGCCATCTTGAGGGCTACGTTTGATGGATCGATGCGAGATATTCTCTGTGTGTTCGACCTTTGTATAGGAAGGAAGACACTTGGTTTACGCATAGAGTCGTAATAAATAGCCAAATCAACGTCTGGCTTGACTTGTTTTAGAGTAAGATCCCAGAGCGATCAGACATAACTTATTTTCTGATGAATGAAACCTTAAGTTTTCAGTAGCGTCTCGTGTGCCTTGAATACCTACGCGCTTGTGAAAACTTGCCGAGTGACACCTGGGCAGGTACACACAGCAAAGCTATTCGGTAAGCAGTATAGATACGGCGCGAGCGTGCGTAGGTGCTTACCTGATTATTTTGCCGTGTGTACATGTCTGATTTTTGAATATGTTATTGAAATATTTATTTAAAACTTATATTCAATCAGTCAGACAAATCAGAGTGACCAAACATCCCCTAAGACAAAAAATATTCAGTCAGAAGTATGAGGGCGAGAGCACTATGTATACTTCTGGCTGAATAATTTTTGTATGTACCTGCCCAGGTGTCACTCGGCAAGTTTTCACAAGCGCGTAGGTATTCAAGGCACACGAGACGCTACTGAAAACTTAAGGTTTCATTCGTCAGAAAATAAGTTATGTCTGATCGCTCTGGGATCTTGGACTATTTCGGTTTAATTGGTTTAATACGATTGAACTGATTGAGTGTTGCCATAGATATTTCCGTTTATCTGTCAGCCTCTTTGTGAAGTGCTTTCCACTGGCGTCCGTGTCGTCACGGTGTACGTATGTTTTTGTGTTTAGGTTTTAGTTTTATTTGGTTCCCAGAAACAAGTAGTGTGAAAAAGTGTACTTAAGTCGATATTTGTTCGGGCTGGCAAGACTACATTTTGCAGTCCTAAAAATAGGACGTTGGGCCTTACGAAGTATAAAACAAAGTAATCTAGCCATTTATTCAATAATATTACGCTTCCTCCGAATTCCCAGGACATCTGTTGCTGTTTTAACTAATTACACTCGCCTCCAAGGGCTTTAACATTACCATATTGATTCTCAAACATGTCCAACAGGGCCAACAAGCGGGCGTGTAACGGGCCGCAGACCGCAGTTTGCAACTAAGTTGGTAGACTTGACTGTTCTTGTTGCGTTTAGAGGTAATGCACCAAGATCTTCACACCCAGAAGTATCTGCTATGTGAATCTCTAAAGGAAATTAGTCTGTGAAGTTTAGTGACCATTGCGTTTGACAGACAATCATATCTTGACTCTTTCGCATGGAGATATTACACGGTTTCAGATGTCTTCCGTATCTGGCCGTCAGTTAAGTGGAACGCCAAATGGCAAGACACGTTGTTCCTTATAATGGCTGCGAGTTAATGGTTCAAATTATGATGGTATTCTAAGAGCAGCGATCATGGACGAGGTTTGTAGATTATTTCGCTTGTAGACATCACAAGAAATTAGAAGTCTTTATGTCAACGGCAAGTGAAGTTTGATCCACATCCAGCTGTTGGATTGCCTTAGACACTCTGTAAGTTTTTTTTTTTTTTTTTTTTATATGAATAGGAAGGCAAACGAGCAAGTGGGTCACCTGATGGTAAGTGATCACCACTGCCCATAGACACCCGCAACCCCGGAGGGATTGCAGATGCGTTGCCAACCTAGAGGACTAAGATGCAATGCCTCTTGTGCCCGTAATTTCCCCGGCTGTCTTACTCTCCACACCGGAACACAGCAGTGCAAGCACTGCTACTTAGCGGCAGGATTAGCGAGTAAGATGGTGGTAGCGATCCGGACGGACCTTGCACAAGGCCCTACCACCCGCCAAAAGTCCGATGAGAATACGGTTATCTGGTAGTGAAATTCTGATGACTGTCCTCACATAAGGGAACTCTTCAATGATTGGTGCGATTGACTACAAATTTGGTATGCATATGTATAACGGATGGCAATACAAGTACAAAAATGAATTTTTTGACACAAACTTAATTTTTGTTCAATAATGTGACTCAATGCTTTATACTAGCTTAATTTATGCATAAAAATCTGTACCGTCCAATAACGGAAGATTAAACGCGGCCCGCATTTCCATAACTCTCAATTACATATGGATTTAAAATGGCCGCCATGTGTGCGAAATGAAAAAAAAGGAATATGGAGCATGCACATGTGGAATGCAGACTAATAAAAAAGGTTTTATGTGTTTAAAATTTATGGTGTGTTTAGTGTTGAATGGAAACGTTGTGAACTCGTCAAGTTGTAAATATTTAGTTGATAGCATAGAGAAATAAGGCAACAAACCAATTGATGTAAATGCCACAGAAATTGGTTGATTTGTTTATTGGTAGGTATGGGTCTGGGCTGAAACTAGGCTTCCAATACCGGTCATTTTTAGGGCTTTCAATACCGGAAAATTTTTCGTCATTTTTCAATACTTACCGGTACTGAAAACTCTAATAAAGGGATCCCGGTATTAGTGATGCACCTCATAAGTGTTATTTGAAATACGAATAGCCCTACCGGGATCCCGGCATCCCGGTATTGAAACAAAAATTTCCGGTATTAAAACCGGTATTGAAAAAGTCCGGTATTTAGAAGCCCTAGCTGGAACGGGCCCAGTGCAGATTAGGAAAACTGTTCACACGCCATTAAAATATGAAATGCTCATTTAGAAAAAAAAAGTCGTACAGTAGGAGTAGTGATGAGGTAGTAGCAGTATTAGTAGCAGTAGTATTACTAGTAGTCGTAGTAGTGTTGTAGTTGTTTGGTATACATAATGTAATTGGATGATGTTAGAGCATTCAACAATAAGTTTGTATGTATGTGTGTATAACTCTTTATTGTACATAAAACACTCAATTTTACAGGTAATGAATAAAACAGATGTACAAAGGCGAACTTAAACCTTAAAGGGATATCTTCCAGCTAACCTTCGAAGGATTGACGGGACAACAGAAACCAGAGTATAGAGAGTAGACATACTAAAAAGCTAGGACCAAAGAAGCTAAGAAAAAAAGAAAGAGCTAAGTTCAGTCTTATTTTCTTTAAACCATCAGTGTTCTTGTCGTTTGGTACGGGAATCCTTAGGTCACAATATTTTATGCATCTCGACAGCAAAACTGCTTACTCCTTATCTCTATTAGACATACATGTCGACGTCCCTAAACCCTTATTAGTCGTGATATCTACAGATAGCTCCATGCCCAATAACCCATAGATTCCACTTCACGTCACTCAAACCTCCTAACTTACTACTGCAAAACACGGCCAACGTAACCAAACCCACACATACCCTACGCTTTCCCCTCTCCCTATAGGAAAATAGCATGCGAAGACGGGGAAGGAAGTTCCTTTTACTCTGGCCAGTAACAACTGCGTCCAGTGTAACGTGGCCTCCATTTTCCGCTGCGTTTTGCTTGTGCAGAGCAGTTTTGTAAGCAGTGATTTGTGTGGCAGGTCTTAGTAAAGTGGTCGTTTGTGGTCAGTGGCTCGAAAAGTCGTGATAATGCGTTTGAATTATGGATCGCTTTTGGCGAATACTGTATTAAAGCTTAGGATGTATTCACATTGTTTTTAGGGAATACATACATACATACATACATACACAAATCACGTCTTTATCCCTTACGGGGTAGACAGAGCCTAAGGTAACAGGTACCTACAGGCCACATTTAGCAAGATTAGATTATAGGGAATGGGCGATTATAATAGAGATCGTGGTATAGGCCATGAGGCTAGCAACCCATCACTATTTTGATTCCATTTTCCACCTATACGCCCACAATCTTGCTAAATGTGGCCTGTAGGTACCTGTTACCTTAGGCTCTGTCAACCCCGTAAGGGATGGAGACGTGATTTGTGTGTGTGTGTGTGTTTGTGTATGTTTTCACGTGCTGCTGGTGAAATGGCTGATCATTAAGAGTATTTAATGAAGTTGAATGCCACACTTCGTTTAAGTTGAGTTTTAATGCTATAGTTCTCCTCTTCCCGCGCAGATGGTAAAAATCCATCGAGGGAATGGGCGAACATCTTAGGAATCATGTTATAGGCGATGCGTCTCGCAACCCATCACTATTTTGATTTCCCTTTCCACCTATACGCCCTTAATCATGCTAAACGTGGCCTAAAGGTTTTGTTACCTCAGGCTCTGTCTACCCCGTAAGGGATAAAGACGTGATATATATAATAATATGTATGTATCCATGAAATATAATAATTTTATTTGGTTTCAAGTTAAACTTAGCTAATTAAGAAGCGACAAAGACATGGTAGGTATAAGGCATCTATGATAATAAATCAGAGATTTACAAGTGAACGATATGCGAGTGCGAGCACAATATTGACCAATAGGATTGCTTCGTTTTTCTAGCCTCGCTCAGCGCTGTTCCCCGATTGGTGGATTTTCCTCGAATAACTTTTTTATACACTCCGAATTTAAAGAAGCCGAAAAACGCCTCACAGCTTTAATCACCTTAAAACCCAGCTGTCAAAAATAACTAAACCATCGTACACAGCAACGTAGGTAAATTCCTTACGTGTACGCTCTAATGATATATCCCGTGATAAATCTCCCACTCACCCCACCGCTGGGCAGGTGTTATTTTTACCCGGAAATTGGGCCCACTCTCATTTTGGATACATTACTTTGATACATGCAGCCTGTCTGCGGTCGTGAGAGTGTTATGTTAGAAGGAGCCAGTAATAATGAGTTTAAAAAATAAGTTTCAAGGTTAAATAATTTGTATGGCTGAGATTATTTCAGTTTTTGTATAACATTTTCGTGCGTGTGTAGTGTTTAAAAACAGTTGGTTTGCTCAGTTCAGTTCAGTACTCTTTCCCATTCTCTTCTAATATACATACATATATCACGTCTTTATCCCGTACGGGGTAGACAGAGCCTAAGGTAACAAAATCTTAATGCCACGTTTAGCATGATCAAGGACGTATAGGTGGAAAGGGAAATCAAAATAGTGATGGGTTGCTAGCCGCATCGCCTATAACATGATTCCTAAGACTTTCGCCCATTCTCTCGATGGGCTTTTACCATCTGCGCGGGAAGAGAAGCGACTGGTAAATTCTATGTTTTTCTATACTCCCAGACCAGCATTGAACAATATACATACTTGTCAAAAAGCGAGACATTGGTCAGTTGCGCTAAAATTGTAACTTGCAGGTTACCCAGTTCTCTTAATTTGTTTTTAAAATATTGTTTTAAATAATCTTACAAAAAGTCATCGTGTCATGGTGTCGTGTATACAATCCGATTTATAAATTACCGCTTTTTACACTTTCAATTTTAAACACGAAATATGATACAATTTTTGCTTATTTTTTCTTGGTTCTTTACTGCATGAGACCGCCCCATGTTAAAATGACGTAGTTTCACCCGGTAACGTCCGGTCTGCCCTTTCTGCATTGTGTAGTCCATCATTATAGTATCCCGGGCCTCCAATCCCTTTTAGTAACAGAGGTTTATTGCCTAACGCGCTCGCAATCACAACCATTCGCCATCTCTTTCTAACATCTTAAACGGTTTGACAAAGAAATGGTAATTTCGATTGCAAGCGCGGCTTTGGAAAAACAAAGAAATTAGAAAAAAAAAAAAAAATGATACAGATTATCATCGTTGGTTGTTAATTCGGGCATGTACCTAATTTATAGGTAGTGACATAAAAAACGTTTTAATGTAAATAAAATGAAATAAAAAAAACTTGTAACTAACAATATAATATCTAAAACTATACCACGTTTATTATCAAATTACTAATAATAAAACTACACACTAAGCAGATGATGCAATAAGTCGGCAACTCGGCACGTAATAGTAAAGTACGGTGACGTCACGCGCATGCGCGCATCGATCAACGCTCGCGGTAGCCAAACGGTAATTTCGTCCGATATCCCGAGAGCAGAGTGGCGCAGTGGAAGCGTGCTGGGCCCATAACCCAGAGGTCCGTGGATCGAAACCACGCTCTGCTAGACCACTTTTTGTATTTTTTTAGGTTATTATTTTTCCTTCATTTAATAGTATAGAACGTATTTACAAATCAATGTGACTGTCAGCCTTTAATTTGTTAAATTATGAACGAATATTTTTTTGTTATACCAGCCAATTAATAAAAACTATTTTTGAACAAAATTGATATACAGCTACCACGCATATAAGCCAAAACTATGCCTCTGTTAAATTTACAATTCATATGGATGTTTGCATTACTCGTATTTTCTTATCTGTTAAACAGTCATAAATGCGGAATAAACAGATGATAAGTAAACAAAACCTACAATTAACTTTACTATCATTCGTCAAAAAAGCTTTCTATTTGACTCTAACAATCAATTAAAAGTGAATGCCAATAATTTAAGCTGTCGGCAAATTAAGTAAAATGGCTTAATAGTTCAGGCTAATTCGACCTCCATACCGCGGTTGGTGTAGATACAACTTTAAAATATAGCCGAGTAAGGATTGGACGCAAGGCAGGAGAAATAACAAGTTTTATAAATAGGTACTTAATGGTCATGAGTTTGGTTTGGATATCGGGCATTGGGTAAATTTGTATTAAGCATATTGTCATTTTTTCCGAGCTTTCACGGAGGATTTTTGCATCGTTGTGTAGAAGACCTGTAAATAAACAGACGTATATAATTTATAGCGTTGAATAATATAGGAGCCGAGATATTCAAGATTTAAATTTTAATTAAATATGCTTGGTTAACAATGTGTTTAATTTATTCACAACTAAGGCTACTTATTATTATGTCTAAGAAAATTGCCGAAGGCACAAGACGTTCGTAGTATTTTCTATTGATAAAAAAGCTTATCAGTTCTTTAAATGTTTGTTTTTTTGCGTTTTAGTCACTTTCATCCAGCGCCGCGGTTATAATTTAGTATCCATTTAAATGCACATAATGTCACAAAAAGCCTAGGATTTGACAGCTGTCATCGAATGCGTTAACACGTTCGCTGCGGCACCAATTTTTGCATACTTTCCGTTCCTGCGGCACGAGGTATAATCGGCCCGTACCGTGACCAGACGTTAGGGCGACACGCGGTCTATTAGACCCCACCTCCTTTTACAGACTAAAATCCATTTTCTGGCGCGAAATCAAAGATAAATGAGAATTTTGGTCCTTATTGATATAGACAGTGAATTGATGAACCCTAATCCACCGTCGCCCCGGGATCTGATGGCTAGTTTAGGAATTATTAGCAAAACAAAATATGGGATCTTATACACCTCGTAACGCACTGAAATAGGGCAAATTTTCGCTGCGATTAGTGATGGGAAAAATAATATCGACGTTTTTAAACTGTCTTAACTACGCAACGACTTGACCGATTTTGATCAATTATATCTCATTAGATCGTTTTAAGGGCAAAACCTGGCAAAACAACACAAAGCTATCAAAGGATACATTTTTTTTTAAATAATCTAAATTGTGCTTGAAGGCGCCATAAAGAAAAAAAACCGGCCAAGTGCGAGTCGGACTCGCGCACGAAGCGTTCCATTCTATACCATTAAGAGGCACCTATTACAGACTTATTATTGGAAAATCGACGTGATGCACAACACTGGTCGCGGGAAGCTCGCGTTGAGTGCGGTACGAGGTCAGGGGGGATATGGGACGTTTTAGCCTCGTTCCGCACTGCATTAAAATTATATTAATTCAGTGCGGCACGAGGCCTAAGACATCCGGTACCAAGGTAGGTACACCACCGAGTCCGGACTCCATTAGTGATCTCAAATATATATTTATCTCTTTCCTACACTGGACCAAACCAAAGCTATGCCATTCGCACGACAGAGAAATTCACTTTTTTGCTTGCCGCACCACAGGGAAGTTGCATCAGGGGTGATTTAGGCCTCGCTTCGCACTTAACGTGTTAAATAAGTTTACAATCGCTGTCCTCTCGCGACTTAATTAGAGTAAGATGTGCAAAACACTTCAGCTGCGAGGCGCCTCCAATCTGACACGGATTTAGTGCAAAATTACTTAGTGCCGGGTTTATTCCCTGGAAAATCTTTCTACAACTATACTCAAGGAGTTAGCTTACGATCTTAAAGGGCATACTTAAAGACATTACTTAACCAACGCTGCAACGGTTAATATATTTGTTATGTTTGGTAAAAATAGGCCCAGCAGTTTGAAGAGCTCTTTTCCAAAATAATGTAAGGTATTTTGGCATATTTGGATTCATGCGTGAAGGTTTTTTCATTTAATGTTATTAAAGAAAATTGGAAATCTGAGTAAGTTAACGAATAAGAAATACGAAGATAACCTCGGCAGTACAAGAACTCTGAAAGTGTATTTGACAGTTGTGTAAAAACACTTTCTGTACCTACCTTTTATCAATTTTCACAGCGAGTAAGTTAAGTTCACCTTATTACATTTTCTTTGTGAGAAACGTTTTAATCTCATTCCCAGACAAGTTTCAAAGGACAGTTTGTTTGTTTCTAATACGTCTTGCTTTAATTCAAAATGCTCATAATAAGATAATTGACGTGTTTCCTTGTTATTCTAAAAGCGTTTTTAGATAGACCATCATTAGCTATCAGAACCGCAAAAATTGCCTTATTCCTAAACAATTACATTCTTTTTAGCAAGGATTATGTTTTGGCTCTGTCTGACAAAGCTAAATGTCAAAGCCATAGATAAAGACCAACAAATTAACTAAACAGATTTATATGGCTAGTCTGGATGGGAGCGTTGGTAGGGGAAGGTCTAGGCTTAGACGGACGTTCCGTGCCCAAATTTGCGACGTTTTGACAAAAGGTCAGGTCAAGATCCCAAACCGACGAGCATTTATGAAAAGATTGATGAACGTGAATGCAGCGAAAAGATACGTCAGGAGGGAGCGGATCAGAATACATAAAGTTTAAAATGTATAATGGGTTAAAATACATAATGGTTCAAAATATATAACACAATTTTCTGTAAAACTATTAGCTAAATGAACTTTTTTGATATCGTAATCTATAGATTGGTTTAGGTTAGGTTAGGTTTGTTTTATAACAATCCTGTTAATTTGTAACTTTCTGAGAAAATCGCATTATATATTATAAACCTTTATGTATTTTAACCCATTATACATTTTAAACTTTATGTATTTTAATACGTACCCATGTCAGGATAGTAGCAAGTGGAAAGCAGTCTCAGCCTACCCTATGGGAAAGAGGGGCGGTATGTACATTCAAGGAACTTCATTTCTACCCCATCATGGAACCTCTTTTAGTAAGCTTCGTAACGATTTTCTTAAGTAATGCGATGTCACTATGGGTGTTACTTGTCCGATAGATCATCTATCACCATTGATAGATTACGATCGATTAGTGTATTAGTTTTGGCTGATCGACGGATAAACTAACCGATCGACGTTTTTCGATACCATCGATCGATGATCGATCGATTGTTATGGTAGCGTTGGTTTACTAGAAACTATCGATCGACGTCGACTGTTCCATTCTACCACCGATCGATGATTGATCGATTGGTGTGCAAAAACCCATTGACGTTATATGTGAAGAGATTCCTGGATGGGTCAGAAGTTTAATTCATTGACTGTATGTATGTATTTGTACAGAGAAGCGAAATTTTTATAACTTACGATTCTCAATTACAGGCATAGCTTGTTCCCCGTACATAACCAAGTTACATAACCGGCACTGGTAAAACCAATTTAGGATGATTAATTTGGATTAATTTAGGTTTAGGTGCGGCGGTCGGCTAAGCCGCGAACATGTTTGTTTTTCTCTACATTTGACAGTAATAAAAATGACGATGAAAACGAGGGTAGTTGTGCGCCGCTGTCAGTTGCGTCGAGCAGCCGCGCAAACAGAGCGCTGGCGCGCAGTGTTCGTTTCGCTGGGGCGAGCGCTCCAGGAAGAAGGACTACGAAATAGTCCGAAACATGTCGAGCATCACTCGACTTTTTATATGTGAGTTATGCGTTTATGTGTAATTATGTTTGTTTTAATTAAGAAATAGTCTTTATTTTACCTTAGAATGTCCTGGTTATGTAAAATAGTTACGTACGGGCAACAAGCGGCCTGCTGCTGTATTTAAATCGAAATAGCCGTTGAACTCGGAACGTGTTTTGAAATCTAACATCTGACTTACTCAAGGTCTTAACCATGCGTGGGCGCACAATTCATTCATAAATCTCACGACGCCCGCTCACAAACAAAAACAAATCCTAACTTCATTAGCTTACAGTCGAGAATATAATAAGTCTTACCTAGTACCAACGACCCATTATAAATGTAAGGTAAATTGAACTTAAGGTGTTGGACGTTAAAGTTGAAAATGGATTGTGATGCGTCAAGGTTGCATAGTATTGGATAATAGTGCAGTGGGCGACAGATTGCATGTGAGTCAGACGGATTAGTAACTGTGTGGGTTTAGTTAGGAATTTGGACCTTGTGTGGTAGATTTTACAGTTTAAGTTAAGTAAGTTGAGGATTAGGAATAAGTTAGAGCAAACCAAATGGCATAGTATTATGAAATGGTATGGTTTTGAGAAAAAAATGAGGTTAGGGTTAATGACCCAACACGAAAACGGTATTAAAATACCGAAACTTTTATTTAATGTTTTCTGAAATTTTAATGTTATCTATTTTTTGTTCTTGTTTATTAATAATAATTAATTATATATTTATAATTTATTTATTGTATTTGTTACAGGTAAGGATGACAAAACCAACAATAACAATCTTCAAAATTGTAAGTATGAATGACTAGCTGTTGCCCGCAACTTCGTCTGCTGCGAATTTGTTTATCGCTATCCCGCAGGAATTATGATTTTTTCCGGGATAAGAAGTAGCCTATGTGTTATTCCAGACTATAATCTATCTGTGTTCCAAATTTCATCCAGATCCGTTCAGCCGTTCTGGCGTGAAAGAGTAAGAAACATCCATCAATACTTACAAACTTTCGCGTTTATAATATAAGTAGGATAACCACTGATTGCACCCGTGCGAAGCCGGGGCGGGTCGCTAGTGCGCAATATTTGACTTGCCTGTAATTCATGTGTCTGTAATTGTATATATTTGATGACTGTCAGTAAACACGTGTCATCTATAATTACAAATCCAAATCAACCAATCACGCGGTCCGACGCCCGAGACAAATTGCTTCTGCATAAATCATACGCCTTAATGAGACAAGGTGCCTTAACTATGTATTAGATACAGAGTAAAGTAGCCAATAGAGTGAATATATATATTTTATAGTTAATATGAAACTTCTTCCATGCTGGTCTGGGAGTAAAGAAAAAACATAGAATTTACCAGTTGCTTCTCTACCCGCGCAGATGGTAAAATATCATCATGGAATGGGCGAAAGTCTTAAGAATCATGTTATAGGCGATGCGGCTAGCAACTCCTCACTATTTTGATTTCCCTTTCTACCTATATGCCCTTAATCATGCTAAACGTGGCCTTAAGGTTTTGTTACTTTAGGCTCTGTCTACCCCGTATATGTATGTATGTAATATGAAACTTCTAAACGACACTGAAAATTAGGACAGAAAAATCCAAAAACTAAAGCTATGGCCGGGAATCGAACCCGGATCCTCGTCATTCCGTGACGCGTGCTATATATACTCCTACACCACCCATAGCAGGCGGGTAAGCCTTAGAATTTTTCTGTTACTAGCGGTCACGTGACCTTGTTACTATGCGAATTTTTGTCGCTAAGCGTCATGTGTTTGATTAGTTAAATATGACTTTAAAATGGCTTTAATTACTTGAGTTTTGGCCACAATATCTGTTGTGCCATTGGGCCCTAATTACAAGTGTAAGGTTAGCTATCTAGTATAACTATTTGCGGTTCGGCAGTTTAAGAGTTAAAAGGTAACATACAAACACACGGAGAAGAGTGGCTTTCGCATTAGTAGTATTAGTAGGGTCAGGGCACAGTATGTATATAAGCTAAAGCAGTAAGGAAACTACGAACAAATCGGTTGAAACGAAACACGCACACAGGCGCGCGCTTTACACGGCCCCTAAGCGGACCTCATCCACTCCGCTCAGGCTCAGGTCCGCTTAGGGGCCGTGTAAAGCGCGCGCCTGTGTGCGTGTTTCGTTTCAACCGATTTGTACGTAGTTTCCTTACTGCTTTAGCTTATATATATACTGTGGTCAGGGATAACGTAGAAGAAAATATGTAAATACCCTTTTGTTTAAAAAAAAAGGAATAAATGTCTTCTTTCTTTCTTTCTTTCTTTCAATAAAAAGTCAATGTTACAAATAAATACAAGCGAATTAATGTAATTGCAAAAGTAGCCCTATCTATCGCTTTATATGTCTGTCAATTCACGACCTCTTCTTCCAGCTAGAAGACAGTTTTGAAGAATAAAACAGGCGATATTTTATTCCGAAAAATTGCTTTGGTCTCACAAGATAAGCGGATTCTAGCATACACACTTTATATATGTATGTATGTAAACACATACATACACAAATCACGTCTTTACCCCTTACGGAGTAGACAGAGCCTAAGGTAAAGACCTAAAGGCCAAGTTTAGCATGATTATGGGCGTACCTTTATTGAAACTCTATTGTGCAAAATAAACATAATACGAATACAATTGACAAACACTGAGATACATGCACAAAGGCAAACTTATCATTTAAGGGATCTCTTCCAGTCAACCTTCGAGTGGACGAGTAAGTTTAAAATGACAAATACTGTATCTGGACAGTCTGCTTAAAACATGCACGCACAAATCCCGTCTTTATCCCTTACGGGGTAGACAGAGCCTAAGGTAACAAGACTTACAGGCCACGTTTAGCAGGACTGTGGGCGTATAGGTTTCTAGTCCGCTTAAAATCCAATAATAAATCAGGTCGTCACTTTTAAGGTTTATATGAGCTACCGAACAACGGCTGTTTAAAAACTAGTAGTGTCTTCTTCAACCTCGACATTGGCAGAATCATCGACAGCATCGATGGAGCTAGATTTAAAAAAAAATATTGATTGAGGCTTACATGTAACATGAGTGCGTGAGAGCCAACGTTGGGGGCGGCAGACGCAAGCTTGCCTTCGGAATCCAAAAGCTTATTGGTTACTTACTTGACATGAAATGTATATTTCATAATTTTGTCTTATTATTTTTTTCTTTTCGGCATTGGAGACATCTCCAATTAATTTATTTGACGGTGGAGGCGTTTTACACCTCCACTGAACTTATTTTTTTTTTGGGTTAGTGGAGACTGTATACATCTCTACTATAGATTAATATAATTTACGGCTCAGGGACCTTATACATCCCTTTTATAAATGTATTCAATTTAAGTAGAATTTAACTGTATTTTATTTTGTAAAAATGACTTTCTGCCAAGTTTCTTGCGGCGCATTCTCCTTGGCAATGATGGTCTTTCCGAATGCGCTGGTAGTTTCAACAAGACTTGTAAAAGAGCCCTTGACAGACAATTTGCAAAAATAAATTTTCATTTTCGTTTTCATTTTCTAATCTACCGGCATTCATGTATTCATGTATCATACATTGTAACTCTCACCTATAATAACATTCGCGAATATCCGCAAATCACGGCAACGATGTGAAATCATCCATTTTGAATACTTCACACGTTCAGGCCTCTACGGCGTAGCTACGTAGCCCGTAGCGGGCGTAGGCGGGCGCTATAGCAACCAGTGTGTAGCGTGACTCGGTCCCGCGTAGACGTTAGCTGTGCTACGAATTTACCGCGTCGCTGATTCGCGTATTTACGCGTATATTTTGATACGGGTAATTTTTAGTGACGGACTCGAGTGTGTGTGTGGATATAGTGTTGGTTTTTGTTAATTACTGGAATTTGCTCGGTATGCGGTGTGCGTTGCAGCTTTTAATTTGGCTGCGCTCAATTTGAGCGGTCTCGTGCTCGTGTTGCGATGCGAAACGTAATGAAATTTTGACGTTCGTATACAAGCATTTTTTAAAATTTAAAAGCGTGAAAAATCCAACGGTATATTTCACTTTTTTTTTTAATTTTTTTTTTGAAAACTGTTGTAAAAGGTTAACATTTATGACACCTCTAAATCTCGTTTTTCACTTATAACCATAATAACAGTTGCTTCTCTTCCCGCGCAGATGGTAAAAGCCGAATGGGCGAAAGTCTTAGGAATCATGTTATAGGCGATGCGGCTAGCAACCCATCACTATTTTGATTCAACTTTCCACCTATACGCCCTTAATCATGCTAAACGTGGCCGTAATGTTTTCTTACTTAGGCTCTGTCTACCCCGTAAGAGATAAAGACGTGATATATGTATGTACAAAAATAATTTCCACTTACTAAACTTGCTCGTACTAATATGCTTGACTCTAAAATTTACCCAGCTAAAGCTTACCCAACCTAGCTTGGTACAAACTAAATCTTACCCGACCCGTACGTATCAAATGAAGGTAAACACTACATAACGTCTGCGAATAAATTGGATACGTCTGCCTGTGACGTAACAAGATGCACCTGCTTGTAGCCTTGTTCCTTGATATTCCGGGGAAATGCGACTCGAATAAAAGCTATTGTTCCTTTGAGAAAACCGCGCTATCTATATGTAGAGATATATTATTTTCGAGATACGAGGTTTCTTTTGTGTGATACTTGTTTATCTGTGGTAGATTATGCTGGTCTGGGAGCAAGAAACGTAGAATTTACCAGCAAGTTCTTTTCCCGCGGAGATGGTAAAAACCCATCAACGGAATCGGCGAAAAACTTAGGAATCATGTTATCTACACATCACTATTTTTTTTATATCTAATATTTTAACTAGGCTTGAGTACACCAATGCTGACTCTGTCAGCTTCATGGGAAACCACAGGTACCTAATTCAAACTCTGCCTTGCCCAGAGTCCGAGGCTCTGGAGCCAAAGACGTGTCTTACAAATTTATACAATAGTACTGCGTTATCTGACAAATCACTATTTTGATTCCCCCTTGTATTAGCTTAGCCCCTATCAACCCCGTTAGGAATAAAGACGTGATTTATGTATGTATGTATTATGTCTATGTTATGAGTCTAAGTTGAATATTCGTAGTTTTTTTTTTGTAATTTTCTTTTCTTTGTTTTTATGCGTTGGAATAAAATGAAAAATATAAAAGAAATAATTTATTGGTTATAGTAGAGAATATTAAAGTGTTGTATTTTTGCGTTGTGTTTTTGTGTTGTGTTGTGTTGTATTTTTTTTCGGTTCTTTTACTTTTTCTGTGTGTCTACTCTTGCTTCATACTTATGTCCTGTCAATCGTTCAAAGGTTAACTGGAAGAGATCCCTTTTAGGGATAAGTTCGCCTTTGTGCATGTGTGTTATCCTGTATTCATCTTTTTCTTGTGTTTTATGTACAATAAAGAGTTATACATACATACATACATACATACATGAATCACGTCTATATCCTTATGGGGTAGACAGAGCCTAAGGTAACAAGAGCTAGAGGCCACGTTTAGCATGATTGTGTTGTATTTTAACATTCTCTTTAAGTTACATTTAAACGTAACAGTTTTCAGTTTCAAATGATTCACGGTTAACATTAAACTTATTATAATAGACAGACAGATATAAGTAAGTTAGATTTTCAGTATTTGATGTTATAGCGGCAACAGAAATACATCATCTGTGAAAATTTCAAGTGTGACCGACAGACGGACGGACAGACAAACTGACAACAAAACCTTAGTAATAGGGTCCCATTTTTAACCTTTAGTAGGGAACCTAAAAGAAATACAAAACGCTGTCATATAAAACACGTAAATATTTATGTTTACCCTCTTACCCCAAACATAGTATCTCTAATTCATGTTTATACATGACTACCCCAATGATGCTTTGTGCTTGGTGAACCAGAAAGACTGGCTCAAAGACCCAAAGCGCCGTCCGGACGCAAGGGTCGGGAATCGAACCCGTTTGTATTGGAATTTGTACACATAACTTCCCAATAAACACATAGCTGATGATGTAAACAAATAAGTGTATAAAATAAATAACATACATACATACATAATAATATATCACGTCTTTATCCCTCACGAGGTAGACAGAGCCTAAGGTAACAAAACCTTAAGGCCACGTTTTGCATGATTGAGGGCGTATAGGTGGAAAGGGAAATCAAAATAATGATGGGTTGCTAGCGGCATCGCCTAAAACACGATTCCTAAGACTTTCGCCTATTCCCTCAATGGGCTTTTACCATCTGCGCGGGAAGACAAGCAACTGGTAAATTCTATGTTTTTTCTTTGCTCCCAGACCAGCATGCATGCAAATGAATAACATCGGACTTATTATTACGGACAAACATACGTATATAGATAAACAGATAAATATGTATTTGGCCCACTCTCCATATAAAATTACCTATATTTACATGAGGGCTACATTTCTGTCGCTGAGTACTTAAACATAAAATCTCTGACTTCAGTGCAAGCAATCATATTCATCGCATACAATGTCTGCCCCTATCGGGATTCGAACCCGAGACCTCCGGCTTCATATTCTGGCTCACTAACCACTGGGATATCCGGTCCATGTATTTTTTGACAACATTTACAACGAATTATGTTTCATTTAATTCCGATGAGTTTTAAAATCAAAAATCGAATGGCCAGGAACAAAGTGACGGTTTGTATTTTGTTTTAAATAAATAAAATAACAATTGTTTTTAACAGCGACTATAAACAATTGGACAAGCAGAATTGGAATGCATTGAGCCTCTATTTATGTGCATCTTATCTATTTGTAATCCCCTGCCTTTGCAATCTCTTAACAAAATCCTTTAGCACATTTTGCATGAAATTTGTTGATATAACTTTCGAAAGAGTTGAAAGAGATAGTTCGAAGTTTTACGTCGTCAGTGTGAGATCCAATTAGCGCCTTAATTTTATACAGTTAACAAAAAAGCGCAATTAACAAAGTAACCCACAGTACAAGTATGTACTTGGATATTGTATGTGTGTACTCTTATTGTATTTTGTATGTATGCATGTGTGTAATGATATATAGTAGTTTATTTTATGTTTTGTTTATTGTACTTAGATATGTACGCTCTATTGTGGCTTTCACTATCTGCAATTTTAAACTCACACTTTGCCGGTCCCTCGTTTAATGCTCCTCTCATCTACTCAAAGGTTAACAGAGATCCCTTATACGGATAAGTTCGCCTTTGTGCATATATTGTTACTAGCTGTTGCCCGCGGCTTCGCTCCCGTTTTTTTTTCTTCTAAATTTCAATATGAAAAATAGATAGTAGCCGATTCTCAGACCTACTGAATACGCATATAAAATTTGGTAAGAATCGGTAAAGCCGTTTCGGAGGAGTACGGTAACTAATATTGTGACATGGAAATTTTATATATAAGACTAGCTGTTGCCCGCGGCTTCGCTCCCGTTTTTTTCTTCTTCTAAATTTCAATATGAAAAATAGATAGTAGCCGATTCTCAGACCTACTGAATAAGCATATAAAATTTGGTAAGAATCGGTAAAGCCGTTTCGGAGGAGTACGGGAACGAACATTGTGACACGAGAATTTATATATAAGATTTTTATTTTTTTGTGAATTGTATCTGTTTCTTTACATTTGTACAATAAAGCATTTACTTACTTACTTATTGCGTAGGAGTATCACGTAATAAGTAATGTACAAAGTAAAAGGCCAGCTGCGTAGGTCGATCGAGGGACAACGCCCGCGAATCACCCACAGCTGTTTAATAAACTTAGTTGGTTCTATGCAAAACTACAATGTCTTCCACGCCGGGAGCAAAGAAAAAACATAGAATGTATCAGTTGCCTCTTCGCATATGGTAAAAGCCGATAAATTGGCGATAACGTTAGGAATCGTTACATTGATGCCTAAATATTTTAAGCTTATACACACACAAACACACACACACAAATCACGTCTTTATCCCTTACGGGGTAGACAGAGCCTAAGGTAACAGGTACCTACAGGCCACATTTAGCAAGATTGTGGGCGTATAGGTGGAAAATGGAATCAAAATAGTGATGGGTTGCTAGCCTCATCGCCTATAACATGATTCCTATTATTTTCGCCCATTTCCTCGATGGCCTTTTACCGTCTGCGCGGGTAGAGAAGCTGGTACATTCTATGTTTTTTCTTTGCTCCCAGACCAGCATGGAAGAAGCTTATAGAACCAACAATTAAAACTGTACTTGCAAAACACTACACTAATAACTGCAACTCCATAAAATGGAACAGTGTAACATAAACACTCAGTATTTTTTGTTATTTTCAACTACAGCGATAACTTTCCCAGAACTTCTCACATCCATTACTACTTAATTAATAGCTGGAGTGCAACTTCGCAAACAGTTCTCTTTTAAATCCTTTGAGGAAATGTAACTCATTTTATATTTTGACAGTTTCATTATGGGAATGGATGTTTGTGTCGATACACTCAGTCAGTTTAATTCTAAACATACTTATGTACTTATGTAGCGGAGTAGCAAGGTAAATAAATTTTTTGTTCATTGAAATGGACCTCCGCAAAGTAACGCCTGATTCAATAAAATACTTATGTGTATGCTGCCTTTATTTACCTATAGACGTGGCAGCTGAAATTTCTGATGTAATAAATATTCAGTACATACCGTACCGCCTGTTTCCTATAAAGGTGACAGACACTTCGTTCCACTTGCTACGTACGAACCTGTCTCTCTTTCGCTTCATCTACATTCGTCATTCTCATTAACGGTCGTCGGTCTGGGGTATTTTTGACCTGACCTTTCGTCGAAACGTCCCCAATATGGTCACGGAAAGTATAGTAGATAGGTACACAAAGACAGGTACATGAAGACAATGAAGACATTTAAATGAGACGAGATCACTCGAGCCCTAGTACATTCATTACCGAAACACAACACCCCACTGGTGCAGCCTTCCAGTTACAGAATCAATTAGAACACCCAAAAAAACATTTCAATTCCTTGCTCAACAATATTCTCGTTCGAATTACAAACGAAACAAAAGACGTCCGCCACAATGGCCGCCCCCAGCAATTTTCATCATAAAAAATGTCGTCGCGTATCTGCGTCAAACGGAAACGTTGAATTTACAAAGATGTCACGACGAAAAGGGACTTTGGCTGGAATTAATTAAATCGAGCCATTCTATTGTTATCAGTGAATCTTTGGACGGGATAAAAAGATCAGAATCCAGCCGTTTAACCCTTGCTAATAATAGTGAATCATCATTATCATTATTTGGGTGACAAGGGTGGCAAAAGGCCTTAATTTTTAGTAGGTCATCTGATGGTTAGTGAACACCGTGCGTGGGCAACATTGGATTGTTGAAAGACAAAGGCATGACAAGGCGGCAAAGAGTTGTCGATGTGTTACCAGCCTAGAAGGCTAAGGGCTAAATATGCCAGTACTAGTAAATCTTTAATAATTCAAGGTATTTAATTTGGGGTTCCTATACATCCATTAAGTAGAATTTAAGTATTGTAAGGGCCTGTTATCTTACATACATACATAAATCACGTGTTTATCCCTTACGGGGTAGACAGAGCCTAAGGGCTAAGCTAAAGGCCATGTTTAACATGATTGTGGGCGTATAGGTGGAAAGGGGAATCAAATCCTGTTATCATTGTCAGTTATGTATGATGTCATCTCTGTCGGTTTCGTTGCAAGAAATAGAGAGGGAATCATAGATAACTGACACTTATAATAACAGGAACTTTACAGACAGTGGTGAGACAGGCTCAAATTGTACGTTCTTTTGAAAAAGTGACTTCCTGCTACGTTTCTTGCGGCGCATTATTCTTCGCAATGATGGTCTTTAAAAATGCGCTGGCAGTTTAAAAAAGACGTGTCAAAGAGCCCTTGGCAGTCTATGCAAAATAAAGTTTTGAATTTTGAATTTCGAGTTATATCTTGTCCAAGCCAAGGCAACTCAGGCACTGCTACATGGCGAGATTAGCAAGTAAGGTGGTACCAATCCGGATGGACCTGCCCGCCAAAATAATTTGGGTACGGTCCGGTTGATAGGGTTACCAGTATATGTGTCCGTTCAATTGGCCGTCCAATAATGGATTAACTGGCTAACTATTTGGTGTAATAATAGTAAAATTCCGTTCATTTTATTATGCGCCAGACCATGCTACTTGCTACTAATATTATAAATGTGAAAGTTTGTGAGTATGTTTGGATGTTTGTTACTCTTTCACGCCAGAACGACTGGACATATATTTAGTCTGGACTAACACATAGGCTACTTTTTATCCCGGAAAATTGCGAAATTCCTGCGGGATAGCGATAAACGAATTCTATGCAGACGAAGTTGCGGGCAACAGCTAGTTGATCTATAATGGGACAGGTCATGGAAAATTAAGCTCTTGAGAGCCTTAACTTTGTACAAGTAAAGCTGTGGAATGTTTACGTAAAACAAAACGAATAGTTAAATACATTGTTAGATACGTAAAGCTTCTTATGCGACTTCTTTGAAACTCGAAACCATTTCACCAACAAATTTCCTTAACAACCACCTGAGCAATATTTGTTCAAGTTACAGCCTAAGGCAGCTGTCCCACTGCGGACGAGAAAACTACAAGCTATTGACTTTCAAGAAACGTACAATATTTACATGTCATTCGACTAAGTTAGACGGCTGGTGAGTGTTGACTGTTTGCACTACCAGCGATAACTACGGTAGAGCATTAAAAAACGGGAAGGCTTTGAAAAATATTGTCCATACGGGATGAGTTTTTGACATTTAGACAAAATGACGATCGACAGGTTTCATACTCGTTTGCTTTGAACACAGCGGATAAATATCTGTGAGGCATCCGTATCCAATTTGAATCTGTGCGTGTATGGCTGGCTGATGACTGACAACAACAGGTTTAGTTTCTAGCTCTGCTCATTTCTCGCACATTGTTGACAGTAGGTCAACAGCCTAAAGGAAACTCCATAGGAACCTATAAACTTTCCTTCTGCTTGCTAAGCATTAATTGCATTAGTAACTTGCAGATCTTTAATACTCAACTTGGTATTTATTTCTTGCTTTCGGCTTCGTAGAGCGTTTTCTCGTTGACGCCAATTGTCTCTTTCCGAGGATCGAAGTGCAATCTTTATGGCCAGGTACGGTACCATCAGGTTACCCTTGTTTGCCACCAACAATAATAACTATTCTGGCAGTTGCCTCAACACAAGAACAAAACACGGGTCATTTACCATGAATGAGTGTACACACATGTTTAATGCAACTCACACGTACATTACATCCTGTGACACCGCGGACATTCTGGGATCTCATTGGCAATCAGCTAATTAGTAGGCAGCTAATGTTTGGCTAAGCATACCTACTGAATGTGACCGTAGTGGACGAAAACGTTGCGCTAAAGGGAGGTGAAGGTCGCAAGAAAACTCTGAAAATAGGGCCAGTAGTGGTGATCTAGAAAAAGGAAATCTGCACATATCTGCGAAGCAATTCAATGGTGTGTGTGTGTAGTGCTGGTCTGGGAGTAAAGAAAAAACATAGAATGTACCGTTAAGGCCACGTTTAGCATTAAGGGCGTATATGTGGAAAGGGAAATCGAAATAGTGATGGGGTTGCTAGCCGCATCGCCTATAACATGATTCCTAAGACTCGCCCATTCCCACGATGGGCTTATACCATCTACGCGGAAATAGAAGCAACTGGTAAATTGTATGTTTTTTCTTTACTCCCAGACCAACATGGATGATCCTAATAAACCTAATAAAGCGGGTTAATATAATAGACCTAATCCAGTTATTTCGACTTAAAACTACTAAAAATTTTGCTCCAAGTCAATCTGAGTTATAAGAAACCTCGAAGCGTGGCCCAGAGGTCTTACATCATACGAGCAAGCAACTGTCTGCTGTGAAGGTTGCATAACAATCGCGAGACGCGCGTCGGCTGAATGGCAAGCGGCCAAGTTCGATGGCCGACGTAGTAACCTAGAAAGTACCGGTGTATCACCTATTGTATAAAGATAAAGATAATTTATTCATCGCTCTTTTACATGTCTTTTTGAAACTACCAGCGCATTCGGAAAGACCATCATTGCCAAGAAGAATGCGCTGCAAGAAACTTGGCAGAAAGTCATTAAAGAAAAAATATAGAATGTATAAGTCTTCTCTTCCCGCGCCGATGGTAAAAGCCCACCGAGGGAATGCCATCCGTCCTACATAATATGTATATTATGTGAACCGAATTGCAAGTCAATCGGACCAACCGTTGAAGAGTTCCCTAGTGCGAAGACGGTCCTGGCTGGACCGCCAGAATTTTACTACCAGATTATTGTATTGTCATCTGACTTACTATTGCTAAACTGCATCTCAAAACTAGTTTATGCGGTTAATACTTGATATTGGTAAGTGAATATGTGATCTAAAATGAGGCCCAATGCCTTTGAATTAATAAACTCGGATTGTAGTTCAGGGAACCACGCGTTATTCAAATTGAGCAGTTTAAAATGTTGTTGGTGGGCTTAGCTTCATAGACTTGCCCATCATGAACAAGCTGTGTCTTAACTTTAAATAATTACGTGTTTGTAGTCGCTTGGCCTCGAATAACCTTCATCGAGGTAGTGCAGAGGCAGCCGCATAAGTGGATGGATAGACCGCGTACAATAAACACTCACAGACGTGACTAATTGTCAACGATTAAGGTTTCCAAGTTCATTTGCTTAATGAGGTTGTACTTGCTGTATTAAAATAAAAACAAAGAGGACATTTTCATTAAATACGTTTTCCTAATGGTTTTAAGGCTTATTCTCAGGCTTTTACTTCTTTCCATACAACACGTAAGGAATGTAGTAGGACAAATGGCAAACAAATGGCATATTTAATACGAGCCAACATAATTCGCCAAACATCCGTGACCTAACACCCTATAAAACAAGTTTAGTAATGACCCATTTTCACAGCAACATTGACAAGTTTCTCTGAGCCCCTATTGTTGCACATTTCTGCCGCATGCGCAGTGATCGTTTTCTATATCCCCACCATACACTCGCACGCTCCCAATACGATAATCTAACTTGTATATGACTCTTCCTTAACAAAAGTTGTCCTTATTCCGGCTAACAATTACGAAGTCGACTTGACCAAACTTGACCGCCTCGGCATGGTCACGTAAAGTTCAAGTACGTAGAGTTTCCATTGTCTTGTGACCACCATACATAGAGCCAACAGAGTGGAAATGTCATACAATTCATACAAGTTCATACAAGTTTTTGGTCCAAAATTTAGTCCCGCTTTTGACGCGGTTTACTTTGAACAAAAAATAAAATAAAAAGTTTGTTTTGCAAATAGGCCGCCAAGGGCTCTTTTACGCGTATTTTTTTAAACTACCAGCGCATTCAGAACATTGTCATGAAGAATGGGCAAGAAACTTGGGCGAAAATATTTTTTCGGAATAAAATAAATTTACAACAGTACTTAAATTCTACTTAACTTATATATATATAATACATTTTATAAGAGGGATGTCACGTCTTTCATGTACGGAAACATTTGTCAGTTGTAATTCAAATATCCTGAAAAATATTTAAAGAGCTATTTAATCTAACTAACCAACCACCTGTTTAAAAATAATCCGGAACAATATTTAGGGACCCTGTATAAGAAATTCGCCAAGTCAGTGATTGCTGCACTCTGATTGACCTTCTTTTATTTTAATCAAAATTAAAATTATGAAAATATAATTCCTTTCGTGGAAACACAATCGCGGTTCTCGTAATGTTAGTAAGTATGGTGTTAGTGATTGATTAATCAGTAGTCTTACCTCTATTGGTTACTTCCTCTGTACCACTATTATATCATATTTGTAGCACTCAGAACACCACGTTTGTAACAGCTTCGCATAGAATCTACTATTGTACTCTCGTGTAGACCAAGCTGAAAGGAGAGGTAAACCTCAATTGGATTCAAGCTTTATCTAGTTGAAATATGATCTGTTTCACTTTGAACTGTGTAATAACACCTGGTTCACACAATAGTTCGTTATAGTGTCACGTTGCCTTTATAATGCAGAGGGGCTACTCTGAAAGTCGACATTGGAAGTTCGTATCAACCCGTTCTTCATTCGCACATTAATAACTGTAAGTGTGAGCGGGATGGCACGAAACGAACTTCGAATTTCGATTTTCAAAATATAAGGCCAGTCTGTTTATAAGTTTCGACATTCGCTTGTTCTAGTTTGGGATGTAGACGAGTGACTGACATTTTGATCTCTGTCTTGTTTTAGAGGTCGTAATATTATGTTTTCTGTTATGTTAATGCATACCTATTATGCATTTTTAAGTGATTAGTTTGAACTCTCAGTGTTAAATGAGTACGTTAAACTAAATGATCTCTGTGGACTCTATACTTTTTTGAAAAGAAAAAGCTTAGTCGTCATTAAAATGAAAAAAAATCTAACCGTTTAGGATTCGAGAATACAAGATACGACCTTTTTTTTAACGGAGAGGAAACCTTTATGGATGCCCCTAGGTCTAATGATGCCTAGGGTATGGGACTCTAAAAACTCGCCGGCGTTGCCTCAATCCGGTGTGATGGGGACGCAATGGGATGCCACTAGGGTTTCACCAAGATACGACACTGTTATAACAACCCAAGAACGCATAATTTAGAACGATTTATGTTAAATTGTGCCAAAAAAGGCATAAAGATTTCATTTTGTAACTTCACCTATTAACCTACAGTGTAATCCAGTCTCAATAGCTACATATACATACGTATATAGACAGCATACGCTGCGCCAACTCTTCAATTAAGTGATTATACACCTTATCACGAACGCTTTACAGTCTATGGTAGGTTAAAGTGTGCACACACGTCCATTCAGGAGTCATTGACACTTGGCAGCAGGATGACAGTGCTATGTTGGATAGGTAGGTATTAAAAAATTTATTAAATGTGAGTAGCACCAAGTTAATATAGCAATAACTATAACCATGAACAGTCAGTTCCATGCTGGCCTGGGAGCTAAGAAAAAACATAGAATGTGCCAGTTGCGTTGATGGTAAAAGCCCATCTAGGGCATGGGCGAAAATAATAGGAATCATGTTATAGGCGATGCGTTAGCTTGCTAAACGTGGTCTGTACGTCTTCTTACCTTAGGCTCTGTCTGTGATGTAAATAATGATATTTAACACACTATGTATTTGTAATTATGTTAGTAAGTAAATACATTGTACAAATATAAAGAAACATACGCAAATCACAAAAAAGACCTTAAATATCGACAAAGACCTACAAAGAGTAAGTGTAAAATATCCATACAGTGAGCCACAATAGAGCGTACATCTCAAAATACAACAAACAATTCATAAATAAACTACTAAATATCATTACACACATGCATACATACACACTACATACAATATGAGCACACACATACAATATTCAAGGAGATGGTGTGAGCCACATCCTCCTCAAGCCCTCCTTGAACGACGCCACGGAGGCAGACTGCCTGGCGATTCCACAGCCTAGCAGAGTGAACTGTGAAGAGTTTGGAGTTAGTCTTGAGTATGTTTGCCTAAAATTGTATGCCTATTCAGGCCACTGTTGATAGCAACTTGTTCTCACTGTACCTAACCAACACAGATAAACAATAAATGTTCTGATTCTGTCACTTGTCACCGGCAATTGTCGAATTGGTGAAATAGCCTGCAGTAACCGTTGTCAAAATTTACGGCCGTATGAAATTTACATCCTGTATAGTTCTTGGTGCAACGGTGTAGGGTGTTGAGATTGCGATCAGACCACGCGATTGAATTACACCGCAATACTGGATCTAGGCCTTATTCCACGAAGGACTCGGATTATAGAGTACAGTTACCTACAGTCACCAGTACTACTTAATTAAATTTACTTAATTTTTAATCTAGGTTTAGGAACTTGACATAAGACTGTTATATTTCAATATTTTTACGAGTATTGGCATGACACCAAATTTGTATTTACCTAAAAAGTATAATTAAGGATGACTATTTACAATATTATTAGAAAGGGATACCTTTAGATTAAGCATTGTTGACATTTTATACCCTGACAGAGTGTCATGTACCTACCTCTATTTTACACAGTAACATCTTGGTATTTATGTAATGTATAACATTATCGGATAGGTAGATGCATTTTCTGTGTCGTTTAGAAATTCAATTGCTAACGGTAAAACCGTAAAAGTAAACATAAATCAAGAAGTAAAAATTCTTGATCCATTTGATAGTATCTATCATTGAAAAAATCAAGTGGCGATAGGTGGGGCACTTGGCAAGACGGAACGTCGACAGATGGTCGAAAGTGGTGGCCAAGACTAGGTTGAAGGTCAGTGGGCAGACCTACCCGTTGGTCAGATGACATCTGTCATTCGGCTGGAAAACTGTGGATGAGACTGGCACGGGGCCGGGCAAAGTGGCGTGAAAATGAAGAGGCCTTTACTCAGCAGTGTTGGATGTGGGCTGATTAGATAGTGTTCAAAACCTCGTTTCATAAAAGCTCTGAAAAGTACCAAACAATCAAATTTTATTCTTTGATAGTCTAAAGCTCAGGTGCGGGGGCAAGTGTGGAACAATTTCTTGAGCAAACAGACCTCGGGGTAAACACCATTATCACAAAGGATTTATTCCAGGCACTTCACGTTTCACTGATAAAATCGTATGTCTTTTTGAAGTCTTTAAAAAGTATATTTTCTATAATCTTTTATTTAACTTTCAATGTACCTATATGTATGTAAATCTTAAGTCTGGGTGGAACCTTGCGACTCCATTTTGAAGCAGATATTTTCAACCGATTGAGCTGAAATGTTGCATACTTGAGTAAGTTGGATACAAACATACATACATACACAAATCACGTCTTTATCCCTTACGGGGTAGACAGAGCCTAAGGTAACAAGACCTATGCCACGTTTAGCAAAATTGTGAGCGTATAGGTGGAAAATGGAATCAAAATAGTGATGGGTTGCTAGCCTCATCGCCTATAACATGATTCCTATGGTTTTCGCCCTTTCCCTCGATGGCCTTTTACCATCTGCGCGGGTAGAGAAGCAACTGGTATATTCTATGTTTCTTCTTTGCTCCCAGACCAGCATGGGATTCTTGCTATGCGTATGTTTTTCGACGTATCATGTTACACAAGAATATTTACACAAACAAATTTATCGTCAAACTCTTCTTGATACCCCCTCGCATCTCACTTGTTTGGTTTGAGGGTTCCTGTGAGTCGTTTTAATTAAAATTTGTTGGTAGCAAATATCAATTTTGATTTTGTTTACTTAACTGTGCCATTTTGTTACAAGCCCGATAATATCTAAGTAGGTACACGATAGGCTTCACTATGTTTTCTTACTAACGATCGTCACATTGTGTGTCATTTACACTTTTCAGAAGCTAAATGTGCACAGAGGCCTTCATGGGGACGGGACTATTGTTTCTTTGCTCACCAGTTGGCGCCACTGTTGACTAAGGGTCCAGAGGTATAGCTGTCAAAGGCGACTGTAGATCGGCGCCGAAACAAACTTTTACATCTTGACTCGTTAAGTGTATTAATTATAAATAACTATCATCATATCGAGTAGCTATGCCGCAATGTTGTCCAGTTCCGTTTTGTTCGGAAAAAAATCCGCATTCAAAGTGTTCACATCCATAATTTCACGAAGATCACTTTTCAACAGGAGAAAAGAAATTATAATTTATGTCACGAAGCCCCCCAAAACCAGTAAAAACTGAATGTTATTGGACCTCACGCGTCACTAGCGCCTCTAAGGCAAATTCACACGCGATGGCCCCCATTCCGGCTCAGTTCATTTTTGCTGTAATTTTTAGTATGGATCTGACGGCGAGCGAACTTGAACTGAATCGGAATTGGACCGCATTAAGACGTCATGCTAAGGCCCCAGGTTGATCGACGAGGTTTCGGGCAGTAATGGCGAGTATCACAGGTTATAAATTTCGTCACGCCATACTTTATTTTAATGGCAGTTTGAGCAGAAGAAGCATGAAAGTAGAATAAATGCAGTAGAAATGAGAGCGTTAAGGAGTATGGAAGGTGTATCACTGCAAGATAGAATAAGGAACAGTGTGATAAGGGAACGTGCTGGTGTGAAATAGGATATAGTGACTAGGATAGAAAAAAGTATGCTTAGTTGGTTAGCGGATGGATGAAAGTAGACTAACTAAACAGATCTATATGGGGAGTGTGAATGGTTACGTTGGGAGCGGAAGGCCTAGACGGACGTTCCGAGACCAAATAGGAGACTTTCTGGAAAAAGGTCAGCGAAAGAAATATGTCAGGATCGTAGCAAGTGGAATAAAGTAGTCTCTGCCTACCCCTGTGGGAAAGAGGCGAGACGGTATGTATGTATGTATGTATGCAGTTTGAGATTGAGGTTGAAAGTTGTAAAATGGTAGGTTAAACCGCTTAAAATACGGGGGGTTACCATGACGTCGTAATGCGATTCAATTCCGGTTCAGTTTAGGTTTGCTCGCTGTCAGATCCATTGAAAATGACGGCTAAAATTGTATCATGGTAAGGCCTCTGGACAGTACAGTGCGATAGTATTGAAAAAGACCTACGAGTTTGTCTAGCTGTCTAACTCACTCTTATTGGGTCGTTCTAGGAGGTCGCGGACTGTTATGTTGATATGACGAAGGTGCTGCTGCTCAGGCCTTGTACTCCGAAATACAAAATTCGTATCTTACCGTTCTACTCATACTAATAGGAATTGGTAGAGGAGTAAGAGGAACGGTATGAGACGAACTTCAAATTTTAAATTTCGAGTAGCCCCCCAGTAATGGGAACATATTAATTTAAATAACATTTGTGCTTTTGAAATGTTGTAACCGCCTTCGAAACAGACAAAATTGATTACACAAGCCCTGAAATAACAGAATTTCTTTTGAATGTAAAACAGCAGGCTCGGAAAAACCGTCACAACACCCACATAAAAAATGTAATGAGATGGCATGATTAGAACTTTGAATTTCGAATTGGAGAGCAGTAGCGTAACTATAATGTGTGGGGCCCGCGGCAAATTCGTCAGATGGGGCTCCTTCCTCAATATAAAGAAGTGCATCAGCATCCCTTCTGTGCTCTAAACCAAGCGAGTTCGGGGCCCCGTAGAGCTAGGGGCCCGTGGCACTTTGCCACCCCTGCCACCCTATAGTTATGTTTGTGAGTACATTTAAAACCTGACGTGCGACCCTTCACGGACGACGGTCAGTCGGGCCTGGTACTTGAAGAAGACCATGAGAATCATAGAGGATTAAGAAAGAAGTTTTCGATTACCACAGGATATGACTAGCTTATTTTATTGATCAATGGGGACAAAGCCGCGGGCTTATGCTACTCACGAACTTCCCATCCGAACTACTCATTTGCTTGATTGTGTGTCCCTTTCTGCGAGTCATGCAAATCGCCCAATCCGTTTAATGTATGCGTCGGCACACGCTAGCCCTGCAGTGTTGCTATCTCTGTTTACTCAGCCGAGCTACTTGAAGTACTCGATACGTTGTCACTCGACTAAAAAAGTAAACACTAACTTTGCTAGGCCAATTTTCTTATTTATAAATGCACGGCCACCTTTCAACACCTTGCACTTAAAACTGTTTAATGATTTTGCATTAATTCGTGTTCTTCCTATATCCTAAACAGATAAGAAACAAACTAAAGTAGATTAATAAATTGAGCTAAAAAAGGAACATACAACTAACATAATTGATTTGGCACCCACTTGTCAAAGCCTTTTATTTTTATGGTGGGATAAATTTGAGTAAGAGCTGAAAATCACGTGTGTGAAGATAAAAACTTTGAAATTGTATAGAGATGACAGCTGTCACAAGGCTTTAGCTATACTGATCACACTATGATTTACAATACAATACCAATGTTCCTTATTGAATGCCATAGAAGTACCTACAGATTTACGATGAGATCAGATTAACGTATTTGTTACATGGTTTATATTGCTTCTCTTCCCGCGCAGATGGTAAAAGCCCATCAAGGGAATGGGCGAAATTCTTAGGAATCATGTTATAGGCGATGCGGCTAGCAACCCATCACTATTTTGATTCCTTTTTCCACCTACGCCTACAGTCATGCTAAACGTGGCCTTTAGGTTTTGTTACCTCAGGCTCTGTCTATCCCGTAAGGGATATTGACGTGATTTGCGTATGTATTTGTTCCTTTGACCGACGAATGAGTCAGAAGTGAGAACTCGTAGTAACGCAAAATTGACACGACCCTAAAAGGCTGAGAATTTGATGAGCGTAGTTCTTGATTGATGAAATTGATTTCACTTCGCGTCATATTTGAGGAAATTACGCTTCCAAAAGTGAGACGGCTTTTGTGTGCGACGATTAAAGGGAGAGGAGTGTGAACTAAAGTCGAAAACGGAAATTAGTCGCGTTTTATTCATTTACTTCGCACCGGGCCGTAAATAACGGTTTACTGCCCGCTGCGAAAATTTCCACTTGGCCGGGACGTAACATTGTGTACACACCACGGGCGGTGATAAAGAAAACCAAAGGTCTCATAGTCAGACAATTTGTAAAAAGCACAGAACTATTGTCTAACTCGCTCGCAATCGCCATCGTGTTCATTTTGACAGTTCATGTATGGGCTGACAATTGGCGTCGGAATCAACTAGCTGTCACATTCATACAAGAACTGTCAAAATGAACACGATGGCGATTGCGAGCGAGTTAGACAATAAGCCTACAGTACTCAAACAGTAGGTTGCCCTTCCATATAACATTGCTGTGACAGAAAAACGACGTAAGGATACTGTTTGCCCTCGAAATATCGACAAAAAACATCCCTTCTCGTCCAGATATTACGCTTTCCTGGCACCGCTTCTTTACACACATACATACATAAATCACGTCTTTTTCCCTTACGGGGTAGACAGAGCCTTAGGTAACAAGACCTAATGGCCATGTTTAGCATGATTGTGGGCGTATAGGTGGAAAGGGGAATCAAAATAGTGATAAGTTGTTAGCCGCATCGCCTATAACATGATTTTTTTAACATGATTTTTTTCTGCGCGGGAAGAGAAGCAACTGGTCAATTCTATGTTTTTTCTTTACTCCCAGACCAGCATGGAAGAAAAGAAGTCTAACTTTGTAATTATTTGTACTTAACGAAATACCGACCGACGACCGACGACCGGACCGGACGGACCGGATAGCCTAGTGGTTAGTGACCCTGACTATGAAGCTAGAGGTCCTGGGTTCGAATCCCAGTAGGGGCAGACAATTGTATGATGAATACGAATGTTTGTTCCCGAGTCATGGATGTTGTATGTATATAAGTATGTATTTATCTACATTATATAAGTATGTTTATCCGTTGCCTGGTACCCATAGTACAAGCTTTGCTTAGTTTGGGGCTGGGTCAATTGGTGTAATTTGTCCCAAGATATTTATTTATTTTATTTTTATTTAATTTTAATTGTTATTATTCTTTATACATGCTCGTCGGGTAATCATACAATGTCATATTGGCTAAGCTAAGATATTATCTTATTATACGTGTATACAATTTTATCGCAATATAGAACTACTCGCTTAGCTCGAGTGCTCAATAAAATGTTGCCATGACAATAAATAAATTGTCTATATCGCTTCAAGAGCGTCGCTTTGAATAAAATCGCTTTTATGAAACGTCAAAATTTTATTACGCTTCTCTATGCTCCTTTTAGTAGACAATCAGGCTTTATGTCAGCCTAGACGTCTGGCTTTGTGCATTCGAAAACATTCCAGGGATATTAAATCCAATCGCGTTATTTTTATTTTTATTTTATATTTCAACGCTTCGCGAACTCAAACGTTCGCGAATCCTTTTTCTTGCCAACGTTTTCGTAATTCAATCGAGTTGGATCACAGTTGGATGAAAGACAGCTGAGAATCACTGACAGTTTTAGAAAGAGTTGACTATATGCATTTGGTATGTCTATCTCAGTCGCACACGATTCACAACATTTTTATGGGAAACGTTTAGTTGTGTGTATGCAGGCTTTGAATTTGTGTGACAATACTGACAGTATACATGATACACAACATACTTTATTATTTCAGTAGACCGCTATCAATGTTTATCAGCTTAATTTTAAATATTTCGTTAGGAGTGTCATCGATCTGATATACCTACGTCCTTGGGGAAACTTTTTCGATTATCTGTTGTTCTTAATTTCTTTTTAATTTTAGTCCACTCCAAATACTAATCAACTGGCCAGTGTTTAAAAAAAATGATTTAAATTTGGAATGTGAAGTGACCTTTGACATATACGGCAAATAAGTGGCGGTGTATGAGTGTCGAATTCACATGTTGTGCCGCGGCGCGCGGTGGGTTGCGGCTCACCTATGACGAACAACAATAACGGGGAGCACGGCAGCGCGGGCGGCGAGCCCGCCTCCGCCGACATGGACATGGATTCGCTCGAGGAAATGCTTCGCAAGGTAAGTCGTGAATATTGGAAGGCTTACAGTTTGTGCTGTTTTGACAGGTTTGAAATTCTTTCATAGGTACCCAGTTGATTACCTACATTACGTCTTCATATTTTAAATCAACTTTCAATTTTATTTTACTATGAGTATATGACACGGTATCATAATTACTTCCAACAGTCAACACAAAATCGAAACTACCTTTAGATATGCTCTAGTTACCTTTCCAACAATGAAACTAATTACCAAGTGGTGTCAATAAACATCGAACTGTACCTACCTCACAGACTACTAATTAATCCGCTAATCAAACACAACTACAAATAGCAAAACATATGTCACAATCAATCATCGAGTCCGGCCTTAGAGCATTAAACCAAATGGAGACCAACATCCCTACAAAAGTATCTGACAGAGGCGTCCGTCGTGTACACATTATATTATGTCTATTAAGTACTATTATTTCTTAGTTAAACACACCCATTCAGCCACATTCACACATAGAAAGAGTATGGTGTGTGATTCTCAAAATGAACATTGTCTTTGAAGCTCTCACGACGCTCGACAGAAAATCATAACTTGGCCCTTTTGCTCGTAGCTGTTATACGGAGTCAAGTGTCTTAACCCTGGTCAATGCTAACGCACTACCTACATCAGACACCTCACTCCCTACATGCCTGTTACAATAAAGTTATGATTACCTATAATATCATACATTTGTTCAAATGCTCCTTATTACTTAATATCCCCTTCGATTTCTTCAGTTGGTTTGATGCTCCAAGAATGCAGGCTTAAGTGGCGTGCTGCCTGTGCCGAATTAATTAAACTAGCATGTTTATCCGTGTATCAATTACGTGCCCGCTCGTACGTTGCGGTTTGCGCTTGACGTGCCCGGTGCGTTAAGTGTTCGTTGAAGTTTGTTAACCTGATATGGAAATTAGTGAGGTCGGTGGAAATCAAGTTTAGATTAGTTGAAATTCTAGCATATTCTATTTGTAGCAACTCAAGTTTGTAGGAACGTAATGGACTAATGAAGTTAAATAAATAAATATCATGCGTCAATTAACACCAATAGATGTATTTCCAAACTAACACAGCTTGTCCGTGAGGTTTTAGAACGACTTTCGTGCTATCGGTACCATCGGCCAATTCGAGTATCAAACCCAAAAGAGTGGGTGAGACAACAAGACTTACCCGAATTTCGTTCTAAGAGCCCTCGGACTGTACAGTCACCAGTATAAATATGTGACGGGGGACAGCGCTGCAAAAGAGTCTATCTGGTCATCTAATTGGGGTCAAAAGTATTTGACGACACTACCGCGGTAAAAATATGTGATGCTTTGTAGCTGGCAAAAACATCGTCAAACCTTATTAGCATAAATATCAATTTGCTGGGAAAGCATAATCATCGGACATAATATCTACAATGTTGCAAAATCAAAGATATGTTGCCGATATGCAATAACGAACCATTCTTGGCTGACATAGAGTAAAGTGATTTGACAATTCATGAAAACGGTCCCGACTTGTCATTGCCTCTATGTCCATACGATATCCATGACTCGGGTACAAACATTCGTATTCGTCATACAAGTGCCTGCCCCTACCGGGATTCGAACGATGGACTTCTAGCTTCAGCCGGGTCACTAATCACTAGACATTACGGTACGTGTTTACCCCGCCCTCATCGAAAAGACAGAAAAAAGGTAAAGGCAACTCTCGCCATGAGTGATTTGTGCCTGCAGCATATCTACTACGAACGCTGTAAAACGAAGCACAGATTGCAAAGTTCAAAATGTTTTAGAAATAGAAAAATAAACTACGGAAGTAAAATCTAAGCGAAGTGCACAGCTGAGAGCCTTTGACGCGTTGAAGCTGTATTTTCTTAACAGTTTTCTCTTAGCGAACGTGTATGCTAGCTTTATAAACATGGGTATCCACCCGATCCACCGCGATTTTGTTACGTTGTTTATTGTGTTCTTTTTTTTTCAAAACAAGCTTGAATTTGAGTGTAATTTGAACACAGAAAAATAACCGCAATTTTTGTTCGTAAGCTTGCTATTGGCCATTCATGCACCCAGAATTTAACTACATCCACGGGCTTTACCCTGAAGTCTTAATTCCTTCTCAGTTCAGGTTTTAGCTGTCATTTCTAGTATGGATCTGACAGCGAACCTGTAGGCTTACCCCTTTATTCATAAACGCTCTATAGGCCTCTGCTAACTTAGCAATCGTTTGTCCTTATCTGTGAAAGGTAAATGTCAAAGTGATGGATAAGGACAAACGATTGCTAAGTTAGCAGAAGCCTACAGAGCGTTTATGAATAAGAGGGTTATTGTTTAACTCGTTCTTGCATGAATGTGACAGCTAGCTGATTCCGATGCCACTTGTCAGTCCATACGTGAACTGTCAAAATGAACACGATGGTGATTGCGAGCGAGTTAAACAATAAGCCCACTGAACTAAATCGGAACTGAATCGCATTAAGACTTCAAATGTAACCCCAGTCCCTATTTCAACGCGACAATCATTCATGTTGAAAGCGACAATTGTCAGTGACAAGTGACAATTGTGTTCACATTACAAACTCGACGAGAGGATACGCCAGTTGGCTTCGTATTTAATGGGCATTGCATTACGAATTGTCACACGTTGAAATAGGGGCTAGAACGTTTTTGTGCAAAAAAATACCAGGCTCGGGGCCCGATTTTGAAAGCACAATGTGTGAAAATACCACTCGAAAGTGATAAAAAATTGTGCTGAATTTGAAATACGAGTAGCAGATACTTTCGGCTCTTGTGAACTAGTCAAAAGTTTGATTAGAGCTGTAGTTTTGGAGATATAAACGGATTTATACCATTTTCGAGTGGGGAGCGGATCAGAATACATAAAGTTTAAAATGTATAATGGGTTAAAATACATAATGGTTCAGAATATATAACGCAATTTTCTGTAAAACTATTAGCTAAATGAACTTTTTTGATATCGTAATCTATAGATTGGTTTAGGTTAGGTTAGGTTTGTTTTATAACAATCCTGTTAATTTGTAACTTTCTGAGAAAATCGCATTATATATTATAAACCATTATGTATTTTAACCCATCATACATTTTAAACTTTATGTATTTTAATACATACCCTTTCGAGTGATGTGCTTTCAAAAATCGAGCTTCAGAGCTGTATCTACACGTTGTATTGCACGTAGTGTGAACCTAGCTTAAGGATAGAAATATTCGTGCCTTATGAAGAGAATATATCCCAGCTTTATGAAGTGCCGTGGACTAGACGGATATATCGGTTCGTTCGATATTTCTCGTTAAAATGAAAAATGTCGCTCGGAAATGCAGAAATAATATCGGCGGAGCTTGTGTTTTGCTGGAGTGCCGTAGTTTTATACGCGTTTCGATGGCTATCATTTTCTACATAAAATTCTACTTCATATTTCTGGATTTTTAACGACTTCGAAAAATAATCGTCCGTATGTATTTTTATATTATAGGTACCTATGTTTGTTACTTCCATGCTGGTCTGGGGGGAGCAAGGATGGTAAAAGCTCATCGAGGGAATGGGCGAAAATATTAGTAAGATAATTATTATAGGCGATGCGGCTAGCAACCCATCACTATTTTGATACCCTTTCCACCTATACGCCCACAGTCATGCTTAGTTTTATTGTTTTTCTACTATAATCGACCAATAAGAGTTCTGTTGGAGTTCTTAGTTGATGAGTTTTTGCACTAATTTGAATAGTGTTATTGTTTACTTCAGTATTTATACTGCTGTACTTTGTAAGCTCTTTTTGTGATATAAGGGACAAACAATAATGTGGGTTAGTTATTCTGGATGAGTTATGGGCTAAGACAACCACTAAGTGGAGTCCCACTAACTCAAAGCGGCGGCCTAGCAGGCCTAGACGGCGATGGCGGGACGAGTTGGACACCTTCTTGAGCAGCAGACCGAGAGCACTGGAAGCGTTGGGGGGGGAGGCCTTATTCCAAGCTCAATTAATCAAGAGTATAATTTTAGTTACTGTGGATTATCTCAAAAGAGCTGTCATTAATTGATGAAGTAGGTACCTTTATCTTTGACAATTTTGACAATCTTCTGCAAGAATTAATACAAAATTGAGAGCAAATTGTTAATGCATGAAAAATATATATTCAAATGCCGCAATAAATCACCTCTTTATTTTCACGACCTTTTAAATTACACCCATATGAAATTAGAATGGCGTCTCCCTCAATACCGAATTTATTCATTTCATCACATCCGGTTATATCCGGTTAAAACGAGTCAAAATTAACCGGGTCATAAAATTTAATATCCGTCACGTCGACGGGCGAATTACTTTTGACCGTCGGATCGCAATTTATGCTTGTTTGGTTGTAAACGGCGAGGGCTTCGATGGGTTTGTGTAATTTTACTGCCGTCTCTCGGACTATTTCATTTAACGTAGTCAAGACAAACTTGCGTGATACTTACTTATTATTTTGCATAAATACTTATCGAATGTTGAAACCAAATAAAGAATATTGAATTCATTTTCAAACTTACATTTTTGCGAAAAATAAATGTCGCAAAACAGACGCGTTTGACGAAATATTGCATCCATTTAAAAATAATTACCAACTTCTGCGTCCATTTACAGAATATTATCAACTTTTAGCGTATTACTGATATAATGCGTCCTTTTAAAAAGATTTACAAACATACTGCGTTCAAAAACAAACAACATATTTATTCATGATTCTTCTGCACGAGAATCAATTCAGGACAAACGAACGAGGTATGATAATTAAAATAATACGATTATCCGATTCGTATGCAGTTTTAATTAATTCAGATTAAAAACGCTCATCGAAGTCTCATCAATATTAAATGATCGTATTTAATTAACATATTTACATTTTATTTGTGAAACGACATTCAATTACCAATATGCTTAAGTGCTTACTTAAATAATTGTCATGAAATAAAATGAATGACGTATACTACAGTTTCAAAGGATACAATACAATACAATAACTCTTTATTGAACACCACATATAACAACCAAAACAGAAAAAAGTATACAGAATATTGCAAGCTAACAATAGGCGGCTTATCGCTACAGAGCGACCTCGATCAGGCAGCCATAACGGACTGGAGAAAAGAACAGATCTGAGCAGGTGGTGCAATTTCGAATATATATTAATACTTAGGATACTTAGGTTTTTAAGTTTTTTGTTTTTTATTAAGAATAAAAGCAAAGTACCAAAATGATATGATTTCTGTTGGGTATTTCTATGCTTCATTCATGTTTACTTCGATCGATACTATAGATACAACGTTGCCTACAATTTTATTATTTTTAAGCATCGTTTCGCATATGAAACGACTTTGAGAATTGTTTTGCTGGCACATTTTCCAGCGCATTTTTCCGGCACATTTTTCTTTTGAAGTATACATAGGTATAATAATAATAACAAAATTAATCGTTGGATATCTAGTTAATATCCAAAACTTTAAAAATTGATCTTGATCTTAAGTTTGTAAGCCTTTAGCCTATATTTTGGCAGTAAATAAAACTTTTCTGTAATACCATTGAAAGAATTGACGAGAAGGTCATAGTCATGTTTTTTTTAGCAGAGTATTAAGTACAGCAAGTGCTTTGTTGTGATAGTAAGGATTTAAGTGAAAAATTATCTCTCCCAAGTGGCCTGCGTATACTTGTTATTTCGAGTGTTCTTGTTATTCGAAATTAACTGAACTTCTGAGAACAGTCGTTATTTTTATTTAACTTGTTCCGTTCTGTGCTCCCGGTAACGAGCGAGGAGATAATATAATTTTATTATGTCCTTTAGGAAAAACCAAGACGGCCCTCATTTTTATTCAAGTTTCTATTAAACACAAGAAAGTATTGGCACTTAACAGTTTAAAAACTACATGCTGCCAACAACACAACGTAAGTCAAAGTCAATTAAAAAATAAAAACATGTTTTTTTTTGCAAAATGACACTTATTTGATGAAAGTGGATTCGCGGTTCATTTTCTAACCGGCCAGTATATTTAAAACATATCCAATTCATTTTATAAACGGTCTAACGCTCTCGGCAATTCGTTTAACAACCGTCAAACCCTTGAATTTAATCAGGGATTCCAAATTCAAAATTTACCTCGTTTTATGACGCATGCACTTTCAAGGCTCGCGAGCGGCATAATTTATCGCGTCTCGAGTTCTCCACGCGTCTCTGTCTAAATTTAGAGGAATGAGCAGGACAAATGATGGGGAACGTCGACAAAAGAGTTGCTCCGTTGAATCTGACCTCTGTCGCCGACGTTTGTATTAAAAGTTGCCAGCCCCCGCCGGGGCAACCTCGCTTTATTATTTATTGCCCGGCATAATAAGTTTCACCCCGTGCTCCTTTATTTGTTTTCGGAACTCGTTACGCGAACAGATTCGGCCTAAATTCGAAAACACGATTATTTATTCATTCAGAAGTGTCGGCGAAGTAGCTGGCGCGATTGACGAACAATGCGTTGGTCGTTCATTTAATTAGCTGATTTTGGTAAGTCGTTATCAATTTTAAGGAACAGTTATTGGCGGGTGGCGGTTGGGAAGCTGCCTATATTTACAAGATTTTATTATTATTATTTAGTTTCACATGTCCCGGTAACTGTAACCTAATCTTGCAAGTGAATTTTGACTCGCTTTTAGTGAACGGAATGCCGTGAAATTTGACACATGAAAGAGAAAAAGAGAAAGAAACATTTATTTTCACATTCGATACACGTTGATATTTATATAAAAGAAAGAAATACAATATACTTAAGAATAGTACAGATATGGTGGAACCGGTGACAATACAGTAATGTTGAAGTAAAATTCTATTCTAGTGACCCAGCCAGGACTGTCTTCGCAGATGGGAACTCTTTTAAGTCGTGCTGATGTTAAGCGAAGATGCGGGGTCTTAGATGGAACACGCGAGCCCAGCAAGTGCTCACTCAGCCTAGATTTCAAGACGGGTGAGATTGTATGTTCTAGGAACAGACGCAGACAGCTCCCATGTCACTTAATTTCCAAGAATACTGTAAATTTTCCACGTTATCTATAGGTAGTTAAGCATAGATACGTTGGCAAGTTCTTAAACCGTCCTTACCTAAAAATGTCGATAGTAAAATAAAATACGACGTTTTAATTGACACCGACTTTGTCGCGAACGTGGAACGTGACCCTATTCTGGTGAAACTGTTTCTTCACCATTGAGGAACTTGTCACTCTTGGACAGGGGGTGGTTCCTTTTTTTTGTTAGAAACGATACAGTGTCTCACAAAACTCGACTTTATGGGGCCTAACTCAAAATATACACACACAAATCACATCTTTATCCCTTACGGGGTAGACAGGGCCTAAGGTAAAGACCTAAAGGCCGCGTTTAGCATGATTGTGGACGTATAGGTGGAAAGGGGAATATAAATAGTGATGGGTTGCTAGTCGCATCTCCCAGGCCAGCATGGAAGCAAAATATAGATGTTACCATTAAGTAAGCAACATTAACGTAACTCCTGCAGAACTTCCTATTGCGTTTCCTAGACGTGGAAGTCAAAAGCTACGTTTCTTTTTTTATCATAAAGATTTTTATGTACTCAGAAACCATAGGCATATTTTTGATTGATTTACGTAACACAATTATTAGATATTTCTATAAAATTGTACTTTATGAAAGAACGATATAGTGTGATACTTACCAACCCAAGGTCACATTGTTTACCGCACTTGGAATCGGAAACGCATTCGTAATTTCTTTCGGTCAAACGGAGGATGAGGGAACAAAGAGACGGTGAATACGATCGCGAGCGTCAACGTAGACAATACAGCCTCAGGTGGTACTTGTTTTAGCTTATCCTGCCAGAATAGGCGTGTTGTTGCCATTTTGTTTCTAGAGTAACGAAGATTTGCTGCTTAAGGCCTGCTGTAAAAACTTAAGACGATGCCTTTGAAAGCTCTTTCGGAGCTTTCGCTAATGGCCCGGTGCTTGTAACTTGAGTGTTGTGAGCTTAGTTTATTGTGAGTACGAGCTTAATTGATTTTACTTGAACGCTTTTTATCGGTGACGTGGATTTAAAGAGCTTTTGTTGGAAAAACTTGTTCGGAAAGCGGTGCGTCGAGAGGCCGACATGGCGTACCTAATTACTGTAAGACCAATACCTACATTCAATGACCTTATTCTGTTCGGGAACGCAATAACGCGTGTGAATACGCTTTTAGTCAGAAAAAAAAGGCGTTCCTTATTTGAATTTTTTTTTCTGTGCGCAGAACTTTGATGACATTGTCCGATACAGTGGCCAGTACCCTTTTTTGGTTCAGGTATAAAATGGCAAGCTTTCTGTCTGCCAGCCTTCTTCTTCTGTAATTTAATTTACGTTATTTTTAAATTTGACTTTTTTTGTAATGTTTTGTTTTTCTTTTTCATAATACTGAAGGTTACACCATAGCTAAGACATTAAACAGCCCAACCTCAAATTAAAAACAACCTTATACCTCCCCCTAAAACCTAGCACACAATACAGTTATGTAGATCTGCAATGCAGTTCGCAGCCCGTCCAAATTAAGTGTACCCCTAGCCCAAACCGCGCTCGGTACGAAGTAGGACCTTGTTAGTTGGTCGGGTTATGCTAAGGTAGAGGTACCGATTAATGTATATTTCACACGCCATAATGCAGTTAAAGGAAAAAAAATTGCTTCAGTAACTCCCCTTTGGAACTTTCTGTTTAATAGTTGGGCCACTTTGCGGTTGGAAAGTTTTCGGGTAGTTATGTATGTATTCGGGGAGTTCGTAAATGTGGAAAATATTGTGCCGTAAAGTTGCGCAACGTGTTGATGTTTAGTTTTATTGGGGCAAGTTTTGTTCGCGGCCATCTTTCTTTTTGGTTTGGAAGTTAGCGACTTGATTTGGAAATGCTTTCCAAGTGTTACTAGGACTGTTTGATTTCAATTAAATTAAAATTATCGGTGCAATGATCTCGATAAAATTTATATGGAACCAGAGGCGTAGGTATGCTAATAACGAAAAAATAATCGTCGTCATCAGTTTACAATGCTACAGCTATCTACAGACTTATATTTCCTCTCTTAAATGAAGTTAACTGGAAATGATCTCTTTCGAGGAATAAGTTCGCCTTTATATTATTTTCTGTCATTTTTGTACTTTTTTATTTGTTTATGTGCAATAAAGAGTTACTATAATATAAACGAATACAATCGAAATATTTTATTGAATCAGGCGTTACTTTGCGGAGGTCCATTTCAATGAACAAACATTTTTACCTTGCTACTCCGCTACTCGACGCTTTTCCACGACTTGACTTCACTATATCGCGGAGATAGCAAAGTAAAGTTATTCAATTGTGGGTTTCTTGTGGTCAAACAGCACAAATGTAATAATCATGAACAAAAAAGTATATGTGATACTAGCTGTTGCCCGCAGGAATTACGCAATTTTCCGGGATAAAAAGTAGCCTATGTGTTATTCCAGACTAATCTATGTGTGTTCCAAATTTCATCCAGATCTGTCCAGCCGTTCTGGCGCGAAAATCTTAGAAATCACATTATAGGTGATGCGGCTAGCAACCCATCACTATTTTGATTCCCCTTTCCACCTATACGCCCACAATCATGGTAAACATGACCTTTAGGTTTTGTTACCTCAAGCTCTGTCTGCCCCGTAAAAGATAAAGACTTGTTTTATGTTTAAATCTATGTAACAAGAAATTTGTTTGTTTTACCTCTCCCGCTCAGATCATAAAACTGTATTATTTTTTCATTGTCCAAGTACCTACCGGCACTCATTGGGGCCCATTTTACACCATATCGGTACTATTGCTAAGTATTTTGTATTTCTTCCTATTATATATCAACGTGTATCAAATGTGTGTAAATAAATGTTTCTCTCTCTCTCTCTCTCTCTCTCACTCCAGCGCAACCGTTTTGATTAACTTTCGCGAAACGCCCCTTAACAGTTAACGATTACGTACGAAACCCTTGACGTACCGGTTAACGTTAGCCGTAAAAGATCTGCGCCCTTAAAAACTTAATAGGCGATCCAATTTATGTGACGTTTACGTTACGTTCCGTGATGTGCCGGTTTCTTACCGTATTGTTAAACGTGGAGATTAACCCCCTTATTCATAAACGCTCTGTAGGCCTCTGCTAACTTAGCAATCGTTTGTCCTTATCTGTCACTTAGGCATTTACCTTTCACAGATAAGGACAAACGATTGCTAAGTTAGCAGAAACCTATAGAGCGTTTATGAATAAAGGGGTAAATATGTATACACCACATAATATGTAGGCAACTAACTATAGTAGATTAATGACGAGGCCTGGGAGGTAGCCAACTGCTGGGTGAGTAACTTGTTTAAAAACATTCAGAAGAAATGAAAATAAATTTTGCACTAAACTTCCTCGCAACCTAGGTGGGTTTCACGTTCCCGCCTTTTTTCTTAAGTTTTTTTTATGTCACCGTAAGCTATTTGAGACATTGATAAAAACGTTAGATTCGAACAAAACGCGCACTCCTTGGCCATCGACTATGCTGTATGACATTGTTGTTCATTATTCCATAGTCTCTTTGACTTAAAAAAAGTTAGAAACAAGTAAAAACAGTCCAGCAATCCGATTTATGGTTAGAAAATCGCGCCTGCAATATAATTCGGCCGTCAACAAGGCCCTTCGTGTTTTGTTACTTAGAATACAATGAACATTTACGACAATTTTTGAGAAAAGTATATTAAATCGGGTCCCGTTTTGCCCCATAATTCTATTATTTAATAATTTTTTGTAATTTTTTGGTTACACATTATGTCGGGTTCTATTTATTAATTTATTTACGTATAGGTTTATGGTTTATGTTGAAGTAGTATATTTATTTAATTTATGTACCTTCGTTCAATTTGATGGGACAAAATATAGACCCAAATACTAGATGTTGCCCGCGACTTCGTTCGCGCTGTGTTAAACAGCCTATGACACTCACAAATAATGTGACTAGAAAGTCACCGTCATTCTTCCACCAATAGAAATTGTTGAAAGAATTTTCAAAATCGATTCAGTAGATCCAGAGTTCACCCCCTACAACCTCACAAACTGTACCTCTTTATAATATTAGTGTACAATTCTGATATGTTGTTTGTTTAGTGTGTCTATCGGCCGCTAGATGCCGCTGTATCGTGTCTACGCATTCCTACATCGCGGTAACGGTATGCTCCCCTGGAACCTATATAAGAGCTGTTGATTTTAATCAATTTGTCATTCATCCTGAGACCGTTGTATCATTCGCATCGACGGTCAACAATTAGTATAAAAAACAATTGAAACTGCTTTCAAGGTTTTTGGAAAAAATATCTGCTTTATTTAGGAACTAGCCGTTGCTGTATGATAGCTGGTACATAAATGTCATTTCAAAAATCGCGCGGCCTTTTTTGAATTCATGGAGCTATTTCAGCTACCTAAGATATACCAATTGTTCTTTGACTTCTCACCGTCGTAAAAGGTGGTCTATCTCGCAGGCTAAATTGACTGGAGTCGGGCAATCAACGGCAGTTACCGTTCATTGCCGGCTAGCTGTGAAATATTACCTCAGGTACTCTGCTGATAGTTTTCTAGCCTCCAAGTCAGGACAGGATGGCGGAGCGATTTACAGCAGATCGGAGCGATTTTTGCTGAATGGTCGTTCTATGTTTGCATTTGAATATAGAAGTTAAACAATCGGACCAAACTGACCTAAAACTGTATGTTTTTTTACTTAGAGATGGGTTGCTGCACATTAGAGTAGTTTTGCGTACAATATTTCATTTTATAAATCGTGCTGGAGTTGAGATCCTTGTACATGAATGACAAATCGTACGTGTGGTAGCCCTGCGTTGGCTTCTCACCGTCGTAAGAGCTAGTCCATCTTGCGGGCTAAATTGACTGGAGTCGGGCAATCAGCGGCAGTTACCGTTCATTGCCGGCTAGCTGTGAAATATTACCTCAGGTACTCTGCTGATAGTTATCGAGCCTCCAAGTCAGGACAGGATGGCGGAGCGATTTATAGCAGAGCAAAACATCAGCGAGATTATTGCTCAAAAAATATCGTAAAACTGTCAGCACGGCACAGGCCTAATAAGAAATTTGCTGATGATTTGCTTGCCTAAATTCGAATGAACCGAGCCAAAAATGTAAAACAGTGTTTTAGTGTTGATTTGGTGCTGTATGATACCGTGGACACTACTACACTACTACGTGGACCTACTATGAAGGTGTTCAAACTTTGTGCATTGTATTATTCGGCAATAGTTTCAAACTCGAGGCTTTGAAGGCATTTTTTATTAGACTATCCTGCTACACGCCTTGTACAGATCCGCGCATGGCCAGTTTTTAAGCGTCAATGTTCCAAAACGCTAACTCTTTCGTCTCGCACCACAACAGCCGCGTAACGAGCAAAACGTCTAAATCGTCGTTATTTGTTCTGGAGTCGACGGGTCTGCCCAATCCGCGCTGAAACCGAGCTAGTCCTCGACTAACACTATTACAGCTAAAACATTTCAGCGTTTAGCTTTTAGCTTCTCTCCAAACGAGCGGTTGAAACGCTCGTGTAATTTTTATTGCTCACATTCATATTATTGTTCCTATAAAGACCGTATGGCCCAGGACTTCCCCGCGACATTGTGCCAAGTGCGTCGCCTGCCGATTTGTTTTTTTTTTCTTATCCTACTTCCTGCTAATCCTACTAATCCTACTAATATTATAAATGTGAAAGTTTGTGAGTATGTTTGGATGTTTGTTACTCTTTCACGCCAGAACGGCTGGAGAGATCTGGAACACAGATAGATTATAGTCTGGAATAACATATAGGCTACTTTTTATCCCGGAAAATTGCGTAATTCCTGCGGGATAGCGATAAACAAATTCTATGCAGACGAAGTTGCGGGCAACATCTAGTATTATAAATGTGAAAGTTTGTGAGTATGTTTGGATGTTTGTTACTCTTTCACGACAGAACGGCTGAACAGATCTGGACGAAATTTGGAACATAGATAGATTATAGTCTGGAATAACATATAGATTACTTTTTATCCCGGAAAATTGTGTAATTCCTGCGGGATAGCGATAAACGAATTCTATGCAGACAAAGTTGCCGGCAACAGCTAGTTTTGTAATAAAAATTATAAAAGGCAAAATAAATGTTGTTCGTTTGTCTTCCTTATCGTATAAAAAAGTAGATGAGAGCATTGCCAATTTAATGAGACGAAAAAATGCACGCTAAAACTATACACATGCATATTCTCATATAAATAAATAGAACCTTAAATAAATAGTGCCTTTTTGTTGTCAACTTTTCCTTTCTGTAGCAGGTTAGCTGGAAGAGATCCCTTCTTAGGGATAAGTTCGCCTTTGTACTTCTTGTCTGAATTTCTGCATTTTTTAATTTTTTTTTATGTGCAATAAATAGTTTACATACATACATACACAGTACACACTCAAACACTGATCACTCGGCACCCCTAACCCTGCATCCAATATAACCCAAGAGTCTACAAGACACTTTATTAAGCCCTTTGATAGCTGGCAGTAATAAAAAAGACAAAAATGCCAAAAAGAAATGTCACGAGCCATTGTGTGCTGACGCCGGGGTCGCGGGATTAAGCGCCTCGCTTCGGCAAAATAAGGTGAAATTGTAGACTTGACTTTAATTGTTGTAACGTAAAGTACGTCTTAGCTGTAAGTGATCTCTTGATCATCTGACGACGCCTTTGAGAGAAGTAGGTAGTAACTACAAGCATTAGGTAGTGTTAGAAGGAGATCAGAATTAAATTGAAAGAATAGGTAACACAATAATAATTTTATTCCGCGGTCACGTGACAATATCGGAACTCAACAGAAGCGCGTGTGCAATGGGACGGAGATGCCGGGCAATTGACTGAGTCTTCTTTAGCGGCGCGCGCGCCACGGGTACGCTGCCTGCGGCCGTCTGCTTGTGTGTGGGTAGATGCGTCGGTGTGAGTCTTCGCTTTACAGTAGGTATACTTGGAGTAGCACGAGGAAACCCAATTTTAACAGTAAATTATGGCCATAAGGAATAAAAAATATCATGGTTATAAACCTAGAACGAATTGTACATACATACATAAATCACGTCTACCCTTACGGGGTAGACAGAGCCTTAGGTAACAAGAGCGAATTGTGTGCTATTAAAATTTGATCCATTTTGGATTCCCCTTGTTCACCTATACGCCCGCAATCATGCTAAACGTGGCTTTTGGGTCTTGTTCAATTAGGCTCTATCTACCCCGTAAGGGATATAGACGTGATTTATGTATGTATTTTGTATGCGCACGTCGACATCATATGAAGCGTGTCCATACAAAATTAGGTTTATCCTACTTAATATTATAAACGCGAAAGTTTGTAAGTATGGATGGATGGATGTTTGTTACTCTTTCACGCTAGAACGGCTGAACGGATCTGGGTGAAACTTGCAACATAGATAGATTATATATAGTCTGGAATAACACATAGGCTAATTTTTATCCCAGAAAATTGCGCAATTCCTGCGGGATAGCGATAATTTCAACATCTACGAGTAGTATAACATATTTTACTCCTTATGACTACAGAATACACTGTTAAAATTATTAGATTACCTCATGTTACAGCGTATAAAAGTATCGTAGATATCTCAACAAATCAGAAGGTCTAAAATCAGCTTTAAGCGTCTGACACAAAGACAATGGGCTACTAATTAGTCGCCGGACTCTGCGTGCGACATGCTTTATACTCGAGCCCTCAAAACGACAATCAATACCTATTCAGACCAGACGTCTGTCAAGGGCAGGATGCCTTGTGTGTGGTCTATAAGCCAGCTTATATGGGTCTACAGTTTCCCGTAATACGATAAACTTAAGGGACATAGGAAGGCAAATCTATCACAAAGAAAAATGACCTCACCAAAAGTATTTCTTAACGGCACTGAAGACTAGAACACACATACCGTTAAGCCTCTTTCCCATAGGAGTAGCAGAGACTACTTTTGTTTCACCTTACACTCCTAACACGCCTTTTTCACATTCATCAATGTCTTCATGAATCTCATCATAATAATCATCTTCTGCATTCCGACCTTTTGTCAAAAAGTCCCCAATATGGTCACCAAATTCTATTTCAACCTTTTTATTGAGTCTGCAATGGACAAGTTGAGGAAAATCAATATATAACAATAATCTACCTTGTTCTTTTTAGGGTTCCGTACCTCAAAAGGAAAAAACGGAACCCTTATAGGATCACTTTGTTGTCCGTCTGTCCGTCCGTCCGTCCGTCTGTCAAGACCCTTTTTCTCAGTAACGCGTGGAGGTATGAAGCTGAAATTTATATCAATTACTCAGGTCTACTGTCCCTTGAAGCTGTGAAAAAATCAAAATTCTAAGCCAACGCAATCAAAAGATACAGCCGTTTATGCCGCAAATTTCCGCAAATTTTCAACTCTCAAGGGAATCAAAACCTACAAGGTAGTTCCCGTGAACGCAGAATCTTGAAATTTGGTATGAAGGTAGGTCTTATAGCACAGATTAAAGAATAATTGCGAAAACCGTAAATGTGTATGTATGTCTGTATATAGCAGTGACCAATATAAAGTATCCCCACACTGCGTACATTTTGCTTTGGAACAGGGCTCTGCTTACACTGGTTTTAGATATTTATAGATAATGATACGGAACCCTCGGTGCGCGAGTCCGACTCGCACTTGACCGGTTTTTTAACATAGGTACATACTTACTTATATAGTGTAGATAAATACATACAACATCCATGACTCGGGCACAAACATTTGTATTCATCATACATACGCATGCCCCTACCAGGATCCAAAGCTTCATAGTCAAGGTCACTAACCACTAGGCTATCCGGTCGTCAATAAATATGGAGGAATCGCAACATAATATAGAGCCACAAAAATCCGGCTAGTTTGGTCACTTGTTTTCCCCATATCTTATACGTCGCAGAAACGTGGACCTCGCGGGAAGTAGAGAAGAAGATGATAGACGCCCAAGAGATGTGGTGCTGCAGGAGAATGCTCGGAGTATCGTAGACTGAATTCCGTACCAACGAGTCTATACTTCGAGAACTCGACATCAGGCAGCGTTTATCATATTCATATTCATATATTCATATTCATTTATTCATAAACAATACAGACATTGTGTTTGAAATATCATTACAAATTAAATTAGTTTTCATCACATACATATAAATTAAAATTAAATTTAAAAAAAACTAACAAGTAGGTACATCTTCTCACATTAGGTACATTAAATATTATTATCATGTCATATTATTAAATTAAATTAAATTGAATCATCAATCCCGCATAAATATCTCATCAATACTATAAAAGCACCCTCTCAATAAAAAAGCCCTCAACTTTCTACGAAAAACCCTATGATTGGAGATGGTCTTTAGGTCACCAGGTAGCTTATTAAAAATTTTAACGGCTTGATGTTTGGCACTATGCTGTGCTACTTTTAGCTTCGGTAAGAAACGTTGTTTTACGTTCTTTGTTCGGGTTTGCAGGCGCAGCTCTTGCTCTTCAGAGGACTCTTGGTCTCGAATATTTTTGACAAAGTCAGTGAGTAACACAAGTACATACAGGCAAGGGGCAGTCAGAATACCTAAATCCAGGAAATGTTCTCTACAAGACACCCATTGAGGAATACGCAAAATAGTGCGAATTGCCCTCTTTTGAACAACCAAAGCTCTGTTCATATTGTACTTAAAGCTGTTCCCCCAGAGTTTGATACTATACCTCAGCTTTGACTCTACTAACGCATAGTATATGACTTTCAGCTGCTCTATAGTGAGATCCTCTCTAAGGCTCCTCAAAGCATAACAAGCTGAAATAATAGAATGCTCTACGGCATTCAATTCCTCTTTCCATTTTAGATCCGCATCAATTCTTACACCAAGAAACTTTACATTATCAACAACACTCATCAAAACACCATCTACAACCACATTGAGCCTGTCTGTTTTCTTACAATTAGGTTTAAACAACACAATTTGGGTCTTATCAGTATTCAAATGCAGGTTGTTGATACGGAACCAATACTGAAAAGCCGCAATAGTATTTGTAGTCAGCTCCACAAGCTCAGACATACTGTTTGCAGAAACGATCGCACTAGTGTCATCGGCAAACACGGTTACTCGGCAGCCGGGAATATTGTTATAAATGTATTTGATAAGGTCATTTGTAAATAGGATAAATAAAATAGGCCCCAATATTGATCCCTGTGGAACACCTCTCTTTAACGTAACATACTTTGATCTAACGCAGCCTTCTATATTATTTTCATGGCTTTTTAGTTCCACGAACTGCTTCCGATTTCTAAGGTAACTATGTAGCAGATGATAGCATTGCCCCCTAATACCATGAAAATCTAACTTCCGCAAAAGTATTTTATGGTCTACCATATCAAAAGCGGAGCTAAGGTCCAAAAACAGTCCTGCTACTCTTTTTTTACAATGAAGGTCTGATGCAACGTCGCTCACGAGAGAATCAATTGCATCAGTAGTCCCTTTTTTCTCTTGAAAACCGAATTGTTTTGGATTGATTGTATCATTTTCTTTAAAGTGTTTTAAAATTCGAGACTTAATTAGTTTCTCGAAAATTTTCGACAGTACCGGTAGGAGCGATATTGGTCGGTAGTTTTTCGGATCACTTTTGGACCCCTTTTTGTAAACCGGAATGACTCTGGCTATTTTTAGCTGGTCAGGAAATACCCCTTCATCATAACATTTATTAAACCAGCAAGCAAGCGGATCAGAAAGTACATCAATACAACTTTTAATTACTATTATAGGCAATTCATCAAAACCAAAAGATTTTTTATTTTTCATTGACCTAACAATACCAAATATTTCTGATGGTGAATCGTCTTTGATACAGTCTCGTTTCCTTACCTTTTTGGTCACGTATGCCACAGAGGGGAGGTGGCTATTGAGCGACTTGTGGTCCAGGGAAAGGTTGAGGGTACCAGGCCACGAGGAAGATCGCCTATGAGGTGGACCGACCAGATAATAGCGGCAGTAAATGGCTCATCATCTCTACATGAATGCACGAGGAAGGCTGCCATCAGAGAGGAGTGGCGGCGTGTTGTAAAGCTTGCAACCAAAACCTGAAGAGATGACGACGACCACTTTGTTAAGAGTGATACCGTACAAAGAAGATTGAGTTTGCTAACAAGTTGGTACGTACTTGAAGTGCACTATTACCAATAGAGGAACGGCAATACTAACCTTACTCTGACATGCTCTTAATTAAGGACCCGTTGTATCGACCGCTCGAATTCAATCAACCATTCAACCCTTGAAATCAAAGGCACTCCGATTACTAAACTGTGGGGCCTATTCTCAAGTAGCTCGAGTAATGTCGGGTACGTCAAACGTGTGACAATCGATACCGGGGTGCGATTAAGTGTAGGGCCGTGTTTGTTATTATAGTGAGATTGCGAGACACGAGACGGTGTTAATTTCAAGAAACTGTGGAAATTATCTGATGAATTAAGTACAAAAGCTTCACGTAGATTTTTACGCATATTTAGTACTAGCTGCTGCTCGCGACTTTAGAATTAAATATAGCCGGCATTTACAAATAATGTGGCTTGTGGCTAAAATAAATAGAGAACACAATAAAAAAGAAGTGGCAATGGGGGGGCACTTGGCAAGACGGAACGATGACAGATGGTCGAAGGCGGTCACAGAGTGGTAGCCAAGACAGGATCGAAGGTCAGTGGGCAGACCATCAGCCCGCTGGTTCTCTGTCATTCGGCTGGAAAACTGTGGATGAGACTGGCACGGAACCGGGCAAAGTGGCGTGAAAATGAAGAGGCCTTTACTCAGCAGTGGGTGGATGTGGGCTGATTAGATAGACAATAAAAAAAAGAAACTTCAAATTTTTGACAGATTGTGTGAGCTACATATTTCTGACTCTATCACCTAAATATCTTACCCATCATTCACTATCCAACCCCTACACAGCCTCCGGTAATAAAACATGTTCAGCAAACAGCTAACCCTTCCACCGCCCGGGCGAGAGCCGGTTCAAATGCAAATGACCCGGAATACCCGGACGAATCGCTAATAGCTAACGATCTGCAAAATGCGCAATTAATGACTTGATGAGTCTCGCTTATTGTTAACATGACACGGTTTTTCATTACTAATCGACGTATTGGTGCATTTTTTAAATCGAAGCAAAGCAAGCCGCTTTTTTGAATGTACTACTCATTAAGTTTGATAAAAAAAAATTAACACTCCTATTTTAAGTAAGCTTCATTTGTAAGCTAACTAAGTAATAAATGTTGAAGATTGCCATAACTTAACCCTGGCTGATGACATGGTTTATGTCAGTCATTGTGGAATACATCTACTACATGAAAATGTGATTAAATTTGGTACAATGTAATTGGAATCGGTTTTTATCTACCTATGGTCCGATGTGTATAGCTACAATGATAATCTAATAATCACGTTTAGCAGCTACCATCAACAGAAAAGTGAAAAACGAAATTTACGCTAAAAAACTAATTATATGCTAACTAGACGACACATTAACTATAATAATAAAGTCCTCACCAACACCCCTGTTTACGCAGCGAAAACAAAGAAAATAGTTTCAGCAAACATTCCTAGAAAGGGAGTAACAAACAAAGATTAAAAACAAAGCACGGCCAAACGAAGTAACCAGAAAACGCGGATAATCATGTGCCCGGATATCCGGATAAAAGTGGCCCGTGGCGAAAATATCCGCTAATGTATTCGCTTCACGTCGAACGACACCCGGTACCGGTGAAATCCGGTTACAGTGTAAAAGATATGCCCAGTTAATCTTGGATGCCATTTGATTTATGACCGCGGGATTCCTCCTCATTAATTATTGCTAAATTCCGATTTGTTTTTGTTTTTATTGTTATCTTCTGCGATTGTTTTCTAGGTTATTAAGTTTCACTCGTGGTTCCTATTTTTAAAGTTTCCTTCAAATTCTGTTGTGCAAGTATACAAAAGCAGCAATAAGGCATAAATATTGAGTACATTTGGAATACACTCAACATGTGTGTCAATCAAAACTTTTTTAATTTACATACATAGATACATACATAAATCACCTCATTATCTACGAGGTATACAGAGCCTAAGACAGCGATAACTAAAGGCCACGCTTAGCATGATTGTGGGCGTATAGGTGGAAAGTAAAATGATTCCTATGCCCATTCCCGCGATGGGCTTTTATCATCTGCGTGGAAAGAGAAGCAACTGTAGGCCAGGGTCGATAATTTTTGAGACAAAATAAAATTATAGTAGGATGAAACCCATTAGAAATGGTAGAGAATATTACAAAAATTAAAGGAAAAATAAATTACGGTCGATCTGAGGTCGGGAAGGGGGGAGGGCGGGGGTTTAAGGGTGAAAAACGGTTTATCTCGATTTCCGGCGAAACTACAAGTCTTATGAAAAAAAGTTAAATGGCAAAGTTGTAGGTAATAAAAAGATCTACAACTTTTGCTTTTACACTTTTTTCACATAACCTCAAAATTTATGTGAAAAATTCAAATAACCAAGTTTTTGGTTTTTTATTTTTATCTTTTGCAAAAATAATAATTTTTTCACGAAACTTGGTGAAAACTTACCTTTTTATGTCCCGAACTTACAGTATTTTTTTTGATTTAAAAGATTCATTTCTTCACCTTATTTTGACTTAATATCGAAAAAGCACCCTAATTTTCAATCGAAAATTCTCACGTCAAAATATCTGTTTTTTTTAAAAAGTTGGTGGCCTTTTTGTTCGTTGAAATCTCTACTTTCTGATGGTATAAAAATATATATACATTACAATGGTAATTTTTGTCAGAAAATGCAAATAAAGGAAAAAAACATTATGTTTAATTTTGAGCTATTTATTTAAAATATACACCTTAATTACTCGTTAAACGTAAGATTACATGTTACATTGATAAACAAAAAAAAATAGGAATCCATAAAACATAAAGATTGCAAAAAACATGCGAAAATAGTTGTTCTAAATATTTAAAAATAGGATTCAAATCCTATTTTTATTGTATTTAAGAAAATTATTATGAATAACGTAATCAGTATAAAGTATCGAAATTCAATAGTACGATTTACATGTATATTTATATATTACTAGCTGTTGCGCGCAACTTCGTCTGCATAGAATTCGTTTATCGCTATCCCACGGGAATTGCGCAATTTTCCGGGATAAAAAGTGGCCTATGTGTTATTCCAGACTATAATCTACATATGTTCCAAATTTCATCCCGATCTGTCCAGCCGTTCTGGCGTGAAAGAGTAACAAACTTTCACATTTATAATATTAGTAAGATGAGATTTTCTATGACATAAATGTAATTAGAATTTAATAAATCAACTTCATTACTGAAAAATATTGCAACAGTCACATTTTTTAGATGAAATCTCCTTTAAATCCTATTTTTTTAATATTTAGAATAATTATTTTCGCATGTTTTTTCTAATCTTTATGTTTTATGGATTCGTAATTTTTTTGTTTATCAATGTAACATGTAATCTTACGTTTAACAAGTAATTAAGGTGTAAATTTTTAATAAATAGCTCAAAATTGAACATAATGATTTATTCCTTTATTTGCATTTTCTGACAAAAATTACCATTGTAATGTATATATTTTTTTATACCATCGGAAAGTAGAGATTTCAACGAACAAAAAGGCCACCGACTTTAAAAAAAAAACAGATATTTTGACGTGAGAATTTTCGATTGAAAGTTAGGGTGCTTTTTCGATATTAAGTCAAAATAAGGTGAAAAAATGAATCTTTTAAATCAAAAAAAATACTGTAAGTTCGGGACATAAAAAGGTAAGTTTTCACCAAGTTTCGTGAAAAAATTATTATTTTTGCAAAAGATAAAAATAAAAAACCAAAAACTTGGTTATTTGAATTTTTCACATAAATTTTGAGGTTATGTGAAAAAAGTGTAAAAGCAAAAGTTGTAGATCTTTTTATTACCTACAACTTTGCCATTTAACTTTTTTTCATAAGACTTGTAGTTTCGCCGGAAATCGAGATAAACCGTTTTTCACCCTTAAACCCCACCCCCTCCCCCCTTCCCGACCTCAGATCGACCGTAATTTATTTTTCCTTTAATTTTTGTAATATTCTCTACCATTTCTAATGGGTTTCATCCTACTATAATTTTATTTTACTTTTTATCATTTTCAAAGGTATCGACCCTGGCCTACTGGTGCATTCTATGTTTTTTCTTCACTCCCAGACCAGCATGATAATAAATTTACTGATATTTAAATGCATGATTTTTAAAGCTTAGCATATTTTTTAATCTTACCTAATCATATTCATATCTACTTATCTTTAGGTAGGTACTACTCCATTGCTTTCCCGATTTAAAAAAGTTGATAATTCCAGCCGTATACTAAACTAGGGTTAGCCCTTTAAATAGTAAAACAAAAATACTTTGCAACAACTTTACACAACAGGGTCGAGTTATATCCGGCCGTTCATTTTGATCCGGGCCGGGTAATGACGACTTCGCAAGTATTGATTTATTAACGTTCAGCTATTGAGCTGAACATTCATCTTCGCTGGCTTTGCAGGGCTGTTATGGTAATTGGTTCAAATGTTAACTGCAAGTTATGCCCGCGTTAACAGAATGACCGCATTCTACTCGTGCAATTTTACAGTGTTTAGTTCTGACTGACGGGTCATCAACGCTCAGCTTAATCTACAATTTAGTTTGTTTTAGTGTTTTATTTTTTTGTGTAATGATTGGCCTTCTCAGCTGGTAAAAACGCATGCCCATAAGAACTCTTACGGATTAGTTACATAATAAACATTTCGGTTTTGAATTTTCACGTTATTTTAAAAGAAGACAGACTGGCAAAACTGTTTAAACACGCTTGAAGCACAAGCAGATGTTTTTCAATTAATTGCGATATCACCCACTGATAAGTTCAATTTTTCAAAAACCGAAATCAAACTGCATAGAATCATGATCCGGTTATATCCGGTTATAACCGGTTATATCAGGTTAATGTATGCGAAGCACGACGCGACCCGGTTAAGGCGCTCACCCGGCGAGGTTAGGTTTACGGAGCTTTGCGCCGCCTTAACAGCGTTCTGTTTGTCTTATTACAGAAAGGTGAGCGTGTGATGACGTTTTGTGAAATAAATTATAATCCTTCTAATCCCTACTAATATTATAAATGTGAAAGTAACACTGTCTGATCGCTTTCACCCCTAAACCAATGAACTGATTTTAATGAATTTTGGAATCTACAGAGATAGTTTCAGTCCCAGGGATGGCTATAGGATAAATTATGATTCTGATAGCGATTAGAAAATTCTGCGCAGACGGAGCTACGGGCAACAGCTAGTATTATGCTGTAATTAAGTATGTGTATGAATTTCACAGTGCCTTGGCTTGTCTGTAATGCTGTGTAATTATTTCAATAAATAAAATAAATAAATAAATTACAAATGCGGAAGTCTGTACGTATGTGAGTGTGATAGTTACTTTCACGCTGAGTGTGAATTGCACCGAGTTACTTTAACGATAACTTTAACCGTAACCTATGACAAACGTAATGTTTCGAAGGTTTTCTGTCAAAAATCGTTGGTTTTAGTCACACTAAAACTGCTAGACGGATTTGCGAAAATGGGGATGAATTTTTTGGCACGACTTTAACAAGGCACCTTGTATCATGACTTATAGAAAAATTTTCATTCCGATTATATTCTCACGGGATAGGGATTTACGAAGGTTAAGTCCTGAAATTAGAACCTCTTGAGTCTGGACACATGGAGTGTGCGGTGTTTTACTTTTTAATTATTGTAAATGAATTTATTTTGAAAAAAAGTCATTCTGCCGAGTTGTTTGCGGCGCGTACTGATGACGTCATTTCTGAATGCGCTAGTAGTTTTAAAAAAATACATGTAATCTTCATGTAATAGAGCCGTATTTGCAAAATAAAATGTGTTTTTGATTTTGAAGTAAAAAAAAATATCAGTTCTTCATCTCTACTACCTACTATTAGAGGTAGGTCTTAAACTCCATTACTAATGAACGAATCGCAAAAAAATAACCCTTAATTTTTCGCGTGGGCATGTTCCAAAAAAATAAAAACTCTTTTGGGAAAATAATTTTCTTCGGACAATTTACCCGTTTGAGAACGACAAAAATATAACTACAATCCAATTCGATTGAAACTTGAAGCGATAGAATCAGTAAGCCCTCAGATTCCGTTCCACTAGCTTTGCAAAGCAATTCCACAAAGCCTTTTGAAAAATCTTTGAAGTTGCTATGGAATAGAGTATAATGAAGCATTTGGGCACGTTAATTTCGCAACCTCCTATCATCCAACGAAATCCACTCAAAATTTGCATTTCCTCAAAGCATCACAAGGTCGGTTTCACATCGCACAAAGAAGGTAACAGTCGATTCCGACTTGTTACTTTTCGAACCTCGTATCAAACTGAATGATCTAGTTGCAAAAACGACAGTGTGTTATTTGATTTAAGGCTGTTTTTGGGAGTATATGATATGGAGAATAAGAGGTTGTGTTAGTGTGTAGTCGATTTGGAAATTTTGCGTTCCCGACCCTCCGTCCTTTGATCATGTGATTCAGTTAATATAAAATGTATGAAATATTTTGTTGTTCCCGGAAAATGCGAGTGATACTTAAATATATTAAATGTTGGGGTGCTGGATTGTTTGTCGAGTAGCTTTTTATTCTCTTTGATACAGATACTTAGTACCCTGAGAGAAGAGCGTTCAGCGATTTTGCATGCTTTTGTTACAAGCTGTTTAACTTGCAATGTATGTTTATGCTAGTCAAATCTTGCAAGTCATGCTTGACTTAGTTCTAACGCTCGGATAAATCAACGAACTTTAAAATTAGTAGGATTGGGAGCAATGCAAGTAGGCACAGTAATGTAAGTACAGTAAATAAGCGTTTTCAAAAAAAAGTACTCCTGATTTTTTTTTCAGAATTTATCTATTTTGGGTTTTTCTTACTCAATCGTTTACCCTATCGATCCTTATACAAGAAAAAGTGTGTCCCAAAACTTCCATTCCAGTACGTCACGATTTTGTTCGTCGTCTTTTTTTATTATGTATGGAACGTGACGAACAGGAAAATAAATTCCATAGTTAAATCTGGGACACACTTTTTCGAGAATCGATAGGGTAAACGATTCTGAGTAAGAAAAACCCAAAATATTTAAATTCTGGAAAAATGTTCATGTTGACTTTTTTTTGGAAAACGCTCAAATATAAAGGAGTTAGCAAAAAAAAATTATTTTAAAAATGATAGTTTTGTCACCAACTTATTTTGAATTTAGAACTCGCAAACTGTGTAATCCGTGCTGAGATTAAATAAGTATTTGACTCAGAGACAGATTCACGTCAGGGGCAACCATTAATTTTGTTTCCACAGATAATGGACGATGAGCTTAACGGATAAGGAAGCCATTTGATCAAATCGCGACTAGACTGAAAAAAATCGAAGACATAATATTCTACGATAAAAGTTTTGGTTATGTTATTTCACTTGGTCATTTGGGCGAGTTACATTTGGTGAAACATAGCTGAAGTCGTTGTTATTTTAAATCCTTAAAATTCAACAATCTCCCGACCTGAGCACTCTGCCACAGTATATATATAAGCTAAAGCAGTAAGGAACCTACGAACAAATCAGTTGAAACGAAACACGCACACAGGCGCGCGCTTTACACGGCCCCTAAGCGGACCTGAGCCTGAGCGGAGTGGACGAGGTCCCCTTAGGGGCCGTGTAAAGCGCGCGCCTGTGTGCGTGTTTCGTTTCAACCGATTTGTTCGTAGTTTCCTTACTGTTTTAGCTTATATATATACTGTGACTCTGCTTAGGAAATACATTACAAAGAAAGAAAGAAAGAAAGAAAGAAGACATTTATTCCTTTTTGCAAGACACACAAATATAAGAGATAATACACAATTTTATAGAAAAAAACACAAGATCATCAGCGTTGTGTGTCTTCGCAAAAGTGAAACGGTTGCTGGCTCAGCATTACGCTGAGGTGTTAGACACCTGCAGCACAGATTTTCACCCAGAACCGTCTGTGACTCACGAAACGATACATTATATCTTGTCAAGAACATTTTATATTAGGAATTTGATGTCACAATTGCACGCAAATCCTAACCTTGTCGCAGATGTCGTAGTCTACCGTGGTACACGGTGGTAAATTTGCTGCAGACATCTCAGTCTACCGTGGTAGACTGCAACGTCTGCGACAAGTTTCTGACATCCTGGAGGCCTTATTGTTTATCTTGCAAAGCCATGCTGTCGCTTTCTACATTTATGGAGCAGGTGAAAGAGAAAGTAGAAATCATATCGTATCAGGATGTCAAAGAAAAGGGCCTGGGAAGGGCCACATGGAAATAGCTCCACCAATTCGAGCCTAGCTCTTAAGTTTAAGGAAAAGGAGACAGTTATATCTACGAATTGGTTCCTTTTTTTTTATATATATATGAGTAGGAAGGAAAACGAGCAAGTGGGTCACCTGATGGTAAGTGATCACCACTGTCTATAGACACCCGCAACCCCGGAGGGATTGCAGATGCGTTGCCAACCTAGAGGACTAAGATGAAATGCCTTTTGTGCCCGTAATTTCCCCGGCTGTCTTACTCTCCACACCGGAACACAGCAGTGCAAGCACTGCTACTTAGCGGCAGGATTAGCGAGTAAGATGGTGGTAGCGATCCGGACGGACCTTGCACAAGGCCCTACCACCCGCAAAATCCCCTAATAATTATTACACACACAACGCTGATGATCTATTTTTCTTGTCTGCGTTTTTTTCTGTAAAATTGTGTACATTCTCATAGATTTGTGTGTCTTGCAAAAAGGAATAAATGTCTTCTTTCTTTCTTTCTATTATAACCCAAGTGACCTAAAAACCTGACTCGTGTTAACGTTACATTTACACGCGTTTCCATACAACAATGTACAAAGCACAACAAACAGATAGGTACTTAATATCCAAGGTGATCCACTCACCCGTGCCCTTTATGAATTTCTAATTAAACTGCCATGAAAACCTGCGCGACCTACTTCCCAATATGTATAATACTTTGCCAAATTATTAATAAACAGCTCAATAAAGTTGAAGAATCCAATTAATTCAGACATTAGCATGGTTTAAACAATGGAGTTTCGGACGGTAGATGGATGATTACGTTTGAAGACCCTTCTGTTGCTTTGTATAATTTACCTTCGGGAAGGCTTATTGATTCGAGCAACCTACCTACTACGGAATCGGACCTTTAGCTGTAACTGGGATAACTCAGTAGCGAATGTGTTTGGTGTGCAAGTCGGGTTACCTCCGCGTGTGGTCAAGAGTTGCGGTTCGTTTTTGGATCCGTCCTGGGGGAAGAGCAAGTGCTTGGTCCGGTGCACCCTGGGCATCGGCTAATGATTTCCCGGCAGTTTCTGAGGGATATCATTGACCGTTGGCTAAGAGCCCGACAGGGGGGGGGGAGGGGGGGTCTTTGACCATTACCGTAGAACGTTGCCGACATTTTGTCACAAGATTTTTTAATTATATTTTTGTTACTTTGCCATTGGCGAAGTTGTCGTCGCTATAACGACTTGATACGCCACAAATAAGAAGAAGAAGAACGAATGTGTTTTTGTAAAAAAGAAACATGTTTTTGCTTACTCTACTTCTACTTGCAGTAGGTATCATTCGTGTACTAAATTTGAAGTCACTGCTATAAAAAGTGGGTCTAATTTTACTAGCAAGATTCAAGCTGAGAGATGCTCTTCTACTATGCAAGATCTGGCAAGATGTAATAAAGATACGAACACAATGTGGTCACCAGAATTTGTGTGTACCCAGGTAAGTATGATTATTACGTACAGTTTTGTTGTTAGGTAACGTACTTCGTATTAGCTATTATTCAATCATTACCCTCTCATCTGACGCGTGGCACGGAAACGTCCGGAAATTGCCGAGCGCGTCAACGTCACGAGCCCGCCAATCAGCGATCGCTCGTGACACTAACCGGCCAATCAGGGACGGCTAATTACCAGCCAGTTTGATTTGAAACCGATTAGATTAAACATGAATCAAACTACGTCACTTGTGATCGCGTGGAGCGTGGATTTTGTTGAATATGAAGCGGTACGCTTGTTGCGACTGCACATTTTGTTCGGTATGTAATGAATAACTTATATTATACTAGCTGTTGGCCGCGATTTATTCTACGCAGAATTCACTCGCTATCCCGCGGGAACTATGCAATTTTCCGGGATAAAAACTATCCTATGTCTTCCCCTGTTACTCAAACAATCTGTATACCCTAAATCGGTCCAGCGGTTTAAGCGTAAAAATGTAACAGACAGATAGACAGACAGAGTTACTTTCGCATTTATAATATCAGCAGGGATGAGGTTGCATACATACTTGGAGTACTAAAATTTCGGTTAAGTGTTAGTTTTAAACTTAGCCTTATATACACATTATAAAACAAAGTCTTCCGCCGCGTCTGTCTCTCTGTGTTTTTGCGATAAACTCAAAAACTGCTGAACGGATTTTCATGCAGTTTCCACCAATAGATAGAGTGGTTCACGAGGAAGGTTTTAGTATATAATTTTTCAAGGTTTTGCGTAAATTGGTTGAAATTTATAACGATAATTGTTGGAAGGATCAGCCTGCCTAGTCAAGCTGCCTAGGTTACTATACAATACTTGAGTTAGGGTGCGAGTCGGGTTACCTCCACGTGTGGTCAAGAGCTGCGGTTCGTTTCTGGATCCGTCCGGGGGAAGAGCAGTGCTTGGTCCGGTGCACCCTGGGCATCGGCTAATGATTTCCTGGCAGTTTCTGAGGGATATCATTGACCGTTGGCTAAGAGCCCAACAGGGGTGAGGGGCCAGGGGCTTTGACCATTACCGTGCAACGTCGCCGACATTTTGTCACGAGATTTTTGAATTATATTTTTGTTACTTTGACATTGGCGAAGTTGTAGTCGCTAGAACGACTTGATACGCCACAAATAAGAAGAAGAATAAATAGTAATGGAATGCTTGTTGTTACAGGTACCTAACGCCATGGATATTTGGAGTTTATCGATATTGGTAAGATTTCGCTAGATGACTTCACATCGCTTCAACTTTTAAGTTATTTATAGCAACTTTCGCAAATTTGGGCATTCATCATTCATGTATTAATTGAGGTAGAAAGTCATACATTGTCGCAGAATATACTATATTAAAAAAAAACGAAATAGAAGGTTTATTAAAAGAAACTGAGTACGGACGGCTATACAGCATCACATTCACAGCATCACAAGTTAACTGATGTTTAACCAAAATGACAGACAAAATGATGGAGACATACATACATATATCACATCTTTATCCCTTACGGGGTAGACGGAGCCTAAGGTAACAAAACCTCAATCACCACGCTTAGTAAGATAAAGGGCGTATAGCTGAAAAGGGAAATCCGCATCGCCCATAACATGATTACTAAGACTTCGGCCCATTCTCTCGATTGGCTTTTACCATCTGCGCGGGAAGAGAAACAACTGGTAAATTCTGTTTTTTTTTTACTCCCAGACCAGCATGGAAGAAATGATGGAGACACCCTATAAAAGTGGTAAAATATGTCAATATGTCCTACTACTTCTAAAGCCTTGGTCTTTCACCCTTTTACTTGCTTATTTCACTGAATAGATAAGATACACTGTGGTAATGCCATCAATTCTTTCCAAATCACCCGGCCATAGCAATTCTCCGGCCATTTCTTTCATCTCGCTGTCGAAAACAAAATAAACGCGTTCCCGCGTCCCCACTTATTTTATTAAGTCCTTTCACACTTCTGAAAGGAGCGCAAATGCATTACAGGCTTGTGTGGAACACCTGAAATGACGTGTTATTAGGTTGGCGAACGTGAGTGCTTCGGCTGTTACTGTATCTGTGGCTTTTAAATAAGATGGCGGCTGTTTTGGCGTCAGTTAGCCATTCTGAGAAGTAGCTATTGAGAATTTGCGAAAAGAAGTGTAGATATTTTATTTTTAAAATTTACTCGTGAATACTATTTATGGGAAGGTGAACACCTTCACACTGGTATTATTATGGATAAGTTGACTAAATTAACGGTCACAGATCAACGGTTTTATTTGAAAAACTTGACATAGGCTTAAATGGAAATCTAACTCACGACTAACAAGACCTAACAAGACCTAGGTACAAACATCAGCAAAAGATCTAATACAGAATAGCACAGAGCCTGGTAGATGGCATATTCCTAGCAAGCACGCCGCCGAAGTGAAGTCTGCTCCTCCGATGGTCTGGAGCACGGTGGCTGGGTGAGTGACGTACGCACTGACGTAGTGCAGGAAACAGGACAGAAGATCGCGCCACCTCGCTCTTACTTCATTCTCGATAATAGAATGTTTATTCTAGGATCAAATAGAATTAACACAGTGTAATCAGGATCTTGACAATTTGGATGGTTATCGAATAGGGTGGCAGAGGCGGAGCATGCTCTCGACAACAAGGATGTGTGGTGGAAAGAAGGGGAGGCCTTTGTTCAGCAGTGGGACACTATAATAGATAAAAAAAAAGATTGTGTTCTAATAGTGGGCGGAGAAGTCTCTGCGTTAACTGACTATAATCGGCTGAGTATTGGCTCGTACTGAAAGTCTGAAAATTATCTGTAGCACCGAGGAGAAAGCGGTGCGAGTTACCTTACTAGTCGTTATTGTTACGCTATCATTATTACTTCTATACTGGTTTCGAGCAAAGAAAAAACATAGAATGTACCAGTTGCTTCCCTTCCCGCGCAGATGGTAAAATCCCATCGAGGGAATGGGCGAAAAACTTAGGAATCATGTTATAGGCGATGTGGCTAGCAACCCATCGCTGTTTTGATTCCCCTTTCCATGCGCCCACAATCATGCTGAGCGTGGTCTTTTAGTCTTGTTATCTTAGGCTCTATCTACTCCGTATACCTACGTGATTTATGTATGTATGTAAAATACATAATAAATTTAAAAACGTCTGCATAGAAAATACCCTTGCTAACTTTTTGCAATTTCAGAGCTCAATTTTAAAAATTCAATCAATTAAAGTACTTCGAGAACTGATTCGGAATGTCGGCTTGTTTGTCTTCGCGGCTCCAGCTCCGAAACCTATTTTCTAGGAGCGAGTGAAATTTTCTATCGGACTTTGTGTGCTGAATGCGCAATTGGATTGTGGTTTTGTGAAAACTTTCCGAGCAAGAATAACTCGAGTACCTATCTATTTATTTGTATCTATGGCACCTTTTAGATTAGAAATGCTGGAAAATATGGAATGGAGAAAATTCATAAAATTGAATACTTTTAAATATTTTATTGAATCAGGCGTTACTTTGCGGATGTCCATTTCAATGAACAAAAAATGTTTACCGCGCTACTCAGCTACTCACGTGCAAGAAACGTTCCTTTTTATGTTATACTTGTTTTTTACGCAAATATATTAAACTTGAGTACAAATGATTATCTGGCATGATCGAATTTGCCCAAACTAAGTCGCGTGCCGCCAATTTTTCAGCTCTAACCCAGCCTGCTTCAGGCTAGACTTTTGTGATGTTAATAGCGTCAGGTCTAGTCCAGAATTCTAGGCCGCAGGCGATGATTTATTTTATAATAATGGACAAAAACTTTTAGGTATTATAAAAACAAATTTAAGATTAATTTTTTAGGCTGGAATATTGGCTGAGATATCTGAAAAATTATTTCTACCGTCAAATCTGAACAAGTTAAAATAAGGTATTGTTTTTCGCTTTCGCGTGGTTATGCGCACTGAGTCGCGTCGCGCGCGAGATATGCCCGTCTTTTCTTACTGTTCTTTCTAGAGAGAGACGGGTAGTATATCTCGCGCGCTTTCGCCGGGCAGAAAGGGTGTATATGTTTTTGCTTCATACCCTGGATATACAAGGTCCATCAGAATATTCCGGAATATTTTTGCAAAAAATGAAAAGCCGTGGTAGCCTAGTGGTTTGGCCTGTGGCCTCTCAAGCAGAGGGTCGTAGGTTCGAATCCCGGGCTCGCACCTTTGAATTTTCCAGAATTTATTTGCGAAATTACATTAGCTATGCCGCAATGTTGTGGAGTTCCGTTTTGTTCGGAAATAACCGCTCTCAACGTTCACATTCATCGCCAAATAATCCATATTCGCGATAATTTCACGATGATCACTTTTCAACGGGTAAATGAAAGAAATTATAATTTATGTCTCGAAGCCCGCCAAAAACAGTGATAGGCCACTAGCGCCTCTAGTGGCAAATTCACACGCTATGGCACCCGTTTTACTCTAATATTGTTAACTTCTTTAACAACGGATGCATTGACAGTGGAAGACAACTTCGTACAATATAAATTGGCCTAATTCGCATGTCCCTAATACAATCCATTTTACTTCCTTGATAACTTTGATCGAGGAAGTGGAAAATTCGTACATTCCCTCGCAGAAAAAGACAATCGTGACCGGACTGCAGGGCGTTAATTATTTCATTCATATCCTAAAAGCCAGCAAAGCGATGAAATTTAATTTCACATTTAGTTTTAAATTTTTACTGTGTGGTGAAAGTTATTCGGGAGTTGTACGATAATGAATATTTAAATTTTAACTCGTTCATCGTGATTCAATGCTTTCTAGAAAAATTATTAATGTCAGAATGGAATGAAATTATGTCCAATTCTAAAACTGGGCACGGCGCGGTAACTAGTCACGGATATAATTATGATGTGTTTCCGTTTCGTCGAATAATTATTTGATCGAATGATCGTTTGGTCTAAGATTTCTCCAGCTGAAACTAAAAGCATTTCACGTAGGCTTTGTAGAGTAGGCTGGGTTGGGTTAGGATTATTTTGTAATTTTTCTGAAAAGTGAAAAGGTTTCAGTATGAATTCAGTAGACCCGTTTCCATCGCTATAAAGTTAAGTAGTGTTCCATTTTTACTGTATTTTGTGGAAAAACCCAAGGTCTCCACGGTTACCGCGGTTTTGTGATGGACGAGGAAAATAAAAGGGCAGGCTGTAATCAGTTCAGTCTTCATTGTCTTCCCGATCGAAACGTTCCAATCCCCGTCTAACTAAGTTAGGTCCTAAACTGAGTCTAGAATCTTATGTGTCCGTGTAAAGGTATGGCCCGAGTGGACGCTCGAGCGGAGCGTGTAGCGGGGCGGGGTGATCGGCGTTCATGACAAACACAAGCGAATGTAAGCGAGTGTCCTGAGAGCACGCAGTGTCAGCCCTTTGCCGCTGTACGCCCCGCCGAACGCTCCGCTTCTAGCCACCCAGGCCTTACACTAATGTCAGACTATATCCCTTCTATATCAGAGAAGGCAGACAGAGCCTCAGATAACACAATTAGACGGTAAATTGTAACTTGTATAGTTACCTACTAGCTACCTGTTGGTTGATATTGTATTGCTATACCCCACCGGGTTCATGTGAAATTTCTTTAGTATTAGTTACCAACTTGTAATACCATGATTGTGATAGTAAAATAAATGAGTAAATGAGTAACAAGACACAAAGGCGACACAGGTTAGTATAATTGGGGACGTACCTATGTGGAAATCGAAATCAAAATTAATTTTGACATATTTATTGACGTGATACTATCGCAGATATTTCGAACGAACTGTTTTGTTTATACGGACTGATCTAACGGGAAGACGTTTAGAGGTGTTATTTTTTACTTCGGAAACTATTCTACAAACCTGACAGCAAAATCAGCAACAAGGTGAAAACTGCACCAAACGCAATATACCGAGTTCCTAACTTAGTTTGAAATTTCAAAATGTTACAAAGCCAAATCTAGAGCTTCGCTGTGTCATGCCGGCGAAGAATAAGGAATAGTGGCTCCTGTCTTACAGTAGAGATACGACACAAACATACTCGCTCCACTAAACTGGGTTTAGTTGCTAAACATCTTATTACTTGCAGCAAGTAACTTGACTTGTCACTTGGTATCACCTTTGCCGGGTTGCAAGCGCGTGAGTGTCATAGTTCCACACTATGGGATTTTTGAAAATCCCTATAAATAAGATAAAATAAATAAGGAAATGGTAAGGAAATGTCTTTTTTTACAAGTTTTTGTACAAATTACCGTGTGAATGGGTTCAAGCTTGCAAGTCAAATTTGACACACTTCTATAGACCGACCGTTAAATGAGTCCTCGCCCGCGCGGTTCAGGGGCGCGGGGTGGGACGACAAAGGGGGCCGAGAGAGGTGCGGGTGGCAGACGCACTACCCGCCCGCACCTCTCTCGGTCCCCTTTGTGGTCCTACCCCGCGCCCCTGTGCCGCGTGGGCGGGGACTCATTTAAACGGTCGGTATATAGTGATCGATGGTATACCATCAAGATAATCTTCATATTTTTTCACTCCCATTATGAACTTTTATATCACTACAACTTGCGACTTGCGACTTGCGACTTGCGACTTGCGACTTTGCGACTTGGCAAACGTAGTGTAGGACGTCCTCCGGCCAGGTGGGATGACGATCTGCGGAAGACTGCAGGCAGATGCTGGATGCGTCAAGCTAAAGACAGGGCGCTATGGCGCTCATTAGGGGAGGCCTATGTCCAGCAGTGGACTAACTAGGCTGATGATGATGATGATGATGATGATGATATAACTACATAGTATAAAACAAAGTCGTTTTTCGCTGTCTGTCCCTATGCTTTGATCTTTAAAACTACACAACGGATTTTGATACGATTTTTAATAGCTATCTATTCACTATCAAGAAAAAGGTTTATGTATAATACTTGCATAATAATAGTAGAGAAACACTGATTCCACCCGCGCGAGGTCAAGGTGGGTCGCTAATAATTTATAAAAAACTAGCTTCTGCCCGCGACTTCGTCTGCGTACACACATACAAACCTTCCTCTTGAATCACTCTAATGAAAAAAACCGCATCGAAATCCGTTGCGTAGTTTTAAAGATCTAAGCAGGAAAGAGACTTTGTTTTATACTAGGTAATTTATTAAAAAATCTTATTAAGTTTTTTTTTACTATTGCCAGCACCTTAAATGTTTAAGACCAACTTATACTAAAGCTTCATGAGCATGAAAGAAAAACATAGAATGTACCAGTTGCCTCTCGTCCCGCGCAGATGGTAAAAAAAAGCCCATCGAGGGAATGGGCGAGTCTTAGGAATCATGTTATAGGCGATGCGGCTAGCAACCCATCACTATTTTGATTCCTCTTTCCATCTATACGCCTACAATCATGCTAAATGTAGCCCTTAGGTATTGTTACCTCAGGCTCTGTCTACCCCGTAAGGGATATAGACGTGATTTATATGTATGTATTCATGAACATTTTCACACGCCTCGCTCTGCTCTGGCCTTGTCATAGTAAAATAATAAACAAAGGAAGGACGAAGTCTGCATAAATATCTCGCACGCTAGTCAAGGCTACTGCTGTCGTCAGACAATATTGGTGACGCCAGAATCCTTCATCTCGCTCTTTTCACTAACCGTTTAGCTCGGCTAGCAGAAATGCGTGCGAGAACTATGTCGCGCGCGTGTTATAAAAGCGTACCTAGTGTGTAGCCCTGCGTTATGGAAGTGTAGTGCGCGTGGGTAGAGCCCTGTGCATGTGGAGTGCATTGCGCGGCGCGACCCTTAGTCGCTATACAAAAATCGTAAAGTGAACTCGCTTATTAATTGTCGGGAAATCTTGTATATTAATTTTCCCAATAAAAAGTAAAAGTTTAAGGACAATTTGGTTATTCATAAACCCGAAACCATAATTGGCGCAGTCTACGGAACGGAGCATAATCTCTTCAAACATCAAGAGTACCTGCTTCCGCCGAATCTACGAGCCTGCCCGAGCACAGAAAATGATAAAAATATGGTGAGTCCAGCCAGTTCCTCTCTCTTCCTTGAATCCTAATTATAATATTAAAAAAAAAAAAAACGTGTATTTTGTGAAGTAAGTACGTAACAAAGACTCTGACAATCGACGTCGACATCTAACAAAAAAAAAAAAAAAAAAAAAAAAAACGAGTGTAAAGAGATAATCTGTGTATTTAATTTATACGACATATATCAGTTAATATTTTGTGAAATGGAGGTTGATGCCGTTAATTTGTTTAAGATAGCTTTAACTATTGTTCCCGTTTACGATGGGAACCCAAACCAATTGTTTAGGTTCATTTCCACAAGTGAATCAATTCTAACCCAATTTTACAATGTCAATGATCCGAACAATTTTCAGAACCAAATTGTGTTACAAAATATTCTTGGTAAATTAAAAGGTAGAGCAGAAGAAGTGGTAAATATACACGGTTCAGCGACATGGGCAAGTGTAAAATCAGTGCTATTGCAACATTTTTCAGACCAAAGAGATGAAAATGCGTTAAACAGAGATTTAGTGAATTTAAGACAAGAAAATGAAACTCCACAACAATTTTATACTCGCTGCATGCAATTGCTGAATACTATAATTAACTATGTTTCCCTACATGAAATTGATGAAAACCTGAGAACCGGTAAAAGAACATTTTTCACCGCTCAGACACTCAAAACATTTTTAGCCGGACTAAAAGAACCACTTGGGTCCACAATACGGGCAATGAGACCAGCAGATATGCCCACCGCCTTAACGTACATAAAAGAAGAACAAAACATCCAATATTTACAAAAAAATACGCAAGACAATCAGTCGGTGTCAAAGCCGTTAATTCAACCAAAAACATCAACTGCATTTAAACCTTTCCAATTTAACAGACCGAACAATACATTCGTAAATAACACCCCATTTACACCTAAACCAATCGGTCAATACCCTTTCAGACATCCTAATTTTAGTCAAATAAGGCCTGTAAATAATTTTAATAATAATTCTAACCGAATGCAGCAAAATCAGTTCAGAACTAACCAGCCGAATTTCATATCTAGACAGAACCCTCAGCCAATGAGTGGAATTTCGTACCGTTCTGCACAAATACCATTACGACCCATGTTCAATCCCATGGAACCCCAAAGACGCAATTATTTTCAACCAGTCGTACAGAACCCTAATAGCAACTTTGTTATCGAAGAGGTACATAATACCGAACATGCACCTTTAGGCGCAGATTTCTCAGAACAAGCTTACGGCGACGCTTCGTCATCAACATCACCGTCGCATGCAGATAATGCCACCGGCGTTGCTACCGCGAACTATGCAGAGCAGTTTAATGACTCACAATATTATTTAAATGAATTTGATGTTACTCAATCTGTTTCTAATGACGAAAATGAAAATTTTTGCCAGGTTTTGGAAATAAAACCCAATTCTTAACTGAGATTAATGTCCACCTGAAGAGACAATTACCCTTCATCGAAATAAAAAACCCACCCTTGAAATTGCTTATTGACACTGGTGCTAATCAATCTTTTCTTTCACCTGAAGCTGTAGCAAAATACTTTAGGCACATACCAATGAATTATGAACCCTTTGCTGTAACAAATTTGAACTGTACCACTAGCAATGACCACTCTATTGAAATACCATCTTTTGAGGAATTAAACCAAAACAGTAAATTGAAGTTCTATATATACAAATTCCATAATATTTTCGATGGACTAATCGGATTTCAGATGCTAGAAAACTTAAAAGCAAGCGTTGACATTGGCAAAAAAACGCTCGTTACTCCAAATTCACAAATACCAATTCAAATACTGAATTCCGGTATACGAAATTTGTTTGAAGCTCTTGTAAGAGCAGGGTCCGCAAAAATTGTTAAAATACCTGTTTCAATGGAAAACTCCGAATTCTACTTACCGGAAACGAAATTAAATAAATGCACGATTCCACCAATCGTATCTGTTTCAAAAAATGGTTACGCTCTCGTAGAAATATCAAATCCAACGAAAAATGACATATTTGTCAGCCTTATGTCCCCATTGACTGTTTTTCCACTGCATCCCAATTTCGAACTTCACAACTTTGAATCGGTTTTTCCGGAAAATGATCAAATTGAGTCATTAATACGATCTGAACATTTAAATTCTGAAGAAAAACACTGTCTTCTTGCATTATGCAAAAAATATAAAGATATTTTTTATGATGACACACAGCCCCTTACATTTACAAATCAGATTAAACACCAAATCAAAACAACCGATGAAGTACCTATTTACGTCAAAAGTTATAGATATCCGCAAATCCATAAAGCTGAAATTCAGGCTCAAATCGATAAAATGCTTAAGCAAAAAATCATACAACCATCTGATAGCCCTTGGTCTTCTCCAATATGGATAGTCCCAAAAAAAACCGATAGTTCCGGCGAAGTAAAATGGAGACTCGTCGTAGATTATAGAAAGCTGAATGAAAAAACAATTGCAGATCGATATCCCATTCCGAATATATCCGATATATTAGATAAGCTTGGCAAATGCCAATATTTCACAACAATAGATTTGTACAGCGGATTTCATCAAATCGAAATGTGCAAACAAGACATACAAAAAACCGCTTTTAGTGTTGATAATGGCCACTACGAATATTTACGCATGCCATTTGGCTTAAAAAATGCCCCGTCCACCTTCGAACGCGTAATTGACAACGTGTTACGAGGACTATCTAATGTCACCGTCTACTGCGACGACATCATTATCTATAGCACCTCTCTGCAAGAGCATATGCTCAACATCGAAAGCGTTTTTCAACGACTCCGTGATGCCAATTTCAAAATTCAGCCCCTGAAGTCCGAATTTCTAAAAAAAGAAACGCCTTTCCTAGGCCACATCATTACGTCTGATGGAATAAAACCAGATCCTAACAAGGTACAAGCCATACAGCAATACCCCCTTCCAAAAACAGCAAAAGAAATAAAATCGTTTTTGGGTTTACTCGGGTACTATCGGAAGTTTATCCCTAACTTTGCAAAATTAACAAAACCCTTCACCTCATGCTTAAAAAAAGGCGCAAAAATACAGCTTAATTCAGAATACATTAACTGTTTTAAATTATGTCAGAATATTCTCAGCAACGATCCTATACTGCAATACCCGGACTTCACGAGAGAATTTAATCTCAGAACGGATGCGTCCAACTTTGCTGTTGGTGCAGTCCTGTCCCAAGGCCCCATCGGCGCCGATAAACCGATCGCTTACGCGTCCCGCACGCTCAACGACAGCGAAGTCCACTACAGTACAATAGAAAAAGAGCTACTAGCCATCATATGGGCCACAAAATATTTTAGACCATATTTGTTTGGGAGACGTTTTAATATTGTAACGGACCATAGACCTCTTCAATATTTAATGAATCTAAAAGAACCCAATTCTCGTCTGATAAGATGGAAACTTAAATTAGACGAATTTGACTACAAAATTATCTACAAAAAGGGATCTTCAAACGCCAACGCAGATGCGTTATCTAGGATAGAACTACAAAATAACGAAATCAGCCCTATCGAAACACAAATTGTTGATGTTGACATCGATCAATTATCAATGGTTGCTAATAACAGAACAGAGATACCACAAGACGAAACTCAAACTGTTCATACATCGTTAGAAAATCCGATCCTTGAAATTCCAATATGTGAAAATACCATAAATACTTGTAACAACCAAATATTTATCGAAATCGTTTACCACTCACCCCAAAAACCTATAACAAAGCAAATATTTCCGAATAAAAAACGGACTTATGTTCAAATCAGCCAAAGTAACTTTGACTCTGACATAATTTCTTTATTTAAAGATCAAATTGACCCTAATGCTACATACGGCATATACGTATCCCAAAGCAGTCTTATTCCTAAGATTACGACCATACTGCAAACTGTCTTCAAGAGCTCTTCACTCAAATTAAAATTTTTCAAAGAAAAACTAGATGACGTTCCTGAATTAGATAAACAACTTCTCATAGTAAAAAACTTCCACGAAGGAAAAACAAACCACCGTGGTGTACAGGAAGTCGAACAACGCGTAAAAAGAACGTATTATTGGCCAAATCAAACAAAATTTATAACAGAATTTATTAACAACTGTGAAATCTGTCAAAAGTGTAAATACGAGCGTCATCCAAACAAACAAGAATTTCAAATCGTCCCTATTCCACAAAAACCATTCGAAATAGTTCACATCGACACGTTCACTGTGAAAACACAAAAATTTCTAACTATTATTGATAGCTTTTCGAAATACGCACAAGCGTACCCGCTTGAAAGTCTAACAGGCGTCAGCGTCTTGAACGCCCTTATTATATTTATGACCCACCATGGCCTACCGCTATGTCTCACCGCTGACCGAGGAACGGAATTTAAAAACCTGCCCCTTAAAGAATTTGCTCAACTCCATAAGATAAATTTACACTTTATTAGCGTAAATAACCCTGCATCGAACGGCCTCATTGAAAGATTTCATTCCACAGCACTCGAACATATTCGCATACTCGAGCAAACTCGACCTGAGCTTTCCACGAACGAACTCATGCTATATGCTGTACTCGGGTACAATAATTCTATTCATTCTGTAACTAATAAAAAACCAATCGAAATAATAAACGGCCACATAGATAATGGAGATCCGTTGGATATCAACTTAGAAACCTTTTGTATGCAAAATTACGTTCAAAAACACAAAGAGATTACAAAAATTTTATATTCCAAATTAAATGAACAATTACAGCAAAAACATGCTAATACTATGACAAAACATAACAAAAATCGAGAAACTCCCTTACAGTACGCAGAAAATACTTTAATCTACTCAAAAAATCCATTGGCGGTAAGAAATAAAACACAACCTCGTTACATTACGAGGAAAGTTAGCAAAGATTTGGGTTTAAAAGTATTGGATATAAAAGATCAGCTATGTAATAAAAGGAATATCAAGAGACCCCTCCGTAACCAAAGGACCTTGTTACAGGACGCTTCTACTCCTGTATCATCTACTCTCGGTCACCCGGAGCCAGCAACCAATAGCCAGCACTCCGGTAACATTAACCCCGTTATCCAATAATCCCGGTATCTTGCCCTTCTACTTAGGTCTCGCAAAAATACATAAGTACGACCATAAGTTTGTACACTTTTATGATTTAGATAAGATAAGAGATAGCATAGAAACATTAGATAATAATATATCTAGGTTTAGTGAGTACCTTAGAGCGACCGACCCTAAATACTTTAGTAGTTTTTACGTGTCGAATCAAGAACTCAAAAACAACTTAGACTTAATATTAAAAAAATATAATTCTGTTAGTATAAGTAACTCTAGGCTTAAGCGAGGCCTCATCGACGGTTTGGGATCTATCATTAAGAGTATAACAGGCAATTTAGATCATAATGATGCTGTCAAATATACGAAAGCAATCTCCATATTACAAAAAAATCAAGAACATCTCAAAAACTCAGTGACACAAAGTATAACCTTAAATAAACATCTTTTGCGAGCATACAACTCTACCTTATCAGCAATAGTAAACAATCAGTATAAAATACATACACAGATTATCGAAGTGACTAGAGAGATCAATATGACGAACTACAGACTAACAGACTTCATAAAAATGACTAGCCTCTATTATCTACTGCAATCAAACTGCCAAATGATTCTTGACTTTTTGAACTCCTTAGAAAATGCTATCTCATTTTCAAGAGTACATATCACACACCATAGTGTGATTGCTCCAGATAACGTGCAGTACATCTCTGAAACTTTAAATACTCTTTACGATAGAGACAAGCTAATTATCGACTTACATACTGACTCTAGGGACATTTACGACATAATTGAATCCGGATCTTATTACGTTGACAATACAATAGTTTTTATTTTAAAGTTTCCCATAATGAGCAAAAGTACATATTCCTATTATCACCTTTATCCTACTCCTACCTCTAACAATACAATTATCATACCTCCTAAACCTTTTCTGGCGATGGACGAAAACCGTTATATATATATGGAACAACAATGCAATATGTTTAAAGACTACTACTACTGCAAAGAAACGGCATTCGCCCCCTCCGGCGGCCAACACGTCGACTGTATCCATCAGCTCATCTTGAAACACGACATTGTCGCAACGTGCTCTTACACTACTGTTAACATGCTTCCGGAAGTCTGGCAGAAACTGGACGACGGACATTATATACTATCCTGTAACAAACCTACCAAAATCCGGTTAGTCTGCGCAGAAGAGAGTCACAATTCTATTCAAGGAACCTTTTTGATCGAGCTCCCCGAAGGATGTACCATTTCAACACAACGAAACACCGTAAAAAATATTCAAAATAAACTGCAAGGACGACCCGTCAAACTACTGTCTTTCAACCTTGAAAATATTACAACAAAAAACAGTTTGACACCTCTGAAATTGGAAAACGTCGAACTAGATCGCCTATACGAGCTGGAGCCACTACTTGAAAAGGAAACTGCCCCCATATTCGAGGAAGTTGAACCTGCCGAAGTTTTCAATTACTGGATTATCCCTATTTATCTTATAGTGGTTGCAGCCGCTTTCTATTTAATATACAGAAGATTGAAAACGCGAAAACCTAACAGCCAAAGGACCGAAAATGGATCGCAGCCATCACCAACGCCTAGTCCTAGACTGCAACTTCAATCAACATCAAGCCAGCCCTTCTTCACGAAACCATAAAGAAGTGGCTTCTGTCCGGAGAGGGAGGTGTTATAAAAGCGTACCTAGTGTGTAGCCCTGCGTTATGGAAGTGTAGTGCGCGTGGGTAGAGCCCTGTGCATGTGGAGTGCATTGCGCGGCGCGACCCTTAGTCGCTATACAAAAATCGTAAAGTGAACTCGCTTATTAATTGTCGGGAAATCTTGTATATTAATTTTCCCAATAAAAAGTAAAAGTTTAAGGACAATTTGGTTATTCATAAACCCGAAACCATAATTCGCGAGATAACTACTCGTATTTTCTTACTGTTTGTTCTAGATGTATGTACGGTACGGGTAGTATATCTCGCCCACGGCACAGCTCTCGCGCTCTCTTGTGCTAGCCGTGCAGTTGTCCATATTTTTACTAAAAGCTTTATATTAACTTGCAACGCATGTACACAAGTATGTTTGTAATAGAGCACTTGGCGGCTTATCTGCTAAATAAAAGCTTTGAATTTTGAATTTTATTGACTTTAAAATACGAATTGACTACCTACCTACCTAAGACTAGGGTCTCATCTATACAGATGACCCCGCTTTAAAATAGTCACAGATAGAATCTGATTGACGGACGGACTACAAAGCTTTAGTTATTATCCTACTAACGCCTTATAAAAATACTATTGTGCATTGTAAGGCGGTCACAGAGTGGTAGCCAAGATTGGGTCGAAGGTCAGAGGCTTTGTCAGCTTTCCCATTTTGAATTAATGTCACTAATCATTGTTACAAGTCTATTCGTGAACCGTCCGATGAGCTACACAAATTTCATTCCTTAAACGGGGGTAACGAATTCGCGCGCGGCGAGGCGCCTCTGGCAGGATCGCCATGTATGGTTGGAGGCTCGGGAGAGTTGTGATTGAAACAATGGTTGCTTTAAGACTGAATATATTGGAGATTAAACGCATATATAAGCAACTACAGGTTACATGAGTACATAGGTTATACGTGTATATCTTACCACTACAGACTACTAGACTAGCCCGTTGGTCACATGACATCTGGCATTCGGCTGGAAAACTTTAGATTAGATAGATGTACCTTTTCGCCTCTGCGGCAAAATGTGAAGCAGACGTCCATCCATAGCAACCAACACTAAACTAATGCGATTCCCATACCAAGCAGTTCAATAACGATGTTATCACAAGCATAAAGGGTGTTTTATCGCACGCGGCTGTAAAAATGCATCATTATTTCATGCTTTATAACACCATAAATTTTATAATAAACGACCACCAGTAAAAACGTAGTAAACCAAGTATTGCACGGCACAAGTCCCCACTTACGATTTACGTTTTCATATTCGTTTACGTTTCCGCGTTTTATAATTTATCGAGTCTTAAAAGTTTACGTTTTAACATGGTTCCTCCATTATTGGACGGGATGCTTCGCACAGAGAATCGATGGTAGGTTTTAGTGCATGCATGAAGTTTAGGTTTTGTTCTGCCGAAGTCTTCAGTTTAAAACTTTCGATGGACATGGCCTGAGTTTGAAAGTGTTGAACATAGAAAAGCATTTAGTAAATATTTGTTTTGTCTATGTCTACTTGTTGTGCTGGTATACGTGTCGTTATTGAGTGTTTTTAAATTTTAAATGGGTTCCACTGAAAATCGTTGCGTTTGGTCGCAAAATTATGCTGAGTAGGGCGCGCTCGATAAAAAAACACATACGAAAACAGTAAACATGGACGGCTTTATTGATCCTACATACATAAATCACATCTTTACCTAAGGTAACAAGACCTACGGGCCTTTCCTTCCTGCCTTGTCTGTTTTGATCCTTCTTTGAATATATATCGAAAAGTAGATAGTGACTTTTAAAACGCTTACTTTATCGTTAAAAATCACAAAAAATACCTTAAACCTTTTAATCTTTTAACCTTCGTTCTGCACGCGAGAGTTAAATTAGCATCGTCCGAGTAAAACTTTGATGGTTTTTTTTCAAATATTTCCTTCTATTGTCGATATTCACAGTGTGCGGTTTCAAACGGGTGAATTAATTTTGCTTCCAAAACCTTTAAAGCAACTAAAAAGAAATTAATAACTAAACAACTTTAATAGAATCATGTGTTTTTTGTCTTTGTGTAATTTAGCTGACTATAACTGCGTGGCTAATGTGAATGGTAGAATGCTCGATGTCGTGCTGACGAGGCCTGAGATGGTTGGTGAGGTGACCGTGCGGAGTGCGGAGGCGGGCGAAGAACTCGTGCCTGTGGATGCGCACCATCCGCCACTCCTAGTTCGCGCTGTCTCTCACTTACCTAGTAAGGTTACTCTTTCGGACCCGTCCAACATAGATGGTTCTAAGGACTGGTGTTTCCCAAAAGCCGATTTTTACAACTTATATTGTCTACTTCGAGATTACGACTGGCACAGTGTGTATCATATGCAGAGCGTCGACGAAGCAGTTTTTGAATTCAACAGTATTCTGTATAGTTGTTTTGACCTCTGTATCCCAAAAAAAATACGGAAGTCGACGTGTAATCGTCCTTATCCTGTTTACTACACGAAAGCCATTATCCGCGAGATTGAGCTCAAGGCTCGGCTTCATCGGGAATGGAAGCGAACCAAGAATAACGAAACTTACGCAAACTTCACAGTTCTTCGCTCTAAAATTAAAGAGCGCATTAAAGTAGCCTACAATGACTTCGCGAATAATGTCTCCAGTAATATATCCAAAAATCCATCACAATTTTGGCAGTTCGTTGCTTCTCTTCGTTGTAGAGGTGGAATTGAACCTGTTGTAACCCGCGGTGATTCTGAATTCCAAGGTGCTGAAGCGGCCGCCGCATTTGCAGCTCATTTCAAGTCCGTGTTTCTACCCGAGCCACCAACTCTTGACCCTGAAGATGTCAGTGCTGGAGCTTGGACGGGTGGACAATCTATTGATCTTCCGCTAATAAGCGAGGATGTTGTGCGCGGCGCGGTCAAGCGGCTTAAAGCCGGCGCATCAGCTGGACCCGATGGCATTCCGGCTTTTGTTTTTAAGGGTTGCATCGATCACTTGATCGCCCCGATGCTCTTTATTTTCAATTTGGTGTTAACCACCAGTGATTATCCCAGCTCTTGGAAGATATCACGTGTAACGCCTATCCCAAAAAAAGGATCCAAGTTGATGGTAGAAAATCATCGCCCCATCGCGATTCTATGTGCGTTGGCCAAGGTTTTTGAGATGGTACTTCACGAGTGTCTACTTCCACAGTGTCAGCCATATTTTACAAGTTCCCAACATGCATTCTTGCCTAAGAGGTCCGTTTCTACCAATTTGACCGAACTGGTAAATATTGTTTCAGTGGAGTTGGATGTCCGAAAACAGGTTGATGTTGTTTACTTAGATTTTCAAAAGGCTTTTGACAGGGTGGACAACGATATCCTGCTGCAAAAGTTACATCGAATAGGATTCGCTCCCAGATTAATAAGACTGTTTACTAGCTACCTCAGGGACAGGGAACAGTTCGTTAAGTACGGGTCGTATCTTTCGGAACCCTACCACACACGTTCTGGAGTAAGTCAGGGATCAAACTTGGGGCCGTTTCTATTCTTGATACTCATCAACGATCTTCCCACGGTGGTGCGCGACTCTACCACTCTACTGTTCGCCGACGATGTGAAATTGATCATGCCCATTAACTCCACTCTAGACTGTAAGGTTTTGCAACAGGACATTGACGCAGTGAACAAGTGGAGCATAGAGAATAAACTTTTATTTAACAGCGGTAAGTGCGAGGTGATGTCTTTTTCACGTTTGACGTCGCCTATCCTCTATGACTATACCATCGGTGGGGACGCCGTGGCTCGCGTGGAGGAGGTTCGTGACCTCGGAGTCACTTTTGACCCCTCCCTTACATTCCGGACACACGTGCGAAATGTGACGAAGTCTGCGTATCAGAGGTTGGGATTCGTGTTGCGAAATTCTGCCCCACTTACTGCTCCGGCTACGCGAGTGCTGTACGCGGCGCTAGTTCGGAGCATTCTCGAGACGAGTGCAGTGGTCTGGAGTCCACATGAGAAAAAATATATTCTCATGTTGGAGCAAGTGCAGAAAAAGTTTCTACGCAACTTGTATAAGAAACTGCACAAATATTACCCCTTCATGTACCCAACTCGGTTCCTGCAAGGCCACCTGGGATACGATTCCCTGGAGCTACGTAGGAATGTAACCTTGTGTGGTTTTTTTCTCCGCATATTGCGTAACAAAATTGATAGCATAACTCTTCATGCAACTTTTGCCAATTTGAAAGTACCTAACGACTACATCAACAAGCGCTGTAGAGTTAGCCTCCTGTGTGGCCCGCGCGCCCGCAGCCGCCTGCGCCAGCACTCGCCTCTCCCCCGCGCGGTCGCGCTCATCAACTCCGCGCTCGCAGCAGCCCCCCAGTGCGATCTGTTTGCGACCAAGATAGCGAGGCTGGAGATGGAATGGAAGAAAGTGCTAGAAAGGATGCAGAATGTATAGGAGATGCATGTCTTTAGTCTTTAGTTTAGGTTTAGGTTAGCGTATAATTATCTAATATTAAGTATCTTATGTAACGCTATGGTGTCAACTGTCATGTTATATATTAAAAGATAAATAAATAAATAAATAAATGTGCTGAAATACTCCAGAACCTTCTTAAGGCAATACATATCTTGTATTGTCATAGCGGCTTTGTCCGATATGCACAACGGCAGCAACTACGTGGATAAATAAAAAACACTCCCGCGTTTTTAGGAAATAGCAAATTGGCAAACGCAGCGCTCAGCCGCTTCGAAAATCCCGGATTTTAGTCTATGGTAATTGATTAAAAATACACGACAAAAAGACCGATTCGCGAAACTATCTGCGTATACAGCGGGATTGTAATGTAATTTGTTATTTTGGATTCTATTTCGATGCTTTGAAATGTTTCTGAACGAAATTGATTATACTTGACGGTTTTGTCGGACGTTTGCTATGATTTTAATTTCGGAATAAAAAACAGATAACGAACGAAACTGTTACCTATTCTAAAGACTTTTAAATGTTGCTAAAATGGTCTTAAGGTAGGGATGAATTTTTAACTTCATAAGTAGCTTTAGTTTGAATTTCCTTTGATGTCAAACTATAACGTCCTTAGCCGTGAAGAGACTTGCTACATTATGTTCTCAATTCAATAGAATTTTTGATAATATAGCTTCATAGTTACTAAGTATAGATGATTCCGCCAATGTCAAGGTTGAAGAAGACACTATTTGTTTTTAGTCTAATGTGTTCGCAAATATCAAAGTGACAGATAGAGACAAAAAATAAACATGACTCTAACAACCGTACCGTACCGTATCTTAACGTACGTAGTAAAATCTTAAGTCGTTGCTTAGACTTGTACCTGTATATCGATGACTTATTAAGGAGATCCGTTTAGGCCCGACCCATCCAATATTTTTCTCGTAAGATTATTCGAAATCAAGCCAATCATGAACATCAAAGGGGAGGCTGGGGCAACCAGGAAATCAGCTTCGTTAAAAATTTATTTCAGCTGTTACCTTTTCACATAGGTACCTGCGTTTCCCCGTTTAGTAATCTTGTGGGAGTTGATAAGTGTTTTAAGGGAGTAGCGTATAAATCTGGCTAGTGTTGGTAAAAATCAGCTTTATGGAAATGCCTGAAGAACTATAATGAACCGTCACTGTCGAGATTTATGTATCAATATTATTTTTATATCAAACTAGCTGTTGCCCGCAACTTCGTCTGCATATAATTTGTTTATCGCTATCCTGCAGGAATTACGCAATTTTGCAGAAGTTACGAGTTTATTGTTTCTTATTATTGTATCGTCATCAAGTGTCTATGTAGGTATAAGTGAAGCTGTTTAAAAGCTTGCACTATTAACTATTTTTTTCTCAATTACACACACGCACACACACGCACACGCACACACACGCACACACACGCACACGCACACACACAAATGGGCAGCAACATGGGCAGCAACATGGGCAGCAACATGGTACCTAACCCAAACCAAAATAACTTTACTCAAAAATAGCATGCGAACTTTACAGAAACTTATCTTATACATAGCAACGAAAAAACAAAGAGAGAGAAAAAAAAACATAAAAACATTAAAAACAATAAAAACATTTAACAAGATTGTGGGCGTATAGGTGGAAAATGGAATCGAAATAGTGATGGGTTGCTAACCTCATCGCCTATAACATGATTCCTATTATAATCGCTCATTCCCTTGATGGGCTTTTACCATCTGCGCGGGTAGAGAAGCAACTGGTACATTCTATGTTTTTTCTTTGCTCCCAGACCAGCATGGAAGACTTTTCTATAGTCTACATTTTTTGTTGACTTGCTATCTATTATCCAATCTACGTCATGTTTACCAAATCAAACCTATTCCACTCCTGAGAGTGAGTGACTATGCAAAATAAACAAAAGCCTGCGTTTTTTACTCTTTCACTTATTTTTCTCTTCTCTCTCTAGAACAGACCAACCGATTTCATTCATTGCATTCCCGCCTGCAAGCGAGACTTGCAGCCGTAAATGTTTTATTTTAGCTGTATGATTTTAACTGTGCGCTACCTAAAATCTACTAAAACTTATCCTCAACACCCGCTTAATCCTGTAAATACCACAAATTATTCAGCCTTTGAATTCCCCAGTTTCCTTTCGACTCGGCGTTTGCGAATCTTTTCAGCAAAAAAACACTACTTAACATTTTCAGGCGCTAAATTAAGATTTCCCGTTTTATTATGAAGTCCCGGGATGCCGGGATAAACCCCCGTTTTTAGCGGAATATTCCCCACGGCATTTCCACTGAAATTAAATGTATTTCCTTTCCTTTATTCTCTTTGACTCTATTTATTTAAAGCTTTGACACGAGGTCTTGTCGTAGCTCTCTGGATTTTTTGTACCTATTTAAGTGTAAGCTCAGGGCTGGAAATGTGTAACGGATGGAAGAAATAAAAGTATAGACACAGTATATATATAAGCTAAAGCAGTAAGGAAACTACGAACAAATCGGTTGAAACGAAACACGCACACAGGCGCGCGCTTTACACGGCCCCTAAGCGGACCTCGTCCACTCCGCTCAGGCTCAAGTCCGCTTAGGGGCCGTGTAAAGCGCGCGCCTGTGTGCGTGTTTCGTTTCAACCGATTTGTTCGTAGTTTCCTTACTGCTTTAGCTTATGTATATACTGTGGTATAGATGAATAACTCAAGTAAATGGGCTGTTGTGTGTAGTAGTGCACAGAACTGATATGGGACTTAAGTCATTTTTCTAATTTGGAACATCAATTTGTCTATTCGCACACATTACTCACACGTACAATACAACAGGTCATTTACTTTAATTTTTCACCTATAGTACATAGTCTTAAGTCCCTCAAGTTCTACCTTCATGGAAGATTTTAAAAGTGTTCCTTCTATCAAACGGTCCAGAATAGGATAGAAAGATTAGAAAGAGATAGTAAATGAGATTGCGAGCGCCCGTGCATTTGATAATAAGACGTCAAGCTACTTGGCTTAAAAGTTTTTACCAATGTTATAAAGACAAGGGTTCCTTTATGTCAAAATTATTTTCATCTAAAATGTCAGACGCTCGATATTCATTATTAATGTACGTCTCTAAAAGAATCGAATATGAGTCGTATTTTATTAAGCTCAATAGATGGATAGCGTACTCCCAACGGAAATTAAACCGTTTAGAAAGTTCGAGAAGCTCTGTCTGGAAACGACTGTTTTGAAATATAAAGCCTTTTAAGTTATTGACGTTTGCTGTCAGTGTTGTATTAGACTTCGCTGACAAGGTGTCTTGGTTCTTGTTTGACATTGACAGTTCGTTAATTTTCAAACGAGGACGATTTTGCCTCTTAATAAAAACAATGTTGAGAAACTTATTGAATGCTTATAGCTTTAAGCCAACGAAACATTACATAACATAACCTATGTTTTTATCTTTTTCCACCGTCACGTAAATTGTTTGGGGATAACAATCAGTCACCAAATAGTTTCATTGATGTACATTTAGGTACATCCATAATAAATAATTTACTAATAGTCTATGGTCTAGAAATAAAAATAATACTCGAGCTTTTAAAATTTTATTTGAAGCCTCACGATCGCAAAATCACTCAAGCCTACGTCAATCATATTTTTTCTCTTAAAAAAATAAACGCCACGCAAAGGCCTAAACGCTTATTCTGCCTATCCCATGTCACTGGCCAGCGTCAATCGATGACAAATGAGAGGCGTTTTTTAAACAAAGTCGGCGTTCGCAAGAAAGTGCGGACGGCAGGCGGGGCGATTGACAAATGGCTGGTGACGTCATCGCGGTTAATCGGCGTCGAAGGTTCTAGTTTTTTGGTATTAGTTTCGTATACCTACATACGTTTAGTATTTGGTTTGCTGGAAAGACTCTGGGGTAATCTTAACTATTTTATATACCTACTGAATTTTTTGTTTAATTCAATCCAATCCAATTTCAGCGCAAATTCTGGCTTGCGCAAACAGTTAAAGTGTATCATACCTACTTGTTTGAAAAATTAATAACGCCACAGTTACCTAGCTCACAAAAGCTTAACTCGTTTTTGCTATATTAAAAAGTAAATACGCCATTCTTTTACAAAGCAGAGTTTCTTAGCTAAATGCAAACTTTGCACTCAAAAAGCGTTTTAAGGGACGTTTTCCCCACTTTAACCGCTATTGACGAAAAACCGAGTATTATTCAATCGTAAATCGCGAAGTTTCAAACTGGCCACTTCCCCGCGATCGCACCTGCGCGCTTCCACTTTATAGCGCGTAAGTTAACGCGAAATTAATGTTCGGAATCCCGTGAAAAATATATGTAACGCCCGTGTTTTCTTACGGGAAAAACAGCTCGTCGAGTGGAAGAGAATAATGTTGTGTTCTGATTTCGAATTTCCGCTTTTGAATTTGGAATTACGACCAATGCAAGGATGGTTGTTGAGGTATCTGTGGTCGCTATTTATTTTATGGCATCCGTTTTGTAACTCGCCAGCATTTTTTGATAATTATTTCTGATTGGACATGTGATTTGATTGATACATATTTTATTTATTTAATTATTTATATTTATTCATAAACAATACAATTATTGTGTTTGAATTACAATACATTCATAATTATTATATTAGAACCATTAAAATTAAAGAATTTCCAAAAACAATCCAAATAGCAAAAAAATACCATAAAACGCAGGAGACAGAAGACATACATACATACATACATAAATCACGTCTTTATCCTTACGGGGTAGACAAAGCCTAAGGCAACAAGACCTATAGACAACGTTTACCGTTATTGTGGGTGCATGGATGGAAATGGGAATCAAAATAGTGATGGATTGCTAGCCACATCGCCTATAACATGATACCCTCGATGGGCTTTTACCATCTGCGCGGGAAGAGAAGCAACTGGTACATTCTATGTTTTTTCTTTGCTCCCAGACCAGCATAGAAGTAATTTGATTTATATTTCAGTAATACAAAACACATTATTAATGCAATAAAATAATGTAAGTAAATACTTGCTAAGAAAGTTGGTGATTAATTTAATTAGTGATTAAATCACTTAATCTGCGGTACCCGGCCATAAAGATTGCGCTACGGTCTTTTGAAAGAGACAATAAAATTGGCTTCACAAGTAAGAGTGAGACAACGCTCTACAAAGCCGAAATTAGCCGAGAAGACCGATGTGCAATCCTTATAAATATAATGATGCATAATGTTTAGTTTATTTCATAATCACTACATAGTATAAAACAAAGTCGCTTTCTCTGTCCCTATGTCCCTATGTATGCTTATATCTTCAAAACTACACAACGGATTTTGATGCGTCTATTTTTAATAGATAGAGTGATTCAAGTGGAAGGTTTTTATGTATAATTCTACGCAGACGAAGTCGCGGGCAGAAGCTAGTTTAATATAAAACTTACTGACTTTAAATTTGATCTCAAAGAAAGCATCTGTTTTTGTTGTTTAAACTCTGAAATATGAATCATATTTAACATGACGTCATAAAACGCTTAAAATAACGATATCCCAGCGTTCTAATAAACCATAAAATATTTAGGAAACATGTAAAAAAAAAACTCCGAACAAAAGAAGTAAATACATTATGCCAAAAAAATTGTAACACGAAAACGCAAAGCGGGTTTGACCCAGTTCGCAACTAATTCGTTTGGGGCATGTTCTGTGAAAAATTACGCACGTTTAAGCTCCACTGTATCTCTTAATATAGTTAAGCCTGTAATGGAATTACAGGTGTTATGAAATATCAGGGAAAAGCGGGATTTAAGTTTGTGCCTGATGGTCTATTGTGTTAAATTGAGATTGTTATTCTTATATTCGTTGTTAAGTAAGTTCATCTAAATACTTTTACATGTAAAATTTTCTTTGATATTTTCGTAATTTTAGTATATTAATACATACATACATACATACATACCGTCACGCCTCTTTCCCACAGGGGTAGGCAGAGACTACTTTATTCCACTTGCTACGATCCTGACATATTTCTTTCGCTTCATCCACAGTCATCAATCTCTTCATACATGCTCGTCGGTTTCGGGTACTCCTGACCTGACCTTTTTCCAAAACGTCTCCTATTTGGTCTCGGAACGTCCGTCTAGGCCTTCCCCTCCCGACGCAACCATTCGCACTCCCCATATAGATCTGTTTAGTTAGTCTACTTTCATCCATCCGCTCTACATGCCCAAACCAACTAAGCATACTTTTTACTATCCTAGTCACTATATCATATAATACTAATCACCTCCTTATCCCTAAAGGGATAGACAGGACCTGAAGTTTAGCGTAATTGCGGTCGTATAGGTGGAAAGGGAAATCAAAATAGTGATGGGTTGATAGCTGCATCGCCTATAACATGACGAGTCATTCTTTTTCATTTTGACGTCTGTATTTACGCAATGTAGTCTCGAATCTGTAACAATGATGACAGTAAAAAAATCTGATTCTGATTCTGATTCATGATTCCTAAAATGTTCGCCCCTCGATAAGCTTTCACGTCTAATTTTCTTAGCTATCAGACCAGCAAGGAAGATATTTTTACTAATGGTAAAATAATAGTAATGATAATGAGTATTTATTCATACTTCTGCCTTATTCAGGATCAGCAAGAGCGCCATCTATTGCATCTAACATAAACCATAAACAACCAACAAGGCTAGATTTATCCGCCATTACAAAACAAATGCGCAGCGATACTCTAAAGAAAAAGTAAAACAAAAGACGTGGGCAATTATTTAAGCAGAGCAAAAAGCGATGTCCACTGAATAAATTGTCGTGGCAGACAGTAAAAAGACTAGTATGGAGAGAAGGGGAGAGGAGTTAAAAAGAGTGTGAGCATGGCATCAAATGGCTTGCTGTCCGTTTTAGTTAAAGTTTCAGATTAAAACATCGATTGAAATAAAATTTTATTTCGTTTTAAATAGCAACTCCATAGTGTCGTTCAGGGAAGGTTTGAAGAAGATGTGGCTCGCACCATCTTCTTAAATTAGTGGTAAATACTCCTTTGTTTATTGCGCTTTTTATTTATTTATTTTATGTAGTATATTTTAATGATATATATTATAGGTAGCATAAAGTAGTTTATTGACTGATAGGTTTTAGTAGTTTATGTATTATATTCGGTAAAGTTATGTATTGTGGCTCTCAGTGTTTGTAATTTTTAAACTCACTCGTCCATCCCTAATATAATACTCCTTTCATCCACTCAAAGGTTGACTGGAATAGATCCCTTAAAGGGATAAGTCCGCATTTGTGCATGTATCTCAGTGTTTGTCAATTGTATTTCTCTTGTTTATTTTGCACAATAAAGAGTTTACATACATACATACATACATACAACTTTTTGTTTCAACTGAACAAGATTTAATTTTATTTAACTTTACTTTAAATTTTCATAAAACAGTAAATTTTCAAAAATTGGCCCCGATAAGATTGTGTTATTGTTTCACTTCCATCCTAGTACCTAGTACAGAAAGTTGGCGACTGTATAGTTAGTATGGATATAGAATATTAATAAAATCGAATACTGGCATATAGAGAGTATCAAAACTACAACTGAAATAATTTAAACTGCGCAAAACAAATATGTTTATATCTAAAATACGTCCCGAATTTTGAAACTACATTGACTAAAAAACTCTAAAGCTTCAGACGACCAAGACTGCTCTACTTTCACTGTTAATTCAATTAACTTATTCCAGTTTTCAAACTGATAATTTCATAGTTCCAAAATAGTCTCCTCTGCAATCTTTAATCTTTGTTCTTTTAAATACCAGCAAATGATGGCGTGGTTTCAGAACGTTCAAATTACTTTTTCCTCGTCTGGTACAGCTGTAGATATGTGATGCTCTTTTGTCTGTGGTAGACTGACAATGTCTATCTGTGCTGGCTGGTTCGTGCGTAGTGTTTTGTTTCTTTATTCAAATTCATGTTTGGGGGATTAAAAAGAAATCAATTCTTTATTCGTCTAATGTTTCGACATTTGAAATTAATTCTACTTCATAAACTTACGGCTCTCGAAAAATATTTTCACTTACTATCATGACTAGAGAGCTGATTTTAAAGTAGCGATCTCAATATTTATATGGATATGACGGTATAATTTATTATTTTTTCTACACAAAAATAATGTAACTTATCGCAAAAAAGTAAAAACCTTTTTGGATGCTTTTGTAAATATTGGGCAAAAATTAGGATGATAATATTTATTACAACTCAAAGAAATGAAAAATGATAATAATTAAATATTGAGATCGCTACTTCAAATCCTCTCTCTAATCATAACAACTTTTTAACCGACTTGAAAAAAAGGAGGCCTTTTTTACATAATCAAGACACTCAGCGGTGTATCCGGCCAAAGTGTTAAAACATTTACACTAACGCTACATTATCCTTGTAGCTTTTCACTGGCTACTCAAACTGCCGCACTCATAGACGTTTACTTAAACGCGCTAGTTAGTATTGCCTCACAGGGCCTAAGAAACATTTTTACTAATGGAAAACCTTCAGGCATCCACTTTGCCGAAACTAATTTTGCAAAATAGGCCAAACGAACTGTAACCTCCTGCGAATGTGCCCCTCATCATCATAACTTGGCACCGCTCTTCCAAAGCCCTGGGCAACTTTCACGTTAGGCCGCATTTACACGAACTTAGAGAGTGATGATGTACTTACGACTTAAACTAATGCCATATATGTAAACATAAGTACATACATACACAAATCACGTCTTTATCTCTAGCGTAGACAGAGCGTAAGGTAACAAGACCTACAGGCCGCGCTTAGCAAGATTGTGGGCGTATAGGAAATGGAATCAAAACAGGGATGGGTTTCTAACCTCATGCCCCATTACATCATTTTTTGCCTTTGTCTTGTTTATTTTGCACAATGAAGAGTTTACATACATACATACATGATTCCTAATATTTTCGCCCGTTCCCTCGATGGGCTTTCACCATTTGCGCGGGAAGAGAAGCAACTGGTACATTTTATGTTTTTTCTTTACTCCCAGACCAGAATCGAAGATTTGAAAATCTATTTCATCCAAATTCCCACAAACACTCATTGTATGCGATTAGCATCACATCCACCGGAATGATGAAGGGTCATACTTGATATCTCACGACATTTTATAACGAACTAGCTGTTACCCACGGTTTCGCTCCCGAAACAGTTTTTTTTTTCAAAATATTGTTACAACTAGCTTTTGCCCGCGGCTTCGCACGCGTGAACCATGAGCATTTCAAAGAAGCTAGCAATCAAGCAAGCGAACACCCAAACCCATGCAAGCAGGCAAGCAAGCATGCAAGCAAGCATGCATGCAAGTAAGCACGCAAGCATGCATGCATGCAAGCAAGCATGCATGAAAGCAAGTATGCAATCAAGCATGCAAAGCAAGGACTCAAGCAAGCATGCAAGCAAGCGTGCAAGCAAGCATGCATGCAAGCATGCATGAAAGCAAGTATGCAATCAAGCATGCAAAGCAAGGACTCAAGCAAGCATGCAAGCAAGCCCCCGCATTGCCCCGCTGCCTTAATTTTTCTGAAACTGTAAATATTACAGGATTTTTATAAAACAAACCTAACCTAACCTAAAGGGCTGTCCTAAAATATACCTACCCCAAATAGCTTTTGCCCGCGACTTCGTACGCGCTAAGATGTAAAACGAAAAAATAAGTTTTTTCCCGTTCCCGTGAAAATTTTGGGGAGTGCTTTCGGAGTACACTTAAAGCCTTTAAAGAAACACACGTTATAAATGTTAAGTCTCTTTCTTCCGCTGTTTCGTCTGGAAACGTAAAATCCCGGTTTTTCCCGTTCCCGTAAAAATGTTAGGAAATCCTTTGTTAATGCTTCCTTACACTCCCTAAGGAAGCTAAATGCTAAATTTCATCTTTCTATAACCAGTAAAACGAAAAACCCCGTTTTTCCTGTTCTCGTGGGAATTTCTGGAAACCCTTTCTTAGTGCTCCCATACACTCATCAAGGAAGGTTCTTACCAATTTCTACGACCAGTAAAACAAAAAATCCCGTTTTTTCCCTATCCCGTGGGAATTTCGAAAAATACCTTCTTAGTGCACCTCTAGGATACTCAAGGTATATGTGTGCCAAATTTCAATTTTCTAGCCATATTATGCCTACCGCAGTATTTCTTTATAAACAAATATTTTTCCCGTTCCCGTAAAAATGTTACAAAATCCTTTGTTAATGCTCCCTTACTCTCCCTAAGGAAACTAAATGCTAAATTTCATCTTTCTACGACCAGTAAACGAAAAACCCCATATTTCCTGTTCTCGTGGGAATTTCTGGAAATCCTTTCTTAGTGCTCCCATACACTCATTAAGGAAGGCTCTTACCAAATTACAGCTTTCTACGACCAGTATTACAAAAAATCCCGTTTTTTCCCTATCCCGTGGGAATTTCGAAAAATACCTTCTTAGTGCACCTCTAGGATACTCAAAGTATATGTGTGCCAAATTTCAAGTTTCTAGCCATATTATGCCTACCGCAGTATTTCTTTGTAAACAAATATTTTTCCCGTTCCCGTGGGAATTTGGGAAAGTACTCTCTTAATGCTCCTCTGCACTCCAGAAGCAACCTACATGCCGAATTTCAGCTTTCTGCAACCAGTAAAACGAAAAGTCCCGTTTTTCCGGTTCCCGTGGGAATTTCGGGAAATCCTTTTTTTATTGTTTACACTCTCCAAGGGAACTTGAAGGCCAAATTTCAATTTTATACGACCAGTAAAACGAAAAATCGATCCCGTAGAACTGAAAATATAAATCCCGTTTTTTTCCTTATCCCGTGGGAATTTCCAAAAATCATTAAGACATTATTTTACTATTATAATCACCTACTTCTATGCCAAATTTGAACAGTCTAGTAATTATAGTTCATAGGATTTCGTTTAACTGAATATATAAATCCCGTTTTTTTCTTATCCCATGGGAATTTCCAAAAATCCTGAAATCAGTTTCTTCTTTTTGTAATCACCTACTTTTGTATCAAATTTGAAGAGTCTAGTTATTATAGTTACTGAGATAGCGTCACTCGGAGTCGAATATATAATTCCCGTTTTTTTCCTTATCCCGAGGGAATTTCCATAAATCCTTCCTTAGTGGATGCCTACATTGTATAAGGTATCTATGTGCAAAATTTCAAGTCTCTAAGTCCAGTGGTTTGGGCTGTGCGTTGATATATAGTTAAGTCAGTCAGTCAGTCAGTCAGGACTTTGAATTTTATATGTATAGATAACAAACGCAACAAAAAAAGATTTAGCAAAATCGGTCCAGCCGTTCACGCGTGATGCCGTGACCAAGGGAAATAGGGGTGGGGTAGGTACCTACATTTTTATACATAATAGATAGATATACCTACTGTTTACAAAAGCAATAAAATGTATTGGAATGGACTATAGTAAAAACTATTTTAAATTTTAAATAGCCTCTCCACGGTTCGTTTAAAAAGCTGGTAGCACAGTCTTAAATATACGTTTAAAGTCGATGAAAGCGGCCGTTAAGAATACCGCAGAACTTCAAGCATCGTTACTCTAACGTACGGTGGTTAAACCGGCTTGCTACAGTAACTTCTAGATTCTAGATTAAACGCTTTCAAGCCACGGTTAGCTTAAACTGTGGTAGCATTTTACGATTCGTCTCATTAAATATTTTCAAGATTTGAATGAAACGTAGATGTGCAGGTGTTAGGCGAATTCAATGGTGTGTAAGTTTCCAAGCTAAGTTTTAAAGCCGTGGTAGCCTAGCAGTTTGACCTGTGGCCTCTCTAGCAGAGGGTTGTGAGTTCGAATCCTGGGTTCGCACCTCTGACTTTTAGGAATTTATGTACGAAATTTGAAATTTGCCATGAAACATCGAGAGGAAATCTACACACATCTGCGAAGCAATTCAATGGTCTGTGTGAAGTTCCCAGTCCGCATTGGGCCCGCGTGGGTACTACATATAGCCCAAACCTGGAGGAGCCTGAACCAAAAATGGAGGAGGATAATTAAAAAAAAAAAAAAAAAAAAAAACTACACAATTGGTAGCGAAACGGATTAAAAACACTGTCTGTTACCTTTTCACGCGTAAACAGTTGGTCCGATTTACTTGGAATTTGCTGTACCTACTTACAAGTTTCAGTCCCGGGAAGGACATAGGATAGTTTTTATCCCGGAAAATTGCATAGTTCCAGCGGGATAGCGATAAACGAATTATGCGCAGACGGAGTGTGGGCATCAGCTATAGAGCTAGTTACTTATGTGCTGTTAATTCTGCCGTCCAAAGGAAAAATGCAGTAAGTCAGCATGCAGCTCATATGTACATACTGCGTTTTTCCTTAGGAGGGCAGAATTACTTCTTCAGGCCTAATCTGCACTAAGGAGCAAAAATTGCAACAGTTTCGAACTATCATTATGTCGACAGATTGTTGCACACCCAATACCGAACTGTTTACGTAATAAGTCTTAAAATTCAATAAGCGATCCATCAACCCGTCCACCGAGATGATAAATGAAGCATCACTGAAGTTATTTTAATTGCTCCTCCGGCTGATGAAAACTTCCCATGGAAATTGGATTTCTGTGACATGTTGATGGATGGCACCATACTGTTGATTGGCGGTCAAATTTTTTTTTCTGAAACATTGTCGTAAATGTCGTCATTGTATTTTAAGTAACAGAATATGAAGGGCCTTGTTGACGGCCGAATTACATTGCAGGCGCGATTTTCTGACCATAAATCGGATTGTTCGACTGTTTCTCATTTGTTTGTAACTTTTTAAAAAGTCAAAGAGACTATAGAATAATGAACAACAATGTCATACAGTCAAGTCGATGGCCGAGGAGTGCGCGTTTTGCTCAAGTTCACGTTTTTATCAATGTCTCGAATAGCTTACGGTGACAGATGAGATTAAAAAAAATCTTAAGAAAAAAGGCGGGAACGTGAAAACCTAAGTTGCTAGGAAGTTTAGTGCAAAATTTATTTTCATTTCCTCTCAATGTTTGAGAGAAACATTATATCTGCCTCAGCTGGAAGAGCAATTGCCGGATTCGTAACTTTAAAAAACGCTCACCTGCGGTTCGTGTTTTTAAACAAGTTACTCATCCAGCAATTGGCTACTGCCCAGGCCTCGGCATTGATCTACTCTACTATTTATTTGTCAACTGGGCGCTGGCGTGTTTTGTTTGAGTTCTGATTTTTTGACGCGTGGACTTTTTTGTCTGCGGTTTGTTGCACGTGTGCACCGCGCAATATGCATTCGCAGATTGAAGGCTGATGAAATTGGCTGAAAAGTTTTTGTGCAGAGTTTTTTACAGAAGCTGTAACTTGCAAGTCTTGGTTAACTTCTAGTTGCCAGATTGAATTGAAATATGGTGCAAGTACGTTAAAAAATATAGTTAGCAAAGTATTTAACTCCTTAGGTGTCCGGATTACAAGCGACGAACGAGGAATGCTGCTAAAATTAAATTAAAATTAAATCTAATATTCTACGATGGCGAAGGCTCTGGTTGATAAAATTCACCAATGAGTCCTAAAAAAAAGTGGACACTTAATGTTTAGACTTGTTAGAAAAAATCTCAAGGTTTTCATTACATTGCCAGCTCGTGAAGCGAACAGATTAAGTCATCGAACCAATGCCGCAATGTAATGCGACATGCTGGATTGTTTTTGCGAATCCAACATACAGTATCCGGCGATAAAGATTGCATATCGGTCTTCTCGGCCGATTTCGCCTTCGTGGAGCGTTGTCTTGCTCTAACATACGTGACGTCAATGGTCTCTTTCTAAAGATCGAAGTGCAATCTTTTTGACCGGGTACTGTTCGTATATATCAATCATGTTTTTATCCTTTAGGTACGGTAGGTAGGTGTAGATAGACAGAGCCTAGGGTAACAAAACCTAAAGGCCACGTTTAGCGTGATTATGGGGGGGAAAGAGGAATCAAAATAGTTATAAGTTGCTAGCCGCATCGCCTATAACATGATTTCTAAGATTTTCACCCATTCTTGCGATAGGTTTTTATCATTTGCTATTTTTACAAATCCGAACTTTGCTTCTTCCATGCTGGTCTGAGAGTAAAGACAAAAACATAGAATTTACCAGCTGCTTCTATTTCCGCGCAGATGGTAATCCCATAGAGGGAATGGGCGAAAGGCTTAGGAATCCTGTTATAGGCGATGCGGCTAGCAACCCATCACTATTTTGATTTCCCTTTCCAGCTATACGTATGTATGTATGTATGTATAACTCTTTATTGTACATAAAACACAAGAAAAAGGTGAATACAGGACAACACACATGTACAAAGGCGAACTTATCCCTAAAAGGGATCTCTTCCAGTTAACCTTTGAACGATTGACAGGACATGAGTATTAAGCAAGAGTAGACACACAGAAAAAGTAAAAGAACCGATCGAAACCTAAAATAATCCTAAATGTCTAAATTTTAAATAATGTAAGATATAATAATAAACTACACATAATAGATAAATACGATAAACTAATAAACAACAAATAAAATATACTACATAATATATAAATATATACATACACACACAAGTTACAAAACACTTCACATTCACTTAAGAGGATCCATCGAGCCAATACGCCTTCAAGCGATTGCGCAGGGTAGCAACAGTCTGCGATTGCCTGATATCATTTGGCAACCGATTCCAGAGTCGAACAGCGTGCACGGAAAAGGAATTGGAATAGAATTTGGATCTGGAGACGGGAAAAGCGAGAGAAAGATTGTCACTCGACCGCAACCGGTTCTGGGAACCAGCAGCCAAGTAACTAAATGTTTGAGAAAGGTAGGAAGGGGACTGTGGATTAAAAAGGACGTTAAAAAGCAACGACAGGATGTGAACATTACGACGTAGACGAATAGGCAACCACTTAAGCCGAGCGCGAAAATCAGACACATGGTCATATTTACGGAGGCCAAATATGAATCGAATACAGACATTCTGGAGCCGCTCAAGCTTGTCAAGCAGCTGCTCAGAGAGGTCGAGGAAAGCTACGTCACCGTAGTCGAGCAGCGGGAGAAGAAGGGATTGCGCAAGAGTAATCTTGGTACGAAGGGGGAGAAAATTTTGCAGGCGCCTGAGAGAGTGGACCGAGGCAAAGAGCTTTCGGCTGACCTCGGAGACATGAGCCGACCAGGAAAGCGTCTGATCCATAATGATACCCAAATTTTTGACCGTGGGAGAGAAAGGAATAGGGGTTCCGTCAAAAACTAATTCAGGCATCACCAGGTCACACAGCTTAGAGGTGAAGTATGGGCTTCCAACAACAATAGCTTGCGACTTCTTTGCGTTAACCATTAGACCAAAATTAGCCGCCCACACCCGAATGGCCTCAAGGTCAGCATTAACGCGTCTAATCAGGTCGGGAAAGTCATCAATATCAGCCGCCGCATATATCTGAAGATCGTCAGCATAAAGGTGGTAAGAAGATTTCAGTGATGCCGTAATGCCGTTTATGAAAATAGAGAAAAGAAGAGGCGAAAGCACTGCCCCTTGGGGGACACCAGCAGTGAGACTGTTCCACTGAGAAAAAGCGTCATCTAATCTCACCCGCTGGCGCCTGCCCGTGAGATAGGACTGAAACCAGGACAAGGCCGAACAGGAAATATTTAAGGTTTTGAGAATTCCCAAGAGAATATCGAAATCCACAGTGTTGAAGGCGCTACTGAAGTCGAGAAGAACAAGAACTGTGAGCTTTCTATCCTCCATATTGCGGCGGATGTCATCAGTGACCTTGACAAGAGCTGTGACAGTGCTGTGCCCGGGGCGGAAACCGGATTGAAAAGGATTAAGGAGATTATGGAGAATGAGATGGTGTGACAAGCGTCGACATACAAAATGTTCAATAACTTTAGAGAGGACTGGGAGTATCGAAATAGGACGATATTCAGAAAAAGTGGAAGGGTTGGAAGATTTTGGGAGAGGAATAACGTGTGCCAATTTCCACAACATAGGAAAACACCCTGAAGAAAAGGAAAAATTAATAATATGAGCGATAACAGGAGCAATAAATTCCGCCACCGGCGCAAGCATATCCAGACTCAAGCCATCCTCACCGACAGCCTTCGTCCCAATAGACCGCAGCAGCTCCAACGTTTCTGTAGGAGAAATAGACCCAAGGTCGAAACAGGAGAAGTCCAATTTAGGGGTATTGGCGAGCACATCTAACGTTCGCTGCTTAAAAGAAGGGTCTAAAATACGTTCTTAATCATGCTAAACGTGGTCTTAAGGTTTTGTTACCTTAGGCTCAGGCTACCCCGTAAGGGATGAAGACGTGATTTATATATGTATGTACGCTTGAAAATAAGAATGTGAAATGTAAGGAAATCGCTCTTTTGTTTAAATCATGAGACACATATTGAGCGCGTTTCAATACAAATTCCTCGTTCAATTGTTTTGCGTGTTGACGCGTAGCGAAAGGAAGAACCACATTACAGAAGCACTCGTGAGTTTTCTTATGTTATTGAGATAGGGCAAGTATTTGCGTAACCTAGTGGATGGATTATCGCGGTTTTGCGCTGACACCGTCTGCCATACATCCATCATTCATATTGTTTCAGATAAATATTTTAAATTGTTGGAAAAAAAAAATGTTTCATTTTTAGTTGTTGTTTTTAAATGACTTCAGAAAGAGGTTCTATTTGGATTGTTTTTTTACATACACACATACATATCACGTCTTTATCCCTTACGGGGTAGACAGAGCCTAAAACAAGACCTAAAGGCCACGTTTAGCATAATTGTGGGCGTACAGGTGGAAAGGGGAATCAAAATAGTAATGGGTTGCTAGTTGAATCGCCTATAACATGATTCCTATGCCCATTCCCACGATGGGCTTTTACCATCTGCGTGGGAGGAGAAGCACAGTTGCTTTCCATTCTATGTATTTTCTTTACTCCCAGATCAGCATGAAAGCAAGCAAAATGGTTTTTTTGAATGAAGGAAATAGGGTACCTATATTTATAACAGGAAAACGCCAAAATAATAATGCTCACTTACCATCTGATGACTCGTTCATTTGCCAATCTATTTCACAAAGTAGACTTGGACATATAATTTGTACTCACCACTTTAAATCTAGCAAATTTCCTGTTAAAACCGGCCTAAATATAATAAATTTAAGCAGCCAAGGCTTCAGGTGAGAAATATAACAACTAAGTTCCGTTGGAGGTATTAAATTTTTCAGCAAAATGGAATTTCCACTTCAGCTCTGGTTGGAGGAAACTCGATTTATTAGGCCAATGAGTGGATTTGCCGGTTATTTATACTAAGTTAGGAGTTGTTTGTTTCGTAATAGGTGGGGATTTTGTTTGGGGGAATATTCGAAAGCCTCGTTTCATGTGAAAAAGGTAGGTGTAATTAATATCCCAGAAACTTGGGAAGGACTTTTGTTGTTGATAGGGGAATGTGCTTCCATGATGTTCTGGGATTAAGAAAAAACATAGAATGTACCAGTTGCTCATCTTCAGTTGGTAAAAGCCCACCCAGGTAATGGGCGAAATTCTTAGGAATCATGTTATAGGCGATGCGGCTAGCAACCCATCACTATGTTGATTCCCCTTTCCACCTATACGCCCACAATCATGCTAAACGTGGCCTTTAGGTCTTCTTAGCTCAGGCTCTATCCCGTAACTGATATAGATGTGATTTGTGTATGTGTGTATGTATCTATGTTAATAAATAGATAGACTGATTCAAGAAGGAGGTTTATATGTATAACATTCTTAAGTCAAACTCTACGCGGAAAAGTCGCGGGCACAAGCTAGTAGGTAACTCTTCAAATGAACTAGTGAAACTACCGCCAAACACTACATAAAACTTAGTCTTCCAAAACGGTAAGCTTCAGCAAAGCTGAGCTTTAAGCTATAAACAGTTTGTGCGCCGCGGCGCCGCTCGTTTAATATTTGAGTAGACCGCATCGGGCTCCTTGTTAAATCTGTGTTAAGGAAACTAGATTTTTTCAGACTTTCCTCTTTTATCGAAGGCTTTCATCTTCTGGTATTAAAGTAGTTAATTAGGAGTAGAATTCGATTGCTGTACACAGTAGCGGATGATTGTGATTAAGTTTCTAAACGAGATTGAAAATTAGAAAACGGAAAAATCCGAAAAGTAAAGCTATGGACGGGAATAGAACTCGGATCCTCGTCATTCCGTGACGCGTGCTATACCCCTACACCACCCATAGCAGGTGGGTAGGCCTTCGATTTTTTTATCTGTTACTAGCTGTCACGTGACCTGGTTACTATGCGATTTTTTATCGCCAAGCGTCATCTGTTTGAATGATGTGTCTGTACGGCACAATTACGAACTCCCGTGGAACATCTACGTATACTGGTATTTTGACATAATGTGCTTTCGAAAACTGGGCTGCGGCCAGCATTAATTTGAAAGTAAAAAATTGGAAAAGGGTCGTGGACGCAAACCCGTGCTCGCAACTCCGAGTTGCGATCTCATCTGAATGTATCATGAGCTTGTAGCAACCCTAGCGCCACCTAGTTGTCGGCTATATTACTACAACGACGCGCGAGTGGCTAGCGCCAGTTCTAATGACAGCTGTCACATTCTACATCACGCCAACGTAGTTTCTTAACGCGGATGCATAAATACAAATTCCAACTCTCTTCTTCCGGATTTCGGTCCCCATGACATCTGCCTGGAGATCTCTCTGTTGTGGCCTCCCCACACAAGCTTTTCGGTGAAGGAAAACATCGTCAGGACTCGCGCGTAGGTACTGTAGAGCTGCCTTGATGAGGCACTTAGATATGTACGGGTGATCGTGTCAAAAGTGTTCCTATTCAAACTGATGTTGCGTAAGGCCAAAGCCATTAAGAGTTAAAATGCAATCTTTATTATTACTTTAGTTTTTATTCAACTTGGATCATATATTACAAGGAATATCAAAATTAACCATTCAAGGTTCCCGGTCTAAGCTGATCTGAGAGCCGTCCGAAGTTCCAAACAAAATATTTTAAAATATCGAACGAGTGTTCGATATACGGAACTTGAACTAGGTAAGTCTCAATGGAGCCAGCAACAGAAACCTGCCAGTGGTATAAAACTAGCAGAACCTATTCCTACAGTACACTTGCGAGAAAATTCAAGTGTACCAATAACATCACAGTTACAATAGCAAATTGGCGGCGCGTGTCGGCGATAAACTGTCGTCGGAGTAATTGTCATTTTATTGTGAACGCGTTCGAAGCGTTACTTAAAACGTAGTGGTTATATTATCTTCGGCGTTATGACACAAACTAACACCAAGAGCCCTTCTCGTATTATTTGACTACCCTTTATTTCGCAAGTCGGACCAAGTGTATTCAATTCAAGCCGCATTCTTGTTAAACTAGCAAAAATAATGTAAAAAAAAATACAAAAAAGACTCTATCTTAATGTATGTTTAGATTATGTTTCTACAGCGGATGCCACGTACGCAATACGCTCCGTCTATCCGGTATCTAAATATGTCAAAATTGTTAAAAATCTACGGGACTAAGTAATAAAATAAATATTTTCACGCAACGAGGAAGGAAAACGAACGAGTGAGTCACTATTATAATTAATGCGAAATCCCGTCTTTACCTCTTCACACTTTAAATCGCTGAACCGATTTAGTTGCACACAAACACACACACACACACACAAATCACGTCTTTATCCCTTACGGGGTACATAGAGCCTAAGGTAACAAAACCTACAGGCCACGTTTAGCAAGACTGGGAGTATAGGTGGAAAGGGGAACCAAAATAGTGATGGGTTGTTAGCCGCATCGCCTATAACATGATTCCTATGATTTTCGGCTATTCCCTCAATGGGCTTTTACCATATGCGCAGGAAGAGAAGCAACTGGTACATACTAAGTTTTTCTTTGCCCCAACACCAGCATAAAAGTGCTGTTTACTTTGGAATTTAGTTGCAGTTTGGTATAAAGATAGCTTCAGTCCCGGGAATGGATATAGGTTCGTATTTATCCTGTTAACCGCGTTATCCGTATATGAAGCGCAGACGGCACGGGCGGCAACTAATTTTTTACAACATTGACCGACTAAACAGCTTCAAAACTAAATCCTTCCTCAATGTAAGCACCGGCTCACCAACGTAACCAACAGTCCCATAAACAGCAATAAGCGGGTTCAGCCAACGGGTGGTCTGTAAATATTTGAGCGCGCGCGTCGCTCGCCTCTCGGCGGGCCATTCGTTGGGCACGGAGTCAGCGAGCTTGAGCGATCGCTGAGCGTTGCCGCTAACGTTGGTGGTTATTTTGGCTGTAGCTTTAGGTTACTGTACAATATGGTCAATGGGGACTATCGTTTCTTTGCTCATTATGGTACGGTATGGAATTTTACGAAATATACGAAAATACTGGAAAACATTTGAATTTTAAGAACCCTTGTATTTTGTACTTCCGTGCTGGTCTAGGAGCAAAGGAAAAACATAGAATGCACCAGTTGCTTTTCGTCCCGCGCACGTGGTAAAAGCCCATCGAGGGAATGGGCGAAAGTCTTAGGAATCATGTTATAGACGATGCGGCTAGCAACCCATCACTATTTTGATTCCTTTTTCCCTTATACGCCTATCATGCTAAACGTAGCCTTTAGGTTTTGTTACCTCAGGCTCTGGTTACCCCGTAAGGGATAAAGACGTGATATATGTATGTATGTATGTATGTATGTATTTTTCGATTTCAATGACGAGCCTATAAGCTTTTGACACACTTAGTGCCTGTCTGACCACTCTCTGTTAAGATTTAGTTATCTTAAGTGTCTGTTATCTATGATACCGTCTCTATTTATTAACAGAGAGGGGTGCAACATGCCCTTAATGGGGACTGTCGTTTCTTTGCCCACCAGTTGGCGCCACTGAGCTTTATTTTACTTCATGCATACCTCCTTAAACCTACACCTGTTTTAATGGGGGCTATCACGTGTGAATTCACCACTAGAGGCGCTAGAGTCGCGTGAGGTCCAATAACATCCACTTTTCACTGGTGGCGGGCTTCGTGACATAAATTATAATTTCTCTCATTTACCTGTTGAAAAGTGATCTGCTTTTGAAATTATGTCAAATATGGATTATTTGGCGATGAATGTGAACGCTTTGAAAGCGGATTTATTTTTTCAGAACAAAAGGGAACTGCACATTGCGGCATAGCTACTCGATATGATGATAGTTATTTATAATTAATTAACGTGAGTCAAGATTTAAAACTGTGTTTCGGAGCCGAACTTATAAAGTCGCCTTTGACAGCTATACCTCTGGACCTTAGCCAACAGTGGCGCCCACTGGTGAGCAAAGAAACGATAGTCCCCATTGCATTAACACTGAAGCGAATATCGCAAAATTTACTAACGTAACGCAATGACTAATGACTAGTGACGTCCAGTGACGGATGACCAACGGATGACGGATATGATGGATGCGACGTAATTGTCCGCTGGGGCAGGCGATAATTGCTTTATCGCTTCCGGCGCTGGACTATGCTATGACGAATTATAAGCGACTAGCCGTTGCCCGCGACCGTTCCCGCGAAGTTGCTTATCGCTATCCCATGGGAACTATGCTTTTTCCCGGGATAAAAACTATCCTATGCCCTTCCCTTTCAACTAATTTGGTTCACCGGTTTAAGCGTGAGAAGGTAACAGACAGACAGAGTTACTTTCGCATTTATGTATAATGTCACTAGGTAGGTTAGTTGTTATTACACATAAACGGATAACTCACGTATAAAAAGTCGAGTGATGCTCGACATGTTGTTGAGCATCACTCGACTTTTTATACGTGAGTTATCCGTTTATGTGTAATAATGATTAAGTCTCACGGTAGTTTCATGTTGAAAGGTTAGTTGTTTTTGAGAGATAATGGGAGGCTGTGACTTTTATCAGGGTTGGGTTACGTCCTTTTATCCCCGGTTATCACAGCGTCCCACCTTACAGGGTCCACAGACGCGAGGTCCGTCCTCTTTTTTCATAATAATAACCTAACCTAAAAAATCATTTTTGCCCAACTTAAATTTTGGATCGAAATTATGATAAAACTTTACAGTGTACAAACAGCTAACCTAACTGCTGAAACATTTGAGAACAATTTAAAGTCTTGACTATACTCTTATACCAAGTACTTTACTTACGTATCTCATGAGCTATCAAGCACCCAATCATAGTCATAGCACTTCAAACATACACTGTTTCGTTTAATTCCACTTGCACCCTGCTTGCTTCTCAAATACGCTCAAAAGATCGAATCACGGGGTATTTGCGAGCTGTGATGCAGAAAATTGAACAGGATTTTGGTTTGACTGTAATAGAGGATGAAGCAGAGGATTATTTTTGTGGGGATTTGATATTTGTCATGTTCCCTTTTTTTTTTTTTTTTTTTTTTTTTTTTTTATGTGAATAGGAAGGCAAACGAGCAAGTGGGTCACCTGATGGTAAGTGATCACCACTGCCCATAGACACCCGCAACCCCGGAGGGATTGCAGATGCGTTGCCAACCTAGAGGATTAAGATGAAATGCCTCTTGTGCCCGTAATTTCCCCGGCTGTCTTACTCTCCGCACCGGAACACAGCAGTGCAAGCACTGCTACTTAGCGGCAGGATTAGCGAGTAAGATGGTGGTAGCGATCCGGACGGACCTTGCACAAGGCCCTACCACCCGCAAAACTTTTGCGCCTTTGGAACTTTTATATTTATGTGACGTATTTGTTTGTATGAGTATAGTACCGTAATGTTAAATTAACTGATAACTTAATAGTAAATCGTCGATGTAATGTTCAAGAAATCACTTCGATGAAGCTCATTCAACAAAGAGAAAGATGATGACATCCAAAAAAGCCGTGGTAGCCTAATGATTTGACCAATGGCCTCTCAAGCAGGTTCGTGGGTTCGATCCCGAGCTTATACCTCTAAGCTTATAACTCCTCAGGTATAAGGATATGCTAAAGCGGCATATGAGAAAGTGCAAAATTGAGCCTACGCAATGGGAACAGCAGGCCTCAAAGCGGCCGGAATGGAGAACTTTGGTGGCAAACAAAGTCTAAGTTTTTGAAACTCGTCGCTGCTCTGAGTTGGGTACCAAGCGCGATGAATTGGAAGCTCGACCACCTGCGGCAAGCAATTACAACTATATTGATGGTGCTCACATGTCCGCAATGCGCGCGAACTTTTATAAAAAAGATTGGCTACATAAGTCACATGCGAGCACACGGTCGTACTCTAGGAAGTAGTTGAGGCGGTCGCCATGATCGAAAACGGCCGGGAGCACATCATCATACCTCTAAGTATTTCGGAATTTATTTTTGAAACTTACCATGAGCTTTGGGACCCGTAGGCGTAACCCGGGGTTCCCGTGAGTGATAAACATTTGGTTTATGTGTAAAAAAAGATTTTTTCGTGATCCCAGCCACATTTATGTGAACTATTTGATTACTCTAGTCCCATTCAAACACTAGTCTAGCACGTGACAGCGCCCGGAGTCACATAACGTCCCTAAATCGACGTAATAGCGAACCGAGCTTACTTCCAACCACCGAATCCGACCCCTCACTCTTTACAAAACACACGTCACTAAGGACCAATTTATGGTGGGGACGATATATTTATAGAGCAATATTATGACACATTTGGGTCGGACTGACAACTCTTCATGGGGGGGGGGGGGGGTGTATGTCAATTTTATTGACATTTTGTTGTGATACAGAGATGGCTCCGACACGTCGTCGAGGGGTGGGGTAATACGTTCTTGTTTGTTGGTACCTAACCGATTTGTGCATATGTGTCGTATAAACCAGTAAACTGTACAACTCACTTGTCAAATTATATTATAACTAGCTTCTGCCCGCGACTTCGTCCGCTTAGAATTACACTTTAGTATATTCAGCATAGCGTCGCGGTTCTAGGCAGCTACGACTTTTGACATGTGTATCGCTATCTCGCGGGAACTATGCAAGTTTCCGGGATAAAAAGTAGCCTATGTGTTAATCTAGGGTACCAGTTATCTCCGTTCCAAATTTTATCCAAATCCGTTCAGACGTTTCAGCGTGAAGAACGAACAAACTTACACACTCACGCCATCACATCCATCCTCACAAACTTTCGCATTTATAATATTAGTAGGATAATAATTGATTGAATCTGGCGTAACATTGCGAACGTTTTTTCTATGCAAAATATTCATATCCCGGGCTCGCAACTCTGAGTTTTTCGGAATTTACCATGAGCTTTTCGGTGAAGGAAAACATCGTGAAGAAACCTGCACACATCTGCGAAGCATTACAATGTGTGTGAAGTTCCCAATCCGCACTGGGCCCGCGTGGGAACTATAGCCCGCTCACAATTATTCCAAAAAAAATTCAGCAGTGTGTTTGTGTTTATTTCACTGACATACATACATACATACATACATACCGTCACACCTCTATCCCACAGGGGTAGGCAGAGACTACTTTGTTCTACTTGTTACGATCCTGACATACTTCTTTCGCTTCATCCACATTCATCTCATAACATTCTCTTCATACATGCTCGTCGGTTTCGGGTACTCCTGACCTGACCTCTTTCCAAAACGTCTCCTATTTGGTCTCGGAACGTCCGTCTAGGCCTTCCCCTCCCAACGTTACCATTCACACTCCCCATATAGATCTGTTTAGTTAGTCTACTTTCATCCATCCGCTCTACGCCCACTGAACACGCCTGTAAATAATTTTAGGTACAAACAGTAATTAGTTTTAGATACAAACAGTATCAAAGCCATAATAGTGAGTGAGAGCACAGTAAAGTGAGAGTCAGATAAACCCTTTACGGCGTCAGTGGTGATGTATATTCGAAAACTACGATCGAAAATTTGTATCATTTTTCTTTTATTTCACCTGTTTTGACAGCCACCATGCTGGTCTGGGAGCAAAGAAAAAACATAGAATGTACCAGTTGCTTCTCTACCCGCGCAGATGGTAAAAGTCAATCGAGGGAATGGGCGAAAATAATAGGAATCATGTTATAGGCGATGAGGCTAGCAACCCGTCACTATTTTGATTCCATTTTCCACCTACACGCCCACAGTCTTGCTAAACGTGGCCTAGGTCTTGTTACCTTAGGTTCTGTCTACCCCGTAAAGGATAAAGACGTGATTTGTGTATGTATTCGACAGTTACAAGGCAGAATAAAACCGACTTCTCAGTCAACCTTAACAATACGCAATTCTCACGTCAAAATCCATTCCCCTTCGATGTATTCACCATAAAGGTTTCATTTCATACAACACAAGCTTCGCGAAAAACTCCATAAACAAACGTAAGGGAAATAAAATGCTTCTCGGATATCAAGGGATTTATTGAGAACTAGATTTTTGTCATTTTTATCAGTTTTAAAGTCGGTTCTACCACTCTGTACTTCTATATTAGGTGTCAGATATTTTTGATGCCCTCTCAGTTTTAAAATTCCATAGAAAATTTAACTACTTCCATGCTGGTCTGGGAGCAAAGAAAAAACATAGAATGTACTAGTTGCTTCTCATCCCGCGCAAATGGTAAAAACCCATTGAGGGAATGGGCGAAAATCTTAGGAATCATGTTATAGGCGATGTGGCTAGCAACTCATCACTATTTTGATTCCACTTTCCACCTCTACGCCCTCATTGTCTTGCTAGACGTGGCCTGTAGGTCTTGTTACCTTAGGCTCTGTCTACCCCGTAAGGGATAAAGACGTGATTTGTGTATGTGTATGAAAGTTTAGCTTAGAAATTAAATAAGAAAACTAAGTAGGTACCTATTCGTTCTACCTTGCTCCAGACATATTCGCAACATTATATATTCTAACATTACATTTGTTCCCCGTATGTTCATAATCGCAACGACTCTACATTCACGTTAGCATAAACATCCAAACAATGCATACATCAAGCAAAACGCACATATTTATCAAACGTACGTATTACATCAGTAACATTCGCGCACCCTTCCCGATACGCCGCCCTGAAAACCGCACGGATCTTACATAACAATAATACCTTTCTACAGCTTTCATGATGAATAGCTAACTATAAACGCCACGTGGTTCAATAAAGTATGCGCCGTCGGACAGCGCCATCTATCGGGGGGTAGCTTAACTACGTGGCTGTGCTACGTGCTGCGAAACTGAGGTTCTCATAGGAGCCAAACGCTGGAGCGTTGCTGTAGTTTTACTTACGTTTTCTGATAGATGGCGTTACTAGTTGCGTTTGGAAGGTCTGGAAATGGTGCATATTTCTTTGTTTTGTAGCTTTTTGGTATTTTATTGTGATTTTTTGTTTGTTTCAGCTCTCGGAGCTCGAGCAACGGGTTCTGGAAGCCGAGGGCCGGGCCGAGGAGGCGGAAGACAAGGTAAAGTTTTATATTGTTTTCAGTTAAAACTTCTTAAAAGTAAAGACGTGAATTTCGAGCATTGAAAACAATCATTCCGTTACTAATGACAAACTATTATGCTAGCTTAAAGCTATAAAGACATTTTAGAAGTTAATAATAGTGGTCGTACATAAATATCCTCCCTAAGTTTGTGATTCCACACTCGATGTTTCATGATCATCCACTAAATAAAGTAGTTATGTATCTGCCTATCCGAAAGTTTATCCGTATTTTTATTAGAATTATTATCATTTAGAAAATATAAATTGATCGACATTTTAAATTTTACTACTTTTATATTGTTCTCGTACATACTTACAGCTAACATCCTGATTTATTACATCTACCCTTCAAAACAATTTTTCCCATAGTTGTTGTAATAAAACCGTACTCTATTTTTTCCAAGAAAAAAATAAGAGAACAATGCCCGCGTATTTTTCTCATGTTCTTATTTTGCAAGAACCCATCTTCGGGAAGCTTCAAGTGCAAGTCAGGTAGCGTCAGCAGGAAACTTCCATTAATCCTTGCATAGGGGACCTTCGTCAAACTGCTGTGATACGTTTTTTATACTTTATTCGGCGGTGATAAAAAAAAAGTTATGCAAAAAAAAATTAAGACGACGAAATCAATAAAAGAAAGAAAGAAAGAAAGAAAACATTTATTCGTGACATAGATAAGTTACAAATACAAGAAAAAGAGGTAAAAACATAAGGACATTATATCACGAAATGGTTCCATCTCAGCATAATGCTGGCCTTGCAGCCAGCGCTGGTCTTCCGATGGGACCATCAAGTGCTACTTAAGCACATATTAAAAACTATATAAATTCAAACAGTGTAATAGTGAACCGGCATTACAACCATTACCATGGCTGTATGGACAATAATTCCTTTAGTTACAATGGATGAATTTTATAAAAATAAAAAAAATATAAAATATAAAAAATCCTTGGCTTTGGTCAACAAGTCAGTTATTCTTTTATAGTCACGTATCAAATTAAAAACAATTATTCCATTTAAAATATTAAAACCATTCAAACTCTGCACTTATTTTCCTGTATTTGCCCCGAATTACTAATGTAAGAGTTCTTTTAACAATTTGGTTAAGTACTCTTAGAAACAACAATACTACTTTACGCTTGTTTTCAGTTAGAGGTGAAATAAAGAAAATCTTTCGAAACACATACAATGAGCTCTGGGGCCCGATTTTTGAAAGCACATCACTCGAAAGTGGTATAAATCAGCTTATATCTCCAAAAATACAGCTCTAACCAAAGTTTTGACTAGTTCACAAGATTAATGACAGCTGTGATTGTCTTCTGTGCTACTCGTATTTCAAATTCAGCACAATTATTCACCACTTTCGAGTGGTATTTTACATGTGCTTTCAAAAATCGGGTCCCAGAAAGATCTTTAGAAGTGGGTACAATACAAATAATTGAAAACCAATTCAGTTACATTTTCTATATCCACAATGCCTCATAATAAATAACACCCATTATGGATACTGCGTTCATAAAACTGTCAAAATGGAAATTAACAGAAACTGGAAAGTAATAAATTAATTAATTTAAGGGCAGCTTATTAATTAACCGTTCGACAAGTTAATTAATTGTGTCACCAAAATGGCGCTAGTTGTTAATTAAATTCCGTATTAATCTTTTGGTTCTCGGCGGTTCAGGTATTTAACTGTCTTGGATGTTTGTTAACTTATTTGGAAAATAATATATATATTGTAGCATTTACTTACTTATATTAAGTAGCTAATAGTAGGGAATGGGCGATTATAATAGGAATCATGTTATAGGCGATGAGGCTAGCAACCCATCACTATTTTGATTCCATTTTTCCACCTATACGCCCACAATCTTGCTAAATGTGGCCTGTATATTTATCCGATGCACGCATTTTGTAAAATAACTAATTATTAATTAGTGCAGCGCCATCTTACGGGCGCTAATGTAAACGACACGTCAGTTCATAACATAAAGCACCCTCGCTGCTGACAGGGGGCTGTTTAGGGTTTGGGGTGCGTCCCGGTGTACTGATGACAAAACTATTAAATTAACTTTAAAGTAGAATTTAATTAATTCGAATCGATCGCGATGCGCGCACTTCGTAATGTATACCTACATTTTAGAGTCGAAAAATCGTAGATTTGTGTTACTAGCTGCGCCGACGGTTTTAAATTTTGTTTTATTTAAATCGGAGAAGATAATCAGCATTCCATTAAAAATAAGAAGGGTATTTACGGACCTAAATCTAACTAGTAACTGCCGGTTTTTTTAATTGTAACACTATGTTAGTTATTAACCCCATTATTCATAAACGCTTCTTCTTCTTCTTCTTCTTCTTCTTTTTATTTGTGGCGTATCAAGTCGTTATAGTGACGACAACTTCGCCAATGTCAATGTAACAAAATGTCGTGAAAAATCTTGTGACAAAATGTCGGCAACGTTGTACGGTAATGGTCAAAGACCCCCCTCCCCCCCTGTCGGGCTCTTAGCCAACGGTCAATGATATCCCTCAGATACTGCCAGGAAATCATTAGCCGTTGCCCAGGGCGCACCGGACCAAGCACTGCTCTTCCCCCCGGACGGATCCAAAAACGAACCGCAGCTCTTAATCACACGTGGAGGTAACCCGACTCGCACCCCTTCATAAACGCTCTGTAGGCCTCTGCTAACTTAGCAATCATTTGTCCTTATCTGTCACTTTGACATTTACCTTTCACAGATAAGGACAAACGATTGCTAAGTTAGCAGAAGCCTATAGAGCGTTTATGAATAAGGGGGTTAAACGCTAACTCTTTTATTTCTACACATTTTTTTAAATGTATATTATTATTGTGTGTTGTGTAGTATTGTGGTCTCTGTACATTACAATACGAAACAATTCCAATATGAAGTATGAGACAGTTTAAAAAAAATTAAACGAAGCAGTCGGAGATTAACAAATCAAATGTAAGTAGGTGAATTCAAAAATCTTTTGTTACCTTAAGCTGCGTCTACCAGTGGCGTGGCGTCCATAGAGCTTGATTTCCACCGGCTTGCCTATTTTAAGGCAGTTGGGCACTTTTATTGCGCAGAATTAGAGGAAAATGCTAGTTAAATGCCCTTCGGCTTGCCTTCTGATATACTTGACGCCACGTTACTGCTGTCCGTAAGGGATAAAGACGTGATTGGTGTGTGTGTGTGTGTGTGTGAGAATTGAAAAACTCATGCAATATTTTTTATCAACACACTTCCGCTTTTTCTGCGCTCGGTACTTCAATAAGAGCAAACGAGTGCAGGCTCTGGATAGCTATTGATTTTCCAAATTGCTGGATTATGACTCATTCGTCTCTTGTTTTTCATTTCCTGGTCGAAACAACAAGTATTGGTAGAATCCATTGGTGTTTGTGATGATTTTCATGTTTTTTTACTAGCAGAATGTTCGTTCAACGAAAATAGATCCTACTAATATTATAAATGTGAAAGTTTGTGAGTGTGTTTGGATGTTTGTTACTCTTTCACGCCAGAACGGCTTGACAGATCTGGATGAAATTTGGAACATAGATAGATTATAGTCTGGAATAACACATAGGCTACTTTTTATCCCGGAAAATTGCGTAATTCCTGCGGGATAGCGATAAACGAATTCTATGCAGACGAAGTTGCGAGCAACAGCTAGTATTCAATATTATAAATGCAAAAGTTTGTGACGATGTGAGTGAGTGTGTGTGTATGTTTGTTCCTTCTTCACGCTGAAACGTCTGATCGGGTTTGGATTAAATTTGGAACGGAGATAGCTGCTAGATTAAACATAGGCTACGTTTTATCCCGGAAAATTGCATAAACATGGCAAGCATAAACAGGTCGTAGCTACCTAGTCTCCATAATATACAATCAACATCAGTTCTTAAGTTCAGAAGCTAGTATTAAATGGATATATCCGCCTTGAAATGTAGCTTATTTATGCCTGTAGATTTCATCATAAATTATGTTATTTACGCTGCTAAAGAAATTTCAAATCAAATATATTTCGGTGTGCGATACAAACTTATACTTCTTCCATGCTGGCCTGGGAGTAAAGAAAAAACATTGAATTTGCCAGTTGCTTCTCTTCCCGCGCAGATGGTAAAAGCCCATCCAGGCAATGGGCGAAACTCTTAGGAATCATGTTATAGGTGATGCGGCTAGCAAACCATCACTTTTTGATTTCCCTTTCAACCTATACGCCCTTAATCATGCTAAACGTGGCCTTAGGGTTTTGTTACCTTAGGCTCTGTCCGGATCCTCATTCTTCCGTGATGCGTGCTATAAGGCCTAGACCGACGTTCCGAGACCAAATAGGAGACTTTTTGGAAAAAGGTCAGGTCAGGAGTACCCGAAACCGACGAGCATGTATGAAGAGATTGATGACTGTGGATGAAGCGAAAGAATTATGTCAGGATCGTAGCAAGTGGAACAAAGTAGTCTCTGCCTACCCCTGTGGGAAAGAGGCGTGACGGTATGTATGTGTATGTATGTATGTATATATGTGCTATACCGCTAGACCACCCTTAACAGGTAGCTGGGTTCGTTTCCCGGCCATAGCTTTACTTTACCTGCTATAGATGGTGTGGCGGTATAGCACGCATCACAGGATGACGAGAATCTGGGTTCGATTCCCGGCCATAGCTTTACTTTTCGGATTTTTCTGTTCTGATTTTCGGTGTCGCTTAGAAATTTAATCGTATAAGAAGTTACTTGCGGCACATTTTCTGTTTTAGTTCTCGTTTAGCGTATGTGAAAACCGCACATAACATAACAGCACAGGGCATAACCTTACCTTAGCTTAGAACCCTATTGTTTGTGGCTTAATGCGTATCTATAGAGGTTTTTGGCGTTTTAGTGACATCCTACTAATATTATGAATGTGAAAGTTTGTGAGTATGGATGTTTGGATGTTTGTTACTCTTTCACGCCAGAACGGCTGGACAGATCTGGATGAAATTTGGAATATACATAGATTATCGTCTGGAATAACACATAGGCTACTTTTATCCCGGAAAATTGCGTAATTCCTGCGGGATAGCGATAAACGAATTCTATGCAGACGAAGTTGCGGGCAACAGCTAGTAGATACAACATATTTATGTCCTTGACTGTACTTAGTTACTTTGAACATTTATGATATATTTAACCCAGTTTCGGCCCCTCCGTGTTTTGCAGTAAAGTTTAGTCCTTATTCAGCACTCTATTAATATAAAAAATGTCATTACCGTTGTTTACTTTAATGAAGGTTTTACTAAAGGTAAAGTGGATAACAATTATAATAGCGTCTAATATAATATTCGGTTTATCTTTAATTATTATTATTAATTAAACCACTCTTTCTCTTACATCGCCGATTTTACAGTATATTCTTAATTTATCATCGCCAGCCTATCCCTCTTATTCATAAACGCTCTATAGGCTTCTGCTAACTTAGCAATCGTTTGTCCTTATCTGTCACTCTGACATTACCTATCACTAATAAGGACAAACGATTGCTAAGTTAGCAGAAGCCTATAGAGCGTTTATAAATAAGGGGGTATCTATAGGTCCCACTGCTGAGCTCTGCTCTTGTGCCCCCTTTCCTCACAAGTGCGAGTCTGGGTGCACCCACGGTCTTCCGCTTTAGAAGCTATAATCAAATTAGGCTACCGCGGCTTTTTTTCTAAATCTGACAACCGACAGAATATTTTGATTACTCAAATATACTTTGAACGGTTATGACGTAACAATACCACTACGTTGCGTCTCACCCCTTGCTTTATACGCCGTATTCAATAAAATTGACATCCATAAACCAAAATCATTGCAATAACAAACTTTAAATCGAAGCCATAAAAACTACTAAAACATTTGGTAGCTGAATGTATCATTGCGGTGTTAATTGTATAGAATTTTTTGATATCAAAACGCTGGCAACAATGAAAGTCTCCCTTCTCGGCTACCCTCCGCGCATGCGCCCTGCGCGCCTTCAAACCACCACACGCGGCAACTTCGCTCCAAATACTGTATATACATAACAAAATCTCCTACCGATTTAACCCAAAAATACTACGCGAAACATCCTAAAAATCCGTCTATATTGCAAACAAATATATAATACTCTAGAATAAAACACAACAATACGTTATTTCATTTAGAAACGCGTGAATTCGCCCGCCGATATACTTGATCAATAGATGCTCTTTAATTATTTGTGTTACCAAAAACTGAGTTGCTTGTGTGTGATATTAATATAAGCTGTGACAACGAATTGCTTTGAGCAAATATCTGTAATAATATTTAATATTTAGGTGCGTATCTAGGCTTCTATATAATAGTGACGATGTCTAAACCTAATACGTTGAAAGCACATAGACTGAGTGCGGAGTTTGCTGAGAAACGAGGCCTCGCATTGAAAAAAACTGATCCCACAAACTCATAGCAGCCAGCCGTAAGTACTACTCTAGTATCGATAACTTAAGTACTAAAGAACGTGTGTTGAATATTTATTTAAGGATTTTGGTACTGACCTAACGTAACTCGGTTGGGCAGTTACCATTATGTTTTGTTGCTAACATGCGCTCTCTGCATTTTCTTCCGTATCTTTCACCTAGGCTTTATTTTTTGTACAGTCTACGTTGATGATATGCTAAGTACTTAAAATACGTTTAAAATTATTTTCAAATAGCACCAAAGTTGTTTCGATTATTTTTGGCGATTAAGCTTTTGTTTTCTTCGTGTTGATGTGTTAAAAATACCTACAGTTAAACGTGAAAATCATTGCTTAATCTGCAAAAAATATTTGCCTAGTAGACGCAAAACGGCCACCTAGTTTTGTTATTTGTAGCGTCTGTGTAAAAAAAATATACGTTCTACATTCATATCTCTAACAAAGACATAAATAACTTGGTTTATAGTCCGTTTTCCATCATTCCTAGGTTATAAGAAGGGCGTAGTTTTATATCGTAAGCAGCACATGATTCTAGGAGCCAATATGGCCGCTCCAGCTGTTCCCATCGCGCAGGCGCGCTGGTTTTCCCTCCATCTTACGGGTTCATTATAAATGTACTCGTGAAAAATGTTTGGCCTTGTACTACTTTGCTTATTAAGATATTAAGAATTTTTATGTAGATATCTAAGATTTTACTACTTTCTTCAATATCGTTCATTGGTTTTCGTTATTGAAGTTGCTGGTTGGTGAAGAATGGGTGCTTTATCATGTTTAGAAGAGACAGTTTATTGAACATTGATAGGTGTGTGACATGTGATTTGTACAAAAAAAACTCCTTTAAATTTATTTTTAATATTGTAACTAATGAAGTAAGTACGCAATGGAAACTTGAAAGTCGATTCATGTTTATTTTAACCACATATCTATTAACTGTCGTATTGAACTGAATCGATATTTTATATGTACCTATATACCGACTTGACAACAACTCAGTAAAATAGTACGGCTAGGAAAAAAGGCGTTGACAAAAACGTTTTCTGAATATATTAATTTCACTGACCCAGACTAGAAAAAAGTAACCTGAAGTGATTTTCTTTATAAAAGTCACGTTTTCTCACGAAAAGGTCCCTCGTAAAGCTGAAGCCGCCTTTACGGTCGTAAATAAGGAAAATTAAACAGACGAGTAAATAAACAACATTGCCAACTTACAGCAGCTGTCAAACAATCTTTTAACCAGGTAGGCGTGTATCCTATTCACATTGAGGTTAGACCGGAATTCGTTTAAATTCGGGAGTTGGGTGTAGTTAAAAAGCTGTAAAGTTAAGTTTGTTTCAGATCCAGATTAGATACAGTTGGTTTTTGTCCCTGTTTAATCGGGGCAAGTTCAAGAAGTATGCTAATTTGGGTGTTTAAAACCTTTTTACATGCTATTGGGTTGCTCGTTTGTAACCTACCAAAAAGGATTACCCGAAAAAAGTTGTGAATATAATTTAAATTGGAAATTCTTATTGCTAGTTCGGCACGTGGGACTTTAAAATGCGAAGCTACATGGCTGCATAACTGTGTCCCTTACGCTGAATAGAATTTGATACGCGTTAAGCGATTGTGGTAGCCCCCCTGATACAGTAGGTGTCTGCTATGAGCCGCGGTGATCACTTAAAATCAGGTGAACCGCTTGCCCGGTTATCGGCTTTAATAAAGAAAAAAAATATGTAAACGACACTTAAAATTATAACACATAGAAAAATCCGAAAAGTAAAGCTCGTCCTTCCGTGACGCGTGGTATACCTATATACCCCTACACCACCCATAGCAGGTACAGGCAAAGAAAAAAATGTTCAGCAATAGCTTCTGCCAAAATTCCAAAAGTTTTTTACTTTTTTTGCTGACAGCTGGTACTTGATACTACGATTGTCATTTTTATTAGAGCTCTAAATAGTTCAAATTTTCAAGTTAATTGACTAAAAATTTAATTGCTAGATTTGCTATTTTTGTTGGTCATACTCAAATCGCGTCTTTATCCCTTACAGGGTAGACAGAGCCTAAGGTGGCAAGACAGGCCACGTTTAGCAAGATTGTGGGCGTAAAGGTGGTAAAAGGAATCAAAATAGTGATGGGTTGCTAGCCGCATCGCCTATAATATAACATGATTCCTATGGTTTTCGCCCATTCCCTCGATGGGATTTTACCATCAGCGCGGCAACTGGTATATTCTATGTTTTTTCTTTGCTCCCAGACCAGGTGTTAAACATGTAATTTTGTATACCCACACAGAAAACGAAAAATTCAAGAAAATGCTCGCCAATATCTTCGAATAATTTCAAGATCTTGTAAACTTCTTCAGACAATCCTTTAGTCCTACCTAACCTAACCCATACTATGATAGTAACCTAACCCAAATACTAATACTAACATACATACTAACAACAGCCGACTATGAGTCATAGAGTGCGGTAACCCCGCCAGCCAGACGGCGGACTAGTCGATGGATTAGTTGACGGATCACTCGAGAGATTTGTCGGTAAGTAATGGAACTGTGACGTACGCGTTCGTATAAAACGAAATGAGTTCCTTATTGATAGACTGAGCTCTAAGGAGAATACTTGTTTTCCGTTTATCCATAGCATTTTTTTTTACAGTAATATTGCATACCAACCTGTATTAGGTATAGTGCATTGGGGTAAATTCGTAATTGGAGGAATTTCGAAACTCGTGGATATCTACTATACGGGGAACAATTACATAATCTAGCAACACTTACCTAGAAGCAACACTTACCTATCATTTGAAAAACAGCGGCTTCTCTCGTCCCTGGTGAGCAGTAGAAGTTCCATGGGAGTTTGTAATTGTGTCGTACAGACACATCATTCAAACAGAATGACGCTTAGCGACAAAAAATCGCATAGTAACAAAAGGTCACGTGACAGTTAGTAACAGGTAGAAAAATTCGGAGACTACCCACCTGCTATGGGTGGTGTAGGGGTATAGCACGCGTCACGGAATGACGAGGATCCGGGTACGATTCCCGGCCATAGCTTTACTTTTCGGGTTTTTTCTATGTGTTCTAATTTTCACTGACATTTAGAAACTTACCTAGAAGCTCCAATGTCTTTGGCTGCGCAATAATTTCTATGGCTGGTGTAAGGAAAGCCATTTTGACATTTGCAGTGGAAAGGTTCCACAGTGGTACGTCCCGTTTCTTTCCCTGTAGGTAAGTATCCTAGTATAGCACGATTGCATTTACAGCGTCAACTTCTACGTACAATTGTTGTTGGAAACTACAGAAGTTGGATAGTTCGAAGCAAGTCTAGAATTGCAAGTTAGCCTGCGACGTGAGTTAGCCAAGTTTAGCCATTTCTGTGTTAAATATACGTCGTTGATTTGTGCCTCTCTGTACATACACATACACACAAATCATGTCTTTATAATACAATACAATACAAATACTCTTTATTGAACACCACAGATCAGTACAAAACAATACAGAAACAAAGAACAAAGTAGACAGTAGGCGGTCTTATCGCTTAATAGCCTTTATCCCTTACGGGGTACCAAACCAAAAGTAACAAGACCTACAGGCCACGTTTAGCAAGACTGGGCGTATAGGTGGAGTCAAAATAGTGATGGGTTGCTACCCGCATCGCCTGTAACACGATTCCTATGATTTTCGCCCAATCCCTCGATGGGTTTTTACCATCTGCGCGGGAAGACAAGCAACTGGTACATTCTATGTTTTTTCTTTGCTCCCAGACCAGCATAGAAGTAAGTTTTTAAAATTTAGCCATTTGTTTATTAAATATATGTGGTTGATTTGTGCATCTCTGTTGTTATGTGAAATAGACGTACTCTCTACCAACCGTACCACCTTAATTTTGATTTCTATAAACTGCTATCTGTCCCTGCATACACAAAAATATTAGATACAATCACATTGTCACTAGCTAAAAAACTACACTTCTATCCTATAAACATAACTTCAATTATTTTTTTTAATAAAAGCCACTTTTGCTTACTGTATTTGCATGGTCATCTGTCCTACATAAAGTACGCCAAATTTCAAGGCAATCGGACCAACCGTTGAAGAGTTCCCTCCTGCGGAGACGATCCTGGCCGGGCCGCCAGTGTCTTTACCACCAACAACATTAGACTCACTACTCCTTGTAATACCAGCCAGAGAACGGGTCAAATTATGCTTGCTTGGCATGCAGATCATTTCTCGAGGCAGTTTCTTGTAGATAATAAGCCCTGCTTCAATCACAGTCTTCTGTTATAGGAGCGTTTTCCCATAAAAAGGTTACATGAACATATTTTCCAGAATTTAAATATTTTGTTTTCTTACTCAAGAATCGTTTACCCTATCGATTCTCATACAAGAAAAAGTGTGTCCCAGATTTAACTATGGAATTTATTTTTCACCTCACTTGCTCGAAAAGGCTGTCTTTCTCCTTCAAAATCTGCGTGGAAAAGTGCTTTTTCCCCGCTTGCGTGGAAAAGGTTTTTGAAATTCGAACGTGACGATGACCACCATTGCCCACCTACTCATATACTCAGAAATTAGAACTTTGAACTTCGTATGTTGTCGTCTCGCTTATACGAACAGTACTTAATTAGGTGAATTAGAAGGACGGAATAATATGTACGAACTTCAAATGTCGAACTTGTTATCAGACCCCTAACTTTTTCATCCGATAAAAAAAAACATAATGTCACGTTCAGAAACGCGATCCGGTATCCATTATTAATTTATTTTAAAATCCGTTACTTCCATAGTTATTTTCAAGATTTGCTAACTTTCGTTGCTAAAAGAAAAAATGATATTATTATTGGTTTTTATTAATTATTTTAATTTTTGGTTAACCACAAAAATAGCAACCAAGCAGGAAAAAACGGATATTATGATGCAAATTCAGAACGCGCCCCATTTTTTTTTAATTCAGTCTAGTTAGTGCGATTTTTTAACTTTCTTTTTAAAAATATATCTATGATTAGAAAAAAAAATTAAAAGTTTTAGAGATTGCTCGTCGGGAAACCGAAAAGTTGACCAAAATTGTTGTTTGGTTTATGCTAAAACAGTATAATACACAAGAAATTAATGTGATAGAACAATCAGAAAAAATAGTTTTACTTATTAGATTATTAGACTAGGCTGTATGGGCTTAGATCCTTTTACCTTTCTTATTTAGAAGAAAAAGAATAAAAAACTGATTTACTATTAGACTGTTTTTCTTTCATCCACCATTTTTCTCGCTGTAGTGAGGTGAAAAATTGTGTGTTTCGCTCGGCAGCAAAGTTGTTTAGTATCTCGTGCCTTGAAACCCTCGCGACGCTCAGGATTCTTCTTTTGAACCACTCGCTTCGCTCGTGGTTCAATCATAGAATCCTTCGCTTGCTCGTGTTTCAATTCAGGCACTCGCGCCAAACAAACACTTTGCAGCCTTGCATAACAAATAACTATTGCTGTTCGTCACGTTCCATACACACCTATATTAAAAAAGTGACGAACGGGAATGGAAATTTTGGGACACATTTTTTCTTGTATTAGGATCGATAGGGTAAACGATTTTGAGTAAGAAAAACCGAAAATATTTAAATTCTGGATTTTTTTTTAATGTGGACTTTTTTTTGAAAAACGCTCATAGCTACGAGTTTCTCCGGCACTTCTATTACGTGTATTGTGTTGAAAAAAAAAGCGGATAAGAATGAGCTGCCAAATGAAGCTACCAAAAACATGCCAAAAAGCTCAAGGGCAGCGCTTTTGTGGCCAAAACTCTTGGCAACTAGCAACACTGGCCTCCATAATCCATGAGTCTGCACATACGAGTACCTACTATGAATGACGCATTGCGCTCTCCCATAGATCCTGAACAGCCATTGGCCGCAGCTGCTGGCAACACATTTAGAATTACCCGCTGTCGTTATGGAAATCGTAATGGCATTTTTAAATCAATTTACTACATTTATTTTATGGGAACGAAATATTTCGGGACATCGAGAAAACTGGATTCTGTCGAAAGAAGGAAAGTATGAAATAAATATATATTTATTTCTCAACAACAATAATATAAGTACCTACCTTCAGTTTGTATGCAGCTCCATGTCTTTGACTAAAATCATTCATATATTTAATAAAATGTCTTATAGTTATAGTGCATGACACCTCATTTTATTGTATTTTGAAATTGTTAATTAATAATTACTTGTTCCATGCTGGTCTGGGAGTAAAGAAAAAACATAGAATTTGCCAGCTTCCCGCGCTGATGGTAAAAGCCCATCGAGGGAATGGGCGAATGTCTTAGGAATCATGTTATAGGCGATGCGGCTTGCAACCCATCACTATTTTGATAAAGACGGGATATATGTACCTATGTATGCATGCATAATTAATAATTTTAGACTTTTAGTGATAAATTATTATTGTGTGCCTTTGCAGGGCGTCATGTACTTGCCTACTAATCTCGTACAACATCTTTTTTTACCATGTACTTGACTTTACAATGAATAAATAAATAAATAAATAACAAAATTTTTAGTTTTTACAAAATAGGATTCCAACTCAGCATGTGTCGGTGCACAGGGTGCAACGACGCTGTTTTTCAGTGTACAATAATGGTAGCTTTCGCAATTATATCACTAGCTACTTAAAAACGTTCAACATTCTAGTACCATAACCGTATATACACGGTATGCATTACTATAAGTTTGTATTAGCCATATACATACCACTTCTATATGCCCCAAGGGAAGCTATAAGGATAAACAAACTGCCCAAGTCTCTCGCTAAGTGCTAACATCCAGTTTAACTGGACTTCGGAGTGCTGTTAAACATAAACATGCACTTGCAGTTGAAAAACTTTGCCGTAAGAAACTAATTTAGAAGTTTAAGTTGCCTTAGAAACAGCTAAAGCTGAAGGCGCGCCTGAGATTTGTGTAGATAACGTTAAATAAAAAAAAAAATAAACCTTGAGTTAATTTACATAAATTAAAATGTTTTTCAATTTTAATCAGCTGGACCGATTTTTACCAAACATAGCTAAGAACCACTGCAATAACGTCTTAATGCGATTCAATTTCGACTTAGTTCAGGTTTTAGCTGTAGTTTTTAGTATGGATCTGACAGTGAGGAACCTAAACTGAATTGGAATTGTATCCCATTAAAACGTCATAGTAACCCCCCCTGCTACCCAAAACTTCGTTTAATCCATGTTACTTAATGATAGCCTTTCTACTGGTGAAAGATTTTTTAAAATCGGACAAGAATCTTCAAAGATTATTATCCAAACTCGCAGCCGTAATTGCTTTATAACATTAGTATAGATTTATTTTCCGTGACGTTACGTTACGTTACGATAACGTCTCCTAGAAATACGCGCTCCATAATAAGGAATATTCATGATTTTTTCATGGCTTTCTATAAAAGTTCATTTATGTACCTACTTAATATACAATATGAAAAAAATATTTTTCAAATAACTAAAAATAACCGAGATATAAGCTATCAAAAATTTGTCTGTATCTCTTTCTAGAAAAACTAAATTTTAATATGAAGTTTGTATGGGCGATGCGACAAATGACGTCACATCTTTCTTTCTAATCGCTACTTACTAATTAGTAGTTTAAAACTCCTATATTTTCCTTATTTCATGACCGATTTTACTTTTAATCATCTTTTTAACTATATTTTCATATTTTATTAAAAAAAAACATATTTTTTTAAATGCATATTGCCTATTTTAGAATTCTCGTACATTACGAGTCCTGATGATTAATACCAGTCTAAATGTAGACCAACACCACGGCGCCAGGATACTTAGAAACAACAAAACTGAAATAAATAAGCAATACGTACCTACTCATCCTAAGCTGAGAAGACAGAGAAGGCAAAAAGAATAGACCGGTTGCCCGGTCTGGCGGGTGTCCAAAAGCGGAATACCTATACGGATGATACGTCAAGATATCGCCGATGTGTTATGCTCAAACATTATGTTGATGGATGAATTTCAACAAAATACGAAACACGTCTTCCATTAATTCTGTTAAAGAATGTTGATGCAAAATTTGAAGTAGATCGGACCAAGGAATCACATTGTCCCATACAAACTTAGCCCCCCTTTTTCACCCCCTTAGAGGTAGAATTTCGGAAAATCCTCTCTTATTGGATACTTACGTCATACAAAGAACACACCCTCCAAGTTTCAGCTCTCTACGATCAGCGGTTTAGGCTGTGCATTGATCCGTCAGTCACTCATTATTGTATAGATTACCTAAATGCAATTTCGCTGCCAGAATGTGAAATTTTGTATTAGAACTACAAATTTACTAATCTTGTGTTTACTTCTTTACATTTATAGCAGAATCTATACCAAGTATATCAACTGCAATCAATCTGTGCACTACCTCAGGATGTCACGTCCGATTCATAGGAAGCGAATACTTCCTTCGACAACTTATCTATATGCAGCGTCCGTCCGTCTATCATGATCCTAAAGAAGTGGAATGTTATTAGTGAGTTGATGGGCGTGGATGGCATTAGCTAATGGGATTCTGTTTTGATATGGATCGTCTTAATGATTTGTTTTCTTTGTTAAGTATCTGTTGTTATTAGATTTGATCAGAAGTGTCATTGCCGTGTGTCTTTTGACAAAGCTTTTGTTTTTATTTGGTTTCTAGTGTTGGTCTCTGGCTGTGTCCTATCAAATCTTACAAGTGAAAGTCGCGATTCCAGAGTTTTCTTTGGGACAAATCTTGTATGTGTAATTTGACCCACTTTTAAAGTAACGACTTGAAAGTTGGTAGACGTATGTATGTAGCATGAATGGGTGACAAATGCAAATGAATACAGTCGTGTTTTATTCCGTAAACTTGTTTAATTGTGTGCGTAAGTCTATGACAAGTTGTGTATTTACACATTTACTCCTAAAATTTACTCTATCAATGAATCAAGAATTTTACTTCCCGATTATTGCATTTATTTACGGTTTAAGAAATAAGAAATAAGAAACGTCACAGATCAGCTCCACAGCATCGAGCTCAACCATGACACTGAATTTCAAAACTCCCAACTTTGTGCCTCACAAGAGACCTCCCACTCGCCACGATGTGCTGCAAGTTTTTCCCTCTGAGATGGCTCTACGTCAGATCATGCTGTACAATCAAAATACTATTTCTAAGCTCGTACATTGAAGGCTTTGAATACATTTTGAATACTCTCAACATTAATACGAATCTCATGTTCAAGCCTTATTGTCTCGCTATACGAAACTGGCGTCTGTTCCTTTGAATTAAGACGCAATTTGTCATATCTCTTGGTAAATGGTATTCAGAGAGTTTGCTCATTCGTATTCACGAGGATTTTAGCTTTCACGAAGGTTTTTGTGAGGTTATATGTTACTAAAGTTTTGTAATACTGGCTATATTTAAGTGGCAAACTTTTTTTCAATGATCTTCAATTAAATGGTTACCTAGGGTAAACGCACCAGAAGTCAACCCGAAACCTATAGTCAGAGTTTTGAGTCTTATTCGTTATAAATAGAGGAACGATTAGTAACAAGTGAAAAACAGGTTTGTACTTGAGCCCTCTGGTTGCTTTTGGCAATTGGCAATTGATCCTCGAATAAAAATACCATTTGAGTTTGAACTACAACTTCCCTTAAAAGGCTGACTATATGTTCTAGGCTAACTTCTGGTGCCCTTACTCTATAACGAGCACCCAATATTTTGATGCAGTTTCATGCATTATGACCAATAACTTTAATTTTCTGGAACAATATTAAGAGACCTTGGTATGTATCTTTAACTAACTCTGTTTTCAGCTTTAGTTAAGTGTTCACACCCTTTTCTTCCCCATTTGTTATATCGCGTGTAAGAATGGAAGGGTTTGGCAGGAAAACGTTGATGACTAATGCCTCCAAAACGGTAATATCTCCCCATTATTTGAGTCCTAAGCTTCATACCGATAGCCATCGAATTCTCACCTTATGTCTTTGAGAGTACAAACATATTTTGAATGGAGGTAGAGTTGATGTTACTGCCTTCATTTAGGGAGTCGGGCACATCATTTAGACTGAAATATGGCGTCATTTTTACACGTCAGTTTTACGGAGAAAGTGACTGGTGTAAAAATAGCTGGTCTAAACTATAACCGAATATCATTCTTTATCAGTAGTGCCGTGGGTCTTATGAAAGAAAATTTTTTGCTCGTGACTGATATTTTTGATACAGACCTTAGGGTTCGCTCTACAAGATTTCATAAAATTGTTCTAGAATATTTTAGGAAGTGGTTCCTCTGCGCCATGAACAACGGTTATTGTTCTGGGCTCTCCTCTTCCTCCTTGCGTCGTATTCCTCATTGCTGAGGGACGTGGGTGTCAACTAATATGATGGTCGATTCTGCATATTCCACTTCTGTCCATTAGCATTTTTAGACTTAGCTTAGCTTAGCTTAGCAACCGTACCATACCAAATCTCAACTTATTCCGACTACCATTACTAAACCGGGATGGGAAAGGGATTGAATAATCTGTCATATCATAATAGGTACTAGGACGTCATAATTTTTCAATCCCTCTCTTATCGCGGTTTAGTTACACAAGTGTGTCAAATTTGAGTTGCAAGTTTAATTCCAAAAAATACATGGTTAGTTAAGTACAAACTTGTCAAAATGGAGGAAACGAAACTTTGAAAGAGTTTCAAAAATAGTTTCTACTAAAACCAACCTTAACTCTAGTTCAGAAGACATTTATAGTAATTTAAACCTCTATAAAACCTGATTATACAAATAGTTGCACAAGTCTTTCATCAAATTAGTTGAGTCGTCGCCCAGTCGGCGTCGGGTGAAGGAACGCATTTGTCTCGTCGACATGGCGGCTTAGAGCATTGCAAATGGAATAGGGCTGCAAGTTTAATTCTCATAGTCAACATCAGCCTTTGCTGGAAGAAGTCCACTGACAAGCCTCCCCCTTGGAAAGACGCAATGAACAACTTGAAAGCTGCATCCATCAGTGGCCTGCAAGTCAATTTTAATTTGGTAGTATTTGTGGTCTTGTCGAATTCCAATTTTTATGGTATTCACGTTCAGCCATTTCTTGCTGTGGAAGAGCGCTGATACAAGTAAATGAATTCCTAAAACCTTACAAAGCCATTTTTTTTTTTTTTTTTTAGTTAGACGCAAAGGGCAAAGGAAAGAAGTAAGCTTGGAGTATATAGGCGAAACAGAATCAGAAATGAGTTGATCCTGACATGTCGGTAGATCTGTTTGTCTGCACGGATAGTCCAACTTGTAATTTGCAAACTATTTTGTTATTTGATTTACGATCAAGCTCTAACCTAAAAGCTTCTTTACTTTACTATTACACTGTACCACTGGCACACATATGCGTCCTCAGCTAATGTAGGAGCAAACTGAACGTTAAAGTTAAGCTTAACTTAGGTAATTTTAAAACTTTGCGTTATATTCGAGGTTTAATCGAGTTTCCCGGGTTCTTTAGCTAAATATAGCCCAGAGAGAGAAGCCTTGTTGTAACCAAAAAAAAAGTCTCGTTTATAATCAATTTCCCATAATTTTACAAAGGAATGTAATATTTATTTAATGTTTTAATTTTGAGTACAGGACAGAGTTTCATGGAACGTTTCAGAGTCAAATTCTAGTTGTAATGCACGTTTAACGAAATGACTGGCCCACAACGGCGAAACTATCTCTCTCTCTTATTTAACTTACGAAATTAAAATTTTATGAATTTCACTTCAAAGGACAAATCATTGCAATCGAGACTTGACGTGTTTTCTTGGGATCATTTTATATTTAAAATTGGAATTATTAACAAAACGAACTTGTAAACGTAACAAAGGAATTTCCTTTGTTACGTTTCTGCATATCAAACTGTAGGCTTATTGTCTAACTCGCTCGCAATCGCCATCGTGTTCATTTTGACAGTTCTTGTTTGAATGTGACAGCTAGCTGATTCCGATGCCAATTGTCAGCCCATACATGAACTGTCAAAATGTACACGGTGGCGATTGCGAGCGAGATTTACATTGGCCCAAGCCTTACGGCCGCCATTAAAAGAGAATAGAATAGATTGCGAGCGAGTTAGGTAATAAGCCTACTGGTCATGTAGGTTATGTGCTCTGGCAAAGAGAAAGATTGCTTTGCCTGCACCCAAACATACTTAATTCGCGGTACACAGAAAAGGAAAAAAACGCGCGCACACGCCTGTGCTTTGGCTATTCTCTCTGAGCTGTGTCCATGCAATTCCCGTGTGTGCAGCTAGTTTACTTAGTTTTAATGAAATTTCCCATGCGCTTGCTTTTAATACCGCCGGCTGAAAGCGTTGTAATGGTCACGCTGCTGGAATTTAAGCTGGGATATTATAGGGTAGCTTAGCTAGAAAGAAGGTTTTCAAACTTTAATTATTAACTATCTGTGAATGAGTTTGTGTGGGTCAAATGCAAGCCAAACTTGACCCACTTCTAGTGGGTCAATGGACTTTAAATACTTATAAGAAAGAGTGTATGGAAAATGACATATTAGACATAAAATATTTCAATTTGGCTTTGTATTTTTTTCGCTTCATTTATAAGGAAAAAGAAATAAGTTTATAGGAAAAATTTACCGCTAGTAATTGACTTTAACAGTGAGTAGTTATGTTGATTTCTATCACATTAATAAGCTTAATTTGTAACTAAGTAACAAAATATGCAATCATAATCTCGCAGTTGGCTTTATATAATTAATTGGGCGAACCGTTCTTGAGATAAATGTGAACATTCGTTTCCACACAAAAACAAACAACTTCTCACCCTAAATGCATATGCCTTCTCCGTTTTGTCGCGGATAAAAATTGTTAAACAAGACGTCGCTAGAAAGTACTTAACTACCAGCGCGTCAATTCTGTCATTGTCATTGACAATTGGGATTGTCTAAAAAAAAATACCTACCCTTTTTATATTTTTTTTGTGTAGAATAGTCAATTATAAGAAACCAATTTCAATATTTTCTCATATAACGCGGTATTTTTTTCTCTATTAATTATTGAAAGTATTTTGGTTGATGACGTCAGAGTTTCCACTGCCGGTGTCACACATCTGCTTATTGGATAAATTGACCATAAAACGTATGTGAAGCACCGCCATTAACGTCTTTTCTATCTGTGGTGAAGTTGGCAAACTGTCATTAGTATCAATGTCAACATGATTCAACAATAACACAGGAAGATTCACGCGATCTTCTCCTATGAATTTTATATTTTCACAGCCGTTACACATACCATAACATTCTGCGCGAAGCAGAAAGGTCCATAAACACATACCAGGTATGATCGAGACAAAACAGGACCCGGAAATAAGACAGTAAACTCAGTTGGCGAAAGTAAACCGAAAAACGTAATATTTCGCTATCCATTAAAATATTTAGCGGAAAATCTTTCATGTGAGCGAAGCACATCGCTGTGCGGATACACTCTTGCCTAATTATCTACCGAAAGTGCTTCTAAATCTAAACTATAATACAACAATATGAAAGTAATCAGTGGAAAAAACAAGAATGACAGTAACAAGATTGTCATTTTGGTTGTCAGCTGTCATAAGATGAATGAAATGTCAGATTGCGGGTCCAAATTGAACTCCGTATCCACGCGTAAATAGCATAGAATTTGTAACATTTGCAAATAAAGTACATTTTGGACCGTCTACGTCATGTCTGGGAATGTCAAATGAAGGTCATTGCTTATTTTTCATGTAATAAATTCATTATAGTAAAATAAAATAAAGTAAATACAGAAAACAATTTAAAAAGCATTTATCTCGAAATGGTTTTCGATTGACTATATATTGTAAAAAAATAGACAATCCCAATTCCGTGCTCAGTGGTTCCTATTAGGTCAATTCAATACCAATTTGTAGCTCTATATGTCTTTCATTCATCTCACACTATAGATCCAGCTTCTATTTAAAATCAAACCTTTCTAAGCTCTTGCCCTTTGTTGCTATAGAGGATCCGCCCCAGTGCCCGACTTAAAAGAACCTCTCGCCCCAAGCCCCAATAGATAACCATCGGAGCCTTTCAAAGGCAACGAAAACAAATCATACCTTTATGAAAGGATGAGTATGTAAACAAAATTGTTTTGTTTGTTTGATGAGGAATATTTTATGTGATGCCAGCTGATGCCCGCGACTTTGTCAGCAAAGAATTTGTTTATAATGAATTACGCAACTTTATGGGAACAATTTATCTATGTAAATGCTAGTCATGTGTTTTTCTAGACTTCTATATCTGTGCCAAATTTTATCCAAATCTGTTCGACAGTCTTAACGTAAAAGAGTAACGAACATCCATACATACCTCCGTGCCATTCGACTTTTATGTATGATGTATACTCAGGGGCAAAAATATGGCCCTTTTAATTATGTACGCTATATAGAAAATTTTGTACAGAAGCTGAGCCAAATTTTGTGCCGCTAAATATATATTTTTTGATAAAAAAAAAGCATTTAGAACAAAAACGTTTCAATGTTTTGGATATTCAAGGAAGCGCTTGGTTGAGTAACTTTCCATCCAATACTAATTGTTTTATACTGTTAAATACAGGGTGTTGGTTAATGATCATCCGTGAACTGAACTGGCCGTGGGATCCCATGGTTTACTTAACGAATGGAAAAGTATGTCAATACTACTTTATTAACGTCAAAACTTTGTAACTTTAATGCTTAGGTAATTCAAACCAAGATTAGGAAAAAGTAGCTCCATCAACATTTTGATTATTCAGCCAATGTTGAGGTTGGATAAGACACGGCAAGTAAGTCAACGTCTTGTTCAATAATCTGCCAGTTTTCGGTGGGATGCGTAATGTAAAGAGTAAATTGATCACGATGACGTTCACGTGCATGTCTAAAACAACGTTTTAACAACCCTGTTTTGTTATAATATAAATTGCGGCGCCTTTAATACAGCTAATGGCCAAATATTTGTATGCCTTATGTCCAAACGAACTGACAACTTCGTATTACGACCCCATAAGGTTCCCAATCCTTTTTATGACTCAGTTAAGCAAGGGGGCAACTGTTACCCTGTATGGACAGTATGCCAGAGGGTCGCCTTTGACTCACTGGTCGATATTTTTACCCCAAATACAATGATATAGGTCGTGCCCTAAAATTCTCTGGCGTCTTTGGTTGAAATTTTTGGAAGACTCGCGCGTGACAACCCTGACCTTTGTGTAATCGGGTCAGGTTTTATGTGGCAACCCCTGGATCTTGGCCTGCTGTATAATTTAATTTAAGAACAACTATTTTTGTTTCACTCGTTTTTTCACTTTTATGCCGTCATGTTGTTGTTAATTGTATTAGAAAGATTTTAGTGAAGTTCCCAATCAGGCCTTATACTCTGAAGTTGCAAATTTGAAGCTTTTCGTGCCGTTCCATTCACCCTAATTCACATTAAAAGGAGAGAGTGGGACGGACTACGTATTTTGGAGTAGACCCCAAGTCTTTGATTTTGAGAAGAAACCTGCTCTCACGTGACCAGCTGTGATTTGGATGGTATAAAAGCTAGGTGATGATAATCTTAACGAATGTAAAACGTAGCAAATCTTAAGGAGACCGGTACACTTTGCTAAGTAATTCAATAGTGTGTAAGTATTTCTTCCATTCTGGTATGGGAGTAAAGAAAAAACATAGAATGTTCCAGTTGCTTCTCTTCCCGCGCAGATGGTAAAAGTCCATCGAGGGAATGGGCGAAAATCATGTTAGAGGCGATGAGCCTAGCAACCCATCACTATTTTGATTCCCCTTTTCACCTATACACCTACAATCATGCTAAACGTGGTCTTAAGGTTTTGTTACCTTAGGCTCTGTCTACCCCGTAAGGGATAGAGACGTGATATATGTATATGTGTACGTTATGTATGTATGTGTAGGTATGATGCGGAGTCCGCAAACCGCACTTAGCCCGCATAGTGACTTCACTGCAGTGCCTGTTTAGAGAGGCCTTTGCCCAGAAAGACATAATATATTTACACAGGACTAGCCCACGGCTTCGTTCACATGTATTTGGCTTCCTGGAGAGTAAAAAGTACATACATACATCACGTTTTTATCCCTTACGGGGTAGACAGAGCCTAAGGTGACAAGACCTAAAGACCACGTTTCGCATGATTGTGGGCGTATGGATGGAAAGGGGAATCAAAACAGCACGTCTAGCACGAGAGCGCACAAGAGTCGCGTCGCACGCGAGATAGATTACCCGTCCTTTTCTTACTGTACCAACAAGAAAGAGACGGGTAGTCCAACTCGCGCGCGACGCGACTTTCGTACGCACTCGTGCTAGCGGGGCTGTATTGGAGCTTCTAGGTAAGCGTTGCTAGATTATGTAATTGTTCCCCGTTTAGTGGATATCCACGAGTTTTGAAATTCTCCCAATTTCGAATTTACCCCAATGCACTACTGTTTAACGTTAAATAAAGAAGCTTATCTTCTTGGTTAGGCTCTTCTTCCCAAAACATCATCTCAATTTCACTTTAGCACCCTAAATGCGCAAACGATCCAACGTTTATACCAACGATACACGAGAGGCGCTTAAAACAAAGCACACTCATGTTAAACATCTTAAAAGGCCACAAGAGCTCTCGCAATAAAGAAAATACTCGATAAAGTATCAATTTCGCGTTGGAAGTGTTCCAGAATTGTTATTCTGTACGAAGAAGGCTTGGAAGCCTGCATTGAATCTTCGGTTCGGTCCAGGAAAATTGGATAGACGGGCTGTATATCTTGGAAACTTAATTTTGGAATGATACTGTTATATGTAATAGTTTTGAGTTCAAATTGAAGTTTTATTAGATTTTGCTGACTACGTAGTACGTGGATTGAACTGACAGTAGTAACTGCGTAGATAATACTAGTGTGATCATAATAAAAGTAAGAATTAATATTGAGGTAACGTTTTCGAGCGGTTTCCAAAAAAAATCCACGTGAACATTTTTTCCAGAATTTAACTATTTTTTGGGTTCAGAATCGGTTCTCATACAAGAAAAAAATTGACCCAGATTTTACTATGGTTTTTTTCCTCCGTTTCCTCCGTTACTACGTTCCGTACATACCTATAGGTATTCAAAAAAAGTGACGAACTGGAATGGAAATTTTGGGACACATTTTTTCTTGTATGGGGATCGATAGGGTAAACGATTCTGTAAGAAAAACCCAAACTTAAAAAAGAAAAAATAATTTAAAAATATTGAATGCTATAATTACCTACATTAAAATGACAAATTTCAAAATTCATTTACAGAGTAAAAATCGTTTATGAAGTTGTTCAGGTCTGCGTGAAAACTGCGGTTTTTAGTCCTTTCATTCCTAGAGTAAGCCTGTAAACGGAATGGATTATTATAAGTAATTCGTTCAATTATATTTATTATTTATTTGCAAAAGAAAAATGTGCACTAAATTTTGTTTATAATACATTTTGAAAGCTCTAAGTAATTAAAGCTTTAATAGCCAACAAACAACTGAACAATACACCGGACGCCATAATTAACCAGCTTATTTCCCGCTGTGTCATTTTCTAATGGTCTCACTAAAAAGTCCAATTCCATTTTGGCATGAAACCTCATAATTTCAAGGCTCTAGCCTTGGCAATGTACCTTCAGGCTATCCTGGACCTAGTCCAAGATGCGTCATATTGTTGTCTATGACTATCACAACAACCTACAAGAGTCGTGCCGTATCAATTTGAATCTTATACCCTCATACATGAAATCCTGTCTACCCGCAAATCAGAGCTAAAACAGAACCAGATCGATACTGGAGGATGAAAATGGAACTAATGTTTTCACGCACTTGAAAGCTTACGTACGAAGATAGTGGCGCCGTTTTTAACCGCATTATTATGTTTGTTCGGATATCGTTGAATTTATACCGACGCGTCGCAGTAAATATACGATGGCGCCATAGACAATAAAGGACTTTTAATTTTTGCTGTGAATTTACGTCCAGTTAAAGAGCTTTCTCTAGTTTATTAGCTCTTAACTGTACAAGAACAGATTCAAGAATTAAACTGAGACATTTTTTTTACAATAGGTACCTACTTAAAATAATTATGACTACAAAATGTTCTGACAAATGAAACTGTTGTTCGTAATGTCTGCTTTTTCACCAGTAAGAGTTAGCTTGTTACGAATACCCATGTAATCGTCAAACTGGTATACTTAAATTTGTAATCAATTTAAAATTAATTGTTTTAGTATATTTTACTTGTAAGTTAAAAAGTAATTTTATGCTTGCGGTGACTTGATAAAAAGTTAAGACAAAATTATGCAAATGACACAGTGAGACCGGGTTAGACCACACCTCGCCTCGTGTGCGTTTGCTCAACTAGTTTCTTTGACCAAATTTAGTTGTTCTTGTGGTTTAATTAAATTTGGTTCTTCGCTATTCGCTGAACTTCTTGTTAGTTCTGTGGTCAATACAGATAATTCTTGTTTACAACCGCCGTTGCTAACACTTATAAATACAGATGAATCAACTTAGCACCGACTAATCTCTCAGGACTACTATTTTTACAAGAACTTATAAATAAATCGTATGACTGAATCGGGTTCCCGACTTAGCACGGTTTCAAGTTAGTAGCGGTTCGGGTACAAAATGTCGTGTTGTTCTTAATGAGTTAGTTTTTTTTTAATTACTATGAAAAAGCAGGCCGCTAAACGGGAATGCTGTTCTGTTATTTTAAAATAAAACACGTATTAAACGTTCGAAGTTTAATTTTGAAATTAGATTATTTTGAGTAGGTACTTAGTAAAATTTTCAAGGGATAACTATAGGCAATTTCTCTTTGGACTTGTTTGTTAGAATAAGTATGGATTGCATAATTAATAAGATTCAATTAGTGGTAATCAGAGATGCGATTTATTTGAAATACTTCTATTTAAAATGCAAATACAAAATGCAAAATACCTATTTTGTATTTTGCATTTAAATGCCTTTTAGTAAAAACCATTTTGTATTTTATTTGAAATACCTTTCGAGATGTATTTTGCATTTTCATATTCATTTCAAAATGCAAAATACTTTTTGATTAAGTTCAGCCAACATTACCACTCAAACAAAATGAAATAAACGAATGACGCCTGTATTGCCGCACTAGATGCACAATCAACCGAAATAAATGGCCACACAATTCACAAAATGGAGCCATGGCTCTCTTTTCATTAGTCTACTTGCTTTACATTATTTTAAGTGAGTATTATTATTCATTACACATAAACGGATAACTCACGTATAAAAAGTCGAATGATGCTCGACATGTTTCGGACTATTTCGTAGTTCTTCTTCTCGGAGCGCTCGCCCCGGCGGCAGCGAAAGGAACACAAAAAAACGGTAAAAATGACGATGAAAACGAGGGTAGTTGTGCGCCGCTGTCAGTTGCGTCGAACAGCCGCGCGAGCAGAGCAGAGCAGAGCGCGCAGTGTTCGTTTCGCTGCCGCCGGGGCTAGCGGTCCAAGAAGAATGACTACGAAATAGTCCGAAACATGTCGAGCATCACTCGACTTTTTATGCGTGAGTTATCCGTTTATGTGTAATGATGATTAAGTTTCACGGTAGTATCATGTTGAAAGGAGTATTATTATTAATTATTAACGTAACAGAATTAATTGACACGCGTACTGATAAATTTGATCAAAATGTCATGCATAAAAGGTGCCATGTTATTAGACGTTTTTGTTCGGCTCGCCATTGTGTCCCTATTTCTCATGATAAATACCTAAAATAAATAAAAATGTCTGATATTTGATCAAAAGGTATTTTATTTTGAAAAAGTATTTTGAAAATACCTATTTTGCATTTAGCATTTGAAATACAAAACGCAAAACTATTTGGTATTTTGCATTTGAAATAGTAAATCTGAAAAGTATTTTGCATTTTGTATTTAAATGCTTTTTTAAAACCATTTTGTACATCTCTGGTGGTAATTACTTTAGTTAATCAATTAGAGTCGCTTAAGTCACTTTTTAAGTGTTACCTATTACTTTTTAGGGTTCCGTACCTCAAAAGGAAAAAACGGAACCCTTATAGGATCACTTTGTTGTCCGTCTGTCTGTCCGTCCGTCCGTCCGTCTGTCAAGACCCTTTTTCTCAGGAACGCGTGGAGGTATGAAGCTGAAATTTATATCAATTACTCAGGTCTACTGTCCCTTGAAGCTGTGAAAAAATCAAACTTCTAAGCCAACGCAATCAAAAGATACAGCCGTTTATGCCGCAAATTTCCGCAAATTTTCAACTCTCAAGGGAATCAAAACCTACAAGGTACTTCCCGTGAACGCAGAATCTTGAAATTTGGTATGAAGGTAGGTCTTATAGCACAGATTAAAGAATAATTGCGAAAACCGTAAATGTGTATGTATGTCTGTATATAGCAGTGACCAATATAAAGTAACCCCACACTGCGTACATTTTGCTTTGGAGCAGGGCTCTGCTTACACTGGTTTAAAGATATTTATAGATAATGATACGGAACCCTCGGTGCGCGAGTCCGACTCGCACTTGACCGGTTTTTTTTAATCATTTTTTTTAAATTTATGTTCTATATCAATTAGTTCTATGTTCTAAATTTCTTCCATTATGGTCTGGGAGTAAATGGTGGGGGCGCGTAGATGGTAAAAGCTAGGGTTCATTCCCGGGAATTCTCGGCTCGAGAATTCCCGGGAAATCGTTGGGCTTTGTTTCCGGGAAATCAAGCTCGAGAAAAGTCGAGAACTCGAGAAATCATGTACCTATTTAGAAATAGTATGCAGCAACAGATACTGAACTTCAAAACTCCACCGATACAATCATTGGGTGAAATATTGGCTGCAAAAGACGGCTTCACCATAAATGGAATCACAAAAAGTGAATTCATTCGTGATTAAGAATAAGAAAACTTTATGAGCTGATACAGAAACGACGAATGGATAGACGGATGGATGGATTAACGTTTTCTTTCATGTTCATTTTTTGTTTAGTTTAATAGAAGCTACTTTTGTTTATAAGTTCTAAATAACCAGCCAAAAGTGGTGCTGTCATTATAATTATCAGTCTGAATAATATTATTTCTGTATTTAAAAAAAAAGTTAGTTAGTTTATTCATAAGATTAATTTTTTTGAATATAATGAATTTGTTGACTTTATTGAAACCAAATAATATGAGAAAACGTACGTAAATGTAAATTTCTCGACAACCCGAGAAGCCCCGAGAAATTGGCCTCGAGAATTCTCGAGACCCGAGAAATTGAAAAGCTCGAGAAATCATGAACCCTAGTAAAAGCCCACCGAGGGAATAGGCGAAAGTCTTAGGAATCACGTTATAGGCGATGCGGCTAGCAACTCATCACTATTTTGATTTCCCTTTCCACCTATACGCCCTTAATCAAGCTAAACGTGGACTTAAGGTTTTGTTGCCTTAGGCTCTGTATATCTCGTAAGGGATAAAGACGTGATACATGTATGTATGTATATTAATTAGGCAGGTGCACCTATCGACACTACCTACCTTATGTCCATTTCTTGCTACTAACCAATTTTGAACTGCCATTAAATAAATTTTGAAACATCATGTAGCTATGTTTGTCACCTATTGTTAATAAAATTTTGAAATGACGCTCATGCTCGCTTAGCAATTCCGTATACCAATTTGCTGTGAAATAGTCATACACCTCATGACATGATTCAAATGATACGCTTGTAAAATATACATTTTGTATTCCAGTCTGTTCCCGTTTTCTCGTAGAGCTTTTTTTATTGCAAACGCAGTAGGTAAATGTGCGTAAGAAATGAACACGTTTACATTTTCATGACTTAATGAACTACGTAAAGCTCAGAGCAAATAGAAAGTAAAGACAGTTCTACGAACAAGAAATTGTTGGGTAAAACTACGCTTTACCTCGTGCGTGTGTGTGTGTGTGTGTCTCAATTAGTTTGCTTGGCGACGTTTGGTTGCACTGTTGTAATTGCGTAGAGCTCTGTATTTATTTATTGTTTAGCTTGAGGGTATTGGCTATCAATCTATGGTACACACGATAACTCTGAAGATATTAAATGGCATCTTAGAAGAATCACGCTTTGGTAACATTTTTTTCATACATACACACACACACACAAATAGAGCCTAAGGTATAACAAGACCTACAGGCCACGATTAGCAAGACTGGGCGTATAGGTGGAATGGGGAATAAAAATAGTGATGGGTTGCTAACCGCATCGCCTATAACATGATTCCTAAGACTTTAGCCCGTTCCCCCGATGAGCTTTTACCATCTGCACGGGAAGAGAAGCAACTGGTACATTCTATGTTTTTCTTTGCTCCCAGATCAGCGTGGAAGACTTGATGGACTTTTTTGATGTCACTCAAAAATTACTTTCTGGAATTTCTATTTATGCGTAGTATTGCAATCTCAAAAAATACTATTTACAGTTTAACTACTGCCGAAAATTCAGGTCAGAAAAAAGGTCACGGTGGGTTTACTGTGGCAGCAAGCAATTTGAATATCTGTACTATAAATAAACCATTAAAAAAAACATACGCCGATTTATCAATTCTCAAGGCACAAGACATCGCTCGTTTAAAAATAAACATGCAACTGCATATTAAAAGCACTATGTAAATATCGATCCTCGTGAACGGTGCACGTCCTGCAGGAGTAGGCGAGTGGGACGTTAGTTCGCCGCTGCGCCGCAACTAGCGCGCACGTCGCGCACCGTCTTTGTAAACGCTCTCCATTTAGAAATTCCGTTGCGTTTATACTCGCGGGATTGAGTTCCGTTGTGAATGTGACTTTATGAATTGGATTTCGAATTTGGAATCAGTCAAGATGGTTGCGGGATGGGGAGGTAATTTTTTTAATCGTTTTTAAGTTTCGATTTTTTTTTAGTGTCATTGTTATGTACCAGCATCATTTTTTTAACGCTACTTTTTATGTTCTACCTTTTATCTAAGATGTCATTATCAGAAGTTTCGTTAGAAATTAGTATTAAGTAGTTTTGTTTCATTACAAAAGTTAGTGGATCTCTACATAAAAAGTTGTATGATGGATTGATGAGGGTGAAAAGATTGAGAAGAACTTGTTGGAATTCATCATGATCATGAATCATATACATATTCTTGTAGTAATATATTATTTAAGATAACTTCCTAGAACTGAAAAACTTTGATGTTGATAAAAAAAAAATTTGGCTGGGATACTTTTGCTACCTAGGAGTAGTTAAAACTCATCGAAAAAAACTTACCTATTAATTTTTGGGTAGGTATTTTTCCTCTTTTCGTTTGACATGCTACCTTTTTCGACCATGACGCAAAAAAGTAGCATTTAAATAGTCGCAAATTATGTATTAGATATTTATAATGCACGAGACAAGGAAGGAAAATGAGCATTCGGGCACCGGCAGCTATGACATCAAATATGTATTGTTAATCATGGTTCGATTTAATTCCATTTTTATAGTTGACTTCAAGTGACTTCAAGTCTATTGTTTCGTGATACGACATATTGACTAGGAAATTACTAGAATAGTCAGTCAAATAACTTGTCGCCTGTCACTTTCATGAGTAGCGGAAGCTTGGTATGCAATGATTACTAGACCCGTTCTCTGGCTGGCATTACAAGGAATCGGGAGTCTTACGTTGTTGGTCCTAAGTTGACCAGTAGACCAGACACATGATTCTGTATAATACTTACGAGAAAACGGGTCATGTTATGATAGCATGTCAATGTGGTCACTACGGTTGAAGGACGAGTTTTTTTTTAATCACACCTCTTTTGGATAAAGACAACCGCTGCCCATACACATTTAGGTACAAAACTGTGCAAAAGTAATCTAAAATCTATGCGTTGTGGTGTACATTACTGGTGGTTAGAAACCCTCGATGCGCGACTTTCCCCTGCCCTTTTATCCCGCGGGATAATTGTTCGCAATCCGTACTGCGCAAAACTAGTGAGACGTATTTCCTTGCCTCTAACCAGGCTTGCTAATTATGAACCCGGGACTTGCAAAGTTAATTAGAACTTGAGTCGAGGGATACGTAGTTAGAATACATGAATGTCTTGGGTTACGAATTTATGGGCTAATTTGTTGATGGGAATACATTTGAATATAATTTTATTGATTGTTACTCAGGTAATTAATGAACAAAATACGTTTAAGTTTTTTGTTCATTAATGATGGATCTCTGTAAAGTAACGCCTGATTCAGTAAATTACTTAGGTAGGTCGTTTTTAGCAAATAAGTGATCATGGCCAGTAGATTTAATGTATGCAGAATGCTAAGAATTTTCAAGGGTGCCTTTTGACTAGGCAACTCAGTTTCCTTTTGTAATGATAGTAGGTACAAACTGTGTCGTACGCTGAACTGAACTCCGTCTTTCCTTATTTAATCAGAGTCTCTAGTGTAAGTTTTCACTTTAAAAAACGAACGCGTTCATGTAATCGTCTCAATTAGGTACTAGCGAAAAATTGGCAGCGCCACTAGCGGAACGAAATGGCAATCAATACAGTTCTTATAGTACCTATTTGACATTTTAACGTGTATTTTGTGACCAAAAAGCATAACAAATAACGTAACGTAACGTAACAGACTGTTCAAAACGCACGTTCGCCAACATGCCGGACGATCATAAAATTTCCGGTCGAAATTCGATTTTTTAAATTCCGAACGGCGACGAAGGAGTGAATTAATCCGGCCTAAATACCGTAGAATCCGGATGTCTCGCATCCGAGGGCACTTTGATCTGTTTTTGGCGCCAAATGGTGCGGGACGGTTGTTCCAGTCGGTTGAGATTGACAAATACGGATTGAAAACATCGTGTGTGTATTAAACCAGACCCTTATTAATCATTCAATATTGTATCATAGATTTGGGCTCTTGTCGGTTAAGATTTAATTTAATTTCAGCTCTTCTCTTTTAGTTAAAAAGGTGCGTAACTGAAAGTTTCTTATATCCACGTTCACATCGTTAACTTTAAAAGCTCTAGGTAAAATAAATATTTCTAAAAAATTTATTAAAATAAATATTTATTTTATAAATAAATATTAAAGCGTTCTGGCATGATCAAAAACTAACAGAGACAAACGTATACATTTATAAGTTTTCATTGCAGTATTTGGTAATCTACTTGTTACTATTTCTCTCAACTCTTTATATCGTTGATGGCCAGTCACTTTTCAAAACACGTACTTTACCGTAAACTCACATCGATGGTGTTAAAGAACCGCTTCCGATGGCAACTCGTCACTTTGATCTATTTTCAGCGGCAAATGGAACGCGTCGCTGTAAACATTTAGATTGATTGCGCTACGGCGAGAAAAACAAACCGTTGAGGACTTTGGAGTGGCTCGCGTGTCCAAATTGTCCATTGAACAAGCGAAAGGAAGATGAATTAACAGAATTTTAAGCATTTCGTTGATTATTACAGATAATAAAACCACGGTCTTTTTTTAAGTTTTTTACTATGCGGACAAATAGTTATTTATCATTATGTTCCGAAGTGCGTATGAAACTGAAAATACAGGCAGCTAAGCTAAGGGCTGACGTCCAATACACAAAAAAAGCATACATTTCCGGTTAGTTAGATCTGTCGCATTATAGATGCATTCAGTTACGGTTTATTTTGAAAACTCCAATTTTAATCACAAAGCAATGAATTGATAGTTTCTGTATCGGTTTTGACGTAAGTTTAATGTTTTTTCGTGATACCAAGTTAAAAATAAACCGAGTGCATTAACATTTTAGTCTGAATACATACTTTTAAATCGTCTTTATTACCCATTTCCTTAGTAAGGCATTTGTAAAATTAAAATTAACGGCTATGTTTTGGTGTTGTGTTGAATCAACATGGAAGATTGTTATGTTACTAAACTATTCGGTTTAATTAGACAGAGCTTCGTAATGAACGAGCTCGTATGTTTCCTCCTGTACGCTATTTTCATTTGAACACCGAGTGCAAATGCAATTCATGAATGGAAGTCAAATAAAGCGGCATCCGTGTTGATTTTGTGATACTCAAATACTAAAACATTTCGTTTATCAAGTGAAAACTTAAACTTACCATGCATTCTACAAATTCTCATGGCAAATGGAGCTTTATGATGAATTAATTAGCATTGTTTTTTTACTACCCATGTGACGAAAGGCTTTGTGTACATTGCATACATTGTGCACGAGTGATGTGTATTAGGTAAGCAATATGTACGAGAGACCCTTTCCTTATGTTTGCGATGTGCTAAAGTTTTGATGAGTTCCGTTGACTCGTTTACTTTCCCAGCGAGTGCGAATTATAGTTTATTTTCCTTGTCCTAAGCTTTACCGGATTTAGAAAGTTCTGGAATATTCCCGATATTAGTGGCGGCGTCCCCTCGCGCCGTGAGTCAGGCAAATTACGGCTCATGTGATTAATGTGTGCTATTCCTGGGTGTATCCTTCCTTTGTTCTAACTTAACAACACTTAATTTTGTTTGGTCATGGTATTTCGTTTCAAATTATGCTTTAACTTAGTTGAAATGGTTAAAAGTTTCCTTTTCGCCCCGGATTATGAAACCAGCTTTCTCTTATTCAGTTTATCGCATGAAACCAGCACTGCTAGTTACTCTTCAGAAATGGCGGCAGGGCAAAGCCATTTCAGTCCCAATAAAAACTGGAATTTTCCCCAACGGCGTTTTTAAGGCTTTCATGTTTTTATGACGTTTGTTGTCTTCCCGTTGCCTTAATAAAATTCGTTTTCTCAAACATGCTCGGAAATGTATGCGTTAATGTCCCGATATGAGGACATGAAGTTTCTCGTTTATGGCTCCCTACATTACTTCTTGGCTTAGGCCACAAAAGTTAGTATGAAAATCCATTTTTGTCCGCTGCTCAAATTTTTTAAATTTCTATACTAAAATTAAATTGGCAAAGGAAAAAATTACATACAGCCAACCACCACCACAATCTGTACCTAAGCATAATTGCGACATAAAAAAAAATCTATGGTACTATATTCATGTGCGGTTAAACATGGTGCTCAAATAGCTGGATCAAATTAGTACATTTAAAAAATAAAAAAGGTGGCAAATCGAAAATATTTTTTTCTGCTTATGCGTATTTCGTAGTGATTGTTATTTTTCCCTATAATAAACTATGATTTACTTGATTGTCTAGTAGTTATTTTAATTTTAATATTTCCTCACATTGTTTGAGAAAAGCACTATACAAGCTTTGGCCGGAACAGGGATTGCAGGACTCGTTCTATCTGGCCTCGTCTTCGACTCGGCCACCTACCCCAAACTCGTCCAGCAATCCCTTACTTCACGGCCTCTGCAGTAATGTACTATTATTCTAATACCCTGCTGTAACTTTAATTGATTTACTTCCATAATCGTGGAAGAGATCTGTGCTTGCTTCAGGTCGTTGCCCTGATTTTACTAGCTCGTAAAACCCACGTGTTTTATCACCGCTCTTATGGAAACCTCGTTGGTACCTGTAAATAGAGATTGACTGTAAAATTAGTGAAGTTTTCTAGATACCTTTCTATAAATTCAGGTAGATTAAAGATAACAAAACAATTCTGTGACTTTATATTCGAATTCGATTTAGATTCTTAGATTAAACGAGTTTTTTAATGTATATTTAACTTAGGCAACTGTTGTTTAATTAACTTAGGCAATAATTGCCCTCTGGTAAAACAATAGTCAACAAACTTCCTATGGCCCAACCTTGAACTTTGTGTTTAATTTTATTGTTGTCGCCTTGAAATCCAGTATTGCCAATGATCAAATCCTGAAGTTTCTCAGAGCTAAGCGCTAAGGATAAGTGACCATGATTCACATGAAGGAGTGCGTGAAACCGTCGGAATGCGTTTACGAGTACAGTTAACGCCGCGGACGTGTGGGTTTTATGCTTTATGGCGTAACATATCGTCTGTGTTATACATTATTTATGCTGTATACAGACAAAGCTGTATGGACCTTGTTTCCTTTGCCTATCTTGTGCTGAGATGATTATGTTGCGCGTTGTGCTGAGGGACAAGGATATTACAGTTAGTGTTGCTGGATACTTATCGGTTTCTTTGTTTGATTTTTTGACGAATTCTAGCTGACAGTGAAGATAGAAACACGCGAGGTTTTTAACATGGACATAATCAGAATCTGTCAAATAGTTGTCCTAAAAACAAACTTATATAACTACTAATCTAGCCTTGTATTTTTGCTTTTGTGTTCCTAATAGTAGACAACATTTTGTAAGAACAAAGTCAATTTTTCTAACTTAGCAAATGCCGCCAATCCTAATGGGTTAAGTTTTTGTGTCAAAGTTTTCGTAGGAAAGTTATTTCCTTTTGGCATGCTGAACCTTCCAAAAATACCAGTTAGGTACTTTCATACTTGTCATACGATGATTCAGTGTGTTCTTGATTAGCATACAACATTTTTTGCACATCATTGACAAACTTTTACTAAATAAGTACTTTACTAAATAAGGACGCACAGTTAGCTCGCCTAGTAGTCGTTAAAATGTTTCTTACAACGACTGATGCGCGGTCTTCGATGACAGCCAAGTGATTTAAAAATAATAAATAAGCCGCAGCCAAACAGTCAGAAGTATCTATATATAGGTGGACGAGGCGGAACTACAAGGGTTCCATCTTAGTTAATTTGTCTATACATACATACATACATACCGTCACGCCTCTTTCCCACAGGGGTAGGCAGAGCTACTTTGTTCCACTTGCTACGATCCTGACATACTTCTTTCGCTTCATCCACATTCATCAATCTCTTCATACGTGCTCGTCGGTTTCGGGTACTCCTGACCTGACCTTTTTCCAAAGCGTCTCCTATTTGGTCTCGAAACGTCCGTCTAGGCCTTCCCCTCTCAACTTTACCATTCACACTCCCCGTATAGATCTGTTTAGTTGTCTACTTTCATCCATCCGCTCTATGTGACCAAACCAACAGCATACTTTTATTTTGTCTATGGAATCCGAAAAAGTGAGAAACACCGCTAATGCACGTAATTTAACCGTTCAAGTTAACACGATACGGTGGTAATCCACCGGGGACCGCCCGGTTATATCAATTCGGGGCTTTAGTTTAATCCCTCACGATTGATTAATCCTCCCACCCTACACCCAGGCATGCACTGGAATGGTTGTTTGTATCACTAGCTGCTAATTTACATTTCAATAATTTGTACTCAATTGGTTTACGGTTTGTAGGGTCCAAAGCAGGGGATTACGACGTGGTTTTAAAATTATGGCAGATTTTACTTATTCGATAACTATTGTAACTTTTTTGTGCCTGAAGAACGTGAAGTCGTTTGTTATTAATTCATTATTCTTTTTCCATTTTCTCATCTTAAGTAAAAATATATCAAAGCCCATATTGATCTTTGTATAGCGAATACTTAATAGCGTAAACTAGATGTTGGATCTCAAACATTACGCGTAAAAAACAAACAGATATAGACAAAAATCAGTATTCATTTTTAGTTTGTATTTGGGGTTGCGGTTAGTCTAGGCACGAAGTATGTCCTTGTATTCGAATATCACTGATTATTGCAGCAATAGGTACCTTCTTTGGTGACAAATTCAAGTCATGTGATATTTGTTTACTCATCTATTATTTTGTAATATAGCTCTTGCTATGCGGTTGCGGTTTTTGACGCAATGTTTTGGTTTATTAATCAGTTATTCAATTAAACAAACACCATAAATGAAATCTTAAGCCACAAGTAAATAAGTAAGATATGATAAACATACTATAAAATTTATTAAATAAGATAAAGCTGGTCTTAAACCACCTTCTTAAAAAATTCCATTGCATATTTAAAATCAAAATATGATATTTTGAACAAATCTCATTATCTATGGTTCCCAGTAGGTATATTCTTTTACAACAAATGGGAATCGGAGCCACTACATTTTAAGTCTTAAGCCGGACGTCTGCAGCGGACGGAAATTCCCAAGTCGTTGGCACGGGCCATCTGAACAACTCAAGGTGTGGATCGTCGGTCACGCACCGTAACACTCCTACCTCAATGACTCATAGGTACTTATAGCTTCAAACTAGAAGTCCTATGCATAGTCAACTTTATTTTTTTTGGTAATGTTAATTTAAATATGTTTTCTTTGCTTTCAGGTCCGCGCCATGGAGCAGCGGCTATGCGATTGGCCGGCGGGCGCTGACGGCGCGCCTAAAGCCATTACTCGACTAGAAGGACAGATCGAGGAACAGGTAAATTAATCGCACTTAGTTATGAATACATCAGTAGGTATAACTATTATTACACAAGTCATCGGATATGAATAATCAACTAGTTAGTTAAACTTGATTATAATCCGTCATTTTCTTGTTTCACTTTAAATTTATTTCAAATTTAAAATTAAGTTATCTTTGAGGAACGCATCCATAGAACCTGTCGTCACTTCCGGCCTAACGAAAGTGCTGCTTAACGTGTAACGAAACCTCAGAACAATAACTAAAGCATAGAACCCGGACTAAAATAAAAACTAATTATTATAGTGCGTTGCTTCTTATTCCAGTGCACTAAAACAATAAGTTAAAAAGAGACAAAGATGCTATTCACGAGACAGTCGTCTGTCTGTTCCGTACCAGGGTAACCTATACAAAGCGCTTTAAATTATACATGTATATATTTCGCTAGTGTAGGGAACAAACCGTCATTGATTGGTCTTCAATCGATATTTTTTATGGGTATGGAGACGGTCGTGGATATTAATACATATTAAACGGATATCATTCTAATGAAAAAAATCTATTATGAAAATCGGCCAAGTGCGAGTCGGACTCGCGCACCGAGAATTCCGTTTCACCGTACAACAAAAACACATTTTTGTCCGTTCGTATTTGAATTGGTTGGTAACAAAACAACGGCAAAAAATCACGTTTGTTGTATGGGACCCGATAAATATTAATTTTATTTTGATTTAATTATCTATTTTTAAAGTGAATATGAAACTGAATATTTCAAGCGTCTACCTGTTGCCGCTATTGATATCGAACAAATATCGCAAAAAAAAACGTTTGTGGTATGGGAGCCCCCCTTAAATATTCATTTTATTGTTATATTCATATGTGTTTTATTCATAGTATTTTTTGCTACAGCGGCAACAGAAATACATCATCTGTGAAACTTTCAACTGTCGAGCTATCACGGCTCATGAACAACCTGTTGATAGACGGACAGCGAAGTCTTAGTAATAGAGTCCCGTGTTTACTTTTTGGATACGGAACCCTATAAAAGGAACATTTATGCATACCTATAGATTAGTAAAAACTTGCCAAGTCAAAAAAAAGTGAAATAGTAAAGTTATGGCCAAAGAAAGGGAACAATATGGAACAATAATGGAGTCAGAAAACTGAAAGAATTAAACATATTTAATTATATCTCTATATTTACATTTAATATCGATTGACAGTTTAGTCGATATCACAGGCACATCACTAAGATAACCTATACTGTTTTCATATTTTCTTTAAAATAATATGTAAATAGGGATATCTTTGACAAACAGGATTCAATAATGGTGTTATTTTATAGAACACACTCTCAATATATTTTAATGCGACCCTGAAGCTGATTAAAATCACTTAACGATGATAACTTATAAACGCATTATCATTTTGTTTTCTGGACGCATTAGATTTACATCCTGGCACTGCACAAGACATTTTCTAGTTTCACTAAGTAATTGGCTTTACCAATATTCGTTATTTAATCAATTTTTAACAATAATAAACAAAAAATTCTCCAACAGTTGTCCGTCATTCACGCATCCGAAGCACAATAAGCACATACAGACAAGTTAAGTTGACACTCAACACAAGTCATTGGGCTAAGAAATCTGACTCTTGAAATCGGCATCATATATCGGAACCAAGTGACGTAAAGGAACCAAGTTTGACGTTTGGACAGGTACGAAACAGAAAAATAAGAAGAAACTGACAAGTTTGTTCTCTTTTTAACTTATCGTTTCAGTACACTGGAATAAGAAGCAACGCACTATAATAATTAGTTTTTATTTTAGTCCGGGTTCTATGCTTTAGTTATTGTTCTGAGAACGAAACGCAGCGTGAACGAAATGAAACGCTTATAAGCCCCAACAAACGTCATCTAGTCTGGTGACGTTTTAATGGAGTTCGCTTTGTTGCGATGTTTACTGTTTGGTTTTCAGTGAATTTATGAATGAAAATGCTTGTAATAAATTTATTCAGACATGGCTCGCGTGGGTGGTAACAGTTTAATATCAAATCGTGTACGTGATTCATGGAGAAATGGTCTTTTTATGCGAATGTAAACATTTACTGACATGGAGGTAAATCATTGTAAAGTTTATTAGATTGTTTTGTTTTAAGTACCTTCTTGTGATTATTATCACTTCCTACAATTACCTTCACATATTTAATTTCTGTTTTTCTTTTGAAACTGCTAGCGTAGTTTCCGGTTGAAATTATAGATAAGAGATTGAAGAGAACTTAGAATCCAGTTGGAATAATATTGCTAAGTTTAATAGGTAGAAATTTGCGAATTCATTTGCTGAACACCCAGACAAGAATCACCAGTTTTTATTATTTCAGCATATTTTAAGTTTTTTTTTTACCAAACAATTTGTACTTCATTTAGTAAATTCATCAGTTATTCTAACTATTGATTGGTTCTTTATAATGTAGGACTCATGAGGCTAGCTTAGATTTTCGGAAGTGAAAAGAGTCCCATAGGCACCATTTAAATATACACTGACAAGCGAATATAAGGGGCCACTTCCCATACAAAGTTGTATGAAAAAGTTACTCACTATTTTTGCTTGTCAGTATAGAACCTTAAAGCGTCAAGCCAATCTACGCTCGAGCATACGAGGGGGCTACTCTGAAATTCCGTATTCAAAATCAAAGCGTTTTTTATTCAGCAAAAAGACCACCAATGTCTTTTTTTGAAAATAACAGCTCATTCGGAAAGACCATTGCCAAGAATGGGGTGCAAGAAGCTTGGTAGAATATTGAAGTTCATATCATGCCTTCCCTTCTACTCTTATGTATAAATGTCGCTACTTTGAAAATAATAAATAAGGCTTACTTCGTAAGAGTAGCGATTAGTAGGCTATGCACTACTTCGAAATCGCTACTCTTACGAAGTAAGCCTTATTTATTATTTTCAAAGTATTATTATTTAAGTTATAATGAATGTGAACGGAACAGCACGAAAAAACTTCCAAAAATTTTAGTTCGAGTAGAATTCTACAGGAATGCTAACACTGTTCATTGCCTCAGAAGCAGTTGCGGCTCCAAGACGCGAAGCAAGTGGAAGCCAAAGCGGCGCGCATCAAAGAGTGGGTCACCAACAAGCTCAAGGAGTTGGAGCAGCAGAACCAGCAGCTGCGCGAGCAGAACCAGCGCTGCAACCAGCAGCTGGAGCTGCTGCGCAACCACATCGCCACGCAGGGCACCAGGAACTCTGCGGTGAGTAAGGTCAGTCCCCGTTTTGTTACTAATATGGAACTTTAAAGTTTTTCTATGATGCGCAATGTTCACCATGGTAGGCAGTGCATATCTTCCCGGTGGTAGAGTTGCCACATGATTTAATAATTTCCCTATCGATAGTTTTAATAGAAAAATGCAGCAATATCTTTGGTATTGATCGTTTGTTTAAAACAATCTATCAGTAACCAGCAAACAATGTATGATGTTCAGGGCCGTCTTAAACTAGGCTGGGGGCCCTTGGGCACACAAGAATTTGGGGCTCTTTTGGAAAGTAAAAAAAGCGAATTATAATAACATTTTTTACTAAGTATGGCCATGTATTTTAGAAATTGTCAGTCCTTCGGGACCCCCTGAGAATGGGGGCTCTGGGCACAGGCCTCGTGTGCTCGTGAAGACGGTATTGATGATGTTGATGTATTCGCTGGCAATGGCTGTGCAGTGTATAACAAAACTACAGGGAAAAAACTGATTTATCATTTTCATGGAATATTTACGGCGTTTTTGCATGTTACTGTAACTACATATATTTAAAGATTGACTGAAGTGTAATTTATTTATACATAATTAATTTGTGCTCCATGACCTATAAGTAGAGCATAAAACTTTAAATACTTGAATAGATTACATTCAATGGTCTATTTAATTTATGTACGTTCCTTCAATTTGTTACAATGCACACTTAGAGAGTAATATAAGTCGTGACTCGTGAGTGCCCCCCGTTACCCAGCAGTTCGCCCCCCCCCGCGCCAGCCTGTCGCTGGAGGTGCGCGAGGAGGGCTCCCCGCGCGCCGCGTCCAGCCTGCTGGCCGCCCACAGGCGCCGGTCTGAGAGCCTCGAAGGGCCACAGGTAGTTTACGTTGCCTTGGTTCCTGTATGTGATTTTTTTGGCACGGTTCTTAGTTTAATTTCTTAGCAAAACCAAAAGTCGCAGAATAATTTTGTAAGATCAGAGAGACTCGAAGGGCCACAGATAGTTCCTACATTGTTTACGTTGTCTTGGTTCCTGTTTGTGATCTTTTTGCCTCAGTTCTGAGCCAAAAGCCCGGAATAATGTTCAAATTTTTTGTATTCTATTGAGAACGGCTAGCACGCTTGCCATTTTCTCGTTAGTTGTTTGGCCTATGCATCAATTCCATAAAAAAATACGCATAGAAACAAATGCAAGTTTTTATTGTGAACTTACCTTGATTAGTCAACCGTTTATAATTTTGTGAGACTGTAGATTTATGGTGATAATTTCGATCAAGATTAAATATTGAACTTGGCTTGATTTAATATGGGTTTTCGAGTACAAATTTTAGATCAATTGCAAAACCTAATCCTAAGTAAGGTCTTAATTATTATTATTATTTTCTGTATAGTCCACCAAAAAATGTTTTTACCACTCTAAGGTTCGATTCATTCAATATAATTTGTACAGCCTAAAATATCAAGGAACTTTTAAGTTAAGTTAATGTGACGATTGTCAATCATATTGTTGACAAGTGATCACATTATGTCTCGTTGGAACTGACATTAAAAAAAAATGGTACAACACTTACTATGCATTTAATTTATGTTCTACTTTTTACGTGTGATACTCAAAACTGTCTGTCTTTAATATTTGGGTATTAAAGTGGTTCTATTTTACTTTTCAAATGTTAATGATGGAATATTATATAAGAGATGTGTCTGAGTGTCGCAGTAACATTTTAATTTAATGCACTATGTTACTAATTTAATTAATTAATTTAATGATGACCATTATTTTATTAAGATGCGAATAATAATATTAATATGTGTTCATATCTTTAGTTTATGAATAATACAAATATAAATACACACACAAATCACGTCTATATCCCTTACGGGGTAGACAGAGCCTGAGGTAAGAAGGTATAGGTGGAAAGGGGAATCAAAATAGTCATGGGTTGCTGGCCGCATCGCCTATAACGTGGTTCCTAAGATTTTCGCCCATTCTCTCGATAGGCTTTTACCATCTGCGCGGGACGAGATGCAACTGGTACATTCTATGTTTTTCTTTTGCTCCCAGACCAGCATGGAAGTTGAGCATGAATAATAAAAAAAAAATTAATAAACTTGTGGTTATCATGTACAGTACCCGGCCATAAAGATTACTTCGGTCATTGGAAAGAGACAATTGCCGTCATGTAAATTAGAGCGAGACAACGCTCTACGGAGCGGAAATTTGCCGAGAAGACTGATGTGCAATCTTTATGGTACTGTAATTATTATTAGTGCACAGTTTCGTTAATGTATGTTAGTTACTTATTTGATAAAATTGTAACTAATACTTCTGTCACATACTTAAATGTTTGTAACCGCACGGCGTATTTAACTTTTAATATTTTTTTCAAGGCAATTAATTAAGTTTTAGTGATATTAATTACCTAATTGTTTGTACTACAACAGTACTTTAGTTATGGCGTTTGTTTAAGTTTGTTAATTTTAGTTTAATTCAAAATATGACACTTGTCTATGGACCTATGTTTAGGTTCTCTACCCACTAGGCTATCCGGTCGGCTATATGAAATATGTATACACACAGACAGACAGTCATACTCATAAAGCTTTGCATTTTAATATGGAGTTTATATGGCCGTAGTGTTTTATGACGTATTCGTAACTGTCATGTCGGATCTCTCTTTCTAATCGTTGTCTAATCAGTACTTTAAAATTCTTAATATTCCCGTATCTCTTGATTGAAATTACGTTTGATTTCACTTTTTGTCGTCTCTCATCTCTTTTGCGATTTTATCATATTTTGTTAAGAGATGGAAAGAAAAAAGTTGATTCAAATTTCCTATTCACCTAGTCCCAAACTAAGCAAAGCTACTGTGATCAGCAGAGCATTAACATTTCCCACCAAGCCTTGACTTTTTTACAGAGCACTGCGCACGGGCGTACCAGGGACGGTTGGGGGTACAACACCCTCCCCCCCCCCCCCCCCCCCCAAAGAGAAGTTCAGATATTAACATTCATAGATTAAAAAAAAACTTATGTAAGGGCTATTTTATCTATTTTTAGTCGTTTTACTTTCTTGAACCCCCCCCCCCCCCCCCGATACTAAAACCTGGCAACACCCGTGGCACTGTCTCCATGTTTATATCTGAGTTATCCTTGCACAGTTGCCCATAGCAACGGCGGAGCCCCACTACAGCACGCCGGTCCGGCACCGACGCAACCTGTCCTTCGGAACACCGAACATAGCGAGCGCTGCGCCGGCGCCGCCCGCCCTCAACACTATGAATAGGACCATGGATGAGAGGACTACTGCCAACCTGCTGGCGGAGGATTTAGCTGTGAGCTTTTTTTTTAATATACGTTGCAATACAGGCCAAGGAATTATGTGCCAGTAATTTCAGTGGACGTCTTGAACTGTGCAATTTTCTGAGATAAAAAGCCTATTCCTGTGTGTTAATCCAGATTATTCATAGTGATATATTAATACTTTCTGCTTAAAAAATAAACCATCCATTCATCTATCCTCATATCTGCATTTAAAATATTAGTACCTAAGTACGGTAAGAATAACTGGGCGTTTAAAACTTTTTTTTTCCACCTTGACGTTGTTTGAAGTCCGTACTTAAGCATATAATAACATCCTTGTATTGAGGTAATAAACAATTTGTCAATGAAACTCTCTGTTAAAATAATCTGTTTCCCTGACACGACAGTTAGCTAAGTTTGACAATATTTTTGGCTTTTATATTAAACTAGCTTCTGCCCGCGACTTCGTCTGCGTAGAATCATACATAAAAACCTTCCTCTTGAATCACTGTCTATTAAAAAACCGCATCAAAATCCTTTGTGTAGTTTTGAAGATATAAGCATACAAAGGGACATAGGGACATAGGTACATGGGGACAGAGAAAGCGACTTTGTTTTATACTATGTAGTGATTATATTTTTACGGGGTATTTTGTAACACGTTCAAAATTCTATCCGACCTATGTATACAATTTCATCTTAATTTCTATAGCAGTTTCCGAGGAACCAATTAATGTGTCTAAAGGTAAATGTGTGTGTAATTTAAGTAAAACGTGTGACTGACCTCTCTTTCTTGCAGGCCGCTGTGGAAAATTTGGTGGTGTTGCCAACGACCCCCAACACGTCTACGGATGGCGACACCACCCACGACTATGCTGAGATCTACACGCCCAGCAGAGGTAATGCGCCTTTTGTTTCTCTTCAGCCATCATCGAGGTTAAAGCCTATGCAAGGGTGTCACCAGCAGATGATCAAGGGAAGAGGGGTTAAAAGTACAGCGTCTATCGGTAAGTCAAACAGTATGGCACTCGAATGACAACATTGTCACAATAAAGGCAACATTTATAGATTTTCTAGTAAGGGGAGGGTGGGCAGCAGCCTCCCTAGCGACGCCTTTGTGTATTGCTTGACATCAGACGTGATGGTGGGCATACGCATGCGTTGTACCATCGGTTGATTGTGTGCATGTGCTTGTGGCATCGGAGCTTCCAAAGCTATGGACCGATTTCGATGCAGTTTTTTCATTCGAAAGCCAGTTTCCTTGCGATAGTTCTTAGCCATGTTTGGTAAAAATCGGTTCAGCAGTTTGAAGTGTGTCAGCTCTTTCCAAAATTATGTAAGGGGGTCAATATTCAAGCGTTTCGACCGCTCGGCTCATGCGTAATTTTCGTTCCACGATTATTATCCTGACAGAAGGACGAGCCGCAACAACTTTGGACAAGTTAAGTGCAGCATCCATACTGTTTCGTTGTCGTAAAAAGTTAAGGCTCAGCATCATCTCTTCTAATGGTAAAAGCTGAGACGATAATGACGAAAAAAAACGCCGAAAAACGCAATAAAATTGTTTTTTTTTCAGAACGCACGCCAGCGTGGCAAGGGTCCGTGGCCGTACAGGGCAGCCGCGGCGGCTCGTCCACCGGCGACTCGTGCGCCAGCGAGCCGCCGCGCCCGCCCACGCCGCCGCTGCACCGCTTCCCCAGCTGGGAGGCCAAGATATACCAGGTGAGCACTGCCAGGGTCTCCACAGGGCTCGTTGTCCTTCTTGTCCTTGTTGTTCAATTTTCCCACAAGTCGTAAACTTTAAAAACCAAGCTGTACTCCTTGAAGTGTTAATCAACTCTGTATCCCTATTTCAGGTGGCTGATGATGGACTACAGCAATCCGTGGAGGAAGAACTCAGTCCGCCGCCTTGTGTGAGACCTATGCACGAGTCAACCAGCTATCAAGACATCTCGGTGCCCGTCTATGCTACTGTCAAAGGGGTCAGTATCAGGTTTGATTTAAAGTCCAGGGAACGATGATACAGACGTGCCAAATATTAGTTGTTTTTATGGCAATACAGTCTCTCCACAAATTATTTCTCCCTAAACGCTAGTTAATTATATTATAACACGTCGATGTGTGCGTAACATGAATGCGTCCTTACTCGCTGTTAGTACCAGTTACGCACACTAAGACATCTTATAAATAAAAAAATAAATAAATATCTTGGGACAAATTACACCAATTGACCTAGCCCCAAACTAAGCAAAGCTTGTACTATGGGTACCAGGCAACGGATAAACATACTTATATAATGTAGATCAATACATAATTAAATACATACAACATCCATGACTCGGGCACAAACATTTGTATTCATCATACAACTGTCTGCCCCTACCGGGATTCGAACCCGGGACCTCTAGCTTCATAGTCAGGGTCACTAACCACTAGGCTATCCGGTCGTCCAACTACTACACAACAACCAACAACTTGCACTAACTTTGCAATACTTAAGAGCTCGGCTTATGAGTGTACAGATCTGTATTTATACTGTACTAGCTCTTGCCCGCAACTTCGTCTGCATAGAATTCGTTTATCGCTATCCCGCAGGAATTACGCAATGTTCCGGGAAAATAATAATAATAATCTATCTATGTTCCAAATTTCATCCAGATCTATCCAGCCGTTTTGGCGTGAAAGAGTAACACACATCCAAACATACTCACAAACTTTCACATTTATCATATTAGTAGGACTAGCTGTGGCCTGCAACTTGTTAATCGCTATCCCGCTGGAACCATACAAATTCCAGGGATAAAAAGTACCCTGTGCTAATCTAGGGTACCAGTCGTTCCAGCGTCAAGAAGGAACAAACATACACACTCACAAACTGTATACTGTATGCATGTATGTATGTATACTGACATATCTATTGTTTGGACAGCGGGCGAGCCAGATAAGGTCCATGCCTTTCACAGGCGACTCTTCGGACGATTCTTCCGACGGCGAAGAGTCTATGGGTGTCACTGTACACAACACGCCGCACCACGTTTTTGGTAAGTCTACTTGGTACAACACTATTTGTATTTCTCTGATTATATACATCTTTTCTTACGGTTTTTTTTTTTCAAATCAAATTTCAAAACGACACTGAAAATTAGAACACAGAAAAATCCGAAAAGTAAAGCTATGGCCGGAAAACGAACCCGGATCCTCGTCATTCCGTGACTTGCTATACCCCTTACACCACCCGTAGCAGGCACCTGCTATGTACTTTTCTATGTTTTGTAGTTATAAAAATATCTAAACACACTTCTTATGTGACTGTAAATAAGGTCGGCTGTATAGATATTGGAGTACTCGACTGTATCACTACACTTAGATAATTGTACTATTTATTCTGACCAATCCTCGCAGCTCAAACTTCGAACCAGCCAATCAACAACGTGAACCTGACCTCGGTGCTGCCAGCCTCTATCCAACAAACGTCCAATCACGGCCTAGTGCTGACCAACACAGCCAATGGGCAGTGCAGCTCTTCGGACACCAGTCTCAGCGCCAGCAGCCCCTCCAAGAGTGTCAAGACCAGTTCGAGCCTCAGCCCGGCTAAGCGGTCTAGTAGTGGATCGCCGAGCAAGCAGAGTAAAACTAGAGGTATGTTGTGTTAAGATTTTTACAGCTGATTCTCATTTTTATAGCTGTTTACGCTTTGACAAAAAAAAATAGTTTTCTCAAACATTGTAGTAAATTTCATTATTGTATTTTAAGTAAAAGAACGCGAAGGACCTTATTGACGGCCGAATTACATGGCAGGCGCGATTTTCTGACCATAAATCGGATAGCTGGACTATATCACTTGTAAACTTTTTTTAAAGTCAAAGAGACCGTGGAATAATGAATAACAATGTCATACAGTCAAGTCGATGTTTGCTTAGATAAAACGTGTTTAGCTCTTAAAATACTGCTCGAACGCACCAAGATCCTGACATGGCAGAGCGCTTAATGATATGAGTTCGCCGTCCTCAGATACGTCGTTCGAGTCGGGCATGTCGGACGACTACGCGATCCCGCCGGACGCGGTGTCGTGCGACACGAGCGCGTCGCCGTCGCTGGCGTCGCTGTGCCGCGCGCCGCCGCCCGACACAAGGCGCCACGACGCGCTCGAGAAGAGCGGCCATCTTGCCAAGCTGGGCGGCAAGCTCAAGACTTGGCGGAAACGATGGTGAGCCACTGTGAACCACCACTGTTGTAGTAAAGATTAAGATGTCACCTTTGGTTTTGTCGCTTTGTCTCGCGCCGACTTGATGCTTTAGTTAGCGGCCATCTTGCCAAGGTAAGAGAGAAGCTCAATACTTGGCGGAAATAATTGTGAGTCACTGTAAAACGTAACTGTTGTAGTACAGACCAAATCATACTTAAAAGGTCGCGGTTGTTCGCGTAGCTTCGTCGCGCGTCAACACGATGTGTTGGTTAGCGGCCATCTTGCCAAGTCAGGGGGGGGGGGGAAGCTCGAGACTGTTGAACAGACCAAATCATACTCAAAAGTTTGCCGTCGCTCCCGTAGCTTTGACAAGCGGCCATCTTGCCAAGCTAGGAGTACAGTAGACTTTAATATTTACATTTTCACAGGTTCGTCCTTAAAAATGGCACCCTGTCCTACTGGAAGTCCCAGTCGGAGGTGGCGAGGAAGCCCCAAGGCCAGATCGGGCTGGGAGAGGCCTGCAAGATATCGCGGAACGAGGGCGCTGCCACGTTCGAGATATTCACCGGCAGCCGGACTTACTACCTAACGGCAGACAGTAACGCTACCATGGAGGACTGGATACGGGTGTTACAGGTACCTATACATACACACACATAGATAGATTACTACACACATAGACTAGATCAAAAGGCCACGCTTAGTATGATTGTGAGGGGAAAGAGGAATAGGGTTGCTAGCGGCTTGGCCTATAACATAATTCCTAAGATTTCACCTATTCTCTTGATGGGCTTTTATCATCTGCGCGGGAAGAATGCTCGTACATTCTATGGTTTTTCTTTGCTCCTTCCTTGCAGCATGGTGGCTAATAAATCGATTAAACCAATGCTCCTGTTCTAGAACGTTCAAAGGCGCAACGCGACGAAGCTGCTTCTTAGCAAGGAGGACAACAAGCCGACCATACAGGGCTGGCTCACCAAGGTCAAGAACGGGCACGCCAAGAAGAGCTGGTGCGTGCTCATCGGCAAGATGTTCCTGTACTTCAAGTCGCCTGGAGATCAGGTCAGTTCGAACACATGCTCCTCGATCATAAGACATATTATCAGAGGGATATAGACCGCTATTATCATTAGGAAAGGTTTTTCCATACAAATTGGCGTGCTACCAAAAAATAGAGGGTACTTCCAGTAGTCCTAGAATCTTGAAATTTGGTATGAAGGTAGCTCTTATAGCACAAGTAATTAAATAAATCTAAAAATTTAACTTTTTTATATCTGTCCAAGCTGCGTAAGTAACCAATATAAAATGATCGCACACTGCCTACGTTTTGCTTAGGAGCAGGGGTCTGTTAACACTGGATCTGGGGTAAAGTAGTGCCCCCGCCAAGTCGAGTAAAAAAGCGTCCATCCTTTTCTCGAAGTCATTTTGTATATTTAAATGATAAAATATTTTTAGTATTAAGACAGAAGGTCCCGTCAGTAGGGACTGGATAGACTAACCCACTTAGGCACTTGGATCTCAGAACTTTTTACGGCAGAACTGAGTTGCGAGACTTGGGTTTTTTTTTTACAAGGTATGTTTTTGATGACATTTACAGACAGTTTGTCTTAAGTGTCTATAAGACTAACTAACTTTCCTCTGAATCTTTCCAGAACCCAACAGGCCAGATCAATATGCGAGACGCGCGGGTAGAGGACGTTGAGCACGTGTCGGATTCAGACTCGGAGGAGAAGAATGATGACACGCGGAACCACCTCACCGTGGCCATATACCCGCAGCACCAGGTAACAGGGGTCAGTGAACTGTTTATACTATAGTAGTCGTAGTCTCTGTGTGTGTAGCGCTGCGTGTGTAGAGATACATATTTTTTTATATGAATAGGAAGGCAAACGAGCAAGTGGGTTACCTGATGTTAAGTGATCACCACTGCCCATAGACACCCGCAACCCCGGAGGGATTGCAGATGCGTTGCCAACCTAGAGGACTAAGATGCAATGCCTCTTGTGCCCGTAATTTCCCCGGCTGTCTTACTCTCCACACCGGAACACAGCAGTGCAAGCACTGCTACTTAGCGGCAGGATTAGCGAGTAAGATGGTGGTAGCGATCCGAACGGACCTTGCACAAGGCCCTGCCACCCGCAAATATAGATGGAATGGGGGCGATAGCGTGTGAATTTGACACTAGAGGCACTAGTGTCGTGTGAGGTCCAATAACATTCACTTTTAACTGGTTTTGGCGGGCTTCGTGACATAATTTTACCTGTTGAAAAGTGATCTGCTTCGTGAGATTACAGCAAATATGGATTATTTGCCGATGAATGTGAACGCTTTGAAAGCGGATTTTTTTTCTCCGAACAAAACGGAACTGCACACAATACATTCAAAATACAGTATTCAAAAATCTTGTGATAAAAATGTCGGCAACGTTGTACGGTAGAACACGGTCAAAACCCCTCCCCCTGTCGGGTTCTTAGCCAACGGATAATGATATCCCTAAGATCTGCCAGGAAATCATTAACCGATACCCAGGGTGCACCGGACCAAGCACTGCTCTTCCCCTCGGAGGGATTTAAAAACGATCCGCAGATCTTGACCAGCGAAGGTAACCCGACTCGCACCCCAAGTCATTTTTCTAATTTGGAACGTCAATTTGTCTAATCGCACACATTACTCACACATACAACATGTAATTTACTTAAGTTTTTCACCTATAACTCCATGTGTATCGAATGTGTGTAAATAAATTGAAACATGACTTTAGATTTCATCCATTTATTGGAATGAAGAAATAATCCGTCAAAGTCAAACTAGACAATTTTCCATAGACAAATATATAACAGGTCTCCGCCCTAAAATCCTGAAGACTTCTGCTAGTTCTGCGCTCTTATTAACGTCTGCAACATCTGGTCGACGTGTCGCTTGCATGTCTCACCATCATCTGTTTCCACAAGATAGTGAACCGGCCCCAGTACTCGTAATACAGTTCCAAATTCCCATTTTGTGGCTTTGTCGGTGTAGCTTCGGATCTGTACTGTATGAATAAAGAAATAATCCGTCAAAGTCAAACTTGACAATTTTCCATAGACAAATATAAAACATAAATGTTTCTCTCCCTCTCTCTCTTTTTTTTTTTTTTTTTTTTATATGAATGGGAAGGCAAACGAGCAAGTGGGTCACCTGATGGTAAGTGATCACCACTGCCCATAGACACCCGCAACCCCGGGGGGATTGCAGATGCGTTGCCAACCTAGAGGACTAAGATGAAATGCCTCTTGTGCCCGTAATTTCCCCGGCTGTCTTACTCTCCACACCGGAACACAGCAGTGCAAGCACTGCTACTCTCTCTGTTTCTTATTTGTCACCTCTCTCTTCCAGGGTCCAACATACCTCCTGTTCGAGAGCAAAGCGGACAAGGACTCGTGGCTGTACCAGCTGACGGTGGTGTCGGGCGCGGGGCTCGGCCAGGGCTCGCACTTCGAGCAGCTCGTGCAGAAGCTCATGGAGACCGACGGGGACCCCAGTGAGTGCTGAGCGTTTACAAACACCCGCCCCCCGAGAAATCACCGCTTTAAGGTGGCGACTGACTTGTAACATTTCGGTGTAATGTAACATGATACAACCCGAGCATTACAGCAGTCAGTGCAGCGAGCCGAGCCGCTCGACGCGAGCACCGCGTGCTCCACTCAGCTGTCGGTTTTTACGCGAATCCTTACATTACAAGTCAGTACAGGTCCGACATTTTGAAACAAAATGGAGCACAAACGAACAGAGCGCTCAAGGCGAGCGTTCGCCGCGTAGCTGTAATGTCACTGTAATGTAACACGATCGCTGTGAACGATAAATTACAAGCAAAGGTTACTAGTCAGTCGCCACCTTTAGACCAGGATCATAGAGCAAACAGCCTAATAGAGTTTCAACATGAAACTACCGTCAGACTCGATCATACATAAGGAATAGGCATTAAAAAAAAAGTGAAATTAAAAGTAATATCGGTCAAGAAACACGGAAAATTTAAGTTTTAAACTGCTAATTAGTTAGCGAGCAGAAAGAGAGATCCGATATGACATGTGACGTCATTTTTTACAACGCACATATATAAATTCCATACAAAATTTCTGTTTTTCTAGAAAGAGATAGAGACAAATCTTTGATAGCTTATATCTCGATTTTTTTAAAGTTCTTTGAAAAATATTTGTTATATAGTTTATTACATAAATGAGCTTTTAATGAAAGCCATGAAAAAAATCATGAATATTCCCTATTATACAAAAGGATGACAAAAGTCGAGTGGTGCTCGACATAATTTTACTAGACCTACTTTTTGACAATGATAAAAATGACGATGAGAACGAGGGTAGTTGTGCGCCGCTGTCAGTTGCGTCGAGTAGCGGCGCGAGTAGAGCGCTGGCACGCAGTGTTTATTTCGCTGCCGCCGGAGCGAGAGAACTACGAACTAGTCCGAAACATGTCCAGCATCGCTCGACTTTTATACGTGAGTTATCCTTTTGTACAATCGGGAATATTCATGATTTTTTCATGGCTTTCATTAAAAGCTTTGCCTCCTATCATATAAAAAAGACGCGTACACTACATTCATTAGCCATATAATGTACGTAAATACTTAAAAAAATAACTTTATGATCTGAGTAGGCAACCAATGTAAACTGACCTCACACTGCCTACATTTTGCTTAGGATCAGGTCTCTGCTAACACTGGATTTTGTATTTGCCGAATTTGTACGGTGCCCGAGTCCGAATCGCACTTAGCCGTTTTTTTTAATGTGTTTTGTTAACAACAATCGTATATCATTTTGAACTTGCTTTTTTCAGATTGCGTGCTGTGGAGGCATCCGACTCTGCTGTACAGCAAGGAGCACATCACGTCGCCGCTAACCTCGCTGACGTCGGAGGCGCTGCAGGCTGAAGCGCTTAAACTTTTCAAAGTAATTGTTATTATTATTATTATGAGCCTATTCCGTCCCACTGCTGAGCCAAGGCCTCCCCCCTACGCTTCCACTGCTCTCGGTCTGCTGCAGTACATGTCTCTTTTAAGGTGTGCAACTCGTCCCGCCATCGCCGGTATCAAAGTGAGAGTTACGATATTTTTTAACCCATTATTTTTTGAAATTCGACCGGTTAAAACGCTAATAAGGACTTCAGACAGACCTTGATAAGGGTCCCGCGATCATTAATAAAAATAGAGAGACGAACAAGCAAGTGGGTCTCCTGAAAATGAGGATGAGGAAGCAACGTTAGACCGCCGCTTATGGGATTTATAGATACGTTAGCTTGCCTACAAGGATAAGATGCCTCTTGTGCCAGTAAATTCATCAGCTGTTCTTACTCTCCACGCCGGAACACAGCAAACACACACATACAGACACCCACCCACACACACCCACACACCCACACACACCCACGCACACACACACACATGGCGAAAGTGGAATCAAAATACTACAGGGTGTTTGGTAGCTAGATACAAAGCTTTAAGGGGATGATAGCCGAGGTATTTTTGAACATTTTAAGCCATATATGTCTTAGCCGAAATATGATATTTTTTTTTTAAATTGAAGACTTAGAAATTTTAGGAAAATACCCAGAATTTGATAGTCACGAGTCAATATTGCCGCAATGAGCGTTAATTTGGAAACAAAATCTTTTATTTCGGATAGTTTAATGTGTATTGGACCAAATGAAATAATTTTTAAGTGTCTTTCTTGCCAAAAAAACAAAATGGAGGCATTCGAAATTACTAAAAATGTCTTATGTTGGACCAGAGTCATTTTTCTGTGCCATAAAAAATAAATAAAAAAAAATCCTTGAAATGTTCAAACATTTTTAGAAACATGCCTGTTTATTGTTCTTTCTTTTAAGGTATCACTCATTCACATTGCTTGCCAAATCTGAGATAAAAAGTAAAAACCAAATTCAGGGAGCACTGGCTAAGAGAGTGTACCTACTAGTCTTGGAATTTCACGTTAAAGGTACTTAACTAGTAAATTACATGAAAAAAAGATTAAAATTAAATCAATTATCTTCGGTTTATTGTGATTTGAATACTAAATTAATTAATTTGACATTTTTTTTTACATTAATAAATCAAGTCTTTTTCACACCTTATTTACTAGTAAAATTTCAAGACTAGTGCATTCTTAGCGAGTGCTCCCTGAGTTTGGTTTTTACTTTTTATCTCAGATTTAGCAAGCAATGCGAATGAGTGATACCTTAAAAGAAAGAACAATAAACAGGCATGTTTCTAAAAATGTTTGAACATTTCAAGGATTTTTTTTTAAATTTTTTTTATAGCACAGAAAAATTACTCTGTTCCAACCCAAGACATTTTTAGTAATTTCGAATGCCTCCATTTTGTTTTTTTGGCAAGAAAGACACTTAAAAATTATTTCATTTGGTCCAATACACATTAAACTATCCGAAATAAAAGATTTTGTTTCCAAATTAACGCTCATTGGGGCAATATTGACTCGTGACTATCAAATTCTGGGTACTTTCCTAAAATTTCTAAGTCTTCAATTTAAAAAAAAAAAATCATATTTCGGCTAAGACATATATGGCTTAAAATGTTCAAAAATACCTCGGCTATCATCCCCTTAAAGCTTTGTATCTAGCTACCAAACACCCTGTATAACATGATTCCTATGATTTTCGCCCATTCCCTCGATGGGCTTTTACCATTTGCGCGGAAAGAGACGCAACTGGTACACTCTATGTTTTTTCTTTGCTCCCAGACCAGCATGGAAGTTTGACATACATATATGCGATTAACTTTATCTCCCTTACGGGTTAGGCAGACCCCTAACAAAGCCTAAAGGCCACGTATAGTGTGATTGTCCTTCATGCTGGTCTGGGAGCAAAGAAAAAACAGTATCGGGAATGGGAACCTTAGGAATCATGCTATAGGCGATGCTGCTAGCAACCCATCACAATTTTGATTTCCATTCTACCTGTACGTACGGTCAAGTGCAAAAATAAGTATCGATATGAACTTCTCAAAAATATGTCCCACGACCTTATTACGCCGGTGCAAGAGCGTATGGTACTTATTTTTGAAACTTTGACTACATACATATTATTACACTTGACTGTACACACAGCAAAGCTATTCGGTAAGCAGGATAGATACGGCGCGAGCGTGCGTAGGTGCTTACCTGATTATATTGCCGTGTGTACATACACGCCATATTTGTTTCCAGTGCGTCCAACTATTCATGTCTGTGGCGGTCGAGCACGCCGGCATAGACTACCACGTAGTGCTAGCACAGAACGCGCTCCAGCAGTGCCTGGAGGTTACCGAGCTGCAGGACGAGCTGGTCTCCTGCCTGGCGAAGCAGACGGCGCCCCACACGCATACCAAGCACGGCGTACAGGTAACGCCGCTGAGTGTCAGACGCAACGCCAAGCTAAACGTTAAAGCTGCGAAGCTTAAGAATGTAAGTTGGTTTTTATTTGCTCACGTGGGGGCGGTGAATGGTGCCGTTGAAGAGTTGACACTATATCGGTGGCTCGTGGCATTTATGGGGTCCTAGTGATGAGTTATTTTCTCCCACGAACTCTCCGGCTGTGGAATGAACTCCCAGCCGATGTTTACCAGGAGGACTTTAGTTTGGGTTGTTTGAAAAAGGAGTGTTGACATTTTTAAAGGGTCGGCAATACGCATACTAAACTCGTCGCAAAATAAAAGGCCCGTTTTGACATTTGTCTTCGCGACGTAACTAGTGATGTAACCATATGACTCGGTAATCGATACTCACGATAAATCGATTCCAGTTTGGATGAGTATTTGATCGATTTGAATATGTACTGTAAAGTGCATTGGATAAAAGTTCTAATAAGAAAATTTAACTTAAACTGATATTGTAAGTATTTTGAAATGATACAATGTTACGATAGGTCAACTTTCTTTCATTTAATATTTTTGTTACAATAACACTCACTCAATCACCAAAAGAAATCAATAATTTATTTGTCCAAACACAAGTGTTTAAAGAAATAAAACCGGCCAAGTGCGAGTCGGCCTTAAAAATATATTTTGATCGATTTATTTTTTTCCTTAACCGATTATTAATAGTCTGTGGACAGTATGAGAAAAATCGTTATTCACAGCACTTAACGGAGTGGGCGGTAACCATCAATGAAAAATGTAATTACCTTCAAAACATTTCGATCGGTAAAAAATACAGAACTTCATGGGCGTGAACTGTCAAAACGGGCCTTTTATTTTGCGACGAGTTTAGTGATGAGTCATTTCCTCCCACGAACTCTCCGGCTGTGGAATGAACTCCCAGCCGATGTTTACCAGGAGGACTTTAGTTTGGGTTGTTTGAAAAAGGAGTGTTGAAATTTTTAATGGGTCGGCAATACGCATACTAGTTTCTTGGACTTGTAAGCGTCCATAGGCTGCGGTAGCCGCTTACCATCAGGCGGACGTACGCTTGTTTGCAACCGACGGAAAAAAATAAACGTTTAATATCTATTAAGTTTCAATATCTGTAAAGAAGTGGGTTTGATCACTATTTAAAAATAAACAATATCAATTGTCAATATTAGGTTTGTCATTGTCATTAATTATTAGAAGACGTGTCGGGGTGCGAGTCGGGTTACCTCCGCGTGTGGTCAATAGCTGCGGTTCGTTTTTGAATTCGTCCGGGGGGAAGAGCAGTGCTTGGTCCGGTGCACCCTGGGCATCGGCTAATGATTTCCTGGCAGTTTCTGAGGGATATCATTGACCGCTGGCTAAGAGCCCGACAGGGGGGTCTTTGACCGTATCACCGTATAACGTTGCCGGCATTTTGTCACAAGATTTTTCACCGCACACTTGTTATTTAAACTGACATTGGCCCAAGCCTTACGGCCGCCATTAAGGACAAAAGAAAGAAGAAGTGTCGCGGTATTTTTTTAATAATGGAGGAAATCGTTGTACCCCTAGTCTGCCAGAAATGTCAGTTGCTACCAAAATGCCACGAGCCGCCGACGTTAAGTTGTCACGGTTTCTCGGGCTGGTATTTTATAGTAAAAATAAAATGTTAACGTAACACATTTGATGAAGACAAGTAGTACTTTAGTGTGATACATAATTTTTAACTTATTTGATGTGCGGGTGTTACTGTTCTATACTGGCGTGCAAAAATGACGTGTCGCTTTTCATACAAGTCTCTATGGAAAGTGACGTGTTACTTTTGCCTGTCAGTGTATTAAAGATATCGATGATATATTATGAAAGAAACCATTTACCGCTCGTACAATCCGACTGTTGCTGAAATTGTGAAGTGCTTAAGTTTGATTTTTTTAAAGTAACTATTGTGTACCTAATAAGTCAACAAATTTCAAAATACGAAAGTTTGGTTACTTACTTGAGCACTACATACATTTTATTTTTAATTTGCTGTTTCACACGAACGAGTTTAATTGTCACGGATCAAACCTGTTTGTGTTCTATTCGATAAATCTATAAACATGGGCATGGCTTCAAATAAATGTCTGGAAATAAATATATAAAAATGAATTTAAATAAATAGGGCTCCACTGGATAAGTACCTAATGAACAGTATTCATCAGGAGTCCTCAAATAAAAAAAAAAGTATTGCAAAAATACTGCTCTAAATCGTTCGATACAAAGATGAATACTATTTGTTATGTCTTCTAAACATGGCTTTATATTCGCAAAGGCTTATTTCGGCGACGCTTCAACGCTTTTCTCATATCATCATCTCTTTCACTCAAACATCGGTGTTTTAATTTTCGCATTAGCACACTCTGTAGATCAAAACTTTTTCTTAACGCGCTTGACACTGGCAGTCAAAGAAGACTGTAGAAAAAAAAGCAAGCGCATTTTTTAAAAGCTTCGAAAAAAGAACTAACCTTTAGTTGCGTTCAGAAATTGTGAATATACACTAACAAGCCATTAACTAGCGTCAGCTTTGTGTGTTGCTATTAAAAATGTAAATAATAAAGCTTCAAGTCTCGTGGTTGATCAATTTGGAATTGTGGACGTGATTATTTTATTGGCTTACAAATAACATGCGAAATTTGGTTAGAACTGTTAGTAAAGTTGTATTCCAACTTGATCGTTGAGTGCTGGCAACTTGTAAATCGAACCATAGACCACGCAGTCTGTGGCTCGAGTGTTGCTAGTGCTGTGAAAGCGATATGTTACCGCTGTTGCAAACTTTCAAATGGAATGTTGGTGTAAATTTTCCCCCCCGTTTTTTTTAATTTATCCAAGAATGTAACCCCCTCCTTAGACTTAGGGAATGTTGTTTGTTGTCATTCATTCTGTCATGGCCCCTTCGCACTAGATCTTCCTTTGTTATGAAAGGTTGACGTTGTACTGTTTTAGACTCCTCATTGTCTAGAGGGCTGTATACTATACCTTATAATCATACTTAGATACTATCTTAGCACGGTAAGTATTGATCTGTGTAGTGCGATTGCATAGTATGTCTATAACACTATTATCTATCTATACATAATAATATAATACAGCTGAAGAGGGTCGAAAGTCTGTACACGCACTATGTTTAAAAAAAAATTGGCTGGGGATACTTAGAATCGATAATAGAACTGTTTGTCTGTATATTTGCGAGCGCATCACGTGAAAACGTCTGAACGGATTTTGATTCTAACTTTACTAATCTGTTGAGAAAATCACCGACCAGGTTATAGGCAACTTTTTATCCCGGAAGATCCCTTGGGATAGCGATAAACATGTCAATTGCTAATTCGTGTCCACGGACACGGTCTAATAGACCAAGTCGTAGGCAGAAGCTAGTATAAAATAAATTTTGAACTTTCGATTTGCTTTAGTTTAAATCATTATTTTTAAATCACGACTGTGTACAGCAATATACGTATAACAATGTATACATTTTTTTATACATACACCTCCTAATGACGCAACGAGATAACTAACTAAATTGAATAGAGTATAACATAATAGAAAAACAAACGGAGTCTGGGAGAATCCCCTTTTTATTCAGATGAGACTGTATGAATAAGCTTTTTTTTTTTAATTGCCTGTTCGTTTTCACCAACCTGTATTTTCCCTCCATTTTCTACTGTGTACGTAGCTATATTTTAATTAACTAATTATTATACTTAAGAAGTATTGACCGAGAGACACAGTTATAACTATATATTGTCACTTCACTCTAGCGTGCTTCCAATTTATCGGTGTAAATCATCTATCTGTATATGTTAATTTATCTATGACATACTGTGCAAGCACTAAGTGTCGGTTACAAGAAGGACTATATTTAATTTTAATGCCTCATTAAATATTAACGTGGAGTTATCGTATTTTTGTTTTTACACAGTCAGCGTAATTAACGAAATACAGAGAAAAAGCGGTGGCGGAGTTATACGACTTCATGAAGGGACCATTTTATGTTAATATTGATTTCTGAATATATATGGTTGTCTTGAAGAAATCGCTTATAAGATAAGCGAGTTCACTGTACAGGGTTTATGGTGTTCAATAAAGAATATTTGTTTGGCCAAATAAAAAGTAAAGCCACCCAAAACCGAGGCCGGTTAACTGCGCCATGTCGTGTGCAAACAGTCTCACGCACACGAGTGCAACCAAAATTCACCAAGCAATCTCGGTGAGCTACGCACACGCACGCAACGAGGCGCAATTAAAACCGACCTCGCTATTTTGTCCTTATTTTTTATTTGGTTTAAGCTTTCATTGTGATGTACACGACTTGTTTCTCTTTTGTCTTGATAATAATCTACGCTTTAAAAAAGGTTGAGTGTTAATTGTTAATGCTGGCATTAAAATTGTATTATTCTCCGTGTAGCTAACTGTTATTGTAAATCAATCACTTATACTTGGGTAATAAGAACACATGTATATATTCACTGGGTGAATAGGCTAGAATTTTGGTCTGGGTTGCACAGTTCCTACACAAATGTATAACGCACTGGCACTAACTCACATGTACCTAAAGGAAATATTGTTCAGTTTACAAATTATATGTATTAAAATTATTAAAAATTAACCTAAGGTTTGGCTCGCCTGGTTTGGAGGCGTATCACAAGGTTATAGCAGACCTGCTGAAGTGCTTCTTTCAACGGAATAAACATCAAAATCGGTTCAGACAACTTATGGCAGTCATTATAAAAACATGTTTTTTTAATTCGATTACGCATCTTTCTTACAAAAAAAATTGTCTCATGGGTTTACTGAAGAAGAATAACCTCACGTATTTTTGAACAGAACTGAGTCCGTCTTCACTTTTCTACCTACCTAATGGTCCCAACTTCGACTAATCAACGCAACATGATAAAAGTACCCTCATTTTAAGACTCAAGTAACGTGCCCAGTAGAGTACCCCATAGAACCGCCAACATTTCATTTGTACAGCAACTGCTACTTTGCGCGACACAATCGCTGTTCACGTGCGACACTGGCGCCTCTGTCGGCGGCGACAGTAAAAGCGACGCGCCGCCGCACGCCGCCGGCTCGCCGAGCTCGATACAGGTAAACGTAGTACCGGGGCTGGCTGACAGATGGCACTGTTACATAGTTTAATGGGCACAAACATAGATGGCGCTGCTAGTAACGATACCCAAACTATGAAGGGCAATGTGCCATGGGGAGTGTCATATTTAACTATTTAGAAGCCAATAAAGTAATCCTCGCTTTCTATAATTGCAACCCACTTCAATATTATGAGAAGAGCGAACTTAGTTTGAGGGGTACGATGCCGATTGCTCCCGAAAGCTTCACGGAAGCTCACGAACCCAGTTTCGGTTTTGGTCATAGATTCTGCAGATTTTCTGCCGAAACGAACGCCAAATTAACTCTGAAACTAGCTGAAGCCAAAAGTGTGGCCAGATACTAGTTAGATAGGTACCATTAGACAAATATATGGTCTACCACCCTAAGGTTAAAATTCCTTTGCACGTCACAATATACATAATAATGTCGATAAGACAGGCTGTCAAATTGAAAGTTCGACTTTAGCGACGTTTTCATTTGATAAGAAGTTGGATGAAAAGTGGTAGACCACTTATTTGGGCGACCGTACATCATAAGCTCAGACCAAATAAAAAGTCAAGACAGAGTTTAGCAAACCTAAAAATGAGGCCGGTTTAAACTTGTAACTGCAACATCCAGTTGCATGCACACAGGTGCAACTAAACTTTAGTTTAGCAAAGTACACGCACAATAAAGAAATAAATAAGAAACTTGCGCCTAATGTAAGGCTAAGGCATATTGCTTTTATTCCATGTGTTTTATTTGGTCTGAAAGGTTGACGAAATTTGGCCAAGCGTTTGATGAAATCCATCGTTTGACAAACATTTCATTCGACTACTTTTATTTTCGCTAACAACCTTTTTGGAAAAGTTGTAAAACCAACCTAACCTATAGACCGACCACTTAAATGAGTCCCCTTGCGGTGCAGACGCGCGGGGTGGGACGACCGCGGGGGCCAAGAGAGGTGCGCCCCCCGTCGTCCTACCCCGCGCCCCGCAGCCGCGCCCGCGAGGAATCATTTAATCGGTCGGTCTACAACCTAATGTGTGCCAAGCAAAGCGGTTTAATTAAGTTTACGTCTTAGCGGATGGTCTTCTAAAGGAGCATCCTCACTGAAAGCATTTGGCGTCGAATATTCGAATGGCGTAGACGTTCAGCCGAACGTTACAAACCTTACATTGATTGCTCGTTTACAAATGCTCGGGTAGAAGGCTATCAGTGAGGACGCTCCTTAATGAATTGTCTGTTAAAAGATACATTTGTCACGTTTGTCGGCCAAATGATAGGTTTATTCTAATACCTCTTGCACGTGTACCATCGAACCCATGGAACCTTCCAGGCGCCACTTCTCTCCGTGGACTGCAAGAGCAACCCGCCAACGTACAGCTTCGTGCAAGGCTGGCAGCTCCTCGCCCTTGCCGTCAGTTTATTCGTACCACGCAACAATAGGCTGCTGTGGTATCTCAAACTACATCTTAGCAGGCACGCGGACTCCAAGTAAGTCGTCTACATAATAAGCTTGACTTAATAAATAGAAGCAACACGTCGAGACGACGCTAAAGGGGCTATTTATATTTAAGCATAGTTGGACACCTTCTTTATACGTATAAATATGTAGATTGCGCTTATTTTGCTGTCGTGTCATAAATTGCCAGACGCCTCCTACCCTCATTATTTGATATTAATTTCATTTTTATACCTCCACGCGTTCCTGAGATAACATTACGTCAGAAAAAATGTTAACACCCCACGCATTAATAGAGTAACCAGACGTACCTAAATTAAAAAAAAACAATTTTAATCCAAAAATGAATTACATCATTTTGAAATAGTACAGGGGCCTTACCAGGACGCCTTAATGCGATTCAATTCCGATTCAGTTTAGGTTCGCTCGCTGTCAGATCCATGCTAAAAATGACAGCTAAAACCTGAACTGAGTCGGAATTGAATCGGAGTAAGACGTCATGGTAACTGATACTCTTCAAACTGCTAGACGAACAGACAGCAAAATGATCCTATAAGCCTTGTAGTATAAGGCTTCCGTTTTTTTCCTTTTGAGGTACGGTACCCTAAAAAGAACCCACACATTACAGAACGGAGTGCGGCAAATACGCGGCGTACTGCTCCCGCGCCCTCGAGCGTACCATCCGCAACGGCGGGCGCGAGGACAAGCCTTCACGGATGGAGGTGCTCTCCATACTGCTCAAGAATCCCTACCACCATTGCCTGCCACATGCCATACCTGTGCATATGCTCAACAACACCTACCAGGTGAGGATTCTTCGAGTAACACTGAAAATTAGAACACATAGAAATTCGGGATTCGAACCCGCATCCTCGTCATTCCGTGACGCGTGCTATACCCCTACACCACCCATAGCAGGTGGGTAAGCCTATCTGTTACTAGCTGTCACGTGACCTTGTTACTATGCGATTTTTTATCGCCAAGCGTCATCTGTTTGAATGATGTGTCTGTACGACACAACTGCAAACTCCCGTGGAACATCTACTACTCACCAGGGACGAGAGAGTTTCTGCTTTACCTAGTTTTTAGTTTGATTCGTGTCGTAGAGACACATGATTCAAACAGTTGGCGCTTAGCGACAATATCGCTAAGTAAAAGCACGTGACAGCTGGTTACAATGGAAAAATTGGAACACTTACTCACCTGCTGTGGTGTAGGGGTCAAATAAGCAAGCGTCACAGATTGATGAGGATCTGGGTTCGATTCCCAGCCATAGCTTTGCTTTTCGGATTCTAAAGTCTAGTCTACCTAGCTAGTCTGTCTAGCTTTAGTGACGTGTAATGCCTGTTACCAAGAATACATTTCTATCGGCATCTTAAACCATTCAATTTTCTACTTTGTGAAGATACCCAACACTTTGTTCAGGTTATAAGTTTCGACGGCTCCACGACGGTGGAAGAGTTCCTGTGTACGCTGAGCACTGAGCTGGGCTGCCGGGAAGCACCCGCCTCAGGGTTTGCGCTGTTCAGCGATGATCCCATAGAAAAAGACCTGGAGCATCACATCAAACCGGACAAAAAGGTGCACTTAGATGTTCTTCTTCCAGCCCTTGATCCCACTTAAGTCTGAGATCCTAACCGCATTATCCATTTCTTTTTCTGAAACTAAATCGAAATCAAAAGGTTTGGTTTGCAAATAGATCGCCGAGGGATTTTTACATGCATTTTTTGAACCAGCGCTTTTTAAAAGAACATTGCCAAGATGAACGCGCGCAAGAAACTTGACAGACAGTCGTGTCGTCAAAACAAATACTTATTTATACATAATTGAAATTCTACCTACCTTTGGTTTGGCCTCATCTGCACCTGCCACCAAGTGAGATAGATGTCAATCACTGGTCAGTTCGTAGTAAAAAAAAAAAAACTTAAACACTAATATTTATCATGAATTTTATTTTAGGAGAAATTATGACATATTTTCTGGGATTAAGTTGGTGTAAGGAGTAATGGTATAAGATTTTAACGGCGCACACATTTGACAAAGACGAGGATTGAAAAAGAAACCTATATTTATTCTTCAGAATATAGAATTTACTGTTTTATATGTTCTTTCTTAATCTGTGGAAACCTTACCTAAAATCGATGATATATTTTCATATTTTATTGTTTCGGATAACCTGACCCATGTATCTAAATATTTCATTCTGTGTCACTTATCACTTTACAAAGTAAGTAACAATCGTACTTTTTCCAGTTATGCGACGTGATATCGAAATGGGAGACGGCGCTTCGCGAGAAAGGTTCTGGAAAGTTCGAGAACTCTCGCGTCATCCGACTGACTTACCGCAACCGGCTCTACTTCAAGAGCTCCGTTCGTACTGAGACGGACAAGGAGAGACTACTACTGTGCTACCAGGTGAACCAGCAAGGTAAGCCTGTTACCAATATGTATTGCTGTGCTTAGGTTTTAACATCTATTGCTGGAAAATTGGGTCATGAAGGGAGGCGTTTGCTTGTCGTCGTCTCTGTTTTCACATCCCATTGCTGGACATGAGCTTCTGCTCGAAATGAGAGAGCTTAGGCAGTAGATCCCACGTGGGTTTTCTGCGGATTGGGAACTTTACACGCGTCATTGAAACTGCTTGACGAACTGATTGAGCATATCTTCTTCACTACATAGTATAAAATAAAGTCGCTTTTTCTATCCTCGTGTCCCGATGTATGCTTATATCTTCAAAACTACACAACGGATTTTCATGCAGTTTTTTTAATAGATAGAGTGATTCAAGAGGAAGGTTTATATGTATAATACATGCATAATATACCGTGCGAAGCCGGGGCGGGTCGCTAGTTATATATAAAAATCAATCCCTATTTCCCTTGGTCACGGCATCACCCGTGAACGGCTGGACCGATCTCGCTGATTCTTTTTTTGTCGTGTTTGTTATTGTCAGGAGAAGGTTCTTGTGTAACAATATTTAAAAAGAACTGGTACGGGGGCAAAGCCGCGGTTAACAGCTAGTATTAAATAAAATTTTTTGTTCTACTCTGAGTGTATTATCAACCAATTGAAACTATGGACCTTACTGTAACTTTGTCGTGACGTAACAATGAGAATGTTTTTTGACATTGTATCCTGGCAGGGTCGCCATGTATGGTTGGAGGCTTGGGAGAGTTGTGATTGAAACAAAGGTTGCTTTTAGACTGACTATATTGGTGAATAAACACATTATATAAGTAAACACAGGTTACATGAGTACATAGGTTATACATGTATATCTTACCACTACAACATAGTTGTGCTGGGTCGTTTGACATACGCCAGTATCAATGTCTAACTGACAAGAGCAAATAAAAACCTACCCGTAGCTAGCCGTCATGCATAATCTAGAGACACTGCCCGTGGCAAATCCTTCTCGCACTAGATCGTATCAACAAAGACATTGTAAAATGATGTTGGTTTTTGTATACAGTGGTAGCGGGTCGGTTCCCGGTGACGCGCGAGCTGGCGGCGGAGCTGGGCGCGCTGATGGCGCAGCTCGACATGGGCGACTACAGCGCGCACAGCACGCAGCACAGCCAGCCGCTCGCGCACCGCTTCTACCCGTACCGGTACCGCGCCGCGCTCAGCAACGACGAGCTGAGGTGAGCACGCAGCACACGGCACACAGCACAGCACACTACTCGGAACCGGACGTAGCACACGGGACACAGCACACGGGACACAGAACAGCACATGGCAGATAGCACGCAGCACGCAGCACAGCAAGCAGTACAACCTACCGAGTACTGCATAGTAATCTGATGGAGAAGGAATCATCAAAAAGTCAAAGTCTAATCTAAATACTTTATTGCCAGATCACAGTAATTAATAAGATGTTAGGTCGTCCATAAAGAGTGCAGACCATGCATTCAAAGTGGTACATTGGTCGCATGCGTTGTGATTTACCCAGTGCCGTTATCCTAAATTCTTCCATACTGGTCTCCCAGACTTCGAGGGAATGGGCGAAAGTCTTAGGAATCATGTTATAGGCGATGCGGCTAGCAACCCAACACTATTTTGATTTCCCTTTCCGTCTATACGCCCTTAATCATACTAAACGTGCCCTTAAGGTTTTGTTACCTTAGGCATCTACCCCGTTAAGAATAAAGACGTAATATATGTATGTATGTTATACTAAAATTTTCACCATACTTGTGCTTTTGGACACCTCAAGTGGTCTCGAGTTGCATAGCCGGCAGCAAACGCCACGTTAAAAAAAAGGAACTTATTTTTTTTTTTTATATTTTAGAGAGGTGGAAGAGAAGTTGCGCAGCAAGTGGACGGCGCTCAAGGGGCGGAGCACCGCGGACTGCGTGCGGATATACCTCAACTGCACGCGGAAGTGGCCTTTCTTCGGCGCCACACTCTTCCAGGCCAGGGTATGACAATGTTGTAAACCTTTATTTGTGACACACAGGCAAAATACGCGAGGGAATGGGCGAAAATCATAGGAATCATGTTAGCAACCCATCACTGTTTTGATTCCTTTTTCCACCTTTACGCCCACAATCTTGCTAAACGTGGCCTGTAGGTCTTGTCACCTTAAGCTCTGTCACCCCGTAAGGGATAAACACGTGATTTGTGGTTCCATGCCGGTCTGGGCGCAAAGGAAACAGAATGTACCAGTTGCTTCTCGTCCCGCGCAGATGGTAAAAGCCCATCGAGGGAATGGACGAAATTCTTAGGTATCATGTTATAGGCGAAGCTTCTAGCAACCCACCACTATTTTGATTCCCCTTTCCACCTATACGCCCACAATCATGCTAAACGTGGCATTTACGTCTTGTTACCCCGTAAGGAATAAAGACGTGATTTGTCTCTGTTTTTTTTTTTTTTTTATGAATAGGAAGGCAAACGAGCAAGTGGGTCACCTGATGGTAAGTGATCACCACTGCCCATAGACACCCGCAACTCCGGAGGGATTGCAGATGCGTTGCCAACCTAGAGGACTAAGATGAAATGCCTCTTGTGCCCGTAATTTCCCCGGCTGTCTTACTCTCCACACCGGAACACAGCAGTGCAAGCACTGCTACTTAGCGGCAGGATTAGCGAGTAAGATGGTGGTAGCGATCCGGACGGACCTTGCACAAGGCCCTACCACCCGAGTATGTGTATTTTATTAGTTTATTTATGTTTGTCTTTGGTCTGATAAGGGAACGTTGTCCGCAGATAAAGCAGCCGGACTTGTCGATGGCGTGGCTGGCGGTCTCGGAAGACGGCGTCACGGTGTTGGAGCTGGCGTCCATGGCTGTCATAGGGCGATACGCGCTCAGTTCCATCGGTCTATTCGGAGGGCTGCAGGTTTGAACATTGATTTAACTTTATTTTCTTGGGTGCGTTCCACTAAGCGCCCACAACGATCAAAATGCTCCTTTAGTCGTTCCACATAACGATCGCGGTCGTTGTGGTCGCGGCGAAAACGTCACTTATGACGTCATGACTTACGCTCACGCGAAGCTCACGACGACCCATTTAAAAAGGTGGGTCGAAGTGATCGTTGAGAAAATTAGCGGTATTTTCAAAACTCAAAGTATCAAAAATGGCGACCGTGAAACCAAATATCCAAGTGCTGCCGTAAAAGACATTTTAATTACATTTGAACGTAAATTAATTAAACGCACCACTAATATTAAATATAAAAAATTAAATATATATTTTTTTTCAATATAAATCGATTTAAATAATAATTAATTAAGTTTATTTTCAAGGCTTACACGTTATAACCTAACCTCTTAAATCTTTTGCTTTCTTTTTACTATTATTTACCTCCACGCTCAAAACGCTCTATAATCCATTCCACTTGAGTTTACGACAGTAACGCTCACAAGCAAGTGGAACGGGAAAAACTGCGGTCGTGAGCGTGATCGTTGTGAACGCTTAGTGGAACGCACCCCTTATATAACAGAGAAGGAAAAACAGACACCTGGCCCCTATCTCGCTAAGTCGACAATAGGGAATATGCATTAAAAAAGTTATCACATTTTCTTAATAAAGTATGATCGTAAAAGAGATGACAATAAGCGATATTAAATGTATTATCGGTCGAGAAATACGGAAAATATGAATTTTAAACTACTCATTAGTTAGCGATTAGAAGGAGAGATCCGATATGTGACGTCATTTGTTACAACGCCCATATAAACCCATTATTAAAATTCCGTTTTTCTAGAAAGATGGAGACAAATCTTTGATAGCTTATATCTGTTGTTTTTATAGTTATTCGAAAAATATGTTTTATATTGTTTGTTACATAAATGAGCTTCAATATGAAGCCGACCGGCGTAGATTCTCGTTGCGTTTGTAATGTAAAGCGAATTGTCACTTGTCACCGATAACTGTCGTGTTGGTGAAAAAGGGGCGTGATGGTAAGCACTGTCATACTTGGACACCAGAGCCTCTAGTGTAAGTTATCAGAAAAAACACGTCTCGAACGCGTTCACACGTCTCAATTGCTATGGAAAAATTGGCAGCGCCACTTGCGGATCGCAACGGCAACACGTATTTTGCGAACGATAATTTGCACTAAGCGTACTGAAACACTGAATGATTGTCGATGCGTTGCCAGCCGAGGAGGCTGTGAGAAAATACTTCATCTGCTAGTAATTCACCAGCTGGCTTACTATCACCACCGCCACATCTATACGCCTAGAGTCATGCTGAACGTGGCCTTTAGGTCTTGTTACCTTAGGCTCTGTCTATCCCGAAAGAGATATAGACGTAATTTGTGTGTGTGTGTGTCTTACTCTTATTATCCACGCCGGAACACAGTAGTGCAAGCATAAAGACCCGCCCTAAGGACCCGATGGATTAAAAAACGTACCAAATAAGTTTTTGCTAGCATAGAGTAGACATGAATTGTCATGTACTAACTAATTAGCGTCAGAAATTGACACATTTTTTCTCTAATTTGACATTCATACATGTATTATTACCAGAATGTAATTTCTTCCGTGCTGGTCTGGGAGAAAAGAAAAAAACATAGAATGTACCAGTTGCTTCTCTTCCCGCGCAGATGGTAAAAGCCCATCGAGGGAATGGGCAACAATCTTAGGATTCATGTTATAGGCTATTTTGATTCCCCTTTTCACCTATGTGCGCCTACAATCATGGTAAACGTGGCCTTTAAATTCTACCCCATAAGGGAAAAATACTTGATTTATGTATGTGTGTATGTATTTTTTTTTGCAGGATGATCTGATGATGTTGATCGACGCGGACGCAGACGACGCGGCCAGTCCCGTGCACAAGATGCTGATCAGCCTCAACAAACCTAAAGTAAGTTGGTCTTGGAACCAGTTATTCTTATGTCAGTTTAGAGTACGGTCACGGAGCATGAAGATTATCGTACAATGACCTGCCAATATGTCTTTCTCGCTCGCGCGTAACGTGCTCGCGCTCGCACAGACAGCGAATGATAATGAGCGATAGAGGCGGGGCTATATTTTTTGTTCCATAAAATTGATGTTCCGAATGTATACAACATAAACATAAGTATTTTTTTTAGAATTGATAGTGAACTATTAACTTTTACATTCTGATGATTTTTTCACAATACCTGAATAATGCACGATTTCATTTATTTATGAAAAAAAAAATTATAGGATAAAAAGGCGACTGTGACGGGTCATCGTTCGAAAATCATCTTGCAACGCGACCGTACTTTATTACAAAATGACTTTTTGCTTCGATAATAACGTTTAATAGCCACTTTTCTACTGACACATCGTTGTTTCAGATGGTAGAGCTAACACATCTGATAGCGGACTACAAGAACGCCCTCCTCCGGCCCGGGCTGCCGGGCACGCCGCAGCTGAACTCGCTGACGCGCACGGGCAGCGCCTGCGCCGCGCGCGCCGCCCCGCACACGCTGCCGCACTCCAGCCCGTCCACGCTGGCGCACGCGCAGCAGCTGTCCCACTCGCACCACTCGCACCACTCGCACCACACGCACCACACCACGGGCCACAACACGCTCAACTCGCACGCCACCACCATGACGCTCGGCTCCGACAGGAACGCGACCTTGACGCTCAGCTCTCACACGTCCACCTTCAACCACGAGGTGCGGGCGTCGCACGGCCAACCGGACATTCTCAAATCTACCCCCGATCACCACAGGAGCGATAAGAAGAGGACCCACGTGCAGGACAGCGGGGTTGCGTGATAGAAGTTGTGCGCTCGCTGATTTTTGGTGCGTTACGTGGACGATTTTCTTATGTGAACGAACTACGGCTCAGGCTTTAGTGCTGTAGGAGGAGTGAAGTGATAACGGTGAGTATTGAATTGTTGACATGTTTCTGATCGAATCGGACCCGAAAGTGTTTCATTCCAGGATAAGGTGACGAGATAATTATAAATATACCTCATATTTTGTAGCGAATAACGTCACGGCCTCTTTTTATATGATTGGCTTTATCATTGATAAGTTATTGTTATTTTTTAAATGATTCCGTTTAAGCTTGTCCTGTTTTTGTGCAGAGTTTCGGATCTTTAATTGTTTAACATAGTGCTTTTTGGCATATGAAATGTGAGTCCATCATAAAAACGTCAAAAATATAATGACATGTGGTCTACCGTTTCCTGAAACTCTGTACAGATCCGAAGTCAATTCAAGTCCAATATAGTTCAGGTTAGTCAAATCACCCGTCTCGCATAGTTTAGCTCGTAATGTGCAGGGTATACAGGCGCCGTAGGAACGAATAATCATAGTATTAAAGGCCAAATATTCGGGCTTAGATTTTTGCAACAGCTTTCTGACGCTTTTTACCGGAATTTTAGCTATGACGAGTTTGTTTCTTAACATTTTTAATGCCTTTTTAATGTCACTTAGGTAACTAAAAGTTGTGGTACACACACAGTCAAGTGACCATCCAAAATGAAACTGTATCGATAAGACACTCAATTATACAAAGGTGTACAGAATAAACTAACAAAAATAGATAAATCCCCTTTTGACCATAGATTAAAAACGTTAGGAAACAAAACGTAAAATTGTGTACACACCTCGGGCAGTGATAAAGAAAGCCTCAGGTCGCATGTTTATCGCCCTTGCCTTTAGCTCGAGCGACAAGTTCCAGCGATCTGAGACATTATTTATTTCGCCACCCTCGGAATGTAATGTACTATACTACTACTAATGTACTATAATAGAATCTCATAGAAATATCCCTATCATCACAAAATGTACCTTAGCAAATGTTTAGTAATAATTTGCATTAACGTATAGGAGCCAACTTATCGACTGATATCATGTCTAGAGTAAGACCTTCAACGAATCTACGAACCTCTTAGATAAATCGGACGACTGAATGTTGTATAAGGTTATCATAAATCATAGAGTTGCTGGCATGTGTGTTTGTATATTCTGTGGCGCCGTCGTAGCTATGGACACCTTACAATACTGTTATTAAACTAAATGAATAGATACAAAGGCATACGTAAAGTATTTAGAATACGCCGGATTTCTTTCCGAACTTCGAACCATAAACAAAACAAGAAAATTAAATGACTGATATTTATGTTAAAAGAATGTGTCAGTCATAGAAGTTGTAAAGGGATAGTTATAAAATTAGCTCAAATAAATTATTAATACGCTGAGTACTCAACACATCACAATTTTCTTTTACGCTTACACGAGAGGAATACAAAATAAATAAATAAAATGCTGTTCCTCCATAGGTTTTGTGTGGCAAGCTGTGACGTCACTTATTAATCTACTCGTATGAATAACTATTTATTTATTTCAAAGCAACTGGAATGCGAATGCTTATTTTCTGGCCTAAAATGAAGTGTTTTTGTTAGCTGTGTCATGAAATTGTTGGTAAGAAATATCTGGTGTGTATAATTTCCTAGCTACTTTGAGTATAGCAAACGTGCCAAGAACACCATGCTGGCTGCTCTAAGGTGCTGGCGTACTGTACTAGCGTTTAACAAGAGGCTACAATCTGTCACTTTCGCACGACGCTGTTTAGACAGGGATGTCTATATGCCCACTTAAACGTAGTATATATGCGAATCCGGTAGGTATTGAATGTCATAGAATAGATATATTCTGATATATTTGTAATATAATTTGCATATTGTGATCACAATGAAATACTCTTAGAATCTCTGAAAAATACAACACAATTTACTGTTAAATGATTTATACTTTTGTTGGATTGTCTGTGATCTGAAGATGTTTTTTTTGATAGATAGATAGATTTTTCTGGCAATGTGGAATATCGACAAATCGATGAAAGTTGTCTGTCGAAACAACTGAATCTCATATTTTATAAATCTACACATAAATTTAACATGATATGAGTGAATTTGATTGACACGAAAGAAAATCATCAATTAAGTATAAAATAAATTAAATACCCACAAATTTTACTGTCATTCCAAATTTCTTACACTAATTTCAGTATTATATTAATTTAATGTATTCTTCTGTACAATAAATCCACGCTCATTAATTTAATAATAACCATACCAAAACTATAATGAAAATAGTACTAAACACTGTACAGTAATATATGGGCATTTTATCGCCGTGTATTCATAGTTATTCTTGTACATTTTCGTTGTATACATTTGTCAATACATGTCGTCCTTGTCTCATACTGTGAGTTAGAACGAGATGACACATCTATATTGGCTTTTGTGTAGAAGTAGGTTTCCGTATCCCCCTCCATGCAAATACTTTGATAATTACAAAATTTTAAATTTTGAACAGTTCTTAACTGTAGTTAAGGTACGGAACTTATATTGATTTTATATACAATCTTACTAGCTATGATATACGTATATTACAGTTTCTATTTTGTTACCAGCTTACATATTTTGCTAGGAAACTTATTATGTAGAAGGCAGGAATTCTTAGCCAAAGATACTATTTTACTCGGCGTTTTATTTTTAAAATGTCAACTCGTTGACTGATTCTGGTCACCATTCCGCCAGTGACTTGGTTTACGACACATTTTAAGTTACAATAATCAAAATGGGCTCTGCTGTAGATAGTTTCTGTAGATGTTCAAAAAACTGGCTTGATCGAAGACTAAAAATGGTCAATCAGGCTAGTTCTTTGAGTGATTAAATAAACTTGGTTTGCCTTAACCCCTACTACTAAATTAATTAAGGTTGTAATTTTTTAATTCATTAGTAGGGGATGGTTATTAGATTAACTTCTTTTGGGGGCCATGTCGATAATTTGAAATTGCTGTTAAAAACTAATTAACCCCTATAATACCCTCATATTTATGAACGCGCTAGTGAAGTGGCAACTTTTACTTTATTATTTATAACGGTCAGTTTTGTCAATGTGAAAAATAGTTTGTTACGGTAAAAACTAACCAGTGAATTAATTAACCGTTGTTTCCTGGGATGCACCGGCCAAAACTACTTCTAATCCGTGCCGCTACAGCACACGAGGCAATTATTAGATTCGCACCACCTCTATCAACTTTGCCTGTCACTTTGACATTTCCTTTTGCCTGACTAAAAATAATCTGATAACAGATACAAGTTTATAAATAAGGGGGTTAAAGAGCAGTTCACTTAAGCAGTGGTCACATTAAAGTTGGTCATTGCATTTATTCTCTTTAAGTTATGCCGGGTACACATCTGGGAGCTGTAACCAAATCCCCTAGTGTGGTGGTGGCTCGCGGGCCTGCCGCGAGCGTAACGCCACGTACACACTCGGGTTTTTCGTTACAGCAGTGTGTAGCAGTTGCGGTTCCAGTTCGCAGCTGAGTACCCGGCCTTAAAGGCCAGGCCTCTTCTATGTTTTCGACGCAACATAATTGTCCTATTTTAATAAAAAATAGTTTCTATTGCACTTTTTGCGAACACACTAAACTAAACTGTTGGTATAAATGTGTAAAAATAACTAGTGTATATTTTGATTAAGGATGACGATTATTTTAATTCAATAAAAGTAATTATTAATTTGTATTATAGAAGTAATTTATTGTTTAAGTATTTATTAATTTTGTTTTTATTTCGGATTCGGTTGTTTGTTTTAAGTTTACATTGATTTTGTTGGGGCCTAATTAATCGAGGCCTAATTTTTGGAATTATGGTGATTTACTAAATTTGTTTGACGATGCGATAATAAACATGTATTAATGAAATAAAAATATGCTTTTTTATTAAACCTTTATACTAGCTTTTTACATTGATTTTCACACAAATAAAGTAATAGAGGATAGCATAATTACATAAAGTACTCAGGAGCAAAGAAACCGGGTCACTTTTCATTCAACTTCCTACGGGAAGTTACCCTTTTTCTTTGCTCCCGAGTATACTTTACAGTATACAAACATAACAATAATACTAACTAACTTTACTAAGATAAAGTTGATTAGCTGACGTAGATTATAAGATCAGATGTTTTGTATATTTAAATTATTGAGAATGTGAAGATTCTGTTATAAGGAATTCCTCTAATTTGACGTCTAAAGCATTCATTATGGATTCAGCATCGTATGGGACATCTGCAAAACAAAAAGCGTTCATTCAGTAAAAAGGAATCGATAAGAATACAACTCAAGAATACAACTCAACAAAGTAATCTATTCAGGTATGGAACGCTTAGAAACCGCTCTTTATAATTTCGTACCATTTATTCAAGTATATTTTCTTAAACATTGTCGTAACTGTTTTTCATTTGTTTTTATCTTTTTCAAAAGTCAAAGAGGCTATGGAATAATGAACAACAATGTCATACAGCCAAGTCGATGGCCGAGGAGTGCGCGTTTTGTTCGAGTCTAACGTTTTTATCAATATCTCAAATAGCTTACGGTGATAGATGACATAAAAAAAACTTAAGAAAAAAGGCGGGAACGTGAAAACCACCTAAGCTGCGAGGAAGTTTAGAGCAAAATTAATTTTCATTTCCTATCTATGTTTGAGAAAAACATTATATCTGCCTCATCTGGAAGAGCAATTGCTGGATTCGTAACTTTAGAAAACACTCGCCTGCGGTTCGTTTTTTTAAACAAGTTACTCATCCAGCAATTGGCTACTTCCGAGGCCTCGGCATTAATCTACTATTATTATTATCTTAAGTTTTGTTTTTGCAATATTCACATAAAAAGTAATAAAACAATATTTCGCACTGTTATTATTAGAGAACTCGTTTAAGGGTACAGATTATTTACACCATTTGGTCTCCGACCATCATCTCAAAATTGTACAGGTAGGTAAAACATAACCTTTTCATACTAAATGCCCCAGTGACTTCCTTTGATGGGTATAACGATGGCTAAGTGAGATAAGGTTGTACTACAGCGTGCAGTTTTTCGACTCACCAATGTTGATCCATTCCGTGGCATTATATCCAGAATCTCCCCGTGATTCTAGGATGGCCTGGCGAAGAACGTGAGTGATGCCATGGGCAGTACAGATACCCATCTCTCCTACAGCTAAATAAATAAATAAATATTAGGGAACAATTCACACAAATTACATACACACATACATTATATCATGCACATACATACATATCGTTACGCCTCTTTCCCATAGATGTAGGCAGAGACAACTTTGATCCACTTGCTACGATCCTGGCACACCTCTTTCACTTCGTCCACATTCTTCAATCTCTTCATACATGCCCTAAATACATCTAAAAACATTTATATTTCGTACAAGCTTGGCTGTTGTGTTTGTGACTATTGTTTGTTCATTAACTAACCTTTCGATCCCAGAACACCTGTTGTGTTCTTCGAGTTAAATCTCAGTTTGACCCTGAAGTCGGCCGGTATGTCCAGAGCCAGCGGCACATGATACGTCAACGAGCGATTGCTCAGCAGCTTGCCGGTCTGCTTGTCACGGACCAGCTTCTCGGTGGTGAAGTAGCCTAAACCTTGAACGTATGCACCTTCCACCTGAAACCGTAAGGAAATTGAATGAAATAAATTAAAGTTTTCTTGGGGTTCTTGGGACTCAAGGTCAAGGACAGTTGCCGTGCTTACCCTGCCATGTTCTGGCGTGGAGAGTGGACAACTGGTGAAATAAGCGGCACGCGGGGTTGTTCTGAACCCTCTAGGCTAGTAACGCAGCTGCAATCCTCTGGTGTTACAGGTGTTCACGTACCATCAGGTGACCCACTTGCTCGTTTGCTACACAATCCCATAAAAAGGATGTTCATTTTGGTTGAACATGTTACTTTAGTACAATAAGATATAACTTTTTCTCTTTAATATTGTCATAAATCTGGTAAAAAAGTGGTGGTAGCCTAGTGGTTTGACCTGTAGTCTCAAGCAGAGGATCGTGGATTCGAATCCCGGGCTCGCACCTCTGAATTTTTTGGAATTTATGTGCAAAATTACATTCGAAATTTGCCGTGAGCTTTTTGTTGAAGAAAAACATTTTAAGGAAACCTGCACATATCCGCAAAGCAAATAAATGACGTGTGAAGTTCCCAATCCGCACCGGGCCCGCGTGAGGACTATACCCCGAGCCCTCTAGCCTATGCCCAGTAGTGGGACGAATATAGGCTGAAGATGATGATAGTGATGATGATCAAGGATGGTCGCTAATGCGCTGAAGGAGAAGAAGAAGGCTTATCAAAGTTCCGCCTTGCCTGTGAGATGTCTATGGTAGGATTTGTACTCAATCCCACGTCCTCCAGTATGTCACAGCGGAGTATCTCATATCTTGCAGTCAGCACGTCTAGCTGAACTTCTAAGATAGCTACAGCAAACGCGCTGTAGTTCTTCAAGTCTTCTTCTTTATCCGTCATCATGTACGACGCCGTCAAATCTATCTCTTCGTCCCCAGCTTTCATGATCAGCTCACTCCACGTAGCATCCGGCATCTTCTGCTGAATCGGTGCCAACCTCTTCTTCAGAATATCGCACGACCGTATGATGGAGTAGCACACGCACTCGCTGACGATACTAGAGCCAGAGAATATGTTGTTAGCGGCTACAAAGGAGTAGTTCGGCAGGACTGACACTTCGTTCAGAGGTATCCCGAATTCGTATGCGCACACCTGTGCCGCTTTAGTGTTGACGCCTTGCCCCATTTCGACTCCCCCAGTTGTGACTGTTACAGTCCCATCGCCTCTGTAAATAGACACCATGGCCGAATAGTTTCCAAAATATTCGACGGGGAAGCTCATAATGTTGATTTTGATAGCTTTTTTCATCCAGCGATTGGCTTTGTTGAAAGCTTGGATGTCTTTGAGGCGTTTGTCGTAGTCGGTTTCCGTCTTCCACATGTCGATGAGCGTTGGGAGGTCGTTGTCTTCTGTACGCATGTTGGCGATGCGAACGTCGGTCGGGTCTTTCTGGACGGCGAAGGCGATATGCTCCATGATGTGCTCTATGCAAGCCATACCCTCAGAAGTACCTGCAAGCGAAATTGTAATATTTGCAACTACTTCAACACCTCATCTCTGTACAGGAACAACTTGTATAACCACAATTTATGCAATAAATGGAATCACAGCGAAACATAAGCTGGATGGGTTGATAAAATGAACCAACAATTAGATAAACTTTCAAAAGTAACTAAGGCCACGGGATCATAACATAAATTACCTGGTGCTCGAGCAAAGGTATTGGACGAAGTGTCAGTAGTGACGGTGGCGGTTTTCAAGTTGAAATAATCAGCGTTGTAGCAGTTCTTGAAGCCTGACGTCACGTAGGACAGGATATTCTCGTTGTTGGAGCAGCCATTATCTTCTACTAACATTGCGTTCAGATACTGGATTTTACCGTTGTCATCTACTCCGATCTGTGAACAATTTGATGTCTTATTGAATTTGATGCATTTTCAAATCGTCTTTTTTATACCACTTGGAAGGCCAGCGAGCGAGTGGGTCACCTGATGTTATCTCCTCCTCCCCTGTGATTAGGTACCACCCACCTATGAACACTAGATTCGTGGATTGCCAGCTCAGAGGCATAAAGCAAAATCTGGTGAATTTACTTTTACAAAAATATTCAATAGATTTAGAAAGACTTTTATATAGGTTCCCTAAGACTTAAATCGAGATTTATGCTCACAATATCGAGCGCATTTTTTTTTACGAAGACATTAACACACGATGGAAGTCACAAACAGTATACCTGTAAAGGTGACGCCCCACTGCAGCGCACGGTCAACGCTACGCACGTGGGTACATATTCGCTCCGTATCAAAACGTAAGCAGTCGTTTCCAAAGCAGTGCACGCACACGCTACGCACGAAATGACCAATGGACCCACGTGACATTTATCGTGTCCATGCCCAGCGTGAGCAGTGGGGCGTCGCCGTAACACGTGTGTCGTCCAAGTCTCCCACTGTTACGATGTCATGTAAAGGCACCATAAAGCCACAGCATGCAATATCACCTACAAGTGTCTCACCTCATACTCGCACTGGCATGGCAATCTTCCGCCACTAACAGCCATGTTGGTTTGAATAGGTACTATAAAACGGCACGGCACGTCGAGCTTGCGTGCGACCAATGCGCAGGCAGTCGCGGCGCGCGTGTTGCGACTAATCTTGCCGCCGAAGCCACCACCGATGCGACGTACTTTCAAATGGACGCTGGAAGATACGAAGATAATAGTATTCAAAGGGTGGTGAAATAATCAATGTCTCAGATGGCAGGAACTTGTCCTACAAGCCAAGGGCGAGGGCGATGAACAAGCGACCTTCATCACCGTCCGAGGCGTGTACACATTTTCCCGTCTTCCCCTGGCCAGGTAGTGGAAATTTCCGCTCGCATAGCTGCGGTAAATTGCTACCTACAGCCCGGGGCTTCGTAAAGTGCATTAGATCACTTTCTGAAACCATAGACCTAAAATTTGAAATTAGAATGCATGAGCTATTTTAATAAAAAACTTAAATTTTAACTTACTCGCTCTCATTCATATTCAAGCACCGTGAAATCGCCCGTTGCGTCAGGTCCATCCACTGCGTAGCATCGTACACCTCCAGACCCTGGTCCACCGGTACCACCACACACGTCACTGGCTCCATATAATAGTGATACTGTCCTTCAATCTCGTACACCCCTTTAACTACCTTCTTCACGTCAGTACCCTTCCCCTTAGGTTCAATGCTAACGTCGCTTGGGACGTACCGCTTGCTATCTTTCTTAGCCTGATCTATTGTCAAAACTGGAGCTGCTGAGCTTACATTCTTGTAAGTCACTTTGACTTTCTTCGCCACTCTGTTGGCTAGTTCTTCCGACGTAGCCACAACTATGGCAACGGGTTGGCCATAGTAGAGAATCTTTTTGCTGACTATGATCTCTTCTTCTTCGATTTGCAGTTGGAAACCAGGGACGGCGAAAGAGTTTACGCCGGGAATGTCTTTGGCGGTGAAAATGGCAAGTACCCCGTCAATGGACTGGAATAAATAAAACTTGAATGAGAACAGGCATTTTTAATCGTCGTTTTCTGCGCGCGGCCATCGGAGCGTCAACACCTTGCTTCGGACTTCGGTGTACTATGATGCGGCGTGTAACATATCTCCGCTCCGCTCCGTGTGACGAAGATGATGTTGAATGAAAGCAATTGAAAATACAAACTGTTCTCAGAACAATCGACCTTCGCTGGTCGCGTTCTTTGAGACAACGTCTATCTCCTATGTCACCTACATCTCTTTAACAATTGTTGTGAATTCACCGAAAGTTGACCATTAATCACAAAGAACCTTAATGCGAATTTTTAGCTTTGTAAGTTTTTTACTGGCTACACTCTCCTTGATAACTCTATAATTTATAGTTATAGTTGTAGTCTACTTTCTCGCCCTAAGCGCTAGGTAATAGGTACAATCGCGATGCAGGTGCAATTGAGAGGTAGAAAGTAAAAAAAAAAAATACGGGTACATTTATGATTCAGGACATCCTCAAAAGAATGAACCGTAACTTTGGTCCAGTGTCACAAATCGAGTAGGTATTGTCCTTATTTAATAAATCTTTACCAAGGTTGAAACTAATTATAATGTTTTTAGTTTTAAATGAATACAATTGAGTGCGTCAGAAATGTTTGAGAATTTTCTTGAATAAAAAAAAATATATGGGTAAATTACTATGACTTTAATACGAAATGTTTTGAGGAAAACAAGTGAATTAAAAATGAATAAATTAATATAATTAATCCATGCGTCATTCTACAATTTGATACAAACAGCTGTGCTGAGATAAACAAAGAAAATAAATAATGAAACTAAGTTTACTTGTTAAACAGCAAAAAGTAAATGTAAAAAATTAAAATATTAAAATGGTTGACTTGGCTTCTTTCGAGTAGGTAAGTAATGGGTATAATATAAATAAATAACAACTAGTTTAATGTAAAAAACGAAACTATCTTTTGTCACTTGGTAGCATGCTAAATTTATAAACATCATCATCGTCATCTCATCTCCAGCCTCTAGGCTGTACGTCCCACTCATAGGAACGGGTGTGTAATGATTGATATAAAAATATTTAATATATTTTCTATCGATATATCAACATTTGATATAATTTCAAAGGGTATAATCACTCATTGTGTATAATAAACGTTTGGTATAATTTTAAAATATATACATTTATTTCGTATATTTATCGTTCGGTATAACGCTTATTTCTTATAACGATTATATGGTATAACGCTCATTTTATATACAAATCATAATATATAACAATCAAGAGGTATAATAGGTATATACATTTTTTGTTGGGGGACGCAGTTCAAACCTAACCTAACCTACTTTTTGATAGCAGTTTATATCAATAATGGTTATGCCAATTGTATCTATACATATAATAAAACTAGTATTTCGCGTGGGGGCCGCGGGCCCCAAGGGCCCCGCGGAGGTTCCCTGCCACCCTGTTTTGTTTAAATAATTCTAACCGTTTTTTTACTATATTCTTTGGCCGCCATTTTGAAACCGCCACGTTGGAAAAAGTGATTCGTACTCTACCGCCCTGTTTTTTTTCAAATATTTCCAACCTTTCTTACTTTATTCATTGGCTGCCATCTTAGGAAAAGCATTTCGCATGGGGGCCGCGGGCCCCACGGGACCCGCGGAGGGTACCCTACCAGCCTGTTTTTTTTTTTCAAATATATCCAACCTTTCTTACTTTATTCTTTGGCTGCCATCTTTGGAAAAGCCTTTCGCATGGGGGCCGCGGGCCCCACGGGACCCGCGGAGGGTACCCTACCAGCCTGTTTTTTTTTCAAATATTTCCAACCTTTCTTACTTTATTCTTTGGCTGCCATCTTTGGAAAAGCCTTCCGCATGGGGGCCGCGGGCCCCACGGGACCCGCGGAGGGTACCCTACCAGCCTGTTTTTTTTTTCAAATATTTCTAATCTTTCTTACTTTATTCTTTGGCCGCCATCTTTGGAAAAGCATTTCGCGTGGAGGCCGCGGGCCCCGCGGGACCCGCGGAGGTTACCCTACCAGCCTGTTTTTTTTTCAAATATTTCTAATCTTTTTTACTTTATTCTTTGGCCGCCATCTTTGGAAAAGCATTTCGCATGGGGGCCGCGGGCCCCACGGGACCCGCGGAGGGTACCCTACCATCCTGTTTTTTCCAAATATTTATAACCTTTTTTTACTTTATTCTTTGGCAGCCATCTTGGGAAAAGCATTTTGCGTGGAGGCCGCGGGCCCCACGGGACCCGCGGAAGTTACCCAACCAGCCTGTTTTTTTTTCAAATATTTCTATACTTTTTTACTACATTCTTTGACCGCCATTTTGAATCCACCATCTTGGAAAAAATTAGGTTCAGTAGATTACTCCTCCCACCTAGATCGACACTTGGTCGAGCACAACCCATCTATCTCGACTGGCCACTGAGATGTTCGCGTTTCAATTTTGTATGGCGGCCATCTTGTTTTCGCAATTTTGAATTTTTTTTACCGGTTTACCCATAGGCTGGCTGTTCTGAGCGACTTTAGTTCCGGGCAAACTCGATAGAGCAAGTCGTTGCGGAGAGCTGGCCCATGTGTCAAGTCAGTTTCCACGTTAAGGTCGGTTTTGCATTTTTTTTGTACTTGTGATAAAATTTCTTATGCGATGGTGTATAAAGTCGAACCCTGTTTCTAAAAGCTGCTATACAATACAAGTGAGTCTATGAGTCTGACGTTACTTTGTATGGCGGCCATCTTGGAAAATGGCGGAATCAAAAAATTAAGTACAGCGTTTGAATTTGTTGCCTTTAAGAGCCCCGAATGCAAAATTTCAATCGGATCGGAGTAAAAAAAAATTTAGCCGCCATTTTGTATCCGCCATCTTGGAAAAAAAATTGATTCATCAGATTACCTCTCTCACTTTGAACAACATTTGTAAGAGCACCACCCACCTATTGCGATTGGCCTCTGAGATATTTGCGATTCAATTTTGTATGGCGGCCATTTTGTTTTTGCAATTTTGAAAAAAAAATACTGGTTCACCTATTGGCTGGCTGTTCTGAGCGACTTTTGTTCCGGGCAAACTCGATAGGACAAGTCGTTGCGGAGAACTGGCCAATGTGTCAGGTCAGTTTCCACATTCAGGTCGGTTTTTCATTTTTTTGGTACTTATCATAAAATTTCTAAAGCGTTGGTGTATACAAACGAACCCCACCTCTTATGAGTTCCTCAAAACAACAGGTCAAAGGTACAGAAATTACTTTGTATGGCGGCCATCTTGGAAAATGGCGGAATCGAAAAATAAAGTATGTGGTTGGAATCTGTGGCCTAGAAGAGCCCCGAATGCAAAATTTCAGTCGGATCGGAGCAAAAAAAAATTTGGCCGCCATTTGGAATCCGCCATCTTGAAAAAAAAATTGCGAAGTCAGATTTCCCCCTCAACTCTGAATGACATTTGGTCGAGCACCACCTATCTATCGCAACTGGCCTCTGAGATATTCGCGTTTCAATTTTGTATGGCGGCCATCTTGTTTTCGCCATTTTGAAAAAACTTTGACCGGCTCACCCATTGGCTGGCTGTTCTGAGCGACTTTAGTTCCGGGCAAACTCGATAGGTCCAGCCGTTGCGGAGAACCGCCCTATGTGTCAAGTCAATTTCCACGTTCAGGTCGATTTCGTATTTTTCTGGTGGTCACGGCGGCATTTCTGATGCGATGGTGTACCGAGTCTAGCTTTACCTCTTATGGGTTCTTCAAAACAGCATGTCAATGAGTGAGTCAGTCAGTGAGTGAGTGAGTGGGTATTCAGCTATATATATTATAACTAGTATTTGCGTGGGGGCCGCGGGCCCCAAGGGCCCCGCGGAGGTCCCGTGCCACCCTGTTTTGTATTAATAATCCTAACCTTTTTTTTTTCTATATACTTTGGCCGCCTTTTTGAAACCGGCACCTTCGAAAAGTGATTCGTACTATACCGCCCTGTTTTTTTTTTTCAAATATTTCTCACCTATTTTACTTTATTCTTTGGCCGCCATCTTTGGAAAAGCATTTCGCATGGGGGCCGCGGGCCCCACGGGACCCGCGGAAGGTACCCTGCCATCCTGTTTTTTTCAAATATTTCTAACCTTTTTTACTTTATTCTTTGGCCGCCATCTTGGGAAAAGCATTTCGCATGGGGGCCGCGAAGGGTAGCCTACCATCCTATTTTTTTCGCATGGGGGCCGCGGGCCCCACGGGACCCGCGGAGGGTACCCTGCCAGCCTGTGTTATTTTCAAATATTACTACATTCTTTGGCCGTCATTTTGAAACCACCACCTTGGAGTATTTCGCGTGAGGGCCGCGGCCCCCGCGGGGACCGCGGAGGGTAACCTACCAGCCTGTATTTTTTTTTACTTTATTCTTCGGCCGTTATCTTGGGAACAGCATCTCACATGGTAGCCGCGGGCCCCACGGGACCCGCGGAGGGTACTCTGCCAGCCTATTGTTTCTTCAAATATTTCTAGCCTTTTTTTTACTTTATTCTTCGGCCGTTATCGTAGGAAAAGCATTTCGCATGGAGGCCGCGGGCCCCACGGGACCCGCGGAGGGTACCGTTCCACCCTGAGTTTTTTTTTCAAATATTTCTTTCATTTTTGACTATAATATTTGGCCGTCATTTTGTATCCACCATCTCGTTTCAATTTTGTATGGCGGCCATCTTGTATTCACGATTTTGGAAAAAAAATACCGGTTCACCCATTGGCTGGCTGTTCTGAGCGACTTTAGTTCCGGGCAAACTCGATAGGACAAGTCGTTGCGGAGAGCTGGCCCATGTGCCGAATCAGTTTCGACGTTCAGGTCAGTTTTTAATTTTTTTGGTACTAACGTTATGATTCCTGATGCGATGGTGTACAGAGTCGAACCCTATCGCTAATAGCTGCTATAAAACACAAGTGAGTCTGTTAGTCTGACATTACATTGTATGGCGGCCATCTTGGAAAATGGCGGAATCGAAAAATTAATTATGCCGTTTGAATATGTGGCCTCAAACAGCCCCGGATGCAAAATTTCAATCGGATCGGAGTAAAAAAAACTTTGGCCGCCATTTTGAATCCGCCATTTTGGAAAAAAAATTAGGATCATTTAATTACTCCGCTCACTCTGAACGATATTTGTTTGAGCACCACCCACCTGTTGCGACTGGCCTCTGAGATATTTGCGTTTCAATTTTGTATGGCGGCCATTTTGTTTTTGCAATTTTGGAAAAAAAATACTGGTTGTCCTATTGGCTGGCTGTTCTGAGTGACTTTTGTTCCGGGCAAACTCGATAGGGCAAGTCATTTCGGAGAGCTGGCCCATGTGTCAGGTCAGTTTCCACATTCAAGTCAATTTGTAATTTTTTGGTACTTAGCATGAAATTTCTAAAGCGACGGTGTATAGAATCGAACCCCATCTCTTATGGGCTCTTCAAAACAACAGGTCAAATATCCAGAAATTACATTGTATGGCGGCCATCTTGGAAAATGGCGGAATCGAAAAATAAAGTATGCCATTAGAATCTGTGGCCTCAAAGAGCCCCGGATGCAAAATTTCAATCGGATCGGATAAAAAAAAAATTTAGCCGCCATTTTGAATCCGCCATCTTGGAAAAAAAATTACTTAGTCGGATTTCCCCCTCAACTCTGAATGACATTTGGTCGAGCACCACCCGTCTATCTCAACTGGCTTCTGAGATATTCGCGTTTCAATTTTGTATGGCGGCCATCTTGTTTTCGCCATTTTGAAAAAACTTTGACCGGCTTACCCATTGGCTGGCTGTTCTGAGCGACTTTAGTTCCGGGCAAACTCGACAGGTCGAGCCGTCGCGGAGAACCGCCCCATGTGTCGGGTCAGTTTCCACGTTCAGGTCGATTTCGTATTTTTCTGGTGGTCACGGCGGCATTTCTGATGCGATGGTGTATAGAGTTAAGCCACACCTCTTATGGGTTCTTCAAAACAGCATGTCAGTCAGTGAGTCAGTGAGTGAGTGGGTATTCAGCTATATATATTATAATAATCGTTGAGACCAAAAAATCTGTACATTGAAGATTTTAAAAAAAAACCGACCAGGGTGACTTAAAATCGGTAACTGAACATATTAAAACCATTTTTAAAATTTTTGTTTGTTTGTTTGTTTGTTTGTTTGACTGAGCATCACGTAAAAACTACTGAACGGATATTAATGAAATGTTCACAAATCGATTCCAATTAATTCAGAATAGGATATAGGCTACAGAAATTTTGGAAAATTTTGGAAAAAGGGGGTGAAAAGGGGGGTTAAAGTTTGTATGAAAAAAGAAAATTAGATTGTTCTAGAATCATGAAACTCAGAATAAATGCTTAGTAATAAAAATAAAGAAATACCTGTTTTAGCATTTTTTTTAAATCTCATCCAGAGATGCAAAAAAGAGGGTTTTGTGTTTAAAATTAATTAACTTCATACACCTATACAATAAAAGCCAATGAAGTGTAACCTTTTAAAGTTACTACATAATACTTCCAATTTAATACAGGTAAATATAATTTCTCAGTTTTCTTGAAATTTGATTTTTGAGGTGATTACGCACAAAATAGCGGAACTCAAGAAAATCAGCTTTCCTCGGTATACGAGGGCTGCCTTTTAAGTTCTGTCGTTCGCAAACCTCCTGTGATTATTTTAAAAAAAAATAGTATCATATTAAAATATTTGAATTTAGAATTCGAAAACAAAAGAATAGCTCGAGATTGGCCGAACCGTTTTAATACAGCGTCAGTTCAAAGTTGACAAGTCAGTTGTGAAAATGGAAATTTCGAAGGAAAATTTACGTGCGATCATTTTTTACAACTTCAAAAGGGGTTTAACGAATCTTCAGTGCTTTGCGGAGCTGACTACGGTTTTTAATAATAAAGCACCATGCATCCGGACTGTGGAACGCTGGTATTTGGAATTCCAACGTGGTTGCTCTCATCTCAGTGATAGGCATCGTGAAGGCCGACCAAAAACAGCCGTAACCTAAGAGAACATTGATGCTGTACGGCAACTGATCATCGAAGATCGCCATGCGACATACCGTGAGATAGAAGCTTCATTAAGCATTTCAGGGACCAGTGTTCAAAATATTTTACACTAGCTTTTGCCCGCGGCTTCGCACGCGTGAACCATGAGCATTTCAAAGAAGCAAGCAATCGAGCAAGCGAGCAAGCGAACCTGCAAGCTTTCAAGCAAGCATGCAAGCATGTAAGTATGCAAGCAGGCATGCAAGCAGGCATGCAAGCAGCAGGCATGAAAGCAGGCAAGTAAGCATGCAAGGAAGCATGAAAGCAAGCAAGTAAGCATGCAAGCAAGCATGAAAGCAAGCATGCAAGCAAACATGCCAGCAAGCGTGCAAGCAAGCACTCAGCGAGAATGCATGAACCTGAACATGAAGCAATCAAGCAAGCGAGCAACCAAACCTGCAAGCTTTCAAGCATGCATGCAAGCATGTAAGTATGCAAGCAGGCATGCAAGCAGGCATGCAAGCGAGCAAGCGAACCTGCAATCTTTCAAGCAAGCATGCAAGCATGTAAGTATGCAAGCAGGCATGAAAGCAGGCAAGCAAGCATGCATGCAAGCAAGCGTGCAAGCAAGCATGCAAGCAAGCGTGCAAGCAAGCGCTCAGCGAGAATGCATGAACCTGAACATGAAGTAATCAAGCAAGCGAGCAACCAAACCTGCAAGCTTTCAAGCATGCGTGCAAGCATGTAAATATGCAAGCAGGCATGCAAGCAGGCATGCAAACAGGCATGCAAGCGAGCGAGCGAACCTGCAAGCTTTCAAGCAAGCATGCAAGCATGTAAGTATGCAAGCAGGCATGCAAGCAGGCATGCAAGCAGGCATGAAAGCAGGCAAGCAAGCATGCAAGTAAGCATGCAAGCAAGCATGCAAGCAAGCATGCAAGCAAGCGTGCAAGCAAGCACTCAGAGAGAATGCATGAACCTGAACATGAAGCAATCAAGCAAGCGAGCAACCAAACCTGCAAGCTTTCAAGCATGCATGCAAGCATGTAAGTATGCAAGCAGGCATGCAAGCCTTCAAGCAAACAGGCATGCAAACAGGCATGCAAGCAGGCATGCAAGCAGGCATGCAAGCAGGCAAGCAAGCATGCAAGCAAGCGTGCAAGCAAGCATGCATGCAAGTAAGCACGCAAGCATGCAAGCAAGCCCCCGCATTGCCCCGCTGCCTTAATTTTTCTGAAACTGTAAATATTGCAGGATTTTTATAAAACAAACCTAACCTAACCTATAGGGCTGTCCTAAAATATACCCTAAATAGCTTTTGCCCGCGACTTCGTACGCGCTAAGGTGTAAAACGAAAAAATAAGTTTTTTCCCGTTCCCGTGGAAATTTTGGGGAGTGCTTTTGAAGTACACTTAAAGCCTTTAAAGAAACACACGTTATAAATGTTAAGTCTCTTTCTTTCGTCTGGAAACGTAAAATCCCGTTTTTTCTCGTCTCTGTGGGCGTTTCGTAAAATCCTTTCTTAGTGTTCCCCTACACTCCCGAATAAACCTACGTGACAAATTTCAACTTTCCCCCGCTTCCCGTTTTTCCCGTTCCCGTAAGAACTGAATATATAAATCCCGTTTTTTTCCTTATCCCGTGGGAATGCAAGCATGTAAGTATGCAAGCAGGCATGCAAGCAGGCATGCAAGCAGGCAAGCAAGCATGCAAGCAAGCGTGCAAGCAAGCACGCAAGCATGCATGCATGCACGAAAGCACGCAAGCATGCATGCAAGCACGAAAGCACGCAAGCATGCATGCAAGCAAGCATGCAAGCATGCATGAAAGCAAGTATGCAATCAAGCATGCAAAGCAAGGACTCAAGCAAACATGCAAGCAAGCCCCCCGCATTGCCCCGCTGCCTTAATTTTTCTGAAACTAAATATTGCAGGATTTTTATAAAACAAACCCAACCTAACCTATAGAGCTGTCCTAAAATATATCCTAAATAGCTTTATCTAGCTTTATTTTTATCGCTATCCCGCAGGAATTACGCAATTTACCGGAATAAGAAAGAAAAAAATTAGCCATGTGTTATTCCAGATTATAATCTATCTATGTTCCAAATTTCATCCAGATCTGTCCGACCATTCTGGCGTGAAAGAGTAACAAATATCCAAACATCCATACAAACTTTCACATTTATAATATTAGTAGGACATATTTTACTAATTTTACTAATAATTTGATTTCTTACCTGCAATCACAAATCTCAACGTAATAGTAGTAATAGTACCCACTTAGTAGTAATATATTCATCACCATCATCATCATCATATATCCCTCGGGAACCGTTCATTTTTCCGGAATAAAAAGTAGCCTATGTGTTATTCCAGACTATAATCTATCTATGTTCCAAATTTCATCCAGATCTGTCCAGCCGTTCTGGCGTGAAAGAGTAACAAACATCCAAACTCACAAACTTTCACATTTATAATATTAGTAGGATGATCACTTAGGTGTAAAAAAATTGATCTCACGCTGGATACCACATTTACTTAGTGAAGATCAAAAAACGGCTCGCGTTAGATGGTGTCGCAAAACTCTGCGGCAATTCAACCGAGGAGACTCTAAACACGTTTATGATATTATCAGTAATGACGAATCATGGATATATGCCTACGATCCAGATTATAAACAGCAGTCGACTGTTTGGGTGTTCCAAAATGAGCCAAAACCGACCAAAGTAATGCGGTCACGGAGCACTTCGAAAAAAATGGTCGCGACGTTTGTAGCGAAAAGTGGTCACGTTGCCACCATCGTGCTTGAAGATCGTAAAACAGTTCATGCTGACTGGTATACCACTATTTGTTTACCAAATGTTATCGGCGAGTTCCGAAAAAATAACCCAAGATGTCGTATAGTACTGCACCACGATAATGCGAGCTCGCACACCGCTCGGCAGACAATTGCGTTTTTAAAAGACCAAAACGTCGAAAATCGGGAACACCCGCCGTACAGCCCATATTTAAGCACTAATGATTTTTTCACTTTTCCAAAAATTAAGCAACGACTTCGTGGTCAACCGTACCGAACGCCTGAAGAAGCGGTTGAGGCATACAAAACGGCCATTTTCGAGACCCCGACTTCGGACTGGAATAAGTGTTTCGAAAACTTTTTCGATCGAATGAAAAAGTGTATTACATATCACGGTGATTACTTTGAAAGACAATAAATATACCATTTAACACTTAAATTGTCTTTAGTTTTTCCAAACGACATAACTTAAAAGGCGCCCCTTGTAAGTAGTTGGTAATAGTTACAAACATAATAATACTACGAAGAAAATAGATAGATACAAATGTACATAAGACATATAGCCGGAAAAGCGTGTCAATTGTGAAAAAACATTAATATAATAATTACATGCTGTACAGGCATTTTTTCAACGAAGAGATTTTTGTCAAACCTAAATCAACCTAAATTGGCGTCCTAAATTGTGTTCTTTACCTAACACCTAAAGTTCAATATGCAATACCGTTACTTTTGTTTTTATTTATTGCGCAATTATTCACAACGCGTTCGGTTTTTGAACGCACTCTTATTTGATAGCCTGATATTAATATGAGGGCGGCGTGAAACACTTGGCTGTATGTTCTTGGTACCTTTGCCTATAAAAAGCAAAATCAAAGGGCGCGTTTACGCCTGCGCTACGAACATGTCAGAATTTTATTGTGAAAAGTTGGTGCTTTTAGTATGAATCTGACAGCGAGCGAACCTAAACTGAATCGCATTAAGACATCATGGCAACTATGGCAAGGCCCCTGTAGGTAATTAATTTGTAGAATGATAATAAGTGTTAATAATCTGTAATTATGTACCTACTTAAACCAAGAAAATAAATTAAAAAAGCTTCTGCTAGAAAAAATTGAGTCGCCAAATATTAATTAAAACGGATTAGTAAATGAATTGTTAGTCGTAAGGTAAAAACAGGTAAACATTTATGTATTATTTGGTTAGAATAGATTTAATTTTTTAAATTAATCAGGGTACAAATATCGTTAAAGTGAGCGCAGTATTCGCCAATAAGCGTCATAGTTTGGCGAAATTAATAGTGATGTAATTAAAACTGTACTTAGCTTTTTTGAATAAAGAAACTATAAACAAAACTATAAATAAAACTATTTGTAAAATAAAGTATAAATAAATGTGACGAGTCATTAACCAGTTTGCACTTGATCTTTTTTCAAGATTCCGTGTCGCAAATTATTATTTTCATGACGTAATTCTAAAAGTATAGTTTCGTACATACTTTCAGTGGTTCATGTGACGAAGTTAATAGTCATAGTAATAATAATTTTGATATCGAGAAAAGCCGTAAGTATCACAAAAACACACGCGGACGAAGTCGCGGGCAACAGCTAGTTTTATATAAAAATAACGTTATACCATAAGTTCATTATAGGAAATAAGCATTATACTTAAAGAATGTTATATTAAATGATATTATATCAAATGATCATTATAAGAAGTGATAATTATGTCATATGTAAATATATTAAGTGCTGTTATATGATTTAATAATTATATCAAATGAGCGTTATTGCTACTAATATTATACCAAAAAAATTTATAGCCATCGTTACGCACCCCATAGGAACAGGCTCTCAGAATGAGAATTTATAAACATAGCTACCAAATATTGTTTCGCTTGGTACTGAAGTATCGATAGTATAGTATTATAGTCTACCAAACTATCGATAATAAAATTGTCTGCTCAAACTATCATTGTCTATCGAAACACTACAATTGGACGTAGCTTTAAGTTTGTATCTGTTTATTCTAGAGTTGGATACCCAAAACCATTACCTACCTGCATTGCACGGTCTCATTGTCTAAGGGAAGACGGGCCCAGCGTACGGCCCTCCTCTTCTTGGCGCGGTCCTGGCGGGCGCCGGGGCCACCGGGGAGCGTTAGTGGTGAAACCCTAGCGGCATCCCCCTGTGTCCCCATCACACCGGATTGAGGCAACGCCGGAGAATTTTTAGTTCGGGTATACCCCTTCGGGGGGGAGTCCCACATAACCCTAGGCATCCCCGTTTCGTTCCTCTCCGTTAAAAAAAAAGGGTTCGATACCCAAAGGGTAAAAACGGGTCCCTATCACTAAGACTCCACTGTCCGTCTGTCTGTCACCAAGCTTTATCAAACCGTGATAGCTAGACTATATTTTGTCGGTCTATCTATGTAAGTAACCAATATAAACTGGCCTCACACAGCCTACATTTTGCTTAGGAGGCAAGGCTCTGCTAACACTGGATTTTATATTCACTTGCCAAATTTGTACGTAACCCTCGGCGCGCTAGCCGGTTATTTATTTTATTAGTATAAATAAAGATTTCAGGGGCTTACCAAAACATCGGTGCCATCCACGTCATCAAGCTCTCCGTTGTTAATAGCGGCCTGAACAAACGCTCCGAACACCTCCCTCGGCAGCGGGGGTATGTCGTTAGAATACTTCGCTTCTCCAGCACTCTGGATGATGGCCTCTAACTTAGGCACAGGCTGGTTAAGAGGAAAGAGAGAGGGGTCCTGTTGGAAGTCCTGGGTGCCGTGAGAAACGGGTCTTTGGATCAACATACTGCCCGAACGGAATCGAGGGCTGAGATAGTTAGTAGGACATATGTTAAGGATTGCCTGAAAATGAAAGCAGAAGGATTAGAACACAGAAAAAGACTAAAAGTATAGCTATGGCCGGGAATCGAATCCGGATCCTCATATTCCTCATTCCGTGATGCGTGACCGCTACACCACCCACAGCAGGTCAGTAAGCCTTCGAATCCTTCTATCTGCACCAGCTGTCACGTGCCCTTGTCACTATGCGAATTTTTGTCGCCAAACGTCATATGTTTGAATGATGTGTCAGTACGACACAATTACAAACCCCCGTGGAACATCTACTGCTCACCAGGGACGAGAGAAGGCGCTGTTTTTCAAACGATAGGTACTGTAGCGACCCTAGCGCCACCTAGTCAGCCTCTACATAACTACTGCGTCGCACGAGTAGCTAGCGCCAGCTCTAGTGACAGCTGTCACATCGTTCTACATCCCGCTAACGAAGTTTCTCAACACGGATGCATAAATACGACTTTCAACTCTCTTCCTTTGGACTTCGGTCCCCGGGCATAGCATCTGCCTGGAGATCTATCTATTGTGGCAAAATGTTGGGGCTAGTACTCTGTAATTCGAAATTCGAAGTCTCCAACCATCCCGCTCAATTTTAATAACCACTAAATAAGTGTGAGCGGAACGATGTTCGAATTGTAACTTCAGAATCATATGCCTTGTTTGACGCGAATTTTAAGTCTGTTCACTTACAATAGAACCCACCTAGTGGTTAGAGAACCTGACTATGAAGCTTGAGGTCCCGGGTGCGATCCCCGGTCGGAGCAGATATTTGTATGAAAAATACGAATGTTTGATCTCGAGTCTTGCATGTTTAATATGTATTTAAGTATGTATTCATTTATTTAAGTATGTTTATCTGTTGTCTAGCACCTATAGTACAAGCTTTGCTTGGTTTGGGACTAGGTCAATTTGGTGTCAGTTGTCCCAAGATATATAAATAATAATAAATTATTATTTATTAAACGAGACGAGAAAAGTCTATAATAGGTACGTGAATATCCTGTCAAAGTTAAAGGCTAGCTTAGTTTGTCTTGCCAGCGATCGCAAAAATTCAATCATTTCAAATTTACCACGAAGTTTTGGTCACTTCAACACGAGAGCAGCCGTCGTCACATAGAAATTTTGATAATATCAAAGATTTATAGGTACTATATAGAAAAAAAACTGAACCAATTTTAACTATGGTTCAGTTGAAATTTCATAAAATTCAAGAAGTTACAAACTTTTGCTAACCTGTACTGTAAGTGTAATTTGAATATTTTATCATATAAATTAACAATTTATATTCAGTGACGCAACTATGATAAATATTTAAAACATCTGTACCATACCAGTTAGATAACAAAGAGTACAATTATATAGGGGCTAATATGTATCATTGCCCGTATATTTCATATCCGAACGATATCTAAATTTATTTGTAACGACCCTAGCGCCACCTAGTCATCGACTACATAAACTGTTAAAGGACGAATAGCTTGCGCCGATGACGTCACAATATTCTACACAACTTCCAAATGTCGTCCTTTCGGACTTCATCCCCCGGCATAACATCTGCCCGGAGAGAGATCTCTTTATTCTCTATTGTGGCCTCTCCCTGCTTATTCTTTCAAGGTGGCCTTACAGTTTGCTTACTCTCTGTAACAAAGATCACCAACCTTATAAAACAAACCAAGAGCCAATTTCTTTCGGAAATCCGTCGATGGCTGCGCCGGGTCAAATTTAGGCACAATTTCCTTGTCCAAAATCTTGATTGCCGATTGTAGAATGACATTATTAAATATAATTTTTCCTTTTAGGAATTTTTCAGTCACTTTGGCGTGGATGAAGGTGGGAGAGATGTTTCCGTAGACGATGTTCGCGTCTTCGACGATTTTGGTCTTCGCGTTGATTTTGAAGAGGAATGCTGCGTTGACGATGGCCAAGGCATTTTGGTTGCGGGGCATTATCTAAAGGACATTGTTTTATTGAAAAAAATATGGCAATAAAGGTACTTTGAGTAAAAGCGGTCAGAATCTGTTGCCAGCCCGCGGAATCGCTTAAGAAAGTACCTACGTTTAAATAATATAGAATATTTCAATTCATGAATATCGGTAATAGTAATAAATCACACTCGTCTGTAAGAGTACAGTAGGCTTATGAATATAGAGCTTCTGTCCAAATGCTATGTCACAATATCATAGTTATTAATTAAGTACGTACTGTACTCTGTCCCAAAGTACCTTAAGTAAGTGGCTGAAACTGTGTGCACCTTGGTCAAGTATAAGTTAACGCACGTAAAAACAGCTCTGGGTGGCTAGTGGAGGGGATGCGTTTGCGCATCTGTCAACTAACAAGCCAATGGTGTGACGGCCGCGCGCGCTCCTACGCCCCCTCCCGCGTCTCCCACCAATTTGGTCCGTATTTCGCTCACTGCGCAGGAATATCACCAGGAGCCTTTTTTACGTGCGGTGATTTGTACAATAGTTGGTTGATAGGCAATGGTCACCAGTATCACCGCTTACAACTAACTTCCTTTCACGCCTTACCTTGTAACTCCTGAAAACGTGACTGCATCCAAGAGGAGGCAACTCTATCTTCACCAAGATCATCCCTCGCATGTCTAACTTTAGAAAATCCTTCAGAGTCACGGTCTTTTCCTTTCCATTACTTTTTCCTGCAAAGAGCGGTCAATATTGCATAGCTTGCAATTACAACACCATAGACTATTTTTATTTACAAGTCGATGTGACGATCAGCCTAAAGACGGACCGCGTAACTGAGCCCTCGCCCGCGCGGGTACAGGGGCGCAGGGTAGGACGACAAAGGGGACCGACAGTGGTGCGGGCGGGTAGTGCGCCTGCCGCCCGCACCTCTCTCGCCCCCCTTTGTCGCCTACCCCGCGCCCCTGAACGGCGCGGGCGCGCACTCATTTAAGCGGTCGGGCTATAATTGTTTTGTTTTCTGATAGAGGAACTGTAGTAAAAACGTGGTAAAGCACGTAATTGGCTGTCCATTTTCAAGGATTTTGTCATTTTTGTACCTACGGTTGACTAAAAAGTTTCCCTTGCTATCCTAAGATTCAATGACATTTGTACCTACGGCATTAAAAACTTGGTAATTTGACAGTATAGTCAATATGACAGTCAACTGTTTTTTATTCTGATGATTTAAGGCCGCAAAGGACTATTTATTGTATTGACCCACATTTATTGTTTTATCAGCGAGCGTTTTCGGAAAGACCGTCGTAAGGTACCAAGATGAATGCGCCGCAAGAAACTTGTCATCTATGTATACTTGCAAATAACCGGGTCACTTTTCACACCACTCTTTACGGGAAGTGACGGGTTTCTTTGCTTCAGAGCATAGATACAAACATAACAAACATTAAAGCAAACAAACCAAATTAATGAATAAAAACAAAATACAAATTGGATGGTATAGAGGGTCTCCTGGGTAAGTAAGGTAGGTATAGGATGTATCCACATCCGTCCAGTGGCAGTAATTGCTTACTATGAAAAGACCCAACTTACATGTTTGCCTTCATGTAAAAAATGATCATTTACTTACGGATAGTGACGGCAGCCCCGACTGCCTCAAACAAAAGAAACACGTCAGATTGATAAGACGGAGTCGCGTGTTTTAGCATCAAATTACCGGCCAGGGAGCCGATCTGCAAAAACACAATCATCGACATTTGTCATCATTTCTACTTGAGAATATTCTTCATAAGTTTAGAGTATAGACACCATCGTAATGCTAATCAATGATCATAATGCTCAAGGACTTCTTTACAATATTTAAACCTCAGCATGACGTTATGACTACATTGAGCTATTTCGCTTACCGTCACTTAAGTAATAAAAAATTAACATACATGAAAAGACAACGCTGTTGTCTACTCTAAATTGAGAAAATCACTCACCTTCCTCACTGAAATGTGTGCAATGAGTTCAAAATGTTTCGCGAATTCTGCCAAATACGCGAATTCACTTTTGGACTTAGCTGTTTCTTTGAATAAGTTCATGCATTCTTCTAAAGCCATATTGGCACCAAGAATTAGGTTTTGATCAAATTCATACTTCTTCAAGGAAGTTATGTCACTGATGTCTATCAAAATACGAGGGTATTCGAATGTCTCCACAGTTCCTGTGAAATTAGTAAAATACTAGTTTCTGTCCGCGACTTCGTCTGCGTAGAATCACTCTATCTGTTAAAAAAACCGCATCAAAATCCGTTGCGTAGTTTTAGAGATCTAACCATACATAGGGACAAACAGCGGAAAGCGACTTTGTTTTATACTATGTAGTGATAATTAAGTAGCCATTTTGTTCAACTTGTTTAGCTGTCTAAATTTTCTACTGATTACTGTATCTTGTTCATTTAAGACAGATTAAGTATACTCGTATTATTATTATTAATTCACTACTTAGAGGGTAAAATCAAGAAAAAAGTTTCTTCTAACTGCGTCAACTCAACTTGTTAGTGTTTACAAATATAGTACAACGTAGTAAACATCGCATTGTCGATCACTTTTGTTTATAGCTTTTATGTTCGCTTATGAGACATCTGATGAATTTTCTCTGAGCTGGGAACGCGACTACAATCCTCTGGTTCTGCGGGTGCCATGGGTGGTAATGCTCACTTACCATCGATCGACTCACTTGCCCTTTTGCCTTGCTACCTATTTCATTCATAAAATCGAAGTTTCTGCATTGTGTCCAACATGATACTACTTATAATACCTTTTCCAGTATTCCCATCGACAAACATATACGAATCAACGCCATGTTCGTCAAGAATTTCAAAAACTTTATCCACATCATAAACTTTAAAGAACTTCAGCTTTCCAAAACTGAATGCAATAGTTTCATTTGTTTTTTTCTCTACGTCGCTGATGACACTCCAATCGCTGCCTTCGCTGAAAACGGAACATTTCCTCTCGCACATCTTCTTAGTCTTGCTGCAGATTTTTAAGTCTTCGATGTCGTTGACCTAGGAAAGAATAAAAAGGACGTTTGAGATGCCAGCGGAATCATGGAAGAGCGAGATGTACATGCAACAATGACGTCATGTCTTAAGCAGAAGAAAACTCCGTGTCGGTTTTGCTTTGCGTCTTTTGCTGTCGTCTGAGACGTCTGAGTCCGGCCTTAAAAACCGAAGTTAATTTGTGAGTGTCCCCCAGATGTCACTCCGTGTAGCCCATTCCTAATAGTCCAGTAAGCATTGCATTGTACTGGTAAGACCCTTACTTTTTGGATCAGCTGGGGGCTCGCGTCAACCGCGAAAGACTTCATGGTGTCCAGGATGGGCCGGAATCCGGTACAGCGGCATGTGTTACTGCCAAAAGAGCGCTCTAGCTCCGCCATGGTGAGGTTCTTGTCCTGAAGACTGAAAAAGCAGGTTAATGCAGAAGGAGACCGCTATACTGTTTGTCGATTCTTTAAATGATTGTCCCGGAAAGTGACTGCTGCGCTTGGGATACAATAATAATGTGACAAGTTCCTAGCAGGCGTAATACAGAATCAAATGTCTTCCCATTTTGGCGTTTCTCACTACCTAACACGAAAGGTACCTGATTTGGTGCGATGTCTCCTAGTGAACGGGTCTAATTATGATTGTCCGCCAAACGCGCTAAAACCCATGTTTTCCTTGGTAAATTGTTAAGTTAGACGGCACCCAGTTGGCTTTGTTGGAGCGATCAGCCTCGTGTTGAGCCATTGGGTTTGTATGGACTAGCACGGCTAGTGCGAGCGCCAAATAAACTACTCGTGTCATTCTAGCACGAACAGTAAGAAAAAGACGGGTAGTATATCTCGCGCGCTCTCGTGCTAGCTGTGCTGGTCTGCAAATAAAAGTTGACCCTGACCTGTGCATATGCATGACGAAACCAGGCGTGCAGTAGCCGCATTGGCTTCCATTGAAGGCTGTGATCCGCTTCTGAATCTCGCTGTACCCGTGCAGTCGGCTGCCCACCCCCTCCACTGTCGTGATGTCCCAACCGTGGCAGGACAACACCAGGATCAAACACTAGAGGGATCAAAGGAATTAAATACTGTTACTGACTGAACCGTCACAATAAACTAAGAACAATAATAACATTATTCCATGCTGGTCTGCGAGTAAAGAAAAAACATAGAATGTACCAGTTAATTCTCTTCCCGCGCAGATGGTAAAAGCCCATCAAGGGAATGGGCGAAAATCTTAGGAATCATGGTATAAACGATACGGCTAGCAATTCATCACTAATTTGATTCCTTTTTCACCTATCATGCTAAACGTGGCTTTTAGGTCTTGTTAAATAAGGCTCTGTCTACCCTGTAAGAGATAAAGACGTAATTTATGTATGTATGTAGTCATAATAATCATGCCATCTCAGCCCGTACACGACCTCTGATGAATATAGTTATAGCCCTTTCCATATACAACGCCACAAACAACGGTGCTAAGCAGCCTCCATCCAGCAACTCCATGCGACCGCTACAATGTCGTCAGTCTATCGAAAAGGTGGTCTTCCAACATTCCATCGTGGTCGCCACTCGAGAACCTTTACTCCCCAGCGGTTATTAGTTCTCCCAGCTATATGGCCTGCCCATAGTGCCCATTGCCAATTCAACCTGTTGATTTTGGCACTTTAATCCTTTGGTGTGGCGTTTGTTGTTGCGTTGGGTGTCCTTGGGTGTTGGTGATCATCAAGGAACTTGTATGCCACTCTAATCTGTATGAAAAAAAATTAATCTGGTTCTGGATAACTTACAGAGTTGACGGAAAAGGTCTCAGTGCGGCCGTTGGGGCGGCGCGCGCGCACCGCCACGATGCAGGCGCCGCAGCCGCCCTCGCGGCACATCGCCTTCGTGCCGGGCAGCGCCCGCGCATAGCGCAGGTACGTGGCCAGGGACGTGTCGCGCGGCGTCGATTCGTCCACTGAAGATAACGGTTAATATTATACGCTACTAGCTGATGACCGCGACGTCGTCTACGTAGAATTCACAACACCAAATTTACCTCCTTAAGTGTAAGGCCTGAGTGGCGGGCAGCGGCAAAACGCTCTATCCAGCGTGCACTCAAGACGCTCACATTATATTTGTTTGTGTCTAACATGTAAGCCACACACCCTCGTCGCTGCATGCTCCGGTCGAGCGTCCGGGCGTACACTTCGAGTTGAAATGTATAAGAAATCTTAGTAATTTACGCTATTAACAGCCTATTTTGACAAATTTGGCTTTCTAGATTTGATATTAAAATTAGGCAGCAAGTACATCTGCAAAATATCGATATGGTAAACGTTTAATCGTTGCGTGGTACGAGTGCGATAGGAGCTAAATAAAACCCACTAGTTTAGTTGAAAAAGAAGTAAGTATACAGTAGAATCCTTTTAGTATAACTCCGCCTATATTGACCACCCGCCTAATGACGTAATACACAGCGAAGTTTGGTTTTCATATAAAATTATTTATAACAAAGTCGGATACAATGGCTTTTTTAATAAATTATGTCCGGTTATAACGACTGACATAATGCTTTACACCTTCGGCAATGTTCGGCAGGGCACTCGACGCCCGACACCGTTCGGCATGTTGCTCGTTTTTGTTTGAAATGAAAAATATACATACCTAACATGATCATACTTATTACGACCCAATTTTTATTTTTATTTAATATGCTATGTTTCTCTATTGAAATAATTAGTTACCTAAAATAACAGGACGTTGTTTATTTTCTCAAAATGCTTTTATGACGTCCGCTTAATATGACGTGTTTGTCATTTCCCTTCGATGTCATTATAATTGTAATAGCTAAAATGGTTTTGTTTGTGTAGGCGACTACTTGTTGCTACCTAGTGTTAAATAATAGCCTATGTTACTCATACATAACCCAGTGGTTATCCAGGGATAATGTAGAGAAGGCACAGTGAAAGAATTTTTAAAATGCATCGCATCGTTTGACTTTATTCGTTACGAACATAAATACATAAACGTAAATGTTACGAACATATCAGACAAAAGACGAAAGTTGTCGACATAGCCCGAAGGATTAGTACGTTGAAATGGCAATGGGCTAGTCACGTTTGCCGTAGAACTGACAACTGTCGGAGCAAACGTATCCTAAAGTGGAGACCACGTTTGGGAAAGCGTAGTGTGGGACGCCCTGCGACGCGTTGGACGGATGACCTTTGGAGGACAGCTGGCAGTGGCTGGATGAGGGAAGCCCAGGATCGCGAAAGTTGGCGCAATATGAAGGAGGCCTACGTCCAGCAGTCGACGGACAATGGCTGTAGATAGATAGATAAATGTTAGTCTTTATAATATTAAATAGTATGTAGAAGTATAAACAAATGAAAGGCTATCGTAGAAGACTATGCTATTTACTGTATAAGTCACTAATATTCTGCAGGATTGAATAGCCTCGTTACACCAAATCACTTGATTCAAAACTATGCAACATTACCTACCAAAAACAGCTCTCATATTTTGCCGGCACACGTTACTTCTGACGCTATTGAACATAAAAGATCTTTTTCACCTGCGTCTATAAATGTAGAGAAAGAGTTTTCATTCTGCTATGTCATGTCTAATACTTTGTCATTAATTGTCTAAGGTATTGTGTATTGTGTAATTCTAAGACAAATAACCTGCTCGTGACATTGTAAACAAATAGTATTCTATAAGATACGGGTCTAACAACAGTCAAACGTTGTTTACTGTCACGATAGAGAAATAAGATAATGACAAAATGACACAATTGCCTTCTGATGATAGGGTATTGAAGGCTGTTTTTACATGCTGATGACTTGGATGCGTCGAATGTCCCTATGTATGAGTTATTATACTTGATGTTTTATTCTTCGATATTGTTAAGACCCAATAGTACTCCAACACCACGTTATAAAATGTTGTATAACGTTATAAAACATCTGCTTTGTAACATTTTTAAACGTTTATAAACAAAAATTTATAAATGTCAGTGAAAATTAGAACACATAGAAAAATCCGAAAAGTAAAGCTATGACCGGGAATCGAACCCGGATCCTCGTCATTCCGTGACGCGTGCTATACCCCTACACCACCCATAGCAGGTGGGTAGTCTCATAAACAAGTAAAGAAATGGTATGAAGTGTTAGTGTTTTTTCTTGTCTTTTATAACGTTTTACAATACTCTATAGCTTCAGTAAAGAAGCACCGTTATAAGTATATCTCACAAATACGCTTAGTAACAATGGTATTGAGCCAACCTATCTAAAGTACCTGCCCTACCTGATTAGCTTGCATACATACATACTAATAAAAACCTGAGCAAATGCAAGACAGACTCGCGTGCTGTGGGTTCCGTAAATACAAATGGACTAGATCGATCAACGAACATAAAATTTACCTTGCTACTCCTCTACTCACGTGCAAGGAGGTGGAGGAGGAAGATGGAGGGAGGGATTGCATGAAAAACATATATATTTCACACAGGCTTGGTTATCTTGCACGTGAGTAGCGGAGTAGCAAGGTAAATTTTTTGCTCGTTGAAATGGACCTCCGCAAAATAACGCCTGATTCAATAAAATAGATCGATCAAGTTGAAGTTAAGTGCGTGCATTTCTGTGATAGTCGTGTAATAAATTAATTTTGAATAGGTAGGGGGGGGGGGGGGGGGGGTGATTACTTACAGAAACTGACTCTAAGGTCGGAAGTCGGTTTGCTAGTAAAAAATAAACTAAATTTAATTGAAAAGGGGTCCCCGTGTACAATTGGACGTAAAACTGTACACATTAAACTAATTTGTTTTCTTGTTTTTGGTAAAATATAGTATTATAGGTAATCGAAAAAAAATATGACAAGATCGGAGTCGGACACGGAGCATTTCATTATAGGTAGGTGCATTTTGCGGGTGGTAGGGCCTTGTGCAAGGTCCGTCCGGATCGCTACCACCATCTTACTCACTAATCCTGCCGCTAAGTAGCAGTGCTTGCACTGCTGTGTTCCGGTGTGGAGAGTAAGACAGCCGGGGAAATTACGGGCACAAGAGGCATTTCATCTTAGTCCTCTAGGTCGGCAACGCTTCTGCAATCCCTCCGGGGTTGCGGGTGTCTATGGGCAGTGGTGATCACTTACCATCAGGTGACCCACTTGCTCGTTTGCCTTCCTATTCACATAAAAAAAAAAAAAAAAAAAAAAAAGGTACAGACAGCCAAACGGAACCCAAGACCACATTAGAACCTTTTTACGTTCCACGTCGGAATACTTTGACACTGAGAGACACAAACAACAAGCCGATCACTTATTGCGATAAGGTTATACAGTCGGCCAGGATTCTATTTGGTTGGCCGTGCATAAATGTAACTTAACCCTAGTCCCCCCTTGGCGCGGTAGCCCTTTTTTATGGTGTGGAAAATGCGCCTTATGCATCCGCCCGGCACGGGGTTACCGGAGGTATTCGGGGCTCTCCCGCGACGCCAGGCATACCACTAAAAACACACGGACTCCCAATTCGATCGTATGTGACGGCGTGGGTGCCCTGAAACTCTAGTGTAAGTTTTCGCAAATAAAAACGTCTCGAACGCGTTCACGTAAACGTCTCAATTACTACGGAATTATTGGCAGCGCCACTTGCGGATCGAAACGGCAACAAACTGTTCTCATAGTTTGACGTTTTAACGCAAACGCGTTCGAGACGTAATTTGTGATCGAAGACTTACACTTAGCATAGGCGAGGACGCAGAGACGTGACACCGTTCTGCCTCCGTGGCGCCCTCCCAAACTTCCGCTAGGGAAGGGGTTAAGGGAAGGAGAGCCCCTAATAAAGAACGTCAACGTAAAGCATTTTCCCATCGTAAAAAAAGGAAAGCGAATAATTTTGCACAGTTTGTTGATACAGCTTACCTGTGCACTTCAAGCCATTCACAGTAAACTCTATGCAGGCCATCGCAGTCTAAGCACACACTTGCACTGGCATCCGACGCGAACTTGCATCACTTAAGTATATCGCATCGGTACTTTTTGAAAAGCAATAATGTATTGACGTAGGCTTAAGAGGCTCGCGGTTAGCTCGTGATAAAACTCCCGCTAGATGGCGCTGTAATCAATATTGGTTTTTGCAGTTTTTAGAAGATTTTTAGAACAGATTTTTCAGGCCGATTTTGGAGAATTCTGAGAATAGGCAAACTAATGGAACTATCTGCTGAACGGTTCTGCGCGGCTAGCACGAGCGTGCTAGAGCTGTGCCCGCGAGGTAGACTACCCATCAGTGGCGTAACTATAACGTCTGGGGCCCGCGGCAAATTCGTCAGGGCTCCTTCCTCAATATAAAGAAGTGCATCAGCGTCCCTTCTGTGCTCTGAACCAAGCCAGTTGGGGGCCCCGTAGAGCTCGGGGCCGTGGCATTTTGCCACCCCTGCCACCCTGTAGTTACGCCACTGCTACCCATCTCTTTCTGGAACGAACAGTAAGAAAGACGTGTAGTCTGTCTAGCACGCTCTCATGCTACATTTTCAGACACAGTGTAACTGCCACGATTTAAATCACAAGCTGAAGAGTTTTTGTCTCCGTAACTGTCAACCACTAGCCTAGAGTGGAAACGTCATACAAATTCATATGAAACAAATTGACGTAAGCCGAAATTGGATATTACTGCACTCTGGCCAGTCAAAGGTCAGAAGGGTTGATAAAGTTGAGCAAGCAGCTATTACGATCGATATGGATACTTAGGGTCTGTCTCGCCACTCTTTGTTAAGTTCTAGTTAGCTTAAGAGTCAGTTATAAATGATTCCGTCTCTATTTATTACTACGAAACAGACGGAGACGTCTTAACAGATAACTGACACTTAAGATAACTGGAACTTAACAGAGATTGCTCAAACAGGCCCTTAATGTTTACTCGTGCAGCGTAATGAATAAAACTCGATTATTTTTAATTTAATCGATAAAGTAAATATATATTCAAAATCCTAATTACATAGGTAAATGGTTTTGCTCCTAGAAGATATTAAAATAATGATAATGATAATGTTGTTTATCCGTTGCCTGGTGCCCATAGTACAAGCTTTGCTTAGTTTGGGGCTGGGTCAATTGGTGTAATTTGTCCAAAGATATTTATTTATTTATAAAAAAAATCGCGAAAAAATTCACGTTATTTTGATATACCCATGTCGAAAAAGTCAGATGCGTTGCCACAATTGGATAGCCCTTATTGCCACTCTAATTTGTTACTTCCTCTATGTTTTTACGTATAGATACAATGTCAGGTCACGCTAACGCCATTCCAGCGACGCAGCGCCCGGCCGGGTGCGGGTTCCTGCAGATAGCTCTGTGAGTGTGGTACACCAGCACCAGGAAAAGCGAGCCGAACACTGGAAAAAGGAAAAAACACGTCAATTATAAAACGTCAATATTACTTGGTAGTAATATTGACGTTTTATAATTCAATTCTTAATATTATTATTAGTATTTAATTCTTGGTAGTAATATTGACGTTTTATAATTGACGTGTTGCAGCATGGTTGCTGGTCTGGGAGCAAAGAAAAAACATAGAATGTACCAGTTGCTTCTCTTCCCGGGCAGATGGTACAAGCCCATCCAGGGAATGGGCGAAAATCATAGGAATCATGTTATAGGCGATGCGGCTAGCAACCCATTACTATTTTGATTCCATTTTCTATCTATACCTAGCCCCACAATCTTGCTAAACATGGCCTTTAGGACTTGTCACCTTAGGCTCTGTCTACCCCGTAAGGGATAAAGACGTGACTTGTGTATTGTATTGTATAAAACGTGAACCCACTGAAAACCTGAAAACAGTTTGTAGAATCAAGAGTATACCTACCTATCAAGAGTAGACTCGATTACACTATATTTTTATGCAGATTGTGTTCTTTATTTCATTGTTTTATCGTGCCGAGTGTTAAAAAATAAAACACACTATAGAACGACCTTAAACGAGTCCTTGCCCGCGCGGCACAGGGGCGCGGGGTAGGACGACAAAGGAGACCGAGAGAGGTGCGGGCGGGTAGTGCGCCTGCCGCCCGCACCTCTCTCGGTCCCCTTTGGCGTCGCACCCCGCGCCCCTGCACCGCGCAGGCGAGGTCTCATTTAAGCGGTCGGTCTGTAATGTCTTTGATACACGGATTTAAAAATAATTATTGTGGAATAAATCAGTTGGGTTGTCTATGATTTTAAGTTGGTGTAACATGCTGGATTGTGCCACCCACATAGACACTGCTGAAGTCAGAGCCTCTAGTGTAAGTTTTCGCATATAAAAACGTTTCGAACGCGTTCACGTAAACGTCTGAATTATTATGGAATAATTGGCAGCGCCACTTGCGGATCGAAACGGCAACAAACTGTATGCCTAGTGTAAGTTGTCGATCACAAAATACGTCTCGAACGCGTTTGCGTTAAAACGTCAAATACTATGAGAACAGTTTGTTGCCGTTGCAATCCGCAAGTGGCGCTGCCAATTTTTCCATAGTAATTGAGACGTTTACGTGAACGCGTTCGAGACGTTTTTATATGCGAAAACTTACACTAGAGGCTCTGTTCTCATAGTATTTGACATTTTAACGCAAACGCGTTCGAGACGTATTTTGTGACCGAAAACCTACACTAAGCATACTGTTCAATAAAAGAAGTACTCACCAAATTCGAATAACGAGTAAATAACTGCAAAAAGCCTTAGTTCTCCGTTGCCGTATAGGGCCAGGATGATTGTGTAGATCACCCTCAGAACTGTTACCATCAAACCGAAAATGAAGTAGGTTTTCACTAGGCACGGGCTACCCTGAAATACATAGAATAGTAATTTAAAAACAACACCGTTGACCTTTTTCGGCTACAAATATGTCTATAATCAACTTTTTATCTCAATTTCACCGCTAGAAATTAATTTGCAGGATTTCAAATGAAAATTCATTTATTTTTCATTTTATTTACTTACATACACCTACGAGTACATAGGGACATAATCAGGCGTTTATCCATAATTTGTATGTGTTCTATGCTGGTCTGGGAGCAAAGGAAAAACATAGAATGTACCAGCTGCTTCTCTTCCCGCGCTGATGGTAAAAACCCATCGAGGGAATGGACGAAAATAGGAATCATGTGATAGGCGATGCGGCTAGCAACCCATCACTATTTTGATTCCCCTTTCCACCTGTACGCCCACAATCATGCTAAGCGTGGCTTTTAGGTCTTGTTGCCTTAGGCTCTGTCTACCCCGTAAGGGATAAAGACGTGATTTATGTATTATGTTGTATGTTTAGAGTTACCTACGATGAGAAAAGCATTGAAAAATCGGACATCCCATTGTACTTACGTAAAAAATGTCAAAGTATAGATGGAATGATGACAGATTTTTCAATCTCTTTCCCATCGCGGTTTAATAAATAGATTATGTACCCATACAAAATTTTTCCATACAAAGTATTTTCGAAATAGTTATGAGTAAAAAAATAATTGCAGTGTTCTTTTGACTTGGTTTTGAATGTACATCCAGCAATGAAACGTTTACCTGGTGTTTTTGTAACAGGTAGCTTTTTGGTTAATATTAACAAATCTAAAAATAACTGTATATGCAATTAGACGAGGAAAAAAATATGGATACTTGTTTATGCCTGTTTGTGGTCATGAATGTATTATGATTTATTTGCTTATATTGTTTGAAACAATTATATTCGATTATGAAATTTTAATCCATTATTTATTAGCATCTGCCCGCGCCTTAGGACTCAGCTATCCCGCGGGAACTATGCAATTTTCCGGGATAAATAGTAGCCATATTATTCCAGACTATCTATGTTCTAAATTTCATCCAGAACTATTTAGCCGTTCTAGCGTGAGAAAGTAACAAACATCTATCCATACTCACAAACTTTCACATTTAAGCTTGATATTAGAAGGATAACGCAGTCTGTATACGCCCTACTGCTAGACACAGGCTTTCGCCCAGAATAAGAGGGCTTTCAGAGCAAACGTCAACTACACAAAAATCATTAAATTGCTTCATAGTTAGGGCAGGTTTCTTTACAATGTGGACACCGAATAAACTGTGGTAGGTAGACATTTTTTTTTTTAAGTTTATTTTATTTTATTTCCTGCTATGGGTGCTGTAGGGGTATAGCACGCGTCACGGAATCGGTTCGATTCCCGGCCATAGCTTTACTTTTCGAATTTTTCTATGTGTTCTAATTTTCAGTATCGTTAAGAAAAAAAAAGTTTTTTTTCTGTAAACTTAAGCTGTTTAAAATAGAGCCACATATTACTCAGTATCCCTAGACACCGGTCTACTAAAGATGGTCTGTAATTAGTAGGTATTTTCAGTGATTTGAGGAAAAACGGCAGAATACTTACCGCACGAACGCCGTAACACAGAAGAATGGTGAAGATAATGCAAAAGAAATGCACAGTCATGACGATAATAGTAAGAACTATATGGAATAAGTTAAATGTTAATACAATTAACATCAAGGATTGGATGCAGCCCAAGAAACTGAGGATGTGGTAGATCTGCGAAAAATAGAAAAACTTAACTTTCATACAAGCGTTTTAATTGCGGTGGGGCAATTGTTCGGTTCTGTGGAATAGTTCTCGAATGGTCACCACGCACCGGAAGACGCAGTGTTGGCAGGGCTCCCAGCCTCCCACTAGGTGGACCGACGACATTGCGGGAAAGTCCAGTGATATACAGTAAACTTGTGAAATTCTGGTGTCCCGGCGGCCATTTTTTCAACGGTTGGTTCGATTGACTTGAAATTAGGATACATAATGAACGATAGATGACAATGCAATTACAGTCAACAAAAGTAGCCAATATAAAAGCATGTATAGAAAATTAATTTTTCATGGTTCGATTATTTTAAATGAGTATACCGGCTCAATAACATATTACAAAAAGTTTCACATTGGGTAAGTCATTTCTTCGATTCGTTGTAGTTCTAATAATTTTTGTAGTAGGTGCTTAAAGTAGCGATTAAGAAATAAATATTATTGTATACATATAAAAGCTAGTTTGTGAAAACTTACTATGAATAGTACAGCGACTAAGAGGCACCCAGTTCGAATTGGGATGCACATCAAACACAGGCCTCTGTGACACATGGTGGAAGGACCTGTATGAGGCATAAATATGTTTTGTATTTTCGTGATGTTCTTGCAAATTTTGTCCTGCCATAGAGCAGAAGCTAATAGACTAAAATTAACATTTCGTACGAAGCCAAGCTAAAATTGGCGACTGCACTTTGACTGGCTAGTCGAAGAAAGTTGAAATTTTTTTTTCCGTTATCAAATGAAAATAATTATTAATCATAATTATAAAATAGTTCAAATGTCATTAAAATTATCATAACGTTGACGTGGAACATTTAAAGTAATAATTACAAATTAAAATGCATTCATTAAAACGATCGATAGCTGCACTCTGTTTGGGCAGCCGAAGGTTAAGCAGATCACTATACATCGATATATTGATACGGTACTACGGATAGTTAATGTTTTGTCGTTGTGTGGAATAGTGAATAAAACTCGGTAATTTTTTATAAAAACCATAAAGTAAGTCCTACATGTATATATATATATATATATATATATATATATATATATATATATATATATATATATAATCAAAATTCGCGACTGTGCCCCCGATAAGTCGAACAAGCGAAAAAATGGTGTTAGTATGATATAAGTAGAGATAAACTGATGTGTTGCCATGATTGAATACCCTTATTGCCACTCTTTTTGGTTATGTCCTCTATGAGTACTGCACACTGCATTTTTTTTTAAGAGGGCTTTTGTAAAGTTTGATGTTGATGTCTGTGTGTGTGTATCTGTCTGTAGCATCGTACCGTTCAAACGGATGGACCGATTGCAATGAGCTTTTTTCATTTGTCTGTCTATCTGTCTGTTATCTCTTCACGCTGTAACCGCTGAACTGATTTAATTGGAATTTGATAAAAAAAATGTTTCAGTTCCAGGAAAAACTTGGGATATTTTATATATTTCGGAGTCAGGAGTCTACGGAGTCACGGGTAGCTGGTTGTCAATAGAAATAAATACCAAATACAAAAACTTACCAATCAGTGTTGCTAACAGAACTTCGATTCGAGGCAAGCGCCCGCTGTGACTGCCAATTTCCAAATGATAGTGCACGCCACACATCCTCTCAATATTCCCCGATAAATCCCATACATAATAAAAAATAATATAAATTGCGTTTCGGGAAAAAATAACTTAGTAACTTAGTTATAGGTACCAGTGGCGTGGCGTCCATAGAACTCGATTCCCATCGGCTTGCCTATTTTAAGGCAGTTGTGCGCCTTTATTGTGCAGAATTAAAGGAAAAGGCCTTCTGATACACTTGGCGCCACGCTACTCGTGGTACAGTCAGCGTCAAATAGTTCGTGACACCCAAAGTGGCCAAAAAGTTAGCAACACGACCTTATTTCAACTGTAATAGTGACGTGTTGCTAACTATTTGGCTACTTTGGGTGTCACGAACTATTTGACGCTGACTGTACATTACATTATTGTGCCCAATGGCTTTTGCTTACTGCGCCAATTTAACCATGATGGTCATAATAAGTATAGGCCAAATAACTGGGGGGTTGCCTCATGGCAACGTCATCGTCTTTGTGCGATTCAATTCCGATTCAGCCTAGGTTCGCTCACTGTCAGATCCATACAAAATATTACAGCTAAAATCTGAACTGAGTCGGAATTGAATCGCATTAAGACGTCATGTTCTACTTACTGAATCTAGTTGATTTATTTATTTAAAAGTGGTGCTGATTTGAAATGATACATAATAATAATATAGCCTTTTTTATTCCGAATTTGCTACAATTTCATTTTTGTTGTTGTTGTTTTATTATTAAATTGTCGCGTAATTCGGCGTGCCTCATGGCATAGGCCTCCTCCGTGTATAGGAGGGTTTGGGCTATAGTTCCCACGCGCGCCCAGTGCGGATTGGGAACTTAACACACACCACTGAATTTCTTCGCAGATGTGTGCAAGGTTTCCTCACGATAATTTTCCTTCACCGAAAAGCTCATGGTAAATTTCAAATGTAATGATACATACACATACATAAATCACGTCTTTATCCCTTACGTGGTAGACAGAGCCTAAGACCTAAGGTCACTCTTATAATGATTATGCGCGTATACTATACTCGATGGGTTTTTACCATCTGCGCGGGAAGAGAAGCAACTGGTGCATTCTATGTTTTTCTTTACTCCCAGGCCAGCATAGAAGACTATTCAACTTTTAAATGATACCTACTGTAGAGCTGCTTTGAGGTGGCGCTTAGTATAAGACGTGGTGGTAGCTCTTTAGAATTACAAAAGAAAATGCACTTTAGATTGATATTTCGATATATTCTTTTCAACTTATTAAATCAATACATATCCAGCGGAAGCCCTAAGCAGACTGACTTTCAACTTTTAAAAATTCTGGTTTAATTCGATAAAGAGTAAAGGAGTCATTACACTACCCTAAAATACTAGGTAGGTAGAAATCTAACCCAAATTCTTTTGAAATCTAATAATATTAAATGTGATCCAAGTAAAAAAAACTGCAATTAAAAAGTAAATAAAAAGTGAAACTTTATTTCATGAGGTACCTAATACTTACGTAGGTATACCTACATAAAATATAATGTACAAAAAATTACTTCTATTCTAAATATTCAGAGTGCAACAAACACTCTCAGCGATAATTCACTGTGGCTTATAATAGTACACAAAAATACAAAAATATCAAAAAACCGGTGGTCATAAAAAAACTTAATCATACAATACAATACAAAGAGTTATTGAACACCACATGTAACAACCATAACAGAAAAAAGGTATACAGAATATTACAAGGTAACAATAGGCCCTATCGCTACAGACCGATCTCTACCAGGCAACCATAATGGACTGGAGAACAGAACAGATCTGAGCAGGTGATGCAATTTAGAATATATATTGAAATACTAAGTACTGAAAATACATAGTGTATTTATTACACATGAAACACACATTTATAATAAATGGAGATATAAATAGACACATACAATACACACGTACCTAAAAAAACCAGCTACAAGATTCATGCACAAGATGATAGATAGTGCTCCTTCGACATAGATTTAAATATGGGTAAAGATTTAGCGCGCCTTATGATTATAGTCAAGGAATTCCACAACCGTAAAGCTTGAACAGTATAAGAATATACATAAAGTTTGGAATTAGAAAGAGGCACAGTAAGTAGAAAATTTTGTGAACATCTTACAGATTTAACGTAACTAAATCGCTCTTTGAGGTAATGAGGAGGTGCAGGATTAAAAAGAATGCCGTAGAGAAGGATGAGGATGTGAGAATTTCGGCGAAAACGGATTGGGAGCCACTTGAGCTGTGATCGAAAGTGGGAGACGTGGTCGTATTTACGTAATCCCAATATAAACCGAATGCATAGATTTTGAATTCGCGCAAGTTTATTCAGGTGCTCTTCTAAAAGATCAGGATAACAAATGTCAGCATAGTCTAAAATCGGGTGCAATAATGTCTGGGCAAGCGCAACCTTAGTCGCAAATGGAAGAAAATTCTGCAGGCGTCTCAGGGATCCCATAGCGGCAAACACCTTCCTGCTAATCTCACACACATGAGGAGACCAGGAAAGCGTGCGATCAAAAATAACACCCAAGTTTTTGACTTGATGTGAGATCGGGATATGAACACCATTAAAAGATATAATAGGTGGCAGATTGGCAAAGTCGACTCTCGGAATAAGTTTTGAGCTGCCAATGACAATTGTTTGGGTCTTTGTGGGATTAACTTTTATACCATATCGTTGACTCCACTTTAGGATCCTTGTTAAATCCAGATTAGTGGACTCAATAACACTCGGAAGATGGCCAAGTACGCGTTGGGAATAAATTTGAAGATCATCGGCATAAAATTATTACAAAGTATTCCGAAAGATTCAGCCTCTGGAATTTAAAAAACTTAACTAAACTCGTCTTATGACTCGACTTACACCTATTTAGTATTTAATACCCGTAACTAGAAAAAAGTAAGTAGATAATTCAAGTTTTTTTTTTAAGTTGTAAGATTGATTATGATCTTCAGACGTGGCTTCCGGCTCTGGACTATTCGGAAGTGACATTACTGAGGACCGGTTTGTTCACCATACTTTTATATATCACTTGAATTACACCCAGAATGCATGCGTAGACAACTGAAACAAAAAAAACGACACGTTAAAACCAGTTCTCACATGTCAGGTCTAAGTTCGGGGTTTTTATTTTATTTTGCATAAGAAGGAAGGCATTATAGTAGAAGGTCCGAACCTAAGTCCAAATTAAACCGTTAAATTAAAAAAGAATTAAAAACTAAACTAAAACTTCAAGCTTGGTGACTTTAGTTCTTCGGCGAATTTCCGTATTGCAAATTTTTTCGCCCAAAGAAATTTAGAGCATAGCTCGTTCTGTGCCGAGCGTCCTAAACACCAGATATCAAGGACCAAAGAATTTCTCCTTCCAATCCATTTAAAACGAACCAATTTCGACTAAATTCCCACACACAATCAAATGAATGTTTGCCACTAATTTTCTTGTGGGCGTTGAACATAATCTACCCAAAATACTAATTCCACGCAGACGAAGTCGCAGGCAAAAACTAGTGTACTAATACAAGTGCGTTGATGTGTTCGGGTAACACAGTTGGTGATATTCATCATCATCTACAGCCTATATACGGCCTATAAGCGGGCCCAGTGCGGATTGGGAACTTCACGCACACCATTGAACTACAGGTATGCAAAGTTTTAGCTCAATCGATTGAGAACAGTTTTAGTTTGGTTGGGGCCAATTGATGTAAATTGTCCCATGGTGTTTTTTTTAATGAATTCATTGAATAACTTACCACAGGCTATCAGGATGTAGCCACCCGGCATGCCACCTTCATAAATCATGTGGCAAACTGTACAAGTGGTGACGAGCATAGTCAAGAGGCTCCCAAATTCAAGGTACGTTTTTAGTAGGCCTGAACGACTCTGAAACACAAAAACACGTAATATAGTACACATAATGCTGACCTACTTTCATTGCTATTATAATTTTCAAAGTCCTACGCACGATGATTTTTAATCGGTGGTCAGGGACCAATTTTTCTAATTCAGTAATTGAAAGAGGCCACGTTAAAATCGAATTAAGCTTCTAAATGTCAGTGAAAATTAGAACACATAGAAAAATCCGAAAAGTAAAGCCATGGCCGGGAATCGAACCCGGATCCTCGTCATTCCGTGACGTGTGCTATACCCCTACACCACCCATAGCAGGTGGGTAGTCTCCGAATTTTTCTACCTGTTACTAACTGTCACGTGACCTTTTGTTACTATGCGATTTTTTGTCGCTAAGCGTCATCTGTTTGAATGATGTGTCTGTATGACACAATTACAAACTCCCATGGAACATCTACTGCTCACCAGGGACGAGAGAAGGCGCTGTTTTGCAATACTATCAAATGAATCAAGAAATTTTATTTCTTGATTTTTATGTTTTTCTTTTTCGGTTTTACCGTTAGAAATTAAATTTCTAAATGTCAGTGAAAATTAGAACACATACAAAAATCCGAAAAGTAAAGCTATGGCCGGGAATCGAACCCGGATCCTCGTCATTCCGTGACTTATCATCTGTTTGAATGATGTGTCTGTACGATGAAGCCCTTTTTTTCTTTGACAATTTTAATTCCGAGTCATTTTTCTGTTCTAACTCTGAGTGTTCTAATTTTCAGTGTTGTATAGAAATTTAATTTCTAACGGCAAAACCTTAAAAGTAAAAAAAATCAAGAAGTAAAAATTCTTGATTCATTTGATAGTAGGTACCTACAGATTCGTATAAGCGGTCGGTCTATACGTTACCACCTCATTATTATTAGATATCCTAACTCAATCAAGGAAATGAAATAGCAATAAATTAGAGGTAACTTTTACTTACATTTTTGATACCGTAGTACAGTATTTGAGAGAAGACGAAACATATCAAGGAGATAAGACACCCAATCAAGTAGACGATACATCTTCTCATCGCGAAGAGGATGTTAATTATAAACAGTCTAGACATCGTGTCGTAGTCCGACTTGGACATCGTCATCAGATTGTCGATTTCACTAAAGACATCGGAGAGAAGTATTTTCACGTAAACTACACACACGGATAATGCGAGCGTAGAGGCGAGCTGCAGAAAAAAAAACAGATTTCACATCCACCAGCACCACATCGAAATGTACGGGCTTTACTTGTTACTAGTCAGTAAGTTTGTGTAGGTGTATGGGGCCGTATAGAAACGACTTCCAAGTAAATTAAAAAAACGATTCCCTAATTTTAATTAGTTGTAGTGTTAAAAATAACTTCTGTACCTACGGGGTATGAATAAGTTATCAAACTATTGTTTCTTATCAATTATTTTAGTGTAATTAAGAGTTTACATAGCTATCAGCCTATTCGTGGAAACTAAAATCTTCTGTGGCAGAAACTTACCGCGGTCAGGAATGCAAAATAAAGAACGAATATTTGACACATGATGGATCTGTAACAAACAAATCTGTAATTAATTACCACGATATTCCAAATGACGGCAAAGCGCTCAGAGTTATTTTATGATTAGTAACAGCCTTCTAAGCTTCATTCACGGTGGTTCATTTCACATGTTTTTTTGTCCATGGGCTTGTAGTCTGTAAGTAATCTACTATATAAAAATAAGTCGGGTTTTCCTTCCTGACGCTATAACTCCAGAACGCACGAACCGATTTCCACGGTTTTGCATTCGTTGGAAAGGTCTCGGGCTCCGTGAGGTTTATAGCAAAGAGCGAATCCATCGCAGACGGAGTCGCGGGCAACAGCTAGTGTTAAATAAATAAAGATAATTATTTAAAAACAGATTAAAACTAAAACTGCTACTAATTATAAAACTTTAAAGTAAATACGTCGTCAAACTATTCCGGCAAAGGCATCGACCCCAAGACGCTGGCCGCATTGCCTCTCTGAACTGCTATTCCTAGCCTCTGAGAAGCAAGCACCAGCCCTAGGGTCAACTAATGTTGAACTTGGTTCCGTTTTCACATCAAGTGAGAATTCGTTACAGAAAATCATTTACGCCTTATTGTATGCTGCGCACAGTTACCTACATCCTGTAATGACGTGAACTTAGCTACGATTAAGTGAATAAATGAACGAAAAAAAACCGATAAGACACATACGTTCGAGTAATTTAATTAACAATGTGTAATAATACTATGATAACAGTATTCGTCAAACTGGGCGATTTTACGAATAGACGTATAAACTGTAGGTATATACGTACCCAGAGATAACTTATTGGCGGATGATTGACTTAACCTTTTCGGCTTTATGAACAGTCAGTGTAGCCAGGTCGCTTCCCTTGAAAATCACATTGGCATTCCTAAAAAGTTCCATTCTTGGTAGAAAAGTTCCATTTTCATTCGAGCACGAGCTTTTTTTTTTTGGATCTAATCTAGAGATCATTCCCGAAATTCGTAAAACATAGTTTACCTTTTAGCATAAGTACAAGTCATACGGTAGTGTTTTAAACAATTAGCCTTTTCACTACACGTTTTTGTTAGGAATTACACATACATACATACATACACAAATCACGTCTGTATCCCTTACAGGGTAGACAGAGCCTAAGATAACAAGACCTACAGGCCACGTTTAGCAAGATTGTGAGCGTAAGGTCGCCTATAACATGATTCCCTCGATGAGCTTTTGCCATTTGCGCGGGAAGAGAAGCAACTGGTACATTCTATGTTAGGTTTGTTAGGGATTTCTGTACGTAAAAAATATTTTGGTTAATCCGTCATCTACTAAAATGTACGTTTTTTTAGCATACACTTCATAATGCGTCAAAAATGTGATTTACAGACAGACCGAGTCTATTTGGGTCAAACAACAAAGACGTTGTTCTTCGGAATTTTTGCGAATACCTACTACAAAATATTTACGGGAATAAAGAGGCATTCATGCATTCGTACATAAAAACCTACAGTTCAAAACAGATAAATTTAGCTACTGATTGAGTGGAACATGTAGATAATTAAAAAAAAAAGTCAACAAAACGCCAAACCAGTGCAGGGATTGCTGCACTCTAATTGATCATCGACTGAAAAATGTTTCTACAGCATCAACGAATTTTTAAACCACAAATTTGAAGATATGCATTGCATGACACAGGATAGTATTGTTTAGTTTAGTTTACTTTAGTTTGACTTGAGAAAATCTATTTGACATTATATTCAATGACATTTGTAATTATATCGTAATAAATTCAGAATAACATTATATAAATTGAACATACATCTGGATTCATCCTGACATTCATCCTTATATAAATTTTACGTATGTCTATCAAGGATAATGTTACTAATATGGACCGAGCGACTAAATCGCTGACCTGAGATTTTCACATGCCTAACCTGGCTGAACATGTTGTGGGCAGCAATACTACTTATAAGACCTTTATGTAACCATATGTTCATTGTGAATAAATGATCATTTAATTTCATTTCATTTCATATCGACACCAGTGATAGATAAATTTTTAATCATTTTTTTAATCATTGCGTGACACAGGTAGTTAATAAATTCGCTAAAACTATTAACTGCCTTCAAGTAAGTATACCAAATTTCAAGTTTTTGAAAATTTTGAACAGTACAACGTCAAAAGTATGTAATCTACCTACGATGGAAATAAAAGGATTATGGATTATGTCCATGAGGATGGACTTCGAACTAGTCCGAAACATGTCGGGGATCACTCAACTTTTATAGGTGAGTTATCCGTTTGTATAATTAGGATTAAGTCTCACGGTAGTTTCGTGTTGAAATATTACAGCAAGGACGACGAACGATGATTTTATTACTATTGTAGCTACGAAAAAAATTACGAAGATGCCTAAATAATTACATGATTTAAGTACCTAGGAGATAAAATTCCATGCTAGTCTGGGAGCAAAGAAAAAACAGAATGTACACTGGTACATTCTGAGCAACTGTGCTCTACCCGCGCAGATGGTAAAAGCCCATCGAGGGTATGGGCGAAATTCTTAGGAATCATGTTATAGGCGATGCAACCCATCACTATTTTGATTCCTTTTTCTACCTATACGCCTACAATCATGCTAAACGTGGCCTTTAGGTCTTGTTACCTTTAGGGTCTGTCTACCCCGTAGGGGGAGTCCATTAGTTACGTGAGGTATTTTTAAGGATTTTGACCCCCCTCCCCCCGCGGTGAGATGTCGTAAGATTTTTCTCGACCCCCTCCCCCCTACCCCAATCTCACGTGAGATTTTTCAAAACTTGTACTTTGGGTATAAAAGTATTGGATTTATTAAAAAAATCTACGCTGCAACCGATCTTTGAGTCGCGGCTGATCAATAGCGGTTAAACAATCGAAGAGCTACTGTGCTGCTCTGTGGCGTTCGGACAAATATAATTGTGTCAGATTTTGTCATATTTTCAAAAATTTTCACGCAGTTTTACACCATTTTCTGCTAAAAAAATACTTGATATTTGCCAAGACCCCCTCTCCCCCAAGTGAGATTCAGTAAGATTCGGCTCGACCCCCTTCCTCCCCTAAATAACTCACGTAATTACCACGTATAGACGTGATTTGTGTATGTGTATGTATGTATACCTTTTAAAATGTACACAATTAAGTAGGTAGCGAAAAAAACGATGAGAGTGACCCACTGTTTACCTATAAAAAACATTAAAAATACACAGCAGCAAAAGAAAAAGAACTTGTTTTTTTATTATCATTTCAACTGAGCGTGCATACCGAATATATACCTAAATTACCTAATTTAGGTACCTACGTAATAAAGTTAATTAATACATATTTAAATGACAAACAAAGCCGCCTCAACCGGTTTTGGATTCATTGTTGAAAATGATTACGATCTTTAGATTTGTGCTAATAAACGGAATCTAATTCCGTCCTCTTAAAATAACCATAACGCATATTTTTTTATGAAAATAAGTATCTACCTATGTTAGGCGATTCGTTATTTTATTATGTAACGAAAACAAACAATGCTCATTACTTTTAGTGTAATATAATTGTAGGCGACGCACCTATTTAGGCAGCCACCTTTTTTATTAAAACATTATATTTTGGCACTGGCCACAAATAAAGTTAATTGCACGCAGCGCTAAAAGAAAACAAAAACAAAAGACATTTCATTGCTCTTGTCAGCGCTGCGTGTTGAATTTTTACTATAATTTAAATTGTTTTATTTATTAGTTTCTACAGTCTACAATAATACGCTAAAATCGCTTTCCCCAAAATGTCGTCCACAGTCGGTCAGAGATCAAGAAGCCGGCGAAAGGCATAAAATATTAAGTTCGTTCGCCTCCGCGTTCTACGACCGGCTAAATATCCTCACAGAAAAGGCTCACAGAACGCCGCCCTGTTGGTATTGTCTATTGTGTATGACTCAATTATCTAAATTAAATACTTGCTCGTTTGCCTTCCTATTCATATAAAAAAAAAAAAACTTTACTACTACTACTTAATTAACTTAATTTACGCCACGATTTCTTCGAATTAGGGCGGTTTACCCTAGTAACAAAGGTCACGTACCAGCTACTAACTGATAGAAAAACCTATGCGTGGTGTAGCGGTATAGCTCGCATCGAGGAATGATATTGATCCGTGTGCGATTCCCGGCCATAGCTTTACATTTCGGGTTGTTCTATGTGGTCTAATTGTCAGTGTCGTTTAGAAAAGAAAACTACAACTCAAATAATGAATTTTTTATCGCTGAATTAGAGCTGTAATTTTCTTCGAATGAACTCAAACTTTCTGAACTTAACGCATAGTTGCCAATATAACAAACAAGATCTTTTAGAAACGTCACTGGCAAGTTGGTAAACATTTTGGCTAAATGCGCCAAGAACGCAAGGCTGTAAAAAAAAGTAAAAAAAGTAAACGTTAATTAAAACAAAGTTTACGATAAACAAACTGTTGTTTGACTTATTTGTCGTTAGATTGCAATAGTTTTAAAAAAGTTTTGTAACGTATCATAAACAAGCATGGATGAGAACGTAATTAAATCAACACCGGAAGAAATATCCGTGGCGGCCCAGGAAGTGATGAAAAATTAGTTGCCTAGAAAATCTCGGCAATGATTTTAGCCTACGAGAATTTCATGGCGTGGAGACTGGAACACCGGACTTCTTCATTTACTGAGAACTTATTACTTTCATTAATTAAGTACCTACTTAGTCGTAGAAAAAGTATTGTTTGCAACGTTGTATAAGTAAGTCAAAAAAAGCTCGTGGTGTATTTCTTACGATGTTCGCTACGCTCACATCGTGACCCACACCACTCGCCTTTTTTGACCTCTCTAATACAACTGTTGCATAAAATACTATAAAAAGTACCTTCTTGTAGTATTTGCATAATTTTGTTAAATTCGCATTTTGTTTTTGTGTTTTTTTTTAATAAACTAACTACAGTGTAAACTCAATTATAGTGCAATTAAAGGGACCGGGTATTTTATTGCATTATAAAGAGTCGTTAAACCGAATTAATGACTCTTTAGGCAATAAACAAACTATTTATTTTACTCCCTATATTAAAAATTAAAAATTTAGAAGCAACTGAGAAACGTAGATAACAAATAACAATAAGACAACAGTAGAAACAACAGGAACTAAACACGTTTTAGGCTATTATAACAAACAGATGCGTACATTTCTGAGAATCCCATGGTAGGTACTTACGAAATTTTACGACTGTAAATATTATATCCATATTGTGTTTCAAGGTCAGTAAAATTAATGTTTATTGGGGAATAATAATTAATTCTGTCACTAAGCCTTAGCAATTTTTATGTTTGAAGGAGTTTTTCGTTTTACAGAAGTATGCTATATACCAATTTGTACTTACCAAGTTTTACTCAGCCGAAGTATTCTTCTATTGGGTCACCTGTCGCCACGACCGTTCAAACAGGAATGAACGACTATGGCGATATAGCTGCTTTACTATTAAACCTCGCTGAAGTATGAATACGTCACTATTCGCAAGTATAAATGTAGTATGTGATCACAGAGTTGCCGTTTTGGCATTTTTAATGCTAAATTTGGCACATTTTCATCTTAATTAGCATGTTAAATTTAAACTTTGCATTTTTTGTTTGCCAAGCAATTTAGGGGCTTAAAAGTGAAATTATAACAACTAAACAAATATGTTATTTTGGACTATCGTCTATGGCAAGCTTTATGGGGAAATCCCGGGCATCGTTCAGAAATATCACCTTGTACGTTTGAGCGATGGTTTGGTGTAATTCTTGAACGTGGCCCACGGGGGATTTCCCAATTAATCGACTGTTTATTAAGCACAAACCAAATGTTTGGTGAGTCAGATCACAAGTTTACTTTCTACGTTACGCTTGACTTGGTTCTGTGTTCTGTGTTCTGTATGCTTAGTGTAGGTTTTCGGTCACAAAACACGTCTCGAACGCGTTTGCGTTAAAACGTCAAGTACAATGAGAACAGTTTGTTGCCGTTTAGATCCGCAGTCGGTGCTGCCAATTTTTCCATAGTGATTGAAACGTTTACTTGAACGCGTTGGAGACGTTTTTATATTCGAAACCTTACACCAGAGGCTCTCAGCGCTTGGCTTAAGAAAATAAAAGTGATTGCGGGCGCAAATACATGTTAGGTGAGAATCATGCCCCCAAATATTATTATGTACAAATATGTTGTGAAACATTGTCTTGAAAAATGGGAACAAGGATTTAAGGATTGGCCAAGATGAATGCCACTAAAGCCTACTGCAAATATTGTAAGAGTGACATTATTGCAAAACTATATTGTTTAAAAATACATATTTCTACAACTAAACACCTCTGCTCTCTGCTGAGCCCATGTAGTCAGACAATTTTTTTTTTCTAAAATTCAAACCCGCCTCGATACCCAAAAAGCGGAAGGCAATCTTGCACTTTTTATTTGCGAGCACACTGCAATTTTAACGGTGGATCACCTATCGGACATGTTGTCAGTTGCACAGAACAAGGGTTTCGATTAATAAATACTTTAAATTAAATTGACATTTTATTTAGCATTTTTCTAAATTATAAAACTTCAACTCTCGTGATCTCCAGGCGACCCTCTAATCGCGATTAGGTATTTATATTAGCGTTTCAACCGCTATCAGTTCTGTCGCATAATATTAGGAAATGAATGAGATACAGTACGTAGGTATCAACTTTTTACGAATTGATATTGTAGTTACTGCATGCTATTGAATAAAGTCCATAGTGCGACGCATTTCTTCATCACAAGCGTCATAATAGTACTTATTAAGTAAATAAGTACCTAAATGCTTTATTGTACAAATATAAGAAACAGATACAATTCACAAAAGAGAGCTCTAGCAACCAACCTTTAACCTTTGAGTAACCTTTGAGTAGATGAGAGGAGCATTAAACGCCCGGACCGACAAAGTGTGAGTTTGATAGTGATAGCACTATTAATCGACTGTTTTTGGGCTTACACAAAATAGATGATATACAATACCTATTAGGGCAGTCATTGAAGCGAAAAATACGGTCTAACCTCCGAATTTTTTTACTGTGAACCGATTTGCATGAAATTTTGGAATTAGGCTCATCTTACCCTTAACTTCAAAAGTGAAAATGATCTGAACTCCGCCTATTATTTTTAAGGGGTGTAAACAACCCCTTAATGGAAAAATTGGCATTGAGCCATTTTATCGCTAGAAAACATGTCTAATAGTAAGTGGTGAAATTGTAAAGTATTTTCTAACATAATTACCTCATATTAAAATCATTTTCAACCCCTTGAAAATCTTACAACCCTTGCAAACAACCCCTAAATTGAAAAAATCACAAAAAAATACTTTGGTATGACATAAAAAGATGTAAGTATAGAGTAAGTAATATTTTATATTCTCTATAATAATTATCAAATTTTTAACCCCCTTTCAACCCTTGAAAACTACCCCTTGATAAAAAATTGTTAATTTTTTTTTTGATAAAATGAAAAGGATTTAAATATTATTCCACACTCTCGAAAATGATTATCATATTCTTACGCTTTTCTACCCTTAAAACTACCCCTAAATTAAAACAGTAAATATATATGATTACATATTTAAAAATAATTTAATTTAGAGTAAAAAATTGCCATTTATTGAATAAAACATTTACAAATTATATAAAATTGTACTATTATTATTAAAATACAATATTATTATTCACGACTCAATGTCGGAGTCGCTGTCACATTCAACATCTTCTGGTTTAATTGGAGGGCTATTTTGGCAGTTATCTCCACTGCACGTTCCACAGGTACTATTACAAAACAGACCAACTTTTCTGCATCCGCAAGACGCTCCACACGTGCTCATTCCTTTGCAGACGGAAATATACTGGTCACATTATAACGAATAAACGGAGCACGCACAGCTGATCACATGGCTTTTTTGTTGGCCTCTTCACTCAAATGTGTTATATATACATATAAGAACGTTGGTATGTATTCATGCCTACGTTTCCAAAATATGTGAGCCATATTATGTATATATATACACATTACAATAGTTGTGGGTCTCTATTAATTATACTGCGTACTTTCACATTGCTCCAAATATTCACACTCAGAAATTTTCAGTTTTTGGACCATAACTCCTTCAATTTTCATGCTATCACAATTTATAAAAAACCATTGTAAAGATAATTAAGAGAGCTACAACATCCTTCTTTGCAATATATAGTAAAAAACCTTTTTCTAAAACGGTGAAGGGTTAAAGGGCTTAAGAGAGGCTGTGATTGCGCTGCCGCGCGCTCTTTAAACAATCATATCTCCGTCAATTTTTGTTTGACAGAAAAAACAAAATAACCAAATTGTTTGTCAGAAAAATACCAAATTTTTTAATCCGTACACTTTTATACGTATCTGTCGTCATTTTTGAGATATTATGAAAAGAAAGTGGGTTTTTTAAAAATTTGAAATTTAGTTTTTTTTTTTAAATCGTGACTTTTTTGAAAAATATGTGTCCTGAAGCAGCCAAACTGATACTATCTATCAAACTCTTCATAATAAAGTTAATTCTAGGCGGAATACGATTAATTTTAATTTTTGTGGAAATGGCACTTATGAAACCCATTGATTTAAAAGAAAAAACATTAGATGCTCCCCTTATTTGCAATACAGCTCACTTATTTTACGTGCAAAAGTCTTTTAATAGTGCTCATTTTAAAGCTTATTTCAAGCACTACAAAACCCTTTTGTATTAGAATGCATAAAATGCATCTGCTCGCCACTAGATGGCATTGACCACATCGATTAAATTTCAGACACAGTAAAAAACGTCTTTGATCTTTAATATCTAGCTTAATATTGCACTTAGAATACTTTATAAAAAACCAAATTGTTCATTGTTTTACCTGCTACAATTTTGTTTTTTATAAAATTTTCGACAAGGCGTATATTTTTGGAGATATTTGCAAAAAACCGATGAAAAACGTGAAAAAAATTGCGAATTTTCAATTGCCAATAACTTCAAAAGTATTGGATTTTTTGAAAAACTTTATAGATGATTTTTGCTTAAAATTAGGCCTTCTATCGATATCCGAGATTATTTTGATAAAAAAATAATTCACCCCCGAGAAGGGGTGGCAACCACCCCCAGGGTGGTTGCGGAGTTCAAATCATTTTCACTTTTGAAGTTAAGGGTAAGATGAACCTAATTCCAAAATTGTATGCAATTCGGTCCACAGTAAAAAAATTCGGAGCAATAATGCTTCAATGACTGCACTATATGTAGACTACAAGCCCATGGAAAAGAAAAAACATGGGAAATGAACCAGCGTGAATGAAACTTAGAAGGCTGTTACTATATCATAAAATAACTCTGAGCGCTATGCCGTCATTTCTGAGCGGAACAAAAAACTTTTTAGTTTCCTCCGAAACAATGAGTTATTCGTAATAATTTTTAGTTCAGTAGGGGCAGCCTGTTATACATTTTATTATCTCTGGTGAGGATTTCTTTTATAAACCCAAAATTCCTAATGGTACAACTAGTTGTATAAAGAGCTGATCCACGAGGAAAGCGCTATTCGGGTACCTACGTTGATGACAACGAATTATTGTTAATTTAATTGGATGCCTTCGTCCAAAATAATTTTGTCGACTTTTTGACAATACCTACTTCATGACATGAGCCATTATTTTACATTGGTCACAGTGACAGGGGCCCATCTCAAATGACCTTCGTGCTGTTTGTAGATCACTTACTGAATCTAAACTGTGCCAATTCGACTGTATTTATAAACTCAAAGCTCTCGCTTCATGTCGCAGTTAGCAACCTCGCGGAATTCAGCCCCATAAGGGGCCCCATATGGATACTTAACATTCGATCGCTACGAAATACGAAGTTCTTTAAGTGCCATTCCAGTCACACTTATAGTCATTGATAGGAGAGTAACAAGGACGGAGCGCTACGAATTTTGAATTTCCAAGTAGCAAGCTAAAGAGAGATCTCTGTGATCGGAATCAGAACTACATTGATAGTATTGGAATGATTGTTGTGTTCGCTCTGTCTGAACAACGGATTGTACCGTAGGTATAATGTGGGCCTTAAGAAACAGGGAAATACCCAACTGCCAATGTTGCCAACCCTCTCTAATAAAACCGATAAGTTTGGCGCTGGCAATACAAATCTTACAGGCTCGCATCGCATCTGATTAGAAAGTAAGTAAAGTAAGTAAATAAATGCTTTATTGTACAAATATAAAGAAACAGATACAAATCACAAAAAAAACGTAAAGATACGAAGAAAGGATACGAACGGTAATTTACCTATGTTGGACAAATAAATCTTTGAATCTTTGAAAACGGTTAGCGGGTAGTTGTTCCGCGGGGAAAATTTCTGTAGAAAGTTGTATGAAGTGACCTGGGGATTGCCACAATCGCTTAATGCGTGCCAAGTTCTATTCAGCGTAAGGGATACAGTTATGCAGCCATATAGCTCTGTCCCTTACGCTGAATATAGAACTAACAAATAAGAAACGTTTATTGTATAAAACCGTGTACAATTGTGATAACACGATTTTTATAAGTTTCAGCAGTTTTTCCATTTCGGACGACACGTACAATATTTAGGTACCTATTTATTATTATAAATTATTCATATCTTTATTTTAATAATTTGTACAAAAGTATTCATTCAAGTTATAAAAGCACATACAAAGTAAAAAATCCTTAAGTTTATTTTTAAATTTATTACCATCTAAAGATTTTATATACTCGGGCAAATGATTATAAATCTTTATACCGTTTACATTACGCGCTCTTTTTTAAGTATACAGGGTGTCCCAGAAACCGACGATAACCCGTTGAGGGCTGATAGACCTACTAATTACCTACCAAAATATCACATTTTAGGTTTAGTAAAAATCTTTTAGTTTTCGAGATATTGTCATTTTTGCAAAAAATCTAGATTTTTCTTCCTCAGTTGAGTTTTTCGTCTGCCACAGCCTCAAATGACCGAATTTAGTAAATCTGATTACTGATAAATATTGCTGAAAACATAGGCTTTTAAACGTGATATTATTTTATTTTTATATTTAGTCAAACTTGGATGAAAAACGACCTAAGAGACAGTTTTCAGATATTTTACTGTTTCATCCCGTAACTTCGGTCCTCCGTGGTATAAAAAAAATAACTTCGCTGAAGTGGCACTGGATACTAAAAATATGCCTAGCTAATGTAGATTACAAAATGGTATAACACTTACTTATTTGTTCAATAATTTCAAATTTATTGCTATTTCATTACTGAAGAAGCTAATCAAGTGAGCAGCCATTTAGTCTGATGACGGCAAAATGATTGTTTTTATAAGGCTGGTAAAGTTGAATTCAAATTTCGAATAAAGTTTGAAATTTTTAAATTCGAATTTGAAAATCGAATTTGCTTTGTTTTTGTCAAATGGCTGTGTAAAATTGGGTTGCTAAAAATATTTCATTTTATTTTAATTTGTAGTTGGTAGTGACTTCAATTTTCTTTGAGCTTCTTCTGTAATGAAATAGCAGTAAATTTGAAATTATTAAACAAATAAGTAAGTGTTATACCATTTTGTAAACTACATTAGCTAGACATGTTTTTAATATCCAGTGCCACTTTAGCGTAGTTATTTTTTTTATACCATGGAGGACCAAAGTTACGGGATGAAACAGTAAAATATCTGAAAACTGTCTCTTAAGTCGTTTTTCATCCAAGTTTGAATAAATAATAAAAGAAAATAATATCACGTTTAAAAGCCCATGTATTCTGCAATATTTATCAGTAATCAGATTAACTAAATTCGGTCATTTGAGGGTGTGGCAGATGAAAAACTCAACTGAGGGAAAAAAATCGTGATTTTTGCAAAAATGACCATATCTCGAAAACTAAAAGATTTTTACTAAACCTAAAATGTGATATTCTGGCAGGTAATTAGTAGGTCTATCAGCCTTTAACGGGTTATCGTCGGTTTCTGGGACACCCTGTATATAGCTAGAAGGTCGGACTATACACATATCATATTTATATTGCGATCGTAAGTTTTTCTTTAAGTCGCTTTTCTTTGTAAAATACTCATTATGTTCTTTAACAAACAAGCAAATTTCAAGTAGGATTTTGGGGCAATTCAGTAAATGTTCAATCTACATTTATACTACAAAAGAAATGTCTACGTATTATTATATAACGTTAAAAACGCATATTTTTAACGTAACGTAACGTTTTTGTAAGAAATTACATTACCATAGTAAGCCGTCTTTGCTACCTCCATTGATGTTAAATATTAGACGAAATTAAAATTACAGCTTTGTGACAGTTTTTTATTGTCTTTCTCAAAATGGGACTTCCAGTTTAAGTTACTGTCTATTGAAATACCTAGAAAATTTGTGCTTGTCACTTGTTCAATATCTTTGTTATCAATAACTATATTTATTTTTTGTGGTACTTGTTTATAGTTAGTGAATTGCGTTATTTTTATTCAGAGAGGCTAGACGGGTCTCACGGTGCGGAAAAATTTGGGGATAGGCTGGACTGGGTTGTTAGCAGTGTTGAAAAAAAGAAACAAATCGTTAGATACAAAACTTTATTATAGAAAAGATACAAACTAAACTGTACCCTAGCTAAACCAATACAAAATAATTTCATAAAATTTATGTCGCACCACGAAAGATTTCAATTTGCGTTTACAATTTAGTAGGTACAATTTAACATGAACTGAGAGCGTAATTTTTTGGCAGTTCAATTGCTAGTTATTGTGCAATAATTGTAACCTATCAAATAAACTAACAAAACGCACAGCGCAGTCAGCGATGCAACATATCGCATATCTATTAGTGTCTAGATTAGAAAGAGAGAATTCGAAAGATAACTAAATAATTAAATTTCCTCCTTCATAGTTTCCACAACAGCATACTATCATTCAAATAATTTGAGAATAAATGTAGGTAATCTTATAACTTAAATGTATATATAGTGCATTGGGCTAAATTAGAAATTTGGAGAATTTTGAAACTTGTGGATATCCACAAACGGAGAACAATTACATAATCTAGCAACGCTTATCTAGAAGCTCCAATGTCTTTGGCTTCTAGATAAGCGTTGCCAGATTATGGAATTGTTCCTCGTTTAGTGGATATCCTCGATTTTAAAAATTCCCCTAATTTCGAATTTACTCCAATGCATACTTGAGTAATATATATGAACTGTTTAAATAAAGTGAAAACGTTTTATTGGGATTCGTTAAATAATTGCATAGGTCAATATGTTTCAGTATGGCTTGTACCTGTATCTTTCTTTGAGTCTACTACAGTGTAACAAAATAGCATAGCAACAACTTAAATGTTCGTTAAACTGACATTAGGATTATGTACTTAAAAACAAAATCGGTTGCTTAGTAAGCTACTCTAGTAGAGTCACTAAACATAAAGTTAAAATCTTTATCAGTACGCTTAGAAAGAGATGGACATAGGGAGTGCCTGTCAATCTACTAGGCCTGCTTCTGTTTTTTTTTTGTACTGTTCAACGTTACTCGGTAATCAGAATGACTTAAGTCACGTACTATCTTGTGTGACTAAAACGCAAGTATAAGTTTGATACTAACGATCACCCGAGTATACTTTTCATCAGTTACAAGTACTACCCTACCCTTGGTACCCACCCTAAGGCACAGGCCACACACGAGTCAGGGCGAGGACGCGTCCAGAGCACCATAGTGAATGCGCCCGCGACGCGTCCTCGCCCCGTCTCTTCTAAGTGGCTCGCATCACGACGCTTCTTGTACAAGGCCTCTTAAAATATTTCAGCAGTGTTAGTTTGTTAGGTTAGTTTCACTCAATATTTTTCAGGATTTTTGAACACAGTCGACAAATGTTTCCATTCATTTATTAACGTTCAAAGTGAAACGCATCAGAGGCGGGACAGAGTACTACCCATGGCACTACTACGTGGCGCTACAGACCAAAATAAATATCATAAATGGGAGGTAGGTTTAGGTTATGTTAGATCTTCAGCAGGCCGAGCAGGCCAAAAATACCCAGGAATAGGAGCACCGCGAAGGCGGAGCTTCGTCGACTTTGTTAAACTTTATTATCTTTGGACAGTAGTGCTACTCAGTAGTGCCACGGGAAATAAAGGGGCGGGAACAAAATTTGAATCAAAATTTAATGAAAAATCTTCAGCTTTCCGGTAATTAAACAATTTTAAGTGACCTTTCATACATTTTGTAAGAAAACTGATCAAAAGGGCGCCACGCCTGTGACGCGCCCGCGTCCCACGTTTCTTCTGTGTGGCCTGCGCCTAACGTTCACGCGAAAAGACGTAAGCGAAATCAGTGTTGCCAATTTAGCGACGTTGTCGCTAGAAATGTCGACTTTAGCTTAGGTGACTTGGGTTATAGCGACAAACTGAATTCTAGAGACTTATAATAGTATCAAAATCAATACGGCTAGCAAAAGTGATAAGACTGCCCGTCTTACTGTTCGTTTTAGAAAGTTCTCTCACGCGCACTCGGTGTCGACTTTTGCATTTTCTCGCACGCACTCGTGCCAGCCGGTGCCGTCGACTTTTGCATTTTTGAAGTGAAAACTTCTTTAGCGGCTTTGTGCACTTTTTGGGATGGGTTAATGTTAAACTTGCGTCAGGTCACACCTTATCGAAAATTTGTAAGACGGAGGGAGAATCGCTGCTGGGTCGTTCAAGCGGTGCTGGGCGCTTGCGTGAGCGTACGTGTGTGTAGTTTTCACTTCCACCGGCACTCCCGGAGTGCAGCCTGTTGCTTTTGTACAGCTTCAGGACAGTGGATAGTACTTTTGCTTACTTTTTCGATAATTTATCAATCTTTAATTGCAGGAAAACGTAAAATGAAGTAGTATTTGTATTAGTAGTAGTAGAATTTCCAGCGACTTAAATTTATTAATTGGCAACACTGACTGAAATTCTGGCGCGCTTTTACGCGCAAGTTTGCCGCGTAACGAACTTCACTCGCGTCGTGTCGATATTACGCCTGTCTAGTCTAGAGGGGTCGCCGCTACGAGGGTCTCTATCTTAATTAAACATAAAATCACTAAACATTATACTATGTACTACGTTGGTCAATAAAGTCTCGTCTATGAGTAGTTCTCTACTAGACGCATGTGGTCCTTGAAGACAGCACCTGAGCTCAGCTTCGTATAAGTCTCGAAGACCATCCAGAGGAAGAGCGAGTAGATCACTGTAACAAGATAGATTAAGTATATAATATAAACTTGTTGACTGCAGTTACGGTGCCGTCCGATACGCATTCCAAAATTCATTTGGTTACTTTGAGGAGGTCCATGTTAAAATAAATGGATAGCTTTACTTTGTTACTCCCTGCATACCTATACCGCGCAGTCGCGTGCACTATTTAAAGCCAAAAGGACATAGGGTGACTGCACCAGTGTTGGACCCCTTAAGCTGACAAGCACCAGTAATCGACACTTCATTCTTAATTTAAAGTGGTCCATGTCCATTCCTGGTGCTGTAATTACCATCTGTTTTCTGATATTTGAGGTGGTTAATCCCATACGTCTTAATTAACCGACTTGACAACAAAATCAACAAGCAGCATTTTTGGTAAGTTAGGTACTTAGTTGGTTTTTTGTCTTACCTGTCTCAAAACTCTGTGCACGCCACTGATATCGCGACATATAAGTAAAGTTGGGTAAACTCGGAAGCAAAGAACTCGGGTCGCTTCCCGTAGAAAGTTATATGAAAAGTGACCTAGTTTCTTTTAAACTCTAAACCCTTGGTATAAATATTCGAATATAAACTTTGTGAATCTTTTGACTACATTTTTTCAAAATTTAATTTAATTTTGTTAAATTGTCATAACTTTTGGTCACCCTACGTTTAATTGAAGTGTTAACTCATTATCATCCTAATTAATCCTTCTTCCTACAGCTGGCTGGAAGCTGTAGGCTTATTATCTAACTCGCTTGCAATCGCCATCGTGTTCATTTTGACAGTTCATGTATGGGCTGACAATTGGCATCGGAATCAGCTAGAGCTGTGACATTTATACAATAACTGTCAAAATAAACACGATGGCGATTGCTAACGAGTTAGACAATACCTAAGCCTACAGGTGACAATGGTAAATCATAACATTATCTGTTCGAATCAGAAATTAAATAAAAAATGGCGATTACTCCACCGACAAGAGCTGGGCTTTTTTTAATATTTAAGAAGGAATTTTAAGACACGTTTTCAGAGGTAGAGGTAAAAGACTACTCACCACATCCAAAGAGGCCGAAGAGACCAGGCTGGGAGTCGTACGAGGTGAGCAGCGAGATCATGGCGGCGATGACAGCCAGCACGGTGATGATCACGCCGTAGATGAAATACGCTTTCACTTGCCCCGGCCGACGCTGAAATACAATATTACCATTATTAGATAACAGGATAGCCTGGTGCAGGGACTTCTTTAAAGGGGGTCCATGGGCCTTAGGGGTCCGTAAGATGTGTGCCAGGGGTCCGCAGCAACAGATTTTTTTAACAATAGACATCCATGGACTTTTTCAAATTCTGAAAGTGATACGTGACCGCAAAAGCTTACACTGGCCTAGTGGTTGGAACTGCGATGCCCCGGGTTCGTTTTCCGGTCGGAGCATCATCATCATCATCTCCAGCTATACGTCCCACTGCTGGGCACTGGCATCCTTACAGAATATGTCGGCTTGGGCTATAGTTACCACGGTGGGGATTGGGAACTTTACACACAACTTCGCACTTTCCTTCACCGAAAAGCTCATGGAGAATTTCAAATATAATTTCGCACTCAAGAGCCCAGGTGTGAGTTCGGGATTCGACCCCTGGAGCCTCTGCTTGAGAGGCCATAGTTCAAACCACTAGACCACCATTGCTTTTTTGGGGGCAGATGAATATGTAGGTACCTATGAACAATCCTTGTGCAAGGTCCACTACGTATCTTACTCGCTAATCGTGCCAGGATAGATAAGGCTCCCGAATTTTAAAAGCATATGTGTGATTCCGAAGACTTGAGCATAACCAACCCTACTCTACTCAGTGAATTGTCTGTTAGTGGCATTCTGGTGGCGCGGTCAGGACCGACTCCGCAGGAAGGAACTCTTCAACCGTTGGTTCCATTGACTTGAAATTTGGTACACATATATAAGACGGATGATAATGCAAGTACAAGCAGGAAAAGAAGCTTGTATTCAAAATGTTTTTGACAGAAACTTAATAATTGTTGAAAATAAAAGCTACTTATTTATCAAGTGCATGTTTACTTTACAATTAAGAATTATCTACATAAGTTAGGTACCGATGCTCTTATTCTTAATATTTCCAACATAGTATTAAAATGTATACAAACTATTACCACATATTCCAGGAAGTAGAGCGGTTGCCAGAGTGATAAAGCACGAACAATGGACCTTGTTGTATACATTAAAACCGACAAAGCGCGAATGGGAGCACGCACGGTGCAGGGTTCCGCGGCAAATATTTAATATTTGGTCGACTATTATTCGTTACCTAACTTACAGGGCAAACAAAGGGGTAAGGCGTGGATGTTGTTGTGGGGAAGCCTAACTGGATCAGGCGGGCGTCGATCCACTATGGCGATCATTCAGCCCAGTTCCCCTGGGTGATCCTTAAGGGGGTTACAGGGGTATACAAAGCAGTGATAGTTATTATCCTTGTATATTCGTCAGATTTAATAAAAAAAAGATTTTTTAAAAATATCCAAAAATAGAGACAGCCATTGAGCTGGCAAGGGGAGGGGAACGTTTAGAAAGAAAGAAAGAAAGAAAGAAAACATTTATTCGTGATATATAGTTGCAAAACAAAAAGAATTAAAAAAATAAATAAGGAAACCCGAATAAAAAAAAATAAAGACTTATCCAACGATATATCACGCCATGACCATGAGTTAGAAGAAATTATAATCATTCACGCTTTTCGTAAAAGCAACATAAAATTAAACATGTTTTTATTATGCTACTCTGGAGTCCTTGTGGAAAAAGAGGTTCAATCTGAAATAAATGAAAAACTATTTTGTTTTCTAGCTAGTGTAAAGGAGGTTAAGACTAAAGACTTATACCTCTTTTCACTAGGACCAAGCTTTGTCGGCGTTACTGATACCTACAACCATGCCAAATTACAGCTTTCTAATACTAACAATCTCTGAGCTAACCCAGACAGACAGACATGGCGAAACTTTAAAGGCTGTTTAAGTGACTGACTTGTAACCTTTGCTAGTAATGCAATTACAGTGATAGCCTGCTAAATACACTGCAGTAAAATGTGTTAAATGCTCGGATCGTATATCGTGTTACAATACACCAAAATGTTACAAGCCAGGCGGCACTTCTATGGCTACGTTTGCGAAGGTTTGACTACGCAACTCTAAAAACATTATTTTATTTGATGTACGATTTTATGCCACAGCGGTCACTGCTATTGAAATATAACCGATAACACAAACATTCGTCGCCCAGCATTTTACAAGTGGCTAATAGTAGATTAATGCCGAGGCCTGGGAAGTAGTTAATTGTTGGACGAGTAACTTTTTTTTTTAAAACACGAACCGCGGGTGATTGTTTTTTAAAGTTACGAATCCAGTAATTGCTCTTCCAGCGGGGGCAGATATTATAATGTTTTTCTCAAACATTGAGAGGTAATGAAAATAATTTTTGCTCTAAACTTCCTCGCAACGTCGGTGGTTTTCACGTTCCCGCCTTTTTTCTTAAGTTTTTTTTTTATGTCATCTGTCATAGTAAGCTATTTGAGACATTGATAAAAACGTTAGATTCGAAGAAAACGCGCACTCCTCGGCCATCGACTTGGCTGCATAGCATTATTGTTCATTATTCCATAGTCTCTTTGACTTTAAAAACAAATGAAAAACACTCCAGCAATCCGATTTATGGTAAGAGAATCGCGCCTGCAACGTAATTCGGCTGTCAACAAGGCCCTTCGTGTTCTGTTACTTAAAATACAATGACGACATTTACGATAATGTTTGGGAAAAAAAAATGGTGTTCACTTGAAAGCGCCAGGGTACGTATAGTTTTTTTGTGGCATTTAGAACCCCAACGTGGCTTTGCTGTTTTTGTTTCAATCTACAGTTTTTTACACGACGAGGCAGGCAAATGAGTCTGTAGTGCATGGCAACATGGCAAGTATGGTAGACCGCGAACAATTAAAATAACCCCGTAAGGGATAAAGACATGATTTACCTACGTTTGTTTTGTTTTTTTTAACTTAAAAAGTACTTTTTGTTCAGTGTACTTGCTATGTCATCTGTACTGCATATGTTTTTTTACATTTAAAGTCAATCTAAGAATCTTGCGGATACTATCCCGGTCGGGCCATCAGAACTTCATAAGTACCTAATGCCAAATTTCACGTGAATTTAACCACTCAGCAGTGGGTCAAAATTCACTTGGTAGATTTGATAACAGACAAAACAATAAACAAATTGGTGCGGGTCGAAATACATAAAGTTTGATAGGTACGCATAATGGTTCAAAATATACATCTCATGTAATCTTAGGCCAAACAATTAGCAAGACTAACTTTTTTGATCACATAATCTGCAGATTGGTTTATATAAGGTTAGGTTTATTTTAAACGAACCTAAGTTTCCTGTTTCTGAGAAAATTTCATTCGGAAGACGGCACCAGAGTAATGGCCAAGGAGCAATATTATAGTGCACGATAACTCATATTTAAAAGAAACGAAGACCGTAATTTATTTTACAACAGTCATTTTATATTTTATAACCATCCTACTAATATTATAAAAGCGAAAGTTAGAAAGAACGGCTTGACAGATCTGGATGAAATTTGATTATAGTCTGGAATAACACTGCCTGCGGGGTAGCGATAGCGATAAACGAATTCTATGCAGACGAAGTTGCGGGCAACAGCTAGTTATCTATAAATTAATGAAGTGTCCATTACTGGTGCTTGTTAGCTTGCGTCCAACATAGGTGCCATCACCCTATATTTTGAACCATTATGAATTTCAAACATTATTTTACGTACCCAAAATAAAGTTATTCATTACCTTGCAAATTCCGTTGCACAGTAAAACTGAGAAGATGAAGGCTATCAGAGACGGTATACTCATGATCAGAGTGAAGGCACCCAAAGCCAGTCCCCCCACCATCATGACATCTGAAGCGACCTCCCTGTTTCTGTAGTTCCAGGGCGTTTCGAGGTCAGGGCTGTTCTGTATCTCATGGGAGGCGATGACAATGCCAGCAATTGACAGCAACCCTGTGACGATGCATGCCAGTAGAACGAGGAGAGTTCCAATCTGCAAGAGAAAAGATATGCTAAGAGAATGGCTGTGATAACTTTGATTAAGTATATTTGTGATAGAAAGGATCAAATTCTATTTTTCTTTGTTAAAACGTAGTGTTTCTTGAGTGTCTTTGAATTATCGTCCTTCGTACATAACATAAGTGTACAGTCGACGGCACAAATATCAGAATAAGAATCAGATTTCTTTACTGTCATCATTGTTACAGATTCGACACTACATTGCGTAAATACAGACGTCAAAAAGAACAAGAATGACTGATGAGTCATTGAGTTTAGTGATGACTACATAGTATAATAAAAAACGAAGTCGTTTTCATTTCTCCGTATGCTTAGATCTTTAAAACTACGCAACGGATTTTGATGCGGTTTTTTTTTAATAGATAGAGTGATTCACGAGGAAGGTTTTTAATGTTTTTATGTATAATTCTACGCAGACGAAGCCGCGGGCAGAAGCTAGTAAAGAATATATAAGGAAAATGTCCATATTCCAGTCTTTTTTGTTCGTCGATTTTTTTAATTTAGGAATGTGGCGAACAGAAAAAAGAAAGCAGTTGAATCCTGAAAAAATAGTTCATGTAGTTTTTTTTAAAAACCCTCAAAAGCTTGAATTAAAATAAAAGAAATGTTTGGTTGAATCTTACGTGTTATTGCTGTTTAGATTTTTTCATCTTACTCATTTAAAAATTGGACACTTTGTAAGAGAAATATATATTATTTCTCTATATTGAAATATCTTTGAATCTATAAACTTACCGCACTCAGAATTGCGAAAACGAGACAGCCGTTCTCGACAGGGATGCAAAACAAGCATTTGCCTTTGTAACACATTTTGTACCTGTAACAATAAGCAGTAGCATATTTAAAAAATTAAAGAAAATAAAAATAAAAACTAAACCGTCATCATTATCATCATATCTTGCGCGGCATCCAGCGGACTCCCGCAACCTTCACCAGGCCCCTATTTAAAAAATAAAATTTTTGGGACAAATTACACCAATTGACCCAGTCCCATACTAAGCAAAGCTTGTACCATGAGTACCAGGCAACGGATAAACATACTTATATAATGTAAATAAATACATACAACATCCATTACTCGGGCACAAACATTCGTATTCATCATACAACTGTCTGCCCCTACCAGTAGGCTTATTACCTAACTCGCTCGCAATCGCCATCGTGTTCATTTTGACAGTTCTTGTATGAATGTGACAGCTAGCTGATTCCGATGCCAATTGTCAGCCCATACATGAACTATCACAACGAACACGATGGCGATTGCGAGCGAGTTAGGTAATAAGCCTACAGGACCTCTAGCTTCGTAGTCAGGGTCACTAACCACTAGGCTATCCTAGGTCCTAGGTTGGTGAAATAAGCAGGTCCTGTCCATTGTCCATCTTGTGAGAGGCCTTCGGTGAGTAAGGCAAACGAATACATGGGTGATGGTAAGCGAGCACCACCACGATACCAGGATAGCAGATGGGTTGCCAGCCTACAGGGCAAGGATAGAATACCTCTTGTGTCAGTAATTTCACCGGCGTACTCTCCACGCCGGAACACAGCAGTGCAAGCACTGCTGCTTGGTGGCAGGATTAGCGAGTAAGACTGGTAGTGATCCAGACTAGCACTAGCTTCTACCATCCGTATGTGGTCTACTAAACTCAATATCATAGGACAATTTGACAATTTGGATAGATATTGATTACTAATTTAAAAAGAGTAGTGCATTGGGGTAAATTCGGGACTGGGGGAATTTCGAAACTCGTGGATATCTCCTAAACGGGGAACAATTACATAATCTAGCAACGCTTACCTAGAAGCTCCAATGTTTTTGGCTTCTAGATACCTAAGCGTTGCCAGATTATGGAATTGTTCCCCGTTTAGTGCATATCCACGATTTTCGAAATTACCCCAATGCACCTTAGATAAAAAGAAAAATAAAATTAATTTTGCTATTGCCTGTTGCAATACTTGCAATACGTACACAATTTTTTCCAGTTTCAAATGGTACTTTCAACGACGTGCTTTCAAAATTCTGGCCCCAGACTTGTCTTATGGTAGAACACACCGGTGACTCATACAGGAACGAAGTAAACCATGGTTGAAGGTGCGGAGAAATGTCAAGGAATTCAACTCGATTTCATATAGGTAGGTAGGTATGTCAGTAAAGATTAAGAACCCAATATGGATATGGTAGGTACATAAATCGAACGACGCTTCCGTGTCCTCGGAAGAAGGAAAACCAGCAAAAATATTCATTTATAGATTGCTAGTCCTTAGGTTTGGGTTCTTCTATGATGGTCTGGGAGTAAAGAATAAACGTAGAATGTACCAGTTGCTTCTCTTCCCGCGCAGATGGTAAAGGGCCATCGAGAAAATATTAGGAATCATGCAACCCATCACTATTTTGTTTCCCCCTTTCCAACTATACGGCCACAATCATGTTAAACGAGGCCTTTATTATATTAGGCTTTTTGTTATATTAGGCTCTGTCTACCCTGTAAGGGATAACGACGTGATTTATGTATAGTATGTATGTATGCTATGATTATTAAGTCTAATTATTATACCATTAACAATTTCTATGGATAATTGGCATTGTTCATTTTTTTTAGTATGCTCCAATTCGAAAACCATTTCGAGGAAAACCATCAATTATACGATTTATCTTGTCCGATTTCAAAAATACTTTATGATTGCAGATATTTTTGTAAAAGTACTTTGAACCTTTGTTTGACCGAACGACCGGGTTTTTAGACAGAATCCAGCATCGAATGTTTGCCACAAAAATGAAAAAAAAAGTTTGGCTACGGCAACTGTCACGTGTCACTGTCATATCTACAAAACCATAGACAAAGCCGTTTTTTTTATAGCCAGCCGAACGAAGGCGATTGGGATTCTGTCTAAATTCACGAATTATCAAACAGCGAAAAAATATTTATTATTAATTAACAAAGCTACGTAAAAGCATAATATTCAAATTAGTTGCTTGAAATAGTCCATTTTATCAAATAAAGGTGTTAAAAGCACAGCTTAAAAAAAATGAACAATGCCAATTATTGGTCCGAAATAAAGATTTATTATTATTATTATTATTATATTATTATGAACTTGGGGGACTTGTTTATTTACTAAAGCCTTAAAATGGATTGGATTTCAATGTAAAGTAAACTATGTTAATTTCTTTGTCAGGTGTAGGGTACTATGGCATTTGTAGTGAAAAGATTCCGCAGTAGTACGCGATTCTTCCTGACTACACATTCCATTAGGCGTAGTTCAAATCGGCCTCACTTTACCGTTTTGTCTGAGGCCAAAACATACTAGAGGCTATGAACACTTCGGATTGTATTCAACAGAACTGATTGTAATATTTGTACTTAATAACGAGATCCACAAAATGGCCGACAAAAATAAACAACATTGCTCTAAAGCGATAAGATAAAACACGACAGTTAAGAGTAAAAGTTAAATGAGGGTTTCCATTTGTGATATGCTTGAATAGGTACCTATAGATAAATTTAAGTAGGTACCAAGAATAAAAGAAAAAAAGGATAACCACTTGCAGGTACGAAAGGAATGTTAGCTACGCACGTATCTACAAGCAAATGTTATCAGGGAATCTGTTGCCCAGGGTAAGAATTTGATGCCATCATGTCTATTTGTACCATACATTTTTATGCATTTTCTAAACAGTACCTACAATAAAATTTTAGGATTATTGATCTGGCCCCCAGTGGCATAACTATAACGTCTGGAGCCCGTGGCAAATTCGTCAGGCTCCTTCCTCAATATAAAGAAGTGCATCAGCGTCCTTTCTGTGCTCTAAACCAAGCCAGTTCGGGGCCCCCTAGAGCTAGGGGCCCCTGGCATTTTGCCACCCCTGCCACCCTATAGTTACGCCACTGCTGGCCCCCGTGCTCTTCGTGTGTCACCCAGATCCCACATGGCGAGCCCTAATAGCGTCCAACGTGTTAAAAATAAAATACCTACCCATGCGAAACCGTAGGTTTAATTACACACAGTCAACAAATACTTAAATGCATTTTAGTAATTTAAACCTATTTGCAATGCGTCAATAAATTATCTATCATTTATTTCCTATCATTAATAAATAACAGATGACGGTATAATATTTCTGATACCGGATCGCGCACAAGCGGGAATTACACAATATTCCGGGATGAAAAACGCCTTCCCAGGGCGTCAAACTATTTGAATTTGAAATTTTATTACGATCGGTTAAGTAGTTTACGAACAAACAAAAACATTCGCATTTATAATAAACTCGTCTGCAATAAAACGGGCACTCGCTTTATTTTGATTTTTAGAAAATTACTAATTTTAACAAAACAATAAGGCTAGTTTAATTGACGCCTTTATTTAGTAAAAATTACAAACGATAAAATAAAAAATAACATGCAGCCTCTATTTGGGTGCCCGTTTTTTTTTACATATGGGTTTATTTGTGACAGCCGCCATTATTTAGATAGGTCGGTGCCATAATAGGTCCTTAGGTTGCCCTTGTTTAAAATGTTATAATTACCCACTACGTTCACTAAACGCGTTACGCAATAAAGACAGATTGAGCTGTTTATAGCTTATAGGTATAATAATAAGATAAAAACTTACCGAAATTAAAGCACAAGAGCTTTTCCAATCCAAGCAAAACACACGTGTTACCAACGAGACTGCACTGCGGTGACAACGACCGACAACGAATTGAAACGAAGCGGCAGGAAACAAGAACTCAAAAAAGTTCGTCAGAACTATAGTCGCGAAACAAAGTTAAAGAAAACAGTGGCAAAATCCGGAACTAAATTCTGGTCATACAACTTCGGGACAAAAGCGCGACGGCAGCGCTGTTGCTTCACTTCAAACAAGCGTATGAATGTGCATTGTCTGACCGCTCGGCTCAAAACGGGACGGGCTATGTGGCCTGAATAGCAGCGTCTCACTCTTATGCCCGATGAGATGCGGTACGTCATCGGGCCCCGCCGGCTGCAAGCATGTGCGCTTTTAGCTGTTTGGAATTTATCAACATACGGAATGGCAACGCATGGAAGGTGATCAAGTCACAAGCTTTAAGGAGTCTTTAAGGTCATAGGGTGAAGAAACCAAAATAATTTACTGGATTATAAAAACAACTAGCTTTTGCCTGTGACTTCATCCCCGCAGATAACATCAGACATATATCCCCTTCATCCACTCATGTCTTTAATTATTAACTCTTTAAGTACCTATTTCCTATCCCGTCCCTTTGTCCCGTAGGAAATTCGAAAAATCTCTTCGTTGTGCATACTTACTTTAAGGCTCTATAATTATTGGTGAAGGGACCCTTCCCTTTGCAGCAAACACTGTGTGTGTGTTACACACACAAATCACGTCTTTATCTTTTACGGGGTAGACAGAGCCTAAGGTAACAAGACCCACAGGCCACGATTAGGAAGAGTGGGCGTATAGGTGGAAAGTGGAAGTAAAATAGTGATGGGCTGCCAGCCGCATCGCCTATAACTTGATTCCTATGAATTTCACCCATAACCTCGATGGGCTTTTACCATCTGCGCGGGAAGAGAAGCAACTGGTACATTCTATGTTTTTTCTTTGCTCCCAGACCAGCATGGAAGTTTGCAGCAAACATTAACTATAAATCCCATGTATTAGGTACCTATCCCGTGGAAATTAAAAAAAATCCCTTCTTAGTGCACACCAGCATGACACTCAAGAGTTCTGCCAAATTTCAAGCTTTATGGTACAAAATTTTGGGATTTTCTAGTGAGTTTTTTTTGGGAACCACACGACTGAGTACTGTGCTTCAATTTTCTTAGGTACCTACCTAATGTCTTCTAACAAATTTCGTGTCTCAAAATGACTGACGTCTGAACTGAAGAAACACAAAGTTTGCCGAGACATACTGGCGCATTTTGCGAGTCAGGTTACGACTTTTATTTCCAAGTCCTATAATACGCGGCACAAGATCTCTTAGCTGCTTACTTGGCTCGGCACTCCCTCGGCCAGATGTAGCGCGAGCGGGGGCTGCGGCGTGGACGTTCATAAGAAAATAGTAGCATTGTAAACGCCTAGCACTTATGACTTAAGCTTAGAAAAATGAAACACCACACGCGCAACGTAGCATTTCGAAGAACCGAGCCTGTGTAAACATCGGCTCAAGTGGGCTACTAACTCCACCAATAGGTACACTGAAATACGCTCTGTAAGCACTGTAAGTGAGCCGGCTAAAATTAGAGAATGTTTTACTTTTCTTACCAGCAACCTACATTGTCCACAGCTTGCATTACAGCTGCATATTGTATTGTACCTACCAAAATATTTTTTTATCTGTGGCCCGCCACTTCGTCCGCGCAGAATTACTAACATCTAAAATCGCGTAAGTCCATTCTTCTTGTCAATGATGGCCTTTCCGAATGCGCTGGCAGTTAAAAAAAAAGACATAACAGAGACCTTGGCGATTAGAATTTAGAATTAGAATTTCGAATCAAATCTTAGAGACTTTGTATAGTGCGGGACGTGCTTGCATAATTGATTAGGTAGGTACCGGGAATATCCGGAAGATAATGTGTGTTTCGTATTTAAATCGGCTGATGACGCAACCAAAAATAACGCCCGGACGTCGGTACGGTCGGTTCCTATAACTACCTACTTACTTACTTATACCTATCTACTTTTTTGTATTCACTGCATGGGAGCGGATCAGAATACATAAAGTTTAAAATGTATAATGGGTTAAAATAAATCATGGTTCAAAATATATAACGCAATTTTCTGTAAAACTATTAGCTAAATGGAATTTTTTGATATCGTAATCTATAGATTGTTTAAGTTAGGTTAGGTTTGTTTTATAACAATCCTGTTAGTTTGTAACTTTCTGAGAAAATCGCATTATATATTATAAACCATTATGTATTTTAACCCATTATACATTTTAAACTTTATGTATTTTAATACGTACCCTCACTGCATACAAAACTGGCTGGAGACCGATTTTTGAAAGCACCTAAATTACTTAACACACGTAAGTGGTATAAATCTGTGTATTGCTACGAAAATACGGCTCAAATTAGTTTTCGACTAGTGGACTCGATTAATTAGAGCTGTAATTGTGTTCTAATCTACTCGAATTTCAAACACCACAATTTTTCATCACTTTCTGGTGGTATTTTCACGTAATGCGCTTTCGAAAATTGGTCCCCAGCCAGGGTGTTATTCTCAACCGATCCACAGGAAATTTAAGAACGGGTTCTTCTTTTACTTCTTTTTATTTGTGGCGTATCAAGTCGTTATTATAGCGACTACAATTTCGCCAAAGTCAAAGTAACAAATATTAAATTCAAAAATCTTGTGACAAAATGTCGGCAACGTTGTAGGTACGGTAACACGGTCAAAGACCACCCTGTCGGGCTCTTAGCCAACGGTCAATGATATCCCTCAGAAACTGCCAGGAAATCATTTCATTAGCCAATGCCCAGGGTGCACCGGACCAAGCACTGCTCTTCCCCTCTGGACGGATCCAAAAACGAACCGCAGCTCTTGACTACACGTGGAGGTAATCCGACTCGCACCCCTGGGTTCCATAGTGAAATATTTTTTTAGCAAAATTGAGGCACCCTCCCGCTCGGCGCCGCCATTCTGAAACCTCTTGTTCGTCGTATAAGATGCAATGTCCGAACAAATTTTATGATCCGATCACCTTCACGATACTAAACTTATCTACAGGTCGTATAAACAAAACCACTATCGCTAGTACTGTCACTTAGTAGTTACATACCATACCTACACCACTTATATAACTGACGGTTACCTACCAATCAGAACAGGCAACTCGGTAATAAAACCATGCCTTGCGGGGGCTTTCCCGAAACATATGTTCTCTTCACCCACACTGTAACACCTCGTTGCTACTATTATTGTATCTACGAGTATGTAGATGTTAGTGGCATACGCGAAGCACGCGTACTCGTTCTTTTGTGGTACAAAGGAAAAGGATAGCAGTACCCCTGTTGGCCTTGGGGAAACGAACCGCTTTTTTCTGAGCGCTTTTTGATCGAAAGCTCAATTAGGGTTGCCACGTTTTTTTGAAGGTAAAATAGTATAGTACTATTGGGAAATTGAAGAAAAATACCAAAGACCAAACCAAAGACGTGAATGCGCTTCGTTTTGAAATTCTCAATGACGCGTTGTGGGCGCGTTCCAGTCACAGTTCATTAAAAAAATCGCGAAAATTGAATTACGAAAAGTATTATTCGTAGTTACTATACTATTTTTCTATAACGTATAGTACAATATTTTGAAATATAGCAGAATACTATATAATATAGTACGGGTGGCAACCCTAAGCTCAATACACTAAAGAGCAAAAGTAGTGGATAATTTACCATACGAAGTTGTATGAAAAGCGACCTTTATTTTTGCTCGATGGAATAGATGTGTTGTAACAAGTTTACTATAAAAAAGTCACTAATGCCGATATCAATGATACCAAAGCGGTACGTCTTAAAATACATAAAGATTAAAATGTATAATGGTTCAAAATAGATGACGCAATTTTTTCAGAACTGCGAACTTCCATGCTGGTCTGGGGGCAAAGGCAAAACATAGAATGTACCAGTTGCTTCTCGTCCCGCGCAGATGGTAAAAGCCCATCGAGGAAATGCACGAAATTCTTAAGAATCATGTTATAGGCGATACGGCTAGCAACCCATCACTAGTTTGATTCCTTTTTCCACCTATACGCCTACAATCATGCTAAACGTGGCCTTTAGTTTAGTTTAGGCCTGTCTACCCCGTAAGGGTTATAGACGTGATTTGAATAAGAATAAGAATAAAATTTATTTCGTAAAAAATACATCAGCAGTATACAAAAACGATTATCTGGCAGACCCCAAACTAGGCAGAGCCTGTATCTTGGGACCTTGGAGTGCACTATACAAGACAAACTAGCTTACAGTGGTTAGTAGACGTCAGTTAGAAGTTAATGTAATTTGAAACTAAAAAATAAAAATAAAATTAATAAAAATAAAAGTAGGAGCGAAACACAAAAACAAAAAACAGCTTTAAGAACTTGTGTGTGTGTGTGTGTGTGTGTGTGTGTGTGTGTGTGTGTGTGTGTGTGCGTGTGTGTGTGTATGTAGTTAGGAGTTGACGCGAAGTAGAGCCTCCGTGTCATCGTATGACAAGGACGCAAGCCATTTTCTTACGATCAGTACGAGTCTACCTGTCGTGCAGCGCTGCACACCGTGCACATTACAAACAGCGTTATAAATACGTAAGGGCATGAAGGCAGGGAAACGCTTTGCGAAAGCGGATCTGGTCTTTGGTAAGGGAGCTCTAAACCTACGTTTGGTCAGTAGCTGAGTGTAACTCGGCAGTTTTGTGATAACGCTGTGAGCTCGTACTACAGCTTTTAAGATATACAGACGTCTCACACTTAATATCTTGGAATCTCGGTAAAGTGCGTCAGTGGGAAAACGAAAAGGTTTATTGAGCATCACTTTAATGACTGCACGCTGCGCCCGTTCCAACTGTAGCAGAATTGTTTTGGGGGCGCTACCCCAGGCTAGCACACAGTATTGCAAAGTCGATTGGCACAGGGAATAGTAAACCATGTGAAGCACTTGCTCCGAGGCACAACTACGGAGCTTCTTCATGACGTAGATACACTTCCGGACTTTATTTGAGAGAGCAGCAATATGGTATCTGAAGGAGAGGTATTGATCGATGATCAGTCCCAGATATCTAACCGTCTCAGATCTAACTATTTTACTACATGTGCATAAGTTTCCATCAACAGGCTTGTTACAGCGACTGGAATGTATCGTAAGGTCTCTGAGCTGAACACCAGACGAAGCAGCTGTCTTTGAAAAGGCTAGGTAATTAGATTTACTGACATTTAGGGTAAGTAAATTATGATCAAGCCACGACAGGATATCCACACAACCACTCTCCGCAAGGCCCAGTACGCCCTCCCAAGTCCTATCGTGGAACAGAACTACAGTATCATCTGCATAACAGATTATTTCTGCTCGGGGTAAGTTAAGACTGAGGATATCGTTGATGTAAGCAAGAAAAAGTGTGGGTCCGAGAATACTGCCCTGGGGAACCCCAAAACCTATCGGCAACTGATCACTACTGAGCCCACCCACCTTTACTGTTTGGCGTCTATCTGTCAGGTAACTGCGAAACCACTCAAGACTCACTCCCCTCACACCGGACACCTCGAGCTTTTTAAGGAGAATGCTTATCGAAACAGTGTCAAAAGCTTTCGCCAGGTCCAAAAAGACACCAATGCATTTATCACCTCTATCCAAAAACCCGGATATTTTGTCTGTGAGTTGAATTACGGCATCTTCGGTCGACCTGCCCTTTCTGAAACCAAATTGGCAATCGGAAATGAGGTTATACTTGTCGAGGAAAACAATAAGCCGCGAGTTGACAATTTTTTCCAGAATTTTGGAAAAAACGCTAAGCAGGGATATCGGGCGGTAGTTATTCGGATCATTTTTTTGTCCATTTTTATAGATGGGAGAGACTTGAGCCAGCTTCCATCGGTCTGGGAAGCAACCAGAGGCTAAACTCAGGTTGCAGATGTGAGTCAGTGGCTCCAGGAGGACGTCTTTCACCTCTTTGATGAACGACGGCTTTATACCGTCTGGTCCAGGAGCACTATTGGATTTGAGCTGAGATATTATTTTGCTCACCTCGTCAACATCGGTTGGGTGAAGAAACAAAGAGCCCGGTATCAGAGAAGATTTTACTTGATCTGCTAAGCAAGTTTGAGTCTTGGAGAGTCCAGAGAGTATGCCGGTAGCCAGTTTCTGACCGACCGTGGCGAAATGTTCGTTACAGATATTTAAAGAGGCCTTAGGGGAATCGGTCAGTGTGGTGAGAGCGTTAGCAGAGAATTGGTTTTGGTTAACTGGGTTTTGGCAGATGGTTTTTATAGATTTCCACAGTTTCTTTGGGTTATCCTTTGCTTCCGCAAGTTTTTTACTCTGATATTCGAGTTTGATTCTGTAAAGCAGGTTATCAAAGAAATTTCTATATCGCTTATAAGTTATTTGTAATACTTGATCGCCAGGAGAAGCCCTTGCTTTACTGTGTAGCCTGTCTCTGTGTCTCATACATCTAATCAGGCCCGGAGTTATCCAGGGCTTGAGATTTAGTTTGGAGCGGCTTATTTTAACTTGACGGGTATTGTTTTTTATTGCGGTGGAAATCAATAGGTCAAACTGGGCAACAGCTTCATTAACGTCAGAACAGTTCAAAACCCTCGACCATTCAGCCGCACGCAGGTCCAGGACAGCTGCGGCATAGTCAGTTTGGATCGACAATCGCGATAGCTGGTTAACTCCGGACGTGGGAAGAGCGATTGCAGCCATGGCGATATTATGGTCTGTAATCGAACACTGACACACAGCACCAACCGAGCGAGATTTGGACTTAATAAAAATGTGATCCAGACACGAGTCATTTCTTGTCGGAAGAGTGATTGCAGGTAGAAATTCATGCATCGTCAAAAGGCAAAGGTAGTCTGAGGACTGATTTGATGAGTAATTCATAATATCAATGTTTATATCCCCAAGTATTACCACACTCGAGAAACCTTTGACCTGCTTAAGAGCCACATCCAGCGAATTTAAAAAATTATCCTTGTTCAAAAAGGAGGGAGAGCGGTAAATTCCAAAAATTCTTAACCTATCAGAAACAGTGACAGAAAGACAGTTTGCCTCAACAATGTCAGGCTCAGAGACCGAGACGTTTAGATGCTCCTTAATGTACACAACTACACCGCCACTTTTATTTATGAATTTGGATGTGTAAAACGCATTGTAACCTGGCAGTTGATTAATTACCGAGTGTTCGTTCAACCAGCATTCAGTTAGAATTATTGCTTCGTAATCAATATTCATTCGTTTAAAGGCGACCTCGAATGCGTCAAAGTTTCGCTGAAGGCTTCTGATGTTGAGTGTCATACATTTAAAGGAATCAACCGATGCAAAAAAGGTATTGCTTAGTTCCAATGACTCAAGCATTCGGCAGTCAATGGCCACAGTTTGGTCTATATCAACGTTAACATCTAGTAATGCCATTGGCTGCAATATGTGTAAAAATTACAAAACACTTGTGAGTCTGTCGAGACGCCAGTGCTTTGCATAAAAAGGTAGTGATTTGACAGCGGCTGATGTTTGATTCCTGCTCCAATGTATGTGTTAATGCGTACGTGTATAATTAGTTTGTGTGGAATGTGTCGTTTAATGTGAGTGATTCTGTCGTAAGACTGTGTGAAAGCTGCGCAAATACTTACTGCTAAAGTCGTGATACAATGAAAATATTCAAATTTGTTTATAAGTGATATAAGAAAAAGCAAAACCCAATGACTATAAAAAGAGCAACAATAATAATTAGCTAACGCTAACACTGAGATCCGACTGAGCGCTGGACGATGCAACTTCGTCGTCGGGAGGATCGTCAGGTAGGTGGCTACCGTCGGCGACAGGGGTCGCCTCAGGCTCAAGGGGGTCGGTGGGATCTGCTTCACGGGTTCGGTCAAGATCCGCAGCCCTTTGTATTGTGATAACAGCGCTGCGTTCCTTCTTGCGAATAAGGATGTGTCCATCATTAGTCCAGCAGTGCTTGTAGCCCTGCGTTGCCTTAAGTTGCCTGGCTTGACGAAATAAATACCTATTACTCTTTGTCAATCTCTCGTTAATGAAAAGCTTTCGAGCTTGACCCGCAACTTCGATGTCAGCTGAAGTAATATTTCGCCTAGATTTTGCCGATTTTAAAAATTCTTTCCGCTTCAAACGCCGCACGAAACGAAGAACAACAGGCCGTGGCAAAGGTGCCACCGCCTCCGGCCCCTCCGAGCCATCAGCGCCAGCGCCACCCTCGGTCCGACGCGGCCCAACACGCAATACGTCATCTATATCCGCTTCTGCCAGTTTTACACCTATTTTTGTTGCAACTAGACGCACAATGTGGCCTAAGTTTTCATTCGGTTGCTCGTTTATGCCTAAGATTTCAATCTCGTTGCGTAACGAAATCTGAGCCTGAAAATTTAACTGCTCCTCGAGCTGAATGACCCTTTGATGAAGGAGAATATTTTCCGTCTCCTTCTCTTCAAGGACTCGAATCCTGGCATCAGAAGAAGTCAGCTTGTTTTCGAGGTCGTCAAGGCGCGCAGTGCATTGTGTGACGCAAGTAGATATATTTTTTAAATGTTTTTTAACCTCGGTCATATCATCGCGCAGCAACCTAATCTCCCTAGTAAGGGCCGTAAGCGGATCATTATCGGGGGTCGATACTTGAGGTTGTGCTCGCTTGTCTGAAGCCTTATTTTGCGAGCGATGAGTTGCATTTGACTTCGACGCGTCGGCGGAGGCGCTCGCTGAGGCCGCCGATCGAACCGGTGTATCAGAATTTTCTTTTTTAGGTATCTTACTATGGCACGCCGGGCATTTCCAGCCAAGAATAGCATCCCTGGAAAGTTTGCGAAAATCCTGTAAGTTAACACATTCTGGATGATAACTGACGCAACATGAGGAGCATTTTATTTTTTGTGATGTTGTAATCTCATTGCGACAAGCGGCGCAACTACCAGCCATTTTTAAACGATTATTGCGGGTATCAATCAGAGCGCTCCGATGAGTCACGGCGTCGACGTTCAAGCGCAGCAGTTAATGCAGCGTTCGGGGGCACTCGGGTGACGTCGATCTCCGGTCGCTGCGTCGGCGCCGCAGACAAGGGCGAATTATCGCAGCCCGTCTCGTTTACCCGAAGTGGTGAAGAGCCGACACCGTTTGTTATAAAACAAACCTAACCTAAACCAATCAATAGATTACGATATCAAAAAGTTAATCTAGCTAATAGTTTCCCAGAAAATAACTAAATAACTATGTACTTTGTTCTTTGTTTCTGTATTGTTTTGTACTGATTTGTGGTGTTCAATAAAGAGTATTTGTATTGTATTGTAAAGTTTGAACCATTGTTTATTTTAACCCATTATACATTTTAAACTTTATGTATTCTGACCCGCACCCGATACCAAATTACTTAATTTGACTAATCTGTTTTATATCTATTTATGTAATTAACTTTTGGGTGAAGTTAAAAATCTAACCTATCCTAATGTAAACCTCGTGACACAAAAAAAAATCCATTGTCACCCATTCTATATTATGTAAATAGGTATACAAAATTTCAAGAGAATCCGACCAACCGCTGAAGAGATTCCTCCTGCGAAGACAAGTGAGCGTCGAGGCACCGCCTGCCAAACTTCAATCTCTTGAGATATTGAAATGGCAACTGTCTGTTTATCTCACTCCATAGCCCATATAATCCTGTCCACAGCATCCCAACCCCATAGCCCATTCCATGTCACTTGCTACCTGGCAATAGTTTGGCAACTGTGGAGGACTGTCCTCTAGCACTATTCCTAGGCATAACATTGGACAAAAATCTGCAATGGAGTCCCCATTTAGCAGTACTTGCAAGTAAATTAAGTTTAGCGGCTTATGCTGTTAGAAAAATTAGACAATTGACTAATGTTGATACAGCTCGCTTAGTTTATCATAGTTATTTTCACAGTCTGATGTCATACGGTATTCTGGTTTGGGGCAATGCAGCTGACATACTGACCATATTTGTGCTACAAAAAAGAGCTATTCGCTCCATATATAACTTGAATTCCCGTGACTCCTTAAGAGAACTTTTCAAAGAAATTAACATTTTGACCGTAGCTTCCCAATATATCTACGAGAATATTATGTATGTTGTTAAGAATCCAAACTTATTTACTAAGAATTCTGATATCCATAATTTTAATACTAGACATAAAAATAAAATTGCCATTGGAAAGTTTCGCGTTCGTAAAGTACGAAAATCATTTTTAGGTCAATGTACATACGATTTTATAATAAGTTACCTGATGAAGCTTTAAAATTGCCCTTTCCAGTGCTTAAAAATTACTTTAAAAAGTCTCTAATATCAAAGGCATATTATAGGACAGAGGACTATTTAACAGACAAACATGGGCTAAACCGGAAACCAAATAACTTAGTAATTAAAATAACTTAGTCATTAAAATAACTTACCTAATTAATTAATGTTGACATTGTATCGAATGTAAAATTGTGATTTGTATTTGTCTTAATCTTAAGCCTGACTGGCTGTTGAGTTTCTTTCGGCGTTTCTTCTCAACAGTGTCTCCTTTTGCGAAATGCCAGTAGACTCATGACGTGTAAAAGTGCCTGTACGGCCTACTTACTGAATAAAGATCATTTATTTCATTTATTTCTAGCCCATCCTTATGGTGTATTAGGGGATAGACCATAGTTGCTCCAGTCTTATTATTATTATATTAAGTAAATATATGCAAAAAGGCAAATTGAGTAGATGAGAGGAGCATTAAACGACGCGACGGAGGCAGACTGCCTGATGGAGGTCGGTAACCGATTCCACAGCCTAGCAGAGTGAACTGTGAAGGATTTGGAGTAAGATTTGGAAGATGAAGGAAGACATGCCAAAAGGAGATTAGCATTCGATCCTAGCTGATGCTGGCTACCGGCAGCCAAGTAGCTGAAGTAGCTGAAAAAGGGCCCCAGCCTGGTTTAAGATGGCCCTACGTAAGGGATAAAGACGTGATTTGTGTATGTATGTGTATGTGATACAGCCAGTAGTAAATAAAACTACAATACGGTGTTCTAAACACAGTTTATTTTGAACAACGATACATTTTTAAGCTCATAAATTTTTAATATCTACGCATAAAAATAGTCTTTGTTTACGTAGCACTTAAATTAAATTTCAAAAATATACATAAGTACTTTTAATCAATTAAGCTACTCATTTCTCTTTTACTACGCCGGTGTCATTCGTTACCTTTTTATATTGAAATTCTCAAGCCACATTTAATAATTTAGGAACATTAAACATACTTTTTTTTCAATATACTACAAATTATTCGTATTAGGTACTACTTATGGTAAATAAAAGCCTTTTTGTTTCTAAAGTTCTTTCCTTATCATCTAAAACATTTATCACATACTTAACGCTAAATACGTACCTTATTAAAAAAAGTTCTTATTACGGTTTTTGTATCAGTGTAAAGAAATTAATTAAATGTTTCTTTGATATTCGAAAACGCCACGGTAATGTAATACATTATTTACTAAATTAAGTATGTTTCTAAATGTATACATAAACACACAGATTTTGGGAAACGATAATTTAAATTTCCTACCTACACTATGTGTCCAGTTAATTAATTTAAGTCGGATCGTCCTCAGCTTATAATAGTGAGTTAAAAGTTGATTATTTTATAGTTGATACAAGTTAACTAGAACTTGAAATAGTTATGTGTAATTATGTGCAAGAAAATACTTGTGTGAGAAAAATGGAGACAAATATATGGACATTCAAATTGAGACTGTAATTACCAAATACCACAGTAGCATCTAATGGCTTCCCGCAACCTCGCAACCCGCGAGAATCCTATGCAAAATCCGGGACAAAAACTAGCCTATGTAATCCGGTGTAATCCGGTATAGAGCAGCTTTTTATCAGTTTTTTTAATCGTTCAGTAATTCCTGAAATCATCTATTCCTTACTAAACGCAGAAAAAACGAAGCTTAATTTGTTGTAATGTTATAAGTATTAGAAGTATAGATTCTGATCTTCCATTTCATCATATTTAACCAATAAGTTGAGTTTCTACGCACTTTTAGGTACCAATTACAAAGCTACCTTGGAGAACCCAACCGACTGTCCAACCACTGTAATTGAGCTCTACTCTTATGCCTGTAATACGGGTTTGGAGTCCAAGAGTTGCTGCTGGTCTCGGGCCTTCTCAGCTTGGAGCATCTCGTAGGTACGTTGCACCATCAGGAGGATCAAAGAATAGACGCCTGGAATAAGAATTTCGTTAGTAAAAAACCTTAAAAGCTTTAGAACTCTGACCGTTTTCATTTAGAAGTCTTTGTTACCTTAGAATGTCCTGGTAATGAATGTGAAATAGTTATGTAGGGGAGACCGAGGCAAGTTGAGACAGAGGTGAGTCGATACAAAGCCTTTTTCTCTGCACCTATGACAGTTAGTGAGGTCACAACTTCACACAAACTGTGGAGTGTAGAAAGAGCAACGAATTAGCGAAGTTACCAGCCCGATAAGCTGTCACAGTTCAGAGAAATCGGCTTTGTATCAACTCACCTCTGTCTCAACCCTCCTCGGTCTCTCCTACGGGGAACAAGCGGATCTTAGATCATCAGAGAAAGGACTCACCACAAGCCATGAGCATAAATGAGCCTCCGACTATGTCTGTAGCCAGCCAGGAGTAGCCGATAGCAGCAAGCATCGCCAGGACGGTCATAACAATACCGTGAATGAGGTATGCCTTCACGAAGCCGGAATGCCTCTGAAACAACATACATAAAATACATAAAATCTCGTCTTTATCCTAAACAGTCTAAAGTTTAGCATGATTGTGGGCGTATAGGTGGAAAAGGGAATCAAAATTCTGATGGCCTGCTAACCGCATCGCCTATTAACATGACTCCTAAGATTTAAACCCGAATAACGATGACGTCTATCTATACTCACAAGGAAAATAACTGATCGCTTTTCATAGAACTTCGATGAATAGTGACCCGTTGTTTTTGCTCGTCAGTTTATATGAGTCCTCCGACCTGTTTCTACTGGGTGTTGTTTTTTAAAATTGTTCCGAAATTTTTAAGCCAGCGGTTGAATTAGTTTCTCTAAATAGCCCTGTTAATGTTTTTCGGGATTTTAATAATAATAATAATATCTTGGGACAATTGACACCAATTGACCTAGCCCCAAACTAAGCAAAGCTTGTAATATGGGCACTAGACAATGGATAAACATACTTATATAGATAAATACATACTTAATTACATATTAAACATCCAAGACTCGAGAACAAACATTCGTATTTTTCATACAAATATCTGCCCCGACCGGGGATCGAACCCGGGACCTCAAGCTTCATAGTCAAGTTCTCTAACTGGGCCAACCAGTCCAAAATTTTTGAATCGTTGTTGGCAAATGTTTACGTAGGTACAATGCTTTATCTTCAAAGTGGACCGCATGGATTGCGGGACTAAATATGAAATAAAGTGGTTTGTGGGATTCTCACACACACTTTATTCAACTGGAGATCCTAACATTTCCATGTTTGTAAATCTATGAAGTGGCCACATTTGTCAAGCAGAGTCTCGACCGGTTTCAACGTGTCTCCGGTAAACGACTTAAAAATAAACTGCTTGCTACCCCAGCAAGGACAGCCCTTCTATTTAAAAGCATCTTGGGGCCACCTAGAACCTTATCAAACCAAATAACTATATTGGTCAATGCACATGCTTATCGAACGACGCAAATGTCACTATGACAAGGTTTGGTAGCTTTAAACTTGACCGCTTGTTCCCCGTACATAACTATTTTACAATACCAGGACATTCTAAAGTAAATTGAAGACTATTTCTAAATTAAAAAAAAACATGTTCGCGGCTTAAGGGTGGCCCAAGAGCCACCCCCGCCGGAGCTAAACCTAAATTAGTCCAAATTACCCTACATTGGTTTTACCAGTGCCGGTTATGTAACTTGGTTACTTACAGGGAACAAGCTAACTTGACTACGTAGTAAGTAGTAGTAGATTTTAAAATCAAACTTACCTTATGCACCCCGTAGCACAGGAAGACCGAGAAGATCAAAGTAGTGATTGTCAAGACATAAAGCAAAGTCATGTAGGCATAGTTTATGATGAGTTGCTGGGCTTGCAGACCGACGTACATGTCGACCAGGCCTTCGTCAACGCGGTCACCGAAAGAACGCATCTCAGCCGTCGTGCGGCTCATGAGGAAGGACAGCGACAAGACGCTGAAGCTGGAGACTACCTGGAAGAAGAAGATAAGGGGGGTTATTATTTGGGTCCCACTGAAAAACAGCCCGCAACGTCATGCTGATTGGGGCACATTTTACGCCATATCGATACTTTTCGTCTAATATTTCTAAGATTCTTCTATGCTGGTCTGGGAGTAAAGAAAAAACATAGAACGTACCAGTTGCTTCTCTTCCCGCGCAGATGGTAAAAGCCCATCGAGGGAAGGGGCGAAAATCTTAGGAATCATGTTATGCAATGCGGCTAGCAACCCATCACTATTTTGATTCCCCCATTCCATCTATACGCCTACAATCATGCTAAAGTGGCCTTTAGGTCTTGTTTTCTTAAGGAGTCTACGCGGACAAAGTCGCGGGCAGAAGCTAGTTAATTACCTTTAAATTAAGAATGAAGTGCCCATTACTGGTGCTTGGCTTAATTTAAATGTCCAACACTATCATCACCTTAATGTCCAAGATGTCTTCTCAAATCATCGCGATCGGTTCAGCGCGTTTTACCGTGAAGGTAAAGAGACTGACAGAGATAGAGACAGGGTTACTGCTCATCAGTAATAGGTATTAAGGAGTTAGGAATAAGGATAAGGAAAGCTACCGAACAACGGCTGAATAAAAACAAGTAGTGTCTTCTTCAACTTCGACATTGGCAGAATCATCGACAGTATCGATGGAGCTAGATTTTTAAAAATTGAATTGAATTGATAAGGAAGGAGAAGGAAGTGTAATACTTACAGAGCTAAAAATTCCGTAAATGAAGCACGCCGTGTCCAAGGGGATGCAGAACAAGCATGTCGGCTTCGTAGATAACATGTTGCTGGAAAAAGAAATACAATTTCAAAATCAGTGTAAAGCAAAAACACGTAAATGAGGGGTCTTATGTTTGACCGTTATGGGTGCCTGTCTTTGGTACTGTAGCTCTAAAATGGGTGTAAATAAACTTATTGAAGAGTTTTTTGATGACAAATTTTGTAAAATCGAAAGTGCCATGCAAAAATGGAAAAAATTGTGTATTTCTTCAAAACATTTACACGAATTATACCACATTCGAATGACATTTTCCCCGCCCCTGAATTTGAAATAAGAATAACTTTATTTTACCACAGAAGTTACAAAGTGCATAACGTTTTACAAAGGACGCATTGTTACATGGAGAGTTAGATGACATTTTATGCGGTAAGTGAAACAGCGGCCTTCGCACCAGACTCTGGGTCTGTAACGCTTGTGCCAAGGAAGTAGTAGGTACTCAAAATACAAGTAGATTAGAAGATAATCCCGGCACTAATTAATCTAGTCAACTAGTCGAAATAAACACACACATTTTTACCACGTTCAAGTTATATTAACATGTATGTGCTTTCATGAATTAGGCCCTGGCCACTTGCTACATACTAAGCCATCCTACTAAAATTATAAATGCGAAAGTTTATGAGGATGGATGGATGAATGTGACGATGTGTGTGAATGTTTGTTCTTTCTTCAAAATTTGGAACGGAGATAGGCGGTACTCTAGATTAACACACATAGGCTACTTTTTATCCCGGAAAATTGACCAGTTCCCGCGTAATAGCGATAACCACTTCAAAGATCGTATCTGCCTGATGTAAGTCTAATTCTACGCGGACAAAGCCGCGGGCAGAAGCTAGTTAGGTAGTACCTATTCCATAAATTATTCGTTATTTGTTGATAGGTAGGTACACGTTTTCCTAGAACAGCTGTAATACGAGCGACAGGGTTAAATTTTAATGTAAACAAATCATGTTTATCAAACTGAAGTTACCGAGAAATACAGCTATACCTACGCAATAGAACAATCATCTTCTTCGCATTATTTAAGTTATGTTTGTGTGCGTATAATAATAGTATAGGTATTGTTACATTTATACGCATACCATAGTACTTGATCGCCATCAAATGTATTGTTTCTATCACAGACAACCCCTACTAATCTCCATAGAGGTGATCTGTTTATAAAAATGAACACGGTCCGGGGAGTCGATTATTTAAAGCATATTAAGACGAAAATACCGTTCAAAAGTGAAATAAATCTAGTCCAAAATATTTTGCTTGTTGACAACAAAAGCTACAAAATTATGAAATTGCTTTTAGACGCCCACTGATGTTATTGGATATAACATAATAACGCATGATTCATAACAGCAAAAACAATAGTCTTATGTAGACATAATGCAGCTTAATCTGTAAACTATTTCGTTCACCAGTACCTAGTATGTGTTATCTTTATCCAAAAACGTGTTCCTACCTTCGGTCCAGCATTTTCTTCTTATTATATCACACACTGACAACCAAATTCACTTCAATTCACGATATTAACGTATTCAACCACAAGTGCGAACTGCGAATGAAGTCCAAGAAACATGAAACATGTATATATTCAATGTGTATATTATAATGTATATATTAACTAGTATCCCGAGAGCTCTCGACAGTGGCGCCACCATCTCCGCTGACCTAAAATGCACTTTATTACTTAGGCGTTTTTTAGTTCCGTTTTTCACCGCGCATCGACAATGGGTCTCTTATTCTGGTTGTGAACAAAAACAGATGTTGTTTTGGTTTGCCGAGGCGGGCCGAACCGCGCCTCGTGGACTTTTGCATGAGGTCACGCCGGCGCCCGAACGTCGCCGAACACATTCGGGTTTTCTCGGGATATCAATAAGCGACCCAAGGTCGGGATGCTATCAACAGCCGAGCGTGTTTCCCCAACCAAATAAATAACTGGAATTGCGCCACAGGTATCTTTTTATGTAATTGCGTGTCTGTACTGCGGATAAGCCTCGGGCATAATAAATTATGATTACGACTATTTCTTGATAATCTGTCGGCTGAAAAAAAAAAAACGTGGTAGCATAGTGATTTGACCTATGACCTTTCAAACAGGCGTCGCGTGGGTTCGAACCCGGGCTCCTTAGACTTCTTTGGATTTTTTTATGCAAATAAACATTTGAAGTTTATCATGAGCTTTTTCTGTAATACGAAAACATCGTGAGAAAAGCTGCACTTGTCAGCGAAGCAATTTCATGGTGTGTGATCCTATAGAGCCCAAGCCCTCTCATTTTGGGAGGAGGCCTGTGCTTCGCTGTGGGACGTAGATATGCACACTGAAGACATGCTTATCTCCTGTTTACCTCTCATTTCTTTCTCAGATCATTAGTACCCTAATGAATATTAGTAGGTGCCTAATATGTTTAGTCAAGACTATTCTTGGTATTATTTACTGATATTGTTTACCATTTCATTGGCATATCATCTTTCTCAGATCATTAATACCCTAATGATTATGTTTAGTTAAGATTATTCCTTGTACCTAGTTAAGAATAGCTAAGAGTCCATCAAGAGCCTAATGTATAGTCAAACGAACGTCTCCCATATACAAACGGGCCCTCGGCTCAATAAATCAATTCACTCTGGAACACCAAACTGTGTTTTACTCCGCACCACATAACACTTATGTTCGCTATAAAATTAAGGACCTTAAACAGATCCTGATGTCTCATGGGCTATGTCTACAGATTCCCAATTCTACAGAATCCGAACGCTGCAGATTCCCAATTCTGCATATTCCCATTTCTACAGATACCCAATTCTGCAGATTCCCACTTCTGCAGATTCCTATTTCTACAGATTCCCAATTGTGGAGGTTCCCAATTCTACATATCCGTGTTAGCCTCGCAGCGCGGGTTCAAATTCCGTAGTTTAAACATAACGGATAAATTTAAAAATGGAAACAAGAACATTCCTCTTTATCTACAGTTTTATTCAACGCGTAGATCAGTCTTTAATAGCCTAATAACAAAATGAGATAGAAATTGTACCTACCTAAAAAGTATGTAAGTACATTAATGTCTATTACATGTATTTTGCAATGAGTATTATTCAACAGTTACTCAGTTACATATTAATAACAGACGTACAAACAGAATGTCCCGTAAAAAGTAAGTACGACATAAAGGGATGTCCTCCGTTTAGGGTGCTCAAAAATATGTGAAAGGCTCTATAGGTGACAAACTTAAGTAAATGACCTGTTGTGTGTAGTAGTGTCACTGATATGAGACTTAAGTCATTCTTCTATTTTGGAACGTCAATTTGTCTGTTCTCACATATTACCCGTACATACAACGCACATTTGCTTAAGTTTTTCACCTATAACGCATTTGACAATAGATTTGTGACATAGTCTAGCCGACAAGTTCAAAATGGTCTAAAATAGAGATAATAAAATAATGGAGATAGAGTTCCGGAAGCTAGGAGTTTTTTATTGGAAATTTCCTCCTCTTTAAGACTCTGTTTTTGAAATTTCTTAAATATGAATAGTCTATGAAATATTGGTGAAAAACCAAATTCCTTTTTTTTGTCATCTTTAATTGTTTACAACTTTTGCAATTTTTTATGTGTTAATACACTCTTTTAGCACAATTTTCTAGGCGTCATTCCGCATCCAATGAGCTATCGCACATAATTTTAAGAGCAGTATCTCTATTTTAGTCCATTTTGAACTTGTCGGCTAGACTAACATACTTGTGTATTTTTGAGCAATTGTTAAAATAAATGAAAATATAGGTGTTACTTAATTACAAAACACTTATAAACTTAATGTGTACCTACTTAAATATAAAAATATAAATGTATTACAAAATAAATTAATTAAACTAAAACTCCTGCTCCCCCGCGGCATTGAGCCAAAGATGCTGGCAGCATTTCATACTAATTCTCTGTGCGAGGAAGCTGCCAGCTCTTTGGTCTCCGTTGCAGTCGATCAGCTTCTTAGATATTTCATATGCGCGCTGGGACCCCACGGTAACAGAATTTTGAGCAATTAGATAGACCAATGTAATTGATAGCGACTGTACTTCCATATAAAAGTATACAAATTTAACTTAAAGAGGAGATAAATGGGCAGATCTTCTACCAAATATAGACAAAATACCTCACTGAAAGTCTCACGGTCTACGAGATACTTCGATTTTTAATTTTTAATCTTTCTCTTCTGGATGACGTGACGTGGTTCATGCTTTGACCTATTTTGGGAATAGTATTGGTTCAGGTTATTTCCAAATATTTGGTAGATCTACTGCTCACCTTGTCTCCCTCTTAAATTTCTCGCATTACTTACAGGACAGCCTTGTAATATTTATATTTATATTTTTGGTGGCATTAATTTATAACAATACTAGCTTCTGCCCGCGACTTCGTCTGCGTAAAATTATACATAAAAACCTTCCTCTTGAATCACTCTATCTATTAAAAATAACCGCATCAAAATCCGTTGTGTAGTTTTGAAGATATAAGCATACATAGGGATATAGGGACAGAGAAAGCGACTTTGTTTTATACTGTGTAGTGAAGTGATATGTACAAAGGTCCAAAGATGAGATGATGACTGCGGACCTCCATAGTTACACTCACGGATCCCCAGGGGTCCGCGGATTACAGGTTAAGAAACTCTGGTGTAGGGGTACAGTCCTTGAGCTTCTAAAATGATAATGGTAGTCGAAACCCGAATGAATTTTCAGTCTAGCAGCTCACGAACCTTACTTTTTGTTTAAGGTTATCGCATTTACCCCACTTTTGTCTACCGCATGAGTGGCAAGACCTGCAGCTCTCCGTCAGCCCCTAGCATGAAGAGTGCCTGCACGTCAGTTCGGTTTGCACGTATGCTACGCCCGTTTCTCAGTAGCAAGTAAGTATTTATAACCAAATAGAGAACGAGTCCGTACATAACTGAAACAAATAAAGTTCTGTTAAAAGTTTGTTTTTAGAATGTAGGTAGAATAATGAAGATTTTGTGCATGCGATACACACAACTTTGAAAACATTTACATGACTCTGTGACAAAACATGTAGCACCTTAATTTGTCTGTAAACCCGTATATTTTTGTATCTAATACTGATTAAATTTATGTATCGTAAAACGGGGTGAGTAGGAACCAAATTGAAGTATAGATAAAAAAAACGTTTTCATACAAGTAGCAAGTTGATTTTTATAGATAAAAAAGTTCTGGTGGTATAAGGGTGGTATGAATTTTAGTTTAATTAAACTTTAAAATATAGACAAATTCCAGCCGAATGACGATAACAAATTACGATAAAATATAACTAAACTAGTTTAGAGCAAGCTGAGCCAGAAATTTCAAGTAGCAAGTGAAATGACGAAATATTAGTTCTATCCCTTTTCCTCACGCAGTCCCTTCTCACCCCGTTTTACGGTAACTATTTACTATAAAGCGGTTGAATAAGATTTTACATGCGTGAATCTGATCCCGAGGGAGTATGGGGATAAAAAGTGATAAGGAACGTGTTATTCTACAGACAAACGAACATCGAATGTCTAATTTCGAAGTAGCCCCCTGAAGTCCGAATTTGAAAGCACAGGTACACGTGAAAATTCCACTCGAAAGTGGCGAAAAATTGTGTTGAATTTGAAATACGAGCCGCTTAGACGAAAATTAGAGCTCTAATTAATCTAGACAACTAGTCCAAAATGTAATTTGTGCTGTATTTTTGTAGCAATACACAGATTTATACCACTTTCGAGTGGTTGGTTCTTTCGAGTGGTGTGTTTTCAAAAATTGGGCCCGTGGGCATTTTGTTCGACGTGACTTCGTATATTGTTATTAGGTATGTTATTTTTGTATTTTTGTGAATTGTATGTTTCTTTATATTTGAACAATAAACCATTTACGTACTAACTTACTCAATATTCAAAATTTATTTTTGCAAATTGGCCGCCAGGAGCTCTTTCACATGTCCTTTTTGAAATTACCAGCGCATTCGGAAAGACTATCATTGCCAAGAAGAAAGCGCTGCAAGAAACTTGGCAGGAAGTCACACACACACACACACACAAATCACGTCTATATCCCTTACGGGGTAGACAGAGCCTGGAGGTAACAAGACCTAAAGGCCACGTTTAGCATTATTGTAGGCGTATAGGTGGAAAGGGGAATCAAAATAGTGATGGGTTGCTAGCCGCATCGCCTATAACATGATTCCTAAGACTCGCCCATTCCCTCGATGGGCTTTTACCATCTGCGCGGGACGAGAAGCAACTGGTACAGGCATTGGCAGGAAGTCATTTTTTCAAAATTAAATACATTTATAAAAGGGATGTGTAAGGTCCTATAACATTAAATTATATTAGTCTACTAGCTGTTGCCCGCAACTTCGTCTGCATAGAATTCGTTTATCGCTATCCCGCAGAAATTACGCAATCCGTTCTTAGAGGATGCCTACGTTATAGTAGCTTTATGCATGCAAAGTCTCAGCCCGATCGGTTTAAAATTGACAAAGTTTCATACAAACTTTCATCCCCTATTTATCCCCTTGGGGGTAGAATTGATCAAAATCCTTTCTTAGCGGATGCCTACGTCATAACATCTACCTGCATGCCAAATTTCAGCCCGATCCGTCCAGTGGTTTTGGCTGTGCGTTGATAGATCACTATGTCAGTCAGTCAGTCACCTTTCAGTTATATACATTAGTCTATAGTAGAGATGTATAGTCTCTACTAGTCACTACTTACTTACTGGCTTTTCAATGCGTATAGAGAGAGTTCCGACGTGTGATAGCCTTTGCCTAGTCCCTGATCCGCCACAAGATTGAAAGCTAGCTTTTAGCTAATCTCTAATATTGGTATTATTTGAAACCAAGGTGACTAGAATGCAAGTTTTACACGTCAGTTTTACTTACTGCAAATGGCCAGAGCAATGGCCGCGTAGATGAGAAAACCACCACCAAGGAAAATATTGTAAGAATTAATAGCAATGAAAACCAACGTTGACAACATCAAGAGTATCTCTATGACAATGCCGTAGAACAGGTACGCCTTTACGAGCATAGGGATTTTCTGCAACAAAATGGAGAACACAGTTAACACAACAAGCAGTCAGTAGAGTTAGAGTACTTAATGCGATTCAATTCCGACTTAGTTCGGGTTTTAGCTGTCATTTTTAATATGGATCTGACATGAGCGAACCTAAACTGAATCGGAATCGAATCGCAGTAAGACGTCATGGCAAGGCCCTGATTTAATAGACAACTCTAAATACAAGGCGCGTTACAATTAAACTTTGCTTAAATAGTGCCTCGAATTTTGAGTCGCGACACTATTTTATAATAAATAATAATAAAACTGATTATAATCGTATGCCACTCTTTAACTAAAGGGGATTCTCATAATTGTCTGTATGTTTTCTCTCGGTATGTAAAAATACCACCCGAAATTGTGAAAATTGTGCTGAATTTGAAATAAGAGTTGATTGAAAGAAAATTACAGTTATAATTAACCTAGTCAACTAGTTTGATTTAATTTGAACTGTACTTTGTCTTGTAGCAATACAGTTTTGTCCACTTTCGAGTAGTTTCAATTTCAATCTGTGAGAAATCATTCGAAGGTGCCAAAAATCCGTGCAGTTATACCACAAGACAAATAACTTGGTTCTAATTTTAGTTACTTGGTTTCACTTTTTTATATAAGAAGAGTGACAAACGAGTGAGTCGATCACTGGAATACCTAACATGCCAGTAATTTCAACGGTTCATTCATAATAACCATGTGCAAATTGTCTAAGCCCTCTTTACGTCCGCTGCCTCTTTTTTCTTTTCTCTAATTAGGGGTGAAAATCCACAAACCCCCCAATTATCGACAGCATCTCACCTTCCGTATTCCCACGAGCAACATCATAGCGAAGATGGTCGCAACCGCAGAGGCTAGGTAGACTACGGCAATGATCACAGTCTTTGTCAGAAGTTCGCTGGGCCAACCTGCTGCGTAAGTTACTACCAGGTAGTATGCAAGCGAACCAAGCCTGCCCAGGACTCCTAGAACCGTGAGGCTTACGAAGACCTAAGAAAACAATATAAAGCTTTAAAATAATCATAATTATAGATCCATGGAAGACCAGACTTGGTCCGCGTTGGCGTGAAAAAAGGGGGTTTTGGGAATAAAGCAGAAATGTAGCAACAGGTCTACCGAAAACAGTGAAACTTTGAACGTGGTCTACGAGAAAGAAAGATTAGGAAACTCTTGGACTACTTAAAGTAGTCAATGCTAATAGCTTCAAGCGGTCGCTGTTGGGTGATCGGCAGTTTCCATACAAAATTCGGAGCTGTCGGGTTGAAGTTTAGTCGACTCCAACCGCAACACGACTGATCTCTTGCCGTTGGTCTCGCTCGACTGCTCTAAGCAGTCAGTCTAAGGTTTGAGGTCACTCAAGATCTCCATTGACGTTAACAGTTGAGTTTTCCCGTGTTTGCAACAAACATTTGTGATGACTTCTGTCACTTGCCACTCTTGCCAGCGATAACTTTATCTCCATTTTCTCAACGTCATACCTACAACTTAGTCATAAAGTGTTTTATTTTTTATTGATAATGAAGTATAACAGATGCTCAGACTAAATAAGAAGTAATATAAAGACTTATCTGGGAACGGCAAAGTGATATTTTGAAACAACGACTCGCATCGTGCGCTGCGCGTTATAATAGTTAAACTAGGTAGGTTGCATCTGTGTGAATGTGAGGCGTGGTTTATACAAACCGACCTCACTTTGCGCTTCGCTCCGTTTGTTCGTCCGAGGTAAGTGTCTTTGCTATTAATTACGTTTAGGCGCAAAGACACAACTTTCAACGGCTATAATGCACCAGTACGCCTAGCACAACAGCGCACAAGAGTCGCGAGATAGATTGCCCGTCTTTTTCGTACTGTTCGTTCTGGAAAGAGACGGGTAGTGTATCTGCGCTGTTGTGCTAGCCAGGCAGACTAATGTTACGTGGATTTCAACTAATAATGGTCAATTATTATGCACGTCTCTGCCCCCATCAAAGCGTCCCTTGGGTAATTATACAACGAAAAGCAAAAATAACGGGTCAGTTGTATCAAATTTCTGTACTTAGGTATAGGTACACAGTTATGTATAAATACTTACGGCATTCACGACAGCAAATACATAACACGTTTTAACCGTGGGCAAGCCGCATATGTATTTCCCATGCTGTGATTGACGCCTAAAACACATTGGTAAAATGTATATATTGACAGGGCCCGATTATTAAAAGCAAATAACTCGAAAGGGATATAAGAGCGACCACACCACTGCGTATACGCAGTATACGTTCTCTCACCGTTTATTTATACGTCTTGTTGCGTAAACGCACCGTCGACGTCTTTTGCGCACTGGTGTGACCGGACCTTCAATCTGCATATTGCTACAAAACTACAGGTGCCTTAACATGACGTCTTAGTGCTATTCAATTCCGATTTAATTTTACCTTTAGCTGTCATCTTTGACACTTGTAGTATGGATCTGACAGCGAGCGATCCAACTTTGGCTCGGTATTGAATCGCACTAAGACTTGACGTCTTAAGTAAGGTAAGGTTCCAACCAACTTGATTAGGTAGGGGGTAATTTCTGGAACTACTGAACTGATTTTGAATTTTTATACGGCCGTTTTTTAGAAATGTAATAAATATCGTTCCATTCTGGTCTGGAAGCAAAGAAAAAACATAGAATGTAGCAGCTGCTTCTCTTCCCACGCAGATGGTAAAAGCCCATCGAGGGAACGTTCGTATTCATCATAGAAACGACTGCCCCTACCGGGATTCGAACTCGGGAGCTCTAGCTTCATAGTCAGAGTCAGTAACCACTAGTCTATCCGGTCATCAAAAATAAATTAAATTGAGAAGTATAATACGTAGGTATGTTAACCGTCCCATAAAGCAACCTTGACAATTTATCGTAAACTAATCACATTATGGCATTGCGTTGCGTTTGCAGCTAATGGTACCTACCTAGTTCATATTTCATTCGAATAAGAATAATGTAAGAGGTACCCAACATTAATAAGTAGTTTTTCCTCGAGTAGATAACACAATACATACACAAATCACGTCTTCATCCCTCACGGGGTAGACAAAGCCCAAGGCAACAAGACATAAAAGCCACGTTTAGCCTGATTGTGGCCGTATGGGTGGAAAGGGGAATCAATATAGTGATGTGTTGCTGTGCTAGACGCATATTATAACATGATTCCTAAGATTTTCGCCTATTCTCTCGATGGGCTTTTGCCATCTGCGCGGAAAGAGAAGCAACAGGTACATTCTATGTTTTTACTTTACTCCCAGACCAGCATGGAAGAAAGAGTAGGTAATGTTTTACAAAATCACAATATTTTTAAAATCCTCCCCGGCTTTGCACGGGTGCAATGTAGACGCAACATTGCTCTGTCACAATTATCGACGTATTTGGACCAATTTTAAAAAAAAACCTAGATAAATAATATATCAAAACCTTTCTCATGAATCACTTTATCTATTGGTGATATCCGCTTGAAATTCGATCCCGTAGTTTTTGAGTTTATCGCGAACAGCCAGATAGACGGATGCGACGGAGGACTTTGTTTTGTAATATGTAGTGATTAGTTACCTATTTTGTTTCATTTTCCTTTGATTGTTCTGACATTTACAATGTATGTAATTCCATTAATACTACTATAATTTTGTGATTGTTCCTACGTTTACTTTCCAGTTGCTGGAATTTGTGACACTTTTTAAGCAAAACAAAAGAGTTATTCCTTTGCCAAAGTTCATGCCCTCCATTAAAGAAAATATTTGAAGACTGACGTTTCTTCTTTTTTAAAATTCAAAGTAATAAGAAATTTGATGTTTATTTGTTCCTCAGTAAGCATACTTAATATATGTTGCTAATTGACCAAAACACAATACACAATCCGATAAAAAGATTAACCCTGAATCAGATAAAACAACAAGCCAACTTACTTGCAATTCATTCTGAAACTATTGAATGCACTTCAAAACCAATTCTCATTGTTCAATGTGGATTGAATAATCTTTAAAATTACATTGTTTTGCACACATGATTTCTCGACGAATGTAAACTGCAGACTGTTTTCATTGCCTTGTGGACGTTACACGTTCTAGAGAGCAAATGTAGGTATGAGCCAGCGTACGCGACCGCGATGTGTTATATTTACATAGCAATCTTACGTCAGAAGTCATAAAATAAATGCATTTGCGCCGCTGTGTCAACTATCGTAAACGTTCTCATAATGTCTTTTTCCTAACTCTTTTCAATAAACAGTGTCCAAGGGGTGTTGGAATACGGAGGGTGGGGGGTTTTAGAAGTTTCTGTAAGTAATTGCTATGGGGGTGCGAGTCGGGCTACCTCCACGTGTGGTCGAGAGCTGCGGTTCGTTTTTGGATCTGTCTGGGGGGAAGAGCAGTGCTTGGTCCGGTGCACCCTGGGCATCGGCTAATGGTTTCCTGGCAGTTTCTGAGGGATATCATTGACCGTTGGCTAAGAGCCCGACAGGGGGGAGGGGTCTTTGACCATTACCGTACAACGTTGCCGACATTTTGTCACAAGTTTTTTTTTATTTTATTATTTTCTTTGACGTTGGCGAAATTGTCGTCGCTATAACGACTTGATACGCCACAAATAAGAAGAAGAAGAAGAAGAAGTAATTGCTATGTTTAAGTGGGTAGTTTTGTTTCCCTTTACCGAAAAGATGTTAAATTTCGAATGTGAATCGTGAGGAATAGGAACAACACAACACCGGAACAAGAAAAGTGCCGTAATCCACCAAATTTTACTTTGTAAACAGTAGCACCCATCGGATCGATTGTTGATATTTACCTTACCCGTGAATATGAATGCCTACCTATTGCGAAATTATAGGTACCTACATAGGTTAGTACTTAAAAAATTGCGGATAGCAAAGCCTTGCGTGTGTAAATGAGTCATCAATTACAATTAATCAGCTTACAATGTGGCTACGGCTACATAATTAAAAGGAAAAACAATATTCAAATGGACGCCTTTAACATAGCGTAAGAATAACAACTAGTTTAGGCAGTCAGTTTTTCTGAAGTTGCTCCCAAAATGGTTTATACACAAAACATGTAGATAATCCATTAAAAGTTTTTTTCTTCTAATAGTTTCAGAAAAAAACGAAATAACCGGAGATCGGGGCAGGTTTTTGGGTTTAAAGGGGGGAATGGGGAGGGGATGACACGGGGAAAATCGTAATCAGCGGGGTCTTATTAATTAATTAGTCTAAAAAAACCCGGTGGCAAATAGTTTCACGAAATGCTGTTAACAGAGAAAAGGAGAGGCTTTTTCAGAAATGTCCACTAGTCTATTGTTGTAAATTATTACGCTATGCTTCTATTGGGTGTAGTTGCCGTTACAGTACCTATGTGAAAAATCCATTTGTATTATGTCATTATGGCTATATTATAGGAATAAGTTAAAAAGTATAAAGAAAAACAAAGTTTGCACTAACAAGATTTATTAATTTCTTCAAATATAAATAATTATATACGTGTCTTTTGTCGTTAATTAAAATTAAATATTTCTTAGTTATAACAATAAAACGGTCCGTTATTAAAAATAAAATAAACTTAACATACAAGTAGTTACGTATTTAAAAGTTTAATATTTTTCTTATGTACACGTTTAAAGCCATAAAACGCATCATACATTATTTTAGAAATCAGCATTGAGTTTTTAAACGTTATAAAATACAAAACAATGCACAGTTTAAATAGTTTAAAATCTTACATAGATATAATCATAGCTACGCAAAACGACTAGATATAATTAACCGGGGGTTACCTTGGCGTTTTAATGCGATTCAATTCCGATTCAGTTTAGGTTCGCTCGCTGTCAGATCCACACTAAAAATGACAGCTAAGTAAAACCTGAACTGATTCGGAATCGCATTAAAACGTCATGGTAAGGCTCTGATTTAATAGAATAGTGTCACAACTCTAAATACAAGACGCGTTGCAATTCAACTTAGCTTAAAAAGTGACATATTTCAAAATGTACAAGTGCCTCGAATTTTGAGTCGCGTCACTATTCTATAATCAAAAGCAGTATTTAAGCCATAGCAACATGTCGCTAAGTTATTTAAGTTACTGCTTACTTAACATTTGCTTGTCTTCATCCGCCACTCTGACGTTTATATTTGCCACACACAGTCATAAAAGTTATTATGAACGTATGTTATTACAACTAAAGGAGATTCTCGTATTGCCTGTACGTTTTCTCTTGTTTCTAAATCCGGTACCTTTGCGCCTTTAAATCGATTTTCTATCATCATCTTTGGCCATGTTCACCCATCTTTATTCAATAGTAACAGTCAGGATTTTCATCACTTATTTAAGGAAAAATAGTATATGTAAATTTCCAGTAAGTATAATTTTAACAGTGTATAACTATGTATAAAAAGGCTGCATTTGTTCATTAGTTTATCATTGGACACACCCCAACACACAGGGCAGTCTTGAAACAATTCCGGCTTTATAACAATTAATAGTACATTACTGTCTAGGCCAGGAAGTAGGCAATTGCTGGCTGAGTATTGGTTTGAACGGACGAGCTTGCGAGTCCGTTTAATAATACGAAGCCAGCAATGCTATTCTGGCCGAGGCAAGTATAGTGCTTTTCTCAAAAATCGAAAATAAACAAGAACAAAAATAAATGAAAACAAAATACCTAGTGAAAATTGTTTTGCTTTGCCGCCTTTTTCTATCAATGGCATTTGAAGAGAGTATTTTTCTACCCAGAACACCTAAAGCTATTTCAGACACAGATAAACACGTTGTCATATTAGCTTTTTTTTAATTTGGTGTTTTAAGTCTTGTGCCTTTATTTTATAATGGTGATTTGCATTTTTAAAAAGTTAATAACTAGACAGTAATGGAATTTGTATGCAACATTACTGGAGAGTTTAGCGGGACAGTAATGTTTTTTTTTTTTAATTTTGGACTGACCGGCAACAATTAACTTCCTGTTCTGATATGTAGTTAACAATGACGACTTTACCGGACATTTTTGAGAAAAAGTATTTTATTGAATCAGGCGTTACTTTGCGGAGGTCCATTTCAATGAACAAAAAATATTTACCTTGCTACTCCGTTCTTGCTCGCTCTAAGCGGAGTAGTAAGGTAAATATTCTTTGTTCATTACAATTAAAAGTCACACTGATTGTTTATTAGTTTGCTGTGGCCCCGCATTTTAGCTTCGCTTATCACGATGTGCGTCTGCTTCACCAGCAATAGCAGCAACGCGTAAATAACTGAAAAAAAAACAAGTGAAATAATTTAAAAAAACTTGAGAGGTGTCAAGGGACACCCGGATGGAACCAAGTTCCTTTCGAATAATTGGTGGAGGAATTGTAATATATATATATTTTTTTAAGTTACAATAATATTTTTTTATGTTTTGTACCATTGTATTTTGTAATTTCTTTCTCTCACGATAATCTCTACAACTTTGTGCATTTGTCTTTTTCCATGATGTTATAGTTTGTACTTCAGTAGTCGATGCTTTAGTTGATTCGCTATTGAAATAAAAAAAGCAAAAACACACATATATTTTATCCATTTGCTATGAATAACTTCCGGTACAACTAGTGCAAAAAGTGTCGTTGCAACTTTTGGTCTTAATCTTTTCCGTCTAGCCCCCTTTCGCGACGCGCGATAAGGAACTTCGTTCCAAAAACTTTTAAGTAAGGTGCATTGGGACAAATTCGTGAATATCCACTAAACGGGGACAATTCCATAATCTGGCAAAGCGTATCTAGACGCCAAAGACATTGGACCACGGGTAAGAAAGGATTCTATCTTCCTCTAGGCTGGAAACGCATTTCCAACCTTCTTGTGTTACAGGTGTCTAAGGGTAATGGTGCTCATATACCACCAGATGACTCATTTGCTTGTTTGCTTTCCTTGACGTAAAAGAACATAGCTGCGTCTTTATGACATGGTACATACATAGATACATACACAAATCACGTCTTTACGGGGTAGACAGAGCCTAAGATAACCAGACTTACATGCCACGTTTAACAAGATTGTGGGCGTATACGTGGTAAAGAGAATCGAAATAGTGATGGGCTGCTAGCCGGATCGCCTATAACATGATTCCTATGATTTTCGCCCACTCCCTCGAGGGGCTTTTACCATCTGCGCGGAAAGCGAAGCAACTGATACATTCTATGTTTTTCCTTTGCTCCCAGACCAGCATGGAAGATGAGATGGTGTAAGCTGGCTTATAACTTACCGCACACGCCAAGCAAGATGGCTCCATACGAGACTAGGTCCCATTCGCCCCACTCCAGCCAAATGAAGCAGAGAATTCCGACCACGGTCGCTATTTCAGCGATTATTCCATACACCAGGTACGCCATCACGTAGCCAGGTTTTTTCTGAAAATAACAGACCATCACAACTCGCCCGCTAGCCGCAATTATACGGAGTCCCGTCGTACTTACTATTCTAGTAACTAGTGTTCAAGGCTAGGTATAGAGTTAGAGAGAACAAAATATGTTTAGTTTTGAGATCGAGAGATGTCGCTGTCAGATGACGTCATCATTCCTAAATCACGCCAACTACCGACGCCACTGTCGACTTAGAATCTAAGTCTTAGATGTCTTAGATTATTTAAGACATAATCATATAAATTTGCCACTAGAGGCGCTAGTGTCGCGTGAGGTCCAATAACATTCACTTTTCACTGGTTTTGGCGGGCTTCGTGACGTAAATTATATGATAATATCTTTATTTACCTGTTGAAAAGTGATCTCCTTCGCGAATTATCGCAATTTATTAAGCTACTCTATTATGATGATAGTTACTTACAATTAACAAAGTTAATGAGATTTAAGATTTAAAACTTTGTTTCGGCGCCGATCTTACAAAGTCCCCTTTGACAGCTATACCTCTGGACCTTCGTCAACAGTGGCGCCAACTGGTGAGCAGAGAAACGATAGTCCCTATTCTCTTGTTGCAGCAAACAGCTGTTTAATTCTTAGCATTGACAAGAGAGGGCGCCACGATGCAAGATCGGGTTTCAACAAAGTGCTTGTAAGTGTTATCGGGACGGTGTCTTGTTTGTACGACCATGTCTACGAGCTAAAGAAAAAGTTATTTAAATATAACTTAATAACTATGTATTTCGTTCAAAGATGGTGTAGATTCGATGAGTTCCAACGTCTGCTATCAAAGATATCGTTGCCAGTAAGATAAATTAGTGCCATTGAAAATCAACAACATGACGAAGGGCAATCTTAAGGGTTTAACTAGGTAGGTAATTTAGGTGTAAGGCCCTGTTGATGAAACCGGCTAACTGATTACCTTGCTTGCCTCCTTGCTTTTGGTGATTATATTTATATATTTGGTGATACGGGCATGTCTCATTTTTGTGTCACTACCATGGATGTCACTAACGTGGATGTAATTAGTTTGTCTAAAATTCACCCCACTGCTGTGCACGCACACGCTGTGAATGTCACCCACGTGGGTCCATTGGTCATTTCATGCGTAGCGTGTGCGTGCACTGCTGTGGAAACGACCTACACTTTGATACAGAGCGAATATGTACCCACGTGCGTAGCGTGACCGTGCGCTAAAGCGGGCAGTCGCCTTAGTACTTAAAAAAACTTAATTTTATTATGAGCTTACATGTCATCCTATTTAATATAATAAACGCCAAAATTTGTATGGATGGATGGATGTTTGTTAACCTTTCACGCCAGAACGTCTGGACAGATCTGGATGAAATTTAGAACATAGATAGGTTATAGTCTGGAATAACACATAGGCTACTTTATATCCCGGAAAATAGCGTAATCCCTGCGTTATAGCGATAAACGAATTATATGCAGACAAAGTTGCGGGCAACAGCTAGTATATATAATAATTTTAAAACTCATTATGACATCAGTTTTTTTTTCAAAATATTTGAGAGTAAAAATGACATCTATGTAAGTGACAGCGTGCATAAAAATAAGAATCACCCACGGATACTGATACTGCAATTTAACCCAAAGGTTAAACTTTAACCTACCTTGGAAATGCCTATGCACAGCAACACTGCAAACACTTCTGCTATCGCAGCACCCACGAAGGCAACGGAGGTTACTATCTCAAAGAACAAAAAGGGGGAGCTTGGATTCTGTTCCCGCATTTTTTGAGGGTCCAGAAGGGTGCGAAGCATCATCCCGAAGAAAACCATACTGCAGAGTGTGCCGGCAGAAACGATAATCTGAAAGGTAGAAAGTAACATACATACATATACTTATTAATCACGTCTTCATCCCTCATGGAGTAGACAGAGCCTAGGGTAGCACGGTACGCAGTCATATGACGTAGCATTTTTCGAAATTACGGATTAGGGCGTGATTTATGAAAGCACATCAGTCAAGTGGTGAACATACATATACATACATACATACGTAAATCACGTATTTATCCCTTACGGAGTAGAGCCTAAGGTAGGTAACAAGACCTAAAGGCCACGCTATGCAAGATTCTGGGCGTGTAGGTGGAAAGGGGAATCAAAATAGTGATGGATTGTTAGCCGCATTGGCTATAATAGGATTCCTACGATTTTCGCCCATTCCCTCGATGGGATTTACCATCTGCGCGGGAGAGAAGCATTCTATGTTTTTTCATTGCTCCCAGACCAGCATGGAAGTGGTAAAATTTTGCAAAATTTATATAGGCGTGGGAAAAAAGAAAATAACAGTTCTAATGAATTAATTTGAGCTGTAGTTTTGGAGCATTGGTTTTGACCACTTTTTGTGGTATTCGTGATTTGTGAAAAATCGTGTCAGTGGATGGGATTTGCTGTGTCATCAGATACTTACAGCATTGATGATAGCAAAGATGAAGCCTGCAGTTTCTATCAGCATGCCGCAGCAAGTCTCCCACGAACAACACGCGCGTCTGAAAATAACCAAAACCAGGTTATATTAACCCCGCACCATTTGAGCTAAAAACCAGTTGTGGTGCCAAAGCCAAAATGAGACTTTTATCACACATATATATATCACGTCTTTATCCCTTACGGGGTAGACAGAGCTTAAGGCCACGCTTAGCATGATTAAGGGCGTATAGCTGGAAAGGGAAATCAAAATAGTGATGGGTTGTTAGCCGCATCGCCTATAACATGATTCCTAAAACTCGCCCATTCCCTCGATTGGCTTTTGCCTTCTGCGCGGGAAGAGAAGCAACTGGTAAATTCTGTTTTTTCTTTACTCCCAGACCAGTATGCAAAAAATACTTTCATCGTTAAAGATTCAGATGATCGATAAAATGTATATCAATGACTCAGATAACAAACTTGAAAGTAGAACCAGCGAGTGTTTTATTGTCAGATTGGACCTTGGATTTAAAATGGAAACTATGTAAAAACTGTTTCCGCAAAAATTCTTTATAAATGCCCAGAATTGTGGCAAAAAGTTTGCTTTGCCCTGAAGTTGGTATTGCTGCGATAGAGTTTGTCCTAAATTCAAATGCATAAAAGCAGACTGTTTTTAATGCGGCGCCTCTCGTAGCTATTTGTATTGGTTTGATATATTTCACAATAACTCAAACTCAACTCGTAGTTTAGTAAATCTTTATTGTCTATTTATACAAGGTGTCATAATTAAAATTCGCTTAATTATTCTGTCATAACTATTTCAGCAGATTTTTTGACGCCGTGTTCTTTGAGCGTCGTGAAATGTATGGAAACATTATTTTGCTAACCAAAATTTAAATCTTTAAGATAATTTACAGGGGAGTTCAGTTAAATTAGTTACGACCACCTGAAATGGACCAAGTGAAATGATTGGATCTCATGTGCTTTAAGTATTAAACAATTAATGAACTAAAATTAAAATCGAAAATCAAAATGGATACGGACATATTTACACGATATTTAGGCAATTTATAAAGACTAACAACAAATCTTATCGAAACAAATACGGGACCACCCTGAATCTAATCGTAGGTTAGAAAATTATCAATGAAGGAACGTAGTTAGTTAGGTACTAAAATACAATCGAATACTTAAGTCCCTCGTCGATTTTGACAAACAAAATGAGATCGACTTCGCAAATAAATAGTGCAATGCTTTTTATTCCAATTCAACTCGTTACGTAGTCGAGTCATTCAAATTGCGTCTCTAGATTCTACATTAACAAAATATCGTAATCTACTTACTTTGGTTCCATGTTTAGTATTTTATAACAATAATAAACTACAGAAAAACTTGTAAACAACACAGCTAAAGTAATTCAAGGCTGACGTCGTATGAGACCGAATGATTCGGGTATACTGCCAACATAACCTTGTGAATGTTCATAATTTAAATTTGGCGGCGAACTGCTTAGTTGATAAAACGACCCAAGCGCTTAAAACTTTACATTAAATAATAAACCTATTCCTTAGGTGTTTAGGTTGTTATTCACTTAGTCTTACTCGCACTTACGTCGTTTTTGCTCTGGTCCACTATCGTTGCATTTATTCCAGCCTACAGATATAGCTATTGCGTGAAAGTGTCAGCGCTATGGCGTTCATGATCCTGTCTCTGTCGCTGTGAATGAATGTCTACAGCTGTTGACACCGAGATGATATCATCGAAAAGTTCGTATGCTTTACAATGCGTGATTTAATAGATACGAATTTCGCGGTCGGCAAATACCTAGTAGATTTATAAACAAGGGTTGAAATAGACCTGAGATATTTCTGACCAATAGTTCGAGGGTGAAATATTTCACCAGAGTTGAAACACTACTTTTCATTTCGAATATGAGGAAAGTAAAAGAAGGTATTATGCAATTTCACTAACGTCGCACGGCCGCGCTTAATATTAGTTAGTTTTGTTACGTTTAGTCTTTGTTTTCCCGCTCTTTTTTTATTGCGCGAATTTCGCGCATTGCGCATTTCTTCTGCGCACCAATGGCTGCTGGCTAGTATTTTTTTTAACTGGTAGACACGGAGGTCGCTATCAATTAATTGTCAACTTATATATCAAGCTAAAAAAAAATACCGAACGTAATAATTCCTTCTCGTTGTATACGCTTGCATAAGTTTATATAGCGTGAATGTTATGTACTAAAAAGATTATTTAGCCTTTTACAATTAAAAAATAACTATTTGTATGGATGATTATAATATATAAAACATAGATTACATGGCTGTATACGTATTTCCATTGCTATGTACCTCATGAAGGGTTGAGATTTTTTTAATTTCTTTCAAACCAAGAGTTGCGATGGGTCACTTTCAACCCGCTGTCCATAGGTACTTTCAGAATATGAGAAATGAAAAAGTATTTGTTTAGCATACATTGTACTCAACAATAAAAGTAATGAATAGACCGATCCAGCGTTTTGTATGGTGTAGATACGTTTATAGTATACGTGTACTAAATCACTTCTCCATCCCTTACGGGGTAAACAGCGCCCAACTCAACAAGGCATAAAGGCCACGTTTAGCATGATTGTGGGCCTGTAGCTGAAAAGAGGAACCAAAAATAGTTATGGGTTACTAGCGAAATCGCTTATAACACGATTGCTAAGATTTTTGCCCATTCCCTCGATGGGCTTTTACCATTTCTGCGGGAAGAGAATGTTTTTTCTTTAACAAATAGAAATAAAGTCCGGCGCACACCAAATGCGTGCAGCGTGCTGCGTTACACGCGCACGCAGCAGTTGTAATGTATGATAGGTACTATGAGATAGATGCCCGACCAGATGCGTGGCGTACGCATGCGCGTGACCACGCGTAAACTCGTGCGTTGAGCCGAGGGTACCTTGTCATCGTACTGCAGTACTGATCGGTTCGATACACACACAAATCACATCTTTATCCCTTATGGGGTAGACAGAGCCTCAGGTAACAAGACCTACAGGCCACGTTTAGCACGACTGGGCGTAGGTGGAAAGTGGAATCAAAATAGTGATGGGTTGTTAAGCGTTCGATACACATATAAACATTTTACGTAGACACTTTACACACGTTACTTACTTGTCATTTTATGGAATCTACATCTTTTGTTAATATTAAATGGATAATAAAGTAAAGGTAAAGTAATTTTGCGAGTGGTAGGGCCTTGTGCAAGGTCCGTCCGGATCGCTACCACCATCTTACTCGCTAATCCTGCCGCTAAGTAGCAGTGCTTGCACTGCTGTGTTCCGGTGCGGAGAGTAAGACAGCCGGGGAAATTACGGGCACATGAGGCATTTCATCTTAGTCCTCTAGGTTGGCAACGCATCTGCAATCCCTCCGGGGTTGCGGGTCTCTATGGGCAGTGGTGATCACTTACCATCAGGTGACCCACTTGCTCGTTTGCCTTCCTATTCATATAAAAAAAATGGCTTTCTAAATATGATTACTACAACTAGCTAGCGTGACGTGGCGTCAAGTATATCAGAAGGTAAGCCGGAGGGAATTAAACTAGCTTTTTCCTCTAATTCTGCACAATAAAGTGCCCAAAATACCTTAATAGGCAAGCCAGCGGGAATCGAGTTCCATGGACGCCACGCCACTGCTAGCTAGTTTACTAATTCCCTAGCTAGATAATAAGAGTGCATTCATTCTCGTCCCTGGTGAGTAGTAGATGTTCAACGGGAGTTTGTAATTGTGTCGTACAGCCACATCATTCAAACAGATGACGTCTAGCGACAAAAATTCGCATAAGCTAGTAACAGATAGGATAATTCGAAGGTTTACCCAACTGCCATGGGTGGTGTAGGGGTATACTACGCGTCACGTAATGACGAGGATCCGGGTACGATTCCCGGCCATAGCTTTGGTGTAGGGGTACAGCACGCGTCACGTAATGACGAGGATCCGAGTTCGATTCCCGGCCATAGCTTTAGCTTTCGGATTTTTCTGTTCTAATTTTCATTGTCATTTCTAAATTACATTTGAAATTTGCCATGAGCTTTTCGGTGAAGGAAAACATCGTGAGGAAACCTTGCACACATCTGTGAAGAAATTCAATGGTGTGTGTTAAGTTCCCAATCCGCACTGGGCGCGCGTGGGAACTATAGCCCAAACCCTCCAATACACGGAGGAGGCCTATGCCATAAGGCACGCCGAATTACGCGACAATTTAATAATAAAAAGAAACAACAACAACAAGTTTAGAAATTTGATTTCTAACGGTAAAACCGTAAAAGTAAACGTACAGTCAGTACGGGATAGTGCTGTGGGGAAATTGCTCTGATTCAGTCCATTTGTTCAGGTTGCAAAAACGATGTGTCAGAATTCTTGTAAATATAGACAAAATGGAAAGCTGCCGACCGCACTTCTTGGAACAAAAAATTCTCACACTTACGTCAATTTACATTTTAGAGGTATGCCTTTTTGTGAAAAAAAAAAAACATAAATCTTTTTCCTTTATATAAACGTCCCGAAAATCTTCGCCCGCGGCAAAAATTGGCAAAATCTATTTCGACTATGCAAATGATACATTCTGGACCGTTTGCAATGTCGATAAAAATATATAATCACATTCCCGATAATATAAGAAATATACAAGATATACATCTGTTTAAGACACGTTTAAAAAAGTATCTACAAGATAAAGCTTATTATACGTTAAACGAATTTCTTTTATCAGGCAAATAGTCTAGCTAGTAAAATAGGTACTTAGAATTACAAATTGTCAACTTCATTTTACAGGAACTTGATTGGTGTTTTATTTGACTTTATTTTGAAATTGTAATTAAATGTTAAATTAAAACTTTAGGTATTGCAAATAGTATAAAATAAATAATGTTTAGTTAAGTTAGTATTATGGTAAATTGCAATGCCCTTGCAGGTTTCACGTTTTTAACTGTGCTTTATTATAATAAGAACTGTATACACTACGTGTGAGCAATTATTAAATAAATAAATATCAAAAATCAAGAAGTAAGAGTTCTTGATTCATTTGATAGTAGGTAATTAGAAAAGGTCACTCCCAAGCGACGCAGTATGCAGACACCTATTTATTTAAGTCTTTTTCCTCAATAATTAGACCTAATAGATCCGGTTGACATTTAATTTTGTTTACAACTAATTTGTTGCGTTAGGCACAAATTACGATAAGTGCATTGTTAATGGGAGTTTTCATTATTATTTTTAAGGAACCTGCCTTGGTTATAAAGAGTGCAAGTGATATCAATTTGTACCTGTTAATTATTTTATCAATTAAGTCTATACCCGTGGGAACGGAACGTACCCATTATTCTCATTAGTCACCTAGCTATAGGCATTTAATGTGCGAAATTATTGATTGAATTATGTTCTGATTTCTTTTAAAATGCGTCAGGGAAAAACCCAATTCTTTTCACTTTTGTATGCGTCGAAAAGTCGGAAAGTAAACAGGCATTTACAAAATTGAGATAGAAAATATTGTGAAACTTCATTTTATAAAATTAAACAATTTTCTTTGATTTGCATGGTGTACAAGCATTGAAAAATTGCTGGCTAAATCAATCAGGGAATGTTTTTATCTTAATTTTCTCAAAGCAATTTTCAGCAATAAAGATTTTTATTTTATGCACGATTAATTTCAGAGAAAAGGTACCAGATATGGTTACCGCTATAACGGGGGTACCTTTTCTCTGCAGCTCACTGTACCTACTTGATTTAAGTTTTTAACGTTAAAAATAACGTAAAAATACAAAATCTCGCCTTGGCCTCCCATGCACTAAATGCTTCACTTCACTGCTTGACATAACTGTTTAATTTTTAATCACAACGCGATATGTTGTAATGTAAGTACTAAATAACTTTGCGATAACTTATCATAGAATTGACTACGACGCGTTCAAAAATTCAGCCATCATCTTAATATAAACAAAAACATTGACATTAAAAACAAATTGGTTAAGACTTTTGTAAACACGTAACCGACGTCAACAAGTCGTGTATTATTTTGTTTACAGTTGGTTTGAGATTTTGCTTGTAGCGCGGCGACGGAATTCTCGTTGGCGCTCGACCAGTTTCGCAAAAAAGACAGAGACGGGGGTATACTGCAACTACTACAAACAAGTGTACTGTCGTCCCTTTCTGGCGGCATGGAGACGAATGCTTTGGGAAACCCCCTTGAATTATTATTATTACGATTGCCGTATCTTCCGTAAGACTATCATGATTCATGAGTCTCGTGTAGCTCTGCGGTAGCGTATGTAAATATGACATAGTACACCTAGTTACTACATGTACCTTTCCTACTAGTATTAGGTAGGCACGCACTTTATTTATGTACGTACTGTAAGAGCAAATTTGTATGTAGTACGAGTAAACTGGATATTTAAATCAGAATTAAATGTCCCGCGCGGGACAGGCTCAGTCCCTTCTCGGGGATAACTCGACTACCTAACGATAGGGAAAATCTGATTTAAAATATCCTTTTAAAAAAAACATTTCTATGGCTATTTTTGCTATCTGTTGTCACGTAAACGTACTTTAAAACTCAAACAAAAGATAAATATTTAAAAACTTCTATTTACGTGTAGGTATATAGCGCATTAGGGTGAATTCGAAATTGGGGGAATTGCGAAACTCGTGGATTTCCACTAAACAGGGAACAATAATTACATAATCTAATAACGCTTACCTAGAAGCTTCTAGAAGCTAGATAAGCGTTGCCAGTTTATCCCAATGCACCTTAAGCGTTTTTTTATGTCCCGCTTTCGACGAAAGAATCCTGCTTTTTTTAATCACAGTTTTAAAATCTCGACGGCAAAAAAACTGACAATTTTTTGGTGCATTACTGATATATGTGATGCACCGTCAAACTAGCTCTGTCACGTCTACGTAACGTCAGAAATTGACGATATTGTACATGTGTGCATTCCCTGTAATGCACGGACGGATCAAGCGAGGTCTTATTATATAAAATGCATGGACAGTCAAGTGTTAAGTTTGTTTTAGAACCCTTAACTTTTTTCATTTATTATGAAATCTGCGATGGGCTGTTCCAGTCGTAATCAGATGGGATTTTTAATTATTTTCTTAGGGTGTTCCATTGATCACCATCACCATTTTAGGCAATGCTTAGTATCTTTGGTCCAGCTGGAATAAGCTCTTAACTTCACCATAATGAAAAAAAGGTATACCTATGTATTTTTAAACCGATACTTTGTGATTTGGCCTACGACCTCAAGGAGAGGATCGTGGCTGTATGAACCCAGCCTGATATATTTTTTTAAGAACTGATACAAATTATAATTCTTCTTAATTGAAATATAAAAAAATAGAAATGCAAATAAGAGTTTTTTTTTTCATTTTCCGTATTTCTTGCCAAATTTCATAATTCTATATATGTTCTTTCAACGAGAACGTTCTGATAACCATGTGTTATACATGAAAATACAACTTCAAAGACAACTATCTTGTTATAGCGTTAACTCAGAAACATTTTTTTGCGTTTGCTAGGGATCGTAGCCCTGGGGCTCGATGTTTGAAAGCAAATTTGTGAAAATACCACTCGAAAGTGGTGAAAAATCGTGCTGAATTTGAAATACGAGTGGCTTAGAAGAAACTACAGCTCTCGTCAATATTGCGAATAAGTTAAAAAATTGATTTGAGCTGTAGTTTTGAAGATATAAGCAGATTTTTGTCATACTCGAGTGATGTGCTTTCGAAAATAGGGCCTGGTGTTTCTTTTATAAGGTTATCGTTTGATCGCTTGCACTCGGTAAACACTTCATTTTGTGTTTAAAACTAGCGACCCACCCCGGCTTCGCGCGGTATATTATGCATGTATTTATACATATAAACCTTCCTCTTGAATCACTATCTATTAAAAAAACCGCATCAAAACTCGTTGCGTAGTTTTAAAGATTTAAGCATACATAGGGAAATAGGGACAGAGAAAGCGACTTTGTTTGAAATCGTTGTGAAAGAATCCAGCCCGCAAGCCAGACGGGCTCTAAAGGTTTCGTTTTTGCATTTGAAGCTCGAAATCCTAAAAGTCCACTGCTTTGTATTAAAAATAATTTGGTTCCTACGCTCATACTTAGGTTAAGTACCAAACGAATTAAATAGGCACGCGCCTAGGGAGTAACTGATAAACACCCATTAAAATGCAATTAAGCATTTTAGTATAAAATGAAATCAATTTGCAATAGGCTTCATTCCCGATCATTGATCACTATCGTCAAGTCTGCTCCTTGTAAAAGTCAATTTATTTGTGAAATCTTTTTAAAGTTTCAAATTAATTTTAATCGAAAAAATGAGTGAAGAACGAGAAGCAGTTTCCGCGTTAACCGGCAATGTCGTCAGATTTAGGGGTAAGCTTTTATTCAACAGTTTCTCTTTATATTATGATTATGTATATTTTCATTTCAGTATCACCATTTTTCAACTCAAACGTATTTCATTTTGTTGACCTTGAGAGTCGCTGTAAACATATTTCTTTAAGAAATGCTGCCCCATAACATGGTCCAATAAACATTCTATCAAAATCAGGACCCAAATAAAATAAATCCTTAAAGAAGAAATCTAATGTATGATTTATTATTTACAGTCCACTGTACGCCGCCCGCATCGCCGGATTTCATGGAGACCCCTTTAACATCGATACAATACTACCAAGTCGTCGAAGAGTACTCATCCCTTCGTACTTCGCCGAGAACTCGTCGTGAAAAGAGATACAAACCGTACACACCGGCATGCAAGAAGAAATTGCACTTCGAACACTTGATTGTAAATAAACTAAAGCCTAAGAAACTACCCGTCGATAAGTGCATCGCCAAGGGGCAGGAGGGGGCTGATGCTCCCGAAGATACGAAACTACCTATCAAGAAGTGCGTCGCCAAGGGGCAGGAGGGGGCTGATGCTCCCGAAGAGAAAAACTACCCATCGACAAGTGCGTTACCAAGGGGAGGCGAGAGGGAACTGATGCTCCCGAAGAGAAGACTCTACCCATCGACAAGTGCGTTACCAAGGGGGGGGCGAGAGGGAACTGATTTTCCCGAAGATACGAAACTACCCATCAACAAGTGGTTCGCCAAGAAAAAACTACCCATCCACAAGCTTGTTACCAACAGGGGGCAAGAGGAGGCTGATGCTTCCGAAAAGAAAAAAATACCCATCGACAAGTTTGTTACCAACGGGGGGCAAGAGGGGGCTGATGCTTCCGAAGAAAAGAAACTACACATCGACAAGTGCGTCCCCAAGGAGGCAGCAAGGGGGCAGGAGGAAGCTAATGCTCTTTGAAATTGACTGTCACCACTCTACTGAGCTATTGTGCCAGCCTGTTGGGATACTCTAGCATTGTATACATTATTAGTTTTAAAGATTTTTAATTCTAGATATTTAAATTATCAATGTTATCATTGTGAAAAATATGCTTGCACCTAATAATGTAGGTGGTCTCTGGGACTTCTCTCTTGTGTCCATTCTCTTTCTCTTATGTCTAAGTACCTACTTTTTATTTCTATTTGTATTTGTTTATATTCTGCCCAAATCTTGTTAATATTTATAGATTGTTTGTAAGTGATTGTTTTTTTAAATAACATTTTAGTGGCTTCATTTGTATTTGTACCCAAGTAACAATATGATCGAATCTTAGAATTATTTTTGTATAGAATTAAAACTTTGTACTTGTAGTTTGGAATCAATATAAAAATTTGTGATAATGTTAAGAACAAGCCTATTTAAATATTTTACTTTTCTGTACTTTAGTGGCTTTTCTAACCATAGTATAGTGTAGTGTTGTATTAATTTAGGTAGGGGTCGTAAGTTAAGTATTATTGTCGAAACATATCAAGCAATGAAACCAAATTTAATGTAAATGTAATAATTTTATTTTTCTCAAGCTTATAAACAGTATTAATATGAAAATATGACTTTAATTAAGTAAGTATAAGTCTTATTATATCAGTTGTTACTGTATGTATACACATACGTAGCCATACGTAAATAAATATGTGTAAATATAATATTTTTATATTCTCTGTTATCGAATAGTAAATCAATCAAAATGTAATAAAGCAAGTAATTGTTAAGAAAAAAACTATTTATAATTGTAAACAATATTGATAAGTCTCTCTCTCGATCTCTTATTATATGTGCTTATGTAAAGTTACGCAATAAACTTGTATTGTACACGCACAAACTTAATGAAATAAAGATCTCGTAATGAAATATGGTTGTATTACAAACCTTTTTTTTTTTGCTGACAAGTAAGATACAAGTTTAGCGATGGCTAATGATTAAACTAATACAAAAACAATTCACTATTGAAATGCCGGCATTTTATTTACTGTAAAGTTGGCCAAATAAGTGGTTTATCACTTTTCATCCAACGTCCTATAAAAAGAAAATGTCGCTAAAGTCGAACTGTCAAGTTGACAGCCGCGTGTCATCGATGTAAAGTACACTTTATGACGTGCAAAAAAACTTTCAACCTTAGGATAGCAGACCACATATTTGGCTAATGACACACAAATAACACTTATAAAATAAGTATCTACCAGTCATTAATAGTATACTTTGATAATTTAATATTACTGCCCAAAAATATATGGATCAAACGAGTAGGTACAAGAATTTATAAAGATTGATCCCTAGACATTTTTGAGGCGTATGGTTTATTGAATGTTCAACAAAACATTACAATCATGCAAGTAATAAAGGAATACAAATAACAATAAAGCTATATAAATAGAGGAAAATTAGGGGCTTCGATCCTCGCTCTGGGGGCTACTCCGAAATTCGATTTTCGAAGTTCGTATCATAGCGTCCCTCTCACTCTCAAGTTAATTACTATAGTGTGAGCGGAACGGCACGAAACGAACTTCGAAATTCGATTTTCGGAGTGCAAGGCAAGGCCTGAGTAATGGCTGGTTCAAAGGGTTGCCATTGTCATCCAAAGAGGCAACGCGGCCAGTATAATGGGAACCTTTGCGCCAGGCACGAAACAAGCGTTAATTTCATTTCCAATTGTTTTTAACTTTGCTTTAAATTAACTTCCCTAGTTGTAATGTTCTTTATTGCTATTTATAGTTCTTAATAAATATTTCCCTTTATTAATAACAGACATTTGTTAGCATATTCTTTAAAAGCACTACCTAAATTAGGTACCTACTTAACATTTTATTAAATGCAACCTTAATTAAACCGGTTTTAAAGTAATCAGCATTACACAATTCTAATAGACTAGATGTTTCATTATTGAGATAATTAATAACGACATACAATTTTAATATAAGCCAATGACTACTCAACGGCCGTAAAAAAAATCCGAAACTACGGCGATTGATTTTTACAATTAGCAGAAAAGTTTATTCGCATAGCCATTAAAGTACAGGGTGCTCAAATTCCTTGTAGCAAGCTTGTGTTGTTAGCGGCATTTGAACCATCTTCTACAAACTTGGCGTACGTCCGGCGAACCAGTAGCAGCGGGAATACGTATAACACTAGAAAAAGTAGATTAGTTAAAGACTAATAGAGATGATGGCCAATTTTTTCTTTGTCTAGTTATCATGCATGTTATCAAAACTTTGTCTGCGTCTAGCAGCGGAATAAAATTAATGTTATGTAAGGGATACTGTAGCTTTCTATTACATATATACCCGCTAGCCGCATCGCCTAGATATAACATGATTCCTAAGACTTTCAGCCATTCCCGCGATGGGCTTTTACCATCTGCGTGGCAAGAGAAGCAACTGGTAAATTCTGTGTTTTTCTTTACTCCCAGACCAGCATGGAAGAATTTCTATTACATATACCAAGGCATTCTTTTAATTTACTCACCACAGACAGCTAGAGCAGAAGTGGCTAATATTATTCGATCCGCATCTATGCTAGTCTCGTCATATCCATAGGTTACACATGCAATGGCGCCAGCCACTGAAAGTACTTCCACAAGCACTCCGTAAACCAAATACGCCATTAGAAATGAAGGTATTTTCTGAAAATTAAGATTATGTCATTTAGAATGAGTGGTTACGTGGTTTATTATTAAACAGCATTTCTGGAGTACCTACCTACATAAACCTATATTTTTCGTACCTATCCCAAATCAAATACCTATTAAAAAATTAAAATTAAAATTTTATTTTTGCAAATTGGCCGCCAAAGGCTCTTTTCATGACTTTTTTTAAACTACTAGCGCAAATAATGTTGTAAAGGTCCAGTTATCAAAATAAAATCTATTAATTCTATTATAGCAGCCTAGTGGTTTGACCTGTGGACGTTTTGAAATTTACAATGATTTTTTCGTTGAAGGAAAAACATTATGAGAAAGCTTGTGAAAATTGTGTATTGTTTTAAACATACATACATACATATATCACCTCTTTAACCCTTACGGGGTAGACAGGGCATAAGGTAACAAAACCTTAAGGCCTCGTTTAGCATGATTAAGGGCGTATAGATGGAAAGGGAAATCAAAATAGTGATGGGTTGCTAGTTGCATCGTCTATAACATGATTCCCAAGACTTTCGCCCATTCCCTCGATGGGCTTTTACCATCTGCGCGGGAAGAGAACCAACTGGTAAATTCTATGTTTTTTCTTTACTCCCAGACCAGTAGATTTATTACCTAACTCGCTCGCAATCGCCATCGTGTTCATTTTGACAGTTAATGTATGGGCTGACAATTGGCATCGGAATCAGCTAGCTGTCACATTCATACAATAACTGTCAAAATGAACACGATGGCGATTGCGAGCGAGTTAGGTAATAAGCCTACAGCATGGAAGAAATGGTTGTTTTAAACACTTACTTTATTAACTCCGTAGCAAAGTAGGACGGCGAATGCAAAAGCAATTCCAGTAGACAGAGACAGAATCATACATAGTATTTCATGTAGAGCCATCTCCAGTCCGTCTCTTTCTATGCTTGTGTGACTTTTAGGGTGGAAGTATATGTCACATAGCCATCCTATGTATATCACGCATCCGACCATAGACATACTTACAATAACCTAAACAAAACAGTATTAATAAGTGACATTACCAGTATGAGAAAAGTGTAATTTTAAAATTTAAAAACTTTAATTCAAGAGTACGTTAACAGCACTGGGTCTGAGACATATATGAGACCCGATTATAAAAACACATCTCTCGAAAACACCATTCTAAAATGGTAATAATCTGCGTCTTGCTGTAAACAGTTCGAAATTCAAAATTCAAAATTTATTTTTGCAAATTGACCGCCAAGGACTCTTTTACATGTCTTTTTTTGAAACTACCAGCGCATTCGGAAATACCATCATTTCCAATAAGAATGCGCCGCAAGAAACTTGGCAGAAAGTCATTATTTATAAATAAAATATATTAATCTACTACAATACTAAAATTCTACTTAAATTAAATACATTTATAAAAGGGATGTACAAGGTATCCAAGCCTTACCTACATTATATTAGTCTATAGAAGAGATCTACTAGTCAAAGTAAAACAAAGTATACATTTTGAGTCGAATACAATTTACCCTTTTGAAGTGGTATTTTCACAGACGTGATGTGATTAAAAAATCGCTCCCTGCCAGTTTTACGCCGATAGCAAACATACATTTCTGAACACTCTGTAGGTAGGTAGGCATATTTTTTATTATTGTGTGTTTTTGAACACTGTTTAAATAAAAAATATAAATAAATGATAACAAATAAATACTTACGGCATTAATTATAGAGAATACGTAGCATGCTTTTTCGATGCGAACTCCACATACTTTGCCTTGGGTGCAACAGGAACGTCTATAAATTTTGTAATTGTAGTAGTTATTAAAAAATGGCCAAGTGCGAGGTGATTGCGATTGCGATTTTATCACATTTATAAGCCAGCAAATTGTTTGTAACCACTAAACTTCATAGTTCATAATATTAATTCATTCATTGACACAGTTATACTATGCATGGTTATTTTTATTTTGTATTGAATTTGCTATCCGCAATTACTTTCTCTAAGTAGGTACAGGATGGATAACAAAACAAGTACCTACCTACCTATAGACAGAAAAAAACTCGAATTCATAATATTTATTTCGCAATCTCATTCAACATTTCTTTCTGCCTCCGAGTTTTCTACCTTCATTTCTTGCAGAAAAAAATGAGGAATGCGGTTGTAATTTCGAGACCAAATGAGACAATCAATAAAGGATTTATACCTATACATGTATTGTCCACAGCTTCCGAATAATGAATAAGTACATCTAGCGTTAGCGCATAGTATTTTGACCTCATTTTTTAAAGCAGAAAAATACAGTTATGTCCTACGTAAGGTCGTACCTATCCACAACAGCGAAGATACCTGACCTCATTTATAAAAATCAAAACAAAAACGAAAAATTTTACAAACGGCCGCTAAGATATCTTTTAAGTATTTTTTAAACTACCAGCGCTTTAGACCATCATCGCCAATAAGAATGCGCCGCAAAATTGTAAGAAAGTCATTCAATTTTAACATTTACCCTCACATATAAAAAATGTCCGATGCGTTGATGGTAACAACATTGATGTAACATTCACACTTACAAAAACATTAAAAACACTTACCTTGACTCCATCTTGATTAACAAAATGTTACAAACAAAATTCACTCGAACAACAATAACAAATGCGGTTCCCGGCAAAGAGTATTTAATTACGGTTTTGTTTACGCTTCTGTCAGGTTATGTGAAGTTCGCGCGACAGACACCGAGACTGAGTGACTGAGGCTGAGAAAGAGTGTTGCCAACTACAAAAAATCCATTTGCTAGGTTCAATTTCAAAAGGTGCCAGAAAGTGGCCATTCTCCATTTCAATCCAATTTTTTAAATGGAATCGCCTTTGTAAGCTAATAAATTTCATCTAAATTCCAACGCACATTAACCCATTCTTTGCGATTAGCATCACATCCACCGGTAGTATGTCGAAGGATCATTCTTGAAATCTTACTGATGATTATTGGATTTAAATTTTATATGAACTTGTTTATTTACAAATACTTTAAAATGGACTATAAATGGAGCGCTAGTTCTAGAAATGCACCATTAGGGGTAAAACCCGTCGATAAACGGCCGGTTAACTTTTGCCACATTTTTTCATTTTATATTTTTCTGCAGACAAATGGACAATGTCAACAAGTGGCGTGTAATTTTGCCATCGACCATCGAATAAAGATCGATAGATTACAATACATACATACATAAATCACGTCTTTATCCTTTACGGGGTAGAGACAGCCTAAGGTAACAAGACCTAAAGGTAACGTTTAGCATGATTGTGGGCGTATAGGTGGAAAAGGGAATAAAAATAGTAATGGACGGCTAAACTGAATCGCTTATAACATGATTCCTAAGATTTTCGCCCATTCCCTCGATGGGCTTTTACCATTTGCGCGGGAAGAGAAGGAACTGGTACATTCTATCTTTTTTCGTTACTCCCAGACCAACATGGCAGAGATTATCAACAAAATAATATTAGATGCTGAACTAGAGGCTAATAGGAGTGCATGGTGTTCTATTGGTTAGTGTGTTACTTTAGATTCAGTCTAGTAACACAAAAGCCATTCTAACTTTGGTAATTATACTTCACATTGACAGTAATTTAAATGAGCCACTGCCTAAAGCTGTATAAAAATGCAAAATGGGAACGACTCCAAAAATCGACAGCTAAATTCGCTAATTCTAGCGACTTGAATTTTTAAATTCTTAAATTGGACATACATTATGTAACACCGATGAATAATAATCAGTTAATATTTTAGCTAATTTCTATTTTATTCAGAGACAGGTAACTACGGCCATGGGTATCGATATGAACTTGTCAAAAATATGTCCCACGACCTTATTACGCCGGTGTAAGAGCGTATGATACTTATTTTTGAAACTTTGACTACTTAGATACATATTATATACACTTGACTGTAGTACTACCTACTATCAAATGAATCAAGAATTTTTACTTCTGGATTTTTTATGTTTACTTTTACGGTTTTACCGTTAGAAATTAAATTTCTAAACGAAACTGAAAATAAGAACAAACAGAAAAATCCGAAAAGAAAAGCTATGGCCGGAAATCGAACCTGGGTCCTCGTCATTCCGTGACGCGTGCTATACCCCTATCGATAAATTAATATCGAAAGTTAAGGCATCCAAATAAGCTTTTTGCTTTAATATACTTACATTATTTACTGTTAAGACTAGCTGCTCATTTCCACATAATCTCATTTATTTTGATGCGGTTTTTTTAATAGATAGAGTTATTTAAGAGGAAGGTTTGCTCCCAGACCATCGTAGCACGGACAACGGACGAAAAAAACGGACATAATCCATAAGTGGTTAGTAAATACAAAAAAAAATACATTATGTTATTAGTAGGTTCAAGAACATAAAGTGAAAGGAAGAAAACAAAATCAAAAAGGCAAAACAATAATTAATAATACTTCCGGCCCCCGCTGGGGCGCCGATCCAGCGCCCGAGCAGTGGGGAAACCCACCGGCCGCCCAGCGCACGCGTTGCCGTTTGAGCTGTATAGTACAGTTCTATAAGATACCACCCGACAGATTTATAAACAGACAGCAATCTTAGAAAGCGACAATACAGTGTACATCTTCAAATACAATACACAACTCAGATGTATACAGTCCCTGCAGACCCCTATGCACGTTTATGGAACTTTAGTAACTATACATAGGCATGCACTGTATTTTTAAATACGCACAGGTAATCGTTGTACCTGTTTACTCCAACAAACACCCTTATTTGTTTTTCATCCATACTTTACTATGACAATAATAGTTAAATTCTGTAAAACCAATTAAATTCGCATTAGTAGGTATTAATAATAAATGGTTTGCAAGCGCGGGACTGCTGACGTTTTGGCGCATTACGTTCCTGAACTTAGAACGATCTACACGTGCTTCCTGGCTTTCTATTTAATTATATCAAATTGTTAATTTTTGCTCCTTACTTGGTGTTAGTGAAGTTTCCGCAATGGATATCATACTGACTCATAACCATCATGATATGGAAAACCTCGAAATTCTAATTGGTAAGTTCTTGTCCTTGGATTGCATATCATATTTGTAACACTTACAAAAACTTCAGATAATAAACCATTCCCTCCAAAATAACTTAATGCCGTAAGGCTAATAACGACTTCGACGTTATAACAATGTTTGTTTTTTTCAGAGGCAGTACTAATGGAAGCAGAGAACATAAACCCGGAAGCCCGATGGAGCCACCCGTTACCCTTTGCTCAGGTGCTACAAGAGTCCATGGCGGACGCGCCTGGTCGAGGGATCCCGCTCCAGAACATTCCCGATTACCGTCTGACGCCCAACACTGACGAGAAGGCGCACCCGGCAGTGCTACCAGATGAGATAGCGATACAACAACGAGGTAAGTTATCGTAACAGATCATATTCTAGTAAACTTCACTAGCTAATGCCATCGGATACGCCCCCTGTGAAAGAAAAAACAATGAGCTCGATTATGTGCGCGTGATTTCAAGTTTTTAGTTCTATCGGCTCATTGTGTGCAGTTAGTTGATTTTTTATTATTATTGAATAAATTGTCACTAGCTAAAGATATTAATAACGATTATTTTAATTCCTCAGGTCACGCACGTCTTCCAGTGACATGGAGCTCGGACGTCACCTTGAATAACCAGTCACTCACCCATTCTGCGGTTCGCAAGCCACCCCAGCTTGATCAGCACCGTCTTGAACCGCATAAACTCAACGTATCTTTTCTCTCCACGCAACGGAAATCCACGAGCATACCCCTGAAGCCTAAGAAAATGAACCTCCGCCGCCGACAGAATCTCCGAAGATTGAAAAGACTGTAAAGGCAGATTCAGAACGGCCTATCGACATGGCTCTAGAATGCTCAATTTCTTTAGATTTAAGACTAGCAAATTACTGTCTATTTAAAACAATACCTCATTTTTTTGTTTTACTAGTTTAATTCTCAGTCTGTTTTTAATAATTTTCTTTCATTTCTTTATATTTAACTCTTATTATCCTTTTTTTCTTCAAATTTCACAGATATCTTGTGCACATAAGTTGTATTTAAATTAAACAAATATGTTCTAAGAATGTAGTTACCTATTATTTTTATGGATATAATATTTATTTATTTTATAGCAAAATGTAGAAATTAAGGTTACATTATTTTAATTAAGTATTTTAAATATATGTACATTACCCTAAAACAATTGTAATAAAGACCCTTATGTGATCACTTGCCATAAAACTGTTATCGTGTCTTGAGTTCTTTATTTGTTATTAGTTGTGATATTGTGTTGTGAATGAATTATTTTTAAGGAAATAGGCATAGATAACTGTAAATAAATGATAATAGTTGAAATACATGTTTTTGACTAACCCTCTTAGTTCCAAATCGTATTTGCAGAATTTAGTATCCCGTCATAGTAAGACTAGGCATATACTTTTATACTTCAGTTTCAACTATTATCAAAAAACAATATTGTAAGAAAGAGACTCTCTCTGGAAGCAATTACATTATAGATGTACATGTTATATGGTGCGAATTACCGAATTACAGAAACCACTTTTTGGCAAAGCCAGTCTTAAAATAAAAACAACACAATCACTAATTACCTAATTGTTTATCACACACTTTTTCACGCGTGCGTGTCTTGTCTTAATCTGCTCTTATTCTGCAATTCGGTAATCGAATAATCTACCACGGACCTGCTTAAGTATCTAAGTGGGCGGAGAGGTGTACTCCGACGTGGCGCGTCCCTGGGTGGTGGATAAGGGAAAGCCTGCCTCACGGCGGGTAGGGGCTCGCAAGGGTCTCCGCGAGCCAAACATGTATTCTATATTAATGTTGTTTTATTTCCTTTTATATAAATATTGAAAGGATCCTTGAGAAAATAAATAAAGCAAATAATAATAACGAATTTTTTAATTTGGAAACAATCCAAAGTGGTCAGTATATACAAAACAAAAACATTATGTTAGTCGTAGGCTCAAGAACTTAAAATAATACGGAAAATACAGAATCAAAAATAAGCAACACAATAATAATAATTACGACTGGCTCCCGCTGGCGCGGCGATCCAGCGCCCGAGCAGTGGGAAAACCCCACCGGCCGCCCAGCGCGCGCGCGATGCCGTTTGAGCTGTTTGTCACGTACACAACTTAGCAACGAGGCGCACCGTAATAATAATAATAATGCCGTAGTAATATTGCACGATATTCTAACTCGTAAGTGTAGTTTTTGGTGTTCAATGATGTCCATTCTTATAGTTTTACTAGCTTCTGCCCGCGACTTTGTCTGCGTAGAATTATACATATGTAACCTTCCTCTTAAATCACTCTATCTATTAGGAGAAACCGCATCGAAATCCGTTGCGTAGTTTAAAAAGATACATAGGGAAAGACCGACAGACAGACAGCGGAAAGCGACTTTGCTTTATAATATGTAGGTAGTGATGATAGTGATAATTTAGCATTTACTCATCTTTCAATATACAATTTGTGTGAGAATGAAAGTTGTTTTATCACCTAGTGAACCCTTCTGCCGCGTCAATTTACCGCTTAGTCTAGTTCGGATTTCCCTGCCTGTTAATGACGTCATACTGCACGGTTTGACATATATAAAAAAACGGACATAATCCATAAGTGGTTTGTAACTACAAAAAAAATACATAATGTTGTTAGTAGGTTCAAGAACATAAAGTGAAAGGAAAAAAACAAAATCATAAAAGGCAACACAATAGTTAATAATAATACGCCCGGCCCCCGCTGGGGCGCCGAACCAGCGCCCGAGCAGTGGGGAAACCCACCGGCCGCCCAGCGCGCGCGCGATGCGGTTTGAGATGTTATAGTACAGTTCTATAAGATACCACCCAACAGACTTATAAATAGACTGCAGAGTCTTAGAAGTACTGTAATACAATCATAATGAAACAACACACAATTCTCAAAAAAGATAAGAGAAATATGTACAAAAGCGAACCCATCCCAAGTCCCAATAAGGGATCTCTTGTAGTTAAACTTTGACTAAAGCAGAGGAGCATTAAACTAAGGACCAACAAGGAGTGAATATAAAAATGAAAATTGTGAAAGCCACAATACAGTGTACATCTTCAAACACAATACACAACTCAGATGTATACAGTCCCTGCAGACCTGCACATTTATGGAGCTTTAAAAACTGTACATATACGCAATATATTTTTAAATAGGCACAGATAATCATTGTACCTGTTTACTCCATCAAACACCCGTTATCTGTTTTTCATCCATACTTTACTATGACAATAATTGTTGAATTCTGTAAAATCAATTCAATTCACATTAGTAGGTATCCCTACTTAATATTAAAAATGCGAAAGTAACTCTGTCTGTCTGTTACCTTTTCACGCTTAAACCGCTGGACCGATTTAGTTGAAATTTGGTATACAATTAGTTTAAGTTCCGGGGAAGGACATAGAACAGTTTATATCCCGAAAAATTGCAAAGTTCCCGCGGGATAGCGACTGCGCAGATGGAGTCGCGGGCATCAGCTAGTTAATAATAAATGGTATACAAGCGAGACTGCTAACATTTTGGCGCATAACGTTTTTGAGCTTAGAACGACCTACACGTGCTTCCTGGCTTTCTATTAAATTATTTCAAATTTTACTATTTGATATTTGGTGTTAGTGAAGCTGTTGCATTGCAATGGATACGGACCAAATGAATCATAATACTCACGACGAGGCTTTCATGCGGGAGATCGGTCTTTACCTCAATTTTCTATATGGTAAGTTATCTTTGAAATACATTATATTTTGTAACTTTTGAAATTTCTAATGAGCAGGCAACGGAAACGGGTCTTTAAAATTAAATAATTTGGTGTCAATGACCGGAAATGAAATGGATTTAATGGTTATTAAAGAAACTGGTTTTCGCACGAATTCAGGTTTCGTTGGGCGAAATTAACCGGCTAGCTTGAGTTTAAACGGCATTTCTTGCTATCTCTCGTTAAACATTCACTGAATAGTTACAATGCAGGAAAGAGATAGAAAGAGCATCGCGTGTGCATGCGCGTAGAAACGGCGTTGCTGTGATTAAAGCCGGTTTCGTATCGGTGAGCGTGAGCTCTAGAATTTCGTTAATATCGGAATTATTTTCATACTTTTAATTTAGGTCCCTTATTAACCGGTTAATGAAACGAACGTTATAATACCAGTTTTCTAAACGATATAAACCGGTACCGATCCCTGATAATGAGGACTATCACGTACAAGTTAATAACAAATATATTTAGCTCAGTAGTTTTGAAAATAAGTGGATGGACATGATTCGTTCATTTTCTCAAAAAAAAAAAAAAACTAAGATCCTTATTGATATTAAAGTAAAACTTAAAATATTACTCAGTGGACATTTCAAATAATAGCTACATGGATGCTATACCGAATTACAGAAAAGGCCTTTTGGTAACGCTAATCTTAAAAATGAAGACAACATAATCACTACCTACTTATTTGTTTATCTGACACTTTTCACGCGTGCCTTAATCTGCTCTCGTTCTGCAATTCGATAATCGGACAGTCCAGACCTTATTGATTAACGCACTCATACTATTTGAATCCATCCAAGGTTCTCTATTAGTAGAAACAATCGTACGTAAGAAATACATCTGTAACAAACACCCCGCACTATATAATTCACTGGGATACCTATTATATCCATAACTCTATGAAAGCTAAAAAAAATGCTTTATAAATACTAAAATATCTACAGTAAAAAAAGTAAATTAATTACGAATTAAAAAAAAGATTTGTCAGTAGTTAGACCAGGATTAGGTTATAATTAGGTTAAATAGGTTAAGAATTTTGCTATATGATCATAAAGGATACTAAACACAGGCCGTGTTTACTACAACAAGTAAACTTTGAGCCGCACAACCTTAAGAAAAAGTTTTGCATACCGCCAAAACCTTTTACTTAAAGCTATGTCTTACCCCAATGAATTATTGCGCGAGGTGTTTGTTGCACTTTGCACCTAGAACCGCAATAAACTTTGTAGTTAGCAAGTTGAACACTATCGTCCCGAATTTGTATTACCGATAAAACTAGTTTTAACAAATTAGAACAACATACCTCATATTGTTAATTTGTTGTTGTAGTTACAAGTAGATTTAATCGTAGAGCATATTAAATAGATCCTTCTTATAATATAAAACGGATATGAAGTAAAACTGAATAAAAAAAATTAAAATACCTTTTTAAACTGCTATTCGCACGAAATGGAGCGGGGATGTCAAGAATGAGTAAAAATATCACAAATTTCTTTCTATAATGTAGTTTTAATATCAACTATCTTTTAATCTTCAACAGCATATTTCACTGAAAAACCTACTAACAACAATGTTTTTTTTAATATACTACTGAGCATTAGATTGTGTCCAAATTAAACAATTCATTATTACTATTTGCTACATTTATTTTCTCAAGGATTCTTTTAATATCTATGTAAAAGGAAATAAAACCACATCAATACAGAACACATGTTAATACATTATAAATACCTAACCTAGGGTGCCACCGGTAGCGGGGCAGGGCTCAAGATACATAGGTTATCGAACTATTTGACTAAACCTATCCATTGATAGAAGCCGTACACTAAATTCCCATACGGAGATCAAAAGATATAAGCGTATGTATTATGTATTACATACAGACAGTGCGGTGCGATTCTTATGTTTTTTTAATAAAAATGACCGTTTTATGTAATCAGAATCTATCCACTATGCCCCACGATTGTGTTTTCTGATAGAAAGTCAACTACTAGTTAGTTAGCAGTAGCACAATCAATGTTTTCTTATATTTTGAAAAGTAACTATACTAGTTTGAATGAAGTAATATTTAATGTTCAACTCGCTTTAATAGTTTTTTCCTGAACTACGTACAGGAAGTAACATAACAATTCGTGCTATAATTCACTGGGGTATAAGACACAGCTTTAAGTAGAAGCTAATTTTTTTGCGTAAATGCCCCGTCCCTGGAATGTGTGTTTGGTTCGCGGAGACCCTTGCGAGCCCCTACCCGCCGCGAGGCAGGCGTTCCCTTATCCACCACCCAGGGACGCGCCACGTCGGAGTACACCTCTCCGCCCACTTAGATACCTAAGCAGGTCCGTGGTAGATTATCCGATTACCGAATTGCAGAACAAGAGCAGATTAAGACACGCACACGTGTAAAAGTGTGTGATAAACGATGAATAAGTGATTATTTTGTTTTTATTTTAAGACTGGCTTTGGGAAAAAGTGGTTTCTGTTATTCGGTAATTCCCACCATATAAGACGTAATACAATAATAATATATAGAAATTAAATAACTCATGCGTGTACAACAACTACTACTACTCAATATGTGTACAGTTAAGTATAAATCCACAAAATTAGACAAAAAGGTCTGATGTAAAACAAGGATTTAAATAAAATGGATACAAAAATAGAAAAGCGATGAAGTATAAACAGATTGAGAATTAAATTAGTGAAAAACAATGAGTCTTAACACACAAGGCATATGCTAGTCTTAAATCTAAAGGAGTGTTGACAGCTGCTACTTAATAATCAATTCTAGTACTTATTCTTTATACACATCTAGTAATGTATAACACAACTAAATCCTGCCAACATAATTGAAGGATACATTTCGTTTATTAAGTGCAACATTAACATCGAAACAACTTTTATCGTTTTAACTAAAAGTCTTGTATTCTGCGTCAGCTGAAGTTCTTTAAAACTTGTCATGAAGGTCGGTCAGCGACTCTCTTTATAAAGAGCTTTCTTCAGATCGCTCATATAAAAATTGCTTAGCGCAAAACATTGCTTCTTCCTATTTGCCTAGGACTTAAACATTTGAGAGCAAATCGATAGGCTTTTCATAATCGACCTCTACAATCTCTTCAATCTTCGGATAGTTTGGCGGCGTCCCCTTGATTTAATGGCTTTAAACCCTTTCAGAATACTTTCGTCGCTGAATATTTTTCTAGGCCTCAGGGGGATGCTCGTAGATTTTCGGGGCGTAGAGATAAAAGATGCGGCGAGTTCATGTGGTGAGAGACCGTGCTGAACAAGCTGGGGCGGCGTGCGAACCGCAGAGTTGTTATTTAAGTCGATTTCGGGGGTCCATGTCATTGGGAGGCGTCTGCGACCTAAGGAATTAAAGTAATCGATATTAAAACTTTTGCTATTGACTTTTGCTTTAAACCCTTTCAGAATACTTTCGTCGCTGAATATTTTTCTAGGCCTCAGGGGGATGCTCGTAGATTTTCGGGGCGTAGAGATAAAAGATGCGGCGAGTTCATGTGGTGAGAGACCGTGCTGAACAAGCTGGGGCGGCGTGCGAACCGCAGAGTTGTTATTTAAGTCGATTTCGGGGGTCCATGTCATTGGGAGGCGTCTGCGACCTAAGGAATTAAAGTAATCGATATTAAAACTTTTGCTATTGACCAAGTTATTCTGAAGAAAATATTAATTTATTCGTAGGACAGAAGACCATTTATTTGTGTATCTATTGTATGTTCAATTTGGCGGCTAACGTGACTGATAGTCAGACAGAGCATACCCTGGATCACGTGAACTAAAAACTTTAAATTTGGCGGACGTAAGAACTGAGCTTTTTTCTATCACAGGGACGTAATCGAGGCACGGCTAGTACGAGTGAGTGCGAGAGGTCTGTCGCGCGCAAAATAATGACCCATCTTTTTCTTACTGTTCGTTCTAGGGAGAGAGGGGTAGTAAACTTTGCGCGCACTCGTGCTAGATAGGCTGGCATTAGTTAGTGAAGCTCACGAGTATATGAGCTGTCACAATATCTTACCCCGTTGTTGTATGATCGTTTCATCCGGCGACGCTGCCAGATTGAGGTGATCGGGTGGCAGCGCTGGCGACCTCGCCCTGATGTAGGGCCGCAGAAGGTAATCAGTGATGGGCTGGAGCGGGGTCCCTCGACCCAGAGTGGTCGCTCGTTCCGACCGAGTAAGGGGTTGCGGGTCCGAGTCGGTGGATTGCGGGTCTATGTTTTCCGTCCGATCCGTTTGTACTGCATCTATAAAATTAAATAAGAAAGAGTGTTTATTAGTAAAATCATCTTCGAAATTAAACATCAGTTTTATTTTTAATTGAAAAAGATGTACCATCACTAATTAAATTATATGATTTTATCAATTGCGATTTCTATGTCTTTCCAATTTATTTAAGTTTTACAAAGTAATTTCAAAAGTTACAAAATATTATGTGTTTCAAAGATAACTTACCGTATAGAAAATTGAGGTAAAGATCGATCTCCCGCATGAAAGCCTCGTCGTGAGTATTATGATTCATTTGGTCCGTATCCATTGCAATGCAACAGCTTCACTAACACCAAATAGCAAATAGTAAAATTTGAAATAATTTAATAGATAGCCAGGAAGCACGTGTAGACCGTTCTAAGCTCAGGAACGTAATGCGCCAAAACGTCAGCAGTCCCGCGCTTGCATACCATTTATTATTAATACCTACTAATGCGAATTTAATTGGTTTTACAGAATTTACCAATTATTGTCATAGTAAAGTATGGATGAAAAACAGATAAGGGTGTTTGTTGGAGTAAATAGGTACAAGGATTACCTGTGCATATTTAATAATATATCGCGTATGTATAGTTTTTAAAGTTCCATAAATGTGCAAAGAGATCTGCAGGGACTGTACACATCTGAGATGTTTATTGTATTTGAAGATGTAAACTGTATTGTCGGTTTCACAATTTGAATTTTTTAAATTCACTCCTTGTCGGTCGCTAGTTTAATGCTCGTCTGCTTTACTCAAAGTTTGAATGGTAGTGATCCCTTCTTGGGATTTGGCGTAGGTTCGCTTTTGTTACATATATCTCTTATCTTTTTTGAGAATCGTAATTGTTTCTTTATAATTGTATTACGGTATTTCTAAGACTCTGCTGTCTGTTTATAAATCTGTCGGATGGTATCTTATAGAACTGTACTATAACATTTCAAACCGCATCGCGCGCGCGCTAGGCGGCCGGTGGGTTTCCCCACTGCTCGGGTGCTGGATCGGCACCCCAGCGGGGGGGGAAGTATTATTATTAATTATTGTGTTGCCTAATTATGATTCTGTTTTTCCTATCACTTTATGTTCTTGAACCTACTAACAACATAATCTATTTTTGGAACGAAGTTCCTTATCACGCGTGGCGAAAGGGGGCTAGACGGAAAAAATGAAGACTAAAAGTTGTCACCGACACTTTTTGCACTAGATGTACCGGAAGTTATTCATAGCAAATGGATAAAATGGATTAGTCAATTACCACGGCAATTATCAAGGCATTACCACGCCGCTGCAAGTGCGAGCAGGACAAGTAGCGAGTCAGTTAGCAACGAAAGGGGACTAGACGGAAAAAATTAAGACCAAAAGTTGTAACGACATTTGTGGACATACAAAGACCCTTTACAATTACAATTACTTAAATTATAACATTCCGCCTCACGCTCACATAGTAATTTTTTAAGTTATCTTTTTTGTTAGATCCATTTACAGTAACCGCCCAGTTTGATAATAAATATTTGGCATACCTCTTAAAGTGGTTCAGTCTTTTTTCCGTGCGATATAAAACATTTTTAAATACACTTTCGATATTAAAATCTAAAAGAAGTTTTTTTTTGCAATTTTGGGGTGTCATTATCGGGCTATAATACTTCCATGCTGGTCTGGGAGTAAAGAAAAAACATACAATGTACCCGTTGCTTCTCTTCCCGCGCAGATGGTAAAAGCCCATCGAGGGAATGGACAATAATCTTAAGAATCATGTTACAAGCGATGCAACTAAGGGCTAGCAACCCATCACTATTTTTGTTCCTTCTTTCCACCTATACAAACGTATATATATAACGTATGTATTATGTACAATTTTTTTGCTTTTTATATTTCAATAGCGAATCAACTAAAGCATCGACTACTGAGGTACAAACTATAACATCAAGGAAAAAGACAAATGCACAAAGATGTAGAGAATATCGTGAGAGAAAGCAATTACAAAATACAATGGTAGGTACAAAACATAAAAAAATATTATTACAACTTCGGATTCCCCTGACTGTTGATGGCGTCATACTGCACGGTTTGACATATATAAAAAAACGGACATAATCCATAAGAGGTTTGTAACTAGAAAAAAATACATTATGTTGTTAGTAGGTTGAAGAACATAAAGTGATATGAAAAAAACAAAATCGTAAAAGGCAACCCAATAATTAATAATAATACGCCCGGCCCCCGCCGGGGCGCCGATCCAGCGCCCGAGCAGTGGGGAAACCCACCGGCTGCCTAGCGCGCGCGCGATGCCGTTTGAGATGCTATAGTACAGTTCTATAAGATACCACCCGACAGATTTATAAACAGACAGCAGTCTTAGAAATACTGTAATACAATGTTAAAAGAACAAACACAATTCTCAAAAAAGATAAGAGAAATATGTACAAAAGCGAACCTATCGCAAATCCCAATAAGGGATAGCTACCAGTTAAACTTTCAGTAAACTAGAGGAGCATTAAACTAGGGACTGACAAAGAGTGAATTTAAAAATACAAATTGTGAAAGCTACAATACAGTGTACAACTTCAAATACAATACACAACTCAGATGTATACACTCCCTGCACTGCAGACCCTATGCACGTTTATGGAACTTTAAAAACTAAACATAGGTACGCAATATATTTTTAAATAGGCACAGGTAATCGTTGTACCTGTTTAGTCCATCAAACACCCTTGTCTGTTTTTCATCCATACTTTACTATGACAATAATTGTTAAATTCTGTAAAACCAATTACATTCGCATTAGTAGGTATTAATAATAAATTGTTTGCAAGCGGGACTACTGACGTTTTCGCGCATTACGTTCCTGAGCTTAGAACGATCTACACGTGCTCCCTGGCTTTCTAGTAAATTATATCAAATTTTTAATTTTTGCTCTTTACTTGGTGTTAGTGAAGTTTCCGCAATGGATACCATACTGACTTATAACCATCATGATATGGAAAACCTCGAACTTCTAATTGGTAAGTTCTTGTCCTTGGATTGCATATCATATTTGTTATACTTACAAAAACTTCAGATATAAACCATTTTTCCCTCCAAAATAATTTCGACGTTTTAATAATGCCACATGTTTGTTTTTTTTCAGAGGCAGTACAAATGGAATCAGAGAACATAAACCCGGAAGCCCTATTGAGCAACCCCTTACCCTTCGCTCAGGTGCTACAAGACTCAATGGCGGACACGCCTGGTCGGGGGATCCCGCTCCAGAACATTCCCGATTACCGTCTGACGCCCAACACTGACGAGAAGGCGCACCCGGCAGGGCTACCAGATCAGATCGCGATACAACAACGAGGTAAGTTATCGTGACAGATCATATTCTAGTAAACTTCACTAGCTAATGCCATCGGATACGCCTCCTGTGAAAGAAAAAACAATAAGCTCGGTTATATGCGCGCGATTTCAAGTTTTTAGTGCTAGTGGCTCATTGTGTGCAGTTAGTTGATTTTTTATTATTATTGAATAAATTGTCACTAGCTAAAAATATAAATAACGATTTTTTTAATTCCTCAGGTCGCGTACGTCTTCCAGTGACATGGACCTCGGACGTCAACTCGAACAACCACTCACTCACCCATTCTGAGGTTCGCATACCACCCCAGCTTGCTCGGCACCGTCTTGAACCACATACGCTCAACGTATCTCTTCTCTCTACGCAACGAAAATCCACGAGCACACCCCTGAAGCCTAAGAAAATGAACTTCCGCCGCCGACCGAATCTCCGAAGATTGAAAAGACTGTAAAGGCTGATTTAGAACAGCCTATCGACACGGCTCTAGAATGCTCAATTCCTTTAGATTTAAGACTAGCAAATTACTGTCTATTGAAAACAATACCTCGTTTCTTTGTTTTACTAGTTTAATTCTCAGTCTGTTTTTAATAATTTTCTTTCGTTTTTTATTTTACTCTTATCAATTTTTTTTCCTCAAATTTCACAGATATTTTGTGCACATGATATGTATTTAAATTAAACAAATGTTATAAGAATGTAGATATTATTTTTATGGATATAATATTTATTTGTTTTTATCACAAAATGTAGAAACTAAGGTCACATTATTTTAAATATATGTACATTACTCTAAAACAATTATAATAAAGACCCTTATGGTGATCACTTGTCATAAAACTGTTATCATGTCTTGAGTTCTTTATTTGTTGTTAGTTGTGATATTGTGTTGTGAACGAATTATTTTTAAGGAATTTTAAGGAAGGATTACCTACTGTAAATAAAAGATAATAGTTTAAAAACATGTTTTTGACTAACTAAGCGGATCCAAAACGCATTTGCAGAATTGAGTATCCCGTCATAGCCAGAAGCGGGAGTTAGACTAAGCATCTACTTTTTATGTACTTCAGTTTCAACTATTATCAAAAAACAATATTGTAAGAAAGAGACTCTCTCTGGAAGCAATTACATTATAGATGTACATGTTATATGATGCGAATTATCGAATTACAGAAACCACTTTTTGGCAAAGCCAGTCTTGAAATGAAAACATAATCACTAATTAATTGTTTATCACACACTCTTTTACGCGTGCGTGTCTTAATCTGCTCTTGTTCTGCAATTCGGTAATCGGATAATCTACCACGGACCTGCTTAGGTATCTAAGTGGGCGGAGAGGTGTATTCCGACGTGGCGCGTCCCTGGGTGGTGGATAAGGGAACGCCTGCCTCGCGGCGGGTAGGGGCTCGCAAGGGTCTCCGCGAACCAAACACACATTCGAGGGATGAGGCATTTACGCAAAAAAATTAGCTTCTACTTAAAGCTGTGTCTTATACCCCAGTAAATTATAACACGAATTGTTTTGTTACTCCCCGTACGTAGTTCAGGAATTAACTATTAGAGCAAGTTGAACATTAAATATAACTTCATTCAAACTAGTAAAGATATTTTTCAAAATATAAGAAAATAATGATTGTGCTACTGCTAACTGACTAGTAGTTGACTACCTATTATTAGACACAATCGTTGGGCATAATGGATAGATTCTGATTACATCAAACGGTGATTTTTATAATAAAAATCTGTATTTGTGTACGCTTATAACTTTTGATCTCCGAAACGGAATTTAGAGCGCCTTCTATCAATAGACAGTTGTACCAGAGGAAGGTTTGGTCACATAGTTTCATAACCTGTGTAACTTGAGCCCTCCCGCTACCGGTGGCACCCTAGGTTAGGTTTTTATAATGCATTTACATGTATTCTGTATTCATGTAGTTTTATTTCCTTTTTATTTAAATATTGTAAGAATCCTTGAGAAAATAAACATATCAAATAATAATAATGAATTGTTTAATTTGGATACAATCCAGAATGCTCAGTAAATACAACAAAAAACATTGTTGTTAGCAGGTTCAAGAACTTAAAATAATAGGAAAAATACAGAATCAAAAATAAGCAACACAATAATAATAATTACGACTAGCTCCCGCTGGTGCGGCGATCCAGCGCCCGAGCAGTGGGAAAACCCCACCGGCCGCCCAGCGCGCGCGCGATGCCGTTTGAGCTGTTTGTCACGTACACAACTTAGCAACGAGGCGCACCCTAATAATAATAATGCCGTAGTAATATTGCATGATATTCTAACTCGTAAGTGTAGTTTTTGGTGGTCAATGATGTCCATTCTTATAGTTTTACTAGCTTCTGCCCGCGCCTTTGTCTGCGTAGAATTATACATATGTAAACTTTCCTCTTAAATCACTCAATCTATTAGAAAAAACCGCATCGATATCTGTTGCGTAGTTTAAAAAGATCTAAGCATTTTTATGAAATAGTAATTATTATTACAGGGCTCGAAAATATGACCACAGTTAATTTTACCGTCATACCTAAGTAGTAGCATTAGTTAGTAGGAGAATAAGCAACCACTTAATTTGTAATGAGCAAGCAACGGAAACTGGTCTTTAAAATAAATAATTTGGTGTTAATGACCGGAAATGAAATGGATACTTTTTAATGGTTATTAAAGAAACCGGTTTTCACACCTGTTCAGGTTTTGTTGGACGAAATTAACCGACTAACTTGAGTTTAAACGGCATTTCTTGCCATCTCTCGTTAAATATTTACCGAATGCTTACAATGCAGGAAAGAGATAGAAAGAGCATCGCGTGTGCATGTGCGTAAAAACGGCGTTGCTGTGATTAAACCCGGTTTCGTATCGGTGAGCGTGAGCTCTAAAATTTCGTTAATATCGGAATTATTTTCGTACTTATAATTTAGTTTCACCGTTTCACTTTTGCGAAGACACACAACGCTGATGATCTATTTTTCATGTCTATGTTTTTTTTTTGTTATACCTTGTTTATTTTCTATAAAACTGTGTATATTATCTTATATTTGTGTGTCTTGCAAAAAGGAATAAATGCCTTCTTTCTTTCTTTTCTTTCTTAGTTCCCTTATTAACCGGTTAATTAAACAAACGTAATAATACCGGTTTTCTCAACGATATAAACCGGTTCCGATCCCTGGTAATGAGGACCTCATAAAAAAATAACTATAACGTACAAGTTAATAACAAATATATTTAGCTCAGTAGTTTTGAAAATAAGTGGATGGACATGATTCGTTCATTTTCTCAAAAAAAATATGTTTAAGATCCTTATTGATATTACAGTAAAACTTAATATATTACTCAGTGGACATTTCAAATAATAGCTACATGGATGTTATACCGAATTACAGAAAAGGCCTTTTGGTAACGCTAATCTTAAAAATGAAGACAACAAAATCACTACCTACTTATTTGTTTATCTGACACTTCACGCGTGCCTTAATCTGCTCTCGTTCTGCAATTCGATAATCGGACAGTCCAGACCTTATTGATTAACGCACTCATACTATTTGAATCCATCCAAGGTTATCTATTAGTAGAAACAATCGTACGTAAGAAATACATGTGTAACAAACACCCCGCACTATATAATTCACTGGGATACCTATTATATCCATAACTCTTTGAAAGCTAAAAAAAATGCTTTATAAATACTAAAATATCTACAGTAAAAAAAGTAAATCAATTACGAATTAAAAAAAAGATTTTTCAGTAGTTAGACCAGGATTAGGTTATAATTAGGTTAAATAGGTTAAGAATTTTGCTATATGATCATAAAGGATACTAAACACAGGCCGTGTTTACTACAACAAGTAAACTTTGAGCCGCACAACCTTAAGAAAAAGTTTTGCATACCGCCAAAACCTTTTACTTAAAGCTATGTCTTACCCCAATGAATTATTGCGCGAGGTGTTTGTTGCACTTTTGCACCTAGAACCGCAATTAACTTTGTAGTTAGCAAGTTGAACACTATCCACCCCAATTTGTATTACTACCGATAAAACTAGTTTTAACAAATTAGAACAACATACCTCAAAGTGTTAATTTGTTGTTGTAGTTACAAGTAGATACAATCGTAGATTATATTAAATAGATCCTTCTTATAATATAAAACGGATATGAGGTAAAACTGAATGAAAAAATTCCAAATACCTTTTTAAACTGCTATTCGCACGAAATGGAGCGGGGATGTCAAGAATGAGTAAAAAAATCACGAATTTCTTTCTATAATGTAGTTTTAATATCAACTATCTTTTAATCTTCAACAGCATATTTCACTGAAAAACCTACTAACAACAATGTTTTTTTTTTTATATTTTACTGAGCACTGGATTGTGTCCAAATTCAACAATTCATTATTACTATTTGCTATATTTATTTTCTCAAGGATTCTTTTAATATCTATGTAAAAGGAAATAAAACCACATCAATACAGAACACATGTTAATACATTATAAATACCTAACCTAGGGTGCCACCGGTAGCGGGGTAGGGCTCAAGATACATTGGATATCGAACTATTTGACTAAACCTTTCCATTGATAGAAGCCGTACACTAAATTCCCATACGGAGATCAAAAGATATAAGCGTATGTATTATGTATTACATACAGACAGTGCGGTGCGATTCTTATGTTTTTTTAATAAAAATGACCGTTTGATGTAATCAGAATCTATCCATTATGCCCCACGATTGTGTTTTCTGATAGAAAGTCAACTACTAGTTAGTTAGCAGTAGCACAATCAATGTTTCCTTATATTTTGAAGAGTATCTATACTAGTTTGAATGAAGTAATATTTAATGTTCATCTCGCTTTAATAGTTTTTTCCTGAACTACGTACAGAAAAAAACTATTAAACAGGGAGTAACATAACAATTCGTGCTATAATTCACTGGGGTACAAGACACAGCTTTAAGAGAAGCTAATTTTTTTGCGTAAATGCCCCGTCCCTGGAATGTGTGTTTGGTTCGCGGAGACCCTTGCGAGCCCCTACCCGCCGCGAGGCAGGCGTTCCCTTATCCACCACCCAGGGACGCGCCACGTCGGAGTACACCTCTCCGCCCACTTAGATACCTAAGCAGGTCCGTGGTAGATTATCCGATTACCGAATTGCAGAACAAGAGCAGATTAAGACACGCACGCGTGTAAAAGTGTGTGATAAACAATGAATAAGTGATTATTTTGTTTTTATTTTAAGACTGGCTTTGGGAAAAAGTGGTTTCTGTTATTCGGTAATTCCCACCATATAAGACATAATACAATAATAATATATACAAATTAAATAACTCATGCGTGTACAACAACTACTACTACTCAATATGTGTACAGTTATGTATAAATCCACAAAATAAGACAAAAAGGTCTGATGTAAAACAAGAATTTAAATAAAATGGATACAAAAATAGAAAAGCGATGAAGTATAAACAGATTGAGAATTAAATTAGTGAAAAACAATGAGTCTTAACACACAAGGCATATGCTAGTCTTAAATCTAAAGGAGTGTTGACAGCTGCTACTTAATAATCAATTCTAGTACTTATTCTTTATACACATCTAGTAATGTATAACACAACTAAATCCTGCCAACATAATTTAAGGATACATTTCGTTTATTAAGTGCAACATTAACATCGAAACAACTTTTATCGTTTTAACTAAAAGTCTTGTATTCTGCGTCAGCTGAAGTTCTTTAAAACTTGTCATGAAGGTCGGTCAGCGTCTCTCTATATAAAGAGCTTTCTTCAGATCGCTCATATAAAAATTGCTTAGCGCAAAACATTGCTTCTTCCTATTTGCCTAGGACTTAAACATTTGAGAGCAAATCGATAGGCTTTTCATAATCTACCTCTACAATCTCTTCAATCTTCGGATAGTTTGGCGGCGTCCCCTTGATTTAATGGCTTTAAACCCTTTCAGTATACTTTCGTCGCTGAATATTTTTCTAGGCCTCAGGGGGATGCTCGTAGATTTTCGGGGCGTAGAGATAAAAGATGCGGCGAGTTCATGTGGTGAGAGACGGTGCTGAACAAGCTGGGGCGGCGTGCGAACCGCAGAGTTGTTATTTAAGTCGATTTCGGGGGTCCATGTCATTGGGAGGCGTCTGCGACCTAAGGAATTAAAGTAATCGATATTAAAACTTTTGCTATTGACCAAGTTATTCTGAAGAAAATATTAATTTATTCGTAGGACAGAAGACCATTTATTTGTGTACCTATTGTATGTTCAATTTGGCGGCTAACGTGACTGATAGTCAGACAGAGCATACCCTGGATCACGTGAACTAAAAACTTTAAATTTGGCGGACATAAGAACTGAGCTGTTTTCTATCACAGGGACGTAATCGAGGCACGGCTAGTACGAGTGAGTGCGAGAGGTCTGTCGCGCGCAAAATAATGACCCATCTTTTTCTTACTGTTCGTTCTAGGGAGAGATGGGTAGTAAACTTCGCGCGCACTCGTGCTAGATAGGCTGGCATTCGTTAGTGAAGCTTACGAGTATATGAGCTGTCACAATATCTTACCCCGTTGTTGTATGATCGTTTCATCCGGCGACGCTGCCAGATTGAGGTGATCGGGTGGCAGCGCTGGCGACCTCGCCCTGATGTAGGGCCGCAGAAGGTAATCAGCGATGGGCTGGAGCGGGGTCCCTCGACCCAGAGTGGTCGCTCGTTCCGACCGAGTAAGGGGTTGCGGGACCGAGTCGGTGGGTTGCGGGTCTATGTTCTCTGTCCGATCCGTTTGTACTGCATCTATAAAATTAAATAAGAAAGAGTTTTTATTAGTAAAATTATGTTCGAAATTAAACATCAGTTTTATTTTTAATTGAAAAAGATGTACCATCACTAATTAAATTATATGATTTTATCAATTGCGATTTCTATGTCTGTCCAATTTATTTAAGTTTTATAAAGTAATTTCAAAAGTTACAAAATATTATGTGTTTCAAAGATAACTTACCATATAGAAAATTGAGGTAAAGATCGATCTCCCGCATGAAAGCCTCGTCGTGAGTATTATGATTCATTTGGTCCGTATCCATTGCAATGCAACAGCTTCACTAACACCAAATAGCAAATAGTAAAATTTGAAATAATTTAATAGATAGCCAGGAAGCACGTGTAGACCGTTCTAAGCCCAGGAACGTAATGCGCCAAAACGTCAGCAGTCCCGCGCTTGCATACCATTTATTATTAATACCTACTAATGCGAATTTAATTGGTTTTACAGAATTTACCAATTATTGTCATAGTAAAGTATGGATGAAAAACAGATAAGGGTGTTTGTTGGAGTAAACAGGTACAAGGATTACCTGTGCATATTTAATAATATATCGCGTATGTATAGTTTTTAAAGTTCCATAAATGCGCAAAGAGATCTGCAGGGAGTGTACACATCAGCTGAGTTGTGTATTGTATTTGAAGATGTAAACTGTATTGTCGGTTTCACAATTTGAATTTTTTAAATTCACTCCTTGTCGGTCGCTAGTTTAATGCTCGTCTGCTTTACTCAAAGTTTGAATGGTAGTGATCCCTTCTTGGGATTTGGCGTAGGTTCGCTTCTGTTACATATTTCTCTTATCTTTTTTGAGAATCGTAATTGTTTCTTTATAATTGTATTACAGTATTTCTAAGACTGCTGTCTGTTTATAAATCTGTCGGGTGGTATCTTATAGAACTGTACCATAACATCTCAAACCACATCGCGCGCGCGCTAGGCGGCCGGTGGGTTTCCCCACTGCTCGGGTGCTGGATCGGCGCCCCAGCGGGGGGGAAGTATTATTATTAATTATTGTGTTGCCTTTTATGGTTCTGTTTTTCCTATCGCTTTATGTTCTTGAACCTACTAACAACAAAATCTATTTTTGGAACGAAGTTCCTTATCGCGCGTTGCGAAAGGGGGCTAGACGGAAAAAATGAAGACTAAAAGTTGTCACCGACACTTTTTGCACTAGATGTACCGGAAGTTATTCATAGCAAATGGATAAAATGGATTAGTCAATTACCACGGCAATTATCAAGGCATTACCACGCCGCTGCAAGTGCGAGCAGGACAAGTAGCGAGTCAGTTAGCAACGAAAGGGGACTAGACGGAAAAAATTAAGACCAAAAGTTGTAACGACACTTGTGGACATACAAAGACCCTTTACAATTACAATTACTTAAATTATAACATTCCGTCTCACGCTCACATAGTAATTTTTTAAGTTACCTTTTTTTGTTAGATCCATTTACAATAACCGCCCAGTTTGGTAATAAATATTTGGCATACCTATTAAAGTGGTTCAGTCTTTTTTCCGTGCGATATAAAACATTTTTAAATACACTTTCGATATTAAAATCTAAAAGAAGTTTTTTTTTGCAATTTTGGGGTGTCATTATCCGGCTATAATACTTCCATGCTGGTCTGGGAGTAAAGAAAAAACATACAATGTACCCGTTGCTTCTCTTCCCGCACAGATGGTAAAAGCCCATCGAGGGAATGGACAATAATCTTAAGAATCATATTAGAAGCGATGTGGCTAGCAACCCATCACTATTTTGGTTCCTTCTTTCCACCTATACAAACGTATATATATAACGTACATATGTATTATGTACAATTTTTTTGCTTTTTATATTTCAATAGCGAATCAACTAAAGCATCGACTACTGAGGTACAAACTATAACATCAAGGAAAAAGACAAATGCACAAAGATGTAGAGAATATCGTGAGAGAAAGCAATTACAAAATACAATGGTAGGTACAAAACATAAAAAAATATAATTATAACTTCGGATTCCCCTGACTGTTGATGGCGTCATACTGCACGGTTTGACATATATAAAAAAACGGACATAATCCATAAGTGATTTGTAACTAGAAAAAAATACATTATGTTGTTAGTAGGTTGAAGAACATAAAGTGATATAAAAAAAACAAAATCGTAAAAGGCAACCCAATAATTAATAATAATACGCCCGGCCCCCGCCGGGGCGCCGATCCAGCGCCCGACCAGTGGGGAAACCCACCGGCTGCCTAGCGCGCGCGCGATGCCGTTTGAGATGTTATAGTTAGGGTTGCCATCACAAAAATTTGGAAAACAGGACAAGACGTGTAAAAACCCCGGATTTTAGAGTCCGAAAGCCGAACATGTCAACAAGATCGTGACGGGAGGGGTGAGGGAACGGTGAATATACTTGGTTCGTCGGTTGATCGTGGTGTGCGAGCATAGTGCGTGTCTCGCGGGCGGCCCAATTTCTTTTTTTTTTTTTTTTTTTTAAACCCGGTCTACAAATGAAACCTTCCCCGGACGCTCCCCGGATGCCCTCTAAACTAGGACAAATCTGGGGAAACCCGGACGGATGGCAACCCTAGTTATAGTACAGTTCTATAAGATACCACCCGACAGATTTATAAACAGACAGCAGTCTTAGAAATACTGTAATACAATGTTAAAAGAACAAACACAATTCTCAAAAAAGATAAGAGAAATATGTACAAAAGCGAACCTATCGCAAATCCCAATAAGGGATATCTACCAGTTAAACTTTCAGTAAACTAGAGGAGCATTAAACTAGGGACTGACAAAGAGTGAATTTAAAAATACAAATTGTGAAAGCTACAATACAGTTTACAACTTCAAATACAATACACAACTCAGATGTATACACTCCCTGCACTGCAGACCCTATGCACGTTTATGGAACTTTAAAAACTATACATAGGTACGCAATATATTTTTAAATAGGCACAGGTAATCGTTGTACCTGTTTAGTCCATCAAACACCCTTGTCTGTTTTTCATCCATACTTTACTATGACAATAATTGTTAAATTCTGTAAAACCAATTAAATTCGCATTAGTAGGTATTAATAATAAATGGTTTGCAAGCGGGACTACTGACGTTTTCGCGCATTACGTTCCTGAGCTTAGAACGATCTACACGTGCTCCCTGGCTTTCTATTTAATTATATCAAATTGTTAATTTTTGCTCCTTACTTGGCGTTAGTGAAGTTTCCGCAATGGATATCATACTGACTTATAACCATCATGATATGGAAAACCTCGAACTTCTAATTGGTAAGTTCTTGTCCTTGGATTGCATATCATATTTGTTATACTTACAAAAACTTCAGATATAAACCATTCCCTCCAAAATAACTTAATGCCGTGAGGCTAATAACGACTTCGACGTTATAACCATGTTTGTTTTTTTCAGAGGCAGTACAAATGGAATCAGAGAACATAAACCCGGAAGCCCTACTATGGAGCAACTCGTTACCCTTTGCTCAGGTGCTACAAGAGTCCATGGCGGACACGCCTGGTCGGGGGATCCCGCTCCAGAACATTCCCGATTACTGTCTGACGCCGAACACTGACGAGAAGGCGCACCCGGCAGGGCTACCAGATGAGATCGCGATACAACAACGAGGTAAGTTATCGTGACAGATCATATTATTATTCTAGTAAACTTCACTAGCTAATGCCATCGGATACGCCCTATGTAAAAAAAACAATAAACTCGGTTATATGCCCGCCAAATTTCAAGTTTTCAGTTCTAATGGCTCATTGTGTGTAGTTACTTGATTTTTTATTATTATTGAATAAATTGTCACTAGCTAAAGATATTAATAACTATTATTTTAATTCTTCAGGTCGCGCACGTCTTCCAGTGACATGGAGCTCGGACATCACCTTGAATAACCAGTCACTCACCCATTCTGCGGTTCGCAAGCCACCCCTGCTTGATCAGCACCGTCTTGAACCGCATACACTCAACGTATCTTTTCTCTCCACGCAACGGAAATCCACGAGCATACCCCTGAAGCCTAAGAAAATGAACCTCCGCCGCCGACAGAATCTCCGAAGATTGAAAAGACTGTAAAGGCAGTTTCAGAACGGCCTGTCGACATGGCTCTAGAATGCTCAATTTCTATAGATTTAAGACTAGCAAATTACTGTCTATTTAAAACAATACCTCATTTTTTTGTTTTACTAGTTTAATTCTCAGTCTGTTTTTAATAATTTTCTTTCATTTTTTATATTTAACTCTTATTATCCTTTTTTTCGTCAAATTTCACAGATATCTTGTGCACATAAGTTGTATTTAAATTAAACAAATGTTCTAAGAATGTAGTTACCTATTATTTTTATGGATATAATATTTATTTATTTTATAGCAAAATGTAGAAATTAAGGTTACATTATTTTAATTAAGTATTTTAAATATATGTACATTACCCTAAAACAATTGTAATAAAGACCCTTATGTGATCACTTGCCATAAAACTGTTATCGTGTCTTGAGTTCTTTATTTGTTATTAGTTGTGATATTGTGTTGTGAATGAATTATTTTTAAGGAAATAGGCATAGATAACTGTAAATAAATGATAATAGTTGAAATACATGTTTTTGACTAACTAAGAGGATCCAAAACGTATTTGCAGAATTTAGTATCCCGTCATAGTCAGAAGCTGGAGTTAGACTAGGCATCTACATCTTTTATACTTCAGTTTCAACTATTATCAAAAAACAATATTGTAAGAAAGAGACTCTCTCTGGAAGCAATTACATTATAGATGTACATGTTATATGGTGCGAATTACCGAATTACAGAAACCACTTTTTGGCAAAGCCAGTCTTAAAATAAAAACAACACAATCACTAATTACCTAATTGTTTATCACACACTTTTTCACGCGTGCGTGTCTTAATCTGCTCTTATTCTGCAATTCGGTAATCGGATAATCTACCACGGACCTGCTTAAGTATCTAAGTGGGCGGAGAGGTGTACTCCGACGTGGCGCGTCCCTGGGTGGTGGATAAGGGAAAGCCTGCCTCACGGCGGGTAGGGGCTCGCAAGGGTCTCCGCGAACCAAACATGTATTCTGTATTAATGTTGTTTTATTTCCTTTTATATAAATATTGAAAGGATCCTTGAGAAAATAAATAAAGCAAATAATAATAACGAATTTTTTAATTTGGAAACAATCCAAAGTGGTCAGTATATACAAAACAAAAACATTATGTTAGTCGTAGGCTCAAGAACTTAAAATAATACGGAAAATACAGAATCAAAAATAAGCAACACAATAATAATAATTACGACTGGCTCCCGCTGGCGCGGCGATCCAGCGCCCGAGCAGTGGGAAAACCCCACCGGCCGCCAAGCGCGCGCGCGATGCCGTTTGAGCTGTTTGTCACGTACACAACTTAGCAACGAGGCGCACCGTAATAATAATAATGCCGTAGTAATATTGCATGATATTCTAACTCGTAAGTGTAGTTTTTGGTGTTCAATGATGTCCATTCTTATAGTTTTACTAGCTTCTGCCCGCGACTTTGTCTGCGTAGAATTATACATATGTAACCTTCCTCTTAAATCACTCTATCTATTAGGAGAAACCGCATCGAAATCCGTTGCGTAGTTTAAAAAGATACATAGGGAAAGACCGACAGACAGACAGCGGAAAGCGACTTTGCTTTATAATATGTAGGTAGTGATGATAGTGATAATTTAGCATTTACTCATCTTTCAATATACAATTTGTGTGAGAATGAAAGTTGTTTTATCACCTAGTGAACCCTTCTGCCGCGTCAATTTACCGCTTAGTCTAGTTCGGATTTCCCTGCCTGTTAATGACGTCATACTGCACGGTTTGACATATATAAAAAAACGGACATAATCCATAAGTGGTTTGTAACTACAAAAAAAATACATAATGTTGTTAGTAGGTTCAAGAACATAAAGTGAAAGGAAAAAAACAAAATCATAAAAGGCAACACAATAGTTAATAATAATACGCCCGGCCCCCGCTGGGGCGCCGAACCAGCGCCCGAGCAGTGGGGAAACCCACCGGCCGCCCAGCGCGCGCGCGATGCGGTTTGAGATGTTATAGTACAGTTCTATAAGATACCACCCAACAGACTTATAAATAGACTGCAGAGTCTTAGAAGTACTGTAATACAATCATAAAGAAACAACACACAATTCTCAAAAAAGATAAGAGAAATATGTACAAAAGCGAACCCATCCCAAGTCCCAATAAGGGATCTCTTGTAGTTAAACTTTGACTAAAGCAGAGGAGCATTAAACTAAGGACCAACAAGGAGTGAATATAAAAATGAAAATTGTGAAAGCCACAATACAGTGTACATCTTCAAACACAATACACAACTCAGATGTATACAGTCCCTGCAGACCTGCACATTTATGGAGCTTTAAAAACTGTACATATACGCAATATATTTTTAAATAGGCACAGATAATCATTGTACCTGTTTACTCCATCAAACACCCGTTATCTGTTTTTCATCCATACTTTACTATGACAATAATTGTTGAATTCTGTAAAATCAATTCAATTCACATTAGTAGGTATCCCTACTTAATATTAAAAATGCGAAAGTAACTCTGTCTGTCTGTTACCTTTTCACGCTTAAACCGCTGGACCGATTTAGTTGAAATTTGGTATACAATTAGTTTAAGTTCCGGGGAAGGACATAGAACAGTTTATATCCCGAAAAATTGCAAAGTTCCCGCGGGATAGCGACTGCGCAGATGGAGTCGCGGGCATCAGCTAGTTAATAATAAATGGTATACAAGCGAGACTGCTAACATTTTGGCGCATAACGTTTTTGAGCTTAGAACGACCTACACGTGCTTCCTGGCTTTCTATTAAATTATTTCAAATTTTACTATTTGATATTTGGTGTTAGTGAAGCTGTTGCATTGCAATGGATACGGACCAAATGAATCATAATACTCACGACGAGGCTTTCATGCGGGAGATCGGTCTTTACCTCAATTTTCTATATGGTAAGTTATCTTTGAAATACATTATATTTTGTAACTTTTGAAATTTCTAATGAGCAGGCAACGGAAACGGGTCTTTAAAATTAAATAATTTGGTGTCAATGACCGGAAATGAAATAGATAATTTTTAATGGTTATTAAAGAAACCGGTTTTCGCACGAATTCAGGTTTCGTTGGGCGAAATTAACCGGCTAACTTGAGTTTAAACGGCATTTCTTGCTATCTCTCGTTAAACATTCACTGAATAGTTACAATGCAGGAAAGAGATAGAAAGAGCATCGCGTGTGCATGCGCGTAGAAACGGCGTTGCTGTGATTAAAGCCGGTTTCGTATCGGTGAGCGTGAGCTCTAGAATTTCGTTAATATCGGAATTATTTTCATACTTTTAATTTAGGTCCCTTATTAACCGGTTATTGAAACGAACGTTATAATACCAGTTTTCTAAACGATATAAACCGGTACCTATCCCTGATAATGAGGACTATCACGTACAAGTTAATAACAAATATATTTAGCTCAGTAGTTTTGAAAATAAGTGGATGGACATGATTCGTTCATTTTCTCAAAAAAAAAGTATTTAAGATCCTTATTGATATTACAGTTAAACTTAATATATTACTCAGTGGACATTTCAAATAATAGCTACATGGATGTTATACCGAATTACAGAAAAGGCCTTTTGGTAACGCTAATCTTAAAAATGAAGACAACATAATCACTACCTACTTATTTGTTTATCTGACACTTTTCACGCGTGCCTTAATCTGCTCTCGTTCTGCAATTCGATAATCGGACAGTCCAGACCTTATTGATTAACGCACTCATACTATTTGAATCCATCCAAGGTTATCTATTAGTAGAAACAATCGTACGTAAGAAATACATGTGTAACAAACATCCCGCACTATATAATTCACTGGGATACCTATTATATCCATAACTCTATGAAAGCTAAAAAAAATGCTTTATAAATACTAAAATATCTACAGTAAAAAAAGTAAATCAATTACGAATTTAAAAAAAGATTTTTAAGTAGTTAAGACCAGGATTAGGTTAAAATTAGGTTAAATAGGTTAAGAATTTTGCTATATGATCATAAAGGATACTAAACACAGGCCGTGTTTACTACAACAAGTAAACGTTGAGCCGTTTGTATACCGCCAAAACTTTTTACTTAAAGCTATGTCTTACCCCAATGAATTATTGCGCGAGGTGTTTGTTGCACTTTGCACCTAGAACCGCAATTAACTTTGTAGTTAGCAAGTTGAACACTATCCTCCCCAATTTGTATTACCGTTAAAACTAGTTTTAACAGATTAGAACAACATACCTCAAATTGTTAATTTATTGTTGTAGTAACAAGTAGATACAATCGTAGAGCATATTAAATAGATCCTTCTTATAATATAAAACGGATATGAGGTAAAACCGAACGAAAAAATTCAAAATACCTTTTTAAACTGCTATTCGCACGAAATGGAGCGGGGATGTAAAGAATGAGTAAAACATCACGAATTTCTTTCTATAATGTAGTTTTCATATCAACTATCTTTTAATTTTCAACAACATATTTCACTGAAAAACCTACTAACAACAATGTTTTTTTTTATATATTACTGAGCACTGGATTGTGTCCAAATTAAACAATTCATTATTACTATTTGCTATATTTATTTTCTCAAGGATTCTTTTAATATTTATATAAAAGGAAATAAAACCACATCAATACAGAACACATGTTAAAATACATTATAAATACCTAACCTAGGGTGCCACCGGTAGCGGGGCAGGGCTCAAGATACATAGGTTATCGAACTATTTGCCTAAACCTATCCATTGATAGAAGCCGTACACTAAATTCCCATACGGAGATCAAAAGATATAAGCGTATGTATTATGTATTACATACAGACAGTGCGGTGCGATTCTTATGTTTTTTTAATAAAAATGACCGTTTGATGTAATCAGAATCTATCCATTATGCCCCACGATTGTGTTTTCTGATAGAAAGTGAAAAAATTAGTGAAAAACAATGAGTCTTAACACACAAGGCATATGCTCATGGGCGTACGCAGGGTGGGGCAGGGGGGGGCAGCTGCCCCCCCCTGGATAATGTTGACGTCCCTACTAATTAAAGAATTTATATAAAATATATCTATTTTAATTTAATTTTTTTTAAGCACCTAGCTTATAAAAAATCTGATTAGCCCCCCCCTGGCCCAGAACCTGGGTACGCCCATGCATATGCTAGTCATAAATCTAAAGGAGTGTTGACAGGCGACAGCTGCTACTTAATAATAATCAATTCTAGTACTTATTCTTTATACACATCTAGTAATGTATAACACAACTATATCCTGCCAACACACTTCACAGCTTCTAGATAAGCGTTGCCAGTTTATCCCAATGCACCTTAAGCGTTTTTTTATGTCCCGCTTTCGACGAAAGAATCCTGCTTTTTTTAATTACAGTTTTAAAATCCCGATGGCAAAAAAAAACTGACAATTTTTTGGTGCATTACTCGTATTGTGATGCACCGTCAAACTAGCTCTGTCACGTCTACGTAACGTCAGAAATTGACGTACATGTGTGCATTCCCTGTAATGCACGGACGGATCAAGCGAGGTCTTATTATATAAAATGCATGGACAGTCAAAGTGTTAAGTTTGTTTTTAGAACCCTTAACTTTTTCCATTCATTATGAAATCTGCGATGGGCTGTTCCAGTCGTAATCAGATGGGATTTTTAATTATTTTCTTAGGGTGTTCCATTGATCACCATCACCATTTTAGGCAATGCTTAGTATCTTTGGTCCAGCTGTAATAAGCTCTTAACTTCACCATAATGAAAAAAAAAAGAAAAAAAGGTATATGTATTTTTAAACCGATACTTAGTGATTTGGCCTACGACCTCAAGGAAAGGATCGTGGCTGTATGAACCCAGCCTGATATATTTTTTTAAGAACTGATACAAATTATAATCCTTCTTAATTGAAATATAAAAAAATAGAAATGCAAATAAGAGTTTGCCAAATTTCATAATTCTAAATATGTTCTTTCAACGGGAACGTTCTGATAACCATGTGTTATACATAAAAATACACCTTCAAAGACAACTATCTTGTTATAGCGTTAACTCAGAAACATTTTTTTGCGTTTGCTAGGGATCGTAGCCCTGGGGCTCGATATTTGAAAGCAAATTTGTGAAAATACCTCTCGAAAGTGGTGAAAAATCGTGCTGAATTTGAAATACGAGTGGCTTAGAAGAAACTACAGCTCTCATCAATATTGCGAATAAGTTAAAAATTTGATTTGAGCTGTAGTTTTGAAGACATAAGCAGATTTTTGTCATACTCGAGTGATGTGCTTTCGAAAATAGGGCCTGGTGTTTCTTTTATAAGGTTATCGTTTGATCGCTTGCACTCGGTAAACACTTCATTTTGTGTTTAAAACTAGCGACCCACCCCGGCTTCGCGCGGTATATTATGCATGTATTTATACATATAAACCTTCCTCTTGAATCACTATCTATTAAAAAAACCGCATCAAAACTCGTTGCGTAGTTTTAAAGATTTAAGCATACATAGGGAAATAGGGACAGAGAAAGCGACTTTGTTTGAAATCGTTGTGAAAGAATCCAGCCCGCAAGCCAGACGGGCTCTAAAGGTTTCGTTTTTGCATTTGAAGCTCGAAATCCTAAAAGTCCACTGCTTTGTATTAAAAATAATTTGGTTCCTACGCTCATACTTAGGTTAAGTACCAAACGAATTAAATAGGCACGCGCCTAGGGAGTAACTGATAAACACCCATTAAAATGCAATTAAGCATTTTAGTATAAAATGCAATCAATTTGCAATAGGCTTCATTCCCGATCATTGATCACTATCGTCAAGTCTGCTCCTTGTAAAAGTCAATGTTGACAATGTGCTCAAATGGACCTACCCTTTTCCTTTTAGTTTTAATATATGTTCAGTTTTGAGGGTAAATTTCCCTCGGTTCGCGCCAGAGGCCGTTGGCTGCGCCCCGGCAGTCTGCACGCATCTCGCGACTAGGTCACACGCATTTTCTTTTACTATTAAAAGGTTCTATGTAATAGCCCGTAAATTCGTCTAGCAAATAAACTGTGTACGTGTTACGAAAGGTGTGTTTTTACTGAAGAACGAACCCCAGCAGCCTACAAAGTTGGTCTTCGAACCGCATCTACATGTTCAACACACCACCGCCCGGGATGGTAAAAACACGCAGTACAGCGCGTAAAGAGCAGCAGAAGATGGAAGAAGGAACAAAGGGCAAAAGCGCACACACGAGCCAACACTGTGAAGGAGCGGAAAAAATGGCGGCTCATAATTCGGAACCCGAGGGTAGCTTGAAGTCCGAACCGGTAGCCCAACCACGCCCTGAACGCTCTTCGTGTGGTAAATCCAGAATGTCCTTAGCACCGTCTATAGAGGCTCGCAGAACAAGATTGTTATTTGAAGCGGAAAAGCAAAAGGCAGAAATTGAGATGCGTCTTATTGAGCAAAAGCTAGCCGCAGACCTAGCTGACCTAAACGAAGAAAAATACAGTTCACACGTAAGTTTTGAAATTACACGACGCAATGTCCAGCAATGGATGGACGCTGGAAACGTGGATCCCGACCCAGAACCGCCGCAGCCGCCGCCGCAGCCGGCCCCCGCACATGGTACCCACACGGGCCAACTGCACACGGCGGACGCTAGCTCCTCCACCAAGGCTATCGAGATGCTAGCATCAGCGGTGAAGAACCTTACGGCTTCATCTAGTCATCATCAGCCGAACGCCAACCTGTTAAGCCGCATCTGTACACCGAGAGACTTACCTGAATACCATGGAGATCCTCTCGACTGGCTCCAGTTCAAACAGGCGTACGAAGAGTCGACCGACGTGTGTAACTTCAGCCCTAAGGAAAATTTATGGAGACTGCGTAAGTGTTTGCGCGGACCTGCAAAGGAGGCAGTCTCGGCCTTGCTCATTAGTGCCTCGTCTCCCGAAAAAATAATGGCAACGCTGCAACTACGTTTCGGAAATGCAGATTGCATATTGACTAGACTCGTGCAAGACATCAAGAAGCTCCAGCCTGTCTCACAAGAGTACCAGAAAGACATCGTCACTTTCTCCGTGAAAGTACAAAATTTCGTCGAAGCAGTAAGAGTTGTGGGACGCGAAGAATATGTTCAAGGTATGAGCATTGTGTCATTACTTTTATCTAAACTTCCCACCATACTCGTGTCTAAGTGGTCAGACTACAGCTTTCCATTAATTAACGAGGGAGTTAATAAGTCGCGCCTAGATATTTTATCCGACTTTTTGAACATGGAAGCTGTCAAAATTACTACCACTGCTAACATACACACGCAGAGCTACCGCGCCGATCAACCTAAATACAAAGAATACAAACACCCCGATAGCGGCTCTCGGCCGCAAGCTGTGTTACTACAAACCGATGAGCAAGGCAGCGCCGCTAATAATAATAAGTGCAACTTCTGTCGTGCATCGCAGTACCATAGTTTATCGGAATGTAAACAGTTCAAGCGAGCGTTACGTAAGATTCGGTGGCAATACGTGAAACGTTATGGTATCTGCTTCAAATGTTTGGATTCACGACATGAGAGAGAAACATGCCCTGCCCCGGTGTGCGACAAGGAAGACTGCGGCCGAGCGCACCATAGGATGCTGCACTACAATCTCAGAACAATAACTAAAGCATAGAACCCGGACTAAAATAAAAACTAATTATTATAGTGCGTTGCTTCTTATTCCAGTGCACTAAAACAATAAGTTAAAAAGAGACAAAGATGCTATTCACGAGACAGTCGTCTGTCTGTTCCGTACCAGGGTAACCTATACAAAGCGCTTTAAATTATACATGTATATATTTCGCTAGTGTAGGGAACAAACCGTCATTGATTAGTCTTCAATCGATATTTTTTATGGGTATCGGGACGGTCGTGGATATTAATACATATTAAACGGATATCATTATAATGAAAAAAATCTATTATGAAAATCGGCCAAGTGCGAGTCGGACTCGCGCACCGAGAATTCCGTTTCACCGTACAACAAAAACACATTTTTGTCCGTTCGTATTTGAATTGGTTGGTAACAAAACAACGGCAAAAAATCACGCTTGTTGTATGGGAACCGATAAATATTAATTTTATTTTGATTTAATTATCTATTTTTAAAGTGAATATGAAACTGAATATTTCAAGCGTCTACCTGTTGCCGCTATTGATATCGAACAAATATCGCAAAAAAAAACGTTTGTGGTATGGGAGCCCCCCTTAAATATTCATTTTATTGTTATATTCATATGTGTTTTATTCATAGTATTTTTTGCTATAGCGGCAACAGAAATACATCATCTGTGAAACTTTCAACTGTCGAGCTATCACGGCTCATGAACAACCTGTTGATAGACGGACAGCGAAGTCTTAGTAATAGAGTCCCGTTTTTACCTTTTGGATACGGAACCCTATAAAAGGAACATTTATGCATACCTATAGATTAGTAAAAACTTGCCAAGTCAAAAAAAAGTGAAATAGTAAAGTTATGGCCAAAGAAAGGGAACAATATGGAACAATAATGGAGTCGGAAAACTGAAAGAATTAAACATATTTAATTATATCTCTATATTTACATTTAATATCGATTGACAGTTTAGTCGATATCACAGGCACATCACTAAGATAACCTATACTGTTTTCATATTTTCTTTAAAATAATATGTAAATAGGGATATCTTTGACAAACAGGATTCAATAATGGTGTTATTTTATAGAACACACTCTCAATATATTTTAATGCGACCCTGAAGCTGATTAAAATCACTTAACGATGATAACTTATAAACGCATTATCATTTTGTTTTCTGGACGCATTAGATTTACATCCTGGCACTGCACAAGACATTTTCTAGTTTCACTAAGTAATTGGCTTTACCAATATTCGTTATTTAATCAATTTTTAACAATAATAAACAAAAAATTCTCCAACAGTTGTCCGTCATTCACGCATCCGAAGCACAATAAGCACATACAGACAAGTTAAGTTGACACTCAACACAAGTCATTGGGCTAAGAAATCTGACTCTTGAAATCGGCATCATATATCGGAACCAAGTGACGTAAAGGAACCAAGTTTGACGTTTGGACTGGTACGAAACAGAAAAATAAGAACAAACTGACAAGTTTGTTCTCTTTTTAACTTATCGTTTCAGTACACTGGAATAAGAAGCAACGCACTATAATAATTAGTTTTTATTTTAGTCCGGGTTCTATGCTTTAGTTATTGTTCTGAGACTACAATGTAAACAACAACAGCCAGGCGGCGGGGCGCGGCGCGCAGTCAGCTGATGCGCCCGATCCGGAGATTGTTACACACGTGAACGCATCCTGCAATCGAGTGTTGTTAAAAGTTGTGCCTATTTGCATCCACGCCGCCGGCGGCGAAGTGATACGTAGTAGTGCTTTGTTAGATGACGGATCTACTGTGACTTTGATTAGCGCCGCACTGGCCGAGCGTGCGGGGCTCCGTGGCCGGCGGGAAACCATGCGCGTGTGCGGGCCGTGGAGTGACAACGAAATAGTGTGTGATAGCACGATAGTGGACTTACGTCTTTCCGGTATAGACAATAAGGTTTATTCTTTAAGAGCGCGAAGTGTTAGTGATTTAAGCCTACCCGAGCAAAACATGTCGGTAATCGATTGTAATAAATATAATTATCTCAGCGATATTAAACACAAATTATTTAATTTTGTAGGGAAACCAGAAATGTTAATAGGTCAAGATAATTATAATCTAATGCTACCACTGCAAATCCTTACTGGTAATCCATGCGAGCCGTCTGCGACACTTACTCCCCTAGGTTGGTGCATTCATGGTAACATACTAGTTCGCGGGGCGGCGGGCGCGGCGGGCGCCGCCGGCCCTGCGGGCGCCGCGCGCGCCGCGCTATGTGTGGCGGGCGCCGGGCCGGGCGCCGCGGCGGCGGACGGGGCGCGCGCGCTGCGCGACCTGCACGAGGAGGTGCGGCGCGCGTTCGCTCTGGACGCAGCCGGCGTGACGGGCAGGCCTCGGCAAAACGCAGACGACGTCCGCGCCGTCGAGCAGCTCGAACAGTCTGCCGAGCTCGTCGATGGCAGGTGGCAGGTCGGCTTGCCATGGAAGGACCCCAACTGCTCGATGCCCGAAACTATGCCTAAAGGGGCTTCTAAACGGGCCATGTTTTGCTGCAATTTGTGGCTGCAACACAGTGGCCCGGCAACATTGCAGGCAATACCAGCCAGACTACGCAATATTGCAGTAATGTCCCGGCCATATAGCCAAACATGTTTCGTATTGACACTTATGGCCGATATTGCCCCGATGGGTTGCCGGACGATCGCTAGGCGATCGATTTTACTGCAATATTGCTCGGCCAGTTCTATTACTGTTTCAGTCGCTCTCTTGGTTTATGACACAGTGTATCTTTTTCTACACGACATGACATGAAGTTTGCTGTGAATGACGCCGTGATGCTATGTTCAGTGCTTTGCGATCAGCTGCATGAGTTGTTATTGTTATTTATCGAGGGTATGCTGCAAAAATGACTTCTACGTGGTCTAATGAGATAACTATTGACTTCATTAATGAAGTACATTTACACCCTGAGTTGTGGGATATAAAAACCGGAATAGGTATACAATTTGCTGTCCTCATATTTGTATCTTTTTTTTTAATATTTGGTCCTATTTTATTTAAAAGAAAGTCGAAATCACCCTTTGACATTCTCGTAAAGTTTTTAAATAATTTACTATCAAGGCTTACTTCTAGACTCAAATTACCCAAAGTTTCACGCCTATTTAAATAAGGTCTAATCCACAACCTCTAGTTTTTCTTTTGCTTCTTTTTTAAAATAAGATAATCTGCCGCCACAAGTGTTATCTCGTCAGCCATTGTTGCCGGTTTGTGTAGCCCGTTTAAAGCGTCTGCATCATGAGCCATACTATTGCAGACATAAATGCACACATTGCCCAGCCATACATTGCTCGGCCATCAGTTGCAATAAAATGTTTTTGTGATGGCCGGGAAATTAGTTGCCAATAGTGCAGCCACAAATTGCAGCAAAACATGGCCCGTTTAGAAGCCCCATAACGCTCTTAAACGTTTGAAAGGAATCGAACGTAAAATGGCGCGCGATCCGCAGTATGCCGACAGGTATGTTGAAAGGGTAAATCATTTATTTGTTAACGATTTTGCCAGGGAATTGAAGGAAACTCGGCGCACACAAAGGACGTGGTATTTGCCACACTTCGGCGTCGACAACCCTAACAAAGGAAAGCTGCGCCTGGTGTTCGATGCGGCAGATAGCACTAATGGTACATGTTTAAATGACTATCTGCTTAAAGGGCCGGATCTACTAACCTCTCTGTGGGGCATCATGCTGCGCTTTAGGGAAAACAAAATAGCAGTAACAGGCGACATTAAAGATATGTTCCTGAGGATTCAGATTCGGCCACAGGACCAGGACGCGCTAAGATTTTTGTGGCGGGCCGACCCTACGGAACCCGTTAAAACGTATGTTATGACATCGCTTATTTTTGGTGCTAAGTGCTCGCCATTTGTCGCGCAGTTCATTAAGAACAAGAACGCGAAGCGCTATGAGTCATCATTACCGGCCGCCGCCAGCGCCATCTGCGACTCACATTACGCTGACGACTACATCCAAAGCCTGCCAGACGAGGACACCGCCATCGACATGGTCAAGCGGGTAACCGAAATTCACAGGGCTGGCGGATTTGAGATACGCAATTGGACCAGCAATAGATTATCTGTCTTAAACAGCATGCCGAAAGAGACCCTAGGAGCAGCTGCCGTAAGGTTTAAATTTGATCAGCAGCCCGAGGGCGAGCGCACGCTCGGTCTTATTTGGTTCCCGGCGACTGACGAACTAGGTTTCGACGTCTCATTCAAACGCATTCCTGAGTGTGTCATTCAGGGTAGCCAGAGACCTACAAAACGACTCATGCTTCGTGTCGTCATGTCCATATATGACGTGTTTGGATTCCTATCGCCCTTTACCATACAGGGTAGGATAATGTTACAGGATACCTGGCGATTAAGTATAGGCTGGGACGATTTTCTTCCGGACGAAGTCTATAAAAAATGGTGCAGGTGGTTAGACTTACTTAAAAATATAGGTACAATCCGTCTTCCGAGATGGTATGCGGCGAGCGCTGCAGGAGCGAGCGAGACGCAATATGAACCGGTCGGCGTAGCGGGCCGGCCGCCGCGCTCATCTGCTACGCGCGGCTACGAAGCGATAGCAGATAACGGCGCTACGAATGCTACGAAGCCCCGGTCATGTGTTATGAGCAATCAAGTTTATAGTAATTTAGAATTACATTTGTTTAGTGATGCTTCGCTCAAAGCTATGGCTGTGGTTGCATATTTGCGCTGGATGAATAATGGCAAAATATTTGTCGCCTTCGTAGCCAGCAAGTCGCGAGCAGCACCGATCAAGGCCATCACAGTGCCCCGCCTCGAGCTGCAGGCGGCCGTGATGGCGGCGCGGCTGGCGGACGCGGTCGTCCGGGAACACAAGCTACCTTTCGCCCGCCGCTACTTTTGGTGCGACTCCAGTACGGTGCTACATTGGCTGAACAATAATACGCGTAGCTACAAGACGTTCGAGGCTAACCGACTCGGTGAAATAGACGATCTCACCGACTTAGCGGAGTGGCGGTATGTACCTACGGACTTAAACGTGGCTGATATAGCAACTAGAGATACGTTTAAGTATGAGTCTCTTTTAAAAGAATGGCTTCAGGGGCCCTCCTTCTTGCACGCTGACGAGTCTCGCTGGCCGCTCAACATTGTGGAACCTGAAAGCCGAGAAACATTTAAAGAATGCATAAATGTGGTATTAAACTTACCTGCGGAGCGGCCGGTTCCAGACCCCGAGCGCTTCTCCTCCTGGTTGCGGTATCTCCGGTCAGCCGCTGCGGTCCTGAAATTTATAAACAAATGTAAAGGTATATTTATAAACGAGTGCGCGCTAATGGAGCGAGCGGAGCTGCTAGTGCTGCAACAGGCGCAAGCTGAGTCGTTTGGCGGCGACATAGCGGCCATCAAAGCGGGCAAGTGTTTGTCACGTGACAGCAAGCTGCTGACTCTGTCGCCTTACCTGGACGATCATGGCGTGATGCGCGTGGGCGGCCGCATCGATGCCGCTCCTGACGTGCCGTTGGAAACGAGAAGACCGGTCATCCTCGACGGACGGCATCCGACAGCGCGACTTTTAATTAGGCACTACCACATAAAAGCTGCTCATGGCAACCAAGAAGCGGTCGTGAATGACATCAAACAGAGGTACTGGGTTATACGATTACGGCCCACTGTAAAGAATGTCGTATCTCGCTGCATGTTTTGTCGCTTGCGAAGAGCAAAACCCGAGGTGCCTCGAATGGGTGATCTGCCTGCGGCACGTATGGCGCACCATCAGCGACCATTTACATACTGTGGAGTCGACCTTTTCGGTCCTATGGAAGTTGTGGTAGGCAGGCGCAGGGAGAAGCGCTACGGCGTTTTGTTCACCTGCCTCACTGTTCGTGCAATACACATCGAGCTCGCGCATTCACTCACCTCGGACTCCATGATAATGGCGCTTCGACGCATGGCGTCACGGCGGGGTTGGCCGCGACATATTTACTCCGACAATGGGACTAATCTGAGAGGTGCGGACACGGAGTTGCGGAGGGCCATCGAGGGCATAGACGATGAGGCACTGAAAACGGAGGCGGTGAACAACGGAGCGCACTGGAGCTTCATACCCCCTGTGAGCCCCCACTGGGGTGGTGCGTGGGAGCGGCTTATACGCAGCGTAAAGACGTCCCTGAAGGTAGTACTGAAGGAGCGAGCCCCCCGCGACGAGGTTCTCGCCACCCTGCTTGCAGAAGTAGAAGGGATGGTAAACGGCCGCCCCTTGACCCACGTGTCAGTAGAGCCGGGATCGTTAGAGGCGTTGACGCCAAACCACTTTCTTTTAGGCTCATCGGCAATTTTACCCAGGCTAGGGTCTTTCGACGACTCCGATTTGTTTCTTAGGAAGCAGTGGCGGAAGGCCCAACGGCTAGCCGACATGTACTGGCGGCGTTGGCTGAAGGAGTACCTTCCGCTACTGCTGCCTAGGAGCAAGTGGCAACAGGAGAGCAGGCCGCTGCGCGTCGGCGATCTCGTGCTGGTGGCCGACCCGGCCGCGCCGCGCAACGCGTGGCCGCGCGGGCTCGTGCAAAGCGTCACGCCGGGTAGGGACGGCCGCGTGCGCCTGGTCGAGGTGCGTACGGCCGGAGGCGTGCTGCGCCGCTCCGCACAGCGCGTCGCCCCCGTTCCTATGGGTGATGAGTGCTAACCCGCACTGGGGTGGGGAGTGTTGACGATGTGCTCAAATGGACCTACCCTTTTCCTTTTAGTTTTAATATATGTTCAGTTTTGAGGGTAAATTTCCCTCGGTTCGCGCCAGAGGCCGTTGGCTGCGCCCCGGCAGTCTGCACGCATCTCGCGACTAGGTCACACGCATTTTCTTTTACTATTAAAAGGTTCTATGTAATAGCCCGTAAATTCGTCTAGCAAATAAACTGTGTACGTGTTACGAAAGGTGTGTTTTTACTGAAGAACGAACCCCAGCAGCCTACAGTCAATTTATTTGTGAAATCTTTTTAAAGTTTCAAATTCATTTTAATCGAAAAAATGAGTGAAGAACGAGAAGCAGTTTCCGCGTTAACCGGCAATGTCGTCAGATTTAGGGGTAAGCTTTTATTCAACAGTTTCTCTTTATATTATGATTATGTATATTTTCATTTCAGTATCACCATTTTTCAACTCAAACGTATTTCATTTTGTTGACCTTGAGAGTCGCTGTAAACATATTTCTTTAAGAAATGCTGCCCCATAACATGGTCCAATAAACATTCTATCAAAATCAGGACCCAAATAAAATAAATCCTTAAAGAAGAAATCTAATGTATGATTTATTATTTACAGTCCACTGTACGCCGCCCGCATCGCCGGATTTCATGGAGACCCCTTTAACATCGATACAATACTACCAAGTCGTCGAAGAGTACTCATCCCTTCGTACTTCGCCGAGAACTCGTCGTGAAAAGAGATACAAACCGTACACACCGGCATGCAAGAAGAAATTGCACTTCGAACACTTGATTGTAAATAAACTAAAGCCTAAGAAACTACCCGTCGATAAGTGCATCGCCAAGGGGCAGGAGGGGACTGATGCTCCCGAAGATACGAAACTACCTATCAACAAGTGCGTCGCCAAGGGGCAGGAGGGGGCTGATGCTCCCGAAGAGAAAAACTACCCATCGACAAGTGCGTTACCAAGGGGAGGCGAGAGGGAACTGATGCTCCCGAAGAGAAGACTCTACCCATCGACAAGTGCGTTACCAAGGGGGGGGCGAGAGGGAACTGATTTTCCCGAAGATACGAAACTACCCATCAACAAGTGGTTCGCCAAGAAAAAACTACCCATCCACAAGCTTGTTACCAACAGGGGGCAAGAGGGGGCTGATGCTTCCGAAAAGAAAAAAATACCCATCGACAAGTTTGTTACCAACGGGGGGCAAGAGGGGGCTGATGCTTCCGAAGAAAAGAAACTACACATCGACAAGTGCGTCCCCAAGGAGGCAGCAAGGGGGCAGGAGGAAGCTAATGCTCTTTGAAATTGACTGTCACCACTCTACTGAGCTATTGTGCCAGCCTGTTGGGATACTCTAGCATTTTATACATTATTAGTTCTAAAGATTTTCAACTCTAGATATTTAAATTATCAATGTTATCATTGTGAAAAATATGCTTGCACCTAATAATGTAGGTGGTCTCTGGGACTTCTCTCTTGTGTCCATTCTCTTTCTCTTATGTCTAAGTACCTACTTTTTATTTCTATTTGTATTTGTTTATATTCTGCCCAAATCTTGTTAATATTTATAGATTGTTTGTAAGTGATTGTTTTTTTAAATAACATTTTAGTGGCTTCATTTGTATTTGTACCCAAGTAACAATATGATCGAATCTTAGAATTATTTTTGTATAGAATTAAAACTTTGTACTTGTAGTTTGGAATCAATATAAAAATTTGTGATAATGTTAAGAACAAGCCTATTTAAATATTTTACTTTTCTGTACTTTAGTGGCTTTTCTAACCATAGTATAGTGTAGTATTGTATTAATTTAGGTAGGGGTCGTAAGTTAAGTATTATTGTCGAAACATATCAAGCAATGAAACCAAATTTAATGTAAATGTAATAATTTTATTTTTCTCAAGCTTATAAACAGTATTAATATGAAAATATGACTTTAATTAAGTAAGTATAAGTCTTATTATATCAGTTGTTACTGTATGTATACACATACGTAGCCATACGTAAATAAATATGTGTAAATATAATATTTTTATATTCTCTGTTATCGAATAGTAAATCAATCAAAATGTAATAAAGCAAGTAATTGTTAAGAAAAAAACTATTTATAATTGTAAACAATATTGATAAGTCTCTCTCTCGATCTCTTATTATATGTGCTTATGTAAAGTTACGCAATAAACTTGTATTGTACACGCACAAACTTAATGAAATAAAGATCTCGTAATGAAATATGGTTGTTTTACAAACCTTTTTTTTTTTGCTGACAAGTAAGATACAAGTTTAGCGATGGCTAATGATTAAACTAATACAAAAACAATTCACAACTGAAATGCCTGCATTTTATTGCCACATTTTATTTATTGTAAAGGTGGCCAAATAAGTGGTTTATCACTTTTCATCCAACGTCCTATAAAAAGAAAATGTCGCTAAAGTCGAACTGTCAAGTTGACAGCCGCGTGTCATCGATGTAAAGTACACTTTATGACGTGCAAAAAACTTTCAACCTTAGGATAGCAGACCACATATTTGGCTAATGACACACAAATAACACTTATAAAATAAGTACCTACCAGTCATTAATAATATACTTTGACAATTAAATAATACTGCCCAAAAATATATGGATTAAACGAGTAGGTACACACATTTATAAAGATTGATCCCTAGACATTTAAGAGGCGTATGGTTTATTGAATGTTCAACAAAACATTACAATCATGCAAGTAATAAAGGACCACAAATAACAATAAAGCTATATAAATAGGGGAAAGTTAGGGGCTTCGATCCCCGCTCTGGGGGCTACTCCGAAATTCGATTTTCGAAGTTCGTATCATAGCGTCCCTCTCACTCTCAAGTTAATTACTATAGTGTGAGCGGAACGGCACGAAACGAACTTCGAAATTCGGTTTTCGGAGTGCAAGGCAAGGCCTGAGTAATGGCTGGTTCAAAGGGTTGCCATTGTCATCCAAAGAGGCAACGCGGCCAGTATAATGGGAACCTTTGCGCCAGGCACGAAACAAGCGTTAATTTCATTTCCAATTGTTTTTAACTTTGCTTTAAATTAACTTCCCTAGTTGTAATGTTCTTTATTGCTATTTATAGTTCTTAATAAATATTTCCCTTTGTTAATAACAGACATTTGTTAGCATATTCTTTAAAAGCACTACCTAAACTAGGTACCTACTTAACATTTTATTAAATGCAACCTTAATTAAACCGGTTTTAAAGTAATCAGCATTACACAATTCTAATAGACTAGACGTTTAATTAATGAGATAATTAATAACGACATACAATTTTAATATAAGCCAATGACTACTCAACGGCCGTAAACAAAATCCAAAACTAAGGCGATTGTTTTTTACAATTATCGGAAAAGTTTATTCGCATAGCCGTTAAAGTACAGGATGCTCAAATTCCTTGTAGCAAGCTTGTGTTGTTAGCGGCATTCGAACCATCTTCTACAAACTTGGCGTACGTCCGGCGAACCAGTAGCAGCGGGAATACGTATAACACTAGAAAAAGAAAATTAATTAAAGACTAATAGAGATGATGGCCAATTTTTTCTTTGTCTAGTTATCAGGCATGTTATCAAAACTTTGTCTGCGTCTAGCAGGAACTTATGCTTTGCCGGAATAAAGTGAATGTTATGTAAGGGATACTATAGCTTTCTATTACATATATACATACATATATCACATCTTTATCACTTACGGGGTAGACAGAGCCTAAGGTAACAAAACCTTTAGGCCACGTTTAGCATGATTAAGGGCGTATAGCTGGAAAGGGAAATCAAAATAGTGATAGGTTGCTAGCCGCATCGCCTATAACATGATTCCTAAGACTTTCACCCATTCCCTCGATGGACTTTTACCATCTGCGTGGCAAGAGAAGCAACTGGCAAATTCTGTGTTTTTTCTTTACTCCCAGACCAGCATGGAAGAATTTCTATTACATATACCAAGGCATTCTTTTAATTTACTCACCACAGACAGCTAGAGCAGAAGTGGCTAATATTATTCGATCCGCATCTTTGCTAGTCTCGTCATATCCATAGGTTACACATGCAATGGCGCCAGCCACTGAAAGTACTTCCACAAGCACTCCGTAAACCAAATACGCCATTAGAAATGAAGGTATTTCCTGAAAATTAAGATTATGCCATTTACTATTAGCGGTACGTGGTTTATTGTTGAAACCATTTCTGGAATACCTACATAAACTTATGATTTTTCGCATCCTAAATAATGTTCTAAACGTCCAGTTATCAAAATAAAATCCATTAATTCTATTATAGCAGCCTAGTGGTTTGACTTGGAGCCCGATTTTTGAAAGCACATCACTCGAAAGTATCACTCGGAAGTGGTATAAATCTTTTTATATCTTCAAAACTACAGCTCTAATCAAATTTTTTACTAAGTCTCAAAATTAATGAGAGCCGTAAGTATCTTCCAAGCTACTCGTATTTGAAATTCAGCACAATTTTTCACGACTTTCGAGTATGTTTTCACACACATGTGCTTTCAAAAATCGGGCCCCAGTGGACGTTTTGAAATTTACTTTGATTTTTTCGTTGAAGGAAAAACATTATGAGGAAACCTATGAAAAATGGTGCGTAGTTAAACAGATTTGAACACTTACTTTATTAACTCCGTAGCAAAGTAGGACGGCGAATGCAAAAGCAATTCCAGTAGACAGAGACAGAATAATACATAGTATTTCATGTAGAGCTATCTGCAGTCGGTCTCTTTCTATGCTTGTGTGACTTTTAGGGTGGAAGTATACGTCACATAGCCATCCTATGTAAATCACGCATCCGACCATAGACATACTTACAATAACCTAAAAAAACAGTATTAATAAGTGACATTACCAGTACGAGAAAAGTGTAATTTTAAAATTTAAGAACTTTAATTCAAGAGTAAGTTAATAGCACTGGGTCTGAGACATATATGAGACCCGATTATAAAAACACATCTCTCGAAAACACCATTCTAAAATGGTAATAATCTGCGTCTTGCTGTAAACAGTTCGAAATTCAAAATTCAAAATTTATTTTTGTAAATTGGCCGCCAAGGACTCTTTTACATGTCTTTTTTTGAAACTACCAGCGCATTCGGTAACACCATCATTTCCAATAAGAATGCGCCGCAAGAAACTTGGCAGAAAGTCATTATTTATAAATAAAATACATTAAGCTACTACAATACTTAAATTCTACTTAAATTAAATACATTTATAAAAGGGATGTACAAGGTCTCCAAGCCTTACCTACATTATATTAGTCTATAGAAGAGATCTACTAGTCAAAGTAAAACAAAGTATACATTTTGAGTCGAATACAATTTACCCTTTTGAAGTGGTATTTTCACAGACGTGATGTGATTAAAAAATCGCTCCCTGCCAGTTTTACGCCGATAGCAAACATACATTTCTGGACACATTTTTTATTATTGTGTGTTTTTGAACACTGTTTGAATAAAATTTATAAATAAATGATAACAATTAAATACTTACGGCATTAATTATTGAGAATACGTAGCATGCTTTTTCGATGCGAACTCCACATACTTTGCCTTGGGTGCAACAGGAACGTCTATAAATTATTTAATTGTAGTAGTTATTAAAAAATGGCCAAGTGCGAGGTGGTTGCGATAGCATCACATTTATAAGCCAGCAAATTGTTTGTATAGTATTAATAGTTCATAATATTAATTCATTCATTGACACCGTTATACTATGCATGGTTATTTTTATTTTGTATTGAATTTGCTATCCGAAATTACTTTCTCTAAGTAGGTACAGGATGGATAACAAAACAAGTACCTACCTACCTATAGACAGAAAAAAACTCGAATTCAAAATATTATTATTTATTTCGCAATCTCATTCAACATTTCTTTCTGCCTCCGAGTTTCCTACCTTCATTTCTTGCAGAAAAAACTGAGGAACGCGGTTTTAATTTCGAGACCAAATGAGACAGTCAATAAAGGATTTATACCTAAACATGTATTGTCTACAGCTTCCGAATAATTAATAATACATCTAGCGTTAGCGCATAGTATTTTGACCTCATTTTTTAAAGCAGAAAAATACAGTTATGTCCTATGTAAGGTCGTACCTATCCACAACAGCGAAGATACCTGACCTCATTTATAAAAATCAAAACAAAAACGAAAAATTTTACAAACGGCCGCTAAGATATCTTTTAAGTATTTTTTAAACTACCAGCGCTTTAGACCATCATCGCCAATAAGAATGCGCCGCAAAATTGTAAGAAAGTCATTCAATTTTAACATTTACCCTCACATTTAAAAATGTCCGATGCGTTGATGGTAACAACATTGATGTAACATTCACACTTACAAAAACATGAAAAACACTTACCTTGACTCCATCTTGATTAACAAAATGTTACAAACAAAATTCACTCGAACAACAATAACAAATGCGGTTCCCGGCAAAGAGTATTTAATTACGGTTTTGTTTACTCTTCTGTCAGGTTATGTGAAGTTCGCGCGACAGACACCGAGACTGAGTGACTGAGGCTGAGAAAGAGTGTTGCCAACTACAAAAAATCCATTTGCTAGGTTCAATTTCAAAAGGTGCCGGAAAGTGGCCATTCTCCATTTCAATCCATTTTTTTTAATGGAATCGCCTTTGTAAGCTAATAAATTTCATCTAAATTCCAACGCACATTAACCCATTCTTTGCGATTAGCATCACATCCACCGGTAGTATGTCGAAGGATCATTCTTGAAATCTTACTGATGATTATTGGATTTAAATTTTATATGAACTTGTTTATTTACAAATACTTTAAAATGGACTATAAATGGAGCGCTAGTTCTAGAAATGCACCATTAGGGGTAAAACCCGTCGATAAACGGCCGGTTAACTTTTGCCACATTTTTTCATTTTATATTTTTCTGCAGACAAATGGACAATGTCAACAAGTGGCGTGTAATTTTGCCATCGACCATTTAAATAAAGATCGATAGATTACATACATACATACATAAATCACGTCTTTATCCCTTACGGGGTAGAGACAGCCTAAGGTAACAAGACCTAAAGGTAACGTTTAGCATGATTGTGGGCGTATAGGTGGAAAAGGGAATCAAAATAGTAATGGACGGCTAAACTGAATCGCTTATAACATGATTCCTAAGATTTTCGCCCATTCCCTCGATGGGCTTTTACCATTTGCGCGGGAAGAGAAGCAACTGGTACATTCTATCTTTTTTCGTTACTCCCAGACCAACATGGCAGAGATTATCAACAAAATAATATTAGATGCTGAACTAGAGGCTAATAGGAGTGCATGTTGTTCTATTGGTTAGTGTGTTACTTTAGATTCAGTCTAGTAACACAAAAGCCATTCTAACTTTGGTAATTATACTTCACATTGACAGTAATTTAAATGAGCCACTGCCTAAAGCTGTATAAAAATGCAAAATGGGAACGACTCCAAAAATCGACAGCTAAATTCGCTAATTCTAGCGACTTGAATTTTTAAATTCTTAAATTGGACATACATTATGTAACACCGATGAATAATAATCAGTTAATATTTTAGCTAATTTCTATTTTATTCAGAGAAAGGTAACTATGGCCATGGGTATCGATATGAACTTGTCAAAAATATGTCCCACGACCTTATTACGCCGGTGTAAGAGCGTATGATACTTATTTTTGAAACTTTGACTACTTAGATACATATTATATACACTTGACTGTAGTACTACCTACTATCAAATGAATCAAGAATTTTTACTTCTAGATTTTTTATGTTTACTTTTACGGTTTTACTGTTAGAAATTAAATTTCTAAACGAAACTGAAAATAAGAACACACAGAAAAATCCGAAAAGAAAAGCTATGGCCGGAAATCGAAACCGGATCCTCGTCATTCCGTGACGCATGCTATACCCCATCGATAAATTAATATCGGAAGTTAGGGCATCCAAATAAGCTTTTTGCTTTAATATACTTACATTATTTACTGTTAAGACTAGCTGCTCATTTCCACATAATCTCATTTATTTTGATGCGGTTTTTTAATAGATAGAGTTATTTAAGAGGAAGGTTTGCTCCCAGACCATTGTAGCACGCACAACGGACGAAAAAAACGGACATAATCCATAAGTGGTTAGTAAATACAAAAAAAATACATTATGTTATTAGTAGGTTCAAGAACATAAAGTGAAAGGAAGAAAACAAAATCAAAAAGGCAAAACAATAATTAATAATACTTCCGGCCCCCGCTGGGGCGCCGATCCAGCGCCCGAGCAGTGGGGCAACCCACCGGCCGCCCAGCGCACGCGTTGCCATTTGAGCTGTTATAGTACAGTTCTATAAGATACCACCCGGCAGATTTATAAACAGACAGCAATCTTAGAAAGCGACAATACAGTGTACATCTTCAAATACAATACACAACTCAGATGTATACAGTCCCTGCAGACCCCTATGCACGTTTATGGAACTTTAGTAACTATACATAGGCATGCACTGTATTTTTAAATACGCACAGGTAATCGTTGTACCTGTTTACTCCAACAAACACCCTTATTTGTTTTTCATCCATACTTTACTATGACAATAATAGTTAAATTCTGTAAAACCAATTAAATTCGCATTAGTAGGTATTAATTGCGCGTTATTGCGCGAGGTGTTTGTTGCACTTTGCACCTAGAACCGCAATTAACTTTGTAGTTAGCAAGTTGAACACTATCCACCCCAATTTGTATTACTACCGATAAAACTAGTTTTAACAAATTAGAACAACATACCTCAAAGTGTTAATTTGTTGTTGTAGTTACAAGTAGATACAATCGTAGATTATAATCAATAGATCCTTCTTATAATATAAAACGGATACGAGTATGAGGTAAAACTGAATAAAAAATTCAAAATACCTTTTTAAACTGCTATTCGCACGAAATGGAGCGGAGATGTCAAGAATGAGTAAACAAATCACGAATTTCTTTCTATAATGTAGTTTTAATATCAACTATCTTTTAATCTTCAACAACATATTTCACTGAAAAACCTACTAACAACAATGTTTTTTTTTTATATACTACTGAGCACTAGATTGTGTCCAAATTAAACAATTCATTATTACTATTTGCTATATTTATTTTCTCAAGGATTCTTTTAGTATCTATGTAAAAGGAAATAAAACCACATCAATACAGAAAACATGTTAATACATTATAAATACCTAACCTAGGGTGTCACCGGTAGCGGGGTAGGGCTCAAGATACATAGGTTATCGAACTATTTGACTAAACCTATCCATTGATCGAAGCCGTACACTAAATTCCCAAACGGAGATCAAAAGATATAAGCGTATGTATTATGTATTACATACAGACAGTGCGGTGCGATTCTTATGTTTTTTAATAAAAATGACCGTTTGATGTAATCACAATCTATCCATTATGCCCCACGATTGTGTTTTCTGATAGAAAGTCAACCACTAGTTAGTTAGCAGTAGCACAATCAATGTTTTCTTATATTTTGAAGAGTATCTATACTAGTTTGAATGAAGTAATATTTAATGTTCATCTCGCTTTAATAGTTTTTTCCTGAACTACGTACAGGGAGTAACATAACAATTCGTGCTATAATTCACTGGGGTATAAGACACAGCTTTAAGTAGAAGCTAATTTTTTTGCGTAAATGCCCCGTCCCTGGAATGTGTGTTTGGTTCGCGGAGACCCTTGCGAGCCCCTACCCGCCGCGAGGCAGGCGTTCCCTTATCCACCACCCAGGGACGCGCCACGTCGGAGTACACCTCTCCGCCCACTTAGATACCTAAGTAGGTCCGTGGTAGATTATCCGATTACCGAATTGCAGAACAAGAGCAGATTAAGACACGCACGCGTGTAAAAGTGTGTGATAAACAATGAATAAGTGATTATTTTGTTTTAAGACTGGCTTTGGGAAAAAGTGGTTTCTGTTATTCGGTAATTCCCACCATATAAGACATAATACAAAAATAATATATACAAATAAAATAACTGATGCGTGTACAACAACTACTACTACTCAATATGTGTACAGTTATGTATAAATCCACAAAATTAGACAAAAAGGTCTGATGTAAAACAAGGATTTAAATAAAATGGATACAAAAATAGAAAAGGGATGAAGTATAAACAGATTGAGAATTAAATTAGTGAAAAACAATGTGTCTTAACACACAAGGCATTTATGCTAGTCTTAAATCTAAAGGAGTGTTGACAGCTGCTGCTTAATAATCAATTCTAGTACTTATTTATTCTTTATACACATCTAGTAATGTATAACACAACTAAATCCTGCCAACATAATTTAAGGATACATTTCGTTTATTAAGTGCAACATTAACATCGAAACAACTTTTATCGTTTTAACTAAAAGTCTTGTATTCTGCGTCAGCTGAAGTTCTTTAAAACTTCTCATGAAGGTCGGTCAGCGTCTCTCTTTATAAAGAGCTTTCTTCAGATCGCTCATATAAAAATTGCTTAGCGCAAAACATTGCTTCTTCCTATTTGCCTAGGACTTAAACATTTGAGAGCAAATCGATAGACTTTTCATAATCGACCTCTACAATCTCTTCAATCTTCGGATAGTTTGGCGGCGTCCCCTTGATTTAATGGCTTTAAACCCTTTCAGTATACTTTCGTCGCTGAATATTTTTCTAGGCCTCAGGGGGATGCTCGTAGATTTTCGGGGCGTAGAGATAAAAGATGCGGCGAGTTCATGTGGTGAGAGACGGTGCTGAACAAGCTGGGGCGGCGTGCGAACCGCAGAGTTGTTATTTAAGTCGATTTCGGGGGTCCATGTCATTGGGAGGCGTCTGCGACCTAAGGAATTAAAGTAATCGATATTAAAACTTTTGCTATTGACCAAGTTATTCTGAAGAAAATATTAATTTATTCGTAGGACAGAAGACCATTTATTTGTGTACCTATTGTATGTTCAATTTGGCGGCTAACGTGACTGATAGTCAGACAGAGCATACCCTGGATCACGTGAACTAAAAACTTTAAATTTGGCGGACATAAGAACTGAGCTTTTTTCTATCACAGGGACGTAATCGAGGCACGGCTAGTACGAGTGAGTGCGAGAGGTTTGTCGCGCACAAAATAATGACCCATCTTTTTCTTACTGTTCGTTCTAGGGAGAGACGGGTAGTAAACTTCGCGTGCACTCGTGCTAGTTAGGCTGGCATTAGTTACTGAAGCTTACGAGTATATGAGCTGTCACAATATCTTACCCCGTTGTTGTATGATCGTTTCATCCGGCGACGCTGCCAGATTGAGGTGATCGGGTGGCAGCGCTGGCGACCTCGCCCTGGTGTAGGGCCGCAGAAGGTAATCAGCGATGGGCTGGAGCGGGGTCCCTCGACCCAGGGTGGTCGCTCGTTCCGACCGAGTAAGGGGTTGCGGGACCGAGTCGGTGGATTGCGGGTCTATGTTTTCCGTCCGATCCGTTTGTACTGCATCTATAAAATTAAATAAGAAAGAGTGTATATTAGTAAAATTATCTTCGAAATTAAACATCAGTTTTATTTTTAATTGAAAAAGATGTACCATCACTAATTAAATTATATGATTTTATCAATTGCGATTTCTATGTCTTTCCAATTTATTTAAGTTTTACAAAGTAATTTCAAAAGTTACAAAATATTATGTGTTTCAAAGATAACTTACCGTATAGAAAATTGAGGTAAAGATCGATCTCCCGCATGAAAGCCTCGTCGTGAGTATTACGATTCATTTGGTCCGTATCCATTGCAATGCAACAGCTTCACTAACACCAAATAGCAAATAGTAAAATTTGAAATAATTTAATAGATAGCCAGGAAGCACGTGTAGACCGTTCTAAGCTCAGGAACGTAATGCGCCAAAACGTCAGCAGTCCCGCGCTTGCATACCATTTATTATTAATACCTACTAATGCGAATTTAATTGGTTTTACAGAATTTACCAATTATTGTCATAGTAAAGTATGGATGAAAAACAGATAAGGGTGTTTGTTGGAGTAAACAGGTACAAGGATTACCTGTGCATATTTAATAATATATCGCGTATGTATAGTTTTTAAAGTTCCATAAATGTGCAAAGAGATCTGCAGGGACTGTACACATCTGAGATGTTTATTGTATTTGAAGATGTAAACTGTATTGTCGGTTTCACAATTTGAATTTTTTAACTTCACTCCTTGTCGGTCGCTAGTTTAATGCTCGTCTGCTTTACTCAAAGTTTGAATGGGAGTGATCCCTTCTTGGGATTTGGCGTAGGTTCGCTTTTGTTACATATATCTCTTATCTTTTTTGAGAATCGTAATTGTTTCTTTATAATTGTATTACGGTATTTCTAAGACTCTGTTGTCTGTTTATAAATCTGTCGGGTGGTATCTTATAGAACTGTACTATAACATTTCAAACCGCATCGCGCGCGCGCTAGGCGGCCGGTGGGTTTCCCCACTGCTCGGGTGCTGGATCGGCACCCCAGCGGGGGGGAAGTATTATTATTAATAATCGTGTTGCCTAATTATGATTCTGTTTTTCCTATCACTTTATGTTCTTGAACCTACTAACAACATAATCTATTTTTGGAACGAAGTTCCTTATCACGCGTGGCGAAAGGGGGCTAGACGGAAAAAATTAAGACTAAAAGTTGTCACCGACACTTTTTGCACTAGATGTACCGGAAGTTATTCATAGCAAATGGATAAAATGGATTAGTCAATTACCACGGCAATTATCAAGGCATTACCACGCCGCTGCAAGTGCGAGCAGGACAAGTAGCGAGTCAGTTAGCAACGAAAGGGGACTAGACGGAAAAAATTAAGACCAAAAGTTGTAACGACACTTGTGGACATACAAAGACCCTTTACAATTACAATTACTTAAATTATAACATTCCGCCTCACGCTCACATAGTAATTTTTTAAGTTACCTTTTTTTGTTAGATCCATTTACAATAACCGCCCAGTTTGATAATAAATATTTGGCATACCTATTAAAGTGGTTCAGTCTTTTTTCCGTGCGATATAAAACATTTTTAAATACACTTTCGATATTAAAATCTAAAAGAAGTTTTTTTTTGCAATTTTGGGGTGTCATTATCCGGCTATAATACTTCCATGCTGGTCTGGGAGTAAAGAAAAAACATACAATGTACCCGTTGCTTCTCTTCCCGCGCAGATGGTAAAAGCCCATCGAGGGAATGGACAATAATCTTAAGAATCATGTTACAAGCGATGCGGCTAGCAACCCATCACTATTTTGGTTCCTTCTTTCCACCTATACAAACGTACATATATAACGTATGTATTATGTACAATTTTTTTGCTTTTTTTATTTCAATAGCGAATCAACTAAAGCATCGACTACTGAGGTACAAACTATAACATCAAGGAAAAAGACAAATGCACAAAGATGTAGAGAATATCGTGAGAGAAAGCAATTACAAAATACAATGGTAGGTACAAAACATAAAAAAATATTATTATAACTTCGGATTCCCCTGACTGTTGATGGCGTCATACTGCACGGTTTGACATATATAAAAAAACGGATATAATCCATAAGTGGTTTGTAACTAGAAAAAATACATTATGTTGTTAGTAGGTTGAAGAACATAAAGTGATATGAAAAAAACAAAATCGTAAAAGGCAACCCAATAATTAATAATAATACGCCCGGCCCCCGCCGGGGCGCCGATCCAGCGCCCGAGCAGTGGGGAAACCCACCGGCTGCCTAGCGCGCGCGCGATGCCGTTTGAGATGTTATAGTTCTATAAGATACCACCCGACTGATTTATAAAGCTATTTCAAGCAAAACCTTACATGTCTTGATTGTGACGTAGTAGCTGTGACTGAATCCTTTTTAACGGACTCAATCGAAGATGGTGAACTAGTCTGTGGTGAATGGAGCTTGGAGCGTCGAGATCGTGCCGGCGGCGCGCGCGGGGGCGGCGTGCTGGTCGCGGCGCGTCCGGGACTCTTGCTGCGGCGGCGGCGTGCTTTTGAATCACCACTTGGGGAGGATATGTGGGTCTCTGTTACTAAGAAGGATGTTACATGTTATATCTGTGTGGTTTATATACCCCCTAGTGCTTCGGACGATGCGTATATGAAATGGTTTCACACAGTCGAATCTGTGTTAATCTCCTTAAACGGTGTGGTGATTATAGTCGGGGACTTAAATTTAAACCCTCGATATACGTCGCAAAGTGTTTTATGTTATTATGGTTACTTTTTATCGGTATGTGGCTTGAATGAGATGAATGATGTGATGAATGCGCACGGCGGGAAACTCGATGTGGCGCTGGTCTCGGAGCGTATACGTGGGGTCAGTGTTCTTGAGATTGAGGGAGGCGGGCTCGTCCCCCGTCGTGATGCTTACCATCCGCCGCTGGAAGTTTCCGTTCCTCTAGATGAAGCCTTGCGACAGCCCACCGTCGAGCAGATAGATCCTAGTAACCTGAATTTGCGACAGGACTGGAACTTTGCGAAGGGTAATTACGAGCTTTTATACAAATTGGTCTCCGAAGTAAACTGGCAGGAGGTTCTAGGGTCTCAGGAGGTAGATTTGGCGGTGGATATTTTTTATAAATTAATGTACAATGTTTTCGATGTCAGTGTCCCGAAAAAATACCGCAATAAAAATCGTGTTAGGCGATACCCTGTATGGTTTTCAGCAGACCTGATTAAAGACTTAAAAATTAAAGCAGGTCTCCATCGAGATTGGAAAGCCACCAAAAATAGTAATACGTACGCCACGTTTTCTAAACTTAGGGCTGACATTAAGAAGCGGGTCTCCATTGCCTATAGGGATTACATTTGCCAAAGTCAGGCGAAGTTAAAAACCAACCCGCGCGCCTTCTGGCAGTATGTCAGTAGCCTTAAATCTAAGGGAGGATTCGTGTCTCAAGTTACCTTTGAAGGTAAGCAGTTTGTCGGACCTGAAACAGCTGAGGCTTTTGCCGGGTTTTTCTCCAGTGTTTTTTTACCGAATGTTCCATGTCTTGATGGTAGTTATCAAAAGGAAGGTAGGCAAAAGCGGTCTGCTAATTATCTCCATATCAATGAGATTACAATGGGCGAAGTGGAAGCAGCAGTCAAGCGTTTGAAGCCCAACAGTGCGGTTGGACCTGATAACATACCCGCGTATATTGTAAAGGGATGTATCGAGTACCTAAAAATACCTCTTCACTACCTGTTTAATCTGGCACTCTCTACTGGTTCGTACCCTCAGCAGTGGAAGATCTCCAGGGTTCGGCCTATACCAAAAAATAACGATGCTAGTAATGTGGAAAGTCATAGGCCCATTGCTATTCTTTCAACGCCCGCCAAGCTGTTTGAGTCAATACTCCACCGAACACTTTCTAACCAACTAAAACCTTTCCTGTGCGATGCGCAACACGGCTTCAGGGCAAATCGTTCGGTGAACACAAACCTTACTATCTTGACCAATATTATCTCAGAACACCTTGATAAGGGTATTCAGGTTGACGTAGTCTATTTTGATTTCCGGAAAGCGTTTGATCGCGTGGATAACGATGTGCTGCTACACAAGCTCGACAATGTTGGTTTCGCTCCAAAGTTGCTTGATTTTTTTGCGAGTTATCTGCGCGATCGACAGCAATATGTTCAACATGGTCATTTCATCTCGGCACCCTATCACACCCGGTCTGGCGTCAGCCAAGGTTCTATTTTGGGCCCTTTTCTTTTCGGGATAATGGTGAATGATCTTGAATTGGTTGTTAATAATGCTAAATGTCTCCTTTATGCTGATGACCTGAAGCTAGTGTACGGAATTGAGCAGGCTTCCGACTGTGTGTCATTGCAGGAGGATATCGCCTCCGTGTTTAGGTGGAGTGTTGACAACAAGCTCTGTTTCAATACAGCTAAGTGCTGTGTGTGCTCCTTTAGTCGTGCTTGCATCCCTATTCTTAGTCAATATCTCTTGGGAGTGGACCCCATTAACAGAGTCTTTTCTGTGAAGGATCTCGGCGTTGCATTTGATACGCGTCTCACCTTTCACGATCACATAAGGGCACTTGCAGCCAGTAGTTTTCGTAAACTTGGTTTTCTCATTCGCAACGTCAGAGACTTCCATGATCCTGGGGCCATCAAGATCTTGTACAACGCCTTAGTCAGGAGCAAGTTGGAAGCAGCTGCCATCGTATGGAGCCCGTATGAGTCAACGTACACCCTGCTCTTGGAGAAGGTTCAAAAGGCCTTCTTAAGAATGCTGTACAAAAAAGTCTTTGGATATTACCCATTTCTCTATCCCTCTAGTTTCCTACTGGGCACCCTGGGATTTAATTCCTTGGAGGTACGGCGTAACTTCAGCCTACTTGTTTTTGCGAGTCGCGTTTTGCGAGGGGATACAGATTGTCCGGACCTCGTGGAACAGCTGGTTAGATTGTCAGCTCCGGAAGTGCCTAGAAAACCCCTGAGACCGCGTATTCGCTCCCTGCTGGCCGCGCCGCCGGCGCGCACCGTGGCACACAGAAACTCGCCGCTGCTCCGCGCCCTGACCCAGCTGAACGCACTTCTCGTGGCGGCACCGGAGTGCGATCTGCTGGCGGGGCGCTGGGCGGCGGTGTGTCGAGAATTGTTGCTGTTTTGCGAGAAGAGGTATGACAGGCAATCTAGTGTTCCTACTTAATGTATTGTAACCTGCTGTCTCCCTTACGGGACAGTATGTGCCTTATCATAGACCCTAACTAGACTAAGTTTTGTAGTTTCACAGTGTATTAGTTGTTACTGTAATGCTGTGTAGCAAATTTATAATTAAATAAATAAATAAATAAAATAAATAAATAAACAGACAGCAGTCTTAGAAATACTGTAATACAATGTTAAAAGAACAAACACAATTCTCAAAAAAGATAAGAGAAATATGTTCAAAAGCGAACCTATCGCAAATCCCAATAAGGGATATCTACCAGTTAAACTTTCAGTAAACTAGAGGAGCATTAAACTTGGGACTGACAAAGAGTGAATTTAAAAATACAAATTGTGAAAGCTACAATACAGTGTACAAGTTCAAATACAATACACAACTCAGATGTATACACTCCCTGCACTGCAGACTCTATGCACGTTTATGGAACTTAAAAAACTATATATAACATAGGTACGCAATATATTTTTAAACAGGCACAGGTAATCGTTGTATCTGTTTAGTCCATCAAACTCCCTTGTCTGTTTTTCATCCATACTTTACTATGACAACAATTGTTAAATTCTGTAAAACCAATTAAATTCGCATTAGTAGGTATTAATAATAAATGGTTTGCAAGCGGGACTACTGACGTTTTCGCGCATTACGTTCCTGAGCTTAGAACGATCTACACGTGCTCCCTGGCTTTCTATTTAATTGCTCCTTACTTGGTGTTAGTGAAGTTTCCGCAATGGATATCATACTGACTTATAACCATCATGATATGGAAAACCTCGAACTTCTAATTGGTAAGTTCTTGTCCTTGGATTGCATATCATATTTGTTACACTTACAAAAACTTCAGATATAAACCATTCCCTCCAAAATAACTTAATGCCGTGATGCTAATAACGACTTCGACGTTATAACCATGTTTGTTTTTTTCAGAGGCAGTACAAATGGAATCAGAGAACATAAACCCGGAAGCCCTACTATGGAGCAACTCGTTACCCTTTGCTCAGGTGCTACAAGAGTCCATGGCGGACACGCCTGGTCGGGGGATCCCGCTCCAGAACATTCCCGATTACCGTCTGACGCCGAACACTGACGAGAAGGCGCACCCGGCAGGGCTACCAGATGAGATCGCGATACAACAACGAGGTAAGTTATCGTGACAGATCATATTATTATTCTAGTAAACTTCACTAGCTAATGCCATCGGATACGTCCTATGTAAAAAAAACAATAAGCTCGGTTATATGCCCGCCAAATTCCAATTTTTTAGTTCTAACGGCTCATTGTGTGTAGTTACTTGATTTTTTATTGTTATTGAATAAATTGTCACTAGCTAAAGATATTAATAACTATTATTTTAATTCCTCAGGTCGCGCACGTCTTCCAGTGACATGGAGCTCGGACATCACCTTGAATAACCAGTCACTCACTCATTCTGCGGTTCGCAAGCCACCCCAGCTTGATCAGCACCGTCTTGAACCGCATACACTCAACGTATCTTTTCTCTCCACGCAACGGAAATCCACGAGCATACCCCTGAAGCCTAAGAAAATGAACCTCCGCCGCCGACAGAATCTCCGAAGATTGAAAAGACTGTAAAGGCCGATTCAGAACAGCCTATCGACATGGCTCTAGAATGCTCAATTTCTTTAAATTTAAGACTAGCAAATTACTGTCTATTTAGAACAATACCTCATTTTTTTTGTTTTACTAGTTTAATTCTCAGTCTGTTTTTAATAATTTTCTTTCATTTTTTATATTTAACTCTTATTATCCTTTTTTTCGTCAAATTTCACAGATATTTTGTTCACATAAGTTGTATTTAAATTAAACAAATGTTCTAAGAATGTAGTTATTATTTTAATGGATATAATATTTATTTATTTTATAGCAAAATGTAGAAATTAAGGTTACATTATTTTAATTAAGTATTTTAAATATATGTACATTACTCTAAAACAATTATAATAAAGACCCTTATGTGAGTTAGACTAAGCATCTCCTTTTTTTGTACTTCAGTTTCAACTATTATCAAAAAACAATAATGTAAGAAAGAGACTCTCTCTGGAAGAAATTACATTATAGATGTACATGTTATAATTATGGTGCGAATTATCGAATTACAGAAACCTCTTTATGGCAAAGCCAGTCTTAAAATAAAAACAACATAATCACTTATTCATTGTTTATCACACACTTTTTCACGCGCGCGTGTCTTAATCTGCTCTTGTTCTGCAATTCGGTAATCGGATAATCTACCACGGACCTACTTAGGTATCTAAGTGGGCGGAGAGGTGTACTCCGACGTGGCGCGTCCCTGGGTGGTGGATAAGGGAACGCCTGCCTCGCGGCGGGTAGGGGCTCTCAAGGGTCTCCGCGAACCAAACACACATTCGAGGGATGGGGCATTTACGCAAAAAAAAATGCTTCTACTTAAAGCTGTGTCTTATACCCCAGTAAATTATAACACGAATTGTTTTGTTACTCCCCGTACGTAATTCGGGAATTAACTATTGGAGCAAGTTGAACATTAAATATTACTTCATTCAGACTAGTATAGGTACTTTTCAAAATATAAGAAAATATTGATTATGCTACTGCTAACTAACTAGTAGTTAACTACCTAGTTTGAGACACAATCGTTGGGCATAATGGATAGATTCTCATTAAATCAAACGGTCATTTTTATAATGAAAATCTGTATTCGTGTACGCTTGTAACTTTTGATCTCCGTAACGGAATTAAGTGCGGCTTCTATCAATCTATAGATAGTTGTACAAGAGGAAGGTTTAGTCACATAGTTCAATAACCTGTGTAACTTGAGCCCTGCCCCGCTACTGGTGGCACCCTAGGTTAGGTTTTTATAATGCATTAACATGTATTCTGTATTCATGTTGTTTTATTTTCTGTTATACAAACATTATAAGAATCCTTGAGCAAATAAATATATCAAAATAATTATAATGAATTGTTTAATTTGGACACAATCCAGTGCTCAGTAAATACAAAAAAAACATTATGTTGTAAGTAGATACAAGAACTTAAAATAATAGGAAAATTACAGAATCAAAAATAAGTAACACAGTAATAATAATTACGACTGGCTCCCGCTGGCACGGCAATCCAGCGCCCGAGCAGTGGGAAAAACCCACCGGCCGCCCAGCGCGCGCACGATGCCGTTTGAGCTGCTATAGTACAGTTGCATAAGATACCACCCGACAAACTTATAAATGGACAGCAGAGTCTTAGAAATACTGTAATACGATCATAAAGAAAATAACACAATTCTCAAAAAAAATTAGAGAAATATGTACAAAAGCGAACCTATCCCAAATCCCAATAAGAGATCTCTACCAGTTAAACTTTCAGAAACTAGAGCAGCAATAAACTAGAGACTGACAAGGAGTGAATTTAAAAATACAAATTGTGAAAGCGACAGTACAGTGTACATCTTCAAATACAATACACAACTCAGATGTATACAGTTCCTGCAGACCCCTATGCACTTTTATGGAACTTTAGTAACTATACATAGGCATGCACTATATTTTTAAATACGCACAGGTAATCGTTGTACCTGTTTACTCCAACAAACACCATTATCTGTTTTTCATCCATACTTTACTACTGACAATAATTGTTAAATTCTGTAAAATCAATTAAATTCGCATTAGTAGGTATTAATCATAAATGGTTTGCAAGCGCGGGACTGCTGACGTTTTGGCGCATTACGTTCCTGAACTTAGAACGATCTACACGTGCTTCCTGGCTTTCTATTTAATTATATCAAATTGTTAATTTTTGCTCCTTACTTGGTGTTAGTGAAGTTTCCGCAATGGATATCATACTGACTCATGACCATCATGATATGGAAAACCTCGAAATTCTAATTGGTAAGTTCTTGTCCTTGGATTGCATATCATATTTGTTACACTTACAAAAACTTCAGATATAAACCATTCCCTCCAAAATAACTTAATGCCGTGAGGCTAATAACGACTTCGACGTTATAACCATGTTTGTTTTTTTCAGAGGCAGTACTAATGGAATCAGAGAACATAAACCCGGAAGCCCGATGGAGCCACCCGTTACCCTTTGCTCAGGTGCTACAAGAGTCCATGGCGGACACGCCTGGTCGGGGGATCCCGCTCCAGAACATTCCTGATTACCGTCTGACGCCCAACACTGACGAGAAGGCGCACCCGGCAGGGCTACCAGATGAGATCGCGATACAACAACGAGGTAAGTTATCGTGACAGATCATATTCTAGTAAACTTCACTAGCTAATGCCATCGGATACGCCCCCTGTGAAAGAAAAAACAATAAGCTCGATTATGTGCGCGTGATTTCAAGTTTTTAGTTCTATCGGCTCATTGTGTGCAGTTAGTTGATTTTTTATTATTATTGAATAAATTGTCACTAGCTAAAGATATTAATAACGATTATTTTAATTCCTCAGGTCACGCACGTCTTCCAGTGACATGGAGCTCGGACGTCACCTTGAGTAACCAGTCACTCACCCATTCTGCGGTTCGCAAGCCACCCCAGCTTGATCAGCACCGTCTTAAACCGCATAAACTCAACGTATCTTTTCTCTCCACGCAACGGAAATCCACGAGCATACCCCTGAAGCCTAAGAAAATGAACCTCCGCCGCCGACAGAATCTCCGAAGATTGAAAAGACTGTAAAGGCCGATTCAGAACGGCCTATCGACATGGCTCTAGAATGCTCAATTTCTTTAGATTTAAGACTAGCAAATTACTGTCTATTTAAAACAATACCTCATTTTTTTGTTTTACTAGTTTAATTCTCAGTCTGTTTTTAATAATTTTCATTCATTTTTTATATTTAACTCTTATTATTCTTTTTTTCGTCAAATTTCACAGATATCTTGTGCACATAAGTTGTATTTAAATTAAACAAATGTTCTAAGAGTGTAGTTACCTATTATTTTTATGGATATAACATTTATTTATTTTATAGCAAAATGTAGAAATTAAGGTTACATTATTTTAATTAAGTATTTTAAATATATGTGCATTACTCTAAAACAATTGTAATAAAGACCCTTATGTGATCACTTGCCATAAAACTGTTATCGTGTCTTGAGTTCTTTATTTGTTATTAGTTGTGATATTGTGTTGTGAATGAATTATTTTTAAGGAAATAGGCATAGATAACTGTAAATAAATGATAATAGTTGAAATACATGTTTTTGACTAACTAAGAGGATCCAAAACGTATTTGCAGAATTTAGTATCCCGTCATAGTCAGACTAGGCATATACATCTTTTATACTTCAGTTTCAACTGTTATCAAAAAACAATATTGTAAGAAAGAGACTCTCTCTGGAAGCAATTACATTATAGATGTACATGTTATATGGTGCGAATTACCGAATTACAGAAACCACTTTTTGGCAAAGCCAGTCTTAAAATAAAAACAACACAATCACTAATTACCTAATTGTTTATCACACACTTTTTCACGCGTGCGTGTCTTAATCTGCTCTTATTCTGCAATTCGGTAATCGGATAATCTACCACGGACCTGCTTAAGTATCTAAGTGGGCGGAGAGGTGTACTCCGACGTGGCGCGTCCCTGGGTGGTGGATAAGGGAAAGCCTGCCTCACGGCGGGTAGGGGCTCGCAAGGGTCTCCGCGAACCAAACATGTATTCTGTATTAATGTTGTTTTATTTCCTTTTATATAAATATTGAAAGGATCCTTGAGAAAATAAATAAAGCAAATAATAATAACAAATTTTTTAATTTGGAAACAATCCAAAGTGGTCAGTATATACAAAACAAAAACATGTTAGTCGTAGGCTCAAGAACTTAAAATAATACGAAAAATACAGAATCAAAAATAAGCAACACAATAATAATAATTACGACTGGCTCCCGCTGGCGCGGCGATCCAGCGCCCGAGCAGTGGGGAAACCCACCGGCCGCCCAGCGCGCGCGCGATGCGGTTTGAGATGTTATAGTACAGTTCTATAAGATACCACCCAACAGACTTATAAATAGACTGCAGAGTCTTAGAAGTACTGTAATACAATCATAAAGAAACAACACACAATTCTCAAAAAAGATAAGAGAAATATGTACAAAAGCGAACCCATTCCAAGTCCCAATAAGGGATCTCTTGTAGTTAAACTTTGACTAAAGCAGAGGAGCATTAAACTAAGGACCAACAAGGAGTGAATATAAAAATGAAAATTGTGAAAGCCACAATACAGTGTACATCTTCAAACACAATACACAACTCAGATGTATAAAGTCCCTGCAGACCTGCACATTTATGGAACTTTAAAAACTGTACATATACGCAATATATTTTTAAATAGGCACAGATAATCATTGTACCTGTTTACGCCATCAAACACCCGTTATCTGTTTTTCATCCATACTTTGCTATGACAATAATTGTTGAATTCTGTAAAATCTATTTAATTCACATTAGTAGGTATCCCTACTTAATATTAAAAATGCGAAAGTAACTCTGTCTGTCTGTTACCTTTTCACGCTTAAACCGCTGGACCGATTTAGTTGAAATTTGGTATACAATCAGTTTATGTTCCGGGGAAGGACATAGAATAGTTTATATCCCGGAAAATTGCAAAGTTCCCGCGGGATAGCGACTCTGCGCAGATGGAGTCGCGGGCATCAGCTAGTTAATAATAAATGGTATACAAGCGAGACTGCTAACATTTTGGCGCATAACGTTTTTGAGCTTAGAACGACCTACACGTGCTTCCTGGCTTTCTATTAAATTATTTCAAATTTTACTATTTGATATTTGGTCTTAGTGAAGCTGTTGGATATGGACCAAATGAAACATAATACTCACAACGAGGCTTTCATGCGGGAGATCGGTCTTTACCTCAATTTTCTATATGGTAAGTTATCTTTGAAATACATGATATTTTGAAACTTTTGAAATTTTTAATGAGCAGGCAACGGAAACGGGTCTTTAAAATTAAATAATTTGGTGTCAATGACCGGAAATTAAATGGATAATTTTTAATGGTTATTAAAGAAACTGGTTTTCGCACGAATTCAGGTTTCGTTGGGCGAAATTAACCGGCTAACTTGAGTTTAAACGGCATTTCTTGCTATCTCTCGTTAAACATTCACTGAATAGTTACAATTCAGGAAAGAGATAGAAAGAGCATCGCGTGTGCATGCGCGTAGAAACGGCGTTGCTGTGATTAAAGCCGGTTTCGTATCGGTGAGCGTGAGCTCTAGAATTTCGTTAATATCGGAATTATTTTCATACTTTTAATTTAGGTCCCTTATTAACCGGTTAATGAAACGAACGTTATAATACCAGTTTTCTTAACGATATAATCCGGTACCGATCCCTGATAATGAGGACTATCACGTACAAGTTAATAACAAATATATTTAGCTCAGTAGTTTTGAAAATAAGTGGCTGGACATGATTCGTTCATTTTCTCAAAAAAAAAAAATTTAAGATCCTTATTGATATTACAGTAAAACTTAATATATTAATCAGTGGACATTTCAAATATTAGCTACATGGATGTTATACCGAATTACAGAAAACGCCTTTTGGTAACGCTAATCTTAAAAATGAAGACAACATAATCACTACCTACTTATTTGTTCATCTGACACTTTTCACGCGTGCCTTAATCTGCTCTCGTTCTGCATTTCGATAATCGGACAGTCCAGACCTTATTGATTAACGCACTCATACTATTTGAATCCATCCAAGGTTATCTATTAGTAGAAACAATCGTACGTAAGAAATACATGTGTAACAAACACCCCGCACTATATAATTCACTGGGATACCTATTATATCCATAACTCTATGAAAGCTAAAAAAAATGCTTTATAAATACTAAAATATCTACAGTAAAAAAAGTAAATCAATTACGAATTAAAAAAAGATTTTTCAGTAGTTAGACCAGGATTAGGTTATAATTAGGTTAAAAAGGTTAAGAATTTTGCTATATGGTCATAGAGGATACTAAACACAGGCCGTGTTTACTACAACAAGTAAACTTTGAGCCGCACAACCTTAAGAAAAAGTTTTGCATACCGCCAAAACCTTTTACTTAAAGCTATGTCTTACCCCAATGAATTATTGCGCGAGGTGTTTGTTGCACTTTGCACCTAGAACCGCAATTAACTTTGTAGTTAGCAAGTTGAACACTATCCACCCCAATTTGTATTACTACCGATAAAACTAGTTTTAACAAATTAGAACAACATACCTCAAAGTGTTAATTTGTTGTTGTAGTTACAAGTAGATACAATCGTAGATTATATTAAATAGATTATTCTTATAATATAAAACGGATATGAGGCAAAACTGAATGAAAAAATTCAAAATACCTTTTTAAACTGCTATTCGCACGAAATGGAGCGGAGATGTCAAGAATGAGTAAACAAATCACGAATTTCTTTCTATAATGTAGTTTTAATATCAACTATCTTTTAATCTTCAACAACATATTTCACTGAAAAACCTACTAACAACAATGTTTTTTTTTTATATTTTACTGAGCACTGGATTGTGTCCAAATTAAACAATTCATTATTACTATTTGCTATATTTATTTTCTCAAGGATTCTTTTAATATCTATGTAAAAGGAAATAAAACCACATCAATACAGAACACATGTTAATACATTATAAATACCTAACCTAGGGTGCCACCGGTAGCGGGGTAGGGCTCAAGATACATAGGTTATCGAACTATTTGACTAAACCAGGGGTCGCCAAATGGCTGACCGCGGTCCGCATCCGGCCCGCTGACTTATTTTTTACGGACCGCGAGACCACAGCAACTTGCACTACTGAGTACGCAATTTAATAAAAATGAATCCCTCGGCATGTAGGTACTTGTTACCTTAGGCTCTGTCTACCCTGTAAGGGATGAAGAAGTGATTTGTGTGTGTGTGTTGTTGACGTCAATTTGAAAAGGGCCGGTCGAGGCTACAAGCTAACAAACGAGCTAAAAAAAATTTCTATAAAATGTGCGGACCGCGATGGTCATTTCATTTCTTAAAGCGGACCCCGAGCAAAACTTATTGGTGACCCCTGGACTAAACCTATCCATTCTTTTAATATTTATATAAAAGGAAATAAAACCACATCAATACAGAACACAATGTTAATACATTATAAATACCTAACCTAGGGTGCCACCGGTAGCGGGGCAGGGCTCAAGATACATAGGTTATCGAACTATTTGACTAAACCTATCCATTGATAGAAGCCGTACACTAAATTCCCATACGGAGATCAAAAGATATAAGCGTATGTATTATGTATTACATACAGACAGTGCGGTGCGATTCTTATATTTTTTTAATAAAAATGACCGTTTGATGTAATCAGAATCTATCCATTATGCCCCAAGATTGTGTTTTCTGATAGAAAGTCAACTACTAGTTAGTTAGCAGTAGCACAATCAATGTTTTCTTATATTTTGAAAAGTAACTATACTAGTTTGAATGAAGTAATATTTAATGTTCAACTCGCTTTAATAGTTTTTTCCTGAACTACGTACAGGGACTAACATAACAATTCGTGCTATAATTCACTGGGGTATAAGACACAGCTTTAAGTAGAAGCTAATTTTTTTGCGTAAATGCCCCGTCCCTGGAATGTGTGTTTGGTTCGCGGAGACCCTTGCGAGCCCCTACCCGCCGCGAGGCAGGCGTTCCCTTATCCACCACCCAGGGACGCGCCACGTCGGAGTACACCTCTCCGCCCACTTAGATACCTAAGCAGGTCCGTGGTAGATTATCCGATTACCGAATTGCAGAACAAGAGCAGATTAAGACACGCACGCGTGTAAAAGTGTGTGATAAATAATGAATAAGTGATTATTTTGTTTTTATTTTAAGACTGGCTTTGGGAAAAAGTGGTTTCTGTTATTCGGTAATTCCCACCATATAAGACGTAATACAATAATAATATATACAAATTAAATATCTCATGCGTGTACAACAACTACTACTACTCAATATGTGTACAGTTATGTATAAATCCACAAAATTTGACAAAAAAGTCTGATGTAAAACAAGGATTTAAATAAAATGGATACAAAAATAGAAAAGGGATGAAGTATAAACAGATTGAGAATTAAATTAGTGAAAAACAATGAGTCTTAACACACAAGGCATATGCTAGTCTTAAATCTAAAGGAGTGTTGACAGCTGCTACTTAATAATCAATTCTAGTACTTATTCTTTATACACATCTAGTAATTTATAACCCAACTAAATCCTGCCAACATAATTTAAGGATACATTTCGTTTATTAAGTGCAACATTAACATCGAAACAACTTTTATCGTTTTAACTAAAAGTCTTGTATTCTGCGTCAGCTGAAGTTCTTTAAAACTTGTCATGAAGGTCGGTCAGCGTCTCTCTATATAAAGAGCTTTCTTTAGATCGCTCATATAAAAATTGCTTAGCGCAAAACATTGCTTCTTCCTATTTGCCTAGGACTTAAACATTTGAGAGCAAATCGATAGGCTTTTCATAATCTACCTCTACAATCTCTTCAATCTTCGGATAGTTTGGCGGCGTCCCCTTGATTTAATGGCTTTAAACCCGTTCAGTATACTTTCGTCGCTGAATATTTTTCTAGGCCTCAGGGGGATGCTCGTAGATTTTCGGGGCGTACAGATAAAAGATGCGGCGAGTTCATGTGGTGAGAGACGGTGCTGAACAAGCTGGGGCGGCGTGCGAACCGTAGAGTTGTTATTCAAGTCGATTTCGGGGGTCCATGTCATTGGGAGGCGTCTGCGACCTAAGGAATTAAAGTAATCGATATTAAAACTCTTGCTATTGACCAAGTTATTCTGAAGAAAATATTAATTTATTCGTAGGACCGAAGACCATTTATTTGTGTACCTATTGTATGTTCAATTTGGCGGCTAACGTGACTGATAGTCAGACAGAGCATACCCTGGATCACGTGAACTAAAAACTTTAAATTTGGCGGACATAAGAACTGAGCTTTTTTCTATCACAGGGACGTAATCGAGGCACGGCTAGTATGAGTGAGTGCGAGAGGTTGGTCGCGCGCAAAATAATGACCCATCTTTTTCTTACTGTTCGTTCTAGGGAGAGATGGGTAGTCAATTTCGCGCGCACTCGTGCTAGATAGGCTGGCATTAGTTAGTGAAGCTTACGAGCATATGAGCTGTCACAATATCTTACCCCGTTGTTGTATGATCGTTTCATCCGGCGACGCTGCCAGATTGAGGTGATCGGGTGGCAGCGCTGGCGACCTCGCCCTGGTGTATGGCCGCAGAAGGTAATCAGCGATGGGCTGGAGCGGGGTCCCTCGACCCAGGGTGGTCGCTCGTTCCGACCGAGTAAGGGGTTGCGGGACCGAGTCGGTGGGTTGCGGGTCTATATTCTCTGTCCGATCCGTTAGTACTGCATCTATAAAATTAAATAAGAAAGAGTTTTTATTAGTAAAATTATCTTTGAAATTGAACATCAGTTTTATTTTTAATTGAAAAAGATGTGCCATCACTAATTAATTTATATGATTTTATCAATTGCGATTTCTATATCTGTCCAATTTATTTAAGTTTTATAAAGTAATTTCAAAAGTTACAAAATATTATGTGTTTCAAAGATAACTTACCATATAGAAAATTGAGGTAAAGATCGAGCTCCTGCATGAAAGCCTCGTCGTGAGTATTATGATTCATTTGGTCCGTATCCATTGCAATGCAACCGCTTCACTAACACCAAATAGCAAATAGTAAAATTTGAAATAATTTAATAGATAGCCAGGAAGCACGTGTAGACCGTTCTGAGCTCAGGAACGTAATGCGCCAAAACGTCAGCAGTCCCGCGCTTGCAAACCATTTATTATTAATACCTACTAATGCGAATTTAATTGGTTTTACAAAATTTACCAATTATTGTCATAGTAAAGTATGGATGAAAAACAGATAAGGGTGTTTGTTGGAGTAAACAGGTACAAGGATTACCTGTGCATATTTAATAATATATCGCGTATGTATAGTTTTAAAAGTTCCATAAATGTGCAAAGAGATCTGCAGGGACTGTACACATCAGCTGAGTTGTGTATTGTATTTGAAGATGTAAACTGTATTGTCGGTTTCACAATTTGAATTTTTTAAATTCACTCCTTGTCGGTCGCTAGTTTAATGCTCGTCTGCTTTACTCAAAGTTTGAATGGTAGTGATCCCTTCTTGGGATTTGGCGTAGGTTCGCTTCTGTTACATATTTCTCTTATCTTTTTTGAGAATCGTAATTGTTTCTTTATAATTGTATTACAGTATTTCTAAGACTGCTGTCTGTTTATAACTCTGTCGGGTGGTATCTTATAGAACTGTACTATAACATTTCAAACCGCATCGCGCGCGCGCTAGGCGGCCGGTGGGTTTCCCCACTGCTCGGGTGCTGGATCGGCGCCCCAGCGGGGGGGGAGTATTATTATTAATTATTGTGTTGCCTTTTATGATTCTGTTTTTCCTATCACTTTATGTTCTTGAACCTACTAACGACAAAATCTATTTTTGGAACGAAGTTCCTTATCGCGCGTTGCGAAAGGGGGCTAGACGGAAAAAATTAAGACTAAAAGTTGTCACCGACACTTTTTGCACTAGAGGTACCGGAAGTTATTCATAGCAAATGGATAAAATGGATTAGTCAATTACCACGGAAATTATCAAGGCATTACCACGCCGCTGCAAGTGCGAGCAGGACAAGTAGCGAGTCAGTTAGCAACGAAAGGGGACTAGACGGAAAAAATTAAGACCAAAAGTTGTAACGACACTTGTGGACATACAAAGACCCTTTACAATTACAATTACTTAAATTATAACATTCCGCCTCACGCTCACATAGTAATTTTTTAAGTTACCTTTTTTTGTTAGATCCATTTACAATAACCACCTAGTTTGATAATAAATATTTGGCATACCTATTAAAGTGGTTCAGTCTTTTTTCCGTGCGATATAAAACATTTTTAAATACACTTTCGATATTAAAATCTAAAAGAAGTTTTTTTTTGCAATTTTGGGGTGTCATTATCCGGCTATAATACTTCCATGCTGGTCTGGGAGTAAAGAAAAAACATACAATAATAATAATAATATATTTATTTCAGATATTTTTTTACAATCATCTATATTTTTATTACAATGTACCCGTTGCTTCTCTTCCCGCGCAGATGGTAAAAGCCCATCGAGGGAATGGACAATAATCTTAAGAATCATGTTACAAGCGATGCGGCTAGCAACCCATCACTATTTTGGTTCCTTCTTTCCACCTATACAAACGTATATATATAACGTATGTATTATGTACAATTTTTTTGCTTTTTTTATTTCAATAGCAAATCAACTAAAGCATCGACTACTGAGGTACAAACTATAACATCAAGGAAAAAGACAAATGCACAAAGATGTAGAGAATATCGTGAGAGAAAGCAATTACAAAATACAATGGTAGGTACAAAACATAAAAAAATATTATTATAACTTCGGATTCCCCTGACTGTTGATGGCGTCATACTGCACGGTTTGACATATATAAAAAAACGGACATAATCCATAAGTGGTTTGTAACTAGAAAAAAATACATTATGTTGTTAGTAGGTTGAAGAACATAAAGTGATATGAAAAAAACAAAATCGTAAAAGGCAACCCAATAATTAATAATAATACGCCCGGCCCCCGCCGGGGCGCCGATCCAGCGCCCGAGCAGGGGGGAAACCCACCGGCTGCCTAGCGCGCGCGCGATGCCGTTTGAGATGTTATAGTACAGTTCTATAAGATACCACCCGACAGATTTATAAACAGACAGCAGTCTTAGAAATACTGTAATACAATGTTAAAAGAACAAACACAATTCTCAAAAAAGATAAGAGAAATATGTACAAAAGCGAACCTATCGCAAATATCTACCAGTATAGATATCTACCAGTTAAACTTTCAGTAAACTAGAGGAGCATTAAACTAGGGACTGACAAAGAGTGAATTTAAAAATACGAATTGTGAAAGCTACAATACAGTGTACAACTTCAAATACAATACACAACTCAGATGTATACACTCCCTGCACTGCAGACCCTATGCACGTTTATGGAACTTTAAAAACAATACATAGGTACTGTTGTATGTAACTGGCTAACCAAAACTTTTAAACTTATTATTCTTTTCTATACGTTGTATTCCATCTGATGTACTTGTGTCACTTCAATAAACAAAGTCTAATACAACATTCGTTATCAGCACGAAACTCTATTTTAACTGAGTAATACTTATAAAAACTGCATATTCTTTATTAAAAAGTAGAATCCGGTGTATGAACGACGATCGTCACTTTTCTATGGCCGGGGGAGCCATTTCATGGGAAAGTAAGAAGCAAACCACCATTGCCTTGTCGTCCAGCGAAGCAAAATACATGAGTTTGTCCAGTGCGGGTGGAGAGGCTGTATTTCTGAGACGATTGATGTGTGAACTTACTGGTAAGTCAACTGTCATTACTATTTATAATGATTCACAGTCTGCCCAGAAGTTAGCACGGAATACGGTTCACCACAATAGAACCAAGCATATCGACACGAGATTTCATTTTATACGCGATTTATTATGTAAAAATGTTATCAATGTCGTATATACTAATACTTTAGAGATGTGGGCTGATGTACACACAGCAAAATAATGCGGTTAGCACAGCCACGCACACGTCTATGCGTGTTGAGTATCGACATGAACGTTAAATAGCAGCGTTTTACCTTACAATAAAACGCTTATTAAGCGAAATACCTTATTCGAAGCCTGATTAAATATTTGGAGAGTGGCAACATTGTTTGCTATGACGTAGCGGTTCCTTATTGGCTGATATTCTGCTCCTTTGTTTTCAATCTTGGCCACCAGGGGGCGCCAACGGCTTACTGCCTCACCCGGTGGCGGCCTCTCGTCATTGGATCTCAAATAATTTTCATTAATAAAGATGTTCGTACACGTTAATTGCTAATAAATTCAGTCATAAACAAGATTTTTCTGCGATTGTGTAAATCGGTATGCACCGTGTATGAACATCTTTAATTCATTATATCGAAAATCGAGGGTAGGAGTACCCCCCCGGTTTTAGTCATTTCTGTTGGCGCAAAATGGTACCTGGTGTGGGTAATCTTAAATTGTTTTTGATCAAGATGATCATGTGAATTCTTTTAAAAAAAAAATATATATAATGTTATACTTATAATTAGTCCGAAAAACAATAGTATTCAATGAGTCAGTCTCATGTAATGTGAGATAAGTAACTGTGGATGCTATCATGTCAGAAGCAAGTGTACTACTATTTTTTTACAGGGTGAACGGAAAGGTAACGATGATCATATTGATCACATAGAATTGTTTAGTAGGTTAAGTGGTTCATTACCTTCTTTTCTTGATTAATTAATGTATTCTGAATTGGTCTACAATATAACACCAGGCAGAGTTAAAAGTATAGGCTTCGAATAAGGTATTTCGCTTAATAAGCGTTTTATTGTAAGGTAAAACGCTGCTATTAAGCTTCAGTACCGTTATTCGAAGCCTGATTAAATATTTGAGATCTGTCTGTTATCGCCTGGTGGCCAGACGCCAATGTGATTAAGTAATTATAAGTCACTGAGAACTCATAAAATAAGTGAATCATTGGAAAAGTAATCAGGCGCAGACACCGGCTACTTAGGGATAAGGATATGAAAAATAAATAAACATTCCCTTAGAAGGCAGTATAACCTTTTAATGATTAAAACAATAATCCACTAATCACCTACATGTAGGACTGTAGACATAATTAAATCTCTTTAGAATTAACAATCTTATACCTAATACTCGTTACTGCAAAAACAATCAATCAATCGAATAACAACGAGGCTTATTTTAGACACAGGTATTATCAAGAACAAAACCTATTCATTACTTAAACTATTTATTCTAATAAGTAGTCGTTGAGATCAACGATCCAAAGCTAGAGCAAGTGAAACTTGAAAAACAGCAGGGGCTTGTAATTTTACATGTTTTAGCAAATGCTACAATTCAGTTAAGTATTTCATTTTCAATGTACATACTTTCATTATACAATGGAACTATTTTGCAGTGTTGAAGGTCACAAACTAGTCTGTATAATTAATTAATTTGAGGAACGAAGCAATTAGTCAAAGTAGCGACTGGAGCTAGTTTCTTAATTTCTCTACAGTAATACCTCTTAAAAGTGTTTTGTGAACGCCAGTTTCCTCGAGCGAGGATTTCTTCCAGTGAGCAGTCCTGGATCCAGTTCTTAGATGCTACAGCTGGACGTACGCTGCCCGGACTGGCTTGAATGCCTGCATCACGTAGCACTTTTTTGACCCAGTTCGCGACCACTGTCCTTGATGCTGCCTTAGGAGGTCCGCATGCTGTCAAAAACAAATTATCTATTTTACATCTGGATCGCCTTTCAGCGGAGAGGGAGATGACTTTATTGACCCAAAAAATAGGGTCCAAATTTTTACATTCTTTATTTGGCAACAACCGCCACCCCGATTGCCTGTTGGTACTGGAGTCAGTTTTCGACCCAAATTTCGGCCAAAAAATGATATGATCACTTGATATTATACAATCGTCTCTATTAGTTGATAGCAACGTAAGATCATGAACTCGTCGACCTGAGCATAATAAAAGTAAAATCGCAGCTCTACTTGAGCACTGGTAAAGGCTAGTTTCGTTAATAGCGCTATTCTTTAACCACACAATTAGGTGTTCAGTGTCCCATATAGGAGCTTTATTTACTGGGGGTGTTTTGATGGAAATAGCCTTTAATGCACGTTTTACGAGAGGGTGAGAACTCAGTTCTTCCCTTGAATTGGGGTCGCTTAGAGTAACAACTGCAGATTTGTACACTAAAATGGTAGGATAGGATAGACTTACGATTTTGTGTAAATCGATGAGGAATCTAGCTAAATCTGCTCCAGTTGGCTTGATGGCGTCGATTTCGTTCGCCTGCGACCATGCACGCCACCGCTGCCACGCTGGTTTGTAAGTTCTGAGCGTAGACTCTCTCCAGCCCGAACGTAACATATCCTTCTGGTCTTGTGACCAATTTATTAAACTCTCCGACCACCCCCACATTTCCATACCTCCAGGGTCATGTCCTGAACTTGGGGTGGTGTTTTGCCCGTTACAGTGTCCATCAGGACTTGGTCCAAGGCAAAAACTGTGAATGGAGGGGCTAGGGCTCGATTCCTGAGGTCGGGCCTCCAGAAAACCTTCGGCCACCGCGGAACTACGAACAAGTAAATCCCTGTCGCCATATTGAGGTGGGCTAGCACCCACGGTATCAAGAACGGAGGTGGGAATAACCAAGCTAGTTGAAAGTGCCAGGTCTGGCTGAAGGCATTGTAAATTTGAGCATGAGGGTCGGTTAAGTCTAGTGTCGCATAATTGGGGACTACGTGCGCTGTTGCTGACGCAAACAGATCCACCTCCGGAGTTCCCCATTTTGAAAATATTTTTGCTGTTACTATGGGTAGGAGGTGCCACTCTGGTGTAGGGGATAGGCGGGATAATTGATCTGCTTCGCAATTGTACCTCCCTGGGAGATAGTGACATTGTAGATAAATATTGTGCTGGTCTAATAGCTGGAAAATTTCGTAACACAAGTTCATCAGCGCGACTGACCGTGTTCCCCCCTCGTTTCTCAGATATGCAACTACGGTTTTGTTGTCGCTCTGTATCATCAGTGTCGAGTGAGCTAGGTAGTGACAGCGATCTTCTAAGGCATGTAAAACTGCCAACATCTCTCGTTGATTCGAGTGAAGGCTTGCCTCCCCGGGGGGCCAACGGCCCCATATCTTTAAATTGTCTATTTGAGCGCCCCAGGCTAACATTGAGGCATCGGTTACTAGGTAATGAGACACAGGGGGATGATGAATTAGGGACTTGCTGGCGACATTGTTCAGCCACCAAGCGAGCTCGGTCAGGGCTTCCCGAGGGATGGGGTATCGGGCATTCGAAGTTAGGTGAAGAAGACTTTGGCAGTGTTTTAAAAGGGCCCTGTGATTCAGGCGTCCTCGTGGGACAGGAAAGCTGGCAAAGTTTATAGAACCTACAAGACTTTGGATTTCTTTTAGACTGGCTGTCCCCCGCCCCAATAAAGTTTTTATTTTCTTTTTCAGGCCTAACAGTTTCTTTAACGGCAGGTTTTTCCTGTTGGTGTGGGGATCCCAAACTATACCTAGGTACTCTAAGGACCTCTGAGGGGTTAAAACTGACTTTCCATAGTTGATTTGCCAACCCAATTGGCTGAGAATGTGCACAGTCTCTAGAGTTTGCTTTTTCAAGGTCTGAGGGTCCTGGTTTACCAGGAGAAAATCGTCCAAGTATACTAGGATTCTGAACCCTTTTTCCCTTAGTATTTGTGCAACCCAATTTGTCAGTGAGGCAAACATCTTGGGCGCGCAAGCTAGACCGAAGGGTAGGCAGGTCATTTGTAAAAGTTGTCCGTTGAAAATTAAACGGAGAAATCGTTTGTGGCTTTGTGCTACTGGTAGATGGAAGTATGCGTTCGAAAGATCTATTTTTACAAGCCAATCTGAATCCTGGAGAAACGCAGGGATGCGATGCATGTTTACTAAGCGAAATTTCGTGATTGGAAGGTACATATTTAACCTTTTCAGATTGAAAATCGGTCGGGACGAGCCGTCGCTTTTGGGGGTCAGAAACATGGGAGAAACAAAACTGGGACTGTGATCCGCGGGTTCTAACACTCCCATTCTTAGTAATAATTGAACGGCTTCTTTCATTTCTTTTGAGTAGGGTGTCTGAAATTTTAAATTGGGCATTTGCAGCGGGGGTTTTCGGCAGAAGGGGATTCGGAAGCCTTGAATAAGTTTTATCAATGTTGGAGGAGCGTTTAACGCTTTCCAGTTTTCTACAAAAATTTGTAACTGCCCCGCTTGAAAACTGATGTAGTCAGAACTGTTTATGTGGCCGATTATCCCTGCGCGGGGCACCTCGACCTGTCCGTTTACCCTGGCCCTTCGCGCCAAACTGTTGGTATCCGTACGCGCCTTGCGGTTTTGATGTTGCGTTTTGTCGAGAGGCTGAACTTTCTTGTGAATATGTGTGCGGTCTAGGCATGCGAAAAGCACCTCGCCCCCCTACGCCCCGGGGACCTTGCGTAGGCATAGACGGGTAATATCTTGGTATAGGGTATGGAGGGTTAGGCCCATTAGCCAAACTATAATTATAATTACCCTGCGTGGGTAGATTATGAAAGTAATTGCCTTGATTCAGACCCGCTTGCGCAGCAGGTTTAGTCTTACTTTCCCGGCGAGCCGGCCAAAAGCATTTAGCGACACCTCCTTGCTTTTCAATGGCCAAGGAAAAGGGTTCTTTTTGAAAGATATATTCTGAACTTGGGGGGATTTTTCGCAAAGTCTCTCTAAAGAATTTATCTTTTATCGAACGGAGAATGCTATCTCTTCTTTGTTGAATAAGATCAGCACGGTGACCGCATGCTAATTGCAGAGTATCGTTTGCTATTTTTTGAAAACTACCCTCAATAAATAATTCATTTATTTTATCCTGTAAAGACTGTGGGGATAGGTCTTCAGTTGACCGAGACCACTTTAAAAGAACCTCTAAAGCAGATTCTACTGCCTCCCCTTGTTTTATAATTGCCTGTGTCAAGGCAGCAAACCCACGTTCGGTCAGGCTTAAGTTAGAGAATTTATCAAAGGGTTTTATCTCGTCATTCGTTTCTAGATCTGTAAAGGCTGGTCGGGAACAATAAAGCTTCTGCACGTCAGCGTATCTAACGCTAGTCCAGTCTTCAGAATCGAAATGCTGGACGGAAGTTAACAAGCTAACATGAGCTGGCAAGGACTTGGGGACTGCTGGGTCTTTCAATACAGTATTTAAAGGGAACTTTATAGTAGCTGGAGGGTCATTGGAAGCTGGCTCTTCCTCTACCACTGACTCGTATAAATCACCGCTCACACTACCATCGATTTCTTCCGCATAAGGCGTAGGGGGGGCTACAGGGCCCGTGCCCGCCAGAAAATTTTTAATTTCACTGACCTGTTTTGTTAGTTGTTCAATAGCATCGCCGCGACGCTGCCGCTTACACTTACGCCTCGATTTTTTAGCCTTTCGTTTTCTGGTGGGTGGCGGTGGTTGCGGCGGTGCTGGAGCAGTACTCTCTTCAGCCGACTCGGACGATGAGCTAGAGCTTGAACTCGAGTCCGACATTTTCTGTAAAACGTAAATAGATTAATTTCGAACGGCAAAAACCGTTAATTTTCAAATAAATTGGTTACTCACAGTGAACCGTACGTCTCGACAAACAAGACGCCAATGACGAGAGGCCGCCACCGGGTGAGGCAGTAAGCCGTTGGCGCCCCCTGGTGGCCAAGATTGAAAACAAAGGAGCAGAATATCAGCCAATAAGGAACCGCTACGTCATAGCAAACAATGTTGCCACTCTCCAAATATTTAATCAGGCTTCGAATAACGGTACTGAAGCTTAATAGAATCTATGACATGTGAATGTGTGAGTGAGTTCGATCATAAAATCTACCCCCTAAGTACAGATTTTTTAGCAACAAGATGAATGAGCAATGTCGCTGTAAATTACCTGTTTATTGAATAAACAAGAACTAACTATAAAATAACAATGAAGAAAGTTACAACTATTTAAGTTAGTTTATAATAAATTAAGTAAAAAATAATTACAAATTAAATGAAAATAATCCCCCCCGGTATCGTGTCACACTCAAAGGCTGAAAATGCAATATCTCCGGTTTCAGTTACTTCTATAAAAATAATGTAAAAGTATTTTTTTTATTTAGACTGTCCTAAAAATATTTTACCTAATCTTACATTGGATATTGTCATCCCCAGTGTAAGCGAGAGAACCGAATCGAAGCTTCCTTCGACCTTGAATCTTCAAATTTATGCAATCCCACGCATTGAACTATTATTACTAGCGAAGAGTTACTGTAGAACTACTGTAGTTACCATCTCACTGATGCGACGATGTTATATTATTATTTCTCAACAAGTCTGAGATTCCAATTCCAAAGCAATATTCCTCACAACCAGCATGGCCATTGAAATAACATCCAAAAATGTCATTTTATTATTACTATTTTATATTCCGTTTTCTTCGGATACGAACCCGGTTCACTAAAGCAGAAGTCAAATCTTCGATCTGTCTTTGACCGCTAGGCCACCGAGGTATGCAAGTTACATGGTGAATTTATGAATTATGTTCAATCTGCGACTACTGTATTACAATTTGTGTAAATAGCTGTTTTATGAGCTTTGAAATAAGGTTGAAATTATAATTTATTTTTTTCCGTAACTATTTAATTTTATGGTGGTTGCAGTCTGTTGTATGTTTAATTTTACTCTTATATAATATGTTAAAAACGCAAACGCATTGTGTTTTCTTTTAATATAATTATTAATAGGTATGACTCTTTTTACTGGAGTTTAAAAGTTGCTAGCTGATGGCTATTTTGGTCGTTATCGTCTTAAACAATATAAAGTGTTTTCTACCCTCAAATTTCTAATAATATGATTTTGTGAACAAACAACTGTCATCGCTGGCAGCCATTATTAGCTGCGGGATGAACCGTGTGTTATACTTACGAACTGTTTAATTTTGCCTTTCGAATACCTTGTGATTTGCAAAACATGGATTTTCATTTATCTTTGTTGAAAAGAGCAAAACAATATAACTATTTATATAAGGAATCGCTAGGCGTTTTTTGATATGATTAAGTAGACAAACGGTGTTAAAAACAATGACATATTATTTTATCGGTAATGTTTTAAACAACTTTCTTTGACGAAAAATGTTTTTATTTAAACTTCATTTATTTTGCAGCGGAAGACTGTGCCATTATGGATTCACCCTTACGCAGACTTCGGACACGATAAAAATATTCGTTCTGGGCCTAAACCTGAAGCCTCATCTCCTGCCATTTGGTTTATACATTATGTAGTTGCCGCACCCGCTAGTGACCCATTTCACAGCAACAAGACACAATGCTACGTTGCAACCTGTGCGAAACCATCTGCATGCTGCAGGATTGCATTGCCGTAGACCAGCAAAAAACATGCTTTAACGGACCAGCATAGAAGAAACCTTTGCTCGTGAATATCTTGACTTTGATTATTACATCAATCAAAGTCAAATGTAGTGATTTTTAGTGATGAAGACGAAATATATTAACTTAATTAAATATATAAACACAGTAATGTTTTACAGTGCAGAACGAGTGGCAGTGTTACTTTAGGCTATGGGGTTGGATGTCATCGATGGGCCCTGGTGTCCAAATCCAAACCAAATCGAGATAGGTAGCTTAGTCGCTTCAAAGTGGAGATTATAACCCAGTGTGAAATGATGTTATTGTTAATGGCTGTCATTTAACATGTCTATTCATTTCACCACTGACTTACACGTCCGCAAATAAAACGTTTCGTTCATCTTTATCAGACTTAAACCTAATAAACCAGAATTTAAGATATTAATTATGTGTCATCTTAAAAATAGCCCTATTATGGTTGTGTATTCAATTTGCAAGATAATTATTATGTTAGTGACATAAGACTTTTTAGTAAACATAAAATCATACTGGCCTCTAGTGTGTGTTATTTTATGAATATTAATCTATAAGGAAAAGTGTGCAGTTTTATTTAGCTAATTTAATTACTTTTGGTAATAATAATAATAACACAAATAGAGGCTAATAAAATAAAAATTAAAAGTTGCAATAAACAATTTGAACCAATAATTGCATTTTATTGTTTTATTCTTTTACGTCCTTTTTTTCTTGTTTTAGGTAAACATGAGTTTATTTTGAGATTAGTAATTTAAAATTGAAAACAAAAAAGACACAATTGTGCAGGATTCGAACCCGGTTCTTTAGGTTTCATAACTCTAGGTCAATACACCTGAGCCACCACGCTTATAATACTGGTGGCAAAATTATGCTTCCATTGAACAAAATACCAGCAGGTTTGAATAACTATGCGTGAAGGTAGTCAGAAAACACAATTAGCACAGATAGGGCATTTTGTTGTGTGCGTAATAAGGCAGCGGATAAGTGCGGATGTGTGTATAGAATGACACACGTGGATAACTAGGGTGCTCACCGATTCGCTTTGCTGTGTGTACTAACTAAGCCATTGGCTCGTATCAAGCATCAGAATTCTATAAAAGGAATAGGTTTATGTTTATAATCTTGTTTTGATTACGGGGGAGTATGTTGTATGTAACTGGCTAACCAAAACTTTTAAACTTATTATTCTTTTCTATACGTTGTATTCCATCTGATGTACTTGTGTCACTTCAATAAACAAAGTCTAATACAACAGGTACGCAATATATTTTTAAATAGGCACAGGTAATCGTTGTACCTGTTTAGTCCATCAAACACCCTTGTCTGTTTTTCATCCATACTTTACTATGACAATAATTGTTAAATTCTGTAAAACCAATTAAATTCGCATTAGTAGGTATTAATAATAAATGGTTTGCAAGCGGGACTACTGATGTTTTGGCGCATTACGTTCCTGAGCTTAGAACGATCTACACGTGCTCCCTGGCTTTCTATTTAATTATATCAAATTGTTAATTTTTGCTCCTTACTTGGTGTTAGTGAAGTTTCCGCAATGGATATCATACTGACTTATAACCATCATGATATGGAAAACCTCGAACTTCTAATTGGTAAGTTCTTGTCCTTGGATTGCATGTCATATTTGTTACACTTACAAAAACTTCAGATATAAACCATTCCCTCCAAAATAACTTAATGCCGTGAGGCTAATAACGACTTCGACGTTATAACCATGTTTGTTTTTTTCAGAGGCAGTACAAATGGAATCAGAGAACATAAACCCGGAAGCCCTACTATGGAGCAACTCGTTACCCTTTGCTCAGGTGCTACAAGAGTCCATGGCGGACACGCCTGGTCGGGGGATCCCGCTCCAGAACATTCCCGATTACCGTCTGACGCCGAACACTGACGAGAAGGCGCACCCGGCAGGGCTACCAGATGAGATCGCGATACAACAACGAGGTAAGTTATCGTGACAGATCATATTATTATTCTAGTAAACTTCACTAGCTAATGCCATCGGATACGCCCTATGTAAAAAAAACAATAAGCTCGGTTATATGCCCGCCAAATTTCAAGTTTTCAGTTCTAACGGCTCATTGTGTGTAGTTACTTGATTTTTTATTATTATTGAATAAATTGTCGCTAGCTAAAGATATTAATAACTATTATTTTAATTCCTCAGGTCGCGCACGTCTTCCAGTGACATGGAGCTCGGACGTCACCTTGAATAACCAGTCACTCACCCATTCTGCGGTTCGCAAGCCACCCCAGCTTGATCAGCACCGTCTTGAACCGCATACACTCAACGTATCTTTTCTCTCCACGCAACGAAAATCCACGAGCATACCCCTGAAGCCTAAGAAAATGAACCTCCGCCGCCGACAGAATCTCCGAAGATTGAAAAGACTGTAAAGGCCGATTCAGAACGGCCTATCGACATGGCTCTAGAATGCTCAATTTCTTTAAATTTAAGACTAGCAAATTACGGTATATTTAGAACAATACCTCATTTTTTTGTTTTACTAGTTTAATTCTCAGTCTGTTTTTAATAATTTTCTTTCATTTTTTATATTTAACTCTTGTTATCCTTTTTTTCGTCAAATTTCACAGATATTTTGTTCACATAAGTTGTTTTTAAATTAAACAAATGTTCTAAGAATGTAGTTATTTTTTTGTGGATATAATATTTATTTATTTTATAGCAAAATGTAGAACTTGAGGTTACATTATTTTAATTAAGTAGGTATTTTAAATATAAGTACATTACTCTAAAACAATTATAATAAAGACCCTTATGTGATCACTTGCCATAAAACTGTTATCGAGTCTTGAGTTCTTTATTTGTTATTAGTTGTGATATTGTGTTGTGAACGAACTATTTTTAAGGAAATAGGCATAAATTACTATAAATAAATGATAATAGTTGAAAAAAATGTTTTTGAATAACTAAGATGATCCAAAGCGTATTTGCAGAATTGAGTATCCCGTAATAGTCAGAAGCAGGAGTTAGACTAAGAATCTCCTTTTTTTTGTACTTCAGTTTCAACTATTATCAAAAAACAATAATGTAAGAAAGAGACTCTCTCTGGAAGAAATTACATTATAGATGTACATGTTATATGGTGCGAATTATCGAATTACAGAAACTTCTTTATGGCAAAGCCAGTCTTAAAATAAAAACAACATAATCACTTATTCATTGTTTATCACACACTTTTTCACGCGTGCGTGTCTTAATCTGCTCTTGTTCTGCAATTCGGTATTCGGATAATCTACCACGGACCTACTTAGGTATCTAAGTGGGCGGAGAGGTGTACTCCGACGTGGCGCGTCCCTGGGTGGTGGATAAGGGAACGCCTGCCTCGCGGCGGGTAGGGGCTCTCAAGGGTCTCCGCGAACCAAACACACATTCCAGGGACGGGGCATTTACGCAAAAAAAATGCTTCTACTTAAAGCTGTGTCTTATACCCCAGTAAATTATAACACGAATTGTTTTGTTACTCCCCGTACATAATTCGGGAATTAACTATTGGAGCAAGTTGAACATTAAATATTACTTCATTCAGACTAGTATAGGTACTTTTCAAAATATTCTTTTTGGAGAGAGATGTCTGCTTGACATCCCCACAATTGTCTTTACTTAAATAAAGACAATTGTGGGGATGTCAAGCAGACATCTCTCTCCAGGCAGATGTTGTGTTAAATAAATAAATAAGAAAATATTGATTAAGCTACTGCTAACTAGTAGTTAACTACCTAGTTTGAGACACAATCGTTGGGCATAATTGATAGATTCTCATTAAATCAAACGGTCATTTTTATAATAAAAATCTGTATTCGTGTACGCTTATAACTTTTGATCTCCGTAACGGAATTAAGTGCGGCTTCTATCAATCTACAGATAGTTGTACAAGAGGAAGGTTTAGTCACATAGTTCAATAACTTGTGTAACTTGAGCCCTGCCCCGCTACTGGTGGCACCCTAGGTTAGGTTTTTATAATGCATTAACATGTATTCTGTATTCATGTTGTTTTATTTTCTGTTATACAAACATTGTAAGAATCCTTGAGCAAATAAATATATCAAAATAATAATAATGAATTGTTTTATTTGGACACACTCCAGTGCTCAGTAAATACAAGAAAAAACATTATGTTGTTAGTAGATACAAGAACTTAAAATAATAGGAAAATTACACAATCAAAAATAAGTAACACAATAATAATAATTACGACTGGCTCCCGCTAGCACGGCAATCCAGCGCCCGAGCAGTGGGAAAAACCCACCGGCCGCCCAGCGCGCGCACGATGCCGTTTGAGCTGCTATAGTACAGTTCCATAAGATACCACCCGACAAACTTATAAATGGACAGCAGAGTCTTAGAAATACTGTAATACGATCATAAAGAAACAAACACAATTCTCATAAAAGATAGGAGAAATATGTACAAAAGCGAACCTATCCCAAATCCCAATAAGAGATCTCTACCAGTTAAACTTTCAGTAAACTAGAGCAGCAATAAACTAGAGACTGACAAGGAGTGAATTTAAAAATACAAATTGTGAAAGCGACAATACAGTGTACATCTTCAAATTCAATACACAACTCAGATGTATACAGTCCCTGCAGACCCCTGTGCACTTTTATGGAACTTTAGTAACTATACATAGGCATGCACCATATTTTTAAATACGCACAGGTAATCGTTGTACCTGTTTACTCCAACAAACACCATTATCTGTTTTTCATCCATACTTTACTACTGACAATAAATTGTTAAATTCTGTAAAATCAATTAAATTCGCATTAGTAGGTATTAATAATAAATGGTTTGCAAGCGCGGGACTGCTGACGTTTTGGCGCATTACGTTCCTGAACTTAGAACGATCTACACGTGCTTCCTGGCTTTCTATTTAATTATATCAAATTGTTAATTTTTGCTCCTTACTTGGTGTTAGTGAAGTTTCCGCAATGGATATCATACTGACTCATAACCATCATGATATGGAAAACCTCGAAATTCTAATTGGTAAGTTCTTGTCCTTGGATTGCATATCATATTTGTTACACTTACAAAAACTTCAGATATAAACCATTCCCTCCAAAATAACTTAATGCCGTGAGGCTAATAACGACTTCGACGTTCTAACCATGTTTGTTTTTTTTCAGAGGCAGTACTAATGGAATCAGAGAACATAAACCCGGAAGCCCGATGGAGCCACCCGTTACCCTTTGCTCAGGTGCTACAAGAGTCCATGGCGGACGCACCTGGTCGGGGGATCCCGCTCCAGAACATTCCCGATTACCGTCTGACGCCCAACACTGACGAGAAGGCGCACCCGGCAGTGCTACCAGATGAGATAGCGATACAACAACGAGGTAAGTTATCGTAACAGATCATATTCTTGTAAACTTCACTAGCATATGCCATCGGATACGTCCCCTGTAAAAGAAAAAACAATAAGCTCGGTTCTCTAAATTTAAATCTATATATATATATATACCCGCCAAATTTCAAGTTTTTAGTTTTAGCGGCTCATTGTGAGCAACTACATGATATTTTATAATCATCACTATCACTTAATAGTATAAAATAAAGTCGCTTTCTCTGTTCCTGTGTCCCTATGTCCCTATATCCCTATGTATGCTTATATCTTCAAAACTACACAACGGATTTTGATGCGGTTTTTTTACTAGATAGAGTGATTCAAGAGGAAGGTTTTTATGTATAATTCTTCGCAGACGAAGTCGTGGGCAGAAGCTAGTTATTGAATAAATTGTTACTAGCTAAAAATATAAATTACGATTATTTTAATTCCTCAGGTCGCGTACGTCTTCCAGTGACATGGACCTCGGACGTCACCTCGAACAACCACTCACTCACCCATTCTGAGGTTCGCACACCACCCCAGCTTGCTCGGCACCGTCTTGAACCACATACACTCAACGTATCTCTTCTCTCTACGCAACGAAAATCCACGAGCATACCCCTGAAGCCTAAGAAAATGAACTTCCGCCGCCGACCGAATCTCCGAAGATTAAAAAGACTGTAAAGGCTTAGATTTAGAACAGCCTATCGACACGGCTCTAGAATGCTCAATTCCTTTAGATTTAAGACCTAGCAAGTTACTGTCTATTTAAAACAATACCTCGTTTCTTTGTTTTACTAGTTTAATTCTCAGTCTGTTTTTAATAATTTTCTTTCATTTTTTATTTTAAACTTATCAAATTTTTTTCGTCGAATTTCACAGATATTTTGTGCACATGATATGTACTTAAATTAAACAAATGTTATAAGAATGTAGATATTATTTTTATGGATATAATATTTATTTGTTTTTAGAACAAAATGTAGAAACTAAGGTTACATTATTTTAATTAAGTATTTTAAATATATGTACATTACTCTTAAACAATTATTATAAAGACCCTTATGGTGATCACTTGTCATAAAACTGTTATCGTGTCTTGAGTTCTTTATTTGTTGTTAGTTGTGATATTGTGTTGTGTACGAATTATTTTTAAGGAATTTTAAGGAAGGATTACCCACTGTAAATAAAAGATAATAGTTTAAAAACATGTTTTTGAATAACTAAGCGGATCCAAAAGGTATTTGCAGAATTGAGTATCCCGTCATAGCCAGAAACGGGAGTTAGACTAAGCATCTACTTTTTTTGTACTTCAGTTTCAACTATTATCAAAAAACAATATTGTAAGAAAGAGACTCTCTGGAAGCAATTACATTATAGATGTACATGTTATATGATGCGAATTATCGAATTACAGAAACCACTTTTTGGCAAAGCCAGTCTTGAAATGAAAACAACATAATCACTAATTAATTGTTTATCACACACTCTTTTACAAGTGCGTGTCTTAATCTGCTCTTGTTCTGCAATTCGGTAATCGGATAATCTACCACGGACCTGCTTAGGTATCTAAGTGGGCGGAGAGGTGTACTCCGACGTGGCGCGTCCCTGGGTGGTGGATAAGGGAACGCCTGCCTCGCGGCCGGTAGGGGCTCGCAAGGGTCTCCGCGAACCAAACACACATTCGAGGGATTGTGCTAGTAGTTTTTGTTTTAAATTATAAAACTGCGCTAAGGCTTTATTCTTAGAAATTTCCAAATTTTGACGATAATTTGGTTTAAATGGCACTCTGACTTCGTATCTGCCGTCTTGTTTTCTTGAAGTAGTGTCGTTGTAATACTCTATGCATTTCTGATCTTCAGATGACACATCGGCTGGTTCCGAGATATCTTCTACTTCCCAAAATCTTGCTATCTCTTCAAGGTTATGTAGTACTACGTTGCATTGTACTGTCTTGGTGTGTCCGCTTAGTATCTAACCTAGCTTGGTCTGTTGGGCTATAGGTATTGTTTCATTAATTCTACATATTCCATCTTGCAATAAATTGGAATATACATCCGCGCCTAGCAAAAGGTCAACGGGACGACTGCGATAGAATTCTGGATCAGCTAGATTAATATTATCCAGATAAGTCCAATTTGGTTTGGTAAATGTAACGCTTGGTAAATTCTTGATTAAGTTTTTCATAATTATCGCGTTTGTTTCGAAGGTAAAGTCTTCAACCACCGATGAACAACTTATTCTGATCATCCCCTTGCAGCTACTCTCTTTATCTCCTACGCCTGTTATGACACCCTTGCATTTTGTTCTTGATAGTTTCAGCACTTGGGCTGCATGTTCTGTAATCAAGGATGTCTGCGAGCCTTGATCTAATAAGGCGCGCAATGTTTTGAACGAACCATCCCCTGCCCGTATCTTGATGACGGCAGTAGGTAGCAGTATTTCACTCTCCTCATTTGGCAGCGACACGTGTGAACTACTTTTTACCAGGGTATTAGAGTCAGCACTCTTGACCGCTGCCCTCCCCGCGCTCGCGCGTATCCCCGCTGACGTCGACGGAGCATGCTCCGCTTGCTTTTGAAATGCTTCGTGTAACAGGCTATTGTGATCCTTATTACATTCACGACAACGCCTTTCTGATAGACATGGTTTTCCTTGATGCTTGTTTAGACAATTTTTACATAGGTCGAGCGATTCTACCATTTTACACCTGTTAGAAGATGGTAAATCCAGGAAGTTTTTGCAGAAGTATATGCCATGATCTGTTGCCTTGCAGAACGAACACTTGTATTTCGCTGTTATAATTTTCTCTTTCTGATTCATTTTCGTACTTGAAGTAAATGAATTCTTGTAAAATGATGACTTTTGTTTAAGGTTATTATTCTGTAAAGATACGGTTTGAGGTTTTTGCACAAGACTGTCCTGCTTTCTACGTGAAGACTCTAAGGTTGTAAATTTTGTCTCAAGAAAGCTCATGAACTCTGCCAACACCGGTAATTCTCTTGGCTGCTTTACTGATTCAAGATAATCAGTATATGATTCAGCATCCAATTTTTGCGCGAGCAAGTGTACGATAAGAGGGTCCCACGTCCTGATGTCGACTCCCAGATTCTTGATGGCGTTGAGACACTCCAGTGCGGTGTCGTGTATCCTTTTTATATGATTCAGGGACTGTTGTTGCGCAACTGGTAGGTTCAGTATAATGTTAATATGCGACGTAAACTGAAGTTTCTTATTGTTGAATCTCTGATTGAGGATGTCCCAGCAGATCTTGTAATTCTCCGAACTAACGTTTAAATGTTGGATTAAACGCTCAGCTTCACCTTTAACTTTTGATTTAAGGTATTGCATCTTTTGCGCGGGTGACATGGTTGGATTATTATGGATTATTTCCGTGAACAAATCTTTGAAAGACGTCCAGCTGTTATAATGTCCATGGAAGATTGGTATTTCCATTTTTGGAGTATATTTTTCCATATGAGCTACTGACCACATTTTCCTGTTTAATGCTTTCTTGATGTCGGCATATTTTTTCTCGTAAGCTGAGAAAGTCTCTTCATATTCTTCGTTAAGCCCATCCAGTTCGCTGTCGAGGTCCCAGTGGAGCGTGTCGATAGCGTTCCAGCGCGCCTGGAGCGCGCGCAGGACATCGTCAAACTCCCATTGCTCCGAGATTAAATCAACTTGTACATTCGTAATGGTGCGATGGAAGGCCCTAAAATTGCTCTGCTGCTTTCTAAGATTTTCTTCTGTCCTGCTAGCCGTCCCCATAGGCTTGGATGAAGACGCAGAAGTGTTAGTGTCACCTGGATTACTCACAAAAGTTGGTGGCTTGATAATTGGTGAAGATATTTGCGCTCTATACGAATCGTACCTCTCTCTCGCTCGTTCATATTCATTGTTTGAAAAATAGCTATGCGACTCCATACCTATTTCGGTCAACTTAAAATGATTGTTTTGAAATTCTGCCCAGTGTTTGTCTAAATACTCTTGCCGACGTTTTATGTAATCTTTAGTCTTTCTGTCCGAACCGTCTTTCTTGAAATTGGTCCAGACCTGCTCTATAGCAGTTAATATTTGTTGTTGATTAGCAAGAAGATCTTCAAAGTTAGCCATGACAAGAGAGTGTAAAAAGGAAAGATCTTACTTGAAATCACTGCTGCTCAGCGAAGGCACTTGACAAGCCTTAGTTCTCCAAGATCCTGATATCCCGGATGGTACTCAGCACACTCCCCAACTGCTGCTCTGGCTTCTTGATTGCAGGCAACAGCTCCGCGTGCTGATCACTGGTCGATAGGTCGTGACGTGGAACCGTGACACAGATCGAGTTAATGAACCGACACGTGTAAGATCCCACCTCTACCGAAGGTTCGAAGGACCAATGTTCGGGTCGGGGTAACCGAAACTACGGAATTATAATTAATAAATCCGATAAGATAGAATTAACTTTATTTTATGTACTTGACTTAACACAAAGTAATTTAATTCTAATGAAAGGTGAATAATGAGTTACGCGCGGCGTTCTTGACAGCACATTGCGAACTGATTTGACAAATTAATTAATTATTAGGTACAAATCGGAAATAAGAATGAGGTCAACGTGTAAGTTGCTGATTCTCCACAATGTACGTTACTAGCTCGTACAAGGCATTTACGCAAAAAAATTAGCTTCTACTTAAAGCTGTGTCTTATACCCCAGTATATTATAACACGAATTGTTTTGTTACTCCTCGTAAGTAGTTCAGGAATTAACTATTAGAGCAAGTTGAACATTAAATATAACTTCATTCAAAACAGTAAAGGTACTTTTCAAAATATAAGAAAATATTGATTGTGCTACTGCTAACTGACTAGTAGTAGTTGACTACCTATTATTAGACACAATCGTTGGGCATAATGGATAGATTCTGATTACATCAAACGGTTATTTTTATAGTAAAAATCTGTATTTGTGTACGCTTATAACTTTTGATCTCCGAAACGGAATTTAGAGCGCCTTCTATCAATAGACAAATGTACCAGGAAGGTTTAGTCACATAGTTTCATAACCTGTGTAACTTGAGCCCTGCTCCGCTACCAGTGGCACCCTAGGTTAGGTTTTTGTAATGCGTTTACATGTATTCTGTATTCATGGAGTTTTATTTCCTTTTATATAAATATTGTAAGAATCCTTGAGAAAATAAACATATCAAATAATAATAATGAATTGAGAATGTGAACTAATTTTGATTATTAGCACTCCATATTCTCTGTCAAAAATAAAAAATACTAGTGAAAGAATTACTTCGATACGTCAATTAGTTTCCGATTTAGAAGTAAAACAAGTTGTAACCGTACGACGCGGGCCGCCGGTTACGGTGTGACGTCATCGTACAACACGCTCAGTCTGGCTCGCTCAGTCCCCTCCTAGGTACCTACTTCTACTATTTGAGTTATATTAGTAGCACGGAAAGTTCACTTACCTTTGCATTTTTATTCCTCGCAACCATTAATCCATCTATTTTAGGTAGATTATCCGATTGCCCTTTTTCGTATCCTTCATCCATTTTATTAATCGAATAATATTTACTATTATTAGACAATTATCTTAATACGCGGGCGAAAACACAACAAAATACAACAAATTGATACTAAGCGGGCCGCGGGCCGCGTGGCGTGTTGTAATATGACGTCACAAGCGGTCACGTGACTGTTAGCGGGACTCGATATTTTTCGAAACTTTGAATGCCTATAAAATCAAAACTACTAGGTATTTTTGGCTACAACAAAAACTAATGTATTTGTATACATACAGGCTTTACTGAGACCACATTTCAAGCGATTTGGCGTACCTAGTAACATTCTCAATTGTTTAATTTGGACACAATCCAGTGCTCAGTAAATACAACATAAAACATTGTTGTTAGTAGGTTCAAGAACTTAAAATAAAAGGAAAAATACAGAATCAAAAATTAGCAACACAATAATAATAATTACGACTAGCTCCCGCTGGCGCGGCGATCCAGCGCCTGAATAGTGGGAAAACCCCACCGGCCGCCCAGCGCGCGCGCGATGCCGTTTGAGCTGTTTGTCACGTACACAACTTAGCAACGAGGTGCACCATAATAATAATAATGCCGTAGTAATATTGCATGATATTCTAACTCGTAAGTGTAGTTTTTGGTGGTCAATGATGTCCATTCTTATATTTTTACTAGCTTCTGGCCGCGACTTTGTCTGCGTAGAATTACACATATGTAAACCGTCCTCTTAAATCACTCTATCTATTAGGAAAAACCGCATCGAAATCCGTTGCGTAGTTTAAAAAGATCTAAGCATTTTTATGAAATAGTAATTATTACAGGGCTCGAAAATATGACCACAATTAATTTTACCGTCATAAGTAGTAGCATTAGTTAGTAAAAGAATAAGCAACCACTTAATTTGTAATGAGCAGGCAACGGAAACTGGTCTTTAAAATAAATTAATTTGGTGTCAATGACCGGAAATGAAATGGAAACTTTTTAATGGTTATTAAAGAAACCGGTTTTCGCACCTGTTCAGGTTTTGTTGGGCGAAATTAACCGGCTAACTTGAGTTTAAACGCTATTTCTTGCCATATCTCGTTAAATATTTACCGAATGCTTACAATGCAGGAAAGAGATAGAAAAAGCATCGCGTGTGCATGTGCGTAGCAGTAGCACAATCAATATTTTCTTATATTTTGAAAAGTATCAATACTAGATTGAATGAAGTAATATTTAATGTTCAACTTGCTCTAATTGTTAATTCCTAAACTACGTACGGGGAGTTACAAAACAATTCGTGTTATAATTTACTGTGGTATAAGACAGCTTTAAGTAGAAGCTAATTATTTTGCGTAAATGCCTCATCCCTCGAATGTGTGTTTGGTTCGCGGAGACCCTTGCGAGCCCCTACCCGCCGCGAGGCAGGCTTTCCCTTATCCACCACCCAGGGACGCGCCACGTCGGAGTACACCTCTCCGCCCACTTAGATACCTAAGCAGGTCCGTGGTAGATTATCCGATTACCGAATTGCAGAACAAGAGCAGATTAAGACACGCAAGCGTGAAAGAGCGTGTGATAAACAATTAATTAGTGATTACGTTGTTTTTATCTTAAGACTGGCTTTGCCAAAAATGGTTTCTGTAATTCGATAATTCGCACTATATACATGTACATCTATAATGTAATTGCTTCCAAAGAGAGTATCTTTCTTACAATATTGTTTTTTGATAATAGTTGAAACTGAAGTACAAAAAAGGAGATGCTTAGTTAGTCTAACTCCCGCTTCTGACTATGACGGAATACTCAATTCTGCAAATACGCTTTGGATCCTCTTTAGTTAGTCTACAACATTTTGTTCAACTATTATCATTTATTTAAAGTAATTTATGCCTATTTCCTTAAACATAATTCGTTCCCAACACAATATCACAACTAACAACAAACAAAGAACTCAAGACACGATAACAGTTTTATGGCAAGTGATCGCATAAGGGTCTTTTTTATGTTTCAGATTAATGTACATATATTTGAAATACTTAATTAAAATAACGTAACCTTAATTTCTACATTTTGTTATAAATACAAATAAATATTATATCCATAAAAATAATAAGTACATTCTTACAATATTTGTTTGATTTAAGTACAACTTATGTGCACAAAATACACATTACACACAAGTCGACAGGCTTTTCTTAATCTACCTCTACAGTCTCTTCAATCTTCGGATAGTTTGGCGGCGTCCCCTTGATTTAATGACTTGAAACCTTTGCAGTATACTTTCGTCGCTGAAATCTATTTTTCTAGGCATCAGGTGGATGCTCATAGATTTTCGGGGCGTAGAGATAAAAGATGCGGCGAGTTCATGTGGTGAGAGACGTTTCTGAACAAGCTGGGGCGGAGTGCGAAGCGCAGAGCTGTCATTCAAGTCGATTTCGGGGGTCCGTGTCATTGGGAGGCGTCTGCGACCTAAGGAATTAAAATAATCGATATTAAAACTTTTGCTATTGACCATGTAATTCTGAAGAAAATATCAATTTAATCGAAGGACAGAAGACCATTTATTTGTGTACCTATTGTATTTTCAATTTGGCGGCTAACGTGGCTGATAGTCAGACAGAGCATAATATCCTGAATCACGTGAACTAAAAACTTTAAATTTGGCGGACATAAGAACTGAGCTTTTTTCTATCACAGGGACGTAACCGACGCACGGCTAGTACGAGTGAGTGCGAGAGGTTTGTCGCGCGCAAGATAGATGACCCGTCTTGTTCTTACTGTTCGTTGTAGGGAGAGACGGGTAGTCAATTTCGCGCGCACTCGTGCTAGATGGGCTGGCATTAGGTAGTTAGTGAAGCTTACGAGTATATGAGCTGTCACAATATCTTACCCCGTTGTTGTATGATCGTTTCATCCGGCGACGCTGCCAGATTGAGGGGATCGGGTGGCAACGCCGGCGACCTCGGCCTAGTGTAGGGCCGCAGAAGGTTATCAGCGATGGGCTGGAGCGGGGTCACTCGACCCAGGGCAGTCGCTCGTTCCGACCGAGTAAGCGGTTGCGGGACCGAGTCGGTGGATTGCGGGTCTATGTTCTCCGTCCGATCCGTTTGTACTGCATCTATAAAATTGAATAAGAATGAGTTTTTATTAGTAAAATTATCTTCGAAATTAAACACCAGTTTTATTTTTAATTGAAAAAGATGTACCACCAATTAAATTATACGATTTTATCAATTGCGACTTCTTTGTCTTTCCAATTTATTGAAGTTTTACAAAGTAATTTCAAAAGTTACAATATATTATGTATTTCAAAGATAACTTACCATATAGAAAATTGAGGTAAAGATCGAGCTCCTGCATGAAAGCCTCGTCGTGAGTATTATGATTCATTTGGTCCGTATCCATTGCAATGCAACAGCTTCACTAACACCAAATAGCAAATAGTAAAATTTGAAATAATTTAATAGAAAGCCAGGAAGCACGTGTAGATCGTTCTAAGCTCAGGAACGTAATGCGCCAAAACGTCAGCAGTCCCGCGCTTGCATACCATTTATTATTAATACCTACTAATGCGAATTTAATTGGTTTTACAGAATTTACCAATTATTGTCATAGTAAAGTATGGATGAAAAACAGATAAGGGTGTTTGTTGGAGTAAACAGGTACAAGGATTACCTGTGCATATTTAATAATATATCGCGTATGTATAGTTTTTAAAGTTCCATAAATGTGCAAAGAGATCTGCAGGGACTGTACACATCTGAGTTGTGTATTGTATTTGAAGATGTAAACTGTATTGTCGGTTTCACAATTTGAATTTTTTAAATTCACTCCTTGTCGGTCGCTAGTTTAATGCTCGTCTGCTTTACTCAAAGTTTGAATGGTAGTGATCCCTTCTTGGGATTTGGCGTAGTTTCGCTTTTGTTACATATTTCTCTTATCTTTTTTGAGAATTGTAATTGTTTCTTTATAATTGTATTACAGTATTTCTAAGACTGCTGTCTGTTTATAAATCTGTCGGGTGGTATCTTATAGAACTTTACTATAACATCTCAAACCGCATCGCGCGCGCGCTAGGCGGCCGGTGGGTTTCCCCACTGCTCGGGTGCTGGATCAGCGCCCTAGCGGGGGGGAAGTATTATTATTAATTATTGTGTTGCCTTTTATGATTCCGTTTTTCCTATCACTTTATGTTCTTGAACCTACTAACAACAAAATCTATTTTTGGAACGAAGTTCCTTATCGCGCGTTGCGAAAGGGGGCTAGACGGAAAAATTAAGACTAAAAGATGTCACCGACACTTTTTGCACTAGAGGTACCGGAAGTTATTCATAGCAAATGGATAAAATGGATTAGTCAATTACCACGGAAATTATCAAGGCATTACCACGCCGCTGCAAGTGCGAGCAGGACAAGTAGCGAGTCAGTTAGCAACGAAAGGGGACTAGACGGAAAAAATTAAGACCAAAAGTTGTAACGACACTTGTGGACATACAAAGAACCTTTACAATTACAATTACTTAAATTATAACATTCCGCCTCACGCTCACATAGTAATTTTTTAAGTTACCTTTTTTTGTTAGATCCATTTACAATAACCGCCCAGTTTGATAATAAATATTTGGCATACCTATTAAAGTGGTTCAGTCTTTTTTCCGTGCGATATAAAACATTTTTAAATACACTCGATATTAAAATCTAAAAGAAGTTTTTTTTGCAATTTTGGGGTGTCATTATCCGGCTATAATACTTCCATGCTGGTCTGGGAGTAAAGAAAAAACATACAATGTACCCGTTGCTTCTCTTCCCGCGCAGATGGTAAAAGCCCATCGAGGGAATGGACAATAATCTTAAGAATCATGTTACAAGCGATGCGGCTAGCAACCCATCACTATTTTGGTTACTTCTTTCCACCTATACAAACGTATATATATAACGTATGTATTATGTACAATTTTTTTGCTTTTTTTATTTCAATAGCGAATCAACTAAAGCATCGACTACTGAGGTACAAACTATAACATCAAGGAAAAAGACAAATGCACAAAGATGTAGAGAATATCGTGAGAGAAAGCAATTACAAAATACAATGGTAGGTACAAAACATAAAAAAATATTATTATAACTTCGGATTCCCCTGACTGTTGATGGCGTCATACTGCACGGTTTGACATATATAAAAAAACGGACATAATCCATAAGTGGTTTGTAACTAGAAAAAAATACATTATGTTGTTAGTAGGTTGAAGAACATAAAATGATATGAAAAAAACAAAATCGTAAAAGGCAACCCAATAATTAATAATAATACGCCCGGCCCCCGCCGGGGCGCCGATCCAGCGCCCGAGCAGTGGGGAAACCCACCGGCTGCCTAGCGCGCGCGCGATGCCGTTTGAGATGTTATAGTACAGTTCTATAAGATACCATCCGACTGATTTATTAACAGACAGCAGTCTTAGAAATACTGTAATACAATGTTAAAAGAACAAACACAATTCTCAAAAAAGATAAGAGAAATATGTACAAAAGCGAACCTATCGCAAATCCCAATAAGGGATATCTACCAGTTAAACTTTCAGTAAACTAGAGGAGCATTAAACTAGGGACTGACAAAGAGTGAATTTAAAATCCAAATTGTGAAAGCTACAATACAGTGTACAACTTCAAATACAATACACAACTCAGATGTATACACTCCCTGCACTGCAGACCCTATGCAAGTTTATGGAACTTTAAAAACTATACATAGGTACGCAATACATTTTTAAATAGGCACAGATAATCGTTGTACGTGTTTAGTCCATCAAACACCCTTGTCTATTTTTCATCCATACTTTACTGTGACAATAATTGTTAAATTCTGTAAAACCAATTAAATTCGCATTAGTAGGTATTAATAATAAATGGTTTGCAAGCGGGACTACTGACGTTTTCGCGCATTACGTTCCTGAGCTTAGAACGATCTACACGTGCTCCCTAGCTTTCTATTTAATTATATCAAATTGTTAATTTTTGCTCCTTACTTGGTGTTAGTGAAGTTTCCGCAATGGATACCATACTGACTTATAACCATCATAATATGGAAAACCTCGAACTTCTAATTGGTAAGTTCTTGTCCTTGGATTGCATATCATATTTGTTACACTTACAAAAACTTCAGATATAAACCATTCCCTACAAAATAACTTAATGCCGTGAGGCTAATAACGACTTCGACGTTATATATATAACCATGTTTGTTTTTTTCAGAGGCAGTACAAATGGAATCAGAGAACATAAACCCGGAAGCCCTACTATGGAGCAACTCGTTACCCTTTGCTCAGGTGCTACAAGAGTCCACGGCGGACACGCCTGGTCGGGGGATCCCGCTCCAGAACATTCCCGATTACCGTCTGACGCCGAACACTGACGAGAAAGCGCACCCGGCAGGGCTACCAGATGAGATCGCGATACAACAACGAGGTAAGTTATCGTGACAGATCATATTATTATTCTAGTAAACTTCACTAGCTAATGCCATCGGATACGCCCTATGTAAAAAAAAACAATAAGCTCGGTTATATGCCCGCCAAATTTCAAGTTTTCAGTTCTAACGGCTCATTGTGTGTAGTTACTTGATTTTTTATTATTATTGAATAAATTGTCACTAGCTAAAGATATTAATAACTATTATTTTAATTCCTCAGGTCGTGCACGTCTACCAGTGACATGGAGCTCGGACGTCACCTTGAATAACCAGTCACTCACCCATTCTGCGGTTCGCAAGCCACCCCAGCTTGATCACCACCGTCTTAAACCGCATACACTCAACGTATCTTTTCTCTCCACGCAACGGAAATCCACGAGCATACCCCTGAAACCTAAGAAAATGAACCTCCGCCGCCGACAGAATCTCCGAAGATTGAAAAGACTGTAAAGGCCGATTCAGAACGGCCTATCGACATGGCTCTAGAATGCTCAATTTCTTTAAATTTAAGACTACCAAATTACTGTCTATTTAGAACAATACCTCATTTTTTTGTTTTACTAGTTTAATTCTCAGTCTGTTTTTAATAATTTTCTTTCATTTTTTATATTTAACTCTTATTATCCTTTTTTTCGTCAAATTTCACAGATATTTTGTTCACATAAGTTGTATTTAAATGAAACAAATGTTCTAAGAATGTAGTTATTATTTTTATGGATATAATATTTTTATTTATTTTATAGCAAAATGTAGAAATTAAGGTTACATTATTTTAATTAAGTATTTTAAATATATGTACATTACTCTAAAACAATTATAATGAAGACCCGTATGTGATCACTTGCCATAAAACTGTTATCGTATCTTGAGTTCTTTATTTGTTATTAGTTGTGATATTGTGTTGTGAACGAACTATTTTTAAGGAAATAGGCATAAATTACTATAAATAAATGATAATAGTTGAAAAAAATGTTTTTGAATAACTAAGAGGATCCAAAGCGTATTTGCAGAATTGAGTATCCCGTAATAGTCAGAAACAGGAGTTAGACTAAGCATCTCCTTTTTTTTGTACTTCAGTTTCAACTATTATCAAAAAACAATATTGTAAGAAAGAGACTCTCTGGAAGAAATTACATTATAGATGTACATGTTATAATTATGGTGCGAATTATCGAATTACAGAAACCTCTTTATGGCAAAGCCAGTCTTAAAATAAAAACAACATAATCACTTATTCATTGTTTATCACACACTTTTTCACGCGTGCGTGTCTTAATCTGCTCTTGTTCTGCGATTCGGTAATCGGATAATCTACCACGGACCTGCTTAGGTATCTAAGTGGGCGGAGAGGTGTACTCCGACGTGGCGCGTCCCTGGGTGGTGGATAAGGGAACGCCTGGCTCGCGGCGGGTAGGGGCTCTCAAGGGTCTTCGCGAACCAAACACACATTCGAGGGATGGGGCATTTACGCAAAAAAAATGCTTCTACTTAAAGCTGTGTCTTATACCCCAGTAAATTATAACACGAATTGTTTTGTTACTCCCCGTACGTAATTCGGGAATTAACTATTGGAGCAAGTTGAACATTAAATATAACTTCATTCAGACTAGTATAGGTATTTTTCAAAATATAAGAAAATATTGATTATGCTACTGCTAACTAACTAGTTTGAGACACAATCGTTGGGCATAATGGATGGATTCTGATTAAATCAAACGGTCATTTTTATAATAAAAATCTGTATTCGCGTACGCTTATAACTTTTGATCTCCGTAACGGAATTAAGTGCGGCTTCTATCAATCTATAGATAGTTGTACAAGAGGAAGGTTTAGTCACATAGTTCAATAACCTGTGTAACTTGAGCCCTGCCCCGCTACTGGTGGCACCCTAGGTTAGGTTTTTATAATGCATTAACATGTATTCTGTATTCATGTAGTTTTATTTTCTGTTATACAAACATTGTAAGAATCCTTGAGCAAATAAATATATCAAAATAATAATAATGAATTGTTTAATTTGGACACAATCCAGTGCTCAGTAAATACAAAAAAAAACATTATGTTGTTAGTAGATACAAGAACTTAAAATAATAGGAAAATAACAGAATCAAAAATAAGTAACACAATAATAATAATTACGACTGGCTCCCGCTGGCACGGCGATCCAGCGCCCGAGCAGTGGGAAAAACCCACCGGCCGCCCAGCGCGCGCACGATGCCGTTTGAGCTGCTATAGTACAGTTCCATAAGATACCACCCGACAAACTTATAAATGGACAGCAGTGTCTTAGAAATACTGTAATACGATCATAAAGAGACAAACACAATTCTCAAAAAAGATAAGAGAAATATGTACAAAAGCGAACCTATCCCAAATCCCAATAAGAGATCTCTACCAGTTAAACTTTCAGTAAACTAGAGCAGCAATAAACTAGAGACTGACAAGGAGTGAATTTAAAAATACAAATTGTGAAAGCGACAATACAGTGTACATCTTCAAATTCAATACACAACTCAGATGTATACAGTCCCTGCAGATCCCTATGCACTTTTATGGAACTTTAGTAACTATACATAGGCATGCACTATATTTTTAAATACGCACAGGTAATCGTTGTACCTGTTTACTCCAACAAACACCATTATCTGTTTTTCATCCATACTTTACTACTGACAATAATTGTTAAATTCTGTAAAATCAATTAAATTCGCATTAGTAGGTATTAATAATAAATGGTTTGCAAGCGCGGGACTGCTGACGTTTTGGCGCATTACGTTCCTGAACTTAGAACGATCTACACGTGCTTCCTGGCTTTCTATTTAATTATATCAAATTGTTAATTTTTGCTCCTTACTTGGTGTTAGTGAAGTTTCCGCAATGGATATCATACTGACTCATAACCATCATGATATGGAAAACCTCGAAATTCTAATTGGTAAGTTCTTGTCCTTGGATTGCATATCATATTTGTAACACTTACAAAAACTTCAGATATAAACCATTCCCTCCAAAATAACTTAATGCCGTGAGGCTAATAACGACTTCGACGTTATAACCATGTTTGTTTTTTTCAGAGGCAGTACTAATGGAATCAGAGAACATAAACCCGGAAGCCCGATGGAGCCACCCGTTACCCTTTGCTCAGGTGCTACAAGAGTCCATGGCGGACGCGCCTGGTCGGGGGATCCCGCTCCAGAACATTCCCGATTACCGTCTGACGCCCAACACTGACGAGAAGGCGCACCCGGCAGTGCTACCAGATGAGATAGCGATACAACAACGAGGTAAGTTATCGTAACAGACCATATTCTTGTAAACTTCACTAGCATATGCCATCGGATACGTCCCCTGTAAAAGAAAAAACAATAAGCTCGGTTCTTTAAATTTAAATCTACCTATATACCCGCCAAATTTCAAGTTTTTAGTTTTAGCGGCTCATTTTGTGCAACTTCTTGATATTTTATTGTCATCACTATCACTAAATAGTATAAAATAAAGTCGCTTTCTCTGTCCCTGTGTCCCTATGTCCCTATGTATGCTCATATCTTCAAAACTACACAACGGATTTTGATGCGGTTTTTTTACTAGATAGTGATTCAAGAGGAAGGTTTTTATGTATAATTCTTCGCAGACGAAGTCGCGGGCAGAAGCTAGTTATTGAATAAATTGTTACTAGCTAAAAATATAAATAACGATTATTTTAATTCCTCAGGTCGCGTACGTCTTCCAGTGACATGGACCTCGGACGTCAACTCGAACAACCACTCACTCACTCATTCTGAGGTTCGCACACCACCCCAGCTTGCTCAGCACCGTCTTGAACCACATACACTCAACGTATTTTTTCTCTCCACGCAACGAAAATCCACGAGCATACCCCTGAAGCCTAAGAAAATGAACCTCCGCCGCCGACAGAATCTCCGAAGATTGAAAAGACTGTAAAGGCCGATTCAGAACGGCCTATCGACATGGCTCTAGAATACTCAATTTCTTTAGATTTAAGACTAGCAAATTAGTGTCTATTTAAAACAATACCTCATTTTTTTGTTTTACTAGTTAAATCCTCAGACATCTTGTGCACATAAGTTGTATTTAAATTAAACAAATGTTCTAAGAATGTAGTTACCCATTATTTTTATGGATATAATATTTATTTATTTTATAGCAAAATGTAGAAATCAAGGTTACATTATTTTAATTAAGTATTTTAAATATATGTACATTACTCTAAAACAATTGTAATAAAGACCCTTATGTGATCACTTGCCATATACTGTTATCGTGTCTTGAGTTCTTTATTTGTTATTAGTTGTGATATTGTGTTGTGAATGAATTATTTTTAAGGAAATAGGCATAGATAACTGTAAATAAATGATAATAGTTGAAATACATGTTTTTGACTAACTAAGAGGATCCAAAACGTATTTACAGAATTTAGTATCCCGTCATAGTCAGAAGCTGGAGTTAGACTAGGCATATACATCTTTTATACTTCAGTTTCAACTATTATCAAAAAACAATATTCTAAGAAAGAGACTCTCTCTGGAAGCAATTACATTATAGATGTACATGTTATATGGTGCGAATTACCGAATTACAGAAACCACTTTTTGGCAAAGCCAGTCTTAAAATAAAAACAACACAATCACTAATTACCTAATTGTTTATCACACACTTTTTCACGCGTGCGTGTCTTAATCTGCTCTTATTCTGCAATTCGGTAATCGGATAATCTACCACGGACCTGCTTAAGTATCTAAGTGGGCGGAGAGGTGTACTCCGACGTGGCGCGTCCCTGGGTGGTGGATAAGGGAAAGCCTGCCTCACGGCGGGTAGGGGCTCGCAAGGGTCTCCGCGAACCAAACATGTATTCTGTATTAATGTTGTTTTATTTCCTTTTATATAAATATTGAAAGGATCCTTGAGAAAATAAATAAAGCAAATAATAATAACGAATTTTTTAATTTGGAAACAATCCAAAGTGGTCAGTATATACAAAACAAAAACATTATGTTAGTCGTAGGCTCAAGAACTTAAAATAATACGAAAAATACAGAATCAAAAATAAGCAACACACTAATAATAATTACGACTGGCTCCCGCTGGCGCGGCGATCCAGCGCCCGAGCAGTGGGAAAACCCCACCGGCCGCCAAGCGCGCGCGCGATGCCGTTTGAGCTGTTTGTCACGTACACAACTTAGCAACGAGGCGCACCGTAATAATAATAATGCCGTAGTAATATTGCATGATATTCTAACTCGTAAGTGTAGTTTTTGGTGTTCAATGATGTCCATTCTTATAGTTTTACTAGCTTCTGCCCGCGACTTTGTCTGCGTAGAATTATACATATGTAACCTTCCTCTTAAATCACTCTATCTATTAGGAGAAACCGCATCGAAATCCGTTACGAAGTTTAAAGAGATACATAGGGAAAGACCGACAGACAGACAGCGGAAAGCGACTTTGCTTTATAATATGTAGGTAGTGATGATAGTGATAATTTAGCATTTACTCATCTTTCAATATACAATTTGTGTGAGAATGAAAGTTGTTTTATCACCTAGTGAACCCTTCTGCCGCGTCAATTTACCGCTTAGTCTAGTTTGGATTTCCCTGCCTGTTAATGACGTCATACTGCACGGTTTGACATATATAAAAAAAACGGATATAATCCATAAGTGGTTTGTAACTACAAAAAAAATACATAATGTTGTTAGTAGGTTCAAGAACATAAAGTGAAAGGAAAAAAACAAAATCATAAAAGGCAACACAATAGTTAATAATAATACGCCCAGCCCCCGCTGGGGCGCCAAACCAGCGCCCGAGCAGTGGGGAAACCCACCGGCCGCCCAGCGCGCGCGCGATGCGGTTTGAGATGTTATAGTACAGTTCTATAAGATACCACCCAACAGACTTATAAATAGACTGCAGAGTCTTAGAAGTACTGAAATACAATCTTAAGAAACAACACACAATTCTCAAAAAAGATAAGAGAAATATTTATGTACAAAAGCGAACCCATCCCAAGTCCCAATAAGGGATCTCTTGCAGTTAAACTTTGACTAAAGCAGAGGAGCATTAAACTAAGGACCAACAAGGAGTGAATATAAAAATGAAAATTGTGAAAGCCACAATACAGTGTACATCTTCAAACACAATACACAACTCAGATGTATACAGTCCCTGCAGACCTGCACATTTATGGAACTTTAAAGACTGTTCATATACGCAATATATTTTTAAATAGGCACAGATAATCATTGTACCTGTTTACTCCATCAAACACCCGTTACCTGTTTTTCATCCATACTTTACTATGACAATAATTGTTAAATTCTGTAAAATCAATTCAATTCGCATTAGTAGGTATCCCTACTTAACATTAAAAATGCGAAAGTAACTCTGTCTGTCTGTTACCTTTTCACGCTTAAACCGCTGGACCGATTTAGTTGAAATTTGGTATACAATTAGTTTAAGTTCCGGGGAAGGACATAGAATAGTTTATATCCCGGAAAATTGCAAAGTTCCCGCGGGATAGCGACTCTGCGCAGATGGAGTCGCGGGCATCAGCTAGTTAATAATAAATGGTATACAAGCGAGACTGCTAACATTTTGGCGCATAACGTTTTTGAGCTTAGAACGACCTACACGTGCTTCCTGGCTTTCTATTAAATTATTTCAAATTTTACTGTTTGATATTTGGTCTTAGTGAAGCTGTTGCATTGCAATGGATATGGACCAAATGAATCATAATACTCACGACGAGGCTTTCATGCGGGAGATCGGTCTTTACCTCAATTTTCTATATGGTAAGTTATCTTTGAAATACATTATATTTTGTAACTTTTGAAATTTTTAATGAGCAGGCAACGGAAACGGGTCTTTAAAATTAAATAATTTGGTGTCAATGACCGGAAATGAAATGGATAATTTTTAATGTTTATTAAAGAAACTGGTTTTCGCACCAATTCAGGTTTCGTTGGGCGAAATTAACCGGCTAACTTGAGTTTAAACGGCATTTCTTGCTATCTCTCGTTAAACATTCACTGAATAGTTACAATGCAGGAAAGAGATAGAAAGAGCATCGCGTGTGCATGCGCGTAGAAACGGCGTTGCTGTGATTAAAGCCGGTTTCGTATCGGTGAGCGTGAGCTCTAGAATTTCGTTAATATCGGAATTATTTTCATACTTTTAATTTAGGTCCCTTATTAACCGGTTAATGAAACGAACGTTATAATACCAGTTTTCTAAACGATATAAACCGGTACCGATCCCTGATAATGACGACTATCACGTACAAGTTAATAACAAATATATTTAGCTCAGTAGTTTTGAAAATAAGTGGCTGGACATGATTCGTTCATTTTCTCAAAAAAAAAATATTTAAGATCCTTATTGATATTACAGTAAAACTTAATATATTACTCAGTAGACATTTCAAATAATAGCTACATGGATGTTATACCGAATTACAGAAAAGGCCTTTTGGTAACGCTAATCTTAAAAATGAAGACAACATAATCACTACCTACTTATTTGTTTATCTGACACTTTTCACGCGTGCCTTAATCTGCTCTCGTTCTGCAATTCGATAATCGGACAGTCCAGACCTTATTGATTAACGCACTCATATTATTTGAATCCATCCAAGATTATCTATTAGTAGAAACAATCGTACGTAAGAAATACATACATGTGTAACAAACACCCCGCACTATATAATTCACTGGGATACCTATTATATCCATAACTCTATGAAAGCTAAAAAAAATACTTTATAAATACTAAAATATCTACAGTAAAAAAAGTAAATCAATTACGAATTAAAAAAAAGATTTTTAAGTAGTTAGACCAGGATTAAGTTATAATTAGGTTAAATAGGTTAAGAATTTTGCTATATGATCATAAAGGATACTAAACACAGGCCGTGTTTACTACAACAAGTAAACTTTGAGCCGCACAACCTTAAGAAAAAGTTTTGCATACCGCCGAAACCTTTTACTTAAAGCTATGTCTTACCCCAATGAATTATTGCGCGAGGTGTTTGTTGCACTTTGCACTTTGCACCTAGAACCGCAATTAACTTTGTAGTTAGCAAGTTGAACACTATCCACCCCAATTTGTATTACCGATAAAACTAGTTTTAACAAATTAGAACAACATACCTCAAAGTGTTAATTTGTTGTTGTAGTTACAAGTAGATACAATCGTAGAATATATTAAATAGATTATTCTTATAATATAAAACGGATATGAGGTAAAACTGAATGAAAAAATTCAAAATACCTTTTTAAACTGCTATTCGCACGAAATGGAGCGGGGATGTCAAGAATGAGTAAAAAAATCACGAATTTCTTTCTATAATGTAGTTTTAATATCAACTATCTTTTAATCTTCAACAACATATTTCACTGAAAAACCTACTAACAACAATGTTTTTTTTTATATGCTACTGAGCACTAGATTGTGTCCAAATTAAACAATTCATTATTACTATTTGCTATATTTATTTTCTCAAGGATTCTTTTAATATTTATATAAAAGGAAATAAAACCACATCAATACAGAACACAATGTTAATACATTATAAATACCTAACCTAGGGTGCCACCGGTAGCGGGGCAGGGCTCAAGATACATAGGTTATCGAACTATTTGACTAAACCTATCCATTGATAGAAGCCGTACACAAAATTCCCATACGGAGATCAAAAGATATAAGCGTATGTATTATGTATTACATACAGACAGTGCGGTGCGATTCTTATATTTTTTTAATAAAAATGACCGTTTGATGTAATCAGAATCTATCTATTATGCCCCAAGATTGTGTTTTCTGATAGAAAGTCAACTACTAGTTAGTTAGCAGTAGCACAATCAATGTTTTCTTATATTTTGAAAAGTAACTATACTAGTTTGAATGAAGTAATATTTAATGTTCATCTCGCTTTAATAGTTTTTTCCTGAACTACGTACAGGGAGTAACATAACAATTCGTGCTATAATTCGCTGGGGTTTAAGACACAGCTTTAAGTAGAAGCTAATTTTTTTGCGTAAATGCCCCGTCCCTGGAATGTGTGTTTGGTTCGCGGAGACCCTTGCGAGCCCCTACCCGCCGCGAGGCAGGCGTTCCCTTATCCACCACCCAGGGACGCGCCACGTCGGAGTACACCTCTCCGCCCACTTAGATACCTAAGCAGGTCCGTGGTAGATTATCCGATTACCGAATTGCAGAACAAGAGCAGATTAAGACACGCACGCGTGTAAAAGTGTGTGATAAACAATGAATAAGTGATTATTTTGTTTTTATTTTAAGACTGGCTTTGGGAAAAAGTGGTTTCTGTTATTCGGTAATTCCCACCATATAAGACATAATACAAAAATAATATATACAAATAAAATAACTCATGCGTGTACAACAACTACTACTACTCAATATGTCTACAGTTATGTTTAAATCCACAAAATTAGACAAAAAGGTCTGATTGATGTAAAACAAGGATTTAAATAAAATGGATACAAAAATAGAAAAGCGATGAAGTATAAACAGATTGAGAATTAAATTAGTGAAAAACAATGAGTCTTAACACACAAGGCATATGCTAGTCTTAAATCTAAAGGAGTGTTGACAGCTGCTACTTAATAATCAATTCTAGTACTTATTCTTTATACACATCTAGTAATGTATAACACAACTAAATCCTGCCAACACAATTGAAGGATACATTTCGTTTATTAAGTGCAACATTAACATCGAAACAACTTTTATCGTTTTAACTAAAAGTCTTGTATTCTGCGTCAGCTGAAGTTCTTTAAAACTTGTCATGAAGGTCGGTCAGCGTCTCTCTATATAAAGAGCTTTCTTCAGATCGCTCATATAAAAATTGCTTAGCGCAAAACATTGCTTCTTCCTATTTGCCTAGGACTTAAACATTTGAGAGCAAATCGATAGGCTTTTCATAATCGACCTCTACAATCTCTTCAATCTTCGGATAGTTTGGCGGCGTCCCCTTGATTTAATGGCTTTAAACCCTTTCAGTATACTTTCGTCGCTGAATATTTTTCTAGGCCTCAGGGGGATGCTCGTAGATTTTCGGGGCGTAGAGATAAAAGATGCGGCGAGTTCATGTGGTGAGAGACGGTGCTGAACAAGCTGGGGCGGCGTGCGAACCGCAGAGTTGTTATTTAAGTCGATTTCGGGGGTCCATGTCATTGGGAGGCGTCTGCGACCTAAGGAATTAAAGTAATCGATATTAAAACTTTTGCTATTGACCAAGTTATTCTGAAGAAAATATTAATTTATTCGTAGGACAGAAGACCATTTATTTTTGTACCTATTGTATGTTCAATTTGGCGGCTAACGTGACTGATAGTCAGACAGAGCATACCCTGGATCACGTGAACTAAAAACTTCAAATTTGGCGGACATAAGAACTGAGCTTTTTTCTATCACAGGGACGTAATCGAGGCACGGCTAGTACGAGTGAGTGCGAGAGGTCTGACGCGCGCAAAATAATGACCCATCTTTTTCTTACTGTTCGTTCTAGGGAGAGACGGGTAGTAAACTTCGCGCGCACTCGTGATAGTTAGGCTGGCATTAGTTAGTGAAGCTTACGAGTATATGAGCTGTCACAATATCTTACCCCGTTGTTGTATGATCGTTTCATCCGGCGACGCTGCCAGATTGAGGTGATCGGGTGGCAGCGCTGGCGACCTCGCCCTGGTGTAGGGCTGCAGAAGGTAATCAGCGATGGGCTGGAGCGGGGTCCCTCGACCCAGGGTGGTCGCTCGTTCCGACCGAGTAAGGGGTTGCGGGACCGAGTCGGTGGATTGCGGGTCTATGTTTTCCGTCCGATCCGTTTGTACTGCATCTATAAAATTAAATAAGAAAGAGTGTTTATTAGTAAAATTATGTTCGAAATTAAACATCAGTTTTATTTTTAATTGAAAAAGATGTACCATCACTAATTAAATTATATGATTTTATCAATTGTGATTTCTATGTCTTTCCAATTTATTTAAGTTTTACAAAGTAATTTCAAAAGTTAGAAAATATTATGTGTTTCAAAGATAACTTACCGTAGAGAAAATTGAGGTAAAGATCGATCTCCCGCATGAAAGCCTCGTCGTGAGTATTATGATTCATTTGGTCCGTATCCATTGCAATGCAACAGCTTCACTAACACCAAATAGCAAATAGTAAAATTTGAAATAATTTAATAGATAGCCAGGAAGCACGTGTAGACCGTTCTAAGCTCAGGAACGTAATGCGCCAAAACGTCAGCAGTCCCGCGCTTGCATACCATTTATTATTAATACCTACTAATGCGAATTTAATTGGTTTTACAGAATTTACCAATTATTGTCATAGTAAAGTATGGATGAAAAACAGATAAGGGTGTTTGTTGGAGTAAACAGGTACAAGGATTACCTGTGCATATTTAATAATATATCGCGTATGTATAGTTTTTAAAGTTCCATAAATGTGCAAAGAGATCTGCAGGGACTGTACACATCTGAGATGTGTATTGTATTTGAAGATGTAAACTGTATTGTCGGTTTCACAATTTGAATTTTTTAAATTCACTCCTTGTCGGTCGCTAGTTTAATGCTCGTCTGCTTTACTCAAAGTTTGAATGGTAGTGATCCCTTCTTGGGATTTGGCGTAGGTTCGCTTCTGTTACATATTTCTCTTATCTTTTTTGAGAATCGTAATTGTTTCTTTTTAATTGTATTACGGTATTTCTAAGACTCTGCTGTCTGTTTATAAATCTGTCGGGTGGTATCTTATAGAACTGTACTATAACATTTCAAACCGCATCGCGCGCGCGCTAGGCGGCCGGTGGGTTTCCCCACTGCTCGGGTGCTGGATCGGCACCCCAGCGGGGGGGAAGTATTATTATTAATTATTGTGTTGCCTAATTATGATTCTGTTTTTCCTATCACTTTATGTTCTTGAACCTACTAACAACATAATCTATTTTTGGAACGAAGTTCCTTATCACGCGTGGCGAAAGGGGGCTAGACGGAAAAAAATAAGACTAAAAGTTGTCACCGACACTTTTTGCACTAGATGTACCGGAAGCTATTCATAGCAAATGGATAAAATGGATTAGTCAATTACCACGGCAATTATCAAGGCATTACCAGGCCGCTGCAAGTGCGAGCAGGACAAGTAGCGAGTCAGTTAGCAACGAAAGGGGACTAGACGGAAAAAATTAAGACCAAAAGTTGTTACGACATTTGTGGACATACAAAGACCCTTTACAATTACAATTACTTAAATTATAACATTCCGCCTCACGCTCACATAGTAATTTTTTAAGTTATCTTTTTTGTTAGATCCATTTACAATAACCGCCCAGTTTGATAATAAATATTTGGCATACCTATTAAAGTGGTTTAGTCTTTTTCCGTGCTATATAAAACATTTTTAAATACACTTTCGATGTTAAAATCTAAAAGAAGTTTTTTTTTGCAATTTTGGGGTGTCATTATCCGGCTATAATACATCCATGCTGGTCTGGGAGTAAAGAAAAAACATACAATGTACCCGTTGCTTCTCTTCCCGCGCAGATGGTAAAAGCCCATCGAGGGAATGGACAATAATCTTAAGAATCATGTTACAAGCGATGCGGCTAGCAACCCATCACTATTTTGGTTCCTTCTTTCCACCTATACAAACGTATATATATAACGTATGTATTATGTACATTTTTTTTGCTTTTTTTATTTCAATAGCGAATCAACTAAAGCATCGACTACTGAGGTACAAACTATAACATCAAGGAAAAAGACAAATGCACAAAGATGTAGAGAATATCGTGAGAGAAAGCAATTACAAAATACAATGGTAGGTACAAAACATAAAAAAATATTATTATAACTTCGGATTCCCCTGACTGTTGATGGCGTCATACTGCACGGTTTGACATATATAAAAAAACGGACATAATCCATAAGTGGTTTGTAACTAGAAAAAAATACATTATGTTGTTAGTAGGTTGAAGAACATAAAGTGATATGAAAAAAACAAAATCGTAAAAGGCAACCCAATAATTAATAATAATACGCCCGGCCCCCGCCGGGGCGCCGATCCAGCGCCCGAGCAGGGGGGAAACCCACCGGCTGCCTAGCGCGCGCGCGATGCCGTTTGAGATGTTATAGTACAGTTCTATAAGATACCACCCGACTGATTTATAAACAGACAGCAGTCTTAGAAATACTGTAATACAATGTTAAAAGAACAAACACAATTCTCAAAAAAGATAAGAGAAATATGTACAAAAGCAAACCTATCGCAAATCCCAATAAGGGATATCTACCAGTTAAACTTTCAGTAAACTAGAGGAGCATTAAACTAGGGACTGACAAAGAGTGAATTTAAAAATACAAATTGTGAAAGCTACAATACAGTGTACAAGTTCAAATACAATACACAACTCAGATGTATACACTCCCTGCACTGCAGACCCTATGCACGTTTATGGAACTTAAAAAACTATACATAACATAGGTACGCAATATATTTTTAAATAGGCACAGGTAATCGTTGTACCTGTTTAGTCCATCAAACACCCTTGTCTGTTTTTCATCCATACTTTACTATGACAACAATTGTTAAATTCTGTAAAACCAATTAAATTCGCATTAGTAGGTATTAATAATAAATGGTTTGCAAGCGGGACTACTGACGTTTTCGCGCATTGCGTTCCTGAGCTTAGAACGATCCACACGTGCTCCCTGGCTTTCTATTAAATTATATCAAATTGTTAATTTTTGCTCCTTACTTGGTGTTAGTGAAGTTTCCGCAATGGATATCATACTGGCTTATAACCATCATGATATGGAAAACCTCGTACTTCTAATTGGTAAGTTCTTGTCCTTGGATTGCATATCATATTTGTTATACTTACAAAAACTTCAGATATAAACCATTTTTCCCACCAAAATAATTTCGACGTTTTAATAATGCCACATGTTTGTTTTTTTTCAGAGGCAGTACAAATGGAATCAGAGAACATAAACCCGGAAGCCCTATTGAGCAACCCGTTACCCTTCGCTCAGGTGCTACAAGACTCAATGGCGGACACGCCTGGTCGGGGGATCCCGCTCCAGAACATTCCCGATTACCGTCTGACGCCCAACACTGACGAGAAGGCGCACCCGGCAGGGCTACCAGATGAGATCGCGATACAACAACGAGGTAAGTTATCGTGACAGATCATTTTCTAGTAAACTTTACTAGCTAATGCCATCGGATACGCCCCCTGTGAAAGAAAAAACAATAAGCTCGGTTATATGCGCGCGATTTCAAGTTTTCAGTTTTAACGGCTCATTGTGTGCAGTTAGTTGATTTTTTATTATTATTGAATAAATTGTCACTAGCCAAAAATATAAATAACGATTTTTTTAATTCCTCAGGTCGCGAACGTCTTTCAGTGATATGGACCTCGGACGTCACCTCGGACAACTACTCACTCCATTTTGAGGTTCGCACACCACCACAGCTTGCTCGGCACCGTCTTGAACCACATACACTCAACGTATCTCTTCTCTCTACGCAACGAAAATCCACGAGCATACCCCTGAAGCCTAAGAAAATGAGCTTCCGCCGCCGACGGAATCTCCGAAGATTAAAAAGACTGTAAAGGCTGATTTAGAACAGCCTATCGACACGGCTCTAGAATTCTCAATTTCTTTAGATTTAAGACTAGCAAGTTACTGTCTATTTAAAACAATACCTCGTTTCTTTGTTTTACTAGTTTAATTCTCAGTCTGTTTTTAATAATTTTCTTTCATTTTTTATTTTAAACTTATCAAATTTTTTTCTTCGAATTTCACAGATATTTTGTGCACGTGATATGTATTTGAATTAAACAAATGTTATAAGAATGTAGATATTATTTTTATGGATATAATATATTTTTTTTTTTATAACAAAATGTAGAAACTAAGGTTACATTATTTTAATTAAGTATTTTAAATATATGTACATTACTCTTAAACAATTATTATAAAGACGCTTATGGTGATCACTTGTCATAAAACTGTTATCGTGTCTTGAGTTCTTTATTTGTTGTTAGTTGTGATATTGTGTTGTGAACGAATTATTTTTAAGGAATTTTAAGGAAGGATTACCCACTGTAAATAAAAGATAATAGTTTAAAAACATGTTTTTGAATAACTAAGCGGATCCAAAAGGTATTTGCAGAATTGAGTATCCCGTCATGGCCAGAAGCGGGAGTTAGACTAAGCATCTACTTTTTTTGTACTTCAGTTTCAACTATTATCAAAAAACAATATTGTAAGAAAGAGACTCTCTGGAAGCAATTACATTATAGATGTACATGTTATATGATGCGAATTATCGAATTACAGAAACCACTTTTTGGCAAAGCCAGTCTTGAAATGAAAACAACATAATCACTAATTAATTGTTTATCACACACTCTTTTACGCGTGCGTGTCTTAATCTGCTCTTGTTCTGCAATTCGGTAATCGGATAATCTACCACGGACCTGCTTAGGTATCTAAGTGGGCGGAGAGGTGTACTCCGACGTGGCGCGTCCCTGGGTGGTGGATAAGGGAACGCCTGCCTCGCGGCGGGTAGGGGCTCGCAAGGGTCTCCGCGAACCAAACACACATTCGAGGGATGAGGCATTTACGCAAAAAAATTAGCTTCTACTTAAAGCTGTGTCTTATACCCCAGTATATTATAACACGAATTGTTTTGTTACTCCTCGTAAGTAGTTCAGGAATTAACTATTGGAGCAAGTTGAACATTAAATATAACTTCATTCAAACTAGTAAAGGTACTTTTCAAAATATAAGAAAATATTGATTGTGCTACTGCTAACTGATTAGTAGTAGTTGACTACCTATTATTAGACACAATCGTTGGGCATAATGGATAGATTCTGATTACATCAAACGGTTATTTTTATAATAAAAATCTGTATTTGTGTACGCTTATAACTTTTGATCTCCGAAACGGAATTTAGAGCGCCTTCTATTAATAGACAGTTGTACCAGAGGAAGGTTTAGTCACATAGTTTCATAACCTGTGTAACTTGAGCCCTGCCCCGCTACCAGTGGCACCCTAGGTTAGGTTTTTATAATGCGTTTACATGTATTCTGTATTCATGTAGTTTTATTTCCTTTTATATAAATATTGTAAGAATCCTTGAGAAAATAAACATATCAAATAATAATAATGAATTGTTTAATTTAGACACAATCTAGAATGCTCAGTAAATACAACAAAAAACATTGTTGTTAGCAGGTTCAAGAACATAAAATAATAGGAAAAATACAGAATCAAAAATAAGCAACACACTAATAATAATTACGACTAGCTCCCGCTGGCGCGGCGATCCAGCGCCCGAGCAGTGGGAAAACCCCACCGGCCGCCCAGCGCGCGCGCGATGCCGTTTGAGCTGTTTGTCACGTACACAACTTAGCAACGAGGTGCACCACAATAATAATAATAATGCCGTAGTAATATTGCATGATATTCTAACTCGTAAGTGTAGTTTTTGGTGGTCAATGTCCATTCTTATAGTTTTACTAGCTTCTGCCGACGACTTTGTCTGCGTAGAATTAAATCACTCAATCTATTAGAAAAAACCGCATCGAAATCTGTTGCGTAGTTTAAAAAGATCTAAGCATTTTTATGAAATAGCAATTATTACAGGGCTCGAAAATATGACCACAATTAATTTTACCGTCATACCTAAGTAGTAGCATTAGTTAGTAGGAGAATAAGCAACCACTTAATTTGTAATGAGCAGGCAACGGAAACTGGTCTTTAAAATAAATAATTTGGTGTCAATGACGGGAAATGAAATGGATACTTTTTAATGGTTATTGAAGAAACCGGTTTTCACACCTGTTCAAGTTTTGTAGGGCGAAATTAACCGACTAACTTGAGTTTAAACGGCATTTCTTGCCATCTCTCGTTAAATATTTACCGAATGCTTACAATGCAGGAAAGAGATAGAAAGAGCATCGCGTGTGCATGTGCGTAAAAACGGCGTTGCTGTGATTAAACCCGGTTTCGTATCGGTGAGCGTGAGCTCTAAAGTTTCGGTAATATCGGAATTATTTTCATACTTATAATTTAGTTCCCTTATCAACCGGTTAATTAAACGAACGTAATAATACCGGTTTTCTCAACGATATAAACCGGTTCCGATCCCTGGTAATGAGGACCTCATAAAAAATAACTATAACGTACAAGTTAATAACAAATATATTTAGCTCAGTAGTTTTGAAAATAAGTGGATGGACAAGATTCGTTCATTTTCTCAAAAAAAAATATTTAAGATCCTTATTGATATTACAGTAAAATTTAATATGTTACTCAGTGGACTTTACCAATATTAGCTACGTGAATGTTATACCGAATCACAGAAAAGGCCTTTTGGTAACGCTAATCTTAAAAATGAAGACGACATAATCACTACCTACTTAATTGTTTATCTGACACTTTTCACGTGTGCCTTAATCTGCTCTCGTTCTGCAATTCGATAATCGGACAGTCCAGACCTTATTGATTAACGCACTCATATTATTTGAATCCATCCAAGATGATCTATTAGTAGAAACAATCGTACGTAAGAAATACATGTCTAACAAACACCCCGCACTATTTAATTCACTGGGATACCTATTATATCCATAACTCCATGAAAGCTAAAAAAATGCTTTATAAATACTAAAATATCTTCAGTAGAAAAAGTAAATCAATTACGAGCTCTAAAAAAGATTTTTAAGTAGTTAGACCAGGATAAGGTTATAATTAGGTTAAATATGTTATGAATTTTGCTATATATGATCATAATAAAGGATACTAAACACAGGCCGTGTTTTGTTTACTACAACAAGTAAATTTTGAGCCGCACAACCTCAAGAAAAAGTTTTGTATACCGCCAAAACCTTTTACTTAAAGCTATGTCTTACCCCAATGAATTATCGCGCGAGGTCTTTGTTGCACTTTGTACGTAGTACCGCAGTTAACTTTGTAGTTAGCAAGTTGAACACTATCTCGCCAATTTGCATTACCGTTAAAACTAGTTTTAGCAAATTAGAACAACATACTTCAAATTGTTCAATTTGTTGTTGTAGTTACAAGTAGATACAATCGTATAGCACATTAAATAGATCCTTTTTTTAATATAAAACGGATATGTGGTGAAACTGGATGAAAAAATTCAAATTACCTACCTTTTTACACTGCTAATCAAACGAAATGGAGCGGGGAGGTCAAGAATGAGTAAAAAAATCACGAACTTCTTGCTATCTTTATTTTTCCTCTTCTTATCACCTTTATGCCAATGATCTTCAAATTTACTCCCAGGGGGTACTTGATGAGCTACCAGATGTCATTCATGCCAATTACCTTGATTTGGTCAAAATTGCTGATTGGAGCGAGCGCTTCTGTCTTAAGGTTAACCCAGCTAAAACCCAGGCAAATATTCTATATCAAGGGTTAATTTTACTGATCTGCCGCCTATATTGTTTAATGGCGTGCTGATACCTTTCTCGCTCCAGGTAAGGAACTTGGGCGTTATCATGGACCGATCCTTGACAGGGGCGCCGCAGGTTGGCGAGGTTAGCAGGAAGGTGTTTGCTGCTGTTGGGTCCTTGAGGCGGCTTCGGAACTTTCTCCCTCTCGCCACCAAAATTGCGCTGGCTAATTCTCTTCTTTTACCTATTTTGGACTACGCTGATGTTTCCTATCTTGATCTTACAGAGGAGCAGTTAATTAAGCTTAAACGTATTCAAAATGTCTGTATCCGGTTCATATTCGGTTTGCTGAAATTTGACCATGTCTCCTATTTTCGCACGCATCTCAAGTGGCTCCCTATCTGCTTACGCCGAAACTCTGACATTCTTTCTCTTTTCTACAGTATTCTTTTTAATCCTACAACTCCCCGTTATCTCCAAGAGCGTTTTAAATTCCTGACTTCTCTCCGGTCTACGCAAAATCTCCTCCTGCTTCTTCCTCTAAGTTCTATCGTGACTCCTTTACTATGACCTCTATCCGTCTGTGGAATTCCCTTCCTGTAGACCTACGACGAGCTAAAACTCTACTTATTTTTAAAAACCAACTCAAGTCTCATTAGTTATCACTAATTTAATCCACTTCCTGTCTTTAGTACCTTATCTTTTCTTTTTGCTTCAGATCAAATCCTTTTCTGTTATATGGCCTTTTTATTTTTCATTGTTACATTGTCACATTAATTTTATCTTAAGTATTATACAGTAATGTTATGTGTGTATGTATGTATTATTTTATTTTATTTATTTAGCTATGTATCATATTTATGTTGGTATTGTTGTTTTTATTATCCCTGCGTTTATCCTGGCTATTTGTTTCCGCCACCGACTTAAACTGTCACCAATTTATTTCTCTATCATATTGGTTGTCTGGTAGAGATCGCTATTAAGCGATAAGACCGCCTATTGGCTACTTTGTTCTTTGATTCTGTATTGTTGTGTACTGATTTGTGGTGTTCAATAAAGAGTTATTGTATTGTATTGTATAATGTGGTTTTAATATCAACTTTCTCTTAATCTTCAAAAACGTATTTTACTGAAAAACCTTTCTTAAAATAATGCATTCCGAAATCAGTAAATCAGAAAAAGGACTCGTTTTTTAGAACCAAAACACTCGAAAACAAAAATAGCTTTTGACATTGGTAAAAATCTGTGAATTAATACTGTTTAGCAGAGCTGCATTTTTTTTGTTTACGTAACAACACCATTTCAATTTCGAATAGCACTTGTCTGATTTGCTTCAAGTTGCAAAACAGATAAGATATATGTTCAAAGGCGAAATTATAAATGGAAGGTACCTCTCCACGTTAACCTTTGAGTAGATGAATGGAACTTTTAAACGAAATACCGACAAAGAGTCAGTTTAAAATAACAAATAGTGAAAGCCACACTACAGCGTACATTACTCCGATACAAAACACAATTCAAAGTATTTGAATATTTATGAAACTTAGAAAAATATTTACAGTATATTTTTAAATTGACAGGTAAAGTACTTGTTTATTCCGACAAACACCCTTATTGGTTTTTAATGAACAGATTACTTAACTGGCCAGGATTGGGTAAACAGCATTATATATTTCAATTATTTAAATGTAATTAAATTTTCATTAGTACTCATTTGCAAAATCTGTCGCTAACACCTGCTTATAACTGAGACTTTGTTTTTGGCACATTACTTTTTTGAGCTCAGAAGGATCTACAAGTGCTTCTTGATTTTCTATAAAATTAATTTCAATTTTCACTTTTCGCTACTTGGTTTAAGTGAAGTTGTGGCAATGGATAGGACCTGGGAGAATTTTTATCATTTATTTCAAGGTTTTGATAACCTCGCGTTTCTTAATGATCCTGGTAAGTTCGTGTCTTTTGATTGCATCTTTCTGTAGGTAATTTAAAAATAATAATTTTAAATTGCATTTATTAGCATTTCTTTTTTAAATAATCTTTCAGTACTCGGCTTGTCATAAAGTCATGTTATTTCAAATGGTAATGGTAAATATTTTTCCGTCTAAATAATTTAATACTGTGTAGCTTAAAAGTTAAAAGAATTACGTAATAAATTGTGTAATAGTAATTTTTGGTTTTTTCAGAGACATTTTTAGCAAATATAGAGAACATAAGCCCGGAAGCCTTAGGGAGATTCCCGTTTCCCTATGCACAAATATTACAAATATCCGTGGCGGACACCCCAGGTCGCGGGTTTCCACTCCAGAACATTCCGGATTACCGTCTGACGTCCCAGAAAAAGGCGCGCCCAGCGGCGTCACCAGATGAGATATTGATACTACAACGAGGTAAGTTATCGTGACTAATCATTTTACTAGTAAACTTCTATAGCTAATGCCAGCAGCGACGTCTAAGTGAAAGAAAAACAGACTAGTATCCTTTATGGCTGTCAAATTTTACATTTTAAATTCTAGGAAATCAGGTTATTTCTTGTCTGCCGGTCAGTGACGTAAATCTTTTATAATAAATGATTAAGATACTCAAACACACACATCAGATAATATTATTATCACATTCATCAGATAATATTATTATAATTAAATTGCCTACTGCTAATCTTATAAATTTACATTGTCAATAGCTAAAGTTATTAAAAACCATTACTTTAATTCATTAGGCCGCAGACGTCTCCCAGTGACATGGACCTCAGACATCGACTTGAAGAATCTCAATTCGTTCCATTCTGCGGTTCGTACGCCGCCCCAGCTGGCTCAAGATCATCTCTCACCACAAAAATCTACGAGCATCCCACTGAAACCTAAACAAATAGACGTCAGCGATAAGAGAACACCGGATAAGTTACAAGTTATAAAATCGGTTAAATTGAAGGGATCCCGCCGGTCAAATATCCAAAGGTTGAAAAGACTACTGTAGAAACTGATTAAGAAGGATAGATAGGCCCTGAACGACGAAGACATAGATCTAAAATGTTTAATTTCTTTGTAACTAGATAGTAGCAATGTTCCTTGAAGATCGTCCAAAGATAAATAAAAGTTTTAATTAAAATAATAAATGTTATTTGTACTGACTTGTGGTGTTAAATAAAGAGTATTTGTATCATTTTGTATTGTAAATATTCTTTCGATGAAAATGTTAAATTTTAAAAAAGATGCCTGAAATTCAAGTGAAGAAATAAGTTATGTCATCTATTACTAGAAGTACATTATTTTATTACCTATTTATTAAGTTGATTTTACCATTGTATTTTTATTTAATTGTTTAAAATTTATTATGTTCTCGTTATTATTAATTTTGACGATCTCAACAGAAACACTTATATTTGTGACAATACATGTATGTTCATATATAGGTAATGTAATGTTTTTGTTACTAAACAAATAAATCTAATCTAAATCCGAGAGCTGTGAATATTTTTTTAGATTTAGGACTATCTGTGTTGTATAATTACTATCCATTTTTAACAATTACCTCAAGGCTTTCTGTTTTTCACTAATTTAATTCTCAATCTATTTTTCTTTCTTCTCTATTCTTTTTTGTTTTTATACCTTTAATAATTTAATTTAAATCCTTTTCTTACATTGGGACCTTTTAAACAAATTTCACGGTAATTTTTTACACATAAGTCTTATTTGTCTATACAGTACCTACAATAGTTTATAGTCTTTAGATGTATTATGTACATTTACTCGTAAATAGTTATTATATTAAAACACAAAAATTTACATTTGTAATTAAGTTAAATTTTCCAACATAAGTAGGCATATAAAAAAACAATAATAACTAAGACCCTGTGTTCACTTGTCATGAGTCGGTTTTTGTGTCTTCAGTTCTGTATTTGGTGTTAAGAATTCGAACGAATTTCATATAAATATTTATAATATTTATATCCTCTAGTTTTTGTCAACTTATGTTTTTATGTATAATTAACATCATTTAAAATAGGTACTGTACATTTGACTTCCGAGTTTACTAAGATTTTGGTTTTGATGTTAATCGTATTAAGATTATTAATTCGATGAAGTTATTTGATATCGTGAACTTAATGTATTTTTTTTGAAGATAGGCTTAAATTACAATAAATACATATTTTTTGTGAAAAAAAGGTCTTTCTTTTAAAGAGCTCACAAATATGATCACAATTAATTATACCGTCATAAGCAGAAGCGTTAGTAGAAAAGGCAACCACTTTATTTGTAATGAGCAGGAATCGGTAACCGGTTTAAAAAATTAACCAATTTGAGGTCAATGACCGGAAATGAAATGAATTTTTTATAATGGTTATTAATAGACATCGGATTATATGCATTTGCATGTTTGCATGCAAATGCATATAATTCTATTTTTATAGCGTTATTGCATATTTTGGTACTTTTTCATTAATGGCGCTTATTTCAATAGTTAGGTATACGTGTTTAGCATGTTGTATTGAATATAGAAACTAGAAACTAAATGCTTTCCTCTGTGTCAGTCAGATATAATAGAAAAAAAAATTGAAAAGAGTTGCGCCCTTCCGAGCTCACTAACGCAAAAGGTTCGTGGTCAATTAAATGCAGTTTTGTATAAAAACCCGGTTTTGAAGGAATAAAGAAAATTGACTAAGGCGGTAAAGATTAATAACTAATTAATATAAATCATTTTTAATTAACGTAAATTCTAATTGCAAATGTTTTCTGATTGTGCATATTTCATGCATATCTTAGCCTTTTTTACTGCATATTTGCATGCATATTTTGGCATTTTGATAGTACATATAATCCGATGTCTAGTTATTAGGAGACCGGTTTTCGCACCAATTCAGGTTTCGTTGGGCGAAATTAACCGGCTAACTTGAATTTAAACGGCATTTATTGCCATCTCTCGTTAATAATTTACCGAATGCTTACAATGCAGGAAAGAGATAGAAAGAGCATCACGTGTGCATTAAAACAGGTTTTGTATCGGTGAGCGTGAGCTCTAAAATTTCGACCCTCTGCAAGCCCTTACATTAAAATTTTACATGCATGCTACACGGTGATAATTATCGAACAACAGAAACTGTTTTTTGGCAACGCTAGTCTTAAAATAAAGACAACATAATTGCTACTTAACAGTTTATCCGAGACTTTTTGACACATTTTTGTTTTTACAGTAGTACGAAGTGCGTTATATAAAAACATCACAGCGGAGAACGTCCTATCCTATATAGAGTTCATTCATTTGTCTACCCCGTAAGGGGAACAGACGTGATTTATGTATGAATGTATTTGGACGCGTGCCTTAATCTGCTCTTGTTCTGCAATTCGGTAATCGCACAGTCCAGGTCTTATTGTCTAACGCACTTATATTATTTTAATCCATCCACTATGCTCTGCCTGTATCCATCAACAAAGCATACTTTAAAAATACCTAGCACGGATTGTGTTTACTGCTACACTAACTTTTGAATAACTCTAATTTTTATGAGTTTTGTCATTACAAAAAATGTTATTGTGTCGTACAGACACATCATTCAAACAGATGACGCTTGGCGACAAAAATCGCATAGTAACAGTGTCGTGCTAGTAACAGATAGAAAAATTCGATGGCTTACCTACCTGCTATGGGTGGTGTAGGGGCACGCGTCACGGAACGCCGAGGATCCGGGTTCGAGTTTTCGGATATTTCTATATGTTCTGATTTTCAGTGTCGTTTAGAAATATAAAACTAAAACAGCAAATAAAAATTTCTTTCACTAAAAGCTGTGTCTAATATCCCACTAATATCACACAGGCTGTTTGTTTCATCTATACATATTATGTACCTGAGGAATTAAATAATTGAGCAAGGTAAACATTATTCCTCGAATTTGCACTATCGTTAAAACTAGAATAGGTAAAAATAAAAATATATATATATCAAACCACTTTTTGGCAAAGCCAGTCTTAAAATAAAAACAACATAATCACTAATTAATTGTTTATCACTTGCTCTTGTTCTGCAATTCGGTAGTCGGATAATCTACCACGGACCTGCTTAGGAGGTATCTAAGTGGGCGAAGAGGTGTACTCCGACGTGGCGCGTCCCTGGGTGGTGGATAAGGGAACGCCTGCCTCGCGGCGGGTAGGGGCTCGCAAGGGTCTCCGCGAACAAAACACACATTCAAGGGATGGGGTATTTACGCAAAATAATTAGCTTCTATTTAAAGCTGTGTCTTATACCCCAGTAAATTACAACACGAAATGTTTTGTTACTCCCCGTACGTAGTTCAGGAATTAACTATTAGAGCAAGTTGAACATTAAATATTACTTCATTCAAACTAGTATAGGTATTTTTCAAAATAAAAGAAAATATTCATTGTGCTACTGCTAACTAGTAGTTAACTACCTAGTATTAGACACAATCGTTGGGCATAATTGATAGATTTTGATTACATCAAAAGGTCATTTTTGGGTACGTATTGCAATGTCTAAAATTAAAAAAACCTGACGTAAAATAACCTACGTTCAGAATCCCTAAATTCGAAATACCTTACATTTAAATACCTACCTAAGCAACTAACACCTACCTACGAATTACCTAAGTTTAAAATACCTATTGGATTAAATGTCTAATGTTTATAATATCAACAGCTATGACACCTAAGTTTGATACACCAACAGTTGAAATACCAAATGGTCAAAATACCTAAAATGATGCACTTGCGACCTATTTGTACGAAGTAGTAGATCAGGTACCTCGCTGGCAGTGAGCGAGCAAAACCTTTTAGAGACGAAATGACTCGGTTAGGTTATGTTTAGAATGTTAGATTTTTTTTGTAACAGCACATAAAATTAATTATTTTCATTAGGTATATTATTAAATGTCTTTTACATTATTAAATGTAAATGTAAATCATATACCAAATTTTATCAAGCAAATTAGATTTTTCACGTGGTAATAAAAAAATAAGTAACTCCAAAGGCTAATGCGGGAGCATCGCTCCGCTATGCTCCCGCATTAGCCTTTGAACCTAACCATTCTGAGTCGCTTCCGCTCCGAACCGTCTTGATCGCTCGCTTCGCTCGTTCGCCGAAAATTAAGCATTTTAAGCTTTCGGTATTTTGAATTTAAGTGAAAAAAACATTAGGTGTTATATTTTAGGGATTTTGAACGTAGGTTTTTACGTATTTTACGTTAGGTTTTTTAATTTTAGACATTGCGATACGTACTCTCATTTTTATAATAAAAATCTGTATTCGTTTACGCTTATAGCTTTTGATCTCCGTAACGGAATTTAGTGCAGCTTCTATCGATAGATAGTTGTACAAGAGGAAGGTTTAGTCACATAGTTCGATAACCTGTGTAACTTGAGCCCTGTTCCGCTATTGGTGGCACCCTAGGTTAGGTTTTTATAATGCATTAACTTAACATGTATTCTGTGTTCATGTTGTTTTATTTCCTTTTATATAAATATTGTAAGAATCCTTCAGAAAATGAATATATCAAATAATAATAATGAATTGTTTAATTTGGACACAATCCAGTGCTCCGTAAAAACAAAAAATAACATTGTTCTTAGTAGGTTCAAGAACTCGAAATAATAGGAAAAATACAGAATCAAAAATAAGCAACACAATAATAATAATTACGACTGGCTCCCGCTGGCGCGGCGATCCGGCGCCCGAGCAGTGGGAAAACCCCACCGGCCGCCCAGCGCGCGCGCGATGCCGTTTGAGCTGTTTGTCACGTACACAACTTAGCAACGAGGCGCACCGTAATAATAATAATGCTGTAGTAATATTGCATGATATTCTAACTCGTAAGTGTAGTTTTTGGTGTTCAATGATGTCCATTCTTATAGTTTTACTAGCTTCTGCCCGCGACTTTGTCTGCGTAGAATTATACATATGTAACCTTCCTCTTAAATCACTCTATCTATTAGGAGAAACCGCATCGAAATCCGTTGCGTAGTTTAAAAAGATCTAACCATACAAAGGGAAAGAGAGATAGACAGACAGACAGCGGAAAGCGACTTTGCTTTATACTATGTAGTGATGATAGTGATAACTTAGCATTTTCTCACCTTTCAATATACAATTTGTGTGAGAATGAAAGTTGTTTTATCACTTAGTAAACCCTTCTGCCGCGTCAATTTACCGTTTAGTCTAGTTCGGAGTTTGTGTGACATAATATATATGGTACCAAAAAATAAACTAACTAAACTAAACTAACTTAGCATGCGTAATCAATTCAATTTTTAAATTTATTATTATATTTTTCTATAGTATTTTCTATAATTTTCTCACATAATTTTGTGACTCACGATTGCATTCCGTCATCTCCTTGTATCCTGTGAATGCAATTGCAACTCCGATAGCATTGGACAATAAAGCATGGAAGCCATTTTGTCTTATATAAGGGCGCCCGCAAGCGCATTGCCATCTCATATTTTTCCGTTCAATGTTATCTGAATCTGTCCATTATACTCTACGAAAATGTCTACTTATTAATAATTATTACACTTACTAATAATACTAGTTAGTTAATAGTAGCACAATTTGAAATATTTTTCTTTATTTTTACCTATTCTAGTTTTAACGATAGTGCAAATTCGAGGAATAATGTTTACCTTGCTCAATTATTTAATTCCTCAGATACATAATATGTATAGGTGAAACAAACAACCCGTGTGATATTAGTGGGATATTAGACACAGCTTTTAGTGGAAGAAATGTTTATTTGCAGTTTTAGTTTTATATTTCTAAACGACACTGAAAATTAGAACATATAGAAATATCCGAAAACTCGAACCCGGATCCTCGGCGTTCCGTGACGCGTGCTATACCCCTACACCACCCATAGCAAATGGGTAAGCTTTCGAAGTTTACTATCTGTTACTAGCTGTCACGACACTTTGTTACTATGAGATTTTTTGTCGCCAAGCGTCATCTGTTTGAATGATGTGTCTGTACGAGACAATAACATTTTTTGTAATGACAAAACTCATAAAAATTAGAGTTATTTAAAAGTTTGTGTAGCAGTAAACACAATCCATGCTAGGTATTTTTAAAGTATACTTAGTTGATGGATACAGGCAGAGCATAGTGGATGGATTAAAATAATATAAGTGCGTTAGACAATAAGGCCTGGACTGTGCGATTACCGAATTGCAGAACAAGAGCAGATTAAGGCACGCGTCCAAATACATTCATACATAAATCACGTCTGTTCCCCTTACGGGGTAGACAAATGAATGAACTCTATAGGATAGGACGTTCTCCGCTGTGATGTTTTATATAACGGACTTCGTACTACTGTAAAGACAAAAATGTGTCAAAAAGCCTCGGATAAAATCTTAAGTAGCAGTTATGTTGTCTTTATTTTAAGACTAGCGTTACCAAAAAACAGTTTCTGTTGTTCGATAATTATCACCGTGTAGCATGCATGTAAAATTTTAATGTAAGGGCTTGCAGAGGGTCGAAATTTTAGAGCTCACGCTCACCGGTACTAAACCTGTTTTAATGCACACGTGATGCTCTTTCTATCTCTTTCCTGCATTGTAAGCATTCGGTGAATGTTTAACGAGAGATGGCATGAAATACCGTTTAAACTCATGTTAGCCGGTTAATTTCGCCCAACGAAAGCTGAATTGGTGCGAAAACCGGTTTCCTTAATAACCATTCAAAAAACCATTTCATTTCCGGTCATTGACCTCAAATTGGTTAATTTTTAAAACCGGTTACCGATTCCTGCTCATTACAAATAAAGTGGTTGCTTATTCTACTAACTAACGCTTCTGCTTATGACGGTATAATTAATTGTGATCATATTTGTGAGCTCTTTAATAATTAATATTTCAGAAAAAGAAAGACCTTTTTTTTTAACAAAAAATATGTATTTATTTTAATTTAAGCCTATCTTCAAAAATATTACATTAAGTTCACGATATCAAATAACTTCATCGAATTAATAATCTTAATACGATTAACATCAAAAACAAAATCTTAGTAAACTCGGAAGTCACATATACAGTACCTATTTTAAATGACGTTAATTATACATAAAACATAAGTTGACAAAAACCAGAGGATATAAATATTATAAACATTTATGTGAAATTCGTTCGAATTCTTAACACCAAATACAGAACTGAAGGCACAAAAACAGACTCATGACAAGTGAACACAGGGTCTCAGTTATTAATGTTTTTTATATGCCTACTTATGTTGGAAAATTTAACTTAATTACAAATGTTAATTTTTGTGTTTTAATATAATAACTATTTACGTGTAAAATGTACATAATACATCTAAAGACTATAAACTATTGTACTGTATAGACAAATAAGACTTATGTGTAAAAAAATGACCGTGAAATTTGTTTAAAAGGTCACAATGTAAGAAAAGGATTTAAATTAAATTATAAAAGGTATAAAAACAAATAGAATAGAGAAGAAAGAAAAATAGATTGAGAATTAAATTAGTGAAAAACAGAAACACTTGAGGTAGTTGTTAAAAATAGATAGTAATTATACAACACAGATAGTCTTAAATCTAAACAAATATTCACAGCTCTCGGTAAAATCAACTTATTAAATAGGTAATAAAATAATTTACTTCTAGTAATAGATGACATAACTTATTTCTTCACTTGAATTTCAGGCATCTCTTTTAAAATTTAACATTTTCATCGAAAGAATATTTACAATACAAAATACAAAATGATACAAATACCCTTTATTGAACACCACAAGTCAGTACAAATAACATTTATTATTTTAATGAAAACTTTTATTTATCCTTGAACGATCTTCAAGGAACATTGCTACTATCTAGTTACACAGAAATTAAACATTTTAGATCTTTGTCGTTTAGGGCCTATCTATCCTTCTTAATCAGTTTCTACAGTAGTCTTTTCAACCTTTGGATATTTGACCGGCGGAATCCCTTCAATTTAACCGATTTTATAACTTGTAACTTATCCGGTGTTCTCGTATCGCTGACGTCTATTTGTTTAGGTTTCAGTGGGATGCTCGTAGATTTTTGTGGTGAGAGATGATCTTGAGGTAGCTGGGGCGGCGTACGAACCGCAGAATGGAACGAATTGAGATTCTTCAAGTCGATGTCTGAGGTCCATGTCACTGGGATACGTCTGCGGCCTAAAGAATTTAAGTAAAGGTTTTTAATAATTTTAGCTATTGACAATGTAAATTTATAAGATAACAGTAGGCAATTTAATTATAATGATATTATCTGATGAACGTGGCTATAGTCTGAGTATCTTAATCATTTATTATCAAAGATTAACGTCACTGACCGGCAGACAAGAAATAACCCGATTTCCTGGTATTAAAAACTTAAAATTCGACAACCATAAAGGATACTAGTCTGTTTTTCTTTCACTTAGACGTAGCTGCTGGCATTAGCTATAGAAGTTTACTAGTAATATGACAAGTCACTATTACTTACCTCGTTGTAGTATCAATGTCTCATCTGGTGACGCCGCTGGGCGCGCCTTCTTCTGGGACGTCAGACGGTAATCAGGAATGTTCTGCAGTGGAAACCCCCGACCTGGGGTGTCCGCCACGGATACTTGGAGCATTGGAGCATATGGGAACGGGAACCTCCCTAAGGCTTCCGGGCTTATGTTCTCTATATTTGCTAAAACTGTTTCTGAAAAAAAAACAAAAATGATTATTACACAATTCTTTTAATTTTTTAGCTATGACACGGTATTAAATTATTTAGACGGAAAAAGATTTACCATTACCATTTGAAATAACATGACTTTATGACAAGCCGAGTACTGAAAGATTATTAAAAAAAGAAATGCTAAAGCTACAGAAAGATGGATTAAATATGAAGTTTTTGTAAGTGTCACAAATATGCAATCAAAATATACGAACTTACCAGGTGCATTAAGAAACGCGAGGTTATCAAAACCTTGAAATAAATGATAAAAATTCTCCCAGGTTCTATCCATTGCCACAACTTCACTTAAACCAAGTAGCGAAAAGTGAAAATTGAAAATAATTTTATAGAAAATCAAGAAGCACTTGTTGATCCTTCTGAGCTCAAAAACGTAATGTGCCATAAACAAAGTCTCAGTTATAAGCAGGTGTTAGCGACAAATTTTGCAAATGAGTACTAATGCAAATTTAATTACATTTAAATAATTGAAATATATAATGCTGTTTACCCAATCCTGGGCAGTTAAGTAATGTGTTCATTAAAAACCAATAAGGGTATTTATCGGAATAAACAAGTACTTTACCTTTGTAAATTTAAAAATATACTATGAATATTTTTTTAAGTTTCATAAATCGCACCCTTTGTGGAAGAAAGACGTGAGTCCTATTAAGGCTCTACAGGACTTGCGTCTTTCTTCCACGAAGGGTGCGAAATATTCAAATACTTTGAAATTGTCTACTGTATCGGAATATGTACGCTGTAGTGTGGCTCTCACTATTTGTTATTTTAAACTCACTCTTTGTCGGTATTTCGTTTAAAAGCTCCTTTCATCTACTCAAAGGTTAACGCGGAGAGGTACCTTCCATTTATAAGTTCGCCTTTGAACATATTTCTTATCTGTGTAAATTTCTTATTTCTGTAAATTGAATCAAATCAGACAAGAGTGCTATTCGAAATAGAAATGGTGCTGTTACTTAAAGAGAAAAAATGCAGCTCTGCCTAACATAGCATTCATTCAGAGATGTTGACCATTGCCAAAAGCTATTTTTGTTTTCGAGTGTCTTGGTTCCAAAAAATGAGTCCCTTGTCTGATTTACTGATGTCAGACTGCAAATACTTTAAGAAAGGTTTTTCAGTGAAATACGTTGTTGAATATGAAAAGAAATTTGATATTAAAACTACATTCTAGAAAGAAGTTCGTGTTTTTTTACTCATTCTTGACCTCCCCGCTCTATTTCGTGCGATTAGCAGTTTAAAAAGGTATTTTAATTTTTTTCATTTAGTTGCACCTCATAATATCCGTTTTATATAATAAGACGGATCTATTTAATATGCTCTACGTTTGTATCTACTTTTAAGTTTTAACTACAACAACAAATTGAACTATTTGAAGTATGTTGTTCTAATTTGCTATAACTCGTTTTAACGGTAATGCAAATTGGCGAGATAGTGTTCAACTTGCTAACTACAAAGTTAATTGTGGTACTGCGTACAAAGTGCAACAAACACCTCGCGCGATAATTCATTGGGGTAAGACATAGCTTTAAGTAAAAGGTTTTGGCGGTATACAAAACTTTTTCTAAAGGTTGTGCGGCTCAAAATTTACTTGTTGTAGTAAGCACGGCCTGTGTTTAGTATCCTTTATGATCACATAGCAAAATTCATAACTTATTAAACCTAATTATAACCTAGTCCTAAGCCTTACTACTTAAAAATCTTTTTTAGAGTAAAATGAACGAATCATGTCCATCCACTTATTTTCAAAACTACTGAGCTAAGTATATTTGTTATTAACTTGTACGTTATGGTTATTTTTTTATGAGGTCCTCATTACCAGGGATCGGAACCGGTTGATATCGTTCAGAAAACGGTATTATTACGTTCGTTTAATTAACCGGTTAATTAATGGAACTAAATTAAAGTATTAAAAAAAAATCCGATATGAACGAAATTTTAGAGCTCACACTCACCGATACGAAACCGGCTATAATCACAGCAACGCCGTTTCTACGCGCATGCACACGCGATGCTTTTTCTATCTCTTTCCTGCATTGTAAGTATTCGGCAAATGTTTAGCGAGAGATAGCAAGAAATGTCGCTTAAACTCAAGTTAGCCGGTTAATTTCTTCGAACAAAACTTGAATTGGTGCGAAAACCGGTTTCTTTAATAATCATAAAAAATTATCAATTCCATTTCCGGTCATTGACACCAAATAGATTAAATTTAAAGACCCGTTTCCGTTGCCTGCTCGTTACAAATAAAGTGGTTGCTTATTCTACTAACTAATGCTTCTAATTATGACGGTATAATTAATTGTGGTTATATTTTCGAGCCCTGTAATAATTACTATTTCATAAAAAGAAAGACCTTTTTACTAAACAAGAAATATTTATTTATTGGAATTTAAGCTTATCTCCAAAAACATTACAATAAGTTCACAATATAAAATGACTTTATCGATTTATTATTAAAATACAAATCTATGTCAAATTGAAGTCCAATATTACAATAGTATTCTGAATAATGTTAGATAATTATACGTGCAAACAAGTGATGAAAACTGGTGGATAACTAATAATAATATTATGAAAGGTATTTAGAAGAGATTTTATTGATTATTCACAACGAATACAAAACTGTATGTAAAAGAACCGATTCAATGCGAATGAACGCAAAGGTCTTTGTTACTAAGTTTTTTTACTTCTTTTTTTAATTCTTGTTTTAATTTTTCTTAATATTTTCTTTTTTTCTTCTATTGTTAATTATTTATGTAGATAAGGTACCTAACTTCTGTTAAAAATAATTTAATAAATTAATAATAACATTTATTTATGTATCTAAATACAATAACAATATATACACGTTAAATGACCGAGAAAATAAATAAAATAATAGATGCATCGAGTTCATGTGGCGAGAGACGGTCGTGAACAAGCCGGGGCGGCGTGCGAACCGCAGAGTTGTTATTCAAGTCGACTTCGGGAACCATGTCATTGGGAGGCGTCTGCGACCTGAGAAGTCAAAGTAATCGATTTTAATAAATTAATAATAACATTTTCAACACAGTTGCTCGTAAATTGAGTCTTATTACACCGCATTTAAACTCATAATACAGCTTATTACGCACAGGTGCTGTAATAATATTACCGCACGAGTGCGGTAATATAATTTTTTTTTTAATCTCAGCAAACGGTTCAGTATCAATAGGAACAAGGAATATTTTCGTGAATATTAAACTATTTCAGTTTAAAGATGATAAATAAACATTTAATTTCGACAAATTATTTATTTTTATCTAAAAAGGGACCATAATTTGCATATTTAAGACATTGATTAATTATTTTATTATAATTTTAATATTAGGCTGTTTAGCAGTCTGTTGTCAGTGTCTTCGCCACGCGCGTGCTAAGTGCACAGCGCGCATGCGTGAGTGCTGCGTGCGGATTGGCGCGGAGAAATAATATCTGCCGCCATTTTTCACTGATATTGTTGATTTACGCTTTGTTATTTTATTACTTTAAAAATTACTAGTTCAATTAATAAAGAAATGTAGTGTCCGTCGCTGGAAATACTAAAATATGTTCGGACAATGTTTGGACAGTTATATCAGTAAGAAATCCAAGGTGTTAATTACCAAATGATAAAGTAAAGTTCTAAAGCAGCTCCAGGTAAGCAATGTCTGGTAACAAGGTAAACTAAAGTTCTTAAAGTCCTTTTATTAACTAAATTTTATTTATTTTTCCTCGCAAATGTGTTGAAAAACGTCGTATGCGACGCGTGTGCTTTGGTAATTACACATCTCGGCTCTCTTACCCGCGCTCGCTAGCGCTCGCGCGTACAATACGCCTCGTGTGTAATTACCAACATAGCACACTTGTATCATAATGTACTATTATTTATTGTATCTAAATACAATAACAATATATACACATTAAATGACCGAGAAAATAAGTAAAATCATGCGTGTACAACTACTAAACAATATGTATACAGTTATGTATAAATCTATTAAATTTCACAAAATATCTGATGTGAAACAAGGATTTAAATAAGATAGACACAAGGCACATGCTAGTCTTAAATTTAAAGGAATGTCTACAGCTGCTACTTAAAAATCAAATCTAGTACTTATTTTAATAGACATCTACTATTATATAACACAACTAAATCCTACCAACACAATATCAGGATACATTTCGTTTATAAAATGAAACATTACTAAACTACCGAATCCGACACCGGAGATGACGACGCAGCGGAGCCACAACGTTTCGTCGCCTAAATAACTTTTATTATATTTTTTGAATTTTATAGCGCATTGGTTTCGACTGTAATGCTGTAATTTTTTATTGACTAAATAAATAAATAAATTAACATCGAACCAAATTTTATCGCTTTAATTAAAAGTCTTGTATTCTGCGTCAGCCGAAGTTCTTTAACACTTGTCATGAAGGTCGGTCAGCGTCTCTCTATACAAAGAGCTTTCTTCAGATCGCTCATATAAAATTGCTAAGTGCAAAACATTGCTTCTTCCTAAAGAGGATAGGCATATGCCTAGGACTTAAACATTTGAGAGCCAAGCCGATAGGCTTTTCTTAATCTACCTCTACAATCTCTTCAATCTTCGGATAGTTTGGCGGCGTCCCATTGATTTAATGACTTGAAACCTTTGCAGAATTTTTTCGTAGCTGAAATCTATTTTCCTTTGCCTCAGGGGGCTGCTCGTAGATTTTCGGGGTGTAGAGATAATAGATGCATCGAGTTCATGGGCCGAGAGACGGTCGTGAACAAGCCGGGGCGGCGTGCGAACCGCAGAGTTGTTATTCAAGTCGACTTCCGGGAACCATGTCATTGGGAGGCGTCTGCGACCTAAGAAATCAAAGTAATCGATTTTAAAACTATTGCTATTGACCAAGTAATTCTGAAGAAAATATCAATTTTATCGTAGGACAGAAGACCATTTATTTGTGTACCTATTGATGTATGTTCAATTTGGCGGCTAACGTGGCTGATAGTCAGACAGAGCATACCCTGAATCACGTGAACTAAAAGCTTTAAATTTGGCGGACATAAAAACTGAGCTATTTTCTTTCACAGGGACATATCCGACGCACGGCTAGTACGAGTAAGTGCGAGAGGTTTGTCGCGCGCAAGATATATGACCCGACTTTTTTTAACTGTTCGTTCTAGGGAGAGACGGGTAGCCAACTTCGCGCGCACTCGTGCTAGATGGGCTGGCATTATAAATGAGCTGTCACACTATCTTACCCCGTTGTATGATCATTTCATCCGGCGACGCTGCCAGATTGAGGTGATCGGGTGGCTGCGCCGGCGACCTCGGCCTAGTGTAGGGCCGCAGAAGGTAATCAGCGATGGGCTGGAGCGGGGTCCGTCGACCCGGGGTGGTCGCTCGTTCCGGCTGATTAAGGGGTTGCGGGACCGGGTCGATGGATTGCAGGTCTATGTTCTCCGCCCGATCCGTTTGTACTGCATCTATAAGATTAAATAAGAATGAGTTTTTATTACTAATGCTATCTTCGAAATTAAACATCAGTTTTATTTTTAATTGAAAAAGATGTACCATCACTAATCAAATTATATGATTTAGAATTTCATATTACAAGGTAATTTCAAAAGTTACAAAAATGCATTTTTTTAATTTGTTACAAGAAAATACTCACTAAAGTTTTTTTCAGTAAGTAGTCTTAGATGAAAAAAAAATGAAGTTCAAAGATAACTTACCATATAGAGAATTGAGGTCGTTACGAGTATGATTTATCTGGTCCGTATCCATTGCAACAACTACACTTACACCAAATAGCGAATAGTAAAAATTTTAATAATTTAATAGAAAGCCAGGAAGCATGTAGATCCTTCTAAGCTCAAAAACGTAATGCGCCAAAATGTTAGCAGTCCCGCTTGTACACCATTTATTAGTAATACATACCTACTAATGCGAATTTAATTGGTTTTACAGAATTTAACAATTATTATCATAATAAAGTATGGATGAAAAACAGATAAGGGTGTTTGTTGGAGTAAACAGAGATACCGATTAACTGTGCCTATTTAAAAATATATTGAGTATGTATCGTTTTTAAAGTTCCATAAATGTGCAAAGGGGTCTGAATACATCTGAGTTGTGTATTGTATTTGAAGATGTACACTGTATTGTCGCTTTCACAATTTATATTTTTATATTCACTCCTTGTCGGTCCCTAGTTTATTGCTCCTCTACTTTACTCAAAGTTTAACCCTAGCCCTAGCGGGGGCCGGGCGTATTATATAAGTGATAAATAAACTTTCATTCTCACACAAATTGTAAATTGAAATATAAGAAAATGCTAAGTTATCACTATAATCACTACATAGTATAAAGCAAAGTAGCTTTCCGCTGCCTGTCTGTCTGTCTTCCCTATGTATGCTTAGATCTTTTAAAACTGCACAACGGATTTCGATGCGGTTTTAGATGCGGCTAATAGATAGAGTGATTTAAGAGGAAGGTTTACATAATATGTACAATTCTACGAAGACAAAGTCGTGGGCAGAAGTTAGTAATATAGATTGGACATCATTGACCACCAAAAACTACACATACGAGTTCGAATATCATGCAATATTACTACGACATTATTATTATTACGGTGCGCCTCGTTGCTAAGTTGTGTACGTGACAAACAGCTCAAATGGCATCGCGCGCGCGCTGGGCGGCCGGTGGGGGTTTCCCACTGCTCGGGCGCTGGATCGCCGCGCCAGCGGGAGCCAGTCGTAATTATTATTATTGTGTTGCTTATTTTTGATTCTGTATTTTTCCTATTATTTCGAGTTCTTAAACCTACTAAGAACAATGTTTTTTTGTTTTTACGGAGCACTGGATTGTGTCCAAATTAAACAATCATTATTATTATTTGATATATTTATTTTGTCAAGGATTCTTACAATGTATATAAAAGGAAATAAAACAATATGAATACAGAATACATGTTAATGCATTATAAAAACCTAACCTAGGGTGCCACCAGTAGCGGGGCAGGGCTCAAGTTACACAAGTTATCGAACTATGTGACTAAACCTTCCTCTTGTACAACTATCTATTGATAGAAGCCGCACTAAATTTCGTTACGGAGATCAATAGTTATTAGCGAACACGAATACAGATTTTTATTGTAAAAATGAGAGTACGTATCGCAATGTCTAAAATTAGAAAACCTAACGTAAAATAACCTACGTTCAAAATCCTTAAAATCTAAATACCTAATGTTTTTTTCACTTAAATTCAAAATACTGAAAGTTTAAAATGGCCACGTATGACAATGCCTAAAATTAAAAAACCTAACGTAAAATAGCCTACGTTCAAAATCCCTAAAATAATAACACCTAATGTTTTTTTCACTTAAATTCAAAATACCTAAAGCTTAAAATGCTTAATTTTCGGCGAGAGAGCGAAGCGAGCGATCAAGACGGTTCGGAGCGGAAGCGACTCAGAATGGATAGGTTCAAAGGCTAAGGCGCATTAGCCTTTGGTGTTAGTTATTTTTTTATTACCACGTGGAAAATCTAATTTGCTTGATAAAATTTGGTATATGATTTACATTTACATTTAATAATGTTAAAGACAATGATACCTAATTAAAATAAATAATTTTATGTGCAGTTACAAAAAAAAAGATCTAACATTCTGAACCTAACCTATCCGAGTCGCTTCGTCCCGAAAAGGTTTTAATCGCTCGCTGCCAGCGAGATACCCGATCTACTACTTCGTACAAATAGGTCGCAAGTGCATCATTTTAGGTATTTTGACCATTTGGTATTTCAAATGTTAGTGTGTCAAACTTAGGTGTCATACACACACACACACACACACAAATCACGTCTTCATCCCTAGGTGTCACAGCTGTTGATATTTTAAACATTAGACATTTAATCTAATATGTATTTTAAACTTAGGTAATTCGTAGGTAGGTGTTAGTTGCTTAGGTATTTAAATGTAAGGTATTTAGATTTTAGGGATTCTGAACGTAGGTTATTTTACGTCAGGTTTTTTAATTTTAGACATTGCAATACGTACTCAAAAATGACCGTTTGATGTAATCAGAGTCTATCTATTATGCCCAACGATTGTGTCTAGTACTAGGTAGTTAACTACTAGTTAGTTAGCAGTAGCACAATCAATATTTTCTTATATTTTGAAAAGTACCTATACTAGTTTGAATGAAGTAATATTTAATGTTCAACTCGCTTTAATAGTTTATTCCTGAACTACGTACAGGGAGTAACATAACAATTCGTGCTATATTTCAGTGGGGTATAAGACACAGCATTAAGTAGAAGCTAATTTTTTTGCGTAAATGTCCCATCCCTGGAATGTGTTTTGTTCGCGGAGACCCTTGCGAGCCCCTACCCGCCGCGAGGCAGGCGTTCCCTTATCCACCACCCAGGGACGCGCCACGTCGGAGTACACCTCTCCGCCCAGTTAGATACCTAAGCAGGGTCGTGGTAGATTATCCGATTACCGAATTGCAGAACAAGAGCATATTAAGACACGCACGCGTGAAAGAGTGTGTGATAAACAATTAATTAGTGATTTTGTTGTTTTTATTTTAAGACTGGCTTTGCCAAAAAGTGGTTTCTGTAATTCGATAATTCGCACTATATAACATGTACATCTATAATGTAATTACTTCCAGAGAGAGTCTCTTTCTTACAGTATTGTTTTTTGATAATAGTTGCAACTGACATACAAAAAAGGAGATGCTTAGTCTAACTCCCGCTTCTGACTATGACGGGATACTCAATTCTGCAAATACGCTTTGGATCCTCTTTAGTTATTCTAAAACATTTATTTTCAACTATTATCATTTATTTAAAGTAATTTATGCCTATTTCCTTAAACATAATTCGTTCCCAACACAATATCACAACAAACAAAGAACTCAAGACACGATAACAGTTTTATGGCAAGTGATCACATAAGAGTCTTTATTATAATTGTTTTAGATTAATGTACATATAATTAATGATGATTAATGGCCATAGCTTTACTTTTCGGATTTTTCTATGTGTTCTGATTTTCACAGACATTTAGAAATTAAATTTCTAACGGTAAAACCGTAAAAGTAAAACATAAAAATCAAGAAATAAAAATTTCTTGATTCATTTAATGTACATATATTTGAAATACTTAATTAAAATAATGTAACCTTAATTTCTACATTTTGTTATAACAACAAATAAATATTATATCCATAAAAATAATATTTACATTCTTATAACATTTATTTAATTTAAATACAACTTATGTGCACAAAATATCTGTGAAATTTGACAAAAATAATAATAATAACAGTTTAATATAAAAAAATGAAAGAAAATTATTAAAAACCGACCGAGAATTAAACTAGTGAAACAAATAAACGAGGTATTATTTTAAATAGGCAGTAATTTGCTAGTCTTAAATCTAAAGGAATTGAGCATTCTAGAGCCATGTTGATAGGATGTTCTAAATCGGCCTTTACAGTCTTTTCAATCTTCGGAGATTCGGTTGGCGGCTGAAGTTCATTTTCTTAGGCTTCATTGGTATGCTCGTGGATTTTCGTTGCGTGGAGAGAAAAGATGCGTTGAGTGTATGCGGTTCAAGACGGTGCTGATCAAGCTGGGGTGGTGTGCGAACCTCAGAATGGGTGAGTGAGTGGTTGTTCGAGTTGACGTCCGAGGTTCATGTCACTGGAAGACGTACGCGACCTGAGGAATTAAAAAAATCGTTTTTTATATTTGTAGCTAGTGACAATTCATTCAATAATAATAAAAAATCAACTAACTGCACACAATGAGCCGTTAAAACTAAAAACTTGAAATCACGCGCATATAACCGAGCTTATTGTTTTTTCTTTCACAGGGGGCGTATCCGATGGCATTAGCTAGTGAAGTTTACTAGAATATGATCTGTCACGATAACTTACCTCGTTGTTGTATCGCGATCTCGTCTGGTAGCACTGCCGGGTGCGCCTTCTCGTCAGTGTTGGGCGTCAGACGGTAATCGGGAATGTTCTGGAGCGGGATCCCCCGACCAGGCGTGTCCGCCATGGACTCTTGTAGCACCTGAGCAAAGGGTAACGAGTTGCTCCATAGGGCTTCCGGGTTTATATTCTCTGATTCCATTTGTACTGCCTCTGAAAAAAAACAAACATGTGGCATTATTAAAACGTCGAAGTCGTTATTAGCCTCACGGCATTAAATTATTTTGGAGGAAAAAATGATTTAAATCTGAAGTTTCTGTAAGTGTAACAAATATGATATGCAATCCAAGGACAAGAACTTACCAATTAAAAGTTCGAGGTTTTCCATATCATGATGGTTATAAGCCAGTATGATATCCATTGCGGAAACTTCACTAACACTAAGTATGGAGCAAAAATTAAAAATTTGATATAATTTAATAGAAAGCCAGGGAGCACGTGCAGATCGTTCTCAGTTCAGGGACGTAATGTGTCAAAACGTTAGCAGTCCCGCTTGCAAACCATTTATTATTAATACCTACTAATGCGAATTTAATTGATTTTACAGAATTTAACAATTATTGTCATAGTAAAGTATGGATGAAAATAGGTAAGGGTGTTTGATGGAGTAAACAGGTACAACGATTACCTGTGCCTATTTATAAATATATCGCGTATGTATAGTTTTTAAAGTTCCATAAAGGTGCAAAGGGGTCTGCAGGGACTGTATACATCTGAGTTGTATTATGTATTTGAAGTTGTACACTGTATTGTCGCTTTCACAGTTTGTATTTTTAAGTTCACTCCTTGTCCGGTCCCTAGTTTAATGCTCCTCTAGTTTACTAAAAGTATAACTGGTAGAGATCTCTTATTGGGATTTGGGATAGGTTCGCTTTTGTACATATTTTTCTTATCTTTTTTGAGAATTGTGTTTGTTTCTTTAGTATCGTATTACAGTATTTCTAAGACTCCGCTGTCCATTTTTAAGTTTCTCGGGTGGTATCTTATGGAACTGTACTATCACAGCTCAAACGCCATCGCGCGCGCGCTGGGCGGCCGGTGGGTTTCCCCACTGCTCGGGCACTGGATCGGCGCCCCAGCGGGGGCCGGGCGTATTATTATTAATTATTGTGTTGCCTTTTATGATTTTGTTTTTTTCGTATTACTTTATGTTCTTGAACCTAGTAACAACATAATGTATATTTTTGTATTTACTAACCACTATGAATGATGTCCGTTTTTTATATATGTCAAACCGTGCAGTATGAAGGCAGTATGACGGCATCAACAGGCAGGAAAATCCGAACTAGACTAAATGGTGAATTGCCGCGGCAGAAGGGTTTACTAAGTGATAAAACAGCTTTAATTCTCACACAAATTGTATGTATTGAAAGATGAGAAAATGCTAAGTTATCACTATAATCACTACATAGTATAAAACAAAGTCTCTTTCCGCTGTCTGTCTGTCTCTCTTTCCCTTCGTATGGTTAGATCTTTTTAAACTACGCAACGGATTTCGATGCGGTTTTTTCTAATAGATTGAGTGATTTAAGAGGAAAGTTTACATATGTATAATTCTACGCAGACAAAGTCGCGGGCAGAAGCTAGTAAAACTATAAGAATGGACATCATTGAACACCAAAAACTACACTTACGAGTTAGAATATCACGCAATATTACTACAGCATTATTATTATTACGGTGCGCCTCGTTGCTAAGTTGTGTACGTGACAAACAGCTCAAACGGCATCGCGCGTGCGCTGGGCGGCCGGTGGGGTTTTCCCACTGCTCGGGCGCTGGATCGCCGCGCCAGCGGGAGCCAGTCGTAATTATTATTATTGTGTTGCTTATTTTTGATTCTGTATTTTTCCTATTATTTCGAGTTCTGAAACCTACTAAGAACTATGTTTTTTTTTGTTTTTACGGAGCACTGGATTGTGTCCAAATTAAACAATAATTATTATTATTTGATATATTTATTTTGTCAAGGATTCTTACAATGTATATAAAAGGAAATAAAACAACATGAATACAGAATACACGTTAATGCATTATAAAAACCTAACCTAGGGTGCCACCAGTAGCAGGGCAGGGCTCAAGTTACACAGGTTATCGAACTGTGTGATCTATTGATAGAAGCCGCACTAAATTCCGTTATGGAAATCAAAAGTTATAAGCGTACACGAATACAGATTTTTATTGTAAAAATGAGAGTACGTATCACACACACACACACACACAAATCACGTCTTCATTCCTTACGGGGTAGACAGAGCCTAAGGTAACAGGTACCTACAGGCCACATTTAGAACGTATCGCAATGTCTAAAATTAAAAAACCTAACGTAAAATAACCGACGTTCAAAATCCCTAAAATCTAAACACCTAATGTTTTTTTCACTTATATTAAAAATACCTAAAGCTTAAAATGCATAATTTTCTGCGAGCGAGCGAAGCGAGCGAACAAGACGGTTCGGAGCGGAAGCAACTCAGAATGTTTAGGTTCAAAGGCTAAGGCGCATTAGCCTTTGGTGTTAGTTATTTTTTTTATTACCACGTGGAAAATCTAATTTGCTTGATAAAATTTGGTATATGAATTACATTTACATTTAATAATGTTTAAGACATTTAATAATATACCTGATGAAAATAAATAATTTTATTTATTTATTTCCACTCTTACAGCTATTTTTACAGAAACTAAGCCTAAGACAATAGTGTACTTAACAATTTGCACATCATATAAAGTGACTTACATATCTACATCATTCCACTTATAACTAATAATGAACAGCGCTAACTTTGTGAATTCATTCATAGAACACGAAAACAAATCAATGTTTTCCGCTATAAGGTTTAGAGTGCGCAATGCGCGCGACAGCGGAGCCATGCGGAGCAGGTTGGTGCGCCCGCGTGGCGTCGCCAGCAGCCGCGGCCGGCGGCGGCGCCACACGCACCCGTCGGGGGCGCACATACTGATATATCTTAACACTATACTGTTGTATATTTTGCCCCTAATTAACTGAAAAATGTATTTAACTAGACAAAGCTCCCTACGTACCCGTAACTCGTTGTACCCCACCATACCCAGTATAAATAGATTTGGGTACATTATTGGGTAAAAAGGGTAATAAGGTTTATGTACTGTTACGAAAAAAAAATCTTACATTTTGAACCTAACCTACCTGAGTCGCTTCGTCCCTTAAAGATTTTTGCTCGCTCGCTGCCAGCGAGGTACCTGATCTACTACTTCTTACAAATAGCTCGCAAGTGCATCATTTTAGGTATTTTGACCATTTGGTATTTCAAACGTTGGTGTATCAAACTTAGGTGTCATAGCTGTTGATATTTTAAACATGAGACATTTAATCTCATAAGTATTTTAAACTTAGGTAATTCGTAGGTAGGTGTTAGTTGCTTAGGTATTTAAATGTAAGGGTATTTAGATTTTAGGGATTCTGAACGTAGGTTATTTTACGTCAGGTTTTTTTAATTTTAGACATTGCAATACGTACCCAAAAATGACCGTTTGATGTTATCAGAATGTATTCATTATGCCCAACAATTCTGTCTGATACTAGGTAGTTAACTACTACTTAGTTAGCAGTAGCACAATCAATATTTTCTTATGATTTGAAAAGTACCTATACTAGTTTGAATGAAGTAATATTTAATGTTCAACTCGCTTTAATAGTTTATTCCTGAACTGCGTACAGGGAGTAACATAACAATTCGTGCTATAATTCACTGGGGTATAAGACACAGCATTAAGTAGAAGCTAATTTTTTTGCGTAAATGCCCCATCCCCGGAATGTGTTTGGTTCGCGGAGACCCTTGCGAGCCCCTACCCGCCGTGAGGCAGGCGTTCCCTTATCCACCACCCAGGGACGCGCCACGTCGGAGTACACCTCTCCGCCCACTTAGATACCTAAGCAGGTCCGTGGTAGATTATCCGATTACCGAATTGCAGAACAAGAGCAGATTAAGACACGCACGCGTGTAAAAGTGTGTGATAAACAATGAATAGGTAAGTGATTATTTTGTTTTTATTTTAAGACTGCCTTTGGGGAAAAGTGGTTTCTGTTATTCGGTAATTCCCACCATATAAGACGTAATACAATAATAATATATACAAATTAAGTAACTCATGCGTGTACAACTACTACTACTCAACATGTGTACAGTTATGTATAAATCCACAAAATTTGACAAAAAGGTCTGATGTAAAACAAGGATTTAAATGAAATGGATACAAAAATAGAATAGGGATGAAGTAAACACAGATTGAGAATTAAATTAGTGAAAAACAGTGAGTCTTAACAAACAAGGCATATGCTAGTCTTAAATCTAAAGGAGTGTCGACAGCTGCTACTTAATAATCAATTCTAGTACTTGTTCTATATACACATCTAGTAATGTATAATACAACTAAATCCTGCCAACATAATTGAAGGATACATTTCGTTTATTAAGTGCAACATTAACATCGAAACATTTTTTATCGTTTTAACTAAAAGTCTTGTATTCTGCGTCAGCCGAAGTTCTTTAAAACTTGTCATGAAGGTCGGTCAGCGTCTCTCTATATAAAGAGCTTTCTTCAGATCGCTCATATAAAAATTGCTTAGCGCGAAACATTGCTTCTTCCTCTTTACCTAGGACTTAAACATTTGAGAGCAAGTCGATAGGCTTTTCTTAATCTACCTCTACAATCTCTTCAATCTTCGGATAGTTTGGCGGCGTCCCCTTGATTTAATGACTTGAAACCTTTGCAGTATACTTTTGTCGCTGGAATCTATTTTTCTAGGCCTCAGGCGGATGCTCATAGATTTTCGGGGCGTAGAGATAAAAGATGCGGTGAGTTCATGTGGTGAGAGACGGTGCTGAACAAGCTGGGGCGGCGTGCGAACCGCAGAGTTGACATTCAAGTCGATTTCGTGGGTCCGTGTCATTGGGAGGCGTCTGCGACCTAAGGAATTAAAATAATCGATATAAAAACTTTTGCTATTGACCATGTAATTCTGAAGAAACTATCAAATTAATCGTGGGAAAGAAGACCATTTATTTGTGTACCTATTGTATTTTCAATTTGGCGGCTAACGTGACTGATAGTGAGACAGAGCATAGCCTGAATCACGTGAACTAAAAACTTTAAATTTGGCAGACATAAGAACTGAGCTTTTTTCTATCACAGGGACGTAGCCGACGCACAGCTAGTACGAGTGAGTGCGAGAGGTTTGTCGCGCGCAAGATAGATGACCCGACTTTTTCTTACTGTTCGTTCTAGGGAGAGACGGGTAGTCAATTTCGCGCGCACTCGTACTAAATGGGCTGGCATTAGTTAGTGAAGCTTACGAGTATATGAGCTGTCACAATATCTTACCCCGTTGTTGTATGATCGTTTCATCCGGCGACGCTGCCAGATTGAGGTGATCGGGTGGCAGCGCTGGTGACCTCGCCCTGGTGTAGGGCCGCAGAAGGTTATCAGCGATGGGCTGGAGCGGGGTCCCTCGACCCAGGGCGGTCGCTCGTTCCGACCGAGTAAGGGGTTGCGGGACCGAGTCGGTGGATTGCGGGTCTATGTTCTCCATCCGATCCGTTTGTACTGCATCTATAAAATTGAATAAGAATGAGTTTTTATTAGCAAAATTATCTTCGAAATTAAACAACAGTTTTACTTTTAATTGAAAAAGATGTACCATTAATTAAATTATATGATTTTATCAATTGCGACTTCTATGTCTTTCCGATTTATTTAAGTTTTACAAAGTCATTTCAAAAGTTACAAAATATTATGTATTTCAAAGACAACTTACCATATAGAAAATTGAGGTAAAGATCGATCTCCCGCATGAAAGCCTCGTCGTGAGTATTATGATTCATTTGGTCCGTATCCATTGCAATGCAACAGCTTCACTAACACCAAGCAAATAGTAAAATTTGAAATAATTTAATAGATAGCCAGGAAGCACGTGTAGACCGTTCTAAGCTCAGGAACGTAATGCGCCAAAACGTCAGCAGTCCCGCGCTTGCAAACCATTTACATATTAATAATACCTACTAATGCGAATTTAATTGGTTTTACAGAATTTACCAATTATTGTCATAGTAAAGTATGGATGAAAAACAGGTTAGGGTGTTTGTTGGAGTAAACAGGTACAAGAATGACCTGTGCATATTTAATAATATATCGCGTATGTATAGTTTTTAAAGTTCCATAAATGTGCAAAAGGGTCTGCAGGGACTGTACACATCTGAGTTGTATATTGTATTTGAAGATGTAAACTGTATTGTCGGTTTCACAATTTGAATTTTTAAATTCACTCCTTGTCGATCGCTAGTTTAATGCTCGTCTGCTTTACTCAAAGTTTGACTGGTAGTGATCCCTTATTGGGATTTGGGATAGGTTCGCTTTTGTTACATATTTCTCTTATCTTTTTTGAGAATCGTGTTTGTTTCTTTATAATTGTATTACCGTATTTCTAAGACTCTGTTGTCTGTTTATAAATCTGTCGGGTGGTATCTTACAGAACTGTACTATAACATCTCAAACCGCATCGCGCGCGCGCTAGGCGGCCGGTGGGCTTTCCCACTGCTCGGGTGCTGGATCGGCACCCCAGCGGGGGGGAAGTATTATTATTAATTATTGTGTTGCCTTTTATGATTCTGTTTTTCCTATCACTTTATGTTCTTGGACTTACTAACAACATAATGTATTTTTTTTGTATTTATTAACCACTTATGGATTATGTCCGTTTTTTTATATATGTCAAACCGTGCAGTATGTAGGCAGTATGACGTCATCAACAGACAGGAAAATCCTAACTAGACTAAACGGTAAATTGATGCGGCAGAAGGGTTCACTAAATGATAAAACACCTTTCATTCTCACACAAATTGTGTCTCACATTAAATGTTAAAAGATGAGAAAATGCTAAGTTATCACTATCATCACTACATAGTATAAAAGCAAAGTAGCTTTCCGCTGTCTGTCTGTCCGTCTGTCTTTTCCAATGTGTGCTTGGATCTTTTTAAACTTCACAACGGATTTCGATGCGGTTTTAGTTGCGGCTAATAGATAGAGTGATTTAAGAGGAAGGTTCACATAATATGTTTAATTCTATGAAGACAAAGTCGCGGGCAGAAGCTAGTAACACTGTAAGATTGGATATCATTTACCAACAAAAACTACACTTACGAGTTACAATATCATGCAATATTACTACGGCATTATTATTATTATGGGGCACCTCGTTGCCAAGTTGTGTACATGACAAAGAGCTCAAACGGCATCGCGCATGCGCTGGGCGGCCGGTGGGTTTTTCCCACTGCTCGGGCGCTAGGTCGCCGCGCCAGCGGGAACCAGTCGTAATAATTATTATTGTGTTGCTTATTTTTGATTCTGTATTTTTTCTACTATTTTAAGTTCTTGTACCTACTTACCACATGATGTTTTTGTTTTGTATATACTGACCACTCTGGATTATTTTGAAAAAAAAAAAATATTATTATTATTTTCTTTATTTATTTTTTCTAGGATTCTTACAATATTTATATAAAAGGAAATAAAACATAATACACAGGTTTTCAAACTATTTCACTAAACCTATCTCTTACAACTATCTATTGACAGAAGCCGTACTCTAAATTCCCATACGGAGATCAAAAGATATAAGCGTATACAGACAGTGCGGCGTGGTTTTTATGTTTATTATAAATATGACCGTTTGATGTAATCAGAAACTATCCATTATGCCCAACGATTGTGTTTTCTGATAGGTAGTCAAGTACTAGTTAGTTAGCAGTAGCACAATCAATATTTTCTTATATTTTGAATAGTACCTATACTAGTTTGAATGAAGTAATATTTAATGTTCAACTCCCTTTAATAGTTTATTCCTGAACTACGTACAGGGAGTAACATAACAATTCGTGCTTTAATTCACTGGGGTATAACACACAGCTTTAAGTAGAAGCTAATTTTTTTGCGCAAATGCCCCATCCCTGGAATGTGTGTTTGGTTCGCGGAGACCCTTGCGAGCCCCTACCCGCCGCGAGGCAGGCGTTCCATTATCCACCACCCAGGGACGCGCCACGTCGGAGTACACCTCTCCGCTCACTTAGATACCTAAGCAGGTCCGTGGTAGATTATCCGATTACCGAATTTATGGAACTTTAAAAACCATACATACGCGATATATTATTAAATATGCACAGGTAACTCTTGTACCTGTTTACTCCAACAAACACCCTTATCTGTTTTTCATCCATACTTTACTATGACAATAATTGTTAAATTCAGTAAAACCAATTAAATTCGCATTAGTAGGTATTAATAATAAATGGTATGCAAGCGCGGGACTGCTGACGTTTTGGCGCATTACGTTCCTGAGCTTAGAACGGTCTACACGTGCTTCCTGGCTATCTATTAAATTATTTCAAATTTTACTATTTGCTATTTGGTGTTAGTGAAGCTGTTGCATTGCAATGGATACGGACCAAATGAATCATAATACTCACGACGAGGCTTTCATGCGGGAGATCGACCTTTACCTCAATTTTCTATATGGTAAATTATCTTTGAAATACATAATATTTTGTAACTTTTGAAATAACTTTGTAAAACTTAAATAAATTGGAAAGACATAGAAGTCGCAATTGATAAAATCATATAATTTATTAGTGGTACATCTTTTTTAATTAAAAATAAAACTGATGTTTAATTTCGAAGATGATTTTACTAATAAAAACTCATTCTTATTTAATTTTATAGATGCAGTACAAGCGGATCGGACGGAGAACATAGACCCGCAATCTACCGACTCGGTCCCGCAACCCCTTACTCGGTCGGAACGAGCGACCGCCCTGGGTCGAGGGACCCCGCTCCAGCCCATCGCTGATAACCTTCTGCGGCCCTACACCAGGGCGAGGTCGCCAGCGCTGCCACCCGACCACCTCAATCTGGCAGCGTCGCCGGATGAAACGATCATACAACAACGGGGTAAGATATTGTGACAGCTCATGTATACTCGTAAGCTTCACTAACTAATGCCAGCCCATCTAGCACGAGTGCGCGCGAAATTGACTACCCGTCTCTCCCTAGAACGAACAGTAAGAACAAGATGGGTCATCTATCTTGTGTGCGACAAACCTCTCGCACTCACTCGTACTAGCCGTGCGTCGGTTACGTCCCTGTGATAGAAAACAGCTCAGTTCTTATGTCCGCCAAATTTAAAGTTTTTAGTTCACGTGATTCAGGTTATGCTCTGTCTGACTATCAGTCACGTTAGCCGCCAAATTAAAAATACAATAGGTACACAAATAAATAGTCTTCTGTCCTACGATTAAATTGATATTATCTTCAGAATTACGTGGTGAATAGCAAAAGTTTTAATATCGATTATTTTAATCCCTTAGGTCGCAGACGCCTCCCAATGACACGGACCCCCGAAATCGACTTGAATAACAACTCTGCGGTTCGCACGCCGCCCCAGCTTGTTCAGGACCGTCTCTCAACACATGAACTTGCCGCATCTTTTATCTCTACGCCCCGAAAATCTATGAGCATCCGCCTGAGGCCTAGAAAAATAGACTTCAGCGACGAAAGTATACTGCAAAGGTTTCAAGTCATTAAATTAACGGGACGCCGCCAAACTATCCGAAGATTGAAGAGATTGTAGAGGTAGATTATGAAAAGCCTATCGACTTGCTCTCAAATGTTTAAGTCCTAGGCAAATAGGAAGAAGCAATGTTTTGCGCTAAGCAATTTTTATATGAGCGATCTGAAGAAAGCTCTTTATATAGAGAGACGCTGACCGACCTTCATGACAAGTTTTAAAGAACTTCTGGTGACGCAGAATACAAGACTTAATTAAAACGATAAAAGTTGTTTCGATGTTAATGTTGCACTTAATAAACGAAATGCATCCTTCAATTGTGTTGGCAGGATTTAATTGTGTTATACATTACTAGATGTGTATAAAGAATAAAATAAGTACTAGAATTGATTATTAAGTAGCAGCTGTCGACACTCCTTTAGATTTAAGACTAGCATAATTATGTTTTGTTTGTTAAGACTCACTGTTTTTCACTAATTTCATTCTCAATCTGTGTTTACTTCATCCCTATTCTATTTTTGTATCCATTTTATTTAAATCCTTGTTTTACATCAGACCTTTTTGTCAAATTTTGTGGATTTATACATAACTGTACACATATTGAGTAGTAGTAGTTGTACAAGTATGAGTTATTTAATTTGTATATGTTATTATTGTATTACGTCTTATATGGTGGGAATTACCGAATAACAGAAACCATTTTTTCCCAAAGCCAGTCTTAAAATAAAAACAAAATAATCACTTATTCATTGTTTATCACACACTTTTACACGCATGCGTGTCTTAATCTGCTCTTGTTCTGCAATTCGGTAATCGGATAATCTACCACGGACCTGCTTAGGTATCTAAGTGGGCGGAGAGGTGTACTCCGACGTGGCGCGTCCCTGGGTGGTGGATAAGGGAACGCCTGCCTCGCGGCGGGTAGGGGCTCGCAAGGGTCTCCGCGAACCAAACACATTCCAGGGATGGGGCATTTACGCAAAAAAATATTCTTCTACTTAAAGCTGTGTCTTATACCTCAGTGAATTATAGCACGAATTGTTATGTTACTCCCTGTACGTAGTTCAGGAATAAACTATTAAAGCGAGTTGAACATTAAGTATTACTTCATTCAAACTAGTATAGGTACTTTTCACGATCTCCGTATGGGAATTTAGAGTACGGCTTCTGTCAATAGATAGTTGTAAGAGATAGGTTTAGTGAAATAGTTTGAAAAGCTGTGTATGTTGTTTTATTTCCTTTTATATAAATATTGTAAGAATCCTAGAAAAAATAAATAAAGCAAATAATAATAATATTTTTTTTTATTTGGAAATAATCCAGAGTGGTCAGTATATACAAAACAAAAACATTATGTGGTTAGTAGGTACAAGAACTTAAAATAGTAGAAAAAATACAAAATCAAAAATAAGCAACACAATAATAATTATTACGACTGGTTCCCGGTGGCGCGGCGACCTAGCGCCCGAGCAGTGGGAAAACCCACCGGCCGCCCAGCGCGCGCGCGATGCCGTTTGAGCTGTTTGTCACGTACACAACATGGCAACGAGGCGCACCGTAATAATAATAATGCCGTAGTAATATTGCATGATATTGTAACTCGTAAGTGTAGTTTTTGTTGGTAAATGATATCCAATCTTACAGTGTTACTAGCTTCTGCCCGCGACTTTGTCTTCGTAGAATTAAACATATTATGTGAACCTTCCTCTTAAGTATTTTTTTTTGCAGGGAGCTCGACCCAGGGTGGTCGCTCTCGGTAAAAAGTAGCCTATGTCACTCAGTGATAATGTAGCTTTCTAACGGCAAAAGAATTTTTGAAATCGGTCCAGTAGTTTCGGAGCCTAATCAATTCAAACAAACAATCAAATCTTTCCTCTTTATAATATTAGTGTAGAGGATACTGAAAACTAGAACACATAAAAAATCCGAAATGTAGGTAATGCTATGGCCAGGAATCGAACTCGGATCCTCATTAATCCGTGCTTAGTATCAAAAATATTGGCAAGGTATTTTTTCTTTTTTTTCATTATGGAAATATAATTAAGTTGAAATGTCGCATGGCGTCACGTCTTTACTATCTTTCTCATTTTATTTTATTGACGAAAGAAAAAATGCATATTCAATTATTTTCTTTTACCCTGTCATCAACCCTACTATTATTGATAAGCTGTGCAGCTCTTTAACAATAACTATTGTATTAAAAGAAAGACCAATTTTTTACAAATATCATTTATTGAGCGCCCAATAATGCTTATTTTCTAAAACAAAAAGTTAATAATAACGTTATTTCTATGATTAAGATTAAAAACCAAAATGAGAGATCAAAGTCTCAACTCAGCACTCAGCAACACAGAAAAAACAGACAAGTGAAAGAACAAAATTACAAAACAAAAAATAAAATAGAAGAAATACAAACAGATTGAGTACCTATTAATTACTAAATTAGTGAAAAATAATAAATCTGGAGATTATTTTATTCCTCCCTCAGAAAAGATTCATTTTAAAACTGTAACAATGAACGAAGTTCGAGCAAGATCTGGCATCAACTTAGAATGCCTACGACTCTTGAATAGACCGAAGAATATTTTTAAACCGATCAGTCGCTCTTTTAAGGGAGCATCACCCTTAGAAGAGCGACGATTCAGGTTGAAGAATTTCCATGCAAATCTCTCTTCTTTATAACATTGATAACTTGCGGGCTTAAGTATTTGATAGCGACGTCGATAGGACTTTCTAATTTTGCCTCAAAAGTCTGTTACATTTTTAAATCCTTAATGTTGCTGATGTCGGTTTTCTTAGGCTCGCCGTTCTTTTGGGGTTTTCGGGACGTAGAGCTTGAAGATATGTCTGGTTTTTGTGGAGAGGTACGGTCCTGAGTAAGCTTGCGTTGAGTGAGATTCGTCGAGAAACATGTGTTGCGCCCCAACTGCTTCAAATCGATGTCAGGATACCACCATGCTACTTGTAGACCTAAAAATTTAACGCCATCGTTAATAATGAATTTACCTATTGTCATAGTTATTATAGGGAGAATATCAAGTAACTACGTAATTAGGTTTTTTTTCGAGTTTACGAATTAGTAGTAGTTACATAATGAAGAATATGACGATGCTACTTAGATGAGTTTGTGTTTACTATAAGTACATCTATCAAATGTTGATTTACAAAATTATTGATTTCAATGAAAAATGCTCAAACTGTCGTGATAATGACATTCGTCACTTTTGTGCACTCATATTAGAGAAAAAAATTATATCCGCGATAAAACCTAGTGTGCGAGTTATGGCACCAAGTGAAGTTTGGTCTCAGATATAAATGTAAGAGTAACTAATATTATACCCCGTTGTTGTGTCACCATGTCATTCGGCGACGGTGCCGGACTGAGGTAACCGGGCGGCAAAACCGGCGACCTCGCCCTAATCTTGGGCCGCAGACGGTAGTCAGGTGGAGCCCTCCGACCGCCGGGTCGGTCGCTAGGTCCGACTGAGTAAGGGCGTGTGAGGCCACGTCTGAAGCTTACGAGTATAAGAGCTGTCACAATATCTTACCCCGTCGTTGTGTGATCATTTCATCCGGCGACGCTGCCGGGCTGAGGTAGCCGGGCGGCAAAACCGGCGACCTCGCCCTAATCTTGGGCTGTAGATGGTAGTCAGGCGGGGCCCTCCGACCCGGGACGGTCGCTCGGTCCGGCTGCGTAAGGGGTTGCGGGACCGACTCTGTGTGGTCTATGTACTCCAATTCTACTCGTAATCCGTCTAAAATTAAAAAAATATGACGTTTTTATGAATTAGTTTTCATTAGGTAGGCAATTAGTTAGGTACTTTTACTAAGAGAACTTGTACATTTCGTGACTTTGTATGTAAGAGACAATGCTTCCGTTTTGGCCACTTTAAGACCGTAGATTTGTAAAGTTCTGCATAGATTTGTAAAGCCAAAATCGACCCATAAGTAGGTACCTATAGCCAGAATTCAGAATTCGGTCTTATATGAGGAATTGCCGCGACGCCCACGTCTACCCCGGGGCTCCCTCTTCGCGGCACCTGCAATGCAGGTTTGGAAATTCCCACCCTCCCCCGCTGGTGCCGCTTGGATTTTTTATAGAGGTTACAAGACCCAAAGGCCAAGCTTTGGATGATTGTGGGCGTACAGGAAAGGAGAATGAGAATAGTGATGGGTTGCCAGCGGCATCTTAACATGATTCCTAAGATTTTCCCCCAAGACTGTGGAGCTATATTTAGAGTGGCTATGGACAGGATAAGGTAGATTTAAAGAGGTGACTGCCAACCTTTAATAGTGAAGAAGTCTAAAAAGAAGAAAGATAGGTACTTACCATTGATAAACCTCAAAAGGTTATTCAGCTCGAACGCCTCATCGTTGTCACTGTAGTCTGAATCCATTGCAACAACTTGACTAACGCCAAGTAGCGAAATTGAGTTTAAAATAATTCAATAGAAAGCCAAGAAGTACTAGATCTTTCTGAGCTCAAAAATGTAATGTGCCAAAAAATCTGGAGTCTCACTTATAAGCAGGTGCTAATGACAGATATTGCTAAAGAAAACTAATTTAAGTTAGCTATTAGTATTAATGAATGGAAAAATCCGGTCAATTAGAGTCGGACTCGCGTGCCGAGGGCTCCGTACACATTCGGCAAGTGAATATAAAATCCAGTGTTAGCAGAGCCCTGCCTCCTAAGCACAATGTAGGCAGTGTGAGGTCATTTCATAATTGGTGGCAGTGGCGTAGCTACCAAGGGACTAGGCGGGGCAGTGCCCCGGAGCCCTCAAGCTCAGAGGGCCCTCGAATCCTTACCAGAAAATCTCGATCGAACTAATATTTTTAAAACGAAACCAGTTTAGATAGTATGTATGTATGTATAACTCTTTATTGTACATAAAACACAAGAAAAAGATGAATACAGGACAACACACATGCACAAAGGCCATAGGCGATAGGGGATAGTAGTGGGGCCCCATTTTTTTATTTGCACCTGGGCCCTTGGTTACCTAGCTACGCCACTGATTGGTGGCCTACATAAACAAGCAAACATAAAAATATTCTGTTTTTAGTATTTGCTACAGCGGCAACAGAAGTACTACATCTTTGTGCATGTATCTCAATGTTTGTCAATTGTATTTTGTCTTGTTTATTTTGCACAATAAAGAGATTACATACATACATACATACATCTGTGAATAATTTTTCTGTCTTTCTTCATAGTAGATGCACCTGAGATGCAGCCTGGTGACAGATAGACGGACAGTCGAGACTTAGTATAATGGTAGTTTTCCCCTTTGGTTCCGGAACCCTAACACTAATGTTAATTAGGTGTAATAAATAGTTAATTAAGTAATGAATTGGTAAAATACAGATTAAGGGTGTTTGTTGAAGTAAACAGGTAAGTAGTTTTTTTGCATATTTACTTTAAAATCATCATCATGTCAGCCGAAAGACGTCCACTTAAATATATATAGCGGTTAATTTTTGTGTTTCATATGTAGGAAAGGGTGCTCGTCGGACTCCATTATTAAGCCTCAGCTGTCTGTTAATCCGTTGAAAGGCATGTTTGACTTGAAGACTAATTTTTGAGCGATAAAGACGTGATTTAATATGTATGTATTTTTTTTTGACATCACTATTTTGATTCCCCTTTCCACCTCGCTCTCATTTCGTATTCGTTTTTGATGAGATCTTTTTTTCCGTATCCTAGAAGGGTTCCGTTTATTCTTGAGGTACGAACGGACCCCTAAACCGGATCCTCAATAAAATTCTACGAAATCTTTTCTTCTTTATCTAGTTGTACTTTCAATTTGATTATAAAATAACTTGGCAAGTTAAAAATCGATGTAGATACCTAGATAGCTTATTTGGACGGTTTCGAAAAAAAAACTGTAATCATCCAATAGTAACAATAATGTCGGAAATTTGCCACAATTTATTTTTTAGATCATTAAAAATTAGGTAAACTAATTTGTATTTGTAATCTTTCATGTTTATTCCAATAAAATGGAACTAAAATGAAGTCATTACGCTAATTACCTATAATAGATTCTGATTCATCAGTGGTTTGCCGTTCTGATTATCCAGCTAATATTATAAATGTGGTAGTTTGGGTTGGTTACACCTTCACGGTAAAACGGCTGGACGGTTTTGGATGAAATTTGGCATGTAGAGCTGGTTGACTGGAGTAATCGGAATAACGCATAGGCTTCTTTTATCCCGATTTTCCCACGGGATGAAATACTCGCTATCCACGTGAGCGAAGTCGCGGGCGAAAGCTAGTTCTCTAGACCTTTAAATGCATTAAATAAAAATACCAATTATTCAAAAAAATATCATGTATTAAGCGTAAAACTATGCTTAATTTCACTAAAACACTAGTACACAATATCGGGTAATATTTTGTCAATTTTAGGCTTAATAACAATTAAAATCGTATGATTAAAGTTAAGGCACACATTTAATTAAGACCGAAGTCTCGAGAACTCTCGTCACAGTAACTTAGATTAGTTGAGCAGCTATGAGGGTAGCTACGAATTATATATTAATCATATCATCGACGAAATAAGACAGTACTCTAATCGCCACATAAGAGCGCGACCACGCGAACTCAGTACAAATGTTCCCGATAGATCTCACTAGAAGTGTTACGACCTATCAAGAATGTAGAAACATTGTGAACATAAGCTTCGCTTTTAAGAGCGTTTATCCTTTCTGAGCTGGCAACGTAGCATTTTTTGTTTTTTTACTATTATTTTGTTTTGTAATAATTAATCGTGATGCGACTTTCTTTTTCGTGTTATCTCGAATAATACGAAAATAATCACATTAATACATTTAAAACGAACAGAACACGCATTTCAAACTTTCATTCAATTTCTGTGAAATAATCGTAAATATACACCAAAATAGCGACGTTGCCAGCTCAGTAGGGATAACTCTTAGCGCCTCGTACAATTTAAGAGCGCCATCTAGTTTGTTCGAGTTTTGAACATTAAGGGCCGGTTTCACCACTCTCTATTAAGTTCCAGTTACCTTAAGTGTCACTTATCTATGATTCCGTCACTATTTATTACTACGTAATAGACAGAGACGTCATCATAGATAACTGGAAGTTAGAAACAGCCCCTTACTGTCGTCACGTTTGTATGGCAATGGACAGTCCTGTCTCATTTCGTCCATGATTATATTGATGACACTTACAATTACGAGGTGATGAAAAGCTAAGCAGGCGGATATTAAACATACACGGAATCACTACATAGTATAATAATTGACAAGATTAAGTTTTATGAATATGACAAACACCAGAGTTTGTTATGTAATTATTTATCTATAATGAAAATGCTTTCTTAAACATAAACTAGAAATGAAGACATTTGGCATTTACACAGCTCTGGGGCCTGATTTTTGGAAAGCACATGTGTGAAAACACCACTCGAAAGTGGTATAAATCTGTTTATATCTTCAAAACTACAGCTCTAATCAAATTTTTGACTAGGTCACAAGATTAATGAGAGCCCTAAGTATTTTCTAAGCTACTCGTATCTCAAATTCAGCACAATTTTTCACCACTTTCGAGTGGTGTTTTCACACATGTGCTTTCCAAAAATCAGGCCCCAGGACTCAATACAATTCTACCATAAAAACACTTCCAAAAATGGAAGACAACTTGATTGCTCCAAACAGTTAGGAAATATCGATTTAAAAACAGCAACATCTTACAAACATGGCGATTAAAATTGAACAATACAAATTGATTACAATAAAATCAATTCAATCATGACATCATAATAACTGGTTAAAAATTAAACAATATTCTAAGCATTTCGTCTAATTGCTAATTTAGTATCGAACTTAAACGCAAGATAGACATGGTATCATTTAAAAGGTTCCTTTATTCTTGCATCTGGCTCTGGACATGCTTCAAGCAAGATTGCACCTCTTCTGCGTCAGCCAAAATTCCTTGCAGCTTGTCCTGAACGTCGATCAGCGTCTCTCTATCAAAAGAGCTTTTCTTAAGAGCGCTCATACAAAAATTGGTGAGCGCTTTAAAACATTGCTTCCTCGCTGCATTATGAGGCTGATTGTCCCACACAGGTGTAGCCCTGACATAACTCCACGCGAGAAAAACATACTTAACAACAGAATCCCAGTGTTGCGATTCTACCAACGTCTTTCCCTGCTCGATGACGCACTTTTTAAATGCCCCTAAATGCGTAGCGACTCTGGAATACGCCGGCGAATCTGTCTTCGAAGTCAAACGCGAAGTCGGCAGACTTTTGAAGATGTTAGACTTCAAATAGTTCAGTCGCTCCTCCAGTGGTGCTAAGTCAGGCTGCGGCATTTCCATGCGAATTTCCTTCTCTATCTCAGGATGTTTGTTTGTTATGTTCTTAATAACACTGATAAGTTGAGTGGGGCTCAAGCCTTTGAGAGCCACATCGATAGGGCTTTTACAATCAGCTTGCAAAGTTTTCTCTATCCTCGGACGTTTGATCGGCGGCGTTCCCTTAACAGGGCTGGTTATTTTAAACTTTTGGGGGGTACTTATGTCGCTGAAGTCAATTTTCTCAGGCGTTAGGGGAATTCGCTCGTCGCCTAATATGAGTCGTTTTCGGGGCGTAGAGCGTAAAGTTACGCCGAGTTTTAGTGGGGAGAGACGGCATGGGGTGAGCTTGGGCGGTGTGCGGACAGTGGAATGGAATGAGTTGCGTTTCAAGTCGATGTCTGGTGACCATGTCACTGGGAGACGTTTGCGACCTGGAAATTTATGATAATTGTTATAGTAGGTAGTGATTATCAAGACTAATTATCTGTTAATTCGTAGTTTTTGATCATTACTTTATTAGCTATCAATAAATATACACACACGCACACACACACACAAATCACGTCTACATCCCTTACGGGGTAGACAGAGCCTGAGGTAACAAGACCGGTCACGTGTAGCATGATTGTGGGCGTATAGGTGGAAAGGGGAATCAAAATAGTGATGGGTTGCTAGCCGCATCGCCTATAAAATGATTCCTAAGACTCGCCCATTCCCTCGATGTACTTTTACCACCTGCGCGGGACGAGAAGCAACTGGTACATTCTATGTTTTTCCTTTGCTCCCAGACCAGCATGGAAGTAACAATAAATATAGGAATGGAATAAAGTAAAATGGGTCGACAGTATTGACACCAAAACCCTTAGTAGCTAGACAGCTGTAACTGTGCATAGAGATTCACTGAAATGATGCAAAAAAGGAGAGTACTGATTTTGCGAAATCCTCACAAGACAGTGAATTCTGGCACACGGACAAGTCCATAGGCATAAGCTCATCGTCAATCTTGTATTGAAATAAAGACCTAAAAACCTTAACTCACTGGTATTATTTAAACTATAATTAGTCATGTCATGATTCATTAAATAAATGTTTAAATGGTTTACTCATGATATAAGTCGGAAATGATTTGATTGGTTTCACTGTGCTTCAGAAGACCTCAGGGGAATATTGTGACCACATTCATTCTTGGAAGGTCTTCCTTATTGAACTTTCCAGAATCAAACGAATTGTTCGCGACTTATAAACGAGATTGAAGAATGTGTCCGTGGGTGTATGTGGGTAGGGTATATGTGGGTGGGTCTGCATAAGTGTGGGTGGGTCCGTCTGAGTGTGGGTGTGTCTATCTGAGTGTGGGTGGGTTTGTCTGAGTGTGGGTGTGTCTATCTGAGTGTGGGTGTGTCTATCTGAGTGTGGGTGGGTTTGTCTGAGTGTGGGTGTGTCTATCTGAGTGTGGGTGTGTCTATCTGAGTGTGGGTGTGTCTATCTGAGTGTGGGTGGGTTTGTCTGAGTGTGGGTGGGTCTGTCTGAGTGTGGGTGGGTCTGTCTGAGTATGGGTGGTTATATATATTTGTGGGTGGATGTATATGGGTGGGTCTTTGTTTCTGGGTGGGTGTGTGTTTGTGTGTGTGCGAATTAGTCGTTTAATGTCAACCTCGTTGTTGTATCAGCATTTCGTCCGGCGACGCCGCCGGGCTGAGGTACCCGGGCGGCAGCGCCGGCGACATCTCCCTCGTGTTGGGCGTCAGGCGGGTGTTAGTGAGGGGCTGCAGCGGCGTCGCGCGAGGCGGGACTGCGCGCCCAGCCGGGGGGCCCCCGCGGGCCGGGGGGGGCGCGCGGGGCGGCGGGGACACGCGCAGGCGGTCCAGCTGCAGCGGGATCTCGGCGAGCGCGGCGCGGGTGCGGCGACCCCCTTCTGGGGTCTGCGCTGCCATCCGTGCTGGAAACAATGGTTGCAGATGAGTCGACTGCTGAGTGTTAATGAGGCTCGTATTTCAATTAACATCTTTCAATAAGGGATAGTTATAGTATTTGTTAGTCTATATCAGGGGTTCCCAATCTATTACCCTATGCGCCTCCCTCAAGTTTATGCTAAAATACTACGCCCCCCTTGTCCCAACTCAACTACGATGGAAATGAAACAAACGGTCTACAACATACTATATTAATGATTAGCGAGAACATTGTGCGTGCACTTCTTCTATAATATAAAAATGAATCGCAAAATGTGTTGCTAAGCGCAAATCTCGAGAGCAGCTGAACCGATTTCGCTAATTCTTTTTTTAGAATGTTCCTTGAAGTACGACGATGGTTCTTACGGCGAGAAAAAATCGAATAATTGCCTCATTAATAAATTTATGAATTTTAATAAATACCTAAGCCGCTCGTCGCGCCCCCCTTTGGATTACCCTACGCCCCCCAAGTGGGGCGCGCCCCACTGGTTGGAAACTCCTGGTCTATATGTTATGTCTCGTTCATTTTTGGCAACATAAAAAAAACAAAAACAAAACTCCTAGGTGGGGGACTTTATATCTATTTATTTTAAAGGATAAATTTTATTTAGTGGATAATACAAGTAACAATATGTTAAAGTTAAAAATAACTGTACAGCAAAGATTTACAGAAAACTATATTGTTATTTAAGCAATTTAAATCCATGTTTCTCATTACATTATTGAATAATGATTATTCTATCATCGTCATCATAATCTCCAGCCTATATACATATACGTCCCACTGCTGGGCACAGACCTATGCCGTATAGAAATTTATCACATTTTTTTTTAAATGTTGGAGAGGCCAGACAAACTAACTAGTGGGTCACCTGATGTTAAATGATCACCACTGTCCATAGACACCCGCAGCGCTACATTGTACATTGTTAAGTTGCACCAGTAGGTGTAAGCTTTGTAGCACTCACAACATACCTAGGTGAACCCTGTTAAGATACTCTTTTGTTTTTTTTATAAGCACAAATCATAGAAGTTTTGGCCATTAGATATTATATGATGGCAAAACATGATCCTCATTTCTAAAGAGGTATAAGCATTAACAAAAAGGGTTAACTGGAAGATTATATACTTAGTACCAAATATTGACTCGTATACCTTATAATTATTGGTTTTCTTTTTAATTTGATTTAATTTGATATTGTAAGTTAATGTAGGAAATAATAATTTATTTCATTTATTGTATAAGTTAATTGATAAATGATGAATCCGTATTGACATTGTATAATTAAACTTTATTTTAACTTATTAAACTACTAGGGAAATTTAATTTATAATTGCATGAGTAATCTAGACATTTTAATTTTATTGTTATCTAATAGTATTAATTAAATTATATACAATTTGACTGCCTAGTGTTAGGACAAAACACTTCACGCGCCTCAAATGGCTGAATATATTAAGGGACTGATGCTTACAATACCATCTATGCAAACCATATGTTCTTGTGAATAAATGATTGAAAAAAAAGAGATCCCTTTTAGGGATAAGTTTGCCTTTTTGCATGTGTGTTGTCCTGTATTCATCTTATTCTTGTGTTTTATGTACAAAGTTATACATACACATACAAAACCTAAGAGGTAAGAAAAAAGTGGAAAGAGAAAGAAGAGGCATGTATGGCAAGGCGTTATAAACTAAGTATGGTGACAATCGCACTTTACCGGTGCCGATGGTAATAGTTTCTATAAATTATCAATCATTGATTTTTTTTACGAAAAACACAAGCAATCCGGACCCAACTTGCACAAATGATAGTTCATTAACTAAATTACGTAACAGAACAATTGAATCACACTTTGAGGATTCAGTATTGTTATTCTTCAAGTTCCCGCTCAAAATAATATCACTGCCATATTTCGTGACAAAAAAAGTATGTATAGGACATAATTTAATGTAATCAATTTGAAATGATTTATTACCTTAATTGTGGCTGTTTTTCGACACTGGAACCTTAAACAAACACTTCAAAGTAAGTAAAAAACAATGAACTTGCTAAGAAAATTGGCGCAATAATTGACGCGAGCTTTGAGTGAGAGACTTGACAGACGCCACCCGAATCAACCCAACGGTCGCGCTAGTGATGGACTAATTAACGCTACGTTACGATTACGACAAACGCATACTAGTGAAATGTAAAAACAAACCGATCCTCTCACTAAAACTATTGCTTATAGTAGTATGAGAAAAATGGCACAAAAAGAATTTCAGAAATCAAATTTATTACCGTAAAAAATTGCGTACCAGTTGTTAGTCTATTAACCGAAACAGAGCCAAAGCCAAAGAGTTATGACTAGAGAGAGACGACTAGCAAATAGTTTAATTAAAGTAACATAATACATTAAAACATCAATTTGATTGATAGATGGAGAATATTTAATATTCTATTGTGTCCTTTACCCACAACCCCTACTAAACCCCCTAAAATACTTATATATTAAATATTATGCTGTATTCATTAACTTGATGACAATGAATTGACGTTTTTAAGTAATTTCGCCACTTTGTAGGCCATCGGTAGACTTTTAATTGGTTGATCGGTGGATATCAGTTACCTCTGATAAATTCGATGGTCGTATAGAGCGATTTGCCTTGGCATCAATCTATTCTCTTGCTATGCTAGGCTCTTTATATTGACACGTTATAGAGTAAAGACGTAGAAATAGCTACGACATTTACTACCATGCCATTCCATTGGCTCGTCAAATTTTCATTCATTTCATTCATCCTTTTATGTGTTTTATGTCAACTAGAAGTGTCAAAAATACGCTGACTGACAGACAAAAGAAGAGTACGTAACGTACGTACTTATTCATAATGTGTCGTAGTCGTAGAGAGTGTACAAAGTGTTTTTTGTGTTGATTTCTATAAAACTGCTAACTGAAAATCAACTGCACTAGATTACCTGCTTTGTGTGAAAACGTTCTTGGTTACGCGTCGCAAAATTCGCTGACTTAACTGTGATTTGTATTCTCTTAGTATATTAAATAGACCTTGTACATAGGTACACGGTACATAACACTCGCTTTTGTGTTAAAAACCTGTATTAAGCTATAATAGCACGGTGGCACGTCGAAGTTTAATCTTTAATAATCACATTGCCAAGGATTTCTATAAGTGGGTCGGCGTGTGTGTGTACATAAACAAAGAGTTAGCCGGTGTCATCGTACATTCTAGATCTAGACGTTCCATCCGTGTTGCCATGGGTGGAATTTCCATGGTTTAGTGAACATGGAGCGATTGTATCATGACTTGAATCTGGCTCTAGAGGAGAGCAATTGCGGCCGGCAGGAGAGGCGGAAGCTGGGGCTCCGGCGACGGACCCGTTCGGCTGGGAACCTGCGTGAGTTAAATATAAACCACTAATGACTTGTTTATTTTTCAACTGTCGCACAATGTGCATCAAAATTCACTAGTTGCATTATTGACTTTGTCAGATTTTTGCTTTGGTGTCACAAAATAGAATAAAAAGAAAAGGTACTTGTCTTTACAAATACCTTTCTCTTCTGAGTTTCGGTTGAGATAGTTAGGTTATACTATTTGGTTATACCTATTACTTTGCGGTTGTTGATGAGTTGGCTTGCAGATGTTTTTTTTAATGTAAAATAGGCTTGCGTTTGACTACATTCTCACCTGATGGTACACGATGAGGTCTAAGATGGAACACACAAGCCTATCAAGGGCCCATTCACCCTTGATTTGAAGACAGCCAGTTTGTAATGTTCAGGGTATTTAGGAATACTGACAAGATAATTGTTAATGAAGAAAATATACCTTTGTGCAATATGAATAAATGGAATTAAATCCTCAGTTTAATTGATGTATTTGTCTTCTTTCGTGACATCAGATGTGGTGGCAAGCTTCACAACACACCACCATTCTTCCTATCTTTATCCTTTACAGGGTAGACAGGGCTTAAGGTAACAAGACCTAAAGGCCATATTTTGTATTTTCGTAAAATTACTAAAATTTATTAATATGTAAATTTGTTAAAATTTATTTAATTTAAGTTTGTATGGGCATGGTTGACATGGTGACTGTGCATGCCCATACAAAATGAATTTTGAAAATGCATAATTAAACCTAGGTTTATTTAACACTAGCTTCTGCTCGCGACTTCGTCTTCGTTTGTTCTTATGGCCTCAGGTTAAAATTATTTGGTTTCCTCATGTTACAGTAATATGCAGATTTCTTACTATAACCAATTCTTAGAATCACAATAAAAAAGCATCTGTTTGCCTAGAGACTAAGGTTGTAACAGATGCCTTCTTAGCGGAGGCGGAGGTGGATGCAAAGATGAAAATGGATGTGGAAAAAAATAGTAATATATGTTTTATTGAACTCAGCTGATTTCGGCTTCATCATGTGATTTAACTAAATAACAACTTTGTACGAAATCACTTAAAACAATCGCGATTCTAACAGTAACTACTACTTCATAATGTCCAAGCAACTTGACAGGTTGATTCCTATTCTGTGCTCCCGCCGCTCATTCGTTGATTCTAATATGGCGCGCGAAACGCGGCCGGACGGCTAGGTCGTCGTCGAGCGTCGACGCTTGCGCGTTGTTATTATTCTATGATTATGAGATTTATGACGCAAATAAACCTAAAAAAAAAGCTCGTTCTCCAAATTTGCCGCCCCTAAACAAAATCGGCTCGAGCCTACTTAGCCTTCTGGTAAATCCGCCACTGGGCGGACCGCATGTAGTAATGGAGACGGAGGCGAAGTTCCGTTACAACTCTACTAGAAACTTAAGTCTGCCTGTGACTTAACAGGCATAATGCTGAGTCATTTACTTTTTTGATAGTTCGTTGCATTTTGTAAGTTTGTTTCAGCTTGTTCCCTGTACATAATCGGCACTGGTAAAACCAAATTAATATTCATATTAATTTAGGTTTAGGTGCGGCGGAGGCGGCCTTTGGGCCACCCCTAAGTCGCGAACATGTTTGTTTTAATTTAGAAATAGTCTTTATTTTAACTTAGAGTCCAGGTAGTAACAAGCTGTTTGTTCATATCTTTACATCATAAAAGCTTTAAACAAAGTATTGAAAAAATATCTTTTATTTAATATTTAAATTACAGCGGCAGCAGTGGCAGTGAGTCTTGTTGAAGATGGCAGCTCCAGCAGCCCTCCGCAGGCCCCTCTCATCACGCAGCCACTTTCCGACTCTGACGACCCAGCTCTTAACCCGCACAAGGCTGGCCTCAAGTCCAGGCACTACTGCCAAATCGGCAACTTCGAATCTGACTCGTTTAACGAGAACTTCTCACCAACAAGACCCTCTAATGCACGGAGAAAACGGAAGTACAAGAAGATGCCTGTGGAATATGCAGACGGAAATAGGACGCCGCCTGTTGAGATATTGACTATTACAACTGAGGTAAAGCAAAACTTCAGTATGCTTATAAACAAACAATTTCTGTCAGTACAGAATGGATGCAAGTATATTATACATACGTATATACAGTCACGCCTCTTTCCCACAGAGTTAGGCAGCGCCTGCTTTGTTCCACTTGCTACGATTCTGACATACTTCTTTCGCTTCATCCACATTTCATCAATCTCTTCATACATGCTCGTCGGTTTCGTGTACTCCTGACCTGACCTTTTTCTAAAATGTCTCCTATTTGGTCTCGGAACATCCGTCAAGGCCTTCCTCTCCCAACGCAACTATTCACATTCCCCATATAGATCTGTTTAGTTAGTCTACTTTCATCCATCCGCTCATTTCCGCGCATTAATTTATTTTAATTACAGGTAAATTCGTCTCCATCCACAATAATGCTACAGACGCAGGGTTTGGCGCCACTCATAAATTTGAACAGGCACAAATCTTTTTTAAAACATGAAAGGTATGTTAAAGAACTTTACTTTCTTCTTTTTTCTTTCTTAACATACTCTAAACTCAATAAATAAATAATATTGGTATATCTTTTTTAGGAATGCCTTCTGTGGCAAAAGGAAATGGTCACACAGAGACAAGGGAGATGTTTGTGAAATGAGAGAAAGATCTTTCAGTGGTGGATGCTCATCAAAATCAACTTTCTTTTCCAAAGGTGATTTCAAGTTGAAAAAGCATGAAACAGACAAAAAAAGGAGAGATTCCGTCCTGCAGCCGGGCAAAATTGTTCTCAAATCTCAAAACACAGAAGGCTCAAAGTCCTCAAACTTCACAAACACTCCGTCTCTACCCGGAAGTTCTAGCTTCAACTTTGTTTATAAAAACTCATCTATAAATGGTACTCCGGTTCTTTGTAAAATGACAGGGTACAAGATTACCACTGATTTGCCTCCCTTCTTTAATCCCACCACTAGTTCTGGGAAACTGTTCGACCAGAAGATGTATAAGAAATCGAAAATGTTGAACAAAAGTCATCCGCCTAATTCATTGAGGAATCCGCTTGTTTTTGATGATACTAACAGCGGTATGGATTGCGCAGGAAACGAATCTAGTTCGCTGAGCAGCAGCGATTCTGACGGCGTTGTGACAAATGACAGTGATAGGGAAGGTGACGACGAGCTCACAGACTGGCCAGGCATAGAAGAGCTTAAAGTATTCAACAAAAGCTTAACCTTCAAGTCATCTAAATCGGTGAACAATAATTCACCCAAGTCAGTGAGTAACATGCCCCCACCGAAACGGTTAAGAAAAGAGAAGAGCTTAGTCAAAAGTGGCTGGGCCAGCTGCAAAAACAGATTCAAGAAAAAAAGGGCCAAAGTTGACTCGGGCAACGATGACGACGCCATGATGTCTGACTCCAAAACCGTCGTAGACTTAGAAGACGGTGTCATGTTGAAAGAGAACAGAGATATTCTGCAGCCGCACTCCTCGTTTTCTACATTCAGTGATATAAAAAACGCGGGGGTGTCAGGGCAGTGCGCAAATGAGTTTTTTCAGTCCTTTCTTGCGTTCCAAGAAAAGACTGGGGACCAGGATGGGTTTATACAGACACCGCGAACGAATTTTTCGCTACAGAAAACTTCGTCGAGCGACTTGAATGTTAGCGAAAAGAGTCCGCAAAGTGACCATTATTACAGTGAACATTCCATGGGCATAGCCACCGTGACAGAAGTGAGGGAGATACGGGCAGGTTGTCGCAGGATACGGGACGAGAGACCTGGGTTTCTCATCCTCAGCGCGGCGAACGAACAGCTGTCGAAGTTCCTCCAGGATTCTTGCCAAAGCGAGCTGAAGCTGCCAAGTTTCCACGACCCTGAGGAGAAGGATAAGCTGGAGTCGCTGGCGAAGCTTTATTCTTTGGAGCTGCAGGTTGAAATGGGGAGGCCTGTGTTAAGAAAAACATGGTAAGTGTTTTATGTCTCTCTTGGGGTCATCCCTTAACCACAGCATGTTCGTAAGGAGACGGATGGGAGGGACACAAGCGGGGAGGGGGGGGGGGATTATCATAAAAGATCTCACAGAGCATTACTAGAGGAAGTTAAAAAAAATTACGCTGGGTAACTGCGCCTGTTTGGCCACAAGAGATTCAGTAAAAATGTTAAATAATTGTACTCAAGATTGTTTTGCTTTTGACACATTCGTAACATTGCGTAATATTGGAGTGCTATCACAAATAACTCATGTTTTGACCCCAATAGATTATTAATTTAAACTCTTGTCTTTGGGGTGATAAGATTACCTCTAAAGTTAGGGCGTTCGAAATTATATAGCCTATGTATTATTAAAAACTAGCTTCTGCCCGCGACTTCGTCTGTGTAGATTTATACATATAAACCTTCCTCTTGAATTACTATCTACATATTAAAAAACGCATCAATATCCGTTGCGTACCTAGTTTTAAAGATCTAAGCATACATAGGGACACACAGATAGCGGAAAGCGATTTTGTTTTATACTATGTATTGAAAAAGTTTATAATTTTACGAATATTCTGCTTAATCTTAAAAAACATTTAATAACGTATGTATATATTTTTAATGCATAGAGTAAGAAATATGATCACGGGTGTTTTCGAATAGTTGGCGTTTTGTGTGACCGAAAAAATCTTTACTTATCTCAAAGTACGAAGAGGATGACAGAATTGCATAATAAATAAATATCAATGTTATTTTGTGAAATTTCATAGAAAAATATCGATGTACTTCTTTTTTAAAGTTTATTTGATTGAATTGAAAGATAATTAGAATTTTATATCGATACATCAAACAAATAATTCGGAGGTATCCGTTTTTGTTCATCCAACCTATCTCAAAGCTTGTTCCTATTTAACAACCACGACATGACATGATACTCTGTTATTGCAGCAACACGATGCAAGCTGTTCGCGTCGAGCACTCCTGCTACAACTTCCCTTCAGACCACAAGCGTCGATGCTATGGGGAAGACCAGGATTCAAGCCTCAGCGACCCCTCTGCCAACTCCAATGATGACGAGGTCCAAGTTTTGGGTCCGGAGCCAGAGGTATTCCCTCACACGATCATGGACAGACCGTTATTGCATCCAGGGGAGATTGATTGAGAAATTGTGTAGAATTTTGATGTTGAAAGCGTTAATTTAACTACTGTCAATCCCTCGCTGCCCGCGCGGTGCCATAAGTATCGATGCGCTAGGGTCAGCACATCGATAACCGTTTATCGATTGAAATAAACAAGAATATTGTGCGCTGACGTGTGGTATTTATTAAGTGCAGGTAATTTAACCTTTTAGCCGTCGAAAATATGAATATTGAACGTGCCAGTATGCAGTGTCAGAAAATATAAGACGTATTGTATAAAAATGACGATGAAAACGAGGGTAGTTATGCGCCGCTGTCAGTTACGTCGAGCAGCCGCGCGAACAGAGCGCTGCCGCGCAGTGTTCGTTTCGCTGCCGCCGGGGCGAGCGCTCCAGGAAGAAGGACTACGAAATAATCCGAAACATGTCGAGAATCACTCGACTTTTGATACGTGAGTTATCCGTTTATGTGTAATTATGATTAAGTCTCACGGTAGTTTCATGTTGAAAGTGACATCTTGTCTGATTTATATTTAAGACCACAGCGGTTAAAAGGTTATTATAGTCTGTCCAATCATTTATTTTCTCGATGACAGCTCCCGTAGAATGTAACTGCGCTTTTTACGCAAAAATTAACTTTTAAATGCGAGGTATAAAAAATATGACGACTGCCTAATTTTGTTCCTTGATCCCATATAATATGCATCTAAGACAAATTGAGTCCAGATATGCAGTAATATCTTTTTAAAGTACGATAAACAATAAACGTTTTAATAAAGTTACATTCTATGGGAATGCAAATAGTGATGTTATGATTGAAATATCGATATTGTATCGGTATTGTATATATTGAACTAGATGTGTTCCTGCGACTTTGTACACGTTGTAATTTTTTACCGGGATAAAAAATAGCCTATGTTACTCGGGAATAATGTAGCATTTTAATGGTGAAATATTTTTTGTTTTTCCAGTAGTTTTTACTTTATTTATTACAAACATACTGTCATTCGGCCATTTTGCACGCTTAGTAATAAATTAGCATTCAAGTCGGTTGTTTTATTGGCTCCATAGCTGAATACTTCTCAACTACTCGTATATATAATAAAATTGGATCGTTATCGTATCTACTGATCACTTATTAGGTTACAACACTATAACTATCAAACTACATCTGTCATCGAGAAAATAAATGGTTGGAAAGACTATAAGTTACTTTGCTTACTTTCTCCGCAGGCAGTGATTTAACATAAGTATAACTCATATATCCCAAATTAGGCGGGATTGTTTTATTATACTGAAATGAATATTCATTAATTTCATTAGGAATACTGATCTCACTGAAAAGAAATAAAATAGGTGACGATTTATACTCAGGATGAAACTTTTTTAATCCCTGTCAGAGAAAAGGCAAAGGTGTTTCGTGCTGTGCGACCCAATGATTTTAGTTTTATGGGACCAAGGTTTTTGATTTCGAATATAAGTGTAACATTTAATTTAACATTGTTTTAATGTTTTAACTGCAAATATTTGGACGATCTCTTTGGGAATTGTAATGTTATTCTCATTAATTGCGAAGTGAAATATCAAACATGAAGCTCTTTTAGTACTTAATTATTAAGTTTTAATTGATCATTGGTGGCAACTTTGCACACAAAATAATAATGAAGTATTTGGAATCTATTCCAGTTAATTGACTTCTCTGAGCACAGTGGTTAATGTTATTTTTATACATTTCGCATGTACTCTTTAACTACTTAATAAACTAAAACCAATTATTTTGATACTCCGTGAAAAAATACGTAGTTAGGTGTGGTGCGGAGTAGCTAAGTCCGCAAAATTCATAATGTATTTGCTTGTGATAAAATTTTGAGTCATGTTTTTTCTGAGTTGCACCTAATTATACACACATACACAAATCACGTCTTTATCCCTTACGGGGTAGACAGAGCTTAAGGTAACAAGTACAGGCCACATTTACCAAGATTGTGGGCGTGTAGGTGGAAAATGGAATCAAAATAGTGACGGGTTGCTAGCCTCATCGCCTATAACATCCTATGATTTTCGCCCATTCCTTCGATGAGCTTTTACCATCTGCGCGGGTAGAGAAGCAACTGGTATATTCTATGCTATTTCTTCGCTCCCAGACCAACATGGAAGAATAACCATGCTTTATAAAATAACTCAAAATTGATGAATGTCATTGTAAAGAATCATTGTAATAGAAATGAGTAAAAGATTTTATACTATCGAGCGAGGCGTCCATTTCATAGACGTGATAGCCTGATAGGTAGCAAAATGATTGTCGACATGAGTTCCAATTTATACCAAGCCGGGTATTCTGCCCCTCTCACTCTAAATTAACGGCACGATACGAACTTTGAAAATCGAATTTTGAAGTATGAGATAGTGTCACAAAATATCGCTAGATGGCGTTTGGTATCGATGCTTCCTACTGGCGTTTAACTTAGGCAGCCAATCCCGAACGTGACAGATATGTCGGATCTCGATACTAATGCCATCTAGCGATATTTACTCTCAGAATACCCTTGTCAGTGTCAAGCGCAGAACAAAGAGACAATAGAAGTGTGATATTTGGATTGGTTGTGGCTGGTATTTCACCGAACACTGTCTACCTTACCGCACAAGATCAAGAGTCGTCTGGCCGTGTCTTATCCAACCTCGACATTGGCGGAATCATCGCACCGTTCGATGGGGCCATTATTATCCCAAAAATTGAATTGAATTGAATTAGAAGTGTGATAAGTCATTAGCTAGGGAAACCGGTGTCGCCAAACTCACACATCGACAGTTTACTCCTTGCCTTGCCTTGAAATCTTGGCAATTATTGGTCGTAGCTTTTCTATTATAAAAATGTAATGAGTTCTGAATCGGTATTATAATTTGAACTTTCAACCCACAGAATATTGCTTTAAGTCCATTGTACAGGTATATTAACGCCATCTAGCGTGAAGTAGCCAAAAGATAACATATTTTATTGAATCAGGCGTTACTTTGCGGAGGTCCATTTCAATGAACAAAAAATGTTTACCTTGCTACTCCTACTCCTTGCTACTTGAGTAGCGGAGTAGCAAGGTAAATTGAACTGCACAACATTGCGGCTTAGCTGCTCGATATGATGATAGTATTTTTGTAATTAATAAACTTAATGAGATAACAACTTTGTTTTGGCGCCGATCTTATAAAGACGCCTTTGACAGCTGTACGTAGTGAGCAAAGAAACGACGGTCCCCATTTTCTGCATAAAGGTGGTACGCGTCTCGTTCACATGTCTCTACTTACGTTCAATTCAATTTCCCTCATAATGGCGGCCGTAAGGCTTGGGCCAATGTCAGTTTAAATGACAGGTTTTTTCTATGTCAACTGTCCCATGTAAGGTTTATGAAATAGGGGCCAGATGGAAGATTTTATGACCCCCAGTGGCGTAACTATAGGGTGGCAGGAGTGGCAAAATTCCACGGGCCCCTAGCTCTACGGGGCCCCCAACTGGCTTGGTTTAGAGCACAGAAGGGACGCTGATGCACTTCTTTGTATTGAGGAAGGGGAATCTAACGAATTTGCCGCGGGCCCCAGACGTTATAGTTACGCCACTATGACCCCGTTGTTTTTTTTAATGCACTCTGTAAATTCTATCATGACGCCTTTACTACCTCTATCCGTCTGTGGAATTCCCTTCCTGTAGATCTAAGACGAGCTAAAACTATGTATTTTTAAACACCAAATCAAATGCTTATTTGTCACTAATCAATCAAATCCTTTTCTCATTTTCTGTTATATGTTATTTTTAATTACCTATTTATAATAATTAATATTTTCTATTTATTTTTCGATATTACATTTAAGTATTATGTATGTATGTACTATTTTATTTTGTTTATTTAGCTATGTATTATATTTATGTTAGTATTGTTGTTTGTATTATCCCTGTGTTTCTCCTGTCTATTTGTCAACTTAAACTGTTCAGACTTATCTTTCTTTTATTGGTTGTCTGGTAGACATCGCTATTAAGCGATATGACCGCCTATTGTCTACCTTGTTCTTTGTTTCCGTATTGTTTTGTACTGATTTGTGGTGTTAAATAAAGAGTATTTGTGTTGTATTGTTAATTACGTTGTTTATGTAATTTGTAAATATTTATGCGCATTGTACGTAGTTATAAGTAAAAGTACACGTTAAAAATACATATATACTTTTCAATATCATTTACTTCGTTTTACTACCTATTAATTCAGACTTTTTTTAGGCTATAGTCTATAGTATAGACTATTATTGGCTAACGCGCATATTTTAATCATTTAGGATTATTTTAGGTTTCGATCGGTTCTGTTACTTTTTCTGTATCTACTCTTGCTTAATACTTATGTCCTGTCAAAGGCTAACTGGGAGAGATCCCTTTTAGGGATAAGTTCACCTTTGTGCATTTGTGTTGTCCTGTATTCATCTTCTTCTTGAGTTTTATGTACAATAGTTATACATACATACAAGCTCGTAATCACAATAGCATTTGGCTCTCTTTCTACTGCCACTTTAGCGATAGACAATAAGCCTATGGTCTTTGCTCGCATTTTGAAAGGAATACGACTAGGAAAATATTTTTTTAGAATACAGTTGCAATGTTTTCATAAGCGTTTTAGAGGCTGCGAAATAAATGACGCATTTGATAAAAAAAAATCATAAGTATATTTCGTAAAAGTAAAAATGAAAAAGTAACAATAATGCAGAATGATAACAGAGCACCAACATACAGCAAAAAAAACTTTCTTACATTAAAATTAACTCTTACTCACAAAGTACAGACAAATCACCTTACGTCTAACAATTTTTTAAATTTATCTATATCTACCTATCTATAGTCTTTATTTTTGTGATATGTCCATACTTTTCTAACCCTGTTGCATGGAATGACTAACTACTAAGGAGATACAGTTTACTCAAGTCTTTACCGTTTGGGGTAGTCAGAGACGGTTAACAAATTTCACAAATTGTTCTCATTAAATTTTGTACTGTGAGTCAATTAAGTCACTTGCCACTCTTAGTGGAAGATTATCACAGTTTGCTCACCCTTTGGGTATCGTTGACAGAAACTCTATTAAATATTCGGCAACGTTTTTTAAATTTTTAATTAAAATGCTAAAAATGCATTGATTTCGAAAAAAATACGAGCACAAGAGCTGTTTGAAAATGGACATGAAAATTTACATTAATAATTCAACACAAGTAATACATATCGTATCACACGCATTTATTTCAAAACGAGATTTATCTGTGTACGCAAAAATCTCGTTTCTCTTACCTATTGACATGTTTTTGAAACCATCATTTAACAAGACACGTATAATTTCAAAATTATTATTCTGTTTTTAAATAAAAAATATAAAACGGGTACACTATAAATTAAGTAACATTCAATATTCTAACAGAATCGTTGCGTTCCTAAAATACGTAATAAAATTTATAAATAATTTCATCATCAATTTCAACGACAAATAAACACTGGTGTCAAACTTAAGTACGGGATTTCAGTAATTGCATTTACTCTTAACGAAATAAGAAAAAAGAAACTTAAAAAAAAAACATTATAAAAAAGCATAAAATTAGCACCACGTTTCTGTGTAAAAAAAAGTATAAATAACAAACCTACAAAACAATATCATCTCAATTTCTCTCTTATTTTTCGAACGTACGGCATTTTCCACCGAACATAGAACTACCCGCTATTTCGATTTATTTTCAAATTGCACCTTAGTCTTATCTAGCCCAATATCACAAGCAAGAAAAAATACGCATGTCTCAACCTACATTACGACGACAGATGGTCGAAGGCGGTCACAAGAGTGGTGGCCAAGATTGGGTCGAAGGTCAGTGGCCAGACCACCAGCCCGTTGCTCAGATGACATCTGGCAACAGTGGAATGTGGGCTGATTAGATTAGAACCTACATTGCCACGCCACGTTGTAAACGAGTGAACAATCTTCGACCAAGCGCCGCAATGTAATGCGACTTACTGGATTTTTCTCTGGCTTTGAACCTCACCGTAGAGGTTCCCTTGCATAAACCACGCTTCAATGGATCGCTTACGAATATACTAAACTCAATATCAAAGAAAGGCAACGAGTCCACTCACATTCGCACCTTTACGGGCATTTTTTTGAAAAGGGATCCACACTTTCTCGAATTATAAAACTTTCGACGGTGGTTCTGTTCTAAATTACGAGCACTTTTGATTTTAATAGGTATGTCGCGACTTACTTTTGACACTTTTTTTTTTTCTAATCAATTTTGTTTTTCGAGTTGTTGATCAGTAAAAAGAAGCAGTTCAGTTACCTTGTGTTTTTACTTGCTATCGAAACTTGGGTGAGAGTAACAAAATGAAAATTTTACGAAAACTTTGGAACACTTTTTGGCTTACACTAAAATCAATAGCGCTCGAGCTCGAGCAAAACTGCCATCAAAGTTCTACAATTTGATTCCAAGGGCTCGGGATGTCTCTTCTGAAAAATGCACTTACACCGTCTGTCCTTACGTCTCCGCGGTTAAGGAGTTTACTCAATGGTGCAGATGAGGTCGTCGCCCTCCAGTTTCTGCCCGTTGGTGATGAGCACCGACTGCACGGTGCCGGCGGCTGGGGCCTGCACTATCATCTCCATCTTCATGGCTGACAGGACCGCGATGGCTTGCCCCTTCTCGACTTTGTCGCCCTCCTTAACTTTCACGGCTGCGGAAATTAAACGTTCATACTAAGTTTTTAGTGAAAAATACGGCGAATTGAAAAGTCGCTGCTCTTATATTTATTCTTATAGTTATTAACCTAACTTGGTTTGGTGTAACGTATTTATTGAAATTTAAGGCTGCTCCGAAATATTTGAGGACCTCGACTGTACGGGGAACAAGCTAAAAACAAACTCCGCATAACGCTGAATGAGAGCCTCACCCTTCATGAAAATAATATACATACATACACACACATACACAAATCACGTCTTTATCCCTTACGGGGTAGACAGAGCCTAAGGTAACAGGCATACCTACAGGCGACAATTGGCAAAATTGAGGGTGTATAGGTGGAAAATGGAATCAAAATAGTGATGGGTTGCTAGCCTAATCGCCTATAACATGATTCCTATAAGTTTCGCCCATTCCCTAGATGGACTTTTACCATCTGTGCGGGTAGAGAAGCACCTGGTACATTCTATGTTTTTTCTTTACTCCCAGACCAGCATGGAAGAAAATAATATACATATATGAAAATAATAATATAGCGGTAAATAAGATAGCCTTAAGCGTATAGGCCGCATTATAATAGAGACCCTGTGCCTTACTGGGAGTATTGGTCAGAATGATGATGATTTCGGCCATGGCGAACACTTCGACTCCTAGTTAGTATGACGCTCATGCGCCCGAAGATGGCTTATATAGCCGATCTCAGCGGTGAAGCCTCGCGCACAATGAATGCACGTGAGCACACCGTTGACATAATGGTAGCGAATGGCAACCGGCTGGCGAGTCTTCAATTCATCGCGTCTAGCGTCGAGGCCAACTAAACGGTGCTCCTCGAACTCGCGAACCTTGTCCTGCACCAACTTGCGCCATTCAGGACGCTGTGCTGCGAAACCCTCCCACTCAGAATAACTCCCACGACATTCCCGTGCGTTGAATGTTTCTAGGTAAGCTTATCTCAATATGTAATGGCAAAGCACTTACATAGGACGGTTCCAGGCATGGGCGCTCCGACTTGGTTCTTGTCACCTTTCAAGGCTTTAGGATGGATCTTCATCTCCTATAAGAAAAAAAAAACAAATCATAATCGGGCCTCAAATATAAATGCTCGTACAAAATTTACACCAAAGTACAGGTATCTTGTGAAATGAAGGTGCATTTTACATTGCAAGTACCGTCTCCGCATCAAGACAATGGCGACGATATGATTTAATCGGTTGCAACTGGACGCGCGAGAGCAGTGGCGTAACTATAGAGTGGCAGGGGTGGCAAAATGCCAGGGGCCCCTAGCTCTACGGGGCCCCTAACTGGCTTGGTTTAGAGCACAGAAGGGACGCTGATACACTTCTATATATTGAGGAAGGAAGGAGCCCCATCTGACGAATTTGCCGCGGGCCCCAGACGTTATAGTTACGCCACTGCGCGAGAGACTACAGTATATGATCATCATTCATACAGAAACATCCTTATGTTATTTACTAGTTGTTGCCCGCGATTTTGTCTGCAATGAATTAGTTTATCGCTGTCCCGCGGGAACTGCAATTTTCCGGGATAAAAAGTAGCTTATGGAAGTCTAGGGTGCCAGCTATCTCCGTTCCAAATTTGATCCCAACCCAGTCGTTTCAGGGTGAAGAAGGATCAAACACACCAGAGTTGGGCGTAATCAATTTACTTTTGGAATTTATTACACGATTACATTACAGTAATCGTGATTGCTCAGTAATCGATTACTTGGATAATCCAAATTACTGTAATACTTTAATATGATTACATTTTGTAATCCATTCCTTTGGAATCAGTATTTTAATCCACTACAGTAACCTTGATTTCTCGGTACTCAAGTACTTAAGTAATCATCTCAATTACTTAGCTCCACTTCCACACTAGATTACTGCATTGGCAAACCTTATTTTATAATTTTGTTAATGTGACTCAAATAAAACTGTTTTTGGTTTACATCATACATGTCATTCTAGCATTTCACTTTCACATTAAATTTTGGTGTTGAATCCGTTGATAAGTAATCAAGTCAACAATTCCAGTAATTTCGAAACGATATTGATTCCCAATTACTAATAAATGATTACCGCTTAATTAATATGTAATCGTAATTAACCGTTTCGCTTGATTACATTACAAGTAATCTGACACCCAGTAGTGGATTACAAAGTAAAATCAAGTAATCGTGTAGTCAAGAATTGATTACAAAAATACCCATCTCTGAAACACTCACTCACAAACTTTCGCATTTATAATATAAGTAGGCTTACCTTGCTAGCGTTCTCATCCCTTATGAAGACGCTTCGTAGCTGGCCGTTCAGCTCGAAGAACACCTCGCGTTCGCCGGCAGCCGTCATCTCCTCGGAGACGGCGACGGTGCGGATGTCCAGCGTCTTGCCGCGCTCAATCTTCACCTCTATGCTGTCACCCACCTAGGAGGAGGCAACGTTTAGTGCCAAGTTTCTACGGGTGATGTAACGATCACAAAACATCCGTTCCTAAACAACAATTTCTCTAAATGACTGTATGCCAAAAAAACCGTTTCACATTGCATCCGCACGCCAAAAGATCCGTGTTTCATGACAACATATATTTCGCACAGGTTTAGCTGTCTAGCACATGCGAGGGAAATACTTTTTGTTCGTCAAAATCATGAAAACTCGTCTTAAAATGAGTCAAGTCAACATGTACGTCTATATTTCTTTGCATACACAAATCACGTCTATCCCTTACGGGGTAGACAAAGCCCAAGGTGACAAGACCTACAGGCCACGTTTAGCAATATTATGTGCGTATAGATGGAAAATTGAATCAAAATAGTGATGGGTAGCTAGCCGCATCACCTGTAACATGATTCCTATGATTTTCACCCATGGGCTTCTTCTGGTACATCAGTGGCGTAACTATAGGGTGGCAGGGGTGGCAAAATGCCAGGGGCCCCTGTATCTACGGGGCCCCGAACTGGCTTGGTTAGAGCACAGAATGGTCGCTGATGCACTGCTTTATATTGAGAAAGAAGCCCCATATGACGAATTTGCCACGGGCCCCAGGCGTTGTAGTTACGCCATTGTGGTACATTCTATGTTTTTTTTCTTTGCTCCCAGACCAGCATTTATTTATTTAGCATTTTTGTATTCTTAAAAAAGTAGTCGATGCTACTGTGTACTCTGTTAAGTTAGCAGAATAAGTAGAATACTTACTTGAGGTCCAACAAGGAACGTTTTTGTGTCTAGATGTTTCACGGGTCCGTACTTCTCGCGTATGCGGAAGAAGTCGTTCGCGACTTGCGGGTACATAGCCGCCGACATCACATCGTAATCTGTCACCTGTAAACAATAACAATTTGTATAGCCGCGCCGGCTAAAGATGGATATAGTGAGAGAAAGAGACAGACAGCCGGTTGACAAATGTGACAAGGTTTTGCGAACTGAGAGGCGTTCCGTCTTGCTCTTACTCCGTAAAGGTGACCACGGTGATTATGAGCGAACCTTTACTGAGTGACGTGATCAGTGTTGTGTGCTGCCCTACATTTGACAATAATAAAAATGACGATAAAAACGAGGGTAGTTGTGCGCCGCTGCCAGTTGCGTCGAGCAGCCGCGCGAACAGAGCGCTGGCGCGCAGTGTTCGTTTCGCTGCCGCCGGGGCGAGCGCTCCGAGAGGAAGTACTACGAAATAGTCCGAGACATATCGAGCATCACTCGACTTTTTATACGTGAGTTATCCGTTTATGTGTAATTATAATCGGACAGTAGCTTACAGAGGGGTAAGTCTCCTGTATTTCCTTCTTGAGTTTGTCAAAGTCAAGCGGCGGCATTTCCGCGCCGGGCCGCCCGTCGATTTTCTTCATATCCTTCAACACTTTAGATCTGAAAATTCAATTTTATACCTGTTAAGGAGAGCTTCCATAATTTTAAATATAATTATGCTAACATAGGGCTATGTCAAAAAGTATGTACTGTGGAAAGTAGCGGTAGAGCCGGTGCACCCTGGGCAACAACAGCAAACTAAAACATTTACAAATTACTTTACCGCTGCATTCGATTTTTATCGTACGCTCTCCGATATATTTAAGTGACATAGATGTTAACAAAATTTGAAGTATTGTTGCTGCATGGATACCATTCCCTTTGCCTATTACAAATTAATTTATAAAAATCAAACAGAAGCGTTTATGAACAAGCTTTGTCTTTGAGGTCAATGCTCTATCACGTGTTTGGATGATCTTACCTCAATGGTTCTGGGTAGCCTCCGTGCGGCTGTCCAATTGCACCCTGGAGGAACTCCACCACAGACTTGGGGAAGGACAGTTCCTCGGCTCTCTCTTCGATGTCCTTGGCGGTCAGTTTGTTCTGGACCATGAACTGCGCCAAGTCTCCCACCACTTTGGATGAAGGTGTGACTTTGATGATGTCCCCGAGGATCAGGTTGGCTTCTCTGAGGATCAGGAATTAACACATATTATTACAAACTTTTATTTAACTTGCAGTGTGTACATGTATGTTTGTCCGGGTGTGTTCCTGCAACTCATTTTTAAAGCAGATAGATGACATTTTGCATACTTGTGAAAGCCAGACAGTACTATCTGGTAGTGAAATAATAATGGCCCCGCCAGCCCAGAAACTAGAAGTACAGTCAATGGCATTAACATATTACACAGTTATGAAGGATAAAAAATTTCGTCGTGAGGGCATCGCAACAGCTGCTTACAATAAAAAAAATAACCTAACCTAAAAAAAAACTTTTAGATACAAGCTTTTTTGCTGACTGTACTTGCATTGTCAACCGTTCTACGCGTGAACCAAATGTCAAGACAATCGGACCAACCGTTGAAGAGTTCCCTCCTGCGGAGACGATCCTGGCTAGACCAACAGAATTTTACTGCCAGATTATTGTATTGGCATCTGACTTACACAAGTATGCAAAATTTCAGCTCAATCGGATGAAGATATCTACTTCAAAATTGAGTAGCAGGATTCCACCCACCATATTTATAAAGCTAGTAATAAAAAAGAAACGAAAAATGGTAACTGCGAGTTTTTCGAACTACCCGCACACGGTATTAAAATAAAAGAGTGCAAATCGTAGAAGTGTGAACGGTTAACAAATTACCTGTATGCCTTCTTGACCTCCTCAAACTGGCTGCCCAGGCCGAGCGAGAACGCCTGGAACTGGAGGTTGGTGTACTGGCCGCCGGGGATCTCGTTCAGGTACACGTCCGCGTTGCCGGACTTCATGGTGGCGGTGCATTCGAAGGGCCCGTACAGGGTGCGCGCCTGCTCCCAGTACGCAGAGTACTCCGACACTTTCTGGAGCGCGATGCCTGCGACAATAGTCGATTAATGCCGAGGCTTGGGAAGTACCCGGACCTAGACCGAGCCTAACCCCCTTATTCATAAACGCTCTATAGGCTTCTGCTAACTTAGCAATCGTTTGTCCTTGTCTGTGAAAGTTAAATGTCAAAGTGATAGATAAGGACAAACGATTGCTAAGTTAGCAGAAGCCTACAGAGCGTTTATGAATAAGGGGGTAAGGCAGCAAGACCTAGGCCACGATTAGCAAGATTGTGGGCGTATACATGGCAAAAAAATGGAATCAAAATAGTGATGGTTTGCCGCATCGCTTATAACACGATTTCTATGATTTTCGCCCATTCCCTCGATGGGCTTGTATCATCTGGGCGGGAAGAGAAGCAACTGGTAAAGCCACTGGTACATTGTATGTTTTTACGTTGCTCCCAGACCTCGCCTATGGGCATATATTCAATAATGTATTTTTTTTATGTGATTTGTGTCAATATATTTGTGCAGCTAAGTATTTCCTTAGTTTAGATGTGACACCAGTGGCGTAACTATAGGGTGGCAGGGGTGGCAAAATGCCAGGGGCCCCTAGCTCTACGGGGCCCCGAACTGGCTTGGTTTAGAGCACAGAAGAGACGCTGATGCACTTCTTTATATTTTTTTTATATAAGAGGGGCAAATGAGCAGACGGGTCACCTGATGGAAAGTAATCACCATCGCCCAGGGACACCTGCAAGACTTAGGGAATCACAGGTGCGTTGCCGGCCCTTTCGAGAACAGGAAGGCTCGCTTTTTAAAGATCCCTAAATAGCACCGCTCATGAATGTCGCAGCAGGAAGTTGGTTCCAGATCTTTGCCGTACGAGGAAAGAAATTGCATTTAAAACGCACGGTACATCAAGATGTTGAGGATGGAAGGACAGACCTAATATAATCCTACCGCTAAGTAGTAGTGCTTGCACTGCTGTGTTCCGGTATGGAGAGTAAGACAGCCGGGGAAATTACGGGCACAAGAGGCATTGCATCTCAATCCCTCCGGGGTTGCGGGTGTCTATGGGCAGTGGTGATCACTTACCATCAGGTGACCCACTTGCTCGTTTTCCTTCCTATTCATATAAAAAAAAGACGGTTCGGTTATATTGAGGAAGGAGCCCCATCTGACGAATTTGCCACGGGCCCCTGACGTTATAGTTACTGTGTGGCACTGACCCGTGTCCAGCTCGGTGCCCTGCAGGCAGGCGACGAGCGCGCCCATGCTGGGCTGGCTGGTCATGCCGGACACGCTGTCGGCGGCGGCGTCCACCACGTCGGCGCCGGCCTCCGCGCACGCCAGCATGGCGGCCACGCCCGCGCCCGACGTGTCGTGCGTGTGCACGTGGATCGGCACGTCCGGGTGCTTGTCGCGGATGGCCGAGATCAGGAGCCTGGAACGGATGGAGTGTTAACACTGTTGGCAACACCGCCGATATAATATGTTGGATTCCCCCAGTACCATGCTGTATGAATGCAGCTGAAAACGATGCAGCGATATTTAACATACCTAACACTAAGATGTGTAACTAACCCTTTTTTTGCATATAATAGTAAATTAATGCCGAGGCCTGGGAAGTAGCCAATTGCTGCATCCAGCAATTTCCCTTACGTAACTTGTTTAAAAACACGAACCGCAGGTGAGTGTTTTTTAAAGTTACGAATCCAGCAATTGCTCTCCCAGCTGAGGCAGATATAATGTTTTTCTAAACATTGAGAGGAAATGAAAATACATTTTGCACTAAACTTCCTCGCAACTTAGGTGGTTTTCACGTTCCCGCCTTTTTTCTTGAGTTTTTTTTACGTCATCTGTCACCGTAAGCTATTTGAGACATTGATAAAAACGTCAAACTCGAACAAAACGCGCACTCCTCAGCCATCGACTGGGCTGTATGACATTATTATGTTAGGCTGTATTGTTATTCCATAGTCACTTTGACATTTTAAAAAGTTAAAAACAAATGAAAAGCAGTCCAGTCAACAAGGCCCTTCGTGTTCTGTTACTTAGAATACAATGACGACATTCACGACAATGTTTGAGAAAACATTATTATTATACCAGCGTTTTTGGTCGCGGGGTGGGACACTTTCCCCGCCAAAATGGCACTCAATTTCTTGCCCGGGGTGCCAGTGGTCGTAACGCCGGCACGCGCAAAATTAAGTTGAAATTGTATATATAGGTCGTTGGCGTCAAAAAAATAAAAAAATAATAGTACATTACTGCAGAGGCCGTGAAGTAAGGGATTGCTGGACGAGTTTGGGGTAGGTGGCCGAGTCGAAGACGAGGCCAGATAGAACGAGTCCTGCAATCCCTGTTCCGGCCAAAGCTTGTATAGTGTTTTTCTCAAACAATGTGAGGAAATATTAAAATTAAAATAACTACTAAACAATCAAGTAAATCATAGTTACTTTTTTCCGGTAGCATATTTTGCATAGCTAAATTTGCCTCCTCTTTTAAATGAGGCGGAGTACAGTTCATAAGTTCCCCGTCACTTTCATCACTAGAAGTCATTTTTATTTCTGTTAAATTATAATAACAATCACTACGAAATACGCATAAGCAGAAAAAAAGATTTTCGATTTGCCACCTTTTTTATTTTTTAAATGTTCTAATTTGATCCAGCTATTTGAGCACCATGTTTAACCGCACATAAATATAGTACCATAGTTTTTTTTTTTTTATGTCGCAATTATGCTTAGGTACAGATTGTGGTGGTGGTTGGCTGTATGTAATTTTTTCCTTTGCCAATTTAATTTTAGTATAGAAATTTAAAAAATTAGAGCAGCGGACAAAAATGGATTTTCATACTAACTTTTGTGGCCTAAGCCAAGAAGTAATGTAGGGAGCCATAAACGAGAAACTTCATGTTCTCATATCGGGACATTAACGCATACATTTCCGAGCATGTTTGAGAAAACCATATTAATACTTAATTATCACTTAATCATCACTTACTTGGCCGCATTCGGTTTCAAAAGCCCCGCCATATCCTTGATAGCCAGCACGTGTGTCCCAGCCTTCACCAGCTCATCCGCCAGGTTCAGATAGTACTTCAGGTCGTACTTCTTCTTGTTGGGGTCGGAGACGTCGCCGGTGTACGAGATGGCGGCTTCGACCACGCCCCCGGCTTTGCCCGCCGCGTCCATCCCCAGGATAAGGTTCGGCAGATAGTTGAGGGAATCGAAAACGCGGAATATGTCCATACCGGCTTTTACCTGGGGGATTATTTTGTGAGTTGATAACTTTATTTATGTACTAGATTTTATACAATTCTGACGTGCTTTTTTCTTTATTTGATGAACCGACTTTCCTTCTATTACACAATTATCAACAAGTTCGCCTTTGTGCATGTGTGTTGTCCTGTATCCATTTTTTTCTTGTGTTTTATGTACAATAAAGAGTTATACATACCTATATATATATATATCGATTAAAAATTGACTTTAACACTAGTTAGCTTGCGATTGACTGTTGAGAGAGACTGTCTGTGAGACACACTGACCGACATGTCGCAGAACTTGTAGACGGCGTTGTCCGGGTAGTTGGTGTAGCCGACGGCGTTGGCGCCGCGCAGCAGCATCTGGAACGGTATGTTGGGGATGCGCGCGCGCATGTCCTGCAGCCGCTCCCACGGGCACTCGTGCAAGAATCTACACAAGGAGTGGGTAGAAAGAGAAATGTTACATATGTTTTGTTATCTTATAAAGCGTGTCACGTTTTCGCTAATTAATAATAATATTTTGTTGAAAAAAATACAGTGTTTTTTTTTCTGAATGGCTGAAGAACACTTGCAAGATTTGATTACAGACAGACAGACGGCGGGAGAGGTCAAAAATTGAATTCGTTAAGTTTTACTCACAGGCTATAACATATTTGTCTACTCCTATGTTACTTTTGTAAAATTTAGTTTGTTTGTAAAACCAAGCCAAGTCAAATCATGAAATAGAATTACCTACTCAGAATTTGGCACCCATATATATTGTGCCACAGGCACAACCTTTTTTCATGTTTTTATACTTTTTTACTATTTTTGAATGTTTCAATTTTAGAATTCTTCTTGATTTGTGTTTAGTGTGTCAGTCTGAATATAGCATGCAGTAAAGATAGTAGTTTCTTTTAGTAGTATTTAACAGACTCAGTAAAGCCCTCAGCTTTATATACATATGAATTCTTTGGTCGGCTAAGTTAATAACGATGCATATTTTTAATATTGAACTTGGCTATCACTACACATTTATGGTTTTGATGCGATTCGGAACTTAACAGAGTGCTAAAACAGGCCTTTAATTAAAAAGAAACTAGAACTTTCTATTAACCATCTCACCTCAGAGCCACATCGAACGTAGCACCACCCCAGTTCTCCAACGAGTACAGATTACTGAAGTTATGGGCGACGTATGGCGACACGGCCAGAAGATCATGCGTCCTGACCCTGGTGGCCAGCAGCGACTGGTGCGCGTCCCTGAAGGACGTATCCATGAGGAGCAGACCCTTGTGCTGCCTGACCGCCTTGGCGAACGCTTCTGGACCTCCCTCTTGCAAGATCTGCTTGTAGCCTTTAGGAGGCTGGACAGCTGTTGAAAAGGTTATTCTTAGTCCGACCGAAACACGTTTCTTTGCCGAAACCGAAAGTAGAAACTAGTTTCGGCCGAAACTGGAACTTTTGTAAAGGAGCGACCACACCGCCACGTATACGCAGTGACGTTTTCTCACAGTTTTTTCATTGCGTGAACGCACCGTTAGCGCCTTTTACGCACCGGTGTGGTCGCACCTTAAATGTGATTAAAACGTTGACTAAAATATCAGTGAGCTGTTCTTTCCAGATATATGAATAACTTCTCGCTGGTCCAATATTGTAAGGTTCTACGTAACACTTTTCTCGGATTGAAATTTCAACATTATCATAGTCATACTGGGTCTAAATTAAACTGCCCTAAAAAGGGAAAATTTAACATGAAAGTGCGATTTTGTAAATTTCGGCGCAGAAAGGTTCGGCTGTTTTTTGGCCGAAACTGAAGATACCTTTCTCTGCATAAGAATTACCTACAATGAAATTATTACGAAACCCCTGTTAGTCAAAACTTCACAAATGTATTTGATATTGCATATTCCCATGAAGAATATTCAAGGTCGCTCAGAATCATTCCAGAGACATTCCTGTTAATAAAATATAGAGGATAGAAACCAAATTACGAACGAGTTGAGTAAGGTTTCATTTAGAAATTAAAAAAACAAAAAGCAAGCCTGGCAACACTATTATAATTACTATAGATAATTTATTGTTTCCATCCTTTAAATTATGATCGTATGTGGCATCTACCCATTAATTCAAATAGAACTAACATCATCAGATAAAATCGTACAAGTAACACAAATTTTAGCGTCAATTTTCTTTTGTAACGATTAAAAATTCATAAGGGAATAGATTTTTCCAAAGGTTTAATCATAGCGTAATAACCACAGATAATAGACATACCACAGATTAAGCAAACGCATCTACATCGCGTGTGAGAATCCCGACCAAGCAGGTTCCACACATTTTGAAAATATGAAGACATTTTCAACACGAAACTACCGCGAGTCTCATTCATAATTACAGAAACGTACGATTCCCGTACAGAAAAAAGGTAAAAGATAAAAGGTTAAGTAGTTAGTTATCCGTCTGTGTAAATTATACGAAGACATAGACCAAGTGAGATAGAGGTCAATCACTGGTCAGTTCGTAATAAAAAAAAAAAAACATTTTGAAGGGCGGCAGCTCCGGTTGAGTGTAGTTCGCGGTTAGGCTAAGGAGTGAGCCCACTGTTAGAAACTACTACGCTATGGTAATGAAAAAATGACTTTTTCCGATCAACATGAGCAATTCTCAAAAAAATGACATCCTCCTCATTTTTTTATCATCTAAGAATATCATGCTGTTTCCACTCAGAATCACCGGCTCTTTCCATCCCTGTAGGAGAGAAAATATGTCTCGAAACTTTCATACATTTCATGTTCTTCCTTTTTGTTACGCCATACAAAGTAGGGAAAAAACCGATTGTCCGTAAACTCGATTTACGAACGATAGTTTTACGTTCTAAAGAAACATAATTCGAACTGCTAGCTCTGACGTCACGCGAGAAGATCGTGCCTCTATCGCTTGTTCCGCGCTCTAGCTTGCACACTGACGTCACGCGGAACGTAACGCCATGAGTCACGCTTTTTCGTGAGTGCAGCCGGCGTTCATCGATTTATAAGACGTTATCACGTCAAAATGTTTAGGACACTTTTGTCCCATTAAGACTGAAAGAGCTCGTGATTCCGAGTAAAATTAAAAATTAAATAAAATTGTAAGGAAAAAAAGGGCCATTTTTTTAGAAATGCTCACTTAGTTCTTAAATAAACCATATTAAAATGTGCCTTACCTGTGTTTTCGCCGGTTAGTTCGTATATTCTAATGGCCTCAGGAGAAAGGTCTGCAAAACAGGTTTACTGTGTAATATGGATAGTGCAGCAATGTATGGCGTGCATACATTAATGGCGGATGACGACAAACACCAAGTATTAAAACACTGTTATAATAAAAAAACATTGTTCTGATACAAAGGGAAATTTATTATAACTACATCGATCTGTTAACCGTTATATCACGTCTTTATCCCTTACGGGGCAGACACAGCCTAAGGTAACAAAACCTTGAGGCCACGATTAGCATGATTAAGGGCGTACAGGTGGAAAGGGGAATCAAAATAGTGTATAACGTGATTCCTAATACTTTCGCCCATTCCCTCGATGGGCTTTTACCATCTGCGCGGGAAGAGAAGCAACTGGTAAATTCTATGTTTTTTCTTTACTCCCCGACCAGCATGGAAGAAATAGTACCGTAACAAAACTATTTAATATCGACGTCTCTCCTTTTGTATTAGAACAACATAAAATGCATACTAAAAAGACCCACATAATACTTTCATGACTATGCTATGACAAATTATAATATACAATACCTAATTAATGGACTGTATTCCATAGAAAATAAATTGAATGTTTCGATTAACGAAAGAAAACTTGCAGAATTATTGAATACGTATTCATATTAAATTATTATTTAGAAATGAAAGTATTTTTTGTGCCCTAACTTAGCCATAGTCATAGGGAAGTAAGTTAACTACATACAGTCCAAAAGGTGCAAAAATATGTGTACTACAATACTTACCTTATTATTGAGGCTAAGTGGATAAGACTGATATATAAATATCTTTACGACATTGCGCGGATCCATATTTTTGAATTTGACCGTACATAAATTTAACTCAAAAATTTAAAAAGTCAACTTTACTTCCCTTCAACTATGACAGAAAATAAATTAATATTTCTCAACTTCATTTAATACGTACGCCTGAAAAAACATTAAACAAAAATAAAACAAAATTCTACACAAAACAAAGGACATGTCGTATAGAAGTTTTACACATCCCAAGTGCTAGATGTATATGTAGCGCTGCACCGTCCAAATTATTAAAGCGAGTTAAAACAAAAGCGAAAATAACCTCAAAATTATAAAAAATGGACCTACCACACCCAGATGGGGCTGTAAACAAGGCAGGTCTAGGATTAATTTCATTAGACCACAAAGGGCTCTTTTACATGTATTTCTATAGTATTATTTAAAAAGTGGCAAATGTCATTAGTTTTGGACATTGTTATCATATCTTAGCAAATTTTGGCACGAAGTTTGTTTCGAAATTGTCGCCAATTTGCGCAGAAATGTTGTTTAAATTATATCAAATTAAATTATATTATATTTAAACCAACAGCAAATGGTCTTTTAAAACAAATCAAAATTTAATACACACGCTAAGTAGTTAATTTATTAAAGTTCTATAAACAATCATTGACACTATATCTATATTATACTTCAATGAAAATGATACAAAATTGGAATTTAATGTAATGTAATGATTGAACATCCCATTCTGTTACTGTTAGTGCAGAATCCACAAAAAAAAACAAAAGTGGTTCAAAATCATTTTTTTAACGTTTATTCTTTGACACTGTACCAAAGATGCGTTACTGTGCCATTACTGTTACTGTTGATGGGGGAAGAATGGAAGGTCTATGTTCTAACACAAAACGACACAATATTGTGCAGTTAAAGATACTCTGACAGGGATCTTCCTTCGTAGAGAACAGACGAACAAGTACCTTAAAATCCGCTTGAAATTAATGAAAAAATAGGTCACTAAATTTTGATAAAAAATGTCTTTGCTATAAGTGATTTTATTGCCATCCATGTCACATTATATTGACGTGCAAAAATACCGTATCCCTTTTGATAACACTTTGTATGGAAAGTGACCTGACATTTTTGCTCGTCAATATAATGTATTCTGTTGCAACAAGATTCACTGGTCTTTTTTTCCATACATTCCGCGCAGGGTACTTTTACACAAAATAGATATAAGCAATTTACGTCAAATTAAAAAACCTATTTGAAATTCATAATGGTTCAAAATATAATTTCTCAGATAATGACATGACAAGCCAACAATATTGTTATAAAATAAACCTAACCTAACCTAAACCAATGTACGATGTACCATACGCGATCAAAAATGTTCGTTTAGCTAATTATTTCACCGAAAATTACATTAAATTATTTTTAACCATTATGCATTTCAAACTTTATGCATTTTGATCCGCACCGTTCAGTAATTAAATTTCATCTCATCGTCGTCCTGTATCATCACCAGAGCCCGGAATTCTATCTAGCTAGTGTTAGAAACATTTTTTGTCGATATCTACAGTTGCCTAAAAGAAAAAAAACCACACGTCAGGTTTGTATAAAATGACATAGAAACATAATGCTTTTTCTTCTTCGAAATCTACGTAAGCACACACAGCAGTCCTTAACATTTTATTTGGTTTGTGTTGTGATGGAGATTTTAGTACTTTTTTGCATTTTTTTAATTGACAATCGCAAATGATTTTAAATTAATCTGTAAATTATATACTGCCATATATGTTATCCAGTTAACGATCATACAAATCATGTGAGAATTATATTTTTTTAGTAACTTTTATTATTGAGGCGTATTTTTTTTTAAAGTTTGTCTTAGGAGCAATGTTACACGTACAATTTCATTTGACATAAGTGTTATGACGTTTACGTAGGTAGGTACGTCAATTTAATCGACGCATTGTATGATACATTGCTTGCTAAATTATTTAGTAAGAAAAAATAAACCTCAACTAATGTTGTTCTTCGTACATAACCAAGTTACATTACTAGAACATACTAAAGTAAAATAAAGACTACTTCTAAAGTAAAATAAAAATGTTCGCGGCTTAAGGGTGGCCCACCGCACCTAAATCTAAATTAATCCGAATTAATCATCCAACGTTGGTTTTACCAGTGCTGGTTATGTAACTTGGTTACGTACGAAGAACAAGCTGAAATTTACACACTATACTCGATACCGATAAAAAATGTTTCTAACACTAGATAAATAGCGTCAGTGTTTTGTTTTGCCGCCAAAATCCTAGGCTATCACAAACAAAATGGAAGCGGCAAGTTCTCACCAAGTGGCACCGGGGGTATGTAGGGCTCGATGTCGGCCGGCGGCACGGCCGTGGCCAGCGGGGTCGCGGGCCCGTTCACGAGCACCTGCCCCAGGTAGTTGAGCAGCTTCTGGGCGCGGTTCTGCGACGCCTTGAACATAAACAGCTGCGGGTGCTCGTCGATGAAGTAAGTGTCCAGCGCGCCTGGAACGACATGGGTGAAAGTTTAGGTATACCATCTCCAGCCAGTATACGTCCCACTGTTGGGTACAGATCTTCAGAATAAGAGGGCTTAGGCTATAATTTACACGCGGTGCGGATTGGGAATATCACACACACTTTTGAATTGCTTCGCTGACCTGTGCAGGTTTCCTCACGATGTTTGCCTTCACCGAGCTTAAATTCAAGCTCATGTTAAATTTCAAATATAATTTCGCACATAAATTCCGAAAACTCTAGAGGTGCGAGCCCGGGATTCGAACCCACGACCCTCTGCTTGAGAGGCCTCTGGTCAAACCATTAGGTTACCACGGCTTTTTAGTTCATACATAAACATAAATTACGTCTTTATCCTTTACGGGGTAGACGGAGCCTAGACTCTAGGCCCTAGAGTAACATGACCCAAAAGCCTTAGTATGTTTATGAGCGTACAGGTGGAAAGGGGAATAAAAATAGTGATGGGTTACTAGCCGTATTGGCTAAAACATGATTCCTAAAATTTTCGCCCATTCCTCGACGAGCTTTTATCATTTTGCGTAGGAAGAGGAGCAACTGGTACATAATATGTTATTTCTTTGCTCCCAGACAAACATTAAAGGTAAGTCTTAGTAGTTATAAGTTACTCCATTATTAACATCCTACAGATGTAAATGGTTAAGTTTTCCTGAAAATCTGAAATCTCAACCTCTATGTACACTTTATTATTAATCAGCCTATATTTATTTGAGTCTCACTGCTGGGGAAAGGCCTCCCCTCTTGAGTTCCACATCTTCCAACCCAGAGTTATATAGTTGTCGCACTGTTAGAAAAATTCTAGCCGAAACAGTGTGCAGGATCGAATATAAAATGTATGAACCTAGTACCTTCAGATGAACATCAGAATTTTTCTGTCAGAAATTCCTTGCAACGTGTTGCAGCTCTTACCATAAGTACTCGTACACAATTTGTCACTACTTACCGCTGAGGAACTTCTGGTTGCTGACAACGTTGAGCAAGAACGGTATGTTGGTCTTCACTCCCCGTATACGGAACTCTCGGAGGGCGCGAGTCATTTTAGCAGCGGAGGAGGGAAGGTCATTCGCATGCGAGATCACCTGCGACACGATTGTTGATTAAGAGAGTTGATGTTCCTTAAGCAGCAACTTTATACATCTCTACTAACATCATCTCATCATATCCAGCCTATATACGTCCCACTAACTAAGCTTTGTAATTGTGTTGTGCAGACATATCTTTCAAACAGATAGCGACAAAAATTTGCATAGTAACAAGGTCACGTGACAGCTGGTACAGATAGAAAAATTCGAAAGCTCACCTGCTACGGGTGGTATAGCAGTATAGCAGGCATAGAATGCCATAGCTATTCGGATTTTTCATGTGTCATTTTCAGTGTCTTTTAGGAATTTAATTACTAACGGATAAAACCGTAAAAATATCATCTGATAGTACCTACACATTTTAGGAATAGAACATTAAATGTTATATTATAAATATAGGACTGGACTATGAAGGATCGCTTTATAAGTCAAAAGAAACTCTTTACTGTGTTTACTTACCTTAACTAGCAAAGAATCGTAGTATGGCGAGACGATGGCTCCGGCGTATGTTGACGCAGAATCCAATCGGATGCCCATACCTTCACCGGATCTGAAAATGATTTACCAGGGACCTCTAAATATTGATAAAAACCGTTGTGCAACTGGTTTAAATTCCATTTTGAATACAATTTTTTTGCATTATACTGTACTGCACTTGCATTGTCATCCGTCTTACATAATGTGTACTAAATTCCAAGTCAATCGGACCAACCGTTGAAGGGTTCGGGCGTAAGATTATTGTTTCATTTTTAAAAATTACATACTTGTGTAAATAAGGCGTCGCTTTGCTGAAATCCATTTAAATGATTGCGCTTTGGTAGCGGAGTAGCAAAGTAAAGGTTTTATGTTCATTCTTGCAACTTAAGGCATTTTTGTGGCAAAATCGTTTTTAATTGCGAAATATTTACATAGATGACCTTCGATAACTTTCACTGGAGTATATAAACATAGCAATAGAAGTTAAAAATATATATAAAAACGGACTTATAAAAAAACAGTCTTGAAAAATTTATGCATTATTCTTGATTCCCAAAAGCTTGTGCGCTTCTGGTTTTACCTAGAGTCGTATTTCTTTCAATGACCGGGAGGTCATCCCCATCAATGCCAGCCATCTCCATATTGCAAAGAGCGAGCGTAATAAACATTTTTGTTAAAGATAGGTAGTTGCGGGTGGTACTCATACTCATACTCATACTCACTGACACAGATATACCTACTACTGTACTGATACTGATATTTTGGTCTTTAAGTGTTTTTTTTTTTGTGCAAGGTCCGTCCGGATCGCTACCACCATCTTACTCGCTAATCCTGCCGCTAAGTAGCAGTGCTCGCACTGCTGTGTTCCGGTGCGGAGAGTAAGACAGCCAGGGAAATTACGGGCACAAGAGGCATTTCATCTTAGTCCTCTAGGTTGGCAACGCATCTGCAATCCCTTCGGGGTTGCGCGGGTGTCTATGGGCAGTGGTGATCACTTACCATCAGGTGACCCACTTGCTCGTTTGCCTTCCTATTCATATATATATAAAAAAAAAAAGTTTTTTACTTTAAAATTTTGAGTTCCGCGCTATTTTCGCTTGTTCCCCGTACATAACTTTACATAACTTTACATAATCAGGACATTCTAAGGTAAAATAAAGACTATTTGTAAATTAAAACAAACATGTTCGCGGCTTAGGGGTGGCCCAAGGGCCACCCGCGCCGCACCTAAACCTACATAAATACAAAATAATCATCCCACATTGGTTTTACGAGTGCCAGTTATGTAACTTGGTTACGTACGGGGAACTAGCTGATATTTTGGTCTTTAAGTGTTAATTTTTTTTATACAGCTTCTAAAGCTATAGTTATACCCCAGTGAAGCATGGGTATAGCCAGGTTTTAGTATCGGGGAGATTCAATAAAATAAAAACGACTAAAAGTAGTGCCATGAATTATCGTGCGGAGTGATTGTCACACCCCGTAAGCTCACCTAAACACCTCGAGCCTGCCAGTGCTGGGTTGGAAGTTATTGGCCGGGTCTTCAGTGGTGACTCGGCACTGTATGGCGTAACCCTGGGTCCTGATTTTGTCCTGGGTCAGCCCCAACTCGGGGAGGGTCATGCCCTCCGCCACGCGGATCTGGGACTGGACGAGGTCGATGCTCGTTACTTCTTCTGTTATTGTGTGTTCTACTTGCAACCTGTAAATAGAAAAAATAACCAAACCTAAAAAAATCGTTTTAGATCTGAGAGACTGTACTTGCATTGTCATCCGTCTTACATATGTGAATCAAATTTCAAGTCAGTCGGACTAACCGTTGAAGAGTACCCTCGGAGACGGTCGTGGACGGACCACTAGAATTCTACTACAGATTATTGCATTGTCATCTGACTTACAGTTTGACAACAAAAATAATGCTCCACGATGTACCTGCGCAGTATACCAATTTTAGTAGCGCGGGAAACTCTGGCGCTGTTATTGGTCGATCGATTTCGTACCAACAATGGCAAAATCGTGTAAGCGGGACAGAGCTAAGAATGCAAAGCAAGCAATACTCTGCCAGTTGCGCTTGCAAATAAAGTTCAATATAGATTATTTACACGTTCGGCTACCATCGGAAACTGGTCTGCGCTTCTCTGCGCAAACGAATACTGCCGATGCGCAATATATTTGTTGTCAAACTGTACATAAGTATGCAAAATTTCAGCTCAATCAGATGAAGATATCCGCTTCAAAATTGAGTCGCAAGATTCCACCCGGACAAACATACGTGCATGCGTTACAAGTAGGTATGTATGTATGTATGTAAACTCTTTATTGTGCAAAATAAACAAGACAAAATACAATTGACAAACACTGAGATACATGCACAAAGGCGGATTTATCCCTTTAAGGGATCTCTTCCAGTCAACCTTAAGTTAATATAAAGCTTGTAAAAATAACAAGTAATAAAAATGATCATCCATGCCAGTCTGGGAGCAAAGAAAAAATATAGAATAGAATCCCTTATAGGTCCCTTAGCATATAGTAAGCGCCTGTATCATACATAGCATGCAGACGCGCTGCCTAACCAACACTGGCGTCCCCCCACTGCCATAGGGAGCTTGCATGTGTGTGTAAAGCACAGGTTTGAATTTAGTAAAATAGCTTGTTAGGGCCGACCTTGCGTTGACTTCAATGAAGTAGAAGTTGCCCTTGCTGTCGAGCAAGAACTCCACGGTGCCGGCGTTCTCGTAGCCCACGTGCTTCGCCAGATGGACGGCGCAGTCCGTCATTCTTTTACGAACCTGGAAGAAAACATTTAGAAATTATTATATATGTAGCTGGTGCATAATTAAATACATTAAAACAGGAGTGGGGTCATAAAAACTGAACGAGTGTTTTCACATCCAAATACATAGGTAGGTAACATTATATACGGACGACCGGATAGCCTAGTGGTTAGAGAACCTGACTATGAAGCTTGAGGTCCCGGGTTCGATCCCCGGTCGGGGCAGATATTTGTATGAAAAATACGAATGTTTGTTCTCGAGTCTTGGATGTTTAATATTTATTTAAGTATGTATTTATCTATATAAGTATGTTTATCCGTTGTCTAGTGCCCACATTACAAGCTTTGCTTAGTTTGGGGCTAGGTCAAATTGATGTCAATTGTCCCAAAATATTATTATTATTATTCTGTATATTTATTTTCATCTCTAGTTAGGTTAGTATTCTGTTCTTCGAAAGTTCGAAAGAGATGAAACGACCGACGTTTATATTTTTTTCTTAAATTCTAAGACAGTAGACAGAGATGAAAGTTTGGAAGATGGAAGTTTGAATGTAATTAGAGTATCGATATCTATGTGTGTCCGTATGTTTGTTATTCGTTCACGCTAAAACTAGTGCAATACGATACTAGTATGCAGCTAATAATTACCTCAGGATCCAAGCCAGGCGCCGGCGCTATTTCCACCACCTTCTGATGACGACGCTGGACGGAACAGTCTCTCTCATACAAGTGGACTACGTTGCCGGCCTTATCACCTGCGGAGAAACAAGCACAACATACATACATATATAAATCACGTCTTTATCCCTTACGGGTAGACAGAGCCTTTTTTTTAACGTAGAGGAAATCTTTATGGATGCCCTAGGCACGGAGATGCTTAGGGTTATACGGGACTCCCCCCCGGAGGGGTATACCCGAATTAAAAACTCTCCGGCGTTGCCTCAATCCGGTGTGATGGGGACGCAGTGGGATGCCACTAGGGTTTCATCACAAACGCCCCCCCGGTGGCCCCGGCCGCCAGGACGGGAAGACAGGACCTAAGGTAACAAGATCTAAAGGCCACGTTTAGTGTGTGGGGGTATAAATGGAAAAGGGAAATCGCTGGAAGAGACGCAACTAGTACATTCTGTTTTTATTTTACTCCCAACATAACATCTCTGACATGCTGCATTAGTCCGAACCCAACTCATTACTAACCTGACGTAGTTCTATCAGGTCAAAGAATATACGAATCGGACCTACTCAGAAATTTACTTAAAGAGTTGCATATCATAAGTCGTATGTCGAAACTGTTTTATTCAGAAACAGACCTATGGCAACGTGCTTACTCAGATTGTGGCCTAAAACTCAACTGATTTTATACGAATCTGTCCTGAGCCGCCTAATAGTATGTGCAAAGTATATGGGTAGGTATTTGCATGAATGTATATACACTGAGTGGTAAAAGCCGTGGCCGCAGTATGCGACAGAATCTATACATACACAAATCACGTCTTTATCCCTTACGGGGTAGACAGAGCCTAAGGTGACAGGACCACGTTTAGCAAGATTGTGGGCGTATAGATGGACAATGGAATCAAAATAGTGATGGGTTGCTAGCCTCATCGCCTATAACATGATTCCTATGTCGCCTATTCCCTCGATGGGCTTTTACCATCTGCGCGGGAACAGATGCAACTGGTACATTATATGTTTTTTCTTTGCTCCCAGACCAGCGTGGAAGCACAATCTATACCAACATAGAAAAGGCAGTTAGCATCCCATATCTATGGTGGTATCATCCTGATGAAATCGTCATCTACGTAGACATTTTTGCAGCCGATTTTTTAACTCAGCACACCTAGTCTTTTTATTATTGACAATTAAATGACAGTCAATAAAAAACTACACACATTAACCAGTTACCATAACAAAAATTGACACAGTCATCCAAAAACACGAACAAAATAACACTTTCGCAGTCGAAAGTTACATCAGTAAACGATAAGATATATTTTGATTAAATGGTTTAAAAACAAGGCGTTATCACAACAAAAGAGCCGTTGACGCAATATACATACAAAACGAATACATTGACACGTCATCTTGTTTGATTATATGTATGTAATTAAATCGGAGGGCTCGGCCGCTCGGTCATCAATGATTACGTAGTCGTACGGAAAAATTTGGTTAATTCCACAACAAATAAATAATTTACGTACCCTAGACCGCAATAGGGATATTACGCCCGCTTCAGAAAATCTCACTTCCTGGCCAAGGCAAGACTTAAAACTTTATACAAACCACAGGCGGTAATTCGTAAGGTCCCAGATCGCATATTTTATGCACCAACACCTGCGATCTGGGACAATTACGAGTTCACTGCCCTAGGTCTGTAATGTACTATAAATTATCGTGGGACAATGGCTAAGTAAAGTTTTTTGAAGAGGTGCAAATTATATTTTTCTCAAACATGCTCGGAAATGTATGCGTTAATGTCCCGACATGAGGACATGAAGTTTCTCGTTTATGGCTCCCTACATTACTTCTTGGCTTAGGCCACAAAAGTTAGTATGAAAATCCATTTTTGTCCGCTGCTCTAATTTTTTAAATTTCTATACTAAAATTAAATTGGCAAAGGAAAAAATTACATACAGCCAACCACCACCACAATCTGTACCTAAGCATAATTGCGACATAAAAAAAAATCTATGGTACTATATTTATGTGCGGTTAAACATGGTGCTCAAATAGCTGGATCAAATTAGTACATTTAAAAAATAAAAAAGGTGGCAAATCGAAAATCTTTTTTTCTGCTTATGCGTATTTCGTAGTGATTGTTATTATAATTTAACAGAAATAAAAATGACTTCTAGTGATGAAAGTGACGGGGAACTTATGAACTGTACTCCGCCTCATTTAAAAGAGGAGGCAAATTTAGCTATGCAAAATATGCTACCGGAAAAAAGTAAACTATGATTTACTTGATTGTCTAGTAGTTATTTTAATTTTAATATTTCCTCACTTTGTTTGAGAAAAGCACTATACAAGCTTTGGCCGGAACAGGGATTGCAGGACTCGTTCTATCTGGCCTCGTCTTCGACTCGGCCACCTACCCCAAACTCGTCCAGCAATCCCTTACTTCACGGCCTCTGCAGTAATGTACTATTTATTCGACAGTCGACGTCTTAATAATCGATTTTTATTTCCTATTATTAATTCGATTTTTTTCAAGTGATCGATATGACATTGAGATTTAATGGCTGATAAGCTTCGTGCCTAGTACTAGCTTAGAATTAAAAAAAAAGCTAAACCAACTGTCACTTTTACACTGTCAAAAAATAATACCGCGGTTCTGTTTATTTGCGTTTCCGGTTGGTCGGTTGGTCGGATTTACTTGAATTTTGGTACCCATAAGAAGGATAGATAACAACGCAAGTAAATTCAACAAAAAGTACAGTCAGCAAAAAGCTTATACAATTTTTATTTTTCTACGACGGGCGCGAAACTCACCTAGCAACTGCACCTCGATATGCCTCGGTCGTTCAATGAACCTTTCAATGAACATGGATCCATTGCCGAAAGCACCCAGGGCTTCGGAGGAGGCTCGCTCGAACGCGGACTCCACCTCCGCCATGTCGCGTACCACCCGCATGCCTCGCCCGCCGCCGCCGAAAGCCGCCTACAAAACAAACCTATTCATCATCTCATCAGCCGGAAGACGTATCGTTGAACAAAGGCTTCCCTTTTAAGTTGGACTTCCAAACAAAGTAGACTACAGGCCCATGACCAAAAAATATGGGTCATATGAACCACCAGGTGACGTATATAGGACAATATAAGAGCATAAAATAATAAGATTCAGCACTATGCTGTCACTTGTAAGCTGTCCAACTGAGTGCTGGTGAGAATTCAAAAGTGCAATCCTCGATTTTTTCCCCTTGTCGCATGATTTTTGTACGGCGTTGCGGAATAATGGATTAGAAGCTGTATTGAAACAGTATGAAACTGATGCCGTACAGAATGAAATGACCAAATTTACCCTGGAAATTGTTAGAAAATAAAAAAAAATACTGACTTTGTGGCGCACCATTTGTACGGCATCAGTTTCATACTGTTTCAATACAGCTTCTAATCCATTATTCCGCAACGCCGTACAAAAATCATGCGACAAGGGGAAAAAATCGAGGGTTGCACTTTTGAATTCTCACCAGCACTCGGTTGGACAGCTTACAAGTGACAGCATAGTGCTGAATCTTATTATTTTATGCTCTTATATCGTCCTATATACGTCACCTGGTGGTTCATATGACCCACATTTTTTGGTCATGGGCCTGTAGTCTAAAGCTCTTACTTTAGAACTCCAGACAACAATTGCCAACATTCAACGTTTTTCCGCGACTCTCGCGATGACGGTCCACCTAATAGGAGGCCCGCCAACACTGCGTGTTTTACCTAGTTACCCCTCGAGAACCTTTCTCCCAACGGTAATATGTTCTACGAAAGATCTGTACGTATCTGATTTCTTAGACGATAAATTGTAACCTGCCCCGCTAGCACGAGAGCGCATGAAAGTCGCGTCGCGCGCGAGTTGGACTACCCGTCTCTTTCTTGTTGGTACAGTAAGAAAAGGACGGGCAATCTATCTCGCGCGCGACGCGACTCTTGTGCGCTCTCGTGCTAGACGCGCTGTATATGGTGCGTTCCACTAAGCGTTCAAAACGATCGCGCTCACGACCGCAGTTTTTCCCGTTCCACTTGCTTGTGAGCGTTACTGTCGTAAACTCAAGTGGAATGGATTATAGAGCGTTTTGAGCATGGAGGTAAATAATACAAATGGCAAGTTAGTAAAAAGAAAGCAAAAGATTTAAGAGGTTAGGTTATAACCTGTAACTCCTGTAAGCCTTGAAAATAAACTTAATTAATTATTGTTTAAATCGATTTATATTGAAAAACTTTATAATTTGATTTTTTATATTTAATATTAGTGGTGTGTTTAATTAATTTACGTTCAAATGTAATTAAAATGTCTTTTACGGCGGCACTTGGATAAGGGTCGTTATGGTCGCCATTTTAGATACTTTCGAGTTTTGAAAATACCGCTAATTTTTTCAACGATCACTGCGACCCACCTTTTTAAATGGGTCGTCGTGGGCTTCGCGTGAGCGTAAGTCATGACGTCATAAGTGACGTTTTCGCCGCGACCACAACGACCGCGGTCGTTATGTGGAACGACTATTAGAGCATTTTGATCGTTGTGGGCGCTTAGTGGAACGCGCCCATAGTTACCCAATTACCTACCTGTTATTTGTTATTGTACTACCTATTGTATTGCCATACCCCACCGGGGTACCAACATTGTAATATCATGGTTGTGATGATAAAATAAATGAGTACTGATGTGGTCTGCCTTTGCCACTTCAACTTACATAGTTTTCAAGGTATGTTGGTGATTCTAGTTACATATTTTTTAGATTACAGACACTACCGACTACTATTTTATCTGTGTATCGTTTCGTGAGTCACAGACGGTTCTGGCTGAAAATCACTGCTGCAGGTGTCTAACACCTCAGCGTTATGCTGAGCCAGCGACCGTTTCACTTTTGCGAAGACACACACAACGCTGAGCGTCAATTTTTAATATAATTCTCTTATATTTGTGTGTCTTGCAAAAAGGAATTAATGTCTTCTTTCTTTCTTTTCTTTCTACCGTGCATAGAAATTTCAATAAATCAAATCGTCATCAATTTTAAATAAGATATACCTTAAATATGACAGGAAGACCATGTTTCTTGCAGAATTCAACGGCTTCTTCTTTCGTTGTCACTGGTCCGTCAGTACCAGGCACGATTGGGACCTCTGCGTTAAAAAAAACAGGTAAAAGTTCTTTTGTCTTGTGCTGTACTTACGAATACGATGATGAAAATAAATATAAAACCCACTTATTCATAAACGCTCTATAGGCTTCTGCTAACTTTGCAATCGTTTGTCCTTATTTGTGAAAGGTAAATGTCAAAGTGACATGCCTACAGAGCGTTTACGAATAAGGGGGAAAGAGTATAATGACAGTTAACCGTGTTACAAAACTGGAGGCAGTCATTGCTATTCATATAATTTATGTACCTACTTAAAATAACGTTTAAAAAATTTATAAATGTCGTAGTACAATAAACAGCAATGTTTCTCCATGCTTTTATTTTTCTGTAGTAGCTATAAGTATAGACAAGTAATTTAATTTTCAACCCACCTTAGGTTCAATATCGTATAGCAAACTAAAACCATAAGAGCTAGCTAGAACGCGATGTTGCTTTGACATATCGCATGCATTGTCTTATGTTAGGAACTATTACATTGACAGGTGAACTGGGGCCTCATTCGGTAAACACGGACACTCTTATCTGTCATATACGCCAAAGCAGGATGCAAAGATCGACACATCCCCGTGATATCGCTAATAGCAAATTATTTTGAAATTTTCTCGAAAGACACTGACACTTGTTTGCATTTAGAATAAAATCCCATATACGTACTGGCAGCGATAGCGGCCTGTCGCGCGGCGACTTTGTCCCCCATCTGCTGCACAACGGCGGGCGAAGGACCGATGAAGCGAATCCCAGCGTCCACAATAGCTTGAGCGAAGTCTGCCCTGCGTACCACAAGTTACAAGTTAAATGAGTCATGGGTGACTCAAATGGTAGCTCGGAAAAAAACCAAAAAGTAAATAAATAGGTGCAAATTGTCACGAAACCTGTTAAACTATGGGTCTGGAATCAGCTAGCGCCACATTTTTTTACGGACCGGTCAAGGGCTCCTACAAGGTGGTCTGACGCAATGGGCGTTCAAGTATTACGTAACGCAATTTGGGGGGGGGGGGGGGGGGGGCTGATATCGTGAAACGTTACTATGCGTTACAGGGGCGGGAGGGGTCTTTCTTCCAACACGTTACGTAACGTTTTCTTTTTTTAAATAAAAAAATATGGAATTAAAACTGCCAAGTTAACAAACTACGCATGTATTGCGGGTTAAACATCTCTTGTTTAATGTTTAATTTAGTATTATTACCGTAAAGGCGATTAAAACTATAACAAGGATATTATAGCGACTTTCTTGTACTTTGCGCAACATAAATTTTGCCACTTTTGGGTAAAAATGGTCACTTGAGTGTTACGTAACGTTTAGAGGGGGAGGGGGGTGGGTACAGAAAAACGTTACGGCGCGTTACAAGGGGGGGAAGGGGGGTCAAAAATCTTCAATAATTGCGTTATGTAATACTTGAACGCTCCCAAAGAAGACTGGGTGTAGCCTACACCGTACAGTCCACTCAGCATTATGACCGCAGAGAATGGAAGCTGATCGTATGTGGTCACGATCCTCAGAAGTGAGGGAACGAGAAAGAAAAAATCTAGAATAACTTGCCAGGTGTATTACGCGCTAATTATTATCCTTACCTTTCTGATAACAGCCCGTAACCCGGATGCACGGCGTCCACATTGTTTTCTTTGGCTACCCTGATGATTTCCGGGATACTGAGGTATGCTTCAACGGGCGCCAGACCTTTTCCGACCAAGTATGACTCGTCGGCTTTTTGCCTAAAATAGAATAAAACATTGATAAGTGATGTTAAAATAAAAGGACTAATGTCGTTCATAGAACGGCTAGCAGAAGAGGTATCGGCTCGTGTTGTCGCCTTTTGTAAGGCTTTCTAATTGTCTTAATTTCTTAATCACGCGATTGAGTCGAATGTCGAGATACGCAGAGGCAAATACATTTTCAAAATATGTTAAAGCATTTTTAACGTTCGGCTTTGAGACTTAAAAATCCAGCTAAATCTGGTTCGCAAATTTTGAGAGATTCAACGCTAGGTTGGTATCTTAATGCCATTCGTTTGTCTTGCTGTCTAATTCACTCTTATGGGATAGATACATAAATCGACCGAGAGAGACGGCAAGACGAATCCGAATGGCATTCTAATGGTGTTTACCACACCAATCGATCGACCATCGATCCATGTCATAGTGTGGTAGCTTTGGCTGATCGACGTTGTTCGATCGATACCATTGATCGACATCGATCGATTGGTGTGGTGGCGACGGTCTATTAGAAACTATCGATCGACGTCGACTGTTCCAGTCTACCATCGATCGATGCCAGCATCGATAGGTCTAGTAGAAACTATCGATCGAAGTCGACTGTTCCATTCTACCATCGATCGATGCCAGCATCGATAGGTCTAGTAGAAACTATCGATCGACGTCGACTGTTCCATTCTACCATCGATCGATACCGATCGATAGGACTAGTAGAAACTATCGGATCGACGTCGACTGTACCATTCTACCATCGATCGATGCCAGCATCGATAGGTCTAGTAGAAACTATCAATCGACGTCGACTGTTCCATTCTACCATCGATCGATATCGATCAATAGGTCTAGTAGAAACTATCGATCGACGTCGACTGTACCATTCTACCATCGATCGATGACTGATCGATCGGTGTAGTAACGCCCTAAGAGCCCACGGACCGTACAATTGTGAACTATATCATCCGTAATTCTATCTTTTCTATTGGTGTTGAAGCTCACCTGTGCATCTGCAGCTTGTCCTGTTCACTGTAGATGGCCACAGACCGGATACCGAGCTCCGAGCATGCTCGGAAGACGCGGATCGCGATCTCGCCACGATTAGCCACGAGCACACTCCTTATAGGCTTGTACTCGACGGTCTTTTTCGTGTTCTGCAATAACAGGGAGCATACTTATATGCCTTCGGAATCCAAAAGCTTATCGGTTAATCACTGGACATGAAATGATGTCTCCCAATAATTTATATGACGGTGGAGGCGTTTTACACCTCCATTGAACTTAAATAATTTTTATTTTCTTCTTTCCTTTTATATGTTTTCTTTTTAGACTTTATACATCTCTACTATAGACTAATATAATTTAAGGTACCTACTTAGCTTGGAGACATTATACATCCCTTTTATAAATTGTAGGTATTATAATAATAATAATAATATATTTATTTACTTAGGCATTACAGTCCAGTTGCAGGGAGCATTATTATTTCTATTGTGTGCGTTGCGGCACATTGTAGTGGTGATTCTATCATTGATGCTGGAATCCTTATTTCACAACTTATTACTTCTGTGGGGGGGGGGGGGGGGGGGTTAGTGGCGCGCAATGCAGTGTCGTCGTAGGCAGCAGGGAAGTGGCGCAACTACATTTGTGCGCACTGCCTACAGTCTCATTATTAACATCAGTACGTACCGAACTTGAATTCCGTGCTCTTGCGCAGCTCCATGCTTGAAACTGATTGGCGGTAGCACAAACGAACCGGGCTCTAAGAATCTGCATTTTGACTTAAAATCGTGTAAAAAAACTTAAAAAAAACACTAAGTTTAAAAACGCAAAAAATTGCACTATAAATTATTTCATTTTCGATTAATTATAAAAGTATGACTAGATTTGTGCGATTTCGTTCCTTTGCTCGTGTTGTGCCGTTGTTTTCTGTAACAAGAAATAAAACATAATCAGCATCATCATCATCAACGTACGTAAATCACGTCTCTATCTCTTACGGGGTAGACAGAACCTGAACAAGACCATCAAGTTTAGTCCTAACTAAATAAACACGGGAGCAAAAGCTAGTACGAATAGTCTATGTAAACGATATTCGTAACAGATGCAGATATTAGCTCAATTAGTCTAGCGTACTTCCCAGCGTTTAGCTGCTCTATTTAAATCCTGTACACATATATACTATATCTATATCTAGCTGGTATTATGTCATATGCACAAGCGTTGTAAGGTCCAAGATATATTTTTAGGGCGTTCATTTTAATAAGAATTTACCAGTTGCTTCTTTTCCCGCGCAGATGGTTAAAGCCCATCGAGGGAATGGGCGAGTCTTAGGAATTATGTTCTAGACGATGCGGCTAGCAACCCATCACTATTTCGATTTCCCTTTCCACTTATTATTTCCACCTTTCTTTCTTTCTTTCGATGCATGAACTCAAAATGAACACGATGGCGATTGCGAGCGAGATAGATAATAATCCTATAGGTTTTAGCTCTTATTTTTAAACTGAATCTGAATTGTATCGCATTAAGACGTCATGGTAACCTCCCAGGAGTCGACATTGCTTAAGTTAAGGATCGGCTGATAAGTTTAGATATTTGCTTGGGCCGGAATGACTAGATTTCGCAGTTGTAAAAATAGGACGTTGGGCCTTTTGAATAGAGAACAACGTCCAGCAGAGATAGCGATCGAAACAGCCGTTGCTATTTCAAAGTAATTTAACTTTGGCCCTAATTGAAAACAAGAAAACAATTTGAAACAAACTAAAACTTCAATAGTGATGTCACGGTAATCGTTATGTCAAACAAGTAGAACGCGGTGACCTGAATGACTTTCAACTACATCATGCTGTCGTGTACATATATATACATTTACTAATCTCTTTAAAGTGCCTATAGTCACCATAGTGAGTAACATATGAGTAGCGTCCGACTTAAATACGTTTTTGGCCGAAACTGAAACCGAAACCAAAGGTTCGGTTGCGATTATAGCTTCGGCAGAAATCGAATCTTTTTTAAATGTTATTAAATCGTTGAATAAAATATCTAACTTCCATGCTGGTCTGGGAGCAAAGGAAAAACATAGAATGTATCAGTTGCTTCTTTTCCCGCGCAGATGGTAAAAGCCCATCAAGGGATTGGGTGAAAATCTTAGGGATCGTCGTTATATAGGCGATGGGGCTAGCAACCCGTCACTGTTTTGATTCCCCTTTCCATTATACTATGTAGTGATGAAAAATCTCGCTAGTCCAATATTACCAGGTTCTACGTTTCACTTTTCTCAGATTCAAATTGCAACATTGTCATAGTGACACTGGGTCTAAATTAAAGTACTCTAAAAAGGGAAAATGTAACATTAACTACGAATGAAAAGTACGATGTTGTAAGTTTCTGCACGACTGGAAGGTTCGGCTGTTTGTGGCCGAAACCGAACCTTTGGCCGAAACATGATTTTGAGGCCGAAATCGGCCAAAACTGAAACTTCGGCAAGACACTACATAGCTTTTCCGTCAAAACGAGAGCCAGTACGGTATTAATACTTATGTCAAAACAGTGAGATTGGACGGTCTTATTATCTAACTTTGTTTGTTGATTCTTCTATGTTATGACTGTGAGAAGCAGATATTCTTCGCAAATTGTAATTTGCAACGTCATTCTTCGTTACTTATTTGAGTATCTCGCACATATTTAGGCGATAAATGCAAACAATAATATGTAATTGTTTATTATTATTAAACAACTGTGTAATTACATAACATAACTAACTTCCGTGCTTAGTGTTGGATTTCGGTCACAAAATACGTCTCGAACGCATGCGTTGAAATGTCAAATACTATGAGAACGGTTTGTTGCCGTTTGGATCCGCAAGTGGCGCTGCCAATTTTTCCATAGTAATTGAGACGTTTACGTGAACGCGTCCGAACGTGTTTGCGACTTAGTCCGGTTTTCAGAGACGTCACGTGAGAAGGTTTTTGAACGCACGTTCTCCATTCCTTTCACACAAATGGTAAAGGATGAGTGTAGAAAGAGACGGTGAAAGCGACGGCAAAAGATCACACGTTGGTCAAACCCGACTTGCCAACATACTGGGAAGCAGTAGTACAAAATTACATTTGCAGCTGTGTAATTGGCCGTGACGTATACCGATGCATGGGACAAAACGTTTCAAACTACAAAAGTCAAGTTTGTTCCTAATCTGCGTTCAGAAATAATCTGAAATGTAAATGTCGCCGAAACACCTAAGCTCGAATAAAAAAGTGTAGCCTTGAATCGGGTCGTTTACACAGACTGGAGACGCTACGGCTGAGATAACATATAATTAAATATTATTTTACTTAAACAAATACATTTTGACAATGTTGAAGACGTACGAGTTTTAGTTTTCCATACGAGCCGTTAGTCAGTGCCTAAGTAGAACCTTATATTGCACATAGGTAGGTAGATAGACTAGCAACCCATCACTATTTTGATTTCCCTTTCCACCTATACGCCCTTAATCATGCTAAACGTGGCCTTAAAGTTTTGTTACCATAGGCTGTCTACCTCATAAGGGATAAAGACGTGATATATGTATGTATGTAGGTAGATAGACAGTCAAGGATAATTTGCATCAAACAATAACTTTATACAATCTTTCAGCGATATTAAATCAAAGACACAGTTAAGGCTGGCGTCCACTGGGCGCGTCGCGGCGAATCTAATCGCAATATAATTCTATTCGCTTTCTATACATTTTCTGAAACTGCGATTCAAATCGCTTGCCGCTGCTCTTTGTTAATCGGCGCAGAGGCATAGTAAACAAGGTATCTCAGAATTATTCCAGACTAGCTTCTGCCCGCGACTTCGTCTGCGTAGAATTATACATAAAAACCTTCCTCTTGAATCACTATCTATTGAAAAAAACCGCATCGAAATCCGTTGTGTAGTTTTGAAGATATAAGCATACATAGGGACACAGGGACATGGGGACAGAGAAAGCGACTTTATAAATACTATGTAGTGATTATTTCAACAGCCAGTTGAATTAGTTTGACTGAAAACCCAACAATAGTATTTTATGCAACCGTTACATAATGAGTGTTTTAAAACCTAATTATGTACAGTTGCATACATACATATATCACGTTTTTATCCCTTACGGGGTAGACAGAGCATAAGGTAACAACACCTTAAGGCCACGTTCAGCATGATCAAGTGGGTATAGGTGGAATCTGTGTTCGCTAATCTCCAAAACGGTTGGACCGATTTAAATGAAATTTTGTGTGGTATATCCCTGGTCAATATTTTAGATACCTTTAATCCCGGAAAATTATAGAGTTCCCGTTGGATACTTAAAAAACTATAATAACTTATGCAGCTTAGTTCACAATAACTTACCCCCTTATTCATAAACGCTCTGTATACTTCTGCTAACTTAGCAATCGTTTGTCCTTATCTGTCACTTTGACATTTAGCTTTCAGTATTTCACCATGATTTCACTTATCGACTTTCTTATAAAGAAAAAATAATTTGGTAAACGCCACAATGTTATTATAGAAATAATCAGCATTGACGTCATTTTAGACATCGCTGATGGTGCTTTTATGTAACGCGGAGATATGAGATGATAACCCCGGTATAACCATGGTCACCATTGTAGACTTATGGTTCTTAAATCAGATTCTAGTTTATGTATTAATTAAAGCTGTCATCCTATAGACGTATGGTTATTAAGTCGGGAAAAAATTTAGGTTATCAGAATCAGTTTAGAAGCTCGCACTTGGGGTCGATTATAAAAAGTTGTAATAGATTTGAAATGCAAGTTGACGAGTTGAAAACTCATAATTCTGTTAAACCGTCGAAAAGTCATGTCGAGCGGAAGTTTTCTGACAGTAGCTAAATATCGTTTGAAAAGGATCAATTAGACTAAAAAAAAACATACATTCGCGATTGCTTTGTTGCATAGGTGCGAGTTTGCCATGTGTAACATTCCGATTTATAAGAATAACTTCCCTCCCCTCTGAGATGACCAATGAACAATTTTTTTACTCCTTTCGAGATTGTTACTTTAATAATAGTAGCTACATTAGATTCCAAGGGTGGTGAAATAAAGAATGTCTCAGATCGCAGGAACTTGTGGCACGAGCCAAAAGCGAGAGCGATAAACATGCGACCTGAGGTTTCCTTATCACCCGAGGTGTGTACACAATTTCATGTCTTTCCGTGGCCAGGAAGTGGAAATATCGCTTGCGTAGCGGGCGAAAAATTGCTCCTTACGGCACGGAGCGACGTAAATTAATAATGCAGTGCTCTTATAAGGCTAGTTACAGAACTACATACGTCACTATCCCTAGTAAGAAACATAACAGCGAGAGCCTCAGAGTTAATGCGCAGTACTGTTACATGATAAATATAGTTAGATGATATAAATGATTTGATTGAAACCTTACTTAACACAATGGCTTCTTACAATGATACAAAGTTTTGTCTGAACACCACGACCGTGATTGATCATTTAGCGAGTGATGTACATACATGAAAGTAAACCTCACATTGTTAAATCATTGATTTATTTAATACTTTTATGTTTTTTTCCGTTCACTCATTTTAATACACCTAAAGTGACGAGATGTGTTTTTTCACACGACTATAAACCTAACCGTTTTCAATTTCTGTTATGCAATATTGTTTTTTTTTAAATAGGTATATCTTTTGATCTTGGCCTTGCCTTGGCCTTTTCATTTCATAAACATGGATGAAAATTAAGCACTAAAAAAAGCTAAAACCCATTTCCATAATAAGCATCTTGTCCATTAATACCCAGTTCGTGACTGACCAGTCTTAGATGGGATAGGTAGCAGTCGCGTGTCTCTCTAACAACTCGATTCCCACCGGGTTTCTCTACCAAACTCCTCTATTTCACTCTTCTTTCACTTGTCGTTTTAAAGTAGAGGCTTATTTTGCCGTGCTACATGACGAACATTTTCACGAAACACCACTGATAGGTAGGCGTACATATGTACATACGAGTATCTTGCCCCTATTTCACCAACGCGACAATTGTCGGTGACAGGCGACAATTCTGTCTACATTACAAATTCGACGAGAATCTAGGCCGGTTGGCTTCATATTGAATACACATTTCATTTCGAATTGTCAACGATCACACACAAATAGGAGACTGATCCCCTGCAAAAAGGAGCTGAGAAAATTAACACACCCACTCCCACACACACACCTACACCCACACACAGCCACCCACACACACACACACAAACACACAAATCAGGTCTTCATTCCTTACGGGGTAGACAGAGCCGGTAACAGGTACCTACAGGCCACATTTAGCAAGATTGTGGGCGTATAGGTGGAAAATGGAATCAAAATAGTGATGGGTGGCTAGCCTCATCGCCTATAACATGATTCCTATTATGATTAATCGCCCATTCCCTGGGCTTTTACCATCTGCGCGGGTAGAGAAGCAACTGGTACATTCCATGTTTTCTCTTTGCTTCCAGACCAGCATGGAAATGTGAGGACCAAGTGAGAAAATTAAGTATTTTTTTATACCAAGATAATTTAAAGCCCATTTTCGTCGGAATCTTCTTGTGTATTAATACTATGTTCGTGTCACTAATAGCAGTTTCAGATAAGCATTGTAAATTACACCTGTACCTTGCACTGCTGGACTTTATCCAGATAAGGATAATGTACTGCATTATCATAATTTTATCTTTTATCGTACAATTTCAAAACATTGACCCCGTAGTGTAGCCAACTTAACTGAACTTAACTTAACAGTATAGTAAGCACTCTAAAAATTTTCTATCTATCCTTATTGGCTATAGACAATTTTTATAAGGTCCGTCTTTGAAGTTGTATTATGTTATGTGCAGATACAGGAATTAGGGAAGTTTGTTAGACCTGTCATAGGATTTAATCGGGAGTGAGTCGGGTTATATCCGCGTGTGTTCGAGAACATAACAGTGGCCATAGAACTCGATTCCCACCGGCTTGCCTATTTTAAGGCAGTTGGGCACTTTTATTGTGCAGAATTAGAGGAAAAGGCTAGTTAAATCAGTGTTGCCAGGTCACTTCCCTTGAAAATTACATTGTCACCCCTAAAAAGTTCCATTTTTGGCAGAAAAGTTCCGTTTTCATTTAAATCATTTAAATCTTGGGGAATGAGCTTTTTTTACCTCATCTATTCTTGAAAATTACATTGTCATCCCTAAAAGTTCCATTTTAATTTAAATCATCTTGGGGAACGACCTTTTTTTTTTTTTTTACCTCGTCCATTCAATATTTGTGTTAATAACGAAAAAATATTTAAAGTTTTTTTACCACGTATCTTTATGCCGGGACCCCAAAAGTTCCGAAAAATGTACCAAAATAGAAAGTTCCTCCCAAGTTCCGCGGGGGTGTCAAAAGTTCCGCAAAACGGAACTTTCGGAACCAAACGGCAACACTGAGTTAAATTGCCTTCTGACATACTTGACGCCACGCCACTCTTACATACATCACAAATTAGGCCCCGACACTGAAAATGGAGTAACACTCGCTGTTCCAAGGCCAAGGCAATTAGCTGTATATTTCAAAGCATAATTCACCATTCGTGACTAATTAAGTTGGTGTTGGCAGCACCGACGCGTGCGACTTTGCCCGGTCGATTTTGCTTTGCAAATTAGGTACCATTCGCAAGTCTGCATACTAAGTTTGTCTCGTAAGGAAAAATCATATTCATTTGTTTTTTTTTATCAAGGAAAACAAACGTGCAAACTTGCACTTGTGGTTACATTATGGTAAGTAATAATCACTGTCCTTGGATATCCGCATCACCGGAGCATTTTATAGGATGTTAGCAATCTACGCGTAAAGCCGACAGGAAGTGAAATGTTGCCTTATAATAAGTCCATTTACAATATTTAAGAACCGTAGTATCGCTGTATAACTTACCCCAAAAAAAGAAGAAAGGCATAATTTTAGTCATTGATGTGTCAACCCTATTTAAGTTAAATCAAAGATGTATAAGTAGATATGCATTGCTTTTAAAAAGGGAAAAGCCCTTTCCAGTCCCACCATTACAGGTTAGAAGAGTTAGGGTGTTAGCACGCCAATCGATCGATCGATCATCGATCGATTACGATCGATTGGTGTGATAGCTTTGGCTGGTCGACAGATAAACTAATCGATCGACATTGTTCGATACCATCGATCGACATCGATCGATTGGTGTGGTAGAAATAGGTCTAGTAGAAACTATCGATCGACCTCGACTGTTCCATTCTACCATCGATCGATGATCTATCGATTGGTTAGGTAACACCCTTAGAGATTTGTTAAAAGTCTGTGTAATTGAGGAATATGTAACGTCACGTCGTATGACTTATATTCATCCTTGCAGGTTTTATGACGATACAGTGATAGTGATAGATGGACTGACGTACCATTTTAGCAAATTATAATGACGTAAAACTTAAAAATTATGGATTTCAATCACGCGACACCGCGTGAAATGACGTAGGTGCTCAAAAATGTTCAAACAATCAATATATATATTTTTATATTTTTTTAGATTTCTAATCGCTTTCTCATCCCGGTTTAGTACCTAATAGTAATAGTGCTGCAGCATTCCCTGAGCGGTACAATTTAGGGATCTTTAAAAAGCGAGCCTTCCTGTTCCTCAAAGGGCTGGCAACGCACTTGTGATCCCCCGGGTCTTGCAGGTGTCCCTGGGCGACGGTGATTGCTTTCCATCAGGTGACCCGTCTGCTCGTTTTCCCCCTCTTTTATAAAAAAAAAAAATATATATATCATATCCTTCCATACTGGTCTGGGAACAAGAAAAAACATAGAATATACCAGTTGCTTCTCTTCCCGCGCAGATGCTAAAAAACCATCAAGGGAATGGGCGAAAATCTTAAGAACCACGTTATAGGCGATGCGTCTAGCAACCCGTCACTATTTTGATTCCCCTTTTCATCTATACTGCCCAGAATCATGCTAAACGCGGCCTTTAGGTCTGGTTACCTTATTAGGCTCTGTCAACCCCGTAAGCCATAACGTGATTTACGAGGTGGCCAGAGCCTAAGGTAACAAGACCTAAAGACCACGTTTTGCATGATTGTGGGCATAGGTGGAAAGAAGAATCAAAATAGTGATGGGTTGCCAGCCGCATCGCCTATAACATGATTCCTAGGATTTTTGCTCACTCGATTTTCCCTTGATGGACTTTTACCATCTGCGTAAAGTTTGTTTTAAAAAACACATTTTTAAAGAAGCAACATTATAAAATCGTTTATTAACAAAGCCGTTATAACGTTCGTGAGTGCATTAAACAGGTGGCCCTGACGCATGTTTGGCAACAACCGGCGAGTTCCTTCGCCGAGCATCGAACCCAACCGAATACAACACAGTGTAATGCCGCCGTGCTGAACCAAAAACACCTAAAGCCCGCCTACTTAGCGACTCATGCGCAGCACCGCTTCACGCAGCTTTATTATCTAACGTAACCGGTATCGGTCACTGATAAAATTCGTAAATTTGTTTATGTAACGCCACAATTTCATATCTAGATAATATAGCTGTTGTTTATATTTTTAAAAACATTGCGACATATAAAGAAACGTGTGCAATGAGATCCTACTAATATTATAAACGCGAAAGTTTGTAAGTATGGATGGACGTTTGTTACTCTTTCACGCCAGAACGGCTGGACATAAAAATGGAAATTTGGAACATAGATAGATTATAGTCTGGAATAACATAGGCTACTTTTTATCCCGGAAAATTGCGTAATTTCTGCGGGATAGCGATAAAGAAATTCTATGCAGACGAAATTGCTAGCAACAGCTTGTATTATATGCCAGTATTAGCACAATACATACTAATTATACCAATTTACAAAAAACTACTGGGTGAAAATCTTAGGAATCATGTCATAGGCGATGCGGCTAGCAACATATCACTGTTTTGATTACCCTTTCCACCTACCCACGCACCCACAATCATGCTAAACGTGGCCTTTAGGTCTTGTTACCTTAGGCTCTGTCAAAATTATATCCCAACAGTGAGAACGGGACGAAAATCCGTTGAGTTTTTGAGATTATAGCGAACAGACAGACAAGCAGACGCAGCGGACTTAGCTTCATAATAATGTAGCGATTACGGAGACCGAACTAAAACCTTCAAACTATATGACACTGAATGTACTATCAATACATAGTATAAAACAGTCGCTTTCCGCTGTCTGTTTGTCCCTATGTATGCTTAGATCTTTAAAACTATGCAACGGATTTCGATGCGTTTTTTAAAATAGATACAGTGATTCAAGAGGAAGGTTAATATGTATAATTCTACGCAGACGAAATTGCGGGCAGAAGCTAGTAGAATATATGAAAGGCTGATCGTAATGTACGCAGAAAACACTCTTTTTAAAGCTATTATTTTTAATACGACTATGGGTGTGCTTTTATCCTGAATAATCTTTAATTCTTTAAGCCAGTGTTATCTCCGATGTGGCGGTGTTTACGGTATTACAAACTTGTTACTTCAAGTGGGTAAATAAGTGGCCTATCTACACTCTGTATAAATATTATAAACACCTATAAAACGTCGGAGACAGTTTGTACATAGACAAAAAAATAGCCTACGTCTTATTTGGGAAAATAGTAAAAGCACGGGAAAGCAATAAAATAATTCCGCTAGTCAATTTTTAACTTTCAGTCTTCTGAATCTTTACGTAGTCAAGTTTTAAAATCGATTTCCGTATGTCTAGTCAAATATTAATCAGGGATAAGCTTTTTAGTGAAATAATTATCAGAACCAATTATCAGAGATTACCATTTATATAGATATACTAGCTTCTGACCGCGACTTCGTCTACGCAGAATTATATATAACCCTTCCTCTTGAATCACTTTATCTATTAAAAAAACGCATCAAAATCCGTTGCGTAGTTTTAAAGATCTTAGCATACATAGGAACAGATAGACAGTGGAAAGCGATTTTGTTTTATACTATGTACTTATGTATGTTGTTTGTACACAACCAAAGATGACTATTACAGTAGTATAGACATTATTACCACTACCACGCTTTGTGCTAGATTAGTTATCAGGCAAATTACATCACTATAAAACAGAGTCTGTCTATTCGCTAAAACTCAAAAACTTAGAACAGATTTTCATAATGGTCACCACCAATAATGTATGACTAGAAAAGTTCAGGAATAATATAATTTTTCAAGGTTTTGTGTAAATTGGTTGAAATATAACAATAACGGTTGGAAATGTCGGGAAGAAGTCAAGCTGCCTAAATAAAAACGATAAGAAAGCGACCATTATAGTTACCAGTGGCGTGGCGTCCGAACTGGATTCCCATTTGCCTATTTTAAGGCAGTTGGGCACTTTATTGTGCAGAATTAGAGGAAAAGGCTAGTTAAATTCCCTTCGTCTTACCTTCTGATATACTTGACGCCACGCCACTGATAGTTGCTGTTACAAATACCTACACCGAGAACTGTTTCCAGCCTGTATAAGTCTTACAGAAGCAGATATATATTTGTTCATAGGCTTGTAGTATTCACGCAAGTACCTGCCTTGATATAACTAGGTAAACGAACGATATCAAGCGGCATTATGCCCGGTTCAAAGATTGTTTTTGTTCCGTAAACTATTTTATTGATAAAGGTGTCAAGGTGGCCACTGTTTCGTAAGAAAAGAGAATATACTGAACTACGAACATGCGTCGCATCCGTGACAGTGTCTAAGACTTTGGACTATACTAAATACCATTTATTTATTTAAGAAGATAAGTGAAAGATACGAGTTAAAAATGTGCCTTACAGCCCCATGTTTCTCTGCCTAGTCTGATCTGATCACAGTATTTTTTTTTTAATTTTATCATGGAAAACTTTTTTTCTGTATGGGCAATATTTCTACTTAATTAAGAAAAAAATGTCCATCATTCTTCTCCTTTTTTTATTTTAACGTGTGGAAAATGCACCTTATGCATTCCCGCGCTCGGGGCAGCAACGGGAGTATGACGGGCTCTCCAGCTCGCCGCTGCCTTCCCTAATGGAAGGAGGGGAGAGGCCTACCGTCTAAAAACCGACACGTTCCCTCCTGGCCATGGACTGTGAGCGTTACGGGAGCACTAGGTGTCACAGCGACGCATCATTCTTCTCCTGAGCTTAGCCCGGCAGTAACGAAATAATATAAGTAACTAAAAAGTAACTCGCCCACCTTTATGGCGCCAGTCAGTTAATATGAAAAATTTCGTCCGACTTACGAATGCAGAATACAATAAAAAATAAACTACCGAAGCATATTGCTTAAAAATGTTAAATGACCTCAAAATCACCACTGCGTCGTATGTTTTTGTTAACTTAAAATATGAGACAAAAAGCAGTTGAGAAACATACCGGTTTTTTGGACATATCGAGATATGCATTTGATGCACAGGACAACCTCAGCTAGGTTGTTTAACCTATTTAGATATTAAGGATTTTAAATGTGTATGTGTAAATCTAATGATCTAAGTAAGATACAGAGGTCAAAGTAAATATTTAAGGCAGAATCACCAACATATAATCTATTAATTAGGTATAACATAGTAACTGATAGTCGGCTGAAAGTCACATTATAGTTCATTTTGTTACGTAACGAGATTACTCAAGGACTCTGGGGATCAGTCTGGCTAGGTTTCTATGAAGATACAAAGCACGGGGGCCCGATTTTTTAAAGCACGTGTGAAAATACCACTCGAAAGTGGTGCAAAATGGTGCTGAATTTGAATTTGAAATACGAGTAGCTTAAAAGATACTTACGGCTCTCATTAATCTAGTGAACTAGTCAAAAATTTGATTACAGCTTTAGTTTTGAAGATATGAACAGATTTATACCACTTTCGAGTGGTATTTTCACACATGTGTTTTCAAAAATCGGGCCACTGATTTAGATTAAGTATCGGAATAAAAATTTATATCGCACTGGATCTCAATTGGATCCAGATTGTGTTTTGTTCTAAACGACAACTGCAAAAAATAAGCAAATGAACATTATGACAAGACTTACAGAATACTTAAAGATAACCTTATACTCGTAATCCAAACAAGACTCGAAGAAAACTTGTTTCGGCACTTTGACACAAACAAATTCAAATAATACCTTTATCAAGTTTCCCAAGTTTTTACCTTAGATCCAATGATACAATTACAATTCGAAACAATCTAAATCAGGGTAATAAAACAGCGATAAACCTACCTTGCTACAAGTAAGACGGAGACCGAACACACGCGCTCCCCCGGCCACGGTTGGCGTACTACTGAAAATTATAGGACTGACAGAAGCGGGTCATGACGACCTCTAACTTATCAGAAAGGTTCAATGGCAGAGAGGGTTAACTCCTTGTGTAACTGCTTTTGCGGAGCATTGCCGCCGTCTGAAGGGGATTAAGCGCTCGAAAACTACGCCTTTTTTGAACTCTTGGTACGTTTGATCTTGGAATTGCGAGAGGTGAGATCCTAGATTTGAAAACGGTAACATTATTACACAAAACAGTCGCAGAGGGGGAATTCCGACTCATCTGATAAAGGAGAAGATAAAACGCTTTGTGACAATTCTAGAAAAGCTGACAATAAAGCAGCGAAGACCTTCTTGGTCGACGCTGAAAGAAAGGAGCTGGTGGAACAAGGTCTCCATGGACTGTCTCAGAAATGTTGTTAATTGTACTCGCCTACTATTTAGTGTAGTGTGTATTTTGTAAGAGATAGATGGTTTATGTGTATGCCACTGAAACAGGATGTTTTCGTGGAAAATGTACCAACAAAATAGAGATGGCTCTTACCCAATAGATAGAAGTCGATTGATAACAATAAAAAAACATCCGCAAAGTAAACTAAATCTATACAGATATTAACTATCGTCAGCTAGGCATTAACTAACTGCCGAGATGTACCTATCGTGTGTACAGAGTCTACAGGAAAAATAGAATAATAACTATGAATTAGATCACACTGCTAAACCGCAACGTGAATAACTTGATGGGTGTGTCGGGAAACCACAGGATATAGAGAAAAATTCCAGGTTTCATTGAAAAAACACTGTACCTACTGAAGATACGTGTATGTTTCTTTTTAAATCAACGACAAGTACGCTGAAGATATTTCGACTGCTGTCAGGTTACGGATTGGGTGCATTTTTCCATTGACAATATTTGTCAGACATCAGGAAAGTAGAAGCATTGTAAATATCCACTCCGTTGCGACTAATACAGCGCGTCGGATTGCACTGTCTGGAATAGACGACCTGATAATTCATGTATCAAGCCATGAATTATTACGTTGTGGTCATGTTTAGACTGAAAGTGTAAGATATCACGATCGACAGGATGGACTACCAGGAGAAATAGTATTTACTAGGGATAGCGATAAGCGAATTCTACGAAGACGCGCGACTCCGTCTTCGTAGAATTCGCTTATCGCTATCCCTCGGGAACTATGTCATCCTATGTCCTTCCCTGGGGCTGAAACTATCTCTGTGAATTTGGTGGTTTGGGAGTGAAAGCGTAACAGACAGTTACTTTCGGATTTATAATTGTAGTAGGGATATTTTATTGAATCAGGCACTTTGCGGAAGTCCATTTCAATGAACAAACAATTTTTACCTTGCCACTCCGCTACTCACGTGCAAGATAACCAAGAACTCTTCTTCAAGAATTCTTCTTGGTTACCTTGCACGTGAGTAGCGGAGTAGCAGGGTATTTTTTTTTTCATTATAGGGATGATGAAAAATCGCGCATATTAAAAAAAACTGACACTGAAATAAGCAATCTAAATCCTTTCAGCTCACGAAACGTCGTTTCGTGATCCAGTTTCGTTTAAACTAGTTATATTTAGAGAGACAAATGCCAAAATGCGTTATGCGGTATATTTTTATACACACATGTCCGAACCTTGGCACTAGACTGGAGTCTGAATTCTCTGTTGCATATTTATAACAATACAATAAAGAAGGTTTGTTTGCATGTTCGATGTGACAATGTATTTGGCACAGCGCCTCGGTAAATTAGGAGAAATTGATTGAGGGTTTTCTGACACACAAAATATCACTCTTCCATTCTTCCATGCTGGTCTGGGAGTAAAGAAAAGACATACGATTTTACCAGTTGCTTCTCTTCACGCGCTGATGATAAAAGCCCAGCGAAGGAATGGGCGAAAGTCTTAGAAACCATGTTAGGCGATGCGGCTAGCAACCCATCACTATTTTGATTTCCCTTTCCAGCTATACGCCCTTATTCATGCTAAACGTGGCCTTAAGGTTTTGTTACCTTAAGCTCTGTCTACCCCGTAAGGGATAAAGACGTGATATATGTATGTATGCAGAATTGAGACGTCCGGTTCACATTTCTGTCACGTTTGCGACTGGCTTAAACTCAAGCAGCTAATCCATCAGGCAGTGGTGTAGCTACCTAGGGGCTAGGCGGTGCAATGCCCCTGGGCCCTCGAGCTCAGGGGACCCTGGAATCTTTACCAGAAAATCTCGATCGAACTGAACTTTCGACAACCTAACCCGTTTAGATAGTAGCGGGGCCTCATTTTTTTATTTGCACCAGGGCCCTTGTTTAACTAACTACGCCACTGCCATCAGGCCTCGGTTGTTCTCACAACACGTGGCGGGCAGCGGCCATTCGCCCGCAGCGTCTATATGTTGCGTTCGTAAATGTTACGGAGCGGTTTTCGCCCGCTGTGTGCAACATAACAAACGTAGCGGGCGAGAACGACCGCTTCTTAACGTTAACGAACACAGCATTGGTTGCGAGCGTCGGGTGACAACGGGTAGACGCTTTATGACTAACGGACCTCTCGATACTGATGCCATCTAGCGATATTAAGTGCACCAGAAAAACTTCATTGGACATTGGCTAAATAGTTACATAATACGATCAAAATAGCGGGAAATAAGTGTAGTTGAGATGTTTGTATTATAATTATAGAGAATTGAGAATACTTATTACACATAAACGGATAACTCACGTATAAAAAAAAAAAGTCGAGTGATGCTCGACATGTTTCGGACTATTTCGTAGTCCTTCTTCCTGGAGCGCTCGCCCCGGCGGCAGCGAAACGAACACTGCGCGCCAGCGCTCAGTTCGCGCGGCTGCTCGACGCAACTGACAGCGGCGCACAACTACCCTCGTTTTCATCGTCATTTTTATTACTGTCAAATGTAGGGCAGCACACAACACTGATCACGTCACTCCGTAAAGGTTCGCTCACACTCACCGTTTGGTCAATATTTAAAACAGTTTTCCAACTCGGGGGCACCGACCATCCACTATCCCGGTTGAAATTGGGATACCGACTTATTTCAATGGCTTCACGTACTTTCCGCGGAATGAAAAACTTTTCTCTCGCCAGTACTGACACCTTATCAAACCTGATATAATGCGTTGAATCAGATTCCATCGAATGTTCAGCGACAGCAGACCCCTTGTCATCCTGTTGTTGTATCACTCGACTTTTTTTTTTTTTTTTTTTTTTATACGTGAGATCCGTTTATGTGTAATAATGATTAAGTCTCACGGTAGTTTCATGTTGAAATTGAGAATACTGTTTAAAATTTGTAGGATGTATAGAATTGTAAAAGTATCAAAACCACTCAAAACGCTAAGAAACAGGTGTTTCCAATTTTTTCTCTATGTCCAGGACATTTTTTATAATTATTAAAAATAGACAAGTAATTTTTGTAGACCTACTGCATTAAAAGATGCAAATATGCATTATAATAAGAAATTGTTTGTCTAAGTTAAGTGTTCAGTCTGTGGCTTATGGAATGCCAGTTCATCTAACCCATACTTTGTTTATTTTCAGGAATTCTGGCTGCCATAACCATAAACTCTTGAGTCTGTATGACAGGGATGGGCAGTATGTCTCTCTCAAGAAAACTTTTCTCATTTAGTACCTATTTAAAAAAAAAAAGAAATTTCAGGTGGCCGCATTCAAAACAGAAAATAAAAGGTGATAAATTTTAGCTCTCTACAAAATAGCTTTTGTGTCATATACAATATTGATGATGATGATGACAACATTCATGTAATGTATTTAGATGTTTTTTTTTTCATCTATTTTGGACATATTTGAAGTATAAGTACCTAATAAAGTTATCATTGAAGTTCAATCATGGTACGCTGTGAAACAAGATAAAACCTTGATCTACAAAGCACTACTACTTTTGCTGTGGCATTGAAAGTTAGTTAGTTATTTATCTGTCCATACATAAGAGTTGCCAGTGCTAAAATTTATTTGATTGTCACTTAGATAACCCAAGAAGGAGTAGAAAGTATGAAAGAGGCAACAGCTAGTTTAATATATTTTGTAAAATTTATTACATTTTATTTAATTTAGGTAACTATTTTTATTTAATCTGTATTGTTTACCACATTTTACAGAATATTAACACAGATTTAAAATGGAAATTTGATTATAGGTAGCCACTGAGCTCTTGAAACTTAAACATACCCAAGACACATAGTTTGAGTTTAGTTGTATAATAAATACTTCAATTATTATTGCATCTTTTTATTATTTTATTAGGATGCCTGGATCCAGGATTTGGACGCACATTGGTGGGAAACATGCTTAATAATTTTTTTAAAATTTCACTGTTATGAACTTAAGAACAATAAATAATAAAATGGTGAATTCAGAATTCAATAGGCAATTGAAGAGAAAATCCAGTAAATTAGGATTTTATAATTACACATGCTACACCTAGCTAGTTATTTTGGCTATCGTCACTCGAACTAAAATTTGAGAAATTACCTAATACAACTTTTAAAACGTTCATTAAAAAAAACCTCAGTAAATATAATTTACGGATGCAGTAAAAAACAAACTGTATTTTAATAAGCACAAATAAAAACCTAAGACGCAGTCTGAACGTCGCGCTCCGACAAAATAAATAAAACACGACGACCGCAAGTACAGAGTACGAGGCAAACAAATACGTAAATATATCAACTAAAAAACGTTGCACACTTACCGGATAGTCACTTTTCCAAGTCTTCCACGATACTAACGCCTAAATGAAGTAAGTAACAGCCACAAACGTTCGTAATGTAATTTATTTTCGTATTTTTCTCAATGATTACTTAACACGGTTTGAACTTTACAAAGCGAGGTAAGCGATGTAAATGACAATGACAAGCAGACAAAATAGACAGATTGTCAGCCTGACAACTGACAGGCAGGACAGTGAGATGAGGACAGTTGACAGGACACTCCTAAGTTGCCAACGAGAAATAAAACGCAGATAATATTAAAACATGCTTTGTGTAATCGTAAATGAATAAATTTTGTTTGAATTGATATAAAAAAAACTTGAAATATAAATAAAATATAAATGTTCTTATCTTATCATTAGCTATCTGCAATTTTTGGTACGGAGAGAGAGTCCTTAATTACAGCGTGAACAAAAATAAAACGTTGCGACATATGACGACACATGACCTGATAAAAATGACAGTACTGACAGTAATGACAGTTACTCAATGAAAACATTTTGTGGCGTGTCGTGGATTTGTTATTTTTCGCCAATATTAAATAAATTTATGAGACATTATTTTTACTTCATCGGTGTAGTATTATCAGTATTTTATTTTAAAATTTAACATATATCTCACTATGGCTACCGAAACACAAACGAAGAACCCAGAGGAATGTTGTAGAACATGCATGACCAATTCGTCTCATAAAATGATTGATATTTACACACCTATTAATTCTCTGAGTGTCGTGCAAATGATAACATCGTGTACTGCGATTAAGGTGAGCTGTTTGTTTGGTAATAACGTAAAATGTCTCGGTTGGATAACGAACGATACATTTCCTTAGTTGTTTAGCCTAGTTTAGACTAGCAAAATAATACTGCAACACACGACATCACATTGCGGCACAGGGGGCTGATTTTTGAAAGCACATATGTGAAAATACCACCCTAAAGTGGTGATAAATTGTGCTGAGTTTGAAATACGAGTAGTTTAGAAGAGGCTCTCATTAATCTTAAGAAATAGTAAAAAAATTGATTAGAGCTGTAGTTTTGAAGATAAACAGATTTAGGTATACCACTTTCGAGTGATGTGCTTTCAAAAATCGGGCCCCTGGGTCGGATATTTCTAAGCCATTTAAATTACTACCTGCACTTCTAGCACGAGACACAAGAGTCGCGTCGCACGCGAGATAGGTTGCCCGTCCTTTTTTTACTGTTTGTTCTAGAAAGGGTCAGGTAGTCTATCTTGCGCCCTCTCGTGCTAGCCAGGCTGGCAATGTAATGGAACTTGCAGTTTTTCTTGCAAGTCTAACCTGGACTTACTCTACTTGTTGGTGAAAGTATTAATGGCCTCAATTCAACGTGGCTAGATTAAAAATCGGTGGTCCCTCGATCAAATGTGGCTTATGAATATCAGGGTTAATTTTAATGCTAGGTTTTTTTTGGCATTGTGGTTGGACTGAATCGGGCTTCTAAAATGAAAGACTGTTTTGATTATTTTCATTTATGTCACTTTTATCATCTTCATCTGTTATAGTAGTTTTAAAAATGTTCTCCTATATAATTTCAGATTAGCTATGAAGACTCCTTACCAAAATCAATATGCAATAGCTGTTTCAACTGTTTACAAAAGTTCTACAAATTCAAAAAGCAAGTTGAAGCTATTGACTTCAAACTTCATGCGAAAGAAATAGAAAAGACTATGTTCGAAATTAAACTTGAAGACAAAGATAAACATCAAGATGACGTTGATTGTGATGTAGACGACGGAGTAGATCAATATTGTGAAGTCAAAATGGAGTTCAAACAAGAACAAGAAACCAATGACTATCCATTTGTCTGCACTAATTGTTTTGGAGTTTTCAGCACACTATCAGACTTGCAGACGCACAGAAAAACACATAGAGTAAAACCTGTGCATAAATGCGATAAATGCAACAAGCAATTCACTAAACCATCAAAATTAGAGAGACACAAACGCATACATGTAAAAGGCCCCCATGCATGCACACTATGCCCAGAAACTTTCAAACACCACACCAAATACATTCAACACTTGTTACAACATAATCAAGAGGAACCGGATAACCAAAACGAAAACCAAAATGATAACCGAAATTATGAATGCCACATCTGTAATTCCATATTTAAATCTTCACAATCTCTCGCTGGCCATATGCGGAAACACAGTTCGAAAGACCGCATCCTTAGTTGCCGTATATGTGATAAAGTGTTTAAGAAAATAAGTCATTTGAAAAGACATGAGCTATGCCACGAGAATAATAGGCCGTATAAATGTTTGCTTTGTCCAAAATCGTTTACGTCAGACATTATTTTCAAAGAACATGTGAACAAGCATGCCGGTGTGAAGAGTCATGTTTGTCCGATTTGTTCAAAGGCATTTTCTCATGTGTCTTCTCTGAACACGCATATTAAAATACATACAAAGGAGAAATCCTACTTGTGCCCCACTTGTGGGAAGAGCTTTGATTCCGGTAACAATCTCAATCAGCACATGAGAAGGCATCTTGGCGTGAAGCTGTTTGCTTGCAGTCTGTGTCCAAAGAGATTTGTTAGCAAAGGTGATTTTGTATTCTATTCTTTCATTTTCTTATGGCACTAGTATGTGAATTCTGGTTTACGAGTAAAGAAAAAACATAGAATGTACCAGTTAGTCTCTACCCCTGCAAATGGTAAAAGCCCATCGGGGGATTGGCGAAAATCGTAGGATTCCTGATATAGGCGATGCGGGTAGCAACCCATCACTATTTTCGAATTCCCTTTCCACCTATACGCCCACAATCATGCTATAGACCGCCCTCTTAAATGAGTCCTCGCCCGCGAGGCACAGGGGCGCAAGGTAGGACGACAAAGGGGACCAAGAGAGGTGCGGGCGGGCAGTGCGTCTGCCACCCGCACCTCTCTCGGCCCCCTTTGTCATCCTACCCTGCGCCCCTGTGCCGCGCGGGCGAGGACTTATTTAATCGGTTGGTCTAAGCGTGACCATTAGGTCTTGCTACCTCAAGCTCTCTCTACCCCGTAAGGGATAAAGACGTGATGTATGTATGTGTAAGGAGGTTCTTTATTTGGTTGTTTTTTTTTATGACGAGTTTTTATTTCAGGCGAGCTCAAATCCCACGGTACAACGCATACGGGAGAGCGTTCGCACGCCTGCGAACAGTGTGGCGCCACCTTTACCAAAGGCAGCTCGCTCCAGAAACACACGCTGAACCACCGCGGGGTCAAGCCGCACCAATGTGACGCCTGCCCTATGAAGTAACTACGCTATGCATTCTTGGGAATCTAAAACCAGCAAGACCATTGACCTAACGGTTAGATGAGTCCTTGCCCGCGCGGCACAGGCGCGTGGTAGGACGACAAAGGGGACGGAGAGAGGTGCGGGCGGGTAGTGTGCCTGCCGCCCGCACCTCTCGGCCCCCGCGGTCGTCTGACCCCGCGCCCCTGCACCGCGCGGGCGAGAACTTATACAGGGTGGAAAGTTGAAATGGGGCAGTAAGGGCAGCTACTAGATCCCTTGCTGCTACGCGAAAATGCTCTTAGAAGACCTTTACTAACTTTTTGAGTGATGACAATCGACATTCACAGATTTTTGATAAAATGTACAGTCAGCGAAAAAATCGACAGTTTTGACTTTTTTTTTTAAATGTCAATCGGTCCCATTTCTATCAAGGATTAAAACACTCTTTGAGACCAACCGAGGTTAGAGTACTAGAATTGTAATTAATTACCCTACGAACTGTATGGAATAAGTTTTCTTTGATTTGTGGGTGTTTAGTACTCTAACCTCGGTTGGTCTCAAACAGTATTTTAATTCTTGATAGAAATGGGACCGATTGGCATTAAAAAAAAAAGTCAAATCTGTCGATTTTTTCGCTGACTGTACATTTTGTCAAAAATCTGTGAATGTCGATTGTCATCACTCAAAAAGTTAGTAAAGGTCTCCTAAGAGCATTTTCGCGTAGCAACAAGGGATCTAGTAGCTGCCCTTACTGCCCCATTTTAACTTTCCATCCTGTATAAGCGGTCGGCCTATAGAAGAGCACGCGAAAGTTGTGTCGCGCGCGAAACTACCGTCTCTTTCTACATTGAACAAAAAAAGATGGGTAGTCTATCTTGCGCGCGACGCAGCTCTCGCGCACACTTTCTAGCCGTGCTATGGTACTATGTGCTGTGGACCTTGCAACTACGGGTGGTAGGGCCTTGTGCAAGGTCCGTCCGGATCGCTACCACCATCTTACTCGCTAATCCTGCCACTAAGTAGCAGTGCTTGCACTGCTGTGTTCCGGTGTGGAGAGTAAGACAGCCGGGGAAATTGCAGGCACAAGAGGCATTGCATCTTAGTCCTCTAGGTTGGCAACGCATCTGCAATCCCTCCGGGGTTGCGGGTGTCTATGGGCAGTGGTGATCACTTACCATCAGGTGACCCACTTGCTCGTTTGCCTTCCTATTCATAAAAAAAAAACATAACAGTTGTAAATATGAAAGAACTACAATCGATAAATTACTGGAGATCTGATTTTTGAAGTCCGCGTTTGACAGCTTGTACCTACAAGCACCACTTTTTTGTACTGATGATTTTTATTAGTATTAACAATTAAAATTTGCCAAAGGTTCGCAAGCAGGGACCACCTGAAGCGGCACTACCGCATCCACACAGGCGAGAAACCGTACCGCTGCCAGTACTGCGCGCGCGCATTCACGCAGAGCAACGACCTCGCCAAGCATCGCCGCTCGCATCTCGGCGACAGGCCGCACAAGTAACTAAAACTACATAGCAACAAACTTACTCCAAATCCTTCACAGTTCACTCTGCTAGGCTGTGGAATCGGTTACCGACTTCCGTCAGGCAGTCTACCTCCATGGCGTCGTTCAGGGAGGGCACGAGGAAGATGTGGCTGACACCTTCTCCTTTAAAGGAGCGACCACACCGCTGCGTATACGCAGTGACGTGTCGCATGCGTCACGTTCTCTCGCCGTTTCTTCATACATTTTGATGCATAAACGCACCGTCGACGTCTTTTACGCACAGGTATGGCCGGACCTTAATATTGTTGTGTACTCTTATTCTAGTTTGTATGGATGCAAGTGTATGATGATATTTAGTAGTTTATTCTATTAATAGTTTGTTGTATTTTGAGAGTACGCTCTATTGTGGCTTTCACTATAATATAGTGAATATACATATTATGTATATTTTAAACTCGCTCTTTGTCGGTCCCTCGCTCCACTCATCTACTCAACTGACACTAACTATAGCTACATATAAATATCTTGTGTGATTATGACTTGTTTTAGTCCCTCGTTGAACAATCTACTATTACAACGCACTTTATAATACTACTTCGAACATCACGGGGAAAGGCCGCCCCGGAATCTCAGTCAGTGTCAGACCACAGACTACATCTTTAAGCTTCAAGACAACGTTCAGAAATCAGGCTATTTGTTTTGATGACGAGTTACTTTCACGCACAGATGGTAAAAGCCCACCGAGGGAATGGGCGAAAATCTTAGGAATCGTTTTATAGACGTTGCGGATACCAACCCATCACTATTTTGATTTCCCTTTCCACCTATACGCCCATATCACGCTAAACGTGGCCTTTAGGTCTTGTTACGTAGGCTCTGTCTAGTGTCTACCCCGTAAGTGCATGTAGCACGCCTATAACAAATTGTACTAAAGCTGTTTTAATATGTTATTATTAATAAAAAAATCTATTTCTTATTCCAGGTGTCTCCAATGCCCTGAAAGTTTCCGACTGATCACAGAACTACGTCAACACATATCGCAGCATTTCACTGGGCAACTGCCTGTCGTCAGTTCGGTGGAGAATGCCGAAAAATTGGACAAGCCCAACGATAGCTTTGCAGGACAGTGTAGTGATGCTGCTAATAAAATAGACACAGTTCTTGAAGTTTGCCTGTAACTCCATAGTTTTGACTTAGACACGGATATGTTCCACAGATTACGCAATACCACAGATAACGATTTATATTGAAGCCAAGCGTGCCGACGTTTTAGCACTGTGACGCTACAGTCGAAATTTAGGGGAAATCCAAACCGATTAAAATGCGATTGAAACTATTCAACTGGAGCTCGCCCTTCAAACTGCCTTCGCATTATCAAAATGTATGGAACAAGCTTCAACGCTTGGACACGCAAAATAGATTCATTTGCTTAATCTATGGTACTTATATCTGATATTTGTGTATATTTTAGAACAAGTGTATAAAGCGCGTCATTTTACCCCAGAGATATCATCATGCTTTGTAGCGTTTAATTTGCATGCAGTGTTTTAATCTGTTATCAAAATACACAGTAAAACTGCAAGATATATTTGCGGTGACGCTCGAAATTTACATTTCCTTGGCCTTGGCATTTACTTTCCTATGGCAATGGAGTCCAGGCAAGTAATCTAAACATAACTATGGATTTTTTCTTTTATAACGAACGTCGTTACGTTTATATCAGTTAGTTACTGGCTGAATGGCCCAGTTCTGGCATTCTGTGATGCATATGATGTTCGAAAAATAATTTGAAACTATGAAAACTGTTACAAAAACTGAAAAATAATTAACTATGTTTTTATTAATCCTTAATGTGAAAAGAGCTTTTGATTGTGTCTAAAGTCCTCGCTGTAATTAAATTCCAAAAAGCTTAACAAAGATGGCCGAATGTCAAACTCACAAATGTCGTTGACATGGTGACGTTCCAGATGTAACCAACAAATTTTTTTTTTGTATGATTTTATGGCCTGGATGCTAGGTCCTTTAAGCCAAGAAATTTACCTATTAACCTTGCCATTATAATATGAGCTTTTCTTCTATAAAATGATTTCAATGTAATATCCATTAGCGCGACTGATATTTAAGGAAGATTGTTTTCTCCTGCAATTGAGTTTAATTTTGTCTTTAAAGTTACAAATTCTTAAAAATGTACGTTCATCATTTAGAAGTGTCAATTTACTGGTGTAAAACTATTTCATATTAATGGCAACACATTGGTAGTTTTTTTTAAATTTTATTACAGCGAGGAGTACGTTGTACCGCAGCGCGCTCTGCTTACAAAGTGCCTTGTTAGGTTAAGTTTTTATGCCAAATAATAGTTTATTGTTAAAAATACGTGTAATATACTATTTTATACGCTAAATACGATTAAAACATAAAACTAAAAATAATGAGGGTCATATACAGAATAAGAAACATAAGTTATCTTTTATCATACTAATATTAAAATGTGAAAGTTTTGACGATGTGAGTGAGCGAGCGTGTATGTTTGTTCCTTCTTCACCCTGAAACAAGGCAAATTTAGTTCAAATTTGGAACGGAGATGGCTGGTACCTTAGATTAGAGAGTACAGAAAAGACGTAAACAATATTGTATGTATGATATAATTGGTTAAGTCAAAGGATATGAAATAAATATGTTAAAGCAGTGGCACGTTTCTTAAAGCTACAAGTTACATTTTCGCAGTCTAAACTGACAACACTGGGCCAATCGACCAATCAGTGGCTGGGATTTGAGCTAGTTTAGGCTTGTAAAATTGGAACTCGTAGCTTCGGGAAACTGGTGTTCTTGGTAGTTTTGGTTTTGTTTCCGTGAAAGTTGATTGTTACCTGTTCTTATTTACTGTATTTAAATGGCAAACGTTATAACTATTTGGGATCAATAAAGTTTATGAAATTGATAAATTGCGTTTTGTTTGAGTGAAACGGCTCAAAAGTGAAACACGTTTGCTTTGGAATGTCAATTACTATGGCAATAGTTTGTACTTGCCGCTAGAACTAAGATTGTAACGTAAACGCGTTCGCGACATTTCTACATGCTTAGACGCTTATATAGTGTCAAAACATGCAAACTAGAGCCTATAGTGTAAGTTTTTAACACAAAAAAGGTTTAAGGCGTTTGAGTTACCGCCTCAATTACTGTGGCAAATTAACAGCGCCCTGTATCAGAGTGTAACGACAACAACTATTCCTGTACTTACTTACTATTTGACATTTTATCATCAACGCGTTCGAGACGAACTTAGACCGAAGGGGTGATCAAGAGCTGCGGTTCGTTTTTGGATCAGTCCGGGGTAAGAACAGTGCTTGGTCCGGTGCACCCTGGGCATCGGCTAATGATTTATTGGCAGTTTCTGAATACCATTGACCGTATCTTCTTCTTTTTATTTGTGGCGTATCAAGTCGTTATAGCGACGACAACTTCGCCAATGTCAAAGTAACAAAAATATAAACAAAAAATCTTGTGACAAAATGTCGGCAACGTTGTACGGTAATGGTCAAAGACCCCCTCCCCCCCTGTCGGGCTCTTAGCCAACGGTCAATAATATCCCTCACCCAAAGTGGCCAAAAAGTTAACAACACGACAGTGGGTAACTATAATGTCCTGGGCCCGTGGCAAATTCGTCAGACGGGGCTCCTTCCTCAATATAAAGAAGTGCATCAGCGCCCCTTCTGTGCTCTAAACCAAGCCAGTTAGGGGCCCCGTAGAGCTAGGGGCCCGTGGCATTTTGTCACTCCTGCCACCCTATAGTTACGCCACTGCAACACGACCTTATTTCAACTGTAACAATGACGTGTTGCGAATCATTTGGCTACTTTGGGTGTCACGAACTTTTTGGCGCTGACTGTACCTACATACAACAGTCTTTATGCCTTACGTGGTAGACAGAGCTAGGATAACAAAACTCAAAGGTTACGTTTAGCGTGATTGTGGGCGTAAGGGGAATTAAAATAGTAATGGGTTGCTAGCTGCATTGCCTATAACAGATTCCTCGGATTCGCGCATTCCCTCGATGGACTTTTACGATCTGGGGCCCGATTTCTGAAAGCACATGTGTGAAAATACCACGAAAGCGGTGAAAAATTGTGCTGAATTTGAAATACGAGTAGCTTAGAAGATACTTACGGCTCTCATTAATCTTGTGAACTAGTCAAAACTTTGATAAGAGCTGTAGTTTAGAAGATATAGGCTGATTTATACCACTTTCAAGTGGTATTTTCACATATTATGTGCTTTCAAAAATCGGGCCCCTGCGCGGGAAGAGAAGTAGCTGGTGCATTCTGTTTTATCTTTGCAGGCATAGGAGAATATTCATGCAAACCCCCCCAAATTACTTAGACGATAATAATTAATTTGTAAATTTCCACGGAAATAAATATTCAACACGCGTATGCGATGTCCATGATGAATATAAATTCGCTAATTTCACCTACATTAATTTTTTATAGCCACTAATATCTGTGTCAAGCAAGCGAAAGTATTTTTAACCCCCGACGCAAAAAGTTGGGTGTTATAGTTTGACGTAAATGTTTGTGTGTGTGTCTGTGGCTTCGTATCTCTCAAACGGATGGATTTCGATGCGATTTTTTTTTTTCGAAAGCTAGTTTTTTTCCGGTGGTTATTAGTCATGTTTGGTAAAAATCGGTTCAGCAGTTGGAAGAGTATCAGCTCATGCGAGTTTAAAAAATTTTAAATTTATATTTCATTTAGCGTGAGTTACTTTAACAATAACGTTGACCATAACCGACGACTTTTGACAAAAAGCGTAGCAAAAAGCCTACGAAGTATAGTAGGGTAGGAAATTTCATCGGGCTGGCTGGTAAGACGCTAAACTAGAAGTTCACAAATCGAACGAACGTTCGATTTGACATTGGTTTGTTTTTAAAAAACTCCGAGACGGGCCTCAGACCAACTTGAACCGTGATAACCACTTCCCATGATATAAGATGTATTATTTAAAATTAACAAATAAAAGAAAGTATTGCTAATTAGGTATATGTTTAATTTAATCGCCATAAGCCCCCCACAAGTTTATTTGGGTTTTCGAGAAGGAACCCCGTACTACTAAAAGGACCTCTTCAAGGCAGCTCCAGAGTATGTACCTATAGACTGACCGCTTAAATGAGACCTCGCCCGCGCGGTGCAGGGGCGCGGGGTGGGACGACCGCGGGGGCACGAGAATAGGTTAACCGCGGACAGGCACAGGCTCGCCTAATCGGACCAATCCGTGTACTACCTGGGGCGGAGGCCCCGTACACGGAGGTACACGGAGGTGTACCTACAGCCGTCTATCAGACGATGTCACGAATGCAGCTTCTGACTTTGCGAACGTCCAAGCATCTGCTACAGAAAGAATTGAGATGAAGAGTCATGTGCTGGTAAACCAACTATCGCATTTTTCTCGCCGGAACAGATTCGTGCACTGCTGCTTGGCGGCAGGATAAGGAAGCTAACATGGCGGCAGCAATCCAGATCATCTTGCAGAAATTAAAATCGAACTTAAGTGTTTCAGATAGGTACCTAACCTGCACAAGGTCGTGTAAAAAACGCCAAACCCCTGCGGTGTTAGCTGTGCTGTGGTTGATCGGCTCAAGGACACTTATGTCAAGATATTATTACTGGTGACCTACAGTTAGCTATTGTTGAAGAACAAAAAAAAAAGCCGAAAGGATTGTCCGTACAGCAATGCTATGGTAAGGAAATGGCGCTGATTTTCAGCTTTCAGCCAAGTACGATTAAAAAAAACAAGAGAATCAAATAAACATGTCACACCATATCGGACTACAAATTCACGTAACACGTAGTCCCCTGGTCAAATAATTTCACACTTGCCTATCGCTTAGCCGTGTGTTACTGGCCATACCAAGCCTACCACCATGCTGTACACTTGATTAAGAAGTGGGGTTATTGTAGTTTCGCGACGCGCGGGAAACGCGCGCACGCAAAAATCGAACGTTCGATCTTCGAACTCGGAATTTCAGTGGTGAGTTGTAGTTGTTTTTTTTTGTTAAGAAAATAAATATCATAATATGTGGCCAGTGATGTTAGTTTAAGTTTTGTTTTGTGTTATTTGAAGAAGTTTTGATATATTATTTCTTGGTTCATAGAAAAAGTTATATGGTGATCACGTGAGAAAAGTTTAATAGTTTAAACTTCGAAACGCAAAATTTTGTTTAGTTTTTGCCGTAGTTACACTCATAAATAAAATATAATTACACTAAATATAATTAGATACCTAGACGTCTTTTTGGGTGTGCTGTAAATGTTTTTTTTTTCCTTTTTCTTTACACTTGGCTAATTCCAATTATAAACGGAATTCAAGATTAAAAAGAAATCTAGACTTGAGCTATTTCGTGAAAGTTTTTGTTAAACATTTCAGTGCCTATTTGTTTTGCAAAACAAATTGCCAACCGTCTAGATCGTTACGCAAGTCGTTCAACAATTTCTAATTTGTGACAGTTTAGAATAAAAAACGCAGTTCTTCGTGGTTTTCCCGAAAGATACGAAAAAAAAATTAAATGTTAGTTCTAAGCTTAAATGAAAAAAAGGCGCAACTCAGCTATTGATGTTGAATAAAATGGAGCAATTTCATTACAGAATTATCTTTTATAAATGTGGCAATGGATTCAGCCGTTTAATTAAATCAAAATTGGAATGTTTTCCGCCTCCTTGCGGAGATTCAAGATATTTTCGGCCTGTAAAAACCTCACAAATTTTTTCAGGTTAAAGTAGCTTAAGTGAAAGAAAGAAGACATTTATTCCTTTTTGCAAGACACATAAATATAAGAGAATACATTATACACAATTTTATAGAAAATAATCAACGAAAAAAAAAACGGAAAAAAACACAGACATGAAAAATAGATCATCGAGATCATCAGAGTTGTGTGTGTCTTTGCAAAAGTGAAACGGTGCAATGAATAATGCCGCATTATAATATAATTGAAGAAAACTATTGCTTTTCCGCAATGGGCGTGCTCGGAAAGACGGACATGCGTCAAGAAAACTTAGAAATTCGTAAAAAGGCTACCCATTGTATTTTTATTGGTAAAAATGTGTGCAACAAAAAATTTTGCAATTCATAAATATTCATGGAATGTTATTCGCACATGATTTCTTGAACCTTAACACGATAGGCGCTGAGATATTGGTAATATTCAGTCATCCAAACTGAATAGTGCTTTCTAATGATTAAATCCCTTCTGAAACAAATTAAAATAATCGTGATCAAAAATTTATATGGAATTTATTTGGAAGGCGTTTGCTAATTTGCCGATAGTAATGAGGCGTTAAAGCGAACGCGTTTGAAATGTTTGTTATGTTTAAAATTTACACTAAAGATTATGCGTTCAATGAAACGTTAAAGCAGAATTTCCGTCAAACAGCACCCATCGCATCGGATCGCGACGGATTTTACAATCTTTAAAGAATATTAACAATGTACACAGCATTAAAAGTCTATGGCAGTAACCAAGCTACACAGCAGCTTGACCGCGTCTTCCATGACACGTGATCGTAGCCGAAAGTATGCTGCGACATGCGATCGACTCCGTTCGCCTGCGATACGAACCGTTTGGTAGAAATTTGACATACTGCCTGTCGCCGCATCCGTTCGTATCCTTTCCGACCCGATACCATGCGAACCGATTGGTGGAAATTCGACATCTTTCCGAACGCGGGCGGCTGTCGTTGCAACCGTTCGTATCCTTTCCGACCCGATACCATGCGAACCGATTGGTGGAAATTCGACATCTTTCCGAACGCGGGCGGCTGTCGTTGCAACCGTTCGTATCCTTTCCGACCCGATACCATGCGAACCGATTGGTGGAAATTCGACATCTTTCCGAACGCGGGCGGCTGTCGTTGCAACCGTTCGTATCCTTTCCGACCCGATACCATGCGAACCGATTGGTGGAAATTCGACATCTTTCCGAACGCGGGCGGCTGTCGTTGCAACCGTTCGTATCCTTTCCGACCTGATACCATGCGAATCATCATCAGCCTATATTAGTCCACTGCTGGACATAGGCCTCCCCTAATGAGCGCCATAGATCACCCGCAACCAGCTTCCACCGCTTTCCAGTGCGATGCGGTCGCCAACCGTAGTGCAATCATCCTTAACGCGTTCGTTGTTTTTCGTCCAAAACGCTAGAGCAGGGGTTCCCAAAGTTGTCTGGGCTACGACCCATCTAATACAAGTTTACAAACTTGGGACCCACCTCTAAGAAATTAAGCCGTTACCAATATGAAGAAAGGACTTTTCAAATAACAAACGAAGTGTTAATATTTTTTTTTATTACTTAATTAAATAACTACCTACAATGTAGTATGTACATCAAAAAAGTTATTTCAATGGGAAAGATGAAATTGTTTCCGATGTTTCGCCATCACAGTTTGACATCAACTTCAACGCGAGTTACTTTTAAGCGCAGTGAGTTTGACAAGTCCAATTTGTTTTGCTATTTAGTTTTAATGTTCACCATATTAGAGCAGCATACGGGCAGGGCTCACTTAATATTCGCTCGCGACCCATGGTTTGGGAAACATTGCGCTAGAGCAGTGGTTCCTAACCTTTTCAATGTCACTACCCCTCTGAACAAGTATGGGAATTGAATTTACCCCTAGCTAATTTAAAATAATTAAAACCACACAAATTCGAATGAAAATATGTTTATTACGTAAGAAATTGCACGTTTAGATAACTAGTAAGTAAAGTAATATATAAATCTCGGAGTTAACCGTACTATTAGATATTTTGTTTATTGCTATTTTAATACTATTTCGTGCCATCCCGTGTTACCCCCCTAGAATCTCCGTTTTACCCCTGCGGGGGTAATTACCCCCAGGTTAGGAACCACTGCGCTAGAGGCTTTGTTAATTCTTCGCTTCACTGTTTACTATACTGTAGTATCTTCGTTCGAATGCCCAGTTGGATAACTCTAAAGCGGTTCGACGGGCCTATTCACCTGATTAAACTAGTTTGGCTTCTTTCCCTGATAGAGACCACAGTGATGTAAGGGTCTGGTCATGCTATTGCCTTGTTTGCCTCATAGCTGGGGCTATAGATGTCGTAGTTGTAACATCCTTATAATGTTTTATACCAGTTTTCGTGCTCTGTTCTTCAAAAGGAAGAAACGGAGCTCTTGTAAGATCACTTGTATTTAGATGTGTACGCTCTATTGTGGCTTTCACTATCTGGAATTTTAAACTCACACTTTGTCGGTCACTCGTTTTAATGCTCCTCTCATCTACTCAAAGGTTAACTGGTAGAGATCCCTTATGCCTTATTTATACAATAAAGCGTTTACTTACTTACTCTACTTACTTTTTTGTCCGTTTGTCTTTCCGTTTTTATTCGTATTATTGTATGTATTATTTAATTTTATTTTATTTACTCTTGACGATTTAAATCTAAATTCTCCTAACTTGACAATGTACAATTTATGATGTAATTTTTATTGAATGAATAAATAATCTAAATGTAATCTAAGTCTTATTTGGAAAAGTTGCGGTCTATTCGTAAAATATAAATTATATCGATTTTCTTTTTCCACTCGTCTTCTAGTGTGAAGTATTTCACACAAACCTTGCTATGTTGTAATAAAATTTAGATGTCCAATTATCATAAAACTGGTCATATTAGCGAGTAGTTTGACTTCTGGTGGCAAGGACACGTCTGACAAATAGATGAGCGGTTGTGTGAAACTTTATTTATCTTAAACTTTCGTTTAAAATTAGCTCTCTTTATCGTTTGGCAGTTTCATCGCCTTTCAAAACAGTACCACTGTTGTTATCATATGAAAAATGATCACTAGGTGTTCAGCTTGTAAATTTAGTATCGAACTGTCATTCTATAAAGCATATGCGCGACCAGTTTTAATTGTATTGTGAGAACTTCATAGCATATTGAAGGAGAGTAACTGTTTTGGGAGTTAATATAGAGTTTGGTTTCAGACAACTTTCATTCAGATACCCCCCTTAGTCCATCCTCAAACACTAGTTATATTACAATACTTCATAGTAATATGATTGCTCTTGACATACCTCTGGCTTTCACTACCTGTGTTAGGTACTTGTAGAAAAAAGGCGGTGGCGATTTTTTATAATTTTTCATTAATGTGAAAAACGTGAATATACATAATTTACAGAGTTTTTAATACCGTTTCGCTACTAACTATAATCGTGTAAGTATACTTCAAGCATTAATCTCATAATACACAGACTATAGTCCAACACTTTTTTCTTTATAATAACACTAAAATCCGTGTCATTATGTATAGAGATTCACTATTTTACTAATGTTTAGCTAATGGGAAAAAGTTCAACACTACAATATACAGAGACCTCTTTGTTCCATTTTCTACGATCCGGAGATACCTTTTTCACTTCATCGACTTTCATCAATCTCTTCATGTAAGTTCGTCGGTTAGGGTACTCTAGACCTGTCCTTTTGTTAAAACGTCCCCGATTATGACCAACATATTGGTACCTAGAAATCGCTGCCGCTAAGCTTATATTAAGACGTGCCCTTAACAGCTATCCGCTCTTATCTCACTACGTCAACATAACCGCTACGACATACTGACACGGCTTTCGATTACGTTAGTCGCCTAGAAATCTACATTTACTGGAAAAGCACGCTTTTCTGTGTAAATGGCTTCCACAGTCGCTTTATGATATAGCCGCAGTGACACAGAGAAGTTCACCTATAGAGTGGATGGAAAATACTCAGTATTTGGTATTATTTTCAGCTTTATACCTCTACGCGTTTCTAGAAAAAGGGTCTTGACGGACAGACAGATATGAGTGACCTTATAAGGGTTTCTCGTTTACAGGAATGGGAACCCTAAAAATATTAGAGAGAACCAATTTAACGACAAAAATTAAAACAACGTCTCAACGTTACCTGACGGTGTCGTTCCGCTCACACTTCTTCTTCGAGCTTCGAAATTCGGAGTTCTCCCAGAATCTAGACGCTCGTTTGTTTTCAACACCCCTCATTACCCACGGTCACTGCCAATAAATCGTCGCGGGCGCCGATCAGGTAATCGAGACCACGCCGTGACCGATTTCAGTTTCGAAAGTGGCCAGTGATAAAATAACGCGGTTTATTTTTAAAACTAAAAGTCTGGCTTTCGCAGTTACGTAATTTTAGATCGTATCTTTGAATCTGCGAAACAGAAATTTAAGTAACTTTATGTTTCTTTGTGTGCACGGGCGTAGCCAGGGTTCTAACCACCCCCGAAAAGTTCAGTTATTAACATTCATAGAATTAAGATAAATTTCTTATATAAGGGTTATTTTATGTACAGTCGTTTTATTTTCTTGAAAATACTAAACCTGGCTATGCCCGTGGGTCGTAGTCGTAAATATCTGGAAGATAACATGGTAATGTGTTTTTCTGGTGTACTGTCTTATATTTGCCAACATATGGGACCATGTTGCTTTAATGTGGATAACGTAAAGTTACATTAGACCTTCAGAATAAGTTTGTCAGCCTCTAATAAAACCAACATTTCAATCAACATGAAACTACCGCGAGACTCAGTTAATTACACAAATGAATAACTCGCGTATATAAAAGTCGAGTGATGCTCGACATGTTTCGGACTAGTCCGTTGTCCTCTGGGAATTTAACGCTCTCCCCGTCGGCAGATACATGTCGAACATCACACGACTTTTATACGTGAGTTATCCTATTCAATTACAACTTTTCAATATTTATTTCAAAAATAAACATACAGAAAGACGCTAAACGAAATTGTTTTAACATTAGTACCTCCCGAAATAATTTGTGATAATTATTGAAAAGTTGGATTTTTGCAGGCGTACACTATTATCCTAAAGGTCTAATATAACACGACTTTACGGTACTGCACTGTCGAGCAAAATAACGGGTCTCCTTTCATACAGCTCTGTACGGAAAGTGACCCATTTTTTTTTTTTTTTTTTTTTTTTTTTTTTTTTATATGAATAGGAAGGCAAACGAGCAAGTGGGTCACCTGATGTTAAGTGATCACCACTGCCCATAGACACCCGCAACCCCGGAGGGATTGCAGATGCGTTGCCAACCTAGAGGACTAAGATGAAATGCCTCTTGTGCCCGTAATTTCCCCGGCTGTCTTACTCTCCACACCGGAACACAGCAGTGCAAGCACTGCTACTTAGCGGCAGGATTAGCGAGTAAGATGGTGGTAGCGATCCGGACGGACCTTGCACAAGGCCCTACCACCCTAAATTTTGCTCGTCAGTACGTCAAAGCAACTTGCAGAATAGTTTTCAGCATCCTTTCGAGCGGCTCATGTTACTTCATTAATTCGCTTATCGCTATCCCACGGGAAGTATGCGATTTCCGGGATAAACTATCCTGGGACTGCCACTATCTCTGTACCAAATTTCATAAAAATCGTTTCAGGTGCAGGCTCGAGTTACTTACGCATTTAGCCTGTCATAGCGGTCTTGGAAAAACTGCCTTCTTTTCTTAAAAGGCTTTCCAGATAGGTTGCATAATAGGCATATTTCAAAAAGCATCTAATAAAGGTTCTGAGCCGTTCTTATCTTTTTAATAAACGCCTTAAATGCGCGTTGAATACCATACAAGATATTTTTATTGGTATAACCCATTCTGTATGCAAAAGTAATGTTGTGTGTTTCACGCATTTTCCTTATTTTACTTATATGTTAGCCGAATTTTGAGAGGGAATCCTACACATACACATATCACGTCTATATCCCTTAAGGGGTAGACAGAGCCTATGGTAACAAGACCTAAAGGCCACGGTTAGCATAATTGTAAGCATATAGGTGGAAAGGGGAATCATAATAGTGATGGGTTGCTAGCCGCATCGCCTATAACATGATTCCTAAGATTTTCGCCCAATCCCCACGATGGGCTTTTACCATCTGCGCGGGCAGAGAAGCAATTGATACATTCTATGTTATTTCTTTGCTCCCAGACCTTTATGGAAGAGGGAATCCTTGTTGTTGATAATTTTTTTTTTAGTTTACCACTCTATAGGTTAATTTTTTGCGGGTGATAGGACCTTGTGTAAGGTCCGTCCGTATCGCTCCCACAATCTTACTCACTAATCCCACCGACAAGCAGCAGTGCTTACACTGTTGTGTTCCGGTAAGGAGAGTAAGACAGCCGGGGAAATTACAGGCACAAGAGGCATTTCATCTTAGGTTGGTAATTTATCTGCAATCCTTCGGTGTTGCTGGTATCCATGGGCACTGGGACTTACGATCAGGTGACGCACTTGTTCGTTTACCTTCCTTTTGGTATAAAATCCCTAGAATTGTTAAGCGTTCTATGAATTGCGTACTACGTAACTCAGGCTGAATAAATGAGCCCAAGCCTTAAGCCAATCATAAATCATTCCGAAGAAAAACGTTGGAATCCCAGCCTGTTGCAATTGCTTTAGAGTTAGAGAGCGTATTCAGAATAAGATTTATGTTGCTATTAGTAACTTTAGGTATATCCAATGACATAATATAATGCCATGCTGGTCTGGGAGCAAAGAAAAAACATATACTATACCAGTTGCTTCTCTACCCGCGCAGATGGTAAAAGCCCATCGAGGGAATGGGCGAAAATCATAGGAATCATGTTATAGGCGATGAGGCTAGCAACCCATCACTATTTTGATTCCATTTTCCACCTATACGCCCACGATCTGGCCAAATGTAGTCTGTAGGTACCTACCTGTTACCTTAGGCTCTGTCTACCCCGTAAGGGATAAAGACGTGATTTGTGTATAATATAATGGCCGTCTGGGGCAATAGCCCTACACGCATCGCATTCATGATAATTGCTAGAGACATACATTACATCTTAAGTAAAATTAATCCAGACTACTGAAATCAGATATCCAGTAGGCTTATTACCTAACTCGCTCGCAATCGCCATCGTGTTCATTTTGACAGTTCTTGTATGAATGTGCAGCAGCTGATCCCGATGCCAATTGTCAGCCCATACATGAACTGTCAAAATGATCACGATGGCGATTGCGAGCGACACGGGCTAGGGACACCAATTACGATCCAACGGGTCCGTTAGTCTCTTCTCAACAACCGTAAACCAGTTTGTCCTAATGATAACGCAGTTTATTAATTTAATAATTACCAGTCTGTCTCAAAGTCTCATAAATATATATTTTTTATACATACATACACAAATCACGTCTTCATCGCTTATGGGTTAGACAGACCACAAGGCAACAAGACCTGAAGTCCACGTTTAGCAGGATTCCGGGCGTATAGGTGGAAAAGGGAATCAAAATAGTAATGGGTCGGTAGCCGCATCGCCTACACGATTCCAAAGATGTTCGCCAAAAATAACTGTATCTTGGATTCGATTGATTGATCGTGGAAACCTCTACCAATAATTTAATATTATCTAATCTACACCATAGTATCTTGTTTCGCTTCTCACGGGCACCCGCCAAATTTCATCAAGCAATGATCAACGACAAATTAGATTTGAGAACTGCGCCATGATTGGCATCTTTCAATTTCCTATCAGACTACCAGAATTAGATGTCGATTTTTTTTCAAGCACGTTTTAGGTACTTGATTTGAAAATCAAGTTCAATAAAATCAAAAGTTTTATACGAGCTCCTGGTAGCTCCTGTGTTCTTGATAAAATGATATGCGACAGGAGAGGGTATTTAAGATAAAGAAGATATTATAATCTTGCTAAATATGTGTGCACACTTTATTGATACTGAACGTGAACTTACTTAAGCAGTGCCCATAAGATTGAGAGGCTCAAGGCACATTAAAGCCCTTGGCTGCGAGGACGGAGCAGGGATTCTCTAAAGAATAGGCTGGTCAGATACGGGGAACGTTGTAGAGTACACGCTATATTATAACATTAACACTTTAAGATTAAGTTGTCACAGTAGTCAGCTCAACCGGTTCCTTTCGCTATGGCTGTGGAAGTTCCCGGCGCGCATCTCCTACGGGATCTTTCTTTTTCAAATGACTATTCTTTTGGTTGCCATTATTCTTGTTCCTATTCTTGTATTCAAAAGTCTATACTGAACTAACTTATAATAATACAATTTGCTATAACGCTAAAATGAGGTCAACCGCTGACGGCGCGAGTTTATAATGTACGATGCTCGTAGAGTTTATTCAGCAAATATGCTGCAAAGGGCTCTTTTACATGTCTCCTTTTAATTCCAGCGCTTTTGGATACACCATCAATACCTATCATTTTCTCTAACATTGTCGTAAACGTCGTAATTGTATTTAACTTTTTAAAAAGCCAAAGAGACTATGGAATAATGAACAACAATGTCATACAGCCAAGTCGATAGCCGAGGAGTGCGCGTTTTTATCAATGTCTCAAATAGCTTACGGTGACAGATGACATAAAAAAAACTTATGAAAAAAGGCGGCCACGTGAAAACCATCTAAGTTGCGGGGAAGTTTAGTGCAAAATTTATTTTCATTTCCTCTCATTGTTTGAGAAAAACATTATATCTGCCTCAGCTGGAAGAGCAATTGCTGGATTCGTTCGTAACTTTAAAAAAGTTACTCATCCAGCAATTGGCTACATCCCAAGCCTCGGCATTAATCTACTATACATATAAGTAGCAGTCGTATCACTCCAGGTTGTTATCAAATCCTCATCTCACGCCATTTTGTCCTAACGTATAATTTCATGGATAGTAGATTGCGTACGATGAAGATGTTGGAATGACGTGGTGAAATATCCCTAGATTGGCCTTAGCCACAACGGGTTAAAAGGTCAGCAAAATATGAACGTACTAGCTTCTGCCCGCGACTTCGTCTGCGTAGAATTAGACTTAAGAATATGTTGATAGTATATTATGCAATAATTATTAACGTCGCGACTAGGCAGCTGCGACCTTTGACATGTTTATCGCTATCCCGCGGGAACTATGCAATTTTCCGGGCCAAAAAGTAGTCTATGTGTTATTCTGATGTATACATACACATACATACATACCGTCACGCCTCTTTCCCACAGGGGTAGGCAGAGACTACTTTATTCCACTTGCTACGATCCTGACATATTTCTTTCGCTTCATCCACAGTCATCAATCTCTTCATACATGCTCGTCGGTTTCGGGTACTCCTGACCTGACCTTTTTCCAAAACGAATTCTGATGTATAAGCTATATTATTCTAAAGTTTCATTAAAATCCATCCCCATCCAGTCCCATATCAGTTCTGTACACTACTACAATACAACAGTAAGTAGAGAATGATTTTGTGTATCTAACATACAAACATACACAAATCACGTCTATATCTCTTACGGGGTAGACAGAGCCTGAGGTAACAAGTGGAAAGGGGAATCAAAATAGTGATGGTATGCTATCTGCGCGGGACGAGAAGTAACTGGTACATTTTGTCTTTCCTTTGCTCCCAGACCAACATGGAAGTAAAGATAAGTACATTATAACTCCCTTAATCATAAACGCTCTGTAGCCTTCTGCTAACTTAGCAATCTTTTGTCCTTATCTGTCACTTTGACATTTACATTTCACAGATAAGGACAAACGATTGCTAAGTTAGCAGAAGCCTATAGAGCGTTTATGAATAAGGGGGTAAGATTTATTTGAGGACTGCGCCTCTAGTCTAAAACGACGTCTCAAACGTGTCTACGAAAACGTCTCCATTGCTATGGAAAAATTGGTAGCGTCACTGATCGAAACGTCAACAAACAAAACTTACCTATGTACAGTCGAGTGCATAAATATTGATACAGCTATCATGTCAAATATTATTAACAGAACAATGACACACGTGCAAAAAACGTGTTATTGGGATTTGAAGTTTCGGTAGTAATCTTTAAATCGCTCTAACATCGCAAAAATGCAATTGCGTCATTGTTTTTTTGGATGAGCGCTACGCTATGTATCACGTATATTGTTTGTGGTATAAAGGTGTATTAGATGTTTTTGACGTCTCTGTAACGTAGGTAAACATATTTATGCCCCTGAGTGTACGCTAAGCATACTGCTTGAATGCGTCACATTGGTTCTCCGAAAACGGGACTAGATTTTTGTAGACCAAGACCGGGGAAATTACGGGCACAAGAGGCATTTCATCTTAGACCTCTAGGTTGGCAACGCATCTGCAATCCCTCCGGGGTTGCGGGTGTCTATGGGCAGTGGTGATCACTTACCATCAGGTGAACTTCTTGCTGGTTTGCCTTCCTATTCACATAAAAAAAAAAAAAAAAAGACCAAGGTTTCAGCTTTCCCTAAATAATAAATAATAAAAACGTAAAAAAATCTTGAATAGTACTAGATTAAATACCATCTTCGTCTGTCATTTCAATTACTGGTCTGTAAATAACATCCAAAACTAAAGAAAAAACAGCGGCTGAGACTCATTTAATCAGAAAAAGATAGGACGTTCTTTTTCTCATAAATTTCAAATTTTCCGTTGTAGGAGTGCTTACCATAGAAAAACAAATGGTTTTGCACAAAACAGTGAACTCTGTGGTAGATATTTCTAGTATTTATACTAGTCATATTGTATCCAAACATTAAATTATAACACTTTAGTACTCCAATGCAAGAATAAGCAATGATGATAAGTTGTATGAGGAAGCTGAGGAAGATGCTTTTCAATTTCCAGTCTTTTCAACGGTCTATCTACAAAATATGAGCGCTATAGGTACCTTGGGGTAAAATTTGAGAAATGATTATCACTACATAGTATAAACTAAAGTCGCTTTTTCTGTCCTCGTGTCCGTATGTATGCTTATATCTTCAAAACTACACAACGGATTTTGGTGCGGTTTTTTTTAATAGATAGAGTGATTCAAGAGAAAGGTTTATATGTACATATAATACATGCATAATATACCGTGCGAAGCCGGGGCGGGTCGCTAGTTTATTAATAAATCACGAAATGGAAAAATAATTAGATTGCTTAGAATGGATCCCAAGAGGATCGTTATTATTTACGATCATTATCCTAAAAGCGAAAATATGCACGCATAGTGCGCTAAAAGTAAGTAAATAGTTTGGAAAATATCAAGTCTTTTTTTTAATCATCGTAAACAATGTAATCATCCTAAAAGTATTTTACGACTATTACAAACATCGACCTTATTCTGCTGCTGCTATGCATATGAATATTATGGTAAGTCTATATATATAAAATTCAAAGTCCTGACTGACTGACTTAACTATATATCAACGCACAGCCCAAACCACTGGACTTAGAGACTTGAAATTTTGCACATAGATACCTTATACAATGTAGGCATCCACTAAGGAAGGATTTTTGGAAATTCCCACGGGATAAGGAAAAAACGGGAATTATATATTCGATTCCGAGTGACGCTATCTCAGAAACTACAATAACTAGACTCTTCAAATTTGATACAAAAGTAGGTGATTACAAAACTAAGAAAAAAAATTCAGGATTTTTGGAAATTCCCACGGGATAAGGAAAAAAACGTGATTTATATATTCAATTTAACGAAATCCTATGAACTATAATTACTAGACTTCAAATTTGGCATAGTAGTAGGTAGTAATAGTAGTGTAATAGTAAAATAATATTTTAATGATTTTTGGAAATTCCCACGGGATAAGGAAAAAAACGGGATTTATATATTTAGTTCTACGGGATCTCTTTGAAATGCCCATGGTTCACGCGTGCGAAGCCGCGGGCAAAAGCTAGTATCATATAAAAAGCTTCTCATACTTCGTGACGAAAATTGCATCAAAATTTATTCGCAACTTTCAGTATGAACTAACAATAAGAGATTACACGGACGCTAATAAGTCATACAATATAAACTATATTTCTCTAAGGAATACATTTCAAATGAATAAATTTTTTGGTGGAGATTAACTTTGAAAAGAATGTGAATAATAAACTATTCACATTGTTATGCTGATTCAATTTGTTATGTTCAGTAAAAACGCCGGTCTTAAATCCTAAAAAAAAAATTGTTATGTAGGTGACAATTTGTTACGTAGATGACACGGTTGTTCTTTTCCAATACAATTCCTGGAACGATGCTACAATACAGCCGAAATAGGATTGACTAAATTAAGCTAGGTATTAGATAGGTACCTATTTATTTTGTTGTTTTATTTGTTTCTTTTACTGTCTAGTTGCAAGCTAGCAAGGTTGAAGTCCCTAAAACGTTACCATAGTGAGCCTGTGGAGGCGGAAGCGATACATATGCCCAGTGTCTAGTGCGAAGGCCGCTGGTTCACTTACCGCATAATTGATAACAATGTGTCCTTTGTAAAATGTTATGCACTTTGTAACTTCTGAGGAAAAATAAAGTTATACTTGTTCTTATTCTAAGAATTCCTCCCGCGCAGATGGTAAAAACCCATCGAGGGAATGGGCATAGAAATCATGTAGGCGATGCGGCTAGCTACCCATCACTATTTTGATTCCCTTTTCCACCTATACGCCCACAATCATGCTAAGCGTGGCCTTTGGGTTTTGTCACCTTAGGCTCTATCTACCCCGTAAGAAAGAAAGACGTTATTTATGTATGTATGTATGTATTCTAAGAAAAAAACCTAGCACTTGTTTAATACGAAATCATAATAAAAAAATACCAGACCAACAGATAAAGCTTACGTACAACCGCCTCAGAATCACAAGTACTCTTTATAGTGGCTTTATTACACACAAGATATACCTAAACACAAAATGACTGAGACAATGTACTCAGAATTCTTTGACACTCTGGGACACCGCTATATTGTAGGCGGAGACTGGAATGCCAAACATACTTTTTGGGGCTCCAGATTAACAAATACCAGAGGAAAGCAGCTGAAACTGAGTATAGACAGAAACAAACTCAACATCATATCCACAGGAGAACCTACAAATTGGCCGACAGATACCAAAAAGATGCCAGATCTTATAGATTTCTTCATTGCCAAAGGATTAACGAAGTTGTACATGAAACCAGAGTCCTGTTATGACAGTTCCTCAGACCACACTCCGGTGCTCTTGACAATTAGTACCAACCTTATAGAGGTGTCAAGATATGTAAGGCTATGTAATAAGCTTACAGATTGGAACACATTCCGGGAGCACATTGAGGAATCAATTGATATGAAAATGGCCCTTAAAACACCTGAAGATATAGATGAAGCAGCTACGTATATAACAAAGCTCATACAGGAAGCGTGCTGGTTAAGTACTCCTGAAATCCAAACCCGTAAAAGAAGTGGAGTAAACAACTATCCTCTAGAAATAAAAAAAGCTGTTCTAGAAAAGAGACGACTTCGAAGAGTCTGGCATCTAAGTAGGCTTACTGCAGATAAATTTAATCTTAACACAGCTGTGGAAGATCTCAAGTCACTATTGCAAAACTGGCATGATAACTCATTCCAAGAAAAGCTAGAAAACCTAACTGCCACAGAATCTACAAACTATTCGCTCTGGAAGATAACCAATGGTTTTGACAAACCGCAAGCTGCTAAACCACCCTTGAAGTACGCTGAAGAATGGGTGAGAAAACCACAGCAAAAAGCGGATCTATTTGCTGAACATCTTGCAAAGGTATTCCACCCAAATGATTCTGTGGATGAAGAGTTCGATGACCAAGTGAATGCAGCTCTAAACCGAGACTTCCAAATGGACCTACCACCCAAACCAGTGTCAGTACGGGAAGTTTGGGGAATAATAAAGGATCTGAAGGATAAAAAAGCGCCGGGTTTTGACCTAATAACCAAAGAAATCATTAGGCAATTGCCGAGAAAAGCTATAACTTACATTACTACAATATTTAATGGGATATTAAGAGTCCAATATTTTCCCGCGATATGGAAAGTATCCCAAATAATCATGATTTATAAGGATGGGAAACCACCGAGTGATGTCACATCCTATAGACCTATAAGTTTGCTCCCAATACTATCAAAAATTTTTGAAAAACTTCTTCTTCGTCGAATCCTTCCTATTCTATCAGAAAATGGCATAATACCCAGCCACCAATTTGGCTTTAGACAGCGACACTCCACAGTGGAACAGGTTCATAGAGTCTGTGACAAGATAAGAAAAACACTGGAAGAAAAAGAATACTGCTCTGCAGCTTTTTTGGACATACAACAGGCTTTTGATAAAGTCTGGCACAGGGGCTTGCTATGTAAAATTAAAAGTTGTCTTCCACACAGTTATTTCTTAATATTTAACTCTTACCTATCAGGAAGACTGTTCCAGGTCAAAGAGGGTGAAGTTACATCAAATTTTTTTGAAATACAAGCTGGAGTGCCCCAGGGGTCGGTGTTGGGTCCTGTTCTCTACACAATTTTTACAGCCGATCTCCCTTGCTCGGCTGCCATAACCACTGCTACATTTGCTGATGATACCGCCATTCTGGCGAGCCATAAGGATCCAGCAGTAGCCTCAAGAATCTTACAGGAAGGCTTGGACAAGACAACTAAATGGCTACGCAGCTGGCGAATCAAAGCTAGTACCTCAAAATCAGTGCAGGTTACTTATACCCTACGGAAAGGCAATTGCCCCCCAGTGAAATTAGAAAACGTCACCCTCCCTCACCAGAACTCTTACAGATACCTTGGCCTCCATCTGGATCGGCGTATGACATGGAAGGAGCACATCAAGAAGAAACGAGATGAAATAAACATTAAATATAAAAGCTTCCTGTGGTTGCTAGGCCGAAACAGCAAACTGTCTGTAGACAATAAATTGCTGGTGTACAAATCGATCCTGAAACCGGTATGGATGTACGGCATTCAGCTGTGGGGTAGTGCTTGTAACTCCTCCGTCACACAAATGCAAAGAATACAGAACAAAATCCTCCGAACAATCAGTAATGTCCCTTGGTATGTGACCAATGCTGAGATCCACGAACACCTAGAAATGCTCTCAGTGAGAGAAGAAATTACTAACGTCAAGAATACATACACGGAACGGCTAGAAACCCACCCCAATACCCTTGCACAACAGCTCACAATTACCAGCTATGTTAAACGCCTTAAAAGAAAAGACATCTTGTAGTGTGGAGAACTATGAGTAGATGTCCTCACTGGGGGACACGCTCTGAATGAGAGAAGCATGAAGCAGATCTGCTAAAAGTGAATGCACTGATTGCAGATTCAATATAAAAAAAAAAAAAAAAAAAGATATACGAATGCAATATTCTTGCTACGAAATGCCACCGACTTTCCACGTTCAAGAACTTTGCATAATATTATGGTTTAACGCCGAGTGCAATGATTTAATCAGAGTGGATTTTATTACCTGATTAATTGGTATGATGAAATTGTAAATTTTGTAATGTTTTCGCCAACGAGCTAGGTCAAGTATGCCACTAAAGACGTGGCATTGGTTTCGTATCGATGTAAACAGTTGTTTTTTTATTTTGATTTATCCAGCAGTTGGGATACTATAACAGGCCAAAAAAAAGTTTTAAGTGGGTGACAGACGGGCGAGTAAGTTCGCGTACTTACGGCTCGACGACTTTACTCGCCTGTGTGGTCTAAAAGTACGCGTACTTAGGCTAACACACAGGCGAGTAAAGTCGTCGAGCCGTAAGTACGCGAACTTACTCGCCAGTCTGCCACCCACTTTACTTGTGCTGTTAGCCGATATTTTATCATGAATTATCGCACTGACTCTGCTTACACATAAATGAGCAAGTTCAGCATTTTTTTGGAATTATGAAATTTTTGAGTTTACAATCACGCATCTATTTTGTAAAGAAATAAAGTGTCCCATATTTTTAGTCAGTTTTGGCTCGTCACGCCGTTTTTGTCAACACTTTTTAATTGAAAATGCGATATAAGGTTATTTTATTAATTTATTGCCCCAAAACACTATTAGGTACACTACTATAGAATAATACTAGAAACTGCATATTTCATCAAAAGTTTTTTTAATTAGTTATTGCTATCTTTACGGCGACGTTACCTACTAAAAGTGAAAATAAAGACGCAATCTTTGATGCGCTTTTATGACATTGAAAATTTAATAAACACGAACTTTTTGAGCATTTAACGTGTTAAGTTTAAAAAAAAACATCCTAATTTAAAAAAAACCAATGCGCAAAAATCTTAAGAATCATGTTTTAGTCGATGCGGCTAGCAAACCCATTACTATTTTGATTCCCCTTTCCACTGCCACCTATGCGCCTATAATATCATGCTAATCGTAGCCTTTGGGTCTTGTTATCTTGGTCCCTGTCTGCCGTAAGGGATAAAGAGATGATTTATGTATTTATGTAATTATTAAGAAGCGTTTTGGAAAATATTAACAGCAAAATGGCACCGCAGACCTAAGACTGCGGTTATAACTTGCGGTTTCATTACAAGGGAACCCTAAGAAGCCATGAAAAGCGTAAGGTTGAGTTGTTGAATGGGTCATAATCATAAAATAGCGGACCCTGACCGTGTTCCATATGTTTCGCGAGTTTCGTCAGTTTGAGGAAATTTCCTTGACTTATAAGTCCAATAATTAAGTTACTTAATAAGTCACGTGTTTGTTTATAAGCATAATTTTAAATATTATATTATACTAGCTGTTGCCCGCGGCTTCGCTCCCGTTTTTTTTTTCTAAATTTCAAGATGAAAAATAGATAGTAGCCGATTCTCAGACCTACTGAACACGCATATAAAATTTGGTAAGAATCGGTCAAGCCGTTTCGGAGGAGTATGGCAACTAAAACTGTGACACGAGAATTTTATATATTAGATTAGACATATTTTAATGTAAAGTTCTTCGCAACTTTTTGAAGTGAAACTTCTTTAGCGGCGTAGAACACTTTGATGGGTAAAAATGTTAAACTCGCGTCAGGTAAGACGGAGGGAGAGATAAAGAACCAGGATCGCAGCTCCTTTAAGAGCTTTTTTTTTTAAATGCGAATGAAGCTAGTTCGATTTTTTTTTGAGTTGCGGAGAAAAAGTACCAGGGCATCAACACATTGTTAGAGGTCTGTCCATACCATATAAATAATACGTACGTTGATTTCGTCGCTCACTCGTAAGCTACGTTTGGCCTAGTGGTATGAGGTGTGGAATAACAGTGTACCCGCTCCGATGACCGCGGTTCAAAAGTCGTATAGAAAACGTTTTTTTTTTTGAGGTGCGTTGTGCACTTTTTTTGGTATGTTTTTTTTTGCGCGAGCATGCGTGTGCGTAGTTTTCAGTTTCATTTCTGCCGGCACTCCCGGAGTACAACCCGTCCGTTTTTCTTAAGTTACCGGATACGTAAACTGTTCCAGTTGGAACATTTAGTTTTATAAACCTATATACCTACCTCTTGTATACCGGAATTAAAAATAGGACTGGTTTCTAAAAATGAAAAGATAGCCTTATATTTGGCATGGAATCGTGGATCAGCGTCTCGGCATACGAGAGGTTAATCAACAAACGGTCTAATTAGTAACATTACAAAAGCTGTTCAACTAGTAATGAGAATGGTAAGGATGCAGATATATTTTAAGTAACTTTATATTATTTTTCGAAATTTTTAGTCATATTTTAGGAGTAATCACTTATTATTTCTTTTTTATTAATATAAAAATCCTTGTATAAAAAATCTTTTTCTTGACCCCTTAAAAAACCCAGTGTACCTACTGAGGCAATCACGGCGTCGTCATTTTTAAATTTCTGTCAAGAGCCAAGTGTAGCGATGGCTACCATCAAAGGTTTTGGGTTTAAATTGATAGAGCACCCTTTGTATTCATCGGACCTCGCTCCTCGCGATTTTTATCAATTTCCACGATCAAAAGAGCATCTCAGAGGCCAGAAATTTGAAGATGATGACCTCGTGATCGCCGCAATACGGGGTTTTTAAGGAGTTAAGACGAAGATTTTTTAAGATAACGAATTTTATATATAGAAAAAAATTATAGTAGTTAAATGAATAAGAGTAGGTATTCAGAAAAAAAAGTTAGTTAAAATATATCTGCATCCTTGCCCTTCTCATTACTTATTGAATAGCCCTCATATATACAATACATGAGCAATACATTGGTAATCAGTAAAGTATTTAAAATTGCCTATATTGTTTATTAAGTATATGATTTAATGTTCCATTTTTAAGTGCCTTAATTGAATAATCACCCCACCTGTCGAACTATACTAAACATAGTAGATATTCTTTACGATTCTAAAAACTCTCGCACTGAAACACAAATCATAATAATTATACATGACTTGTGTTTCAGTGCGAGAGTTTTTTAATTATACAAAATTATGCAACGTATCCTAGTCAAACAAGTGTTAATACCTACGTAAGTTTCCGGACGTAACATATTATTATGAATACTGTATTTATAGCACTCGTTGAGAATAGAAATCGTTTCGTATGTTATTATGCATAAACACTAACTTGCGTAATACACTCCTAAATCACCTTTAAAGTGTGCACATTAGAGAAAAGTAATTTTCACGCCACTGCTCGAAAATGTGGCAAAAGATGGTCAGTAATGGGGCCCCAAAACAAAGTATAGTTGTAGGTTGAATGAACAGGCCAACTATGAATTCAAACAGGTCAACAATAACATTGTTGGACAGTTTCAAAGACCAAAGTCGTCCAATCACATCGGCATGCTGATCCCTGATTCCACCAATCAGAACACAATTTGTGATGCTATTACACAAAATCGACCAATCAGAACACGTCGTGTGCTGCATATTAATTTTTTTCAAGGTTTATCTCATCAGGGAGAGGCAAAGGAAACTAGGTCCATACAGCCACGTCTGACATAAATTGTTTTGTCTTTAATGTTTAAGTCCTGTCTTAAAGTCAGAGTCGTCAGTCCGTCCTTGTCAAGTCATATTAAAACTATAAGCGATTATGGGTGTGTTTAATAAGCACTTCGAAGCGCTTTGCTTAATAAAATAACATAAAAAAAGCCTTTGCGTGACTGGCCACTAGAGCGCACTCGTTTTTTTTTTTTAAAGTAAAATATGGCGGGAGAGTGAAACTTTACTGTTGTATTTACGCTCATGTTTTTTATTTCCTCGCAGTAGTCGTGAAAAGCACTATGTAATGTCTCGGCCAAAAGTGCAATAGATGGACTCGTCTCTCTTCGAGGGCCTCACCTGCGGCTCGGCCCTCGAACTCACTCGTCCATCTATTGCTCACTTTCCAGCCTCTACAACAATGTACTATTGTCACAAACTCTACAAAGGAGTTTGTAAGCTGCGCGACAGACCATGGCATTTAACAATCACGCTGCTCTTTAAAAAAAACTTTTTCCCGCCAAAATTGCATTGGCTAAACAGCTCAAATTGCCAGCATTCACTTTCACTAACGCGCAATTTTTTTTACAGATCCAGTAGCAAGAAGCTGGGGCGGCGAACAGTTTGAAGCATTCGGTTGGGAGACTGTGTTGTGATAATATCGATTCTTAATCGATTTTGTGAAGTGTCAGTGTGTGGATTCAAGTTTTTTTTGCCGCGTGACAGAAGAGTACAAAATGGTATGTTAATATTTTTATTTTATTTTAATGTTTAGTTAGGCATGTTCAGACAATCTATTTTTTACTTTATTAAGATTGGAATAATAACTTTTTAGTATCTTAAAAAATACATAATAATATTATGTATTTTTTTTAATCCCTGAGGGCAGAATTAATTTTTTTGCAAAATTAACTTACTTATTAGTTTGTTTAAATAAAGTTGTGTAGACTTTAAAAAAAACTTACTTAAGCACCTAATTATTTCTGGCCTGAAAAACAGGAAGCTGCATTAACATTGGGCACATATAATATAGCCCTAAAATTAACATAATTCATTACTTCATGCCTTAAAAAACAAGTACCTATTTACCAAATGTATTTACTTACCTACTTCCTCATAATTTCCCAACATCGCGATATTGCAACTGACCCAAAGACACGCATAGAACCGGAATGTTTATTCGTGTGACGAATCACAACAATTCGGTATGTTTACACAAGTCTTGTAAAATCTATGTACTTACTATCTTCACTATCATAAGTTTATAACTTGAAAGTAACGTCTTTCGACATGAAAATTTTGAGCTTATCGGTTATTATTTTTATTTAAACTTAATTTTAAGCGTCTTCAATATTTTACGCTAGTTTTTTTTTGGCAAGGCTAAGGGTGTCGTAGCCAGTATTTGTTACGTAGAAAAGGAAAAAAAGATATTATATATTTTTTTATTCAGAAAGACAGAAAAAAGCAACCTAAAAATAGAACGAGTTTGAGAGCCAGCAGGGTCGCTAACATTTCGTCTCAGCGTTTCAGATTCGCAAAAAAACGTTTAAACTATTGACCTGTTTTCAAACTACTTAGTGCTAGTGGGGAAACGTGACGCACATTTTCCTAATTTTCGCGTCGCAATTCCGACTTCCCTAATTTTCCTGGCGTCCATTTGCGTCTAAGTTATGCCGCTTATCATAGTAAAACGTATTTAGTATGCAGCGAGCTTGAAACATAATGATAAGCACCTATTGTGGAGCTGCAAAGAATAAGCGCTAACGAGCAATTATAAAAATGATATTAAGGAAGTTTGATTGTTTTTATGCTACGATGTAGAGTTCGTCAGCATTGCAATAATTGGTCTGCTTCGCCTTTGTTGGATAATACCGTCCTTGTTATTGACTGGTTTAATTTGACACGACATTGGGTCGACCAGAGCAGGATAAAGGAGAAGGAGTTTCCTGTCTGCTTCCCCAAAAAAAAGTAAAACGAACAATCTCTTGAATGCCACATCGAAATACGCCTTGCTAAATACAGCGAATATAGATAGCCAGTATAAAAAAAAAAACAAAAGTACATACCTAAAGCGTTTACGGAGCCGAAAATACGTGGTCCATTTTTGAATTGCGTTTGTCTGCAGTTGTAGAATATTGTTGGTGTAGTTATTGGTGGCTGTTATAAAGAGGACGAATGATTTAAAAAAAAGGCTAATAATTTTCATGGAGTTGTTGCCATTAATCTAATCTAACTGCAAGTTATTTATTCCAGAACACTGAGTGTAGAATAGTTTGTTGCACTGGCCCCTAAAGGCACTACCTTTTCTTGTTCTTTACTCTTTCCTACATTATGTAGAGTTGGTGCCGGTACTGACAATTTTTATCCTGAAATTTGATTTTTGAAAACCGTGTCCGGCCATTCCTCTCACATTAATAGTCATTAATTTGAAAGTGAGAGAGATGGTATGACACAAACTTCGTTAATTGTCGTTTGGAGTGGCCCTTTAAGCCTTTTTTCGTGTTCAAAATGAAGACCGCTCAAAATCAAGAGAAATACGAATCAATCATAGCGATAATGTTAAAAGCTTAAGAAAGAAACAAAAAAAAAACCATTTTATTCCATTGTATTGAAAGCGATCTACTCCGTTCAGTCAGAGAAACTTCTGAGGTTATTACAAACACATTAGTCCCTTCTTCCGGTACACCGAAACCGCAAAACATTTCGGTGTTACCATACGTAATAAAAAAATAGAAAACAATGCCTCAAAACTACATCCGTGTCCACAGTCTTTACAATAAAACCGCGCCCACTTAACACAATAAACTATTAATTTTGATCGGAAATCAAGCTCAAACCGATCTACGCTACGCTGAAAAAATTTACCAAGTGACTTTGACCTGTGTGAAGTCAGAAATACAGTACAGATTAGGAGTGTGTTCGAGGTGCGTTCGGAAGTATTATGCAACGAGCGAAAGTGTTCGTGCCTCGCATTACTCTCACTGCGGTACGGTCACGGTCGCGGTTTTGGTTCGTGTTTAATGGACGAACGTATCCGAACGGTTTATGCAGTGTTGCCATTATGTAATATATGTGTTGGAGCGTGTAATGCCGCTGACAGACTGGTGTGCAAGTAGCTAACTTTAAGGGCTTAATTAAAGCAATGGCAATTGCTACGTGATAATTACGTTAGGATGGCGGAGATAGACTACAACATAATAGTCCATATTTATTTTTATTTTATTAATTTATTTCCGCACTTACATACAATCATCTTAACAGGCGAGGCCTAATGCGACAATGTGGCATGATTTTCCTTACAAGCTATGGACTTTACAGAACCTAGTGACAGTCTAAAAGAAATAGATAAAGTTTTTTTGCACATGCGTGACAGCTATTTTTTTTTGCTTGTTTTTATTTTAAAACGGTTTTTTGGTTTCGTCTCAGCTATTTTAGAACCGATTGAAACGAACGCGATTCTGAAGTTTTGAAATGTACTAGTAAAGTTTTTAATGCCGGGTGTTAAATATTTTATGTTTTGGATGATTTTATAAGCTGGTTCCTGACTATGGCATACTAGACAAAATTAAAACTTTTTTTTACTGGCATAAAAAAAAATCCTAAATTTACAGGAGTGTTTAGACTGACTAGCATAACAAACTTGTGGTAAATCGTTAAAAGAATATTTGATACTTTATATATTCAGTATCTTCTTCTTCCTTGTCGTTATCACTCTTGACAAAGTGATCGTGGTCATCACTTCAGGTATTGGTCACAACACGGCGACTCTTCTCTGATAGCGGCCTTCCTCGTGCATTCATGTAGTGATGACGGCCATTTACTGCCGCTGTTATCTGGTCAGTCCACCTCATAGGCGGTCTTCCTCGTGGCCTGTAGGCTTATTACCTAACTCGCTCGCAATCGCCATCGTGTTCATTTTGACAGTTCTTGTATGAATGTGACAGCTAGCTGATTCCGATGCCAATTGCCAGCCCTCAACCTTTCCTTGGACCACAAGTCGCTCAATAGCCTCCTCCCCTCGGCGGCATACGTGACCAAAAAAGGTAAGGATACGAGACTTCAAGAAGTCTGAATATATCTTCAAGGAGAAAATATATTCAGTATAGGTACTCAATATTTGTTATGACGCGATGTGGGGAAGCTAGAATTTTCCAGAACGACGCCGTACCCTCTCGATTCTATTCCGATTTTACCCCAAACGTTTTTCGAAATTACTTTTCACAGATTTAACGCTCGCGGAACCCTGTCATATAATTATGTAAATGGGCGTTTCCGACACGTTCTTTTTCACGTGCCTATCCCTGTGATGTAAGTTATCATATATCACGAAGCGTATTTAAATAAGGTATTAAACATAAAAACCTGTTTGAGGTCCTTATAACATGAAATCTCTTGAGTGTAAAGCGGTTAATATTCTAAGCACGTGAAGTAGACGGCTAGTTAAATATTTTATTAGGATATTTGTATTTGGACGCGATGAAAAGTAAATTTCTGAAGAAGACATCGCATTGAATTAATATAACTAAGAGTTGTTTTGTTTCTACTTTTTTAGACACTTCAAGTAACGCTTCAAGTAAGAATTTTGGCTCGATAGATGTGTCCCATTTTTTCATTTCTTCCATGCTGGTCTGGGAGTAAAGAAAAAACGTAGAATTTATCAGTTGCTTCTTTCCCGCGCCGATGGTAAAAGCCCATTGAGAGAACGGGCAAAAATCTTAGGAATCATGTTATTGGCGATGCGCCACCCACCACTATTTTGGTTTCCCTTTCCACCTATACGCCCTTAGTCATGCTAAGCTTGGTCTTAAGGTTTTGTTACCTTAGGCGCTGTCTACCCCGTAAGGGCACAGGTCTCTCAGAATGATCAATTCCCAGCCCCATTACGTATCATATTTGCATCTCGCCAGTAATTTTGAAATAATCGTAATGACAACCGAAGTCAACGACCCTGAGAAGCCATTAGAATATAAAGTAGTTAGCTACTTGGGCAATTTAGTGTGATGTACTTCCTTAAAAAAATTCTAAGCAACACTGACAATTAGAACAGAAAAATCCGAACCCGGATCCTCGTCATTCCGTGACGCGTGCTATATACACCACCCTAAGTGGGTAAGCCTTTGAATTTTTCTATCTGTTAGCTAGCTAGCTGTCACGTGACCTTGTTGCTATGCGAATATTTGTCCCTAAGCCTCATCTGTTTGAATGATGTATCTACGACACAATTACAAACCCGTGGTGTGGATTTACTTACGTCAAACCGTATTATTTTTTTGCAATTATGCCTTACATCACTTTCTTCTTCTTCTTCAAACTGCTGGGCCGATGTGTACCAAACATGGCTAAGAAACCACCGCAAGGAAACTGGCTTTCGAAATCCCATCGGCTTGAGAGCTATAATGCCACACACACACCCAAACATCGACGTCAATTTTATAGCATCCCTCTATTTTGCGTTGGGGGTTAAGAAAACGATGCTGATTAAGAGGATAATACAGAGATTGCCGACGGCATTTAGCAACAGACCTGTAAGCCTCAGGTAACGTATAGTTAGTAAAGTATAGGCTTGTTCATATGGGGGAACATAACCAAACTTTGCCGGAATAGTTGATGCGTGTACAATAGTTTAACATACCGATATCCCTTTCGCATGCCAACTTGGCTAATAACACGATTTCATGCCATGATACCCATGCTCATACGTTGTACAGGGATTTAATAATTTATAATCCGTTAACTAGCTAGTAAAGGGCAGTTATCAAATATATATATTGTTGGGGATAGTGCAATACCGCGTAACTAGCAATACTGCGTATCTACGCATCACCTATAGTGCATAATACCACATAACTAGCACTAGTAAATACTGCGTATCTTAACAACACCCATAGTGCAAAACCACGTAACTAGCACTAGTAAATACTGCGTATCTGTATTTACACAATACCCATAGTGCAAAACCACGTAACTAGCACTGGTAAATACTGCGTATCTGTATTTGCACAACACCCATAGTGTAAAACCACGTAACTAATACTAGTAAATACTGCGTATCTGTGTTTACACAACACCCATAGTGTAATACCACGTAACTAGCACTAGTAAATACTGCGTATCTACACAACACCCATAGTGCAATACCACGAAAGTAGCACTAGTAAATACTGCGAATACACAACATCCAACTTCACACTAGTTTGAACTGGTATATTCTAATCAGGATTTTACGTACGTTGGCGGGAAATCTTAATTTGGCTACATTTTGTTAGATACGCGGTATTAACCAATGCCAGTTACGCGGATTTTCCTTATGAGTGTTGTGCAGATACGCAGTATTCACCAGTGATAGTTACGCGGTATTGCACTATCCCCGACGCTATACCTAATATAAATTTATTTTGCGATTTACATGAATTTTAAAGACAATCGTAGAAATCATGTTATAGGCGATGTGGCTAGCAACCGTCACTATTTTTAATCCCCTTTCCACCTATACGCCCAGAATCATGCTAAACGTAGCCATTAGGTCTTGTTACCTTAGTCTCTGTCTACCCCGTAAGAGGTAAAGACGTGATTTATGTATGAGAATTTTAACGGAATTTTCGCAGATACCAATTAAAATATTTATCTATACTAATATTATAAAGAGGAAAAATTTGTTTGTTTGTTTGTTTGCATTGAATAGGCTCCGAAACTACTGGACCGATTTCAAAAATTCTTTTGCCGTTAGAAAGCTACATTATCACTGAGTGACATAAGCTACTTTTTATCGCGGGAAAATACCTTTTCCTACGGGAAAATTACTTTATCGCGGGCGAAGCTGCGGACGGAAGGCAAGTGAAATATATACATACATACAGACAGAGCCTAAGGTAACAAGACCTAAAAACCACGTTTATAATGATTGTGGGCGTATGGATGGCAAGGGGAATCAAAACAGTGATGTTTCTAGCTACATCGCCTATATAACATGATCCCTAAGATTTTCGCCTAATCCCTCAAAAAATTATAACTAAATAAAATTCGGCGTAGCCCCCTGTACTAGTAGATCTACGAAATTATGGTGAAACTGTAGAACGTTAAAGGGTGTAGTTACTTAAGTGTTTTCGCCATTACACAGACATTACGAAAATATTTTATTGAGCTAATTTCAACATGCCTTGCCCTCGGTAAAAACTTCGAGTTGCCCAATTTTTTTATGTTAACGTTTACCTATGGATTTATTTACTTATCTCTATGTATTCTTCCACGCTGGTCGGGGAGCACAGAAAAAACATAGAATGTACCAGTTGCTTCTCTTCCCGCGCAGATGGTAAAAGCCCATCGAGGCATTGGGTGAAAATCTTAGGGATCATGTCATATAGGCGATGTGGCTAGCAAGCAACCCATAACTGTTTTGATTCCCCTTTCCATCCATACGCCCACGATCGTGCTAAACCTGGTCTTTAGGTCTTGTTACCTTAGGCTCTGTCTACCCTGTGAGGGATAAAGACGTGATTTATGTATGTATAATATACTTATGGTGTGGTTAACTGTCAGTTCGTGTTCGGCCATTGACTGGCGCCAAGCAAATGACATGGCTTGCAAATTAGCCCTAATTAACTCCTTTCACCGTTTGTTTCTAATGGCGTACTTGGCCGCTTCCTATCTAAGTGTAAATTTTGACACGACTTAGTTATCAATTCACGAGCCTAGTTCGGTTTGAAATAACCTAACCAACTTTTTTGCTGACTGTACTTGCGTTGCCATGAGTTCTGAGTGCGTGTACCAAATTTCCAGCCAATCTGACCAACCGTTGAAGAGTTCCGTCTTACGGAGACGGTCCTGACCGGGTCACCAGAATTCTACTACTAGATTATTGTGTTGTCATCCGACTTCCACTAGTATGCAAAACAACTCAATCGGTTGAAGATATCTGCTTCAAAATTGAGTTGCAAGATTCCCGGACAAACATACATACATACACATTGCAAGTTAATAAAAACCTTGTAAAATACTGCTTGTAAAGCCCATCGAGGGAACGGGCGAAAATCTTAGAAATCATGTTATGGGCGATGAGGCTAGCAACCCATCACTATTTTGATTCCATTTTCCACCTACGCGCCCTCAATCTTGCTGAGTGTAGCCTGTAGGTACCTGTTACCTTGGTCTTTGTCTGCCCCGTAAGGAATAAAGACGTGATTTGTGTATGTATGTGTACACCTATGTGTAAAATACTGTGAATTTCTGTTAAAAATTTCAAAACGTTCCCGCAGGAATTGAAACATTTTTATTGCATTGGAAATAGATTTTTGCGTGAATGTTTTCAGCATTTGCTTGTAGAACCGGTTACAAGATTATGCGAAATGTAAATGATAATATTCGGTCTCAAAATGGACAAACAAATTTAATGAAGAGCGTTTTCTTTATTATAATATACCATCGTAAATGCTATCGATACGAAAGACTGATTAAATATCACTGTTCGTACCGCACAATATCCTGGCCCCCCAAATTCATTGACTTAACCGAGTTTGTTAAGCGAGATGTTAATTTAATAATGCTTCTCGACTAATTAGGCAATAAATCTGCAACAACACAAAACCAATTCAACTGAACACCTCATTGGTATCACAAGTTTAAGAAGCCAGGGGCACAGTAAAATTGGTCGTTCGTCGCAGCGGGAGTCGGGGGTGTTTCGAATTAATTAAGTGCATTTTTCATGAACGTGTTAGATTTAATTTACGACCGAAAGAAATATGAATATTTGGTAGTAATTTTTTTCATGACAGCCATTTGAGAACAACGTTTATTTTTTTGTGAAATTGGTCTTTTCTCCTACTGCTTTTGTGGGACGGTTATATTTGTTTATCTTACTACCAACTACTTTGTTTCCGCCACCTACTTAAACTGTCTCCAACTTATTTAGCTTTTTGGTTGTCTGGAAGAGATCGCTATTAAGCGATAAGACCGCCTATTGTCTACATTGTTCTTTGTTTCTGTATTGTTTTGTACTGATTTGTGGTGTTCAATAAAGAGTATTTGTATTGTATTGTATTGTATTGTACCCTTGTACAGTGCTTAATGTGAGTTTTCGATTTCGGAATAGGTACGTCTCGAACGCGTTCCTGTTCATTTATTCCTTCTAAATTCCTTAATTACGTTTCCCTACCTTTACGCATCTGTGGCAACACGAAAACCGCGCGATACAGAAAAAAAAGTATTAAATACTACTATGTGAACTGTTTGTTGCCGTTTTGTTCCGTTAGTGGCGTTGCTAATTTTTTCATAGTAATTCAGTTCTTGACGCTAAGAAATTGAGACATTTTTTGTGTGAAAAACTTACATTAGAGGCTCATTTTAGACCAAATAAAAAGAAAAGAGAATCCAAAGTTATTCTTCGAAATGATTTGTTCGGTTTAAACATTCGAAGCTTATTTCTTCAATCTGAATAACAGACATAACTAATTCTCCAGAACAAATAAAAAGTATTGACGTAGTTCTGCGAATGGCTAAGTGAGGCCGGTTTAAGCTACGCCTCGCTGTATGCATACAATGGGGACTATCGTTTCTTTGCTCACCCGTTGGCGCCACTGTTGACTAAGGGCCAGAGGTATAGCTGTCAAAGGCGACTTTATAATCTCGCCGCCGAAACAAAGTTTTAAATGCATGACTTCAAAATTTATTGTATTTTGAGATTGTTAATTAATAATTTTAGATTTTTTGTGATAATTTATCTCTTACGGGGTAGACAGATTCGAAGGTAACAAGACCTAAAGGCCACGTTTAGCATGATTGTGGGCAGGTGGAAAGGGGAATCAAAATAGAGATGTTTGCTAGCCGCATCGCCTATAACATGATTCCTACGACTTTCGCCCATTGCCTCGATGGGCTTTTACCACCTGCGCGGGATGATAAGCAACTGGTACATTCTATGTAAAATACCTGCATAATAATAGCTTTGTAAATGGAGCAAAGTAAAGGAATATTTGTACTTACATAACTATGCAAATAGACATGGGCAGCGTCCGCAAACTATGCGGCACTTATACGAAAACCTATTATGTAATACCAAGACGTGTTCCATAATCCTGTTTTAAAAATCAAATAAACTGATATAAAAATGCTGAATATCATTGTTTAAATTTACATAATTTTACCATAAAACAAAGTTGTCTTGCGGGCAAATGGCGCTGTTGTCGCACGGTTCGTATAGAATTTGCTCTAACATAGATTTAGTTCGGGGTTTTGCCGGTGCGCTGATTAAGTTGGTTCTGGTACAGACTGTGTGGAGTCACGTTTTCACAAATATTTTTTGCTTAGAAACAGTAAGTCATATTTTTTTAAGCCTATGATTATTATCTCAAACAACATAATGATGAAATCATAGAAATCTATCAAACTACATAGTATAAAACAAAGACGCTTTCCGCTGTTCGTCCCTATGTATGCTTAGATCTTTAAAACTACGCTACGGATTTTGATGCGGTTTTTTTAATAGATAGAGTGATTCAAGACGAAGGTTTATAAAGTATAATACATGCATAATATAATAGAGAAATACTGATTGCACCCGTGGGAAACCGGGGCGGGTCGCTAGTTATAGTTTTATTGTTGTTTTAATACCTATTAAAAAAACAATAGCTTCTACACAGGGAGCAAAAAAAAACATAGAATGTACCAGTTGCTCTACTTCCCGCGCATATGGTAGGACTCCATCAAGGGAGTAGACGAAAATCTTAGGAAACTTGTTACCTACAGGCGATGCGGCTAGCCACCAATCACTATTTTGATTCCCCTTTCCACCTATATGCCTAAACGTGGCCTTTAGGTCTTGTTACCTTAGGCTCTCTTTACCCCGTAAGGAATAAAGACGTGATTTATGTATTTAGTTATATAGACATTGAAGTCGATATAACTTGTACGTATGAATGATGAATCAAGGTCAAAAGAGATTCCATAGAGCCAGTGCCACAACATAGCTTCCGACAAGTTCCTTAAGTAGTAGAAATTTGGATACAGTCAGACTAGATTGTTTTACAAGTTTTACTAGTCACTTTTTTTTGTTTATTTGTTTTTTTTTTTAAATTTACATGTTACATGTTATTTTTTTCAACAGAAGCTTATTTTTGAATACTTATTTCAAAGTTAATATACGGGGTCGATAAACAATCCAATAAAGTGAAAATAAAAGCCAACAGCTGCCCCCCAAACACAGGGTTGAACCTCGCAACTTTGCTATTATTTGTTAAGTTTTCGTATAAAGTCGAATTTGTTAGCTTTTCGGCAAGCGTTCGGTGAGTGACTTTTATTCCCTTATAATAATGAAAAATGTTTTCCATTAAATAATTAAAACATCATCTGATGCTGTTAAATCACTACATATTATAAAACAAAGTCGCTTTCTCTGTCCCTATGTCCCTATGTATGCTTATATCTTCAAAAGTACACAACGGATTTTGATGCGGTTTATTTTAATAGATAGAGTGATTCAAGAGGAAGGTTTTTATGTATAATTCTACGCAGACGAAGTGGCGGGCAGAAGCTAGTATTAAATAAATTATACCTAGCACAAAAGAGGTTATTTCCAAATTGTCAACTAGCGCCTGAGATAAACTAACGATAACTTAACACATGCAAAGTTAATGTCATTTTCGGACAAGATTTACTTAATTTAAAATGAGTTAGCGACATTTTTGCACCGTAAGGTCGGGTCACTTTGGCCCTGGAGGGTAACTTTGGCCCTCGTGGGTAACTTTGGCCTTTGGGATCAACTTGGTCCGGTTTTTATTATTGGTTTGAATTTGTGGCACATTGCCCTATGAGTGGTGGTAGCTTACCGCTCACGCTTTTAATGATTTTTGTCAAACCAGTGGTGTCCATATGGGCAAAAGTCACCCTCAATTGGGTCAATGTGACCTGAACTTACGATACAGTACCCGACCGTAAAGATTGCACATTGGTCTTCTCGGCTAATTTCGGTTTCGTAAAGTGTTGTCTCGCTTTAACTTTTGGAACGCCAATTGTTTCTTTCTAAAGACCGAAGCGCAATAAAACCGTAAGGGATAAAGACGTGATTTGTGTGTGTGTGTGTGTGTGTGTGTGTGTGTGTGAAGCGCAATATTTATGGTCAAGTACTGTTCCTAATATTTTTTCCTAAGTTGACTGTATTTAGCCATATGGTTCAGCACCTGTCGCTCACAACTGGTTTTCGACAGTCCCATTATACAATCTAATGTATATGATAATTATTTAAATACATACGAGTATGTTCTGTCGAAGGAGACGATCTTTATTACAAACTTTTATTTAACTTGCTATGTATGTTATGCTTAAGTATGTTTGTCCGAGTGGAATCTTGCGACTTAATTCTGAAGCCAATAATATGTTCAACCGATTGAGCTGAAATTTTGCATAGTTGAATAAGTCTAATGACAATACAATAATCTGGTAGTGGAGTTCTGGCACAGTATATATATAAGCTAAAGCAGTAAGGAAACTACGAACAAATCGGTTGAAACGAAACACGCACACAGGCGCGCGCTTTACACGGCCCCTAAGCGGACCTCGTCCACTCCGCTCAGGCTCAGGTCCGCTTAGGGGCCGTGTAAAGCGCGCGCCTGTGTGCGTGTTTCGTTTCAACCGATTTGTTCGTAGTTTCCTTACTGCTTTAGCTTATATATATATACTGTGGTTCTGGTGACCTAGCCAGGATCGTCTCCGCAGGAGGGAACTGATCAACGTTTGGTCCGATTGACTTGCAATTTGGCACACATATGTAAGACAAGTAAAGTACCTAAGCAAAAAAGGTTTTAAAATGAAATTTTTGACAAACTTACACTATTATTTAAATATAAATCGATCACTTCCCATGATTTCGTGAGATTTCTATCGAAGGCAGACCAAAGAGAGGATAGCGGGACAAGTCAGAGCAGCGCTGGCCCTAGCTTTTGGCCTGTCGTGTGAAGCCGTGTCTAACGTTCCTCGCCGAAACACGGCAGAAGAGCACTGCTACTTGAGGACGTTTATTATTGACAATGATGATGACCCTGCACAAAATCCTACCACCCGCAAAACCAGGTAGCTGGGAGCGAGTCGGGTTACCTCCGCGTGTGGTCAAGAGCTGCGGTTCCTTTTTGGATCCGTCCGAGGGGAAGAGTGCTTGGTCCGGTTCCGGTGGACCCGGGCATCGGTTAATGATTTCCTGGCAGATTCTGAGGGATATCGTTATCCGTTGGCTGAGAGCCCGACAGGAAAGGGGTCTTTTGACCGTGTTCTACCGTTCAACGTTGCCTACATTTTTGTCACAAGATTTTTGAATACTGTATTTATTACTGTGACATTGGCGAAATCATCATCAAAAATGTAATAGTTTCGATAATGCGACTGAATGGTTACATATTATAGTTTGGAATAACACATAGGCTACTTTTTATCCCGGAAAATTGCGTAATTCCTTGGGGATAGCGATAAACGAATTCTATGCAGACGAAGTTGCGGACAACAGCTAGTATTACGTAATAGCCTCCCAACATCACACAACACATTATGACAAATTAACATTTACCGTTTGCACCACTCTTATTTGTTCCAACAGGTACTACAAAATACTCTACGGCCAACGTAAGTGGCTTCGGCAGCTGCAAACGAAAGTTTGTAAAACACTTATAGTAACGTGGTTCTTTAAATGCGTTCGTTCGAGATATTGCTTTCGTTTTCCTTTCAATATTGATAATAAGATTTTGATTGCACATTGTGTCGTAGTTGGGTAAGGCCGCAGGGTTCTGCGGTTGGTAGGATCCGGAATGCTAACCATACATACACACGTACATACATAAATCACGTCTTTATCCCTTACGGGGTAGACAGAGTATAAATTAACAAGACCTAAAGGCCAAATTTAGCATGATTGTGGACGTATAGGTGGAAAGGGGAAACAAAATAGTGATAGGTTACTAGCCGCATCGCCTATAACATAATTCCTATGTTAGTCGTGTATGCTAACCATGTTCCAGGGGCGCTGACTTTTAGAAAACCTCGTGGGTGCTCATGCTTATTTGATGACTCGAAAACGGGTCGTCAGGTAATGAAAAAACACCTATCCCTAAAAGGCGATTACTGATCTGTTTCGTGATGTCTATTCTCAGGGGTGCTCGGCACCCACTGTTTATTTCTCATGGGTGCTCGAGCCCCCGAGCACCCACGGAGTCGGCGCCCCTGAATTGAACAAATCACTGGTTTGGAGGTCTGATACTGTGTGGTTCTTAATTATTTAAATACAAAGCTGGATAGTGCGTGTCTTCGTATTTTGTCGGCAAGAAAGAGGGCGAGAGTTGCCACAGGCAAAATTACATAAAACATTGATGTTGTCACAATTAAATATGCAGATTGCAGCACTAATTATGCCAAACTAATCTCATAGCTCATAGCATTACAATTTTGACGTACCTATATTTCCCTTCCATGCTGGTCAGGAAGCAAAGAGAAAACATAGAATGTATCAGTTGCTTTTCCGCAGATGGTAAAAGCGCATAGAGGGAATGGGCGAATATCTTAGGAATCATGTTAGGGCGATGCGGCTAGCAATTCATCACCATTTTCCACCTATACGCCCACAAACATGCTAAACGTGGCCTTTATCTTATGGTGGTAACCTAAGACTCGTCTACACCGTAAGGAATAAAGACGTAGTTTATTGTATGTATGTATGTATAATTGACAGAAAACCTGAGAAATAAATGTCGAAATCTACGATTATAGTTATTGTAATTGTAGTAGTAACTCAAGTAAAATATATATTGTATTTGTAATACAAATGTGTTTGTATTTGTAAACTCACACTAAGCATGCTGTTATGGAGCGGTGGACTGTAGGACTTTAAGATACGTGGTGGTGATGGGAACACGGTATTTGGTAGCAATAAAATATCATCATCATCATCATCAGCCTATATTAGTCCACTGTTGGACATAGGCCTCCCCTAATGAGCGCCATAGCGCCCTGTCTTGACGCATCCAGCATCTGCCTGCAGTCTTTCGCAGATCGTCATCCCACCTGGCTGGAGGGCGTCCGACACTACGTTTGCCGAGTCGCGGTCTCCACTCAAGAACACGTTTCCCCCAGCGGTTATAAAATATAATTTACTTATAACAGAGGCTTTAGCGACCGCACGTAACGGATGATTTTATGTTTTTTTTATTTTTATGTCAATAGGAAGGCAAACGAGCAAGTGGGTCACCTGATGGTAAATTATCACCACTGCCCATAGACACCCGCAACCCCGGAGGGATTGCAGATGCGTTGCCAACCTAGAGGACTAAGATGAAATGCCTCTTGTGCCCGTAATTTCCCCGGCTGTCTTACTCTCCACACCGGAACACAGCAGTGCAAGCACTGCTACTTAGCGGCAGGATTAGCGAGTAAGATGGTGGTAGCGATCCGGACGGACCTTGCACAAGGCCCTACCACCCGCAAAACACATGACACAACAATAGCAATAATAGACAAGACAAGATCAAAAATAAAACTATAAAAAAGGTTAAGCATAGATCCGCAGCCAGTCGCTAACATATGCAGTCCCCGCACAGCGCTGTCGTTTTTTATTAATTACACATAGTATGTATGTATGTATGTAAACTCTTTATTGCACATAAAAATTTTAAAAATACAGATATACAGAGAAAATAGTACAAAGGCGAACTTATCCCTAAGAAGGGATCTCTTCCAGCTAACCTTATACAGAAAGGAAAAGTTACAACAAAAAGGCAAGCGGTCATTATTATGCGCAAATAAAGTAGTATTAATACTTAATAAATTAATAAATTAACAACTAAAGTACATTATAAAACCATAATAAAATAATATATAAATAACGAAATAGTGACACATTTCCACGATTTGTAATTCATAAGTTGGACATACATCGATTTTGGTAACTCTAAAGATAAAGAACGCAAAAACGCCTGGCAGCCATGTCCACATTACAGGGTGTAGCTAAATTTTTAGACTACATTGTGGTATATTATACGACAACGTATATCACTCTTCCTTCCTCTTGTACACAATTCGCGTTCGGCGTGTACTTCCTGGTGTATCTTTCATATAACCGATATTATCTGCGCGTTACGTAACGTAACCGGCGACGTTACGGCATAAAAATGTTGTTCTTCAAACATTGTTGCTTAGTGTGTATTTAAAATTAAAGGCGTCGTTTGATTCTGAATTATAAAAGGATTTTAGTCTCTGTGTTATTATGCCGGCTTAAAGTACACTTCGCTGTATGCACACAGTTGTGCGCACACTACGTTTTATAGTTATAAAAACGGAACAAAGGCGGATTTTGTGAAATTTCTAAAGTACCTATAGAGATATTTCTTCCATGCAAAACATAGAATGTACCAGTTGCTTCTCTTACTGCGCACATGGTAAAAGCCCATCGAGGGAAAGACCGACAATCTTCGGAATCATGTTATAGGCGATGCGGCTAGCAACCCATCACTATTTTGATTCACCTTTCCACCTATGCGCCTACAATCATGCTAAGCGTGGCCTTATGGTCTTACCGTAAGTTCTGTCTGCCCCGCAAGGGTTAAAGATGTGATATACCTATGTATGTATGTATAGGGAATTTTGAAGCGAGAGCCACAGGCGTTGGCTACTCCCTAATATTGTTATTTAATAGAACACAAAATTTTGCCTCACTGAACATATATCGATGTATGTTCTGTGGTTAATTCTTTTATTAAAATTGCCATCCTGTTCACAATTGAATACATTTTATTTCGCTTTGTTCATACTCTTTCTCTCGTTCTATTAATTTGATGTTCTTCACCTCATTACCGCTTGAATCCGGAAATAACATTTTAAAACCCCGTTAATTTCGTTGTCAGCCTTGACATCGACTGTCAGCCGTCAAGCAGTTAATACGTTTTAATCAGTTACTTAAGTACAAAATTATAACAACCTGTAGATTCTGTTCCGCATTAAAATTCATTCAAACCTTAAGACTGTACCTGTCACCAATTTAATAATGTTCATATTGTTCATATTAATTAACAAATGGTAGAGTAGAGTCCGCATATGGTCTACGCTGTCTTTTTATTTCGGCGATCCCACTGTATTTTGTAATGTTCAATAAAGAGTAAGTAGGGCTGTGTTTTATTGTAAGTAATAATCTTTGTAGGTAGATGAGGAAAGGTGTTTATTTATTTATTAGTATTTACATAAGGGCTTTGGTACAGGAATTTAGTTTTATACGACTAAAAGTCTTCAAAATTGAGCACCGCGGTTTGGCGCGCGTGCGTCTCGGTCGGAGCGTTGCGAGAGAGCGAGAGATACCGAGCGAGCGAGAAGGTCGGCGGGTTGCGTTCACGCGCTACATCTTTCTTCAAAGTAAATCCGCTCATTCACTCATTTAGTACGCCTTTAGCTTTGTAACGCTTATTTCTATGCCTTTAAAATTCCTTTTGAAATCACTATGGTGGCGTGAAATAAAGTTAGCCATGCGTTTTCCTGGTACTCATACATAAAGCGGGAGAACATATTATTGTTTGTAAACAAACATTGGAGACAATAGAGGAACATTAAGCGTCGCCTTATTTGGTCGACCACCAAGTCTCAAAGTAAATGTGTTCATGTAGAATAATAAGAATATAATACCTCAGAAGAATGCTTAATGATCGAGTAATCGGAAACTATTAAGCCGAGGAAAACTCGGCATCTATTTTCCTGGATTAGTTTTTCAATGTAATGACAAATCTTCTACTTGACGGCTTTTAGGTATAACTCTGAGATTTGAAATTCAACCGTACAAGTTTTTAATAGGTAAAAGTAAAAGTATTTTACCCTTAAAACATTTTTACACTATTTGTACCTTCGCGTCTCCATTTTAACTGCTTTTTTTAAAGATGACATTTAGTTAGTTTTGATCGTTTTTAATTTAGTTATTTGAGCTTGACCGCCAAGTTCAAATAGGATATTGGGCCGGACGGACATTGTCTGCCGCATGCATCCGGAAAGATAGGCACACACAGCCACATGGCGGGTACCATCCAACGACAAGGCAGGCCAAGGCGGAGATAGCGAGATGACCTGGACATGGTACTGACCGAGTGGCCGGAATAGCTCTGGTTAGGGAGATGTGCAGGTCGAGAGGCCCTTGCCCAGCAGTGGGATACAAATATAGGCTCCATTTTCCACCTATACGCTCACAATCTTGCTAAACGTGGCCTGTAGGTCTTGTTACCTTAGGCTCTGTCTACCCCGGATAAAGACGTCATTTGTATATGTGTATTATTGACGACCGGATAGCCTAGTGGTTAGTGACCCTGACTATGAAGCTAGAGGTCCTGGGTTCGAATCCCGGTAGGGGCAGACAGTTGTATGATGAATACAAATGTTTGTGCCTGAGTCATGGATGTTGTATGTATTTAAGTATGTATTTATCTACATTATTATAAGTATGTTAATCCGTTGCCTGGTACACATAGTACAAGCTTTGCTTAGTTAGGTGCTAGGTCAATTGGTGTAATTTGTCCCAAGATATTTATTTATCTATTTATTTATATAGGTATGTATATTCAGCAATAGCTCTTTTTTGCGTTTGCTGCAAGCACGTAGCGTTTGTGGTAGGTAGTACTAGACGTTTTGTTTAGTATTTACACAGGTCAAAATCGTAAAATATGGATTTCTTGTTAATTCCACGCTTTGTTGATGTCATACAATTAACTTTACTATGATATCATCTTTCAAAGCCTAATAAAGGTCAATAAACTTGAGTTATGTTGATTAATGTATACAACAACTTTGTAGCTATTAAAATATCCTGTTACAACATAAAATATGTTTTTTGATGACCGGATAGCCTTTATAGTAGAGAACCTGAGTATAAAGTAGAAACAGAGACAAAACACAAAAAAAGATATTAAATATATGCGCAAAGGCGAACTTATCCCTATAAGAGATCTCTACCAGTTAACCTTTGAGTAAATGACAGGAGCATTAAGCGAGAGACCGACAAAGAGTGAGTTTATAGTGAAAGCCACAATAGAGCATACATCTCAGAATACAACAAACAAACAATAAAGCTTGAGGTTCCAAGTTTAATCTTTGGTCGAAGCAGATTTAATATAAACAAATAAATAAATATCAGGGAACAATGCACACAAATTGACCTAGTCACAAAAGTAAGTTCTAGTAAGACTTGTGTTATGGGTACTAGACAACGATATACATGCTTCAATAGATAGAAACATCTATGACTCTGAAAAAAATATATGCCCTTACCAGGATTCGGAACTGGGATGCTTATTTCGCAGGCACTACCAACTAGATCAACTGTATTGTCAAATAATAAATATGTATGTATGTATGTCATCATATATGATTTACACAATTGTTTGTTTCTTGGGTCTCGGATATTTCAAATGTATATTTTTTTCTATAGTATAAGTTGTCTAGTGACCATAGTACTAACTTTGCTGAGCTTAACCAAAAGTTTCCAGTGATACTTTTTTAATTGGGAATTCTTCTTCTTTTTAATATGGCTACATCGATCGATGCGATGATTTCGTCAATGTCAAGGTAATAAATACAGTATACAAAAATCTTGTCACAAAAATGTCAGCAACGTTGTACGGTAGAACATGGACAAAAGACCCCTTCCCTCCAGTCGGGCTCTTAGCCAAAGGATAATGATATCCCTCAGAGTCTGCCAGGAAATCATTACCCGATGCCCAGGGTGCAGCGGACTAAGCACTGCTCTTCCCGTCGGACGGATCCAAAAACGAACCGCAGGTCTTGACTTCGCGTGTATCGCCTTCCAACAAGGGCATATCAGAGATGTTGTTATGACAATCACAATTGGGAATTAAAACTTTAAACCTTTACAGCGACATGTTGAAACAGTGTTCAAATTATTCAAATTTTAATTTATTCAAAGCATTACGATATAATAAATGATATTACGTTATTGGCATGCTTCCGTCGTTAACAGAGATTTAGGACTGCAATAAAACATTTAGGAGTAACATAAAATTATTGGATCCCATTGAGACACCGATTGAAATCTAATGCTTCGTGTGTAATTGTAATTTGTGACATGCGCAGAAAACGAATTGGCTTAGCGAAATTCGTATAGCTACATTTATGGGGCAGTAACCAGCGGCTCCGACCAAGGGGAACTGGGCTGAATGATCGCCAAAAGGATCGACACACACAGATGCAAATATATTTTACTTCTCGTGTGTTGAACCACTTACTACGCTCAGAGTTCCAACAAATAACTATTACGTCAGCTAGTAATATTTAGTTTCCATTTACTTAAAACTGATACAATTCATTTCGCAAGAGTTTGAACTCTACCAGTTGACGCTTTCATGACTCCACGAATGCTAATTACTCAAAACGTAAAATATGTCAAGCCATTTAAAAATACATTAAAAAGTGGAGGTAACCTTGTTTAGTATCTAAAAGGTTTCTAAAAAGCAACAGAACGTGATTTTTTTCTATCACCCAAGTAGAATTCGAGTGCAAACTTAATAAGTCAACATCTTCATCGCGGCTGTCACGAATAGTGTACATAACTAATCAAAGTTCATTGAACTGTTTCAATCCTCTCGCTTCGTCTTCGATTGCGCAGTAGTTAGACAAATCACGGGTGAGGCAATCTTGCGCATGCGACAACGAAGAATTACTGACTGAGCATTTGAAGCCATAAATGATCATCATTATCGTCTTATTATATCGTTCCACTGTGTTTACGCTATCGCCTTATTATACCGTTTCACTGTGTTTACATGGGGCTAATATACAGGGTATCTTTAAAATGATTCTAGAATACCTATTTCAGCATTTCAAGGTGTTGGGTTAGTTTTGATTGAATACCCCTTCTGCGGGCAGCCGGGCTGAGTTGGAGGGACGCGGAGCGAGAGGCACAAGATAGGAGCGGATGGAGACGTCTCACGAAGGCCCTCTGTACCAGATAGGAGAGCAACAACAACAACAACCCCTTCTAGTATTCCAGATTCATTTGAAGACACAGTGAGCACGGGGAGGGATGTTTGTATGTATTTATGTTTGTCTGGGTGGAATCTTGCGACTAAATTCTGAAGCAGATATCTTTAACCGATTGAGCTGAGATTTTGAAGTTAGTCGAGTTCTGGTGACCCAGCTAGAATCGTCTCCGCAGGAGGTAAATCTTCAACGGTTGGTCCGATTGACTTGAAATTTGGTGCTCATAATGTAAAACGGATGACTATGCAAGTACGTCAGCAAAAAGGCTTGTATTAAAAACCATTTCTTTGTTCCTGCGTGGACGCCGCTTTGTGTACAAAATAGCTTGACTGTAATTTTCACACCTACGTCACGTGACAACCGTGTCAATATCATAGTCAAAATAAAATATTATTTTACATAAGAAAAAAAGGTATCCGGTAATTAACCAAGGTGTGGTTTATTATCGTGGTACATTGTTTCAACAAAACTTTTGTGAATCCTTTTGTTTAACTACAAATCCGGAAAAATATTTGCTTTTCTTGAACCATTTGTTTCCACAACTCTACTTACAACGAATTGGTGCCTTAGTTTTAGTTCTGCTTTCCGCATTTGTTTTTTTGCATAGGACAGAGCGTTATATACCTACTAACTCGCTAACTTAAAATGATATACTGTTTAGCACTTAAATTCAATGTGTTCTACTTGTATCTTTCTTAGTTTAATAGGTCCACTTGTAACTATTTGCCAACAAATCTTGAATTATCTACAACTAGCTTCGTCCGCGTTGAATTAGACTGAAGAACTGATGTTAATAGTATACTCTGCAATAAATTATTAACGCCGCGACTCTAGGCAGCTACGATCCTTGACATGTTTATCGCTATCCCGCGGGAACTATGCAATTTTCCCGGATAAAAAGCCTATGTGTTAATCTAGAGTACCAGCTATCTTCGTTCCAAATTTAATTCAAATCCGTCCAGTCGTTTCAACGTGAAGAAGGAACAAACATACACACTCACATCCCCACATCCATCCTCACAAACTTTCGCATTTATCACTACATAGTATAAAACAAAGTCGCTTTCTCTGTCCCCTTGTCTCTATGTCCCTATGTCCCTTTGTATGCTTATATCTTCAAAACTACATAACGGATTTTGATGCGGTTTTTTTAATAGATAGAGTCATTCAAGAGGAAGGTTTTTATGTATGATTCTACGCAGACGAAGTCGCGGGCAGAAGCTAGTATTAGGATAAATTTGGTGCCACATTAGCGCAAAAGCTTTCAATCAAAAGCAGCAACTCCAGCTACATTTATAAGTCCCACAGCTGGATACAGACCTCTTATCAGAACCGAAAGCATACGAATATTTAAAGAAATGTTCTCTGATGTCAATACGAGTAGGTGTGGTTATATAAATATACGCATAACAATAAACATAGGTTACTCAATTACGTGGAAGAAGCGTGCACGAATACAACGTAATCGTGAAAAACGTCATAGCTCTCACAATGATACATGAACGTCGAGAATGTAAGCAAAACAGTGGAAATATCATTTAAATTGATTGAAGTAAACTGCCATAAAACTGCGGCAGTTACAAGTTTTGGCTTCTTTCGTCTACTAAAAAAGTTAACTGAGAGATGCCATAAGTTCTTGTACATACGCTTAACTTTTTGAAGTGAAAACTTCTAATAGTGGCGTTGAGCACCTTTTTGGGATGGCTAAAAAAATTCTAAACGACACTGAAAATTAGAACACAGAAAAATCCGAAAAGTAAAGGTATGGCCGGGAATCGAACCCGGATCTTCGTCATTCCATGACGCGTACTATACCCCTCCTAACCCATAGCAGGTGGGTATGCGTAAGCCTTCGAATTTTTCTATCTGTTACTAGCTGTCACGTGACCTTGTTACTATGCGATTTTTTGTCGCTAAGCGTTATCTGTTTGAATGATGTGTGGGTAAATAATGTTAAACTCGCATCAGCACGTCTAGCACGAGAGCGCAAGAGTCGCGTCGCGTGCGAGATAGGTTGCCTGTCTTTTTCTTACTGTTCATCCAAGAAAGAGACGGGTAGTCGATCTCGCGCGCGACGCGACTCTCGCGCGTTCGCGTGCTAGCAGGGCTGGTAAGACATTCACACTCCGGAGCCCGCGGTTCCAATCTCCCGTAGATAAACTTTTTTTCTTTTTTGAAGTGCATTTGTGTGAATGTGCACTTTTAGTTTTCACTTCTGACGGCAATCCCGGAAACAACCCGTCCTTTTTTTTTATAAAGCATTTGCCACTGCTACTACCAGGGGCGGATTTAGGCGGGGGGACGGGTGGACGTACCCTCCAGACGGTATTTTTGTGTGTGTAGACATTCACTTCAAAATTTTTTGGCCATTCGCCCGCGCTCCCCTCAGAAGAAAATCCTGGATCCGTCCTTGACCACTATTGCATGTCGAGTGCTACTTAGTGCCTCTACTTGCACAAAGTTGTGCGAGCTACCGGCACGTGTATAGCTTTGAGTAAGTAAATAACTTGAATTGTTAAACGGAAGCCCTGCGGGTGAATGAGAAAAGTTCAAGTTGAACTTATTTATAGTCCGTTTCTACAGTACTTACTGTTTCTGTTCGACTTAATTACTGGCCTCGTAGTATTTGTTTGCTGTCGTTAATGATTGGGTAGGTTTAATAAGAGACCTCGAGTTTCTAGAATATACATTGTCTTTTAAACTTAACCTCCATGCTGGTCTGGGGGCAAAGAAGAAACATAGAATGTACCAGTTGCATCTCTTCCCGCGCAGAAGGTAAAAGCCCATCGAGGGAATGGGCAAAAGCGTTAGGAACCACGGGCAAGCAACCCATCACTATTTTGATTTCCCTTTCCACCTATAGGTAAGCCCTTAATCATGCTAATCGTGGCCTTAAGGTTTTGTTTGTTGGCTTGGCCTCTGTCTGCCTTATATGTGTGTGTTTGTGTGTGTGTGTGTGCGTGTGTGTTCTAATTTTCAGTGTCGTGTAGAAAAGTAACAATACTACAATATTTGAACTAAAAGTTAGCATAGCGTTACATAACCGACTTTTGCCGCTCTACAAACTCATCAATCAGTGCCAGTTTACAAACAAAACAACGCCCTTTAAAAGCATTGCTTAATATTTAATTACCCAGTTACAGAATCGTTTACACACGTGGAAACACAAGTAAAACGTAATAAATACGTGACTTATGATTACTTATTAAGCCCTTGTAATAAGTTCACTGTTTTTTATTCCATGTTACATACATGATACTTCAACAGAAGATGCTACGCTTTTGAAAACCCCATAATTTTGGAAGTTCCGTTCCAATTCCTAAGCGGTTATGCGATGAGATGGTGCTATTCCGCCATATACGGAATGAGATGACACGAGATTAGATAAGAATAAGACAAGATAAGATATTATAAATTCACTATTAATTCTTTTTTTTTTTAAGTTTTATTTATAATAGGTATGCAAAAGGTTACAACATGTTTGTACGGCAGCCTCCGCACTAGACTCAGGGCCTGTGTCGCGGAGACTAGAGACAGTTATAACAATAAGGGACTAACATAAAAATACGAAATAATTTGTGTGTATGTGTGTGTGTGTGTGTGCGTGTGTGAGTAGTATGTGAGTGTTAGTGCATTTAATTACAGGCTGTAAGAATATTTTCGGTTTCGTCATGATTCAAACTCATTAGCCAGCGTTCAGTTTCTTTTTTCAATTTTTTGCTTGTCAAATTTTTAGTTGTTTTGTTTTGCTTGTTAGATTCATTGAACTAAATTACGATAAAACACATGTTGGGCATGGAAGCCTTAAACTACTTGATTTTGTGATGATCTTTCAATACTACAATGTGTAAAGGTCCTCTCTTACATCCAATGAAAGTCAGTTTAGTAGCGGACGTCGTTTTATTCACTTGGCCCATTCAGCTAGTTTAGTATGACCCACCGCGGGAAGAACTAGCAAGAAACCTCACAGGTATAGTCTTTTCTTATTGATCGCTACATCTTCTATTACCATTAATACAGATTTACACTTCAAACTTATCACTACACATATCAGCATCTCACGGTCCGAATGACAATACAATCTCCGCGTCTCTTCTAGAGCGCTTGACGCCAAAACGTACCGTTGACATCTGTCAGCTGTCAACGTCACTGCCCTGTCCAAAGAGTGTGTTCTTTTTAACAAAGTCAGTTTTCATTTACCGTAATGGGGTCATCCATAAAGTACGTCACACTTTTAGGAGGGGGGGGGGGGGGGGGTGTCTGGAAATTTGTGACACACGAACAAATTAATTGCAGTCTTCATAGTAAACAGTGTGACAAGGGGGGGGGGGGGGGTCTCTAGAAATGGTGAAATTGGTGTGACGTGCTTTATAGATGGCCCCTAACGAAGGATCAGTTTTGAGTTCTTAACAAATGTATGTATATACTAATTTAAATTTACGCGTCTATCGCGATACGGCGCCTGCGCAGGTTATGGTGGCGCAATGGACCACTTGGCCATTTCACTTTGCGAAACTGTATCAATGCAATGTGCCAACATTTAACGCTAGGTCTGATACTCTGAAGTTACAAATGCAAAGTTCGTATTGTGCCGTGCCGTTTACACAAATATGTGTTAATAGAAGAGCGAAAGGGACGGCATGACGCGAACTTTGTATTTTAGAGCACCCTACCACTGGGTTAAGGTGAAGTATGTCAATAAATTATGTGAAAACTAGCTACCCGCCCGGCTTCGCACGGGTGCAATCAGTGTTGCTCTACTTATGCATGTATTATACACTAGCTGTTGCCCGCAACTCCGTCTACATAGAATTTGTTTATCGCTATCCCGCAGGAATAACGCAATTTCCGGGATAAAAAGTAGCCTATGCGTTATTCCAGACTATAATCTATCTATGTTCCAAATTTCATCCAGATCTGTCCAGCCGTTCTGGCGTGAAAGAGTAACAAACATCCAAACATCCAGCATACTCACAAACTTTCACATTTATAATATTAGTAGGAAGTAGGATATAAACCTTCTTCTTAAATCACTCTATCTATTAAAAACCGCATCAAAATTTGTTGCGTAGTTTTAAAGATTTAATTAGAAAGAAAGAAAGAAAAAAAGTTTATTTATGACAATCAACGACAACCAAAAAACATCAAATGTAATAAAATAAGCAAAATAAAAAATACAAACAAAAATTAATTAAATTAAGCATACATAGGGACATACAGACAGCGGAGTGCGACTTTGTTTTATCTACCTAGTGATGGGATAGTCTTACTGAAATTTGAAACTGGACTCGCACGACAAATTTAAAAGTTCTGTGTGCTGTGACCAAATATTGTGCACAAATAATACTGTCAACATCAAAACGCGACCAGCGTCAGGACACCCAAATTAAAATAATACCTACGAGCTAATAAATCCTACTAATATTATAAATGTGAAAGTTTGTGACTTTGGATGTTTGTTACTCTTTCACGTCAGAACGGCTGGACAGATCTGGATGAAATTTGGAACATAGATAGATTATAGTCTGGAATAACACATAGGCTACTTTTTATCCCGGAAAAATGAACGGATCCCGAGGGATATATGATGATGATGATGATGAATATATTACTACTAAGTGGGTACTATTACTACTATTACGTTGAGGTTTGTGATTGCAGGTAAGAAATCAAATTATTAGTAAAATTAGTAAAATATGTCCTACTAATATTATAAATGTGAAAGTTTGTATGGATGTTTGGATATTTGTTACTCTTTCACGCCAGAACGGCCGGACAGATCTGGATGAAATTTGGAACATAGATAGATTATAGTCTGGAATAACACATGGCTAATTTTTTTCTTTCTTATTCCGGAAAATTGCATAATTCCTGCGGGATAGCTATAAAGATAAAGCTAAAGCTATTTAGGATATAATTAAGGACAGCCCTATAGGTTAGGTTAGGTTTGTTTTATAAAAATCCTGCAATATTTAGTTTCAGAAAAATTAAGGCAGCGGGGCAATGCGTGGGGGGTTGCTTGCATGTTTGCTTGAGCCCTTGCTTTGCATGCTTGATTGCATACTTGCTTTCATGCATGCTTGCATGCTTGCTTGCATGCATGCTTGCGTGCTTACTTGCATGCATGCTTGCGTGCTTACTTGCATGCATGCCTGCTTGCTTACTTACATGCTTGCATGCATGCTTGAAAGCTTGCAGGTTTGGTTGCTCGCTTGCTTGATTGCTTAATGTTCAGGTTCATGCATTCTCGCTGAGTGCTTGCTTGCACGCTTCCTTGCATGCTTGCTTGCATGCCTGCTTGCATACTTACATGCTTGCATGCATGCTTGAAAGCATAAAAATCCTGCAATATTTAGTTTCAGAAAAATTAAGGCAGCGGGGCAATGCGTGGGGGGTTGCTTGCATGTTTGCTTGAGCCCTTGCTTTGCATGCTTGATTGCATACTTGCTTTCATGCATGCTTGCATGCTTGCTTGCATGCATGCTTGCGTGCTTACTTGCATGCATGCTTGCGTGCTTACTTGCATGCATGAATGCTTGCGTGCTTGCTTGCACGCTTGCTTGCATGCTTGCTTGCCTGCTTGCATGCCTGCTTGCATGCCTGCTTGCATACTTACATGCTTGCATGCATGCTTGAAAGCTTGCAGGTTTGGTTGCTCGCTTGCTTGATTGCTTCATGTTCAGGTTCATGCATTCTCGCTGAGTGCTTGCTTGCACGCTTGCTTGCATGCTTGCTTGCAAGCTTGCTTGCATGCTTGCTTGCCTGCTGCTTGCATGCCTGCTTGCTTGCCTGCTTGCATACTAACATGCTTGCATGCTTGCTTGAAAGCTTGCAGGTTCGCTTGCTCGCTTGCTTGATTGCTTGCTTCTTTGAAATGCTCATGGCTCACGCGTGCGAAGCCGCGGGCAAAAGCTAGTCAAATTATAATTGGCTGCAGACCGCAGCGACGACACTGCGGTCGAGTCCAGGAGGGATAGCTCCGAAATTCGATTTTCGAAGTTCGTGTTGTGCCATCCCTTTCCCTCTCAAATTAACGACAACGTGTGAGCGGAACGGTACGAAACAAACAACGAAAATCGAATTTCTGAGTACAAGCCTGTGATTATTTTGGTGAAGCGATAATGTTATCGTAATTATAATAACAACTTTTATTGCAATTATTTAAAGTACAGCGCAACCATGCAACTATTTTTGACGGTCATCGAACCCACTACCTGCTTCACGGTCAGAAAACGTCCAGTAGGTTAACTGGTTACTCTCAAATACCGGAACTAAAAGCCAAAGTAGTGGACCTTTAGACTGGGTTCAAGTGCTTTTACTTTTTAATCAACTTCCAAAAGTTTTTTAACTCACCTAGGATTAGGTTTTTTAATTTTTCCATCAATTTCATCGCCGCCCGAATTTTGAATTTTATTTACATTTAAAATTGAAAAGATTTTCTTAATTTTTTTATGCTTACCGTACCCGCTTTCGCTCTTACGCACACTTTGACACGTATGCAGACACGTGTTTACCACAAATAAAGGTCACTCGCCATCGTGAATAGCAAAGTATCTATATACTAGTAAGTACCCATTGCGAAATACTTGCTTAGTTTGGGACGAGGTTAATTGATGTCAGTCCAAATATGTTTATTATTATTTATTTTTATTTATTTAATTTCATTATGTTTCTCTTATAAGATAACTTTTACTGCCATAAAATAAAATACAGACTTAACTTAAGAGATACAATAAGATTATTTGCTAACAAAAAACACGTGTATACAATATCAAAAGGAGCAGACTCAACTTATGCTGCGCTTACGCAGAAGCTGCCAGCGCTGGTTTTCAGCCTGCCTCTATGGCTCATGCTGGGGTGCCGAGTATAGCGGGTTAGTTAGCGTGCAAGAAAACAAAATCCACGAACACCAAAATGCAACAACATCACATTCAGATTATGCGTTTTTAACTTGGTTTTTTATATTGAAGTCATGAAAGCTATAAATTATAAAACGACGTGTTTATAGATGATTGACTGTTTTGTAAGTCGGAATCTAAATTAGAACTTACTCGTTTAATTGACGGCATAACATTGCAAAATTGATCTATTCGTAGATTGCCTATTTCAACACTTCGTAATTATGTGAGTTAGTAGTAAGATTGAGCAAAGACCTCTCCTACATTCGAGAAATTGATGTCAAATGTGATAGTTTTAATATCGCTTTAAAATCGATATTGTTTTCAAGGTCTCTTAAAATTGTTCCGGAATATTCGACTCAATAAAATGCTCTGTAAAATGTTCAGGATTTTTGTCAAAAATGGTCGTCAAACTACTTTCCGCAGGGAGTTTAAAGTCACCCATTAGTAGTAGTAGAACACATTGCTGATTTTTGAGACCATTTAATTTGACTACATTGACCTAGCCGCGACATTGAGATACATTCTAAAAATCGTAAAAGTAAACTTAAAAAATCAAGACGTAAAAAAATCTTGATTAATTTGATACCTATCATTTGAAAAAACAACGCCTTCTCTCTCTGGTGAGCACGCTGCAGGTGAGCAAGTGGTAGATGTTCCACGGTAGTTCGTTGTTGTATCGTACAGACGCACCATTCAAACAGATGACGCTTGGCGACAAAAATTCGCATAGTAACAAGGTCACGTGACAGCTAGTAACAGATAGGCTTACCCACCTGCTATGGGGGGTGTAGGGGTAGCACGCGTCACAAATGACGAAGATCCGGCTTCGATTCCCGGCCATAGGCTTTTCGGATTTTTCTGTGGTCTACTTTTCAGTGTCGTTTAGAAAATTCATACATTCTTAGTGCAAAATAAAGGACAACTTTACTGTCGCGTGAAAAGAAAGAAATTATAGAATTAGAGAGAATGATTTCTTTTACCCCATTACGCAGTTTTCGGATGTATGTTGACAGCTTCTATTGCAGTTCGGAGTGACAGACATTATGTGGAGACAGACTAATACCGGCTTTATTATGTTAACATCTTACGCCGTATTACATCCGAATGGGCAGGAATCAGTGTCAAATAACAATGGTACGAGAGTCTCACGGCATAGACCCGAATTCGCTGGCATTGCAATTATAAGTATATTCATGTCGTTGACTCAATGGGAAACTTACCAAATCATAAGCAAATGTAGTGATTTTTCTCTATGCAAATTTCGCCAAGAGTACCTTTTCTTTTTCTTTTTTTTATGGTTTGGAAAATGCGCCTTATGCATGCGCCGGGGTTACCGGGGGTATATGGGGCTCTCCTGCAACGGCAGGCATACCCACTAAAAACCACACGGATTCCCTATTCGGTCGTATGTGAGGCGTCACGGGAGCACTCGGTGTCACCGCGACGCCCCACGACCAGCTCGGGATGGGGTTCCCTCTTCGCGGCACCTGTGTAATGCAGGTTTGGGAAGAGTAAGAGTACCTAATATATAAAGATCATAATAGTTAGTCTTATGATAGGGGTTATGGTGGAAACCATATGATTAGCTAGTGTATTTTACGTGTGGTAGTGCTATTCCATAGTAGAGATTATCTTAGATGATTAGCGGGGGTCTTAGGACTCACGTACAATCTTATATTTAAGGTTAAATGTACCTAAACTGTAAAAGTTGTACCTAACTGTTGTAACCGCTGACAACATTTATTTCCTCCCGCTTCGGTAATGGGGTAGCAAGTAAACTCAGAATGTATCGTTATTTATGTAGAATAGATGGCAATGCGTGCTCATCAGCACACTGCTTTCGAAAAACCGTAAAGTACATAAAATATAAGACAATCCATTGTACAATATCTTTAGAGGTTTCTGATTTTGAAAATACGAAACGAGGAAGCCAATAAAGTACCATCTCGACGTCCTAGAGAAAAGAAAAATACATGCAAATCGAGTTCTTTCGAACTGGCCACAAAAAACTAAACTTATTATTTTCCTTTTACAGCTAGGCTCACGTTGGCCTATACTATGCCTGCCAATACTCTTGGCAGCTTCAGTGTGTGGCAGCGATATCCTCATGATCACCATGGGAGGTACCAAATCACACAAGATGCCGTTCTGGGAGCTTGCCAGAGGCCTCATCAGACGGTGAGTTTTATGTTCATCTGTTATTCCATGGAAGGTCGGCTATATCTCTAGATGTTCATTTGTTATTCATTGGAGACCCTGCCTTTGTCATGTTAACAGAGGTCTTGATAAATTTAGAGCAAATCGATTTATGATATTGTTGATTGAAAGGATGTAAGTCGTGAGATTTTGCTTATGCAGGGTGAATTTTAGTTTGTGAATTGAAACCAGATGTTGGATAAAGTTTTATTATTTTAACACAGAGCAGAAGCGTCACTAGCGATTAATGAGCTCGGATATGAGCCAGGAACAATTATAAGGGTTGTTTCACACGTACCACAACCATACCACGTTGCAGCGTTAAAATGCGGTCAAGTAGTGTCGCTGCAGCATTTTGCAGTTGCGTTGAGACACAAATTGTGGCTGTCGCTAATAGTTGCGATGTAGTTACGCGTGAATCGCTGCGACGTGGTGTGGTTGTGGTACGCGTGAAACAACTCTAAAGGGGCCGTCCATTAATGATGTGATGTTTTTTTAGCACTTTTAACCACCCTCCACCCCCTTGTTGATACGTGGTGAGGTTTAAAACTACCCCCCTTCCCTATCCAAAATCACGTGTATTTTTAGTACCTACAAAGAATTTTAAAACTTTTAGAATATTATCTTTAAATACAGGTATAAAAGGGTCCGTTGCTTGTCAAGGTCACACTACACGCCAATTTTCGGTTTAAAAATCGCGCGTTTCACGAATAAATAAATACACGTTATATCTTACTACACCCAACTCTTGTGATATTTCGTGATTTTTTCCGAACCCCTCCCCCCCCTATTGGAGCCTCACGTGATAAATGGACGGCCCCAAAGCGGTGCCGCCGGTGGTTGCGATATGGTTGCGATGTGGTTGCGTTGTTGTTGCGATGTGATATCACACACGCGGTCGATAAATGACCACAAAATGTGGTACGTGTGAACTGTACTATTAATTTTTAATACAATTTTATTAAGTCTTAGAGTTGGCTGCTTCCATGCTGGTCTGGGAGTAAAGAAAATACATAGAATGTACCAGTTGCTTCTCTTCCCGCGCAGATGGTAAAAGCCCATCGAGGGAATGTGCATAGGACTCATGACTTTGATAAGCGATGCGGCTAGCAACCCACCACTATTTTGATTTTCCTTTCCACCTACACGCCCACAATCATGCTAAACGTGGCCTTTAGGTCTTGTTAGGTACCTTAAGTTCCGTCTACCCCGTAAGGGATAAAGACGTGATTTGTGTGTGTGTAGGGTTTGGTAGGGGTCTTTGGTTAAGGTTGGGAATGTTTTAGTGGGTATGCTCCCCCCACCCCTTTCCGTGCAAGTTTTCAGTCCGTCAAAAAAAGGCTAGGTCTTAGTTTCAAAAGGCCTCAGTTCGCAGGACTCCGTCTAGACTTATTATTTGGTCTTAGCTTTCAGCAAGTACTGTAATCCTCCTTTTTATTTCTAGGGGTCACAACATAACCTTCATAAGCCCGTTCTCCGCTGACTTCCACATCCAGGGTCTGGAGGAGATAGCTCCGGAAGGCCTGGCTTCTTACGTGAGGGGCTACATGTCCCATGATCTGGTGGGGGCGAAGATGAGGGGCGAGGAGCCGCTCCCAGTGATGGACGTATTCCGATATGGCTATGAGGTAAATGGTGAATACGCCTGTTTATTTTTACTATTTTTTGAGGGTGGTAGGGGTAGGACCTTCTGCAAAGTCTATCACCATCTTACTCTCTTATTCTGCCGCCAAAATACAGTTCTTTAGGTAAAATCACTGGTACAAGAGGTATTCCATCTTAGTCTTCTAAGTTGGTAACGTATCTGCAATTTTTTGGTGTCCATGGATGCTGGTGCTCACTTACCAGGTCTACTTGTTCCCTTGCCAGTGTTGCTATCCTATTTAATATATAAAGTATTATGATGATTATCATCTCATGATTATGTATGTCACGAATAAATGTTTTCTTTCTTTCTTTCTTTATTACCAGCTGCTTCTCTTCCCGGGCAGATCGTAAATACCCATCGAGGCAATGAACGAAAACTTTAAGAAACATGTAGTAGGCGATACGGCTTGCTAGCCACCACTATTTTGATACCGCTTCCCACCTGCCCATAGTATGGCATTTAGAACTTGCTACCCTATGTTCTGTCTACCCCATTACGGATAAAGACGTGATAATATGTATGTATGAATGATTAACCAACAAAAAAAACTTTACAGGTCTGTGACGCGTTTCTGAGCGACATCGAAACGCGAGCTTTCCTCCGATCAGGAAGGACCTTCGACCTCTTCATCCTCGATGGAACCTATCCCGAGTGTGCCCTTGGTATGGTCTACAAAATGAAAGTACCATTCATGTACATCAACACAGTCGGATTCTACGCCATGCCATTGAGCAATTCAGGAAGCCCAACCCCATATTCCGTCATACCGTTCTTCGGCAGAGGCTTCACTGACAACATGGGGCTAGCTGATAGAGCCATGAATGCTGCCTGGCATGTCGGTATAAACAGCATGCATAGTGTGATGACTATCTTCCTTCAGCGTGTCCTGAGGAGACATTTCGGACCACAAATACCTCATGTCTACGATATGGCGAAGAACGTCAGCTTTATTCTTCAGAATGGACATTATTCTGTGTCGTACCCGCGGCCATATTTGCCGAATGTTGCTGAGGTCGCGTGCATTCATTGTAAGGAAGCGAAGAGATTAAACCCTGTAAGTATTTATGGAATGAAGTTTTATATTATTTCTATACAAAATTTCTAATGTTCCCGACCTGAAATGGAAAAACAGAACCCAAGTCATTGGGTAAAGACACACCACAATGAGAAAAGTATTGTAACCACACTGGAATGTAACTGACAGTTATTCCTTGAACTTAATCCTATCTCCAATAAGTATTATAAATGCGAATGTGAGTTTGTTTGTTTATTATGCTTTCACGCGTAACCTACTCAACCAATAGTGTTAAAATTGAATACGGAGATAGTTTGAGATCTTAGAAAGGACATGGATAGTTTTTATCCCGAAAAAAGTAGTGACAGCTGGTTATATGCGAAATGGCCTACAAATTGATCTCATTTCAGTTTAGTTGTAATTATAACACCAATTGGCATTGTTCATTTTTTTTAAGCTGTGCTTTTTACACCTTTATTTGATAAAACGGACTATTTCAAGCAACTAATTTGAATATTATACTTTTACGTAGCTTTGTTAATTAATAATAAATATTTTTTCGCTGTTTGATAATTCGTGAATTTAGACAGAATCCCAATCGCCTTCGTTCGGCTGGCTATAAAAAAAACGGCTTTGTCTATGGTTTTGTAGATTTGACAGTGACACGTGACAGTTGCCATAGCCAAACTTTTTTTTTTAATTTTTGTGGCAAACATTCGATGCTGGCTTCTGTCTAAAAACCCGGTCGTTCGGTCAAACAAAGGTTCAAAGTACTTTTACAAAAATATCTGCAATCATAAAGTATTTTTGAAATCGGACAAGATAAATCGGATAATTGATGGTTTTCGAATTGGAGCATACTAAAAAAATGAACAATGCCAATTAGACGAATTAGCTAAACAGACAGGGAGATAAAACTTTCCCTCTTTAGTTTAAGCTTGACAAGTTTTTTTTCGCCAGGAAATAGAAGAATGGATATCGGGCGCTGGCGAAGCTGGCTTCATTTACATATCGATGGGTTCGTCCGTCCGTACTTCGAAGATGCCCCTCTCTGTCCACAAGCTGATCGTTAACGCGCTGGGGCGGCTGCCGCAGCGGGTGCTGTGGAAGCAAGACGCTGAACAAAACATGACCGACATACCCTCCAATGTGCGGTTGTACAAGTGGTTGCCGCAACAGGACTTGCTAGGTATATAATATAGCTTTTACAGCACGGCTCGTACAAGCGCGAGAGCTGTGTCTACTTGTCTCTTTCTACAGTACGACAAACGTGCAGAAAACGTGGAAAAAATTGTGGTCCCTGGAGGCAAAAATCCCAAAAACTCAGTGGTGCGAGCCCGGGTTTGAATCCACAACCTGCTTAAGAGGCCACAGGGGAAACCTAGTGGTTTCCACGGATTTTTTCGTGAAATGTACACTTTGTTAGTTTATTTTTGTTCTGAACTCAAAATTCTTCCTTTGCTCAAAGAATTGGTAGCAAAACTTTAAATAGTTACCAGATTGAAACTGAAAACTTTGCTCATTTTGAGGAACCACTTTAATCATACATCGAAGTAGAAATTCGTGTTCGCACTTAATTCCATTGTGAATCTGACAGTTATTCGCGTGGGAGTATTTCATCATTTAGTTTTGCACCGGGAATATGTTTCATTTCGCGCTTGCTTTATTGTGTTTCAGTCGGTATTTATTCAAAGCACCATTTCTTGCAGAATGATGCGCTGTTGGGGCGTGCCAATTTGTAATTGACACACAATTTGCTCTTATCTGTGGTGTTGAAGTGAGGGTGAAGATGGTGGCCAGTAAAAAGCAAATTAACAATTATTTTTAATGTAATCTTCGTTCAGCAGAAAGTCGAAAAAGAGGCCTTACAACTAATGAGCTTTCCTATTTATGACCTATAATAGCGCCATCTGTTCATACTAATAACATAACTACTTGAGCCACGCACATGAGCATAGTTTAAAGCGGCCTCATTTTACAGTTCCTAGAACTAAATCTTGACCTTTTTCCCGAGTTAACCCTGTATTTATGTATTCACAATTCACAATAGATAGTGGACGCTGTTCGTAACGACAATTCGTTGCTCTGACTTTAATTTTAGGCGCATTGTTATTTTCGCTAGATGGTTACAGTCCAATATACCACGGTAGTGCCACGTAGTAGTGCCATGGGTAATACACCCTTTTTTAAGGGTTCAGTAACTTAAAAGGAAATCGGAACCATTCGTTGTCCGTTTCTCTGTCAATTGGCACATCTTTTCTCAGGAATGTTTGAAAGTTCCGAGTAAAAATTTCTTCACCCTGCACTTTTTTAAATGGTTTTTCAACTTCAAATTGCATTTTCGACCTTTTATTTCACAACCATCATCTTTGATCTCTTTCAGGTCATCCAAAAATTAAGGCGTTCGTGACACATGGTGGTCTGCTCAGCATGTTCGAGACAGTATACCACGGAGTGCCAATCGTGACCATCCCTGTATTCTGCGACCACGACGCCAATGCCCTCAAAGCAGAAGTTGACGGATACGCGAAGAAGCTAGAGCTCCGGCACCTGACATCTGAGAAACTTTACGAAGCTATCAAAGAAGTCATCAACGAACCAAAGTATAAAACGGAAGTTATGAACAGGCAGAGGTTTTTACGCGATCAGAAGGAAACTCCTTTAGAACGCGCGGTGTTTTGGACTGAATACGTCATCAGACATAAAGGAGCATACCATCTACAATCGCCTGCAAAAGACTTAAGTTTCATCCAATATTACTTGCTGGACGTAGTTGCTATCGCTTTGATAGCACTATTCACTATAGTAACGCTTATTTCTTATGTTATAAGGGTTGGTTTTAAAAGGTTAGTGGGTTACGTACAGAACAGAAGAATGAATCAGTTGCTGGATAAATCGAACGATTTGTTGAAGCGGTCGAAGAAGTTGATCGATCACACGGCGATGTCGAAGAAACATTTGTAAATACCTTTGTTAGGGTTCCAGTTTCTGGGTAGACAGGGTTTTGATGGTGGTGTACCATAGAGTGAGAAATTCAAGCGTTCGTTTTGTTTTTATTCAGTCCGTAGCAAATTTCTGTTAGGTAAGACGATTGCAGGAATCTGACACAGCTAGGCTGTTATTGTAAGTTTTTAAAGAGATGAACGCTTTGCTGTTCTAAATACAACTGTTAATATGTCACAGTTTCTGTGTTACAATTTACCTATCTTCAAGTGACTTGGGCAAGGGGGTTACTCCAAAATTCGAAGTGTACATCGCTCCTCTCAGTCTCAAATTAAATATAGCCTTTCTTAATCATAACCCTCCTTCGGTTTTGCCGTAGTCGGGTAAAAACTGTTAGTGCGAGTGGAACGGCACAAAGCGAACTTCCAAAATCGAATCACTACATAGTATAAAACAAAGTCGCTTTTCGCTGTCTGTCTATCCCTATGTGTGCTTAGATCTTTAAAACTACGCAACGGATTTTGTGAACGGAGTGATTCAAGGAAGGTTTATATGTATAATTCTACGCAGACGAAGTCGCGGGCAGAAGATAGTTACGGAATATAAGACCTGGGTTCAGTTTCTCAGCCCCGTTTTTGTTTTTTCTGTTAAATACATACATATATCATCAAATGATTGATGTCATTTGTAAAAAGTGATAGAACAAAGTTACCATTTGTTACCGTTAGAGATTGTAAAGTAAATTAATATGATAATTCCCTTAGGAAAGGTTTATTAGTTTGTTGTTAAGAAATGTCGAGTGTGAAGCATTGTTTTGTAAATATTTTATGTATAAGTGATGTCGGAAAGACTGGCGATACCTTCCATATTATTAAGGAAATAATGATCGGTATAAATAATTTTTAACTTTATTGGTGTATTTTTATTGAATGCCTAGAATTCCAACTAAATAAACTTTTAATCCAAATATTGAGGAAGAATAGGGCGACAAATGAGCAATGGGTTGCCTGGTGAATGGAATTTAAGTGACGTGCTTCCAAAAATCAGATCCCAGTTCAAAAGGTAGAAAAATATGAATTAAAAGTTAAAGAACATATCCTAGAGATAAAAAAAAAGTTAAAGAGCACATATTGTGTGAGAGTTAATTCTAAAAGAGTGCTGGCCACAGGTGACTCTAGGGCTGGCGCTTACCTCTCTCAAAGGCTAGGAATAGCAGTTCCGAGAGCCAATGCGGCCATCGTCTTGAGGTCGATGCCTGTGGCGGAATATTTTGACGACATTATTTACTTTATAGTTTTATAATTAGTATGAAAATGAAAATGAAAATTTATTTTTGCAAATTGGCCGCCAAGGGCTCTTTTTGTCCTTTTGAAACTACCAGCGCATTCGGAAACACCATCATTGCCAAGAAGAATGCGCCGCAAGAAACTTGGTAGTACTAGTACTAGTAGTTTCAGTATTAGTCTGTTTTTTAAATATTTATCTTTGTTTGTCAATTTATTAAATGGTTGCGTGAGATAACAATCAATTATTCTATTTGAGTACCTACTTCAGTAGTTTTAAAATAAAACAGCAATTACTGTGAATTATTTTCAATTTATTTCATTTAATATGCTAAAATCAATCTTACTGAAGTGAAATAAAGTAATCTAATTTCAGTGGTCATACATAGATGAAATTGGTACTATCAAATGAATCAAGAAATTTTTATTTCTTGATTTTATGTTTTTTACTTTTACGGTTTTACCGTTAGAAATTTAATTTCTAAATGTCTGTGAAAATCAGAACACATAGAAAAATCCGAAAAGTAAAGCTATGGCCGGGAATCGAACCCGGATCCTCGTCATTCCGTGACGCGTGCTATACCACTACACCACCCATAGCAGGTGGGTAGTCTCCGAATTTTTCTACCTGTTACCGACCGTCTCTCGTCCCTGGTGAGCAGTAGATGTTCCACGGGAGTTTGTAATTGTGTCGTACAGACACATCATTCAAACAGATGACGCTTAGCGACAAAAAATTCGCATAGTAACAAAGGTCACGTGACGGTCGGTAACAGGTAGAAAAATTCGGAGACTACCCACCTGCTATGGGTGGTGTAGTGGTATAGCACGCGTCACGGAATGACGAGGATCCGGGTTCGATTCCCGGCCATAGCTTTACTTTTCGGATTTTTCTATGTGTTCTGATTTTCACAGACATTTAGAAATAGATGAAATTATATAAACGGACTCTAATTCTTCTGACAACATAATACGTTTAACCTGAAAGCAAGACCGAACAATACAAAAATATAGCAAAAAACCGTAAATATTTTTACAACTTAAATATATTTCTAGCAAAGGTTATTAAAATAGAGACTAGATTTCTAATTCTAGTAGCATTGCTGTATCTAAGTTAGTAGGAATGATTAATTAAATTTTCCTACGTCGTCTAAATAGAATTACCTAGATCAAAAAATACAACTACGAAAAGTTTTCTATAAAAAATAACGTATCTAATGTGCTGTAAATCTGTAACACTTAGGTAATCTGATAGTATCATAGTCTAGTTATTAAACTACTTAATCAGAACAAAACCAAAGATATGTTTTTACTACAGCTGACTAAAATTAACTTCCAGACAAAATTATTATTTGGCTGACGTCAGCATGTTTTTACAATTTACTTTTTGAAAACCGCGTAGACGTAAACTACTGCAGCTACATTATTTAACTGTTGTGGCAACATGAATTATATTTTTACTCTTCTGTCAGCGAAAGCATACTGATTTATACTGCATTATCCTTTGTAAGGCCGAATTACGCGACAATTTAATAATAAAACAACAGCAACAACAACAACAACAAAAAAATGAAATTGCAGCGAATTCGGAATAAAAAAGGCTATATTATTATTATTATTATTATTATCCTTTGTAAGGAAATATTTTGTTGAAACTGAATCTATTTACTTCTTACTTTATGTAAAAGAAAAAGAAAGGTCTGTCGCCAGACCCCCCCATACGAAAAGCCATACAGACGGCCTACCCTTAAAGTCAGGGTCAGAAGCCGTCTCAATGCGGATTACATCGAGATTTTGGCAGGATCCTGGGCCTGGCCGATGACGCTGATGTCTTTCTCCTCTTCTTCCGGGTTGATTTTGGTGGTAGATGCTGAATTTTTGGAGACGGCGAAATCCATTATATTCCCTGGAAATAAGTATACAACGTATTAATGGTTAGTAAGTGGTGACGTGAGCGTATAGGTAGAAAGGGGAATCAAAAGGATTAGGGTTGCTAGCCGCATCGACTATAACATCAGTCCTAAGATTTCCGCCCCATTCCCTCGGACTTTTGCCATCTGCGCGGGAAGAGAAGCAACTGATACATTCTGTTATTCCTTGCTCCCAGAGAAGCATGGAAGAAATTATGCATCGCCTTTATTTGTGTCCCACTGCTGAGAGGCTTCCCCTCTCGACCCCCACATCTCCCTATCTAGAGCTAAATCTGGCTACTCGGCCAGTTCCGCATCCAGATCTACTCGCCATCTCCGTCTCTTCCTGCCTTGCCGCCGATAGCCTTTGGGTGGTTACCATTTGGTTAAGCGTGCGCACCTTAAAATCATCAATCATTTATAGTACCTGGCCATAAAGATTGCACTCCGGTCTTTGGAAAGAAAAGAGACAATTGGCGTCTCCTAAGTTAGAGTGAGACAACGCTCTACGAAGCCGAGAAGACCGACATGTAATCTTTATGGCAGGCTTTATGCCTAATGTGAATAACATTAACGCACCGCTTTGACTCTACCTTTGAAGTGAAACACTGCACCACCAAAGGCTCCGAGGACGCCAAAGGATACCAGCAGCCATTTGAGAACGCCAACAGCCCGCTTCGGCCAGAAGAGCTGGTGTTTCAGCATGTTCACGAACGTCTTGTTGAGGGCTAGACCCTGGAGACACGGAATGTACGGAAATAAAATATCACAATCATGTCAACAAGTCACTGTCGACCAAGCTTAATGAAGCTTCAGAATTATTTTTAGAATTATTATCTAAACAAGCACCGTGTATTTAAAAAGAAAGTTTCAATTAATATTATTAGAAAATACCCTTAATTGTGACACGGTTAAATTTTACTACAGGAATTTGGTTCGTGAAATAAGGCGGTCAAAACAGGTGTAAAAAGGCGATGTATTAAAAATGTTATATTCTTAATTAATAATGTATGGCACAAGCCAAAAGGCCAAGGGAAAATGTATTACAAGAACCTACTTGAAACATGGTGGGTTCGACGATTACGCCAAAGGCTTATACACTTAAAATAATTATGCTTATGTTAACGTGAAACATTTACTATGGTTCCGTCTTTTAGTTTAAGTCTACAGTTAAATAAGTAAGTTAAAGTGCCTTGATACTGCTGACAGAGCAGGTAAAGGGAAACGTTCGTTGCTTTTATTAATGCAGTTTCAATGGAAAGCAAATAATTGCTTACGTCAGATTTGGTTGTAAAGGCCGTGATTCCTTTGCTTTTGATTTGGATTTGGATGAAAAAAAAGGAACACAAGCATTATGGTTCTGTATGATGTATGTTGATGCAGGATACTATAACATTAAACTTTTCCTTTTTGATTTCATTACAGCTTGTTTTTGTAGGACTGGCTGCATGGGCTGTTTCCTTTACCTACCCACTTTTTTACTACAGCGTTTTTGATTTCCGCATCTAGCAACACTGGGGTACGTGCATACAAATACTAATTGTATACTTAATGTGCCAATTTGTTTTGCCAGAGCGGGACATCTGCGGAATTATATAATAAAAAAGTACGTGTGGTCACGTTAAGTATGCTCTAAAAATACGATACCTACCCAGACCATTACAAAGTATGCCAATTATTCCGACTGAGCCTTGTGAATCAACGCACGTGTTGTCCTTCGATCGATTCCCTTTTGATTTAAAATAAAACCATAATACTTTCTTACCTAACAATTTGCCGATTTATTAGTAGGCTGCTCAGTAATAATATATCAGATAGTGCCAGTCATCAAATATATAATTTATATTAAATACACAATGATTCTGTTGGGACGTAACTTTTAATTACTTTATTTCCGCTGAAAGTGAGCCTTTTGTGAGTCTCTTATTTAAATTAATTCCGTTCCCTGAATTCTCTGAATAGGAATGAAGTTTTAATACAAAAGTATCTAATTCATTCCAAGACCTTGAATCACATTAGAAACATCCTGCCAAATAACTTATAAATGCGGAAATTTGTGATCTGTCCGTATGTTTGTTGCTTTTCCACGCTAAAACGGTTGGACAGTATACATACATACACAAATCACGTCTTTATACCTTACGGGGTAGACAATGCCCAGGGCGACAAGACCCAAAGTCCGCGTTTAGCATGATTATGAGCGTATAGGTGGAAAAGGGAATCTAAATTAAATTAAATCTAATTAGTGACGGGTTGCTAGCCGCACGGCATCGCGTATAACATGATTGCTGAGATTTTCGCCCATTGGCTATGTGCTTTTATCATTCGGGTGGACAAATTTGGGGAGTAAGTAAATTAGAGTTTTAAAAACTGGGATTAACTTAGAAGTGTGAATTGGATATCTGTTCTTTCTTTTTCGTTGAAGATTAGTTACTGTAAGCTATATCTATGGGTTTAATAATTTGAAGCAAGAATTGCTTTCCCTATATCCAATTACAATTTCCTTGACATTATATTTGTAAATTATGTTGCAAACCGAGCTATTTCGCATCACATTTAATTAATTTAATAGGTAATCAAAGTAGGTACTAAAGTGAAAGCACATTGATTGAATGAGTTCCTTCAATTCAGTGGCGATGGAATGAAGACGTCTGATGATTGCGTTTTATTCGAATATAATACGGGTTATATAAAGAATAGAGATACAATTAGGGAACGGTAGCGAATTTCTTAACATTGTTCCCCTAGAGTTGAGTTTATAATATTTTTTATCTACGCACATCATTAATGCTTTGAAATGCGTTCAGAAACCGAAGGTAATGACCAGCATTATTACACTCTTAAAAAATCTATACCTACCAACTGTATTAACATTTTACAGTACAAAAATCTATACTGTAATAACATTAAAGTACCTACAGATTTTACCTATTATCACAGATTGCGGGTGGTAGGGCCTTGTGCAAGGTCCGTCCGGATCGCTACCACCATCTTACTCGCTAATCCTGCCGCTAAGTAGCAGTGCTTGCACTGCTGTGTTCCGGTGTGGAGAGTAAGACAGCCGGGGAAATTACGGGCACAAGAGGCATTTCATCTTAGTCCTCTAGGTTGGCAACGCATCTGCAATCCCTCCGGGGTTGCGGGTGTCTATGGACAGTGGTGATCACTTACCATCAGGTGACCCACTTGCTCGTTTGCCTTCCTATTCATATAAAAAAAAAAAGACAAAAAAGTACTTACATAAATCACGTCTTTATCCCTTACGGAGTAGACATAACCTAGTATAATTATAATTGGTAGTAATAATGCTGGTCATTTCCATACTGCTTCTGAACCCATCTTAGAGTACTTATGATGTGTGTAGATAAAGTAATATATGCAACTGTACATAAGATCTAATTAACGGTTGCATAAAATACTATTAGACGGTACTCAAAACGTAGCTTAGAAGTGTTCGAAGTGTTCGTCTGTTTAGTGTATTAGGAGAATTTACGTATATGTTACAGCTCGCAGATGAGTACCCGGCTGTAAATACACTGACGAGCAAAAATAACGGCTCACTTCCCATACTGAATTGTACGAAAAGTGAGCCGTTATTTTTGCTTGTGAGTATAGTATGTAACTTAGTGAATGAAGAATTAAACAATGCGATGTATATTGCGCCGTTTCTTCTATTCATGCAGTTAATGTTCTAGAAGTAACAACACAAAGCAATAACGAAAAAGCAACTGAAATGACATTGAAAACCACCAAAACCATAAAATACACGAAACGAAATATATATTTTTCATTTTCATTTTTTTTTCATTTTTTCAATTACTTAAGTTCCAATTTTAAAATACCTTCATTTTATATTGACATTACTCAGTGGCGTAACTATAGGGTGGCAGGGGTGGCAAAATGCCAGGGGCCACTAGCTCTACGGGGCCCCGAACTGGCTTGGTTTAGAGCACAGAAGGGACGCTGATGCACTTCTTTATATTGAGGAAGAAGCCCATCTGACGAATTCGCCACGGGCCCCAGACGTTATAGTTACGCCACTGCATCTACTTCCATGACAGTTGCAGTCAGGTTGCTAGCATAAACAGCTGTTCGGTATTTAGGCCTCTAGTTAATTTGTTTGTGTTAGTCTGTTATTAAACCAATTAAACCATAGCGGAAACTTAAATTCCGTCGTCAACGGTGGTCATCACGCGCCCGGTGTCATTGTCGGATGTGTATCAATAAAATTGTGTTTCTTCATCTGATACTAACCTCCTCGATCCAGAATACAGGAGCTATGGTGTCAGGGAGATCCTTGAACAGATCCAGCTTCTCGGTTTTGAGAAGACGCATGTTGAACTGGACCCTTTGGCGAGCCTCCATGGGGGTGCCGCTGATCTGCAAGGGGATGAACTTGACCCTTCTAAGAATTATATACAAAGAATTAACAAAGAGGCTTATTGACACTACTGGAGACTGAAGAGCTAGCTTCCTCGCGCAACGTACCAGTATTGCGATACTGCAAGGAAATGCTATCCGCATCATATTTCTTCAATAACAAAGGATTGCAGATGCGTTCCCAGCCTATAAAGGCACAACGGGATAAAACACCAGTAAATCTGTCACCAATACTTGAATCGCACTTTAATCACGCACACACACACACACATAGGTAAATCACTTCTTAATCCCTTAGGGGGTAAACAGAGCCTAAGGTAGCAAGACCTAAACACCACACGTTTAGCATGGTTGTGGGCGTATAGGTGGAAAGGGGAATCAAAACAGTGATGGGTTGCGAGCCGCATCGCCTAAAACATTATTCCTATGGTCATTCCCTCGATGGCCTTTTACCATCTGTGCGGGAAGAGAAGCAATTGATACAGATGTTTACAGTACAGATTTTACTATAACCATATTGTTTATGTTTTTTTCTGATTATGATTTGTTTTAAGGGGTGAGTTAAGTAATTTTTGGACATAATCGTGTTCAAAATAAACCAAAAGATCATACAAAAGTACAATAGTCTTTGACCCATACTGTAATGATAAAATTCACTTTGATATTCTAATCTGATTATTTAATTTCATAACTTTGTCACGATCGAAACAATGTTAAATTAATGCCGTATTCTAATTAATTCCTACTGACCTACAAAGTGAATAATATTCATTAGCGAAAATTTAAGGCAGGGTTTTACAAAAATATTTGCCACAGAATATTTAAGAGTACGACACTGGCTGCAATTGTTAATTAAACAGTAGTAATATTGTATGTAAATAGTGGGTAAATATTTACTTAAACTGAAGAAGTACTATGTAAGCCACCATAATATGTATAACGCTCATGGACGTTTTCCAAAAAAAAGTCAACATGTATATTTTTTCCAGAATTTAAATATTTTGGGTTTTTCTTAATCACAATCGTTTATTCTATCGATACTCATACAAGAAAAAATATGCCCCAGATTTTACTATGGTTTTTTTCCTATTCGTCACGTTCCATACATACCTATATGTATAAAAAAGAGACTTACTGGAAGGGAAATTTTGGGACACATTTTTTTTCTTGTATAAGAATCGATAGGGTAAACAATTCTGAGTAAGAAAAATCCAAAATTGTTAAATTCTAGAAAAAATTACCATTTGGACTTTGGAAAACGCTCTCATAGAATAACATCTCATGATGAGTGCTCATTGTCTCAAGCGACGATGCTTGCTTTATGGTCTTCCAGTATGGAGACTAAGACACTGGAAGGATTACTAGCACATGTGGTATTAAATCTTAGCTCTCTAGGCTGGCAACGCGTATGCAATCATTCCGGTGACCCATAAGCTTGTTACATACATACATACATACATATATCACGTCTTTATCCCTTACAGGGTAGACAATAAGGTAACAAAACCTTAAGGCCACGTTTAGCATGATTAAGGGCGTATAGGTGGAAAGGGAATTCAAAATAGTGATGGGTTGCTAGCTGCATCGCCTACAACATGATTCCGACGCGGGAAGAGAAGCCGCTGGTAAATTCTGTTTTTTTTCTTTACTCCCAGACCAGCATGGAAGAACCCAGACCAATTATATGGTCGTTAGCCATCCTATTTCATTAAAAAAACAGAACTGCGATGTCAATGATGTCACGAATTGATTGCAAATAGTTCCATAGTGGGGCACAATTTCATCGGTTCTATGGTTCTTCAGATAAAACGAAATCTTAAATAATTTTCAAAATAGGCGAAAAGAAAAGCGTCAAAATATTACGCTAAATAATAGACAACAAAAACCTTCTTTAGCGAGTACATTTATTTTTACTACGTCTCACATAAGGTACCATGCGTTATTAAATTTCTAATTAGGACTCGGAGGGAAGGTAATTAGAGCAATTATTTCGTGACTTAGGTAATATTTTATGCTTAGGGGGAATTGTTACTCAATATATACCCAACAAGTAATATGACTGACTGACTGGTCGCCAGACTAACGCTATAGGTAGAAACCTGAAATCTGGCAGAGATGTACCTACATCGCTATGATTTTTCGAAAGGATTTTTTTAACTTCTCCGGAGATAAAAAGGAATCTTTTAGAGATCCAGTCAAATAAAGTTTAGGAAATACATTTTGTAAATAAATAAACATCACCAATATTATTTGAACAAGGTAGAGGGAACTCTTGCGAAGACCAAGTGATGATCCTTAAGTGGTATAAAAATTATCAGAAACAATAACAATAAATTGTTTTTACATGCCTTTATGTGCTTTTTTTCTACTCCTGTATCTGTGATTTATGTAATCACGAGCACCACTATAATAACACTCATAATAAGACTTTCGATAAGTCTATATTGTCTATTCCCTCTAAAAGCACTTGTTGGCTTATTTCGCTCTAAAAGTGCTCCATCGTTACATAGGTACTTACTGCCAATACTGGCTTACTGCCAATGTTTTTTTTTAATTTGTCCATTCAGAAAGGCTATGGTCAAAAAACATTCAGCCGATTAGGACCAAATACGGTGGTAGGTTAGGTACAGTCAAGTGTAATAATATGTATCTAGTCAAAGTTTCAAAAATAAGTATCATACGCTCTTACACCGGCGTAATAAGGTCGTGGGACATATTTTTGACAAGTTCATATCGACACCTCCTAAGTATACTGAGGCAAGTGACCATTTTGACATTTTCGGTTTTTTACATAATTTTGACTAAAATTCTAATATCTACTTGCCACAAAAATTTCATGGTAAAATTCCTGTTTGTTTCGAAAATAAAGTGACGTATATAAATGTATACAACACAATTTTGTAAATCAGTACGTTGTATACTGAGGCAAGTCGCTTGCTCCACTGTACGCGGTACAGATATTGTGGAGGGGCGGCACAAGCGTGGTGTAACCTGACGTTGCCTCAGTATACGCGAGAGACCAACGACGCGGCGTACGTCAAATATACCTTTTACGATAGAAATTAAATTATTTTGTCTAAGATACAAACACTTATTTTCTAATGCACTGTGATTTCCGTAAAATTAATGATTATTATACTTGTAACCTTGCAAAATGAAGCTTTTCTTGACAAGTTATTCAACTGACCTTAACAAATTGATACAAATTAAAAAAAACTGTCTTAATCGTTTCTCTCTTAATTATAATGGCACTAGAATATTTATCATTTTATATCAAAATCACAATTATGAGTAAAAGCCTTTATTCCAAATTGACAAGGTACTATTATTTTTCTTTAGTCATCGTTTTTTGTGACCAACCTGTTGTAAGATTCAGTGTGTTGAGATGGTATTATACCACTTCGACAAAGATTTATTTATTTATTTATTTATTCATTGTCAAGTCATGTACATACATATGAAGATGGTAACGTTGTTCTAAGTCAGTCCATGACGCCCTGCAAGGGCACACAATAGTAGTTAATATCTAAATCTAGCATGCACAAAACATGCCTTCAAATTAATTAAGTACATTAAAGCTATACATTGATATTATCAAATTCATTAATGTTATTCTATTCTAGTTATCTATTATAGTTATCATTAATGATTATAAGATCTTTAAATTTTTGTTTGTCAATTGGCAAATGTTCGTGGTACGCTACTTTAATGTTTCTTAAGCCAATTATGAGGTCATTGTTATGTACTTCCAACATGTACATGAGAAATACAATCCGGTTACGGTTTTGCCCTCCACAATTGTGGTATAATGTAATACCATCGCAACACACTGAATTTTACAATAGATTGATCACAAAAAACGATGACTAAAGGAAATAGTACCTTGTCAATTCGGAATTAAGGCATTTACTCGTAATTGTGATTTTGATATTAAATGATAAATATTCTGCGATAATAACTGTAATATTGCGATAAGTAGTTTTGACAATTGAATTTTTGCCAAATAAAAATTTGGGAAACAAAATTTGCGATGTGATGCATTGGGGAACATTCTTTGCCAAACATTAGTAATCCCTCATATTGTAATTTTTAAATAAATATATTTTTTAATTTTAGAAGTTATGAATAAAGGTGCAATGATAAATCCTACTAAGGCGTTAAAAATAAGGAATGAATCCTTGCTAATGATAAATCGAACCTTTAGAAGAAGCGACTTAAGTTTTATATTTTTTATAAGTACTTAATAGTACAGTCTCAATAATTAAGAAAAGAAGACTATTTTGGATAGATTTATGTTGATTTTTTAAACTAAAACGAATATTGCTCAAACTGTGGTTGTTGAATAAGTTACTTTTAGGAATGATGGAACTATGATTAAAAGATTTACGAACATAATAGAAACAGATTTTATTTGAAATTTACGTTTGTTCATTAAAAAAAAACTTTTTTCTATTGTCATTAATAAAAATATATATATAATTTCCCGTTTTAAACAGCAAAACATTAAATATGTTTAACAGTATACAGGTGTAAGCGACCTTAATTTAAGCGTATACTGGTGCAAGTGACTAATATGTCGACCAAATAATGATAAAGGGCATTTGAGCATGAGCTAAGTATTTATTTTTAAACAGTATGGATTTATGTAACATATTTATCTAATTATTAAATGAAAAATAGAAAAAAATAACAATTAACTTAGTACGGTGTATACTGGATCAAGGGGTAGTTGCCTCAGTATACCACAAATCAGAACACGTAAAATACGCGTACACTAGTGTATCTACCATTTTCTCAAAAACTAACATTAATTTCAGAATTCCATATATGTAGTCTGAAAAGAGGTACTTTTGTTCCAGCGAACCCAAAGTTTTATGGAATTGACTTTACAGATAAAAAAGTTACAAATGATTTTACCTTTGCACGGCTCTCCTGTAAAATCAAGATTTTGCAGTTGCCTCAGTATACTTAGGAGGTGTCGATATCGATACTTGTTTTTGCACTTGACCGTACCTACTTATTTAGAAAGCAAACAAGATAAAATATTTCAATATATTCAATATTTCAGTACAGGTATTTCAATTTGACAATGAATGCTTAGGATCCAAGATGGCGGACATAATTTGACACGAAACGAAAATGGCGATGGGGGTCTTTTTCGGGTAATTTGTTGGCTCTGAGCTCAAAATTTCGCATAATTTTTTTGAATTCAAGATGGCGGATGACATTTTGCCAAATTTTTAGACAAAAATGACAAAATGTGTATAGTTTTCAAGTAATTATTAAGTTTAGGTTCGCTCGCTGTCAGATCCATACTAAAAATGACAGCTAAAACCTAAACTGAGTCGGAATTGAATCGCGTTAAGACGTCATGGTAAGGTCCCAGCAGCTAAAGTACAATCAAATTTTGAACAAAAACTTTTTCATACTGTATTTGATTTTGTCATTATAACAGTTCTGTTGTTCTCAAAATAAAAACATAATGAAATGAATTGAGGAAAATCACAACCAAATAAGACGACTTTGTTGGAATCTTGAAGGAGCAAAATTGAAACGAAATTGTTTCAATTTCGTCGTCAACAATAATTATCCTGATATTAATATATTATGCTTTGAACCCATTTCACTGGCATAAGGTCAGATTTAATTAACCGAAGTTCTATAACTTTATCACCATGAATTCATTCTGATATTTTGATTTTGAAGTATGGCATTATTTGAAACTAGCTCTTGCCTGCGACTATGTCCCACTTATGTTTTTTTTTTTTTTTATATGAATAGGAAGGCAAACGAGCAAGTGGGTCACCTGATGGTAAGTGATCACCACTGCCCATAGACACCCGCAACCCCAGAGGGATTGCAGATGCGTTGCCAACCTAGAGGACTAAGATGAAATGCCTCTTGTGCCCGTGATTTCCCCGGCTGTCTTACTCTCCACACCGGAACACAGCAGTGCAAGCACTGCTACTTAGCGGCAGGATTAGCGAGTAAGATGGTGGTAGCGATCCGGACGGACCTTGCACAAGGCCCTACCACCCGAACATAATCATGTCACACAATGATGTCTTCAAGTATTAAGTTTTTATTTCTTACCCGTAATTTTATTCCGTGAGAAATTTGGAAAATCCCTTAGAGCACTACGTGATCCTCTAGGAATATTGTCTTCTAATATTATAGTTTTCATCTTCTACCCCGTCCTTTTATCTTAAGGGAGATTTGAAAAATTCCTTCGTAGTGCACCTTTATGCTACTTATGGAATATGTTTGCCAAATTTATAGTCTGTAGCTTTACCTACTGGTACAACATTTCGGGATTTTCAACCCCATGGGAAAATCGAGATAAAAGTGTAGTATGAGTATGTGTTGTTCCTGACAACCAGCTATCTACATAGGTACTAAATTTCATCCAACTCCATATAGCCGTTTTAGCGTGAAGAAGGAACAAACACACTCACAAACTTTCATTTATAATATCTATTAGTAATGTTCCGGTTCACTTTTGACGTACTTATCAGTAATTCAAATTAAGTATTATTTGTATTGATATTTTCTAGTTATTATTATTATTATTTTAATAATGACCATCCCCAGCGTAGGGTACTTCAATTGTTTTATTATTACCTATTTTATTTGATTTTGGCTTTCCTATTATGCTGTATAACAAAAACATACGAACCGGTTCAAAGTCAATTTCGATCCCATGTTCATTGGCATCTGGAGTCAGACCTTTGACAGTCTGCAGCAAGGATGGGTCACAGTCCAAATAGTGGGGTAGGGACACAAACATCGGCGCCCCCAAACACTTGGTCAAGTCCATGAGGCCCTTCGGAGGGCACGTGTCAGGAGTGTCGCAGAAGCATTGGAGCTCAGGATCATTGGCGAAATCTCCGATGTTGGCGACATAGCGATTAGTCTTTATGCCGCGGTACGATGTCTTTTTTTGATACCAGGGCTTGAAAGATCTGAGGAATTTCTTCTACTATTAGACAGGTATACAAAGCGCCTTTAGGATCGAAAAGATCAGAGGTGTCATTTACTGCATGGATGTAAGCACTTAATTGTACAAAAATAAAAAACACAAAAGCAATTGACAAACATCAAGATACATTTACAAAGGTAAACCATAATGATAATCTTTAATGTAAAACGCTGACCTGCATAAGTCACCAGAATACGACCCCAGCCTGTCTTTCTCAGTCAAGAACGGCGGGAAAACAGTCCCGTCAGTGCCAGCGTATTCGTTGCAATGGTCCTTCCAGATCTCCTGCTGAGGTTTGCCGTCAATGGCGATGACTTGGCCAACGTCCATCACATTTTTCTTGCCACGACGAACTGTGACCACGTGGTTGTCTATGGTGCCGTTGCGCTGATAAGAGAAAAATGTAGAATTGAGGCTAGTGGAGCAAAATTAGAGACTCGAAGAGTGAGATGTCTGAGTGAGAGCAAATGGGCTGGAGAAGAAGAGAATCCGTGTAGTAACAATGTTAACTTCAAGTTTATAAGGACTATTCGTGTTGGTATCTCGTGTTGACTCATCGAATATCCACACTATAGTCCACGTGCGAGCACCTGGAAATCAGGGATTGAGGAAGAGGGAGGCATGCGATTGACATCGCTCACATCCAGCATGTGTGTCGGGTTTGACACGAGAGCATGCTTATGCTACTTAAACCTTGTTATCATCAATATCATTGTTAATTTATTACTTAAGATACCTCGGAGTTCGCATGTGGACTGACGTACGAATAGTACTTTGAAGTAAGCGTCAGCAGTAGATATGACGCAAATAGAAAGGGGTAGGGAAATGATGTGACAACCTTTCTAACTGGACTTAGAAAGAGAAGAAATAAGAACTTACCATGCCAAACAAAGAAAACCTATATTGGTTGTTAGGTTCAATTGATAAGCCGTTAACAGCTTCTTTTTTCAGCGCTGTGCACACAGCTTTTGGTGCAAACTCAGTCCTCGCGCAATTTATAATTACGCCTTTGAAAAGAATGTCGAGAGCCTTGACCCTGACGAAGACGTCTTCTGGATTGTCGAAGATGCCAGCGAAAGCTTTGCCGAGCATGTTGAGCATTGCTGGCTTGTCGCGGTGGACGACTGTTGCCATGCCCTGTGAAGACGCAAGATAGGTAAAATCTCGATGCTTACGACCATGAAGAATCAAATCTTCCAGTTTTGTGTTGGTTTTTACTTCTACTGGAGCTATTGGCTTCCTGCATATAAATGTATCTACTGTGGTTAGCCTAGGTTTATAAATTGTGTATTTATCATTATCATCATCATTGTCGAGCCTACTTCAATTCAGTGAGAGAAGGCGTCTCCGATTTTGTTTTGAATATATTTTTCATTGATAGATTATATCATCGCAAGGAAAGACCTGATTCAAGCGCAACGAAACGGCAACAAACAGTTTTCATAGTATTCTACAGTTTAACGCAAACGTGATCGAGACGTATTTTGCTATAGAAAACTTACACTAAGCATACTGATGACTTTCCAACATTCGTGGAAAATACAAGATAGAAATATGTAATGAAAAAAAGACTAACGAATATTATGACTTTATGACCAATGAAAATGATGGGACAAGAACTTTACCTAGGTATACATACATACACACACATACACAAATCACGTCTTTATCCTTTACGGGGTAGACAGAGCCTATGGTAACAGATACCTACAGGCCACATTTAGAAAGATTGTGGGCATATAGGTGAAAAAAAAAAGAAATCAAAATAGTGATGGGTTGCTCGATTCTACGCCTATTACATGATTCCTATGATTTAAATAACTAAAAGACTTTTTTTTTACTTTAAATGTGTAGGTACTCACCACCATAAATGCATTCGGCATTGTGATGATCTCATCACCAGTCAATCCAGGTCCCGATAATTCCGGTTTGAATAAAAACACGTCTAATTTCTTGTAGTTGATAGTATCTTCTTCATCGTTCTCTTCTACTTCTACCTTCTCCTTCCATTCCCTGTGGATTTTTTTTTACGGTGAATCCAGTTTTTCTTTATTATATTACTTGACTACTCAAGTGACAGCTAGTAACAGATAGAAAAATTCGAAGGATTACCCACCTGCTATGGGTGGTGTAGGGGTTATAACACGCGTCACGGAATGACGAGGATACGGATTCGATTTCCGGCCACAACTTTACTTTTCGGATTTTTCTATGTGTTCTAATTTTCAGTATCGTTTAGAAATTTATTTGACTACTATTCAGATAGTCAGGGCATTTTCAAACGACACGAAAATATTATTATGAATGGTTGTAACTTTATCTATGCTTTGTAATTATTACCATACGTCACGGTGGAATAGTATAGTAACAATTTATTTGTTTCATTCATAAGAAAGCTTAGTATATTAATATCACACAAGGCAGGATTGTGCGGACTACCAACTAACCGCAAAGCTTGCAATATGAACGGCTGCATAATACATTGCATACGAAATTTGAACAACTCAGATTGCCTTGCCAATCAGATATAATATTCAAACCTGCCTTCATTAACAATGATTATTTTCTTCGTTTTCTCCTTCTTATTTGTGGCGTATCCAGTGGTTATAGCGACGACAACTTCGCCAATGTCAAAGTATATAATTCAAAAATCTTGTGACAAAATGTCGGTAACGTTGTACGGTAATACGGTCAAAAGACCCCCTCCCCTGTTGGGCTCTTGGCCAACGGTCAATGATATCACTCAGAAACTACCAGGAAATCATTAGCCGATGCCCAGGGTGCACCGGACCAAGCACTGCTCTTCCCCCCGGACGGATCCGAAAACAAACCGCAGCTTTTGACCACACGCGGAGGTTACCCGACTCGCACCCCATGTTTATTTTCATTTAGAACTTTAATTTGCAATGCGAGGTTTAAAATCAACGTTGTTAATAAGACTACTAGTAAACAGTCTCCATGACTCATTACACTGAAGGTTCACAAACAGTTCGTACTTAAGCACTGTCTCGGAGTGTGTCCCTATGCATCGGGACACATACATTTACAGTGTTTTGTTTTCTTCATTATTCTGTTAGCAAAAAATATTAAATGCGATGTTGTGAGTGGTTTTACGGAAACGAAAGACAAAGTAAAGAAGTATTAGGTACATCCGATATTAGTTTCTGATAACCTCATGCGTGCCTGAGACAAGGGGTGTTGGCAGATGGACAATAAAGTTATCCTGGGTTCAGTTTTTTTTGAGCCAGTCCTAAAATGTAGTTCCGAGGTGTGTCACTGAAAGATAGATTAAGGAATAGTGTGATAAGGGAATGTGCACTGTGCAGGTGTGAAAGAGGAAATAGTGACTAGGATAGAAAAAAGTATGCTTAGTTGGTTTGCTCACGTAGAGCGGATGGATGAAAGTAGACTAACTAAACAGATCTATATGGGGAGTGTGAATGGGGATGGGGAGCGTTGGGAGGGGAAAGCCTAGACGGGCGTTCCGAGACCTAATAGGAGACGTTTTGGAAAAAGGTCAGGTCAGGAGTACCCGAAACCGACGAGCATGTATGAAGCAAATGATGAATGTGGATGAAGCGAAAGAAGTATGTCAGGATCGTAGCAAGTGGAACAAAATAGTCTCTGCCTTCCCCTATGGGAAAGAGACGTGACGGTATGTATGTATGTATCTAGAAACTGGTAGTGTTCCTGCAATATTCAGGAATTCCATAGTTACGCAGCCGCCGTTGACCGGAGTACGAGTAGAAACTTAATTGAAAATTAATTACCAATCCGCGACCTTCCGTTGTTTGCTCATTACAATATGTGGGCAAGCTTAGCTGGAATTGACTAATTGATTTACTAAATAACCAGCTTTTGCTTCCGGGTGTAATAAAATTAGGCTATAATTTATCCAGTCTACTACGCTATAGCAAAATTGCTACTCGTAATTATCACTCCCAGTCTATATAAGTCGGACGTACTAGGCTGCTGCCCAGCACACATCGTGGTGACGTCACGAGGACGTCACGTTTCATCCCCGGAGCGCGGCGATTTAGACTGCATCGCACAGCCAAGGCGGCAACTCGTGACATACCTACATATCTGTCAAATCACTGTACCTATCTAGTTTATAATTAAGAATTAAAAGTTACTGTGCATCATCCTTTTTTTTTAACGGTGAGGACGCCACTGCCACAGGTTAAACCAACAGGCTGCCACGGCAAGGTTCTTCGTTCAGTGTTAAATATATTATAAATCCAATTGAACCATGACCCGACTCCCCCACACTATCAATAATGTCTTCAATAATTCACATTGTTAAAGAATTCATTCACAGTACGTTCAAAGTAATTTGAAGTAGGTAGGTACCGTAATAATAGCGTTGCAAAACATACGTGTAATTTACGGGTCGGATTGTCTGTTCAAAACACTCTTTTATTAGGTTAAATAATAATGATGCCTTCCTAGGAAAGTTGTTAGTTATTCACACTCGTGGAGGACGATAGGTTTTTTTTCTATCGTGGATTTTTATAATGCAACTGGCTGGCACATCAAGGTTTTTTACTTTGAATATTTAAAAAGTTTAAGAAAAGAAAAAAATATGGCTGCCTGTCAGACTTTTATGCGAACTTGCGGGGAAAATCACAGGTGCTCTGAAAACGTATAGTTTCTATACAGAGTGTGACGGGCATGCATATTTTAAAGCTGGCTACAATTAAGTTGCATTAGCAATTACTTTCAAGTGTGTAATTAATTAAAAATTACTTTAAATATTTTCCCGAGTGGACTTTGCAGTTTCTTAGCGCCTTTAACGTAACGTACGCAATACGCATCGTAATTAAGGGCCTCACCATGACGTTTCAATTCCGATTCTATAGCTGTCATTGTTGACACTTCTAGTATGCATCTGACAGCGATCGCTCCAACTTTGGTTCGTAATTGAATCGCATTAAACGACATGATAAGGCCCAGGGGGCTACTCCATTCGAAATTTGACATTGCTGTCGTATCATCCTTCCCACTCTCCTTTTAATGACTACTAGTGTAAAAGGTACGACACGAAACGAACTTCGAATTTGTGACTTCAGGTTATAAGGCCAGTATAAAAAAGAAAGAAAAAAGAAAACATTTATTCGTAATTATAGTGACTGGGTTACAAAAACAAAAAGAATTTTAAAAAAAAAGTATCGATTCGAAATCTGGCTTGTTAGGGGACTGAGGTTTGATGGGAAAGTGCTGGCAGGTTAGATTTTTATTCTAATTTCAAATTGATAATTTCAATAGTCTAGGCAGGATTTTTAAACTTTGTTGTACATTTTTGGTAGGTACCTTCTTAATTTAACTTTTGTTAGAAAACAAACGCGTTTTCCTTTTGTTTCAATTAAAAATAAGTGCAGTTACGTTAAGCATTCCATATAGGTACCTACCATACCATTGGATAGTGCCAAGAAATGCGCGCATACTGGTAACACAGTATATAGACTTAGGTACCTTTAAAATTTCGTAGTATAAATCAGAAAAGTAAGTCTGTGCCGGGAGTCGAACCTATTATTATTACCAACATAACAAAAGAGCACTCTGCGTTTTACTTTAATGGGCTTTAATCCCATAATTTCCAAACTCAACACATACTGTTTGTGACCTGATGGTACCTAAGCTAGCACTAGAGGGTTCCAGATGCGTTGCCAGCCTAGAGGGCTAGCATAGAATACCTCTTGTGGAAGTAATTTCACCGGCTGTCTTACTCTCCAAGCACTGCTGCTTGGCGACAGGATTAGCGAGTAAGACAGTGGTAGCGATCCGGATCTTGCACGAAGTCCTAACACCCGCAACAACTTTGACATGTGTATAACTTTAAAACGGTACCAATGTCAAATGAAATCACACTTAGAAATGTAAGTAACTCCTTTGAAAAGTATCTACGTTGATAACGCGTTATTACCACAAGGTATCAGGTGTATAATTACAGAATACTGGAAACAATACCGTGTAAATATTATGTGCGGCAAACGACGTGACGGACCAAACCTGTGGTTAGTTTAAATGGTCGTATAGATTTTTTCATTTTATTAACACTTAAGTAGTCGCGCCCTTATTTCAAACGCTTATAGTCGCTACCGGGTCCTGCGGACCCAGTAAATTATGTGCGGATACTCTAAGAAGTATTCAAAATTATCTTACGTAAGTAAAATATTTTTTATTAAAGGGTAATAAACCAACAGTATTTGTAAAAATCAAGTTTAATTTAGTGAATTTCTACAAAAACAGATTAATTACAAAAAAGCCAAATGTTAGGTAACATTTGTAATTTTTAGGATTTTTTTTTATTATTGTAACTAATGTATTTATTTTTAATACATTTTCTTAAACTACTATTTTATACATATTTAAAATCACAAAAACAGATCAGGTTGTATTATATAAAAATGCGTCAATGAGCTCCGCAAATCAATCATCTCCAATATTCAAACAAAACATAGATAACCTGCTTTAATTTAATTAAATTTAGTTTAATTGGATTTGTTTTTCATTTTCAATAAAGTTAAAAATAATGTTTTTGATTGCGCTTAAAAAAATCACAAGATTCATAAATATAATGTCCTAAATAACTATATCAAAATTGAGTACATAAATAGTCGCTACTGGGTCCCAGCGGACCCATTTACAAAATTATTGCTTTCGTATATGGTCGCTACTGGGTCCAGTAGACCCATACATTACTTTTTACGTCCGTCGGTCACAAATGCGGCGCGCAGACAGATTGGCGAGGCGACGACTCGACTCGCAAGATATTAATTGGAAGGTAGAAAGAACCGCAACGTCGCGTAGTGCAAAACGAAAAAGTTATACATTATAATCAACTGAACCGGGTCCTGTAGACCCATTAGCGACTGCTCAAGTGTTAAACAACTTCATTTCCAAAGGATTGGAATCTTTCGCCCTCAGTAAATGTGGCGTGAATTATTGATACGAATACCTACATACATACATAAATAAATCACGTCTTTATCCCGTACGGGGTAGACGTATGTAGGCCACGTTTAGCATGATCGTGAGCGTGTAGGTGGACAGCGAAATGAAAATAGTGATGGGTTGCCAGCCGCATCGCCTATACTATAACATGATTCCTAAGATTTTCGCTGACTCGATTTTCCCTCGATGGACTTTTACCATCTGCGCGGGAAGAGAAGCAACTGGTACATTCTTGTTTTTTCTTTACTCTCAGACCAGCATGGAAGATATAATCCTACTATATAATATAATATTATAAATGTGAAAGTTTGTGAGTATGTTTGGATGTTTGTTACTCTTTCACGCCAGAACAGCTGGACAGATCTGGACGAAATTTGAAACATAGATAGATTATAGTCTGGAATAACACATAGGCTACTTTTTATCCCGGAAAATTGCGTAATTCTTGCGGGATAGCGATAAACGAATTCTATGCAGACAAAGTTGCGGGCAACAGCTAGTACGAATATAATAATAATGATACGAATAATGTGTTTCAAAGTTTTGTGTGTTTAGTTAAGTTTTATTTCGAGAAAGTATGCGGTACTTTTGGATACAATAACTGAAAGTAAAACAGTAGATAGAAATAAAGTTGATGAAAATAAAGAAGAAAGACGCTTTGTTTTGTTTCCGAGACCCAAAATTCAGGGAAATCAAGTTTGATTTATCCTGTTTGAGAAAGCGCTTGATCCGGCTCCTAGGAATGATTTAGCGGGTATAACGGTAACCGGGTGACCAAGTTTTAGTTAAATATACAAAAATAGACGATTTATTTATTGAAATAATTACACAGCATTACAGACAAGCCAAGGCACTGTGAAATTCATATACATACTTAATTATACTTAATTATGTATTATATTCGGTAAAGTTATGTACTTATTGTGGCTCTCAGTGTTTGCAATTTTTGAACTCACTCGTCCATCCCTAATATAATACTCCTTTCATCCACTCAAAGGTTGACTGGAAGAGATCCCTTAAAGGGATAAGTCCGCCTTTGTGCATGTATCTCAGTGTTTGTCAATTGTATTTTGTCTTGTTTATTTTGCACAATAAAGTGTTTACATACATACATACATACATATACAAACACATATACTGTGGGGAGTGCCACAATACAGAGATCTCTCTCCAGGCAGATGTTATGCCTGGGGACCGAAGTCCGAAGTCCGAAGGAAGAGAGTTGAGAGTTTGGACTTTTTTTGAAAAGCGCTGTGTTATCGAGCCGCCTTGATGTAGTTTTTGTCTCTGTTCAGCATTAGTGCACTATCTTTTTCTACAGCTATATAACCTATTTGATATATTTTAACTTTTTTATGAATAGGAGTTAACGTTCAAATTTCTAAACAATGCAGGTAATGATGGCGAGTCAGCTTTACTTGTTGTAAGCACGTATACAGGGGGGGGGAGCACGGGGGCACGTGCCCCGACCCAAACGGTATTGTAGTAGCGTCGCCCCTTGCGTCCCCAAAAAAAACCCTGAATCCGCCCCTGTCTGCGTACATGTCAGTCTGTGCCTATCTGTGTGCGTGAGAGTGAAAGCGGGAATGGTAAATACAATAAAAAATAGGTAATGATAAATCTCGCTCAAAAATTGCTTCGTAAGCTACGCACACTTTGACATGTGTGCGCGATACGTGCTTACCACAAATAAAGGTCAGTCGACATCGTAAATTGCAAAAGATATACCCACGAACAACTATTCGCTTTTCGTAGAACTTTGTGTGAAAAGTGACCTGTTATTTTTGTTCGTCAGTGCATTTAAAAATGGTATTTTCTACTCACTCAAAATAATAAGGTCCGATTTCTTTCACGATCGGTATGGCCCCTTTCTGGACCTCGGCAGCATTGGTGTAGTTGAATAGATAGACCTTAAAGTCGAGAGGAAAAGGTATCTTTTCCCACATCTGGCGGACGTCTGTCTTCTTTGTTAGCGCCATTTCCTGATAACAAGGAGACATTAATTTGGGATATTATTGACCACTTTTTAGGCAGACTTGAAGCAATAAATCCGGCCAAGCGCGAGTTGAACTCGCGCATCAAGCGTTCCGTACAAGATCTCGAAGTTAATATATTATACTGTGTTAACAAAGCCCTGCTCCTAAGCAAAATGTACGCAGTGAGAGGTCATTTTATATCTATTTGTTAATTTTTTGGCCAGATAGAGATAAGTAAAAATATTCTGTTTTTAGTATTTGTTGATATAGTAGCAACAAAAATACATCATCTGTGAAATTTCAACTGTCTAGCTGGCACAGTTCATGAGATACAGCCTGGTAAGAGACAGACAGACGGGCTGATAGTTTTACTACTCGGGTCCCGTTTTTACCCCTTTGGGTACGGAGCCCTAAAAAGTGATTTTGCCTGTAGGTCTTGTTACCTTGGGCTCTGTCTACCCCGTAAGGGATAAAGACGTGATTTGTGTACGATGTATGTAAATACAAAAACTTAAAGAGCGTTTGAACATGACGTTTAACAAACGTCAATTCTAATGTCCGACCGCAGTTTCGGCCTAAAATTTAAGTTTTGGCCAAAGGTTCGGCTTCGGCTCTAAAATAGCCCGCGCCGAAACTCACAGCATTGTATTTTTATGTTACATTTTCCTTTTTTAGGGTAGTTTCATTTAGACCCAATTTCACTATGACAATGTCTTAATTTCAATCCGAGAAAAGAGAATCGTAGGACCTTGTAATAATATTGGACCAGCGATATGTTTCCATTATTCATGTATCCGGAAAAAATGGTCCACTGATATTTTATTCAACTTTATAATTACGTTTACAGCAGGTTCGGTTTCGGCTTCAGTTTTGCCAAAAAACATATTTCGATTGGACACTATAACCACATAAAATTGAGCACGCAAGTTTTTTATTGTTAGATTCAGATCAAACTGTAATTCAAATTCAGCACCTTCATCACCACTTTAGAATTATACTTTCGAGTCATGTGCTATCAAATTGTCCCCTAAAGGGCTTACTATGACATGAAAGTCCACAGCCTTGGTGTTGAAATCAAAAGGGAAGTTGCATTGTTCCAAGTGGACGAACGCCACTCATACGTGTCGTGCAACGACCGGGTAAAAGTGTATCCGCCCTCATGCCAAACTGATGTATTTACGTCCGTCAACTCTATACAGCGCCGTGACACAGTATATATATAAGCTAAAGCAGTAAGGAACCTTCGAACAAATCGGTTGAAACGAAACACGCACACAGGCGCGCGCTTTACACGGTCCCTAAGGGGACCTCGAGGAAGAACTTTATGGTAAAAACCAGTCGAGGAAATGGGCGGAAATCTTAGGGCTCATGTTAAGGTGGCGACTGACTAGTACCTTTGCTTGTAATGTATCGTTCACGGCGATCGTGTTACATTACATTATTAAACTCGTCGCAAAATAAAAGGCCCGTTTTGACAGTTCACGCCCATGAAGTTCTGTATTTTTTACCGATCGAAATGTTTTGAAGGTAATTACATTTTTCATTGATGGTTACCGCCCACTCCGGTAAGTGCTGTGAATGACGATTTTTTTCATACTGTCCACAGACTATTAATAATCGGTTAAGGAAAAAAATAAATCGATCAAAATATATTTTTAAGGCCGACTCGCACTTGGCCGGTTTTATTTCTTTAAACACTAGTGTTTGGACAAATAAATTACTGATTTCTTTTGATGATTGAGTGAGTGTTATTGTAACAAAAATATTAAATGAAAGAAAGTTGACGTATCGTAACATTGTATCATTTCAAAATACTTACAATATCAGTTTAAGTTAAATTTTCTTATTAGAACTTTAATCGTATGCACTTTACAGTACATATTCAAATCGATCAAATACTCATCCAAACTGGAATCGATTTATCGTGAGTATCGATTACCGAGTCGTATGGTTACATCACTAGTTACGTCGCGAAGACAAATGTCAAAACGGGCCTCTTATTTTGCGACGAGTTTACATATTACAGCTACGCGGCGAACGCTCGCCTTGAGCGCTCTGTTCGTTTGTGCTCCATTCTGTTTCAAAATGTCGGACCTGTACTGACTTGTAATGTAGGTAACACTCAAAGGGATTCGCGTGAAAACCGGCAGCTGAATGGAGCATGAGGTGCTCGTGTCGAGCGGCTCGGCTCGCTGCACTGACTGCTGTAATGCTCGGGTTGTATCTTACATTACACCGAAATGTTAAAAGTCAGTCGCCACCTTTATAGGCGATGCGGCTAGCAATTCATCACTATTTTGATTCCTCAAACTATTACACCCACAATTATGCTATACATGGACCTTAGGCACTGTCTTTTTGCCTTAGAGTACACCGTAAAGGGTAAAGACGACATTTCTATGTATGTTTGAATATAACACTTTATTGCACAGAAGTTAAAAATAATACAATAAAGTACTTACCTACGAGCTGTAACAGTTACGAGTAACCGTTGCACGTCGCACAAAAACCTGTGGTTGTGTTAACTTATCTGTAAAAACCGCACACAGTTGTCTTAGATTGTAACCCACCTTTTTCAGCTGTCCTTTGAGAATGGCAGGAAACATGACCCACCCGAACAGTACACCAAAGATGGCCGCCCCCGCGGACCCCGCCGCTATCTTCAAATGCTTCGGCAACTGCATTTCCCTAAAAATTAATAGTTATTAACAACCATGAAACATACCGTGCTTCCATGCTGGTCTGGGAGCAAAAAAACATAGAATGTACCAGTTGCTTCTCTTCCCCCACATATAATAACAGCCCATCGAGGGAATGGGCGGAATCATGACTTTTATAGGCGATGCGGTTAGCAACCCATCACTATTTTGATTCCCTTTTCCACCTATACGCCCACAATCATGCTAAACGTGGTCTGTAAGTCTTGTTATCTTAGACTCTATCTACCCCGTAAGGGATAACGGCGTGATTTGTGTGTGTGTGTGTGTGTGCGTGTAAAACATGCAAACTTGTGCAACGCTTCCTTTACGATGTTATTTATAAACAAAAAACATTCGCGTCGACTTGAGAACCTCCTCCGTTTTTTTCGTCGGTTGTTGAAAAATGCATAGAGTCCCTAGTGATGTTTTTGAGACGAAAAACGTTCTCGCATTCTTGTTGGCATCTCAATTATTATGGGTATATTAGTAGCGCCATTAGCAGCACACAATGACCACAAAGAGATCCAGTATTTTACATTTTAACGCAAACGCGATCGTGACGTCTTTTGTAATAGAAAACTCATGCACTAAGCGTACTGCTGTAGCTGTAGGGCATGCGGCTTAACTACCGACTCTTTTTATTCTTCTAACATTCTCAAACATCTGGCAGATAATAACGTCCCAACGAAATGAGCTGCATTTTATTCTATTTCATTTCAGATAAATAATAAATAAATATCTTGGGACAAATTACACCAATTGACATAGCCCCAAACTAAGCAAAGCTTGTACTATGGGTACCAGGCAACGGATAAACATACTTATATAATGTAGATAAATACATAATTAAGATACTTTAATATTCTATTAAAATTTCAACGTGTCTCTACCATATTTTCTAATCTTTACTTTAATATAATTTCGAAAGCATACCTACGTTATTGACTATTAAAATATCTGGGTTATGACACTGAACGAAAAACCGTAATTACGGGGTGATTTTAAAGTAGTTATAATGACGAAATCATTAATTTTTATTTGCGTTTGCTGCTTCCAATCGATGTCTTCATCCATCGCCTTTGCATCGACATGCCAAACATTCACTGCACATAGATAATATCAATTTTATAGCACATTTTAAACGATCAAAGTAGCCCCAAAATATCAGTCACCTAGGTTAACGGTACATATGATAAAGAAGAAGAAAACAGAAGGAAGAAGAGGCCGAGACGTGTTTATACATCAAGCAAAGAAGGTTAATGTAGTGTCGTATCAGGAGCTTCAAGCAATGGCAGAAAATAACAATTGAATGATAACATTGAATGGTAGCCTTGTCGTCCCGGCTGACAGAGACCTCAGGAGACCCCAGAGCTGGCGCTTACCTCTCCCAGCGAATTTCTCTGGCTGTACAGAGAGGTAATGCCGCCAGTGTGTTGGGGTCTATGCCGCAGGAGGGCCTTTTAGATGGTGTTTTCTTTTTATAGTTAGGTATATTTATTAAGTTTTAAGTTTTGTATATTTAGTTAACTTTTAGATTAATCATGATGTATTGTATTATGTTGTAATTTTAGATTAGTTGGTTTAAATTAATTTAATGATAACATGAACTCTCAAATTTGAAGGCTCTGCAATGCGTGGTGAAAATGCAACTGACATTTAATCGATTATGAAGTTCAAGAGCTCTATTTCGCATAATGATGTAATTTTCTATATCAAGGAAAAGACAGTTGGTAATGAACACTAACGACCTAGGCACAAATTGATGACTGTAGGACCAGGGTAATCGATAATTCACCTTAAGGTTAACTCAGCAACGCGTTCGTTCTCACGGACTAAATTGATCAGACATAAGGAGAATAAATAAGAGTCATAAAAGTAACCAACCAAAAGAATATAGTGAACACGGTACAAGCTGAGCAAGTGCACGGAAATAGGGCCTATTTCGTAAATTGAAAATCGTTACTACTATACATAAGTTTGTACAAGCATTGCTTAGCTAATTTGGGACTACTTGCGTAGATAATGCTTACGTAAAAGTTCTACCAACTTTTACTAAATTTATGAAGCACAGATGGAGAGAGACAAAAATAGTAAATCATCGTTATCATTTTCAACCTGTCCCTCTGCTGGGGCTCGTCCTAGTATAAGAGGGTTTGGGCTATTAGTTCCTACGCGGGCCCAGTGCGGAGTGGGAACTTCACACACATCATTGTCATTACTTCGCAGGTGTGTGTAGGTTTCCTCACCAAAGCCGTGGTAGCCTAGTGGTTCAACCTAAGTCGTCTCAAGCAGAAGGTCGTAGGTTCGAGCCCGGGCTCGCACCTCTGTGTTTTTCGGCATTATTACGGGAAATTACATTAGAAATTTAACACAAGCTTATCGGTGAAGGAAAACTGTAGGTAAGTAAATAGAATAAAACGTCTAAAATGGAAGACTTCCCGAGGTTGCTACCAGGGTGAGGTGCCCTAAAGTTGTCTGTTTTTCTTTTAATTATGGAAAAAGTGGATGTCATCAGATCACTGACTATTTTACTTATTAGGAGTCTGATTTGATAAATCGGTAATTTTGTATGTTGCACAGTTTTTCAAAGACGCAATTTAGATAAAACTTTTAAGGACAATAAGAGTCCAAATAAAACGATAAATAATAAAAGGCAAGCGCTAAGTACCTAGTTTTACTTGTTATTTGTGACTGGAATTCCAGATTCGATCCGACATCTAAATAAGTTAAATATGGACCGTCTGTACATAAAGTATGACTTCTGGCAACTTTGTTCTAAAGTTCTTCGAAAAAGTTAGGCACGGCTGAATCTAAAAGTACCTGTGTAATTGACAGGGTTTATTCTGTACTAGCGACTCGACCTGGCTTCGCGCAGGTTTTTAATCGAATCAACCTTCCTCATTCTATCTATTAGTGCAAACTGCAATAAAATCCGTTGCGTACTTTAAAAGATGTAAGCGTATCTACGTACATACACACGGCACAGTATATATATAAGCTAAAGCAGTAAGGATAAGGAACCTACGAACAAATCGGTTGAAACGAAACACGCACACAGGCGCGCGCTTTACACGGCCCCTAAGGGGACCTCGTCCACTCCGCTCAGGCTCAGGTCCCCTTAGGGGCCGTGTAAAGCGCGCGCCTGTGTGCGTGTTTCGTTTCAACCGATTTGTCCGTAGGTTCCTTACTGCTTTAGCTTATATATATACTGTGCACACGGCGTCCACGACTTTGAGTTATAATAAACTAGCGACCCGCCCCGGCTTCGCACGGTATATTATGCATGTATTATACATATAAACCTTCCTCTTGAATCACTCTATCTATTAAAAAAACCGCATCAAAATCCGTTGCGTAGTTTTAAAGATTTAAGCATACATAGGGATATGGGGACAGAAAAAGCGATTTTGTTTTATACTATGTAGTGACTAGTTGTTCTTCGTGGCTTCGCCCCTGTTCTAGTACTTTTTCAAAATTTTATTTTATAGAATCCTCGTCCAGACAGTAGCAAGGCGAGTAGCTGGTATATAAGTTCACTATAATATTATTTATGTACAAAACTACCTCTATGCTGGTCTGGGAGCAAAGAAAAAACGTAGAATGTACCAGTTGCTTCTCTTCTCGGGCAGATGGTAAAAGCCCATCGAGGGAATGGGTGAAAATCATAGGAATCTTGTTGTAGGCGATGCGGCTAGCAACCCATTACTATTTTGATTCCATTCCATCTATACCTAGCCTAGCCCCACAATCTTGCTAAACGTGGCCTGTAGGTCTTGTCACGTTAGCCTCTGCCTAACCCGTAAGGGATAAAGACGTGATTTGTGTATTGTGTTTAATTTTAATACTGGCATAAAACCCTGAGCTGACTGACATCTTTAATGAATATTTGAACAGAGGAAAGTCTCTGAAGCACTTCCGTATTCATTCCAATTTGTATGAACAGGAATCTAAACATTGTTGGTGTGTACTATGATACCCGACTGACGGCCGATGGGGCCGAAAGGTTCTCGAGTGGCGTCCGCGGACCGGAAGACGCAGTGTAGGTAGGCCTCCAACAAGATGGAGCGACGACCTGGTGAGGGTAGCGGGGACGCATTGGATGCGGATGGCAAAGGCCGATCTGTTTGGCGAGCCGCGGGGGAGGCCTATGCCGAAAAAACCCGCGTGTTATTGGCCCCAAATATTATGAACACAGGTACCCCCAGATCTTAAAAATGAACAAAATGACGAAACATTTGAGCGTCGACTGAAAGTCCTTTTGTTAAAAAATCCAATTTATTCTGTTAATGAGTTTCTGACTATGATATTTTGATTTATTTATTTAATTGCATTGTTTTTTCGATTCCTTTTGACATTTGATTAATTTAAACCCTTTATTATATTTAATTATTTACCTGTAAGCAGTGACGATCCCTAGCGGAGAATTAATTTAATTAAATTGTACCTAATTGTTTTATTATTATTGTTTTTGATTTTGACATTTTTTGTAATATTCAATTGATTTGTATTATTTAATTTCATCTTATTTACTCTTGACGATTTCAATCTAAATTCTTCTAACTTGACAATGTACAATTTATGATGTAATTTTTATTGAATGAATAAATAATCTAATCTAATCTAATCTATGTACAGCAGTGGACGTCTTTCGGCTGGCATGATGATGATGATGACTATGATACACAGACGGTATGTAATCACGGTTAGATATTTTAACCTTTTCGCCGCCACGTCAAATACAAGAGACGTCAGTCGTACGCCATACTTCTTTATTGCGATACCTTAAGTTGAGTCTAAACACAATTGAACGAAGGCTGCTTTTGCATTGAAGTAATGGACGTATATTAGGTAGTCGTTGGCGCCGAAAGGGTAAAACTATGCAACGGAGTTTAATGCGGCTTTAATCAATATAGTGATTCAATTTTTTTCACGTGAATTGATTTTCCAGTATCCGGTTCGAAGGACCATTTATGTAAGCGAGCAAACTGATAACGCTGTACAAGTTAGGTGAAACGGAAAACTTGGTTTATATTTTGGATAAGTGAAAACACAGTTATTGCAGTTGAAAGAGCGAGTGAATTAATGTTGTCACGGAAGCGAATGTTCAAAATGTCACAGGGAACAAAATGATTTAATTTATTATACTCTATGGCAGTGGTTCCTAACCTGGGGGTAATACGCAGGGGTAAAACGGAGATTCTAGGGGGGTAACACGGGATGGCACGAAATAGTATTAAAATAGCAATAAACAAAATAGTAGTGTGGTTAACTCCGAGATTTATATATTACTTCACTTACTAGTTACCTAAACGTGCAATTTCTTACATAATAAACATATTGTCGTTCGAATTTCTGTGGTTTTAATTATTTTAAATTAGCTAGGGGTAAACTCAATTTCCATACTTGTTCACAGGGGTAGTGATAGTGATACAGTGATACAGGGGTAGTGATACATTGAAAAGGTTAGGAACCACTGCTCTATGGTATGGTTGGTGTTGCCAACAAGTAAAACATTATAACAAATATTTCATGATTGCTTTGTCTAATTTTCGAAACTAGGTACGAGTAGGGACGTATGTTGATCAGCAACATGCCGTCGGCAGTCCAATAAAACGTCCATTTTGTTTCGTTTTAATTTAGGCAAATATAAAACAATTAATGTCTATGTTTACCTTCGTAAAAAATTAGAAACAGATGTTTTTTCAACATGTCAAACACAGGGTTGAATTATGTTTATGAATTAGCAGTCTCGGCAGTTTTTATTGTTATAACTTTATAGAAACATAATATAACTGTTTTTAGCACAGTTTAGGGGATGTTTCACCACTCACAGTTAAGAGCCTGATATTTTAAGTGTCGGTTATCTAATTTATTTATTTTTATTTTATTTTATTTGGGGCATCAACAGCAATACAGTACATTGTAATGAGACTTAGGTACTAAACAAAAAGCCAATAACAGATGACCACAGAAATACAGTTAAGCGAAGCATACTTAAAACTAACACAGAAACAAAAAATCAAGCTAAAAAACGATATTGTTAGTGAGTGAGTCCACAGACATTGTGTGTGTGTCTAATGTCGTCACTATCTGTTTCGTAGTCAGAAATAAGAGAGAATCATAGATAAGTGAAGCTTAAGATATCAGGAACTTAACAGGGAGTGGTCCACAGGCCCTTAATGTTGTTTTTATTAACTGTTACCTTTTGTAAAACGATACAGCCTTATGGCGCACTACCCGCCCGCACCTCTCTCGGTCCCCTTTGTCGTCCCACCCCGCGCCCCTGTGCCGCGCGGGCGAGGACTCATTCAAGCGGTCGGTCTATAATGATATTTAAATACATACATACATACATACATACATACATACATACATACAGTCACGCCTCTTTCCCACAGGGGTAGGCAGAGACTACATACATACATACATACTACATACATAGTATGACAAAATTATAACCCTCCTTTGGCTTTGCGGTAGTCTGGTAAAAAATAGCAATTACCGAATGTTGAGGTAATATTTAAATCTTTTAATTAATCTGTTATTTAGTCATATAGAAAAGCGTTTGTTTGTTTGTTTTCAACCCCCGACGCAAAAAGAGGGGCGTTATAAGTTTGACGTCGATGTCTGTGTGTGTGTGTGTGTGTGTGTGTGTGTCTGTCTGTGGCATAATAGCTCTCAAGCCGATGAACTGATTTCGAAGCGGTTTTTTCATTCGAAAGCCAGTTTCCTTGCGGTTCTTAGCCAAGTTTAGTAAAAATCGGTCAAAGAATATAAGCTCTTTTCTTAAATTGTGTAAAGCGTTTTTGGCACAAAATTGTTTATTTATGTATGATGAACCGAAAATGCGAGGGGTTTTTTTCAAATTTTGAATTTATTGTTATTTCTTTTTCCGAGCCGTGACAGCTAGACAGTTAAAATTTTCACAGATGATGTATTTCTGTTGCCGCTATAACAACATGTTCTAAAAACAGAATAAAAATAATATTTAAGGGGAGCTCTCATACAACAAACGTGATTTTTTGCCGTTTTTTTTTATTACCATCCAATTTAATTATGAGCGACATCTTTAATTTGTGTAAATTAATAAACCAATTTTACTTTTCAGATTCGTTTTATTTTTAACTTATCGCATATCGCAACTAACCTTATAAATGGTGTTTGTTATCGAAATCCAATTGCACCAAAGATATTTCGCGTTTTGAATAGACTTCAGTGCATTTTGTTGTTCAGAATACTAAAAATATTAAAATAATATTTATTTTGTTTGATCCAATTGGTCCTATACCCCTCTATGACATTTGTTTTTCACTGCCCTTAGATAAAGAGGTCTCACTAACATTACCAAGGACAAGTCTCTAAAATGCGTCAGAATTATATCCGGGGTTAAATGTGAGTGAATTACCTTAGCGTCTTTTATACTTATTTTAAACGTTATAGGCGTTAAAAGCTGCCCTTTTTCTAGCCCACTCAAGACCTGTCACTAAATATTTTAAGGCATTCCTCCGCACCGTTTTACAAAAACGCCATCCCAAAATTAATCGCTTACCAAAATTGACAACCTCAATTTTAACGAACGCTTCTGTTCGTTTTTCGAAATTTAAAGAAAAAGTTTCAAGCTCTCGGTCTTGTTAGTCAGCCGACTGTACTGATATGTGAAATATAACTGTCAAATTGTACGTACCTACGTGCAAGACCGTCTTTGAAGGCAGCTGTCTGAACACTTGTCTGTCGCTGCAACGTTTCCACCGTATGGGCGGGGTGCAGATACAGCTGAGTACAAAAGTATTAGGAAATACCTTGAAATCTGATTGAATTAAAAAAACGTTCGTTTTAAAAAAAATTGCGGACTATAGCTGCTTGTGCTGACATTTAATCTATATACGTGTGTCAAATTTCAAGTCAATCCGACCAATGGAATTCTTTGAAATATGGTTTGCAAACTTTAAAGCAGTCGTTACTTAAATACGCACATGTAACTCCATAGAAACTGTTCCAAGTTAAATAAAAGTTTGTAAAAATACTATTTATTTACTTTTGATTATTAATTTCTAAGTTAATTAGCCACGTATTGCTTGTGGGATGTTGATCACGTTTCCTGTGATCTTTCGATATTTCCACACAGTTACATAGTAAGTTCCATGCTGGTCTGGGAGTAAAGAAAAAACATAGAATGTACCAGTTGCTTCTCATCCCGCGCAGATGGTAGAAATCCATCGAGGGAAAATCGAGTGAGCGAAAGTCTTAGGAATCATGTTATAGGCGATGCTGCTGGCAACCCATCACTATTTTGATTCCCCTTTCCACGTATACCCCAGAATCATGCTAAACGTAGACTTTAGGTCTGACTACCCCGTAAGGAATAAATACGTAATTTATGTATGTATGTTACATAATAATGTTCTTAGCCATGTTTGGTAAAAATCGATCCGGCAGTTTGAAGGTACCGGCTCGTTTCCAAAACGAAGTGAGGCATTTTTGGCATACAATGTTTTTTTTTATTAAAGCGTTGGGTGTTTTATTTTTTTAAATTTAAGCTTGGTTAAAGGATTGTGTGCTTGACTGTCCTACCACGCCTCTTCGTTATACGTGGCCGATGCCGATGGCAAGGCGACGGGCGTCACTGGAATCCATGAATTATTATATCCCTCCAATCAAGCACAAATCATAGGTAACGGTGAGTGCGCAGTATAAAATTTCAAAGTCTGGCTGTTTTTCTTTTAAGGCCTTTACCCACTACACCGTGAACTACGTACCTACTCACGACGACGGTGTACAACGTTGGTTTGCATGTGTAACAGTTCGTTGATTAAATACAAAACGGACGCATTCCAACATCATTCGCCATTGCATTTAAAAATAACAGTCGGTCGTTGTAAGGGTTCAAATGCACCAGTGTCCGATTTTGAAAAGTGTCGCTTTTGTATTTAATCAGCGAGTTGTGCTCATTAAACTTTGATAATGATCCCGTAGAGGAATCGAAACGCGTCAGTGTTTGTGTGGTGTAAGGGATAATTAAGTTTGTAGATATGTATTTCACACAGGCTTGGTTATCTTGCACGTGAGTAGCGGAGTAGCAAGGTAAATCTTTTTTGTTCATTGAAATGGACCTCCGCAAAGTAACGCCTGATTCAATAAAACACTACACCGTATCGTATTATGACGAAAACCGTCACTAGTACACCTTGCTTTGTCTAATCGTACTAATGAGACAAAGGAAGGTGTACTGGATGTCGGTTACGGTCAAATTACAATGCAAAGGGCAAAACCTTTAAGCTACGAATTTAGGAAAATCGGAACCGTGTAGGATCACTCTTCGCTGACCGCCTGCGCATGTAAGCGTCTATCGTTGTCATTTACCAATGTTTAAAAAAAAACTTTATCAAATCCCAATTGATTGATATATAATTTAAGGAAATTAGATTATGTGGAAATGAGCAGCCAGATTAAACAGTAAATAATGTAGGTATATTAAAGCAAAAATACAAAAATAACCCCCGACGTGTGTATATGTCTCTAAAATTTAGATTTAGAGTCCAAATCAACAATTACATATAAACGGATAACTCACGTATAAAAGTCGAGTAATGCTCGACATGTTTCGAACTAATTCGTAGTCCTTCCTCTAGGACTAGTCTAGGAATTCGTTCGAAACATGTCCAGCATCACTCGACTTTTATAGGTGTGTTATCCGTTTATATGTAATTATACTAATTATGATTAAGTCTCACTGTAGTTTCATGTTGAAATTCTAAATCAACAAACACAATTATTCATGTCATGTGTAAGCACTACGTCCGTGTTGCTTAGACAACCGTTTGAACACTAACATACATGTAAATAAATTGCATTATCAGCCAGTATATTATCAGGCGCTATAGAACCTCTAATATAAGGCTTAGTCTTTTAAATTTTAAATAAATGTCGGAGTTCTGAGGTAACAAACATAAAACAAAATGCAAACGAATTGAGAAATCCTTCTTTTTTTGAAGTCGGTTGAAAAGGGGTTACATAGCTGAGTGGCATCCATTTTGGCTGGTTGGAGTTGGTACGCGTGTATATTCAGTTAGTGTTTTTGTATGTAGTATTCCATCAGCTAATAAAAATATTTAATACAAGTCTTTTTTGCTGTTGTTGTTTTTTTATTTACTCGCATTGTTATCCAAGCTACCTTCCCATGTTTACCGAATTTCAAGTCAATCCGGTCACAGAATGTGGATATTTTTTTTTTTTATATGAATAGGAAGAGAAACGAGCAAGTGGGTCACCTGATGGTAAGTGATCACCACTGCCCATAGACACCCGCAACCCCGGAGGGATTGCAGATGCGTTGCCAACCTAGAGGATTAAGATGAAATGCCTCTTGTGCCCGTAATTTCCCCGGCTGTCTTACTCTCCACACCGGAACACAGCAAATTCGATGTGCAAGAAAAATTAAAGACTATTTTTGTACTAAATGCAGGTCGGAGTTTTTGAGAGGGAAATTGATGGGCGGTATACACTTATTTTGTAATGTTTACTTTTACAGTTTTATCGTTAGAAATTAAATTACTAAACGACACTGAAAATTAGAACACATAGAAAAACTATTTTTACTTTTCCATCCATCTCTAACTTATTTTTTGCAAAGCCAGACCAATATTTCCCAGAATATTGCAAAATGCATAAAACTCCACGCTATTGCTTTCCGGCTTCAGATAGCGTAGAATAAAAAGGCAGTTGCTTATTGCCACCTTTTTCCCTCGGGAATAGCAGACAAGTACTACTTTCGCTCTTATTAAGCTCAGTGCATCTTCTTTTAAGCGGGTAAGTTAGAAAAGGACGTAGTGACGGAAATTGCCTCGATAGGGGCGTGCAGGCAACAGTCTCTGCATAAATGAATGTAGGCGAGAAATCTCATCTAGTTTCATGTTTTTCTACCTTCTGATGTCATCATGCCAAAACAGACAAAACTTTTGCTTAATTTCTGGTACGTTTTCTAAAAAATAAACCTTGCTAGATCGATTTATCGTCCTCTGCATACCAAATTTTATGAAATTCGTTGTAGTCGTTTCCGAGATTCAGATATACAAGAATTGCTTGTTAAAACGCATTAAATTTGTAAGTTGATTAATAAATATCTAAACGACACAAAAAAATACAAAAATGAAGCTATGGCCGGGAATCGAACCCGGATCCTCGTCATTCCGTGACGCGTGCACCCTTATACCACCCATAACAGGTAGGTGAGTCTTCTAATTTTTCTATCTGTTACTATTATGATTTTTTGGGAAATGAAAAATTGCGTAAAATAGTTTGCGAAGTGATGCTTTGGGGAACATTAGTAATCCGCCCTCTCATTGTGTGAGGAGGCCTGTGCCCAGCATTGGGACGTATACAGGCTAGAGAGATTTAAATGATTACTCGAAGATCGCAGACTATTCTCTTCACGATACTTTACTTTATTTCGTATCATGGTCTCAGTTTAATTTAAAATTTACATTAAATTCATATACTACTGATGACAAAGACTTTGAATATTTTATGTTGCTAACTTACTTATTGTCTAGTTTGAATTAATAAGGTCATACGAGTAACTTTATTACAACCTTTTGTTTAGTTCTACCTGTCCCGGTGTTTGTGGGTGGTAATGAAAATAGTTATCGTGGGTTCAATTTGACCCCATTGTGCTTTATGCTTCGAGTTGCTGTTTGCGACCTCTTATAAAGTTAGGTACACTTGAAATTTTAATTGTTAAAGTACTCGTACCTAATGGGTCTTTACTTTTTAATTTGAATCTTTCATCTACGATTTACATCCATGATTGGGCATAAATTATGTTTATATTGTACTATTTAGAATTTTATTTCCATGACTATTTTAATCGCACTTATTATAAATATTTTAATTTTTATTTTGACTACCACCTACTTATATTGTTTTTGTGGATAAATAGGTGGATATTTTTAATTTTTTATTGTAATAGTTTAATAGACATCTCGCAGTATGGACTCCGTATATTATGACTGCACTCCGTTATTGTCGCGTATATCAGTTTCTTTGGCACACACTGTAATATACATGATGTGGATATACTGAATAAATAAATAAATAAATTAAATACCTTCTTCCAATGGAATGTTTCGATTGAAGGATCCAGGAGTATCTTTTATTATTAAATGACGAAAATTAAAAAGAAACCACAAGCACATCGCTGGTTTTAAAAGCAAAATAGGTAAACGGTATCTCTGCATTATAATATATTATGCTCGCGACTTCGTCCGCGTAGATAAATCCCGTTTTTTTCCTTATCCCGTGGAAATTTCCAAAAATCCTGAAATTAGTTTCTTAGTTTTGTAATCACCTACTTTTGTATCAAATTTGAAGAGTCTAGTTATTATAATTACTGAGATAGCGTCACTCGGAATCGAATATATAATTCCCGTTTTTTCCTTATCCCGTGGGAATTTCCAAAAATCCATGTGCAAAATTTCAAGTCTCTAAGTCCAGTGGTTTGGGCTGTGCTATGCTATCCCGCGGGAAGTATGCAATTTTTCGGGATAATAACTATCCTATATGTCCTTTCCCGGGACTCAAACTATCTGTATACCAGATTTCAACTAAATCGGCCCAGCGGTTTAAGCGTGAAAAGGTAACAGACAGATAGAGTTACTTTCGCATTTATAATATTAGTAAGGATAGTAAGGATAAGGATTATTAAGGATTACAGCATTTATTTACTGCACGGTCCAAGATTTAAAATGCTCAAGGCTCTATTATCAAAGGTGCATAAGCCTGTGCCGACGTTTACTTTATTTAGCTTTAGTTCTTCATGTCAACATGTTGAAACATGAAATTGCTTTCTTCATTGGCTTTTTGTAGTTTTCAAAAGATTTGTTGTTTGTAAATAACTAACTAGATAGAACTTATGGAATAATAAATCTAAATAGTAATGGGATAGAAATAAAAAAATTATAGTTTTAGAATTTATTGTTTCAAACCAAACGATGTAGCGACGAGCGGATTGTTTAGTAGAAAGAGCTAACTACGAAACTTGAAGGCCCGGGATTGGCCCTCGTTCGGGAATTCGAATGTTTGCTCTCGAGACTTGAATGTGTGCTTCGTTTTGATTTATTTAGGCAATATTTACTCAAACATTTATTTGCCTTGACACAAGATACAAACCCGAGCACTGCAAATGTTACACATTTTCAATTGTAAAACTTACTTCAAGGGTAAGTACTCTCTAATACAGACTAAGAGGCTGATCGACTGCAACGGAGACCAAAGAGCTGGCAGCTTCCTCGCACAGCGAAGTATTGCAATACAGCGGGGAAATGCTGCCAGCGTCTTTGGCTCAATGCCGCGGGGGAGTACGTTTTTAGCTTTATTTTAGTTTAAGTTCAATTAATTTATCTCGTAATGCATTTATATTTTTATATTTAAGTAGTTAATATTAAATATCGATATTGTTCTCTAATAAATAAAGTTTTGGTTAATACAGGTTAATGTAATATTAAAATAAACTTGATATTAAGACGCTGACAATAGCAAAATGTGCTTTTTTTAATCTCGTTTTCTGCCAAATCAGTACACAATATGAAAGCAAAAAAAATAGTATCGTAATTTTGATTATACTCCTGATATAGTTGTTAACTTCAAAACACGATTAGACAAATTCGGCTCGATAGAATTAAATGGCAAAGTTGACTCTAAGCGTAATTTTCAATCTCAAAATACTTCGTCAATTATCAAGTGCACATTACGAAATTTTAAATCTTTATTACTAAATAAGCTATAAAAAAAATAATTGTAACTTTCAATTTGTAAATTTACTAATAGTTTTTTTTATCTTAATTTAATTATGGTTTTTCAATCGAGCTAGCGGCGCGCCCCGCCGCCCGCGTGTTGCTTTCTCTGTCACCCGACCGGAAACCGGCAGAGAGCGTTGAGACGCGTTGCCTGACGGACCTGTGTTGCTCAGTCGCTCGTGCCCGCAATAGTTATTTACGTGAAGGAAAAGAAACATTTAGGTTGTCGTAATTCGTAGGGTTGTAAATATAATTTAGTTAGTTTAGGTAGTTATTGGGTCCTTCAAATTTGTTAGCTAGTTATTAGGTTCTGTAAATAAATATTTTGAAAAGCTAAATTGTGTAAATAAATTGTTTTAATTATGGGAAATAAGGTCAATAATCCGAAAAAAAATCCAGAAAACGACACTATAAAAATAAACAGCAACATATGGTGGAAATTGTAAAGTAAGTATATAATTTCACATAAAATTTTGTCAAAATTATAGTTTATAGTGAAGGAGTAGCCACAGGTGTAATAATGTGTACAAGTACGTTAAATTCACCCCTTTCTTTGATAGATGCCGTGGCTCAGGGGATTGACACACGTCCCGTTCTCAGCCGTAAGGCTGATGGTTCAAATCCTCGGCATACTTTATCTTTTTCCTTTTTTTATTTTCTTTGTAATTGCTTTTTATCATTGATATTGATTCTTATTTTTCATTTATTCAGTCTTATTTCCTTTATTACTTCTTATTTTCTTCATTGATTCTTATTTCGTTATAGTAAGAGAAGACGAACTGAGAGTACAGAAGAAAATGGATCCAGTAATGTTTTATTAGAGTAAGTTACATTTTATCTACTTAGTTTAGTTTTGTTTACTTGTATTGTTTCAACTCTTCTTTCAACAAACTCAAAGCAAAAATTTCGTCGTGTTCTGTAGGTATCAAAGAATAAGAACCGTCGAGCCGTGAGCGCGTAGACTAATGAATGTTAAGAAATGACCAATACTCACAAGAGATTTAAATTAAACTATGAATGTACACTTTGAGGGATATACTTTTTATAGATGTGTGTATGTAATATGGGTATGTACGTAAGTGTGTGTGTATGTTTGTATTTATATATTGTGTTGTTAGTAATTAATTTACTGTGGAATATAATTGATTTAAAAAAAACAATAATATACAGATACTCTTAAAACACTTATCCTAAAACTAAAATAATACCTATAAAACTAAAACTAAATATAAAAAAGTTGCCCTAGATCACTACCACCTGGTAGGGTGCCCGGAAGACTGGCAGCATTGCCACGCTGAATTGCAATGCTCAGTCTTCTGGCCAAGAAAAAGCCAGCCCTCTGGTCACCCAAAACTACTATTTAGTATATATACATATATATATATATATAACTCAACTTCGACCATGATGTCGCTTCAAGGGTTTTGCCTTTCCACCTTCGATAATATCAGCCGATAGACGCCCACTGCTGGGCATGGGGCTCATAATAAAGTAAAAATTTAATATTATTATAATTTGTGAAGATCTTTGGGGGAGGCTTATGTCCAGTAGTGGGCGTCTATCGGCTGATATGATGATTTATTTTATTGATGATGTTGTACAAATAATATTATCAAAACTTTCCTTCTATCATTATTAATTTTAATAGTGTTCAAGGTTGATATTAGAAGGTACATACAAATAAATGAAAATCTATACACATAAAAGTTGCAAGTAAATTATTTAATAATTATGTCCTGTCTAAATTTGCTTTCTTCATAGCTCTGCTATCCTAGTAGTGTATAAAAAAAATAATAGATGGCGCAAGGAAATATTTCTCGTAAATATGTCAATAGATGGCGCAAGTAATTGAATACACGTAGTTCTACTTTTTACCGCACGCTGACCAATGGCGTTGTTATCGCTGGGCGTGGCTTAAACCTCGAATGATGAAGGTCATCGGGTGTTGTCAGCGTCTTAAATGTAAACTATTATATAACTGATAACAGTTCACTCTAATTTTTAATGTTTATATACTTATCATCTAAAAAATCCAGGAGGGTGTAGTAATATTTCTCTAGCAAGTACTTATTTAGTGCAATATTAAGTGATTTACTGTAAAATTTTGTATACAAAATAAAAGTGCAATCGATTCTACTCTCGATTCTGAACATACTTTCTGGTTTCAGTTAATTAATTATCACACGCCTATTCCATTTATAACCTTCACCACTTATTTTGAACTTTCATTTTAATCAAATAATCATAATATACATTTTAGAAAGAAACATGAATTCGCGATGTAAATACATACACAATAACCCTTCTTTAACTTTAAAATAACTTAGTAAAATAAAACTTAATGTTAAAAATTTGAATAAATTTGGACCCTTAGGTAGGGTCCCCATCACGCAGGCAGCATTCTTATTTTGATATTCTATGCTTCGTCTCTACATGAAGCATCATCAGGAACAGGGGCCTTATCACGACGCCTTAATGCGATGCAATTCCGATTCAGTTTAGGATCGGTAGCTGTCCGATCTATACTAAAAGTGACGGCTAAAACCTGAACTGAGTAGGAATTGAATGGCATTAAGACGTCATGGCAAGGCACCTGATCATCTTGTGTTCTTTTTCATTTAAGTTTGAAGTGTTCTAGTTTGTGGCCGACTGACATGAATATGTTTTCCACGGTACACGGGTTGTCTGAAACATAAAAACACGTACAATATTCGCTCGTCGAATTTCAGTCAGTAATTTTTGTTCTTGGTAAGGACGAGTGGCGGAAAAAAGGTCCTTTGTCCAACGGTGGGTCACTACAAAACGCTAAAAAACATTTCATTACGGGCATTTACAAGAAAAAATATGGGAATTATTACATAGAATTTTTGAACATTAAAAAGTAGCCTGTCATTCAAATCCGTCCAAACATTTTAGCTTGAAAGTATGACAGACATTCAGACAGATGGAGTGACATAATCACCAACTTTCGTATTTATAATATTAGTAAGCTTTTTTTTGTGGTGTGCTCACGTGCATTCATTGTGCGCGAGGTTTCACCGCTGAGATCGGCTATATAAGCCATCTTCGGGCGCATGAGCGTCATACTAACTCCTAGTTAGTCTTAGTTACTCTTAGTTAGTCGCCATGGCCGAAATCGGTCGGAAGGATCATCATCATCATCATCAAGCTTTTCAGCGTTTATTCATGACAAACGTTTTGTCGTAGGTTAATAAAAACAATGGAAACATCTTAGTAGGTATCCTAGCTTATACATTTTTTGTTACTTCAAAATTTAGGGCGATGTAGGATACCGAGGCGGGCACACTACTTAAGGCACTAAAAGCTAGACATAAAACCAGACATAGTTACCAACAATGCTCTAGAGACCTACATTAAAGAGCTTTATAACTTAAACTGTACTAAAATTAAACAGAGGGTAACCACTAGAATGCTAAAGGGCTCCCCTGGTCATAATTGGTACGACATAACCACGATGGAACAATAATGTTGGACCCGTGCCTGTTTCTAGACTTGTAAAGTTAACCTATCCTAGTCGCTTCGCTCGCGCGCCCAGATGCGACGCGGTCCGACATTTTTGAAGGGGACTAATGGTAATTATCACTACATAGTATAAAACAAAGTCGCTTTCTCTGTCCCCATGTCCCTGTGTCCCTTTGTATGCTTGTATCTTCAAAACTACACAACGGATTTTGATGCGGTATTTTTTAACAGATAGAGTGATCCAAGAGGAAGGTTTTTATGTATGATTCTACGCAGACGAAGTCGCGGGCAGAAGCTAGTGTACAATATGCTGAGTAAATTAGACTTTATCCCAACTTTTTTGTTAGGGGCGGGAGGGGGGGGGGGGTTATGTCTACATATTTATAAAACTAGTCCCCCGCCGCGTCTGTTTGTTTGCGAGAAACTCGAAAAATTCCTGAACGGATTTTCGATAGAGTTCTCGAGGAAGGTTCAAGGGTATTTGTTGGAAGTGTCGGGCAATATCAAGCTGCCTGCGATACCAATTTTAATTATATGCGGATGAAGACTCGAGCAACAGCTAGTGTTAGTCCACGATAGACAGTTTACGCTTTACGATGTGTTGTGTGGCACAATTTATGCCAGCGATTCTTCGCTCGGCCATTGTCAATTGCGTGTCGGTAAAAACATTACTAAAATTAAAAAGAAAACACAAAACTGTCGTACAATGCTGGTGTACTGGATTATCATAAAATTGCAATGGTACATGAGAATCATTCACAAACATATAAAGTCTTAATATAATGAAGAACAATTAGTTAAGTCTACATGCCTTTCCAATTACCTATGCTTCTTCTATACCCAAAAATTAAGGATGTGGGTGCTTTCAATTTATTTTTGCCCGCGGTAAAGGTTCAGATCAAAGAATTAGGTATTCTCTAACTTCCGTGAATACGTTTAAGAGCTTAATTAAGAAGGTAACGTTTAAATATTATATCGCTATCTTTATTTCTGTTGCGTTAGTTGCCACAAATCAGTACAAAACAATACAGAAACAAAGAACAATGTAGACAATAGCCCCCCCCCCCCCCCCCCCATAACCCCTTTCACTTACGGCATTTTAAATCGCATCAATACTAACCTATGTGGAGCCAGTCGTCCTTGTATCCAGCGTCTAGTCGCGCCGATCTGACTGCTTCTCGCAAGGCGTGTACTACTACTGAAGAGAGACACAGAGCTGGCTCGCCAGTAGCTGTAAGAAAAACTAAATACGTCCCGAGAGGGGCCAAAAGTAGCTCCAAATAAAACAGTACATTATCATCATCAGTGACGTCATAGTTAACTCTTTGTGAGTGTTCGTTCTTTACGCTGCCGCCGGGGCGAGCGCTCCAGGAGGAAGGACAACGAATTCGTCCGAAACATGTCGAGCATTACTCGACTTTTATACGTGAGTTATTTTATTTATTAAAAAAAAAATACGAATAATGTCAATAATGGAAATACCTACCTTTAGATTGAAGAACGCCGTACGGATTGCCAGCGTTCCTTTTGAAGTAGACCCTGAAGTCAGCAGGTATATCTTTGATCCCCGGAGGTTTGTAGGTCCAAGTGCGGTCAGTTAGCAACCTGCCGGTCTCAGGGTCGTACATTGTCTTCTCCGAAGTGAAATAACCAAGGCCCATAACAAACGCGCCCTCAATCTGAAGGTGGCAACAAAAAAAAATATTTCAATAAGAATTTAGTGGGTACTTGTTAAAGTTATGGATGATAGTGCCCGCTATAGTTTATTTTTATGAAGTAACAAAAAGTTAGAAAAGGTCTTGAAAGCTGGGAAAAAATAAAAAAGAACTTACTTGCCCTATGTCGATTTCTGGGCTCAAACTTCTACCTGTATCTTCAAGCAAGTCAACTCTTCTGACGTTATGATTTCCCGTCAAAATATCAACCTCCAACTCTAAAGCAACCACGCCATAAATGAAATATGGCTTCACCCCGTCGTTATTTGAAAACATGTAAGACGCTTGCAGATCTATCCCTGCTTTAAAAACTTTTTCAATGAGCTCTTCCCATGATGGTTTGCCCATTTTATCTTTTATGGGTTCAAACCTCTTCACTAAAATTTCACATGCTTTCATTGTGGCGAAAGCTACACATTCACTTCCGATGCTAGCTCCAGTGGTCATGGTATTAGGAGAAGTGAAGCTTGTACTTGGCTTGACGCTCACTTTGTCTAGTGAAACCCCAAGTATGTAAGCAGCGACTTGAGCGACCTTTGTGTTAATTCCTTGCCCCATTTCAATACCTCCATGAGTTATAACCACTGACCCATCACCATGTAAAACTGATACGATGGAATTGAAATTGCCAAAGTAGAAAAGCTCGTATGTCATTGGTATCATCTTAATTGCCCTCTTTCTCCATCTGTTATTTTTATTAAACTCAGAGATATCTTTTATCCTGTCATCGTAATTGGAGTCTTGCTTCAGTTTATGTAATAATTCGGGAATCGGATTATTTTCCTTATTCATATTCTTAGATCTTATCTCCATTGAATCTTTTGCAAGATTGTGCGCGATTATTTCGATTATGTTTTCGATCATAGCTACACCTTCAGTTGATGCTAAAATAGGAAATATTCTTTGTAAAGACACTAAAATAAGTATAAAAACAACTATTTCAACTTTACTTACACGGAGCTCTACACCAGGTATTGGAAGGTGTATCAGTTGCAACGCTGTTAGCTTCTATATACCATCGTTTTGTGTCATAACAATTAAGAAAATGATTCAGCGTCAAATGACTTATCGTTTCATTTGGTGCACAACCATTGTCTTGGTAAAAAATGTTCTTCAAATACTGTATTTCACCATCATTGTTAACTCCAACCTAAATCACATTAATCAGAGTTTCCATGCTTATATTGAATAATATTTCATTTTTAATCTAAATGAGGGCTTATGTTACATTACCTCGAAATTGGAGTATGTTGGTATTCTTTTTCCAGTTATTTTAACATTAGTTTGTAACGGCACAATAAATCTGCAAGTTTTGCCTTGTAAATGGGATACGAGAGCGGCTGCGCAAGCAATCTGGACGGATCGCGTTATTTTACCACCATATGAGCCACCAACTCTACGCACGATGACGTTAACACTAGAAACGTCAAAAATTAAAAATAGCTATGGGCTTATAGATAAATTTAGACAAGAATACAAACAAAGTAGAAGGCAGTCATATTATAATCAACCTTTAGTAGGCCGAGAATTATTCTCAGCTATTATAGCTGTATTCAAATTCTGGAAAACTACTGACAAGTATCTATTTAGTTTCATAAATACCTATTTGCAGGCACTTTTAAACACTGTGCAACCGCTACATTAGTTAAGTCAAGCCATTGCGTTGCTGAGTAGACTTCCATTCCATCTTCACTCGGTCTTACTACACACGTCTGCGGCTCCATATAATAATGATATTGCGTCTCCAAATTCAATTTTCCTTTGAATACCATTTGAACATCATGGCCAACATCAACAGGCTCTACTGTTTTGTTATTGGTTACCCTTTTAGAGCGCTCTGGAGATTTAAGAATGTCTTGTGCAGTTAAAAGCGGTCTATTTTTGCTGATGGATGCATATTTAACTTTAACCAGCTTTGCAGCTTTGTTGGCTGTTTTTTCTCTATTAGCCACAATTATAGCGGCAGGTTGGCCGAAGAACTTTACTTCTTTTGAGCATAAGATTTCTTCATTAGCACGAATTAGCGGGACGTTTAGAGGAGTGAATGTGTTTTCTCCTGGTATGTCTTGAGCAGTATAAAATGCTATGACACCAGGTATTTTCTGAAAACAAAATTATAATAAATGACGTATACAATCATTTGTAATTTAATTGTGTTTGTTGAAAACCGTACACGTAAACGTTCAAATTCACCATTACACTTGAATTTTTTAAACGCATCAAGACTAGAAAAGGTTTGTTCCTCACCATGGCTTCAGTCGTATCAAATCCACTTATAATACTTCCAACATTAGTGTCAGCACAAACGAATGCTCCAAAAACTTCTCCAACCGTCGATGGTAGATCATTAGCAAAGTTGGCTTCCCCGCTGCATTGGACTAAAGCCTCAATTTTTGGAACTGGTTGGTTTAGAGGCCACACAGATTTATCAGTATCAAACGTTTGAGTTCCTTTCGATGTGTTTCTCTTTATGGCTTCTCCGCCGGATCGATAAATGGCATTCAATTTACCGTCGGGACATAAATATAAAATCGCCTAAAACACATTTGTACCAATGTAAAAAAAATCATCATTATTCTTTTTAATACTAAAATGTTTTACAGATAACAATAGATGAATCCAAATGCATAACGTACCTTATAAAAAAGACTTATAGCAAGCATTTTCCTATAAGCAGCGGAAGGTTCAGGCGGGGCTTCTTCAGGCATTATTTCATCAAATAACGTCTTTAATGCTAATTGCAAAGTCTCGTCAGTAAAAAGATCTTTGCCAGCCAATATGGCTTCGGTTTTGCTAGCGTGAATAAAATCGGCAGATATGCTGCCGAATACTAACGTTGCATTCACTAATGCACTGAGATCATGTTTGAATTTGAACATGAAGCCTGCATTGACGATTGCGTGTGCATTTTGAGATCTCGGCATGATCTATAAAAAAATATTATTAACACACACACACACATAAATCAAGTCTCACGGGGTAAACAGCGCTTAAGACAACAAGACCTTAATGGCTGCTGTGTCAAAAAAAATTAACAAGCTACCAAATTACATACAGGAGCTACTGCTAGAAAAAAACTACTATAGTATAAATGATTTCCTCTTGCAAGATAACTTGTATAATGTAAGCAACCCAATTAACAATAAATTGGCACGCTAGTATGATAAAATTGTACAAATAGCAGAATAAGCAACCCATTGTCTCTGTGCCAGCCAATGACATTGTTATATCTACTTATTCTTTGCAAATAAATATATTCTATATTCTATTCAAAATAGTGATGGGTCGCTAGCCGCATCGCCTAAAACATGATTCCTATGCCCATTCCCTCGATGGGATTTTACCATCTGCGCGGGAAGAGAAGCAACTGGTACATTCTATGTTTTTTCTTTACTCCCAGACCAGCATGGAAGCACCCAGCATGGGAGAATGTAACTGTTATCCACGAGTTGACTTCCCTATATCGCGGAGATAGTAAAGTTATTCAATATAACAATAAAGGTCAACTAAATCATCTAAGAAGATAGGTCTCTGTGTTCGCATGCACTAAACTTGTACAGAATCTGGAGCTCCTAAAATGCCCTTCGAGATTCGGGTACCTTCGGCAGAAATATGAGAGTGAGTGAGAGACACAGCAAGACTAACCCCAGTTGCATTCAAAGAGCTCACGGAATGTATTTGTTCAGCACTTATCAAGATACTTACTTTATAAGTTTTTACAGAGCAGCATTTTGAAAGTGGCGGAAGCATAACGTTGAGAATGATTTTCCGTTTCATATTCATCTTGAGGAATGCCGGTAAAGTCACGATTTTCGTTTTGTGCACTGCTTCAGCTTGTAAATAAACAAACATATAATAACTAAAATAGGCATTTTTTTAAGTTAGCTGCTCAAAAAATAAAATCACTGAAGAAATAAAAGATTATTCTATTCATAATACTAATTGTAAAACGAATATTATCAAAATGAACTGACATACCAATGGTCAGCATTGCTCCTACAGTCTCAAAGAGCAAAAACAGATCCGATTGAAAATCGTTGTTAAAATATTTCAAATATAAATTTCCTCCTATTGTTCCGATCTGTAAAAATGTCATTGGTTCAAATTTTACTTAAGCATAGTTAAAATCTAGGAAAGTTCAATGTAGTTTTACTAACATTTCTGACTGGTATATGCGCTACTAAGTCCATATGTTCATGAAATTGTTTCAGATACACAAAATCTTCATTGCGTGACGAAAGTTCGAGAAAAAGCTCCATCATGTCAGTCAGGGTCATCCCAGCACCAAGGACCAGGTTCACGTCTATGACGTAACCTTTGATTTCAGTCACGTTAAATATGTCAATCACATTTGCTGGGTAGCTGTCGACGTGGTAGACTCCTAGAATACAAAAATGCTGTAAATTTGATATCAAATTTTAAGATGCGCTCAAAAAAGTGTTTACCTTGTCCAGTATTCCCAGCAATCAATTTATATTCCTTACACATTCCCATAATTTTAAAAACGTGTTCAAGTGTAAACGCCTTATACCACTTTTGTGCTCCATATTCTACTACAGTATGATTCTTATCTGAATATTCGAGAAGACACCATTCATCTTCAGGAGTATCTTTATCTTCGTTTAAATTTAATTTTCCCAGTAAAATGTTATTTTCTTTATTCTTGTGCGGACATTTCTTGGTGCATTTGACACCACATTGCTTAAACATTCCTAAGTCTTCAAGATCTGTCAGTTTATTGACAAGATTGGTATCAGCATCTGAAGCGAATGTCTTAAAAGCGTCTGCAATCGGTCTATATCCGGTGCATCTACAGATGTTCCCAGCAAATGAGTTTTCTATTTCTGTCGTGGTTAATTTCCCATTCTTAGCAGTATACAGGCTGTTAAGGATAAACGCTTCTTTGTAGATTATAAATATGTACGTTTGTCTCCTAGGTAAGTTAAGTGTGTCAATGAACGTTAAATACTATAGAGTACCTAATATATTTTTCGCTAAGAACTAAAACCAAATTACGTTGCTACTCCGCAATTAGTGGATCGGTAGTTAATTGATTTTCTTCTCTTCTTAAAAATTTTATAAACTGATTCTTGCATAGTTCCATAAGTTAGTTACCTGTACATATTCATAATCCATCCCGGAGTGCAGTAGCCGCACTGCGTACCGTTAAATTTGGCCAGACGTGTCTGGATGTCATGGTAGCCTGTTGTTCTACTGCCAATTCCTTCCACTGTGGTGATTTCCCAGCCGTGGCACGAAAGGATAGAGACGAGACACTACGGGATAATGTAAACATGATGAAAGCCTGCGCTGACCTATCAGGACGCCATAGCCACGACCCCAGTTATATCTTATACAAATTAGACGTTACCAAATCGACGGTAAGTGTGTTAGCTGCGGTAGTTGAGCATTTTTCGGAACAGGGATCCACTCGTCCTTTTTCTCGAATTACACAACTTCGGCGTCAGTTCTGCTCAGAATCACGAGCACTATTGATTTTAGTATAAGGCAAAAAGTGGCCTAAAGTTTTTATAGAGTTTTCAACTTTCCATTTTGTTACTCTCATACAAATGGTTATGGAGAAGTAACGAAAAAGAAAATAATCAATAGTGCTCATGATTCTAAGCAGAACTGCCATTGAAGCTGTTTAATTCGAGGAAAGGGGTGAGGGGATTTCTTTTCAGAAAAGTGCCTAGTTAGATACAGCAGCTGCTGGCGTTGCTATTATAGCGTCGCAGTTTGGCCGTAATTGTTTGTTGGTTGAAAAGTGAAGAAGCGACATAAACAAGGAGCCAAAGTGTCCTATATAATGGGCAAAAAGTTACGAATGGAGTTATCGACTTGTGTTTTCTTTGAATGGGAATATCTGACTAAGTGCCGCGCGTGCATGCAAAAAGCGTTGGCTGCAAAATTAATTTTTGTCGTGTTCACATGAAAGAAGCATTTCTGGTTATGCCTCATAAATATATTGAATGTGTCGTTGAATCGTTATAAAACACGAAGAGATTTGAAATATTACGAAATCACACCCCATTTTCCTCAATCAACCGCTTGCTTTTAAAGATAAAGCGAGCACCCGGATAAACTCTCATAAAAGTACCTAATGCTTAGCATTGTGTTGGTGAATATTTTAATTTTCGGTTCAGTTCTTGAAAGCCCAGTTTACATCATATGATGCAATTTCATCCAACTAGAATTAGACTGCAGCGTCTGATCGGTCACAAAGCCTCAGCTTAACGGGCATGCTCATCTTCATCATCATCATCATATCAGAGAACGTCCACTGTTGGACATAGGCCTCCGCCATAGGCCTTCAGTTGCCTCGGTTGGAAGCAATTTGCATCCACCGTGAATCCGTGACTTTAACCAGGTCATCCAACGACCTTGTTGGTGGACGTCCTACGCTGCGCTTGCCAATCCGCAGTCCCCACTCGATAACCTTTCGGGTCCAACGAACGTCCGTTCTCCGCTAATTCGCTTAGCTATGTTGGTGACCCTTGTTGTTCTACGTATCTCCTCATTTCTGATTCGATCCCGCAGAGAAACCCCAAGCACTGCTCTCTCCATAGCTCGCTGAGGAACTGTGAGCCTATTTATAAGGCCTATGAAGCGCCACGTCTCGGCAATGTAACGCTATACTAAATTACTAGCGTGATGTCGACTGAGCTTAACATACAGAGTTGACAGCGAATGTCCTCATCTCATTGGTGGGCGGCGCGGCTGCGCGCGCGGCGACGACGCATGCGCCGCAGCCGCCCTCGTGGCACATCGCCTTCGTCCCGCGCAGGTCCGCCACGGAACGGATGAACTCGTTTAGAGACACGTCCGGCCCGTACCTTCCATCCGCTGTAAAATGATATTTTTGAATACTGAACTGTTTTTAAGACCACCTTTTTTTGGGATGACGTTGATGGCGATTAAAGTGAATAGTAAGAACGGTTTCGCACTACGTCCGATCTGAATCCTTTCCCATAGAAATTGCCATAGAAATAGGTCTACGGCTACTACGGACCATATTTTCACGGGTTCGGGTCAGATTCGGATCAGACGTAGTGCCCCTCTAAGAGTTCAAACGTATGTTTTTAGTGATAATGTGAGACCTACGTAGCGTCATTGCTCCACTTTATTGTAACTTCGTATGGTTAGAATTATTTATTTATTATTTACTTATTTACAAAAAGTTATATTGTTTATTTTACAGAAAAAGAAGAAGAACTAACATTTATAGACAGAAATTCGACACAGCCCTACAAAAAATAAAATGAATTAACAATTAAGAGCCACATTTAGTATATATTGCAGTTCGTACTTTATCGTTTGCAATTCTCGTTCAAACTCTATTAAGTTTAGTCTGAAGCTGACATGTAAGGATTGATTCTAACGACGAGGATAATTTGGCTACACAGTGGTATCTGTAGAACATTGCTATTCCCTCGATAGCGTGTAGAAAGTAGGTATGTTCTCGTTTATTAAGTCGTTATTATCATCCCGTATGCTTAGTGTAGGTCGGTCACAAAATACGTCTTGAACGCGTTTGCGTTAAAATGTCGTTTCGATCCGCAAGTGGCGCTTCTTAGCAATTGAGACGTTCGCGGTCGAGACGTTTTTATACGCGAAAACTTAGACTAGAGGCTCAGAGATTATAGGTGATCTATCTACCTACAAAATGTTGCATTCCTTGTTACGACTGATAAAGGCAATGTGGAATGTGGACAGCGATTTCGGAAACGCACAAAACGTACACGATTATAGTTATTCGTTGTTGGAATAAAGAAACTTACCTTCATAAGGTTTTCCGTTTATTTTAAACAGGATTTTGGACATTTCTAGGCTTATTCTGCTGTGCAGCTGAAATCAAATGGGAAATCATCAAACGGGCTGAAAAAAAAGTCAAATTAACAACCATTACAACATTACCCACGTCGTCATAAAAATCGGTTCAGGTTATTTTTAACCTCCGACACAAAAAGGTGGGTTTTATAAGTTTCATGTCGATGCATGTGTGTGTATCGGAGGCATAGTAGCTCTCAAGCATTATGCACCCAGAGCGGTGGGCACGTGTTACCACTCAGTGGGTGCCCCAGGATGGCTATAGGCGCCGCGGCAGGCCGAGGCGGAGATGGCGGGACGACCTAGACCTAGACACGTTCTCGAGCGATTGGCCAGACATGGCGGACAGAGTGCGTTGAAAATCTAGGGGAGTTTATTTAGACTTAAGAATTTAAAGTTATTCTACTGACGAGGGCGTTGCCAATTTTTCCATAGCGAAGAGACGTTTACACTGTTGCGTTCGAGACGTTATTTGTGCTAAACACTTACACTATAAGCTGTTAATCCCTAAGTATGAGCTCACGGCTGGCACAAAAGCGCGCGAGAGCTCTGTCGCACGCGAGATAGACTAACTCTATCTAGAACGAACGGTACCTAATAAAAAGACAGGTGGTCTATCCCGCACGCGACGCAGTTCCCGCACGCACGCTCGCCATGCTGGTAAGACGGGGAGCACAAGTGAAAAATTAGCTAAGAGCTATCTATGTTCGTGATCATTACAGGATGCAATGATGGTGAGGGGTCCCGATGCGATGCACGCAACCGAATTTAGCCAGTTTTATTACAACTTTAAGGGTCTGTTCCAACACTCAGTTAAGACCATAATACTTTAAGTGACGGTTATCTATGAAGTCGTCTCTGTTTGTTTTGTAGTGAAAAATAGAGAGGGAATCATAGATGACTGTGTTAAGATATCAGGAACTTTACAGAAAGTGGTGAGCCAGTCCCTAAATATATCATTTAAGTAATAGAATGGGTGCGAGTCGGGTTACCCCCGCGTGTGGTCAAGAGCTGCGGTTCGTTTTTGGATCCGTCCGAGGAAAGAGCAGTGCTTGCTCCGATGCACCCTAGGCATTGGTTAATGATTTCCTGGCAGATTCCGAGGGATATCATTATCCAAGCCCGACAGGGGAGGGGTCTTTTACCGTGTTCTACCGTACAACGTTGCCGATATCTTTGTCGTAAGATTTTTGAATACTGTATTTATTACTTTGACATTGGCGAAATCATCGCATCGATCGATAGGGCCGTATTATAAAAATAGGAGAAAAGAAATAATAGAAGTGGGAGTTTCAGCGGGTATAATGTAATTATAATTTAAATAATTGAGCCCATGCACGCCTATAATCCAGTTAATAACTGAATCCTAAGCAATGACACAGCCATAGTACAATCTCGTATCCTTAATTCCAATTGCATGGTCCCTAAAGCCAACACTCATTAACAGTACAATTACTTCTGTAAAATAACACTTTGTTGTGTAATTTATCTTTGTTGAGTTTGTGTAATGAAGGTAGGGACCGTAGTAATTTGTTCATAGCAAACATTTTGTTATTAATTTGGTGATTTGATGACACGGTTAAAGTCGTAGCGTGAATAATGACTACTGATGTGCAATGTCCGTTACATACATACAGTCACGCCTCTTTCCCACAGGGGTAGGCAGAGACTACTTTGTTCCTCTTGCTACGGTCCTGACATATCTCTTTCGCTTCATACATATTCATCGGTCTCCGCGATGTCCGTTTAGCTGTTAAAATGGTGGTCATGGTCACCCATCCGATGCGGATTTGTGGGGGATCAAAATTTTGTTGTCTTTTTGTTATAGTTCATACTACAAAGACGATAGAAAAGACATTAGTTTTAGCAATGTTCTTGTCACAGTTCCAGCGTGGCGCTGCAACCTGTTTTATGGATGACGTATCAATCGATTCATACCTACAAATAAATATAAATTATGAGGCGAGTTTTTAAATGCAACCTACAGGGGATCCGATCATTTGGCCGACAAACGTTTAACAAATGTCTCGTTTGACGAACAGTTTTCCAAAACCCTTTGGTATCTAATAAACCGTAAACTGTGTTAAGCCGGGTACACATGTGAGAGCTATAACCGCAACTGTTGAACGTTCCGGCTCCTGTTTCGGTGGTGTTCCGCTCGTGGCTGGCAAGGCCACACTAGGGTTTTTGGTAACATTAAGTTATCTGTTAAAGCCACGGATGTAATGCTAAATGTCCCACGACAATGTGTCATTATGTTGGTACACAGACATTGGAATACACTCTAAGCTGCTGGTACGTAGCAAGTTGCTACTAGCAACGTAGCTGTCATAATGGAGACAGCGTGATATATTAGATGGCTACAACATATCTCAGTTAATATGTTAATATCAAGCCTAATCCTCACAATAGTCCTCCAGCACTTTGCACATTGATATGCCAGCCTATTGTTTTTGAACAATTTAGTTTTCCCTCCTTATTATTTTTTGTTTATTGTAAACTATTTAATTAATTTATGTATTGTTTTAGTTACACATAAGTCGGGTTCTGTCTATTTAATACTTTATGTAAAAGTTTATGGATTATGTAGTATTATCTGTCTATCGTTTCGTGAGTCATAGACGGTTCTGGCTGAAAGTCAGTGCTGCAGGTGTCTAACACCTCAGCGTAATGCTGAGCTGAGCACTTTATCGAAGACACACACAACGCTGATGATCTATTTTTCATGTCTGTGTTTTTTTTCTTGTTTATTTTCTATAAAATTGTGTCTTATATTTGTGCGTCTTGCAAAATGGAATAAATGACTTCTTTCTTTCTTTCCTTCTTCCTAATTCATCAAACTTAATAATAAATCAAGTCTCAGAATGATCCTAGTCGGTGCCATAATGCTTTCCTAAAAACTATCACTTAATACTAATATTATAAATAGGTAAAGTTTGTAGGTTCGTGAAGTTGTACAGGTAAACAGACATCATTTGTGAGTATCATAGGCGCGGACGAAGTTGCGGGCAGCAGTTAGTATTTACTTAACACATTCTGGGGCCATTCAAGTATTAAGTAAGCAGTTTCTTTACAATTATTTACCCCCCCCCCCCTTGTCAGCAAAAGTAAGCAAACCTCTTACCCCCCATCCCATGCTTACGTAATCATTGGTACCTATATGCATTTTTCTTTTAATGGATTCTGTTTTTTATTGATTCGTGAGCAGCAGTTCGAATCGAAACTGCTGACGTAATCACCATATCAACACCCCCCACCCACCATGTCATCAAAAATAAGCAAAGCAAAGACCCCCCCGCCCCCCTCAAGTGCTCACGTAATACTTGAACGCCCCCTCTCTGCCACGCAGTGCTACGCGCTACGTTTGTGAACAGTAGCAGCATGTTTCCAATTTGTAGCGAAAATTGCCTACGTACAGAATACGGTCTCTTTACGCTGAATGTATTGAAGCGTATTGCCTCTTGAATACAATTTGTTTATTTATTACATAAGAATTTGTAACATACACATACATACATAAATCACGTCTTTCTCCCTTACGGGGTAGACGTAGCCTAAGGTGACAAGACCCAAAGGCCACGCTTAGCATGATTGTGGGCGTAAAGGTAGAGAGGGGAATCAAAATAGTGATGGGTAGCTAGCCGCATCGCCTATAATGATTCCTATGCCCATTTCCTCGATGGGCTTTTAACATCTGCGCGGAAGAATGTGTAATATACAAGTTAATCTTCTAAAATTTTACTGACAGTAAACCTGATCATAGGAACAAATCTCCTTCATAACTCGAGAGAGATATTGGTGTTTCAAATCAAATTTGCGGAAACTTTCGAGAAAAATAGGTATTTTTGAAGAAAATCATTTATTTTCTCAAGTCGATTTTTCTGTCTGTTTGAAAACTCGACGCGTAGTCGTTCGTATACACTTACAAACACAAGGTAATATGTGACAAAAGCAGGATAGTGAAATCTCAACGCTGTGGCGCATGACTTGAGGTTTGATTTCTTGCTCACCTGAACTAACAAACAAGTATACCTTTATTGCCTGTCTAACAGAGTTATTGGAGACTTCTGTGACGTTTCTAGAGATGCTGTTTTGTATTGAAACTAGCTATTCCGCGACCTAATTCCTGACAAGTAGCTGACCTTTTGTATTTTTCATTAATTCGAGATAGAAGCTAAAACGAAGTGATTATATTCTCTTTGGCCAGCGTTACTTTTTAAGCACTTCAAAAATATCAACTGTCTAAGTATCACGGTTCATGAGATACAGTCAGGTGACAGACGGACGGACGAACGGACAGCGAAGTAATAGTAATAGGGTTCCGATTTTACCCTTTGGATACGAAACTTTAAAATGTGTACTCTATTTTTTTCTTTACAAAAAATGTAATGCTGCTGATGACTGATTCGAAAAAACCCAAAATTTCTTAATTTTATGACGTGCGAAAGATTTTTAACCTTAAGGTGGCAGACCACATCCCTACTAATATTATAAATGCAAAAGTAACTCTGTCTGTCTGTCTGTCTGTTACCTTTTCACGTTTAAACTGCTTTACCGATTAAGTTGAAATTTGGTATACAGATAGAGTCCCGGTATAGTTTTTATCCCGGAAAATTGCATAGTTTCCGTGGGATAGCGATAAGCGAATTCTGTGCCGACAGATTCGCGGGCAACCGCCAGTATTTGTTTATTTTACCTACAGAACTTAACAAACGATAAACAAAGATTCACGTCTGTAATTTCAACGCGTCTGAAATATGGAATAGTAAGACAAGATCACTTTAACTCTAGAAATGGAATTTCTGATAACACAGCGTATTTACTCTTTGAATTGCAGCTGGGAGGTACTATTGTAAACTCAGTGCTTGGTATGCCAGTTTATTGTAGTCTGGAAATATCCGTCGAAGCAAGCAGATACAAAAGGAAGTTATATTTGCAATGTCATTTTTCTTTAAGCTGCTCTTTTGCTTTTAGAATGCACTTAGATGTTGACGATTACGAGAGCCGCTTCAGCTTGCTTTGTAATATTTTGTTCTCAAACTTGCCATGAGATATGGATTTTGTGTTCCTATAGGCTCAAAGTATCAAGTTGAACGTTGAAGAGTACATGCTATATTATAACCAGGGATGTTACGGAGCTTCGACTCCGGTTCCGTTAAGTCGGAACTTCCGAATATTATTACACCTTCGGTTCCGACTTCGGCTCCGACACTTTTAAATCGAAGGTTTTAATCGGAGGTCGAAGCATAGTGTCGACTGTTATGAACAGGTTCATACATGTCGCGCGGGGAATCCACCCGACTCCCACTACGTGCATTCTATCGTCAATTATTCGACCCTGCCTCCGACTCCGATTCCGACTCCGATAAAGCAAGTTAAAAACTCCGACTCCGCCTTCAGTTCCGATAAAACTACCTCCGTTACATCCCTGATTATAACATTAACACTTTGGTGCGGCCACATCTTGCATGTCTTCAGAGAGAAGATTAAGTTGTCACAGTGGTCGGCTCAACTGGTTTCTTCCGCTGGCTGTGGAAGTTCCTGGCGCGCATCTCCTACGGGATCTTTCTTTTTCACATGACTATTCTTTTGGTTGCTATTATTCTTGTATGTATTATATTATTCACTTGTAACTTTTGTTTTATCAAGTTTTGGGTGCGGCTTGACGAGAGTATCATTTAGTGAATACAATTAGCATCACATCTTCTGAAATGTTGAAGGATCTACTTTATATCTCATGACATTTTGTAACAATTACACCATGACGATAGTAGCTGGATATGGGCCGGCCATATTAGTCGCAGAACAGATGGCAGATGGCCGCTTAAGATTGCTGAGTGGAGACCCCTGGCAGGGAAAAGCAGGGTCAGAAGACAGCCTGCTCGACGGGTTGATAACATCACAAAGATAGCGGAAACGGCTGGAAATAGCACGGGACCGCATTACTTGGCGTGCTCATGAAGAGGCCTATGCCCAACAATGGGTGACCACACGCTGAAGAAGAAGAGAGATACCATGATTGATGTGAACATGGGGACTTTGTTTACAAAAGGGGTTAAAATCTATTGGAATGGACTATAATTGGTTACTTTTCCCGACAAAGAACAAAGTTCCAACGGGTCGCAGACGCAATTGGGACTAACAGTTACAGACCGACCGCTTAAATGAGTCCTCGCCCTGGTGCCGCGGGGTGGGGACGACAAAGGGGGCCGAGAGAGGTGCGGGCGGCAGGCGCACTACCCGCCCGCACCTCTCTCGGTCCCCTTTGTCGTCCTGCCCCGCGCCCCTAAGCCGCGCGGGCGAGAACTCATTTAAGTGGTCGGTTTCCGTACTTGATACGTAATAGTAACCCGGGGCAGTTTGATTTGTGTTCTTAAACACACAGTGCACTTTATAACCACGCCCAGCTAACACAAAGGCGTATCTTCATAAGAAACTCACGGCACTTACGTCCTTTTGTGTTAGGAGGTTACTGTCCCGAGAATTCCCAAGGCCATTGAACTTCGCAGCAACATAAGTACTTGGAGTTCTTCTCCCTGGGGATTAAATGCGTTAGTGTCGGTTTACTTTGCAAGTTTTCCTAGTTTCAAAGAGACGTAGTAAGTAGAGAAAGGGTACGTCAAATATTGCTTTTTGTCTACACTGTTGCCCGCGATTTTGTCTGCGTAGAAATAAACATAAAAAATTGCATCAAAATCCGTTGCGTACTTTTAAAGATCTAAGCATACCTATGTATGGCAGACCGACTACAGCGGAAAGCGACTTTGTTTTATACTATGTATTGATGATGATTCGGTTAAATATGGGATAGTTTTGTCCTGGAAAATTTGCATAATACTATGCAAACGGCATATATATATAAAAAGCCGTGGTAGCCTAGTGGTTTGACCTGTGGCCTCTCAAGCAGAGCGTCGTGGGTCCCGGGCGCGCACTTTTGAGTTTTTCGGAATTTATGTGCGAAAATTACATTTGAAATTTGCCATGAGCTTTTCGGTGAAGGAAAACATCGTGAGGAAACCTTGCTCACATCTGCGAAGAAATTCAATGGTGTGTGTTAAGTTCCCAATCCGCACTGGGCGCGCGTGGGAACTATAGCCCAAACTCTCCAATACACGGAGGAGGCCTATGCCATGAGGCACGCCGAATTACGCGACAAATTAATAATAAAAAAAATAAAAAAAAACAACTAACAACAAAAATGAAATTGTAGCGAATTCGGAATAAAAAAGGCTATAATAATAATGCAAACGGAGCAACGGGAAACAGCTTAATAGTAGTCGCGTCATAATATTAAAATGAACGTGCGATATTACACTCACCTAGTTCTCAAAAAGTTCTGAAGTTTTCTCGGCCTTCGATTATTACTTACTTCAACAGACAACAACTTACTTAATCAAAATTAATCAAATTACAGTTTCCACGTATTGTTACCGGCCTAATCGACCCCCTACTACATCGGGTGTCAATAATGCTAGCAAATTTAAATGACTTTGTAACCCACATGGGGTGTAATAACAAAGTGTTCGATATTGATTGAATAATTTTGATTGTCGTAGCGTAGCGGTTTGACCCATGGCCTCTTAAGCAAAGAGTTATGGGTCGAGGAATTTATAATTATGTAAAATTACATCCCGACATAGCTCAAAGAATTAGCAAGCTGAAGTGGCAGTGGGCCGGCCATATCTCGTGAACCGACAACCGCTGGGGTAAACGTGTTCTTGAGTGGAGACCGCGACTCGGCAAACGTAGTGTAGGACGCCCTCCGGCCAGGTGGGATGACGATCTGCGAAAGACTGCAGGCAGATGCTGGATGCGTCAAGCTAAAGACAGGGCGCTATGGCGCTCATTAGGGGAGGCCTATGTCCAGCAGTGGACTAATGATGATGATGATGAAAATTACATTTGAAATTTGTCATGAGTCTTTCGGTGAAGGTACACATAATTAGGATAGTGTCGCACACATACAAAGTAGGACGATGATGTGTGAAGTTCCAAATCTGGTCTCGAAAAGTTGCATAGTTCCCTGGATACAGCGACAATGGAGTTCTATGAAGTTGAAAACGAAATCGGTGACACCGTACTAGCTTAAAAACCGCGAAGCTGTCGAGAAATTGTTTTACCGAATTTAGTCAAGCAAGTTCCGTCGTGAATCTCTCTAAAGTCTGTGAAAACATCCAAGCGCTTCTACGCGCTCAGATTCTAGTAAATGGTTCTACTGTGCCTTGTAAAAATTTACGTGAGAGTCGTGCGACTTTATATCGACTACTTTGAGGATAGCGAACGTTCACTGATCACATATTCGTCTCCTATTATTTAGGAAGTTACAGCCCACAAATTACGATACAAATTGGCCGCTATGCTTCGTTGGGCAGATGGGCAAGTCTATTGTTCGAAGTGAATGCAAGGGTTGACGTGGTATACCCTGGGGACGATATGAAATTCGATTTTCAAAGTTCATTTTGTGCCGTTTCGTTCATACTTAAGTCATTAAGAGTAGAGTGATGGAGACAGTATGATACGAGAATCGAAAATCGAATTATGGTGTAGCCTCCTTGGACTATAAATGTCATTATAATGTATAGCTTAGTTGACACATAAATTTCGTAAACTTGTGTAGCTAGTCTTTTCACTGCGTATCACTATATATAGTATAAAACAAAGTCGCTTTCCGCTGTCTGTCTGTCCCTATGTATGCTTAGATCTTTAAAACTACGCAACGGATTAGTATGCGGTTTTTTTAATAGAGTGATTCAGCTCAGATTTAGAGGAAGGTTTGTATATATAACAGGTTCTTAAGTCTAACTCTACGCGGACGAAGTCACGGGCAGAAGCTAGTTTATTATAAAACGAGATCCTCTGCCATGTATGTCTGTTTGTACTGTACTGGGGGGTTACCATTAATTAAACTTAATGGACGGAGAACAGATGGTCGTTGGGGCCGAAAGGGTCTCGAGTGGTTCTTATGTGCCAGGAATTTCACTCTCCACGCTAGAACACAGTAGTTACTCTAGCTCAAGCACTTAAATTCTGAAAAACTCTGTGCGAGTCTGGGTTCGAACCCACGACCCATATTAAAAGGCCATAGGTCAAACCACCGGGCTATAAGGCTACCACGGATTTCCTGCAAAAATCTGTGCTTAAACAGTAATTAATTACAAACGTGTGGATACCCTTCTTCATTCGTGTTTGGGACCCTGAATACCGGTTTATTTTTTTAGGGTTCCGTACCTCTAAAGGAAAAAGGAAGCCTTAGAAGAAAACTTCGTTGTCCGTCTGTCAACTACCCGTCTCTCTGTCTGTCTGTTTATCCGTCAAGACCATTTTCTCAGAAATGCGTAGAGATATAAAATTGAAATTGATACCAATTACTGAGGTATGCAGACCCTTGGGGCTGTGAAAAAATTAACCCTCTGAGTCAACTTAATTAAAAGGTACAGTAATTACAAAAGGTGTTGAAAAACCGTGGGGTACTTCCAGTTGATCTTGAAATTTGATATTTGGTATGAAGGTAGCTCTTATATAAGCACAGCTATTTAAATAAATTTAAAAATCTAATTTTTTGACGTCTGTCCGTCTATGTAAGACCAATATAAAATGACCTCACACTGCATACATTTTTCTTAGGAGCAAGGCTCTGCTAACACTGGTGAAAAAATGATTTGGCAAATTTGTACAGAACTTTGCCGGATTATTATAAAGAAGAAGGCACCTAAACTCGGGTAGATACCTACTTATCTACTAGCCGTAACCGTCACTGTAGCACGTTACAGTAACTTTTCCTAAACAACATACATACATACATACATACGTACCGTCACGCCTCTTTCCCACAGGGATAGGCAGAGACTACTTAGTTCCACTTGCTACGATCCTGACATATTTCTTTCGCTTCATCCACAGTCATCAATCTCTTCATACATGCTCGTCGGTTTCGGGTACTCCTGATCACCTTTTTCCAAAACGTCTCCTATTTGGTCTCGGAACAAACACAATGAACAATACAATATTTGAAATTGTAAATGAACTACTATAAAGTTCTTTGTGGTCCCAATAGAAGGAAGTTTCAACGGGCATTCTCGAAGCAGTTAATGTTAACCCTCAAGACAAGTCGTAACAAGCATTCTTATCTAACTAAAATGATATCCGAAGAATGAATACAATGGATTTTCTCTGACTTGTTTCATTCTGTGGTAAGTTTGTAGACTTTGGGAGTTTGTACTGACTTCACGGTTATCGCACGGTTGCGTTGTTTTAATGTTAATTTGTTTTAAAACTAAATTGGAAATTATTTTAACTCAAGCTCCGTTTCAGACTGCATTTGCTTACCATCGGTTATGATTGTGATCAAATGGCTTACTGTTTCTGATACGTATCTATCAAAAGGGGAACGCTGCCCGCGTTTGTGGAACTATGTCACGGGAGCCTCTCCTTTTTTAATAGGTAGTTACCTAGTTTTATTTTAAGATTAGTTTTTAATTTTTTAATTATAGTTGGAAATACACTACTATCATAAATTATTACAAAAGTTTTAATTAAAATATAAACTAAGGCTACCTTAAAATAACTTAATAAAATAAAACTTAGGTTAAAAATTAAAATTAAAATAAATTTGGACCCTTAGGTAGGCAGGCAGAATTCCCGCGTTGTATCGCTATTATAGTTTGATTTGTATTTACTTTCTATTTTGTAATCCAATTATTCCAATAAACCAGTAAGGTATTTGTTTAAAAACTTGTTTAGTAGGATCTTGCGCGACAGCCTGAGTAGTGAATTTGCTGTTTATTACACAGACCGGGGGGGTTAGGTATATAGGTACTATGACGTCTTAATGCGATTCAATTCCGACTCAGTTCAGGTTTTAGCTGTCATTTTTACAAGCATGTATGTTTTGTATGTATGTATGTATGTTTGTTTGTCAGGGTGGAATCTTGCGACTCAATTTTGAAGTAGATATCTTCAACCGATTGAGCTGTCATTTTGCATACTTATGTAAGTCGGATGGCAATCCAATAATCTGGTAGTGGAGTTCTATGGCGACCTAGCCAGGATCGTCTCCGCAGGAGGGAACTCTTCAACGGTTGGTCCGATAGACTAGAAATTTGGTACACATATGTAGGACGGATGACAATGCAAGTACAGTCAGCATTTTTTGCTGCTTTCTTGTATTAAAAATTACATTTTTGACAGAAACTTATTAGTATTGGATCTGACAGCGAGCGAACCTAAACTGAATCGGAATTGAATCGCATTAAGATGTCATGGTAGCCTCCAGGCCTCTCGTTTGGAGTCATTCCGGTTATACTAATAGTCATTAATTTGAGAGTGTGAGGGACGGTACGAAATAATTTCGAATATCGAATTTTAGAATAGCCCCCCTGATTCTACGTTCACGATTGATTAGCAACATAGTATGCTATAAAACAAAATATCGCTCGAGGCGCTGTTTTAATAGAAAGTACTCTCAAAACATATGCGGACGTAATTAATTGAAATACTGAGAATTTCACCTACATAAGCAAATAAAAGCCACGTATTTTAAACATCTTTATTGAAAACAAACAATATTCCGTCAACAATAATCCAGACGAAACAAATATAATCTAGCATGTTTATTTAGGAGAGAAACTAGGTTTCTGTTTACAAATACGTATGAATAATTCTATTTTAATATGAAATGTTCCAGTTTGTGACCCACAGACATGAATATGTTCTCAACCGTACACGGATTCGCTGAAATTATAAATGAATTGTTAAAATTGTAGTTCGACGAATTATATCTCAATATTCTATCCCCCTTATTCATAAACCCTCTATAGGCTTCCGCTAACTTAGCACTCGTTTGTCCTTATCTATGAAAGGTAAATGTCAAAGTGACAGATAAGGACAAACGATTGCTAAGTTAGCAGAAGCCTACAGAGCGTTTATGAATAAGGGGGTATATCTGTATCATCAGAAAAAACTTTCTACAGCATTCGGCTATTTAGAAAACGACGTTTGGCGTCACGTAAGTTAGAGCGAGACAAACGCTCTACGAAGCCGGAATCAGCCGAGAAGACCGATGTCTTCATGGCCGTGTACCTGACCCTCTACAGGTCGTCACATTTTGGTCTATCACGGGATCTTTCGGTACATTTCTGTCAGTCAGTCTGTTGTTCACTCAGGTCAGAAGTCATTATCTTCTTAATTATAGCTGTTACCTGCAACTTCGTCTAAGAAGATTTCGATTATCACTATCCCACAAGCATGCATCCGGGATAAAAATTAGCCTAACTGCTGTGCCAGATTACTGTTAATTGTGAATTTAATTGCTCTAGCAACACCCGTACCTATGTCGACCCATTGGTCCGGCCGGCCAGCGTCTAAGCGCGCTGCGCGCACGCATTCTCGCAGCGCGTGGATTAACACTACTGCGAGACACAGCGCGGGTTCGCCAGTTGCTGAAACAGTGCAAGACGTTTTAAGTGCTCACAAGGAGGGCGCTGTTGCTCTCAAAGAATCGAACGAAAACCTGTCTTATTTCCAAAACTACAGAATCAAAAATTTCAATAAACTATCTTCATCTATTTGCTGCTTCGATAACTTAAAAATCGTTATATCAAACTTCGAGACCCTCACAACAAGCACATGAAAGGATCCTTTTTATGCGTACCGTACTGTGGGTAACTTTTATTTTGAGTCTCCCCATTTTTCCTCGAAAAGTGACGTCTATTTTCCTACTAAATATATCTCAAACAGAGATTGATGGGAGTGTGAACCGGATTTTAGAAATCAAAGAGTGATCATAAAAGCTGCCAACCAACTGGAGTCCCGAAACCAGCTCAAGATAGAAGCAAGTGAATTTCTTCTTCTGTTATTTCTACTAACGGGAATTTGCATTCTTCGTTTGCGTTCTCAATTTAGAATCCACAGCTCTAAACAAGGAGGTGATACAGCAATGGAACCAGTCTCGCATATTTTCTAGTGAAGTTCTACACATTACTACCTTTAGATTGGAGCACACCAAACTCATTCCTGGAGTTCCTCTTGAAATATATCCTCATATCAGCAGGTATGTCCTTTATGCCGGGAGGCTTATACGTCCAGGTTCGGTCAGTAAGGAGTGCTCCTGTGTTTTTATCGTATACCAGCTTCTCTGAGGTCCAATAGCCAAGACCCATGATAAAAGCTCCTTCAATCTGAAAGAAAATAAGCCCATTGATGCTGGTCAGATGAGGTTTAATGCTGATTTTCTATTATGTACAACTAGCCTATGGTCTATGTTAAAGTTTTTTTCGTAAACGAATAGTATCATTACCTGAGCAACATCGATTTCTGGACTCAAACTTCTTCCAGTATCTTCAAGAAGATCTACTCTCCGTACGTCGTGGTTACCAGTCAATATATCAACTTCTACCTCTAAAGCGCATACAGCTTGCACATTGTACGGTTTAATGTTATCTTTGAGAGACATCATATAACTTGCTTGTAAGTCAACATTAGCTGCATATGCTTGGTTTATCAATTCCTCCCAAGAATATTTTTCCATCTTATCCTTGACTGGTTTAAGTCTATCAATCAGAATTTCAGCAGCCTTTTTAATAGCAAAGGCTACGCATTCACTGCCAATACTACCACCAGTTACTACGGCGTTAGGGGAAGTAAAGCTGGTGCTTGGTTTTACACTAACCTTTTCTAGAGGAACACCAAGAATATAAGCACAAACTTGTGCCGCTTTCGTATTAATACCTTGACCCATCTCAATACCTCCGTGAGTAACAATTACTGAACCATCTCCATGATAAATACATATAACGGCATTATAGTTTCCTAAATAAAATAACTCGACTTCTATTGGTAATAGATTAAGTGCTCTCTTTCTCCATCTATTTTCTTTATTGTATTTTTTTACTTCTTCTTGACGATAGTCAAAATTGGAATCTTTTTTTAACTGATTTATCATTTCTGAAATTGTGTTTTCTTTGGTCATGTTCACAAGTCGTACTTGAAGAGGATCTCTATTTAAATTATATGCTATCCTCTCCATTATATGTTCTATTATTGCTACACCTTCAGTTGAGGCTATAACACCAAAAGTTTGCTAATTATTATTTAGTTATTTCATGTAAATGATTTTTGTTTTATATTTTGTAACTATCTCTATTTACCTGGAGCTCTGCACCAAGTGTTTGAAGCAGTATCTGTGGCCACGCTGTTTGCTTCAATTTTCCATCTCTTAGCATTGTAGCAATTTCGTACGTGCTCTACCGTTATAGGAGCGATTACTTCGTTGAAAATATGTCCACAGTCTTGATAGAAATTGAGCTTTAGGTACTGAATTTCACCTTCTGAATTAACACCTGCCTGCAGAATAGAAATTTTAGATAGATTGTCATCAATACTTGTTATAAGTATAAGTATGTGGATACGGACACTCGTTTAGAATATTTACTTGAATTTCCATCTTCGAATTGTTATTGAATAAAAGACTACTACATTTTGTACATAATAATAGAGACGCAAAATTAATAATAACAACCCATTTTGAACTAACTTCAAAGTCACAAGAGGTAGGCAGCCGCTTGCCTATAGATCTCATGTTTGTCTGCAGAGGTAGGATGAATCTGCAGGTAGTACCCAGGAGGTGAGACACCAAAGCAGATGCGCAGGCGATCTGGACGGAACGACTGATTTTACCACCATAGGCTCCGCCTACTCTTCGCACGATCACATTTATACTAAAAAAAAACATAATTTTAGATTATTTTCGTATTATGAGAGTAATTATAAATTCTATAGTATGTTTTGTAACTTACTCATGAATTATGTAGGAAACAAATTGTTTTAAGGGTTATTATCAAATCAAATTTCAAACCTTATTTACTACGACTATTTATTTCTTCATGTACCTACTGTTCATTAAATTTGTGGAATGATAATAATAAGCTGACATTAGACTATTAACTATAAGCGTGTCTGAATATTTAAGCTATTTAGTTTCGTTAAACTCCTCCATCCGTGGTCCAAAGCGCCATTTTTTTCAGTTTTGGAAATACCACTCCAAAAATTTGAAACCAATACCCTGTTATAAATTTACCTGTTTACAGGAACCTTCAAGCATTGGGCAATGGCGACATTCGTTAAATCTAGCCACTGCGTTGCAGAATACACCTCCATTCCATCCTCCGTTGGCTTCACCACTGTAGTCTGTGGCTCCATTGTGTAATGATACTGAGATTCTATCTTAAATTTCCCTTGAACTATGCACTTCACGTCATTCCCTATTTCAGTAGGTTCTACTGCCCTACTCACAACGACTCTTTTGCTTTTCTCAGGAGATTTAAGAACATCTTCTATTGTCAGCAAAGGCTTACTATTGTTTATGCTGGCGTAGTTTATCTTGACCAGTTTAGCTGCTTTGTTAGCTGTTCTCTCTCTGTCGGCCACAATAATCCCAGCTGGTTGGCCGTTAAACACAACTTTACCAGAGCACAAAATCTCTTCCCTCGCAGTCATGAAAGGTACGTTGCCAGGCGTAAAACAATTATCACCTGGTATATCTTTTGCCGAATAAAAGGCTATGACTCCAGGAATTTTCTAAACAAGAAAACAATATGGTTAGTTTTTTGGATTATACTGTCCCTGGTCGAAAATTTCAGAGCTATGATACGGCATCAAAAATACAGAAAAAGATATTGTCGTAGCAAGACATTGATTATACATAATTAGTAAACTTCTACTCACAAGTGCTTCCGAAGCATTGAAACTCTCAATGACGCTACCAGGCACTACATCAGCTGTTACAAAAGCTGCAAACACTTCATTTGCCTGCTTTGGCAAGTCGTTAGCGAAGGTTGCTTCGCCACTGCACTGCACTAGAGCTTCCAGCTTCGGTACAGGCTGATTCAGAGGCCAGATACTCTTGTCAGTATCAAATATTTGACTGCCTTGAGATGTTATTCTTTTTATTGCATCTCCACCTGATCTATATTTTGGGTCTATTTTGTTGTCTGGACACAAGTTCAGAGCTGCCTGAAATTTATATTAGTATTTGTATTAGTTTTGATTTGTTCAAATATTGCAGATTGTATGTATGTTTGCAGATTGGTTAAGAATATCACCAAATAATTATTAAATTTCGAAGATTTCTTACGAAATATGTACTGTTAATTTGAAATCAAATTACTTTTTAATCGGCTTAAAGAACGAATGTTCTCTATTCGTATGGTTTCCCAGTGACTTATTTACTCTATCATCGCAATTTTATAATATATATCAAATATCAAATCAATAAGTACCTTGTAGTATAAAGCGACTGCTAACATCTTTCTATAGGCAGCAGAAGGTTCAGGCGGCGCTTCTTCAGGGTTTATCTCGTCAAACAATGTCTTTACTGCTAATTGCAATGTTTCATTTGTAAAAGGATTTTTGCCAACAAGAGCAGCCTCCGTTTTACTTGCATGTATGAATTTTGATGATATACTACCGTAGACAATCGTGATTTTCTCTAAAAGTTGTGAGTCGCGATGGAATTTCAGTAGAAAGCCTGCGTTGACGACCGCGTGAGCGTTTTGCGAACGAGGCATAATCTGAAAGCAGTTAACGTTGTAATTTTTATTTCTAGAATATTTCTTACTTTACATTGTTCTCTGGTACTGGTAATATGGATTCCAACGTCATATGACTTGACTCGACCAAAAGCGTTTACATTTTCATCATAATTAGACTCTCATTATTTCGTCATCATCATCAGTCGGAAGACGTCCAGTGTTCAACAAAGGCCTCCCCTTTAGAACACCACAATGAACGACTACTTTATCATCTACATCCACCGGTTTGCTTGTAACTTTCACAATATCGTCAGTGCGCCTAGGGAAGCCTACATCTTCCAATTTATGGTTTCTGTTAGAAAACCTTTCTCCTCCAATTTTACTTCTTTCTTATTTATCATTTTGTAATTGTTACTGTGAATTTTAAAATGACGATTACCTTATATGTCTTTACATTGCAGCAGTGTGATAGTGGGGGTAAAAGTACGTTTAGTAGAACTTTCCCTTTCAAGTCTGAAGTCAGAAAATCCGGAAGGCTCATCTCTATTTTCTTGTCTACTGCTTCAGCTGGAATTTTTTATTAGTACTAGAGTAGATTAAATAGTATTTTCGGGCTGTGTAGCCTATTTCTGACTAGGTACCTAATTTATATCATGTTAAGGATTGATAACTTAAAAGCATTTTTAAAACATAAAATGTATTTCTTTAATTTTATTTAAGAACAGAAAATATTTATTTGCAAATCTCGAATTCTGATATTATACTGAAAAGAAATACCATAATTAATAACAGAATACCTACCGACAGTTACCATGGCTCCGACGGTTTCAAACAATAAAAACAAGTCCGATTGAAATTCGTTATTGAAATGCTTCAAACATAAATTACCACCAATAGTTCCAATCTGAAAAACAACTCTAGATTTATCATGCAAACAAAGCCATGAGATATGGAAGAAAAATGTTGTTATGAAATTCAAAAGCGGGTGAATCTAACGTTATAAAAGGAAATTTATGTGCAAGTATAGCACATCTCATTTTTCCAGCTGAGGCGTGGTTTGGATATTTCAGGCTGCTAAAATATAATGTGCTACTAAAACTTGGTCTAGAGAAGTTGTGAATCTGAATTTTAGGAAAAGTCACGGTTCAAAATGTTCAAATGCAGCGATCTTTAGTATTTGCAGAATTCATCGTTAATTTCTGTCTGAATAACGATAGGGTTTCCGGTATAGTTTCCTTCCTTAGCATATAAAACTGCGACATTATGAATCATCATGTAGTCGTATTGTGTCGTAAAAATGTGAGACATAACGTCATGTGCGCCTCCGTCGTGTACTCACCCCTGAGGAAGATTTTTAGAAACAGACTGAAACTAGCCAACTTTTTAATTTTCACTTACGTTTCTAACAGGGATGTGTGCTACAAGGTCCATGTGATCATAAAACTGCTGTAAATATGAAAAATCTTCATTTTCTTTGGACAGTTTGAGGAAGAGCTCCATCATTTCTGTTAACGGCATGCCAGCACCTAGTATCAGGTTCACGTCTAAAAGGTACCCTTTCAACTCAGCCACGTTAAAAATGTCTATTATATTTTTTGGGTATTCAGTCACATGGTATACACCTGTGAAAATATCACACACTATTTGAGTTTTATCTATGATTTAAATAAAGACTCCTGCATTTACAATGGGAGTAGTTATTTTAAACACGTCGACTCTATGACTCTATCTTTTTTTGTCTGCTGTATCTTGCTCACCTTGTCCAGTATTACCAGCAATTAGTTTATAATCACTATCTTTGTTCATAACTTTAAAAACATCCTCCAAAGTAAAAGCTTTGGACCATTTATTATTTTTACAATCTATTTCTATCAAAGTGTTATCACTTTTTGTTAGTTCACACCAATCTTCTTTTTCTTTGTCACAAATATCCTGAAGATTCCTTTTCTTGTGCGGGCATTGTTTAGCACATTTGACTCCACAAGGTTTAAGTATGCTCAGGTCTTCTAAGTCACATAGTTTATTGAGTAATGCGTCATCGGCATCAGTTGCGAAGGTTTTGAAAGCGTCTGCTATGGGCCTGTATCCTGTGCACCTACAGATGTTGCTAGCAAATGAATTCTCGATCTCTCTCATGGTCAGTTTATTATTTTTGGATTCGCTGAGGCTGCAAATTAATTAAGTTTATCATTAATTAGTCTAAACTGACACTAGCTTGTGTTTTTAATTCACAGACTAGAAAAGCTTGATGGATGCATACTTGAATTAGTGTAAATCTACAAAGGTAGAATGGTAGCTCCAATTACGCTACAAATTAAGTGCTTAACGAGACTGATCTCTGAATTTTAGAACTACATACAAACATACATACATACCGTCACGCCTCTTTCCCACAGGGCAGGCAGAGACTACTTTGTTCCACTTGCTATGATCCTGACATACTTCTTTGGCTTCATCCACACTCATCAATCTCTTCATACATGCTCGTCGGTTTCGGGTACTCCTGACCTGACCTTTTTCCAAAACGTCTCCTATTTGGTCTCGGAACGTCCGTCTAGGCCTTCCCCTCCCAACGTAACCTACTTAGACATTACGTTTTAGAACTACTGGGAGGCAAATGTTAATGTGAGGAAAAAGCCGTGGTAGCCTAGTGGTTTGAACTATGATCTCTCAAGCTGAAGACCGTGGGTTCAAATCATGGGCTCCCTCTGAGGTTTTCGGAATCTTTAGGAAACCTGCACACGACTTCGAAGCATTTCAATGGTGTGAAGTTCCCATTCCGCACTGAGTCCGTGGGAACTATAGCCCAAGTCATTCTGGAGGCCTGTGCCCAGCAGTGGGATGGGTATAGCCTGGAGATAACGATGAGACTAACCTGTACATATTCATGACCCATCCCGGAGTACAGTAGCCGCACTGCGTGCCGTTAAACTTGGCAAGTCTGCTTTGGATGTCATGGTAGCCAATTGTCCGGTTGCCAATGCCCTCGACGGTGGTGACCTCCCAACCGTGACAGGACAGCACCGACACCAGACACTGAGGAAGTAATATATTTTTATTTGGTTATCGCTATTAAGCGATAAGACCGCCTATTGTCTACTTTGTTCTTTGTTTCTGTATTGTTTTGTACTGATTTGTGGTGTTCAATAAAGAGTATTTGTATTGTCTACTAACCACTGTAAGCTAATTTGTCTTGTATAGTGCACTCCAAGGTCCCAAGATACAGGCTCTGCCTAGTTTGGGGTCTGCCAGATAATCGTTTTTGTATACTGCTGATGTATTTTTTACGAAATAAATTTTATTCTTATTCTTATTCTTATTGTATTGTATTGTATTGTCTGGAAGCAAAGAAAAAACGCGCAGATGATAAAAGCCCATCAAGGGAATGGGCGAAAATTTTAGAAATAATGTTATTGGCGATGCGGCTAACCCATCACTATTTTGATTCCCCTTTCCACCTATACATCCACAACCATGGTAAACATGGCCTTGAGGTTTTGTTACCTTAGGCTCTGTCTGCCCCGTAAGGGATAAAGATGTGATATATGTATGTATGAAATATTTCAATAGCAAGTTTAAAAGTTCAATGCCCTTGCAGCATCAAACAAACTCACTAAAGTCAGTGGAGGCCATAAGTGAGTGAGTGCAAGCAAATGAACTCGGTGTCTCCCTCATATACTTAGTATGCACTCTAACATTTAGAGTGGTTCCACATGATGCAACCTAGCTGGGTATCTAAAGCCGGGTACTCATCGGCGAGCTGCAACGGTAACTGTTCTACGTTATATTAACAAAAAACCTGTGTGTGGACATGGCATTAGGCTCGCGGCAGGCTCGGTGATCAAATTCGAGATAAAATAATGTAAAGTAAAGTGTGTTTGGCAGTAGTGGAGGGATGGATTGCATGAAAAACATATGTATTTCACACTGGATTGGTTATCTTGCACGTGAGTAGCGGAGTAGCAAGGTAGATATTTTTTGTTCATTGAAATGGACCTCCGCAAAGTAGTGCCTGATTCAATAAAATAAAATATTTAAAGTAAAATTGTTTTTTATTGCCATTTAAACGATATCACTAAAACAACTGCACCAATCGAGATTTGGCAGGGAGGTAGCTTGTAGGTAAGAGATCCCTTGGGAGCTACGCAGTTTTCCGGGATAAAAAGTAGCCTATGTTTTTTAATCTAGGGTACTTACCATCTATCTCCCTTCTAACTTTGATCTAAATCCGTCATACACACTCACTCACATCCTCATTCACAAACTTTCGCATTTATACCTAATATTAGTAAGATTATGTTATTAATAATTATAAAGAAAGTTTCGAAAATGTCGTGAAATAAACGTAGTCTTGTCTGCGTAAGGCAAATATCAAAGCTTACCTAAAAAAACAGATTATTAAAAAAAAGTTATAAAACAAAACCCCGTGTACCTAAACCTCTGGCTGCGGCAGAGTCCCCAGACGCTGGCGGCATTACGTCTTGCTGCGTTTTTAATACATGTAATTTGTTGCGAAATGGTTGTAGATAATTACAAAAGATGTTTCAAAATGTTTATACATAAGAAGTCACTAGAGGAAAACTTTTTTCGCCCTCGGTCGCTCATAAATTAAGTTTCTTTTGATGACAAATTATCTCTCGAGATTCAAAGTTGAACAACTGTGCGCGTTGTTCATTTTGTTTGGAACTCTGACACATTTTTTATCATTAATTTATTGGAAAGAATACGGAAAGTTATTCGCTGAGGGATTAATTAATTCACATTAAACAAAGAAGGTTGATATTTTTCATTCGCTCGCAATTATTTAGTCTGTTTTTTAACAGAGGTAATGTATTTTTAATTATCTGTTTTGCTTGTGTACTTAATTAGCGAAGCTGTGTTATGTTTTTGTTTATTTAGTTTTCGTTTGATCCGTGGCTTTGCGTGCGTGAATCTTTAGACGTAGTTAAATTCCGGGATTTTACAGAGTTTTCACGGGAGTTTACAAAAATTCCGTGGGCTTTCCCAAAAGAATAGCGTACCATTAAAAATAGCCGTGCAAAATTTTCTGCTTCTAGATTTTCGGGATGGAAAGCGTAAATACGGGTCCCGGAAAAAAGGAGATAAAAGTAGCTGATGCTTTGTTTCAAAAGTGAACAAAATGACGAAATATTTGAGTGTCGATTGAAAGTCCTTTGGTTGTGAAACGTATGAATAAGAACACGAACTCGGAAACAGCACTTTTAATAACCCTTCATCTGTATATATATCACATTTTTAGACCATAGACAAAAATCTTATTTTTTAATTTTAAAAATAGAAACAAGTAAATAAGTAAAATAGGTTGGTTGGTCGGTCGGCAACAGGTTGAAAAGTGTATTTTATTCTGCAAATGCTTTGTAAACGAGTTTCTGGGTATGACATTTTGATTTATTTAAAATGCATTATTATTTATGTGTTTTAACATTATAAATTAAATTTCCATGCCTTCCTTCCATGCTGGTCTGGAAGCAAAGAAAAAACATAGAATGGACCAATTGCTTCTCTACCCGCGCAGATGGTAAAACCTCATCGAGGGAATGGGCGAAAAATCAAAGGAATCAGTTATAGGCGATGAAGCTAGCAACCCATCATTATTTTTATTCCATTTTCCAACTGTACGCCCACAATCTTGCTAAATGTGGCCTGTCGGTACCTGTTACCTTAGACTCTGTCTACGCCGTAAGGGATCAAGACGTGATTTGTGTATGTATTCAATTTCCATTCACTTTTGACATGCCTATCGGAATTTTATTTAATTATTTACTACTAGCTTCTGCCCGCGACTTCGTCTGCGTAGGAGAGGAAGGTTTATATGTAGGTATAATATTATTATAGTAGAGAAACACTGATTGAACGCGAGCGAAGCCGGGGCGGGTCGCTGGGTATGTTATAAGACCTTCGTACCCAAATTTCTAGGACAATTATTGAAAGTACTTCTTCTAATAACCGTATCTTTAGATTTGTATTATGTATAATTTTTTTACTTCTCAAAAAGTTTGTGCAGGCAAATTTGACTTATTTGACGAGCTAGAATATGACCAGTTAGGAAGACGTCCAATAAGGAATATGACCAATCAGAAATAAGTATGACGAGTCAGGGACAAGTCGTAATGTTAGGCTTACGGAGTTGACAGCGAATGTCCTCATCTCGTTGGTGGGCGGCGCGGCTGCGCGCGCGGCGACGACGCATGCGCCGCAGCCGCCCTCGTGGCACATCGCCTTCGTCCCGCGCAGGTCCGCCACGGAACGGATGAACTCGTTTAGAGACACGTCCGGCCCGTAGTTACCGTCCACTGTAATATTTAACATTTCACTTTAATCCCTAACCCCCTGATTTATAAACGCTCTGTAGGCTTCTGCCAAGTTAGCAAGCGTTTGTCCTATCTGTCACTTTGACATTTACCTCTCACAATAAGGACAAACGATTGCTAAGTTAGCTTAAGCCTATAAGGTGGTCAATCTGTTCATAAATCTTAGAAATAGTGTTATAGGCGATGCGGCTGATAATCCATCAATAGATTGATTTTTCTTTCCTCCTATACGCTCACAACCATGCTAAGTATTGATTTATGTATGTGTTTATGTTCATAAATAAACTACTAAATCTCATTACACACATGCATACACACACTACATACAATATGAGTTCGAAAGGTTTGTTTATTAGGTGTATTGTCTACAATTTTCCTCCGACTGGAGTTTACATAGCAATGGAAGGATATGTAAGTTAATGTTTTGCAGTGTAAAGCAGTGCGCAATGATTCTCGTGTTTTTATCGTGCCTAATGTGGCTTCGAACATAATAATATTTTTTTCACCTCACTTGCTCGAAAAGGCTGTCTTTCTCCTTCAAAATCTGCGTGGAAAAGTGATTTTTCCCCGCTTGCGTGGAAAAGGTTTTTGAAATTCGAACGTGACGATGGCCACCATTGCCCACCTACTCATAATACTCAGAAATTAGAACTTTGAACTTCGTATGTTGTCGTCTCGCTTATACGAATAGTACTTAATTAGGTGAATGAGAAGGACGGAATAATACGAACTTCAAATGTCGAACTTGTTAGAACAGACCCCTAACTTTTTCATCCGATAAAAAAAACATAATGTCACGTTCAGAAACGCGATCCGGTATCCATTATTAATTTATTTTAAAATCCGTTACTTCCTAAGCTATTTTCAAGATTTGCTAACTTTCGTCGCTAAAAGAAAAAACGATATTGGTTTTTATTAATTATTTTAATTTGTGGTTAACCACAAAAATAGCAACCAAGCAGGAAAAAACAGATATTATGATGCAAATTCAGAACGCGCCCCATTTTTTTTTAATTCTGTCTAGTTAGTGCGATTTTTTAACTTTCTTTTTAAAAATATATCTATGATTAGAAAAAAAAAGTTTTTAGAGATTGCTCGTCGGGAAACCGAAAAGTTGACCAAAATTGTTGTTTGGTTTATGATAAAACAGTATAATACGCAAGAAATTAATGTGATAGAACAATCAGAAAAAATAGTTTTAGGTACTTATTACATTATTAGACTAGGCTGTATGGGCTTAGATCCTTTTACCTTTCATATTTAGAAGAAAAAGAATAAAAAAACTGATTTACTATTAGACTGTGTTTCTTTCATCCACCATTTTTCTCGCTGTAGTGAGGTGAAAAATTGTGTGTTTCGCTCGGCAGCAAAGTTGTTTAGTATCTCGTGCCTTAAAACCCTCGCGACGCTCAGGATTCTTCTTTTGAACCACTCGCTTCGCTCGTGGTTCAATCATAGAATCCTTCGCTTGCTCGGGTTTCAATTCAGGCACTCGCGCCAAACAAACACTTTGCAGCCTTGCATAACAAATAACTATTGTTCCTAATTTGCTTCATCTTGATTCAACATAGCACTAACGAGTTCTGACCATTGTTGCGCCATAATTTGTAATGTTTCCTTCTACTCAATGGTTGATTGTGTAAGTAACTTATAATCATAAGGCGTTCTAAATCTTTACCCATATTTAAAACTACGTTGAAGAAGCATTTATCTGTCATCTGGTGCATGAATCTTGTAGCTGGCTTTTTTAGGTATGCGTGTGTCTATTTATATTTCCATGTATTATAAATGTATGTTTCATGTATAATGTATCATGTATTTTCATTACTTAGTATATTAATATATACATTATTATTCTAAATTGCACCACCTGCTCAGATCTGTTCTTTTCTCTAGTCCATTATGGTTGCCTGGTAGATCGTTCTGTAGCGATAAGGCCGCCTATTGTTACCTTGTAATATTCTGTATACCTTTTTTCTAATTTGGTTGTTGTATGTGGTGTTCAATAAAGAGTTATTGTATTGTATTGTAACTTAAGTTTTTTTAAGAGAAACGTTTTATATAATAAACTAGCCTTCCGTCCGCAGCTTCGCCCGCGATAAATTAATTTTCCCGTAGGAATAGGTACTTTCCCGCGGTAAAAGTAGCCTATGTCACTCAGTGATAATGTAGTTTTCTAACGGCAAAAGACTTTTTTCTACTCGTTGATTTTAATCTGTCAATTATGTGTTTATAGACAAAATTGTAATCACATACTTTTTAATCTTGGATAGTCTATGGCACTTCGGACTCAACTATAATGATTATTATACAACGCTCTAGACGACTATAATAATTTCAAAATTAGAACTTAGTTACTTCGATTGAGCGGCGTGAGCGCTTAGTGGAACGCACCCAATGTAAAGTTGGAAATATCTGGCAAATTTGCTTCCATTTGAAATTTTGAACACACTAACTTTTTTCTTCTGTTACGTGATTGGTTAGTAAGTGAAGTAATTGGCCAATCAGAAACAGTCTTATAACGACGTCTCATTAGTACTTTTTTGTGCTACGAAAATTTAAAAGTTGTTTGTTATTTGACGCTAATTCGATGGTGTTAAATAAATAATCCCTAATTCGAATTAAACATGAGTGACAGTGACGAGATTAGTTTCGCCGTTACTTCAGAGGAGATAACCACTATTAGTTCATAAGTGGAAGGTACAATTTTCAAACTTAACCCAATGTACTTTACAAAAGGTTATGTATGTACCTCGATAGACGATGACGATGATGACTCGTAGAAAAAGTATTGTATACAATAGTTACATAATTAGCTCTTAAAATCTCGTACCTTACTTAGGCCACTCGGCAAGCCTCGTGGCCTAAACACGGTACTCGACTTTAAGAGCCTTCATTATGCAACGATTGTATAAAATACTATTTTAAATCGGTCCAGTAGTTTCGGAGCCTATTCAATGCAAACAAACAAACAATCAAATTTTTCCTCTTTATAATATTATATAGTATAGAGAACCAAATAGCGCTATGGCGCTCATTAGGGGAGGCCTATGTCCAGCAGTGGACTAATATAGGCTGATGATGATGATGATGATAGATAACCAAACCACCACCAGAGCTGGTTTTTTTTAGCACAAAGGTATCACAAGAAGAAATGTGTCCCAAAATGTCCATCCCAGTTCGTCACTTTTATGAATATAGGCCATTGTGTGAAACGTGACGAAGAGGAAAAAATCCATAGTAAAATCTGGGACACATTTCTTCTTGTTTGAGGATCGATAGTGTAAACGCTTCTGAGTAAGAAAAACCTAAAATAGGTAGTTAAATTCTGAAAAAAAATGTTCATGTTCACTTTTTTTTGAAAACGCTCCTTTACCTTTCACAGATAAGGACAAACCGGGTGCGGATCAGAATATACAAAGTTTAAAATGTATAATGGGTTAAAATACATAATGGCTCAAAATATATAATGGTATTTTCTGTAAAACTATTAGCTAGATGAAGTTATTTGATAGTGTATGCTATAGACTGGTTTAGGTTAGGTTAGGTTTATTTTATAACAATCCTATTAATATGCCATTTCCTGAGAAAATCGCATTATATATTTTGAACCATTATGTATTTTAACCCATTATGCATTTCAAACTTTATGTATTTTAATACGTACCCGGACAAACCATTTCGGCTGCGGCTCCACTGAGGCGGAGACGAGCGGAGCGGAGAGGAGACGTGTGGGGATCGACCAATCATATTACAGATCGGAGACGAGATGTGGATTTCATGTAATATGAATGTAATATGATTGGTCGATCCCCACACGTCTCCTCTCCGCTCCGCTCGTCTCCGCCTCAGTGGAGCCGCACCCTAAGTTAGCAGAAGCCTATAGAGCGCGTTTATGAATAGGGGGGTAAGTATTTACAGATTTAAATTTTATTATTCTTTTTAATTTTTTAACACTGACCTTCATACTGCTTTCCGTTGATTTTGAAAACTATTTTAGACATTTGTCCGGTTTTTCTGTTTTTTTTATGAAATCCACTGGTGACTAAAGCTTTGAAGACGCTGGACAATCAATTCGGGATTTTTGGATGTTCATACGACTATCTGTAAAAAATAAAGTGTGATTAACAGGTTACAACTAAGAACAAAAAAACAAAAAAAAAACTTTCTCTAATTTCCCGCTACTGAAATATCTCGAAAACTAAAACCACACTAGTGCTAGTGCGTGCATGTAAATGAAAAAACCCTAATGTCTTCCTATATAATGCCCAGAACTGTCTTTGATTTTTTTTTTTATCAGTAGGCATTGTGCAAAACCCAATTACAAACTTATTACGGTCATATTATTATGTCATTAATCGTTTTCGAATCAAGGGGCACATGGGTTAATGGAATAGCCCGTATTACCTTCCATTCCATTGGCAAGTTTTTATTAAAGTTTGAACAAACAAGCAAGAAAGAAAACTCACCCTAGCAAAAGGGTATTTACATATTAAACTGCACAAAATCTAATAGAATGGTGATTTAGTTTAAAAAAACACAAAATCTCCCCATTTTGAAGGGAAAAGGTAATTAATTAAGGTTGTTAAATTTTTACAATCCAGACTTAATTTCTAAAATTAAACGAACATGATTACATACAACTACTTCACTTCTATCTACCTTGTAATTATTTTGCAGACTAGCAGCGTAAAAGACAAAGTTTTTCTTGGCTGCCTTTCCTTAAGAAATATAATAATATAGTTATAACGTACCTTAAATAAACTGTGAGCGACTCACAACACTTCAGGTCTATTGCGTAGAGCCAACTAACAGTTAGTGAGAAAAAAAAACTGCCGCGTCCCTTTATAATAGTCATGGCACATAATTGCCGGTTATTTGCCAGTTTTCCGTTTAACCTTTGTTTTTTCTATGCTATTTGGCCATTTGACGTTTACGTACGTTATAATTTTAGCTAAAGGTTTTTCGCGTTAGATCTTTTTATTGTAGGGCGTGCATGATGTTTACGGTAACATGAGAATTAGGTAAATGAGTTGTAAGTAAGTATAAATGCTTTACGTATTGTATAAATATAAAGAAACAAACAATTCACAAAAAAATTAAAATAACATTAATATATGCAAATGCAAAGGCGAACTTATCCCCATAAGTGATCTCTAACAGTTAACCTTTGAGTAGATGAGAGGAGCACTAAGCGAGGGACCGACAAAGAGTGAGTAAATAGGTCGGTACAGGGGCGCCGACTCCGTGGGTGCTCGGGGGCTCGAGCACCCATGAGAAATAAACGGTGGGTGCCGAGCACCCCTGAGAATAGACTTTTAGGGATAGAATTTTAGGGATAGGTGTTTTTTAGGGTTCCGTACCTCAAAAGGAAAAAACGGAACCCTTATAGGATCACTTTGTTGTCCGTCTGTCTGTCCGTCCGTCCGTCCGTCTGTCAAGACCCTTTTTCTCAGGAACGCGTGGAGGTATGAAGCTGAAATTTATATCAATTACTCAGGTCTACTGTCCCTTGAAGCTGTGAAAAAATCAAACTTCTAAGCCAACGCAATCAAAAGATACAGCCGTTTATGCCGCAAATTTCCGCAAATTTTCAACTCTCAAGGGAATCAAAACCTACAAGGTACTTCCCGTGAACGCAGAATCTTGAAATTTGGTATGAAGGTAGGTCTTATAGCACAGATTAAAGAATAATTGCGAAAACCGTAAATGTGTATGTATGTCTGTATATAGCAGTGACCAATATAAAGTAACCCCACACTGCGTACATTTTGCTTTGGAACAGGGCTCTGCTTACACTGGTTTTAGATATTTATAGATAATGATACGGAACCCTCGGTGCGCGAGTCCGACTCGCACTTGACCGGTTTTTTCATTACCTGACGACCCGTTTAGCGTACATTGAAATAAGCATGAGCACCCACGAGGTTTTCTAAACGTCGGCGCCCCTGGGTCGGTAACCGATTCCACAGCCTAGCAGAGTGAACTGTGAAGGATTTGGAGTAAGTTTTGGAAGATGATGGAGGCCAGGCCAAAAGGACAGTTGTCTTGTCATGTCACTTTTGTTCATCTTGTATGCACAATTTGAAAATTATAGCTTGTATCGAATTTAATCTAATACATTCAATTCAATCACTGTATTGAAGACCATAGTCTATGCATATCCAAACCACATCTATATCCCTTACGGGGTAGGCGGAGCCTAAGGTAACAAGATCTAAAGGCCACGTTAAGCATGATTGCGAGCGTATAGGTGGAAAGGGGGCTCAAAACAATGATGGGTTGCTAGCTGTATCGCCTATAATATAATTCAGATCCCTAAGACTTTGCCCGTTCCCTCGATGGGCTTTTACCATCTGAAGATGAAGAGATCTGGCGCATTCTATGTTTTTTCTTTGCTCTCATTGTTGTCTATGCACTACCTATTTATATTGTTAGTTTGGTCCGGTTTAAATTCCTAAAAATTCTATGTTAATAAATACACAAAAAGGTATTCTTAGACCACGTGCGTTAGTACAGCTTGCCAAATGTAGGGTAGAGGTGTAAGGTGGAACGAAACGTAATGCGTGAAAGAGACAGAATGAGAAATAGACTGATGGATGAGCGGGATGCAAGATTGTTTAGTTTAAAGGATGAATGAAAGGGATAGAAATAGGGTTTTAGTATGTAAGAACGAGATAGAAATAAAGACATTATGGCGGAATCTGACTTTAATTACTTACAGAGGGAGAGGTCCCTTACAATTTTTAGTTTGCTTTTGTTCATGTATCTTAATGTTCGTCAATAATTGTATTTGTTAATTATAATAAAGGGTTTACATATTATTTCGAGAAGGCTATTTAATTTTCTCGAACACGGCTCCTGCAAAGCCATTGAACATTAAACAACCTGCAATCATCAATACCATCTTAGATAAACACTATATAAGCTACTAAATTATTAACTCGCGTCCCCAACGTAATAATAGACATGTAATACCAACTTCATAACTACGTTTTCCAGAAACGACGCCTGCAATACTGAATCTTATAACCATCTGAACTAAGGTGACAATCTTGTGAAACATCTCGGGACACCACGCCACTTTAGTACTGGGCTACTCTGAAAGTCGATTTTCGAAGTTCGTATGCCATCCTTCTCACACTCAAAGTAATAGCTGTAAGTGTGAGCGGAATCGAAACGAGTCTCGAAAATCGAATGTGGCATTAAGCCTAAGTGTTCTATTAGTGAAGAACAAAAGAAAATTATGCATTTGCTTTCCTTAATTATGTTATTGTGGGTAATGTCTGTGCGTGCAACGGTTAAATTGGTTACTTATTACGTAGATTACGGTGTATGCAGTAAACTCATGAGTTTAGTTGTGTTAACGCCAAGCATGTGTGCGTGCCGGCACGAGTGTGCCTACGAGACACACACACACGCAAGTGGCGTTCGCTGTACAGCGGACCACGGCGACCACTCGCCATTCGATCGTGGATCGACGTACACGATTCTCATTTTTTTATTATTAATTTTGATTTTTTTGGAAGTAAATCCTGTCAAAAAGTAAAATCGTGTTCATCAATTCTTCCACCCTGTCATCCATCGCAAGCTAGCAGTCCCAGTTCAACAAGTTGGGTTCCATTCAAAGCAGGAAATGTGGGTATTTCATCATTTTCAACATGAAACTACCGTGAGACTTAATCATTATTACACATAAACGACGACGAAAACGAGATGATGACGATAAAAACGAGGGTAGTTGTGCGTCGCTGTCAGTTGCGTCGAACAGCCGCGGGAGCAGAGCGCTGGCGCGCAGTGTTCGTGTCGCTGCCGCCGGGGCGAGCGCTCTTGGAAAAAGGACTACGAAATAGTCCGAAACATGTCGAGCATCACTCGACTTTTTATACGTGAGTTATCCGTTTATGTGTAATAATGTATTTCATCATCATTGTCTTCCAGCCTTTCCGTTCCCCTACTGGAGCCTTAACATGACGTCTGAATGCGATTCAATTCCGATTCAGTTTAGGTTCGCTCGCTGTCAGATCCATACTGAAAATTACAGCTAAAACTTTAACTGAGTCGGAATTGAATCGCATTAAGACGTCATGGTAAGGCCCCTGGTCGTAGAGCTCCTCCTAGAAAGAGAGGACACGGGTTAAACTTCCCAAGCGGGCCTGCGGATCGGGAACTTTACATACCATTGAATTGCTATGCAGGTTTGTGCATGTTTCCTCTCCTTTTACTCCACCGAAGAACTCATAGTAAATTTGAAAATGTACTCTCGCACATATATTCCGAAAAACTCATAGGTGCGTGCCCGGGATTGAAGCCACAACCCTTTGCTTGTGAGGCCACTAGGCTACCACAGCATCTTTTATGCAGGGGTGATAATATTTTTTTAAATCATGAAGTTAGACAGATTTAGTTAGACCTTGTATTATTCTTACTTCCATGCTCGTCTGGGAGCAAAGAAAAAACATAGAATGTACACTGCTTCTCTTCCTGCGCAAATGGTAAAAACCCATCGAGGGAATGGGCGAAAATCATAGGAATCATGTTATAGGCGATGCGGCTAGCAACCCACCACTATTTTGATTCCACTTTCCACCTCTACGCCCTCAGTGTCTTGCTAAACGTAGCCTGTAGGTTTTGTTACCTTAGGCTCTGCCTACACCGTAAGAGATAAAGACGTGATTTGTGTATGTATGTATGTTGTATCTTATTTGGTATCGTTCCGCTAGCACTAATAACAGTTATTAATCAGAAAGTGAGAGGTTCTCGTGTGGCGTCCACGTATCGGAAGACGCAGCGTAGGAAGGGCCCTCCCAAGATACACAGATGACCTAGGTCGGGAGTTCGCTGGATGAGGGCCACGCAAGACCTGTCTTTATGGCCCTCTTTGGGGGAGGCCTATGTTCAGCAGTGAGTCACGATGTGACCAGATGAGACAGGAGCAGAAGAGGAGATGAATTTAAAGAAAATGAATTTGACGGTAATTTATTTAAATGGTAAACAGAAAGCACCTGGAACAAGGAATAAAAACAACTTAATAAACAAAAGTAAAATCACTACATAGTATAAAACAAAGTCGCTTTCTCTGTCCCTATGTCCCTATGTCCCTATGTCCTTATGTCCCTATGTATGCTTATATATTCAAAACTACACAACGGATTTTGATGCGGTTTATTTTAATAGATAGAGTGATTCAAGAGGAAGGTTTTTATGTATAATTCTACGCAGACGAAGGCGCGGGCAGAAGCTAGTAATTTATAAAAACAGTTAGCCAAATGAATATAAAGACTTTCAAATAGTGCCTTCAAGGATATATGAATATAAAACTGCAGAAGAACGGAACTGATGATTGGCTCTAGGTCCTTGGGTTTAGGGTGCGCTGGAGCTACACAGAGAGCTCAGCAAGAGATTGAGAGAAGCAATTGGCGACCCTCGCGCTGGCAGCCTTCTCGCGCAAAGAATCGCAATCGCAGTTCAGCGCGGGAATGCTACCTGCGTGATGGGCACCCTGCCAAGAGGCCCACCTCTCGTTTACAATTAATTTTAAAGTTTATTTAGTTATTATAATTTAATAGCAGTTTTAGTTTTGTATTTACATTTTAAGTACCTGTTTTTTCATACTTACATGAAATGAAAAGTTTATAAGGTCTGTTCAGTAAAAAAAAAGAACTGATGATGCAATGACTTGTCAGGTAAACTTCACGATAAAAACTGATTTTAATGTTGACTGGTTAGCTGATACAAAGATGACAGCGCGTTAAAGGCACGTGTGTTCAGCACGGCTGTTGGATTTGGACTGAATTTTGAAGGAAACAGAAAGCCAGAGTGACAAGGAAAGCGAATATTCGAATTTTGAATTTAGAAATAAAGAAAAACATGAAATTGAGAATGGAGGACGAAAATAAAGGGAGGCCGTATACAGCCTTGTTACAAGTGGACGTCTTTTGGCTGATCACGATGATGATGGGAGAGGGAGAAGGACGTATGCTGTGGAACATTTTCAAAGTTTTCTTTAATCGTGTTCAAAAATATACGTATACCATCTGAATTCTGAATCTCTGCTATGTAAACACTGTAGCAGCGTACATACGTACCTACACTAATTTAATAGTGACAATTACGCTGACATGAAGTTGACAATTTGTAATTTCCGCCATTTTGAGTTGTTGAAGTAATGATCATTATCATCATTGGTGTTTTCATTGGAAACACAAAAGGTTTTTTGGAAGTGTTCCCACGGAAGGCCGTTCGGTTTGAATCTACCAATGATAATTTAAGCATGAAGGACATAATTAATACACGAAAAACAGAATAACGATTGTAAGTGTTACTTAAAAGTACCTACCTAAGTAATCTACACAATAAGCGTACGCAATTTTTATAACTTTCGGAGCTTGTTCCTCAAGTACCTAATCACTTTATCCAAAAGTACACTTAAATCTGTTAAATAATATCAAACAGAGTGTTAAGTCGCCCGACTATCAACAAGGTACAAACCAAAGGTTGTTTACGTTTTGTTAAGTGACAAGCGAAGGTGAGAAGCGATTAGTTAACATGTTTTGGGGCATTTTTCTAAAAATAAATCCACTCACCTTTTTTCTCGAATGTCTTCGATGGCAGTTCTGCTCAGAATCACGAGCACTACTGATTTTAGTATAAAGCAAAACGTCTCCTTTTTTCATTTCTTTTCCGTTACTTCTTCATAAACACTTTTATGAGAGTAACAAAATGGAAAGTTGAAAATTGTATCTATGAAAACTTTGGAATACTTTTTGCCTTATTTTCCAAAATTGTTTAAAATGTCACAAAACTTTTTTGTTACCTTTGTTAAAACGCAACATTTATCTCCAAACAATTTTCATTCCATAGACTTCGGAAGATCTACAACTCACACATATATTTGTAATTTATATGGTATAGTTAGTTATTTATCACAGTAATTCTTCAAACACTGTTTTATGGCAAACAAATATAATGTCTTATATTTAAATTTTATGCGACAAAATTTTGACACTATTATAAACCTTACACGTTGACATATAACATGATTTGAAGTGTTAATGAATTTTATCGTGTTTTATAACACCACTTTAAACTTTTTGTTAACATAGTTCAAAATTTATATAATAGTTCTGTTGGAACACTTACCTAACAATAAGGTAAAGTTTGATTTAGAATTCCGTCTTACAAGATTCAACTTTATCTTAATCCTTACAAATCTGTTGACTTTTAGTATCCAATGTAGGCTAAAACTCAGAGAACCGTTTTAGGTCCATTTATGAGATTATCGCCTAGAAACAGCCCTCCCATATTGTTTTAGAACAAGTAGTAAAATTAATGGCCGAAAGCCTAAAGACTAAGTTAAAAGGTTCGCTTGGAATTAACTAAACTAGCAAGCGTTATAACAGCTCGACCATGAACAGAGCTCTTGTGAAAAGAGATAGTGTGATAATAGTTTTTTTTAATTACTAATTAAGCCTCTGATGATGATCTGTTATTATATTGTTATGCTCTAGTCATGATACATCTATACTATTAATACTTTAATTTAAGTACCTTGGTCACTGTGTCACCGATGCGCTCACTGATGATTTGGACATGGATAGAGAGCGCAGAGCATTGGCCAGTGGCGTAACTATATAGGGTGGCAGGGGTGGCAAAAAAATGCCAAGGGCCCCTAGCTCTACGGGGCCCCGAACTGGCTTGGTTTAGAGCACAGAAGAGATGCTGATGCACTTCTTTATATTGAGGAAGGAGCCCAATCTGACGAATTTTCACGGGCCCCAGGCGTTATTAGTTACGCCACTGGCATTGGCTGTCAGATGCAACATGCTTGCCCGCAGGTTTGCACAGTGTATGAATGAGGTCAAAGTAACTTTTTTAAAGCCTACTGCCAGACTCTACACCTGCAGCCCGTGGGTTCGCTTTACGCAGAAGTCTTTCAATGCTCTGAAAGTCCAGTACAACAATACTTTTAGGATGCTGTTTCCAGTGCATCGCATGTTTGCGGAAGTGCGTACAGATAGTTTTGGAACAGTGATACGCAAACGAATATCGTTAGCTATGAATAGGATGAGGGGCGGTAGTAACAGCCTGCTACGTGTAATATCGGAGGATATGTCGTGTCCGATACTGCACCAATAGACCAAAATTCAAGATACAAGATACAAAATACAAGCGTTTTTGGTAACGATTTTTTGTTGTATTGCTTTTAATGTACCTACTCTATACATATTATAATAAATCAGTGGAAAGTTCGTGTCAGTACATTAAATAAATTCATCAAAAATAGAGTGCTCACGATCAGGGACGAGTAATAAAACACAAAAAAGTAGATTTTATAATTTTTGTCTGTCTGTGTTCGCTAATCTCCAACACTGTTGGACCTATTTAAATGAAATTTTGCGTGGTGGTACCTTATGTCCCTGGTCAATATTTTAGATAATTTTAAATGTCATGTGCTATTTATAAGTGACGGGCCGCAGCTAATAGTACATAAACAAGTAACATCATAGTTTAAAAAATAAGGAATAGTTTGATAAGGGAATGTGCTGGTGTGAAAGAGGATATGGAGTGAGTAGAATAAAAAAAAGTATGCTTAGTTGGTTTGGTCACGTAAAGCGGGTGGATGAATGTAGACTAACTAAACAGATCTATATGGGGAGTGTGGACGGTTACGTTGGGAGGGAAAGACTTAGATGGACGTTCCGAGACCAAATAGGAGACGTTTTAGAAAAAGTTCAAGTCAGGAGTACCCGAAACCAACGAGCATGTATGAAGAGAGTGTGGATGAAGCGAAAGAAGTATGTCAGGATCGTAGCAAGTGGAACAAAGTGTATCTGCCTACCCCTGTGGGAAAGAGACGTGACGGTATGTATGTTTGTATCATAGTTTATGTATGCTATTATGTTCACCGCTGAATCAAGTTATTTTAACAGTGGTTTTGATTTACGTAATTTATTCTTATCAATATGTTTATTATGAAACTCTATAGGACAGAGAGCCTAGGTCTATTTCTATTGCAAAAAAAATAGACGACGCATTTGAATATTATGTGTGAAAAGGTTCATTGTGTTCTATTTTTAAACCTGGCCGAAGATAATTTGGAATGCTCGCAGCATGGAAAAACAATTAGAAAACAATTGCAAATCGCCCGTCTATAAACTTTGCGCTTGTGCGCGCTGTGTGTTCTGTATTAGCATAACAAAAATAGTTTTATTTAAATGGTTTTTATAGTCTACAATAAATATTACCTTTGTTATTAATCCAAAAAAAACTCTATTGTACAGATATCCATGAAGTTTTTTGCATGCCGTCAAAAGATTGTTTAATTCCAATATAATTTCAAAATAAATAGTGTTGGACTTGAACCTAACATTTAAGCGACATTTATTTACCCAATTGGTTTCAATCGATCCCCATAACTGCAAACATCAAGTTTAAAGTGGACCAAGGCTTCGTATATTTTGTATTGACGATAGACCCCTGGCCGGTAAAGTGATGGTTGATAAAATCTCTTTGTGTTTCGCCGGAACTGAGCCAATGTTTTAGATTTTGTGATATGTTCGCGTTGCCATCATCCAACAAGACTATAAAACTATGGAGAGGTTCAAACTAAGTAAATAATCTTTTCATTTGGCCTGGTTGAAGATGATGGAATGTTAAAAAAAACCTAAACATTAATGCCGCACAAATAACAATGTTAATAAAATTTGTAGAGAAATTAACCGATTTGTCCCATATCAAAATTATTTCGGATAATCCATGAAGTTAACTCTTAGGCTCTAAATACTTAGTAGAAGAGTTTGCCAGTTTAAAAGTTTTGCTTATCTATACATATAATAAAGCTAACGAGGGTCTGTACATGGAAGATAATTTAAAAAAAAATGGCTGGGGAATCGATAACAGAACACGTTTCAACAGTTTTTGTAATTCGTGTATGTTTATCTGAATGTGAAAACGGCTGAACGGATTTCGATGCAGGCTTTACTAATCTGTTTAGAAAATCACCGGCCAGGTTATAGGCTACTTTTTATCCCGGAAAATTACATAATTCCCACGGGATAGCGATAAACATGTCAATTGCTAATTCTACGCGGACGAAGTCGTGGGCTGAAGCTAGTATCACAATAAGGCTAAATCAGATCTGAAACGTCGTAACTCAATATATAATGCAATCAAATGAACACCCTTAATTCTTCGCGATACGATTGTATTTCTATGTAAAAGGAAAGTTTCTCGTTTCTTTGCTCACCAGTCCAGAGGTATAGCTGTCAAAGGCGACTTTATAAGATTGGTGCCGGGACAAAGTTTTACATGTTGAGTTTGAAGAGTGTGGAAAGTGTTAAACTATGTCTTTTGCTTTTAGTTCCTCTTCGAGGTAAAGTTTGATGAAGTATTTTATATTGTGCGCCTATATTATTCAAATGTAATGCATAAATACTATACGTATATTGTTAATCACGTATTTATACCTTAAAGGGTACACAAAGCCTTTTTTTAATGAAGAGGAAATCTTCACGGATGCCCTAGGCACGGGGATCCCTATGGTTATGTGGGACTCCCCCCCCCCCCCCCCCGAAGGGGTATACCAAAACTAAAAACTCTCCGGCGTTGCCTCAATGCGGTGTGATGGAGACACAGTGGGATGCCACTAGGGTTTCACCACAAACGCCCCGGCTTCCACAAAGGCGACTTTATAAGATCGGCGCCAAAACAAAACTGTAAATATTAAATCTCATTAAATTTATTAATTAAAGAAACCTCTGAATTAGCTGCTCTTTGAGGCCGCTTATTTTTGCGCCTCTTTTTCTTAATTCCGCTTTCAAGCGTTCACAGTCATCGCTAAATAATCCATATTTGCGATAATTTCACGAAGGAGATTACTTTTCAACAGGTAAATGAAATAAATTATAATTTATGTCACGAAGCTCGCCACAACCAGTGAAAAGTGAATGTTATTGGACCTCACGCGACACTAGCGCCTCTAGTGGCAAATTCAGATGCGATAGCCAATTGCAATGCCTAGCGAACCAAAGAAGTTTGTAACCATTTTTAAAAATGGCTTGCTATTACACTAACCGCGTCTATGTGTACCTAAATATCAAGCGCTTGCTACTTTTCTCTCACTAAGTTCATTAATTAACTTTAGGACCGATTTTTCAATCCTCACATAAGCACTTAACTAACAGATACCCATAGAATTGTTCGTCGAATAGGTTCTATCCGACGATTGAAAAATCGACCGTTAGTATGATAGTTTACGTAACTCGTGTATGAACCAAGGATTTGTATAGAACAATCCAGATAAACAGACTCGTGTAGTCATTACAAAAGTTCCAGGAAACTAATTGTACCGGATCGGCACAATCCGCTTAAACGTAAGCTGCCAGTTACAAAACTAGCCTCTTCTAATACCAAAAAGAAATAAATCGAAATATCATCGCGTTAATTTTGAACTTTGTCAATGTGAATTTAGATTCAGAATGCCACGAGGATGTCCACATGAGTTGATGCGCATTTGTTTTTCGGTTTTTAAATCGGATTATTTTTGCACGTTTGAATCTGGAACGTTTTTTGAAACGCCTCTCGTTAGCTGGCTTTGTTCTGATGGTGTAAGTGCCATCATGTGAGTAGTTATGTGTGTGTTCAGAAGTCATTTTAACTCGATGCCTATCGGTAGTGTGAGGGGAAATGAGATGTGAGTTTCACTTTTTAAACAAATACAACAAATACAAATACTCTTTATTGAACACCACAAATCAGTACAAAACAATACAGAAACAAAGAACAAAGTAGACAATAACCTACCTAAACCAACCTTTACCTTGGTGGTAAAACCTTTTTTACGACTAAACTAAAACTAATCTTAAAATAAAATAATTAAGAAAAGAGGGGCCCCCGTGGCATAGTTCCACAGACGTCTTAGTATCGGCTGTCCAAAGGGGGAATGCTGCATAACTTTACTTTGTTTTGCTCCTGTGGCCTTTAGGTCTTGTTACCTCACTCTGTCTACCCTGTAAGGGATAAAAACGTGATTTATGTATGCATAACTATATTCGGCAGTGCAACTCGCAGCGCTTCTCTGCTTAGCGAGCGGCGCCGGCGCAGCGACGACGCGGGCGCCGGCCAAGTTCAGCCTCAGCTCGCTGTATGATGCGACGTTGCCCATGTTGCACCCTGTAGTAGCCGCGGGCTCTGACCGATGTGAGTTACTAACGAAATCCTAAATGACCTTTTTTAATATGTTTTTGTGCCACAAATTAAAAAAAATCCTCGCCTTCGTCTGTCTGTTTGCGATAAACTCGAAATCTACTGAATGGATTTTCATTTGGCTTTCATCAATAGAGAAAATGATTAATGAGGAAGATTTACGTAATTTGTAAATGTTTTTTTGTAAATTATTAATTATGTACAGATAATTGTGGCAGCTCCATGTTAGTATCTACATCTAGCTCTGTCTACCCCGTAAGGTATAAACACGTGATTTATGTACCTACGTATGTATGTATGAATTTAGCAATTTTCTGCAGTAATAACACGGAACGCTATAGGATTTGCACATGCACAAAACATTTGATAAAACATTAATTTCAGGTGAGATTCTGAAGGACTTCCTCGGAATAACATACGAGCAGATGCAAGTGAAGAACAAGACGAACTATCACGAAATATTGAACATAGACGTGATCACGAAAAACGGCAACGTCAAGTACAATATGACGTCGACAAGACGTCTGAGCAGAGTCCTGGCATCAGCAAAAAGCATAATAATCCTCGTACATGGTTTCATGGAGAGTTCTGATGGCTGGATGGTGCATGCTCTGGCTCCAGAGTACCTGAAGAAACCAGGGTTGAAGATTTTGGCTTTGGACGGACGGAAAGTGATCACTTTTGAGTACTTCAGGGCTTCGACGCAAGTTCGATTTATGGGGGAGAAGCTAGGGAAGTTGATGAGCGATATTGTTAAAAGTAAGTGTTTCTAATGTTTCTAAGTTTGGTACTTTGTTAGGTGTGTTTTGTCATCACTCGAGGGTCAAAGACGCAGTGGCACAAACAAAGGCTGTCCAAATATTTACGCAAATTTGTATTTTAAGACGGTTTCATCGCGTTTTGTTTCATTATAGTATAACTTATATAAAATAGGCTTATGTATACAATAGGTATTGTACCTTCTTCTTCTTAAACTTAAGAGCTAGGCTCTTGTCGGTGGAGCAATTTCCATGCAGTCCTTTTCCAGGGCCCTTCAAAGGACCGAATAATAACTACCAGACCTACTTGCGCACGAAAAAAGTATTTGCCAACACTTACCGCGTAAACAACGGCAAATTCAAGTTTTGCTGGAATTTTGAAATACTCAACAGAAGTATGTATGTATGTATGTAAACTCTTTATTGTGCAAAATAAACAAGACAAAATACAATTGACAAACACTGAGATACATGCACAAAGGCGGACTTATCCCTTTAAGGGATCTCTTCCAGTCAACCTTTGAGTGGATGAAAGGAGTATTATATTAGGGATGGACGAGTGAGTTTAAAAATTGCAAACACTGAGAGCCACAATACATAACTTTACCGAATATAATACATAAACTCCTAAAACCTACCAGTCAATAAACTACTTTATACTATCTATAATATATATCAATAAAATATACTACATAAAATAAATAAATAAAGAGCGCAATAAACAAAGGAATATTTCCATTAATTTAAGAAGGTGGTGCGAGCCACATCTTCTTCAAACCTTCCCTGAACGATACTATGGAGGGAGATTGCCTGATGGAGGTTGGTAAGCGATTCCACAGCCTAGAAGTGTTAAAGATGCATAAAAATAATTATTTGTTTACGTGAAGAACACTCTTCCCCACATGTACAGATTAAGATCTGTATTTTTCTGATTCTTCGTCTCAAGTCCCGTAAGTTCCAGTAAGTATGCTTCTTTTATTGTCGAGCAACTTACGCAAACCCGAGCCTAAAACTTATTTAAAACGAATGAAATTTCGCCATTGCTCTTTCCAGTTTGATTGCAAAATTTCTCCGCTCGTTTGTCAAACAAAACAACTTTAGAGGCTTCCTAAAAAGTTCCACCCGAAAGTTAGTCCATAAGTATCGAATCACGTTTTGACGCATTCGCTTTTCTGTTAAAAATGTTTGCAACAGTCGTTTCATAACAAAGGGTTTTTCGGAATGTTTCTAACTTAAAACACGGCAGGTTTCTTAGGTTTTGTTGGGAAATAAAGTAGGTAACGTGCCCCAGACGGGAGAACTTTGGAAAGAGACTTTATAAATATCTTAAAGTAGAAACGTTTGCGTAAGGAAGTGATATGGATTCTGGTTTCTGTGTTGCGCAAGTGCTCTTTGATGTTGAAATAGGTGCTCTACACATTAAAATAAATACAATTACAAAATAAATGCTATAGACATTCAACACGGAGCTAAGTAATAGTTTTATATGATAGATGGAAAAAGAAGTGAAATAGTTAAATGGACAGGTATATGAGTGCGTAAGACAGATAGAATAGGTATGTATTTAACTAGACCAGCATTTTCATGAAAATTAAGAGAGCCACAACGCGGATATTCTGTCAGAACTAATCTGAATAAACCTCCTAATAGTCCTCAGTTTAACTAATGTAAAGATAAACTGGAGAGTGTCTGAAGAAGTACCTTATCATCTTCAGTAACTTGACTTGTCAATATACTTATGTACTTGACTGCGACATCGTGCTAAGGTAGGTATTGACCTACCTTAGCACGATTAGTGTCATTACACTCTAGGAAGACCACGAACGAGTATAAAGGGAGTTTTTAACTATTTGGTTGCAGGCGGCCAAGACCCGTCCAAAATGGTGCTGATAGGCCACAGTCTGGGTGCCCATATTGCCGGTATAGCCGGCAAGAAGCTTCGAGAACTGACCGGCAAGATGGTTGGACGAATTACAGCTCTGGATCCAGCAGGCATGTATATTTTTCCTCTTTATTATGATGCTGTGTTCTCTACCCAAACAGATGGCTCTCACTAATCTACTAGACCGTTTGTCTGACACTCGGTCACAGGTTTGTATTTTTTTAATTGTACCTACTGTGTTATATAATTTGAAATTTGCAGTTGTCTAACACCTAAGGATGAAAGAACAATTTGTTTAACAAGTGCCGCACAATGTGCGCCATTTCATTCGAGAAGTTTTTATCCGAGTGATTACTCTTTACACTGCTGTTATAGAAATTAGTCTGGAAAATTTTTCGCTCCCCCACTCTCGCTTTATCACTCCCAGTGACAAAATTTCTCTAATCCCTACGTCCAAGCAATTATATGCGCAGAAATCGGATCGTTATAAAGGTAACCATTAATATATGGCCATGTGGAATTTCATTGGAACTAACGTTACTAAATCAGGATAATACCATTTAACCTATCATTACTACCCAGGTTGCTCACTACACTAAGCTTATTAATAAAGTTAATGTGTAACAGGGCCGTGTTTCAGCAACGTGGATGCTGCAAGCCGGCTCGGCCGCGATGACGCCCAGTACGTGGACGTCGTGCACACCAACGCCGGCATGCTGGGGTTAAAAGAGCCTGTAGGTAAACCACCAAGCAGGTTACTATCGGGAGCAAAGAAACCGGGTCAGTTTTAATACAACTTTCTACGGGAAGCGACCCAGTTTTTTGCTCTCAGTTTTAATCATCAGTCCAAATTTATGGGGTATGATCTTTGCGTTTGCCGCTCGTCACTTACCGCTGCTGCCACGACCACTGGTCGCACAAAATCTTGGCCAGGCTGTACCCTCTGTGCCGATGGTAAATTCATTGTATGATGGTCTTTCTGCGTTATTAAGAAGTCAACATCCCTTCTGTCCTCACGACCAATCTAAGGCCCCTGGAGGTAGTCTTGTTGCGTTTTCCCTGTTACCCCATAGAGGTTATACAATTTGTGTTTATTACCAGGACATAAGGATTTCTACCCTAACGGAGGCATGACACAGCCAGGTTGTCTCCTGGCCACGTGTGACCACACCAGGGCCTGGGAACTGTTCGCTGAAGCCATCAACTCTCCTGATCACTTCCCTGGTAAGTCGACGTAAATAGGGAAATGATTTCCCACCCTTGAGTCTGATGAACGCCATTGGCCATATCCATGTCTATAGGTCTATAACATCTTCATTAAACTGTATATTTGAGAAACGATGAGGCATAGTATTCTCATCAGAATTAACAGGATTTGAGGCGGTCAAGTTCTCATACGGGCCATTTATGAATTGGAAGTAAACTTTTGTGCAATTCTATCCCACTCTTAGGCGTTAGGGCCGTCTTCCACTTTTGTATTGATATTATAAGTTACGCAGCTAGCGTATATTGACTGGCAAAAAACCCTCTCCTCGAGCCCCTTCAGATCCACCATACCCCTGGCACTACCCCTGTCGGTAGGGTGGGACTGAACCATTCCGCCATCATAGTAGTACTGGCTTTTGAGAAGTTGAAAAAAAAATCGACGGAGCCCCGCAACGCGATGCTCCTATTTCTGGGTGGTTTGACGTTCGGGCATAAGGAGCTACCGAACTAACCTAACCTACCTAATACCCATAGCTAGCAGCACTAAGGTGGTGTGGTTCAGTTCCACCCTACCCCCAGGGGTAGTGCCAGGGGTTTTAAATCCCTCGGGCCCTCTCAAATATGGCACGTCACACTAACACCGGTTGATTAGACCAGCTTAAATGGCACCAAACCAATCTAACAATATCCTGATGTTATTATAACCCGATACCGAGAAATATTCATGTGAGGCTGGTCCGTGGTTCTTATCCTGGTCTACTTCCAGTATCTTCCAGTATGTTGCAGTGGCACAACCTGTATAGGATTTTCTATTTTTGTATATATTTGTACATTTAAGCTCTAGGTCTCTTAGATGGTAAAAGCCCATCGAGGGATTAGGCGAAAATCTTAGGGATCATGTTACATAGGCGATGTGGCTAGCAACCCATCACTGTTTTGATTCCCCTTTCCATCCATACTCCCACAATCATGCTAAACGTGGTCTTTAGGTCTTGTTACCTTAGGCTCTGTCTACCCCGTAAGTGATAAAGACGTGATTTATGTATGTATGTATGTAGTCTTAGATTTTTTTGGAATATTCCATTAGGTCACCAGAGTTAGTTCGACTAAACCCCCCTAAACATTTTTCATTTAAATTTTTGGTTCAAAATTTAGTCTCGCCCTTGACGCGGTTCACTTTGAACTTAAGATAAGATAGATAATTTTAAGAGACCTTGTATTTTGACTCCGAACCTCATCTGTCTGTATTCAGCTCGAAAATGCGAGAATCGCACGTTGTTCCGGAGCGGTGCGTGCGCGCAGAACGAGGTCGCCTACATGGGGAACAGCGCCGGCAGCCCGGGGACATACTTCTTCAACACGGCCTCTTCTGCACCCTTCGGTCTCGGCGTCAATGGGAGTGGCATCGCCATTAAATGATGACACGCGCGATAGTGTTTTATTTTAGTTTTAGAGCCAGGCGACGTTGCCAGCTACTCGTACCGTGTCCAACCATATTGACATCTATGACAGCTATAGACCAACCGTTTAAACGAGTCCTCGCCCGCACGGCACAGGGGTGCGAGGTAGGACGATAAAGGGGACTGAGAGAGGCGCGGGCGGCAGGCGCTCTACCCGCCTTGTCTTGGCCTTCTTTGTCGTCCCACCCCGCGCCCCTGCACCGCGTCGGGGAAGACTCATTTAAGCGGTCGATCTATGAAAGCACTTGGTGACGATTTGGCAACGTTGAAGTTGTATAAAATGCGTAACTCACGACGTTGTCATGACGTCCCAGTGGGTTTGGAGTTTTTTTTTTTTTATATGAATAGGAAGGCAAACGAGCAAGTGGGTCACCTGATGGTAAGTGATCACCACGGCCCATAGACACCCGCAACCCCGGAGGGATTGCAGATGCGTTGCCAACCTAGAGGACTAAGATGCAATGCCTCTTGTGCCCGTAATTTCCCCGGCTGTCTTACTCTCCACACCGGAACACAGCAGAGCAAGCACTGCTATTTAGCGGCAGGATTAGCGAGTAAGATGGTGGTAGCGATCCGGACGGACCTTGCACAAGGCCCTACCACCCGCGAAATCCGCGTTTATGATTCATGATAATGTGATGAAGATATTTTTTGTCCCTTTCATGGCCCATATTGTAGAGGCGACTGGCAAGAGAAAGCACTGGAGTCTGCAGTAAGTCCATTGATTTAAAGATATACGAATAATTATTGTAACTCACCGTATTATATATAATAGGTAAGGTAACTAGAAATCCCAAAAATCTCACCTTGGTCTTCACTAACGTTGTGCACAGTCGTCGGTAAAATACTTAACTTAAGAAATACAAAGAAAAATATCTATCTCCGCTCGCTTACAGTAAAAGTAAATACAAGCGCAACTTTGATTGCTTCCAGTAAATATCGCGAAACGCTCCAGGATGTTGAAGGGTAGTTTACACAGCTTCCTGCTAGCACAATAGCTTCATTCTATAAAGTTTCCCCTGTTGTTGAGAGCTATCGTATTTTTGATTGGCAGGTAAAGTGGATTTGTAAGTATAAAAAACTTAATATGGAGCGTTTGAGAATAATAAGGAACCCTAAAATGGATAGACATAATAAGGACCAAAAAGTGATCAATCCGCTGTGACACGAAATTTAACCATAATAATTGTATGGGTAATTTTCGCGTCACAGCGGACCTTTTTTCAGCCAGGTGTTACCTTACAGGTGTTTCCAATGCAAGAAGCGGCTCATAAAACCCCATATCACAGTATATATATAAGCTAAAGCAGTAAGGAAACTACGAACAAATCGGTTGAAACGAAACACGCACACAGGCGCGCGCTTTACACGGCCCCTCAGGGGACCTCGAGGTGCCGTCAGTCGCGAGTGCCGCGTTGAGTCGAGTGGTTGTTTGTTACGTGCGCCCAGACAGTCCGCGATCTTTTTCGTGTTAAACATGCCAAGAGCGTATTGCGCAGTGTACGGCTGCTTGAACTCGACTTTTTCACAACCGGAGCTTTTTAAACTCCCTGCTGATGTTGAAAGATAAGAATACATTATTATTAAATAAAATGCTTCTTCTTCTTCTTCTTCTTTTATTTGTGGCGTATCAAGTCGTTATAGTGACGACAACTTCGCCAATGTCAATGTAAAAAATTTTATTTAAAAATCTTGTGACAAAATGTCGGCAACGTTGTACGGTAATGGTCAAAGACCCCCCTCCCCCCCTGTCGGGCTCTTAGCCAACGGTCAATGATATCCCTCAGAAACTGCCAGGAAATCATTAGCCGTTGCCCAGGGCGCACCGGACCAAGCACTGCTCTTCCCCCCGGACGGATCCAAAAACGAACCGCAGCTCTTAATCACACGTGGAGGTAACCCGACTCGCACCCCAATAAAATGCTTTTTCTTAACGGAATGAGAAAAAGTAGCCGCCATCTTGAACTTTTTAGTTATTCGACCGATTGTTTTCAAAATCGATATCTGGGTATCCGGTTGGTCTCCGACATCGAATCCGTGGACGGAATGAGAAAAAGTAGCCGCCATTTTGAACTTTTTAATTATTCGACCGATTGCTTTCAAAATCGATATCTGGGGATATGGTTAGTCTCAGACATCGAATCCGTTAACGGAATGAGAAAAAGTAGCCGCCATCTTGAACTTTTTAGTTATTCGACCGATTGTTTTCAAAATCGATATCTGGGTATCCGGTTGGTCTCCGACATCGAATCCGTGGACGGAATGAGAAAAAATAGCCGCCATTTTGAACTTTTTAATTATTCGACCGATTGCTTTCAAAATCGATATCTGGGGAGTGGGGATATGGTTGATCTCCGACATCGAATCCGTTAACGAAATGAAAAAAAGTAGCCGCCATTTTTAACTTTTTAATTACCTATTGGATCTTTTCGATGTTGTTGTCAGAGACAACATATAAAGTGCAAAGTAGCTTTATTAATTTACAAAGAATTAATAAAGCTACTTTGCACTTTATATGTTGTCTCTGACAACAACATCGAAAAGATCCAATAGGTAATTAAAAAGCAAGTGCAAAGTAGCTTTATTAATTTACAAAGAATTAGAAAAAAAACAGTTTTATAGTGCCGTGTCCATCATAGAAACCAAATAAACGTTTGTCTTTTTTTTTAGACAAATAAAGGGTGCCAACCCTAATACTCTTAATTAAGTGTAGCTAGTTACTTTAAAACAGGCGTTACTAGCTGGTATTATAGCGCTAACTAAACAAAAATCTTTACAATTTTATATAAATTAAATCGACAACCCTAACGCTCTAACGGAGCGTAGGTATTTATTTCAAAAAGTATGCCTAGCTTCCATACTGGTCTATTTATTTACTGTGCCCATATCCCATTAGCAAGATAAAGTATTTGAAAATCAAAGTAATGCATTACCTATCATTGTTATATGTAGGTATTTATACATTATTCTTCCATGCTGGTCTGGGAGCAAAGAAAAAACAATAAAATGTATCAGTTGCTTCTCTTCCCGTGCAGATGGTAAAAGCCCATCGAGGAAATGGGCGAAAATCAGCTATCAGGAAAATCCCATCACAATTTTGATTCCATTTTCCATCTATACGCCCATAATCTTGCTAAACATGGCCTGTAGGTCTTGTCACCTTAGGGTCTGTCTACCCCGTTAGGAATAAAGACGTGATTTGTGTATATATATATATGTGAACATTATTCCCACTACCTTTAATTGTCAATCATATAGGTTTAAAAATACAAAAATCAGCATCAAAGCAAAAGCAATAAGTGTAACATTGTATTACATATATCTTTATTATTACAGAGATACGGTATATTGTGCATGTACTATACATATAATCCTTCCTCTTGAATCACTCTATCTATTAAAAAAACCGCATCAAAATCCGTTGTGTAGTTTTGAAGATATAAGCGTACATCGGGACATGGGGACAGAAAAAGTGACTTTGTTTTATAATATGTAGTGATGAAGCAGTGCAGCTAAAAACGATACATTAAAGATAAGTTTCCCGCAAGCCAAAACATTCAAAGTCACCGATCATTCCACATACGGATACACCTTCTTGCGCTGGAAATAGATCCTCTCACCGAGCAAAATGAAGAGGCACAGTATGTAGCTGCAAGCTAGTGTGATAAGAGGAGGTTTGACATGCCCGATCAGTGCTTGGAAGTGCGAGAGTCGACACTCGGAAGGGAAAACGACATCGTTTCTTAGTAGTCTTTGAAGCACGCCAGATTCCTTAGCCCGAAGTATGCTGAAACAGAAATGTCCAGTTTTGGTAGTTTCATCCTGTTTTGTTTGACATGAACACAGTTTTTTTTTATGTTAGAGAGGCCAGACAAACGAACTAGTGGGTCACCTGATGTTAAATGATCACCACTGCAATGTCCATAGACACCCGCATGCCAGTGCGTTGTCGGCCCTGCAGAAAATTGTACACTCGCCTCTTAAACTACTCTTCGACTCCTCTTAGACTAGGAGCTAGATTATAGGCAGTGAATACCTACCTATACATAGGTTTTTTTTTAATTGAGCCGTCCGTTTGACGCCGTACACTTCGAATACCGACTATGTGTGGAAACATTAATTTGTGAATTATAATTAAAAACTTAAACCACATTTATAGCGGTGCTTAGCCCTACCCCAACCAAAGTCCTATATAAATTTTGAGACACTGAATTAATCTCATCAAGGGAATTGATTGAACGATTACCCACAAAAACACCTAAAAACTAAGACTGAAACGCAAAATTCGAGAACGGCTAGACCAATTTGGTTAGTAGGGGTGCGAGTCGGGTTACTTCCACGCGTGATCAAGAGCTGCGGTTCGTTTTTGTATCCGTCCGGGGGGAAGAGCAGTGCTTGGTCCGGTGCACCCGGGCATCGGCTAATGATTTCCTGGCAGTTTCTGAGGGATATCATTGGCCGTTGGCTAAGAGCCCGACAGGGGGACCATTATATTTTTGTTACTTTGACATTGGCAAAGTTGTCGTCGCTATAACGACATGAGACGCCGCAAAGAAGAAGAAGAAGAAGAATTTGGTTGGCACTTAATTTTATTTTTGAAATATTCGCCTGTGTCCTAGGAAGATTACGTAGCGTACAGTAAGAAAAATTGCTCGGAATATATATCCAATAGTTCATTTGTCTCTAAGCGAATGAATATATTAGTGAATACAAATACGTAAAATTCTGTGAAACAGTTGAAATTTATATCCAGTAGTTTCTTTGTCTCTGAGCGAATGAATATATAGTGAATATAAATGTGTAAAATTCTGTGAAACAGTTGAAATTTATATCCAGTAGTTTCTTTGTCTCTGAGCGAATGAATATATAGTGAATATAAATGTGTAAAATTCTGTGAAACAGTTGAAATGTATAGATATTTTATTGTTGTTGGATTTATTTTGCACGCATCGCTTGGATTGAGTAGCAATTTTATTCGGCTAGTAAATAAAATCTTTCATGTCTTATTTTGATATAAATGTGGGTAATTCGTGACAAGGCTGGGAGGGTAAACTTTCTGTGAGACGGGCGGGGTAAATGTACCAAAATTTCCCCACGAGTGACTGCGCCGAGAATCCTTTCGAAGGTTAGGGGGATAGTCCATATTTAAGGCTTTAAGGTATATTAGTAAAACTATTTTATCAATATTTGACATCCTACATAGCTTTTTTGCACGATGCTTGATGCAACCTGCAAATAAAGAAAGAAAGAAAGAAGACATTTATTCCTTTTTGCAAGACACACAAATATAAGAGAATATACACAATTTTATAGAAAAAAAAGCAGACATGAAAAATAGATCATCAGCGTTGTGTGTGTCTTCGCAAAAGTGAAACGGTCGCTGGCGCAGCATAACGCTGAGGTTTTAGACACCTGCAGCACTGATTTTCAGCCAGAACCGTCTATGACTCACAAAACGATACACAGATAAAATATACTACATAATCCATAAACTTTTACGTAAATAAAGCAATAAATAGATAGAACCCGACTTATGTGTAAAGACTTCGATGTGTTTATTTTTTGCCAATTTCTGCGGAATTTTCGTAAAATGCCAATGGAATCATGGAATTTCAACTGTCACATCTAAAGATGCGATGAAGAGCGCGGACAATTCTTGCAATTTATAAAAAAAAAACACATTTACCTCGTTATCCCGCACTTGCTCTTACTCGTTTTGATCTACTAAATACTAAAGGAGAAAATTACACTGCCGCGTATACGCAGTGACGTGTCGTAGGCATCGCGTTCTCTCACCGTTTTTCCGTACATTTTGTTGCGTAAACGCACCGTCAACGTCTTTTACGCACCGGTATGATTAAACTAGTCAGTGAAGTTACACTAGTTACTATAAAGATGATACCGTAGAGCAAGAAGGACGGCAAATAGTTTTAGCTGGGGTCTGTATACTGTGAGAAATTTTTAACGCGATCCAGGGAACAAGTATATCTTAGTAGCGGAGTAACAAAGTAAATGTTATTTGTTCATTGAAATGGACCCTACCTACAGGCCACATTTAGCAAGATTGTGGGCGTATAGATGGAAAATAGAATCAAAATAGTGATGGGTGATGGGGTTTTGTATGCTTAAAACGATAGATTGCCTTTATTAACTGCTCTAAACCAACCAGAAGGCAGTGGGAAATCATAATCGAGTATCATCGCACTGTGGTAACTAGCCAGGCAATGGACGGTCGCCCCGAGATCGGAATAAGAAATGTGGTCCAGCCCCGATACCGGCTAACGGATCTCGGATTTATGTGAATTATTAAGATATCTGGCTGTTTGAAGTCATAAAAATGGGTCGTTTATCGTAAAAAATATTTGATAACACATTTATTTGGTGATTTCAGATAGATGTGCTGATAATTTTAAATTGTCAAAGGTAATAAGAAATTTTGACTAAATGATCAAAATATAAAGGCTTAAAGTTGATTCGCGACGTAAAACAATAATAACTATTGTTTAATAGCAGTTTTGAACGATTCACAGTTAATAACATTAGACAGTAAAATAATTACTTCCATGCTGGTCTGGGAGCAAAGAAAAAACATAGAATGTACCAGTTGCTTCTGTTCCCGCGCAGATGGTAAAAGTCCATTGAGGGAATGGGAGAAAATCATAGGAATCATGTTATAGGCGATGCGGTAGCTAGTTTAAAATAAATGCCTTACCTTATCTTAAATTCTTCAGTGTACTTGAAATTCTTCGATGTGAACAAGTACTTGATGACATTGGAGAAGAGGTCAACTTGGAGAAGGTCGCAAATTATCTTGGTATCGTACACTGCAATTATGAATGCGAAAAGTATGAAATTATCCAGAAATAGTGAAAGTTTTGTGGTACCTATTAGAGCCCTGCCTCACCAGCTATGGCGACGTCGCCAGCTAGCGTAGCCAAACCATTCAAAATGTCATCGGCTGTCACTTGGCAACGCTTTGGCCAGTGGCGTAACTATAACATCTGGGGCCCGCGGCAAATTAGTCAGATAGGGCTCCTTCCTCAATATAAAGAAGTGCATCAGCGTCCCTTCTGTACTCTAAACCAAGCCAGTTCGGGGCCCCGTAGAGCTAGGGGCCCCTGGCATTTTGCCACCCCTGCCACCCAATAGTTACGCCACTGGCTTTGGCGATGACTGATTTGTATAGGATATCGTAGGTAGCGACGTCGCTATGGCGTCCCGGTGAGGCAGAACTCTTGCGTTAAATGTTAAAATCTATTTTAATATAAACGTCTTGCTAAGTGCAGAATTCGAGAATGGCAGAATCGATTGGGTTGATATATTTTTTAAAATATTAGTTGAAGTCCAAGGAAGGGTCTTGTGAAGAGAAAAATAGGAAAATTTGCTGGAAAAAATGAACAAAACTTTCAATAACTTCAGTGTCCTGCTTGACTGGGCCGGTCACTCAGCCAGGGGCTTTACCATGACGTCTTAATGCGATTAAATTCCGACTCAGTTCAGGTTTTAGCCGTCACTATTAGTATGGATCTGACAGCGAGCGAACCTAAACTGAATCGGAATGGAATCGCATCAAGACATCATGGTAACCCTTCGGGACCTTATTGTATACTACGTGCGGGAGATTGCCAAAAGATTGCTACTATTGCTAACAACGTGCCAAAGAGGAATGGTGAGGAGCATGATGACCATTAGAAAAATACAGAAGATAAACCACTCAAAAATTAGAAGTAGAACAAAGATTATGGATGCACTTGGGCAGGCCAAGAAACTAAAATGGAAATGGGCTGGCCATATTGCCAGACTACACGACGGGAGATGGACATCTCAAACAACAGCCTGGAAGGGTCCAGTGGGGAAAAGGAAGAGAGGTCGCCCACTGACTCGCTGGGCTGACGAAATAGTAGAGGCAGCAGGGAAAGACTGGGTTTGGAGGGCCCAAGAGAGAACCTCATGGACGCCTCTGGAAGAGGCCTTTACCTCATAGGAGGGTTCTGGTGTAATACACTATTAGTGCATTATATAATTATAATTTTACTACTAAATGCTTTTTTCTTTTTTATTTACCACTTGTTAAATATATACTATACTAGCTGTTGCCCGCAACTTTGTCTGCATAGAATTCGTTTATCGCTATCCCGCAGGAAAATTGCGTAAATTTTCCGGGATAAAAATTAGCCTATGTGTTATTCCAGACTATAATCTATCTATATTCCAAATTTCATCCAGATCTGTCCAGCCGTTTTGGCGTGAAAGAGTAACAAACATCCAAACATACTCACAAACTTTCACATTTATAATATTAGTAGGATTAAATAAATATGTCTAGCATGTAATTCGAGAACCAGAAATAAAAGGCTATTTTATTTTATTTATTTATAACGTGCCGGAGCTCGCAATCACATACATCTCTTTCTACCCTCAACCTTTACCGTTTGACGGAAAGGAACGGTGAATGCGATTGTGATTCCAAGTGCAGGCAATAAGGTTTCAGCAGGTTTGGCGAAATTTTTGTCGAACAATTTGATACGTTGGTCCTCATGGGACCTTTACTTACTTTGTTTCATAACTGGGTATAAGGAGATGTAGTCGGAGAGGAGAGCTGTTTGTCCAGTTTTCACTTCTTCCAAACCCGTGGTTATATTCACCACGCGTATATGTGTAAACTTTCTCCGAACATAATCGCGAACATCAGGGTTCATCTGAAAAATACATCTGCTTAAACGATTTCAAGGAAAAGACAATTCATTGGAATCTTCTTACGGAAAATTCTTTACAATAACAAGATTTATTTTATGTTCGCGAATTCCCAATGACTGTTAAACGAGCAATATCGTATGTATTATGTAATTGCTTTCTCAGAAACTGCTCTAACGATTGTATGATATTGAAGACGAAAAACTTTGCCCGGTAAGCCACTGGTCCCACCAAGCGAGAAAGCGATTAACATCGACTGTTCCCGTCGAAGAAACGAGCAAAAAATAACAGATCCCGTGTCGGTAAAAGAGACAAATATATTCGTAGTTGATCGCTGGCTGTTCACACCGCCGACGAGAATTTTCTTCCTACTTGTTGGCAACTGGCTGGGTTGGAGCCTCCTTTTAGTACATAGTTTGTATATTCATTACTTAAGTTCCATTTTTAAAATACCTTTCTTTTGTGCTGACAAAGTTCAAGACAGTTGCTCTGTAAGGTTGCTAGCACAAACAGTTTTTCCGTATTAGGCTCCTAGTTACTTTGTTTGTGTGTTAGTTTGTGTTATTAAACCATTTAAACCATAACGGAAACGTTTTTAAATTCCGTCGTCAACACAACTAGTCCCTATTAGTAAGAGACAGCGACAACTTGCTATACCTACTCGCTTCTAGCTCATCGTCGGCAGTGGGATCAGCATTTAACAATGAAGTAAATATTTTAGCGCCATTTCGTAGAATGTTGAGGTACCAATTCTAAATAAGCACGTAAATTAAAGCGTACATATTTTGACACAAACTCTTCGCGTAAACATTTCAATTACCGTTGACATAATTGGTACCAATTCTAGTAGTGTATTACCCATGGCACTACTACGTGGCACTACTGATCAAAATAAATATCTAAAATGGGAGGTAGGTTTAGGTTATGTTAGATCTTCAGCAGGCCCGAAGGGCCAAAAACACCCAGAAATAGGAGCTCCGCGGCAGCGGAGCTCTGTCGACTTAGTTAAACTTGATTTTGAAATAGAAATCTTTGGACAGTAGTGCCACGGGAAATAAAGGATTCTAGTGGTAGTGAGACGTAATGGAACAAACTGGCATTTTAGTCTGCGGTTACAAATTCGAAGTTCGTGCCGTGCCGCTCTCGCAAATAGTCATGACCAGGAGGGTGAGAAGGGCGGTACGATGCGAACTTCGATTTCGAATTGCGGAGTAGCTACCCTGTTTTACTATTGCGACACAGAACTCAGCGGTTTGCTACGACCTATTGCAAACGTTTTTCGTTACCATGAGCTTTTCGGTGAAGGAAACATCGTGAGGTAATGCATACATCTGCGAAGCAAATTCAATGGTGTGTGTGAAGTTCCCAATCTGCACTGGGGCGTGGAATAGCCCAAGCCCTCTTATTCTTACGGCAGTGCAGAAGTAGGACGTACATAAGCTGGATAATAATATAATGATGATGATTATGACGTTTCAAGAAACTTATTAAAGTTTCGCAATACATAATATTACGCGGCTATTTTTCAAACAAATCCAATAAATAATAATCTGAGTTTCTCGGAAATTTTGCGAACTTGTAAATATTTATTTTGCTTAACAAACTTGGTCTCAACAAGCTCTACTCGAAAATAAAGTCTAGAAATAATAATGCTCCAATATATTATTTCGGGTGACGTCATAAGAAAAATGAACGTCTAAAAGGAACAGTTGTAGATATATTACTTCAGTAAATTGTGGCTTCAAGCACTATAAGGCGTAAAATGTATTCCACGCTGGTCTGGGAGCAAAGAAAAAACATAGAATTAACCAGTTGCTTCTCTTCCCGCGCAGATGGTAAAAGTCCATCGAGGGAATGGGCGAAAGTCTTAGGAATCATGTTATTAGGCGATGCGGCTAGCAACCCATCACTATTTTGATTCACCTATACGCCCTTATTCATGCTAAACGTGGCCTAAAGGTTTTGTTACCTTAGGGTCTGTCTACCCCGTAAGGGATAAAGACGTGATACATGTATGTATGTATGTAAAATGTATTCAACCTGGTTTACGGTACCTTCTTTGCAACCAAACAGAATATTGTTATTAAGAGGCAATTAACTCGTCTACGTAGGTACACTCTCTTAGAAATGGATAGCTAATACTTAACATTTGTATCAACTTACTTCGTCAATCTGTTGAAGAAGGATCTAAAACGGAAAAAAGTCAATATTAGTGTCAATATGCTTATAGCGCTTACTGTGTCCATACAAATCTGCCATCCTTTTGAAGAAAATCACACAAACGTGTCTACCAAAGAAAAAAAATTACTACAAAGCTAACTTACATATATATACACCAATTGACCTAGTCCCAAACTAAGCAAAGCTTGCTATAGGTACCAGGCAACGGATAAACATACTTACATAATGCAGACAAATACATACAACATCCATGACTCGGGTACAAACATTCGTATTCATCACACAAATGCATGCCTTAGCTTGTAAAAATATACATAAGAAAAGTTAAACTACCAATCCAGTGCGATTTGGCCCCGTCCTGTCCTCGTCCCAACTGTTCTTTTTCTTGATAGTGATTGCATTGTCACCCAGTCTACACACTTTATCATGTGTACCAAATTTTAAGGCAATCTGACCACTAGAAGTGGGTCAACTTTAACTTGACTCAAACAACACAAAACAAACAGGTCAAGATAGTAAAATATTAAAAAAAAACGTCAGTCTATCAGATTTCTATCTATTTTATCGGCATTGGTAGATGAAATAGATGAACGGACTGATAGGCAGACGGCCTTCAGCAGTCTTTCTATTAAATTTCAATGAGGAACCTTACGCATCTCTGATTATGTGCGATATTACATCAGGTCTAGGTCCAGCAGTGGACGTCTTTTGGCTGACATGATGATGAGACTAACTAACCCAACCGCTGCTGAAATATTTCGGACCAATTCAAAAAGATCCTGTACAACTTTTGTAACAATTTCACCTTGACAATAACAGCAATCTTGTCCAACACGACGTTATCGTAGGCGCTGTCACCCAGCATCTCAAGATCCATCTGATTGTCCGAGTCATGCACCAAGTCGGACAGCAGGGTGGACGTGTAGTAAGAGTAGATGACGTAGGTAAAAAGGAAGAAGCTGAAGAAAGCGATGCGTCGTGAGGTGAGCTCCATTGGGTTCACTGGGAGGTCTGAAAGAGACGGTGGATGTCGCTAGAGAGAAGGATAAAGAACTCAACTGATAGCAAGTTAGTTCAGCTGCAACTGCAATACAACAGTCGTATATCAACGATCGTTTACAAGGCAGTCAACGTAAAAGTAACGCTTATGAAAAAAACTCCACCTTTTTTTCTACAGCCTTGTGGAGGTGTCTAAATGGCAGACCAGAGTTTTTTCTACTCGACAAGGAAGGCAAAAAAGCAAGTTGGTCAACTGATGGTAAGTGAGCACCACCTTCCAAGGACACTCGCAATACTACAGTACAGCAGATGCGTTGCTAGCCTAGAGGGCTAAAGAACATTTCATGAGCACTGCAGCAGAAGCACCGCTGCTGGCGCGTTTTAATTTGCAGCAAAGTCATCCCAGTTCCTTCGTATTTCCCCGAAAATTGGTGTTTCATCGTCACCACCTCTGTGAAGGACATGCGTTTCTTGCGGCATTTCCGGCCTCGTACTGTAAGGTTGTGGAATAAGCTCCAAATTGATTATCACAACGGGGTCTTCAGAAAGAGTATACCGTTCCGTTAGGCCCGCACCGAACCGGCGACTCTCCTGAGGATGCTGCTTCTCATGGGTGGAGGTGATCGCGTACCATCAGGTGGCCCGTTCGCTGATTTGCCTCCGTCTTTCCTCAAAAAACACCGAGTATGCAGGGATAGGATTCTGACTCACAATGCTGGCAATAGGCACCAATTGTAATGAGCAGCTCAAGTGATACGTAGCACTCCAGTTTATTGCCCAGCAGACGCTGTTCAGCGCGGTTCAGGAGATAGAAGAGGGCGGAGACCAGCAGGACCATGGCAAACAGACAGTGCCACACCAGTGGGGTGAATGGCTGGCTGTAGAAGCTACTGATCTCTGGATCCGAGCGGAGTAGGGTGAAGCCGAAGCTAGGACATAAATAAACACAGTCCGTGAGCTCTTAGAAAGCCATGCGGGTTTGTTTGCTCTCTCACTCACTCTTATGGGTTTGATACTTGAATCGGTCGAGAGAAGGAGACAGCAAGACAAACCCAAATTGCATTCTAAGAGCTCAGAGACTATACACATTTTAAAATTAAACCACCACAAGGTCTATACGATAACTATACGATACGATACGAACTATACGATAATACGACTGTACTTAGAATAGGTACGGTCGAAGAAACTGAATCCTGTACCTCTGTCCTTTTCTCATACGATTTCGCAATAATTTCTTTGGTAAGTCATTTGATATTTTCAGTGAAAAGGTTCCACGCGATTCAGATTGTTTCACTATATGAGTCGCACTCGACGATTTTTAATTCATCTCCATCTTCTCCAGCCTATATACGTCCCATCCCACTGCTGGGCACAGGCCTCCTTTCAGAACGAACGTGGACCCACTGCGGATTGGGAACTTCACACACACCATTGAATTGCTTCTCAGATGTGCAGGTTTCCACGCGAGGAGCCTCTCCTTTTTTTCTTACCTCCAAGAAAATATGGGGCTTATTGGTGACGCATTGAACAGCGTGCCGATCCAGAACGACCTGGGCTTGGCATAGATATCCACATGGTCGTCCAACTCATAAATGGAGCCTTTTCTCTCGTAATAATCCAACTCCGTTGCCGCGCCTTTGATGTAAGTGATGCTGAAAAATACATTTCAAAAAGACATTTCTAATAGATTTTTTTTAAATGTCAGAGGAAACCAGAACACAGAAAAATCCGAAAAGTAAAGCTATAGCCGGGAATCGAACCCGGATCCTCGTCATTCCGTGACGCGTGCTATACCCCTAAACCACCCATAGCAGGTGGGTAGTCTTCGATTTTTTTCTACCTGCTACCAGCTGTCACGTGACCTTTGTTACTATGCGATTTTTTGTCGCTAAGCGTCATCTCTTTGAATGATGTGTCTGTACGACACAATTACAAACTCCCGTGGAACATCTACTGCTCACCAGGGACGAGAGAAGGCGCTGTTTTCCAAATGATAGGTACCTACTATCAAATGAATCAAGAATTTTTATTTCTTGATTTTTCTGTTTATTTCTAATAGGCAGCTCTTTTCTGACTGTACCTTGCATTGTCATCGAAACGAAATAACAAAATGAGTAGATTCCGAGCTACAGCTTTATTTTTCTATTGTATTATATTTTGTTGCGTCTTTTGAAAAATAAATTGAAAACCAGGAATTTCCTCAGTTATTTTTCTCTACACCGGAACAAGAAACCGCGACAGAATTAGCAAGTAAAATCAAGTAAAATGTGGGATACAATTTCGACGGATATGCCCAAGGTCTACCCGCAATCTGAAATCAAATAAAATTGTGAAATGTGAAAACAAACTGCAATTTGAGTTCTGTAAATCTACGTTGCACGCACACGAGGCGAGGCGTAGTTATAGTTCTAGAGCCCACGACCAAAACCATGTCTCATAGCAATACGGCAAAAACCCTATAAAATCGTTAGATTATATGATTCTGAACCCGACTAGGTGTGTAGTAACGGTCGAAAGTGTAGCAACAGCGTGGGAGGCCATTTCTGCTGTGTCAAAAAAAAAAGGCAGTCGGTATTATAGCAATACGTCTGATAGTGAAAATGTACATAGATTTTATAATTGTATTACGAAAAAGTTTGTTTTCAGACATTTTGCGCGTAGCATAATAGCCTGAGCGCATTTTTGAAAATGTCAACAAATTTAGCCGACCTGTATCATAGCAATACGGATAAATTTTTTTTTAACTTTTCGTATTGCTGCCAGGATTACCAAAAACCTGTTTTCAGACACTTTAAGTGTAGCATATATGTACTCCCAAAAACGAAAATAACTTTTGTGCGATTTATTTCAGTCCTTCAACTTCAATGTTACGGTTTCGGGTAAATTCTTTGTTAATTATCATCTAATAAATTCAGGGTCGCAACGTATTCATTGGTTTGTAACAGAGAATTCAAGATGCCTCAATACGATTTTTAAATGATATCTGAGTATCGAAAAGTTGTCTGATAGAGAAGGTGCTACACTTAATTTGTCTGATATAAATTTTTTGCACATGTGGACAACTTATTTTATCATGTCCAACAATTTTCAGACATATTGCTATGATACCGATCGGTAAAATTTGTTAACATTTTCAAAACGGTCTCAAAATTTAATGCGTTCACGTTTCCGTCTGAAAATTGTTTTGTTCGCATCCTTTTGTGAATTACTACTTATGTTTGACATTTAATTGTATTTTTAAAAGGGTGATAAATAAATCTATCTATCTATCTATCTATCAAATAACCAAAATTTACTAATAAAAAAGATTTTCAGACGTATTGCTATGAGACATTTTTTTTGTCTCATTTTTAATTTTTTTAAGTGATTTTACGGGTTTGCGCTACACCACTAACGTCTGAAAAATATGTTTCCGGTATCTCAGAACTATCATTCAACTACAGTCTGCAAATCAGACATATTGCTATGATGCAGTTCGGTAAAATTCTTTGACAATTTTGAAAATTCGGTCAGATCAAACGCTACGCGGAAAATGTCTGATATTGGTATTTTCGAGTTCAGGATAATCGTATCTATCGATTTGATGCGGTTTTGGCCGTATTGCTATGAGACAAAAATTTTGGTCGTGGGATCTCGTACTATTATGTCTAACCTCACTTTGTTTTCCGAAGATTTTCCGTTTTATTTTAATTCATTAAATAAATGACTATCACTACATAGTATAAAACAAAGTCGCTTTCCGCTGTCTGTCTGTCCCTACGTATGCTTAGATCTTTAAAACTACGCAACGGATTTTGATGTGTTTTTTTTTAATAGATAGTGATTCAAAAGAATAAATATGCATAATAAAATATAGTAGACAAACATTGATTACACTCGTGCGAAGCCGGGGCGGGTCGCTAGTATACATTAAATTTATACCAACTGACTAAGTCACAAAAGGTTAAGTTTTAAATATATGGGTATTTCAAGTATAAGTAAGTAAAAAAACTTGGCAAACGTAGTGTAGGACGCCCTCCGGCCAGGTGGGATGACGATCTGCGAAAGACTGCAGGCAGATGCTGGATGCGTCAAGCTGAAGACAGGGCGCTATGGCGCTCTTTAGGAGAGGCCTATGTCCAGCAGTGGACTAACATACTCGTAGGCTGATGATGATGATGATGAAGTAAGAAAACACTTTATTGTGCAAAATAAACATAAAATAATACAATTGACAAAGGCGGACTTATCCTTTTAAGGGATCTCTTCCAGTCAACCGTTGAGTGGATAAGAGGAGTAACGGATTAAACATAAATACTTTTAAATAACACAAAATTATATAATATTCTATTTTATTGAATCAGGCGTTACTTTGCGGAGGTCCATTTCAATGAACAAAAAATTTAGGTATATAATATTCATTAAATATATAAGACTCGAGAACAAACATTTGTGTTTTTCACACGTAAATACCTATCTTCCCCGACCGAGGATCGAACCCGGGACCTTAAGCTTAATAGTTAGGTTCTCTAACCACTTGGCTTGGGTCGTCATTTGGTATGCGAAACCCTTACTTACTTAAATTTAAGCATTTCTTGTAAAAGAAGCAAGACTTTGCATCCCACACGGGTTTCTCTCCACATGTAGTCGTCCTCGCATGGCTCGCTACGTAAAACCGTGTCACAGTCCGCTATGGATGCCACGGTGAACGTTTCGTTCATGATGACCTAAAAATCATCCATACAACAACAATACAACAAATACTCTTTATTGAACACCACAAATTAGTACAAAACAATACAGAATCAAAGAACAAAGTAGACAATAGGCGGTCTGATCGCTTAATAGCGATCTCTTAGACAACCTTAGGTGGTAACGAAATTGACATTCCCAAAAGGAAGCTATGGCTAGATTACATTCAATTCCGACTCAGTTCAGGTTTTAGCGCGATTTTTAGCATGGATCTGACAGAGAGCGAACCTAAACTGAATCGGAAAAAGTTTCTGTCAAAAATGTCATTTTTCATACAAGCTTTTTTCGCTGACTGTACTTGCATTGGCATCCGTCCGGCATTATGTGGACCAAATTTCAAGTCAATCGGACCTACCGTTGAGTTCCCTCCTGCGGAGACGATCCTGGCTGGGTCACCAGAACTCCACCATCAGATTATTGTATTGTCATTCAGCTCTACCGGGTTAAGATATCTGCTTCAAAATTGAGTCGCAAGATTCCACCCATACATACATAAATTACGTCTCTATCCCTCACGGGGTAGACAGCGCCTAAAGATGTTTAGCATGACTTGACTTCACTATATCGCGAAGATAGCAATAATCGTAATAATTTTCATTGGTGATAATAATTGTTAGTCATAATTTTTTTGGTCCTAACACATGATGCGTTTTTCAGAAATTTTGATAAAGTCGTCAATGTAAATAGTAGGTTAGGTTAGATTAGTTTACAATACAATACAATACAAATACTCTTTATTGAACACCACAAATCAGTACAAAACAATACAGAAACAAAGAACAATTTACTATTAATTCTAAAAAAAATACTTATTGTATTAGAAATAAAATGCTTTATAACCTACATTCGGAACTTCAATTTCATGGGACAAAATTTAACTCTTCTCACTGCACATAAACATGTAAAAATAAATAATATCTTAGCAAACAAACAAAGACTAAACATATTTTATTGAATCAGGCGTTACTTTGCAGAGGCCCATTTCAATGAACAAAAAATATTTACCTTGCTACTCCGCTACTCACGTGCAAGATAACGTCGAGTACGACGTTAGTTTGCATGTGTAACAGTGGTGCTCATTAAACTTTGATAATGATTTGATTTATATGTGTTTTCTGTGGCATTACTGGAGGGAGGGATTGCTTGAAAAACATACATATTTCACACAGGCTTAGTTATCTTGCACGAGAGAGTAGCGGCTTCCACGCTGGTCTGGGAGCAAAGGAAAAACAAAGAATGTACCAGTTGCTTCTCTTCCCGCGCAGATGGTATAAGCCCATCGAGGGATTGGGTGAAAATCTTAGGGATCATGTTATATAGGCGATGTGGCTAGCAACCCATCACTGTTTTGATTCCCCTTTCCATTCATACGCCCACAATCATACTAAACGTGGTCTTTAGGTCTTGTCACCTTAGGCTCTGTCTACCCCGTAACGGATAAAGACGTGATTTATGTATGTATGTACGAATGTGAGTAGCGGAGTAGCAAGGTAAATATTTTTTGTTCATTAAAGACAACACACAGTAAAATTGGACTCACCTAAACAATAATCTAATCTCCGCAATCTTCAAGGCAGCTTTCTGCGTCGAAATTACGACATAGAATAAAACTACGACCCTCCACACTTCCTTACGAGCGTGGGAATGCTTGCAGCCTAACCCCAAATTAATGAGATTCCAATATTGACAGCGCTTAAAGAAACTTACAAACAAATTCATTACGACAGAATTATTTAAACTCCCACGAGACTTTATAACATACTAGCTCCTGCCCGCGACTTCCTCTTAAGTCACTCTATCTATTAAAAGAAACCGCGTCAAAATCCGTTGCATAGTTTTAAAGCTCTAAGCATAAATGTACATAGGGACAGACAGCGGAAAGCGACTTTGTTTTATACTATGTAGTGATGATAATAATTTTGGTACATACATAAATCACGTCCCAATAGGGAGTGAACAGAGCCTCAGGTAGCAAGACATAAAGGCCATGCTTAGCATGATTGAGGGTGTACAGGTGGAAAAAGGAATCAAAATAGTGATGGGTTATTAGCCGCATCACATAACGTGATTCCTAAGATTTTGAACCTTGGCCTCTGCCTGCCATATAAAGGACAGAGACGTGATTTTTGTATTATTATGAGCCTAGAGAATGGTGTATATTTATAGCTAGCTTAGCATAGCGTAACTATTGTTGTGTTAGGCTAAGCTTTGAAAATAAACGATCGTTAGGCAGCCTTAGTTCGTTGGCAACTTCTGGGTTCCTTATTTTCTTGCCATCAACATAAGTTACTTCCATGCTGGTCTGGGAGCAAAGAAAAAACATAGAATGTACCAGTTGCTTCTCTACCCGCGCAGATGGTAAAATGCCATCGAGGAAATGGACAATTATAATAGGAATCATGTTATAGGCGATGAGGCTAGCAACAGTAGCAACGCATCACTATTTCGATTCCATTTTCCACCTATACGCCCACAATCTTGCTAAATGTGGCCTGTAGGTACCTGTTATCTTAGGCTCTGTCTACCCCGTAAGGGATGAAGACGTGATTTGTGAGTGAGTGAGAACATAAGTTATGATGTTGCGTTGAAAACTCCGTAAGCCTCGCTTCAGTTCCTTGAAAATACTAGATATACCTATACATTTAACCAAAACCAACCGCAAACAGAATTCATGTAAAAATAAATTGAAAACAAATTCCTAGAACATGGGGCAAATGCCCCACGAATATCTGGAAGCTACGAATATCTGGAGAGCCTTCGGTAAGTTTCCTAAGTATGTGCAGCGCTACCTGGCTTGTTGTCCACAACATTGTTTCGCCACTTCGTACGAATTCTTACGTGTTTCTCAGACGTAGAATTTGATTTGTTGAGTAGGTATTTCCGAGCAACATTAAGGCTGTCTTTTCTACATACTTCCATACATACACACAGTTAGTTAGGGGTAAGCAGAGACTACTTTGTTCCACTTGCTACGATTCTGACATATCTCTTTTGCTGAAGCAATAGCCAATTCAAATTATTCTTATATGTGTAACCCACCGAACCACCACAACATGTAACAAAAAATTTTGTTTTCGCATTCACATCACAATTTAATGTAACTTTTTTACAAAGTTACAAATTAAATCTCCAGCAAGACCTTCAGATGTAACGAGCTTGATTAGAATTAATTTAACCCGCATGGCGACGCAAAGTTCATTAAGCAACTTGAAGGAATACGCATTTCTAAGTGGCGCATATAAACAAGATACAGATACATAATTATATCGTCTGACGGTGTAAGCGTAAAGCGTGAGCGGACGCCCGAGCTTGAGCGTGCGGCGTGCATGTTGAACAAATGAAACTCATACTGGTGTCCCTTTGCCGCTGCCCGCCACGCTGCACGCAACGCTGCACGCCCCGCCGAACGCTCCGCTTGCGTCCACTCAAGCGCACTAAGATTCCATCTTATATAGAGTCAATTTTGGTAGCGCACTTTTAAACAACAGACTGGGAAACATTCAGAAGTTCAAACGTCCAAAATTAAAATCAAAATTAAAATTTTCTTTTTGCAAATTGGCCCTATTACATGTCTTTTTGAAACTACCAGCGCATTCGGAAAGACCATCATTGCCAAGAAGAATGCGCCGCAAGAAACTTGGCAGAAAGTCATTTTTTCAAAATAAAATACAGTAAGAACAAGTATTCTGCTTAAATTATATACATTTATAAAAGGGATGTATAAGATCCCCGAGCTTTAAATTACATTAGTCTATAGTAAAGATATATAAAGTGTAGTATAGTATAGTGCCTTTCAAAGGAACAAAGCCGAAAAACAGGTCGCAGTACGTCCTTCGTCTCTAATCTCCCGAAAAAACGCTATATTGAGTTCAAACATCCAAAAGGAACTACCGCGACCAATTCTTCAACCATAGTATGGTAAAAAAAAAATCAAAACAAAAATTTTAAAATTTTAAAACCACGCACTAATCGAGTACCTAATCAAACTGTAAATTAAAGAATAATTCAATTTGGCAAAGAGGTGATATTCTTTAAACTGCTGGATCGATTTTTACCAAATATAGCTAAGAACCACCGAAAGGAAACTGGTTTTCGAACGAAGAAAACCGCATCGAAATCGGTTCATCGGCTTGAGAGCCATTATGCCACAGACTGACAGACAGAGAGAGAGAGACAGAGAGGTCAAACTTATGACACCCCTTTTTTGCGCGGGGGGTTAAAAAGAGAGGTAATGGCAGACGTACGATGGATGTATAATCTATACAAGTATAGCCGCTACGAGTACCTAAGCGACCGTAAGTAGAATTTTAAAGCCTAGCTCGCTATTTGTATGGTTTTAGAGCAAAGCCACAGTAATGCATTCACAGTAACCAATCTTCAAGCAACGCGCTGAATTACATAGTACTTGAACAACTTGCACAGTCACGCCCTGCAAGTAGAGAAATTATTAGAGACTAGCCTTCCGTCCGCAGCTTCGCCCGCTATCAATTAATTTTCCCGTAGGAATACGTATTTTCCCGCGGTGAAAAGTAGCCTATGTCAATCAGTGATAATGTAGCTTTCTAACGGCAAAAGAATTTTTGAAATCGGTCCAGTAGTTTCGGAGCCTATTCAATGCAAACAAACAAACAAACAAACAATACAAATTTTCCTCTTTATAATATTAGTATAGATGAAGAAGCGTACTGTGACTAGTTTTTCGCTTTTGTTCCTTTGCAAAAACTAAAGGCACTATACTGCGACTTAACTAGTGGTATTAGGTAGATACCTAATACAAACATCAATCATAGATATGATTGTCTCCAAAATGGACACAAACTATTATGAAACTCACTGAGTGGCTGGTAAGGATATGATATAAAATGACTGTTGTACAATAAATTACTATCCTTTCGTTTCTTTTAAATAAGAGTTTTTGTTCCTCCATTATTGGCTTCTTGCGGATTGGTGCCGTCACCCTATGCATGTTTTTGAGGCATGACACCGTCCCAAACACGTTCTAGTTAATATCTTAATTACTATGGGTAATTTGGCAGAAGCGTTTATATGCAACAGACTTTCAACATGAAACTACCGTGAGACTTAATCATTATTACACATAAACGGATAACTCACGTATAAAAAGTCGAGTGATGCTCGACATGTTTCGGACTATTTCGTAGTCCTTCTTCCTGGAGCGCTCGCCCCGGCGGCGTCGAAACGAACACTGCGCGCCAGCGCTCTGTTCGCGCGGCTGCTCGACGCAACTGACAGCGGCGCACAACTACCCTCGTTTTCATCGTCATTTTTATTACTGTCAAATGTAGGGCAGCACACAACACTGATCACGTCACTCCGTAAAGGTTCGCTCACACTCACCGTTTTTATACGTGAGTTATCCGTTTATGTGTAATAAGGCAACAGACTGTTTTTATGCTATCTGGCACTTTATTGCGACAATAATTTACACTGTTTAGGTCGCAATCGCAATCACAGACGTTAAGTTGGACTAAAGCCAGACGGTGTAAAATGGTGGAAGAAAAGAAAGACAAAAGCGACAGTGATTGTGAGTTTTTGCGGGTGGTAGGGCCTTGTGCAAGGTCCGTCCGGATCGCTACCACCATCTTACTCGGTAATCCTGCCGCTAAGTAGCAGTGCTTGCACTGCTGTGTTCCGGTGTGGAGAGTAATACAGCCGGGGAAATTACGGGCACAAGAGGCATTGCATCTTAGTCCTCTAGGTTGGCAACGCATCTGCAATCCCTCCGGGGTTGCGGGTGTCTACGGGCCGTGGTGATCACTTACCATCAGGTGACCCACTTGCTCGTTTGCCTTCCTATTCATATTAAAAAAAAAAGTGATTTTGAGTGTTTACAGTTTACAATTGACAGCAAACATTTTGAGCCTAACCTTGAATGCGCAGAAGTAAATTTAACGTCTCTTTGGCACAAAGGTAATGTGTGTAAATAATTTTTCTCTCTCTCTCTTTCAAAAGTATATGCGCGGACTTACCCCTCCCACGTCACCCTAGCTCAAGAAGTTTGCTGTAAGCTGTACCATATCATTAGCGGTCTCACTCGAACAAGTGAGAGTATAAAAATTATAGTTTCTAGTTACAATAAACTTTTTTTATTTATTAACATAAAAGAACATAAACAGACACAATAAAATTTATGTAATATTAGGCGAGTTACAGCAGTTCGAAGTAGGCATATAAAATAAAAAGTACCAAATATTTAGGTGTACTAATAGGTAGACATTTTTTCAAAAAAGGCCGTGGTAGCCTAGTGGTTTGACCTGTGGCCTCTCAAGCAGAGCGTCGTGGGTTCAAATCCCGGGCGCGCACCTCTGAGTTTTTCGGAATTTATGTGCGAAAATTACATTTGAAATTTGCCATGAGCTTTTCGGTGAAGGAAAACACCGTGAGGAAACCTTGCACACATCTGCGAAGAAATTCAATGGTGTGTGTTAAGTTCCCAATCCGCACTGGGCGCGCGTGGGAACTATAGCCCAAACCCTCCAATACACGGAGGAGGCCTATGCAATGAGGCACGCCGAATTTAATAATAAAACAACAACAACAACAACAACAAAAAAAAATGAAATTGTAGCGAATTCGGAATAAAAAGGCTATATTATTATTATTATAGGTAGACATTTTTTTATTGTCATCCTACATGCATACGTACCTACATACATAAATCACGTGTTTTTGCCAACCGCATTGCCTATAACATGATTCAAGAAGCGGGAAGAGAAGCAACTGGTACATTCTATGCTTTTTCTTTACTCCCAGACCAGTATGGAAGAATTGTTCACCGGGGAGTAAATAAGAGTTGGTCGGTGCTTTGTTACTGTTTTATACTGTGACAAAGCTTCCCTGGCAGGCGATCGCCTCCAACGATTAATCCTCTTCCATGTCATTTGAGCCGCAATTCTCATTGTCTGGGACCTTAATACCTCAGTTTAGTACTCAACAATGTCGGTCGGAAATTGTGGATCTATAAACTCGCCCGCGCGTGTACAGCGCGGGGTATGGCGACAAAGGGGAGTTAGAGAGGTGCGGGCGGGTAGAGCGTGCCCGCACCTCTCTCGGTCCCCTTTGTCGCCTACCCCGCGCCTCTGTACCTACCGCGCGGGCGAGGAATCATTTTAGCGGTCGGTTTATAGAATTGTGGATCTATAGACTCGCCCGCGCGTGTACAGCGCGGGGTACGACGACAAAGGGGAGTTAGAGAGGTGCGAGCGGGTAGAGCGTGCCCGCACCTCTCTCGGTCCCCTTTGTCGCCTACCCCGCGCCCCTGTACCTACCGCACGGACTCCTCTTAGCGGTCGGTCTATAGAATTCAAATTATCGAGTTTAGAACCAAAAGATGTGAAATATTATTATAGGTAGTATAAAGTAGTTTATTGACTGGTAGGTTTTAGGGGTTTATGTATTATATTCGGTAAAGTTATGTAATGTGGCTCTCAGTGTTTGTAATTTTTAAACTCACACGTCCATCCCTAATATAATACTCCTTTCATCCACTCAAAGGTTGACTGGAAGAGATCCCTTAAAGGGATAAGTCCGCCTTTGTGCATGTATCTCAGTGTTTGTCAATTGTATTTCTCTTGTTTATTTTGCACAATAAAGAGTTTACATACATACATTAAGTTATTTAAAAGTTTGAAAAAATCTTTATTGGATCAAACGTTACTTTGCAAAGGTCCGTAACTATGAACAAAAAACCTGTATAGGTGAAAAACTTAAGTAAATTACCTGTTGCATGTGTGAGTAATGTGTGCGAATAGACAAATTGACGTTCCAAATTACAAAAATGACTTAAGTCCCATATCAGTTTTGTACACTACTACATACAATAGGTCATTTGCAAGGTTTTTCACCTGTACGCAGTACTATATTGTGTGGTGTAGGGCATAGTTAAGTCTGTATGGGATTTATGTAGTCCATTATGGTTGCCTGGTAGAGATTGCTCTGTAGCGATAAGGCCGCCTACTGTTGCCTTGTAACATTCTGTATACCTTTTTTCTGTTTTGGTTGTTATATGTGGTGTTCAATAAAGAGTTATTGTATTGTATTGTATGTACCTTTTGTGTTGCATGCAAGAACATAATTATATTTCACATAAGCTTAGCTGTCTTGCACGTATGCCCTAAAGAGGGATCTCTTCCAGCTAACCAAAGACTGACAGGTCAAATTACAAATAAATAAACAGAATATATGCATAATTATAAATATGTATACAAAAAAATATAAATATATTGTTAAATCTTATTACATAGTATAAAACAAAGTCGCTTTCTCTGTCCCTATGTCCCTGTGTCCCTATGTCCCTAAGTATGCTCATATCTTCAAAACTACACAACGGATTTTGATGCGGTTTTTTTAATAGATATACAGTGATTCAAGAGGAAGGTTTTTATGTATAATTCTACGCAGACGAAGTCGCGGGCAGAAGCTAGTAATTCATAAATAATAAAAACCAACGGCCTTAGGAGATTTTACTATAAAACCTTAATTATTAGTTAGAAATATCGTGCGTTTACATGTCATTGTTATCTAATTAGTCGGCAAGAACTGACCCGTAACACGACTACGTGCCCTTAGGAAATCGTTAACGTCATACAAAGTCATAACAATGAGGGTAAAGCTTGGATGTCCAAGGGCATTTGCCCTATATGGTATCATGTAGGTATATATTATGTACGAGCTGTTGCCCGCAACTTCGTCTGCATAGAATTCGTTTATCGCTATCCCGCAGGAATTACGCCATTTTCCGGGATAAAAAGTAGCCTATGTATTCCAAACTATGATCTATGATCCTTTTCTGTTGTATGGCCTTCTTATTTTTCATTGCTTCTCACATTTATTTTATCTTAAGTTTTATGTTATGTGTATATGTATGAATTATTTTATTTTATTTATTTAGCTATGTATTATATTTATGTTGATACTGTTGTTTTTATTATCCCTGCGTTTATCCTGTCTATTTGTTTCCGCCACCTACTTAAACTGTCTCCAACTTATTTAGCTTTTTGGTTGTCTGGAAGAGATCGCTATTAAGCGATAAGACCGCCTATTGTCTACATTGTTCTTTGTTTCTGTATTGTTTTGTACTGATTTGTGGTGTTCAATAAAGAGTATTTGTATTGTATTGTTGTATCTATCTATGTTCCAAATTTCATTCAGATCTGTCCAGCCGTTCTGGCGTGAAAGAGTAGCAAACATCCCTCCATCCACACTTACAAACTTTCGCGTTTATAATATTAGTAGGATTTATCAGTGGCGCGGTATCCATAGAACTCGATTCCCACCGGCTTGCCTATTTTAAGGCAGTTGGGCACTTTTATTGTGCGATGTACGATTTCGTCATGATATTCACTATATCCATCCCACTTAAACTATCTCTGTACCGAATTTCATTAAAATCGATTCAGTGGTATAGGCGTGAAAGCGTAACAGACAGTCAGACAGAGTTATTGTCGCATTTATTATTAGTAGGGCTTAGACAAATAAAAGCACCAAGAATATAACATTTCCAAGAAATACAACCATCGCGGGAAGAGGCTACACAAGGATCTTTGTCTGCTTCGGGCCAGCGACTATAGCAACGTTCAAAAATCAGGCTAACAGAATTTATCTATTTAAGTATGGTTTCCGTCCAACAATCTCCTCCTTCCCCTTTCGACCTAGACGTTAAATTACACTTTATTAATATACAAACCATTAAAAACTAAATAATAATAAGGATCACTAAAACTACGAAAGTTGATTCAAAGTAAATTATGTTAAAAATTATTAAAAATTAACCTAAAAAAAGTCCCCCTGGTTCGTGCCTGGTTCAAAGGTTCCCATTACGCTGGCCGCGTTGCCTCTTTGTACTGCAATGGAAACCCTTTGAACCAGCCACGAACCAGAGCGGGGATCGCAGCCCCTGTCTCTTAGTCTGCTGCCCAGCTCCCTGAAAAGGTCCTTTGCCTCCGAGCCCCAGGGATCCGCTGTCTCGACGGCGACCGGGACAAACTCGTACACTGACTCTAAGGCGGAGTATTTAGAGTGCTTTAGCCTCGCGGCAGCTTCAGCTGTGGAGCCAGCTAACCGCGAGGTCTGTCTCAAGTGGGACATAGCGAAAGTGCTTACACACGTCGCGTCCCACAGAAGACAACGACCCTTCCGCCAAGGAACCAGTGTAAGGCCATCTGGTCGCTTACCGTCGATTCTGCTGAGGCCCGGAGGTTCGAGCACGCAAGGCACATTGGCCGACACAATTGCCCGCCGCACAATGTCGTTAATGGCGTGGTGTCTTGGAAAACGCCCCGACCATCTTTGGCAGCTCAGACCGTGGTGCCCATCTTCTTGCACCATTGCCCCACATACACAGCGGTGTTGCTCGCATACCTTGCCGCCTAAACGAAGGGCCACTGCTATCCTCAGCGAATCGTTATCGAGCAGTGTACCCATCTGTGGAGACGGCAAGGCATGCAACCACGCTCCCGATTCTGGTCTGGCGGCCGCCTTTAGCCGAGCTACATCAAGGCTATTTGAGGCGTTTGAAAGTGCAGTATCATATACTTGCTTACAGAGTATGTCGTCCCATCGTCTCTGCAGACAAGTATTGTCTGAGCATTTGTCACCCGGACAAAGACTTGACCATCTGGCAAGAGCCTCCGACTGAAACGGCACGCGAATATCGTCACCATCGTAACTCAAAATGCGAGCAACGAGATCCGCAGAGCCATAGGAGGCTGCCAGGAATGCCACAAAGCCGACATCCTGGACTCGACGTACCCCAAGACCACCGTGCCTTACTGGAAGTGCCGCCTGACACCACTGTGAATTAGTAAAATGAACATTTAGTACGTCCTCTAGCGTTAATCTCAGGGTGTCGTCAAAAAGTGCCACATCATGCTCGAAGAGCCATGTAGGAGATGTACGTAAAATGTAAACGTAGACGTTAAATAAATGTGACCTTTTTAGGACTTGTCACCTTAGGCTTTGTCTACCCCGTAAGAGATAAAGACGTGATTTATGTATGCATGTATTCTTCCATGCTAGTCTGGGAGCAAAGAAAAAACATAGAATTTACAAGTTGCTTCTCTTCCCGCGCAGATGGTAAAAGCTCATCGAGGGAATGGGCGTAAGTCTTAGGAATCATGTTATAGGCGATGCGGCTAGCAACCCATCACTATTTTGATTTCCCTTAACACCTATACGCCTTTAATCATGCTAAACGTGGCCTTAAGATTTTGTTACCTTAGGCTCTGTCTACCCGTGAGGGCGAAACTTCTCAAACCTACATTGCACAGGTGCCACGAAGAGGGAACCCCATCCCGGGGTGGTCGTGGGGCGTCGCGGTGACGCCGAGTGCTCCCGTAACGCCTCACATACGACTCCGTGAATCCGTGTGGTTTTAGTGGGTATGCCTGCCGTCGCGGGAGAGCCCAACGTACCCCAGGTAAACCCGTACCGGGCGGATGCATAAGGCGCATTTTCCACACCATAAAAATAAGGCTCTGTCAACCCGTAAGGGATAAAGTCGTGATTTATGAGTATGTATGTATTACGTCGAACTACCAAATTACGCATCCGATAACCCAATAATTTTGTTTACACAAAATCTAGATGGCTCGGCAAATAAGCATCTTACTTGAGTCGACAGGAGTGTCAGAGGAAATTGTATTTACTAGTAAAATGTGTTCAAAAAAATGTACGTCTTTCATACCCAAGAAGTTTCTATGCCGATATCCGCTGGACTTAGGAGCGTTTTGTGTTGGCGTAGTTATGACAGTGAGCAGGGTCTTAATGCGATTCAATTCCGATTTAATTCAGATTCGCTTGCTCTCAGAGCCATACTAAAAATGACAGCTAAAACCTGAACTGAGTCGGAATTGAATCGCATAAGACGTCATGGTAAGGCTGTACTATGATTATCTTTACGGAGTATCTTCAAATTATTTTGGAATATTTCACCCGGGATGCAAGTCGGGTTACCTCCACGTGTGGTCAAGAGCTGCGTTTCGTTTTTGGATCCGTCCGGGGGAAGAGCAGTGCTTGGTCCGGTGCACCCTGGGCATCGGCTAATGATTTCCTGGCAGTTTCTGAGGGATATCATTGACCGTTGGCTAAAAGCCCGACAGGGGGGGAGGGGGTCTTTGACCCTGTTACCGTACAACGTTGCCGACGTTCACAAACCTTCACAAGATTTTTGTTTTAAATTTTTGTTACTTTGACATTGGCGAAGTTGTCGTCGCCCTAACGACTTGATACGCCGAAATAAGAAGAAGAAGAAGAATATTTCACCCGCTATTTCACCAAAGCGACAATTGTCGGTGACAGTGACAATTCTCTTTGCATTACAAACTCGACGAGAATCTACGCCGGTTGGCTTCATATTGACCTCCTTTGTCCTAGCCATTTCCCATTATTTGGGGTCGACTCTCCTCGTTCTGCGCCAGGACAGTCTGTCCCGGGTTGTCCAAATGTTTATTTGGGGTAATAAAAATTGCAGGAAAACACATAAGTATGTAAACGCGATAAATATCTTAATATTGTCCGAATAATTGGTTTAATTTAGTAGGTATTTGCAGAACTATAACCCAACCCCTTTCATTATGAGACCTTGCCTACCCTTCGTCTAGCAGTTAGCCGTTTGTAGGCTGAAGATGATAATTTATTGGCTGTTCTTCCAGTGCGTGATGGCAGTTATTGCCGTCGCCACCATTGCCCAGATAGTGTACGTCCTGGACTGTGACAAGTGCACGTTCTTCGCGTTGAGGAACTGCTCAGGCTACAGCGTCACCGCCTTGGTCTACTCCATCATCATGTTGCTGGTACACGCCTGGTTTCTGTGGGGAGTCTCTAAGGTATGCTCTCATTTCTACTTACTGTACCCGGCCATAAAGATTGCACTTCGGTCTTTGGAAAGATCATTCCAAGCTGGTCTGGGAGCAAAAAAAACATCTTCGCAGATGGTAAAAGCCCATAGAAATGGGCGAAAATCTTAGGAATCATGTAATATGCGATGCGGCTAGCAACCCATCACTATTTTGATTCCCCTTTCCACCTATACACCTACAATCATGCTGAACGTGGTCTTTAGGTCTTGTTACCTTGGGCTCTGTTTAACCCGTAAGAGATAAATACGTGATTTCTGTACCTATGTAAGTTAGAGCGAGACGACGCTCTACGAAGGCGAAATTTGCCGAGAAGACCGATGTGCAATCTTTATGGTCAGGTACCTACTCGTACAGTGCATACCTTCGCCTTACCTTTTACGTTATACTTAGTGGCACAAAATCTGACCCAGTCTCTATACAAGATTATATGGAAACGTAAACAAACAGAACCGCGGTATAATTTTTTTGACAGTGTAAAAGTGACAGTTGACGTAGTTTTTTTTTAAATTCTAAGCTAGTTCAAGGCTCGAAGGTTATCAGCCATTAAATCTCACAAATATCATATCGACCACTTAAAAACTATTTCTAACTAACAATAGGGAATAAAAATAAAAGAGCTGCAGTTCCTCGATTATTAAGACGTCGACTATCGAAAAAATATATAATAATTATGCAATTCTTCAAAAAATTTTACTTAGCCATTGAGCATTTCTCAAAAAAAATGCCACTTTTTATATTTCTTAACTATTTTATGTTTTACCTACTCAGAATCACGAGCCCTTTCAATTTGAATGGAAACTTTGTATGGTGTAACGAAAAGGAGAAACATAAAAAAATGTATGAACATTTTGGGACATCTTTTCTCTCCTAGAGGGACGGAAAGAGCTCGTGATTCTGAGTGGAAGCACTATGCAATTCGTAGGCAATAGGAAAATTGAGGGGTGGCATTTTTTTTTAAATTGCTCAATGAAAATAAATCCTGAAAATAAAATAATAGGTGTTCAACCACCTGCTGAAGTAATCCAGAACCAGATTCGTTTTAAGACTGTGTTTAAAAATTAGTGAACAAGTAGAGGCAGCAGCTGTGGCAGCTTATCCTGCGAAATCAGATATACGTATCTGAAACACGGTGCCCGTATTACCAGCATACCTAAAGATACAACCAATCTGAAATGCCTACGTGGCAATAAAAATATCTACCTAATGGTCTAAGCACGCACGCACTAAAAGTCAAGAGAATCTGGGTGCTCGGCAAGTCTAGCAAAAAAGCGGGACGCCGTACCATCCTTTTCTCGAAAAGATTTAGGCCATTTTCGATCCCTAGATTATTTAATTCATACAGAGGCGTCTGAATAGCGTTTTCCAAAAAAAGGTCCGCATGTGCGTTTTTCCTGATTTTAAATATTTTGGGTTTATCTTAATCAGAATCGTTTACCCTATCGATTCTCATACAAGAAAAAATGTGTCCCAGATTTTACTATGGATTTTTTTCCTGTTCGTCACGTTCCATGCATACATGAAAATAAGTGATGAACTGGAATGGAAATTCTGGGACACGTTTTTTCTTGTATAAAGATCGATAGGGTAAACCATTCTTAGTAAGAAAAACCCAAAATATGTATATAAATTCTGGAAAAAATGATCAGGACTTTTTTTTTTTTGAAAACGCTCAATTGCAAATCGCAACTATTTTTCCGAACTGCAAGATTACAAAGAGAAAGGATAGAACTATTTCTGTTTTAGCTTGCTGCAAAAGTAGTTTAGTTATATTTTTAGACATTACCTATATCTCCTTTTTTCTGCTAATTTGTTATCGTCATTTTTTAGTCTTTATTTTGCAAATACCGCGCCAAGGGCTATTTTACATTGTCTTTTTTTGAAACTACCAGCGCATTCGGAAAGACCATCATACGTCTGTAAACTCTAGTGCGTACATAGCGTTCAGCCACGTCCACACTGGTGTTTTTGGTAACGTGCAACAGTTACAGTCACAGCTCGCATGAGTACGAACAAGCTGATTCCTGACCCACAGTGGAACCCTCTCACAGTAAATGTCAGGTAGTGGCGTTACATTGAATTGACAAGGAAAATCATGCGACGTTCTAACGGGTGATTTGCGTTTCAGAACAAATCATCGGTTATTCTGAGCTGGATCGTCATCTCGTTGATGTGGCTAGCCCATACTTTCTGTCTGCTAGTCGTGCTGATATGCTTGTACAGTGCTGACACTACCCTGGTGTCCTGGTTACTGTGTCTGATATTTGGCCTCATCGCTATTGGTGAGTGTTTTGTTGGATCCAATCATTTCACCAACCAACATTTGATAAAAGCATCACTACACAAACTCATCAGTAGCCGAGTTTTCACTGAGCGAGCCGCTTTGCGAGGCAGCTGCATGAGGCATGATTTCGTTAAGACACAAGGCTCAATATCGAACCGAAACTGCCTCGCGAGGCGGCTCGTTCAGTCAGCACCTGGCTATTTGGTATATCTTTACTATCAGCTAATTAGCTAACTTCAAAAAACTTAAGAGCGTGACTTTTATTAGCTGTTCTTTTTACTTCTGACCTTCAATCGTTTATATACTCTTGATCAGCGGCGTGTCGCCCTAAAACCTCGATGCCTATATTGCCTATCCCTTTTGTTCCTTTTTTGGTTCCTCTACCAAACTTGTTTCTCTCGCTATGCGCGGGAACTATGTCTAATATATATCTTACTACTTCTTGCCCGCAACTTCGTCTGCATGGAATTCGTTTATAGCTATACCGCAGCAATTACGCAATTTTCCGGGATAAAAATAGCCTATGCATTATTCCAGACTATAATCTATCTATGTTCCAAATTTCATCCTGATCTGTCCAGCCGTTCTGGCGTGAAAGAGTAACAAACATCCATCCATCCATACTTCCAAACTTAGGATGTCTTTCCCCGGAACTGTAATTATAAAACCGCTATACCAAATTCAAACTAAATCGGTTGAGCGGTTTAAGCGTAAAAAGCTACCAGACAGACTTTCACATAAAGGATAGGTGCAGTCGCGAACCAGCATTGCTGAGAAAATGAAATGAAAATAAAATGAAATTTATTCTTGGTAATAGGCATTACATGTGCAAAACTCACAATAATTATAAAAAAAACATTATCAAGAAGCCACTCTTTCAGTCAGCCTTTAAAAATTGTGATGGAAGCTGCATTCCTGATAGCGTCTGGCAAGCGGTTGTACACGGAGGGCCCCAGAAAGTACACGGATCGGTCAACTTAGCCTCTATCAAGTACAGATGCTATTAATGCTACTTTTATGCGACTTCTGGAAATAATGTTATTCTAGAGCACTACTTAGCTTATTTTCGTCGGATGACGACCGGATAGCGTAGGGTTATGACCCTGACTAAAGCTAGAGGTCCCGGGTTCAATTAAAATAAGCGGCAGAGGCTTATATGACGATGATGAATAAGATTGTTCAGTTGATTCTTATGGGTTTGATACTTGAATCGGCCGAGTGAGGGAGACAGCAAGAAACCCAAATGGCATTCTAACATCAATTAATTTTTCATTTTGCAATTTTAGTAATGTTCAATATGCGAAAAGTTTTTTAGCTTTCGTGCTAACAGTGAAGAGCGAGATACTGTTGTAAAGCAATATTATTGTTTGCATTGTTAGCACTGTAGAACCCCTGTCCAATTGGCTAACCCATTACGAATATAATGCTTAAATAAATAATAACAAAATGATAACATAACTTTTGCAGAGAAACAAAATAGAACATTATGTAAAGCAGCTTCTCAAGAATCACATTTGCTCCTGTCTAAGGATAACAATATGATAATCCTTATTTACCTTTAATACAGTTATGTTTGTTGTTCTTAGGTATTATGTAAATTCGTAATAGGTATTATCCATGCTTCATAATCACATACTCGTATTGCTTTGTAGATATATTTGGATTAAGTGTGGAGTAGTTACTGCGTGTGATTTGTTATTTACCTTTTAAAGAGGGTTTATTCCTACTGAACTGGCAACGTCGCATTTCTGGTGTTTTTTACGATTAGTACGAAATATACAAACCATTTCACATAAAAAAAAAGAGATTGAGAGAGGCAACAGACGACCCTCGCGCTGGCAGCTTTCTCGCGCAAAGAATCGCAATCGCAGTTCAGCGCGGGAATGCTGCCTGCGTGATGGGCACCCTGCCAAGAGGCCCACCTCTCTTGTATAATTAATTTTAAAGTTTATTTAGTTATTTTAATTTAATAGTAGTTTTAGTTTTGTATTTACATTTTAAGTATCTGTGTTTTCATTAAGTTAGTCAACAATAAACTTACTACATGTTGCTTTATTTCACATAAAATGTCATAATAATAAACGCCAGCGTAAAGAATATGCTGACTTTTGTCCCTTGTTATTAGGTATATAAAAATGCATTGTATGAAATACGATTAATACCTACAGCTACAGAAATGCACAATGTAATAATCGTGCAAATATTGTTCTAGGAATACTGTTCTACGGTCTGCTAGTGGTCGTCGGATTCTGGTTGGAGTTGAAGACGAAAAAGTCACCGCCGTCACCAGCCTAACAGGAACAAAATGAGGCTTATGCTACTTAGAACTTTCAAGATATAAAGTTCTACCTTGTATAAAACTAAACAGTTTACAAACGAGACGAACGGTTTTCTAAGGAGACCGGGAAATGTGATAGAATAAATAAAGTAAACCAAAACTGAAAACTATAACTCAAACCCTTCATTTCGAGAGGAGGCCTGCACCCGGCAGTGGGACGCATATAGACTGGATTATACATTATAGTGCATTGGTGTAAATTCAAAATTGGGGGAATACGAAACTCGTGGATAGCCACTAAACGGGGAACAATTACATAACCTAGCAACGCTCACCCAGAAACTCCAATGTCTTTGGCTTTTAGATAAGTGTTGCCAGATTATGGAATTGTTCCCCGTTTAGTGGATATCCACGATTTTCGAAATTCCCCCAATTTCGAATTTACCCCAATGCACTTATATAAACTAAAAATATTTTTTTTTAATAGGTATACTATTTTACTGTTGAATGTGCTTGCATTGTTATCCACTCGACATAATACGTAGGTATACCAAATTTCAAGTCAATCGGATCAACCGCTGAGGAGTTCCCTCTGGCGGAGACAATACTGACTTGTCCACCAGAACTGCACTTCTGCGTTGAACATTTTATAAGCACCGGGCTTACATAAGTATGCCCCTTAAAATTATTTATCATAGTAACAAGCTAATAATAACTTGGAAAATAATTGAAAGGCAAAAATTAAAAAAAACCGTGTATAAAAGACTGTCAATAAGAAGTAACAAACCTGTTATATTTACAAGACAGTTTTAAATGAGACACCTGTTAAACCGGCGACGTTGCAGCCTGTATGGGTTGCGAGATTTTCATGGTTCAGTTTTCTCAAAGCAACTGGCTACTGTTAGCTATTGTAGTTGTGTCCGTTTCGTTGTGACTTAATAATATTCTGTGACTGTTAACGACCAAAATAAAATAAATTGTAACTGAAAGAAAAACAATTAATTATTCTAAAACAGCAGTAAGAAAGAATCAGTGTATAAAATCATTTTGAAACTACACGGGGGGCATAGGAAACGAAGACAGATATTTTTCAAGCTAATCTTAGAAACTAGCCAACGGTTTTGAAGTATAGCCCGACATAAAAGTCAAGAAATGGAACTAACTTTATTTTTTCCTTGCAACACACTACTAGCTGTCAGTGCCGGTACTAGAAATGTCAAAGTTGAGGGTTGAAACTCATTTCGTTATTATTTTTGCATCTTAATAGTGTTTTTTCATCGAATAGTGTGTGAAAATGAGCAAAACGCTTCGTAGTGGTGCTAGAGAGGTAATTTATAGCGTATATAGATGTTGTCTCGCAGAAAGCGAAGCAAAAACTATCTTGACCTCACTTGACGATGTTTACCGAAGAACGTCCGATATGACAGGGTGGTAACGGTTTATTTTTAGTATTTTGAGTAGAATTAGATGTTTTTGAAATAGTCTATGTAGTTACAAATATAAAATTTTCAGTAATTCAGTGTTGTTTCTGGTGGTTAAATTTGAAAAAGTTGAGGTTATAATTTTGTTTACAAAATACGTAGGGTGCACTTGACGTTTGTGAGATGTGTTGATACTTGCTATGTGATACAATGTATTACGGAAATATTTCGATTAATTTGTAATTGTATACACTTAGATAGCTACATATTGACTTTTAAAATATTTTATGGTGTTTTATGTGATATGCAGGTAAATCGGCCAGTTCAGTGAGGAGAATTGTTAAAGAAGGGGTGCAGAATAATGCTGTTTTTTATACGCTGATGATGAATAAAATAAGTTATTTGACAAAAATGTCGTTTTATTTGTTAAAAATGTATGCTATTTTGTTTGCAAGTTAAGTTTGTCCCACTTCTAGTGATCAGATTGACTTGAAATTTGGTGGGTATAGGATTTATTAAAACATAACACTCATATCCCTTAAAGAGGGGCTTTATCCAAGTGAGCGTAGTCACGGGCAAAACAAAAGCTAGTACATTAAGTAAAGTATCAATATTTTTTCGTCGTACTATATGGTGTTGCTACAGGTGCGACAGTGGCGCCCCTATTAATTTCTTGACTTTTATGTCGGGCTATAGTTATCCTCAAACCAAAGACAAGTAAACACAATGAAATAGTAGCAACAGAGTAGCGTCTTTGGATTTGTTCTATCTTACTTTTGTATCAATGTGTTAGAAGTAGTAAGATATAATTATACTATATCACTATTATTGGGTTGTCTTCATTATTTTATTGTTTGACAGTTTGGTTATCATCAGTGACAAGCTAAAACGTAAATTGCAGTTTTTGAGTACTGAAACTGTTGTATATAACTGGCTAATCAACATTTTAAACTTATTATTCTTTTCTATACGTTGTATTTCATCTGATGTACTTGTGTCACTTCAATAAACAAAGTCTAATACAACATTAGAGGGAATGAAAATGCACCATTTAGACGTTGATACGGCATTTTTAAATGGATTTTTAGAGGAAGAAGTATATATGAGTCAGCCGGAAGGATTTTTAAAACCTGGTCAAGAAGATAAAGTATGTTTACTGAAACGTTCGCTTTATGGGCTCAAACAGGCTTCGCGAGCATGGTATAAAAAGTTGACCGAAATTTTACAATGCATAGGTTTTAACCAAACTCCTTCGGAAGCATGTATTTATATTAAAAAGTTTGGTAATTAGTTAATAATACTCGCTTTCCATGTCGATGACATTGTCATCTTGTACAAAGATAATAAAACGCTAAATACTGTCATATCTGACTTACGGAATTATTTTAGTCTGAAAGTGATTGGCGAACTCAGTTATTATTTAGGTTTAAATATACATTGCAAACCTAATGAGATTAAAATATCTCAAGAAAGTTACATTCGTGATTTACTGCAAAAATATCACATGATGGACTGTAAGAGTGTGCCTACACCGTTGGAAACTAAAAAGTTTCTGCCGAGTCAGAAGAGTAATGTAAGTGAATCCTATCCGTATCAGCAATTGATAGGCTCACTCAATTTTCTGGCCGTTAATACTCGCCCAGACATTGCTTTTGCTACATCATATTTAAGTCAATTTAATACTAATATGATAATTCCGTAAGTCAGATATGACAGTATTTAGCGTTTTATTATCTTTGTACAAGATGACAATGTCATCGACATGGAAAGCGAGTATTATTAACTCATTACCATATGTTGTATATAACTGGCTAATCAACATTTTAAACTTATTATTCTTTTCTATTGGGACCGTGCGCGACGACAGCGCCACGTGATAGGCGGCCATTATGTACAATTTTGTCACCGCTGTCAAACAAGAAGTAAGTAAATATTGTGAAAAATATTAATGAAATCTTGTGTTATTTTACTATATTACACAATTTTGGACAGTGGTAGTCAGTAACATTATTGCCAATAATATTAAAATTGTTGTTTTCAGTGAAATTTTAGAGGTTAGGTAACTTACTTTTTTTTTCTTACGGCAAATATCCACTTATTTCTTTGGTCTCGTTTCCACCATGGTCTTGGAAATTGGTAAAATTTACAGTCGCTATTCTTCTTGGTGTTATTACAATTCACAACAACACATCTTACCAGGACCATATTTTTATCTCAAAAACGATTAGAAAATGTTTACTGCAATATGGATTTGACAGCTCAAGTCAGCGACAAAAATGTCAATTTTAGCCATAGCGAGCGCTGTGATCGTTTAGGCTACCCCCTCCACCCGCTTTGCACTCTGCCAATACGTTGTATTCCATCTGATGTACTTGTGTCACTTCAATAAACAAAGTCTAATACAACAGAAACAAACTTCGGAATGAGGGTTTTCTGACAGATATTGATATTTATAAGACCGGTTGACATTTTTGTCATGTTTCTAATTGGCTTAAAACTGAGCCCTCTATTTAGTATTTAGTAGGTACTCTTAGGGTAAGAGCGTTTTGAAACCAAAAGTGATATCTTTAATTTAAAAAAAATCTATGTTTACAACACATCTGCAGATGACATTAAGGTAATGGCGACTCGTCTCCTCCATATTACGAGTATAAGCGTAATAGAGTTCTTTGAACGAAATTAAATAGGTAAGTAGTTATATTATTTAAAAAAAGATTGTCTGAATATAACCTAGGTTAGAGTTATCATATTTTTAACCAGCGCTTTGCCCCGCGAACATATTCTCTATCCCATGATAATTTCGGAAAGCCTTTCCTTATTCCTTGTCTACATAATAAAGGGTGCCTCTGTGCATTTCAGGGTTCTACGTCTCAAGTTTTGCACTGGATGTAGATAGTACGTCAAATTCTGTAAAATCTTGAAGAAGCTTACTGGACAAATGGCAATCAATATACTTGGTGGCGTGCCATGTATGCGAGTGAATAGGTCATGATATGACTGTCAATACTGGATGGTATTTCTTTCGAATGTTCTCACAATAAACGTGACATGATTTTCCTTGTCAATTAAATGTTACGTCACTATAACATTTACTGTGAGTGTGTATTTGTTCGATGGTACCACCATAGCTTGATTTTGTCGTTCATTGTGACGTTTCGTATTTGGGGCATATTCTGCGCAGAGGAGATGAAGTTTGGGAAAACTGACCATAGTTGGGAACACAAGAGGCAAACTATAGCGAGGACGTTCACTGACTAGATGGACCGATTAAGTGAAAGACTTATCATCCTCCAAATTCTTCCCAGTTGTAAGGAACGCGCCGGACAGAAACTAATAGAGGCAGATTATCCGTTCAAGATGCAAATCAGAAATTGATGACCACGATCCTCAGACATGAGGGTCTGACTGTATGGTAACGTTACAAGGGGAAGACATTTGTTTAATAAGTCACTTCGAATGTCTGATGACGATGATGATGATAATGATTTCCTGGTTGATACTAACGTGTGTAATAGTAAAGCAGGCCCATGAATACTAGGATGGCCCGCTCGCCTTGCTTCCTGAACGTGAAGGCAAGAGCCATCATTATCAGCATCAGTCCTATCAGCACCAGAAACATCATCATAAAGGCTATCCAGGCCATACATATTGTCTCATTGTCCTGGAAAAATATTGAGATTGTACTTAGTGTTAAGTTTTTAAATTTTTAAACGACACTAAAAATTAGAACACAAAAAAATCCGAAAAGTAAAGCTATGGCCGACCCCGGATCCTCGTCATTCCGTGACGCGTGCTATACCTACACCACCCATAGCAGATGGGTAAGCCTTCGTCTTTTTCTATCTACTAGCTGTCACGTGGCCTTGTTACTATGCGATTTTTAGTCACCATGCGTCATCTGTTTGAATGATATGTCTGTACGACACAATTACAAATTCCAGTGGAACATCTACTGCTCACCAGGGACGAGAGAAGTTTTAAGTGTTTAGTCAAAACTGTTTTCCATTCAAATTTAAACAATTTTCCGAAAATTATTTTGGAATATATAAGCAAGTGTTTAAAGTACTTTGATTGAACAACCATGTAAATGTTTTTAGGATTTTCTAATGGTGGTTGACGTTGATTGGTTGATGTACAGTCAGAACCAGAAGTTGCAAAGTCGAAGAGCTCAAAATAAACTACACACGAGTGTAGACTCCAAGGGCCAAGGTAATAAGGCGTGTAGATCATTTTGAGCTGTCTGTTTATCAAGTTGTACTGACTGTAAGGCGTCAAGGTCTTAATTTTGAATCCAAAATTAACACAAAAACCTAAACAGAAATATTCAACTAAACTAATACACAACACAAATACACAAATGACGTCTTTATCCCATACGGGGCAGGCAGAACCCAAGGTGGCAAGACCTACAGGCCATGTTTAGCAAGATTATTAGCGTACAGATGGAAAATGGAATCAAAAACCTAACCTAATCACTCATTCAAGTATTCCAGAATGATATGAGTTCCGCGACACCTCAATACGATGGTTTCTGTCCAGGGCTATGACATCTTAATGCGGTTCAATTCCGACTCAGTTCAGATTTTAGCTGTCAATTTTAGTATGGATCTGACAGTGAGCGAACCTAGACTGAATCGGAATAGAATCGCATTCAGACGTGGTAAGGCCCCTGGACAGAAACCATCGAGATCGTTTGCCTGAAGCGCCGCTAGTCTCTCTGAAGACCAGTTTATAAATACCTGGACAAGTCCATAGAACAAAAGTGTGCTGGCTGCAAAATATAGAGCCACCAAGATCCAAATCGATACGAGTAGGTAGCTGATTGGTATAAAACATGTACAGCAGTAAGCTGCTGGATGCACCTGAAACAAAACCGTCATGTCAAATTTGCGCAAGCGCATGTGTCTGTTTAGGTTATGATGAGAAGTATGATGTAACAATAACACCAGATGCTGGTCTAGGTTCTGTCTACCTCTTAAAAGTTATCTCTTAAGACGTTTGTATGTATTTATGTAAAATTTGTATTTGCATTTGTGCGTTCATTTAAATGGCTCTAAAATTATACAGCGGGAATGCGTGAAATCAAAAAAGATTTGAACAACCCTGGGCATCGCATCGGTGAATGATTTCCTGGCAGATTCTGAGGGGATATCATTATCTGTTGGCTAAGAGCCCGACAGGGGGGGGGGGGGGGGCTTTTGACCGTGTTCTACCGTACAACGTTGCCGACATTTTTGTTACAAGATTTTTGAATACTGTATTTGACATTGGCGAAATCATTGCATCGATCAAGAAAAGAAGAAGAACTTAGCCACCAACAATTCCAAGAACAGCCACGATCAAAGACCCACACTTCAGATCCAGAACACCAAAAAAAGAGGGAACCGTGGGCCATTGGTCCAACGAGTTATAGCCCATTACGTCTGCCTTTATTAAAATACTAGTTATTCATAAAACTTATCAAGAAAACAACAAAATATAAATAATTAAAAATACTGGTAAAGACATAGCTACAAATCAAATATGACAGTGATTCGGTAAAATATGACATCGTGACATTTATACGACAGAATAAAACTTTAGAAATGAAATAGACAAGAAAGAAGTTTAGATAACATCTGATTACTGTAGAGTCCAGCTAACGAAAGTTGAGAATGGAATTTGAGTAACGGATGTAAATTTTAATGTTTTGTATACTGGAATTGTGCGGCAAATTCAATATTTTGTGTGTTATTATGCGTATATTTCGTTGTACTTTTTATTGGTGGAGCGAAAATAAACGGCGAGCGAAACTTCTCCGTTTTAGCTTCGGTAAAAATATGGCCGGCTGATGTCAGTTTTCTCTCTATAGATTCCTCAATAAATCGTCGTGAAAATTTTGTAAGCGTGTTTTTTGTCGATACAGTGTTTTGAAATTATTCAAGACGATGGAGCCATGGGGATTGAAAACGTTAAAAATAGACTCGCAAGCGCGTTTAGCTGACAAGGACCTATTTCGTGTAAAGATGCTTAAAGCCATCATCAGATCAAATAAAAAGTGAAGACAGAGTTACGCGAATGGCAAAGTAAGGCCGATTTTAACCTTTAAACTATGTCTCGTTGTGTGTATATAGAATAATATAGATGTATGCACATTGTGTAAACAATCCTGCCAAGTACACATTTTGAATAATAATAGACGAGCGAAAACGCTTTGTGACAGTACTAAAGTGACAGTTAAAGCCTGAACTGAGTCGGAGTTGAATCGCATTAAGGTGTCATGGTAAGGCTCCAGTTCACTCATCTGCATCATCTTTTGTAACAGATCTAAAACAAAGATTCCGTGAGTTTGATAATAAATATGCTATTTTTATTAAAAGATTTAACAATGTTTACATTCTTAATTAACCATACAAATTATAACTCTGTTGTTATTAGAATAATTATGCAAACAGAATCATCTTTCAGATATTGGTGAAAAAGATTATTAAAAAATACCTCGTTACGCAGTACATTTTCCCTTTGAACCGAACATCGACCCTTACAGGAAACAACACCCTACGTAAATTAACCATTAATTACAGAAAAACATTTTTCAAAATATACAAAGTAGAAATCGTTTCGTTTATATTAAAACAATTCTGCAAAATCCTTTGTTATAAAAACCCGAACGCTGTTTTTATCCCAATTCATAGAGGAAGAGAGCAATTCATAGAGGAAGAGACCAGTAAGAGAGGAAATGTTATGTCCTGTCCTGTCCTTCTTCCTCTTCCAAAACTTCTTCCAAATCCTTTACTGTACACTCGACTAGGCTGTGGAATCGCTTACCAACCTCCATAAGGCAATCTCCCTCCATAGTGTCGTTCAGGGAAGGTTTGAAGATGTGGCTCGCACCATCTTCTTAAATTAATGGTAAATACTCCTTTGTTTATTGCGCTCTTTATTTATTTACTTTATGTAGTATATTTTAATGATATATATTATAGGTAGTATAAAGTAGTTTATTGACTGGTAGGTTTTAGGAGTTTATGTATTATATTAGGTAAAGTTATGTATTGTGGCTCTCAGTATTTGTAATTTTTAAACTCACTCGTCCATCCCTAATATAATACTCCTTTCATCCACTCAAAGGTTGACTGGAAGAGATCCCTTAAAGGGATAAGTCCGCCTTTGTGCATGTATCTCAGTGTTTGCCAATTGTATTTCTCTTGTTTATTTTGCACAATAAAGAGTTTACATACAGTTTACATACATGCTATAATATTAAAGGGCATTTTTCTGAAAATAAGTCCACTCACCCTTTTCCTCAAATTATAGAACTTCGACGGCAGTTCTGCTCAGAATCCCGAGCACTATTGATTTTAGTATAAGGAAGGTAATAAGTGTCCCAAAGTTTTCATGCAATTTTCAACTTCGCATTTTGTTACTCTCATGCAATAGTCTATGAAGAATACCGGAAAAGGAATGAAAAAAAGGATACTAAAATCAATAGTGCTCGGGATTCTGAGCAGAACTGCCATTAAAGTGGTATAATTCGAAAAAACGGGTGAGTGGATTTCTTTTCAGAAAAATGCCCTAAATTGTAGGTAAAAAGCCCTAAATTAAAGGATAAAAAGTGGCCTATGTGTTATTCCAGACTATAATCTATCTGCATTATAACGTCCTAAGTGCCCTCTATCCATAGTTCAAGGATTATCCAAGTTTTCCTAACAACCTGTATGTGGTGAAGAAGTTGTTATTATGTGGTGTTCAATAAAGAGTTATTGTATTGTATTGTACCTACCAATACTGAATTTGGGTAGCAACCCTACGTGTGTGTCATGCTTATTATTTTCCGTGGAAGTTGCATGAAGCAGAGCCGTAGGTGATCGCAACGACCCGTTTTAATTAAGCATTTCATGTCGGATGTCGACCAGCTTAAGCCAATTTGCCCCTTTTGACGGTTTTTTTCCATAGGGCCCAAGCTACGGAAAACTACGTCTGATAACAATTTTATTGAAGTGGTTATTGTGGTTTTATTGTAGTGGTTAATTTTCAACATGAAACTACCGTGAGACTTAATCATTATTACACATAAACGGATAACTCACGTATAAAAAGTCGAGTGATGCTCGACATGTTTCGGACTATTGTGCGCCGCTGTCAGTTGCGTCGAACAGCCGCGGGAGCAGAGCGCTGACGCGCAGTGTTCGTGTCGCTGCCGCCGGGGCGAGCGCTCTTGGAAAAAGGACTACGAAATAGTCCGAAACATGTCGAGCATCACTCGACTTTTTATACGTGAGTTATCCGTTTATGTGTAGTAGTGGTTAATGCCCAAATATTATGAACACTGAACACCTACCCCCAGATCTTAAAAATGAACAAAATGACGAAACATTTGAGCGTCAACTGAAAGTCCTTTTGTTAAAAAATCCATTTTATTCTGTAAATGAGTTTCTGACTATGACATTTTGATTTATTTATTTAATTGCATTGTTTTTTTTTGTTATTATTCATTTTGACATTACATTAAATTCACCCTTTAATATTTCATTATTTATAAGCAGTGACGATCCCCAGCGGAGAATTAATTTAATTGTTCCTTATTGTTTCATTATTATTGTTGTTCATGTTATGTTTTTGATTTTGACATTTTTGTAATATTCAATTGATTTGTATTATTTAATTTAATTTTATTTACTCTTGACGATTTCAAACTTCTAAATTGACAATGAACAATATGATGTAATTTTTATTGAATGAATAAATAATCTAATCTAATCTAATCTAAGAGTTTGTAGCTAAATTCGGGTACTCTTCTGCAAGCTTTAACCGTCACTATTGCACTTTACAGTTAGCCAAAACCCTTAGTACTTCCATCCTGGTCTGGGAGCTAACAAAAAATAATAGAATGTATCAGTTGCTTCTTTTCGAGGGAATGAGCGGACATCTTAGGAATCATGAACCCATCACTACGAATAATAATAAGTCAAGAATCGTAACTAAGCCCGTAAAATCTTTCCACGCGAAGTGAACCGCAGGGGGCGGGGCTTAAAATATGTGAAATATGTAAAATATGTTATCAATTAGTTCGGCCGGGACGCTCGAGCCGTTATCGTGACGTTATCATTGTATTTTTGCGCTAATACATTAGAAAAATATGCCATCGTGTTGCGTGAAGTGGTGTAGAAGCCATTCAGATATGAAAAATAGAGGACTCACCTTTCATATGTATGTAAATAAATATTTTAGGACACCATACTTGACGACTCTGGATGCATGCGATCCACGCACCCTTCCCTTACCGCAAGTAGGCGGACACGATCACGACGCGCGGATTTATCGCGTGCAAGTATTGTATATCAGAGTGAGAGTGTTACGTTTGCATTGCGGTTAGTTTGTGTGCGTAAGTGGAATGACAATCGAAGCGGCAACTGTTAGGGAATTACGCTTCTTGACTTATTATTATTCGTAGACCCATCACTATTTTGATTCCACTTCACTATACACCCTCAATCATGCTAAACGTAGCCTTTAGGTCTTGTTACCTTAGGCTCCCTCACATACGACCGTACCTTGTTCTTTGTTTCTGGATTGATTTGTACTGATTTGTGGTGTTCAATAAAGAGTATTGGTATTGTTGTTATTGTTTTCCGCCGTCCGCAAAACTCCGTTTGCTCTTGATTTCTGTACTTGTACCATACAACAAACGCCAAATGAAAAGTTGCATTGCGTCCTGAACTTGTTAATTGCATTTTTAATCCTAGCGGATTTAAATCCGAGTGGATGAGCTGGGATGAGCAAAAAAAACAAGAATTAATAGTTAACATTTTTTATCAAACAATGTGATTACCTAAATTTGGAAACAAACTAGAGTTGTGAATGTCAAAGATTAAACAATTTAATAGCTTTGAATCACCACCCATAGCAGATGCCATAGCTTTAATTTTTGACCTGCTATGGGTGGTGTAGATTAGCATGCATCATGAAATGATGAGAATCCGGCTTCGATTCCCGGCCATAGCTTTACTTTTCGGATTTTTCTATGTTCTAATTTCCAGTGTCGTTTAGAAATTTTGTCTTAACGCGATTCAATTTCGATTCAGTTTAGGTTCGCTCGCTGTCAGATCCATACTAAAAATGACAGCTGAAACTTGATCTTTCGCAACGCAACTAGCTAACTACTAGTTAAGTGGTTACACTAAGAAAATGTTCGCGACGTTCTCTCTAATAGCTGTTTCAGACAGTTTTCCAATTCTAGTTAATATAGCGGTTTCTACTGGGAACAGTTTGTTATTATAAACGGAAATTATGTATGAAGTGCGCATGTAGTGCACCGGATCCCGCGCTATCGCAACTTAATGTAATCATGCTAACAGTGTAATGAAATTGTGGAAGAGTATGAAATGTAGAAAGTCCACATGAACATTGCTTTCAGAACTTATAGTACATTACTGTCTAGGCCAGGAAGTAGGCAATTGCTGGCTGAGTATTGATTTGAACGGACGAGCTTGCGAGCGAGCTTGCTTAATAATACGAAGCCAGCAACGCTATTCTGGCCGAGGCAAGTATAGTGCTTTTCTCAAAAATCGAAAAAGAAAACAACTACAAAAATAAATGAAAATGTAATTGCCATAAATTATTAATAATTTTTGCTTTGCCGCCTTTTTCTATCAATGGCATTTGAAGAGAGTATTTTTCTACCCAGAACACCTAAAGCTATTTCAGACACAGATAAACACGTTGTCGTACTAGCTTTTTTTTTTAATTTGGTGTTTTAAGTCTTGTGCCTTTATTTTTTATAATGTGATTTGCATTTTTAAAAAGTTAATAACTAGACAGTAATGGAATTTGTATGCAACATTACTGGAGAGTTTAGCGCTACAGTAATGTTTTTTTTTTTAATTTTGGACTGACCGGCAACAATTAACTTCCTGTTCTGATACGTAGTTAACAATGACGACTTTAACGAACATTTTTGAGAAAAATATTTTACGTTTTTCTTACTCAGAATCGTTTCTCTATCGATTCTCATACAAGAAATGTGTCATATACACTTACCTAGAAGCTCCAATGTCTTTGGCTTCTAGATAAGCGTTGCCAGATTTAGAATTGTTCCCCGTTCAGTGGATATCCACGATTTTCGAAATTCCCCCAGTTTCGAATTTACCCCAATGCACCTTATGTTTAACTTTGCTCCCAGACCAGTAGGCTTATTATCTAACTTGCTCGCAATCGCCATCGTCTTCATTTTGACAGTTCATGTATGGGCTGACAATTGGCATCGGAATCAGCTGGCTGTCAAATTCATACAAGAACTGTCAAAATGAACACGATGGCGATTGCGAGCGAGTTAGGTAATAAGCCTGAGCTTGGAAAATATTATTAACTATTTTCTACAATGCAATAAAGTTATAAATTTTACAAAGAATTTTTTTAATTACGTTAGGCTCAGTTGGATTACGATGACAAAGCGAATATAAGCAATTTTCTTCAGTGAGCCGGTCCTAAATACCTTTATTATACCTTCAGCTCCTTTTAAAGCCATTGAGGGATTAAAATAAATACGTATCATTCTTTCCTCAAAGCTCCTTTGTTGCCTTAATATATCTAGTGAAAGTGTGCTGCAATTCCTTTAGTATTTTCAAGGTACAAGACCGTCTTGAAACAAAAAAATGATAGAGTATGAAACCAGTTCAGTACTAAAATTAAAGCATGTTTCTCTTTGATCTCATACATAAGATTGCTTTCATCCTCTCCCTTAAAAAAACAAAAACCACGTAGAAGATGTGGTTACAGAGTACCTATTAAAGAAAAAAATGTTCTTCATTAATGAACAAAAAACATTACACTTGCCTTTCCGCTACTACACGTGCAAGATAGCCAAGCCTGTGTGAAAGAATACATACTTACATATATAATAATAATAATAATATGCCTCTCACAAAGCTAACTCCACGTCCGATCCGAACACCTGTGATCACGTGAGGGGCGGACATTGGCAGCTATTTTATTTAGCTTATAACTAACCAATGGCTAACGGAGCAATAGTGCCGTAGTAAGTATGGAAGCGGGACGAAATAGAAAAAGAGTACCCCAGGCGGGTACTAGCAGAGGAGACGATGCTGGAGAATCCCGCCCCGAGCGCCGCATCACGCGCAGCTCGGGCCGCTCCACGTATTCTGGGGGGAGCAACGTACCGCGAACCGACGCAACGCGACCAACGAGCGCGACCTCAATGCCTAAGGCTATAGCCCAGGCGACACACGTCACCCCACACCCATCATCACCAATTTCATCTACTCATAGTTTATTCCCATCACCCAATTCATCACCGCACTCTTTTGAGAACCAATCATTTTCATCAAGTTCTTCAACGCCAGTGGATGTTGCGCGGGGGGCATTAGCCACAAAGTCCGCACCCACCACAGGCAAAAAAAGCGCGAGAAATAAGTGGACACCAGAGATGAATAAGTTCATTTGGCGCACATATTTGATCATCACTGACATGGAAAGAAAAACAAGAGTGTACTTAGACTCACTGTATTCACAATTTACACAAGAATTCCCAGAAATGAATGTCACGAAATCTAATGTCGGAGCACAACGCAGAGCCATCGTTGGCAATAAACTACTGACCGATGACGAAAGAGAAACTATAAAAGTTGAACTTTTGGCAAACATACAAAATAATCACTCAATAATAACACCTCAAATACACAATAACACTACACAAACACTCACACAAAGAACTCAGACAACAAGAAGGAGATGGACCGATCACATTAATGAGGCTATAATGAGAACATATTACAAAATAACGAATCTTGAGTCTAACACATCAGCCTACCGCCCACAGCTACACCAAAGTATTATACAGGAATTCCCAGACTTATCAAATGTATCTGAACAGCGCATTGCCGATCAAAGACGAGCAATTGTTAAAAATAAATATATTACAGAAGAAAGACTGCAAGAAATCAGAAACGAGGTACAACGAACGCTAACTTGCCATAACCCCCAAAACACAATAGACTACACCGACAACGTACAGATTACAATTACACAACATAATACAGACTCCCAACAGCACCTCAATGATACCGAAACTTCAACTCACAATAGTACAGCAACAACCTCATCTGAACAAACACAGCAAAATCCCACAATAGAAACAAAATTATTGGAAACATTCAAAGTAGTTTACGAAAAATATCGAAATAGCAATCCCACAACCCGCCCTTACATACCTAAACAAAAAACTTCAAAGCGATTGCAACAAATAGTAGGTTATTTGAATAATAACATACTTCCGGATTATATAACACCAGACGACGATTTCTGTACAACACAAACATTAGTTTACTGTTCTGCATACGCTGCAAGTGTATGCAATGGATCTAAAATAAAGGAAACAGATCAGACCGTGTCACGTAAAGAAAGTACACCACACTGGCAAAAAAGATTAGAGAATAAAATTAAGCAACTCAGAAAGGATGTAGGTAGAATGACACAATACATGCAGGGAAATAGAAGCGGAAGATTGACGTGCTACATTCAGAATATAAAAAAGAGACATAAAGTTCACTCACGACACGAAGAAGAAAACATTACCGATGAACAGTTTATAGACACACTTAAACAGAAACTTAATGCGGCTGCCAGTCGACTTAAACGATACATTAATTGTACAAAACGCAAACAACAAAATAACCAGTTCATAAATAGCGAAAAACAGTTTTATAGAAATCTCACATCAGATACACAGAACACACATAACAATACATCAACTTGCACTCTGTCATCTGAAGATTTACACCAATACTGGTCAAACATTTGGGAACATACCGTAGAACACAGACAAAACGCAGAATGGATACAAGAAGATTTGCAAACACTCACCGACACTCCTCAAATGCAGTTTCAACATATCCCCATACATACATTTATTCAAGTTATTAAAAAAACACACAACTGGAAATCACCAGGAACAGATAAAATACACAATTTTTGGTATAAAAAACTGACTACTATACACCCCCTGCTGCATAATCACTTAAACATTTTTATAGAATCACCGCACTTAATGCCGTCATATATTACTGAAGGGATAACCTTTATGATTCCTAAAGGCGCAGATTACAACAACCCTGCGAACTACCGACCTATCACTTGTTTACAGACTATATACAAGATCTTGACCTCATGTATTTCTGAACTGATATATAATCACATCTCCCAAAACAATATTATGACAGAAGAACAGAAAGGATGCCGAAAACATAGCCAAGGCTGCAAAGAGCAGCTAATTATTGACTCAGTTGCAATGAAACTAGCCATGAAAAATAAACACGACATTAACACTATGTACATAGATTACAGAAAAGCCTTTGATTCTGTCCCACATAGTTGGTTGCTCCAAGTCTTACACCATTATAAAATACACCCTACACTTATTACATTCCTACAAAACACGATGCCAGGCTGGAAAACCAAATTAAAATTAACTAATAACTCTTTAACAATAGAAACACAAGAAATAGCAATTAGACGAGGTATATTTCAAGGGGACGCTTTGAGCCCTCTCTGGTTTTGCCTTGCACTAAATCCACTCTCTAATCTGCTGAACCGATCAAACTCCGGGTATACTATTGCACACAACTTCTCTCTTACACACCTCATGTACATGGATGACATTAAACTTTATAGCGACAATATAGACTCTCTTCACAAACTAGCAGATATCACACAAACATTTTCACAGGACATACACATGGAATTCGGCATAGATAAATGTAAGACCTTTTCAGTCCGAGGTGGGATTGTCGAACAGAATAATTACACACTACACACAGGCGCAACCGTAGAAGCATTGGATCAACATAATTCGTATAAATATTTAGGGTTTCAACAATTACGAGAAATTCATCAAAACCAGACTAAAGCTGAAATTATAAGAAAATTTACTCACAGACTAAACTCATTACTTCGATCACAACTTAACTCACGCAACATCACGAAAGCACTTAACACCTATGTAATACCTTTACTCACCTACTCCTTCGGAATCATCAACTGGACGCAAGGTGACCTACAGAAACTGCAGCGCAAAATCAACACGACTATGACGGCTCACCGTAAACACCACCCACGGTCATGCACCCAAAGAGTCACGCTACAAAGAGAAGAAGGTGGTAAAGGTATCATAGACATTTCCAACCTACACAGTAAGCAGATAACTAGTCTCAGAAACTTCTTTTATGATCGTGCACAGCATTCCTCATTACACTTAATAATCACACAATCTGACATTCGCCTCACTCCACTCAACCTACAAGATAAAAATCTACAGCGCAACGAACACGTTACAGACAATAAAGATAAAATAGCAGCATGGCAGCAAAAGTCTCTGCATGGAAGGCATCGCCACGACCTGCAGCTACCTCATGTCGACAAGGAGGCGTCGAACGCGTGGCTGCGGCGTGGTGAGCTGTTCCCTGAGACTGAAGCCTTCATGATTGCAATCCAGGACCAAGTTATAGATACTAAAAACTATCAAAAACATATCATCCGCAGACCAAACCTCACGACAGATTACTGCAGACACTGCCACAGTAGCTCTGAAACAATACAGCATATAACCGGTGCATGCAAGTCCATAGCTCAATCCGATTATAAACATCGACATGACCAGGTAGCTGCCATAATTCATCAATATATAGCCTTTAAACATAAATTTGTAACTGAGAAACTACCGTACTACAAATACAAACCACAATCAGTCTTAGAAAACGATAGCTACAGAATATACTGGGACAGAACCATAATAACAGACAAAACAATCCACTTCAATAGACCAGATATTACAATACTAGATAAAAATAACAAATCAGTAACCCTAATAGACATCGCCATCTGTAACACACATAATTTACTCGCTACGCACACTGACAAAACGACCAAATACACAGATCTCTCAATTGAAATAAAAACACAATGGCAGGTGAATAATGTAAAGACTGTACCAATAATTCTCTCTACAACTGGCGTTATCCCCAAAACACTCCACGCAAGCCTCCGGGCTCTCGATATACCTCCATCCGCATACACACTCCTACAAAAAGCTGTCATCCTCAACACATGCCGTATAGTAAGAAAATTCTTGTCCATGTCATAAATTTGCATAAAATTAAAGCACTTGGCTTAGGTCCGTGCGAAGTATTTCCTCCTAGGGAGAGATTTAGTTAAAAATAAGAATAATAATAATATAACCTTTTTATTCCGAATTCACTAAAATTTTTTTGTTGTTGTTGTTGTTGTTGTTTTATTATTAAATTGTCGCGCAATTCGGCGTGCCTCATGGCGTAGGCCTTCTCCGTGTATTGGAGGGTTTGGGCTATAGTTCCCACGCGCGCCCAGTGCGGATTGGGAACTTAACACACACCATTGAATTTCTCCCAGATGTGTGCAAGGTTTCCTCACGATGTTTTCCTTCACCGAAAAGCTCATGGCAAATTTAAAATGTAATTTTCGCACATAAATTCCGAAAAACTCAGAGGTGCGCCGCCCGGGATTTGAACCCACGACGCTCTGCTTGAGAGGCCACAGGTCAAACCACTAGGCTACCACGGCTTACATATATATCACGTCTTTATCCCTTACGGGGTAGAGAGAGACTAAGGAAACAAAACCTAAAGGCGAATGAATTTTCCATTGAATGTCACACATATGTGTGTGTATGCATGAGTGTTTCCGGCATATCATCGATTACTCAATTCAGCCAGATGTGACGTTCAATGGAAAAGATTTCATTTATCGCAAAGCCTACATACGCCTTATATTCTACCCATGCATTACTTTCTTGCAATACATACATACGTCCCCATCCCCTACGGGGCAGACAGAACCTAAGGTAACAGGTACCTACAGGCCTCATTTAGCAAGATTGTGGGCGTATAGGTGGAAAATGGAATCAAAATAGTGATGGGATGCTAGCCTCATCGCCTATAACATGATTCCTATTTTCGCCCATTCCCTCGATGGGATTTTACCATCTGCACGGGTAGAGAAGCAACTGGTACACTCTATGTTTTTTCTTTGCTCCCAGACCAGCATGGAAGACTTGACTTGATTTCAATCATAAATGTAAATAAATAAGTTTGTAGGGATGTTATTCAGACAAATTAACTTAAACACCTACTGAAAGTTTCGGGAACAATTTTAAAAGACCTTGTTTACAGGACTAGCTGTTGCCCGCGGCTTCGCCTGTGGAGACTACAGCCTCTTCTTCTTCAGCGTGTAACTCCCACCGTTTGCCCAACGCCTCTCCAATCCGTCTCCATCCCGAACGCTAGCCCGTATCCCTCTTCCAGACTGGTCTTGCTGTCTCCCTTATGTCATCGGACCATCGGGCATGGTCTGCTTACACTTCTTCTGCCTAGCCGGGGTCTCCAGTCCAGAACGCGCATGCTCCACCGTTCGTCGTGTCGGCACACGTGGCCGGCCCACGCCCATTTTAGCTTGGCGACTCTGTGCCACGTCGACCACTTTCGTGCGCTGTCTAATGAGCTCGTTCCGAACTTGGTCCCGCAGCGTTATGCCAAGCATGGCTCGCTCCATGTTGAGCTGCGTCACCTTGAGCTCGTGGATCATCCCAGCAGTCAGTGGATGTTTCACAAGCATACGTCATAGCCGGTACGCACTGGTTAAAACGGATGACCGATGGGGTCGAAAGGTCCTCGAGTGGAGACCACGTACCGGCAAGCGCAGCGTGGGACGTCCACCCACAAGGTGGACCGATGACCTCATTAAGATCGGAGGATCGTGCTGGATGCAAGCCGCTTCCAACCGGTCTTATTGGAGGTCTAAAGGAGAGGCGTATGTCCAGCAGTGGACTTGTAATGGCTGAGATGATGATGATGATGATGACTGGTTAAAAACGTTTGTTTTGAGCCAGTGGCGTAACTATAATGTCCGCGGCAAATTCGTCTGATGGGGCTCCTTCCTCAATATAAAGAAGTGCATCAGCGTCCCTTCTGTGCTCTTAACCAAGCCAGTTCGGGACCCCGTAGAGCTAGGGGCCCCTGGCATTTGGCCACCCCTGCCACCCTATATTTACGCCACTGTTTTGGGCGATTGGGGAATTTACTATAGCCTATCACTTGCAAAAGGTGCGCATACAATTCCTCTGGTATTGCGGTTGTGGAGGGGTCATGGTGATTGATTGCCATCAATGAGAGCCGCCTGTTAATTAAGAGAAAAAAGCTTCGTCTTTATTAAGTGAAAAACTCTAATGATACGTACTAATTATAGCTCTATAAGTACCCAAGGACGGAATCTTAGAACTGAAGTCATGCCGTGGCATTTGCGGATCAGGGTGAATACACTTTTAATTACTTTCTTTTAGACACTAATGCGTTGAAAAGTTTAGTAAAGTGTAATGTAATTTTAAGTACAGTTGAGTTCTCCAATGTCTATACAGCGTCGGCTGTATAGACATTGGAGTTCAAAAATATATACAAATAGACCTTATTTTCAGTTACATAAGAAGCGTGTTTAGATATTTTTGAACAATTGGCTGCATAGATATTGAAGAACTCGACTGTACCTAGCCGTGTTGTTACCTGTTGGTTGTTTTTAAAGTTTACAAATAAAATGGTTTCCAAATGACGCAAAAAAATGATATTATATACATAGCAACAGATATTCCAAATCGCAGTTGAACTGAGCCTCTAGTCACTAGAGTGTATTCCAAGTTTTCACGCAAAAAATCGTCCACATAAACGTCGCAAATGAAGAGACGAAGTTCGTTACCGAAACGTGACCGAAACCTTACACTAGCATGATTGCGCCATTACTTTTTAAAAGCGAGGAACATTTCAAATTTCGAAACTGCAAAGAACAAACTTTACAAAAGCTACAGGTGGTTTAAAATAAATCCGTCCCGTATATAAAGGGGTATGCACCCTGTAGATCCAGTCTCGCGTCAACCACCGTTGGGAGAGGGCGTAACGCGCTCCCGCGTAACTTTGACAAGTAGCGTAATTTCCGAAGTGTTAGTAACTTAAAATCGAGGATTGAATGTGATTTGATTTGTGTGGTAAGTATTTTATTTACGTGACCGGGTTGAGTGTTTTGAATTTTTATGGGCTTACGGTATAGCCTAGTATTTTCGGTAGTCTCACACACACAGAAGATTTGGTCTAAAAAAATAACATCCTGTTCAGAGCTTCCTTCTTTTTTAAAGTCGGTTAAATAGTACATTAAATCCGCAATTTTTTCTCGATCAGTCGATAATACATATAATTATTAAATTGATTTTGTTTCAATATATCAACTTCTTCCTTTTAATACCGTATTTCTGATTTCTAACTGAAATTCGTTAAGACACCTTTATTGTCATTAAAGAAAAAAATACACCAATTGATAAGTCCCATACTAAGACATATTTATGTGTAAAGAAAAATAATTACATAAATATTTACATCAAACACTTCATTCTAACAGGAGGCCTGTGCCCAACAGTGGGATGTATGTAGGCTGGAAATTATGAAATGACTTGATTTGAATCAGGCGTCACTTTGCGTAGGTCCACATTAGTCAACAAAAACAACCGTATAAGACAGTCAAGCCTACGCGGAATATACGTTGGTGTATGTTTACATGGAAACCCACTCTCCCCTTCTTTTATATAGGTTATACCGGGTGGGCCTTGTAACAGGAGCAAAAAAAAATTAAAACACAGGTTCTACTCTTCAAATGAAACTACTTTAGTTCAGCAACTTTCAAAAATTAAGTAATTTTATCATTATGTTTATGGGCGAGGACCAAAAAGTTGACCGTTAAAGTTGCGTTAAAATTAGCAACTTTTCCATTGCGTTAGAAAAATTAGTCATACATTTTGTATGGATAACTTTCGTGTCACAACGGCAAAAGTTAAACTTTAACGGTGTGTAACTTTTTGGTCCTCACCCTTATTCCAAACAAATTAAATGGTATTTTCAATGTACTGCCTAAATGACATCGCCTGTCACATTACTAAATGACGGATTTAGTGATACATTGCGTGTCCAATTAAACTTTAAAATATAATAAAAATGGCAACACAGGCTATTTTTAAAAGTTATAAAACAAAGTTAGCTTAGGATTAAAACAGGAAGCTTTGGTTTAATTTTTTGCTCCACAGGGCCTGCATAGGTAAAATAATCCCAAAACCCTACCACTAACATCACACCACGCGGTGGCGTTGCTTCTCTTACCGCGCAGATGGTAAAAGCCCATCAAGAGAATGGGCGAAATTGTTATGACCCATCACTATTTTGATTCCCCTTTCCACGTATACGCCTACAATCATGCTAAACGTGGCCTTTAGGTCTTGTTTACCTTAGGCTCAGTCTATCCAGTAAGGGATACAGACGTGATTTTGTGTGTATGTATATTCGTAAAACCTTTTTTTATGGAGGTTTAAAAATAACTGGGATAATGTTGTTACTGAACGGCAAACGTGTCCCCGCGAACAAATATTATGGAAATGTAAACGTCAACAGTACTCAGCGACGAACCCAATTCAATTCCACTCGTATGATACACGCATAAACAGATATGTATGATACATGCATAAACAGATACGAGTATTTATGATACACGCATTGATTCCGCGGTTATACAGTGGTGTTAAGAGCAATGGAAAATAATCTGCAATATGTAGATCATACATACGAATGACTTAGAATTGTTTCTGAGTATTTCACCCGGTTTCTTCCATGCTGGTCTGGGAGTAAAGAAAAAACATAGAATGTACCAGTTGCTTCTCTACCCGCGCAGATGGTAAAAACCCATCGAGGGAATGGGAGAAAATCATAGGAATCTTGTTATAGGCGATGAGGCTAGCAACCCATCACTATTTTGATTCCATTTTCCACTAATACGCCCATGCACAATTTTGCTAAATGTGGCCTGTAGGTCTTGTTACCTTAGGCTCTGTCTACCCCGTAAGTGATAAAGACGTGATTTGTGTATGTGTGTATGTGTATGTATATTTCACCCGGTAGTTGGGTTACATACATACATCACGGGGTAGACAGAGCCTAAGGTAACAAAACCTTAAAGCCACGTTTAGCATGATTAAGACCGTATAGCTCGAAAGAGAAATCAAAATAGTGATGGGTTGCAGAATATAGCATGATTCCTAAGACTTTCGCCCATTCTTTCGATGGGCTTTTACCATCTGCGCGGGAAGAGAAGCAACTGGTAAATTCTATGTTTTTTACTCCCGGACCAGCATGGAAGAATATAGTTGGGTTAGTTTTGTTAAATACTTGGGTCTATATTTTGTCCCATATGATTGAAGTTCTGGATGTACGCTTTGCCATAAGTTTCGTTACCTACTCATAAAGCGTTTATTTCTGAAACTAGCTGTTGCCCGCAACTTCGTCTGCATAGAATTCGTTTATCGCTATCCCGCAGAAATTACGCAATCCGTTCTTAGAGGATGCCTACGTCATAGTAGCTTTATGCATGCAAAGTATCAGCCCGGTCGGTTTAAAATTGACAAAGTTTCATACAAACTTTCATCGCCTATTTTATCACCTTGGGGGTAGAATTGATCAAAATCCTTTCTTAGCGGATGCCTACGTCATAACATCTACCTGCATGCCAAATTTCAGCCCGATCCGTTCTTTGAGTTATATATATAATATTTAAGATATTACGTTTTTTTTTTTTAATTACTAAAACTTACCAAACCTACTACATTACGATGACTTTCCAAAATACCTGAAAATTCGCTAAAATCATAATAATAATAATATAGCCTTTTTATTCCGAATTCGCTACAATTTCATTTTTATTGTTGTTGTTGTTGTTGTTTTATCATTAAATTGTCGCGTAATTCGGCGTGCCTTATGGCATAGGCCTCCTCCGTGTATTGGAAGGTTTGGGCTATAGTTCCCACGCGCGCCCAGTGCGGATTGGGAACTTAACACACACCATTGAATTTCTTCGCAGATGTGTGCAAGGTTACGATGTTTTCCTCATAAAATCATAGGAATCAATAAAAATGATGGGCCCAAAAAAAATCCCACGCATTAATAAAAAAATAATTCCATTTTATGCCAAGAATGCCTTACATCATTTTGGAAGTGCTACTCTTCAAACTACTCGACCGATTTTTACCAAACATGGCTAAGAACCACCGCGACGAAACTGCCTTTCGAAAAAAAAACCGCATCGAAATCGGTCCACCCCTTTGAGAGCTATATTACGCCACACACACACAAACTTATAACGACCCAATTTTTGCATCGGGGGTTGAAAAAGGATTCTACATACTTCTGTAGAATCGTAAACTTAGTTTTAAATTAAATCACCCTTTTCAAGAATTCAGACGAGCGGTGATTTAAGGATTCGAGTAGCGTAGCAAAAACAGGGTGCTTAAGAAATCTGAGAAGCTGATTGCGCTCGGGAGGCTGTCACCACTTGACCCTTCCGGTCATGTAGCCATTACACGGAGTCTTGTCAACGTCAACGCAAGACATACGTCAAGACACTCGACGCCGCACAAAGCCTGGCTAATCCACCATAGCGACAACAGTCGGTGACAGGTGACAATTCGAAATGTAAAGCGTTGTCAAAGAAGCCAGCCGGCGTTGATTTTTGTCTAGTTTGTGATGTAAACGAAATCCCGCCAAAAACATTCTGTAAAAAACTAGCCACGTCTCGATGGAGCTGCTTGTTTATCTCTAAAAAGTAATGGAATCTAGACAAAGTCGTGCCAAGTTTAAGATTCCTTACTGCGATTGCTTTATTATTATAGTTAATGTTGTGTGACTTGGCCGTTGAAGGGTACACAAGGGTACAAAACCAGGTGCTCCATGACACCATTGCACCAATCTGTCGCCAGAACCGCTACCCATTGACGATTGCAGATTGGTGCAAATGGTAACCCACGAGGTAATGTGCGGAAATCTTAGGAATCATGTCACAGGCGATGCGGCTAGCAACCCATCACTACTTTGATTCCCCTTTCCACCTATACGCCTCCAATCATGCTAAACGTGGCCTTTAGGTCTTGTTACCTCAGGCTCTGTCTACCCCTAAAGGGATATAGACGTGATTTGTGTGTGTGAACTCTGCACGCTTCCGCTCTACTCCGCCATTACGGACCTCTACTCTTTCACTAAATTTGATTTCAACAATGTCTCCATTTGTCCACGAGGTCGCAGCAGTTATCGTCCTTAACTTTTGGGAACGGTGAAATGGCAAGGAATTAGGGAGTTGATGAAGTTCGGTAATCAGTTTTTACGGGGAAAATGACTTGATGCGTCTACCTTACCTTACCTTGGATAACTTAGCTAAGGTAGGCGCAGAGAGGAAAATCCAACGATAGCGAAGCTAAGCTGAGCGAGTAGGGATATGAAGTAATCCTATTGGACATATAATTATTTACAGACAGCTTGGGTGCTTACCAGTCTTAAAGAAAGAAAGAAAGAAAGGAAACATTTATTTGCGATTCATTGATTCGCGTCATTATATAATGACTGAATTACAAAAACAAAAAGAAGTAAAAAAAAATGAGTACATACATCACGAAATGGTCCAAATGGTCAATGGTCTTGCATCGGACATCTCTGGCCCCTAATTGGCCAAACTCTGACGTTATCTGCACGGACGAAGTCGCGGGCAAAAGCTAGTAAAGGATAAATACGTGATAAATATTATGTGTGTAAACTCAGGATAGTAAATTATTACGGTTCAATAGGTTACAATTTAATATTGATCAGATGGGCAGACAGACAGATAGATGGTTATTTAGTGGACGGAACCCTAAAAACGAATTAAACTGGAGCTGACCCCTGTATCTTGGACAAGGGTCATCTTATTCACTGAAGTGAACATCAGTTGTGCCTGACCAGAGCAAATCCCGCCTTAATCCAAGGGGATTATGCTACATTTTCCCGTTCATTTCTCACGTTGCCCGTAGTTCCTTGGCAATTTGTCAGAGTTTTAGTTACAACGAATAAAGTAAGAAACATGTCCTTCGTAGTTGTTTTATTCTATGTTTTTGCTCTACGTGTGTGTTCCTAACTAATTTTACAATGTTGTCCAGCATCTTTGGTTACATGCCGCAAGGGAGCTCTTTTACAAGTTTGATACAAGCTGTTATTTAACTTGTAATATACGTACTAGCTGTTGCCCGCAACTTCGTCTGCATAGAATTCGTTTATCGCTATCCCGCAGGAATTACGTAATTTACCGGGATAAAAAGTAGCGTACGTGTTATTCCAGACTATAATCTATCGATGTTCCAAATTTCATCCAGATCTGTCCAGCTATTCTGGCGTGAAAGAGTAACAAACTTTCGCTTTTATAATATTAGTAGGATTACATTAGCTCAATTGAGTGTCCCACTACTGGGTTCTTCAATGCTGGTCTGGGAGTAAAGAAAAAACATAGAATTTACCAGTTGCATCTCTTCTCGCCCAGATGGTAAAAGCCCATCGAGGGAATGGGCGAAAGTCTTAGGAATCATGTTATAGGCGATGCGGCCACCCATAACTATTTTGATTTCCCTTTCCACCTATAGGTACGCCCTTGATCATGCTAAGCGTGGCCTTAAGGTTTTGTTACCTTAAGTAAGGGATAAAGACGTGATATATGTATGTATGTTTGTACTACTTTTTTTTTTTAATACGAATAGGAAGGCAAACGAGCAAGTGGGTCACCTGATGGTAAGTGATCACCACTGCCCATAGACACCCGCAGCCCCGGAGGGATTGCAGATGCGTTGCCAACTTAGAGGCGCGGCTTAAATGCCTCTTGTGCCCGTAATTTCCCCGGCTGTCTTACTCTCCACACCGGAACACAGCAGTGCAAGCACTGCTACTTAGCGGCAGGATTAGCGAGTAAGATGGTGGTAGCGATCCGGACGGACCTTGCACAAGGCCCTACCACCCGCATCTTAGGAATCATGTTATAGGCGGTGCGGCCACCCATCACTATTTTGATTTCCTTTTCCAGCTGTACGCCCTTAATCATGCTAAACGTGGCCTTAAGGTATTGTTACCTTAAGTAAGGGATAAAGATGTGATATATTATTATGTATGTATGTATGTTTGTACTACTGGGCAAAGGCCCCCTCTTTTCCGCCACTCTTTCAGCCACTAGTCCCGGTCGACGTTATTTTACTGCCACTCTACTTGATACGCGTCCAAGACATCCCGCCATCTTCTTCTAACACCAAGCATACAGAGTTTCTCGTTTATGAATAACTAGCTTCTGCCCGCGACTTCGTCTGCGTAGAATTATACATAAAAACCTTCCTCTTGAATCACTCTATCTATTAAAAAAAACCGCATCAAAATCCGTTGTGTAGTTTTGACGATATAAGCATACAAAGGGACATAGGGACATAGGGATATGGGGACAGAGAAAGCGACATTGTTTTATACTATGTAGTGATCATGCAATTTAATTTTAAATCGGGTAAGCAATTAGCTTGTAACTGTTAGGGAAATCCTGGAATGCTCCTTTCCAGGCAGCATTCGAAATGTTCACTTAACATTCAATAGGTACGCTTTCAGGAACGGAAGGAACCGCTTAAGTATTTAATACTCCTGCAATTCTGTCGCTTTTTTATTGCTAAAAGCTTAGAGTAACATTTTGGCCTCCACTTCTAAGTGTCAGGTAAATTTAAGACCACTTCTATACCACTATACCTACATACACACCACCGCTATATTTTACTCTCATACTCATACTCAAATCACGTCTTTATCCCTTACGGGGTAGACAGAGCCTAAGGTAACAGGTACCTACAGGCCACATTTAGCATGATTGAGGGCGTATAGGTGGAAAATGGAATGAAAATAGTGATGGGTTGCTAGCCTCATAGCCTATAACGTGATTCCTATGATTTTGGCCCTCCCTCGATATATTTTTCTTCACAAAAAGCAGAAATCAGCCGTTTTGCGGGAAAAAAAGATCCAGGTTTTTAAGACGCGACTGTCTGGCCGTTATAATTTAATAAAAATACCTACAAACAGACACTCACCAACTTTCGAGTTTATAATGGTAAATTCAGTACTAGTTGCTTCTCTTCCCGCGCAGATGGTAAAAACCCATCAAGGGAATGGGCGCAAGTCGTAGGAATCACGTTATAGGCGATGCTAGCAACCCATCTCTATTTTGATTCCCCTTTCCGCCTGTACGCCCACAATCTTGCTAAACGTGGCCTTTGGGTCTTGTGACCTTAAGCTCTGTCTACTCCGTAAGGGAAAAATACATGGTTTATGTATGTAGTACAATACAATACCTCTTTATTGAACACCACATTTAACAACCAAAACAGAAAAATGGTATACAGAATATTACAAGGCATCAAAAGCGATCTCTACCAGGCAACCATAATGGACTGGAGAACAGAACAGATCTGAGCAGGTGGTGCAATTTAGAATATTATATTAATATACTATACTGAAAATACATAATATATTATACATGAAACACACATTTATAATAAATGGAGATATAAATAGACACATATGCACAAGATGACAGATAGTGCTCCTATCTCTATAGCTCCTATAGATATATTTAAGAAAAAAAAAAAAAAGAAAGAAGACCATGTTTTCCATTTTGCAAGACACACAAATACAAGAGAATATAGGTACACAATTTTATAGCAAAAAAAAAACAAGAAAAAAACACATGACATTAAAAATAGATGCTCAGCGTTGTGTGTCTTCGCAAAAGTGAAACGGTCGCTGGCTCAGCATTACGCTGAGGAGACACCTGCAGCACTGATTTTCAGCCAGAACCGTCTGTGACTCACGAAACGATACACAGATAAAATATACTACACTAGCTTCTGCTCGCGACTTCGTCCGCGCAGATAACGTCAGAGTGACGACATAAAAAATATTATTATATGGATCCACTGAAAAACAGCGTCGTTGCACCCTGTGCTCCGACACATGCTGAGTTGGAATCCTATTTTGAAACAACTAACAATTTTTGCTATCTATTAGATATAAAGCTCTTTTAAATACAAACTGTACTTTTATATCATTGTTGTTGTTGAGAAATAAATATTTCTTTCTTTCTTTCTAATAAAAAATATCCTATGTTACTTCTAATACCTCCAAGAACATGTGTACAAAATTTCATGATGATCGCTTGAGTATTTTTCGCGTGAAACCGTAACAAACAAACTTACGTTCGCATTTATAATATTAGTAGGTATCCATGAACTTTTACAGCATTATTATCAGATTTATGCAGCAAAATAAGATACGGTTCTCACCGAACCTCCAACGAAGTTCGCAAATCTATGGTAATGTAGCCCAGCCAACATAAACACAGCTACGAACCCATACGCCTCGCCGCGGAACTTCCAAACTTTTCGAGTTAAGACAAGATTATACGGGACGCGTAAAAAGATGCGTTAAAGGAACGTAATAAACAAAATGCGTGCGCATACGACGTCTACTCAAATTTATCGGAACATCTATTACGTGCCAGAAAGTATGGAACAGGAAATGACAGCTTTACGTGGCCATAATGATTGCTTATTACTGTACGTTATTATGGCACCTACTACTAAAAATTGCACGGGTATTCACAACTTTCTGCTCTCATCCTGATCCTCTCTCGTTTCAATTACTATGTTAAAATTAGCAGCGCCACTTGCGGATCGAAACGACAAACTGAGCGTCTAATGTAAGTTTTCGCATATAAAAACGTCTCGAGCGCGTTCACGTAAACGTCTCAATTACTATGGAAAAATTAGCAGCGCCACTTGCGGATCGAAACGGCAACAAACTGGTCTCATAGTATTTGTCATTTTAACGCAAACGCGTTTAAACCTTATTTTGTGACCGAAAACTTAAATTTCTAAACGACACATAGAAAAATCCGAAAAGTAAAGCTATGGTCGGGAATCGAACCCGGATCCTCGTCATTCCGTGACGCGTGCTATACCCCTACACCACCCAAAGCAGGCAATTTCTAATAGTAAAACCGTAAAAGTAAACATAAAAAAAAAACAAGAAGTAAAAGTTATTGATTCATTTGATAGTAGTAAATTGTCGTATTTTTGTTTGGTTCTCGCTAGCAAATGTCTATATAAATAAAAATTGGTTGTATTCTGTTTTCGTGCTTCTTTTGGGTTGAGTTGCTTAGGTTAAGTAATTGTATGTTTAGTGTTGTTTGATGATCCACTGAAAAACAGCGTCGTTGCACCCTGTGCTGAGTTGGAATCCTATTTTGAAACAACTAACAATTTTTGCAATCTTTTAGATATAAAGCGCGGGTGGTAGGGCCTTGTGCAAGGTCCGTCCGGATCGCTACCACCATCTTACTCGCTAATCCTGCCGCTAAGTAGCAGTGCTTGCACTGCTGTGTTCCGGTGTGGAGAGTAAGACAGCCGGGGAAATTACGGGCACAAGAGGCATTGCATCTTAGTCCTCTAGGTTGGCAACGCATCTGCAATCCCTCCGGGGTTGCGGGTGTCTATGGGCCGTGGTGATCACTTACCATCAGGTGACCCACTTGCTCGTTTGCCTTCCTATTCATATAAAATAATAAAAAAAAAAAAAGCTCTTTTAAATACAAACTGTACTTATATAATTGTTGTTGTTGAGAAATAAATATTTCTTTCTTTCTATTTACTTAAATGGTGAATGTGATTGTACTATAATAGTATAGCTTCAGTTTTTATACGACGTGACATCCCAAGGAAAGCGGTGTCGTTTTCATAGTAACTAATTTAATGTAGGTACGTACAAAATGGAATAAAAATAGCGGCTGAAGGTATGATGACTTTAGTTATAGCAGATTGTTTTTTTTTAAAGATGCTGACTTCGTGAATGGTGGCTATCGCATGTGAATTTGCCACTAGAGGCGTTAGTGCCGCGTGAGATCCTATAACATTAACTATTCACTGGTTTTGGCGGGCTTCGTGACATAAATTATAATTTCTTTCATTTACGTGTTGAAAAGTGATGTCCTTCGTGAAATTATGTCAAATATGGATTATTTGGCGATGAATGTGAACGCTTTGAAAGCGGAATTAGAAGCGGAAAAAGAGGCGCAAAAATAAGCGGCCTCAAAGAGCCGCTAATTCAGAGGTTTGTTTGTTTACTGGATCAAACTTATTTTTTGACAAAAGTATACTTGTTTGCCGAGGTAACAGCTATGTTTTTGTCTAGCTATACCTCTGGACTTTAGTCAACAATGGCGCCAACTGGTGACCAAATAAACGATAGTCCCCATTAGATATAGCCTATGGTTGCTCAAGGACTCTAATTGTTAAGCCACTTTGGAACGATGTCATAATGACATTGCCAATCCTTTGCAATGTGATTGTAAACCCAGAAGCGGGGTGCGAGTAGGGTTACCTCCACGTGTGCTCAAGAGCTGCGGTTCTTGGTCCGGTGCACCCTGGGCATCGGCTAATGATTTCCTGGCAGTTTCTGAGGGATATCATTGTCTGTGGGCTAAGAGCCCGGCAGGGAGGATCTTTGACCGTGTTACCGTACAACGTTGCCGACATTTTTGTCACAAGATTTTAGAATTATATTTTTGTTACTTTGACATTGTCGAAGTTGTCGTCGCTATAACGACTTGATACACCACAAATAAGAAGAAGAACCCTCAAGCAATCGTATCACCACGACAGCGTTCAACTGAGGTAAACAAGGATTGAATTCTCTAAGGCTTTCAACAATTATTAAAGTCCCTAAGTGTGTACAGTTCGGTATTTTTTTTTTAAATCGGTCCAGTAGTGTTTGAGTTTTGCTACAAACAAAAATATAAAATTCAAATTTTTAACTACTTAATTATGTATTTTAGCTGACAATTATATTATGAAATTGAGTCCTTATTTTGTCGAGGCGAAAATCATATTTTGTTTATGGGGTCTGTTTACTGAAAGCAAGTTGTAATCTGATTGCTGCCACTGGCAGCTATGATTGTGACAAGCTGCCTTTATTAAAAAGAATAAAGGATTTGGCGTGGGTTGTTTCTTCCTGACGGTTAAGGGGTAATTCATGGGGAATTCCTGTTTAAACTGGTTTCGAAATGACGACATAGCGAAAATTGAATGACTATTCTATTCTATTATTTTTGTTTAATGGCAACCGGTTGCATTTGGTTGACAACTACTGTTGCCAATGACTCCTGACAGCAACAAAGTATATATTGTATTTGACCGGTTTTTAATTTTGATTCCTAAACGGTAGCTGTAGTTGTGTGTGTTTGTTGAACACCTGTAATGGACATATACAGTACGTATAGACATTACAAAACATTTTATACGATTACAAAACGCAAACAATAAACAGTGACAAAGGGAGGAACAAATTTAATGAATACAATGCGTATTTAAAGACTAGACAACTATAGCCTGGCAAATAGATCGCTGCAGTAAAATGACACATTCAGTGTTGTCAGTTTTTTGGCGAATATTAAAATAGTGATGTGACTTATTGAGTGAATGAAAGAATGAACAATGTCATGAAATGAATTTGCGTCATTTGTATTGAAATAGAGAATTTTCAAAGCGTGTTTTAATAAAATAATTAGTTCATTATAGTTTTTACATGTTTGCTAATTTGGATGTGTCATTTTACTGCAGTGATCTATCTGCCAGACTATAGTTTGCTCCAATATTCCTCAGAATCTTTTTAGAATCACAAATGCTTATGATCGTAGGCAATCTCATTCCTTCTTAGAATTCTGTCTTTATTTTTGTTTAGTCTGAGCATTTTCCAGGCTGGGGTAAAAAATAAAACAAAATATTTTTTTTCTAACATTTTGGAAATTTTGGGTTATTTCTGCTCAGGATCAATAACACTATCGTCTTACACAAGAGAAAAAAGTGTCCCTAATTTTACATTATGTACGCATTTTTGCTGCCGGTATTGCTACCTCCATACATACGTATGCAAAGTAACAAAACTACCCAGAGTCCTTATCATGACGTCTTAATGCGTTTCAATTCCGATTCAGTTTAGGTTCGCTCGCTGTCAGGTCCATACTAAAAATGACACCTGAACTGAGTCGGAATTTAATCGCATTAAGATTGTATCCTATCTAAGGCTTCTGGAGACACATTTTTTTTCGTATTAGAATCAGTAGTATTGTTTATTCCGGCTAGAAATAAATAACGCAAGATTTCTAAAATCTGAGAAAAAAAGATTTACCAACCTTAACCCAGCTACGCCTTTCACTGCTTCAATAGCCCAACCGAAATTTGCAAAGTCGTAAATTACCGTAAGCGTTTGTATTTGTCTTGAGGTCGGGTATTTCTTACGCCTTGGTACACGGAGCCTTATAGAGGGTGTTTCGTAATTAATGGGTAAGGCGTAAGCTGCCGACGGGAGCCACTTACGCTTTTCTGGGCAATAATGATCTAGAAAAAATCCACTATAGATTTTGTAGATTATTTCCTTATAGCATTCTAGTACCTCATTTATTATTATTATATATTTTTGTTATTTATGTTCTGACAATATTTTCACATTTTGTAGTTTTATATTTATCATTTGACATTTTAAATAGGTTTTATTTAAAATATTGTTATTTTCTCTTTTTATGTACCCATGACGATTTTTTGTGAATGTACATTGACATTTCATTAAGCTTTATTTTTGTTTGTTGTTATTTTGCTTTTATTTCATTTCAGTTATTATTATTATTACTATTTTATTACAATTGACGATCCTTTTGTGAATTACTTATGTTTGACATTTAATTGTAGGCTTTTAAAAAGGGGCGAGAGAATAAGCGAAAACCATAGGAATCAAGTTATAGGCGATGTGGCTAGCAACCCATCACTATTTTGATTCCACTTTCCACCTATACGCCCACAGTGTCTTGCTAAACGTGGCCTTAAGGTCTTGTTACCTTAGGTTATGTCTACCCCGTATGGGATAAAGACGTGATTTGTGTATGTATGTATTTAAAAGGGTGATAATGATAAATAAATCTAATCTAGCAAAAACAGAACCCTTAAATCTGTCGTCCAATAAGCTTGCCGAGGCGAATCGAATCGCAATAATTCGGCTTCTGTACATTTTCTATGAAACTACGATACTATCAAATTAATATCTAAGAGAATCTAAAACATCGGATAACATTTTGATGCTATTGACACAAAAATGTCGTCGGCTAGCAGCCCATCACTATTTTGATTCTTTTCCACCTATACGCCCACAATCTCGCTAAACGCGGCCTGTAGGTACCTGTTACCTTAGGCTCTGTCTACCCCGTAAGGGATAAAGACGTGATTTGAGTATAAGTATGAGAATAAAATATAGCCGTGGTGTGTATGTATGTATAGTGGTATAGAAGTGGTCTTAAATTTACCTGACCTTTTAGCCTTTTTTTCTTTTAGCATTTAGCCTTGTTACCCCAGGCTCTGTCTGTCCTAAAGGATAAAGACGTGATTAAAATGCAACGTAGTTGTGTGTTAATAAATATTTCCCTTAATCTTCTCTCGAGAAAGATGTAATCCCTAAACTTTTATGTACTAAAATCTAACTAAATTCAACATTTTATACTAGGTATTCATAAAATTAACTCTGTTGAAGACAAACACTAGATCTGTTTCTAATTTCATTTCTTAATGTGAGAAATCTTAGTATTTTATGTTTTTAAGTCGTTACAACGTAAATGTTACGTTTTAATGTAATTTTGCTGTTTATCTTCCATTTATTGTCGAACTATGTGGTGTGAAGTTGAATCTGTTTTGTCTTCGTCTAGATCTAATCTAAATCTGGAGTACCTACAGACTTTACGGATATAAGACCTTGTGCAGAGTGCCACCATCGTATTCGCTGGTTAAACTGACAAATAATTTAGCCTTTAGGCCCATGTCTACTGATTCCCGATTCTACAGATTCTCATGTCTACAGATTCCCAATTTTACAGATTCGTAATCCTACTGATTCCCAATTCTACAGATTCCCAATTCTACAGATTCTTAATTCTACAGATCCTCAATTCTGCAAATTCCCAATTCTACAGATTCCCAATTCTACAGATGGCTAAATCAGCAAAATGGGAACAAACTGAGACGGTAGTGTAAGTTTTCACACAAAAAACGTTTTGAACGCGTTTACGTAAACACCTCAATTAGGTACTGTGTAAAAATTGGCAGCGCCACTTGCGGATCGAAATGGCAACAAACTGTTCTCACGTTTTAACGCCAACCTACCAACCTACCTATTTTGTGAACAAAAATGTCGGTACACTAAGCATTCTGTTCTCATTCTAAAATAAATATGTATATTTAACATTTTAACACGAACTCCTTCGAGACCTACTTTTATCAAATAAATGATTGATTGATTGATTGATTGATTGACTGACGTTTTTCGTATCAAAATCTTACACTACTTCTTACGAGGGTAGAAAGAGAAAGTGAATTCGATTTCGAGCGCCTGCGCTATGGACATACGGCTTTGGTCTGCTCCTTAATCTCATGCAAATCTTCTGCGTTACTACAATAGTTCGTTTTATCTAATCATACAAGAAACGGCCTGAGGATAAAAAGATTTACAGGAAAAATGGTGACATAATAATAAGGTCGTGGATAACAATCTGACTGGACCAGCAGTGATGTGGGTGAGGTAGGTGCTCGAGGAAATGATTGCATAAGAATTACAATACATATGACGACCGGATAGCCTAGTGGTTAGTGTCCCTGACTATGAAGCTAGAGTTCCTGGGTTCGAATCCCGGTAGGAGCAGACAATTGTATGATGAATACGAATGTTTGTGCCCGAGTCTCGCCACCGCTGTTGCCTCCCATCAGCTTCCTCTCACCCTGAACCCTCATAAGATGTACAAAATTCCTACAGGGTGCCACCCCCTTTGGAACCTCGTACCCCTTCACCTCTCTCAGGGCGTGAGACTCATCCGGGATAGGTGCAATACTGCCACACTTTTTGCCACCTGCAGGCCGCACGGCGGGAGGTGCTACTTAGTGAGCAGCTGCAGAGCTAACTTGAGCTGAATTCCTAGCCATCAAAAAAGTCTCTCTAGCTAATAGTTTCACCAAAGTTTGTGTGTTTTGAGTGTGTATTGAAAATGAAAATTTATTTTGCAAATTGGCCACCAAGGGCTCTTTTACATGTCTTTTTGAAACTACCAGCGCATTCGGAAAGACCATCGTTGCCAAGAAGAATGCGCCGCAAGAAACTTGGCAGAAAGTCATTACGCATTTCAAACTACACGGATAGTCGGATATAACATTTTTTTTATACTCGTACTTAAGTAGAAGACCAGACATCAATTTGGAAATAATACCGCTGTCACTAGCAACACTTACGTAAGTTTAACTTTACCTATAACACTCGTGGCTGAAGTTTTAGCGTGGCTAGATACCACAACCTTGGCTCACCTCGGAGTACGAAGGCATAACCTTCGAGCCTTGTGGTCTGTGGTTAATGAAGTGAACCACGCCGTACCGAGCATGTTCATTTTATTTCATTTCATTAATCTAATCTAAAGATTAGTAAACAATGTTTTTGACAGGCTTCTGAGCTGAGCCTTCGTTCAGAAAAGATAATACTTTTTACAAGGTTTTATTAGTTTCACCTGTTTAATATTATTTGTATAGAGTATGGATACGGGTAGGTACGAATTATATTCCTGGGGCGTCGCGGTGACACCGAGTGCTCCCGTAACGCCTCACATACGACTGAATAGAGAATCCGTGTGGTTTTTAGTGGGTATGCCTGCCGTCGCGGGAGAGCCCCACATACCCCCGGTAACCCCGTACCGGGCGGATGCATAAGGCGCATTTTCCACACCATAAAAAAAAGGTACGAATTATATAAATTCAGGAATGTGGACGAAGTAATTTTTAAAATTTTTAAATAATTTGTGGGCCTTGCCTTTCACCAGGTATAAATATTAGCTTACCAAATTATCTCATCCGGGCACGCTGCCAATTTATTCAAGTCACGGTAAATTATTTGAAGGCGAAAGTCACGCAATTTCAATTCGTAAATTAAGCCCTTTTGAAATCAATGAAGCACAAAATCAAGTATAATATAATAATATAAGTATCAATAAGAGACCGAATAAGACGTAGTTCTGTGGACGGCAGAGTGAGGCCAGTCTAAACTACGCCACAGTGCATGATTGCATTAGGAACTCATTTATGTAGTACCTAAACAATATAAAAACATATTTTTCAAATAAAAATAAAAACTAGCTGCCCGCAACTTCGTCTGCATAGAATTCGTTTATCGCTATCCCGCAGGAATTACGCAATTTTCCGGGATAAAAAGTAGCCTATATGTTATTCCAGACTATAATCCAGATCTGTCCAGCCATTCTGGCATGAAAGAGTAACGAACATCCATAACTTTCGCGTTTATAATATTAGTTAGTAGGATAACTGAGATAATAAGCTATCAAATTTGTCTCTATCACTTTCTAGAAAAAAAAGGAATTTTAATGTAGAGTTTATATGGGCGTTGTCACAAATGATGTCACATGTCATATCGGATCTCTCTTTCTAGACGCTGACTAATTAGTAGTTTAAAACTCTTACATTTTTACTTTGATGTTTCCTCTATTTCATATAATTTATATATGTGATAACCATAAATAAAAAAACCCCCACGCAAAAACTGCTGGCCACAGACAGACGGGCACACACACACACACACACACAGAGAGAGTGACATTTGATTGACGTCAAACTTACAACCACCCCTCTTTCGCATCGGGGGTTAAACATCAAACAGCTCGCAAAACGATTATGAATCTGTATGGGCTGACAATGGGGACTATCGTTTCTTTGCTCACCAGTTGGCGCCACTGTTGACTAAGGTCCAGAGGTATAGCTGTCAAAGGCGAATATAAGATCGGCGCCGAAGTTTTAAATCTTGAATCTCATTAAGTTTATTAATTATAAATAACTATCATCATATCGACTATACTGCGATGTAGTGCAGTTCCGTTTTGTTCGGAAAAAATAAATCCGCTTTCAAAGCGTTCACATTAATCGCCAAATAATCAATATTTGCGATAATTTCCCGAAGGAGTTCACTTTTCAACTGGTAAATGAAAGAAATTGTAATTTATCTCACGAAGCCTGCCAAAACCAGTGAAAAGTGAATGTTATTGGACCTCACGCGACACTAGCGCCTCTAGTGGCAAATTCACACGCGATAGCCCCCATTGGCATCGGAATCAGCTAGCTGTCACATTCACACAAAAACTGTCAAAATGAACACGATGGCGATTGCGAGCGAGTTAGGTAATAAGCCTAGGCCTTTTCAAATTGAAATCATGTCCCGCGAAGGATTCATAATATTTCATTCAAATATTTAAGTCTTCACTGGGTTAATTCGTTAATTTTGAAACGGAATTAGTAATTTTCTCGAAAGCTAGAATTATTTACTCTAGCTACCAACACTTAACGTTCATCTATGCTGGTCTGGGAGTAATGAAAAAACATAGAATTTTTACCAGTTGCTTCTCTTCCCGCGCACGTAGACGACCGGATAGCCTAGTGGTTAGTGACCCTGACTATGAAGCTAGAGGTCCTGGGTTCGAATCCCGGTAGGGGCAGACAGTTGTATGATGAATACGAATGTTGGTGCCTGAGTCATGGATGTTGTATGTATTTAAGTATGTATATCTACATTATATAAGTATGTTTATCCGTTGCCTGGTACCCATAGTACAAGCTTTGCTTAGTTTGGGGCTGGGTCAGTTGGTGTAATTTGTCCCAAGATATTTATTTATTTATTATTTATTTAAATGGTAAGCCCATCGAGGGAATGGGCGAAAGTCTTAGGAATCATGTCATAAGCGATGCGGCATGCAACCCATCACTATTTCGATTTCCATTTCCAACTATACGCCCTTGATCATGCTAAACGTGGCCTTAAGGTTTTGCTACCTTAGGTTCTGTCTACCCCGTAAGGGATAAAGACGTGATATATGTATGTACCAACGCTTAAATCGATATACTTATATCCAAAAATATCGAAGCCAGGCGTCGTTGCCGCTATTTGCTGTGTAGATGCGCCTCCTGGGGCTCCGTGGCTAGGCACACCAGGATAGGCACACCAATGTATAATAAAGATATCAAAAGAATCAGAATTTTTTATTGTCATCATTGCTACAGATTCGACACTACATTGTGTAAACACAGACGTCAAAATGAACAAGAATGACTCATCATTGAGGATGTAGCACAAATTGCCATTCCATTTTACTTGGCATAAATCTATCTATTATCAAACATCTTAAAACTAGAGATAAATACTACTATTGTTCGGTACAATTATTATTACAAATGTCGATACACAAATTTTGCACAAATATTTCATCTATACATATAAAATTCAAAGTCCTGACTGACTGACTGACTGACTGACTGACTGACTGACTTAACTATATATCAACGCACAGCCCAAACCACTGGACTTAGAGACTTGAAATTTTGCACATAGATACCTTATACAATGTAGGCATCCACTAAGGAAGGATTTTTGGAAATTCCCACGGGATAAGGAAAAAACGGGAATTATATATTCGACTCCGAGTGACGCTATTTCAGTAACTATAATAACTAGACTCTTCAAATTTGATACAAAAGTAGGTGATTACAAAACGAAGAAACTAATTTCAGCATATTTGGAAATTCCCACGGGATAAGGAAAAAAACGGGATTTAAATATTCAGTTAAACGAAATCCTATCTATATATATATAATTCAAAGGTGACTGACTGACTGACTGACATAGTGATCTATCAACGCACAGCCCAAACCACTGGACGGATCGGGCTGAAATTTGGCATGCAGGTAGATCTTATGACGTAGGCATCCGCTAAGAAAGGATTTTTGGAAATTCCCACGGGATAAGGAAAAAACGGGAATTATATATTCGATTCCGAGTGACGCTATCTCAGTAACTATAAAAAGTAGACTCTTCAAATTTGATACAAAAGTAGGTGATTACAAAACTAAGAAACTTATTTCAGGATTTTTGGAAATTCCCACGGGATAAGGAAAAAAACAGGATTTATATATTCAGTTTAACGAAATCCTTATGAACTATAATTACTAGACTCTTAAAATTTGGCATAGAAGTAGGTGATTATAATAGTAAAATAATGTTTTAATGCTTTTTGGAAATTCCCACGGGATAAAAACGGGATTTATGTATTCAGTTCTACGGGATCGATTTTTCGTTTTACTGGTCGTATAAAATTGAAATTTGGCCTTCAATTTCCCTTGGGGAGTGTAGGGGAGCGCTACAAAAGGATTTCCCGAAATTCCTACGGGAACGGGAAAACCGGGACTTTTCGTTTTCTGGTTGCAGATAGCTGAAATTCGGCATGTATGTTGCTTCGGGAGTGTAGAGGAGCATTAAGAGAGTACCTACTTTCCAAAATTCCCATGGGAACGGGAAAAAAAACAGGATTTTACGTTTTACTGGTCGTAGAAAGCTGAAATTTGGCAAGTGGGTTCCTTGGGGAGTGTAGGGGAGCATTATTAGATAATTTCCCAAAATTCTTCTTCTTCGTTCCCGTAAGAATTTCGGGAAATGCTTTATTTGGCGAAATTCTTACGGAAACGGGAAAAACGAAAAGCGGGGGAAAGTTGAAATTTGTCATGTAGGTTTATTCGGGAGTGTAGGGGAACACTAAGAAAGTATTTTCCGAAACGCCCACAGGGACGGGAAAAAACCGGATTTTACGTTTCCAGACGAAACAGCGAAAGAAAGAGACTTAACATTTATAACGTGTGTTTCTTTAAAGGCTTTAAGTGTACTCCGAAAAAACTCCCCAAAATTTCCACGGGAACGGGAAAAAACTTATTTTTTCATTTTACAACTTAGCGCGTACGAAGTCGCGGGCAAAAGCTATTTAGGATGTATTTTAGGACAGCCCTATAGGTTAGGTTAGGTTTGTTTTATAAAAATCCTGCAATATTTACAGTTTCAGAAAAATTAAGGCAGCGGGGCAATGCGGGGGCTGGCTTGCATGCTTGCTTGAGTCCTTGCTTTGCATGCTTGCTTGCATGGGTGCTTACTTGCATACATGCTTGCTTGCACGCTTGCTTGCATGCATGCTTGCATGCTTGCTTGCATGGGTGCTTACTTGCATGCATGCTTGCTTGCACACTTGCTTGCATGCTTGCTTGCACACTTGCTTGCATGCTTGCTTGCCTGCTTGCATGCCTGCTTGCATGCATGCTTGCATGCTTGCTTGCATGGGTGCTTACTTGCATGCATGCTTGCTTGCCTGCTTGCATGCCTGCTTGCATGGCTGCTTGCATACTTACATGCTTGCATGCCTGTTTGCATGCCTGCTTGCATGCCTGCTTGCATACTTACATGCTTGAAGGCTTGCATGCCTGCTTGCATACTTGCATGCATGCTTGAAAGCTTGCAGGTTTGGTTGCTCGCTTGCTTAATTGCTAGCTTCTTTGAAATGCTCATGGTTCACGCGTGCGAAGCCGCGGGCAAAAGCTAGTATTATTATAAAATTATTAAAGTGACTTATCATAGTCACTTTAATAGTACATGTCATTAATACAAATTAAAATATCAAAATAATAAGATTGTAACACAGAGAAGATGTTTATTATTTATCAAATTTACCTACGATAATCATTGCTGAGGTACTCTTTGACGCTATATTTATGGTCTTATCATGGAGTATTGCTCTTACTCGGCCACGGAACACGACATCACTTTTGATAGCTTTTATGGCATACGGCAGCTTATTGTACAGGATTCGACCCATAGCTTTCGGAGTTCTCTTTGACAGTTTTAATCGAGTTGGCATACAAGCAATTATGTTGAGGCAGTCTTTTGTCACTCTAGGATTATAATTTGCTCTTATATTAAATTCACTTAAGTGAGTCCTTACATATAATATTAATGCAAGTATGTACACTGATATCGAAGTCAATATATTTTGTTGGTGAAAGTTGGTGAAAGACGAAAGGGAATGGAATATTTACAATAAATGAACGTAAGCAACTGTATAAGGATATTAAGTTAGGGAGTTATATTTGAGGATCGACTGCAGCAAGGGGGCTGGTTCACGAGACGTCTGTGTCAGGGATGTTGCGGATCCGCTTTTTTCCACATCCGCGGATGCGGATGCGGATGCGAATCTGTATAAAAAACTTAAATGTTGGGTTGGTAGAGTTAAAAAAACACAGCAGCGCGAGTCAGATCTTGTCAGTTGTCACAACAAAACAGTAGCGAGCCGCGTCACTGTCACCGATTCACCGAAGTCCGAAACAAAATTACCGCTTTCCTATTGGTCAATCAGCACGCGCGGTCGACACGTGCCACTCGCCGGGCCCTCCCCTTTCTTTCATGTCGCGACCTGCTACACATCCGCATCCGCTTCAGCTCCGCATCAATTAATGCGGATGCGGATGCAGATGCGGATGTCGAAATTGATGCGGATATTCCGCATCTGCGGATGCGGATGCGAATATTCGCAACATCCCTGGTCTGTGTCGCTGGATCGAAGGCGAATGAGGGTCCTCGGCATTTCAAACGGTCGCGCGGTTCCACGCGCCGGTCGGCAGATGTTCTGACACTAGACTGCCAGCACGCTTAACTGACTGCGTCCAGGGTAGTAATGAATGTATCTGGCCGCTTCAGCTGCTGCATAAATTTGAATGTTTCGAACGTTATTTCAACTAGTCCTGTTTAGTTTACGAACAAATTGTCACGCAAACTCAACTTTGAGGAGAAAGTTTTCCGAAATATAAATATTAATTCGACATAACCATTTCCGACTTCTACCGATTTTTGTAGACATGTCTGAGCGTTTTCCAAAGAAAAGTCCACATGTTAAATTTTTCCAGAATTTAACTGTTTTGGGTTTTTCTTACTCAAAATCGTTTACCCTATCGATCCTTATGCAAGGAAAAATGTGTCCCAAAATTTCCATTTCAGTTCGTCACTTTCTTTCATATGCTTAGGTATGTATGGAACGTGGCAAACCGGAAAAAAATCCATAGTAAAATCTGGGACACATTCTGTCTTGTATGAAAATCGATAGGGTAAAGTAAACAATTCTGAGTAAGAAAAATCCAAAATATTTAAATTCTGGAAAAAATGTACATGTGGATTTTTTTTTGAAAACGCTCGTCTGTGTCCAGTCAAATACATACATACATATATAAATGATCAATGCTAATATATGCCGAATTAGTCTCCGGGGTTCATCACTACAGTTTGACAACAAAAATAATGCTCCACGATGTACCTGCGCAGTAGGTCAATTTTAGTAGCGCGGGAAACTCTGGCGCTGTTATTGGTCGATCGATTTCGTACCAACAATGGCAAAATCGTGTAAGCGGGACAGAGCTAAGAATACAAAGTAAGCAATACTCTGCCAGTTGCGCTTGCAAATAAAGTTCAATATAGATTATTTACACGTTCGGCTACCATCGGAAACTGGTCTGCGCTTCTCTGCGCAAACGAATACTGCCGATGCGCATTATATTTGTTGTCAAACTGTACCATATTCATGAATGGGATATTGATGTCAAAGTGTCGCAATAGTTTGGTAGCCTTGTCAATATTAAAACGATAATACTGCGCGTAACCGTGACGTAGTTAATTCAGAACCGGGATAATTATGAGTACGGGGTGCGAGTCGGGTTACCTCCGCGTGTGGCCAAGAGCTGCGGTTCGTTTTCGGATCCGTCCGGGGGGAAGAGCAGTGGTCCGGTGCACCCTGGACATCGGCTAATGATTTCCTGGCAGTTTCTGAGGGATAGCATTGACCGTTGACTAAGAGCCCGACGGGGGTCTTTGACCGTGTTACCGTACAACGTTGCCGACATTTTGGCACAAGATTTTTGAATCAGTATACATACATACACATACATACACAAATCACGTCTCCATCCCTTACGGGGTAGACAGAGCCTAAGGCTACATTTAGCAAGAATGTGGGCGTATAGGTGAAAAAAGAAATCAAAATAGTGATGGGTTGCTAGCCTCTTCGCCTATAACACGATTCCTATTATTTTCGCCCATTCCCTCGATGGGCTTTTACCATCTGCGCGGGTAGAGAAGCAACTGGTATATTCTATGTTTTTTCTTTGCTCCCAGACCAGCATGGAAGAAATTTTTTGAATTATGTTTTTATTAATTTGACGTTAGCGAAGTTGTCGTCGCTATAACAACTTGACACGCCACAAATAAGAAGAAGAAGACTTTAATAAGTTATCTATGTTCACGACTTAGAAGTTAGACTGTTTACATTAAGTTTAGGATAATTTTAGGTTTCAATCTGTTAGTTCAATATTTTTTTTTCATTTCAGATGCGTGCAGTGAATCAGTTAAAACGTGTAGTGTAGTGAAGTAGTATTGATGGTGGTACGGTTCTGTTCAAAATGACGTCATTCCCTGTCAGCTGGAATGACACGATGGTCAAGCACTACGAGGAGGGGTTCCCCCTCCTCATGCCGAGGTGGGGGTACGTGGTGTCGGCCTTCGTGCTCTTCCTCATCGGGTTCTTCGGGTTCTTCCTGAATTTGATGGTGATCCTGCTCATGTATAAGGATCGGCAGGTAACTATGATGTTCTATGACTTGCAAATTTTTACATTACAGTTATTAGCTACGGGACTTCGAATTGGTAATAAAAAATTAATACTTCAAAACATAGCTAGCTTTGTAACCTTAGGCTCTGTCTACCCCATATGGGATAAAGACGTGATTTTTGTATGTATGTTATATTATGATATAAAATCCTTTACTATATCTAACACACATACCTACATACACAAATCATGTGTATATCCCTAACGCGGTAGATAGAGCCTAAGATAACAAGGTCACGTTTAGCATGATTGTAGGCGTATAGGTGGAAAGGGGAAGAAAAATAGTGATAGGTTGCTAGCCGCGTCGCCTATAGCATGATTCCTAAGATTTTCGCCCATTCCCTCGATGGGCTTTTACCATCTGTGCGGGAAGAGAAGCAGCTGGTATATTCTATGTTATGTCTTTGCTCCGAGAGCAGCATGGAACTACCATGGGTAATGCATCTAATATAATAAGCGTTCAAAAAGCAAAGCAAAGGCAAAGGTAGCCGGTCAGTCAGGCGGGCTGTACGCTTTATTGGGGGTCATCCATAAAGTACGTCACACATTTAGGGGGGGGGGGGGGGGGCCACGAACAAAATAATTGCAGTGTTCATAGTAAACCGTGTGACAAGGGGGGGGGGGGGGGGTCTAGAAATCGTGAAATTGGTGCGACGTAGTAATTTATGGATGGCCCCTTGGCACTGACGTGATATAAAATGACATTAAATAAAATAAAAGAACCCTCCACGCATTAATCGAGTAAACATAATTATATAAATAAAAATAAAAAAACAATTTTATGCCCGATATGCCTATCATCATTTTGAAAAAGCACTGATGCTCATCAAACTGCTGGACAGATCTTTACCAAACATGAATAAGGACCACCGCAAGGAAACTGGCTTTCGAATGAACAAAACCGCATCCAAATCGGCCCATCCGATTTAGAGCTACGATACAACACACAGATACACAGAAAAGTATACGTCGACGTGTTAACAATTTTCACATATTTTTTTCTTAATACTGCCACTTTGACGTTGTTCTGACAGTTTCGTAACTTTTTACGAGTACCTAATCCAAATGAAGTGCGAGGCGGGTTACCTCCGCGTGTGGTCAAGAGCTGCGGTTCGTTTTTGAATCCGTCCGAGGGGAAGAGCCGTGATTGGTCCGGTGCACCCTGGGCATCGGTTAATGATTTCCTTGCAGATTCTGAGGGATATCATTATCCGTTGGCTAAGAGCCGGACAGGGGGAAAAGGGTCTTTCGCCCGTGTTCTACCGTACAACGTTGCCGACATTTTTGTCACAAGATTTTTGAATACTGTATTTATTACTTTGACATTGGCGAAATCATCGCAATGATCGATGGGGCCATATTAAAAAGAAGAAGAAGCATAATCCAAATAACTAAGCTTAAACTGTCCATAACAACCGCCATCTTTTCGTCGAAGCGAGCGTCACCGGTTGTCTCAATGAGGGATCTATCCTGAGTGTTTGCCACAAGCCCTGCGGCTCTCACTCCAGATCCAATTAAGCCTAGGGACTTTCTGATGGCTGATTTGCCACTTTATTTTACGCTTTAAGAGCTGTAAACCTTCGGTTCATATCTCCGAAAAGTAACGCCTGATTCAGTGAATTATTTGCTAGCAAACACTTATCTGGGCCCATTTAACCTTGTGTGTAATACAAAATGTATGGCCTAATGCCGCTGCCGTGCGATGAAAGGTTTCCATTATTCATGCAAAGCCACATGGAACAGAATCACTGGGTTTTATCGACAAGTAACTCAAACAAGTCAGTACTATTCGGTCTCTGTGCAAGCTTTTCAACTGTACACTCTGAATAGAAACTTACCTTTAAAAGGTATGCCAAGCGCGCTATGTTCACTGGATGAACCTGTATTTTATTTCAATAAAATGTTCCATTCCTTCTAGGCAATATTTATACAGTCTGCAATTGACTATACGGCCTGCTATTAATACATACGTATATACACAAATCATGTCTTGATCCCTTATTATGTGGGCGTATAGGTGGAAAGGGGAATCAAAATGGGTTGCTAGCCGCATCGCATATAAAATGATTCGTTAGATTTTTGCCCAATGCCTCGATGGACTTTTACCATCTGCTTGGGAAGACTGGTTAATTCTGTTTTTTCTTTGCTCCGAGACCAGCATGGAAGATGCTATTGCATTGTTTGATCTTACATTCATAAGCTTGCCTTTGAAATCCAAGAGATATTTAATTTTTTAATTATTATTGGAAGACTATACCAATCCATGTTATTAACTTTGGAGGTACGCCTATTTAAGCACAAAGTTGGGTTATTTTGACGGAAACTTCTGTTAAAGTTTTACACTATAATTATGGATTGAAAATTAAGTCGGCCCCTCGACGCCGTACGCATTGAACATCGGTCAATGTCAGACAACATTTATTGCCCACCATTAAAAAAAACTGAAAAACATTTTCAGGGATATTAAGCGAAACTGACCACACAACCTGTACGTTTATTACCTAACTCGCTCGCAATCGCCATCGTGTTCATTTTGACAGTTCTTGTATGAATGTGACAGCAAGCTGATTCCGATGCCAATTGTCAGCCCATACATGAACTGTCAAAATGAACACGATGGCGATTGCGAGCAAGTTAGGTAATAAGCCTACTGTACATTACATATACAATACAATACAAATACTCTTTGAACACCACAAATCAGTGCAAAACAATACAGAAACAAAGAACAAGATGGACAATAGGCGGTCTTATCGCTCTATTGTGGCTTTCACTATATGGATATTTTAAACTCACTCTTTGTCGGTCTCTCACTTAATGCTCCTCTCATTTACTCAAAGGTTAACTGGTAGAGATCCCTTATAGGGATATGTTCGTCTTTGTGCATATATTTAAGGTTTTATTTAATGATTTGTCTCTGCTTCTTTATATTTATACAATAAAGCATTTACTTACTTAATACTATCTCTACCAGATAACCAAATAAAAGAAAGAAATAAGTCGGAGACAGTTGAAGTAGTACATATCTATGTAGATGTTTTCTTTTAAGTATTGAAGCTCACTTCAAGGTACAAACATCAATCAAACTCAATTTGTAACATTTCATTAATAACACTTACTAGAGATGTTATTGTTCATAATTAAATTAATTATTATTTTCACAGTTTCCAGTCGAAAGTTGTAACTTGAAATTGAAATACTAATTCTTGTATAAACTCGTTACTCATTTCCTTTGATTAAAGTATTTCAATGTTAGTAGCACTAGTAAACCCTTGCTTAGTAATTACATGAAAACCTTAGGTTTGGTAATGAATTTTGAAATTAGATTTTAACTTAGTTACGAGTAGGCGTGCCATGCTCAAGTTATAATAATAATAATAATAGTTGGGTCAAAGGCCAGATACAGAAGGCGGTACTCCTGGACACGGCTCGGATAGTCAGGAGGTTCCTCTCTCTGTCGCCCTGACCACCGGTAGCTTAGGCCTCGCCTCGCTGCCGGCGGCACCCTAGGTTAGGTTTTTATAATGTTTTTATATTTTGTATTAATATTGTTTTATTACTTTTTATATGAATATTGTAAAAACGTAACTACAACTAGAGATAAAAATAAATATACAGATAATAATAATATATTTATTTATTTAGGCATTAATCCCATTACAATATTTAATTACAATTACAATTATCAAAATTATGCGCGTCATGCCCATGTTGTCTTTTTCTTTACTCCTAGACCAGCATGGAAGTAAGACTAATGGAATTTTTAAAGACAGACGAATGGCAACATTCTTCTGGGCAGTGATGATAGTTCTGAAAGCGTCGGTAGTTTCAAAAGACTTTTAAAATACCCCATTGCGGCATATTTGCAAACCTTTGGTTTTTGAGCGAATAAAGTCACTTCGGTCACTTTGGTCTTTGGAAAGAGACAATTATTGGCGTCACGAAAGTTAGAGAGAGACAACGCTCTACGAAGCCGAAGTTAGCCGAGAAGACCGATGTGCAATCTTTATGACCGGGTACTGTACAATCGCATTCGCCATTCACTTCTGTCAAATCTTTAGATGAGGGTAGAAACACAACATCCCGTTTTACAACGCATTTTTTAGATTATAAACAAGAATATAAAAAGTCGAGTGATGCTGGGGTGTTCGTTTCGCTGCCACCGGGGCGAGCGCTCCAGGAAGAAGGACTACGAAATAGTCCGAAACATGTCGAGCATCACTCGACTTTTTATACGTGAGTTATCCGTTTATGTGTAATTATGATTAAATCACACGGTAGTTTCATGTTGAAAGAATATAAAAGTTACATTTGCAGAAGATCGACACTGAAAATTAGAGCACATAGAAAAATCCGAAAAGTAAAGCTATGATGCGTGCTATACCGCTACACAACCCATAGCAGAAAAGTAAAGCTATGGCCGGGAATTGAACCCGGACCCTCCTCATTCCGTGATGCGTGCTATAACCGCTACACCACCCATAGCAGGTTAATAAGCCTTCGAATCTTTCTATTTGTACCAGCTGTCACGTGACCTTGTTGTTGTTGGTAGCGCTTGGTAACTGAATGGATTTTTAAAAGCTGACGAACTGTACCTAAAAATGTAAATAAACAATCAATTTATCACTATCCGCGCTTATAATTATGCAATTTTCCGGGATAAAAAGTAGCCTATATGATAATCTAGGGTACCAGCTACCTCCGTTCCAAATTTTATCCTAAGAAGTAACACACACACACACTCAAAAACCTTCACCTTTATAATGTTAGTGTGATAAACAATGTGTCACATAGAGAAATGTATCAAAACAACGTCGAGTAATTTTCCGCACGAGGGAAATGTCTCTGTGACTTGATAATTGCTCGAGAATTCTTTTGAGATGCGCCTCGAGGTGAAATCAAGAGCGAACTCGAGGCCGAGCTGTGTTCTCGACACTTTTGAGTGCCAAGGGAACGTAATGGTTCTGAAACGGCTCCATTTTGGGCCCTAAAGGAACGTAATGGTTCTGAAGCGGCCCCATTTTGGGCGCCAAAGGAACGTAATGGTTCTGAAGCGGCCCCATTTTGAGCGCTAAAGGAACGTAATGGGTCTGAAGCGGCCCCATTTTGGGCGCCAAGGGAACGTAATGGTTTTGAAGCGGCCCCATTTTGGGCGCCAAAGGAACGTAATGGTTCTGAAGCGGCCCCATTTTGAGCGCTAAAGGAACGTAATGGGTCTGAAGCGGCCCCATTTTGGGCACCAAGGGAACGTAATGGGTCTGAAGCGGCCCCATTTTGGGCACCAAGGGAACGTAATGGGTCTGAAGCGGCCCCATTTTGGGCGCGAAAAGAACGTAATGGGTCTGAAGCGGCCCCATTTTGGGCGCGAAAAGAACGTAATGGGTCTGAAGCGGCCCCATTTTGTGAAGCGGCCCCATTTTGAGCGCCAAGGGAACGTAATGGTTCTGGAGCGGCCCCATTTTGGGCGCCAAGGGAACGTAATGGGTCTGAAGCGGCCCCATTTTGAGCGCCAAGGGAACGTAATGGGTCTGAAGCGGCCCCATTTTGAGCGCCAAGGGAACGTAATGGGTCTGAAGCGGCCCCATTTTGGGCGCCAATTGTCACGATTGTCATTTTTTTAGGGTTTTTAAGGGTAAAGGTTTGTAAGGGCTTGCTGGTCTGAGAGCAATGAAAAAACAGAATATACCAGTTGTTGCTTCTCTACCCGCGCAGATGGTAAAAGCCCATCGAGGGAATGAGCGAAAATCTTAGGAATCATGTTATAGGCGATGCGGCTAGCAACCCATCGCTATTTTGACTTCCCTTTCCAGCTATACTCCCTTAATCATGCTAAACGTGGCCTTAAGGTTTTGTTAACTTAGGCTCTATCTACCCCGTAAGGGATAAAGACGTGATTTGTGTATGTATGTATGCTGCCAACTCATCTGAAATGCTCCGGTAAAGCGGATCACTTGCCAACAGGTTACCCTTACGGGGTAGACAGAGCCTAAGTTAACAAAACCTTAAGGGCACGTTTAGCATGAATAAGGGAGTATAGCTGGAAAGGGAAGTCAAAATAGCGATAGGTTGCTAACCGCATCGCCTTTAACATGATCCCTAAGATTTTCGCCCATTTCCTCGATGGGCTTTTACCATCTGCGCGGGAAGAGAAGCAACTGGTACATTCTATGTTTCTTCTTTGCTCCCAGACCAGCATAGAGGGCAACAAAATATAGTCCGTGACATTGACGTGACCGTCCATGCCATTTGGGTTTATCTTGCTTTCTCCCTTACTCAGCCAATTCTTATATCAAACTCATAAGAGTGAGTGAGACAGCCATACGAACATGATTCAGTCAGTAACCGGCTACCTTCCTGGGGCCTTACCATGACGTCTTGCGATTCAAATTCCGACTCAGTTCAGGTCTGTCATTTTTAGTACGGATCTGACAGCGAGCGAACCTAAACTAAATCGGAATCGAATCGCATTAAGACGTCATGGTAAGGCTCCTGAGTACCAGGTGGATTGAAGAGGATCCGGTTTTCATTCTCAGCCAGCTTTAATTTTCGAATTCTATGTGTTCTAGTCATGTCTCTTTTAATTGCTGCCTAACAGCAATTCTTGCGTTGCGTTCCGGCGTGGAGAATAACCCCCTTATTCATAAACGCTCTCTAGCCTTCTGCTAACTTAGCAATCGTTTGTCCTTATCTGTGAAAGGTAAATGTCAACGTGACAGATAAGGACAAACGATTGCTAAGCTACCAGAAGCCTACAGAGGGTTTATGAATAAGGGGTTTAGACAGCCGGTGAAATTACTAGCACATGAGGTATACTTAACGTGACCATACATCCCGATTTGGGCGGGACAGTCCCGGTTTCAGGCAGTCTGTCCCGGTGTCCCCAGCGAAGCCAACTTCGTCCCGGTTTTGCAAGCAGACCCAACGATAGTTTAAAATTATACGTATACGTATCTAATAACAAGACCCGATATTAAAAAAAAAAAATGTTCAGTCTACAAATACAAAAATACGACTTAGAAGTCACGCCACTACTGGGGGCTTAGTTAGTAAGTCGTGCCAACTTAACTATTTTGTGTTTAGAGCTTTAATTATTTTGTGTTATTCTATCGTCTATAATAAAATACTTGTAAAATACTAAAAACTTTTTTTTATTATATATTTCCGCAGATGTGTTCCGGTCTGATAAAATAAATAAATGGTCACGTTAGGTATACTATCTCACTCTAGGCCGGTAACTCATCTGTACTCTCCTACCATCAGGTGACCAACTTATTTTTCCCTCGTCGTATAAAAAATGAACTAGCTTAGCTTCTCTTTTCGGGCACAATTTAACCGACACTTAAGCAGGCGACTTGCGGCGTGCTGTTGACTCGTTTAATGTTCTAGTTTCCGCCGCAAAGGGGCCATAAATAACTTTAAATTAATTCCCCGAGCACTGCTAAGTTTCTAAAGGCTTTCAAGGTCTATGACGCTTTTAAACGCTAACTACCTCCTCAAAAAATGCCTTTAAAGCTTTTGTTATTTTATAAAATGTATCGCAATGTGTCGCTATTGGATGTTTTCCAAAAAAAGTCCATATAAACATTTTTCCAGAACTTAAATATTTTGGGCACCTACTCTATCGATTCTAATACAAGAGAAAATGTGTCTCAGATTTTACTATGGATTTTTTTTCCTGTTCGTCACGTTCCATACCTACCTATATTTAAAAAAGTGACGAACTGGAATGAAAATTTTGGGACACATTTTTTCTTGAATAAGGATCGATAGGGTAAACGATTCTGAGTAAGAAAAACCCAAAATAGTTAAATTCTAGAAAAAATATTCATGTGGACTTTTATTGAAAAACGCTCTATTACCCATTCCTTTGTTTTTATCTGTCACTTTGACAAATGTACTGCCAGGCACGGGCCAAAACCTTTTTCTTTTTAAACTGGTGTGTACATTTTTTTCTGAATAAGGACTGGAGTTAGGCTAGCAGAAGTTGAGACTGGAATTGCGCGTTAAAATTAAAAATTATGTGTATTGTGACCAAATATTGTGTGCAAGTACTGCATTCTCATGTTAGATATACTAAGTAAATGCTTTATTGTACAAATATAAAGAAACAGATACAATTCACAAAAAAAAATAACATTAATATAAGCACAAAGGCGAAAGAGGATGATAAATATTCGTATAATATCATTGTGCACAAATATCAGTATGAACGATTAATACAGTATTTGTGCACAATATTGTAGGTCACAACACATGGGATTTTTAAAATTGCCGCCCAATTCCAGTCTCATCTGTCGTCTCGTCGGAACTATGCAATTTTCCGGGATAAAAAATAGCCTACGTGTTAATCTAGGGCATCACCTATCTGCGTGTTTTTCCAAATCTATTATGTAGTTTTTACGTGAAAGAGTAACAAACATCCAATCATCCATACTTACAAACTTTCGCGTTTATAATATTAGTAGGATATGTGCAAGCAATTTCTACTTTAGAACGAAATGTTAGCCAGAATTTTATTCAAATCTAAACGCCAAAGGCCTTGATTACGGCTTCCTACAATTTACACGGAATTAGATAAGCAATTCAGCTGAAGTTTGGGGGACCTTTCACAAGAAACTTGTTATTAGACGGAATTATTATTAATGTAGTTAGAGCGACCGAATGTTATTGAATACTTACATATTTCCCCAAAACCCGGGCAATCAAAATACTCTTTCCTTAAAGGTTGGCAATAGACCGACAACTCTCTTGGGGTCGCATGTTCTCATGGACGGCGGTAGATTACTTACCTTCAGGTGGCTCGATTGCTCTTTTGCCTCCCGCTTTCCATTAAGAAAAACCTACCGCTGAACAGCGCACATGACGATAGTGAGTCATGATTCAAGACCTCGTTTTATTTTAAAACTAGCTTCTGCCCGCGACTTCGTCTGCGTAGAATTATACATAAAAACCTTCCTCTTGAATCACTCTATGTATTAAAAAAACCGTATCAAAATCCGTTGTGTAGTTTTGAAGATATAAGCATACATAGGGATATAGGGACAGAGAAAGCGACTTTGTTTTATACTATGTAGTGAAGTACAATACAATATAGTATTTTGCGCAACAGTTGTATTAGAGGGGTCAAAAAAGGCGAGTGGTGTGGGTCACGCCACGAGCTTTTTTCGACTTGCTTATACAACGTTGCATACAATACTTTTTCTACGACTAAGTAGGTACTTAATAAATGAAAGTAATACGTTCCCCGAAAATGAAGAAGTCCGGTGTTCCAGTCTCCACGCCATGAAATTCTCGTAGGCTTTATTATTGCCGAGATTTTCTAGGCAACAAATTTTCCATCACTTCCTGGATTTAATTTCGTTTTAATCCGTGCGTTTTTATGATACATTACAAAACTTTGTTAAAACTATGGCAATCAAACAACAAACAAGTCAAACAAGACACGAGTGGGAAACATGAAAACGACAAAATTGGAAGTTTGTTCATAGTAAACTTTGTTCTTAATTAGTTTACTTTTTTATAGCCTTGCGTTCTTGGCGTATTAACCCAAACGTTTACCAACTTGCCAGTGACATTTGTGAAAAAGGCTTGTTTGTTAAGTTGGCAGCCACAATTTCAGTACATTCTGTCGTTACTTTCGTGTTTATAAAATATCGCGTAATTCGGCGCTTAGGCCACCTCCAGCTCTCTCCATTGAGCACTGTCCTCTGCTATTCTGGTCCAGTAAGGTCCCAAGGTTAGGCGGGATATCGTCCTGCAATCTAGTTTTCAGACGCCCGTTTTCTAGTAGGTATCCTCTCTTGGGTACCATAGAGTTACATGTTTGCTCCATTTGTTTAGTTAGCAACGCAGCATGTCCTGTCCAACCTCATTTCAAATGTTCTATGCAAGTTATAATTATGTAGGTAGATATGTAATTTTGTTTTTTTGTCTTATTTCCGACTTTACCTAAGTACTTACTGATGTACAGTCTAAAAGTTAGAATAACTGCCGAATGTAGTTTATGGAACATAAATAAAATTGTTCAATAAAAATATAACTTAAAATGTACAAATCACAAAACTGGGACTGTATCTCGGTCTTAATTAAGAACTAGTTACATCTGTTACAAAAAGTCGGCACTTAAGGAAAGCATCACATATAAAAACGTCCGATGTCTTTGGATCAATTAACCCTTGATTGCTTATTTAGTAGAAGATAGACGGTAGATTAATATTAGCTGCAGGATTATCGGCGCTTATCGCAATCATGAATGACTGGCCGGAGATTACTGCGGGTAGGGCGGACTACGCAATACGAGTTTTTTTTTATATATAAGAGGGGGCAAACGAGCAGACGGGTCACCTGATGGAAAGTAATCACCATCGCCCATGCTGCCGCTAAGTAGCAGTGCTTGCACTGCTGTGTTCCGGTGTGGAGAGTAAGACAGCCGGGGAAATTACGGGCACAAGAGGCATTTCATCTTAGTCCTCTAGGTTGGCAACGCATCTGCAATCCCACGGGGTTGCGGGTGTCTATGGGCAGTGGTGATCACTTACCATCAGGTGACCGACTTGCTCGTTTGCCTTCCTATTCAATATAATATATATATATAACACCTGCAAGACTTGGGGAATCACAGGTGCGTTGCCGGCCCTCTCAAGAACAGGAAGGCTCGTTTTTTAAATATCCCTAAATTGTACCACCCAGGGAATGTTGTAGGAAGTTGGTTCCAGATCTCCCCCCAGATTTTCACCCTTATTTAAATCATTTTAATTCGTCACCGTTTTTTTAGCTTATAAACAAAAACATCACATAAATGTGAAAAATAAGTTTCTTATGATTTAAACTATTGAAGGAATCAGACACTGACCTAAAAAGAACAGGTCACAGAAGCGATCAATTATTTTTGAGTTAAAGCTTCTTTTTGATCTTTCTAAGGACTACAAGTTGTTTGTAACTTTACTTATTCTACGCACTAGTTGTGAAAGTATTATAGTTCACTGTTTTTTCTCAACATTCAGGACAAACCCTGTAACTTTTTGACGGGTGCTGAATCGGACTAACTCCTGGGCATTGTTATATCTTAGCCCGTGTTTGCCAATTTCTTGGTACACGAGGCATCTTAGAACGATCTGGAATATTCCAGGTGGTTGGGTTAATTTGAACAAGCCTGCAACAGTATATTACAATCTGAGAGTGGTGAAATAAACAATGTCTCGCAGGAACTTGTCGCACGAGCCAAAGGCGAGGACGGTAAACATGTGACCTGAGGCTATTTTATGTCCGCCTGACGTGTGTACATAATATATAAATATCTCGTCTTCCCTGGCCAGGAAGTGGAAATTTCCGCGCGCGTAGCGGTCGGTAAACTGCTATTTACGGCCCGGGGCGACGTAAAGGTTTTTCGATTCAACATTAATCACCCCCTTTGACGCCGTATATTATGAACATCGAGCAATGTATGCATTTGTAAGTAAGTAAGTAAGTAAATGCTTTATCACTACATTACATGGTATAAAACAAAGTCGCTTTTGCTGTCCCTATGTCCCTATGTATGCTTATATCTTCAACGGATTTTGATGCGGTTTTTTTAATATAGATAGAGGAAGAGTCAAGAGGAAGGTTTTTATGTATAATTCTATGCAGACGAAGTCGCAGGCAGAAGCTAGCATAGTATAAAACAAAGTCGCTTTCCGCTGTCTGTCCGTCCCTATGTATGCTTAGATCTTTAAAACTACTCAACGGATTTTGATGCGGAAGCTAGTTGTACATATATAAAGAAACAGATACAATTCACAAAAAAATAAAAATAACATTAATATATGCACAAAGGCGAACTTATCCCAAGGGATCTCTACCAGTGAACCTTTGAGTAGATGAGAGGAGCATTAAACGAGGGACCGACAAAGTGTCACCATAAATGAAAAAACTTGAAAATCATTTACAAGGATGCTCGGTCAGAGCATAACTAGCATTATTAGAGTTTTCAGAAGTTTTCAAAACTAAATTGTTAAGTTCTTCCTAGAATATTCTAAAGAAGATTCGGATTCGAGGAAAAATCTTTTAAAACATCATTAGGTATTATTACTTCGAACGACCTTTTAGAGTATTAGTTGGGAACAAAACGGTACCGTTTAAACAATGTCTACAATTAGGATATTTAAATTCGCTATGTTTAGAATAAAATTCCATCGTAATGGAGTCAACTAAGTACGCAAATTGGTTTAATCGCATTATTTTAGGGAGTTTCTCAATATTTGTGAAGAGGCGTAAACGTCTTGTGTAAACTAATTGAAGTACATCGGCTAGTAAATAGGTAGGTAGATAGGTAGGGGTTATATATCAACGTGTATCGAATGTGTGTAAATAAATGTTTCTCTCTCTCTCTCTCTCTCTCTCTAAATTACAAAAGCATTTAAATTTCAAAACGCCACTTAAAATTAAAACACATACAAAAATCCGAAAAGTAAAGCTATGGAGTGGCGTAACTATAGGGTGGCAGGGGTGGCAAAATGCCAGGGGCCCCTAGCTCTACGGGGCCCCGAACTGGCTTAGTTTAGAGCACAGAAGGGACGCTGATGCACTTCTTTATATTGAGGAAGGAGCCCCGCCCCATCTGACGAATTCGCCACGGGCCCCAGACGTTATAGTTACGCCACTGGCTATGGCCGGCAATCGAACCCGGATCCTCGTCTTTCCGTGAAGCGTGCTATACCCCTACATCACCCATAGCAGTTAAAAGCATTTAGTTCCGACAAATTGTAAAGAAAGTACGCTTATATAAGTTTTAAAAACTAGTATTTCATCCTTGCTGGTCTAGGAGTAAAAAAAAATATACCTTATGTACCGTAACATATACCGTAAACATAATAATGTATTGTTGCTTCTCTTCCCGGGCAGATGTTAAAAGCCCACCGAGGGAATGGACGGAAATAATGTTATAGGGCTACAGGCGATGCGGCACAGTCATGCTATACGTGGCCTTTAGGTCTTGTTACCTTGGGCTCTGTCTACCCCGTAAGGGATAAAGACGCGACATATGTATATTAAAGACTAGAAAATACTGTTTATCTCACGATTAGTCAAGGATGGCGCTTCTAATTAAGATCTTATTAAATGTTTTTTTCTCATATGCATTCATGACGGCGCTCCCCGCTGTCTTTCGAGCCACCCGCACTGTGGGGCTACTCCAAATTCGATTTCGATGTTCGTATCATGCCGTCTCTCTCACTCTCAAATTAATCACTATTAGGGTAAACGGATAGGAGAAAATGAACTTCGAAAAATAGGCAAGATAATTACATACAGGGGTCTCAGCACCGAATATAACTTTGTCGCTTTCGGTGTTGAGACCCTTGGTCCTTGGGGTCCTAGCGCTATTAGCCTCTTCAAAGATATTTCGAAGAGGCTAATAGACGCTACGGGTGACCGCAGAGCTGGCAGCTTCCTTGGTCAGCGTATTAGTATCGTTGTCCAAAGGGGGAATGCTGCCAGCGTCTGCGGAACTATGCCACGGGGGTCCCTCCTTTTTTAATTATTTTATTTTAAGATTCGTTTTTAATTCGTTTTTAATCTGTCTTAATTCCATTTTGTATCCTATTAAATAAACATTTAATCACTTCGAAAATCGAATTGCGGGGGTACGTATTAAAATACATAAAGTTTAAAATGTATAATGGGTTTAAATACATAATGGTTTATAATATATAATGCGCTTTTCTCAGAAAGTTACAAATTAATAACATAAAACAAACCTAACCTAACCTAACCCAATGTACATATAGATTACGATATCCAAAAAGTTCATTTAGCTAATAGTTTTACAGAAAATTGCGTTATATATTTTGAACCATTATGTATTTTAACCCATTATACATTTTAAACTTTACGTATTCTGATCCGCTCCCAATTGCGGAGTATGATGTCTAGTGTGAAAAAGCGGCTGTAGAACGCAAGCGCCGTATCTGTGTCGTATTTATTGTGTTATCTATGCCCTTGCGCTCTAAATACGACTCCCACTAGAATTCAAATATGCACGAGTTAATCTGCAAAGGACGAGCCCCTTTGACACACAGAGCTAGATCGATTTTACGAAGTATTGCGAGTGTAAAGTTGTTTTATTTACCTACTCGTTTTAGCAATTTTGCATCCACCATTGCTCAAGTGCTCATGAAAAAGAATAGTTTTGGTCCGTGTTAATTTATAATACAATACTAGCTGTTTGCAACTTTGCCCGCGTAGAATCAAATATAGCCTATGTACAATACAACAATACAAATACTCTTTATTGAACACCACAATCAGTACAAAACAATACAGAAACAAAGAACAAAGTAGACAATCACAAATCAATCAATAGTAATCAATCAGTATGTACATACATCAAGGATAATGTAGGATTCTTGCGACGAAAGATTTTTTTTTATCGGTTCTATAGTTTCTATTAGAGGCTGTATAGTGCCTGATTATATACTGGCTGATAATGTAATCTATCTACATGTATATCAGTGTTTAAACGGTTGTCTAAGCAACACAGAACGTTGTGCTTAGACATGACAACAATATTGTTGTTGATTGAGAGACTGACGTGCGTGAACACGTCGGGGCCTGTTTTTATAAGTTTGCTTTAATATACATTATTTACCGTTAAATCTGGCTGCTCATTTCCACATAATCTCATTTAGTTTCCTATTCAATACAAACATTAAAATCTTTCCTCTTTATTAAATTAGTATACATAGTTTACATTAGTATAGATAGCCAATAGAGTGGCTTTGGCAACTAAGTAAATAGATAATCACTACACAGTATAAAATAAAGTCGCTTTTTCTGTCCTCATGTCCAGATATACGATATGAGATATGCTTATATCTTCAAAACTACACAACGGATTTTCATGCGGTTTTTTTTAATAGATAGAGTGATTCAAGAGGAAGGTTTATATATTTTTTTTTATATATGAATAGGAAGGCAAACGAGCAAGTGGGTCACCTGATGGTAAGTGATCACCACTGCCCATAGACACCCGCAACCCCGGAGGGATTGCAGATGCGTTGCCAACCTAGAGGACTAAGATGCAATGCCTCGTGTGCCCGTAATTTCCCCGGCTGTCTTACTCTCCACACCGGAACACAGCAGTGCAAGCACTGCTCTTAGCTTAATATGGTATAATACATGCATAATATACCGTGCGAAGCCGGGGCGGGTCGCTAGTACCGAATAATCTATGGGAGGGTAAACACAGAATTTCTAAACGACACTGAAAATTAGAACACATAGAGAAAAATCCGAAAAGTTAAGCTTTGGCCGGGAATCGAACCCGGATCCTCGTCATTCCGTGATGCGTGCTAAGCCGCTCCACCCGTAGCAGGTACTTGGTAAAGTAAAATTCTTGATTCATTTCGACACCTCCTAAGTATACTGAGGCAACTGCAAAATCTTGATTTTACAGGAGAGCCGTGCAAAGGTAAAATCATTTGTAACTTTTTTATCTGTAAAGTCAATTCCATAAAACTTTGGATTCGCTGGAACAAAAGTACCTCTTTTTAGACTACATATATGGAATTCTGAAATTAATGTTAGTTTTTGAGAAAATGGTAGATACACTAGTGTACGCGTATTTTACGTGTTCTGACTTGTGGTATACTGAGGCAACTACCCCTTGATCCAGTATACACCGTACTAAGTTAATTGTTATTTTTTTCTATTTTTCATTTAATAATTAGATAAATATGTTACATAAATCCATACTGTTTAAAAATAAATACTTAGCTCATGCTCAAATGCCCTTTAACATTATTTGGTCGACATATTAGTCACTTGCACCAGTATACGCTTAAATTAAGGTCGCTTACACCTGTATACTGTTAAACATATTTAATGTTTTGCTGTTTAAAACGAGAAATTATATATATTTTTTTATTAATGATAATAGAAAAAAGTTTTTTTTTAATGAACAAACGTAAATTTCAAATAAAATCTGTTTCTATTATGTTCGTAAATATTTTAATCATAGTTCCATCATTCCTAAAAGTAACTTATTCAACAACCACAGTTTGAGCAATATTCGTTTTAGTTTAAAAATCAACATTAATCTATCCAAAATAGTCTTCTTTTCTTAATTATTGAGACTGTACTATTAAGTACTTATAAAAAATATAAAAACTTAAGTCGCTTCTTCTAAAGGTTCGATTTATCATTAGCAAGGATTCATTCCTTATTTTTAACGCCTTAGTAGGATTTATCATTGCACCTTTATTCATAACTTCTAAAATTAAAAAATATTTATTTAAAAATTACAATATGAGGGATTACTAATGTTTGGCAAAGAATGTTCCCCAAAGCATCACATCGCAAATTTTGTTTCCCACATTTTTATTTGGCAAAAATTCAATTGTCAAAACTACTTATCGCAATATTACAGTTATTATCGCAGAATATTTATCATTTAATATCAAAATCACAATTACGAGTAAGTGCCTTTATTCCGAATTGACAAGGTATTATTTCCTTTAGTCATCGTTTTTTGTGATCAATCTGTTGTAAAATTCAGTGTGTTGCGATGGTATTATATTATACCACAATTGTGGAGGGCAAAACCGTAACCGGATTGTATTTCTCATGTACATGTATGTACGCTTGTTGGAAGTACATAACAATGACCTCATAATTGGCTTAAGAAACATTAAAGTAGCGTACCACGAACGTTTGCCAATTGACAAACAAAAATTTAAAGATCTTAAGATCATTAATGATAACTATAATAGATAACTAGAATAGAATAACATTAATGAATTTGATAATATCAATGAATAGCTTTAATGTACTTAATTAATTTGAAGGCATGTTTTGACGTTATATTACAATCCTAGATTTAGATATTAACTACTATTGTGTGCCCTTGCAGGGCGTCATGGACTGACTTAGAACAACGTTACCATCTTCATATGTATGTACATGACTTGACAATGAATAAACAAATAAATAAATAAATCTTTGTCGAAGTGGTATCTCAACACACTGAATTTTACAACAGGTTGGTCACAAAAAACGATGACTAAAGAAAAATGATAGTACCTTGTCAATTTGGAATAAAAGCTTTTACTCATAATTGTGATTTTGATATAAAATGATAAATATTCTAGTGCCATTATAATTAAGAGAGAAACGATTAAGACAGTTTTTTTTAATTTGTATCAATTTGTTAAGGTCAGTTGAATAACTTGTTAAGAAAAGCTTCATTTTGCAAGGTTACAAGTATAATAATCATTAATTTTACGGAAATAACATTGCATTAGAAAATAAGTGGTTGTATCTTAGACAAAATAATTTAATTTCTATCGTAAAAGGTATATTTGACGTACGCCGCGTCGTTGGTCTCTCGCGTATACTGAGGCAACGTCAGGTTACACCACGCTTGTGCCGCCCCTCCACAATATCTGTACCGCGTACAATGGTGCAAGCGACTTGCCTCAGTATACAACGTACTGATTTACAAAATTGTGTTGTATACATTTATATACGTCACTTTATTTTCGAAACTAACAGGAATTTTACCATGAAATTTTTGTGGCAAGTAGATATTAGTATTTTAGTCAAAATTATGTAAAAAACCGAAAATGTCAAAATGGTCACTTGCCTCAGTATACTTAGGAGGTGTCGATTTGATCGGGTAAACATGTACTAAAAACAACACAAAGCCATTATGATCCTTGTTTGGCAAGCTAATAAATCCCACGTTTACCTACTCGCTTCGGTATTCCACGTGTCACAGATAAAAAAAGTGTAAATGCGTATAAGACAATCTTTCTATGATTATGAAGAATTGCAAATGAAATAAACTATTGCGTTGCTCTGAAAACAAAGATTTTATTTTAGTAAATGTTATTAGGTACACTGTTAAACTTAAATTACGCTTAAATAATATGCAATATCTTACCTGGAAACAAAAAAACTACATTTAAAGTCTATTAATAAATTTGTCAATTCCTTTTTAAATAATTTTGATATAACCTAAAAATATGCTCAATCACGGTAGTTCTATACAATCCAAACATAAGCAAGCTGCTTTAGCAACTGTGTGTGGGTGCGAGTCGGGTTACCTCCGCGTGTGATCAAGAGCTGCGGTTCGTTTTTGGATCCGTCCGAGGGGAAGTGCAGTGCTTGTTCCGGTGCACCCTGGGCACCGGTTAATGATTTCCTGGCGGTCTCCGAGGGATATCGTTATCCGTTGGCTAAGAGCCCGACAGGGGGGAGGGGGGTCTTTGACCATTACCGTACAACGTTGCCGACATTTTTGTCACAAGATTTTTGCATTATATTTTTACCACACTGACATTGGCCCAAGACTTACGGCTGCCATTAATGAGAGAAGAAGAAGAACTGTGTAGACTGTCAACACCGACAGCGCCATCTATGTCGTGCATAGATACAACGTTACTGTTTTACCGACAGAAGAGCGCTGTACAAATTAAAGAAATAATAACAAGTTTCTTTACATGCGATTAAAAGTTTTGCATATGCGTGACATCGCCATCATCAGCCAGAAGACGTCCACTGTTGCACAAAGGGCTCCTTAGAACGCCACAATGAACGACAACTCGCCTGCATTCACCGGTGTCCCGCAACTTTCACGATCGGTCCACCTAGTGGGAGGCCAGCCTGCGTCTTCCGGTTCGTGGTCGCCGCTCGAGAACTTTTCTCTCCCAACGGTTGTCTGTTCTACGAACTACGTGGCCTGCCCATGGCCTCTTCAATATCATTCATAATTATGCGTGTCCTTTACACCCAATTTGGATCTCTTGCTTTTTCTACTTGCTCTTCCATATATTATTATAATATATATAGCTGAATACCCACTGACTGACTCACTCACCCCAGAGTTGTTTGGAGGAACCGGTAAGAGGTGGGGTTCGACTCTATACATTGTCGTATCAAAAATGCTTGCCCGACCACCAGAAAAATACGAAATCGACCTGAACGTGGAAATTGACTTGACACATGGGGCGGTTCTCCGCGACGGCTCGACCTGTCGAGTTTGCCCGAAACTAAAGTCGCTCAGAACAGCCGGCCAATGGGTGAGCCGGTCAAAGTTTTTTCAAAATGGCGAAAACAAGATGGCCGCCATACAAAATTGAAATGCGAATATCTCAGAGGCCAGTCGAGATAGGTGGGTGGTGCTCGACCAAATGTCATTCAGAGTTGAGGGGGAAATCTGACTAAGTAATTTTTTTTCCAAGATGGCGGATTCAAAATGGCGGCCAAATTTTTTTTTGATCCGATCAGATTGAAATTTTGCATCCGGGGCTCTTCGGGGCCACAGATTCTAATGACATACTTTATTTTTCGATTCCGCCATTTTCCAAGATGGCCGCCATACAATGTAATTTCTGGATATTTGACCTGTTGTTTTGAAGAGCCCATAAGAGATGGGGTTCGATTCTATTCACCGTCGCTTTAAAAATTTCATGCTAAGTACCAAAAAATTACAAATTGACTTGAGTGTGGAAACTGACCTGACACATGGGCCAGCTCTCCGAAATGACTTGCCCTATCGAGTTTGCCCGGAACAAAAGTCACTCAGAACAGCCAGCCAACAGGACAACCAGTATTTTTTTTTCAAAATTGCAAAAACAAAATGGCCGCCATACAAAATTGAAACGCAAATATCTCAGAGGCCAGTCGCAACAGGTGGGTGGTGCTCAAACAAATATCGTTCAGAGTGAGCGGAGTAATTAAATGATCTTAATTTTTTTTCCAAAATGGCGGATTCAAAATGGCGGCCAAAGTTTCTTTTACTCCGATCCGATTAAAATTTTGCATCCGGGGCTGTTTGAGGCCACATATTCAAACGGCATAATTAATTTTTCGATTCCGCCATTTTCCAAGATGGCCGCCATACAATGTAATGTCAGACTAACAGACTCACTTGTGTTTTATAGCAGCTATTAGCGATAGGGTTCGACTCTGTACACCATCGCATCAGGAATCATAACGTTAGTACCAAAAAAATTAAAAACTGACCTGAACGTCGAAACTGATTCGGCACATGGGCCAGCTCTCCGCAACGACTTGTCCTATCGAGTTTGCCCAGAACTAAAGTCTCTCAGAACAGCCAGCCAATGGGTGAACCGGTATTTTTTTTACAAAATTGCTAAAACAAAATGGCCGCCATACAAAATTGAAACGCGGATATCTATGGCCAGTAGAGATAGATGGGTTGTGCTCGACCAAGTGTCGTTCTAGGTGCAAAGAGTAATCTAATGAACCTAATTTTTTTACAAGGTGGCGGTTCAAAACGGCGGCCAAAGAATATAGTAGAAAAGTCTGGAAAAATTTGAAAAAAAAACAGGCTGGCAGGGTATCCTCCGCGGGTCCCGTGGGGCCCGCGGCCCCATGCGAAATGCTTTTCCCAAGATGGCGGCCAAAGAATAAAATAAAAATAGGTTAGAATTTTTGGAACAAAAAACAGGACGGTAGGGTGTCCTCCGCGGGTCCCGTGGGGCCCGCGGCCCCCATGCGAAATGCTTTTCCCAAGATGGCGGCCAAAGAATAAAGTAAAAATAGGTTAGAAATTTTTGAAAAAAAAACAGGACGGTAGGGTACCCTCCGCGGGTCCCGTGGGGCCCGCGGCCCCCATGCGAAATGCTTTTCCCAAGATGGCGGCCAAAAAATAAAGTAAAAATAGGTTAGAAATTTTTGAAAAAATAACAGGACGGTAGGGTACCCTCCGCGGGTCCCGTGGGGCCCGCGGCTCCCATGCGAAATGCTTTTCCCAAGATGGCGGCCAAAGAATAAAGTAAAAATAGGTTAGAAATTTTTGAAAAAAAATCAGGACGGTAGGGTACCCTCCGCGGGTCCCGTGGGGCCCGCGGCCCCCATGCGAAATGCTTTTCCCAAGATGGCGGCCAAAAAATAAAGTAAAAATAGGTTAGAAATTTTTGAAAAAATAACAGGACGGTAGGGTACCCTCCGCGGGTCCCGTGGGGCCCGCGGCCTCCATGCAAAATGCTTTTCCAAAGATGGCGGCCAAAGAATAAAGTGAAATAGGTGAGAAAAATTTGAAAAAAAAACAGGGCGGTATAGTACGAATCACTTTTCGAAGGTGCCGGATTAAAAAGGCGGCCAAAGTATATAGAAAAAAAAAAAAGATTAGGATATTTAAACAAAACAGGGTGGCACGGGACCTCCGCGGGGCCCTTGGGGCCCGCGGCCCCCACGCGAAATACTAGTCTATATATATATAATTCAAAGGTGACTGACTGACTGACTGACTGACTGACATAGTGATCTATCAACGCACAGCCCAAACCACTGGACGGATCGGACTGAAATTTGGCATGCAGGTAGATCTTATGACGTAGGCATCCGCTAAGAAAGGATTTTTGGAAATTCCCACGGGATAAGGAAAAAACGGGAATTATATATTCGATTCCGAGTGACGCTATCTCAGTAACTATAATAAGTAGACTCTTCAAATTTGATACAAAAGTAGGTGATTACAAAACTAAGAAACTAATTTCAGGATTTTTGGAAATTCCTGCGGGATAAGGAAAAAAATAGGATTTATATATACAGTTTAACGAAATCCTATGAACTATAATTACTAGACTCTTCAAATTTGGCATAGAAGTAGGTGATTATAATAGTAAAATAATGTTTTAATGCTTTTTGAAATTCCCACGGGATAAAAACAGGATTTATGTATTCAGTTCTACGGGATCGATTTTTCGTTTTACTGGTCGTATAAAATTGAAATTTGGCCTTCAATTTCCTTTGGGGAGTGTAGGGGAGCGCTACAAAAGGATTTCCCGAAATTCCCACGGGAACGGACTTTTCGTTTTCTGGTTGCAGAAAGCTGAAATTCGGCATGTAGGTTGCTTCGGGAGTGTAGAGGAGCATTAAGAGAGTACTTTCCAAATTTCCCACGGGAACGGGGAAAAAACAGGATTTTACGTTTTACTGGTCGTAGAAAGCTGAAATTTGGCAAGTGGGTTCCTTAGGGAGTGTAGGGGAGCATTATGAGATAATTTCCCAAAATTCTTCTTCGTTCCCGTAAGAATTTCGGGAAATGCTTTATTTGGCGAAATTCTTACGGAAACGGGAAAAACGAAAAGCGGGGGAAAGTTGAAATTTGTCACGTAGGTTTATTTGGGAGTGTAGGGGAACACTAAGAAAGGATTTTTCGAAACGCCTACAGGGACGGGAAAAAACCGGATTTTACGTTTCCAGACGAAACAGCGGAAGAAAGAGACAACATTTATAACGTGTGTTTCTTTAAAGGCTTAAGTGTACTCCGAAAGCACTCCCCTAAATTTCCACGGGAACGGGAAAAAACTTATTTTTTCATTTTACATCTTAGCGCGTACGAAGTCGCGGGCAAAAGCTATTTAGGATGTATTTTAGGACAGCCCTATAGGTTAGGTTAGGTTTTTTTTATAAAAATCCTGCAATATTTACAGTTTCAGAAAAATTAAGGCAGCGGGGCAATGCGGGGGGCTTGCTTGCGTGCTTGCTTGAGTCCTTGCTTTGCATGCTTGATTGCATACTTGCTTTCATGCATGCTTGCATGCTTGCTTGCATGGGTGCTTACTTGCATGCATGCTTGCTTGCACGCTTGCTTTGCATGCTTGCTTGCCTGCTTGCATGCCTGCTTGCATGCATGCTTGCATGCTTGCTTGCATGGGTGCTTACTTGTATGCATGCTTGCTTGCACGCTTGCTTGCATGCTTGCTTGCCTGCTTGCATGCCTGCTTGCATGCCTGCTTGCATGCCTGCTTGCATGCCTGCTTGCATACTTGCATGTATGCTTGAAAGCTTGCAGGTTTGGTTGCTCGCTTGCTTAATTGCTAGCTTCTTTGAAATGCTCATGGTTCACGCGTGCGAAGCCGCGGGCAAAAGCTAGTACATACATAAAACACGCCATTATCTTTAGACTAGACTGTTTCACCATCTCGACAATAAAAAAAACCTTGATCCTGATCCCCCTTTCCACCTATACGCCCGCAATCATGTTAAGCGCGGCCTTTGGGTCTTATCTCGGGCTCTATCTACCCCGTAAGGGATAAAAACGTGATTAATCTATGTATGTATTCAAAATGACGCCATCGGCTCATTTTTTTTTTCTTGCGTCCGCACGAATGCATTGCCATATTTCATTTTTAAATTTAAAAATTAGGGAAACTGTTTACACGAAAAAAAAATTAGCTAACAAAACAAGTAGACAAAAGGGACATGGATCAGTAAGGATAGTGGGAACTCATCAATTTAAAACCGTTTGTAAGTCTATAGATAACTCATAATGAAGTGTGTGCCAACCCCAATAGATGCCAGAGAATTGTCAAAGCATTTTACCTAAACTGTAACGCAGCACAATATATTAGTTTAAGGAACTGATTTGAGTAACCAGCAGCGGCAGATAAACTCTAAAATAAAAAAGAAACGAAGAAAAAGTATAAAGTAGCAACTAATGTAGCTATAATTATATTTCGTCATCAAACTACAGAACTGTAATTAAGTCGCACCTTAATTTAATGACCTTATTGTTTTACTGAAGTTTCTCTTCGTTAAAACTTACTTGGAACTTAAACTTTACCAAATTTGTTTAAAATATGTAAACCTGTCACAGACAGTTAGAGATTTGGGTCAAAGTTAGAAACAAGACACTATTTAATCCAAGTACAGATTTAACCAATCATCTAAGGCGACGATCTATGTAATGTCTTATTGTGATTTGTCTGTTTATTTATATCCTACTAATATTATAAACGCGAAGGTTTGTAAGTATGAATGTATGGATGGATGGATGTTTGTTACTCTTTCACGGCCGAACGGCCGAACGGATCTGGATGAAATTTGGAACAGAAATAGATTATAGCCTGGAATAACATGTAGGCTTCTTTTTCCTTGCTGTTCCTGCTTCTTGCTCTAAGTTCTATCATGACTCCTTTACTATGACCTCTATCCGCCTGTGGAATTCCCTTCCTGTAGACCTACGACTATTTTTAAAAACCAACTCAAATCTCACTATTTATCACTAATTTAATCCACTCCCTGTCTTTAGTACCTTATCTTTTCTTTTTGCTTCTGATCAAATCCTTTTCTGTTATATGGCCTTCTTATTTTTCATTGTTACATTCTCACATTTATTTTATCTTAAGTATTATACAGTACCTAATGTTATGTGTATGTATTATTTTATTTTATTTATTTAGCTATGTACCTATTATATTTATGTTGGTATTGTTGTTTTTATTATCCCTGCGTTTATCCTGTCTATTTGTTTCCGCCACCTACTTAAACTGTCTCCAACTTATTTATCTTATTGGTTGTCTGGAAGAGATCGCTATTAAGCGATAAGACCGCCTATTGTCTACTTTGTTCTTTGTTTCTGTATTGTTTTGTACTGATTTGTGGTGTTCAATAAAGAGTATTTGTATTGTATTGTATCCCGTAAAATGGTGTAATTCCTTCGGGATAGCGATAAACGAATTCTTTGCAGACGAAGTTGCGGGCAAAAAGCTAGTTTGTACAATAAAGCATTTACTTACTTAGTCTGGGGTCTAGATTTGCCGATGTAACGTACCCAATCAGTTTGTTTGAACACAAATTAGTTTCTAGCTTTGATTTCAGCCTCAACGGTCAGTAACAGGATTATCTAGTAACTAAGCGCTGACTATAACTTTTACCAACTTGACATATGTCGGCGACATGTGACAATTCAAATGCAAGGCGTAGTCAATATGAAGCCAACTAGATTCTGGTCCAATTTGCAATGAAAACTGAATTAGGTTCGAAGGCAGAAATAAACAAAGGGTTCCATATTTTTTTACTTTTACACACACACAAACAACGTCTTTATCCCTTACGGGGTAGACAGAGCCTAAGGTAACAGGTACCTACAGGCCACATTTAGCAAGATTGTGGGCGTATAGGTGGAAAATGGAATCAAAATAGTGATGGGTTGCTAGCCGCATCGCCTATAGCATGATTCCTAAAACTTTCACCCATTCCCTCGCTGGGCTTTTACCATCTGCGCGGGAAGAGAAGCAACTGGTACATTCTATGTTTTTTCTTCACTCACAGACCAGCATAGAAGAAAATCTACATGTATTGTTATATTGTAATTGTTTTATAACTGAAAATAAATTCGCCAGTTGACATGCAAATTGAACATCAATTTTCCCGCCAAAGGGACGAGTTGAATAGAAAACTTTGACATTTCTTTCGCCCACCATCGATCATGCCCGTAACTGTGCATTAGGATAATGAGTAGCGAAACGCCGCTACAGTCTGTTTCAATATGGAAAGTATGGTTGACAGATTCATACCCCCTTATTCATAAACGCTATGTAGGCTTCTCCCGAACAACGGCTGACTAAAAACAAATAGTGTCTTCTTCAACCTCGACATTGGCGGAATCATCGATAGTACCGATGGAGCTATATTACCAAAAATTGAATTGAATTAGGCTTCTGCTAACTTAGCAATTGTTTGTCCTTGTCTGTCACTTTGAAATTTACCTTTCACAGATAAGATTGCTAAGTTAGCAGAAGCCTATAGAGCGTTTCTGAATAAGGAGTAGAATTTAACTGTTAGCCTTCACGAAAGTTTTGACAACAAAATAAAAAATGGAATTGCATAGAAATAAATCAATGCTGTACTTAATAACGTTCTAAAAAGAACATCGGCGTTTTTTTTGGGGTTCTTCTTCTTATTTGTGGCGTATCAAGTCATTATAGCGACGACATCTACGCCAATGTCAAAGTAACAAAAATATAACACTTGTGACAAAATGTCGGCAACGTTGTACGGTAACACGGTCAAAGACCTGTGGGGCTCTTAGCCAACGGTCAATGATATCTCTCAAATGCCAGGAAATCATTAACCGATGCCCAGGGTGAATGGAATACTTTCTTAATATTTTAGTAGGTTGTCTTTGGATTGTCGATTATACGCGAGATTTTAACCGATTACCTAAACATAGTCACCTCTCTAGTTTTAATGATCATAAAACGTAACCTAGCAACGTCTCGTAAATAATGACATTTAAACGTGAAAATTATGCAAACCCCGAAAAAGGGGTGCGAGTCGGGTTACCTCCGCGTGTGGTCAAGAGCTGGGGTTCGTTTTTGGATCCGTCCGAGGGGAAGAGCAGTGCTTGGGCCGGTGCACACTGGGCATCGGCTAATGATTTCCTGACAGATTCTGAAGGATATCATTATCCGTTGGCTAAAATCCCGACATGGGGGGAGAGGTCTTTTGACCGTGTTCTAGAATAGAATAGAATAATAATAATAAATAAATAAATATCTTGGGACAAATTACACCAATTGTCCAAGCCCCAAACTAAGCAAAGCTTGTACTATGGGTACCAGGCAACGGATAAACATACTTATATAATGAAGATAAATACATACTTAAATACATACAATATCCATGACTCGGGCACAAACATTCGTATTCATCATACAACTGTCTGCCCCTACCGGGATTGGAACCCAGGACCTCTAGCTTCATAGTCACTAACCACTAATAACGTTTAAAGAATAGAATAACGTTTATTGTTTAACTGTGTACAGAGATGTTAACAAATATATAATTAGAACCAACAGTTTATCCATCACGGACGTACAATATATGACACTACCATACAACGTTGCCGACTTTTTGTCACAAGATTTTTGAAGACCGTATTTATTACTTTGACATTGGCGAAATCATCGCATCGATTGATGGGGCCATATTAAAAAAGAAGAAGAAGTAAAGTGCTAAGAGTACCCTCATATTTGAGGGCGGTTTTCGTAATGGTTAAAGAAATCAATTGTTCCAGCTCTGGACGCCGCTCAACATCATTCTCTTCAACCTGGTCTGCTCGGACTTCTCTGTCTCCGTGCTCGGCAATCCCTTCACCCTCATCTCCTCGCTCTTTCACCGCTGGATCTTCGGGCGCACCATGTGTGTGCTGTACGGCTTCTTCATGGCGCTGCTGGGTAAGTTATAGCCAAACATATATACATGTAGGATGGTACGAAGTGAATGACTGAAATGGAAGATAAAGAAGATACAGACTCATACTGATCTTTTTTCTCCGAAACCTTAACTTTTTCAGGAGCTATGAAGTGGCCATCCTGTAGAACTATATTATACCTATAGATTAGATTAGGTTAGCTTTGAAAATTTTCTTCCATGCTGGTCTGGGAGTAAAGAAAAAACATAGAATGTACCAGTTACTTCTCTTCCCGCGCAGATGGTAAAAGCTCGTCGAATAAATGGGCGAAAATTATAGGAGTCATGTTATAGGCGATGCGGCTAGCAACCCATCACTATTTTAATTCCCCTTTCCCCCTATACGCCCACAACGTGGCCTTTGGGTCATATGTATGTGTGTATGTAGTTTTAGTTAAAACTATAGACAGAGACATAGACATAAATCACGTCTTTATTCCTTACGGGGTAGACAGAGCCAAAGGTAACAAAACCTAAAGGCCACGTTTAGCATGGTTGTGGGCGTAAAACTATAACAATGGATAAAAAAATATATAAATGTAAAGGTCTCCCGCAACGCAGTGCGACATCTGAAATAGAAAAAAACTACGACCGCCGGTTCCTTTTTTGGACTTAACTAAAGACCCACTTTTATGGAAATTGGTAAAGAGCTACCCGATATTTTAGTAGCCGATTTATATGAAGATTCTAGACGGTCGCAAATGGACGAATTCATATTTCATATGTATGTTATTTTCTTCTAAATTATATGCGCTATTACACACCAGTTGAAGTGAAAAACGAGTGATTTAAAATCTATTTAAATTTTATATACATACATACATTATATCACGTCTTTATCCCTTACGGGGTAGACAGAGCGTAAGGTAACAAAACCTTAAGGCCACGTTTAGCATGATTAAGGGCGTATAGCTGGAAAGGGAAATGTTTTTTTTTTTTATATGAATAGGAAGGCAAACGAGCAAGTGGGTCACCTGATGGTAAGTGATCACCACTGCCCATAGACACCCGCAACCCCGGAGGGATTGCAGATGCGTTGCCAACCTAGAGGACTAAGATGAAACGCCTCTTGTGCCCGTAATTTCCCCGGCTGTCTTACTCTCCACACCGGAACACAGCAGTGCGAGCACTGCTACTTAGCGGCAGGATTAGCGAGTAAGATGGTGGTAGCGATCCGGACGGACCTTGCACAAGGCCCTACCACCCGCAAACGAAACGAAAATAGTGGCGGGTTGCTTCCGCATCGCCTATAACATGATTTATAAGACTTTCGCTCGTTCCCTCGACGGAAGAGAAGCAAGCGGTACATTGTATGCTTTTCCTTTGCTCCCAGAGCATGGAAAACATTTAAATTTTGATACTGAAAAATGCTATGTTGCTTTACAAAAGCTCTGTGCAGAAAAATCGGAAAAACAACGATGTGGAAATTACATCCTTTGCACGCTTTGAGCTTTTTCGCGTGTATTTTGCTGGTATTCCTTTTGTGTTTCTGACATTTGTTCTATCGGCTTTTAACTGGCAACTTTTACTTTTGGAAACGACAGAATCAAAATAAACGGACCACTCTCATTTGAAGGTACTCAGACTTAAAGGTGAGTTTGGGCAAAATTTTAGGCCCTGAAGCAGTGGTTCTTAACCGGTGGTCCGCGGACTACTGGTGGTCCCTGGAAGCATCCAAAGTGGTCCCCGGGGCTAATCTAATAAATAATTAAATAACTGACAACCAGACAACGCGTGAAAGTGTTATCGCAAGGGTTATCGCGTGTGAATTTGCCACTAGAGGCGCTAGTGTCGCGTGAGGTCCAATAACATTCACTTTTCACTGGTTTTGGCGGGCTTCGTGACATAAATTATAATTGCTTTCATTTACCTGTTGAAAAGTGATTTCCTTCGTGAAATTATCGGGATTTTTGCGGCATAGCTACTCGATATGATGATGGCTATTTATAATTAATAAACTTAATGAGATTCAAGATTTAAAACGTTATTTCGGCGCCGATCTTATAAAGTCGCCTTTGACAGCTATACGACTGGACCTTAGTCAACAGTGGCGCCAACTGGTGAGCAAAGACACGATAGTCCCCATTCTGTCTATTGAGGCCGATCGACCCCATATGTTAGGTATTCTGTAGTTATTACTAGGTGGTCCATGGCAAGACAGAAATTTTGTCAAGTGGTCCTTCATATCTGAAAGGTTAAGAACCACTGCCCTAAAGTAAGGAGGGGCACAATGCCATAGGCCCCTAAATCTACGGGGCAGAGTACTGGCAGCTAGAGTGCAGGAACGTTGATTCACTCCTGTATATTAGTGAGGAAGAACCTCCGTCTGATGGATTTGCCACGGACCCTAGACGTACATACATACATACATAAATCACGTCTTTATCCCTTACGGGCTAAACAGAGCCTAAGGTAACAAGAACTAAAGACCACGTTTAGCATGGCTGTGGGCGTATAGATGGAAAAGGGAATCAAAATAGTGATGGGTTGCTAGCCACATCGCCTATAACATAGACGTTATAAGACATAAAATGTAAAGTTGATAAAATGTCATTAAATTAATATATAAACACGTCAATCATTTAATATATATACATCATTTTCTTCCATGCTGGTCTGGGAGCAAAAAAAATATAGAATGTACCAGTTGCTTCTCTAACCGCACTGATGGTAAAAACACATCTAGAGAATGGGCAAAGATCATAGGATAATCATGTTATAGGCGATGAGGCTAGCAACCCATCATTATTTTGATTCCATTTTCCCCCTATACGCCCACAATCTTGCTAAATGTGGCCTGTAGGTACCTGTTACCTTAGGCTCTGTCTAAAGTGTATATAAAGATGTGATTTTGTGTATGTGTGTATGTATCATTTAATATGATAATTGATTGACACTTCGTGAGTAGTCGTGGTTTTCAAATTTATCCGATAGCAAATAATTATTGACTCCATCATCTGTTTGATTTGGTCATGCGATAGTTAAATTTAAATATACGGAACCACCCGTAGAAAGCAAACCTTTATTTTCACTCATCCGTGTAATAAATGCGAAATCTTGTGACGATGTGAGTGAGTGTGTATGTTAGTTCCTTCTTCACGCTGAAACTATCAAACCGATTTGGATCAAATTTGGAACAGAGATAGCTGATAATCCATATTAAAACATAGGTTACGTTTTATCCAGGAAAATTGCAAAGTACCCACGGGATAGCGATAAACATGTCAATGGCTAATTCTACGCAGACGAAGTTGCGGGCAGAAGCTAGTAGAATAATAAAACCCATATATACACATTTTTCCTACTAACACTAATGACAATAAACCCCCTTATTCATAAACGCTCTGTAGGCTTTTGCTAACTTAGCAATCGTTTGTCCTTATCTGCCACTTTGACATTTACCTTTCACAGATAAGGACAACCCATTGCTAAGTTAGCAGAAGCATATAGAGTGTTTATGAATAAGGGAGAAAGACTATATATAGTGCCTTGTCTCTTTCTGTTCATCTAGCACCCAATAAAGTGTCGAGGGTACATAAAACATGACATCACGAAGTCATATCTAGGTCCGATCTCGTAATGCCGGTGTGTCCGGCCTCTAACAGGCTATTATGCAGAGTATGTCCTTACTAAACCAACGTTTTGAATGTATCATATCCACAGAACACTTTCCACCCTATACCAAGTTTCATTTACCCCCTTATTCAATTGCGTGGCTTATGTTGGTAATACGACGAATGCTGGCAGCGTCTGTGGAACTATGCCATGGGGGCCCCTCCTTTTTCAATTATTTTACTACTAGTTTTAGTTTGATTTTTAATTTACTCGTAAAACAAATTAGTTTTAATTCCCCTTTTATATGAAATAAATAGCTATTTACATACACGAATTATATAATCAGTGCATGTATCTGTACATCAAATAAACTGTGGTCAAGAGCTGCGATTCGTTTTTGGATCCGGCCGAGGGGAAGAGCAGTGCTTGGTCCGGTGCACCCTGGGCTATGTTAATGATTTCCTGGCAGATTCTGAGCGAAATCATTATCCGTTGGCTAAGAGTCCGACGGGGGTGTCTTTTGACCGTGCTCTACCGTACAACGTTGCCGACATTTTTGTCACAATTTTTTGAATAGGTACTGTACATATTAAACTGATGTATAACGCTTTGAAAGAAGTTATACAAAAAGAAAAAAATATTAGCAATCACATGAGCACGATTTGATAGAACAGGAGTAGCACTTGATGGTCCCAACGGAAGACCAGCGCTGGCTGTAAGGCCAGAATTATGCTGAGGTGGGACCATTTCGTGACATGTATGTTCTTACGTTTTTACTTCTTTTTTTCTGTAATTTATGCTATATGTATATTATGTGTTCTTTCGTGCTGGTCTGGTAGCAAAGAAAAAACATAGAATGTACCAGTTGCTTCCCTACCCACGCAGATGGTAAAAGCCCATCGAGGGAATGGGCGTAAATCATAGGAATCATGTTATAGGCGATGAGGCTAGCAACCCATCACTATTTTGATTCCATTTTCCACCTATGCGCCCACAATCTTGCTAAATGTCGCCTGTAGGTACCTGTTACCTTAGGCTCTGTCTACCCCGTCAGGTAACAAGTACCTACAGGCCACATGTCCCACATGTCACGAATAAATGTTTTTTTTCTTTCTATTCTTTCTTAGAGTTTGTACTCATGTTCTAAGCCTATCATTGTTAATGTACTTTAGCTAGTTTTCATGATAACAACAGCTGCCACAGACGGCGACGCCAGCAAATCACCCTGTATAGTTGAGCTGTCAAATAGACTGACATGACAAATATGGCTTCCAGCACATTTATTTGCGGCATGTCAAGGCTCTGTTGTGTCCAATACAGCCTTGATATGCCGCGATTAAAATAAAAGTGGCATTTAACATTTGTGTTGGCTCATAGTGGGTTTGGGTTCGAATCGTGCCACTTTTAGACTACAGGCCCATGTCCAAAAAATGTGGGTCATATGAACCACCAGGTGACGTATATAGGACGATATAAGAGCATAAAATAATAAGATTCAGCACTATGCCGTCACTTGTAAGCTGTCCAACTGAGTGCTGGTGACAATTCAAAAGTGCAGGTAGAGTGAGTACATTTTGGTCATATATTTTTGTACGGCATTTTTACTACCTACTACTTACCTGCACTTTTGAATTGTCACCAGCACTCAGTTGGACAGCTTACAAGTGACGGCATAGTGCTGAATCTTATTATTTTATGCTCTTATATCGTCCTATATACGTCACCTGGTGGTTCATATGACCCACATTTTTTGGACATGGGCCTGTAGTCTATTTAATTTTAACCAACTTGGTCTGCAATGGGTGGTGTAGGGGTATAGCACGCGTCACGGAATTACGAGGATCCGGGTTCGATTCCCGGCCATAGCTTTATTTTTCGGTTTTTTCTGTGTTTTAATTTCCAGTGACATTTAGAAAATAAAAAGGTTAATTATAAAAATTTTCTAATGTGGGAGTCTGGTGCTCGCTTGCCTAGTAAACTGTCGAATTGTACCAAGAGAAGCATTAACACAAATCTTCATTTCGTCGACCATTCGACTGATTGATTGCAGCATTTGCCGCTTGTTAACATTTCCACAAGGGACGGAAACAACCGGAAATTGTGCCCAATTATATTGTTACAACAATCCAATAATGGCTGACATCAAGTAAAGAAACAAAAATATGTCATGCCCGATATCGTTTCCCGGAAGAAGGAAAATAAAAGTATTGCGTTAAGATTTTTTTTATATAAGAGGGGGCAAACGAGCAGACGGGTCACCTGATTGAAAGTAATCACCATCGCCCAGGGACACCTGCAAGACTTGGGGAATCACAGGTGCGTTGCCGGCCCTTTCAAGAACAGGAAGGCTCGTTTTTTAAAGATCCCTAAATTGGCATTGTTCATTTTTTTTAAGCTGTGCTTTTAACACCTTTATTTGATAAAATGGACTATTTCAAACAACTAATTTGAATATTATGCTTTTACGTAGCTTTGTTAATTAATAATAAATATTTTTTCGCTGTTTGATAATTCGTGAATTTAGACTGAATCCCAATCGCCTTCGTTCGGCTGGCTATAAAAAAAACAGCTTTGTCTATGGTTTTTTTAGATTTGACAGTGACACGTGACAGTTGCCATAGCCAAAGTTTTTTTTTCATTTTTGTGGCAAACATTCGATGCTGGATTCTGTCTAAAAACCCGGTCGTTCGGTCAAACAAAGGTTCAAACAACTTTTACAAAAATATCTGCAATCATAAAGTATTTTTGAAATCGGACAAGATAAATCGGATAATTGATGGTTTTCCTGGAAATGGTTTTCGAATTGGAGCATACTAAAAAAAATGAACAATGCCATTTGTACCGCGTTGCAGATTTAAGAAGCCTCGAAGACATTAAGTCTCCGGCTTTTTACTGTTTAAAGTTTTTCGTGTCGCGTAACTCAGCGAAAAGTTGTAATAGGAGTTCCTGTAAAGCGTCATTGTTTTTGTTTGCCAATATTTTAAAAGATGCTTCATTTTGATTGGAAATTATCGCAGCAAGAACAAAATTTTATTACAAGTGAATAAGATTGGAATTGCTATAAATATCTCTGTATAATGTAAGTCCACATTTTTAAAACTGTGTGCGTTACGTTATTTAAAAAAAAATGTGTCATACCTTAAACTGATCTTAATTTTTTTTAATACATCTTAATGTAACTACACATAAAAATGAAAAAATTAACGTAACCGCCATGCGATTTTCTAAACTTTAATAGCTATCTTTATAAGACCCCATTTATCTAAAAGATCTCACAAATATAAGATAAAAGCTATAAACATAATTCCAATAGGCTAAGCATATAAAAAGTTACAACACTTTTTCTAATTTGCAAATTACTTTTTGGCCTCTCCTGAAAAATCGCCATTTGGCGGTTACGTTAATTCATATTACAAGCGACGAAATACGGGTCAGTTTTTATAATCATTTATTTCGGAAACAAAACATCCAACTTGCAAGTGTCACATAAACTTCACCTGTTTATTGTTTTTTGGGGCAAATGTTGCAAATCAAAGAGCTACTTCCAGTATGTTGTCTTGAATTTTGGTATACCTACTAGGATGAATGAAAATGCAAATGCAGCCAAGGGAGCTTGTATAAAAACGAAACTTTTCTCAAATATTCTCGGAAATTTTCTCTTTCCGTCAGAAAATAGAACATGTGAAGTGCCTCATTTTTGCTTTTTGAAATAAAAAAAACTTCCCTACCCAGGAGTAAATGAAATATACTAAAATCCATTTCTTTACACTTCGTTAACTGTTGAAAACTTCAAACCTATACATACATACATCACGTCTTTATCCCTTACGGCCTTAAGGTTTTGTTACCTTAGGCTCTGTCTACCCAGAGCCTAAGGTAACAAAACCTTAAGGCCACGTTTAGCATGATTAGGGGCGTATAGCTGGAAAGGGGAATCAAAATAGTAATCGCCGCATCGCCTATAACATGATTCCTAAGACTTTCTATTCCCTCGATGGGCTTTTATCACGAAGAGAGCATGGAAGAAACAAACGTTTTTATGATGCGACAAAAACTTAGGTAGGTTAAGAGCTCAGAATTTACTAAGATCTAAAAATGACTTGCGACGGATTGTAGGCGTTCGCGGCATTATAAAGTTTGGAGGGGCTCGGAATCACTCAGGAAGATTGGAGAGGTCCACGGGAGGGTCCTCTGGCGATTGTTGCGCTGAAAAAGGGAGCTGCGATGAAAATGTACAATACACCCTGTAGATATGAACTCTCAAACTAGATGTCAACATAGCGACGTAATTTTATTTCGCACTTGTTAATTCTATATTCGTGACTTCTATTTAAAGGGTGGTCCAGGATTGACGTGTGGGCTTTCTAAGATTATTTTATCATGTCATTAAATGTCGGTTTTTTTTTAGTATAACTTACATACATATATCACGTCTATATCCCTTACGGGGCAGACAGAGCCTGAGGTAACAAAACCTAAAGGACACGTATAGCATAATTAACGCCGTATAGCTGGAAAGAGAAATCAAAATAGTGATGAGTTGATAGCTGCATCGCCTATAATATTCCTAAGAATTTCGCCCATTCCCTCCACGGGCTTTTACCATCTGCGCGGGACGAGAAGCAACTGGTCCATTCTATGTTTTTCCTTTGCTCCCAGATCAGCATGCGTTGCCAGCCTAGAGGGAATAGAATACTTCTTGTGCCAGCTTGTCGTTTTGTCATGATAAACTACAGACCTTTGGTAATTCACAGAAGTTTTATGAAGCGATTAATTCGAAGGTAAACGTTCCATCAATTTCTATGTAATACTTTATTACCATAAAGGAGAATATTTTAAATGCCAATGGACTTTTAGTACTTTACTTATAGTAGTTTATTTATTAATTGTTTGTTGTATTTTGAGATGTGCGCTCTATTGTGGCTTTCACTATATAGATATTTTAAACTCATTATTTGTCGGTCTCTCGCTTAATGCTCCTCTCGTTTACTGAAAGGTTAACTGGTAGAGATCCCTTATAGGGATAAGTTCGCCTTTGTGCATATATTTCAGGTCTTTTTTGTGATTTGTCTCTGCTTCTTTATATTTGTACAATAAAGCATTTAATTAAATACTTACTTTTATGCCCAGTGATAGAGTTAAAAGCTCTAAATGAAGTATACTGAATAGCTGATTAAATATCCATCCAAAATACGATGACTCACTTAAATAAATACATACATACAAACATACGGTCACGCCTCTTTCCCACAGGGGTAGGCAGAGACTACTTTATTCCACTTGTTACGATCCTGACATACTTCTTTCGCTTCATCCACATTCATCATTCTCTTCATACAGCATGCTCGTCGGTTTCGGGTACTCTTGACCTGACCTTTTTCCAACACGTCTCCTATTTGGTCTCGGAACGTCTAGGCCTTATTATGTATATATACTTCCATGCTGGTCTGGGAGTAAAGAAAAAACATAGAATTTACCAGTTGCTTCTCTTCCTGCGCAGATGGTAAAAGCCCATCGAGGGACTGGAAAAGTCTTCGGAATCATGTTATGGGCGATGCGGCTAACCCATCACTATTTTGATTTCCCTTTCCAGCTATACGCCCTTAATGATTAAGGCTTAATCATGCTAAACGTGGCCTTAAGGTTTCGTTACCTTAGGCTATGTCTGCCCCGTCGGACTCACGTTGACCTCGTTTCAACGTGCAACCGCTCCCTGCGCAGACGAGGGGGGAAAAGGCGAACTCGGTGCTTGCACCGCTCGCCCGATCCCTTGAGGCCAGCAGGAACGGTAACGGGGCATTACCTACCTGCATTGCACGCTCTCATTGTCTAAGGGTAGACGGGCCCAGCGTACGGGCCCTCCACTTTTTGGCGCGGTCCTGGCGAAAGCCGGGGCCACCGGAGGGGCGTTTGTGGTGAAACCCTAGTGGCATCCCACTGCGTCCCCATCACACCGGATTGAGGCAACGCCGGAGAGGCTCTGTCTGCCCCGTAAGGGATAAAAACGTGATATATGTATGTATGTATGTATGACTCTTCATTGAACACCACATTATAAGAGAACCAATCGTTAGCTCAATTGGGACTCTGTCTAAATAGTAAAAGATTAGTTTGAAGTTGAAAATTGTAACAAAATTGAGTCGAAAGGTTGGGTAGACAAAGGCTTGGACCTTTATCGCAGACGGCATCCACAGGGATTGCTTGGACTCGGGCTCTGGAAATGTCGGCTAAATAAACGATACCTCAAGATTACTTTAAGGCTATCTCAGTAATAAATCAAATCTAGTTTCAGGTTTAAGCTCAGTTTAGAAATGTAATAAAATTTTACTTACAAGATTCAACCAACCTACATAATTATAGACTAGCGATACATTTATGGAATTTCTCAGGTACAAGTGAGGAATTACGACTAATTATTAATTTACGGCGTTTTTATAGCTTACTAGCTTCTGCTCGCGACTTCGTCTGCGTAGAAATTATACATAAAAACCTTCGTCTTGAATCACTATATCTATTAAAAAAAATTGCATCAAAATCCGTTGTGTATTTTTGAAGATATAAGCATACATAGGGACATAGGGACATAGGGATATAGGGACAGAGAAAGCGTTTATTATGTATAATTCTACGCAGACGAAGTCGCGGGCAGAAGCTAGTGTTATATATAATGGTTATCCTTCTTACAGATAAACTACTTAGTAAAAGCACTATATTTAGAAAGCTTTACATCAAAGATAATCTAGACTCTGCATACTTTAATTCTAATTCTACTAATGAACATAGCATATTTACCTTGCTACACCGCTACTTACGTGCAAGATAACCAAGCCTGTGCGAAATATATATGTTTTTCATACACTCCCTCCCTCCACTACTGCCACATAAAACACATGTAAATCCCACAAACTTAATTATCCCATACACCACACAAACTAGAAAGTAAATCATTTCCAAAGTAGAAAGTAACATAGTTTGTGGGTAGTATATTTGTATGTTTTCAAATCAGTGCGACGTTGCTTTGAATGTATAACAGTTGTGCTTACTTTGAAAAAGATCCCGTAGAGGGATCGAAACGCATCAGTGTTTTGTGCGGTGTAAGGGATAATTACGTTTGTGGGATTTACATGGATTTACGTGGGGTGTTTTATGTGGACTGGGCCCGCATGGGAACTGAATAGGCTGAATAGTTTTTGCCGCCCTTGCCTCAACAATTGTCATAACATACATTATTTTTACAATGCAACAAGTTCGTGAGGTAAAAAAAAAATTCGTTCCCCAAATTTGCCGGCTCCAAAATCTGCCGCCCTAGGCTCGAGCCTACTCAGCCTGCTGGTAAATCCGCCACTGACTAGCCCAAGCCCTCTCATTCTGGGAGGAGGCCTGTGCCCAGCAGTGGGACGTATATAGGCGGGAGATGATGACGATGATATTTCGCACAGGCTTAGTTATCTTGCGCGTATTTTTTGTTCATTGTAATGGACCTCCGCAAAGTAACGCCTGATTCAATAAAATATCTAACTCTACTGCCAAAACCTTTCCAATTGTTAATTCTTCATGAATGGTAGATTACCTAATACGTATTTATTCAGGTTCGCGGACATTAGCATATTTTTTAAGGTTACACAAAGTAACGCTTACTCAACTTTTGAATGTTTAAAATTTAATTGTTGACCTCTGGAAGTAACATTTGAATCGAATTTGTTGAAAAACTGGCTCTCGAACTATGAAACCATCCTTTTAACAAAATGAGTACGTATTAAAATACATAAAGTTTAAAATGTATAATGGGTTAAAATACATAATGGTTTATAATATATAATGCGATTTTCTCAGAAAGTTACAAATTAACAGGATTGTTATAAAACAAACCTAACCTAACCTAAACCAATCTATAGATTACGATATCAAAAAAGTTCATTTAGCTAACAGTTTTACAGAAAATTGCGTTATATATTTTGAACCATTATGTATTTTAACCCATTATGCATTTTAAACTTTATGTATTCTGATCCGCTCCCAACAAAATTATACCCAAGAGTCTGAACATCGGTTAGAAAATTGATAAGATAAAATAATACAGAATTACAATCTCATACACGTAGCTGTCGTGTCGGGTCATTATTGGGATGGCGGGCATGTATTTATTTTCTGAAATTCATATAAACAATATTTATTACTTGAACACTTTAACATTTTTATTCTTAGCGCATACTCAAGTTAAACCAATCCAGATCTGTCCAGCCGTTCTGGCGTGAAAGAGTAACAAACATCCATCCATCAATACTTACAAACTTTCGCATTTATAATATTAGAAGGATATTTTAGTAGTAGGTTTATCAGGGGGATTACCATGACATGACGTCTTAATGCGATTGAATTCCGATTCAGTTTAGGTTCGCTCGCTGTCAGATCCATACCAAAAATGACAGCTAAAACCTGAACTGAGTCGGAATTGAATCGCATTAAGACGTCTTGCTAAGGCCCCAGTAATGTGACAGAAGCCAGTGTACCTCCTGCCTTCAAGCGGGTCAAATTAGCACCTCGTCTGGTACGTGACCAACTTCGCAATCTCCAGCTTCCTATGTCATGTGTCAACTAAGATTGATACGACGAGGGGCAACGCGAAAGCGATTTAGGCGTTTTGTTTTTCTCAAGCCCTGACAAAAGGGCTTGGATTCTATTCCTTAGCGATTATCATTCTTGAGCGATTTCCAAAAAAAAGTCCTCATGAACGTTTTTTCCAGAATTTAACTATTTTGGGTTTATCTTACACAGAATCGTTAGCCCTATCGATCCTTATACAAGAAAAAATGTGTCCCGTCTTTATCCCTTACGGGGTAGACAGAGCCTAAGGTAACAAAACCTTAAGGCCACGTATAGCATGATTAAGGGCGTATAGGGTGTATAGTGTACTTGTTTTACAAGCTTCCATTTAACTTGCAATGTATGTATATAATTGTTTGTCCGAGCGGTATTATGCGACTCAATTTCGAAGCAGATATTCACATCTTTAACCGATAAAGCTGAAAGTGTTCCATACTTGAGCAAGTTGGATGACAATACAATAATCTGGTAGTGGAGTACTCGTGACTCAACTAGGATCGTCTCCCTCCTTTACACATCCGTTCATGTTATCGATTCCACGAACTGCATGTTACAAAGCCATAGCAATATCGAAAACTATAAGCCTTGGCTGCGAGGATGGAGCAGGGATTCTGTAAAGAATAGTAGACTACAAGCCCATGGAAAAAAAAACATGTGTAATGAACCAGCGTGAATAACGCTTAGAAGGCTGTGTTACTATATCATAAAATAACTCTGAGCGCTATGCCGTCATTTCTGAGCGGTACAGGTATGGAATTTCTCAGGTACAAGTGAGGAATTACGACTAATTATCGTACGGCTTTTTTATAGCTTATAGATGATTAAAAATAAATGTCGAAAAACCTAGTGCCGCTTTAAAGTAGTGGTGCCGGAAGTTTTTTTTTCCATGTAAAAACCTGTACCGCTCAGAAATGACGGCAAAGCGCTCAGAGTTATTTTATGATATAGTAACAGCCTTCTAAGCGTTATTCACGCTGGTTCATTTCACATGTTTTTTTTCCATGGGCTTGTAGTCTATAGGCTGGGCGGCTACTGGGAACGTTGAAGAGTACATGCATTAACATTAACACGTTGGTGCGGTCACCGCCCTTCTTCATCGGCGTGCTATTCGGGTACATCTTGCATGTCTTCAGAGAGAAGATTAAGTTGTCACAGTGGTCGGCTCAACTGGTTCTTTTCGTTATGGCTGTGGAAGTTCCTGGCGCGCATCTCCTACGGGATCTTTCTTTTTCACATGACTATTCTTTTGGTTGCTATTATTCTTGTTCCTATTCTTGTATGTATTTTTATATTACTCACTTGTAACTTTTGTTTTACTTAATAAATATAGTCTGTCAAAAACTATAACACATTTACGTGCAAAGTCAACTTAATTTTTAAAATGCCTTGTCAGCTGATTTAATTTACATTAAGACATTATTAACAAATTATTAGACCAAGATAATTAATATTCATTAAAAGATTACTCGCAAAAATTATTCGGAGTCCGTCTATTATGCTTTAATTAATGGAATAATTTAATTATGACTGCTATGTAATACTGTTAGTACATTAGTTATTCATTAATTAAACAAAATACGTTATCTTTAGGCCTAGAAATAACTTAAATTTAAATACAATACATACATAAATCACGTTTTTATCCCTTACGGGGTAAACAGAGCCTTTTTTTTTTTTTTTTTTAACGTGTGGAAAATGCGCCTTATGCATCTCCGCGCTCGGGGCAGCACGAACGGAGGTATGACGGGTTCTCCATCCCGCCGCTACCTTCCCTATGGAAGGAGGGGAGAGGCCTACCGTCTAAAAACACACACGTTCCCTCCAGGCCTTGAACTGCGGGCGTTGCGGGCGAACACCGTGACCACCGCAACGTCCACTGGCCGCCCCGGGATGGGGCAGGTGGCGACGGCACCGTTGAATGCGGGTTCCGGATTCCCCGCCCTCCCCCGCCGGTGACCGTCTGTTTTTTTAAAGAGGTTGACTCCTCGTAGCCCCCTCAGCGGCCCACGTTCCCAGCGCCAGCGGGCCGGGGTTACGTGACGGCCGACATGACCGAGATCACGCCGCCCTGTTGATTTTTATAGAGGTTTACTCCTCGCGGCCCCCCTATCTTGAAAAAGACGAGGCGGCCCACGGTCCCGGCCCTGCGGACCGGGTTTGCGTGCCGTCCGACCGTGACCGAGGTCACGTCATCCTCTGGATTATTATAGAGGTTTACTCCTCGCGGCCCCCTTATCTTGAAAAAGACGAGGCGGCCCACGGTCCCGGCCCTATGGACCAGGTTTACGTGCCGTCCGACCGTGACCGAGGTCACGTCGCCCTCTGGATTTTTATAGAGGTTTACTCCTCGCGGCCCCCTTATCTTGAAAAAGACGAGGCGGCCCACGGTCCCGGCCCTGCGGACCAGGTTACGTGTCGACCGAAAATGACCGAGGTCACTCCGCTCCGCGATCGCGTCCCTTGCGGAACGCACCGCTTCGACGGCAGGCTTTCGCCCGCTGCCAGCATGAGGCGGGTAAACAGAGCCTAAGGTAACAACACCTAAAGGTCACACATTGCAACCATACATTTCATTCAGTTCAATCGATCAAAATACTTAAAATTATTCAAAACTAGCTGTTGCCCGCGACTCCGTTTGCGTTGAATTCGCTTATGGCTATCCCGCGGGAGCTATGTAATTTTACATACATACATACAAATCACGTCTTTATCCCTTACGGGGTAGACAGAGCCATGTAATTTTCCGGGATAAAAACTATCCTATGTCCTTTCCCGATATTGTAACTAATCACTATACCAAATTTCAATAAAATCAGTTCAGCGGTTTCGCCATGAAAGAGAACAAACATCCAAACATCCAAACTTACAAACAAGGTAGTGCGCCTGCCGCCCGCACCTCTCTCGGCCCCCGCGGTCGTCCCACCCCGCGCCCCTGCACCGCGCGGGCGAGGACTCATTTTATCGGTCGGTCAACAAAACAAAAGAGGCAACCTTATTATGATGTATTTTCATACAAAAACCGTGGGAATCAAAACCTATGTAGCGTACATCCCGTTAACTTAGAATAAAGAAGAACAAGTAAGCTCTGAAAATCGCTGATACGTAAAAAACAACATTGGATTTCATAGAAATAGTATGTAGTTTTTTACTGACTCAGGCATAAATGACTTTCATTAGACCGAACTACGCAAACTAAAGCGATTTGCGTATAAAGTGCTCATTGGAACGTTCAAGTGAAACTTCTACTGAATAAAGAGGGTCAGTAAACGAAGATTCTAGTCTTCTTCTTCTTTTTTTTAATATGGCCCCAATTTCTAGTTTTGGGCGAATGGGCGTAAGAGGGAAGCTCACTCGGAGTACAGGTCGTTTAAGAGCGGTGCCACATCGAATGGCGCTGGCGGAAAAAAACCCACGCGTTATCGGCCCCCGGTTCTATGAACATCTACCATCAGACCTAAAGAGTGAACAAGATGACGAAACGTTTGGTCGTCGCCTTAAAGTCCTTTTGTTGGAAAACCCATTTTACTCTGTAGATGAGTTTTTAAATTTGACACTTACCTATTTTATCCATATTTTTTATTATTATTTTTTGTTACTTTTAATGATAATTTCCATTTTATGACATATTTTTAATTTGTATTTAAATTGAATTGTATTTAATTTTTTATTGTTGACATTTTTTATTTTTTATTTTAAGCTGACGATTTCAATATAAATTCCTCGACATTTAATTTTAAGTGATGTAATTTTATATTGAATGACTAAATAAACAAACAAACAAATCGATCGATGCGATGATTTTGCCAATGTCAAAGTAATAAATAGTCTTCAAAAATCTTGTGGCAAAAATGTCGGCAACGTTGTACGGTAGACCACGGTCAAAAGACCCCTCCCCCCCTATCGGGCTCTTAGCCAACGGGTAATGATATCCCTCAGAATCTGCCAGGAAATCATTAACCGATGCCCAGGGTGCACCGGACCGAGCACTGCTCTTCCCCTCGGACGGATCCAAAACCGCAGCTCTTGACCACACGCGGAGGTTACCCGACACGCACCCCGAAGACTCTAGTCACAATAGTATGTTACTACAGAGGCCGGGAAGTAAGGGCTTACCAAAAGGTTAAGGGGTTAAAATATACATATAATAATAAATATACATAATTATATATAGACAGCTGAGCGTGAGGAGGGCTGGATATTTGGAGCCTCTTTTCCCGACGAGGTATGTATCGAACTTTTCTCAAACACGCAATGAAATAAATGAAAAACTATTTTGAATTTAAAGTTTTATTCCTAGAGAACCTAAAAGTGGAGACAAAATAAAACTGCAAAATATAACAAACCTCGTTTACTGTTTTTAAATTAAGGTAGTGACAGATTGTGATAACGCCAGAAAGCTATTATTGCATATAGTTTTTTTTTTTTAATGGCTGAATGCCAAGATGCTGTGTCATAATATGTGTGAAACGGAAATTAAAAAAGAGCGTATTGTCGGCCTTGGCCTGCAATTTTGTATGAAATCCCATTGAAAATCTCTCGTCTAATCGCACCTGGAACGTGACACTTCGCAGCCTAATATGAGGAACATAACATCAATATTGTTTGAGAAAAAGGTATTTTCAAATTGCTTCGCGTTGCGTGTTCGATTACGTTATCAATTAATTTGAGGAACCGCGAACGAATTGTTCTTCTCATAACAGAGCATCTGTATGGCTTTTTAAATCAAAAAATGTTAGAAATTAATCGAATCAACGCCTACGCTCGTTGGGGTAGCGGTTTAATGAATAAAGCTTTGGAAATTTCCGTAGCAGAGATTTTATTCAGATAATATGATTGGCTGTTTTCTTGGTAAGTATGTATGTATGTATGTAAACTCTTTATTGTGCAAAATAAACAAGACAAAATACAATTGACAAACACTGAGATACATGCACAAAGGCGGACTTATCCCTTTAAGGGATCTCTTCCAGTCAACCTTTGAGTGAATGAAAGGAGTATATTATATTAGGGATGGACGAGTGAGTTTAAAAATTGCGAACACTGAGAGCCACAATACATAACTTTACCGAATATAATACATAAACTCCTAAAACCTACCAGTCAATAAACTACTTTATACTACCTATAATATATATCAATAAAATATACTACATAAAATAAATAAATAAAGAGCACAATAAACAAAGGAATATTTACCATTGATTTAAGAAGATGGTGCGAGCCACATCTTCTTCAAACCTTCCCTGAACGACACTATGGAGGGAGATTGCCTGATGGAGGTTGGTAAGCGATTCCACAGCCTAGTCGAGTGTACAGTAAAGGATTTGGAATAAGTTTTGGAAGTTTGGTAAGTATCTCGTCTGTCTGTCTACGTAAACTCTATCTATCTATAGCCATTGTCCGTCCACTGATGGACGTAGGCCTCCTTCATATTGCGCCAACTTTCGCGATCCTGGGCTTCCCTCATCCAGCCACTGCCAGCTGTCGCGTCGCAGGGCGTCCCACACTACGCGTTTGGCGTTTGGGAAACCAAACGTGGTCTCCACTCTAGGATACGTTTGCTCCAACGGTTGTCAGTTCTACGGCAAACGTGACCAGCCCATTGCCGTTTCAACGTACTAATCCTTCGGGCTATGTCGACGACTTTCGTCTTTTGTCTGATGTGCTATGTAAATTACCAATATAAAATGAACTCGCACAGCCTACGTTTTACTTGAGCGGGGATCTGTTAACACTGAATTTTGTTCACTTGTCGAATTTATTCGCAGCCCTCTGTGCGCCAGTCAGTTTCGCACTCGGCCGGTATTTGCTATACTGGAATGCTCTTCTGAAAGTTTAATACCCACAAGGGGGCGCTATCCTCCACGTTGACAACCTGTGTTTAATTGGAAAACTGGATGCGGAGTTAAGGAAACGGGTGTCAACCACTGGTATCGTCATATATGTCCCCAAAGACTAAAGGGTAGCACGAACGCTCGACTAGATGACCCATTTGTGGGCACCGGCCGGATCGAGGGCCCCGAAATGGATATTTGTATTTACGTTGGGAGCATCGTTCCGCTGAATTGCTTGTTACCTCTATTTGCCTTTTGGTTGAAAGCGATTTGTGCCTGTAGTCTATTTAATTTTGGGATAATAATTGCCCCACGAGCGTCACGAAGTATAATATTAACGTATAGTACAACAATTTGTGATCACGAAACGTTTCATTTTGACATGGTCTCACAGATCACAATATATACATACATACTTACATACACAAATCACGTCTTTATCCCTTACGGGGTAGACAGAGCCTAAGGTGGTAAGACCTAGGCCACGATTAGCAAGATTATGGGCGTATAGATGGCAAACAATGGAATCAAAATAGTGATGGGTTGCTAGCCGCATCGCCTATAACATGATTCCTATGATTTTCGCCCATTCCGTCGATTGGCTTTTACCATCTGCGCGGGAAGAAAAGCAACTGGTACAATATATTGTAGTTATAACTACCGTACCGGTTGAGAAGGGATTGCGGGGTGAGGAAAGATTGCGGGGGGCTAAGGGATAGAACTAATATTGTGTTTCCACTTGCTATACTTAAAATGTCTGGCTCGAGCTAAAATTTTCGCCAATGTCCTCGATGAGCCTTTGAAGCAACTTATTTGGTATGCTATTTTTAATCTCTTATTTTGTCTTCTATGTGTCGAACATGCATGTCATTGCCTTGCCTATCAATTCGGAGGCCTTCCGGCATCGACCAAAATGATAAATGGGTATAATTTCGATGTCGCTACTCCACCGAAATGATAGATTCTATGTTAGTTTAGTTTGATTTGTGATTTTAATGTCCATTTTGTCGGACATGATGATTTCGGTTGCTCTGTTTAAATGGATGTTGTGCTTCCATAATGGCCTTTACCTTTCTACTTTGACATGAATCACAATGAACAGTAGGTGCAAATATTCAGAACAATGAATATTTCAATAACGAAGCAATAAAGCAAGCATGCACGCGAGCAAGTACGCAAACAAGCATGCACGCGAGCAAGTACGCAAACAAGCATGCACGCGAGCAAGTATGCAAGAAAGAAGCAAATTTATCATGCTCGTTAGCATGCAATCAAGCATATACACAAGAAAGACTGTATGATAAAACAGTAAAGAGCGTAAGTTAGCAATTAATGTCCTACAAACTATCTGTGTGTTAAATCGATATTTTTGGTCACGTCTTTATCCCTTACGGGGTAGACAGAGCCTAAGGTAACAAGACCTACAGGCCACGTTTAGCAAGATCGTGGGGCTAGGTATAGATGGAAAATGTAATCTAAATAGTAATGGATTGCTAGCCGCATCGCCTATAACATGATTCCTATATGATTTTCGCCCATTCCCTCGATAGACTTTTACTATCCGCCCGAGAAGAGAAGCAACTGGCACATTCTATGTTTTTTCTTTGCTCCGAAACCAACACGGAAGTAAAATGTTTGTCATAGTAATAATTTATATTTTAAAGTTTTTTTTGTATTAAATTTATTAATTCTTCAATATATTATCCTGTCTGTCTCATGCTTAAAGCGCTGAACCGATTTAATTGAAATTATGCATAGAGATAGTATCAGTCAGGAGTTTTTATCCCTGAAAATCGCATAGTTCCCGCGGGATAAACGAATTCTGCACAGACGGAGTCGCGGGCAACAGCTAGTCTATAAATACACGAAATATAGATTCCGCGATTTTGAGGAATGACTACAGCAGTCATATTAAGGTCTACTTCTTCTTCTTCTTATTTGTGGCGTATCAAGTCGTTAGGGCGACGACAACTTCGCCAATGTCAAAGTAACAAAAATAAAATTAAAAAAACTTGTGACAAAATGTCGGCAACGTTGTACGGTAATGGTCAAAGACCCCCCTCCTGTCGGGCTCTTAGCCAACGGTCAACGATATCCCTCAGAAACTGCCAGGAAATCATTAGCCGATGCCCAGGGTGCACCGGACCAAGCACTGCTCTTCCCTTGGACGGATTCAAAAACGAACCGCAGCTCTTGACACGTGGAGGTAACCCGGCTCGCACCCCCATGTTAAGGTCCGACCACACCGGTGCGTTGACTTTTACGCAACAAAATGTATGAAAAAATGGTGAGAAAACGTCACTGCGTAAACGCGGCGGTGTGGTTGCTCCTTTAAGGAGTACCTACTGTAGTTTTAACATAGAGCGTCAAGCGAAGTCGAATTAAACGATGCCCTTTAGGTAACTACATGTCAAGAATGAATTAGAAGGGCTTCGAAGGGTTGATGTTATTCGCCGGCGGAGTCGCTCAGTTATTTAAAATCCGGAAATAACACAACCAACTCAGGCATAAGGGCTTAAAATTTAGGACACTGGCCCTTTTGAAAGCACATAGTGTGAAAATACCACTCGAAAGTGCTTGAAATTTGTGGACGAAACGAGTAGCTTAGAAGAGTTTTTTCCATACTGGTTTGGGAGTAAAGAAAAAAACATAGAATGTACCAGTTGCTTCTCTTCCCGCGCAGATGAAAAACCCATTGAGGGATTGGGCGAAAATCTTAGCAATCATGTTATAGGCGATACGGCTAGCAACTCATCGGTATTTTGATTCCCCTTTCCACCTGTACGCCCTCAATCATGCTAACCGTGGCCTTTAGGTCTATTTACCTTAGGCTCTGTCTACGCCTGTAAGATGTGTTTTATGTAGAGTCATTCGGGGTAACAGCACGCGGTGGGTAAAAGTACGCGGTGGTCCGATCTCCGACAGGGGTGGGGGGGCCGAGGTCTGTGTTTGTAAAACAGAGTGGCGTTACTGTCGCCGTTTAGGAGCCACACGCCGCGCCGACGCAATCTTAGTACTGGTCGCGACACGTCGCCGAATATTTGTAGCACGCTTATTTCGTTTAATTTTTGTGCCACGGAAAAGTGTGCTGTAGTTAAATGGATAGCTCTGTGCCAGTAAGTATACTATATTTCTATTGTTCATTTAATGTAGTTTTTATATAAGTTTATCATATTCGGAAAAAGTATTTAACGTGTGTGTTGTGACTGATTATTTGGTATATTTGCCGATTGGGGTAAGAGTACGAGATTAATAGTACGCACGCGTACTTACCCCCGTTGCGTACTTATACCCCAAATGAAATAAAAATATCAAAAAAAAATTAATCTTTCAGAATACACCAAAATGCCGAGAAATTACATAAGGAAGGCCCCTGAGCGGACCCTCATCTCAGATGACCAAAATAATGAAGGCGAAAAACATCGGGTCAAGAGTACGCATTGGAAAAGTTTTCAGTTAAGCCTATGTAGGGCTAAAACCAATTAATCTTGATGGAAAATTTTCTTAAATAGTGAAAATTTATTGAATATTCTACAGATTTAATATCATAACATGCCAATTATACAATTCTTTATAGGTCTGGGAGGCCATCAAAAAAAATGCGTGCTCTTGACCCGAATGACTGCGTACGTTTACCCCGCGTGCGTAACTTTACCCCTAAGACTTGCGTAATTTTACCCACACATCGGGTCAAGAGTACGCATTGGAAAAGTTTTCAGTTAAGCCTATGTAGGGCTAAAACTAATTAATCTTGATGGAAAATTTTCTTAAATAGTGAAAATTTGTTCAATATTCTACAGATTTAATATCATAACATGCCAATTATATACTTCTTTATAGGTCTGGGAGGCCATCAAAAAAAAAGTGCGTGCTCTTGACCCGAATGACATGTATGTCTATGTGTTGCGATTCTTTTGAGATGACGTTATTATGGTCGGGAAATTGTCCATTCGCTGTCGCCTATCATAAAATTCTTCGCGCCATCATCACATAAGAAAGAAAGAAAGAAGACATTTATTCCTATTTGCAAGACACACAAATATAAGAGAACTAACTTCTGCCCGCGACTTCGTCTGCGTATAATTATACATAAAAACCTTCCTCTTGAATCACTCTATCTATTAAAAAAACCGCATCAAAATCCGTTGTGTAGTTTCGAAGATATAAGCACACATAGGGACATAGGGACATAGGGCCAGAGAAAGCGACTTTGTTTTATACTATGTAGTGATAGTGATACACACAATTTTATAGAAAAAATAGATAAGTCGTGAAAAATAGATCATCAGCGTTGTGTGTCTTCGCAAAAGTGAAACGGTCGCTGGCTCAGCATTACGCTGAGGTGTTAGACCTGCAGCACTGATTTTCAGCCAGAACCGTCTGTGACTCACGAAACGACACATGTAACATTTCTTCCAATAACGATGAAAGTCAGCAAGCAGCTAAACCAGGAAAAGTAATATCAGACTTATCTTGACGTGGCAAATTCCTTTGGGAGCGGGAATACGACGTGCGTAGGTACTTTAAATCCTCGCTGAAGGGACTGAGCTTTGGTACCTAACTGTAGTACAGCGCGTTTCAAACTTACGTAACTGCGACCCCTTGGTTGCCAAGAAAATTATTGCGACCCCCTAAATCTTTTAGACCAGTCGTTCGAAGTTGACAGCCAAGTTTTCAACGGTAGCTATTGTCATTACACATAAACGGATAACTCACGTATAAAAAGTCGAGTGATGCTCGACATGTTTCGGACTATTTCGTAATCCTTTTTCCAAGAGCGCTCGCAGTGTTCGTGTCGCTGCCGCCGGGGCGAGCGCTCTTGGAAAAAGGACTACGAAATAGTCCGAAACATGTCGAGCATCACTCGACTTTTTATACGTGAGTTATCAGTTTATGTGTAATGATGATTAAGTCTCACGGTAGTTTCATGTTGAAAGGTAGCTATTGTCGGTGGATATTGTTGATTTTTAAATTACGTATTGTTTATTTTATTGAATCAGGCGTTGCTTTGCGGAGTTTTTTGTTCATTACGTATATGTTTGTTTAGACCGTTAGAAGACAAAGGAATTATGGAAAATAATAAATGTTTTCTTATGACCACGATTGAAACTTTGAAACTATGCAAGTGCTTTGAAATTTCCGGATTTTTTTATTTGTCAAATGAACAGGAATTTTAGTACAGCTGTCATTGCCACTTGCCTATGCTCTATTCAGTATAGTTATTACGTTTGTATGATATCCATAGAACTTAATAATAGTTAGATATTCCTCTCAAAAACTCAAAGGTTCACTGGTGGAGGATAACTTTACTGGTGTACATGGGTGTATCTTAGAGTTCTGCCTCACCGGGACTTCATGGCTATGTCGCTAGCTAGCTACGTATCAAGTATCAAGTACATGAGTGACAGCCAATAGATTTCTATATGAATTCTTGGGCTACACTAGCTGACGATGTCGCCATAACACCCCGTTAAGGCGAGGCTCTTCATTTTTGACAATTATTTTAGTGAACAAAAAAAACATAACATTGCTACTCCGCTACTCACGTGCAAGATAACTATATGAAATATAGTTTCCATGCAATCCCGCTCCACTAATGCCACATAAAACACATATAAATCCCACAAATTTAATCATCCTTTACACCACACAAACACTGACGCGTTTCGATCTACGGGATCATTACCAAAGTTCAGTGAGCACAACTGTAACACATGCCAACATGTATATTTCGCATAGGCTTGCTATCTTGCACGTGAGTAGCGGAGTAGCAAGGTAAATATTTTTTGTTCATTGAAATGGACCTACAAAGTAACGCCTGATTCAATAAAATTATTTTAGTGTTATACATACATACATACATACATAAATCACGTCTTTATCCCTTACAGGGTTGACAGAGCCTAAAGTAACAATACCTAAAGACCACGTTTAGCATTATTGTGGGTGTATGGATGGACAGGGGAATCATAATAGTGATGGGTTAATCATAATAGTGTTATTCTTGTACAATAAAGCATTTACCTATTCAATTTGAACAGCGACCCCGGGGGTTTTGCCGAAACTTTGGAAACCGCTGCTCTAGTGCATGACAGCGTCTCGCCGAAAGTCCATTACAATGGATATACCTAAAACCTTAATCCAGCAGTGAACAGGAGGATAAAGGTACTTAGCACATGTCAAGATGGTTTCTGTGGGAATTTTATGGTCCATGTAATCAAATCAAACAGTCGTCCATGCTGGCCTGGGAGCAAAGAAAAAACATAGAATGTACCAGTTGCTTCTCTTCCCGCGCAGATGGTAAAATCCCATCGAGGGAACGGGCGATTATAATAGGAATCATTTATAGGCGATGAGGCAAGCAACTCATCACTATTTTGATTCCATTTTCCACCTATACGCCCACAATCTTGCTTAATGTGGCCTGTGTACCTGTTACCTTAGGTTCTGGCGACCCCGTAAGGGATAAAGACGTGATTTGTGAATGCATGTATGTATGTACTAGCTTTTGCCCGCGGCTTCGCACGCGTGAACCATGAGCGTTTCAAAGAAGCAAGCAATCAAGCAAGCGAGCAAGCGAACCTGCAAGCTTTCAAGCAAGCATGCAAGCATGTAAGTATGCAAGCAGGCATGCAAGCAGGCATGCAAGCAGGCATGCAAGCAGCAGGCATGAAAGCATGCAAGTAAGCATGCAAGCAAGCATGCAAGCAAGCATGCAAGCAAGCATGGAAGCAAGCGTGCAAGCAAGCACTCAGCGAGAATGCATGAACCTGAACATGAAGCAATCAAGCAAGCGAGCAACCAAACCTGCAAGCTTTCAAGCATGCATGCAAGCATGTAAGTATGCAAGCAGGCATGCAAGCAGGCATGCAAGCGAGCAAGCGAACCTGCAAGCTTTCAAGCATGCAAGCATGTAAGTATGCAAGCAGGCATGAAAGCAGGCAAGCAAGCATGCAAGCAAGCGTGCAAGCAAGCACTCAGCGAGAATGCATGAACCTGAACATGAAGTAATCAAGCAAGCGAGCAACCAAACCTGCAAGCTTTCAAGCATGCATGCAAGCATGTAAGTATGCAAGCAGGCATGCAAGCAGGCATGCAAACAGGCATGCAAGCAGGCATGCAAACAGGCATGCATGCGAGCAAGCGAACCTGCAAGCTTTCAAGCAAGCATGCAAGCATGTGAGTATGCAAGCAGGCATGCAAGCAGGCATGCAAGCAGGCATGAAAGCAGGCAAGCAAGCATGCAAGTAAGCATGCAAGCAAGCATGCAAGCAAGCATGCAAGCAAGCATGCAAGCAAGCGTGCAAGCAAGCACTCAGCGAGAATGCATGAACCTGAACACGAAGCAATCAAGCAAGCGAGCAACCAAACCTGCAAGCTTTCAAGCATGCATGGAAGCATGTAAGTATGCAAGCAGGCATGCAAGCCTTCAAGCAAGCAGGCATGCAAACAGGCATGCAAGCAGGCAAGCAAGCATGCAAGCAAGCGTGCAAGCAAGCATGCATGCAAGTAAGCACGCAAGCATGCAAGCAAGCCCCCGCATTGCCCCGCTGCCTTAATTTTTCTGAAACTGTAAATATTGCAGGATTTTTATAAAACAAACCTAACCTAACCTATAGGGCTGTCCTAAAATATACCCTAAATAGCTTTTGCCCGCGACTTCGTACGCGCTAAGGTGTAAAACGAAAAAATAAGTTTTTTCCCGTTCCCGTGGAAATTATGGGGAGTGCTTTTGAAGTACACTTAAAGCCTTTAAAGAAACACACGTTATAAATGTTAAGTCTCTTTCTTCCGCTGTTTCGTCTGGAAACGTAAAATCCCGTTTTTTCTCGTCCCTGTGGGCGTTTCGGAAAATCCTTTCTTAGTGTTCCCCTACACTCTCGAATAAACCTACGTGACAAATTTAAACTTTCCCCCGCTCCCCGAACTGAATATATAAATCCCGTTTTTTTCCTTATCCCGTGGGAATGCAAGCATGTAAGTATGCAAGCAGGCATGCAAGCAGGCATGCAAACAGGCAAGCAAGCATCCATGCATGCAAGTAAGCACGCAAGCATGCATGCAAGCAAGCATGCAAGCATGCATGAAAGCAAGTATGCAATCAAGCATGCAAAGCAGGGACTCAAGCAAACATGCAAGCAAGCCCCCGCATTGCCCCGCTGCCTTAATTTTTCTGAAACTAAATATTGCAGGATTTTTATAAAACAAACCCAACCTAACCTATAGAGCTGTCCTAAAATAATCCTAAATAGCTTTATCTAGCTTTATCTTTATCGCTATCCTGCAGAAATTACGCAATTTTCCGGAATAAGAAAGAAAGAAATTAACCATGTATTATTCCAGATTATAATCTATCTATGTTCCAAATTTCATCTAGATCTGTCCGGCCGTTCTGGCGTGAAAGAGTAACAAATATCCAAACATCCATACAAACTTTCACATTTATAATATTAGTAGGACATATTTTACTAATTTTACTAATAATTTGATTTCTTACTTGCAATCACAAATCTCAACGTAATAGTAGTAATAGTACCCACTTAGTACTAATATATTCATCACCATCATCATCATCATATATCCCTCGGGAACCGTTCATTTTTCCGGAATAAAAAGTAGCCTATGTGTTATTCCAGACTATAATCTATCTATGTTCCAAATTTCATCCAGATCTGTCCAGCCGTTCTGGCGTGAAAGAGTAACAAACATCCAAACTCACAAACTTTCACATTTATAATATTAGTAGGATATAATATTAGTAGGATGTACACGAATTGGATCATAAAGTGGAGGTAAAAACGTCTTTACGTTTAAACCAGGGCTCACCAAGTGGCGGGTTGCGATCAGGACCCGTACCATCAACATTTGTGTGAACTTAAATTTAATACATGCATACATCACGTCTATATCCCTTACGGGGTAGACAGAGCCTAAAGTATCAAAACCTTAAGGCCACGTTTAGCATGATTAAGGGCGTATAGCTGGAAAGGGAACTCAAAATAGTGATGGGTTGCTTGCCGCGTCGCCTATAACATGATTTCTAAGACTTTCGCCCATTCCCTCGATGGGCTTTTACCATTTGAGCGGGAAGAGAAGCAACTGGTAAATTTTATGTTTTTTCTTTACTCCCAGACCAGCATGGAAGAAAACATATAATAAAAATAATTAAAACGTAAAGGCAGGCAATAGGCGATCGCATCGCTTAACTCCTCCGCCATACATGACGTGACTGGTGGGGTGTCTGGGTGGTCCATTGGTAGGACATCATCAGGCCTAAGACAGCCGGGGAAATTACGGGCACAAGAGGCATTTCATCTTAGTCCTCTAGGTTGGCAACGCATCTGTAATCCCTCCGGGGTTGCGGGTGTCTATGGGCAGTGGTGATCACTTACCATCAGGTGACCCACTTGCTCGTTTGCCTTCCTATTCATATAAAAAAAAAACTCACGGTCTTGAGGGTCCGGACGATGTTGACGTAGCTGAAGGTGATGACGATGAAGGGCAAACGAGCAAGTGGCCTTCCTATTCATATAAAAAAGGCCTGTAGCAGTCTACTGCTGGATATAGGCCTCCCCTAAAACCCGGCATTTTTCCCCTTTGGCTGTACCATTTGAAAAACTTTATCGTTTGAAATAAAAATGAAGATAAGTAAAGTAAAAAAGAGGGAACTAAATTATTTCGCTCAAGTTTCTTTGGGACTAAAATGTATACGCTACGCGAGCAGAGTTTTCCACTTCCTGACCAAAGAATACGTGTAATTGCGTACACACCTCGGGCGGTGATAAAGAAAGTCTCAGATCGCGTTTTTTTGCCCTCGCCTTTGGCTCGTGCGACAAGTTCTTGCGATCTGAGACATTTTATTTAACCATCCTCCATGTAATATACCATTACTTATAGAGGGAGTTTGTAATTGTGTCGTACAGACACATCATTCAAACAGATGACACTTAGCGACTAAAAATCGCATAGTAACAAGGTCACGTGACAGCTAGTAACAGGTAGAAAAATTTGAAGACTATCGATCTCCTATGGGTGGTGCAGGGGTATAGCACGCGTCACGGAATGACGAGGATCCGGGTTCGGTTCCCGGCCATAGCTTTACTTTTCGGATTTATGTGTTCTAATTTTCAGTGCTTCCATGCTGGTCTGGGAGCAAAGGAAAAACATAGAATGTACCAGTTGCTTTTCGTCCCGCGCAGATGGTAAAAGCCCATCGAGGGAATGGGCGTAATTCTTAGGAATTATGTTATAGGCGATGCGGCTAGCAACCCATTACTATTTTGATTCCTTTTTCCACCTATACGCCCACAATCCTGCTAAACGTGGCCTGTAGGTCTTGTTATCTTAGGCTCTGTCTACCCCGTAAGGGACAAAGACGTGATTTGTGTGTATTGTGTATAATTTTCAGTGACATTTAGAAATTTACTGTTTTTTTTTTTTTTTTTTATATGAATAGGAAGGCAAACGAGCAAGTACTGTTACTTATGTATTAATGTAACAACGTGTAATAACACCAAAGCAACGTTCCCTTCTTAAGCTTATTATTATGAAGGGAAAACGTAAACACCTGTGTTAGCGTTTCATTATTACGTGGTTACATCATGTAGGTATATTTTGCTTGTCTTAGGGTATTAGCCTGAGTGGGCGCTCGAGCAGCGCGTGCGGCGTGCATGTTAAACAAAGGTAGCGACTGCCTTATTTTTGTATATCACACACACACACACACACACACACACACACTTAAATCGTCTTTATCTCTTCCGGGATAGACAGAGCCCAAGGTGACAACCCTAAACATACGTACATGCAAATATCACGTCTTTATCCCTTACGGGGTAGACAGAGCCTAAGATAACAAAACCTTAAGGCCACGTTTAGCATGGTTGTGGGCGTCTAGGTGGAAAGGGGAATTAAAATAGTGGTGGGATGCTAGCCGCATCGCCTATAACATGATTCCTAAGATTTTCGCCATCCTGATTTTCCTGATATTTTTTTTGTATACCTACAATACAATACAATAAATAAATCACGTTTTTCTCCCTTATGGGGTAGACAGAGCCTAAGGTGACAAGATCCAAAGCCATCCATATAATACTGTAAATAGAATTGAGTAAGGTTTCCTTTGAATTCCGATTCCGGTTTCAGTGAAAATTCGCGAATGCGCGCTCTCACTTCTGGTTAGGCTTGCGCATGCGCAAAGCTGTGTTTTATGTCGCACCGTTTTAATGTACTTAATTATATATAAATACTTTGTGTAAATAAATTGTGTATAGTGAACTGTGTGATTTTTAATCATCTATAAAACGATTCCTATAAATGAAACTCATATTGGTGCCCGCCACGCTGCCCGCCACGCTGCCCGCCACGCTGCACGCCACGCTGCACGCCACGCTGCACGCCCCGCCGATCGCCCCGCCGAACGCTCCGCTTGCGTCCACTCTGGCCTTACATTTCGCTTAGGGTCTGTTCACAGCCATGCCGCTGGTAGTTTTTAAGATAGCGATACAGCCTGTCAGAATGAAACTTGGGCTGTAGTTCCTACGCATGCTCATCGCAGACTGGGAACTTCACACACACACAAATATTATATACTTAATAATCACGTATTTTCCCATGCGGGTTAGAAAGCGCCTAAAGTATCAAAACCTTAAGGCCACGTTTAGAATGATTAAGGGCGTATAGCTGGAAAGGGAACTCCAAATAGTGATGCGTTGCTAGCGTAACGTATAGTTTTGAAAAAGTTTCAAACGAAACGATTTTAGTAAACTTTGTAGTACGATAGCAAAATTAAAGGAAACTTAAGAGGAATTTTACATATTTTAATAAAGTAAGCGTTTTTTAAATAACCGACCTTCCGTCGACGTCGGGACGAGAAGAAGTTTACTTCATAAATCTTTAATTAAATTTCAAAGGTACCGGGTAGTAGATAGTATTTTTCTGCTTATAAAATGGGTACAGCCTTATAACTAAAAATCTTAAGGAAGAAAAGTTTTTTATGTAAAACTACGCCATAAAACGGCGCAGACAAAGTACTTACTTATAATAACCTAACCAACTTAAAAAGTTGAAAAACCCCTGACCTTGAGGAGGCGACTCCTAACGGGAATTTTCACGAAACGCCACTGATATATATAAACATCTATGATAGCCAATACTTGGCTTGGCAGCGATAATACCTGTATGTAGCTGATGATAGGCCATGACGAGACGCTACAGCTTTGTGCATAACTTTCAAGAAGCCAACAGCTCTACTTTTCAATGCAATGACATTAGACACTTGTTCCAGGCATAGCTTCAATAACAACCCTGACCGTGCTGTCCTTCGAGCGGTACATGCTGGTGACACGGCCCTTCAGCTCCCGTCACCTCAGCTCCAAGGGTGCCGCTTGCTCCATCGCCTTCATCTGGACATACTCCCTGGCCCTCACCACACCCCCCTTGATGGGCTGGGGGAACTATGTCAACGAGGCTGCTAACATTAGGTAGCTATGTCGTAATCCTTGAGTCATTACATCATCTATCAATACACGGTCTTTCAGAATTGAACACACCCACAAAGATTTGTCATTTAAATATTTTTTTCATTCAGTCCCGCTCATGAAGCGGTTCACTTTGAACATCGATTCGATCAATATACAGAAACATTTTGTGAACTATGATTCAAAAATCATGAAAAACATTTTACAGGGCTATTTAGTCAGACTGGCCCACCCTGCTGGAATATTTCGGAACAATTTTAAGAAACCCTTTAGAGGTGTCTACGAACCAAATGTTCTTTGCGATTCAGAGCTGCGCGCTGCGCTGACTTAAGAACCATAACTATAGACCCGTTTATTCGTAAACATTGTACGACGTCAGGTGTCTCAAGTGGACGGTTCTATGATTTTCCATCCAGTGCATTTTAAGACAGTTGTATGACTCCACAAGAGCACCCGGGCCTCGTGAAGTGAAAAAGGCAACTGATAGAAAAACAGGATATAAACCACAACACGGAAAAAGCCTAGCTGCAAAACCTTAATATTGCAAGATTGGTGATCTACCGTCGGTAATTGTACAGCCAGCGGCAGAGAATAGTAATTCCTCTGTTACTAACCAAACAAGGGGAGTTTATGTTCTCTGCACCTGACCGTACGTGTTCACTTCGGCCCCTCAAATGTTGGATCTACGTCTTCGAAGCTGCGTTAGTATGATATGGTAATTTCAATATGGTACGGACATCCAGACAGTCCTATCCTCCTGCCTTTAACGTTTTTACCTGGAACTTCTTTCTAGCCAAGCGTTGTAGAAGGAAACGTAAAATTCACACAAAACATTGACAAGTGAGCGTAAGTTTTTGAGTTGTCGCGCAATTCTATTTATTCGACTTTTTGTTTAGAAGCTCGAACTTTTTTCATATCACAAAGAAACGCAAACTTACAGGTTGCCAACGGGTAGGAAGTTTCCATCTAAATTGTTTCTCAACACAAACCGGAAGGTCTACTCCGAAACCCGAAACTCGTAGTTCGTACTATACCGTCCATTTCACACTAATATTAAACACTGTTAGTGTGAGCAAGACGGCACAATTCGAACTGCGTATGACAATTATACACCTACGGACAAAAGAACATCGTCTATAAACAACTTGCCTTGAAATCCCAAATGCTACAAACAATGATCATTGTTGCCCAGAGTCTTAGCAATGCTTAGTGGGACTGTATACTGAATGAGACCTTTTGTTGACCTGATACTTAGTCTCACTAGATTCGCTGGGACAATTATTAACGTGAAACGGATACTTATGTGGAGGATTGTAATTAAGTGTAGGTAAGTAAATTTAGGGAAAACACTGATACCGATTTATGTTTTATGTCGGACTACTCGTAGTTTTATGCAAAAAAAAACTGCTGAATTATCAATAACAGTATAATAACATTTTTATAGGCAAAATTGTACAAATGAGGCCCTAACTGAAAAAAATATTAACTGTAGTCACGACATGTAACGTATTAAAGTCATAAAAATATCGCATAAAATCTTGATCAAAACCATCGTACTTGAGCCCGAACTGGACCAAATGGAACTTTTTAAAGTAAAACTAAATCTTACAGCGTTGCGATAGAAAGTTGTACTACTTATGTCCTCAGTTGGGCTCTTTTGGATGTAGCTGATGTGGTCTTGACGCAAGGTCCAAGTTCGCGTGTTTTCATCCCTAAGTATTGGCACTCATTTAATGAAAATACCTATTTGTTTGGGCTACTAATAAGTCCTTTGAGATCGCTCGTGATTTCATTAATTTCCGTTTTCGAGTTATATCACGCAAACATTGAAATGTCAAGGATTAGGCAATCTATCAATGTAGCCTAAATTCTAGACTTCAACTAAATAGTTTGTGTAAATAAATGATTCTTATATTCTACTTGCTCAGTGTAAGTTTTCGGTCGCCAAATTAGCGATTGGTTTCAATTGCGTTTGCGTTCAAATGTCAAATATTATGAGAACTGTGTTAATTTAAGGATAAAAAGTATATTTATTACGTACAAAAACACTGCATTATTTCATTACTTCTGTCAAATTTCTACTAACTATTGCAAATACAAACGTGATCCTAGGAATTTCATCTACAGATAAAATTAGGTATCTGTATTCTTTTATACCAGAAAATAGCATAATATTTCTTGTTATATAACTTTTCGCGTTGTTCGTAGAATAATATTATAACAATGGCGTGACCCTCTGTAATCTATGTTATTCAGAAAATATGTAATTTCTGTGTTAATTCTGTAGGAAAATCTCATTAGTGATGTGTGTAATATACGGCTGGCATTTTTTGTATCAGACTATTATTTTGATTTTGGAATATGTACAGACCAAGAAACGAAATTCGGCTTGATTATACCACGGCACAGATAACAAATAATACTCTACTAATACTATACCACGGTATTTAGAGTTCAATTTGTATCACTAATTAAAACTGGATCTCTGGAATACACACGCTAAGTTTTATCCCGATATTTCCACGAAATCCCGATCCATGATTCTGATTTACGTTTGAAAAATACCGAAATTGCAACCGCCATGTCTAAACTACCACAGGCTACGAAATTTTGCACGACTGTTCTTTTTTTTCAACACAAATGACGATGAAAAAAATAAAATGGTGTTTAAGTTAATTTTAATTTAATTTAATTTGTATTGTACTTATTTCCTCTTTTTTTCTCTCTCTCTGCCTCTGGCGTTTGTTCCGTCACGGGAAATTTAGTTTTTAGGTTTAGTTTGTAAGAAAAAGGGTCACATTGAAAATTAGCGCTATGGCTTGCCGCAGCATTACACTGAATGTGGCCCTTTTGGAGGTATTCGGCACTTATTTGTCGTTTTTTGATGTTTAAGTTGTTCATTTTTGGTGTTGTTTTAAATTTTGACAATAAATGTACTTCTTTGTTTCTTTCTTCCTAACCATGGTTTTTTTAAACGAGCACCGCCACCTATGATTGGAGAATCGTTGCCAGCCTTGAGAGCTAGAGGTTCAGGTGGAATTTGAAAAAATATAAATACGCAGGATTTGTACGTCAACCCGCCTACGGCTTCGTTGTAAGGTAAATAAAAGTTACAAATTCAATGAATTATACATGCTAAGTAAATAATTAAAATTCGACGTCAAATTCCGACTCAATTTCTGTTCCCGCGTATTATAACTAATAATAAAAACAAACCAAAGAGCATTCTAAAAATACCCTGTAATCTACAGAATGTCAATAAACATTGGATGCTCAGAAATTCGTTGCCAAAAATATAATGAAAGATGTTACGAGTATTAGTGAATATACCGAATACTTTTCGAGGATAATATACGAATTATTCGGGATAAACTAACAAATATGGATGTACTTATTCCGAAATAGAATTATTATTATTTGTTTTGAAATTCCCGAAATACCGAACTACTCGACTCGGTTCTAACCGCATAATTAACATACATGCATACATAAATCACATTGTTATCCCTTACGGGGAATACAGAGCCTAAAGGTAACAAGACTTAAAGACTACATTTAGAATGAGTGTGGACATGTACACACAGCAAAGCTATTCGGTAAGCTGGATAGATACGGCGCGAGCGTGCGTAGGTGCTTACCTGATTATTTTGCCGTGTGTACGTGGAAAGGGGAATCAAAATAGTGTTTGGTTGCTAGCCGCATCGCCTACAACATAATGCCTAAGATGTTCGCTCATTCCCTCGATAGGCTTTAACCACGCACGGGGAGGGAAGCAACTGGTACATTCTGCTTTCTTTGCTATTGTTTTTTCTGTGTTCACCGCGTGTCATTTAAAACTATTGATACGGTTTTTTTTTTCAATTCCAGCTGTTCGGTGAACTGGCACGAGCAGAGCATGAACACCCTGACGTATATCCTGTTCCTGTTCGCTATGGGGCAGATCGTCCCCTTCATCGTCATCACCTTCAGCTACGTCAACATCGTCCGGACCCTCAAGACCGTGAGTTTTTTTTTTATATGAATAGGAAGGCAAACGAGCAAGTGGGTCACCTGATGGTAAGTGATCACCACTGCCCATAGACACCCGCAACCCCGGAGGGATTGCAGATGCGTTGCCAACCTAGAGGACTAAGATGCAATGCCTCTTGTGCCCGTAATTTCCCCGGCTGTCTTACTCTCCACACCGGAACACAGCAGTGCAAGCTAGCGGCAGGATTAGCGAGTAAGATGGTGGTAGCGATCCGGACGGACCTTGCACAAGGCCCTACCACCCGCGAAAGTCTCTTCGTTTCTTTGTTTCGTATCTCAAAAAGAAAAAACAGAACCCAAAGGATCACTTTGTAGTCCCCTCTGTTTGTCAAGGCCCTTTTCTCGGGAACCCATAAAGATATCAAGTAGAAACAAATATCAAATACTAGCTTCTGCTTGCGACTTCGTCCACGTAGAATTAGACTTAAGGAGTGGTGTTGATAGTAGATAGTATCACACACACACACACACAAATCACGTCTATATCCTTACGGGGCAGACAAAGCCTGAGGTAACAAAACCTTTAGGTTGTGGCCTTTAGGCCACGTTTAGCATGATTGCAGGCGTATAAGTGGAAAAAGGAATCAAAATAGTGATGGGTTGCTAGCCGCATCGCCTATAACTTGGTTCCTAAGAATTTCGCCCATTCCCTCGATGGACTTTTACCATCTGCGCGGGACGAGAAGCAACTGGCACATTCTATGTTTTTCTTTTGCTTTTATAGATAGTATACCTACTCTGCAATAATTATTTGCGTCGCGACTCTAGGCAGCTACGACCTTTGATATGTTTATCGTTATCCCGCGGCAACTATGCAATTTTTCGGAATAAAAAGTAGCCTATGGTTTAATCTAGGGTATCAGCTATATCTGTTCCGAATTTGATCCAAATCCAAACATAAACACTCACATCGTCACATCCATCCATCCATCCTCACAAACTTTCGCATTGAAACCATTAGTAGGATTAAGGTCAGCGGTCTCTTGCAGCTGTGAAAAACTTAACCCTCAAAACCCTCTAAATAATCTAAATCAAAAGCTACAGTCAGTAGAAAAGGTGTTTCCATACAAATAAGTATCATCATGAGCGTGGGTTTTGGTCGCGGGCGCCTATTTACTGTGTTTGCGAGTGTGTGCGTGCGTGTATCATGGGGGCGTCTGAAAAACAGCGTTTATTTGCCTAGAGCAGGGATCGGCAAGTTTAGTAGTTTTAGGTGGGGTATGGATACTGTGGGAAAATTTTAACGCGATCCAGAAGAAAACAAGTATACCTCATCTATGTATTAATTGATACATACTTTACTGTGTTTGCGAGTGTGTGCGTGTGTGTATCATGGGGGCGTCTGAAAAACAGCGTCTGTTTGCCTAGAGCAGGGATCGGCAAGTTTAGTAGTTTTAGGTGGGGATGGATACTGTGGGAAAATTTTAACGCGATCCAGAAGAAAACAAGTATACCTCATCTATGTATTAATTGATACATACTTTACTGTGTTTGCGAGTGTGTGCGTGTGTGTATCATGGGGGCGTCTGAAAAACAGCGTCTGTTTGCCTAGAGCAGGGATCGGCAAGTTTATAAGTTTTAGGTGGGGTATGGATACTGTGGGAAAATTTTAACGCGATCCAGAAGAAAACAAGTATACCTCATCTATGTATTAATTGATACATACTTTACTGTGTTTGCGAGTGTGTGCGTGTGTGTATCATGGGGGCGTCTGAAAAACAGCGTCTGTTTGCCTAGAGCAGGGATCGGCAAGTTTAGTAGTTTTAGGTGGGGATGGATACTGTGGGAAAATTTTAACGCGATCCAGAAGAAAACAAGTATACCTCATCTATGTATTAATTGATACATACTTTACTGTGTTTGCGAGTGTGTGCGTGTGTGTATCATGGGGGCGTCTGAAAAACAGCGTCTGTTTGCCTAGAGCAGGGATCGGCAAGTTTAGTAGTTTTAGGTGGGGATGGATACTGTGGGAAAATTTTAACGCGATCCAGAAGAAAACAAGTATACCTCATCTATGTATTAATTGATATGTACTTGGTATGCAATACATTTTACAATATTTCGCGGTCCGCAAACTGACTTAAGTCTGTTAGGCGCAAGCATAGGTATGCTGAGTATTTTGCCTTTTTGATAGTTTGTTACATTTTGAGACTGTGCTCATAGTTTTCGTACTTTTAATAATCTCATAATTGGCATTGTTCATTTTTTTTAGTATGCTCCAATTCGAAAACCATTTCGAGGAAAACCATCAATTATCCGATTTATCTTGTCCGATTTCAAAAATACTTTATGATTGCAGATATTTTTGTAAAAGTACTTTGAACCTTTGTTTGACCGAACGACCGGGTTTTTAGACAGAATCCAGCATCGAATGTTTGCCACAAAAATTAAAAAAAAAAGTTTGGCTACGGCAACTGTCACGTGTCACTGTCAAATCTACAAAACCATAGACAAAGCCGTTTTTTTTATAGCCAGCCGAACGAAGGCGATTGGGATTCTGTCTAAATTCACGAATTATCAAACAGCGAAAAAATATTTATTATTAATTAACAAAGCTACGTAAAAGCATAATATTCAAATGAGTTGCTTGAAATAGTCCATTTTATCAAATAAAGGTGTTAAAAGCACAGCTTAAAAAAAATGAACAATGCCAATTAACTCTACCAGAGTAGCCATGCATGTTAATTATACAATAAGAGAGGTGCAGAACAGGTTGTCTGACTATAATTTATTGAGCTCGGTGTCACTATTGATTTAGTAATAGACGATTTTTTAAAACAATCGATGGATATTATTATGAGAATGGCCACATATAGTCAATATCTTTTATTCGTTTTGTATCCACTTTTCTGTCTACTTAAAAGAGCCGACTGTACAAATAAATCTATTTATTCTTCTAAACGCTGACTATTTAATGCCGTTAATGAATGTGTCAATCAGACGGGACAAACAGACACGACCTAAACCCATGTCAGATTAAAACGTTCGGAAAGTTTAGGCACGCCTGATCGAAACCCGGGAATCGACGACGCGATTGTGCTGGTTTTTTATTTCAGTATTTTTACATATATCCAACAGAGATTCATAGGTTAGTACCCATACTAGTTAGACGACTTTAGCTTACTCTTGTCCACTAAGAATAAAATCCAGCCAAGTGCGTGTGGAGGGTGATAAGAGGACCATTATGTAAAGAACGTTTCCGCAAATAAAATTAAACAAAAATTGTTACCATAACAATCGCTGACAGCTTAACACAAAAGAGCGAATCTTCATACATTTGGAGGTTGCGGCCTTTTATGTAAGAATGACAGTTTTTATCCGAAACTATAAGGTTATGGCCTGGACGCTCGAGTTGCGCGTGCGGCGTGCATGTTAAACAAATGAAACTCATACTGGTGTCCTGAGTAGAGTTGCCACGAATAGTGATTTGGCCGAATACTGAATACCGAATATTCGGCAACGCTGTCGGCCGAAGCGCCGAATATTCGGCACAAAATACGTGCTTGTCTATATAGGCTGATCCTTACAAGTGGTGGTCAGCAAACGAAAAACAATACCCAATTCTCTCGAAATTTGCTAAAGTTTATCTTTCTTCTCCTGGGAGTAGCGTGTATGCAACGATAAGCATAATCGTTTGCTACCAACAAAAGCTAAAAAGCTTGTTTTTATCCATCACAACTTAACACTGATCAATTTTACTTACTAAAGTATTGTAATTTGGTAATGCACACATATAATCTTGAGTAATATGACGTGTCTTTTTTTCATAATTCGGTATTCGGTATTCGGCCGAATAGTATGTATTATTCGGCCGAATACCGAATACCAAAAAATGGGCCGAATAGGCCGAATACCGAATAGTAGCCGAATATTCGTGACATCTCTAGTCCTGAGTCGCCGCATAGAGCCCGCCGCCGCTGCCCGCCACGCTGCACGCCCCGCCGAACGCTCCGCTTAGAGCGTCCATTCAAGCCTTACACTGAGATAAAATATTTTTCTGTTATCGCAGTATCTTGAATTCTTCACAGCACAATTTTTATAATTACACGAACGAATAACTCTCGTAAAAAATTCGAGTGGTGCTCGACATGTTTCGGACTAGTTCGTAGTCCTTCCTCTTGGAGCGATCAGCCCGGCAGCAGCGAAACGAACACCGCAAGAGGAAGGACGTGAACTAGTCCGAAACATGTCGAGCATCGACTTTTATACGTGCAATTATGATTGTTTCTCACGGTAGTTTCTTGTCAATTTTTATACCTACATATATATCACGTCTTTATCCCTTACAGGGTAGACAGAACCTAAGGTAACAAAAACTTAAGGCCACGTTTAGCATAGTTAAAGGCGTATAATGGGGAAGGGGAAATCAAATTTTTATACGGAGAATTTTTAGACAATTTTTGGTCGACTATACAAAACGGATTGCTGCTTTTTGATCACCCCTCAAAGCTGTAGAATAAATAAAGATTTTTGTTGGATAATCTCTGACGTGGGTTTTGCACGATATCAGACACCTACGTCAGATGTGTAAATAAAAATATCCTATCTCACGCCATGAAGATTGATGAATGTTGTTGAAGCGAAAGTCAGGAGCGTAGCAAGTGGAACAAAGTAGCTCTGCCTACCCCTTTGGGAGAGCGGCGTTGCGATAGTGGCATCCAATGTATAGCCGGGTACAGCGAGCTGTAGTTACTATAAAATTGATCAAGAATTTTACTTTTTGATTTTTTGTATTTATTTTTACGGTTTACCATTAGAACAAATAGAAAAATCTGAAAAGTAAAGCTATGGTCGGGAATCGAACCCGGATCCTCATCATTCCGTGACGTATGCTCTACCGCTACACCACCCATAGCAGGTGAGTAAGCCTTCGAATTTTGCTATCTGTACCAGTAACACAGCTGACAGCTCTGGGTGGTGTAGCGGTACAGCACGCATCACGTAATGATGAGGATCCGAGTTCGATTCCCTGCCATAGCTTTATTTTTCAGATATTTCTGTTTTTTAATTTTCAGTGTCGTTTAGAATTTTTCTTCCATGCTAGTCTGGAAGTAAAGAAAAAACATAGAATTTACCAGTTGCTTCTCTTCCCTATTTTGATTTCCCTTCCCACCTATTATACGTCCATTATCATGCTAAATGTGGCCTTAACCCGTCAAGCGTCCAAGCGTCTACAGTAGTCCCTAACTTTTTCGGGCGGGAGGCTTAAAGAGAGAGCGAGAAGCATTATATAGCAAGTTGTCGCTGGCTCTTCCAAGGGAGGAAGACCTGGCCAGTGGCGTGAATGCATAATGCAGTCCCTAGGACATTTCCCGCCCGAAAAAGTTAGGGACTACTGTAGTCGCTTGGACGCTTGACGGGTTAAAGTTTTGTTACCTTAGACTCTGTCTACCCCGTAAGGGATAAAGACGTGATACATGTATGCATGTATGTATGTTTAGAAATTTAAAAATCAGTGGCGTTCCGCTCGCGGCAGGCTCGCGAGCCACACTAGGGTTTTGGTTATTGTAACCTCAACAGTAACGGTTACAGCACTCAGATGAGTACTCGGCTTGAGCTCGAGATGCATGCGTGTATAAACATCTTAAAATGTCTACGACTGACAGCGCATTGATATATCGCCGGTGCTAGCGTCTTGATCGATGCACTCTAAAATATTGTGTACCTACTACTTACAGTTGCAATAAACAAGGCTGTAAATCATACGGTTACATATGCTCGGGTGTTTTCTAACAGTAGTTTATGCGACTGTATCATAATGAAGGGCATTAAAATACTAGTGTAGGTTTATAAAATGAACGAAGTGAGTTTTATAATAAGACCACAAGAGTGATTTTGCTAATTATGTACAGTTCTGTAATCTTGTGCATGAATCTTGTAGCTGGCTTTTTTGGGTACATGTGTATGTGTCTATTTATATCTCCATTTATTATAAATGATTGTTTCATGTATTTTCAGTACTTTGTATATTAATATATATTCCAAATTGCACCACCTGCTCAGATGTGTTTTGTTCTCCAGTCCATTATGGTTGCCTGGTAGAGATCGCTCTGTAGCGATAAGGCCGCCTATTGTTACCTTGTAATATTCTGTATACCTTTTTCTGTTTTGGTTGTTACATGTGGTGTTTAATAAAGAGGTATTGTATTGTATATACATATTACAAGCTCTCTATGATGCGATCAGGATACCGCATGTTACGACCGACATTGGGTAAAACTTGCACAGCGTGCTCCGGTAGAATATGCTATATATAATTTAGAACACAGAAAAATCCGAAAAGTAAAGCTATGGCCGGGAATCGAACCCGGATCCTCATCATTCCGTGATGCGTGCTATACTGCTACACAAGACATAGCACTAACCGTGTCTAAACAGCGAAAAAATTTTCATCCCAGGGTCACCCTAACACGCATTTAAAACCAGAACGTACCGTTAAAATTTATTGGGTCCCAATCCCGAAGCCTAAAAACGTAAACAGAAAAAAAGCATCAAACATTAATTTACTTACACATAAATAGGAAAAACAGAAGCGGCTTATTACCAAAATCGTGTTTGAATAATCTACAAAAGAATGAAAGGGAATATTGAAAAAATAAGCGAGAAAAACCGTATTCAAATTCAGATTCGCGCCGTATTATGGGCTCATGTTTACTACGGACCGTTCTTAAACGCCTTAAGTGAAAGACCGGACGTCGGCTTTAGGCCTGGCTTAGTTTATAAGGCCCAGCTTACTCTTTGTAGTGGCCGTATTACTCGCCAAACGTAATTTGAAGGGGAGGCTGCTTTTAGTTAACCTTTAGAATGGAGGCCGTATTGTTTGACTCGCTAGGAATCACGATCGTAAGCATTTAAAGGGGGGTCTCTTCTGAAGACACATAATCTATATATATATAAAAGAAAAAGTCGAGAGACTATTTATAACTCGAGAACGGCTGAACCGATTTGGCTGAAAATTGGTAGGGAGGTAGCTTAGGACCAGGAGACGGACATAGGATACTTTTATCTCGATTTTCCCACGGGATTGGAAAATTCCGAAATGTTGTACTAATAAAGCTACAGACATTAAATTTAGCATGCCTACACATTATTCCTTGATTAGTATAAAGATGCACTTACAAAGGAATTTTTCAAATTTCCCAAATTTCCCACGGGATAAAATTACAAGGTAAATAATTAAGACTATAATTAGTAGATAATATTCCTAGAGGATCTGCAGGTGCTCTAAGAAGGGATTTTCCGATTTTCCCACGGGATAGGCAATAAAAACCTTATACTTGGAGACATGAGTGGATGAATGGGGTGTGTCGTCACTCTGACGTTATGTGCGCGGACGAAGTCGCGGGGAAAAGCTAGTAAATAATAAATAAATAAGTATCTTGGGACAAATTACACCAATTGACCCAGCCCCAAACTAAGCAAAGCTTGTACAGGCAACGGATAAACATACTCATAATAATGTAGATAAATACATACTTAAATACATACAACATCCATATACATGTGAAAATAATTTTTGTCTTTCTGTCTCTGTAATACTGCTAAACCAATTCTGATGAAATTGAACAATAAGAAAGATTGTAACATTGAGGAACAAAACAGCAAATATTGCGCAGCACAATTTTGCGGGCAACAGCTGGTGTCCAATAAAAAACCGGCCAAGTGCGAGTCGGACTCGCGTACGAAGGGTTCCGTACCATAATCTATAAATATATATAAACCAGTGTAGGCAGAGCCCTGCTCCAAAGCAAAGTGTACGCAGTGTGGGGTCACTTTATAATGGTCATTGATATACACTGACATAAATACATTATTCTGGTTTTTAGTATTTGTTGTTCTAGCGCCAACAGAAATACATCATCTGTGAATATTTCAAGCGTCTACCCGTTGCCGATATTAAAATCGAGCAAAAAACGCAAAAAAAACACGTTTGTGGTATGGGAGCCCGCTTAAATATTATTTTTATTTGGTTTTTAGTATTTGTTTTTATAGCGGCAAAAGAAATACATCATTTATGAAAATTTCAACTGTCTAGCTATCACGGTTCATGAGATACAGACGGACAGACAGACGAACAGCGAAGTCTTAGTAATAGGGTTCTTTTTTACCCTTTGGGTACGGAACCCTAACAACCAATGTCTTTGCACTCGTAAACTTTTTTAATATAAACTCCCAAGGAACTCTAAATTGATACGACGCAATTTAGACTTCAAGTGCTAAGTTGATGGGATACAACGCGCTCTTTCATCCTCAAGCATCAATATGCGAGTGAAAAGGACGGATTGAACTATGCCCGCTCCATCCGGATCGAATTCAGCGTAACCATGATCTTGTTAGTATTTAATAAACACCGTATTCCTTTGGGAGTTTGATTTGTGAATGCAATTTATCCGGGTAGGTAGAGCATCGGTCCGATCGAAACGTTCAATGTAAAGTTATTGGTAAAGCATGTTTTCTTTGGACATCACTACATAGTCACTACATAGTATAAAACAAAGTCGCTTTCTCTGTTCCCATGTCGTTATGTCCCTATGTCCCTATGTATGCTTATATCTTCAAAACTACACAACGGATTTTGATGCGGTTTTTTTAATAGATAGAGTGATTCAAGAGGAAGGTCTTTATGTATAATTCTACGCAGACGAAGTCGCGGGCAGAAGCTAGTATAAAATAAAGTCGCTTTCTCTGTCCCTATGTCCTTATGTCCCTATGTCCCTTTGTAAGCTTATATCTTCAAAACTACACAACGGATTTTGATGCGGTATTTTTTAATAGATAGAGTGATTCAAGAGGAAGGTTTTTATGCATAATTCTACGCAGACGAAGTCGCGGGCAGAAGCTAGTTAAACTATATAGGTATCTACTAGTCATCACTACATATCTTCATCAAAACTATATAAAATATAGTCGCTTTCTCTGTCCCTACGTCCCTATGTCCTTATGTCCCTTTGTATGCTTATATCTTCAAAACTACACAATGGATTTTGATGCGGTTTCTTTTAATAGATAGAGTGATTCAAGAGGAAGGTTTTTATGTATAATTCTACGCAGACGAAGTCGCGGGCAGAGGCTAGTAAATTATAACCATAAATAATAATTATATACATTCACTGAAAGATAGAATAAGGAACAGTCTGATAAGGGAACGCGCTGGTGTGAAAGAGGATATAGTGACTCGGATAGAAAAAAGTATGCTTGGTTGGTTTGTGCACGTAAAGCGGATAGATGAAAGTAGACTAACTAAACAGATCTATATGGGGAGTGTGAATGGTTACGTTGGGAGGGGAAGACCTAGACGGACGTTCCGAGACCAAATAGAAGTTTTGGAAAAAGGTCAGGTCAGGAGTACCCGAAACCGACGAGCATGTATGAAGAGATTGATGACTGTGGATGAAGCGAAAGAAATATATGTCTGGATCGTAGCAAGTGGAACAAAGAGGCGTGACGGCGTGTATGTATGTATGTATAAATTATAGACCGACCGCTTAAATGAGTCACCTCGCAGCGCGGTGCAGGGACGCGGGGTTGGACGACAAAGGAGGCCGAGAGTAGTGCGCCTGCCGCCCGCACCTCTCTCGGTCCCCTTTGTCGTCTTACCCCGCGCCCCTGTGCCGCGCGGGCGAGGACTCATTTAAGCGGTCGGTCTATACCTGCAAGTCCTTTGCAAGTAAATTTAGTTGGAGTCTACGTAACTAGAAAAAAGTTTTCGATAGGTCGTAAAAATCTTGTCTTGCCAATTATTATGGTAAATTTCAATGTGAAAGAAAACATCGTAAGGTAACCTCTATACACCTGTGTGATTTAATGGTGTGTGTAAAGTTTCCAAATACGCACAGGACCCGTGGGAACTATAGCCCTGTGCTCAGCAATGAGAATTGATAGAGAGAAAGAAAGAAGACATTTATTCCTTTTTGCAAGACACACAAATATAAGAGAATATACACAATTTTATAGAAAAATAACAAGAAAAAAAACACAGACATGAAAAATTGATCATCAGCGTTGTGTGTGTCTTCGCAAAAGTGAAACGGTCGCTGGCGCAGCATTACGCTGAGGTGTTAGACACCTGCAGCACTTATTTTCAGCCAGAACCGTCTATGACTCACGAAACGATACACAGATAAAATATACTACATAACCCATAAACTTTTACGTAAACAAAGCAATAAATAGATAGAACCCGACTCATGTGTAACTAAAGAAATACATAAATTACTTGTTTACAATAAACAACGACAGCAAAGCAAAGCGTAAGCAGTGACGATCCCTAGCGGAGAATTAATTTAATTAAATTGTACCTAATTGTTTTATTATTATTGTTTTTGATTTTGACATTTTTTGTAATATTCAATTGATTTGTATTATTTAATTTCATCTTATTTACTCTTGACGATTTCAATCTAAATTCTTCTAACTTGACAATGTACCTACAATTTATGATGTAATTTTTATTGAATGAATAAAAAATCTAAATCTAAACAAAAAATAAAAAAGGAGGGAAAACTAAATGATGATTCATTCCTCTGATCGTCCGCTTCAACTCTACATGCTCGGAAATTATTCCACTGCAACAAATCGAGAACTGTCAGCTTCCCGAATGTTAAAACCGTTTCGGATGCTAAAGCTTAGTTAGTACTAGTTTTAATCACTACGTGCTTTAAACTGCCAGCTGTGTCATGAGAGCGGAACACGTGAATTTGTGCTGTAATACTTGTATAGCTTGCTAGTGAGTGAGTGAGCAGTAAAATATTTACCTTGCTACTCCGCTACTCACGTGCAAGCTAACCAAGCCTGAGCGAAATATGTTTTTCGTGCAACCCTCCCTCCACTAATGCAACATAAAACACAATATAAATCCCACAAACTTAATTATCCATACCACACCAACACTGACGCGTTTCGATCGCTCTACGGGATCATTATCAAAGTTTAATGAGCACAACTGTTACACATACAAACCAACGTCGTACTCAATGAAGCTCCACAAAGTAACGCCTGTTTCATTAAAATAGTGAATGAGTTTTAATTACTTATGGTAAACACATACATAAATCACGTCTTTACCCCTTAAGGGGTAGACAGAGCGTAAGCTGACAAGACCTAAAGACCACGTTTAGCATGATTGTTGGCGTATGGATGGAAAGGGGAATCAAAACAGTGATGGGTTGCTAGCCACATCGCCTATATACCTAACATGATCCCTAAGATTTTCGCCCAATCCCTCGATGGGCTTTTACCATTTGCGCGGGAAGAGAAGCAACTGGTACATTCTATGTTTTTTCTTTGCTCCCAGACCAGCATGGAAGAATACATGGTAAATACTGTTTTTATAGTACGTCAAATATTTGTAGCGATTTTTCACACTATTAGACTTTATTGATTTATGATTACAAAAGTATTAATTAAAATATAAACTAAGGCTATCCTTAAAATTACTTAGTAAAATAAAACTTAGGTTATAAAATTTAAATTAAAATAAATTTGGACCCTTAGGTAGGGTCCCTATCACGCAGGCAGCATTCCCGCGTTGTATCGCAATTGGGATTGTCTATTTTTTTACAATGTATAGTCAATCGAAAACCATTTCGAGATAAATGCTTTTTAAATCGTTTTCTGTATTTACTTTATTTTATTTTACTATAATGAATTTATTACATGAAAAATAAGCAATGACCTTCATTTGACATTCCCAGACATGACGTAGACGGTCCAAAATGTACTTTATTTGCAAATGTTACAAATTCTATGCTATTTACGCGTGGATTATACTACGGAGTTCAATTTGGACCCGCAATCTGACATTTCATTCATCTTATGACAGCTGACAAGCAAAATGACAATCTTGTTACTGTCATTCTTGTTTTTTCCACGGATTACTTTCATATTGTTGTATTATAGTTTAGATTTAGAAGCACTTTCGGTAGATAATTAGGCAAGAGTGTATCCGCACAGCGATGTGCTTCGCTCACATGAAAGATTTTCCGCTAAATATTTTAATGGATAGCGAAATATTACGTTTTTCGGTTTACTTTCACCTACTGAGTTTACTGTCTTATTTCCGGGTCCTGTTTTGTCTTGATCATACCTGGTATGTGTTTATGGACCTTTCTGCTTCGCGCAGAATGTTATGGTATGTGTAACGGCTGTGAAAATATAAAATTCATAGGAGAAGATCGCGTGAATCTTCCTGTGTTATTGTTGAATCATGTTGACATTGATACTAATGACAGTTTGCCAACTTCACCACAGATAGAAAAGACGTTAATGGCGGCGCTTCACATACGTTTTATGATCAATTTATCCAATAAGCAGATGTGGGGCACCGGCAGTGGAAACTCTGACGTCATCAACCAAAATACTTTCAATAATTAATAGTGAAAAACATACCGAGTTATATGAGAAAATATTGAAATTGGTTTCTTATAATTGACTATTCTGCACAAAAAATAAATAAAAAGGATAGGTATTTTTTTTTAGACAATCCCAATTGCGAGTCTTTGTGCGTGAAAGCTGCCCTCGTCTGTTGCCTCCCTCAGGCGTTTGCTTACATCTTTGTAGAGCCCACGTGCGCCCTTGCCCCACGGACGTGGTTTTCCATGTAAATGTCGACCGTAAAATGTAACAACGGCGAATTTTTCTGGCGCAAGCAATGTACCGTTGTGTACATTTTATTAGCCAGTTTCAAGCGCTGAAAAACTCCCATATTTATCTTAGCTTTTCACCCTAATCGCGTTACAAAAAAGGAAGCCGCAGTGCGGCGGCGAGCCATTATAAATTCAGTTGAGAACGCGCGCTATAAAAAAAAATACGATACAAACGTGATCCGTTACCTGGACCTGATGTGCCGTAAACAAAACGGAATCTGTTATAATGGGGTAAAACCGGAGCGGACAAAACTTTCCGAAGTTTGTTCCGTAAAGTTTATCCTTTCGGAAAAGTTGAAGTGGGAAACGACAAGCTGTTGCCCTCGAGTTCGTTTGCAAGTGATTAGTTTGTCGCTATCCCGCGGAAACTATGCAAATCTTATTATCTTATATTTGTGTGTCTTGCAAAAAGGAATAAATGTCTTCTTTCTTTCTTTCAAACTCTGGGGAAAAGTAACCTATTTCTTCTTCTTCTTGAGGTGCTATCTCGAGGTCGGCTGTCATCAGTGCTATCTTTAATTTCGACAGCAGCTCGGAACAGTGAGCTTGTGCTAAGGTTGAACCATGTCCGGAGATTCTTAAGCCACGAAGTACGCCTTCCGGGTGGTCGCTTTCCCTGGAGTTTCCCCTGCATGATGAGCTGAAGCAGGTCGTATTTATCACTACGCATTATGAGACCAAAGTACTGCAACCTATTTACAAGGTATTAAATACTAGCTTCTGCCCGCGACTTCGTCCGCGTAGAATTAGACTCGAGAACTGATGTTGATAGTATATTCTGCAATAATTATTTACGTTGCGACTCTAGACAGCTACGGCCTTTGACGTGGCCTCCATCCCGCGGAAACTATAGAATTTTCCGGGATAAAAAGTAGCCTATATGTTAATCTAGGGTACTAGCTATCTCCGTTCCAAATTCTATCCAAATCCGTCCAGTCGTTTCAGCGTGAAGAAGGAACAAACATACACACTCACATCGTCTCATCCATCCTTCCATCCATCCTCACAAACTTTCGCATTTATAATATCAGTAGGATTTAGCTTGCCCTGGGGCCTTACCATGACGTCTTAATGCGATTCAATTCCGACTCAGTTCAGGTTTTAGCTGTCATTTTTAGTATTCGTAATTCGGCATGCCTCATGGCACAGGCCTCCTCCATTAATTGGAAGGCTTTAGTTCCCACGCGGGTCCAATGCGAATTGGGAACTTCAAACACACCATGGAATTGCTTCGCAGATATGTGCTTGGTTTCCTCACGATGTTTTCCTTCACCGAAAATTTCGCGCATAAATTCCGAAAAACTCAGAGGTGGAGAATAAACTCCTTTTTGCTGCCACAATGTATTTTATAGCTGGCAGTTGTGAACCTCGTGATAGCAGCATCTCATTTTTTATAACTGATTCAGTTCCTTACGAACCACGGTAGGAGGTGCTGCTGCCACAAGGTCACTCAGCTTATGTAGTCCTATTCCTATACTTATTCAAAACCAGTTCATCATCATAAGCTGCTTTCATTTATAATATGCAGTCCACTAGTTCACCACATTTTGGTCCTTCGAACCGGATAGGAGGTGCTGCTGCCACGAGGTCACTCATTTTATGTAGTTCTATTCCTATACTTATTAAAAACCAGTTCATCATCATAAGCCGCTTTCATTTATAATATACAGTCCACTAGTTCGCCACATTTTTGGTCCTTCGAACCGGATAGGAGGTGCTGCTGCCACGAGGTCACTCATCTTATGTAGTTTTATTCCCATACTTATTAAAAACCAGTTCATCATCATAACCCACGACCCTCTGCTTGAGAGGCCACTGGTCAAACCACTAGGCTACCACAGCTTTTTACATACATACATACACAAATCACGTCTTTATCCCTTACGGGGTAGACAGAGCATGATGTAACAGGTACCTACAGGCCACATTTAGCAAGATTGTGGGCGTATAGGTGGAAAATGGAATCAAAATAGTGATGGGTTGCTAGCCTCATCGCCTTTATCATGACTCCTATTATTTCCGCCCATTCCCTCGATAGTCTTTTACCATCTGCGCGGGTGCTACGGCTTTTTAGTTTACCATAATCCGCCATAAATTTGACTCGCACATTACCTCCACATGTTGCTAGCAAAGGCCGAACCTTAAGGTTATAATAATTCAATTTGGCGGATAAACTCGAACTACTTATTCCTCCCTTGTACCTGCCTCAAGTTACGAAGCAGGCTTCATATTGTGAAATTCGATATTGAACGTTCGTTTGGTGCTGCTCCGCTCATACTAACAGTCATTAATGTGAGAACGAGAAGGACGGTACGACATGAACTTCGAAAATCGGATAGAAATAGCCCCCTTGAGATTCCGTGTAGATTTTGCCTCTCAAGTTTCAGATGTGTAACCGATATCAAAGATAAAGAAAGATGCTGTAATAATGATGGATTGTGTTTTATAGATAGGCAACGAGCATGTCGGTCACTTGATGGTAATCTATACTCTATAATATAGAGTGGCGTAGCTACCTAGGGGCTTGGAGGTGCAATGCCTTGGGGCCCTCAAGCTCAGGGGGCCCTCGAATCCTTACCAGAAATAATATTTAATATTTTTACTTGATAAAACCTAACCAGTTGAGATAGTCGTGAGACCCCATTTTTTATTTGCACCAGGGCCCCTGGTTACCTAGCTACGCCAGTACTGCTCTATATACATAATTATAATGAATGAGTAGAAAGTTCGTGTCTGTACATTAAATAAATTCATCAAAAATAGAGTGCTAACGATTAGGGAAGAGTAATAAAACACAAAAAAGTAGATTTTATAATTTTTGTCTGCCTGTTTGTATGTATGTTCATTTACCTATACTGTGTTCGCTAATCTCCAAAACTGTTGGACCGATTTAAATACAATTTTGTGATACCTTATACGTACCTATATCCCTGGTCAATATTTGAGATACTTTTAATCGCGGAAAATTTAAGAGTTCCCGCGAGATAGTTAAAAAACCTATAATAACTTATGCAGCTTAGTTCAAAACAACTTAGCATTTAATTAAGTAAAATTGGCGTGCTGACAGCTTATATTGCCGCGGTTACATTAAACATACATACATAATTAGTTGAAATTTGGTATACAGTTAGATTCAGTCCCAGGGACGGACATAGGTTAGTTTTTATCCCAGAAAAAAGCCTAGTTCCCGCGGGATAGCGAAAAGCTAATTCTGCGCGGACGGAGTCGCGGGCAACAGCTACTTAAAAATAATTATGATGCCTAAAAACTTTCTGAAAATTGTGCTCAGTTTAGCGTCCATTTTGAAAGAAAACGACCGCCACAATAAGGAATGCTTAACTAAGTTATAAAAGGCAGCTAAGTGAGCGTTAACTAAACCTGAAAACAACCTCAAACCCGAAAGCAATTAGCAACTTTGTAGAATTAAAAGACAAGCCGGCCTGGACCGAATGGGCTTAGGCTTTTATTTCGTGACGAAATTGACAAAGTCCCTCGTGGTTTATTATTTCGCTTTGAAATCCGATCTTACTGCCTGCCTTGTGTACTTAATTCATTCTGTTCAGAACACTACACCTATTTATTTAACAAACTTCAAATAGCGGATAGCCTAGTCTGTAGCCTAGACTGTATGATGAATACGAATGTTTGTGCCCGAGTCATGGATGTTGTATGTACCTATTTAAGTTTATATTTATCTACATTATATAAGTATGTTTATTCGTTGCCTGGTACCCATAGTACAAGCTTTGCTTAGTTTGGGGCTGGGTCAATTGGTGTAATTTGTACCAAGATAGTTATTTATTATTAGTACAATTTGTACAATTTTCTGCAGGGCCGACAACGCACTGGAATCGCGTAAAGCGCTGCGGGTGTTTATGGACAGTGGTGATCATTTACCGTCAGGTGACCCACTAGTTCGTTTGTCTGGCCTCTCTAACATAAAAAAAACAGTAAAATCTGTAGGTTTTTTGATAGACTACATTTCTACACATTACTTGTACATACCAGGCTCGACCTTTCCGCAAATGCATAGTGCTGTAATAATAATATTATACCACTTCCTACCCATATCAACTTTTTCGCTACGTAACTTTTTGACGGGTCGTGTTCGCCATTGAGGATCTGGGGCCTTAGGCAAGACGTCTTAATGCGATTCAATTCCGATTCAGTTTTCCGATCTACAGCCAGCGATCGAACTTTGGGGTTGCGAGTCGGGTTACCTCTACGTGTGGTCAAGAGCTGCGGTTCGGTTTTGGATTCGTCCGGGGGGAAGAGCAGTGCTTGGTCCGGTGCACCCTGGCCATCGGCTAATGATTTCCTGGCAGTTTCTGAGGGATATTATTGACCGTTGGCTAAGAGCCTGACCGGGGGGGAGGGGGGTCTTTGACCCTGTTACCATACAACGTTGCCGACATTTTGACACAAGATTTTTTAATTATATTTTTGTTACTTTGACATTGGCGAAGTTGTCGTCGCCATAACGACTTGATACGCCACAAATAAGAAGAAGAAGAAGATCCAACTTTGGTTCGAAATTGAATCGTATTAAGACGATGGTAAGGCCCCGGAACTCTCTTGACTCTGAGTTTCTTGGGAAAGTGCGATGGATTTCCCTTGCCGTCCGCACCGCAGTACTGAAGTCCGAAGTCAGAAGTTTGCTGCCCACTCTCACGCCTCGTCCTTGCAATTTGCTACACCCGCAATAGCTCGGACAATAGTACATTACTGTTTAGGCCAGAAAGTAGGCAATTGCTGGCTGAGTATTGGTTTGAACCGACGAGCTTGCGAGTCCGTTTAATAATACGAAGCCAGCAACGCTATTCTGGCCGAGGCAAGTATAGTGCTTTTCTCAAAAATCGAAAAGAAAACAACAACAAAAATAAATAAAAATGTAATTGACATAAATTATTAATTATTTTTGCTTTGCCGCCTTTTTCTATCAATGGCATTTGAAGAGAGTATTTTTCTACCCAGAACATCTAAAGCTATTTCAGACACAGATAAACACGTTGTCGTACTAGCTTTGTTTTTTATTTGGTGTTTAAGTCTTGTGCCTTTATTTTTTATAATGGTGATTTGCATTTTTAAAAAGTTAATAACTGGACAGTAATGGAAATTATATGCAACATTACTGGAGAGTTTAGCGCTACAGTAACGTTATTTTTTTTTTAATTTTGGACTAACCGGCAACAATTAACTTCCTGTTCTAACATGCAGTTAACCAAGACGACTTTAACGGATATTTTTGAGAAAAAGTAATTGTTATCCAAGCCTTTAACCGTTGCGTTTGTTCGGCCAATACTATGCGCGATCGGCCGACGGCGCGGGAAGCTAATTCTTTGAAATTTCTAACGCTGTACTATGAGTTGTTTGTTGCTATTACGTGTCGCTAGTGGCGCCGCCTATTCGCCAGTAATTGAGACGTTAACGCGTCGTTCAAGACGTTTTCTTGGGTCAAATTGGGATTTTAAGAAATCACATCACACGAAAGTGTAGTAATTTTGTCAAATTTAATATACCAGTACAAAGAGCTCTAATTAATGTAGTCGAAAATTTTATTTGAGCTGTAGTTTTACATTACACAGATTTTTACGACTTTTACTTTCAAACTTTCAAGCCGGGTACAAATTAAAACACTAAATTACAGGAGGTTGAAATTGGCTTGAGTGGCTTTGAGAAAAGTGCCCTTGTTTTGCTCGACTTGGCGTGCCGTGGCCCCCAGATTTGTAACAAAAACTTATGTCCTTTTGATGTTTCCTATGTTTATGTTTATGTTTATGTTTATTTAGTCATTCAATATAAAATTACATCACTTAAAATTAAATGTCAAGGAATTTATATTGAAATCGTCAGCTTAAAATAAAAAATAAAAAATGTCAACAATTAAAAATTAAATACAATTCAATTTAAATACAAATTAAAAATACCTATGTCATAAAATGGAAATTATCATTAAAAGTAACAAAAAATATTAATAAAAAATATGGATAAATTAGGTAAGTGTCAAATTTAAAAATTCATCTACAGAGTAAAATGGGTTTTCCAACAAAAGGACTTTAAGGCGACGACCAAACGTTTCGTCATCTTGTTCACTCTTTAGGTCTGATGGTAGATGTTCATAGAACCGGGGGCCGATAACGCGTGGGTTTTTTTCCGCTAAAAATATTCTAAAAAACTCCTAACTTCAGCTGTCTTTTATTATTTCCAAGCACCGCTTTACGGCATGGCAGTGGCTCACCACTCGCATCGGCGGCAGCCGGCCGGCTTCTAATTGACGTTTTAACGACCGGCATTGTGTTCAAGTTACTCCCTCGAAATAATTAAGATTCACAGATGAATAAACGCTTTTGTGCCCGGGTTAATTATACGTTTTGATGATGCGGGCACGTGCCAGATTTAACAATTATATCCTGCAGTTGTTATTTGTAAACTCCAATTTTCGGGGAAAACTAATTATGGAGCCTAGACTTTGCTTACGCAAAACGCTCTGTCGCAAAAATGGTTGAGCTGATTTACCAAGTTAACTTGGTTTGATTTCAATCTAAATTCTCTTAACTTGAAAATTTACGATGTCATTTGTATTGAATATTTTTTTTTTATGTTAGAGAGGCCAGACAAACGAACTAGTGGGTCACCTGATGGTAAATGATCACCACTGTCCATAGGCACCCGCAGCGCTTTACGCGATGCCAGTGCGTTGTCGGCCCTGCAGAAAATTGTACAATCGCCTCTTAAAGGCACCCAGGTCGTAACTCAATGGGAAGACCTCAGCGGGAAGCTCGTTCCAGATTTTGCAAGTTCGTGGCAAAAAAGATCGATTAAACCGCACCGTCGAAGACTGCCATTCATCAACATGATGCCGATGGAATGAGCGCTTACGGCGGGTAGATTTGTAATGGAACCCCGCAGCTGGAATGAGGTCAAAATATTATTGGAATATATTATTAGAATATTATTGGAATGAGGTCTAAATATTATATAACTCAAAGGTGACTGACTGACTGTCTGACATAGTGATCTATCAACGCACAGCCCAAACCACTGGACGGATCGGGCTGAAATTTGGCATGCAGGTAGATGTTATGACGTAGGCATCCGCTAAGAAAGGATTTTGATCAATTCTACCCCCAAGGGGATGAAATAGGAGATGAAAGTTTGTATGAAACTTTGTCAATTTTAAACCGATCGGGCTGAGACTTTGCATGCATAAAGCTACTATGACGTAGGCATCCTCTAAGAACGGATTGCGTAATTTCTGCGGGGTAGCGATAAACGAATTCTATGCAGACGAAGTTGCGGGCAACAGCTAGTTGTATCTATAATCTAATCTACCTTTTTTGCGTGTCCAGTTTAGTGAACAATAGAAGTATAAAATAAGTAAGAAATTAAATTTATCTTATTTATACCAATAATATATTTGTACCTACCCAAAATTGAGGACAGTTAAAACCATCGTCAGAGAACCTGCTTCGAAAGCAGTCCGTTTAAGGGCGACTTTTTTTTTGTTTAAAAAATCCAAATCTCGTCTTAGTTGGGTGGTGGTGCTTCGTTCACCACCAGCTGACCCACTTGCTCGTTTACCTTCCTTGTCGTATAAAAAAGCTAAGAAAATTCAAGGGATAGTTAAACAAATTCACTTTCGCGCCTACCAGAATGTTAGGTAACATCCACATTACCGCAGGTGATAAAAGTAAATTATGGTCCCAACGCTAGTCATTTGCTGACTCAGTATTAGAAGCTCGGGTCTATAAAAATACCGTCAAGATTAAACTTAAAAGATCCCCAAACCAGCGTTTTCAGAAGTTTCAGATTTTTTATAAAATAACTAACTTTCTCCACTGGGGAACAATGGTGCCAGTGTCGAGCAAAAGACAGATTCTGACATGTCGGCCATTTTGTAACAAAATTGAATTTTTCACATAGTTCGAACGTGGGTATAGAAAAGCTAGCATTAAACTCTACATTATGAGAATAGGAAGACTTATAACAGAGACTTATAAGAGTTATAATAAGACTTGTCAATCTACTAGCTGTTTCCCGCGATTTCGTCTACAAAGAATTCGTTTATCGCACGCCCGCGTTAACTATACAATTTTCCGGGATGAACACTACCCAAAGTCCTTCCCAGATTCTCAAACTGTGTCCATACCAAATTTTATCACGATCGGTTGAGTAGTTTACGCGTGAAAGCGTAACAAACAAACAAACTGTCACATTCGTATACATAATCTGAATCTCGGAAACGCCTCCAAAGACTTTCATGAAATTTGGTATGCAGGGCGGCGTTAAATCGATCTAACCAGATTTCATTTTTCGAAAAAGTACCAAAAAAAAACCGGTCATCCAGGTTCTTAATATTAAACAGCGCTATTTGTTAAAACTACATTAAATATAATCCGCTAAAATAAATGACGATGAAGTAAATGTATTCCAACAACGCAATTACATTCAAACTTTGCTAATCGAAATTGAAAATTGAATTCCGAACTTTTACTTACGTAAGCTGCTAATAAACGAACACCGATTCCAACTTTGCCACGTACTAGTAGAAAAACTTAATGTGATTCATCCCGCATTAGGTTTAATCCAATTTTCTCAGCCTGTCTTTTAGAGCTACGTATGGCAGTCGCGTCCAATTTAACAATACCCTGAAGTAAAATGGCACGTTCTTGCTATCCTCTGCCAATACATAGTAGGCCATTCGAGCGAAAAGCTATACCTTTTAAAACTGCTGCGTTTGATGGAATTATACCCACCCCATTCAGGATAGGATTAAATAGAAGACAGCTTCAGATTTTCGACTGCTAGAAGGTGTTTTTTTTAATGTTATTCAGTATACGTATAACTCAATCCAAAATAAAATGTCGGACAAGTATTAAAACAGTTACAACCAGTTTATCGACCAATCATTTTACCTACTTTCATATCGTAATTTTGTTTATAATACAAAAACCCAATACCGTAAAACTACTCAATTGTAGTCCAAAAGTTCACAGCTATGCTCCAAATCTGACTTAAAAATATACGTTTATAGAACGAGTAAGTTCAATGGTTAAATAAAACAAAAATAATATTGATATGGATACTTTAAGTCGTCTTGAGTTTCCGTAAATAAAACCTAAAGGGACAGAGGTCGTAAGAAATGGAAAAACGTTCCATTCGGTGTCAGAAGGTGAAGTTATTGTCACTGCATAATATGCTTCGAAGTCGTTCGCCACTATTTGCCGCTTTTTATAGTTTCCTGTTTCCACGAGAAATGGTTTTCAATCGCTGATTCTAGAGTCTAATGTTATCCTGATTGGTGTATACTCGGGTAACCCTCCTTTAGTAAATTGTAGAACGGTTGCAATGCGTTATTTTACTCCAGTGAAATGCATTTTATGATAGATTTTAAGAACGGACTTTTCACATCGAATGCGTGGAAATTAAATAATTGCCGACATTGCAAAGAAATGGAAATATTATTTACTGGCTGTTGCCCGCGACTCCATCTGTGCAGAATTTGCTTATCGCTATCCCGCGGAAGCTATAAAAAATTCCGGGATGAAAACTATCTTATGTCCTTTGCCAGGACTGAAACTATCTGCATACGAAATTTCAACTAAATCGGTCCAGAGGTTTAAATCGTGAAAAGATGACAGACAGACAGAGATACTTTCGCATTTGTAATATTAGTAGAGATTAAAATTTTGACACAAATATTAGCTCTAAAAAAGTCATTTTGTGCAGCGTGCACGTCCATCCATCATCAAAAGGCCATAGATTGTGTCACCGGTCAACCAGATCTTATCTTGTTCTTTTTTACTTTAAAATTAGGAAGTGGTTAAAATATTATTGTTATACCGATACAAAATAATGAAAGGAAAATGTTTAAAGGAAAACCGCATTCCAAATTAAAATTTTACTTTATAAGTACAACTAGCTGACCCGGCGAACTTCGTACCGCCTAACAGTAGATTTTTTATTTTTTCTCTCCGTAGGAACCATCCTCATACTTCAAGGAATATTCTAAAAAAAGAATTAGCGAAATCGGTTCAGCTGCTCTCGAGATTGGCGCTTAGCAACACATTCAACGATTCATTTTTATATTATGCTTATTTTTATATAAGAATAGCTGTTGCCCACGGCTTCGCTCCCGTTTTTTTTTTTCTTCTAAATTTCAATATGAAAAATAGATAGTAGCCGATTCTCAAACCTACTGAATACGCATATAAAATTTGGTAAGAATCGGTCAAGCCGTTTCGGAGGAGTACGGGATCGAACATTGTGACACGAAAATTTTATATAAGTACAATAATAAAATTGATCCCTATACAAGAAAAAATGTGTCCCAAAATGTCCATTCCAGTTCGTCACTTTTTTCACATAGGTATGTATGTACGTGACGAACAGGAAACGCTTATTTACTTTTATCTTCTCAGTGGCTGTGTAGTTCGAAGAAAACCCATTTAACTCAAACGTGGGCGAGTTAAACCACTTAAACGCCTGTATAATTTCCTCTTGGGAATTCACACTGCCACTTGGCTCGAATAAAAGGAAAAGGTACTATTTAACACTAAAAGACAGATCTATATATAGGGATCGTGAATGAATGCGTTGAGAAGAAGGCCTAGACGGACGTTCCGGGACCTAATAGGAGACGTTGTGATAAAAGGTCAGTAACCGAAACCGACGAGCATGTATGATGAGATTGACGAATGTGGATGTAGCGAAAGAAGTATGTCAGGATCGTAGCAAGTGGAACAAAGTAGTATCTGCCTATCCCTATGGGAAAGAGGCGTGACGGTGTGTAACCCTAAAAGGTTTCTGCGTAATTAGCGAAAGTTTGACGACCGGATAGCCTCGTGGTTAGTGACCCTGACTATGAAGCTAGAGGTCCTGGGTTCGAATCCCGGTAGGGGCAGACAGTTGTATGATGAATACGAATGCTTGTGCCCGAGTCTTGGATGTTGTATGTATTAAGTATGTATTTATCTACATTATATAAGTATGTTTATCCGTTGTCTGGTACCCATAGTACAAGCTTTGCTTAGTTTGGGGCTGGGTCAATTGGTGTAATTTGTCCCAAGATATTTATTTATTTAAGTTTTTGGTCACAAAATACGCCTCGAACGCGTTTGCGTTAAAATGACAAAATATTATGTTAAGTGCAAAAAATACGAATGTTTCTTCTCGAGTCGTGGATGTTTAATACAAATTTAAGTACCTGTGTATCATAACTACATAGTACAAATGAACAAAAAATATTTACCTTGCTACTCCGCTACTCACGTGCAAGATAAGCAAGCCTTTGTAAAACATATATGTTTTTCATGCAATCCTCGCTCCACTACTGCCATATAAAAAACATAAGTATAAATCCCACAAACTTAATTACCCCTACATGACACAAACACTGACGCGTTTCGATCCCTCTACGGGACCATTATCAAAGTTTAATGAGCACAACTGTTACACATGCAAACCAACGTCGTACAATTTATTCAACGTCGTCGTTTTATTTAACTTGCAATGTATGTATGCGTATCCGGGTGGTATCTTGCGACTCAATTTTAAAGCAGATAATATCTTCAACCGATTTAGCTGAAATTTTGCGTACTTGAGTACTTGAGTAAGTCGGATGACAATACAATAATCTGGTAGTGGAGTTCTGTTGACCCTGCCAGGATCATCTACGCAGGAAGGGAACTCTTCAACGGCTTGGGGGCGTTCAAGTATTACGTAAGCGCTTGAGGGGGGCGGGGGAGTCTTTGCTTTGCTTATTTTTGATGACATGGGGGGTGGGGGGGTCGATATGGTGATTACGTCAGCAGTTTCGATTCGAACTGCTGCTCACGAATCAATAAAAAACAGAATCCATTAAAAGAAAAATGCACATAGGTACCAATGATTACGTAAGCATGGGAGGGGGGGGGGTAAGAGGTTTGCTTACTTTTGCTGACAAGGGGCAGGGGGGGGGTAAGTAATTGTAAAAAAATCTGCTTACGTAATACTTGAATGGCCCCTGGTCCGAATTGTCTTGAAATTTGGTACACATGTATGTAGGACGGATGACAAAGCAAGTACAGTCAGCAAAAGAAGCTGGTGGAATTTTTGACAGAAGCTTATTTTTCTCTTTTTAACAGAACTCCGAGCGCCTGGGCCGCGTCAGCCGCGCGGAGGCCAAGGTCACTGGCATGGTGTTCGTCATGATCATCTCTTTCACGGTCGCCTGGACACCCTACTCGATCTTCGCGCTCATCGAACAGTTCGCCACGGAAAGGATCGTAAGTGTTAATATTTATAGTTACATATTTTTAGATAAGTGAGTAGAATTTAAGTACCTATTGTTGGAAATTTATGTTAGTGAGTTTCTTTGCCAAGTTTCTTGCGGCGCATTCTTCTTGACAATGACGATCTTTCCGAATGCGCTGGTAGTTTCAAAAAAAGACACGTAAAAGCGCCCTTGGCGGCCTATTTGCAAAATAAACTTTTTGAATTGTTGAATTTTGATAGAAGCAAGAGGAAAGTGAAACGGTAGACCTTTGCCTAGCAGTGGGACACCAAATAGGCCATTAAAAAAACGTGATAGGAGGAAAACGAGCACGCGGTTTGCCTGGTGGAGTGGAAGGTAATGTCCGCCGCCCATGGACACTCATAAAATAGAAGAGTGCGTTGCTGGCCTGAGAACTGTTTAACAAAAAATAAAACCGACGAATATAACTTTTCATGTAACCTCGACATTTTCAGAATCATCAAAAATTTGATGGAGCCATATTCCGAAACGTTGAGTTGAATTAAACTTTTCATGTTAGAAATTACAATAAAAGAGACCATACGTTTGCTCTGTATTTTTGGGTGTAGCTTGTATTGTTTTCGATGGCAAATAAACGTTATCTTATCTGAAATCTTAGGCACTTTTGTGTAAGCTAATAGTCCCTGCAAAAACGCTATTCCGAACCTGCGGCGTCTCGCAATCCTTCGCAACTCCAAGCCTGCATTTCTCTCTGCAGGTAAAACTGGGGCTCGATTTTTGAAAGCACACGTGTGATAATACCACTTGAAAGTATTGGAAAATTGTGCTGAATTACGAGTAGCATAGAAGACAATCACAACTCTCATTAATCTTGTGAAATAGTCAACTTTGACTAGAGCTAAGTAAGTAAGTAAGTAAGTAAATGCTTTATTGTACGAATATAAAGAAACAGATACAATTCCCAAAAAAAAAACATTAATATAATGCACAAAGGCGAACTTATCCATATAAGGGATCTATACCAGTTAACCTTTGAGTAGATGAGATGAGCATTAAACGAGGGACCGACAAAGTGTAAGTTTAAAATTCCAGATAGTGAAAGCCACAATAGAGCGTACATTATCTAAGTACAAAAAACAAATAATTTACACAGTTTTAAAGATATAAGCCGATTTGTACCACTTTCGAAAAGCGGGCCCCTGGTGTAAAATTGGCATGAGAATATAGTCGTGGGATTTAGACAAGTTGAAATGGAGGTAATGAAACGTCACAGTGAAAAGCGGAATAATTCATCTGTTTCTCGGTTGTTTGAGTTAACCCAACGTTGAAGTCACCTAGATAATGTAAAGGTAAATTATTTATAGAGCGAGCGAGCGAGAAGCTTCTCCGTTTCAATTTGGGCAAAAATGTTTTTGTAGTCCAACTATTTTCTCTTTTACACATTGTATTTCTCAATGGATTCTTGTGAAATTTTCCAGAAATAATATTTAATATTGCGAGAAAAATTCAGTGTTAACGATAAGACTTGTTTTTTTTATATAAAATTTTAAAACAGATTCTAACAATGTGTTACTTTATAATGTTTGGTTTAACATCTTACTCGCTAATCCTGCTGCTAAGTAGCAGTGCTTGCACTGCTGTGTTCCGGTGTGGAGAGTAAGACAGCCGGGGAAATTACGGGCACAAGAGGCATTGCATCTTAGTCCTCTAGGTTGGCAACGCATCTGCAATACCTCCGGGGTTGCGGGTGTCTATGGGCAGTGGTGATCACTTACCATCAGGTGAACCACTTGCTCGGTTCCCTTCCTATTCATATAAAAAAAAAATGTCGCAAAACATGATAAATGTTCACAGACTCATCACTTGAAAAACCTTTCGTACTTAAATTGTTAAGTTTTTTTAAAGTTATAAAAGTAACTTAACCTAATCTAAGCTACGCGATTACTTTTCGGTTTATATGCAAACTTGTACAAAGGCACGAACGCATTACAAAAGCCAAGTAAATAGGAATTTACTTTGGACTTGCACTCAAACCTCTGCAATAGGGTGTTTCATTTTTTTCAATTTTCGATTTTCATTTCGCTTTGCTCAAATTCTTGATCTATCTAATGCACAATGCTCATATGCCAAAAATCATTAAAATCGAACAATATTTAGAGGTTGCACAACATCAACAAAATATTCCCATACAACTAACATTTTCATATTGGAGGTTAAGCTCTTTAAGCCGCTATTTTTGCAGTGGAGGGTAATAAGTGCCACAACTGAACAAAGCTAAACATAAAAAAAAATTAAAATGAATAAAACGCGGGGAATTTGGTTAATTGATAAAATGCCTTATGGGGTATTTTTGGGAGCCAGGCTTCCATCAAGAGAACAAGTGTTATTAGTTTTTATGTACCACCACAAAGAAATAAAAGAAACACTCTCTGAAGCTGCCAAGTCGACAAGTTTAAAATTACAAGAACTATGGAAGAACGTATTACAAAAGTACAAAGATTTTTCTAACATTAGGTACAGAGAGAGAATCGCATGAGTTCGTCAATGAGTGGTATAGACAAAAAGTTTTCGTCAAAAATCGCAGAAAACGTTAAAAAACAGCAAAGAGTAGAAGCTTATAAGAAAAAACACTATAAAGAACACATTATCGCAGAAAGTAACACATTAGCGATCTTAGAACAAAATTCTACTTTATCATCACATTCATCTTCATCGAGTGACGCAGACGATGAATTCACTGCACCTAGAGTCGAAACCACCCCAGCGAAAATGCCACGTCTTATTTGTAAATCAAGTCCTCTTGATCGGACACTCACAGCTACATGGGATCGGGAACAACTTTCCAATCGACAAGCAAGTACTTCTTTTATTGCGGCAGCTAAAAGCCTTGGTCATGATGTTTCAGACATTTCTATATCGCCATCCACCGTGTACCAGGCTCGGGTGGCAAACAGAAGCCAAATGGCTAAAGAAATTGAAAAATCTTTATTCTAAAATCCTCCACCTTTAGTTTTACATTGGGACAGTAAACTCTTGCCTTCGGTTGCCTCATGTAACACTCCAGAAGACAGAGTAGCTGTTCTTGTAACTGGCAAAAATTTTGAGCATTTACTTGGCGTTTCAATTGCTTCTAAAGGCACCGGTGAGGAAATCGCTAAGGTTGTTGTTCAAGAGGTGGACCGATTTAATCTGCGTCGACATATCATTGGTATTTGTTTTGATACTACGGAATCTAACACGGGACTTATTCAAGGAGCTGGTGTTCAAATTGAGAGTCAATTTAATCAAACATTGCTATGGTTGGCCTCCCGTCATCACACTCATGAATTAATCTGCGAGTTGTTCGGTATTCACGACGAAAATGAATATTGTAGCACTACAGTCAGAGGTTTAGTCGATTCTCTAAAGGTTGTTAATGATACCGCAGAAAGAGGAATTGCTTTAATAAAGAGATTTAACGATTCGGTCAAAAATGAACAACCGAAACAATACTTGCTGAGAGTCATTGAGCATCACAGAAAAGGCGTCACCAAGCGAAAAAAAGATGAAGTTGCAGCCCACATAGAAAATTAGTGAAAGCATCGTTACATACATATATATTCTTTTTGTATTATTAATATTGTGTTTTAATGTAAATTCGATTTTTTATTTGAGTTTAATGTGTGACCATTAAGTTGTGTTATTTTGAAATAAAGGTAATTAAAACTTTAAGTGCGTTTTTTTTCTCAAACTTTTCATTTGTGCAACCCCTAAATATTGTCAAATGTTTTTGCAATTTGGTGTATATATTATTAAGCCTAGTGAGACTCGGAAAGTGAGCAAAGTCTGGAAAAATATATCATTTTTTTTTATCCCTAACTAAGTGGAACACCCTACTCTGCAAGTTAAGCTAATGGTTTGCTCATAGCATAGTAGTTTATTGTTGTCTCACTCTCAATAGCCAACGTGAACTCTATTCGTTTTGACAACACAATTTACAAGAGAATAGTTAATTCTAAACTGACCCTTACAAGAGAATAGTTAATTCTAAACATAATACACCCGCTCCGGGGTTCTGCTTTGTTTAGGTTACAGCTGCATTTATCAGCACGTGACCGTTTCCGAGATTCGATCACGTTTAGCTAGTAATTGAAGTATTCAATCCTTTTATAGGCCTTTGCCAAAGTTGACCAAACAAACCAAGTTGCTGGTGTCAAGAAAATGTTGGTGAAAAAAAAATTTTGTTTATCGACATCTTTTCGCCATCACCACTCCTTAAGATCATTGCTTTACGTTTTTTTCTAATAACTCGAGGATGGTCCAAATACAGGGCCGTCTAAGACTAGGCTGGAGCCCGTGGGCACACAAGAATTTGGGGCCCTTTTGGAAAGTAAAAAAGCGAATTATAATAACATTTTTATTACACATAAACGGATAACTCACGTATAAAAAGTCGAGTGATGCTCGACATGTTTCGGACTATTTCGTAGTCCTTCTTCCTGGAGCGAAAACGAGGGTAGTTGTGCGCCGCTGTCAGTTGCGTCGAGCAGCCGCGCGAACAGAGCGCTGGCGCGCAGTGTTCGTTTCGCTGCCGCCGGGGCGAGCGCTCCAGGAAGAAGGACTACGAAATAGTCCGAAACATATCGAGCATCACTCGACTTTTTATACGTGAGTTATCCGTTTATGTGTAATAATGATTAAGTCTCACGGTAGTTTCATGTTGAAAATAACATTTTTTTCTAAGAATAAATGTGTGAGAGAAATTGTCGGTCCTTCGGGGCCCCCTGAGATTGGGGGCCCTCCCTGGGCACGGGCCCCGTGTGCTCTTATGGTGAACACGGTACTGGCCAGATGTCAACACAAACTACAAACATACTCATTTATTTACAGAATTCTCAGAACGATAAATCAAAAAGTTTTATTGGACTTGAATGTGATACGAATAACACTTGACATAAAACTTATCTAAAATTAAAAGAGCGCCAGTTTTATTGTGAAAGTCATGTTTACTTCAAGATTTATATAGACGCAGCTACGGATATAACAAGACAGCTAAAGGACAGTCTTTCCTTTCGCCTATATTACTTAGGTACAAACTCACAGTTACTTGCCGTGTTAGTATCTATGTGTGGTACTTTCAAATGAATCAAGAATTCATGATTTATTATATTTATTTTTACGGTTTTACCCCTTAGATAAATTTCTAAACGACAGTGTAAATAACTACCTGATTTGGGTGGCGTAGCGATATAGCACGCATCACGGAATGCGAGATACTAGATTTGAAATTTGGTATGTAGATAAAGTAAACCCTAGCAACTTTCTATTGGGCTTCCCCATGTTGCGGATTTTCAGTGGTACTGATTTATTTTACTGGCAACTCTTTAATATCAGACGTTGAAAGTCATGAGATGTCACCGATGTAAAAAAGAAGAAATATTTTGCACTTACAAACAATTTTACCACAAAAATGCCAACAAAAATTTTCAAAGTTAAAAATTGTTTGGAAACAAAAGGTCGAAGTATTGCATAACATTCCAATAAACTAATGTTTTAAAATTGGTCATGTATGCACATACAAATAAAGGCAATAAAATGTCAGTACCGCTCATGTCAACGACTTTCTACTTGTCTCTAAGAGAGTGGCGTTACAAACAGTTTACATGAGAGTATGTAAACTGTTTGGGTGAGACCATCTTACAGCCAAATAGAAAGTCGTTATGTTATGACAGTGCAAGTATAGTCAACAAAAATGCTATTCAAAATGTTTACTCTAAACTCACAAAGTCACTCATTTAATACACTCTCGTCATTTGAAGGCTCACAATAAATCTTCCGCCGTCGTAAAATATCGAACATAACGAAAGCGGCCACGCTGTCATTCGAATGCCATTAGTCACAGAATACTTAAACGTATTTTGTTTTTCCAGATTTCACCGGGAGCTGGGGTAATACCAGCACTCGTGGCTAAAAGCTCCATTTGCTACGATCCCCTCATCTACGTCGGGATGAACACTCAAGTAAATAACCCACTTAAACTCGGCTACAATTTACTCTTCAAATTCAACGTCAACCTCAACTTGTTTTGTTTTTACAGTTCCGGCAGTCGATCAAACGATTCTTCGGCCACCACAGCAAGTCCGGGCTGTCACAGACGGAGAAAGGTTACGACAACACCCTCATGTCTCCGGCCCACAGAATGTCCTGCCTCAACGACTCTTCCCGCTACTGCTCGGAAACCAACGTCTCGACCATCTTAAAAAAGCAGAAAAACAAAAGAATCATCATCGCCGAAGATACCTCCGAAATCACGAACAATGGTACCATTAGAAACTTTTTGCGAGAAACCGAACTTTGTACCATTAAAGAGTACAAGACGTCCTCCGACGCGGAGAGGTCCGGAGATACGACTCATGATGACGACAGCGCGGCTAGCAGGAAGCAGGAGTACGAGGAGACTTCGAAGCTGTACGAGGACCACGCCAACACCCCGCCCTGCCCGCGCGACGATGTCAGCTACATGATGAAGAACGTCTACGGGAACCTCGCTTTTGAAGGACACGCTACAGACACGCAACATTCCGAAGAAATGCCCATCAAAAAACCGAAAGCTATCAAACACAGCTACTCTTTCGACTTGAGCGGCGTATCCAACCAACACAAGAAGAGGAAACTCTCAATAGAGAGCAAACTAGAAGCCTTGAACCAATCAAAAGGTTTTCTAAAGAATACAGTGGTCAGCAAATTTTTCGATCACAATCCGAAGCTCGGTCAGGACAACTTCAAGAGCTTTCTCTGCCGGTTCGACAAAAACGGGGAGGGCAATTTGTAGTTCAAGTTGTACTGTTGTATTGGCTAGGTGGGATCAAAGACAAATGTTTTCAATTATATTTTTTGATGCGTGAACGATGTGGAAACGGTTTAATATATATGTAGTGTTTATTATACGTGATCCTCTCTTATTGGGAAGGGTTTATCGGTGCTGAATGCCGGTGCAGGCAACGTTTTTATGAAGAGAGCTATCGTCAAGCGTCTGTGATATAAGTACGAGTGCCAAACGAAAATAGCACGTTTCCTTGGCTATGTTACGAATAAAGTTAACGATAGAGGCCGAAGAGCGGTTTTAGAACTAAATATTTTAATAAACGACAATTCGGAATACCTTTAGTGTTCATTCTTAATTAAACGTACGTGGACGTATGGGAATACAGTAGATAGTGAAGTTGCCAATTATTATAATTAATCAATTATAGATTACGTACTTACGTATCTAGTGTAAGAAAATTTTATGACATTGATTAAGTTTATACGTAGTTTAATGTTAAATTTTAAATCGAAATTTGAGCGTTTTGCGAGCGTGGTAAACGTTTATTTGTAGGTACTTAAAAGAAATGATTCGACCCCACCGCCTTTCATGACTGTCAAACAGGAAAAACTAGTTATTAGAAAACGAATGACATCTAGGTTTTATTAATTTTCTAGGTAGTTTAAATTCTGTCAATTCAAATAACTATAAAGCCATGTATATGTCTAGTTCTTTTTGATCAAAGAGCAACGTGGCGTGCAAAAACAAATTTACATAAGTTTACAGTAACATTTCATATAAGATGCATGCAAAAAAAACTATTTACTAATCAATAGTCTTCTGAATGTGTGAATGAACAAAAAGTTTTTCATGTCCTTTCTCTATAAAACTACCTAAGTACTGTTCTTGTAACTGTTAATACCACTTTACTAAAAACTAAAATATCTTCTTATAGAATGCAAATTGTAATGCCGCGCCTTTCTTCCATAAAAGTTCAAACCTCTTAGAAAAAAACTTCTATTTTTGTATGTGTCTGGCAAAGACAAATTTAAGAGATAAACACAAATGTAGCCAACAGAACATTAAACGCTCAGAGATAGTTGATCAAGGATCAAACTTTGTACGAAAACATTTACATCGCTACTCGTTCGTACTTCGTTTACCAGACACTGATCATTCCACTCAGTGATCATTCACTATTTGATCAAAGAACGGATTGGTAAAGCTTCTTCGCATTTCATTTAAAAAAGAACAAAAATATAGGGTTGAGCGCCTTACAAGTGATAGCCTAAACTTTTCTAAAACAACTTGTCTTATGCAATTGAGAACTAGTAAACAGTTCGTTATAAATTAATATGAATCTACAAATTTAGACTCGTAAAAAATAAGCGTGTTTATCACATATTTGCTTGTTAATTTTAAAGCGGTTAGTAATTGTTAAAGAAAAACTCCGTCGTTTTGAATCTTAGATACAAAAAACTAGGAAAGACGTCACCTAACATTGAAATTTTAGAATTTGAATCGTTAGCATTGGATTGATTATTTTTACTCTCTCAAAAGAATGAAATACATCTATCTGATTTCAGCTGTCAATTGTTGTATTGTTATTATAAATTTCTATTTGATAATACCTTACTACCTACATGATACAATTGTAATGGTTTAATAACAGTTAATCCATAAACATTGCGACAGCCAAACGAATATCATGTTTTTCTATTTAACAAACATTTTAAGCTTCTGAACTTTCATACATTAAAATGTTTCATACTTGACCTCTGTAATCTAGACCTCCGCTCCGCAAAGTAAAAACTGTGTCTACTTCGTCATCGCTCTATTTAATTTGACGATATGAAGAGCAAAGTAAAAGTTTAACATAGCCAATATATAAGTAATTACGTATTATATTATTTAGATGAATATATGTAGAGTAATTTGCGACACAAAACCTAATTTTGATATAAAATGTTAACCCTGCACAACGAGCACATCGCCATTATTAGTTTTAGAGGCTTTATCGCTGCGTGTGTCTCTTTTCAATGAGCCCAGAAAAGAGACATAACGAGCACTACTCTACGATCATACATTTGTAGGGTTTTGCGAAGCGTTTGACGGCAATAGGTCTGATTAACGCCCAGCAATGAATATTAAGACCTCTTGGTTTGGGTCAGAAATAGCCAACCTACTGCTCGGAAGATGAGCATTTGCGTCTATGATGTATTTAGGTACCAACCCACAGAAGGTTGTGTACAAAAATTCTGATCCGAAGCCATGAAAATTGTAGAGGCGAATTCACGCTACTGCCTTTAAGGAAGGTCCAACACAAAGCTATCTTATTTTTGCATAATTCACTTTTGATTTTAAATAAATTATTTAATTAGTTTAATGAAAAATGTTGCTTGTAAATGGGAGCTTTGTGAAATGGACATTCTACCGCCGCAGTGCATAATTCTGTTATAGAATATTGACGTTCATTGTAAATAAAATAATTTAAATTAAAAAATATTTTTATGTAACTTCTCTTAAATGTTTAAATAAAATAAATTATCTTTTTTCAAATAATCAGATATTTTACTTTTACCAACTACCTATCTCCTACGAACTAAAACTAGTTAATGAACAAGGTAACTCTGTTTTAATTCACGAATATGGAACTCAAAGACTGATATTATTTTTTTGTTATAATATAGATTAGTGCCCGAATTTTAATAAGTAGAGTACCTATTATTTTAAAGATTTCATAACACTTCATCTATCCTACTAATATTATAAACGCGAAAGTTTGTAAGTATGGAAGGATGGGTGTTTATTACTCTTTCGCACCAGAACGACTGGACAGATCTGGATGAAATTTGAATCGTAGATAGATTATAGTCTTGAATAACACATAGGCTTTTTATCCCGGAAAATTGCGTAATTCCTGCGGGATAGCGATAAACGAATTCTATGCAGACGAAGTTGCGGGTAACAACAGTATATTTCTAGTGTTTTTTACACTGGAGAGCTGAAAACGCCTAGTTAATTAAATTTGATTCACGTTGCTAAATAATAAAGCGCAAACTAACGCCTGAATTTATTAATTACGATTGGTTCCATCGGGTTTTCATTAAATATTAATCCATTAATTACTTAACATCCTGTATACTCGGTAATTGATCACATAGTATCCGATTGCTAGGGGTGGCTATTTTACTAAAATAATTGTCAGTTTCCTAGCAGTATTAGTAATGTTCTTCCAGCTGGTCTGGGAGTAAAGAAAAAACATAGAATGTACCAGTTGCTTCTCTTCTCGAGCAGATGGTAAAAGCTTATCGGGAGAATAGGCGAAAATCTTAGGAACCATGTTATAGGCGATGCGCCTAGCAACCCATCACTATTTTGATTCCCCTTTCCACCTATACGCCCACAATCATGCTAAACGTGACCAAGTCTTGTAAACTTAGGCTCTGTCTACCCCGTAAGTAATACCGTATTATGTGCGTGAAAATAACATACCTACATACATACGTAAATCACGTCTTTATCCCTTACGGGGTAGACAGAGCCTAAGGTAACACGACCTACTGGCTACGTTTACCATGATTGTGGGCGTATGGATGGAAAGGGGAATCAAAATAGTGATGGGTTGCTAGCCGCATTGCCTATAACATGATTCCTAAGATTTTTGCCCATTCCCTCGCTGGGCTTTTCTTTGTGCGCGGGAAGAGATTCTATGTTTTTTCTTTGCTCCCAGACCAGCATGGAAGTAGTGAAAATAAAACTTCATCAAAATATTACTTCATTTTTATTCGCCTTCATTTGAAAGTTTGACGAACATGTTTATCGTTTTTTAACAGTGCGACTATCACTTACTTTCTAAGTCGGTCAATAATGGCAACCAACGATAAACATTGTGTGGTTTTATGAAACCACAAAACAAGTGTAACTTTTTTTATCATTTAACTGAAAAAAATCGAAAAATTTATTCGATTTAGGGTATCAAAATAGCGTTCTTAATCTTAACATAATAATTGGACAATGGAACGTGCCGAATTTATTGAAGTCGCTGCTCTTACGTTTATGACGAATTGCGTGTTCTAAGGAATTTATTGAAATTTAAGGCTACTCCGAAATATTTGAGGACCTCGCCCGCAACGATATACCTATCAGATGGCGACTGTACCTACTAGCACGAATAAGTGATAATGTAAATGCTACCTATGGGCGCTGCCATATTGGCTGCTCTCAGTGGCGTAACTATAGGGTGGCAGGGGTGGCAAAATGCCACGGGCCCCTAGCTCTACGGGGCCCCCAACTGGTTTAGAGCACAGAAAGGACGCTGATGCACTTCTTTATATTGAGGTAGGAGCCCCATCTGACGAATTTGGCACGGGCCTCAGACGTTATAGTTACGCCACTGGCTGCTCTGCCGAGCGCCTGTCACTGTACCCCCACTCCGCCGGCTGTAACGCGACACGATAGATGGACGCAAAAATTTGGGGCGATGAAAAAAAAGGCTCACTTTAAAAATTGCTAGGCAAATCGTTGTTTGTGCACCGCATACAGGACTTGTATGTAACACACAAAACTTTTTCCTCTCGTATGGAGATGAAGCGCTAAGTGCTTGTGCTGAGCGCATAGCAATGTTTAGTTACAGTGAAGCTCACACAAGCAGTAAGGCAACTAGGCGATTGAACTGCCTGAAACGCTGCTGAGGCCAATTATTGTTTAAGGCGCGGCGGCTTGACAAGGAGAGACCAACGCGTAAGTAAATATTTAAACCAACTTAACATATTACTTGTAGGGTCTATTAGGGTAATAGACTCTACATGTATAGAAAATGTTAGTTGATAATATTACGTTGTAACTGTTAGAATGTTAAAAGGACGGGTTGTGGATTGAAAGCCGTGACCGTCCAGGTTGAGTACCTTTATTGCACTAAAATCCTACTAATACTATTAATGCGAATGTAAGTTTGTTTGTCATGGTTTCACGCGAAAACTACTCAACCGATCATCATGAAATTTTGTACACATGATCTTGGAGGTAAGTAAGATCTTATTAGAAGTATAATATAAACTTTTACGTAATCAATATGTGACGTACACTTCGGGTTCTACGTCAGCTTAATATTAATGTCGAGCGTGCTCGTACATTACTATAAATTAAATGACGAATTAAATTATTGAGATTTCGCTAGTTACTTCGATATGTATGAACTTTTACTGGTCCATACTTACTTTGAATTGTTTGTTTATGTAACTAAGTAAACTTCCTTAGTATCCCTTTTTAACATGGGCTATTTTTATCTCGGAAAAGTAGAATGTTTGCGTGGGATAGTGAGGAAGCGCGGGGAAGATGACGTCGCAAGCAACACAGTAATATAAAGGGAATGACGTTTTGCCTTACTTATTGGTATAAGTAATAATAATATTTATTTACCTTCTTTCATCATGAAACAGCCGTGAGACTCAAGCATAATTACAAAAACGGATACCTCACCTATCGCGCTATCATATTCTTTATTCGCCTTCTTGTCAAGCATCTCCTATCGTACTGCCTATAAAATGTCTCCTGTGGTATAGCCCTATGCAGTATGCAAACGCAAGTACTTCGGTGTCTTGAATATGTATCAAAGCAGTGTAAGAGCCCTCTCCGCGAAACCCACATCTGGAGTGCTAAGTCACGAATTCACTTGTGGAGCTTTTATAAATACATACACACACACACATACACATCCATAAATCACGTCTTTATCCCTAACGGGTTTTTTTTATGGTGTGGAAAATGCGCCTTATGCATCCGCCCTGTATAGGCTTATGTGGGGCTCTCCCGTGACGGCATACCCACTAAAAATTTAGATTATAGTAAGATTATTTGCACCGTTGTTAATTAGTTTAAAGCATACTTAGTTAATTACAGTATCTAATGCAAAGATTATCTTTAAACAGTAATGGTAATTATAATGGTAATTAGGTATGCTTAAAGAATTTGTTTTTAATAAATTGACAATGTTAAATAGGGAAAAGTGGCCACAATAAAAACGTAGACTCATTAGCAAAGTTCCAATGTGGGTTGTGTGCCGTTAAAGTTTTCCTGTTAGATTGACAATAATTTTCTCTCAGTGTAGGTTATTAATTACAACACCCCATGAAAATGTCCGCAACTAATTTTCTAGCACTTTATACATAATAACCACCCAACCTAATGTTGCTTTGGGTGCATCATTGTTATATTACAAGCTGCGATAATTTCAATAGGCACTATTAAAATTTCATAATTTTCTTGAAATACCTTCATCTTTTTTCCATATTATTGTAACAAATGTCTTACAATAATGGAACGAATGGAGAGTACCCGTTACATGGCGTGGCTCAGAGCGAGGCCGGGCGGAGCATCCGCCATCCGATAATAATCTATCTCAATCACTACGTCTCGGATATCGATGTTCCGATACACATTATTCTTTATTATCTCAAACAGTATATCCGTGACGACGGCAACAAGCTTGGCGAAGGTTTTCGATTATATCGACTACATTGTATAGCAAGTGAGCTTTTCCATGTTGGGGAGGCTTGGACGTGTAACCCACCACGCTCGTCCAGCGTGGGTTGGTGAGGGAACAGTATGTGCCGTATGAGTTATGGGCCAAGACAACCACTAATTAGAGTCCCACTAACTCAGTGGTTCGGAACCACTGGTTCCTAACCTGGGGGTAATTACCGCAGGGGTAAAACGGAGATTCTATAGGGGTAACACGGGATGGCACAAAATAGTATTAAAATAGAAATAAACAAAATAATAGTACGGTTAACTCCGAGATTTATATTATTATATTACTTTACTTACTTGTTACCTAAACGTGCAATTTCTTACATAATAAACATATTTTCGTTCGAATTTGTGTGGTTTTAATTATTTTAAATTAGCTAGGGGTAAACTCCATTCCCATACTTGTTCACAGGGGTAGTGACATTGAAAAGGTTAGGAACCACTGCACTAACTCAAAGCGGCGGCCCGGCAGACCTAGACGGCGATGGCGGGGCGAGTTGGACCTTCTTAAGGGACTGGACACGTACCGCAGCAGACCGAGGGCAGTGCAAGCGTTGGGGGGAGGCCTTTGCTCAGCAGTGGAACACAATAGGCTCATAATAATAATAACAATAAACATTGTATAGCAGTCGGCGTACAGCGTCAGTCAGTAAAAGTTCAGCTATTACTTGCTTAGGCCCTGTCTACCACGTAGGGGATAAAGGCGTGATTTATGTAAGTATGTGTTAACAGTGGGTGCGCCCACGGCTCTGCCTTGACCATTTGTGTACAGTCAAGTGTAATAATATGTATCTAGTCAAAGTTTCAAAAATAAGTACCATACGCTCTTACGCCAGCGTAATAAGGTCGTGGGGCATATTTTTGAGAAGTTCTTATCGATACTTATTTTTGCACTTGACCGTACCGATGCATTTCTGGATTTCTATCTAGTTAAATAATTTCTTGTTTCGTCATTTTCAGGACCCTCTTTTTACGTTGTAGGATTACAGTATCTATGTAGAAACTTTATGAGAAGATAGAATGGTTGTAGTCAGCTTGCGGCTTGACTTTCTCAACATTTCAAACAACTTCGGTCAACCCACAGAGTGCATCCTACTAAAATTATAAACGCGATAGTTTGTAAGTTTGGATGGATGGATGTTTGTTACTCTTTCACGCCAGAACGGCTGGCCAGATCTGAATGAAATTTAGAACATAGATAGATTATAGACTGGAATAACACATAGGCTACTTTTTATCCCGGAAAATTGCATAGTTCCCGCTGGATAGCGATAAACATGTCAAGGTCGTAGCTGCCTAGTCGCGACCTAAATAATTCTTGCAGAATATACTATCAATGTCTTCTTAAATCTAATTCTACGTGGACGAAGTCGCGGGCAGAAGCTAGTATAATATATATTAAATCTTCGTCGTTATTATATTACTTTATAGGTAGCAGTGGCGTGGCGTCAAGTATATCAGAAGGCAAGCCGAAGGGCATTTAATTAGCCTTTTCCTCTAATTCTGCACAATAAAAGTGGCCGATTGCCTTAAAATAGGCAAGCCGGTGGGAATCGAGTTCTATGGCCGCCACGCCACTGATAGGTAGTTTGAGTAAAATAACATTAGTGGTTCAAGTTTTTATTAAATAGTATTTATATTAAGGTACAATATATTAATGTACAGTCAACAACACGTATCGTCCGCATCGCGCGTCAAACCTCAATAGCAGAATGACATAATTACTTCTAATTAGGATTTACTTCTGCGTAGAAAGTTTTGAAACGCGTAGCCAGGTTGCATGCACAGATATACGCTTAAAAAATACTGAACAAAACATAAAATTTGCATACAAACTCTCATAGACACGCAATTTCAATAAATTACTTATTAAAATCTCATCATAACGAATTTAGATTAATTAAAATTATATTTACAACGCATCAGAATAAAAAAATTAAATTTAACCGTTCGTAGGAGTGCTTGGGGCAATGTAAATTTATCCAAAAACTTGTTTCTTATTCGTATTAAAAATGTCAAAATCCTATCGGCACGTACAGAATACACTCAATTCCTAAGCTATGGTATCCTCCCACAGGCATACTACGCACATAAACTAGCTCATTGAGCTATAAAAATCCGAGTGCATATAATACTCAATAGGTACATATTGTAACGTCAAGAGGGATGTAAAAGCTCCTTAGCGCTCGCCACGCCGGTCAGTTCACAGGCGACTCTAACGGTACACGGAGTACATTCACTTGTACTATCTATGTTGGTAGTACGTCTGCGGTGTCCTCTGTAAACAAGCATACAGTCAATTCCCTAACAGTCACACATAGAGAATAAGCAATATTTGTCCAAAATTTCACTAAGTACCGAGATATGTTAGAATACAGGAATAAAACCTATGACGTCCACAAATTTTTGTATAAAAGACTAAATGTGTGCGGACAATTCCGAGAAATCGGCGAAAAACGTTAGGCGATCACATGGCTAAGAGATCTAAATACAGATCCAAGCCAAATGTTATTAGGAAAATTTCTCAAACCGCGCCCCACACAATTAGACTCCGAATCCAGCTGAAGAATGTATAAAATTCCATGTCCGTTTTACAACCGTAATTAATTTTATATCATTATAAAATTGTAGTAAAAAAAACAATACATGCTACTCTATGGTTATTCAAATCACACAAACGCTTATAGATAATGCTCTAAAATTAAATGTCTATGGAATAACATGTACACAGTCTTCGACGTTGTCAGTTCGTGCGAGTGCGCAACACGGAAGAGCGACGTTAAAAAAAAACACGCCAAGAAAATTAGGCACCAGTCGAGTTGAATAGATAAACAAAATGGCATCGGATTTCACAATTCGTTGTCACTACACTTCCTAGATTTGTGACGTTACTTGCTAATTCTTGGACCGTTCCCTGGACTCCTCTCTGCGCACGCTTTTAGGTGGCGAGTCCCGTCCTTTCTGTCCCTTTGATGTTTTTCGGGATCTCTTGAATTTAGCGACGTCGTCTCCGAATACGTCCCCGGTTCTCAGGGCAGAGATGAGGTCGTCGAACTCTCCCTTCTGTCCGTTGGTGAGGGTGGAGTCGCGGGAGTCGCCGTGCCCGTTGCAGTCGCCGTTGGCCTTGCCGAGGGACTTGCCCACTGAACTGAGCAGGCTGGAGGCTTGCTTGCGCTCCATTGTGCGTTTCTTTAGCTGGAGAAAGATGATTTTATTAGAAATAAAAAACAGCATCAGTTCTAAACTACTTATTCACAGAAAGTTAGTCCAACATGTTTCGTTCCGTCTACGTGAGACACAAGTCATTTTTCAAAGTGACATATACAACAAATATATAAGTGTGAGTGATATATACAACAAATATATAAGTGTGAGTGACACATACAACAAATATATAAGTGTGAGTTGCACCAAGTCACTTTTGAGCATTTTTCAAATATATAGTCTGGATGAACATTTTTACAGAATTTAACCAGTTTAGAAGTTTTTTACCCAGAATCGTTTACCCTATCGATTCTCATACAAGAAAGAACGTGCCTCGGATTTTACTATGGATGTTTTGTCCTGTTCGTCACGTTTCACACATTAAAAAAACGACGAACAAAAAAGTGACGAACTGGAATGGAAGTTTTGGTACACATTTATCGATCGATGGGGTAAAACTATTCTGAGTAAAAAAAACTGTTAAATTCTGAAAATTTACATGAGTAGATTTTTGTTTAAAAACCATTTATTATCGTGACTTACATTTGATAGAAAACCTATGAAATATAATTTCAAAGTCGTCGATTATGGTTAACGTAACTTGATGCAACCCACACTAATTACTTAAAATAAATTTAACATGCGCTACAAATAACGAGATTTTGTATTTATAAGGTGAAAACTGCGAATACCTGTAATTGTGCAAAGGTATTCTGTCCGTATTTTGTATTCAAAATGAAGTCACCATGGCACCGTACACATTGAACACCGACCAATGCAAATATACCAGCATTTCCCAATTCCATTTTTGGTGTAGCCACTGTAAACACTCACCTCCTGCTCGTGCCGCGTGCGTCGCTCCTCGTCGTCGCGCCGGCGCCTCGCGGCGTCGCACTCGGCGCGCGCCTCGGTGAGCTGCGTGAGGAACGAGTCCAGCGCGCCGAACAGCAGCTCCGGCGACGCGTTCGGCTCCTCGCCGAAAGCGTGCGCGCACGCCTCCAGCCGGGTCTTCATGTCCTGGTGACAGTTACATTTACGACTAAGAGACCTGTATAAGGAAGAGCTAGGGTGACGGCACCAGTGTTGGACACTTTAAGCTGACAAGCACCAGTAATGGACACTTCATCTTTAATTGAAAGATTATATGGTTTTAAATTGACTGTTTAAAATAAATTACTATGCCTTAGCGTCTTTTAAATAAGAGTTATTGTGCATTATTGGGCTCATGTCCATTACTGGTTCCGTCACCCTAGATACTAGGGCCTAGTATATAAGAATCGTTTGGCTACTGTAGCGACGACATCGCCATAGCGTACCTGTGAGGCAGAGCTTAAGTCTGAAGACAAATAGAGTCGCAGCTCTAAACTGCTTTCTTAGATTGTTATCTATGGCGATTATAATTTTTGGCCGAGGGACTGTTGATACCGCGATCAATGTGGTTACTGGAAATACATATAAACGTGGGAGAGATCGAAGCCTCTTCAGACATTGTTTGCCTTCCTTCTCATATAAAAATAACACTAGGTATGCTAGGACTGGTGGGGGAGGCATCGGACTCACCTGGAACAGGTCTTCGAGCTGTGTGAAGCAGCAGACGGCGTGCGCGTGGAACTCGCGCATCACCGGCAGGAACGCGTCGTGCGGCGCCGGCGCAGACAGCGACGCGTGGTAGTCCAGCTCGCGGGACACCTGGGTTTGGGGGAATACCATATCAAAAACAAACCAACATAGTCAGTAGCAAGAGCGACTCAACTTCTGAACAACAAGAACTAATAGCATTAAATTGAAAAAAAAAAAAACCTTTTTTTGCTTTTTTTGCTGCTTACTATTGTTCCAACTAAATCCATTTCAAGATTTGTGGTATTGGTAGCTGTACGGTCAGCGTACATTAATTCTAGGCGCTCTGCGCGTGTAACCCAAATTAGTAAATATTGCTGTCAGCGCATAGCAACTTCTCTCTCTATTGAGAAGTATTTAGCGATAATTTAGTCAGTTACTTTTAGTGATTCAACCTAACAACAGTTTAACATAACATTTATTATAACATTAACTTTACATTTCAATAAACATTTTAAACTACAAAATAACATTTTCTTCCTACATTTCTACTAACTAAGAAGGGCGCTCGTAGCGAATCGGTTCGTCGCGCGTTACGAGTATAATCTAAGGGTCGCCACCCTTACAGTAGCAATACCAATAAGCTGTAGAGCTTGTGTCTAATTTAATTCTCCCTTGAGAAGGTCGGGTGCAACTGCAGTGTACAGAGTTTGAATTTAGACTCTGTCGCAACTTCCAAACGATCAGTATAACTTATGCAGCTGACAGTCTATTTGTTGTGACAATCAGTGTACTGTACACATACCCTATAACAACCAACAATGTTAAAAAACTAACCTCTCTTAGGCCATTCCTCAGCGCGCCAACATCTTTCTCCAGCTGATCGACGCAGACCTTCGCCGCCGCCCTCACGTGGGGCAGGTCCTCTTCCAGCAGCAAGATGTCCTTGAACTGGACCTCGAGCAATTCCACTAGGTAATGGAGGAGGGTGGTGTTGCGGGAGACCGAGGACTTTGTGTCCGCGAGCTTGCTGAGCGAGGAGAGGCGGAACCCGGACGCGTTGCCTCGTGCTCCTCTGTACAAATAACATATCAGTTTCATCTTGGCCTTGATGAGCAGTCTGGATAGGCAAAATTTTTTGCACAGTTACCACTAGTTTTCTAGCAACGACGACCGGATAGCCTTGTGGTTAGTGACTATGAAGCTAGAGGTCCTTGGTTTGAATCCCGGTAGAGGCAGATGTTGTATGTATTTAAGTATCCCTTTTATAAATGTATTTAATTTAAGCAGAATTTAAGTATTGTAGTAGAGTAATGTATTTTATTTTGAAAAAATAACTTTCTGTCAAGTTTGTTGCGGCGCATTATTCTTGGCAGTGATGATCTTTGTTTCAAAAAAGACACGTAAAAGAGCCTTTGGCGGGCAATTTGCAAAAATAAATTTTGAATTTGAATTTTACACAGCATCAGTCGTAACGCTCTAAAAATTTATTAATAAAATAATTGTTACAATTTAAATCCTATCCAAAGAAGCCGAAAGGGTAACTCAAATCAACCGAGACACTGAAATCGATCCCCATCGTTGTAACACACCTGTTCATGTAGTTGCCGAGCGCGAGCACGACCTCGAGCAGCGCGCGCAGGCGCCGCGAGCGCGCCATGTCCCTCGCGGCGCGCAGCACGCTGGACGCGCGCGCGCTCGCCTCCGCCGCCGCCACAGAGAACTTCTTCTTGAACAGCAGCGTGCGCACGCGCTGCTGGTAGTGCGGGATCCTAAGGAGAGACAGGGAGAGATATAATGACGTCACTGTTCGTGGTCGCGTTGAACATCCGGCACAATTAGCAGAAACTTGGGAATTCTCCAAATTTAATCGTACTAATATTATAAATGCGAAAGTTTGTGAGGGTGTGAGTGTGTATGTTTGTTCCTTCTTCACACTGAAACGACTGGACGGATTTGAATCAAATTTAGAACAGAAACATTTAAACATGGGCTACTTCTTATCCCGGAAAATTGCATAATTCCCGCGGGATAGCGATAAACATATTGAAAATGGCTAATTCTACGCGAACGAAGTCGCGGGCAGAAGCCGGTATTTTATAATGAAATAACATAAATTTTAGCAAAACACAGCCTTTTAGCTGACCCAATTATTTTATTATAACTGGAAGTATTAGGGATTCGTGCGTTCTGGCTCACCCTTAAGCCAGTCCCCGGTGGTACAAGCATTTTTGTCCCTTCAAAACCTAAAAAAAAAAAATTGGTCCCCATTTCAATCGATTGCGCTGAGTCCCAAGATCGTAACTCTAACGGTTTTGGAGATACCTTTTCGTGGTGCAGCCCCCCCCCCCCCCCCCCCCTCCCCCACCACCGGAGATCATAAGTAATTGTTAATTAAACTCAACGCTCGGTGCTAACGAGGTCTTAATAATTATTATTAATCTTGTTATCAATATTTACAAACTATTAGGTCTAACAAGGTCTTTATGATTATAATGTCTATCGTCAAGCCTAAGACGTGATTCACAGAATCACCAAACCAAAAATTGTTGGATTCGATAATACCTAATGATAATGATAATCAGTTGTTAAATATATTATTACTTTATTTTATTTACAAACTATTAGGTCTAACGAGGTTTTAATGATCAATCCCCATATAAAAGGTCTGTTGTAGCATACTTTACACTTACACTTAACGTATTAACTCATAGCATCGTGCTTCTGTGGTCAGAGATAGATATTTTACCAAGACAAACAAGATGGATTCTACACAAACTGTATTGAGCACTTTCTTTGTTCGTGAGAACAGCGAAGAATGTGAAATGGTTGGCTTGTGTCAAGAAATAGAGGACATAAATTTTGTTAAAGAGACATCTCAAAGTTTATGGGAGCTATGTGAGAACAGCGAAGAATGTGACATGGTTGGCTTGTGTCAAGAAATAGAGGACATAAATTTTGTTAAAGAGACATCTCAAAGTTTATGGGAGCTATGTGAGAACAGCGAAGAATGTGACATGGTTGGCTTGTGTCAAGAAATAGAGGACATAAATTTTGTTAAAGAGACATCTCAAAGTTTATGGGAGCTATGTGAGAACAGCGAAGAATGTGACATGGTTGGCTTGTGTCAAGAAATAGAGGACATAAATTTTGTTAAAGAGACATCTCAAAGTTTATGGGAGCTATGTGAGAACAGCGAAGAATGTGACATGGTTGGCTTGTGTCAAGAAATAGAGGACATAAATTTTGTTAAAGAGACATCTCAAAGTTTATGGGTGCTATGTGAGAACAGCGAAGAATGTGAAATGGTTGGCTTGTGTCAAGAAATAGAGGACATAAATTTTGTTAAAAAGACATCTCAAAGTTTATGGGAGCTATGTGAGAACAGCGAAGAATGTGAAATGGTTGGCTTGTGTCAAGAAATAGAGGACATAAATTTTGTTAAAGAGACATCTCAAAGTTTATGGGAGCTATGTGAGAACAGCGAAGAATGTGACATGGTTGGCTTGTGTCAAGAAATAGAGGACATAAATTTTGTTAGTCAGACATCTCAAAGTTTATGGGAGCTATGTGAGAAAAGCGAAGAATGTGAAATGGTTGGCTTGTGTCAAGAAATAGAGGACATAAATTTTGTTAAAGAGACATCTCAAAGTTTATGGGAGCTATGTGAGAACAGCGAAGAATGTGAAATGGTTGGCTTGTGTCAAGAAATAGAGGACATAAATTTTGTTAAAGAGACATCTCAAAGTTTATGGGAGCTATGTGAGAACAGCGAAGAATGTGAAATGGTTGGCTTGTGTCAAGAAATAGAGGACATAAATTTTGTTAAAGAGACATCTCAAAGTTTATGGGAGCTATGTGAGAACAGCGAAGAATGTGACATGGTTGGCTTGTGTCAAGAAATAGAGGACATAAATTTTGTTAGTCAGACATCTCAAAGTTTATGGGAGCTATGTGAGAAAAGCGAAGAATGTGAAATGGTTGGCTTGTGTCAAGAAATAGAGGACATAAATTTTGTTAAAGAGACATCTCAAAGTTTATGGGAGCTATGTGAGAACAGCGAAGAATGTGAAATGGTTGGCTTGTGTCAAGAAATAGAGGACATAAATTTTGTTAAAGAGACATCTCAAAGTTTATGGGAGCTATGTGAGAACAGCGAAGAATGTGAAATGGTTGGCTTGTGTCAAGAAATAGAGGACATAAATTTTGTTAAAGAGACATCTCAAAGTTTATGGGAGCTATGTGAGAACAGCGAAGAATCTGAAACGGTTGACTTGTGTCAAGAAATAGAGGACATACATTTTGTTAAAGAGACATCTCAAAGTTTATGGGAGCTATGTGAGAACAGCGAAGAATGTGAAATGGTTGACTTGTGTCAAGAAATAGAGGACATACATTTTGTGAACGAGTCATCTCAAAGTTTATGGGAGCTACGCAATTTTGGGGAAAAAGAGAACAACATTGCTTGGTAAGTGATTTTAACTAAATTATTATTACGTGACTATTATTGAGTTAACTTAACAGACATGTAGGGTTATTTATAATATATTTAATTTAATTACAGTTATACTCTTCAATCGGGGAGAGGACTCAAAAGGAAAGCAGAAGACATGACAGAAGCTGGACCGTCAAGTGCAGTTGTTGAGACAGCTAGAAACGACGACAAAACTTTATGTGAGGTGTGCAATATTTGGGCAAGACGGCAATCCTTACTAATATTATAAATGCGAAAGTAACTCTGTCTGTCTGTCTGTTACCTTTTCACGCTTAAACCGCTGGGCCGATTTAGTTGAAATTTGGTATACAGATAGTTTGAGTCCCGGGAAAGGACATAGGATAGTTTTTATCCCGGAAAATTGCATAGTTCCCGCGGGATAGCACAGCCCAAACCACTGGAATTTTTCAAATTTAAGGCGGAACAAAATTCGCCGGGTCAGCTAGTATTTTTTAATAAATCTAATGTTTTAAGCATATGTGTTTTTTTAATTCATAGTAATTATAATTACATCATTCTTTGAGAAATTAATATGGTTGATTTATCTTTTCTCCCTATTCATTCCTGTCGTAGATCTTTCGAAAGAGAGACATCGATTTTGCTTAAAAATTTTAAAATTAAATAAAAAAAATATTCATTTTATTCACCAATTCACGGCCATAGTTTCTGGTCCAAGTGGTTGTGGTAAATCAATTTTTGTCACAATTTTTTTAAATAATATGAATGAGGTTTGTGATCAAACATTTCAAAGAAAAATATGGTGTTATGATGAAATGCAATCACAATGTAATTTGAACAATGTTGTTCAAGGCATACCTGATTTAAGCATGTTTGATGGTAAGCAACCTCAACTACTCATCATAGATGATTTAATAAAATAATATTGTAACAACTAATTATCATTATCATAATAACAACTTTGATAATAAAATAATAATTAAAACCTCGTTAGACCTAATAGTTTGTAAATAATATGGAATAATAATATAACAACTGATTATCATTTCATTAATAATAACATCATTGACGCCTTCGAAATTAGGAAAAATCATTAGCACCGAGCGTAGTGTATAGATGTATAGATATAGCCTTTTTATTCCGAATTCGCTACAATTTCATTTTTGTTGTTGTTGTTGTTTCTTTTTTTATTATTATTAAATTGTCGCACCACAAAAAGCTATCTCCGAAACCGTTAGAGTTACAATCTTGGGACCCAGCGCAATCGACTCAAATGGGGAGCTTTTGTTTAGGTTTTGAAGGGACAAAAATGCTTGTACGGTGGGACTGGCTTAAGGGTGAGCCAGAACGCACGAATCCCTACTACTACTGGAAGATAAATAACACATCAGGGTCGCCGGCTTCAGATATACTTATACTTGAGGTTGCCCGGCAAAAGTTTAAGGACCGCTGGTCTAACAGATGAACAACAAGCGCACAACCAAGCTTCAGGATTTAGCATACAAAAGGACCAGAGCATATTGGTGCAGACGCTCCCACATAAACTTGTTCAGCCACCAAAGGAAGCCGCTGTTACAACGCTTAAATAGAGCACAGATGCAAAGGCCTTTGCTGATGATGATCATAGTGAGGTCTGGGGTGACCCTTCCGGAAGACGTATCTCCAGAAAAATTGGAGATGTCTACTGAACCAACACATGTTACTGAGAAGTTTAAAGTCTTCGACCTGAGCCCCAACCGATTTTTTTTTCCAATCCGTAATGATTTCATTCCAATGTACCTCTAGCGTGTTAATTTTCTTAACACGGTGTGAACTTCAGCTTCTGCTCGATTACACTGCGGCTCGAACACACATATAACTGTCGCCATCGTTCATGCTTATACACTTACTTGGAGATCTCGTACAGGAACCGGTCGGCCCTAGCCATGTTGTCGAGCTCATCCTGATGCTCTTCCAGCAAGGCAGCCTCCTCGGCGCTCGGCGTGAACTTGGCCAGCTGCTCCACCATGTCGATGGGCAACTGTTCCCCGCTGTCCATGCGTAAGATTGCTCTGAAAAGTATATTAAAACTAACATGAACAATCGAGTGTTTTACATGTAGTTCTGTTCTCCGCCACATCATCTTTTTGTGTCTCGATGTCCCTCAGTAATGGAGGCTATAGACCGACCGCTTTACTAAGTCCTCGCCCGCGCGGCTGCGGGGCGCGGGGTAGGCAACCGCGGAGGCCGAGAGGTGCGGGCGGCAGGCGCACTACCCGCCCGCACCTCTCTCGGTCCCCTTTGGCGTCCTACCCCGCGTCCAGTCGGTTTATAGTAGACACATCCAAATGGTATATTAAGCTGGTTTAAGGATGGTGGTCTTGTTTAAAGTCACCAGCAAAAGCAGTTCAATAAAACATTCACATTTTATATTTGACTGTGGGCCCTGGGCCTTCCAGTCGCTAAAAAAAAGAGTGTTGCTAACTGGACGTCTGCGTTTATAATCATTTCAGGATTGGCAAGGCTCCCGGGTATCGTCGATAGTCGAGCGTGGCATATTTACCGGCATATCTCCTCGTCCGTCATCTTGAGCTTGGACAGCAGGATGGTGCAGTTCTGAGCGCGTCGCCCATCGATGACGGACAGGATCTTGGTGCGAGGCTTGGCGCCCAGCTGCCGCAGATCCTCCACGGAACCCTCGTTCTGGAATCACGCACGCATATTGAGACACTACGCGGAAACCTCGTCTGAATCGTTTCGGAAACGAAGTCGATATACCTGATGATTCGTGTCTTCTAGCAATCGATTATAGGATCGTTCGGTTCGTCTTCTACCTATCCGTCTGTCAAATCGAGACACTCGCGAATAGACACCTCCAGGCCTACAACATCGACTCACCTGAACACCGTTCTTCTGATAGGCGCAGAACATCTTGTCGATGGTGTGCAGGTCCATGGCGTCGTAGAGCTTGGCGTCGTCGAGGTCCTGCCAGACGGTGCCGTGCAGCTTGGCGTCGGGCAGCTTGCTCCAGTTGAAGCTCTTGAGCGGGTTGCCGGGGGTGGGCACGTTCTTCTTGGGCTTGGGCGCGGCGGGGGGCAGCGGCGCCTGCGGGGCGGGCGGCGCCATCAGCAGCGGCGGCGCGGGGGGCGGGGGCGGGCACAGCGCGGGAGGGGGGGGCGGCGGCGGCACGCAGCACGACTCTATCACGGCGCTCTTCAGGTTGCTCACCTGCAAGATGAACGACACACTTTTTTTGCAAAGGATTCTGCTTGATTTAAAAAAAAGCAAAAAGTGCGTTCCCTCTCTGTATCTTACCCTATACTCATACCTATCATGATTATGATTGAGCCTAAAAACGAGTGTTTATCGTCAAGGGTGTTGTGAGGTATTCTTTCGTTATGACAGAGATCTGAGTATGGTGATCTAATGAATGGGTCGAGGCTCGGGCCTGTTACTACGCTGTCCGCGCTTGATAGAATTACCTTAGCATCATCCGGTATGCTTCCCTCGTTGACTAGTTTTTCGAACCTCGCGCGTTCCGACCTCTCCTGGTTCAGCTGCAAAAATAAATACACACAATGCACCTACTACCAAAAATGTTATTTCTAAATCTGGTAATAAAAAAAATTAAATCATGATCTTAAAAATAAAGAAGCACGGGATAAATGAGACACATCCATTGTTTCTTTTGTTTTGGATGCTAATACGTTTTAACTTCGAGTTTCTGCTAGCTTTCTATTTTCTCGAATAGCTTTGGGTAACCGTAGCAAACTGAATACAAAGCATTATTTGACCACCCAAAATTGAACCCTCAGCCAGCTGGAATGCCTCAGTATAACTGATCGTCCCAAGGTTTTGTTCCTCTGTTCCTCGATCATAGATCCTTTATCAGTCGAAAAGCCCATGCACTAGGGACAAGCCCAGAATGGAGAATGCACACGCCCTAATTTGTACACGCAAGCAATTTTTGGCCCCGGTACAAGAGACCATTCTGAGGCTCCTGAAATGTTCTTCGTTTCCTAATATTGATGAGATGAGAGATGTCAGTTAATCAAGAGGGACACGGCAACAGGCTAGATTAATGGGAAGGGAAGGCAGCCCACGTGATAGACTCGACGATTTTACACAAACAGCATAGAGACTGGATACGGAAAATACATGACCATAGATAAAGAGTGAAGAGAAGAGAATCCAAAGCAGTCCTGGGTCCAAAAGAGTGCAGTTCCAAGTTTACCTGTTGCTCAAGCTGGCAAGCCCTGACGGCCTGGTGGCGGGCGCGCTCGGTGCTCTCCATGTGCGCGGCGGTCTCCTTCTCCAGCCTGTCTTGGAGCCGGGCCACCACGCCCTCCAGCTCCTCGCGCTCCTGACTCTGCTGATCCACCTGCTTTTCCTGGCATGCGGTGACGGTTACAGGGTTAGGGTGAGGCTTGATGGAGAATGGAGGGAAGCTTGACCAGAAATTAGCGCCGATTTAGAAGCGCCCATTAAATTGGACCCTTGAAATATCACAGCAGAAGATGTTTGATTATTTAAGCCCGTCATCGGTCGAATCGTCTGACAGTACGCTGCCAAATTACGGTGAAAGTTGTTTGAAATATGAAATCCATGGTGAGTGACTGATGTGAACGCTGTTTTATGCACGTGAAACTTTTAAGTGTCCCTGAGATAGTTGGGTGAAGAAAAAGCGTGATGAGTACCAATAAACAATAAGAGAGCAAATGAAAAATCCTTTTGTTTAATGTTCTGGTCAAGCTTCAACGTGACACGTTTTGAATTATGATTTATGATTAATGTTTTTCAGTTAGATACTGTATCAATAAATAATAAAAATATAATTTTATATTCATAAGAAGCATGGTTTCGATGCCTTGTCATAAAAAGGCATTACAGCAAATAAATATCGTAATAATTATCTTTCAACCTTAATTAACGATGTATGGTGGGACTCATCACCGTTTAATGCAAATTTTAAATTTAATTGTAAATGTATGTAAATGTCAAGATTAATTTACCATTACCCACGGCATCAATGAGTATTTTAAACAGTCATAGCTTACCTTTTTGGCTAGTTCGGTGGCGAGATCCACGTTCTCTTTCTCCAGGTTCTCTGCTTTGGTTCTTGCGGCGACTAATTCTTCTTCTTTTGCCAGCAGATGGACTATTTCACCGACGTTGATTTCGAGCGGCGCCATATCTGGGTCATGCACCTGGGAGGATGAATATTGTAAGATTAAGATGCCGTTCAATATCGAGCCAGTATCACTACGTATTATAAAACAAAGTTCTCCGCCGCGTTTGTTTGTCTGTTCGCGATAAACTCAAAAACTACTGAATAGATTCTCATGCGGTTTTAACTAATAAATAAAGTGATTCACGAGGAAGGTTTAGGTATATATTTTTTTAAGATTTTGCGTATGTTATTACACATAAACGGATAACTCACGTATAAAAAGTCGAGTGATGCTCGACATGTTTCGGACTATTCCGTAGTCCTTCTTCCTGGAGCGCTCGCCCCGGCGGCAGCGAAACGAACACGCGTGTTCGTTTCGCTGCCGCCTTTTTATACGTGAGTTATCCGTTTATGTGTAATAATGATTAAGTCTCACGGTAGTTTCATGTTGTTTGCGTATGTTGGTTAAAATATAACGATAATAACTGTAGGAAGCGTCGGAAAAATTCAAAATGCCTGGGTTACAAAATATCAACTTTGCGCGGACAAAATCGCGAACAACACCTGGTACAAAATAAAATTTGGTTCACTAGGATCAGAAAGCTCTAAATAATGATCTAACGACCGGATAGCCTAGTGGTTAGTGACCCTGACTATGAAGCTAGAGATCCCGGGTTCGAATCCCGGTAGGGGCAGAGTTGTATGATGAATACGAATGTTTGTGCCCGAGTCATGGATGTTGTATGTATTTAATTATGTATTTATCTACATTATATAAGTATGTTTATCCATTGCCTGGTACCCATAGTACAAGCTTTGCTTAGTTTGGAGCTGGGTCAATTGGTGTAACTTGTCTCAAGATATTTATTATTATTTATTTATTATAATTATTAATTTTGCTACACATATGAGTCGCATCAAAGTAAATCTAGGTGGGAAGAATAGGAGCTCCGCGTGGAGAAACGTCGAGTGTCTGGTCGCGCGTTGTACCTTATTGATGTCGCTGGTGTCTGCGCGGATGTTCTCCTGGCTGCTGGTGGAGCGGCTGCCGGCGGAGGGCTGCTGCAGCACCACCTGCTGCACCACGCGCTCCAGCAGCAGGAAGTGCTGGCTGTGCGGGTTATACTCCACTGTTAAAAGAACGAAACAGACTCGCTTTAGTTAGAAAACAACTAGAGCTGGTCTCTCATAGTGGTAACGTGACAAGCCCAAATCATACTCATACTAGCATCGTTACACATTAGTAGAAACGATATTAAAAGCTGTCGCCTCGTCTAAGTTTCATAGGGTCCATTCGTTCGATGGGAGGAAGGGCGCCAGATATGTCCCTCGAAAAACTTTAATTCCGCTGGAGCCAGTAGTAAATGTACAAGTATACTCACATAACAGCACCAAATATGTACCTGTGTATAAGCAGGCCTACGACACCGTTTGTTCTTAGCAGCTAAAACATGCCACTAGCGTTCTTGGTGACGCCACGCAAACCACCGCGCTAGCTCACTCCTATATGCTGCAGTTCAAACTCCAACGAAGTAAACTTATCTCGCAACTAATTATAATAGGAAAAGTTGCTGCAAGGAAAAACCCGGGCCGTATTCGGAAGTCTTGGCTGAGGAATGTCTGGGAATGGACGGGAATACTAATAAGCCTTGCCATGAACAAAAATAAATATGCTGAACTGACTACCAACCTTCACTGGCTGGAGAGGCACCATAAGAAGTGGATACTTACAGGGTAGCAGCAGCAGATGTTCCAACATAGACAGCAGATGTGGATAAGCAGCGGTATGACTCAGCTTCCGCCTCAGCAACTCAAACATGCCGCCAGCGCTCTTGGTGTCAACGTGTTGCTTGTCGAACCGCCGCGCCAGCTCCTTCTCGTCCTCGTTTCGAACCATCTCGAAGAAGTCGATGTGACGGTCTAAAGTCTCGTTCTCGTATTTGCGGAGCTTCTCGATAACTGAAATAAAGATAAGAAGGGATGATATTTTGCTTATTTTTTTTTTAATTAGTGATGGCAAATATGATGTTTGACTTGTAGACAAGTTGCGATTAGATGGCAACACGCCACTAATGGCGTAGGTTTGAAAGTGATGAAGTTTTTCGGAAGCTTGGTCGGGAGTCCCGCTGGTCCACTTAGTGGGACACTTGGCGCGTATAGCCTTGAAGCGCGGATTCAAATCCCGTCCGACACTAGAACTTTTTGGTTTATTTAAAAACTTAAATGACTTTTCCGAATATTAAGTTTTCGATAAGTAATTTTAAATAATTTATACTTGGACCTCTATCGTATGTCCACTGAACTCACCAGGCTGTATCCCAAGCATGAGGAACTCGTATCTCAAGTGGAGTCTGAACTCCAGGCTCTCCTCGCCCGCTCCGTAGTTGAGAACAGCGTTGACGAAGGACATGATGGCAGTCTTGAGGCCCAGGTCGTCGCGGTACGCTCCCGTGCTCCTGTCCAGCTCGTTGATGATGGACTGGAAGCGGGCGCGCTCGGCTGCATACTTTTGGTAGTGGACCATCGCTTCTAACACCTGAGGAACATTTCAACAAGGGCGAATATGAGAGGATATAAAAGCCGAGAGAAGTTTTAAGAACTGCTTTGTTTTTATTACTGTAATTCTTGAACATGAACATTTTTAAAGTTACGCGTTTTTTCCGAACTGAGTTTGTGAATTAACGGACGGATACCTGTTATCCAGTTCTAAACACAGTTCTACTACTTCTTTGACATTTTTTTTTTTTTTTTTAATGTGAATAGGAAGGCAAACGAGCAAGTGGGTCACCTGATGGTAAGTGATCACCACTGCCCATAGACACCCGCAACCCCGGGGGGATTGCAGATGCGTTGCCAACCTAGAGGACTAAGATGAAATGCCTCTTGTGCCCGTAATTTCCCCGGCTGTCTTACTCTCCACACCGGAACACAGCAGTGCAAGCTCTGCTACTTAGCGGCAGGATTAGCGAGTAAGATGGTGGTAGCGATCCGGACGGACCTTGCACAAGGCCCTACCACCCGCAACACACATACAGAGCAAACAACAACCTAGTGATTGTGTACCAAACACCGTACCTTCTTATGTCCCCCGGGCACCAGACAGACGGCTCCGAGGATCTCCAGAGCGGCGACTTTCGTCTTAGCATTCTCCGTGTCAAGAGACTGCGCGATCAGATCTATGCTGGTGGGATGAGCGAGCACGTGAGCACGACCCGTCTATGGAAAAAAAATCTAATTAAAATAGTGTTACACTCTGTTAAGTTTCTGATATCTTAAGTGTCAGTCATATATGATTCCCTCTCTATTTCTTACTACGAAACAGACAGTGACGACATAATAGATAACCGACACTTAAAATATCAGGGTTTTAATTGAGAGTGATTAAACAGTTCCTTAAAGTAATTCTGAAAGATATGTATTTAGATGACAAGTTTGTTGACAGGGTTAATGTAACTAAATAAATATAGAATATTTCAGTTGAGGAGGTGGACACACCTGCCAGGTTTTTGGATAAAGCCTTCGATTATTTATTACCTTAAAAACAACACTGCCCATAATTTTATTATTTTTAAATACGCTAAAAACAGGTTCGAAAACGACCTTGACAATTAGACTTTGACGTTATAGCCGTCTACTACAAAAACTTACCGAGTTGTTCATAAGCGCCTTGATCCCAGCAATCAGGTTATGCCTATTGATGGCATCGTCCCTCGGCGCGCGTTGTAGGGCGTCCAGCAACGCGCCCAAACCTCCCTGTTTCACGAAACGGAGCACGAAACTGTGCGCCCGAGTGCGCAGAGCTGTCTTCAGCCCGTCGAGGAGGGCGCAAGACTCGGGAGCCAAGCCTTCTGATGAGGCGAAGGCCTGAAACAGATACGGGTTCAAATAGAGTTTATGATTCAAGGAATAGTTGTTGATTCAATGTATTTTTAATTAAGGTTATAGAAGCACAGTGGCGTAACTATAACGTCTGGGGCCCGCGGCAAATTCGTCAGATGGAGCTCCTTCCTCAATATAAAGAAGTGTGCTCTAAACCAAGCCATTTCGGGGCCCCGTTGAGCTAGGGGCCCCTGGCATTTTGCCACTCCTGCCACCCTATAGTTACGCCACTGTAGAAGCAGTAGTTGTTAGAAGCGTTAGAGTGATGGATGAGGTGTCTGCAAAATTGAACTTATTCAGCATTTTTTTTTTGTGTTAGAGAGGCCATACAAACGAACTAGTGGGTCACCTGATGTTAAATGATCACCACTGTCCATAGACACCCGCAGCGCTTTACGCGATGCGAGTGCGTTGTCGGCCCTAATGATGTACCAACGGTGAGACATTTAGTTAGGTACTTGTCTCACGATAAATAATTATCTACACTGAGGAAGCATTGCAGGGTAATGTCTGACGCACATGTGTTCTGATATTGAAGATGTCTCTCAGGTTCCAAATGTCTCCCAAGTGACTTCAAGAGTACGGTATTCAACAAAACGACAGATTTTGCGAGATGTAGTCCAACAGACATACTTTTCACTCACGCACCCATCAATCTGCCACTCCGATTGTCTTAACCGTAATCCTATTTTCCAGAACAATCCGTGAGGTCCTAGAACGACACTCGGGTTTCGGGTACCATCGGCCGATTCCAGTATCAAACCCATAAGAGTAAGTAAGACAGCAAGGCAGATCCGAAGGTCTTTTTAAACACAATCATACTGTAGGTACTCACGTCAGCGATCTCATTGAGAGCCTTGATGTACTCCTCTACTTGTGGTGCAGTAGCTAGAGGCATCACCTGCCCTGGCGGCGGCCGGCGGCTGCAATAGATCTGCCATTTCTTCGCCGCCGGCAGATCCATCATGGCGGCCTTGTTCACTGCTGTTAGGTCCAGCTCTTCCTGTAAAGAGGAGAGGGGAACATTAGACTCAGTCTCACACTATGAGTATCATCACTCATCACGACCAACATTTCGAACAGAAGCCAACAGCGTACAGCGTGTCATCAAGAAAACATGTCTCATATACAGACATCCACTAGATTTCAGAAAAACCTTTTACACTATGTTGTGTTGTAGGTTGTACTTAGAAATAAAACTTGATACGACGCGTCTTATAGCTAAAACTATGTCACAAGAATTCTTGCTAATGATTTTTAACAGGCGTCAAAATTTGTCTCTTTAAAATGTCAGACGGATTGTCGTAAGGGATCTGATGAAGAAGTCTACTATTGTAATCTCTGACAGACCTAAACTTGGGTAAGTTTAAAACAAACAACTCTTAGATTTATTGAGGTACACAAAACTTTACCCGATCTCCGTCCTGGTAACTTAAGAACTTTAATTCGACGGAGATCCTTCTTTTTGTATTACGAAAAACTTTAACTCGCTTGTCAAATAAATACAACATCTGTCAGCCAATTACTTCCTGAAGGAACAGCCGAAATAAATTAAATAAACCTTACAACCAGTCAGCTCCAATACTAACTTATTTGACAGTTAATTAAGTGAAGGCTCCAGCAAATTCCCAACTTGCCAAAACAAACTTTTACTTAACCAGGTCATTCCTAAACATGGAAACAAAATCGATTTATCCTTGGCTACATTCACATCATTAGGCTGTTTAAAAAACATTTAAACCTAGGAGCCACCTTAGTTAATTCCACGCCTTATACAGCTTCTAAAACTGGCCATCCAAATGAATGACGTTCAAGGATTTAAAACATGCCGTTTTTTATTTTACCAGCTCAATGTTTACGGTATCTCTAAAGTAATTAGTGTTTGTACCTAACATTTCAAAAACAGTGCCTTCTCTCGTCCCTGGTGAGCAAGGAGTTTGTAATTGTGTCGTACAGACACATCATTCAAACAGATGACGCCTAGCGACAAAAAATCGCATAGTAACAAGGTCACGTGACAGCTAATAACAGATAGAAAAATTCGAGGGCTTACCCACCTGCTATGGGTGGTGTAGGGGTATAGCACGCGTCACGGAATGACGAGGATCCGGGTTCGATTCCCGGCCATAGCTTTACTTTTCGGATTTTTCTATGTGTTCTAATTTTCAGTGTCATTTAGAAATTTAGTGTTTATACTGATAACTTAAACCATGCTTGCAAAGCATGCTGTTCTAGTAAGAACCTCTAATTTCTTTGATAATATAGTATAGTCTATGTTCATCGGGGATAATGTAGGATCCCAACAGTGAAAGAATTTTACAAATCGGTGCAGTAGTTTCGGATCCAAACAAACAAAAAATCTAATCTTCCCTCTTTATAATTTTATTGTTATTATTATCGCAGGGAGTTTCAGGAGCGATAAATCAATCTAGCTTGGTTTCATTTTTAAAAAACGTACCAAAAAAAAAACAAGCTAAGCTCGGTCATCCAGGTGGGTACTTCACTTCACTTCACGCAAGTCTGTATTAGAAAACTATTTGTCACATAAACTTTTTCTGCAGTTCAACTGAAACCAATATAATTAGACTGATATTTTAATTAATACAAACAAAACTAGGCCATTGCAGTTCAAATCCATATCTGTAATCGCTTAATCACCGCCCGCGCAACTAAAACAAATGACAGTACACTTTAACAAGTCACGAAGTGTCCACGTTGGTACAGTCAGCATCAGAAGATGATAAACAGTCCAAGACACACAACACACCTCTATCGCGAAGGTAATAAGAGGGTGTGTAGACTATTTTGAGCTCTTCAACTGTTTATCAACTTCTGATGCTGACTGTCCCGGCGTCAACTTAATAGGTATAATTGGGAATGAGAGTCGCCTGCGCAGCCGTTATGGTCATTCCTAACGATCTACACATCTAAATGTCAAATGTTGAGCGGATTTCCTTGATTGGTGGAAGCTGATCGAATAACTGTCAAACATGGTGGCTATGTCGTGACAGTTTGCTAATGGCATAGAGAAAATAAACAAATAGAGTAGCGATCCAAATTCAAAATTCGGGCTATCCAGTTCTGCAACACATTAGTGATTTATCACATCACATCTCCTGCATGATACAAAGCCATTTAAGTTATTAGAATTTTGATTATTATATTTATTTTCTGCTTTTATAAAAAATGATGAAAAACTTTGTGCTATCACCAACACCCTGGTCTTCAATAAGTATACTCATAGCCGTAATAGTTCGCGAGCGACCGCCGCAGGCGCAGCGGCGCCGGCGCCTTCAGATAAACGGAAACATTACGCGCACCATTGTTAAGATATTAAGTGAATACGGAACTGGACGCACTAGATTACAATGCTTTCAAGTCTAGAAAGGTAGTTGAAAGAGTTAGGTAATCTATCTAAAAAGCACTTCAATTTCGTGAACATATTTTTGAATTGGATAATCTCAGGCTTGTCGACCTACCTACTAAAATTTATGAAAATTGTGTGAATAAATTTCTAGTACTGTTTTTTTCAGACTGTAACTTGTATAACAAATTTTAAGTCAATCCTACAACAGGAGGGGGTTTGACAAACAACGAAAAATCACGCATTGCAAGATGACGTAAAACCATATCGCTCTCCACCATTGCAATTTTTTTTAACGATGTAAAAACTCATTTACGAGTACCCCCGGGCCCAGGGGGCCAAGGGTTATGTGGGTGGGGCTCTCACCCCCGTCCTCTTTCCCTCCGGAGAGACTAAAGAGTTCAAGCGGGCAGCAAACTGCCGCCGCGTTCGCCCCATTCGTCTGCGCCGGAACGGGGGCGCATGGATATCCTCACGCTCCCGTTCCTCGACCTCCTTTTGGAGCATTATCGCTTCACAAAAAGAGGCAACCTCCTCCCAGAACTCGTTGCTCCCAAGCATAAGCTTCCACTATGCCGTGCCGATGGCCGCCGTGAGCTGGCGACGCTCATAGTCCCAGCAGGGACACTGCTCTAGTATACGCTGGGCTGTATCATCCGTTGTGCCGCAGTTGTAACACTGCGCAATGCCCTCCACCATTGCAATACCTAACTCAAATAACTTCCTTTTTAAAAAAAACATCTATCAATACATGACACTTATACTGTATTCAGAACACGATCAGGAATGCCAAGGTTCACCCACAAAGCGTTAGCCTACGAAAGCGCTCGTCAGCGTTTAGACAGACAACTTAGAGATGACATGTGACAAATTACAGCTGAGTTAACAGTGACGAACAAAACGTGAAAGAAATGCCAGCATACTCAACTACACAAACAAAACATAAGAACTTTTAGAGTGTAAGTTTACGAGGTTTTTCTTTACGTTTACAAAGTTAATATTGCATCTAATTGCAACGCTAGAATCCAATTACCGGTAAAGATTGTACGTAAGTAGATGATTTTTACATTTTTGTCAGCGGAAGAGATAAGTTTGTATTGTACACGGTAGTGACACTCGGAGGCTAATGAAAGGGCTTTGTTTTGCATATGAGAGGAAAAACTGGGATGCTTGGAGCATCAGAGGTCGACGACATTTGGGGCCTGTTTCACCACTCTCTGTTAAGTTCTAGTTATCTATGATTCCGTCTCTATTTATTACTAAGAAACAGACAGAGACGTCATCTTAGATAACTGACGCTTAAGATAAATGGAACTTAAAAGACAGTGGTGAAACAGTCCCTTACACAAGTTAAGTTTATTATAGTGGAATTTGGTTAGTAACAGAAATGCAAAACATGCCGTTTAAACCAACAAAGGGATAGCTGTTAAGTTTATTGAGAACGTTAAAATATTTAGCATTCTTAAAGAGCCTAATGAAGAAAGTGTGTAAGTGTGTAACGATATTCTATCGATATTGGTCCGTAGAAAGAGTCGTTTCAATTACTTATTCATGAAGGAATATTTTGAACTTGTTATTAGTTATATCCTAGCTTAGTACATTGAGAAACCTAAAGCTACAGTCTGAGCTATAACAGGTTAACATTAAATGGATAATTAAAAAGATCAGCTGCGTTTATGACACGCTTACTATATTGTGTAACATGGGTTGGTTAATCCTACTAATATTATAAACGTGCAAGTTTGTAAGTATGGATGGATGTTTGTTACTCTTTCACGTAAAAGCTGCTGAATGGATTGGGATAAAATTTGGAACGGAGATAGCTGATAATCTAGATTAACACATAGGCTATTTTTCATCCCGGAAAATTACATAGTTCCCGCGGGATAGCGATAAACTAATTTTTGACAGTTGGTATTGGATACCACGTATCTGACAAAAGTAGCCAAATTACGGCGTCTGAAGAGGTGCATGCGAATTAGGAGTATATATGTACGTCATATAGTAGGAAATCTACAAAAGTACGCTTTAATTTCGTTCAAAAATCATGTGACGTTTGCTGAGACATTGTTCTACGACGGGTTGTGCAACTTGTTCGATAGTACACGATGTAACGCGTTGACGTGCAAAGTCGCTCTTATAGAACCGCAAGCCCAACTTCTTTCAGCTAACATTCATGAACGTAATTTTTAAGCCACGTAGGTAATTACGTAAAAATAAACGGTCTAGTGCGATTCGGACTTGCACGCATGAGGGTTCCATACTTTACATCTCTCGTTCAGAAATGAAAGCTTTGCTCCCTGTCGAGAGGGATCAAAGTGCAACTTTTCTGTCCATGGCTTTTCTAAGTGTTTTTTTGCAAATGCAATTTTTTGAGGTAGATAAATTTAATGTGAAACCACGCCATTTTCTATGCTAGTAGCTCTTTAATTATATTATTTTTTCAAGTTTTTAAATGTTCGGTGTGAAAAGTTGTACGAGCCACTCGGGAGCAAAATTATTTTCATCTTGGGCGTTAACATTTGAATCCCTCATTACACTCAGGATTCTATTGTAGAATCCTTCGCTACATTCTGGATTCAACGTCTTCAAATCTTTGTACTTTTCCTTTTACTTGTGTCGTATCGTAAGCCCTTACTTCATGCCAAATTTAATTTTTACTATAGCAAGAAAAAATACCCTTAAGTACCTATTCCAAATCCATTTCAAATTGACACCTCGCGTTCCTGAGCAAAAGAGTCTTGACTTGAAAGACAGATCGACAGACAAATGGGACACCTGTGAAAAGATCGCATATTCCATTTTTACCTAGCTGTGCACGAGAGCGCGTCAGAGCTGTGGCGCGCGCGCGATATACTACCAGTCTATTTAAATAAAAAATAAATAAATATCTTGGGACAAATTACACCAATTGACCCAGCCCCAAACTAAGCAAAGCTTGTACTATGGATACCAGGCAACGGATAAACATACTTATATAGTGTAGATAAATACATACTTAAATACATACAACATCCATGACTCGGATTTCTTACTGATCTTCTAGAAAGAAACGGGTAGTCTTATACAGCTGCATCGCGCACTTGTGCTAGATGTACTGAAACTGAACACAAGAGCCACGGAACCCTACAAAGATTTTAGGCCAGCAGTCGGTATAATTGCCACGCGGCATCCACGCAATCCAGGCCTCCACATCGCCAGCATATCAGCGGTACTATTACGCTACATTTATAATTGGTGTAGTTAGCGAGATCATCGCGGCTGTCGACCTTTGCCGCAAACGGTGGTCCGGTGGCTTACGAGGAAAAGTTATATATCATTATATGTTATTATTTGAAGAGCGTGCTGGATTAAGGTGAGCGTTTTGGCCCAAGGCGTTGTACAGTACCTATTAGGTATGTTACGGATGCCAGTAAATTCCTTGAACATTGGGGCTGGGCGACGGGTAAAGCATAATTCAAACTTGCAGGACAAATCGTAAGAATCATGTTATAGAATCATAGAATCATGTCAGACGTCTTGTTACCTCAAGCTCTGTTTACCCCGTAAATGAGACGTAATTCATCTGCAAGTTTCGCAGATGTATGACATGTCAATGACATTTGCAGTGAAAAGGTTCCACGGTGGCACGCGATTCAGTTTGACTGAACATTACTGTTCGGATACTGACTATAGCATCTTATAAACATTAACGTCGCCCCGAGCCGTAAGTAGCGATTTACCACCCGCCACGCGAGCGGAAATTTCCACTTCCTAGCCAGGGGAAGACGTCAAATTGTGTACACACCTCGGACGGTGACAAAGAAAGCCTCAGGTCGCATGTTTACCGTCCTCGCCTTTGATTCGTGCGACATTCACCACATTCTTTATTTCACCTTCGGAATGTAATGTCCTATTATAATTCCATTGTTTATTTCATCGCTGTCATTTGAAGCATAACAACTTTTACAGCCAATAATTCACTACGGCAAAACCAAATAATAGCATATTTATTGAATCCGACCCGACAACCGAGGGCCGACAACGCACTGGCATCGCGTAAAGTGCTGCGGGTGTCTATGGATCACCAGATCATTTAACATCAGGTGACCCACTAGTTCGTTTGTCTGGACTCTCTAAAAAAAACATTTTTTAACTGTTGCAAAAATACATATTTTTAGCATCGTAAAATATAGATTCAGAGTAACAACACGTCATGCAATTTCCGCATTAATGAATAACGATGCTCCACCCTAAACGTCCACGTAACGTGAAAGTTGTATCACAATTTTAATAACAACGTATTACATTTAATAGATACATGAAAAAATCATTAAGTGCTATACTATGATTAACTTTCCCAGCTGCAAGGAAAGTTATTAAGTTGTTTACACGTCGTAATCGTAAATCACGGCGAACTGACCTAGCCCAACATTGCAAGTGTAGTTACAGTCAGCGTCATATAGTTTGAAGCGTCCAAGCCGGCCAAATAGTTCGATACATACAACATATATATATCACGACTTCATCTAAGACTAGCCTTCCGTCCGCAGCTTCGCCCGCGATACATTAATTTTCCCGTAGTAATAGGGATTTTCCCGTGGTAAAAAGTAGCCTATGTCACTCAGTGATAATGTAGTTTTCTAACGGCAAAAGAATTTTTAAAATCGGTCCAGTAGTTTCGGAGCCTATTCAATGCAAACAAACAAACAAACAATCAAATTTTTCCTCTTTATAATATTAGTATAGACTTAGCGTTCCGTCCGCAGCTTCGCCCGCGATAAATTAATTTTCCCGTAGGAAAAGGTATTTTCCCGCGGTAAAAAGTAGCCTATATCACTCAGTGATAATGTAGCTTCCTAACGACAAAAGAATTTTTGAAATCGGTCCGGTAGTTTCGGAGCCTATTCAATGCTAACAAACAAACAATCAAATTTTTCCTCTTTATAATATTAGTATAGATTAGTATAGATAACAAAACCTTAAGGCCACGTTTAGCACGATTAAGGGCATAAAGCTGGAAAGGGAAATCAAAATAGTGATGATGAACATGATTCCTAAAACTTTCGCCCATTCCCTCGATGGGCTTTTACCATCGGCGCGGAAAGAGAAGCCACTGATAAATTCAATGTTTTTTCTTTACTTCCAGACCAGCATGGAAGAATTAAAATCATTGATATTTCACGTATTAAAACCAGTGCGCACTGTACCTAGTCATACAGTCTCATCGAGTTGCATTGAAGTATGGAACGAATCCGCGGCTCGCCAGCGCTCGGAAGTTAAGCCTTCGGCCCAGCACTCCTGACAGTTCCATTAACCGACGAGCTTTCTACGCCCTGCGCACACGCATAGATGGAGGTATTTATGATGCTGGAAGATACTAGGGCTATCATTAAGGAATTCTCAAGTAACCATAGAAAATAACTCTGGGCGGGATAGATTCAGGAACGATAATACATCGGAAGACGCAATAGTCAAAATGGAGAAAGAAAGAAAGAAAAGTTTATACGTAGGTACATAACTAATTAACAAGATAGTAAAAGCAGAAGAAAATAAAATATAGGGACAAATTGGCTAAGTAAAGTTTTTGGAAGAGGTGCAAATTATATTTTTTTTCAACAGTCGACGTCTTAATAATCGAGGAACTGCAGCTCTTTTATTTTTATTCCCTATCTTTATTTAGAAATAATTTTTTTAATGCTCGATATGACATTTGTGAGATTTAACGGCCGATAAGCTCTGTTGCCTAGAACTAGCTTGTAATAAAAAAAAAACTACGTCAACTGTCACGTTTGACATTGTCAAAAAATAATACCGCGGTTCTGTTTATTTGCATTTGCGTGTAATCAGTGTTAGCAGTGTGTTTTTAATAATATTTCAACGACCTCAGCACAACCTCCTGCCTTTCGATATTGCCGCACTTCTCTTCGACCTTTGCACGATATTTGGACTACGATTTCAGCTACTATCGACGACTTAGGACTTCTTCTTGGACAACGTTTTTCTGCTTTACGACGACCCCCGCCTTGACTGTTGGACTGATTTTTTTAATACTGAGGCTTCGCTATTAATCACAAAATGAGCGAATTTGTACGAGCGGATTCAAGAAACTTGCCACACATGGATATATGTTCATGATATTGGAATATTTCTAAACAAACGATCAGCACAATGTTGCTGAAATAAGAGGTGTGAAGACACTCATGTACGTACTGGCGAATTTCACAAACATTCTGATGCATATAATAATCATGATTACAAATATTTAACACATACATACATAGTGTATTGTTGTACATCAAATTAAATCATAATCATTTAAATTTGGTTACAAATAAGCCTGTGCCCAGCAGTGGGACATAAATAGGCAGATGATGATGATGAAAGATCTTGTGTTATAATGTTTTCCATTGCATTTTAGGTCATCAAGAGGTGGTTATGTTGATAATGCAGTAGGTTATGTGGAAATTAAAAGATGGAACACTGAATGCTTTGTCAGGGCCAAAGTTGTTCCGGAGCACAAAATAAGGATGAAATATTATCTTGTGACTATTCACTTAGAAGAGGCAAATAGTAATATAATTGATGCTACATGTGATGGTTGTCCTGCATCAGCTGGTAAATACTTACACTATAGAGTAAATATTTATGGTTAATGAAGATTATATTTTCATTGATTTGTTTTACTTTCAGGTGGATGTAAACACACATTGGTGGTGTTATATTGGTTACAAAAAAAATCTACAGAACCATTAGCTAGTGAGGGAACACAGCCAATATCCTCCAAGGATATTTCCACCCAAGAAAAGAGGAATAGAACTAGGACCAAGAGATCTGGAGAAACTCAATGCATTTTATGAAGAATGTAAAAAAAGAAAAATTGGGGACTTTGATTTTGTCATTTTTACCGGATCATGATAATGGTTTAACAAAATGGTGTACATTTGACACGATACTTGATTTTACAACTAAAACTAATAATCACAGTTTTGAAAATTTTAAAAGCAATGTGTCTGTGACCCAATTTGTGATGGTGATTTTTTTCATAATCTATCACATCAGGTATTGTTGGATAGGTCTTTCAGAAAGATTTTTGTTAACAAGTCTATATTTATAAAAATAAGGACTAATTTGTACATTTTAAAATAAAACAAGCAAAAATTATTGTATTTTTATTATGTCACCTTGCAAATTGACCAAAGCACATTATAACTGCTTCGTCCACATATCAACCAAAAATATGTTTTAGGAAGACCAAGATACATTTTGAGGTTTCCTTAATAATTCTTAAGATATGTGTACGTCCTGACATATTATTCCCTTCCTTTACTGTCTCCTTGGTTGAGCTTGACGATGAGGGGCCCTGGGTTCATATCACGTCGGTGTTGATGAACGACTTGCAGTTGAAGATGACAGCTTGCTTGGCATGATTTTTTCAGTAATATTAGCTAAACAGGCTACACATTTTACTGATGGTTTCACCAAAATCATATATTCAAACAAAGCCATTGTTTGAATATATGATTTGGGTCCGAGTCGAAAAATCACACTGGAAAAAAGGAATCAAATTAATTTTACAAACCAGTCCTTTATAATAACTACTAGCTATTATATTGTTTTACACTAACAATTTTGTCAAAATTTTTACTATTTAGGGTTTTTGGTTCCTACCATAGAAAAATTGTTATCACTCAATCTGTCACTTAATTTTTCTTTTTATACAGGTACATAATTTTACCTCTGAATCTGGCACGGTCCCAGGGTTGGGGGTATGTTGCAGTAACTGCTTTGAGCCAGATCTTTTGTGTTAGGCTGCTTTCATCATTCAACATTTCCTAAAAATAAGCACATAACGAAGTACATATCAGCGTCCAATTTACACTTAATTTTTTGCCTTAAGAAGACAGGAGAGGATTCACCAAAGAAAACAATAGGCGTAGCAATGAACTAAGGTGAATAAATTGTTCACATCTTTTTGTAGTTAACTGTACAATAATGGCAAGGGATAAATATCCTGTGTTTACATTCATAATAACACATTGAACATTTAAATAACCTTGTTAATTAATATAATGAAGAAAAATTACAAATTATAAAATAAGACACCTAGCTGATACTTACAATCTCATTGTATTGTATGCTTTGGTTAATATCAAGTTTGCAGTATTTTTTAGGTGTAACTAGCCAGATTTACTTTGGTAGCAATCTTCCTCAATCTGTAAATATAATAAAAGCATTTTACTAGATTCAATAATCTTAATTTCTTACAACAACATTAACTGCAATATACTCACATATGACTATATGAGTTCCGTTTCGGACAGTTCATTTCTAGAGCTTGGCACCAAGTCGCTTGTAAAGCCTTTGTTAAGCTCAAATACACGGAATTTGGATAATCCCGTCTATACTTCTTATATGACGGTACAAAGCATTGGAGTACATCCCTGTAATACTTAATTTCCTCTGCAGTGCTTTGGGGATCGTCCAAATCCATTACACTCGTGTAGAAGTCCAAAAGTCCAAGAAGCAATGCCTAAGCCTAAGTCGTCGAAAGTAGCTGAAATCGTAGTCCAAAATATCGTGCAAAGGTCGAAGAGAAGTGCGGCAATATAGAAAGGCCGGAGGTTGTGCTGAGGTCGTTGAAATATTATTAAAAACACACTGATTACACGCAAACGCAAATAAACAGAACCGCGGTATTATTTTTTGACAATGTCAAACGTGACAGTGACGTAGTTTTTTTTTTATTACAAGCTAGTTCTAGGCAACAGAGCTTAACGGCCGTTAAATCTCACAAATGTCATATCGAGCATTTAAAAAAATATTTCTAATTAATGATAGGGAATAAAAATAAAAGAGCTGCAGTTCCTCGATTATTAAGACGTCGACTGTCGAAAAAAAATATAATTTGCACCTCGTCCAAAAACTTTACTTAGCCAATTGTCACGAAATGATCCCAACTCAGCATTATGCTGGTCTTACGTTAGGACCATCGGGCGATGAAGCATAACAAAAGAATTTTAATGGGTAATGGATAACCAGAAGTTGAAAAGATACGAATGAGGTACCTAAATCAGCTATATCTCTATCAAGCATAATTTCTTAACTTAAGCACATTATAGTCAGATACTATTATAAATTTACAAACACGTACACATTTCATGACATGGCACTGACATGAGTGAACACTAATATCACGTGTACGTGACACTACACACCTAGTAGCTTATAGCTAAAGCAAATATAACTTAAAGCAATTCTAACACCTTATCACACATACTGTCAACCTTACCACCTACACGATCTTTCAGACAACCATAAATACCAGTCAACCGGTATCTGTTTTCTCATTTCCCCGCGCCATCTCATAGATATATAGCTTCCGAAACCACTGTAAATCGCTATCACATCGTCTACGTAAACTGTAAAGTATTTTAAGTCCGCACTGCGGCTTTCATGGCCTCTATTCGGCGCTGTAACGGCGCACTTCGTCATAGGTACGGCATAGGATTGGCATCCATGCGTCTAAAACACAAAGCCTCTGTTTGGCAAACGTTGCGCTGAAATTGCCAGCCGAATAAAATGTAATGCCCGTAAAATTGGCTAAGTAAAGTTTTTGGACGAGGTGCAAATTATATTTTTTTTCGACAGTCGACGTCTTAATAATCGAGGAACTGGAGCTCTTTTATTTTTATTCCCTATCATTAATTAGAAATAATTTTTTAAATGCTCGATATGACATTTGTGAGATTTAACGGCCGATAAGCTCTGTTGGCTAGAACTAGCTTGTAATAAAAAAAAAACTACGTCAACTGTTTGACATTGTCAAAAAATAATACCGCGGTTCTGTTTATTTGCGTTTGCGTGTAATCAGTGTTAGCAGTGTGTTTTTAATAATATTTCAACGACCTCAGCACAACCTCCGGCCTTTCGATATTGCCGCACTTCTCTTCGACCTTTGCACGATATTTTGGACTACGATTTCAGCTACTTTCCACGACTTAGGCACTGCTTCTTGGACTTTTGTACTTCCACACGAGTGTAATGGATTTGGACGATCCCCAAAGCACTGCAGAGGAAATTAAGTATTACAGGGATGTACTCCAATGCTTTGTACCGTCATATAAGAAGTATAGACGGGATTTTCCAAATATTTGAGCTTAACAAAGGCTTTACAAGCGACTTGGTGCCAAGCTCTAGAAATGAACTGTCCGAAACGGAACTCATATAGTCATATGTCTGTGAGGAACATATCAATGTGAGTATATTGCAGTTAATGTTGTTGTAAGAAATTAAGATTATTGAATCTAGTAAAATGCTTTTATTATATTTACAGATTGAGGAAGATTGCTACCAAAGTAAATCTGGCTAATTACACCTAAAAAATACTGCAAACTTGATATTAACCAAAGCATACCATGAGATTGTAAGTGTCAGCTAGGTGTCTTATTTTATAATTTGTAATTTTTCTTCATTATATTAATTAACAAGGTTATTTAAATGTTCAATGTGTTATTATGAATGTAAACACAGGATATTTATCCCTTGCCATTATTGTACAGTTAACTACAAAAAGATGTGAACAATTTATTCACCTTAGTTCATTGCTACGCCTATTGTTTTCTTTGGTGAATCCTCTCCTCTTCTTAAGGCAAAAAATTAAGTGTAAATTGGACGCTGATATGTACTTCGTTATGTGCTTATTTTTAGGAAATGTTGAATGATGAAAGCAGCCTAACACAAAAGATCTGGCTCAAAGCAGTTACTGCAACATACCCCTACCCTGGGACCGTGCCAGATTCAGAGGTAAAATTATGTACCTGTATAAAAAGAAAAATTAAGTGACAGATTGAGTGATAACAATTTTTCTATGGTAGGAACCAAAAACCCAAAATAGTAAAAATTTTGACAAAATTGTTAGTGTAAAACAATATAATAGCTAGTAGTTATTATAAAGGACTGGTTTGTAAAATTAATTTGATTCTTTTTTTCCAGTGTGATTTTTCGACTCGGACCCAAATCATATATTCAAACAATGGCTTTGTTTGAATATATGATTTTGGTGAAACCATCAGTAAAATGTGTAGCCTGTTCAGCTAATATTACTGAAAAAATCATGCCAAGCAAGCTGTCATCTTCAACTGCAAGTCGTTCATCAACACCGACGTGATATGAACCCAGAGCCCCTCATCGTCAAGCTCAACCAAGGAGACAAAAGGAAGGGAATAATATGTCAGGACGTACACATATCTTAAGAATTATTAAGGAAACTTCAAAATGTATCTTGGTCTTCCTAAAACATATTTTTGGTTGATATGTGGACGAAGCAGTTATAATGTGCTTTAGTCAATTTGCAAGGTGACATAATAAAAATACAATAATTTTTGTTTGTTTTATTTTAAAATGTACAAATTAGTCCTTATTTTTATAAATATACACTTGTTAACAAAAATATTTCTGAAAGACCTATCCAACGATACCTGATGTGATAGATTATGAAAAAAATCACCATCTCAAATTGGGTCACAGACACATTGCTTTTAAAATTTTCAAAACTGTGATTGTTAGTTTTAGTTGTAAAATCAAGTATCATGTCAAATGTACACCATTTTGTTAAACCATTATCATGATCCGGTAAAAATGACAAAATCAAAGTCCTCAATTTTTCTTTTTTTACATTCTTCATAAAATGCATTGAGTTTCTCCGGATCTCTTGGTCCTAGTTCTATTCCTCTTTTCTTGGGTGGAAAAATATCCTTGGAGGATATTGGCTGTGTTCCCTCACTAGCTATGGTTCTGTAGATTTTTTTTGTAACCAATATAACACCACCAATGTGTGTTTACATCCACCTGAAAGTAAAACAAATCAATGAAAATATAATCTTCAATAACCATAAATATTTACTCTATAGTGTAAGTATTTACCAGCTGATGCAGAACAAACATCACATGTTGCATCAATTATATTACTATTCGCCTCTTCTAAATGAATAGTCACAAGATAATATTTCATCCTTATTTTGTGCTCCGGAACAACTTTGGCCCTGACAAAGCATTCAGTGTTCCCTCTTTTAATTTCCACATAACCTACTGCGTTATCAACATAACCACCTCTTGATGACCTAAAATGCAATGGAAAACATTATAACACAAGATCTTTCATCATCATCATCTGCCTATTTATGTCCCACTGCTGGGCACAGGCTTATTTGTAACCAAATTTAAATGATTTTGATTTAATTTGATGTACAACAATACACTATGTATGTATGTGTTAAATATTTGTAATCATGATTATTATATGCATCAGAATGTTTGTGAAATTCGTCAGTACGTACATGAGTGTCTTCACACCTCTTATTTTAGCAACATTGTGCTTATCGTTTGTGTAGAAATATTCCAATATCATGAACATATCCATGTGTGGCAAGTTTCTTGAATCCGCTCGTACAAATTCGCTCATTTTGTGATCAATAGCGAAGCCTCAGTATTAAAAAAATCAGTCCAACAGTCAAGGCGGGGGTCGCCGTAAAGCAGAAAAACGTTGTCCAAGAAGAAGTGCCTAAGTCGTCGATAGTAGCTGAAATCGTAGTCCAAATATCGTGCAAAGGTCGAAGAGAAGTGCGGCAATATCGAAAGGCAGGAGGTTGTGCTGAGGTCGTTGAAATATTATTAAAAACACACTGCTAACACTGATTACACGCAAATGCAAATAAACAGAACCGCGGTATTATTTTTTGACAATGTCAAACGTGACAGTTGACGTAGTTTTTTTTTATTACAAGCTAGTTCTAGGCAACAGAGCTTATCGGCCGTTAAATCTCACAAATGTCATATCGAGCATTTAAAAAATTATTTCTAATTAATGATAGGAAATAAAAATAAAAGAGTTGCAGTTCCTCGATTATTAAGACGTCGACTGTCGAAAAAAAATATAATTTGCACCTCTTCCAAAAACTTTACTTAGCCAATCAACCGTTTGAACTGTCACGCACGATCACTCTACTTGTCAACGCTATTTTATTTAAGACAACGCTAAAACATGTCATAAAATGTTTCTACCGCCTTTGATGATTATAAAATTCATTTAATTATCCTACGACTTTACTGTATGGGCACAAACCCCTTTGCTTTTCTAACTGACTAGCTGTCATAATTTAAAAAAAGTTTCTAATCCTAGGGTGCGTTCAGTTTGATCACCCGACGACGCCCGACGACGCACTGGCCCGTTCAGTAAGTCAGTGCGATCATCGGACGATCACACCAAGTCGTTCAGTAACATCGTCGGGCGTCGTCGGGCGATCGCACCGGTCACCCCGTAAAATAGATGGGTAAAAAACGCACAGACGTCACTTTGACAGTTGATATGAGGCAAAATTTATAATTCGAACGCTGGGGATATAAACTTATTATTACGAATACGAAATCATACTTCAATTGACACTTTTGACAGAAGAACGCCCCAAGTCGTTCAGTAAGTGTGTTCATGATCGGACGATTTTCACACTGACACTTTAGTTACTGAACGCACCCCTAGCGTATCTGTCTGTCATCTTCTGTCTATGACATTCCGTGCATTATGGTATAGGTACGTTATTGATTGATAAATATTTCGTTCGAACAAAGCCAATATGAGAATGTATACATTAATATGCTATTATATATCTCATATTCAATCAAAATGTTTTATGAATCATTGTCGGCATCATGAACTAAATCAACAACTATCCTTTGTTGTATTACAGGTTAGTACCGGTTATTCATATATTTTATTATTTATTTTCTAAACATACTTTTTGGTAAGGAACTTAATTTCGTTTCGAAAAGGACTAAATTTAACTACTGGTGTCCCTGTGACTTATTAATCAATAATTGTACGTTTCTATTTCCAGATTGCAATCAAGGTACTAAATGTGCCAAAGTGAATTATTACATGAATAACAAGGATGCAACTGTCCTTCACACATCTTGAACCGTGTCACATTATGTTAAAATACTACGGATCTTAGGTTGACAGCCGAACTTAAATGAAACCTGTAGACCAATCTACTGAACTCCTAAAGTAAGTTACCTTAACCAATAATTTATTTTTATTATTGATAGTCATATAATATATTTTCTGTAACATGGTAAAGTATGTCAGACATGTACAAAAGTAGTTTCTGTTTACCCCTACGGAAATTTAGGTGTGATGGTATGTACATAAGTTAAAGAACTACTAGTCGCTGATTGTTCATTATATTTATGACTCTGTCCAAGTTGAAATTTAGCACTTATAATACCATGCAGGTTTAAATTAAAATAGACTAAACTTTTATGCCAGGAACTTACATACTCATATATAAGAATGACAACCAATTTGTATGCTGACAATGTTGCATGTTAACACTAGTATTTCAATACATCCCACTTGCAATATATATATAATCACTTAAATCATTTCTATTCATTGTTGTTTGTTACTATTTCATTGATTATCTTGTCAGACTTCAAGGGTAGTTAAATATGTATAACTAGCTTCTGCCTACGACTTTGTCTGTGTGGAATCATATATAGCCTATGTTTTAACAGGGATAATGTAGGATTCTAATGGTGAAAGAATTATTCAAATTGGTCCAGTACTGGATCAATACCAGGTCCAGTTTCGGAGTCTATTCAATGTAAACAAACAAACAATACTTTCCTCTGTATAAATTTGTAAAACCAATGTGTTGCTAGCCTATTCACTCTAAGAATTTTCATGAACAATTATCTAGGCTGTAATTTCCTTCATGTAATAATCTCACTATAACCTGAATTTGTTTTCTGTACATCGTCTGTCTGTTGTATATAAACAAAATGAACATTTATATAATATTAATATTTTGGCATGCTAGTATGCGAACTAATGTAATTAACAATCATTACTATAACTAATAAAACTTATTTGTGACTTATTTCCTGTTACCTCCTATTACATTAAACTTATTATACTTAACCTACTGAATCTGTCTACTTATCTTGTCTGTGTTATTATTCTTTATAACTTTATTATGATAAATTAATGATATCAAACAATTATGTTACACTTAAATGCCTTTCTTTTCTAGTTTTTTTTTAAATATTTGAATTAAAACATCTTGCCAAGACAAAATGACTGCTGACAGACTTTTATTAACATTTTCTATGTCTGCTTGTTCATGCTTAGAGAATGCCATTCCAAAAAGCTAAACCGATTTTTGATATAGTTTGCCCTTTATCTCTTGTTTTGATATTCATGAAAATACTTTACTTATTTGCGCTTGAATGCATAGTTTGACTTTCTAAAACTCGAATCATCTGATTAACCATTTTGCCTGTTTACTATCACACGTTTTGAAGTTTAAAGTTGTATATACCCGTGAAGTTCTCAAGATCTGTACTGTCACCGCTTTCCCTGTGTTGTCTGCCTGCGGCCTTTATGCAACTATCTTGTTTCAAAATAAAATTAATATTTTGGCATGCTCTCCATTATACATTAAATATGCGAATTATCAATCATTACTATAGCTAATAAAAGTTCTTTGAGAGTTATTTCCTGTTACCTCCTATTACATTAAACTAACATTTGAAAACACTAAAAATAGCTAATGAATTTGCCACCTAACTGGGCTATTCTTACTTAGAAATGTATCAGTATTACAGACGGTACTGGGGCCACAATGGCCCTGCGTGGGACTCCATCCTTCCCCTATTCCCACCCTTACGCCACCAGCTAACAAAATAATCCTTCATGAAGAATCATGTTGCTGAAAAACTATGCACTAAAAATGGTGCTAATTAAAGATCTATAATACCGACACAGTTTCTACTCTAATGAACTCTCCTTTCAATAACTATTTGATTTATTATCCTTTATGGAAATGATGACTATTAATTCTATAAATCAGACCTTCAATATGTTGAGTTGATGAGAATTTTATTAATTATAAGCTAAACTTTTGGAAAATTAACATATATCCTTTATTAAATCGGAATGCAGTGTTTTTTTGTATGTACTTTAATAAATCCTATCAAAACAATATGATCTATGTACATATGTGGGGAGTGTGAATGGTAAAGTTGGGAGGGGAAGGCCTAGACGGACGTTTCGAGACCAAATAGGAGACGTGTTTTTTCCTTTGCTTTGAGGGACGAACTGATAAAAAAACTTAAAAATGGTGACCGATCTTAACACCTCATGAATAGTAGTTCAATGACCTCATCATGTTTTTATTTCACAAATTACGTAGCAATTTTAATTTTCCACATTCATGGTCTCGATTCAAAATCGCTATTTTTTTATGCTTTTTAATTGGGGATAGGTTTCGATAGAATTATTGAAAACAAATTAATTGCCCTGAGATCGCGGATTCACCTCACCTTGCACAGACCGTTTTTGTTTACCGAATTACACAACAATCTGAGTTTTCCAGATATATTTCCTCGATTCAAAATCGATATTTTTTTACGCTTAATAATTTGGGATAGCTTTCGATCGAATTAATAAAAAAATGATGTTTGCCGTGAGTAAGCCGCACGTAATATTGGAACCTTTTTCATCCACCTTTGCTACGGCATCAGTGAGGCAATCAGTGGGCGATTTGACACATTGAATTCCAAAATTGACAGCTAGCCTGACCATGCGTTGTGCGATCTGCGATTATGTTGCAAAGGCTCGGATTACTTGGGGATTCGGGGGTTTTAGTTTTTCTTAATTATGGCTTAAATTTTGATCAATTTGATGTGATCGCACTGAATAGATAATTATTAGATAACTCGTTATAGATTTGATAGGATATGCGGTCAGAACTCCTCTTTTTTCTGACACACTTTGACAGCTGTTGAAAATCCCCAACAAAAATGACGAGGCGCCCCGAATAGCTTACTAAAAACGCATCGCGTTCTCTTCGGATTGTGTTCGGCAAACTGACATTTGGGCGACCCCGAATAGCAAATTAAACGTTAGGCACTGCAAATGGTTGGTAATAGCTTGGGCGTGTCAGCGCCGAATAGAGGCCCATGGGAAAGTTACGTCCACTTTGCATATGCTTTCCTCTAGCCTAGCCCGGTGCCGCACCGTCCGAGCACACGGCACTTTCAAGAATTTACTCGCAAATGTCACGGGTTACGCACCTATTGGTGACAAGTTATTTGCCATTATGCTAATGCGTGGAGATAGCTGTGTGAAAATTGTCGTCATCTTTATTATTTAATGCTTGTAGAAGCTGCTTTCTATGCAAAACATATGATTTTGGCATTGAGGTGACGATTTCGATTGAATTAAATGATTGATCATCAGCAAATTTCCAGCCGTTTACCATAAAAAAGCTAATTGTCCTTTATAATGTTTCAAACTTCTGCGATTGTCATTTAACTACCAAGTGCGGATAGTTAGAAAATCTAAACGATTATGATGCACTGTCGCGGTCGAAACATTTAGATGATTTACATCGAATAATTGACGTGATAACGTTGTAGTAAACTGTCCCTTTTCTTCTTTATCGCGATGATAATTAAACTGTTTTATCATCTTTTATTAAAATACCAGGTCATAACGACGCATGCGCGTCCATGACCTTACATTATATGTCAACGATGTGCGGTCACAGAAACAAAGCGCGTCTCACGACAAACTGTTACTTGAACTTGGTTTATCTATCTTATCTCGAAACTCTAATGATCACAGACTTATACTTGAGACCGTAAGGTTCCAAATAGCTTTGATGATTGTGAAGCGCATTTAAGAAAAACTTTCTTTGTATCTTTAATTTGTGTTGAAACAATACAGGTTTTCCATTAAAAAGTTAAGGGTAACGTAAAGACTTTTATTTAAATAGGTGTAGATTTCGTTTAATAGGTAGATTCCCTAGACAATAACTAGCCAATGTTTAACGAGGCTAATTGGTAATTACTAAACTCCAAATATTTGTCGCAACACAGTATCGATGGAAACACGTCATGCCGTAAAGTGCACTTAGTAAACTATCCGTGTTATTTATATAGACGATTTACTATCAGGAACACAGGTAATTCAGTAATTTGAAAGGTCAAATAATATATATAGTCCTCATCGGTTTCGACGACGGCGACCCTGACTACTAAAAAATAACAATTACACGTATATATAGCTACTTGTTAAAGAGGGATTCTGATAGCGTCATATCTACTCTGAACTTGAACCTAACTAATTTATAAATGACGCGAGAATAAAAACATAATACACAGCTGATTTTTTTATAAGTCAATTCTCTACTCAAAAAGCAAGTATTCACATCTTTTTAACTCCCGACTCACAAATAGGTATGTCACAAGTTTTTAGATACATTAGTGTCATAAAGACACAAGCTTTGAAGCAAATCCATTCAATCAATACTAAACGGTTCTCTAGTAAACCGGCAACCGAAGATGACGTTGACATAAGTGTCGCTAATGGGTTGGCGACCTATCGTGCATGACGCACTTGGCCCAAATGATCTCAGTTCATCTTTAAACTAGACGTAGATAGAACTTTGCTATTGTCAATCAACAATTTTATAATAATTAGACTTAAAAAGAACGAAAAGTTTAAATTCTTGTAAGAGGTATCTACTAATGTTGAAAGATATCAATACCGATAGCAATTAATGCATGCAACGAACTCGAGATAAAAATATCAAAAATGATAAATGACTAGTATAAAACAAAGAAATTTATGCACAAGTTATAAATACAACTAGACAGGCCAATGATTAAAAAGAGTCGAATCTTAAACAAGATTTCGGTTTAAATAACCTTTATCTGCTGTTGTTGCTGCAAAAACAGGAATATTCTAATTAACTGCCAGAAATTAAGTAGAGAACCGTAAATGGAGAAGTCCGGCTTCATGATAATATAAAAAAGAAATGTTCCGTATCACACCTTCATTGAAAAACAACGTTTAACGAAACTGATAAATAAAAACGAAACATGGCCAAACAGCGATCACTAACAAGAAATGCTCCACTATTGGCATCCGAACTATTCGATAGGCGCGTGGGACCAGAATGCCTTGGTACAAGGATCGTGACTCTTCGATGCCGAAGGTCGCTTCAAGAATTATAACCAGTCCTAATGAACTGGAAAATGCGTGATCTAATAAACCTATTGATATTCAAATTCTAATTGGACCGGGAGAGATCAAGTGACCTTTGATGGTAAGGTAAAATGAAAAGATAACAAGATATTTATTGGAAAATGCTAATGCATTTTTTTACGAAGTTCGGTGTTTCTAGCCAAATCCCAAATACAGACAATATTCAAAAGCAGCTGACCATTTCGATTCTTCCTTATTTTCTATAAATTAAACACTATACCTACACTACACTACACTAAGTTTTAATTCAATAAAATTACTTGACTGTTAACTCATTTAAACTAAACTATTTAATACCATTCAAATGATTATAACTATCACCATTGAATTTATGTCATAAAATGTTATAGCAAATGAAATTGGTTATAGTGAATAAGTTAAGAACGTTTGGATTTTTGAATGTTATAGTAAATGAAATTTTATACCTTTTGAATGAATACCCAGTGAATTATTACAGTAATGTAAACAACAATTACTCGGACAGTCTAGCATACTGTTTGTAATTACTGAAACGACCGTGCTTAAAGTAAGACTACATAACAAAAATGCTACCAAGCAGGATGAATCGATTCGTGGAATATCATTCGAAATCAAAATGCCAACAGGATGATAAATTGGAGTAGACGTCATCGAGAGAACCTAACTATGATTGATTGTTTTACAAGTGTTAACGTCTAGGGTACGGAAGAAATCATTAATAACTTGTACTGGCCTGTAGCCGCCAATCACCTCATGACTCCGCAGGGGTCCAGTGAAAGTGTCTACAATCAGCACGATTCTGCATTGTCAAGTCATCGCGAAGAATGCAAAGTCAGCGATTGCCAAATATGAGTAGACAACAGAAACCTGTCACCGCGCATGCAGTGTAAAGAAATCGCAATGATTTTGTGATTTTTACGTCCCACGGTTAACAATGTTTGATGTTAATGAAAGTAGACGTACTGATTGAGTAAAGATAACAGTTTTTTGTCCAAAAAGCGAAAATTGCAACTGACTTGTAAGGCAGCACGTGTAGTCACTGACTTTTGTTAAGCATACGTAGAACTTTGTCATAGCCAGACGATCGGTACACTTTAGTTTAAAAATGACAAATGAAAATGATAACAATGAGATATCGAGCTCCCAAACGGGCTGCTTCGCAATGAGATAAATAAAGTTGAGGACAAGTCACCAATGTGAGAGATATTCCTTAACCGTGTCTGTCCATCTAACATAAGATAGGTCAGTTGTTAGCATGTCTGTCTGTGCTTTATCTCCTAGTTTCTCTTATCGTACCTATAGCAACAGGTGTAGTATTAGCGACAGACATCTTTATGGGGCTCAGCAATACACTGACCGGCGGTTTAATATTATCAAAAGTGAAAGTGATATCTTATACTAAACGTTACAACACTATCGCTTTGTAATTAACCCTTCATGTACTTGACAGAGACAATGACGTTAATTTGAAATAGTGTCTACGTTATGTAATACAAAAAGTTACTTTAACAACATGTTTGGTCAGTTCAAATTGGTTAATTACAAAATGTTACCGTCAACTGAATTAAAGAAAGGCAGAAACAAATCAATAAAAAAGTAAAGCGTATCGTTTACTGTGATCGTAAATGAAGCCAGGGCAAATTTGCAAACAACAAACATGACATAAGACACCAAAGGGGCGTACACTGGTACATAACATTACATTAGTGACACAACTTGTATATTTCATGACCAGCTTTTAATTGCAAAAGAAATCCTGTGAGCGTAATCGTAATCATTTATTGTTTATATATTTATCAGAAATTGGTTATTAATTTAGCATTTTGCCGGGCCATTGACTGTTTTACGTGTCGTTTATATCTTAATGTGGTGAAATTTATAAGCCATTGATTTACGACGACGGTTTACAAGTTTTACAACTCCCGTTTAGATCTAGTTCGGACTGAAATTGGTGGTTATAAAATGGCCACTTTCGATAAACAAGTTGTTAATTGTTTATTATACGTTACGAGTTCGCCATGCAACAACATCATCAATATAGATGACTTAATTTATGCTTTCGTTAATTATCTTCGAAATTATAAAAAAGCGGTGAAACGGTTCACGTTCAATCTCTCATAGTAAACTGGCAACAAAATAATGTGTGTTTCTTTAGACGATTTAAAAGTCGAACGCTTCGCGGTTAAAAAAAATGGAAAAAAAAAACAAGTTCATACTATTTGTGCAACATTGGACTTGTTCCTCTTTTACAAAATTTATTTTTAACTTTGCAACGTATGATCCGGATGGAATCTTGAGACTCAATTTTGAAGCAGATATCTTCAACCGATTGAGCTGAAAATTTCAGGATCGTCTCCGCAGGAGTAAAGTCTTCAACGGTTGCTCTGCTGATTGACTTGAAATTTGGTACACATAATGTAGGACAGATGGCAAAGTTCGTTAGATAAAAATATCATGTCATTCTTGTTAGACAGGTAGTTTGTAGTTTATATAACAGTTAAATCAAACCTTCGAATTTACAAGTCTCAAGGCAAAGCTTAGGCTCAGTCTACCCCGTAAGGGATAGACGTGATTTGTGTATGTATGTATGTAAGGCAAAGTTCTTAAAAAAGCCGAATATTTACTACCAATACATTAACCAATCCGTACAACCCTGGATATCATATCAAGGAGTAGATCTCACTTTAGAAACCGCGGGAATCTGCGGAGGTGCCGCTTTGACAGATTCGAGGGAGGCGCCTGGAGTCGCCACTTTCTCGATACGCGGCGGACACTTTGATAGGGTTGTCAATGTCGTTTGAAGGTACACAATACCCTATCAGTAGTGTGCAGTGGGGATCACCAGGGTAGGCAGCTAGAAAGTGAAGCAACACAATTTGTAAGGTGCACCTAGGTGACAATGCACGACCCAAGTGAATTATGTTTTGTTTATCTATACTAATATTATAAAGAGGAAAGATTTGATTGTTTGTTTGTTTGAATTGAATAGGCTCCGAAACTACTGGACCGATTTCAAAAATTCTTTTGCCGTTAGAAAGCTACATTATCACTGAGTGACATACATAGATAGGCTACTTTTTACCGCGGGAAAATACCTTTTCCTACGGGAAAATTAATTTATCACAGGCGAAGCTGCGGACGGAAGGCTAGTGCAAAATATACGAAAAAGAACAATGAGAAATTGAGGGGGATCACTTGATGAAACTGGAGCAGATTTTTTTATGCGTTCGGTATAGCACATTTAATTACATTTAATAACAAATTGAAGGAATAAAAACTCTTACTTATTTTAAACCAGAAAACCTATAGTCTTGTCTCACTCTGATTGCTATTGGCCCCACGTTGGCTTGAGCGTGACTGGAGTCAACTGTGTGACAGACGCGTCGACAGCCCTACAAGTCCTGCGCTCGCGCACATCAGATAACAAACCCGCACGGGAGCGATACGCGTCGTAGGTGGCGTTTAATTTGATTTACTGCTTCGCAAATTGCGGTGAGGGCGTTATCGCTGTCATCTTCGTAATGCGCGGTAGGGTTGCTGGTTAGAACATTAAGTTCGATAGCATTAGTAAATGAGGGCTGCTCTTGCGCCTATAGCCCGACCGCTTAAATGAGTGCTCGCAGGCGCGGTGCAGGGGCGCGGGGTGGGACGACCGCGGGGGCCGAGAGAGGACCCTATAAAAGACTGTACCTATAGTAATAATATTACGAAAAAGATACGCGCGTTCCGCGATCCATCTAACCCCAGCTAGATTTGTTTTGTTTTGTTTTGTTCGCATAAAGAACATGGTAAGTTCGATCAGTGACACGAAGTCATCACTCATCACGAACGAAGAAACAACAGTGTCATGTTTTCAATTTAAGAATAAAATATCCTAGCTGTTATTATAGAAACTCTTACGGGCTCTTATTATTATAGCTTGATTGTTTCTCGTATGCAATGAGAGTTCCAACAATATAGTTCCCATTGCACACGAAGACGAATGATGTAATTTATCACCAATAGACTTATCGATCAATGATTTGAGGATTAAATAAATATAAAAATCATGGGTCAAATTACAAAAATCGACCCAGTCCCAAACTAAGCAAAGCTAAAGGTACCAGGCAACGATAAACATACTTATAAAATGTAGATAAATACATAAAACATCCATGACTCGGGCACAAACATTCATATTCATCATACAGTCTGCCCCTACCGGGATTCGAACCCAGGACCTGTAACTTCATAGTCAGGGTCACTAACCACTAGGCTATCCGGTCGTCACGAATAACGATTAAGATCATTTCAGAACTTTGAAAGAGCCTTCGTACTTCAATAAAGGAGGGTACTCATCTGCAACTGTTGCACATAACAATAATCAAAAAACGGTGGACGCGACGTTTTAGGTTCATTCCGTCGAAATTTCAGTTTACCCTTTTACCAATACTCCTACAACTCAAAAGGACTTAATGTCAAAATACCTAATTTCCAGAATGCCTAAAATTTTTCTTCATTACACAATATACCCAATATGACTGAATTTTAAAATGTCTAATTCTCATAAGACTCAAAATTCACAACACCTTTATCGCAGTATACCGTATATTCAAAACAACCAAGTGTCAGAATACCTAAATTTCTATTGATGATTAAAATCTATTTATTATCTTCTTTAGTGCTGGCTATCTAGGGGCACTTTTTCACATATCAGGTTCAAAAAGAGCTCACGATTCTTGGTACAAAAAAATTAGGCATTTTGAACCTGTGACATTTTGACATTCTGGAGTTTTCAGTTTAAGTTATTTAGAAATTTTGTCGTATTTATGATTCGGTATTTTAAGGAAATGTACATTTCGGACATGAGACGTTTTAGGTAGATGTCATTATGACATTTGTGTATCTTAGGAATGAGGCGTATCTTAGGAAAATTAGGTGCGATAAGCCTAAAACGACGCGACTTGCTAGCCTGCCCCTAGCGGAATGCCGCGTACACACTAGGGCTTTTGGTTACTGTAGCGTGCAGCAGTTACAGTCGCAGCTCGCAGACAGTACCCGACTTAAGATGCTTCTGACACCGACATAAACTGAGAGGAAGGTTGTCCAAAGCGTGAGTACTTCAGTTTTTAATTGCAATTTAATTAAGCGTTGATTGACAGCGTAATTCTCGAGCCTCGCGAACGTCACGAAAAGTTATCAAAACATTGCGAAATAAAAGAAAACCTACTATCGAACTAGGTTTTAAAATAGACAATGCGCCGCTAGGGACGGTGGCGCAATTACATGTGACTTTATTTAGAAATAAGGTTTGTTCATTAATTAAACTAGCCACGAATGGCTGGGACAACAAAACTTATGCAAGCGCATTGCACACAACTCCGCGGAAAGTTTTATGCCCATGTGTGGGAACGGAAACTCAACAAGATAACGCTAAAAGGTAAAATGAAATGTTTTTTTTTTTGCTGAATGCACTTGCATTGTCATCCATCCTACATTTAAATACACCAAATTTGTCGCGGAGACGGTCTTGGCCGCGCCACCACAATTCCACTACCAGATATACCAATACCAATTCACACATCCATACCTTCAAGTCAATCCGACCACAGTCAGTGGATCAACTTGCAAGATTTGCAAATTAATAAAGAGCTTGTAAAACCTCTTTCTCCAGCTAAAAAAACAAGTAGTAACTTCGTGTATGTTGTGATATTCGTGCACTTACCACGAGCTCAGCAAACTTGGCGTCCAGCTCATCTTGTGGTGGCATAGGGTGCGTAGGAGTGACGGCCTGCAACGCCAGTCCGCCCTCGCCTCCCACCACGCAGTACGTGATCTCAGGTGGCTCATCATTCTGAAAATACATTACTAGTGATTTTTGGAGTCAGGTTATAGCGTAAACATAGCACACTATTCAAATAGGCTGATGAACGAAATTCTTTCCCGGTCTTATGTTTAAATTTGCAGGGAAGAATGGAATATAGGATCGAAATCATCACTTCTAAAATGTTGGTGTATAAGTGGTCTCAGGTGAGTACTCAGTGAGTCGAGTTTTACCGCAGTACTTTTTCCCGTCAAATAACTCAGTACAATTAAGCAACTTCCTGCAATAAATACTTCATTATCGTTTAAATTTATAATCATCGTAAATTTACGCAACTCACAAGATGAAGATATAAATCAACCCGAGCAGCGATTTGTCAGCAAAATGAAATACAACCAGAGACAGAAAAGAATGTCAATTTAAATTGCAAAAGTTAAGTTTAAAACGAGGAATACTGCGTTTCCTTAAGCGGTGTAAGGCCAATAAGGAAACGCTGCGGACGGAAAGGAAGGAAAAAACAAAATGGCTGTCGCAATCCGAAACGAATTACACGAGACGATTACCATAATCGGTAATTAATTGCATTGTGACACGTTTATGCCGCTACATCCGAGAAACATGATGTAAAACATCCACACACAATGGTTCCGTGGTATCCATAACTTAAGGAGGCCTTCTCTTAGGTAGGAGGCCTTTGTTACTACACATGTGTCTTAATGAAGGTATTTTAGCTAGACAAATGGATCAGAAACAGTCGCCATTAAATCATCAAAATCGCCATCAAAACTGAATACACTTGCTTAAAAATATCTGAACATGACCGTATTGACAATTGCATAAGTACGTGATCGGATGGATATTTTTGAGCACCTAGACAAGGACGACTGTACCTAGGAGGGTTTTTAGAGATTACTACCGCTATAGACGTAGGTAGTCAATACCAGAACAAATAATAGGAACTTCTTTTAACTTACATATTTATTTCTTCTAGACGAAGATAATGATGATAGATGTGTTAAATTAGTCATTTAACTTCCTAAATATTAATCACAGCCGCAACACTATATCGAAGAGGACCTTTTGCGGCTAATATTGACATGACTTATAAGTCACAATTGCAACGAGTGGTGACTGTGGTGAGTCACCGTCCAATTCCGACCCTTAAACGGCGCCTGGCTGGACGCAATTCCATGAATTGTCGCTAACGTCTCGCGAAACCATTGAGATTCAGGGTTAACACATTCCAACGCAGATAATAAATTAAAAAGAGAGCTTGTTGTATGTATTTATGATGAAAAATTTCTAATCCTCTCGCCAAAACAGGAAGCACGAGATGTCGAGGCTTCTGACACTTTCAAATGATCCTAGAATGATGAAAACGGCGCAATCTAAAAGTCACACGTTATGTTAGCTGTTTGGATATAGTTCACAGAACTAGAAGCAAACCTACTGTGAAATAGTAGCGTAATGTACGTAGTGAAAACGCACGAAGATCCACAGCAAAACTCACAGCTCATTTAAATAGCGTAAACAAAACAAATCACAAAGAAAACAATGCAAGGCAAACAAATTTGCAGGAAGGTGCTAATCTAACAAATGATGAAACGCAAACAATAGCTATCTAACTGCTTATTTCAACATTTTATTATAGTTAACAATAGGACGACGCCAAGAATAATATGAAATAATTAGATTTTAATATGAGAAAAATGACAATGATCCACTTTCACTAATAAAAGTAAGGTTTTCGTAACGTTGCCTTATTCACTCAAGGTTTAATGGTATTCGAGAGTCAACTGAGAATTAATTGTATTTGACATGTAGGGATTGTAGGGTAAACTGAGTAGAAAGCTAAATACGACAAACAATCTTAACGCGATAACCCTCTATATGAAGCGTATTCCTGTCGATGATATCACCGGGACCGCCGTCTCGCCGCTAAATTATTTACGCTCATAAGGGCAGCACGTAGGGCACCAATATTTCTCCAGACACTAACTCAAACATTTACGACTCCGTTCAAACATCCATAAAAAGTATTTACAATAAATATAAACTTGCTCCGGCGCAGCGGTCCTTGGAAGCCGTCCGCTGATCAAATAATTTAAGCGAGGATCTTCAAAAGGTAATGACGGCACCGCTCATGCAGTTCTCGGAAACATTATCACTTTAAAGTCCGTGCAATCTGACATGTTTGTTGAATGATCTGAATATACTTACACTATGCAAGGCAAGGCTTAGTTTTCTTTTCAACGTAAAAAATCCTTTGGCGTGCTTCTTCGTGTCAATGCAACTCATGATCACTGATAATTAACACGAAATATTCACAACAGAAAAGTCAACACTTCCCATTCAAGCATTTAATCGAATGCGACATGCAATATCTTTACTCGAAGAATGTTCACTTAGAAGGCACTGCACTCCTGGCGCCAGGCATTATGTCTCAATCAATTTGACAACTGCTCGTCTGGCCTCAATGACTGCTTCCGTCGATACATCAAGGCGTATTGTCTCGCTCCCGTTCGATTAAACATCAAATTGACGTCTAATTATGCCGGCTGTCGCTACTCGAATAGCCCTTAAGAATTCTTTGTCTGACGGACAGCTCCTTTAACGACTCTGCGATAAGCGCGAGCGCAACGTGACTTTGACCTTGTTTATGTTATTTCGTAAATGGTTACCAGCTACAAAAGGAACCAATCAACTTTATCCGTTTCGTCAATCATATGATTTGACTTGAAAATATTAAAAATGGTAACGCATTCTGACCTTTTCGTAATGGCAAATCCATGTTGGAGCTCAATTGCGTAAATATCAACGCAACGGTTTCAAATCCGAAGCCATTATAGGTCTCGGTTGTATTCTTTAATAGTTCGTTTACAATGCATCTTCTATTCAATTACTGTTGACCCCTGTGCACTGTTAGTTTGTTTTGATTCGTCAATAGAACCGTGTAATGCCAATCAATTTATTGACAGTAACTTTCTTAAATCACCATCATTAACTTCAATCAAGTCGATTGTTTAACTCTGTCAAAACAAATATTCAACAAGCTTTTACTTTGGAGAATTCCTAGTTACGCAATTTATATTTGGCACATCAGTCCAAATGAGGGAAACTGATTTCCATCGGGACCTTTACTGATTGGCGGTAGTTAGCGTATATTTGTAAACGTCAACCGAAGGGTCGGAGGTTCAATTCTCGTGTCGCTGTGGAACGACATGAATGAATGTATGTACACACTTCGACGGTATCCACTGTTTATTACTTCGCTGAAGAAGATTTGCAGTGCAAGGATGACTAAGTAATTCATTAAACAGATTCGGATTGCCTAAGATACAGGCTACATTTTAATTGTATTCTAGTTTAGGCAATAGGCATCCTATTGTATTTAGCACTAGATCAAGGTCTTTCGTAGTAGTATGCACTTAGTGAAAAGTAAGTCATATGTGTACATACATACGCAAATCACGCCTCCATCCCCTACCGGGTACAGAGCCTAAGGCAACAAGACCTAAAGGCCACGTTCAGGATGATTGTGGGCGTATAGGCGGAAAGGGGAATCAAAATAGTGATGGGTTGTTAGCCGCATTGCCTATAAAATGATTCCTAAGATTTTCGCCCGTTACCTCGAAGGGAGTCATATATGTGTCGCATCTAGATAATAATTTGTAACCAATATTAAATAAAATTATTTTAATTTTTTTAATACATTATGTTTGTGTGATTTTCAGACGTGAGACACGATAAATCAGATCTCGTGAAATATCCCTAAACATTTTCACGCCACGAGCTATTCAAGACAATGCACCTTACGTGCTGTCATAAAGTTTCGCGGAACACGTGGTCTCCCAACGCATCTCCGCTGGTTTAAAATATGTATTGACCGACATCTCCGGCGGCTTTCCAATACGAACTGGTTTCCGATAGAGCCGGCCGGCGTAGGGCCGACCCTAGTCCAATTGTGGGAGAATAAATCTTAATTAACATACGAACAGACGATAATGTACAGGTGTGAATGATTAGGGAAAGCACGGGCGTTTAGTGAAGCCATCGCTCAACGTCGCGGAAATTGGAGCTTCGGGGGCTATTAATTTTGGACCATTGAGTTTTCTTTTCCGTCAAAGCTTGTGCACTTTCTTCTTATGCAGATTCTTGTTTGAATGTATGCTCTTGCTTGTGAGAGCAACTTTCAAAACAAATGAACGTGACAGCCCTGTTTACAAGTGTTTTAACTTATTCAAACAGAGCGCCATAAATCGTTTAATTATCACATAATTCAAAGCTGCAGCGACAGTCATAACTGCGGCACTCGTAAAGGATTAATCCTATACCGAGTGTCTGTGAAATGAGATAGTAAATGCGGACTAGTTTCAGCTCAGAAGCAGAACGAATGTGACAGAACAAAATCTAAGACTTGAATAGTATAAATATTTTAAGTCAGGTGAAATTGAGAAAAGGGAGCTAAACATAACTGATTTATTAAAAGCGATACCAATTTACGATACATCTACCAAAGAGTTGGAAAATACTGAAAGTCGAATTTAACCTGATCGGATGTTAAAGTAAGTTAATCATCAATGAAGAGTTGGCCTCTTATCGGTGCAGTAATTGAAATAGACTGGATAAATTTTGTAATTCTGACTAATTTAGTTACCGAAAACCACTATCTTACACCTTGCGTGTCATAGAGGTCCTAATTCTGATTTTTGGACAATGTTGTTCCCAAAACCAGTTCGTCTCGCATGTTGCCACGCGGCGGTTAAGTTTACCTAATATAAGCCATTATAGTGAATTGTGCTAATTTGAGCAATTCAAAACAGGTGGCAAACGAGTAGATGTTTTTGTCAAAAATATGCCAATGACACTCGCGGTCCTCATACATTTCTTCAAACTTAGTATCATCCACTTCAATAAGGTACGGTCGAAGAAACTGAATCATGTACCTCTTTGGAACCTTTTCTCACGCAATATCGCAATAATTTCTTTGTCTGGTGTATGGAAAGTCATTATGACACTTACAGTGGTACGCGATTCAGTTTTTTTCAGTGTTCTTAGTCACAACGAAGACATTTTGACAGTGAAAGTACAAAGAACTATTTGCTATACAACTTCGAGATCAAGCGTAACACGATAGCCAAGTAACGGATACCGATCTCTAGGATACTGATACGTTCTGGAACGGTGCACGCGAAGCACTAGATTCTGGTTTGATTTACTTGCTCGTTAGTAGCAAAGGGCTGGATGTTATGACTGGTTCAATGGGAGTAACTATCAAAAAGGATCGTCAATTCGGTCAAGTAGGTACATAAGCCGCTGGATGCTGGCACTGGCAGATAGACAAAGCAAATAATTCAAAATTATAAGGTTTTTTAATTTCAAAATTTACTCATAGACGTGTTCATAATGGAGAGCCAAACAGAATATAAGAATAGTAGTTATTTTAAGTAATACTGGCTACAACAGTTTCGAAATGTATACTAGGGTAGGACGACAAAGGGGACCGAGAGCGGTGCGGGCGGGTAGCGCGCCTGCCCGCACCGCACCTCTCTCGGCCCCCTTTGTAGCCTACCCCGCGCCCCTGTGCCGCGCGGGCGAGGACTCATTTAAGCGGTCGGTCTATACAGTTGCAGTTTTTTATAAACATTTACACATATTTTAATGCTATGACATTATTAAATTAATCATGATAGATTGACCAATTTTGCAGAAGTAGGTTAGATCTTGCAAATACAACGATTCAGGTTAGTCTATTAGGAAACCCAATTATGCATTTTATTCAAATACGACACTGGCTAAACATAAATTAAGATTTAAAACAAGTTTTTGTACTCCGAAGCATTATGCAGGTCATAAATCAAGGTTTTACTAAGCTAAGCTATTAAGCTTATAATAGTAACATTGATACAAAATTTACTTGGCTAGACCAATAAGGAAAGATTTTAAATTGTTTAATTACATTAAATTAATAATACAAACACTGTGTTAATTATAATCCCAGGAAAAGCATAACTTGTAAAAAAAAACCAAGTCTCGCAACTCAGTTCTTCTACCGTAAGAAGTAGTGAGATCCATGTAATTGGTTCAAATTGAATGAAACTTGAAATATACCGTGTTTACAATGCCTGCTTGGTTATTGAAAATGCAGGCTGCTAGTTTTATTTTATTCATAACTGTTTCGTGAACAGAATGGTACGGCCGTGCCGTTTTTTTGCTCGACTTGGCGGGGGCACTTCCGTGCCCCCAGATATAATGGATCGAAGGCCAATGAAAACAGAAGACTATGATATAGACAAAGCTATTCAGAGGAATAAAGTATGCAACGGAAACGCTTTTCAGCTTTAACTTTTGAACCGCTTGCCTTAGCTTACCAGACTTGACCATGACCTATTAGATTAGACTATTCACCTCATGGATAACGACTGGCGTCAACTCTTTAGTGACCAGACACTGATACAGATACGAGTCCTGTTATTCTCAGAAGCTCATCAACTTTACGAAGTAGCTAATGTCCTTCATATCTAAGCTTCTAAGAAATGCCCTTCAACTGTTTTCAGTTGGAAGTGTTGAAACAATTTATAGATATGAGCATTGTGCCTCCGTTCAGAATGAGAGGACTTGCACTATAGATGCCACGCGGGCCCAGTGCGGATTGAGAACTTCACACACATCATTGAATTGCTTCGCATATGTGTGGAGGTTTCCTCACGACGTTTTTCCTTCACCAAAAAGCTCATAGTGAATTGCACATGTGATTTCGCACATAAATTCCGAAAAAGTTAGAGATGCGAGCCCGGAATTCGAACCCACGGCCCTCTGCTTGAGAGGCCACAGGTCAAACCACTAGGCTACCACGGCTTTTTTTTATTTCATTCCAAATCTATACAGGTAATCAGTGATTTTGAGCCGTGATAATGTTACATGTGTTATATTCTTCTACTCATAGTTCGACACGATTACTTGGTCACATCCAACAAGTTTCTTGTTTCCATACATTGTACGACGTCAAAGAGTTGACTTAATTTTGAATCCAAAATTACGATGAAAAATCTTTACTGAATTTTTAAATCAATCTAACCCTACCACCTGCTAAAATATTCAAGAGCAAATCTAAGACAGATTGTATAATTATCCCATTTGCAAAGGTTTTACCTGTAAACAGGGGCACAGCGGCCACCGGCGGCGGAGCGCGTGCGGCATCTTCTTTCGCGGTGGATCTTCGGGCGCGGGCGCCTCGCCGCACGCCCAGCGCACGAGGCGCGCGCGCGCAGCTTCCGCCGCCTCCAGCCCGCGCGACCACGACGGCAGGCCCTGTGAACAACGGCGCATTTTAAACATTTATCATAGCACTGCTGATGCTCCTTTAGGTATCGAGAATAGACAGGTTACGTTAGTAAAAAACTAAATTATTAAAAAAAACCTAGATTGAAAATTACACAAAAAAAAGTCTCCGCTTGCTGTATTTAATTTAAAGCAAATTCTGTTGCCAGAGTTATACGGCCTGTAGGCTTATTACCTGTCTCGCTCGCAATCGCCATCGTGTTCATTTTGACAGTTCATATATGGGCTGACAATTGGCATCGGAATCGGCTAGCTGTCACATTCATACAAGAACTGTCAAAATGAACACGATGGCGATTGCGAGCGAGTTAGGTAATAAGTTCTTCTTCTTTTCGGGTGCTTACCAACTTCACGTCGTTATAGATTCTAAACGCACATTCAAAACAAAATGAACTTTTTCAAATAATTATTTTCAAATACCTACATATTTATTATGTGATATCCTCGCATCTGTGTTCTCTTTGTACGTAACAGTGGCGCTTTATAAAAAGGTGACGGTACAGTTTAAACAAATCACAATTATTAAACAAACAAACAACAAATGAATCAAAAAGTTTCCTCGCACTGTGAAAAACGTGATTGATCACTGGAGTCATTAACACGGAATGGTAAATAAACGATATCAATCACAGTTTGCAGCCCGGTCAATGACCCCGTTTAATTAAATGGCTGTTCTGTTAATCCGTCTTATTGTTTTGCAATTAACGAAAGAGGATAATGTCTCGACGAAGCGATTAAATGTTGTCTTGGTTCCGAATGTATTTATAAGTCGTAGATAGTAGGTGTAAGATTAGGAATATCTTCGCTAAGCTAGCGTCTGCACTAGGACTGTGATTCAAAGAGTTAGAACTCCGTTTTGAATACTCTTCATTTGTTTATCTATTTACATCTGGTAGAGGATACAGAATGGAAAATATAAAAACGTGACGGTAACATGAAATATTATAAAGAAAAAAGTTCACCCTAAGGTAACAAACGCGTGCTGGTGATCGTGCCAGCTAACACATCAACACCAAATTCAAATTCAACATGGTACAACAAAACTAAAACCGTGAAAAGTAGATCATCTTAATGAATTTCATGCCTAAATTTGATACATCTCAGTCAAGGACGGACATAACATTCGCCACACGCAAATTTGTTCTCACGTAAGATAACCAAACCGATCTGTATGCAATGCAAACGGTGTTGATGATAAAAGTGTAAATATTATCTTTAGCTCTCACTCACATACTAGGGAAATGACAGTGACTGATGTATGAAATAACGGCGGCGCTTAGAGCTGTGCTTAGAAAAGATGGATCGTCATATTTACGAATAGTCGAATATCTGAGAATCGGTCAACAGATCGCTGTAATAATAAACTACAAAAACAAAAAAGTAGCCCATGCGTGTTTTTGTTCTCTCCATTCTAAATGTTTTATTAATTTCATCGTATTTGATAGCAGTCATATAGGTAGCAAATTTAGCGTTTTGTGAGTATAGTAACTTTAAATTTCTTCTATGCTGGCCTGGGAGTAAAGAACAAAACATAGAATTTACCAGTTGCTTCTCATCCCGCGCAGACAGTAAAAGCCCATCGAGGGAACGGGCGAAAGTCATAGAAATCATGTTATAGTACAGGCGATGCGGCTAGCGACCCATCACTATTTTGATTTCCCTTTCCAGCTATCCGCCCTTAATCATGCTAAACGTGGCCTTAAGGTTTTGTTACCTTAGGCTCTGTCTACCTCGTAAGGGATAAAGACGTGATATATGTATGTATGTAACTTTAAATTTAAGATTATAGCCTTATCTTTTATTCTTTAGCTTATCGTAGCTTCAATATTGCATTACATTCATACTGTTCATAAAAATCAATCCAAATAACTCTCACTGTCCGGCGAGCCGCCGACTACATCTCATATAACGGTCCACAGACGGTAAGAGTGAAATAATCAACGTATAACATAACAGTAACGTAAAAGCGACAATGTTTGATCAACTTTCTTCACTAAAGCCTGACGCAACGCTTAGGACGTGTTAGATATTTAATGCATTCAAAAGTGAATATTTTTATTGACAATAAAACCATTGGACTTGACAGCTTGTCAATTTATGAGTTCGGAAAGTGGACCAATTTGAAGCTGGTTATTTTAGATGTGTTTTTATAGTTTTTCAAAGTGAAACAGCAGTTTAGATAATATTATGTCATAAATAACATTCTCGTCTAGAAACTTGTTCAAGTATATTTGTAGCCGCAGGATAGGTATCCTAACAATTAATTTCTACAGTTGCAGTCAGAGGATACTAACGAATCATTTAACTACTTGTACAATTATAGATTTCATATTTATTATTTCATAGCTCCGAAACAGCACTGAAATAATACTGAAATAATTAAACGAGCTAATAATAAAAACAATTTGGCAATCTAGAAGGGCGTTTACTAAATCCTATCCTATATTCCCATACTGGCAGTAATATATGTATGTAATATGTAGTAAACATACATACATAAATCACGTCTTTATCTCTTACGGGGTAGACAGTGCCTAAGGTAACAAAGGTAAAGGCCACTGTTAGCATGATAGTAGGCGTGTAGGTGGAAAATAGAATCAAAATAGTGATGGGTTACCAGCCGCTTCGCCTATAACATGATTCCTAAGATTATCGCCTATTCCCTCGATGGGCTTTTAACATCTACGCGGGAAGAGAAGCAACTGGTACATTCTATGTTTTTTCTTTGCTCTCAGACCAGCATGGAAGGAAATATTTCTATTTGCTATTGCTGCTATTACGGCTGGGCTGTGTCCCAAATGTATGTCCTTAATTTGATGTGCGTCATAAAGTAAATCAGGCTAACGGATGCACTAACCCTGGCATCGATAGGGGGGACAACTAACGCTAACGTGGGATAGGTCAGTGCAACGAACCTAGCCTTTAACTCTGAAGTTACATATCAAAATTTCGTTTCGTCCTGTTCTGCTCACACTTATAGTCAGTATAATAACAGAGTGGGTAGGTCGGTATGACATGAACTGCGAATTTCAGAGTAGCCCCCCTTTATTGGGACCGAGCGCGACGACAGGGCCACGTGACAGGCGGCCATTATGGACAATATTGTCACCGCTGTCAAACAAGAAGTAAGTAAATATTGTGAAAAATATTAATGAAATCTTGTGTTATTTTACTATATTACACAATTTTGGACAATGGTAGTCAGTAACATTATTGCCAATAATATGAAAATTGTTGTTTTCAGTGAAATTTTAGAGTTTAGGTAACTTACTTTTTTTTTTCTTACGGCAAATATCCACTTATTTCTTATGTCTCGTTTCCACCATGGTCTTGGAAATTAGTAAAATTTACAGTCGCTATTCTTCTTGGTGTTATTACAATTCAATATGGATTTGACAGCTCAAGTCAGCGACAAAAATGTCAATTTTAGCCGTAGCGAGCGCTGTGATCGTTTAGGCTACCCCCTCCACCCGCTTTGCACTCTGCCAATAGCCTTTATGAACATTTAGGTGATACGAGTGACGATGATAATATCGTCGATGTACACATTAAATGTGAGCTACTAAAATGACATTCAGGTTTCGGGTACGATCGGCCGATTCTACTATCAAATCAAATCCATAAGAGCGAGTGAGAAAGCATTACCTAAGGTCTTTTTAAATACTATCGCACTCTACTACTGTAATTATGATGATGTAGATGATGGAGTTTCTAAAGAAACTTATATGACTCAAGCTTTAATGGCACTTTCCCCCATAGTAAGTTTTAATAAAGATTTTCATTTTCATTTTCACAATCATGCTAAACGTGGCCTTAAGGTTTTGCTACCTTAGGCTCTGTCTACCCCGTAAGGGATAAAGACGTGATATATGTATGTATGTTTCATATATAAAAAACTTGAATATGAACAAGGACGTGAAATACAAGGCAGTATACGCATAACACGCAAAATATGAGCATGAAAAACCTCAATTGTCGTATACATAACATAAATAGACGCATTGACAGAAAGGAGAAAAATGCATTTGGACTAAATAGAAGACTTTTGCTACATGGAAGACATAATAATTTAAAAAATACTCCTGAAAGAGAAAGAATACCCGATTTCAAAGTGTGAGTTAAAATTACTATAACCGTTTTTGATGCGTATGAGACCATCTGTGAGACTAAATATCACACAAAAAAGCGTAATCCAAGTAGATGTATCGACGGGGAAGAACTAAGGTCTCTTATGTTACAAATTTTAATTAGGTATTGTAGTTTGAATTCTATTGCGAGAACCAAGATTAAATACATTAAATGTAAGATAGGAGATCTTGGTTCTTCTCCGTCGATATGTTATTCTAAAACGGTTATTCTTTTCATATTACTAATCTATCGCAAGAACACATCAAAGTTCATGATACGAGTTCTCCTACAAAATCCAACTTCAAACGTCATGCTAGTATTACACGTATTATTGTTACGACAAGAAAAAAACTGACAGCAAAAGCGGCGCGTGCGCTGTTTGCGCTAATGCCCGGTTCGACTCATTAGGAAGTGGTTGAACAGGCTCCTCGGAATTCCGCGCACACTCCTAATTGACGTAAAAAACGGCTCGGGGCGCGCTGAATGTTGTCGCCGCGGTGGAAGGGCCGTCGAGACTATTATTACACATTAATCTACTATCCCTACTAATATTATAAATGCAAAAGTAACTCTGTCTGTCAGTCTGTCTGTTACCTTTTCACGCTTAAACTAAGAACAGATTAGTTCAAGTTTACGGATATTTTTGGTCCCGGTTTGGTCCCGGAGAAGGACATAGGACAATACAATACAATACAAATACTCTTTATTGAACACCACAAATTAGTACAAAACAATACAGAAACAAAGAACAAAGTAGACAATACAGTTCAGTTCAGGACAGTTTTTATTCCGGAAAATAATATATAACTAATGTCCTGTCACACACATACACATAAATACCGTACCGCCACTTGCCCATAAGGGTAGGCAGAGACTACTTTGTACCACTCGCTACGATCCTGACATACCTTCGCTTCATCCACATTCATCAATCTCTTCATACATTCGCGCGATTTTGCTTGACCTTTATCATTTAATTTCCCTACGAAATCCGAGTTTTTATTATACTCAAGATAAACAGGTAGATGTGGGATGGAATAACAGAAGAGTAGCGCACGTAGGGAGATAATAAAAACCTTTCCGTCTCCCAGTTAGACGGAACTACCTGGAAAAACCGACCAGATATTCGGCAGCCAAAATGTATACAGAATAACAGGTCGGTTTTTCCAGGTACACAAAATATCACCTCGGTACGCTCTAATACCGGAAGCCAGTGGATTAGGTTAGGTTAGGTTAGTTTTTATCGTTATTCGATGGCAAGAATCGATTGTCGTTGCGAATGAATGTACACCGATTAACAGGCCGGTATTTATCAGGTCGGGTTTTATCACCGCGGTACAAGCCAATACGGGGTGGGAATACCGACCCGCATTTCATGTACAATGTACATCAAAATCGTGCCGATTTCACGCAAGTTGTTCAGTATCTAAAGTCGGGTACTCGCAACCGCAACTGCATGTTAAAACAACCAAAAACCCTAGTGTGTACGTGGCGTTCCGTTCGGCAGGCCCGCGAGCCAGACTAAGCTTTGTGGTTACTGTAAATGTGCAACAGTTACGGTGACAGCTCGCAGATATACCCGTTTATAGATGCACCTTAAGTCCCCCGTAGAACACATTCAAAAAGTGAATTTACAAGAGCATTTTGCTCTTAGATGAAACCAAATATTCACCTTCCGTAATATTAGTAGGATAGACCAGTTAACAATACTTAAGCATGAAATTATCTATTTAACATGACAATTAAACGGCCAACAGGCATACATATGTATTTCATTACGAGTAACATTATATTGTCATTGTTAAGGTTGCTTAGTAAGTACATAGCGTACACCAATAAGATAGAATTACATTTGTTACGACAAAGCAATTCCGATTCAAACTATTACTTCTGGTTGCAAAGCAATATTGCAATACGTTAAGATATTCACTTATATTACAAGAGTAAGTGTCTTTCAATTTCAATCATTACCTAATGCAGTTTTTGTTTCAGTTAAGTAAATCTAGTAATGAATGTTATGCTCCATAGAAGATAGATAAATTTAATGTAATCTTTATAAAAAATTAATCCCTATCTCCCTTGGTCACGGCATCACGCGTGAACAGCTGGACCGATTTCGCTAATATTTTTTTGTTGTGTTTGTTATTGTCAAGAAAAGGTTCTTATGTAACAATTTTTTTTAAAACTGGTACGGGGGCAAAGCCGCGGGTAACAGCTAGTTGACATTAAAATCGGATACATCACTGATTCATGTTGTTAGTTTGAAAGTCAATTATTTACTTAAAGCAGGCATGGTTGATATAATGCTATATCTCATTCATATTAAAGCAGGTAGAAAGAGAGACAGCGAAGAAGACGCAGCTCTAGTCAGGTTCAAGGTGTACTAATTCGCGTTTGCTGCCATCATTTAGGGAGAGCAAAAAAACATTGGATCTCATTTCTGGATATACAAATAACTATCGTATCTATTCTTCTATTCTCTTTGCAGACCACCACAACCTCTAGTTTCAAGCCGGTCGTTTGATGGAAAAAATATCAGAGAATGTTACGCGGTTAGCTTTTACAATTAACCAAGATAATGAAATTGACAATCTGTCTGAGATAATTTCAGGTTTCCTGCATCGCAAATAAACATGACAAAAGCAGGATAATATCGATGCGGCAAAACCCAGTCAGTAAGATTGGCACCTGTCAATATTCTACCAATCACAGTACCGGATTTCAAGTCATTCGAGTGACAGCTAATGGACGATGGGCTTGGTTTAAAAAAATATACCCGAATAGGATATGTCCTCATTTGTAAAAAGTAGTTTCACATCTTAACATACCCGCAAGTAAGTAAATAAAAGAGGACTCCTTACCCAGCTTCAGTAGTATGTTTACCAATACTGTTAAAAGTTTACTATTTATCACACTTTTAAACAACAAAATTCAAAACTTTAAATTCAACTTTTTTTTATTTCTACGGCCTAATTGACTTCCGAATAACTCCGATGATCCGATAACCGTTAACAAAAAGGATACCTACATTAAAAATACACAAGAGTTTTTTTTTCTATGTGTACCATATTTAATTTACTAATGATAGACTTCAATTTTAATCAAAATCTCAGAGAGCGGCACCAACTTTAAGCTCCCCAACCAGAACACTGATCAAATCCATCCTCCCCGAATCTATTAATTAATGCACACCCATTTGATTCATTCCACATAGCTGGTCCCTTTCAACACGGACCGATCCATTGTTCACTTGAACTTTTGTGCGGCATTTACCGAAATGTTGCAAGTTCGATCTGAACGGATGATATGCAGCGAACAGCGATCCGTTGTTACCTAGTGCTGTATGCAATGCTATGATGGAAGTTTTGCTACGTTTTAACATCTCTATTAGGCCGTCATTCACTACACCGTTAGCAACAAGAAACCGCTCAACAGTAGGAACAGTAGACGGTTCACGTTAAAGAGTCTTTAATAAAGACAAATCTTTCAATCTCTTCATAGTAACTAACATAACATAACTTATCTAAAAACCATCGCTGACAAATTTCCAAAATTTAAAGAAAACCTTAATGAAGACCATCGAACTGGAGGAAAGTGGGAATATTCCATTTCGTTACATGAACCTCTCAACCTAACTCATCCATACATTTACAATACCTTCTCTATTGTGTCTAAGTAAATTAACAAAATCACTTCTTTAATTTAATTTATGACACAAGAGACCGATTCAGTTACCAATCTGTGGATAAGGATTTATCTCATGAATCTCACGTCGCGTCGTTTCTTTGATGTTAAACTACAGTGAGACGCAGACCACGGATTCTTTGGAAACATATCGGGCATACGTCGACTAGAAATACATGAATGACCCGTACATCCTATTTTAATAGTTCTTCTGGGGACAGAACCAATAAAAACTTCCTAGACCCGATAGAAATTGACATTCAAGAATACATAGAATAGAATACAGACTTTCCTGGCAAAATTGTAAGCAGTGTAAAAGTGTATCAAATCAATGGTCAGGTGGTCACTTTCGTGCGACCGTGAACAGCCATCTGCCGGGTCACTGGGCCGCGATCACCATGGGTGTCACGTACCATGGGCGACTAGGATGTGGTGAAAGTGAATGGCGAAACAAGGAAAACAATTGCCCACCTAACTGAATACGTCACTGGTAAGATTAATATTGTTTTACTAACTTTACGCCCGCGGCTTCGCTTCCGGGGCATCCTTATCACGGCAGTGTCATAAATTGGGTTGTCTTTGTACGAGTGGAGCAGTGGAAAAATTTTCACAGCTGCGATTTCAAAAATCAACATACGTGGTCCACGTTGGCAAATCAGTTATTCTGTCAGTCAGTCAAGACTTTTCTATTTCTACACCATGCTACTTGTTCATTTTATCTAACAGCTGTTGGCCTTTAAATCTTTAAACGTCGATGCTATATCGTTTCCAATTCCTGTCGTTTCACACATACAACATACTTGCAACGGTAACAAGACCTGTAAAGACCACGTTTAGCATGATTGTGGGCGTATGGATGGAAAGGGGAATCAAAACAGTGATGGGTTGCTAGCCACATCGCCTATATAACATGATCCCTCAGATTTTCGCCCAATCCCTCGAGGGGCTTTTACCATTTGCGCGGGAGCTTCTCTTCCTGGTAAATTCTATGTTTTTTCTTTTCTCCTAGACCAGCATGGAAGATCGTCGTCGTGGATGTCGTTTCATTCACATACCTACTTATTTTCAAAATAACTTCACTATTAAGTTATTTAAAATTCGTATGCATTCAAAACAACAATACCACCGAGCGTCAAAACATCACATTAACTTGCAAAGTTAATTAATTTAATCGCACTTACAACTATTAGAATTAGAATTGCCTTCACATTAAAATATGCACTAATTTGTGCACCACACTCGATGTTACACGCTCCGGGCACTATGCTAGAAAAATCAGTCATGTCAAGGTAAACACAGCTCGTAACAACGTAACAATAAGCAATAAGTACGAGTAAACAAAATCCAACACTAATTCATTAAGTAAACTAATTGAGTGGCATATTAAAACCTTGACACATCTGTTTATCATTCCAAAAAGCAAATTGCAAGTCAGTTTGCGGCTTTAACCATTATATGAGCATCAATCTAATGGCTTTGGCATTTTCGTTTTTCTGTGCAAACACAACAACATTAAGTTCTATGGAATAAATTAACATTGCACTCGTAAATACCTAACTCGTTAGACACACCATCATCACTATTCTCCAAACCCACCCAATATTTCGCAGAGCATGAGGGAGCCACGTTCCCCATAGTAGAACACTTAATACGTATCAGATTGTAGTTCTCAATAGGTCTATAAGTGAAAAATTTAAGAAATCATTATAAAATTGAAAAAGTTATTAAAAATCGATGTCATCCACCAACAAACCAACATCGATCAATTACGATCGATTAGTGAGGTAGCTTTGGCTGATCGACGGATAAACCAATCGATCGACGTCGACTGTCCCATTCTACCATCGATCGATGCTATCGATCGATAGGTTTAATAGAAACTATTAATCGACGTAGACTGTTCCATTCTACCATCGATCGACGACCGATCGATCGGTATGGTAGCACCCTAACTCTGCAGGGTTGAATTAATTCTTCGACATAGTACATTACATTCCGAGGGTAGTGAAAGAAAGAATGTCTCGGATCGCAGTAACTTGTCGCAAGAGCCAAACACGAGGGCGATAAACATGCGCAAATTGCTACTTTCGGCCCGGGGCAACGTAAAATACATTATACACATACTTTGACGACATACTTAGTTTAGCTAGGTCATGACTACGTGATATGAATATGACTCATACATGACATTACATCAAAAGATATTTAAACACGTCTCTAATTAAACATCAAATCCTCGCTAGTCCGGTGACATTATGCATTTATGATTACCATATTGACCACTCAATTCGCAATGACAGATTAATTGTATGACATTAATCTACTAGAATCAGTGGTGTAATAGGTCTCCTTACAACAGTAAGTAAAGACGTTAAAATTGCAATTAGGACTGTAAACGTTTTTACAACTGCAATAAGTCTTTTAACACAATGCCTAATTTTCGTAACTTGCACATAAAGTGCAAAGTGGGTCATCGGTGCGCTTGCATAAAAAATTTCAACTGCCCTGTCGCGAATGCAAAATAAAATACATTTGCATGATCTACAAAAGGTATGGCCAAGGTACCTTCTTGACGTTGATGATGAATAATGAAGTATGAAGTTCTAGGGCGGGATAAATTATTGCAAATGTAATGAAAAAAAAAATTTTTCACGATGGTTACAATAATCTATTATATTATACTTGATCTTTCTACATGATATTTTTCCAAAACCTGCGGTAATTTCTGTAATAACTAACAAAATTGACATAACAAGTGAAACGATTTTTATATCGCATAAGTGATCCTAGAGAAGACTACGCATCAGTGGCGTGGCGCCAAGTATATCAGAAGGCAAGCCAAAAGGAATTTAACTAGCCTTTTCCTCTAATTCTGGACAATAAAAGTGCCCAACTGCCTTAAAATAGGCAAGCCGGTGGGAATCGAGTTCTATGGACGCCACGCCACTGCTACGCATATAGTCAATTCCAACTCAAACCAATCAACTTTCTGTCTCCTTTGACAGCTAAATGACATTAATGTAACGTACTCGTATCAGAATGGGAAAATATGCAAAAAATTACACGAACAACAACTCTTATTTCATGGGATTTTTTTCTTGGCTTTTACACCAAAAGTTTTCTTCCATACAACAATAGCCAAAAGTTACGCGCCCGCGCCCGCGCACGCGGAAGCGGCAACCGGATCTAGCATCGATGCAGGGCGATCTTTCTATCGAACACAAACTTGTTGCGCAATTTATTAATGAGCTAAGCTACTTCGCTATGAACTTCCTATTGTGGATTAGTGTTACGACTTACGACTGTTGCATTGGGTTATTGATGGTTGCTGGCAGCGACAACATTTATCGCGAACCTTAGGTGCTTTTTGTGAGCGTTACAAGTTACAACACTCTTGTAAGGCATTTGCTTAAATATTTAAGCGTTAGAACCCTTTTATTTATGCGTCCTTTCAGGATGGCCAACAACAATAAGAAAACTCAGAAAGTTTACCTTCTACTTAAATCCCATCAACTTATTTATTCAACAAAAAAAGGCGTATACCTACCTCCATCTTACTCGCTAATCCTGCCGCTAAGTAGCAGTGCTTGCACTGCAGTGTTCCGGTGTGGAGAGTAAGACAGCCGGGGAAATTACTGGCTCAAGAGGCATTTCATCTTAGTCCTCTAGGTTGGCAACGCATCTGCAATCCCTCCGGGGTTGCGGGTGTTTATGGGCAGTGGTGATCACTTACCATCAGGTGACCCACTTGCTCGTTTGCCTTCCTATTCATATATATATAAAAAAATACGCCCTCAAAAAAACTGACACGATTAAGTTTATTTAACGAGAAATAGACAAAAGCGACTCGCAAGTTACGCATGAATGGGAAAAAGGGTAATAAAATTAAAAAAAAAGTGAAATCGAAAACTAAAGAATGACATTATCGGTGCAACACAATCCAATTAGGAGCGGACAAGTTAAGACAATATTTGAGAAAGGCAATAAAACATTAAGTGACAGGCAGACAAATGCAATGGCACTTGGCCTTTCCCAAGTGACACTCGGCCGGCTAGCCTACTTCGCACTCGATTGGGAACTGCAATGCAATAGGCGACTGTGCGAACATTAAAACTTAATGCAAACGCTTAGTGATATTTAGTTAATTTCAGTTTTACGATCGCTCCTAGTCAGTAAATTCGCGTTTATTTATAATTGACTGTAAGGATTTTCAACGCACGTTTGTAATAAAATGAATATCTGTGTAGCATGCCGACGATGGTGATGGTGATTTTCTTTGTCCAACCTAACTTACCTTACGACTACCTTACTACCTAACAAACTACCATGAGACTGGTCTCCTCTTACACTTACCTTTACCTACAATATTAATCCACCGTCAGCCTGCTCTATCTGTACAATCGTTTGTTTTTTCTAAACCGGAAAAACATCTCGAGTTGACTTCTTATAAAACTACAACAATATTTAATTATTAAATAATTTTTCAATAAAAATACAGGTTAAGATTTTTCATTGTTTGTAATGTTGAAAATAACTAAGTCTATGGAATGATAAACAAAGTTGACAGAACGGAGAATACAGTAGCGTGACAAGTTTAATACATACTTATAAACCCACCCTTCTGGATAAGTTGTAAAAGCTAGGAAAATACATAAATAATTTATTATCATTTAAAAACAAATTAAATTAATCTATCATTTTAGGAACAATGAATATTCAGTTCACGCTTTCTATGTTTTTTTTTAGTTTAAACATGCCTCTAAAGAAAATATCTATCTTCCTAGCCTAGTAGAACAACTAATTATATATCTGCTTACATTGCACGAAGGCATTTAATTAGATGTGGTTGGTTAATTTATTTACAAAGTCACGGTTCTTGGGCTTGGCAAGAAAATATGCGGCTAGTTTTAAATTAACACATTTTTTTCTTTCCTACTCAATCAATCACACGTATGTCATACAAAGGAAATACCAAAGATTTTTAACTAGGTTAATATCTCGTATGTTACCTATATGTCTATATATGTCTTGATTATTTTCTATTTTAAACTGTGTATATTCTCTTATATTTGTGTGTCTTGCAAAAAGGAATAAATGTCTTCTTTCTTTCTTTTCTTTCTTTATTTATTTCCCAGAGAAGCTGTTTTACGCATCCCATCTAATAGTAATATCCAAGAGTGGATAAGTTATTTAACTTTACTTTCAAACCCATTAAACCTTTCGTTTGCTATAACGGCGGTAACAAGCCGATCACTGTATACCGCTGTACCTAACAGGTATGTAAACAAAAATTTGACATTAATCACATGCAGAATTTCAACCTTGACACTGACAAAGTTGCCCCTTCGGACAGTAACAACGGAAATATAGGATATCTTCAATCTTTATTAAACTATCAATATTCGTGCACGAGCAGAATCTACCGTAATACCTTTCTCACGTAATCTCCAGTAAAAGAATAAATCTTGATAAGAACCGATATTCTTCTCACGCACATACAAGCATTTCTGTGTTTACGTTTGCAGCTGTCAGTACGTCAACTGTAAACCGTAAATACACTTTTTTATGTCAAACCCCGTCAATATGCTTTAAATTCTAATACCGTTCTGGTTTAGGAATGCATTTGTCACCTACAATGAGACGTTTAACGTTTTTCGCACGTTATTTAAGTAAACAGTGAGAATTGTGGGTGAGAAGTGCTTTGTTTAAAGTGAAATTGTTTTGGAATTAAAAAATAAATGGTATGACTTAAGAGGTACCCATCATTCAATGCACATGAAGAAAGAACATTACTCATTGAGTACTCGTTACAAAATGCGACTGCCAGAAGTAAAATATTCAAAAATTAAAAGATCGCTTAAAAGTTACATGGCTTCCTGCAAACAATAAATATGTGGTAACAATTGAATATCCTTTTAATATTCTGATATTACCATAAACGCATTCTGCATACATAAAATTGAGTGAACTCTTGCCAAGAGTTACCAGGAAAATCCTCAAAAAATTCAATCGCATTGTTGTTTGTTGGCTTTAATTTAAATATTTAATGCTGTTTGTGAAGCCAATTCTATAGACATTACTATAACATCGCAATAAAATGTTTTAAACATAAAGTAAATATTCACAAACCAATCAATTCTATTCAATCCTGTCAAATATTAGCGATTGATCTTGATTTTTGTATAGTACCAACACAAATATTCCGCGAAAGTTTTTCCTTTAATAAAATGAAGCTATATTAATAGCTATATTTATGATTAAGTACATTTTTATTTTTTTAAATAGACAGATCGATCATACAAACGTATGTTTGAACTGGTTGATCAGAGTAATTGCCACTGTGGTCAGGGTAAAATATATTACATTTCCACTCTTCATGATAAATTCCTCTATGCTCCGAATTTAAATCTCCAAACTTCTATTTTGCTACATGCAACTTAAACATAATTCAGGCGCATAAAAATATCAAAATATGAACTTGCTATAAAGAAATATCAAAAAAACAAAATGTATACGAACCAATTACAGGTACTAACTAAACTGTACTTACTGGAGAAATGTGTACGTCAACAACCGGTCCTATCCTGACCCCAGTTAAAGAAGCACGCATTTTCACAGGCATTTTTCTAAAACGCCAACTCAGTACCAAATAAGGTAAGCAAGATCAACAGCACCAAATCGACACTATAAAACCTTCAATAACAGACAAAAATTGCACGAGGGTCACAATTCAAATCATACAAGTCACTGAACTGAAGACGACGTAAAAAAACAACAATCACAATCGAGATGAAAACAATGAACTAGGCGTCGGTTGAAATCGAAAGTAAACAATCTCGATCAACAATTTTAACTGTTTACTAGTTGAAGACATTGTTACTATTATGTTTACTCTTGTCAATGTGATGTTTTAAATGTCTTAGACACTATGCCAAACACGAAGGCAGGAGAACAATCATCATAAATCTATTGGTTTAACCAATACCAAATCTATCGGTTGACATTAATATTCAGATTTCTTTTACCTTCACCGCAAACCCGCAAAAAAATCGTTTCGCGAGACGTCGCAGGGGGCCACCTTACAAAAGTAGCGTTTCAAAACGAAACAATCCTGTAATTGAGATTTCTGTCCAATTGTTTTGTTCTAGGTTTCAAAAGGAGTTGAGACAGCGTAGCGCAATAGGCGCGTACCGCGTACCTTGATAATTGCGAATTTTTGCACTACCATTAACTTGTGCACCGTTTCAAAACTACACCTACAATACCCGTCCATGTTACCACATTGTAGCGAGGTGCTGAAACAAATGGTTTACGATACGTTAACTTTAATGTAACAAGACTGTCATTTAATAGTAGACTAATGCCGAGGCCGGCGAGAAGGAACCAATAGAAATCGCTCTTCCAGCTGAGGCAGATATAATAGGCCAGGGTCGATAATTTTTGAGACAAAATAAAATTATAGTAGGATGAAACCCATTAGAAATGGTAGAGAATATTACAAAAATTAAAGGAAAAATAAATTACGGTCGATCTGAGGTCGGGAAGGGGGAGGGGGGGGGGGGGGTTTAAGGGTGAAAAACGGTTTATCTCGATTTCCGGCGAAACTACAAGTCTTATGAAAAAAAGTTAAATGGCAAAGTTGTAGGTAATAAAAAGATCTACAACTTTTGCTTTTACACTTTTTTCACATAACCTCAAAATTTATGTGAAAAATTCAAATAACCAAGTTTTTGGTTTTTTATTTTTATCTTTTGCAAAAATAATAATTTTTTCACGAAACTTGGTGAAAACTTACCTTTTTATGTCCCGAACTTACAGTATTTTTTTTGATTTAAAAGATTCATTTCTTCACCTTATTTTGACTTAATATCGAAAAAGCACCCTAATTTTCAATCGAAAATTCTCACGTCAAAATATCTGTTTTTTTTAAAAAGTCGGTGGCCTTTTTGTTCGTTGAAATCTCTACTTTCTGATGGTATAAAAATATATATACATTACAATGGTAATTTTTGTCAGAAAATGCAAATAAAGGAAAAAAACATTATGTTTAATTTTGAGCTATTTATTTAAAATATACACCTTAATTACTCGTTAAACGTAAGATTACATGTTACATTGATAAACAAAAAAAAATAGGAATCCATAAAACATAAAGATTGCAAAAAACATGCGAAAATAGTTGTTCTAAATATTTAAAAATAGGATTCAAATCCTATTTTTATTGTATTTAAGAAAATTATTATGAATAACGTAATCAGTATAAAGTATCGAAATTCAATAGTACGATTTACATGTATATTTATATATTACTAGCTGTTGCGCGCAACTTCGTCTGCATAGAATTCGTTTATCGCTATCCCACGGGAATTGCGCAATTTTCCGGGATAAAAAGTGGCCTATGTGTTATTCCAGACTATAATCTATATATGTTCCAAATTTCATCCCGATCTGTCCAGCCGTTCTGGCGTGAAAGAGTAACAAACTTTCACATTTATAATATTAGTAAGATGAGATTTTCTATGACATAAATGTAATTAGAATTTAATAAATCAACTTCATTACTGAAAAATATTGCAACAGTCACATTTTTTAGATGAAATCTCCTTTAAATCCTATTTTTTTAATATTTAGAATAATTATTTTCGCATGTTTTTTCTAATCTTTATGTTTTATGGATTCGTAATTTTTTTGTTTATCAATGTAACATGTAATCTTACGTTTAACAAGTAATTAAGGTGTAAATTTTTAATAAATAGCTCAAAATTGAACATAATGATTTATTCCTTTATTTGCATTTTCTGACAAAAATTACCATTGTAATGTATATTTTTTTTTATACCATCGGAAAGTAGAGATTTCAACGAACAAAAAGGCCACCGACTTTAAAAAAAAAACAGATATTTTGACGTGAGAATTTTCGATTGAAAGTTAGGGTGCTTTTTCGATATTAAGTCAAAATAAGGTGAAAAAATGAATCTTTTAAATCAAAAAAAATACTGTAAGTTTGGGACATAAAAAGGTAAGTTTTCACCAAGTTTCGTGAAAAAATTATTATTTTTGCAAAAGATAAAAATAAAAAACCAAAAACATGGTTATTTGAATTTTTCACATAAATTTTGAGGTTATGTGAAAAAAGTGTAAAAGCAAAAGTTGTAGATCTTTTTATTACCTACAACTTTGCCATTTAACTTTTTTTCATAAGACTTGTAGTTTCGCCGGAAATCGAGATAAACCGTTTTTCACCCTTAAACCCCCCCCCTCCCCCCTTCCCGACCTCAGATCGACCGTAATTTATTTTTCCTTTAATTTTTGTAATATTCTCTACCATTTCTAATGGGTTTCATCCTACTATAATTTTATTTTACTTTTTATCATTTTCAAAGGTATCGACCCTGGCCTATAATGTTTTTCTCAAATCTCAAACATTGAGAACAAATGAAAATAAATTTTGCACTAAACTTCCACCCAACTTAGGTGGTTTTCTCGTTCCCGCCTTTTTTCTTAAGTTTTTTTTTATGTCATCTGTAACTGTAAGCTATTTGAGACATTGATAAAAACGTTAGACTCGAACAAAACGCGCACTCCTCGGCCATCGACTTGGCTGTATGACATTGTTGTTCATTATTCCACAGTCTCTTTGACTTAAAAAAAAGTAAAAAACAAATGAAAAACAGTCCAGCAATCCGATTTATGGTCATAAAATAGCGCCTGCAATGTAATTCGGCCGTCAACAAGGCCCTTCGTGTTCTGTTACTTAGAATACACTGACGACATTTACGACAGTCTTTGAGAAAATTACATTACTACTAGATAACATAATAATAATGGAGATACAGTGTAGCACGATAACTAGGTAAGTATGTAAGTAATTTCAATTGTTCAGCCACTACGGAACGCTGTCATATTAACATTGCCAAACTTTAGCAACGTGTATTAAACACAAACAAGCAATCACTATGACAAAGTTCCATGTATGCTGAACAATTAAAGCGGTTGACCGTACCATTTTTATCCTGAAACAAAATTCAGATCTTTGCTGGGCACGATTGTGCAGACCCTATAATTCTATCAATTGGTCCGTAAGTAATAATGAGACGGGCAAAAGAATTCAAATAAAACACTAGTCAATCAATTACAAGTGTACTTAAAAATAAGGTCACAATAGTATAATGTTGTGCCATATTACAACTATGTACTTACATATAGTTATCTAAAAATCTGCCTCTCAAGTTACGTTTTATCTAATTCACAATGCTAATGGATACTTAATGCACAACGAAACCACGGTGGAAGCACCTAAATGGAAATAACTGACGATAAAACTATTACGAAGGTTAACGTAACCGACGTTTAATTGGGGCATTAATTAAAACATCGATCATGGTACGGAACGCTGACTACGTAAAGTAAAAGCCTTCATACATATCCAGTGTTTCAAGACCCGTATTTAAGCACACTGGCTTTGTGATTAAAGTTGAAATTAAAATAGTCTAGTCTAATTATAGCTCAATGTCACGGATAGACCGCATTGTGCGGTTTATACATATTATAAAGAACCTAGATCTCTTCGTGAATCTTCTTCGGTATTGCGCAACATGCTTTCTGATCGATATCATGATTATCGTTATAAATTATCGGGTAGCTGTCAGTGAGTTCGCTTGGGTAACAGTTAAGTATTCCATCTTTTATCATGCACAAAATGCTTTATGAGCCGTAGAAATTGATTTATGTCGATCATAATCACAACGTTGTCTGCATATTTTTATTGCCGACTGATTTAACTGATACGTATCAAGTGTCTTAACAGGTGTAGGTACTAAAATATTTCCCTAAAATCGATTGTTGGATCAAGTTTTTTTTTAATTCACCGAAAAATAGGCTTCTTGTAAAAAGCAAAAAGATATCTCCTTACCACGAATAAACCTTTTTAGCCGTACAATGCTCAGAACGACGATAAACCTCAGGATTAGCCACCAAGACTTATTGATCTCTGGGGCTTCACGGCCTCAGTCACATCAACTCGAGAAACTATCTAAACAAATACACGAACACTTCGAAGAACAGTGTTTAAAACTTCTTTTATTTTTCCAGCAACTACAGTCAAAGCACAATTGTTACATCCTGTAGTTACGTTGCTGCTGGAGAGAAATCGAACTCAGGACTTCAAAGCTACATAGCTATTTCAAGATGAAAAAGATACAACCATGAGTGTGTTTACAGTAAGCGTTTAGGAGGTAAGACTGCAAAGTCTGTTTCGATCACTACTATCATCTTACTTGTCAGCTAATTACATATCATTATCAGCGTCTTGGTTTAGCCAGACTAGGAAGCTATTGGCATGAGAGGCATTACATCTTAGCCCTCTAGGCTGTCAAAGTATATTCAATCCTTATATTGTGAGCGTCAGCGATAATCACGAAGAGTCGAGAAAAACAACCGTTATCTCCGGGCGGCGATTTAGGGCCCACTTTTTTTTAAATAGCGTACTTTGTGTCTCACAGCTAGGGAAAGCCTCCTCTTTCTCTTTCCGAGCGTCTCTATCTTTTGTAAGGCTTTCCTAGTCCGGTTCGAAATACTCTACATCCAAAATACCTAGCACGACATCACCCAGCCATCATGTAATCAATTGGTTGTTTTCTTTCCTCGCCGCTCAAAAAAAAAACCTTTTCCAAGTCGGACATACAAAACCGTGAATGATAGATCACCTTTAGCCTTTAACAGCTGACATTAGCAAGGCATCGAGTGACTAATAGCGATCCCCGTCAACTGATAAGTGGCTCGATGCACGAGATAACTGTGATCAACTGACAACACAATAGTTACCATTGACTTGAAAACCTAGTTTATTAGTATTGTATCAGAATAATGATCGGATCAGAATAATTTGTTTAATAAAGACTCTTATCTAATGTACCAGATAATTTTCGTTTTGATACGCATGATCAATTTAACCGTACAGTTTTATGCTGGTAATAAAAAATGGAATCGCGTTGGTCTTGCTATAATGTTAAACAATGAAATCAAACGGCTTCTTAATTTTGATAGTCATTGTTTATTAAATTTATTAACACAAATGCTATTAAATTTTAAAGTAAATTGCCAAGACTCACAATCACATAGCACAGGGTTCCGTACCTAACGATATATACCTACTCATCACTACATAGTATAAAACAAAGTCGCTTTCTCTGTCCCCATGTCCCTATGTCCCTATGTCCCTTTGTATGCTTATATCTTCAAAACTACACAACGGATTTTGATGCGGTTTTTTTTAATAGATAGAGTGATTCAAGAGGAAGGTTTTTATGTACAATTCTACGCAGACGAAGTCGCGGGCAGAAGCTAGTTAACTATAAACGCATCGAACATGCGATATCCCAACGAAAAATAAGTCACATTGAAAGACTAATTTTACAGATAAGAAAATCATATCACCCATGCATCAGTATGTAATATCCTGAATAGTGATCTTAACAGATTTACAGCACAAAACGGGGCCATCAACCCCAACCTCAATCGCAAGAGCAGTACAATCTTATCACTCGGCACTTCTACCGCATAAAAAATTTCGACAGCGTGTAGAAGCGATCACAATTATGTTACTTGAAAACTGACTAATGAGCTAAAGACAGACGTACAACAGCTATATCCAATGAATTCAAGCTTAAGTGTGTATAGCTATGATCTGAGATCGGAGTGTAACATAGTACTGTGTAATGCAGCGACAGCACGCAACAATCGAGAGTGCTGAGCACGACTCCGCTTACAAATTAAAGTAGTTCTGGGCTATTGAAGAAGAGTCTAATTGCGTACTTAGGTTACGTAAAGCTTCGTGAACTACCAACCATTCATGAATAACACTGACTAAGATAATTCTCAACTTAAAGAAGACGCCAATTCCGCTGAAAACATCGCTAATGAGGCACTTGACGACACTGTTATTGTAAAGAATAATAAAAAAACAATCAAAACAAAATAAATGCATAACGTATCAAATTCGAATAACGAAACCGCACGAAAAACCGGTCCAATTGTTTACACACGGCAAGGCAATTAATTTAGTATTTAAGACTAGATTTTATAGTTATACATGTGTACACGTCACGGTTGCGGTTGCTATTCCAGCGCAGGCACCGATCGGAGCCAGCGGAATGCTAAACATGTTAAAACCGCAAAGGTCGAGCGTGACATAGCCGAGAGTCGACCGCCATCAATCATTGTTACCTGAGCTGCAGTATGTTTAGTAAAATTACGAGGAAGTCCAATAACTGAAGTATACAAGCCTCTTTTAGACCACAATTGTGTATGCAAAAGTTTAATAATGCGACCAATACATAAAGTATTTGAAAGAGAACAACAGGATCTGCACTAACCTTTTAAACTGATTAAGATGTAATCACTTAAGAGCAGTCCATTCTGAAGAGCCGTTGGCGAATTTACGTAATTTAATTAGAGCTAAGTGCAAAACCATTTCAGTTCAGGCCTCTAGCTATTGCTATTGACAAAATTTATCGACCACCTGATCCGACCACACACGACACTAGCACGCCTACGGTAGAACATAATTGTATTAGGCAAGAATAGCTTTAAGCTAAAGTAAATGATAAAACAAGTCTTCTAAAACTAAATACAACAAGGACAGCTTATTTTGCATTAGGACTGACGTGAGAAGCGCATGTCTAAGTTGCGAGAGTGAAAGAAGACACGGTCAAAAGTCCAATAAAAATAGGACAAAATTTTGCACGTCACGTTGATCATAATCACAAGCCATAGAAACAATGATTTCGAATGGATCACCACAACCGTGTTATCCGTCTGACATTGGCACTCGAATTTAGTATCTCATTCTCGTTTTTATTGGCCTATTCATGTCGCGTCTCACGCATCTGTTTCGGTTAAACTGCACAATTTCACCTTGAATCCATCTTGAACCACTCTCGCCGATCATTCAATTAATGATTTTAACGTACCATCATCGGGGACCTTCGGGTCTTCACGATCGTTACGTTGTCCCATTTAGATTAAGCACAAAATGTTCACGCACGACAAGCGTTCATCCCTGCGTGACCTTATTCAAAAATCTATTCATCATACATTTTTTGGGTCATAAGATTTCTTAGGGAAATACCGTATAGGTCACTAATTAACTCAATTAAATCATTCAAGCGAACTTTCATTGATTACCTGCCACATTGTCTTTGTGAAAGTCTTTATCTATAGGCCAAGCCCAGTAACTGTTCGCTATGAAATAAGTTAAGTCAATAAACGTCGCTACTGGTATTTGTTTACATCAACTTGGAATCAAATTGACAAGGCATTTCGCAATCATAGTTTCAGCCATTTGGTTGTTGCAAACCGAATCACACAACGATGTCATTATCATTTTATTCACGGTTTTAGAGTTTATTTCTAATTACTTATTTGTTGCTAAATTTAGCTGCCTATTTAAGATAATAGAAGAAACTTTTAGGTAGCCAAATCAAAATATTACATTATACCTAATCTTAAGACGTCACGTTAACGCTAGAGATATCAACATAGTAGGCATTTGTTAACTTTAGGAGATAGTAAATATTCCACGTTCTGAAAGTAAAAGCGTGGATTAACTACAGGGCTTTGCACCCATTTAGGTCGAAGTCTGAAATTGCCCGCATACTTGGGCCCTAAATGTATTAAAGGGCAAAGAACTTTTTATAAGCTTCAGCGAAGGTTGTTCTCATCTTAAGACGTATTGCAGATGTTTGTACTTTTATTAAAGTTAGAGAAGTATGCAAATGTAATGAAAAAGTGTGGAATAAAATTTTAGTTAGTTTTGAGTAACTTAATGGAGTTTAATCGTTCCAGTGCTCCTATATTTTTGCAGTAATTAAGAAAAAATGCAACACAATGATTATTCGTTTATTATTATGGAACACCATACATAAATTCTTCCATGCTGGTCTGGGAGCAAAGAAAAAACATAGAATATACCAGTTGCTTCTCTACCCGCGCAGGTGGTAAAAGGCCATCGAGGGAATGGGCGAAAATCATAGGAATCATGTTATAGGCGATGAGGCTAGCAACCCATCACTATTTTGATTTCATTTTTCACCTATACGCCCACAATCTTGCTAAATGTGGCCTGTAGGTATCTGTTACCAAAGGCTCTGTCTACCCCGTAAGGGATAAAGACGTGAATTGTGTATGTATGTGTGTATGTACCATACATAAATCACGTCTTTATCACTTACGGGGTAGACAGAGCCTAAGGCAACAAGACCTAAAGACCTGCTGGGTATATGCTTGGCTCCACCCACAACAATGCTGAACGTGGCCTTTAGGTCTTGTTGCCTTAGGCTCTGTCTACTCCGAAAGTGATAAAGACGTGATTTATGTATGGTGTTCCATAAAAATAAACGAATAGTCACCTCGTCTACCGTCATTAACCTTAACTTAGTAAATCAATTAGCATCATTTGTTTGTTCAAATCGAGCATTCGGTTCATTCCGCTCAATGCTACATGCATTAACTTCAGTTTGATGGAGTACTTCATTTGTTATACCAACCATTTCTCAATCAACATTCTGTGAAAACATTTATCACGCATCGACAGTTATTACACCTTAAACGCATAACGACCATGTGTGTAGAACAATTATTATAGCATAAACGTAATAAAACGCTATCTTTATCATTAATCTTTAAGGGCTTTTCATTGCATGCCGAGAACATTACAAAGTAAATAAATGTATCTTACATAACATGTTTTTCATTGAACGAAAAATAACTCTCGACATACTAGCAGTAGTTACATTCTCTTTGTCAAAACACCCAATTGCCACTGTCAGAGTAACCATTCACAAATAGTTAATCTAAGTTTAATCTCTCTGTTACTGGTTCCATCGTCCATCCATTTATTTATAAGTCCGCCTTTTAGACTACAAGCCCATGGACAAAGAAACATGTGAAATGAACCAGCGTGAAACACGCTTAGAAGGCTGTTACTATATCATAAAATAACTCTGAGCGCTATGCCGTCTTTTCTGAGCGGTACATTTATGGAATTTCTCAGGGACAAGTGAGGAATTATGACTAATTATTAATTTACGGCGTTTTTATAGCTGATGATTAAAAATAAATGTCGAAAGACCTAGTGCCGCTTTAAAATGGTGGTGCCGGAAGTTAGTGCCTTTTTTTTCAATGTATGGGAAAAATCTGTACCGCTCAGAGAAGAAGGCATAGCGCTCAGAGTTATTTTATGATACGTATAGTAACAGCCTTCTAAGCGTGTTTCACGCTGGTTCATTTCACGTTTTTTTTGTCCATCGGCTTGTAGTCTATTTGTGCATGTATCTCAGTGTTTGTAAATTTTATTTGTCTTGTTTATTTTGCACAATAAAGAGTTTACATACATACATATTTCAACCTTAACCTATTGTAACAAAACAGACGACTTACCACATTGATCTTCCCAAGTATGTGATTGATCTGGTCCTTGCTGCACATTTTGTCAATTAGTTATGTTCCGTGTTAACTGTCAATCACATCTTCGTCACTTGCTTGATTGTCGGTACAAAATTCACTGCTGTTGACAAAGTTGACGGTTGTTTTATGCTGATGCAGAAAAAAGAACAGTGCCATTAAACTAACTGGAACGCTTAAAGTATCACACTTACGGGTCAGACCGAGCCTAAGGTAACAAGACCTACTCGCCACGTTTAGCAAGACGGCGTATAGGTGGAATGGGGAATCAAAATTGTGATGGGTTGTTAGCCACATTGATTCCTAAAATCGCCCATTCCCTCGATGGGTTTTTACCATCCGCGCGGGAAGAGAAGCAACTGGTACATTCTATGTTTTTTCTTTACCCCCAGGACCAAGTGTTCAATTTAAGCCTCATCTGGTTCTTGTTAAAGTAGCAAAAAAAAAAAGACAATCTAACAGTATGTAATATAAATACATATATAACCATACATTACGAAATACATATAAGAATGACGATTTTCCTAAAAATCTAAATGTAACAAAAGTGACCGTTTTTTTCAAAGGAGTTAATTTGTGACTTCATGATATTATTATGGTTCATACAACACAAGCAAAATTGACAACGTAACACCCACTTAATCCGATTAATTGAACACTTGACAGCCAAGTCAATCACCTATACGTAATACACTTTCCACTAAATGCAACTTGGATTCCGCTATTCTATTGTCAACGATAATTAAACTGGCGAAACGAAAGCAGTACTAATCCGGGATTAAGTAATATTTACAAGTAGATAATCAGATCGCTTGCCATAAATATATAATGCGATTATCGCTTTCCGTATCTATTTAACGTTTAAGATTATTATCGTTGACTACGAAGAAATTCAATCATTTATTACACAAAGTATATTGAAAAAGAAAAAGAAAACAATAAAGAACAGTCAAAACTTAAAAATAACTTAAACCTAGCTAAAACTATTGAAAAACTAACGAAGTGACTTTATCAATACTCAATTATTTTTTAATTACAATTAATTTTATTATATCTTACATTATTTAAAATTTAGGCATTTAAGATTATTTTAGGTTTTGATCGGTTCTTTTGATTTTTCTGAGTCTCTAACTCTTGCTTAATACTTATGTCCTGTCAATCGTTCAAAGGTTAACTGGAAGAGATCCCTTTTAGGGATAAGTTCGCCTTTGTGCATGTGTGTTGTCCTGTATTCATCTTCTTCTTGTGTTTAATACAATAAAGAGTTATACATACACACATACAATTTTAGGATACAAAGAATTAAAGTGAAAGTAAGTAGCGTAGTACAATTTTGAGGCTTCCTTTATATCAAAGCAAACTAAGTTTTATTTATCGTATTGAAATAAAATGACAACTAAATAAAGCCACAAACTGTTCACTCTACCAATGTTCCTGATTAGTGTTGTCCACTATTCACAATAACTTGAAAATTCGGATGACGCCAAGCTTTCTGGTAAGCAGGACCTTATTATCTATTTACTTTTAAGTTCCAAGGGTAAGGGAGTAATTATGATAAGTTTTGAAAATGATTTTAGAACTGAAAAAGTTTTTTACAACTTGTTTGAACCGGAGACGCAATACCCGCTATGCCGCTAAGCGTTACCTAGGTAATTAGCCACTTAAGCTGACTTAGTCGAGTCAAACTAGTCATGATAGGAGCGATACCTTTACATAGCCGAGTGACTCTGGTTATTGCAAATTTATCAAGCTGTCAGCCGGTAATTTAATTTTAATGGGCTTTGGCAGAATAACGACAAACGAGGTTGCTGATACGCTAATTAATTACAAACATTTATGATTATTAATTAACCACACGCAATCTCTAAACTATGAGTGTGGCAGGTTAATTTGTAAGTTTTGAATGTAAGTTATAGAAAAGGGGTGCGAGTCGGGTTACCTCCGCGTGGTGGTCAAGAGCTGCGATTCGTTTTTGGATCCGTCCGAGGGGAAGAGCAGTTCTTGGTCCGGTGCACCCTGGGCATCGATTAATGATTTCCTGACAGATTCTGAGGGATATCATTATCCGTTGACTAAGAGCCCGACAGGGGGTGAGGGGTCTTTTGAGCGTGTTCTACCGTACAACGTTGCCGACATTTTTGTCACAAGATTTATTAACACTGTATTCATTACTTTGATATTGGCGAAATCAACGCATCGATCGATGGGGGTGTATTAAAAAAAAAAGAAGAAGGTATAGTGAATGTATTGATTGATATGCAATACGTGTTTTAATTTTAAATAATACGAAGCAATCTACTCTTCGCATGTAAGATATCTGTACCAAACGATATTGGGTATAAAAGTTATTGTGTTTACGTAATTTATGCTAATTACAAACATTATTTATATCTAGTTAAAGTTAATACTAATGACGTTAGAGTTGCAAACACAGACAGATAGCAATCAAATTATTAAACCGATACAGTAATAATTAGTGTATAATGAACTTACGAAATGTGTTGCCATTTGTAATAAGTGCCCACGCCGATGCAGATCGATATCACTCAATTCGAAATACTTATAATATGAAATTCTAATTGAATTGACGAAAGTTTCAATCAAAGAAATTGTACAATCACAAACGCATTCAAACTACGCTTTTTTTGATCTTCAGCTCATAACAATTATTCGTTGGTTTTTTTTTTTTCAGCATATCGCATGAACCCAGAGTTGGACTCACTCAGCCACTTTGTGGGCGCCGAAGAATGGCCAGCGACGACGGATTGGACGAGTATCATGGAAAAATAAATTGGACCGGACCAGGAGTTGTGGAGGTCGAGAAACCTTGCCCAGCAGGAGGACACCACAATAGGCAAAATAAAAAAAATAACCAAGAAAGTAAGTAATTACTAAAAAGATTTGGTTCAGCGTTCAAATCGAATGCTGGTTTCAGCCACCAACTTTTGTGACTACAGTATTGGGATAAATATACTGTTGACTAAACATTGATAAACATCAACAAAACAATACGTAGTTTACTTTTCCGCAACAGGAATGTATTATTATATCATGATCATTTACATAAAAATAAGACAGACGACTAAATGACTAGTAACGAGAATTCAAAGCGTCAATTTAGAAACAACCTCAAATATTTACGTCTGATTGATCAAATTAGTGAACCGCCACGCCCATGCACCTAACTCGAAATGCTAATAAAATGGATTAGACGAGTGAAACCGTCGCGTTTAATAGTATAATTTGGCAGTTTAAATGTTTGTTGACGCAATTTTTTTCTTAAAAGTGCTAAGCCTAGCGCATACCTCTCTTACCGCACCACGATGAATATTTATGGGACGCGTAACAGTGAAAATATTGCATTCCTATACATGGTCTTACTTATCGGACGATCTTCTTTTGTTTTTGGATCGCTGACAACCCGGACCGTTGCTAATTCGCAGACTTGAAAAAAAACAACCGTCTTTTGTCGATTACGTCGCATCGCTTGTGTACTATTGAAAACTGATTCTTGAATCTTTCTTCAATCTTTGCCAATAGAGTGATCGTGGTTGTTTGAAGAATTGTTTCTATCTTATAACGTACCTGGCCTGAGAAGACGTTTTTGTGTATTGGTGATGATAAGATGCTTTTAGTTTTAGCAGGCATTTGGAGACAATAACAAAATTGTCTTCTTTCGATACCTCTGCTCATGATAAGAAAGAAATACGAAGAAAGACGCTAACACGCGTAGAAGACATATTGCGACAGTTTTACTTAAACTTGGTTCATTTACAAATTTGTTTTCTCTGCATCAAATCTTAATTTAGCTAGTCCTTTTATAGATGAACAACTCACCGGCAAACGAAACTTTCATATCTATGAAGTAACATTAAGGCTAAACATTACAATTCCCCGTAAATGTGTTTTGCACACAGCAAGATGCTTTTAAAAGAAACAGAACTCTACTTCATGACTCGCGCTGAATTTCTTTTTGACTTCTTACCTGTATTTGAAAAAAAAAAAAGACACAATCTAGTTAAGTTAGTATGCTCGCTCACGTTCCGAACACCTTTGTGTCTTTTGCATGAATCGTTTTTAAATTGATATTATAAATAACGTACCGTTTGAAAAGATCACTTTCCCTCCAGCAAAACACGATTATTTATTTGATAACTAGAAAAATTTAATTGCTATTTTCAACTCTCGGAGTGTGCGGAATGAAATGACTACCAAAGCGAAACTAGAAATATGTATTTACGATATATTTTAACGCATAGGTCTCTACTCATATCAAAATGCAAATCTAACCGGACCATTTCCAGCCTTTGCGTTAAGTTCGCTTTCGCTGAAGTTCCGTTACCATTTGAAAATACATAACACTACTTACTCTGTAATACTTTTTATATTAGTCTAGCAAAGTTGTTTAGGAATGGCTAAAAACACAGGCGTTAAAGAGAATAAAAACTAGGGCAGCATTTATTTAAGTGACGCAATCGCAACACGTAAACTTCACGCTAACAATGTCCGATCCGTTGGGAACTATTCGGAAACGTTCCGGGTTCGATGTTCCCAATAATTTGGGCTGAAAACGCGAAGCGCGTGCCGTTCGTTCAACCGGAAAAAAGAAAATAAACTCTTGTCTATTACGCAACATGGCGCCAGACGTCGTGAGAAGATGGTCAGTGAAATGATGTTGAGCCCTTGATGTGGTAATGTTCCTTGTGTAACTGCATTATAATTCTCGCTGAGGTTCTATTCAGAATACTAAGCTGATTTTAATTGAAGAAACAAGCGGACTTGTTTAGTATTGAAATAGAAGATTTATTGTCCACCGTCTTTCGAAGCATAGACGCATTACCTAATAAAAGCATTTATCATTGGATGCCTGCCTATACATTGTACATAATAATAACTCGTATGCATATGCAGCATGCATGGCATCTTAGATAATAAGCTTGAGACATTCGAAAGATTTGTAAACAGCTGGAATATTATAGAACTACAATACGGCGCTTCAAATATAACGCAGTACCATTAAGTCGAAGTACAAAATACCTAAATCAACTACAACTACCTTCGTACACAACCAAGGAAGGCATCATCAATTTAAACGGCCAGCTAAAAAGCCCAAGAATACCTAAAGCATGTATTCACGTAATGCTCATCTGCATATTACCATTATTACAGAACTGGGTAGGTACTTAGGGGTAACGCAAGCAACACAGTAAGGTCACAGTATATATGTAAGGTGCCGCAGCAATTTGCAACAATAGGGCAATGTGGAATTATGACAGATGTACCGGTAAGCGAGGAGTCGTGTACCGCGCATGCGTTGAGCGGAACCATTACCGCGTGGCGCAATGGAACACCACCGTGGAAAGGTTGGGGCGAATAGGTTCTTACAATTTTGTACTACACACCATGTTCCGTAAACTGGTATTTGGTTCGGTTTGTTATGTGAATCTATTTCATCAAAATTGTTATCTTTTTCGCAACAACTGTCACAAAGATGAGGTTCAAAACTGGTCTCAGGTGGTTAATCTTAAAGAACTGACAATACCACGGCCCCTAATGGTGCTCAAAATCCATACATATGTGGTTGATGTGGACAAGTGGTTCAGGTTCTATGAGGAAGTCAATTGAAGCCCAGATTTGTAAAAAAAGTTGAGATTCCAGGAACATATTGAAACTTCGTATGTTATGAACCTTTTCAAATCAAAGACAAAGACATACTGACAGATCAGCCAGGCTTTGCTGTTTTCTTTACAATACTTACACATTAAAGAATATATTCCGACACTTTGAAGTATAATATTGTATAGATATTTCACGAACGCCAGGCATGAAAATGGAAAATAAAATGTAGATAAAAAAAAATAGCGTGGAATTTTTTTATCAATCAATGTCACAATTTGATGACAAGATAGGATAGGAACACCAATCCGCGAACAGAATCGAAATCTTGAAATTGTTGCTACTTATAAACTACCTTCACTGTACCATGTGCCAAGCTAAATATGTGGTCCACCATCCTAAAGTATAAAATTATTTGCACGTCATAAAATACAATATTGATAAGACGTGGCTGTCAACTTGAAAGCTCGACTTTAACAACATTTTCATTCGATAGGAAGTGGATGAAAACTTATTTGGCCGACCATACCTGATAATCATACCATGATGCTAAATATTTTTCAAGTGTAAAACATTACAAATTCTTATTTTAAAAAACAATATCGTACCTAATGAAGACTAATTGATGCAGAGCAGAGTTATCAATTACGGTATCGTGTGAATAGATGTCGACAAAGTGTTACTTCATTCAACTCAAAAAGAGGGTAGTCGCCGTTCGCAGGCCATTATCTGGATTGAATTAGTCAATTTTGTGCCATAACGTAGCGTATGTGTAGTAAAACCCTTTCGTAATGCAGCCAGTTTGATAGTAATCACCGGAATGCATTGTCATTAAAATTAACTTTAATGTGAACTATAAAATGTTAGTGAGAAGGTACGCAAATCTTGCTGATAATAAGATAAGATAAACAATAAACTATTTACGAAATTCATATGAAACATAAAAATAAACAACAATAAGATCAATAGTTTATAAATCTATACATATAAAATTCAAAGTCCTGACTGACTGACTGACTGACTGACTGACTGACTGACTTAACTATATATCAACGCACAGCCCAAACCACTGGACTTAGAGACTTGAAATTTTGCACATAGATACCTTATACAATGTAGGCATCCACTAAGGAAGGATTTTTGGAAATTCCCACGGGATAAGGAAAAAACGGGAATTATATATTCGACTCCGAGTGACGCTATTTCAGTAACTATAATAACTAGACTCTTCAAATTTGATACAAAAGTAGGTGATTACAAAACGAAGAAACTAATTTCAGCATATTTGGAAATTCCCACGGGATAAGGAAAAAAACGGGATTTAAATATTCAGTTAAACGAAATCCTATCTATATATATATAATTCAAAGGTGACTGACTGACTGACTGACATAGTGATCTATCAACGCACAGCCCAAACCACTGGACGGATCGGGCTGAAATTTGGCATGCAGGTAGATCTTATGACGTAGGCATCCGCTAAGAAAGGATTTTTGGAAATTCCCACGGGATAAGGAAAAAACGGGAATTATATATTCGATTCCGAGTGACGCTATCTCAGTAACTATAAAAAGTAGACTCTTCAAATTTGATACAAAAGTAGGTGATTACAAAACTAAGAAACTTATTTCAGGATTTTTGGAAATTCCCACGGGATAAGGAAAAAAACAGGATTTATATATTCAGTTTAACGAAATCCTTATGAACTATAATTACTAGACTCTTAAAATTTGGCATAGAAGTAGGTGATTATAATAGTAAAATAATGTTTTAATGCTTTTTGGAAATTCCCACGGGATAAAAACGGGATTTATGTATTCAGTTCTACGGGATCGATTTTTCGTTTTACTGGTCGTATAAAATTGAAATTTGGCCTTCAATTTCCCTTGGGGAGTGTAGGGGAGCGCTACAAAAGGATTTCCCGAAATTCCTACGGGAACGGGAAAACCGGGACTTTTCGTTTTCTGGTTGCAGATAGCTGAAATTCGGCATGTATGTTGCTTCGGGAGTGTAGAGGAGCATTAAGAGAGTACCTACTTTCCAAAATTCCCATGGGAACGGGAAAAAAAACAGGATTTTACGTTTTACTGGTCGTAGAAAGCTGAAATTTGGCAAGTGGGTTCCTTGGGGAGTGTAGGGGAGCATTATTAGATAATTTCCCAAAATTCTTCTTCTTCGTTCCCGTAAGAATTTCGGGAAATGCTTTATTTGGCGAAATTCTTACGGAAACGGGAAAAACGAAAAGCGGGGGAAAGTTGAAATTTGTCATGTAGGTTTATTCGGGAGTGTAGGGGAACACTAAGAAAGTATTTTCCGAAACGCCCACAGGGACGGGAAAAAACCGGATTTTACGTTTCCAGACGAAACAGCGAAAGAAAGAGACTTAACATTTATAACGTGTGTTTCTTTAAAGGCTTTAAGTGTACTCCGAAAAAACTCCCCAAAATTTCCACGGGAACGGGAAAAAACTTATTTTTTCATTTTACAACTTAGCGCGTACGAAGTCGCGGGCAAAAGCTATTTAGGATGTATTTTAGGACAGCCCTATAGGTTAGGTTAGGTTTGTTTTATAAAAATCCTGCAATATTTACAGTTTCAGAAAAATTAAGGCAGCGGGGCAATGCGGGGGCTGGCTTGCATGCTTGCTTGAGTCCTTGCTTTGCATGCTTGCTTGCATGGGTGCTTACTTGCATACATGCTTGCTTGCACGCTTGCTTGCATGCATGCTTGCATGCTTGCTTGCATGGGTGCTTACTTGCATGCATGCTTGCTTGCACACTTGCTTGCATGCTTGCTTGCACACTTGCTTGCATGCTTGCTTGCCTGCTTGCATGCCTGCTTGCATGCATGCTTGCATGCTTGCTTGCATGGGTGCTTACTTGCATGCATGCTTGCTTGCCTGCTTGCATGCCTGCTTGCATGGCTGCTTGCATACTTACATGCTTGCATGCCTGTTTGCATGCCTGCTTGCATGCCTGCTTGCATACTTACATGCTTGAAGGCTTGCATGCCTGCTTGCATACTTGCATGCATGCTTGAAAGCTTGCAGGTTTGGTTGCTCGCTTGCTTAATTGCTAGCTTCTTTGAAATGCTCATGGTTCACGCGTGCGAAGCCGCGGGCAAAAGCTAGTTACCATATAAGAGCACTGTTCAATTCAACGACGCATCAACAAAAAACAACCCATGCACTTGTAACACTGGCACAACGTTCCACTTTCAAAAAAAGAAATTCGCGCCTAAAACGAGAATTCAAAATATCGAATCGATCGATTAGGCGCGCACGCGGTGCGGCATCGCGGTTGTTTACAAGCGCGTAAGATCCACGGCAGTCGGCAGGTGACTGCGGCTGCGCGAGCCACGGCAACCTGACGGCCGTTCGGCTGCATTCGGCTACGACCGCGCCGACACCGCTGAACCGAGAAGTAGGTAGCGATGTCACGGTATGTCAGAGAAAATAGTCGTAGAAAACAACCATCATTACTTACCGTACCGTACTTGTGTTCGATGATCGTATATTTTTATTGCGGATGCCCGTGTGAATGCTAAGTGCCGTATACCAACCTGTTGACAAAGAAATCATTGTTAGAACGGTTTCGGTAGGCAATAACAGCGCAATGAATATTTTAAGAGCAGAGGTTGATTATTCATAGTAGATTTGATTTGAACTAGATTCTATCTATCATCGTTTATACTGGTTTAAAATAAAAGAACAGGGGGACGAGGAAGGCAATATTAGTAAAGAAGAATTAGAGCAAATGGACTTTCGTGGTCTGCTTCTTCCTCAAAAGAGTGACTAGACTAAGCTCAAAAATTAAAATGCTCTGTTTCAATTAGTTCCATTACCAACAAATCTGCATGGAACAGTTTAAATTCTTAGCATAAATAAAACCTAAAATACGCCATAAACATATCAAAATTTTAATAAAAGCATTTAGGTGCCATACCAATAAGCACAAAAAAAAATAAGAATTACATTTATTGTATCAGCATAGAACTGCATCTTATAATTTTAAACACGGAGATAAGGTAAGAGGAGGCTTTCAATCACGATAACATATCTGTTTTCTCACGTCAAATGTTGATAACGATCACGGTCGAGGCAGAAAACTCTAATATTCCTCCGTGATTTAAAAACAAAGAAACACGTGCTTATTTACCTACCTTCTGAACAAACAGCAATAACAAATGATGCGATTTTCCTGCTGATTCTAATTATGAGGAATATGAAAAGGCGCAACCGTCTGAATGTAACTACTACATCTATTGAATTGGAGCATAAAGTACTGAAAGCAGGCATATTTATTCGTAATACATTACGTTCGAAGGAAGCGTTTAACTCTTAATAATTTAATAATAATATTTGTACCAAATTAAAAAGAAATTGCAAGACAACATCTAAATTATAAATGGCAGCGACGGAATAGGCAACGACTATTAAGATGTATAGTATCCTAATAGACTTTTCAGGAAGCGACTTCGTATCATTTCCGTCGTCACCTAATTTGGAGATCCGTTAATTTTAGACTCGATGAAATCTGGGGATGAAACGCGTCGAGTGAAATGTGTTGATTGCTCATTAATCAATCGTTGCAAGCTCATCACGTGGTTTTGTTGAAAGTTGTGAAAGCGAACAATTTTGAGAAACTTTGTGTATGCGATCTTTAATAAACATAAAAAATTACGGGATGGTAAAAGATCTTCAATCACTGAATCTTAATTAACGTCCTTAAGATACTTTTCAAAATGAAACTATAGATTATCGGTTACTTGATTGAAAAGATCGTGAAGATAGGCTTGTAGTATCTCAAGATGTTCAAAAATACTGTAATCATCTAAATTGCAATAGTCGACTTCAGCCGAGTGATTCTCTATCGATCTTCTTGCTTCATTACTATTTTTATCCTTTACTAACTACTACTATATGAAGAAGACGCCTTAGTAAGTCAAGATTGGTTGAAAATGGGATCGCGATCAGAAACAATCAACTTGTTCTCGCTTCGCGAATTGCCGGATGCAAACTGCCGGTTGGTTAACTGATTGATTGGGCCAGAGCGCTGATACTGACAGGCTGATCTAACCAATAAAGTAAAGGTAAGCGAATTTGTTGAACGAGTTGGTGAAGTGTATTTAGACGATTTTCTTACCTTGACAGACGATTAAGGTTAACTCAATATACGATCTACTACAAACAGTGTACTGAACTGACATGATTGAGCGATCTGTCGTTTGTTTTTAGTGTTGTAATTCCAATTACGTATCCTTGAAAGTTATTAGTTCCAGCAGAATATTTTCAAAACAAATAGGTATAAAGATTAATAAAAAAATAAAAATTAAGCAATACGCATTAAACAGAACGGATATCAGTTTTACACATCTTAAGATCTTAATTTTCGTCTTTGTTAAGATTGCCAATTAGGTACATTAGATTGTAGCGCCTGACCAATTTATTACGTAGGGTCAAACCACATACTCAGCACAAGGCATAATGCATAGACCTTACACTGTTCAACATAAATCAACTCCTATAATTATATGTCGTACAAGCATTTCCTACCGCTCCAAGGCTTATCCATTAATAGTAACAACAGTTGGCTAACCTGTTATTTATGTTTATGACCACTAATGGCGAATGTGTCACCGAATTTCTATTATTGACCACTTAAGTGGCCTAAATACTCAGACCTTCAATTGCTTTCTTGGGTCAGATACTTGATTTATGAACAATTGGTCACTAGTGTAGTTTTGAACTTAACATTAATAAATCGCATTCTTTTATTATCGTCATTTACTTATATTATAAGTTCTATGTTGTAGGTATTAATAGCAGAATAATTCTAACCCATTTCTACTTATAATCAGCATCTTTTACAACATTATCATAACAGACATGAACACAGCTTCCTGGCCCTCTCAAAAACCACAGTCATACATCACCATCAAACAAAAAGAAGACGAGTTGTCGACAAACGCCGTCTCACACTCGGCTAGACGTGAACAATGGACGAACAGACTACCGACAACAGAGATACGGAATCTGCATTTCCGGACCATATAGCGAAAGGAAGCTAAACGTAACAAAGATTACAAGTTATACAAGCGCACAAGCATCTAAAAACAATTACTGATAAAATTAATTAAATTACTGATAAAATTAAGAAAGCATTAAGGTAAAAGGTAAAGGTAAGTAGGAAGTAAGATATCTTATTAAGGTATAACGTATGCAACATCATGGCAGTTAAGATTGATCTCATGAAGACCACATAAACGTAAGTGAAACCGCTCACCGAAAACGGACACAAAGTAAATCTTATATGACAGAAAATGTTGCGGACAAATCCTAATCTGGTGTTCAGATATCAACGTTCTGCATCTAAACGGAAACTTCGCGTCGGTCTCGATCTAAATTCGATATTCACGATGTGTTAGCGATTACCCATCGATTCACTTTCTCCGCAATTATCGAGGCATCGAATAATCGAGCCTTTCAATCACATCTCCGCCACGATAACGCATCGAACGCCTCCAATAATTATACTGCGCTAAATACAAAACGAGAAACTCATCTGCGCGTTACATAATTAATAAGTAGCACACAAACACACGTTACATCTATCTAATTAATCTCACAAGCATGGATCTATGAATTAAATCTGTTGGAGTGTAATCAAAAAGTTCTTTGTATAGGAATTTACAAACAAGATTGATAAAGAAATTACATAGTCGCGTTTGTAACGCTCTGATGCGTTCTATATCGAATCTCGTATTGATTAGTTAGCTGCAGTTGAGTAGAGACTGACGTGACTATTGATTGGACTAGCCAGCTTCATATATGATTGATTGTTTGTGCTGATTATTCAAATCAGTCTTGTTTGATTTCTCGCTCGCAGCTAAATGCCTAAAAAGGAACTACAGCTCAATTTCCCAAAAGGACAGTTATCCTGTGAGTAACAGGTAGGTAAACTTATAAGAAATTTTACAAGGCAGTAAACCCCTTATCGCACGAGAACTGTCGTCATTTAGTTCAAATGATAAAATTAATACTCATTGTACAAACTCCATGACTAAGTCAAATGACCAAAAAAGCAAAAATACGATCGTTATTTCGAAACAACATTTACACGGTATAAACACTGATAGCACACTAAATATTTGGTAACATAATGAATATGAAACAGCTTTTAAATTATGGCGCATTAGTTCTTAACATGCCGATGTAAATATGAGAGCCAATGAACTCAAAATTGAGGGCATTCACTAAAGATACTGAGAGTTACGAGCTAAGAAGAACAGACTCAGTTTTAGTCTTGAGAATATAAAGTGTGGATACATTTATCCAATCAACACCTATACGGAACATGAAATGATGCCAGTGCCGTATCCATCGCTCGTTTGAGCAACTGAGGACGGCGGTGCACTTACGCGGTGCATTATGGCGTGAAACCCATGGGTGCCTGCTAACTGCTAACCTGATTGCAGCGTATATGGTGCGGCAGACGCTTTGTCTCGCCGCACGTAGTTCCAGAGACCTGTTAGTAAACGCTTGGAATACTTCATTAGGCGTCTATTTTTCACTTCTACGCACACTAGCTTATACTTGCAATACGAGTATGTACGTCCTGTATTCCAGGATTCGTTCTTTTTCATCCAGTGAAACTTTTCTACTTGATGACACTGCACGTATAAGCATTGCTGAATAATTTAAATTTGTAAGTAGCCGTAAATAATCGAAATATTATACCGGACTCACGAATGCCATTACGAATATTTATTGTCATGAAATTGAATATCAGAGAAGCGAAATTGCTGTCAACGTACTATTGCTTTCCGAATACAAGGAGGATCGTGTCAAAATAAAAAAGCTAGTTACACGAATACGTGATAAAACCAACAGTTCATTCGAGAATGAAGACTGTCTTTTAAAATAAGCAGACTATAAAAAGCAAAACGCGAGTGGAAAATATTTTGATGTTTATTATCTTAAAGACAAACTCGAAGTTTTAATTGGCCAAGTTGATGCAGACAGTCATTAATTCTCTCCGTTCCTAAATAATCTCTTACAATTTGGGGTGTTCCATGATTAAGATATCTTTAGAGAATGCTCTCCTTTTGGTGCTACCGTTTTAAACAGTCTCGCTTCCGTGAGCTATAATAAGAATATGATAAATAAGGAACGAGGTCTCCAGTATGAAGACAGCTGCTGGAGAAAAAGAAACACAACAAAGTAAATTAATGGTTTGAGAAACCGATTTCCAGCTTATTGAATGTTTTAACTTAAATTGGAATGCAGACGCCATTAGTCAAAGAAGCTATATATATCCAGCTAATCTTACATAGCAGCAATGTTTCGGATACGTGTATTTGTCTTTAGGTTATAGAATAGGGAAATCATTTATTTCATTATTCTTGTGCCAAAACAACAAAAGAAAAAATATACAATGTACCAGTTGCTTCTCTTCCCGCGCAGATAGTAAAAGCCCATCGAGGGAATGGGCTAAAATCTTAGGATACATATTATAGACGCTGCGGCAAGCCACCCACCACTATTTTGATTCCCCTTTCCACCTATACACCCACAATCATGCTAAACGTGGCCTTTAGATCTTGTTACCTAATTATACGTGATTTATTTATGGAAATCGTAATAGATAGACGTCCAACTCATACTGCGACGATTTTTTTTAGCTTTGAATGTCCCACTGTTCGTCAAACGTATCCCCTTCCTTCCGCCACCTTTCCTAGTTGAGTGCATGTTCATAACATCCATATGAACTGCGTCAAAACATAAAGCATCAAACTGATATAACAACTTTTACACAAATGCCTATAAATACGACGATGGCAGAAGACAAGCTTGCACATGTGGCTGTTAACCCACATTAACACAAGGGCTCATCTCAATAAACGTGAATCAAAAGATAATGAAATTACCTTTTTAATACGTTGCGAGGCGAGTGAACATCGTGATTTTCATTGATGTCCGCTATAAAATACAGGTCGTAAAATTATATTTTAACAACTAAAGTGCCTTGTCAAAGCTTTTATACAAAACCACATTTTAGCCCTTGCTTTGACGCTTTATCTGCTGGTAAATTTGGCATGACCCTCCGCTGGCCCAGGGCGCCAAATTTCAGGGGGCGATGCTTCCTCCGGCAAACTGGTATTCGATTGGTTACATGCGGGCACCACAATATTCTTGCCCGGGGTGTAAGTGGTCGTAACGCCGGCACTGACCCGAATGTCTATAGGAGCTCACAGACTGTGCTTGTTTACATCCTTCATGAATCTATGCAAACTTAAAAGGTATGGCAGCTCGATAGTCCGATAAAAATGACGAATTAATTAAATGAAGAAAGAAAAGACCCACTTCAAAAGTTTTGGAGCAAAACAATAAAAAATTTAGGACGAAGGTTTAGATGCGCATACATCACTATTATTTATTCCAGTCACATTGTGACAAGGTGGGTAATAGTAGCAGCGGAAAAACCTTCAAGGTCCGACCGGATTCGGAATGTTCGGCGAAAGTGGAACGACGAACAGTAGCAACTTAATTTTGTGAATATCGAATTTATAATTGGTACTTATGCTAACGATGTAATGACTAAATTAGAGATACACAAGCTCCTGCTGTGAATAAGGCTATTAAATGTATCAAATTTCGTTCTATAGATTTATTAAAATATTGTGGCAAATATATATAAATTAATTAATGAAACGTCTATATTGTGCTATGAATAATAAATAATGTGATTATTGCATTCATTCGAAAACTTAAGCCATCCGAATAGTCGAATAAGTAATGTCAAATTTTGAAAAAAAAAACCTTCATAACAGCAAAAAAGCAAAGGCTTTCTTTGACGCAAAGCCCAGAGAGAATTGGCCAGTCATATTAGTTGAAGCCAGCGGCGTTTCCGTGTAATGTGATCGTATTTTATATGATGTATTGTACGCCAATTGAATTAAACTAACTAATTTCAGCTAAAGAATGAGTAATATACACTGACGAGCAAAAATAACCGGTCACTTTTCATCAACTTTGTACGGAAAGCGACCTGTTATTTTTGCTCGTCGGTGTAGAATATCCCACTGTCTCTATCCTTTGGTCACACACGTTCATTTGCTGCGACATCATCGGCAACAACCATTGATCTATCAACACACTAACATCTAAATCTGTTTCAGTCTACTCAATTATGACTGTTGCTTTACCTTTAGTTTTCTGCTTTTCTAGTCATTGATAATCTTATTAACAACATTCAAGTTAGTTATAGTTATTTGTTCTTCATCAATTGAATTGTCTTCTTTAATAAATCCTCTCACTCCTCTACTCAGACTTTAATTATTATTACACGTAACATTAGGTCAATCGCAAATTTGAAGTGCAACACTTCTTCCGCAGTCATTTGAGAGCCCATAAACGTCCAGTTCTTAATAATCATAACGACCTCACAGCGATCCAGTAAGTCAAGTTAATGATAATGGCTATCGTAAACCTTACATGGACGATGTTATTGATATCAGAACGCCTGTCACACGGAAATGAGTTGTTCGAGGGAAAGCTGTCATAGTGGATGACTCATTATTTTTATGCAAAGGATATGAAAGTGCTTAGACAACACGCCAGGAGATTTAGAAAAGTGTAAATATTATTGTTACGAAAACGGAGCTTGCTCGCTTATGTCTCGCGTTGATGTTACTAATGCCATCTCTGTTCAGTTTTTTAATTTTCCTGAGACAAAATGAAACAACGAATAAAGTGAAAAAAAGCTTTCAGATATTTTTCAGTCACGATTTTTGAAACACACTGGTTTGTAAATAAGTAAATGCTTTATTGTAAAACAAACTCAGGTTCAGTAAATTACTTTCGATTTTTTAACCATATCGACGGAATGCCAGTAAGACCGTTTTTGTGAGGCCAGACAGATGAGTAGAAGTTAGTTTTCTTTTAATTAATGTAAAAATTTAAACCCAATGCCACATTAACAAACAGAATGTTCACCGCAACAATTTCGGCTTGATTAAACAAACTAATGCTTTAACAAATACTGTGCAAGGTCGTGGGTAACTAACCGTTAACATGAAGTTAACCAACGACTAAATTAATATACTGACATAAACAAGACAAGTAGAAAACGCGTGTTCTATTTAAGGTAGTGTATTAGTTCAAATTTTACGGACGTAAGTATACTTACGTGCTTTGAATTTTGGAAGAAATAGCTGTGCCAAGTGAGTTTGACCCACTGCCTTTGAAGTAAAGACCCACGGATTGCCGTTTAGTTTCAAGTGTACCATGCACGCCTATCATGAATATAATCAATAGTATTTTATCGCTTGCTTAAGTTTTTAATATCTCTCTTTTACAATTGTGTACAATATTTAATGATAACATTTTCTGTTTCTCCTTAGGCTTCACATAGAAGACCCACTTCTGAGATACATCATATATTAGAATTGAATTTGCTCGATAAGATAAAACAAATGATCGCTCATAAAATTACATCGTAAAAATACGATCTTTTAAATATTTCCTTGCATCGAGGCCGTAACGTAACATATAAAACACACGCACTTAAAACATTACGTATAAGTTACAGGTGACAGTACGCGTTAACTTTAACCACAAAGTTATCTTAAGAAAATCTAGAAGCGGCAATGATACAATTCTTTGAGCAGTATCTATGCGATAAATCCAAAGAGGAATATTTTGTAAACCTCGAAAATTTCGCGCGCTCAATTTATTCCGTTGATAATTTTTGCAATGAATTCTTAAACGTATCAAAACTAGTCTTCGTGCGACACCGAATTTCGTATAATGTCGGATTTTATTAGTGAAATTTAAAAAAAAACCTTTCCCAACTTTTTGAGCTCAAATTTAATTAATGGACATAATCCTTCCACCAAGTTGACGTTGTTATCCCTTATAACAAAACCAGTGGCATCAACTTCCCTATCGGCCTAAATGAAAGATCGTCAACGTAAATTACTGCAGACCTCCAGAGATCCAATTTTCGGAGCTGACGTTCGATAACATGCCTGCGTTTAATTTCTTCTTTTAAAAGGCCTCTTTTCACACAAAACTCTGTGTTTACATCGACTTTACCACCGAGGAAACCATAAATATCGTAACACTTAGTAATATCGAGCAAGCATTATCGTTAGACCGCATATCTACTCCCTGTGACCCGCAACCAGGTAGGAAGCGATAGCTTTGCGGATGCACTATGTGTTAACCGTCCGCTAGTTATCGGTTTATAGTTGTGGTATAACGAGGTAATTTATTTATCCAGGGATATTTTTATAGTTCTGGTTCTGGCTGGTTTTAATAATGACCTAGTATCTACTATTTAAGTGTTAAGTTTCTTCAATCACACAACACGAATCATCATCATTATAAACCATTGGTATCGCTGACAATGATTATGCATCGCTTAAACAGCAGAATAGATATTATGCTGGTAATAAATCTTAAAACTTTATTAGACCTATAATTAGAACACTTAGAACAATACAATATTACTGAGGTATTGTTGACGAAATAGAAGGTGCGAAAAAGGGGAGCTTTTTGCTTAGCAGTTGATCATTTTAACAGCCATAAAAAGAGGTTGTAAGGCAAGCTAACCTCATTAACAATTTGAAACGCTCCTAACTTCAACATTTCTATAAACTTTGTTATTTCTGGTGTTGCATACATCACGGAAGCATGTGTTTAGGCTATAATCATTCAATTTAATTGGTTATTTGTATTATTGTACAAATAAACAATGGCCAGTTATAGCTGTGCCAATTGTACATATATTACAATTAATAGTGGGTTAAAAATATTAGAGAAATAGCCTAAATTGAATCCTATATCATGCAAAGAAGTTGGGGAAATATCAGAATGCATTACTTAAACGATTTTATATAAACATGTGTCAATAAATTCGACATAACTCACATACGATAAATAAAATCAGGCCCAATTATTTTTTAAATACATAAATTACCGGACAAATTCACGTGTCACGAATGTCGACTTGGTCACGATTAATCTATCGTTAACATCTTGATATAATTAAATTAATGATCGAACTAGATTAACGCCTTTAATTACTTCAAGGCTAGCAAGTATATTACCATGATTAATTCTGTCACCCATTTTGTATATGTAGACAACAGCGCAGACAACAAAGCGTGCGTTTCACATGAGTCCCATTTTTTTGTGTGAAATGAGAATCTCACTATGCTAGTTCATAATTGCAATACAGTAGGTACAGTTGTTTACATATCAGTTTTTTTTACGATTATGACCTAGACAGATTGACAGGTATAAGTATGCGGGCATAGGCATAGTAAGGTAGGCCTTGAATTTTTAACTTGCAACAACATAAAAATTTGGTTTAAGTTTTTTTGTTGCATAGGTTATAGGTGTTGTTGCGTAGGTGGTTTATTCTGTCCTAGCCAAACAATCTGTGACAAAGTTTAATAATCTGTATGTTATTATTTCTTTAGCCCATACATAGTCTGTTTGACGACCGGATAGCTCTGTGGTTAGTGGACCTGATCACTAAACTTGAGAGTCTGAGTTCGTTCTCCGGCCGGCGGTCCTTGCAGACATTATGTAAAAAAAAATATGATTGTTTATTTTAATTTACCTACACAAACGGTAGCCAGCATCGGCTACGGTCGAATGCTAATCTTCTTTTGGCCTGTCCTCCTTCATCTTCCAAAACTTACTCCAAATCCTTCACAGTTGACTCTGCTAGGCTGTGGAATCGGTTACCGACCTCCATTAGGCAGTCTGCCTCCGTGGCGTCGTTCAAGGAAGGCTTGAGGAAGATGTGGCTCACACCATCTTCTTAGATATTGTGTGTGTACTCTTATTGTATTTTGTATGTATGCATGTGTGTAATGATATTTAGTAGTATTTTATGTTTTGTTTATTGTACTTAGATATGTACGCTCTATTGTGGCTTTCACTATCTGGAATTTTAAACTCTCATTTTGTCGGTCCCTCGTTTAATGCTCCTCTCATCTACTCAAAGGTTAACTGGTAGAGATCCCTTATAGGGATAAGTTCGCCTTTGTGCATGTATTAATGTTATTTTTATTTTTTTGTAAATTGTATCTTTATATTTGTACAATAAAGCATTTACTTACTTACTTACTTACTTACAAACTTTTGATTCAATCAAACTTAATCCCACGTGTAAAATGTTTCAGTTAAATTTTAATACTTATTTACACAACTCGGATGATACAGAAAGCGTAAGTTGAGGTACTTATGAGTACCGGATACCAACAATAAAATACACTTTAATGAACACCACAAAACTTTACAGTGAATTTACAGATAATTTTATCAGGGTAGGCAATAGGCAGTAACGGTCCTATCCGTTAATTAAGAAGGGAACTTTCTAGTAATAGACAGCGAGGTGAAAACCATTAAATACATTAGGAAAATTAACAAGATTCTGAACAGAAAATTAGCAGAGAATGTTGAACACCGGACGGTAATCCAATTGACAAACAACTTCATCAGCCAACTTCGTGTTTAACGCTTTTTCCTTGTTAAATTGTTACCTACGTTGAGTTTACACATTCCGACGTTTTCTTACTTGTTCAATCTGCTTTTTATATCCGAACACGTCAATTTATGTTGAGAATTTACTTGTACGCATATAGACGATTTATTAAACTTACCAAATTTTAAAAATGCAATGTGTAGGTATTTACAGTACAGAAGAAAATTTACATAGATTTGATCGCATTCCTTTGCGTCGAATATCCCAAATCCCAACACAATGCGGCCGACCTGAAACTTTTCGGAATCTACCAAGCGCGTCGATCGCTTCGTGGTAGAGTTTCTTTTAGAGGACATCCCCAAATTTAGCCGCCGGACATATCATCCATATCTGTATTACAAACGCGACATCGCGGCAAGTGGTACCAGCCGTTGGCAAATCCCGACGAACGCATGGTCCGTATCAGCGCATCTATTGACGTATTAACCACCGGTTAACCACACGACTGTGACAGTCCGGCACGAAGATGGGCCCGGGTGGTTATTACCACTTTCACCGGTGACATTCGTGACACCACACTATCGGACGATGTCGATGATTACATACCGCGCCGAGGAAGCGCAATTAACACCTTATTAATTGATGTAGGTACCATATATGTTTAAGGTTACGGCGCTTTATAGCATGCTTTATTGAGAATATTAAATTATACCGATAATCATAATCATAAACCCTGGTTACTGAAAGGCACTGATCACTTTATGAAGGAATGGGTCAATCAATAAGTCACCACGGATGCTTAATAGATAAAAGGTCTCACAATGTTAATGGATTCGATTACTTTACTTACTAACTAACTTTCGGGGTGCTTAATTTCCTTCATCCTAAAAGTAAGTTAAAAGCTACAAGCGACTAAGGGAAAAAACTCCTACGATACCCGTGCTGTGAAAACTACACTGCACAAATAAGACCGTGAAAAGCATTGATCTTTGAGTTCCGGTTCCGCTGCAGTCAGATGAATAGTCCCAAAAGAAGTATTAATAACAGAAATGAAGCGCTTAGTTAAAGTATGTCGTTTAGGAAATCACATATCGTAATATCGCAACCCACAGAGACGGAAGTGGAGATAAGATTAGTATTAATGCAAAAATGTGTTAAAATATTTGACTATAAAAGCTTAATGTCAGCCCACACGCAAACATTCCCTTGGTATTCCGCAACAGTATTCATTAGCACTTCATTACAGCTTGTCGACGCTTAGATTTGCGTGCACCAGAATTAAGGACCCTCTAATGACAACCCGTGTTCATGCAAAATTTCAAAGAGGAATAAATTTTGACCGCATTTCCTGAGGGTAGAAGTTGATGTGAAAAAAGGTGTGGTTTAGGATGGTGCTTGCCTAACATATTCTCATTTAATCAAGATTAGAATATTGCAAGATTATATATAGCAGGTAAACAGATACAAGCAGAAATACAACACCAGCTATTTCCTTCACATTTTCAAGCCCCGTTTAGATATCCGAGAAAAAATCCGGCAAATTGCATTACTTTGGCAGGCCGTGGATGCAAACGGGTGTTGACATGTAACGTGACTTACAGGATTTTCCTTCGTTCGTTTACAGTGAAGTTTATGATACTTCAATGCTTGCTCAGTATGGCTACCACGAGTGACCACGACTCTCTTGATCGCTTACTAACAGTTCTACTAAAAATTCTTCCAAATTTTCGCAGCATGGACGGGACTTTAGTTTCTGTTCCCCGCCCCGATATCGACATTTCAAAACAAACACAAGCAATTAATTGAACAGCAGGTAAAGCTCGCTCATTTCCCTTTCGAAACCACGCCGTTAAATATTCATTCGGAAATGATCGCGAATCAAGCAACAACTGTTAAGTGCAGTCTCATGTTGCAGACACAGCGAAAGTGAAGAATAAATTGAAACCCGCTGGGTTGTGAGCACGGCTTGCATTTTCGCCTATTTCGCGTAAGTGCATAATAACATGACCATGCGAGGAGAAAATTAGAAGTTCCCGTGTAAGGCGTGGCGGTGAGTGGTTATACAAGAAAACTCACTTAGTTGGTTATTTAGATTATTGTTGCTAGGAGTCCGAGTCCGACAAAGAGTCAATAGCGCTTCGGTAGGCTTTAGGGTTTCCAAGCATTTCACCAACTATCAACTTGGAACTTGGAATCTGAAGGAAGAAACTCAGATAGTACAAGCTTTGCTTAGTTTGGGGCTGGGTCAATTTGTGTAATTTGTCCCAAGGTATTTATTTTATTTTTTTTATTTTTTTTAGATTATGTTTGCGTCAAGGTGTTCAAAAATATCTGAACACCACCGTATTGTGAGAGCGTGTACGCATATTTTCGAGCACACATCGAGAATTTATACCTACTCAAGATTTAACACTAGCCGCTCGAAAGTGTGCAGGCAAAAGGGTTCTCAAATCGAAGCCAAGTCTACGGACCACCGACGCGAAAAGATTTCCGGAAATATTTTAAAATAATAAAAATGTAGGCAATGCTATGTCTAACTTAGAGTATAAAAGGCTGGAAGACCTAGACAGTTCCGATACATTAATTAAACGAAGAGTGTACAGCATAATTATTAAAGAATCATCAGGTACTTTTAAGTGTTTCATTATTGTAATCTCTTATACTAACAACTACACGGTAAGCGTAACGAACAACGCATATTTTACGGAAGTCATGCAAAACAGGTGGTTGACCTTATTCCTCAAATTATAACAATACAACAACTAGTATCGCCTATTCTGTACATCATAGGACAAATAGATTAGTCCATTGTTTTGTCTAACGTGGGCATAATCGAAATTCAAATGAGACTGGTAGCTAGAACATTGTACAATAACAAACGGTACTATTTGAACAATGTACCAAAAGACCCTTTAATTTGTCTTACATAAATACATAATTAAGCTCACGCATGTTATTAAGAAATGTTAGACACCAAAATATAGATGCTTCCCCCACATATTTTTCTCTTCCACTTTTAAAGGTGTCATAGAATTCTTCTGGAGTATTACATTAACTGCTGCCGTGCACTTATCGACCAATGTCAAGAAATATTTCAAAAACATAATTAAAAATCCTGAAATACATCTACAGTGATGTTCAATCTAACTAACCCAACCACCGGCTGAAGCATTTCCAATCCATTTTAAGACACTGTATAGATACAGCTGATTCGTCAATCCCTAAAAAGATTTCCATCAAACGGCACGCATTGCATCGTATCAGAAAGGACTTTAAATACAATCTTCAAACGATATTAAATCATGTACACACAGTATTACCAAGCCGCCCACAGGAGCTTGAACGCGGGCGTCTTCTGCAACACGCGATCTTAGCCAAAAGTATGCTGCGACGTGCGATCGGCTCCATTCGCACTTTGCGTTACGAACCGTTTGGTGGAAAATCGACTTCTTGCCGGACGCGATCAACTATGCCGCATCCATTCGTACTACCATCCATATAAATTTATTGGGAGTGGTTGCGTGAGTTAATCGAAAAAAACGGGACACTTTTTTTCTCCTATTAGAGTCAATACAAATCTAGATTCTAAGTAGGTAGGGATTTTAGTAAGAACAGCTATCTATGCAGTGGTAGAGTCGGTCAAGTAAATGCTTTGCCTTTTATGATGACTAAAAAACTATCCCACCGTTTGGCAACAAAAATGGCGGCGAAGATTCACAAGCTCAGCTTTTGCTGTAAAAGTTATCAGATCCACGGAAAAGCCAAGCCCCGTAACTTGGCTCTACGAACCTACCTTGGTTTTAAAATTTCGTACCCTTTCCGATCCGATCCATTTGGTAGAATTTATACTTGCCTTCCAATTCGCCAAAACGTTCGGCGTAAAAGCAATTGCTCATCTAGCTAAACTTTAAATTCCAGTACAGAAGACAAGTGATCGCCGCCAAGAATTCCGCTGGCGCCGCTAGTTGCAAAATGGCCTAGCATTAGCAATTAGAGTCGCCACAAGCCGATAAAGGGATAATATTATGGTTCCTACTCAAAATGCTAAACTTTTGATATAGATAGAGGTTTAATAAAGGTCCGATAAAGGCAGATAATGGGCAGTCTCGCACCTGCTATCGGAAATACGAACGGGTTAGAAAGGTTGATGAATGTTACCGGTAACAGGTGCAAGGTACAATTGTAACGAAATCTGTGAATAAAACGTTAAACAAAAAATATTTGGAATATCTTGGGACAATTAACCTAGTCTTCTATAAAATACTGACAAATTGTTACATCATTTGAATTTACACCCTTCAAATGTTTATCGATTTATTTTATAGGAAAAATGTAGACCCTATCTAAGCTCGCGGCATTCGTTAATTCATTTGAATTGGCAAACACTGACAACATTGCCCGAAGGTATTTGCTGAGAAATTAGAATTATTGTTTTAACAACGTTTAGAATTTGTGAATTATTGCTAGTTCAATTAATGTTTACGAAATTAAAGGTTTACGGGTGTGTTCGTAAATAAATAAATGGAAACTCAACTAGCTGGTATTGAATCCAAGTTTTAATTGTTAAGCGTATGCCATATTCACCAAAATTTAATTTTTTCGCTTATTTAATATACAATTACAATGATGTTACAAATTAAGCTTTCTCCGTTCAAAAATATCCCTCTTGTTTTAAAAAAAAGTTTTGAGCTTCGTTGCGATCGATAAAAAAAACGGTAAATAATCATTACTCTCCAGTTTAGCAAAATAAAAATAATACACTCAACTAATGTCATAATCCTAAACGTTTCCGCACGAGTGCTCCATTAACATAAACAACAAAGGAGTTTTGTTGAATTAAAAGTGCGAATTACATTATCTTTTTCAGTGACTAGTTGCATAAAAAAACCTAGTTTTTGCTTGCGGCGTAGCCTTGTGTTCCGCGTTGAATGGAATCTCGCACACACCCACTTGTGCGTCTCGAGTCCGCTTCTGTCTGCACCTACTCGGGGCAGTGGAAGCGTCGTAACTCGTACAATATCCTTTCAACATGAAACTACCGTGAGACTCAATCATAATTACACAAACTGATAACTCACATATAAAACTCACGTACAGTAAACGAGTTTTCGTTTCGCTCCAAGAAGGACTACGAACTAGGCCGAAACATGTCGAGCATCACTCGACTTTATACATGAGTTATCCGTTTGTGTAATTCATAAAATATACTTGGAAGTTTAAGTAGGCCTATGGGTCAGGTCAAAATAGCAAGAACTGTATCATTTACACCGCATGAACAAAAGTAAGTAAGTAAATGCTTTATTGTACAAATATAAAGAAACAGAAACAATTCACAAAAAAATAAAAATAACATTAATATATGCACAAAGGAGAACTTATCCCTATAAGGGATCTCTACCAGTTAACCTTTGAGTAGATGAGAGACTGGCAGTGTGAGTTTAAAATTCCAGATGGTGAAAGCCACAATAGAGCGTACATATCTACGTATACGTATGAGTAATCTTGCGAAGTAATACAAAAAAACCTTTAATTTTTTTTGTAAAAGGCAATACATATGCTTGAATGAAACTTCTTTTTTTTCGTCGTTTAAATTAAATACTTTTCTAATTATATCCCTGTTACCTTGTGCATTTAATAAGGGACATGCTGTATAATGTTGATAAACGGCCGCTAATAGGTAATAAATAAACCAACGAACGACAAGCGAAGCTACATCAAATAATATTCTGCTCAACACCTCAGCTTGCAGAAGTACTAAAATTGCAGCAGTCATATGTTTACAGTATACTATCGATACTTCCCAGCGATTGAATCACCGCTCCAAATCAGATATCAACTAGAAAACAAACGCTGACATCTAAATAGCAAAGATGCATATCGATCTATCAATACCAGGAACACCGCCTCAGAACTCCACTCCGTCTTTGTTTACCGCACTTCCATTCTGAGTAAACTGCACGTACCCAAGGAGGTCACCGACAATTCTAGCACCAAACGTTGGCGAATAACCTGAATGAATAAATAAATACTGATGAACTGGAGCCTAGTGGATCGCTGAGGTCAGACCCTTCACCGATGCGACACTGTAGGCATCTGGTCAGTACATATGTAGAGCAATTCAATTAAGTAGATGTCGATTAACTTCTTTAGCATTGGGAGGCGTGGTGAGGATAAGTTTGCTTATGTAATTTACTACCAAAGACTCGTTGAAATCGCTTCTCCGCAATCAAGTTCACTAGATGGTCAATAAATTGGCCGGCACCTATCAATTTTAAAAACTATAAGTAGTGAAAACGTACAATGAAACCAAAACTTAATATATTTCTGCCAAAGAAATGACTGTCAAATTGTTTGTGAAAAAGCTCCACAGAGGTACACGCTTCAGTTTCTCTCATCGCACCGATCACTTGCTTATGCTTACGTAGACAAGGCAAACAGAAATGTCAGAGAAAAAACATACGCATCGGATTGAGAACCTCCTCAGTTTTTTCTTTGCCGGTTGAAAATCTAATAGGAAGTCTATCTGGAGAGAAGAAAAAGAAGACGAGGTCTAAAAAGTCAAACCGCAGTGATTAATTAATAGAGATGATAAAAACTTTTTTTGTTTACATCCAACACTTAAACGGAATGAACACATAACGGTTTACGTAACTAAAATAATCACAACCTTTTATGCTCTGACCGATATAGCTTTATCACGCGATCGCGACAAGCTTTGTCACCCGGGATAAGTTGCAGTGAGTGAAAGTGACATGAATAATACCACTTGTCTCTTTTTATGTGTAAACATATTAACGTGGGGCATCGCGTGCGCAGTTCAAAAAGCAAAGCGTTACATAATCCGCAGTAATCTTTCGCTTGTGATCGTTGTTTGTTTTTCAAAACGATTATGCGTTAACAGCCGTTTAATTCGGGCCATTTGTGGTCCATTAACTTATTTCTTTTTTAAATGTGCGTGCGTTTGGCATTTGTTTTTGCTCGTTGCTCTGGGCAATATCTTTATTGGCGAGGCGTTTTGTGAAACCTTTCGGAACGTTAGATCAAATGTAAATATCGAGCAATTAAGTATATTAGATCGTCCACGAAATCCGTGGGAGGTCTTAAACCAAACATTAACGCCACAGTGAACGTTTTAAATTAACAATGTAGGCGTCTATATGACAGTTTGATAGGCGAAGTGATTAATTCACTTGAACTTTCGGTTTGAATGCCTATTTAAACCTATTAGACCCGTTTGTTCTATACCTTTAAGACCTTAGCATTCAAAGTTGTGACCTTAACTCTCGAGTATTTTACGGAGCAATATTGCTAAAAGGAATACAGAAGGATAGTATTATGTTTGACATAATTACAAAATAAGCAAACAAAGCTAACGTAAGAGAAAACATCGCTTCCAAGCACTCGAATAGTGAATTAATCTAGACCTGTATTCTAATAAAGATCCCCCTTTACACTTGTTTATTAGGTATTTTGCTTCTATGTAGGAGGCGAGAGCGATTTCAAGAAATACCGAACCAATTCTAAAAATGATCTCACTAATCGACTCCACACTATCCATCATTAAAATGGGCTACTTTCTATCCCGGTATACTGCAATATTACTACCATACACCAACATTTTACGAGAATTCTTGAAAACGCATTTAATACAAAGAAACTAAGTAAGCCACAGGAGAGTCGACACGACACAGCGACACCACATTTTCTTCAAACGTCCAACATCCTACTTATGAAGAAACTTAAGCAACAATGGGCAACATACTAGCATATGCCACTTTCGACACCTATAGCAACAAGTTAACGCAAGCGGCAAGCCCAGATAAGTGCAAAACCGAGTGCAAGCAGAAACAATGGGCAGTGGAAAGCATTGTTCGAATGCTATTGATTCGTCATTCGTCAACTAATTCAAGGTCATTGCGACACCCACCGGAGCAAACGAATGATGAGCGACAGCGGAAAGATGTGCGATGCGTTAAGGATAGTTTCCATCAAACGATTCGCCGCGCAGCACATCGGATCCGAAAGGATCCGAAAGCATGCGGCGACCGCCGATCGCGTCCGACAGGATGTAAAATTTCCACCACTGCTCGCGCGCATCGTAAAAGGCGAACGGAGCACTTTGGGCTACGATCGCGTGTCGCGGAAGACGCCAGCGGTCAAGTGTCTTTGTAATATGTATAGTATAGACTTTCAAGTACTGAGTAAGTACTTACATGAACATGATTTAATATCGTTTTAAGATCTTAAAATCCATACTGATCTAACCGATGCGCTGCGAGTGTTTGGTGGAAATCAACCTTTAGATGATAATGAAGAACTTAGCTAAAGCTACAACAACAGTCTCATTTTGTTTGATATAATGCGAATTTAATGTTCATGATCTGCCACCAACAACTGAATAGCATCTTAGAAAGTATTGTTATACAAAAAGCTGATGTATGTGGTCCATCATAAGATGAGTTAAATCAGACATACAGTATGACGTACATTGACGAAACTTGTATGGTATGGTCACCAACAACAATGAGTTAAGTGTTTCACCTGAGGGTAAGTGAGCACCACCGCCCATGTTTGCTGATGCGTTATTTATCAGCCTAGAGGGCTAAGATAGATTACTTAATGAGCCAGTAAATTCACTGTTTTTTTTTACTCTCTACACCGTCTATATCCCTTACGGGGTAGACAAAGCCTATGGTAACAAGACCTAAAGGCCACAATTAGCATAACAGCATACTAAGGTTTTTTGAAGGGAACATTCAGACAATGAGAAATTTTGCAATCTTCAAAATTAACCACACCAGTTTATCAGATTTGGATTTATATGCGAATAACTTTTAACTTGGGCCGACTCTTTAACGTCTCTAACATCATATCATTGCTTGACATGACGATCCACCCCTTTGGCCGGTTTCGCAGGTATCCAACAATGTGTCGAAATTGACATTGAAATTCTATTTATGTTAATCAGAATAGAAATAATTCTATTTGATATTTGTACCTGTTAATATAGGACACAATTTTCATAGAACGGTCCGAGCTCACCTTGATAAAGCCACAGATTGGTTCCAAACTAGCAGGATATACTTCAACTACAAATTCGTGAGTCGTGTCTTACGGTAACTTTATTTCAACGTTTCAGGTTTAGAGATAGAAAACAAAGTGGCGAATATTTAAGTGTTCACACTTTAATAGAAAGACACTCGACCCGATGAAGTACCGTTAGGCAACTAACCCCATAGTTCTGAGTTAAGTACTAGTTCTCATAGACGGATCCCTGCAATCTATTAGCCGCTAAGGTGTTGCTAACAAGGGCCCAACAATCAGCCCCGGAGTACGGCCAATAAACAATCAGCACAGCCGAAGCAACTTTCTATCCCGCTTCCTTGCCCCAGGCAGCATCGTGAGTTACATTGTGTTGATAAACAGCCTATTTAACACCGTGTAGACGTGCATTTACATTCCATTAGGAATAGTTATGATAAATACTTTCATTAGCAAATGATAAATGTGGTTCACTTGTTTATTATTTTCCAAGTCTGTAACGTGAATCATTGTTAGATAGCATCGTTGCAATTTTCTCAAGGAAAATGTAGTGTAAGTAAAGTATTAGATTCCAAGTTTCCACCAACAATATTGACTATAAAGAAAATATAAATCCATTTGACCAAACCGGATCTTTTAAGAGAGTTAACAATAAATTTTGAAATGTGAAAAACATGGAAGCGCCAGTGAATCTTCGGAGAAAGGGGACCAGTGGCCGGCGTCAATAGAATAACAATTAATTTTATATCCTCCTACGATGCCTCATTGTAAAAGCTAGTGTCGGCAGTAAAAACATCGATAAAACGTGCAGATGCAGGCGGAATTTGCAATATAAACTTTACACTTGCATTTACGTACCTAGTACGGATGCAGGAGTAAGGAACATTAAAGTAACTTCCAAATATTTTCTTACAATATAAAAAGTTAGTAGATAAGACTCCTGTCTAAATCTAAAAATTTTAAAAAGAAAAACCAATAATTTCATTGACAGTCAGTCGAAATGTTTTGTTAAATTAACCACACCCCTCACGCCTAAAAACTTGTGCTACCACTTCTGTCCAATTTTTATCGATATAAAACGTCACTAGTAACGTACTCGGCAAGGGATCGCGAGTGGAATACGCAAGGTGCCGCAGACGGACCGAAGGCCGCTACGTGCCATGGAATGGGGGTCACCGGCGACGCGGATATTTCGGCTGCCAAGAGTTATATAAATATTAGCAAACAGGACGGTCACCACGGGATATTAAGGGACAACAATAGTTAAGACAATGGGAAGTGAATGTTCAAACATAACGGAAGTAACACTCGTTTAATTAAATGATTTTCATGATGCGGCATAAAGCAACTGTACAGCAAGCAAGCTCAGCAAGCTACCGTTCACAACTATAATGATAATCGAAATCATCAATTTAAATACCGAAAACTGTAGCGAGGAACAAGAGGGAAATATTAACGACACAAATTTTATCGAGTGCCGATATTAACATTACCTTCTCGTCAGAAAAGACAGTGGTCAATTTGGTACTTTTAGATGCACTGCAGTGTGCGACACAGAAAATTAAAGTGATCGCGTAAACTCAAAATTTTAAATGTGCAAAAAAGTTTCAAACGGTATTCAAAATGAACTATGGTAGACTGTATCCCCACATTAATCGGCATAATAAACATCCAAATGAAGCCCGGACACATTTTAAGGTCAACGAGCCACGTAACAGCGGAGCTGAATAAACTTTATCCTATGCATCCGATCCGACACGGCTACGTAACGCAGACGGGCTAATTACCACTAATCAATACGTATGTAGGTGAAAGTGAAACGTGAACACTTGCACCGTTTACGACTAGTTCCTATTATGTGGCGCGTTGGAAAAAATGGGTTGTAATTAGCAGAAATGGAGTAGAGTTGACTTGAAGATGTTGTAAATGTTGTGCAGTGATTAGACGATACGTGAGCGGCATTACCTATGGAAAAAGATGATCGCTAATCCAGCAGACGCAATGCCACAGCATGTACTTATTATAACGAATAATAAACCTTGAACTTTTTTCACAATTAATTCCACATTTGCTCACTGATTCGAAGAAAAAAAAGTATTAAGATGAAACTATTTGTCGTTCATTTGATTCCAACATCAGCTACACGCTACAACTTGAACAAATGTAAAATCAAATTCAACGGTCGTGCGTCAAGCGAATTTGTTTCGCTGACTGATTGTTGTTTTGGTCAAGTTGTTTTGTGAGCAAAAACCATATTTGCTCTGGATTACATCAAGTGGACATTGCTGTCAAGACAGGTTTCTGTTTTCTGCTAACTCATTTAAACGGGAATTCCCTATAACGTTTGATTGACCCCCTGAAGAACTTACTTTGCCATAATTCAATAATGGTTTCCTTTACCAATTCAAGGGTAAGTTCTTGCTGCTCTTTACAAAGGGTGCATGTTTTCCACGTCTGCTTGAGGGTTACCTTTCGCTGGCTACCTCCTCTTTGGCAAATTCAGGTAAAAGCTTCCGAGCAAAGCGGCTCTAGCGTCACTGTCGCCGGGGCCGCTATGCTCGGAAGTCTAGCTTTAGTGAACGGTACTCGGATGTGGGAAAGACCTTCCGCAGATTCCAACACTTGTCAAAGTCAAGTGCTCTCTAAATGTGAATCGCGCTTAATTATTTATTCACTTTACTATAGTTACGTGTCGATTGCATAACGCGTATCAAACGAAAAGGCAATCGAATGTCCGGAGTCATTGTTGTGTTCTGTCAAGTCACAATTGTTAGAAAGTGAGCTCTTTCAGACTGTGCACATACCGTCGGTTCGGTGGAAAATTGAATACTTTCGATACGATTTTTTTTTTTGGTATTTTTTTTATTATGTAATCTAAGATATCCAATTCAAATAACTTAGAAAAAAGGCAGTGGGACGAATTTTAAAATACTTTTGGACAGTCAGCATTTGGATATAGCACGAGAATAAGGCCATTTAAGTTGGAGTTAAAGGAGCATACATGTACAGTCCGTGAGCTTTTAGAATGCCATTCGGGTTTGTCTTGCTGTCCCACTCATTCTTATGGGTTTGATACTTAAACCGGCCGATGGAACCCGAAACCCGAATGGAATTCTGAGAGCTCACGAACTGCACGACATGTTATTTACGGAATTTTGGAAGCACTCAAGTTTCATTCAAACTATTTTGATCCTGAATATCTTACTCGTTAATCCTGCCGCCATGCAACAATGCTTGCGCTGCTATGCTCCGGGGTGAAGAGTAGGGCACACTGAAATTACTGGCACATGACATTTAGGCATTCCCTAGTCCTTTTGGCTTTTGGAATCCGTTGGTGTTCCGGGTTTCCATGGGCAGTAGTGCTCGGTGCTCACTTACCACAAGCACCTGATTGCTCATTCGCCGCTTTATCAAAAACGATTATAATCGGCTTTTCAGTCTCAATACTATTAAATAAAATAAAAGGAGGTACACTTGGGAAAAAAAACTGACTCGGGAAAAGTGAAAAGTGAAATTTCGTTCGGGGCGCAGAAGGGCGAAGGCATTATTCCTATTCAGCTCTATTTTCAAGGAATGGTACTAATTCGGCCAGTTAAAATAAAAATAAAATAGAGCAGCAAGTTTGTCGGACGTCCGCGGCGCGCTTCCTGCCGCGAACAAAACACGGCGGCGCGCGCGCAGGGGGTATGAATCACGAGGCGTATTCGAGTGCATCGTAATGAAAAAGCAATAAATGTCAAGATTTGCAAATAAATATATTTTTACTAAGTACACGCTTTACTGTAGTTATTGATGATTATTTTGATGGTGACGACGTTGGTGATGATGGTAATGATTATGACGGTGATGATAGTAGTGAGGATGGCGATGATAATGATCAGTTTTCGACCGATTTCGGCTACGGCGACGCTTTACATCCTTTATTGGTTGAGCTCATGTGCTCCTATGCAGTATGTCTAGGTCTAGCCAATTAAAAACTAGTGCAGCATAACGTACAGGGGGTAATCAAGTTGTTAGTTACGAATAAAAGTGTTTGTTTAATTTTAAAACAGCGTAGGTAATAAAGCGTCCTAATTGACTACTAAAACCTGGAAATTTGTATAAATAAAACGTTTTAGTGTTTCACATTTTGGTACTAAATACTTTATATCCTATTAAATGAAATTATGAGGATTTATGTATTTCATTAAATAAAGCTTTTATTTCCAGTCCAATCCAGTATGCAATTCAGTATGTTAAGACTTGATTTAGGTATTTTTCCGTCGTTGCAAGGCAACGCACAGATCTTTCAGTTTGTCTTTTGGGTTTAAAAGCAATATAAAATATGCTTTAAGTATTCCTTTGACATCTTACACGCAAATTATCTCACACAAAAACGTATTACTTTCCGTCATGCATGGGTTGAGTATCTTATCTTAAACAAGGGGTCCCTACGGATACACTTCGACCCATTCGTGGATCTTTTGTGTAATCACTCTTCCTTCGCACTATTCCATCGCTTTTACCGCCTCATTTATGAATTGGGTGATTGGGCGCAGTGGTAGTGCCTCGAAATCTCCTGGTTCAGGGTATCCGCTGCCTATTGTACAATCGTTGTCGTTGTTGTCCTGTAATCCCATCTTTGCTAATAGGTATTTAGTTCCGAAGTGACCTGTAATGGGTTGAGTATGTTTTAATCGTTAAAGAAACACCACATTAAACCACATTTAAGTTGGAAGGTAATTTGATGGAAACCAGTTTTAGAAACCAAAGATGATAGTCTGGTGTTCAGTGAAACACGCTAACCGTACAGCCTTATCCATGAGATAATAGTCTAACAGGGCGATAAAAATAGTCAAAAATATCTCAACAAGCTGATGCCGCTACAGCCTCGGTCTCATCCGATAGAAACTTCAAAGAAAATTGACTACATACGCTAACGATATTGTTGCAACTACATAAATCAAAAATGTCTTGGAGGAATCAATCCCGTATGAATTCTCATATTCATTTGATCCCTATATATTTTAGACGGTTTATAACTTACTTAAACTCGAGCAGCAAGAAATTAATAAGTCCAAATCCCAACTGAAATTGTAAGGACCAAAACTCGTGACTCATGGTATAAGATAGCAAAACATTATCGCTACTCCAAACAATATTTTAAAAGTAAAAGACCACGTCCTTTTTTAATAGAACCCCAAAATCGGATTAACGGATGCAATTATTAATATCAATATCCGGACACTCCATACATTAATGCTAAATAGACACGTACGAATCATTGTTTCAATTCCGGACTAGCAATGAATGGGGCTGGTGAAAATACTATCCTAAATAAAGAAGCACAAAACAAAGTTTACTGAGAAGAAGTGAGTGAACAATGTGAAGAAATTTCATACAAACGTAAGCGACAGTTTAGCGACAGACGTATCTTTAGTACACCCCACGGCGCCACTCGCTTCAAAACAGAAAAGGCTTAATACAACCATTGAACTAAGAATACAACTTTATCTCAACGCCATTACAGTTTCTTTTCACGTGCACGATGTTAAGCTGCAAGAAATTCTACATACACGAGTGACTCATACAAATAATAGTAAGCATTGCTGCAAGAGGAATAAATGTCAAACTTATTTGATTGAAGAAACGCACGTGCATTTAGATTTCGACGCCTTACCGGAGTTGCTTCCTGCAAGTTCTTTAGATATAACACGTACGTAGAGTAATTAGTATAGACACGTGTTTGGAGAATCATCGACAAGATTTATTTGAATAGAGTTAAGTATACACGGTGTGTCGGAGCTGAAATCATCTGAAGCGTTAGAATTCCAAGCATTGCGTGGTGTTAGCGATGAAGCTGCAAATAAGACGATGGAGATACAACGTGACAATAAACTTTTCAACGTTACCGAGTGTACTACATTTTACAAATTACGTACACAAAACGTAAACAAGACATAGGTCCCAGACCAGAGGGTCTGAAAGAATCAAATAGATTTAAATGATTAGTTAGGTCATTTATATCAGTATTAAATAAACAGATTGACAACATTGTCCTTAGACTGTGAGAACTAAATAACACGGACAAGTTATTCATGTAAGTACATATGTTTTAATTGCTAAATTGATATAAAAATAAGATCTTAAAATGTACTCTAGCCTAGCAAATTAGTCCAAGGGAGCAATTATGTCACTTAAGGAGCGTAAAGGTCAACAAAGCAATGTTTGTACAGGTCTAAGCGGTGATGACATCCGTGGAAATACGTTTTAAAACTCGACACGGAAAAAAACTACGTTTGACGTGAGTCCAGTAGTTCTCAAAAAGACTGAGGGCATAGGAATCTACGAAGTTTTCTTGAAATATTCATAAGAACAGTTCAATATTATCGAATGTTGTATTAAAGTGATTGAATACCATAGGATAAATGAAACAAGTTTTATCGCCGAGAACCCGTACAAATAGGGAATGCCAATGGTGCAAGTTAAGATGTAAGACGATACACTAATCGATATTGAAATATAACGCTAAAGAGTACCTGCAGTACAGGGTTATATTTCTTTCTCTAATGAGAATGCCGTGTACTAGAAATCCTAACAGTTTCATTCTTCAATTATTTTAGCCATATATCAAGAAAATGTATACAACGGTAAGTCAACGAGTCCGATTGCATATTACAAAACGTTAAGATTTACACAAACAAGTCAATGAGACAAGAGACAACCGATACTGGGAAAAAATTGGTTTTGCAACGAAAGTTCAACAAAAATAGCGAAAAAATTTATCGGGGTGGAAAAGAAAATTTCGTAAATTTTAGCTTATCTATATAGCAATACGCTTAGCATATCAGATAGATAAAGTAGGATGATAAAAAAGCTTTTGGACATTGTATTTGTTTGATATTGGAGGACAAAAGGTTGACGATAATATCCACTGTCCAGTTTTGTATTAAAATCCAACGCAGCAAAAAATTTTGGCATGATATGATATACATTTCCGCTCTATTACAAATAGCTGCATTGATTGCTGTTGATCATACAAGTCTTTCTCGCGGTTAAAATCGAAATTGTTTCAACTCATGCATCACGCTTGATGGTCGTTTTGTACAAATTGTTTCATACATCGCCGAGACGAGAGCAAATAAATTAAAGTCCATTAAAAAAACAAGTAGGTAACTAATAATTAATGAATGCCTGGAATAACTGCAGTTTTATTCTTACCACGATCGTGCAAAACGCAAGTCGTTCGTCCAGCACGGCTAGTACCATTTTGATTTAAGTCGATTTGTCATTCCGTCCCCTTTAAATTAGTTGTGTGGGACAAAGACAAAGATGCACACAGCAATAACACAAGAAACGGAATAGTACCAGTCAAGTTGTGACGCACAAAAACATGAATTGAATCACGAACGAGCCAAGGAAGGTTCTGGAGTAAAAACTTGACAATCGGCCTTCAATAGGCACTAATACCATTAAAGAATACCTTGATTCAATTGTACGAGTACGCTAAAACGCTATGGTCTTTGCGCACTGCTTCTTCTTGGAGCAAAATTTGCGATAATTATCCTTGCAGTTGCGATTTCGTGAAATAATTCGCGGCGTTGCAGATGTAAGTGTCGCTACGTGGTAACTTCTGGGTAATACAGCTATCACCATATTAATCATACTTTCAGAATTTTCCTGCGACTAATACTAATCCCTCTACAATTTAGACGGCGCAAATTTTTTACTCCACTGTTTTAAAGAACGTCAAATTCTAATCGCAAGCCTGCACATGGTAAAATTCAATTAGTCCTGCCATAAACTCCTGTTTGAAGCGTCAATCAATTTCATCTCCAACTGACAAAACATCTGTTGGCGGAGATAAACGAAGATTCCACGTGTACCAAAACAGGCACGTGGCTACTAAAAAGGAGAAATCCAATTATAGCAATTCTTGCAGACGATAAAAAGAGGTCACCTACGCGTGTTTTCGCCTTAAAGAGAAAAAAGGAGTTATGATGTCGGAAATAGTGTAAAGTCAGGTACTCATCTGCGAGCTATAACGGTAACTGTTGCACTTACAGTATAACCATAACCACAAACCCTAGTGTGGAACATGGCTCGCGAGAATGGAACGCTAAGATTTTTGGTTACTGAAACGCGCAACAGTTACGACTACAGCTCGCAGATTACACCTTAAGCAGGATTGGCAGTAGCATATCGTCACAATGCTTAGAACGAGATGAACCCAGAGATTTAGGACTAATACCCGTCTCTTTCTAGTAAGAAAAATAAGAATAAGACGGGTAGTTCATCTTTCGCGCGTTCTCGTGCTAGCCTTGCTGGATGAACGAACGAGCGCTCGAAATCGCAATCACCACCATCTACCCTCATCCTATACCGTTTAACAGATACTAATGGAGAATGCGATTGCGAATTAGAACGATTGAAAATAGCCTCAGGTTTTATTTAGAACTGTGAACTATTCATAGTTTTCGGAATCGGTGAGTGTGCAGTTCTAAATATAGATCGATCTTGAACATGGGAGGGGAATTTTGAGGTTCAAAGACCTCGCGAACCGGCTGGGCTGTCGGTAAAGAATTCCTTGAATATTAATGGGGGTGGGCGGCGGGTTCAGGGACAGATATAAGTTACAAATAAGCCCGAAACCAGAATGGGGTATATTAATCAATCAAGTTCGGTAATAAAAAGGTTTTGCTTTTATTTTGTGCATTTTTAGGGTTTCGTACTGGATAAAATAACATTAAAATAAAAATGTTACAAATCCCCCACAAAATGATCGAGTAATCACAAGTAAATAAAAAAAAAATTTTACCTCAAAAATGCCTTACACCAGGGGTGGCCAACAGGTCGATCGCGATCGACCGGTCGATCGCGACTGTTAGTCCAGTCGATCGTGGCAAGGCAAAAAATATAAATACGTAGACCAGACTGCCCAACGTTATCACCAACTGCATATTTAAGGTTTCATGGAGTATGTAATTGGTAGATCGCACAGGGTTTCGTTAGTAAACAGGAGATCTTGGGTCTGATCAAGTTGGCCACCCCTGCCTTACACCATTTTGATAATACACATTTTGCATTTCAATTGCCCAAAAACTATAGATGTATTTATGAGCAAATAAAAAAATGTGACATATCTAATGAAAGGGCTTGTGAGAGTTGTGTGAGGGTATCGTATCGTGTCCAAATGGAACCCTTTACGCGAATCCGGCCTGCACTTGGCCGGTTTTGAAGGTCGATTACCTTTTTAAGGGCATGTCGAAGTCGCGCGCTTTCGATGAGACGCAGCGGCAAAAACAAATGTTAACATTATGTAAACTAACCTTTATCATACAGCAACTCTATTCGCTTTACGATCTCTTTACACTTTATAATTTAAGTGAAATAAAAAAGTATCTCAGAAATCCTATAAAAATCCTAATGGAATGAAGCTATCCGTTACAGAATACTTAACATCCTCTATCAGCTCATCACAATTAATAATATTAGCCTCCATCTATTGTATTAGTACTCAATAACAAACTGTCTCGTTCAAAAAAAGATACTGAAAGGTCTTATCATTTTTTACCATGACATCACGTACCTCAGCTACCTGAAGCGACAAAGGCAATTCTAGCGCTTAAATAGCGCTATCTGTTGAGTAAGGATAAAGATGCCGTCAGTGCTGGCACTTCTCCAAGCCTATATATGTGCAGAGGAATAAGTGAAGCTTCCTTGTGGATACTAACAGAAACTGCAATGACATAATACTTCGAAGACGCGGTATGATGAGTGATGTATCGCGTATTCGCGAATTTTCGTAAAGAACTCCCAAAAGTAAGATTAAAAATAACGAGATTGCTAAATGAGTAAAAGTTAGCTTCATCTTGTATCTTGATTAATCATAGAATGACGTAGAGCTACAAATAAGGATAAACTGTAGAATTACCAAAACCACTTCCTATTTCCAAATAAGTTTTCGCTGTAAATATTTTTCGGAAGTTTGGAACGCGAATTTAATTATCCCTCCATAAAAAGTGGGATATTTCTAGCATTCGAAAATATTAATAGATAATCTTATAAACATCACGTTGCTATCAAGTACAGTCGGCAAAACAGGTGAGTCATCAACAGACTCATCTTTTAGCATTTTCCGACACCAAATCTTGGAACGTGAATAATTTCCTTCCTTCAGATTATGAGTAATATTTTTTGTCAGTAATTCAATCAGACATCCAGATTAGTCAACAGGTAAATTTGGTTTAGCAATCCACGCAATATATCTAAATGGAGTTACAGGACAATATGACTTCGGATAGTTCTTCATAAGTCACAATCATCATGTCATCAATTTGCCATCTCTTGTCGGCCAAATCATTTCTATCTCAAACCAAACCCTACGCAAAGTTTGATTGGAAGTACGTATCATTTCAAAACTAGTCTCCGTCAGCTTCTGTAAACAAGAACTGCACAAAATATCTAAAACGACGATAAACAAATACAAATTCATGACATGAAGTCGATTCAGTTTGAATAATTCATTATAAATAAATATTTAATCACAAGGAAGGAAGTAAATGACCATTACATCCTTTAACCGTATTGTACGTACAGAAATAACTAATGTGATAGGTATTTAGTCCAATGGCAACTTTTTAACCGTGTTAAATGTCACGTGTCATCTTGCACGCTAGTTAATTGTATGATATCATTCGCCACATACTTAAAATCTCCACACATTGTTCTAATGGGCATTAGCATAACTTCATTAGCATACATATAATGCCCGTACAGTTTTAAATTGTCAATGCGTTTCTAACACATCTTCATCATCTGCTTCTGGTCTTTGACAGAGTTCCTTTTGTGAATAGGTCGTAGGTATCGTGTAACTATAAGTCAATGTCACAACCTTGAATGCTGATTAAGTTTCCTGTTGGGGTGATAGCAACATTTTGTTTTAGATTGGTTGTAGCTGGCATTCCACTGAGTATGAACAACATTACCTTACAAGATAAAAAAAAATATTGGCTGCAACCTCGATAACAGTAGAACATCGCGATGCTTTCCGTGATAAAAATATCCTTTCTTATTCCTTTCTTGGGTCTGATACTATCTCACGAGTATACCGAATTCCAACTAAATCATGTTCAGCGGCTAAAGCGTAAACGTGAAAAGGTAAACAGTCAGACGCACTTTCACATTACTAATATTAATACAGATAAACAAGGTAATTCTAGTGCTAAATTTACACGATTCCGTTGTTTAACCAAGCAATCACCAAGGCCTGTGATTAGTGATATTGGAAGTGGAAGCTCCTGGCGAAGCGAAACAAACGTTAACAATAACATGGCCTGTTAAATAGCGGCAAGTGACCACACAATGCGCCCGCGCCGCTGTTATTATAACACGTTCTGCAAAAATACAGCCTTTAGTTATATTGTAACTCGATGCCTGAATGGAATCATTTAGTCCAACGATTAATTCGTGTTTTTGTGTAAACTTCCGAATTGTTACATTGTGTTCGTGATTCATGCAGCTCGATTGCGTTTTATCGACGCTGCAGGAAAACTGTTCAGTTATTAAACTGCTAATAATTTCTTTGACTAAATTGCTCTGTGAATAGATGACAAATATTTCCATACATTAATCAATGTTCAATTCAAAGTGGACCGCGTTAAGGGCGGGACTAAGTTTTTACAAAATATTAAACGAAAAATCTTTGCAGAGATGTTCAGTCGAACCCAACCACCCGCTTATCCCAGTATCCCGGAAAATTCTGAAAGACCCTCACACAACACATAACATAAATGTGTACATAGTACATAAAACACAGGAAAGAAACACGTCACAGCGACTATCATTTTCCGCAAGGAAAACATTAATTTATAGAGATTAACCACATTATCAACACAATTCCAGTGCAAGGCAAAGTCGTAAGTTACGTTGCCGTAATCAGATCCAATTTGTAACTGATGCATGAGTGTGTGAATGCGCTATGTTACACGAAACATTCGACACCATGCAGTTGGGTTATTTAGGTGCAGCGCTGCATTTCAGCCTGGTGCATCGTTCGTTTATATACGCTATTACCGTTCCAAGCTAAACTTAGCTAGCGTTTTATTTGTTTAATTTGCAACGTTGAAACTAAACCAGTGGTCTTTCGTCAGTAAAGGCTATCATCATTGAAGAGTAACTTTCTTGGTATATCGTAAGGTCAGATCGATGTGTGTGTGAAGTTCTCGGTCCGCACTGGGCCCGCGTGGAAATGGGAACTATAGCCCAAGCCCTCACATTCTGAGAGGAGTGCCCAGCAGTGGGACGTGTAGAATAGACTGGAGACGAAGGTCGGGTTCTCGGGTTACTTTGGCCCTGCAGATTAACTAGGTGCAGGTTTTGTCTTTGCGTTGAAATTATATAAAATATGATGATTGATTTAATTGTAGCTATCCATCCACGTAAGACCTTATAGACACGATTAGCGTGAATGTGGCATATGTGGAAAGCGGAATCCAAACAGCGATGGGTTGCTAGCCACATGGTTCCTGAGATTTTGGCCCATTCCCTCGATGGGCTTTTACGTTCTGCGCGGGAGGACCTACAGCTGTTACATTCCATATTTTTTCTTTGCTCCCAGATCACCACGGACGCACTTCCTTTCCGGATAGATAACCAAATCTAAGAGAGAGCTTGCTCACTCAACCGAGGGTAAATTTATTTGTGATTCTCATAAAATGAGTCACGTAATTATTTAACGCTGCATTTGGTTCCATCTTAAGTCCTATTACCCACTCCGGTGCAAAATTAGAAGACAATTTTGTACGAAACAAATAACAGGGACTCTGGCTAAACCCTTGTAGACGCTAGGAAGTAACCTTATGTAGACATAATAGCATTAATGGCGTCATGAATCTTTGCCGGAATATTAATTTCGTTCACCGGAAAGAATTCGATTGGCTCTTGCTTCGCCAAACTTTAGCCGCTACAGAGGTCATTAATCCCTTCGTGTTATACAAACACTAGCTAAATTCACACTAACGTTATGTTTATATATATGCGTCACAATTGGCAAGGTGGGTTAGTCAAAGGTAAACATGGACGCCGGTCAATGAGACTGAAAACACACTGGCCAGTCTCAGACCAAATACAAGAACAAGGCGTCCTGCGAACGGCGAAGTGAGGCCAGTTAAAACTACGCTTTAGCGTGTGCGTACAGTGGCACACAAGCGCATCCAAATTTTTATCCGACTAGGGCAAAGCCAAAGGAGGGTTATGATTGAGTCAAGCAAAGCGTAGCTTGAACCGGCCTCACTTAGCGGTTCGTAGTTTAGATTTAGAGAATCTCTCCCTAGAGGAGCAGACTGGAAAACGCGTGCAGAACGCGAACTTAGACCCGTATTTTTTTCTTTCAGAGTTCTCTCAAACGCAGCTGTCGTTATTGGCGGGGGTGTTGAGTGGGAGACACGCGTTGTCAGCACCTGGATAGACTTACTTTAATTTGGGATCACCCTTCACCAAAGATCCCACTAATCCTACTAAGATTATAAATGCGTAAGTTTGTGAGGATGGATGGATGATGAGACGATGTGAATGTTTTTTTTTATGTTAGAGAGGCCAGACAAACGAACTAATGGGTCACCTGATGTTATGTGTAGTGTACGTTTGTTCCTTCTTCACGCTGAAACGACTGGACGAATTTGGATAAAATTTGGAACGAAGATAGCTGGTACCCTAGATTAACACATAGGCTACTTTTTATCCCTGAAAATTGTATAGTTCCCGCGGGATAGCGATAAACATATCAAAGGTCGTAGCTGCCTAGAGTCGCAACGTTAATAATTATTGCATAATGTACTATTAACATCAGTTCTCAAGTCTAATTCGATGCGGACGAAGTTCAAGTAAGAAATCGTTTCCATTTAATTATAACTAAGAACTAAGTTACACTTTTATTATTTAATTTTTTATGGGAAGCATTATTCCAATCCATCTATCTAATCAGCCTATATCCACCCACTGCTAAAGTAGTCCTCTTGATTTATTCCAATAAGAAAGAAATATAACTAGATACGTTCCTACATAGGTACGTTAGGTTGATATGAAATTACTATTTTATAGAATAAATAGATCGTGTAATGTTGTCAAGTTGCCATATAATATTGTGGACCTTCTAAGATTGCGCTACGTATGTATAGGATAGGTGTATAGAACAAATCTATTAGAGGCGAAGCTGCAGGGGTCGTAAAGTACCTACTGGGGCAGACAGGGGTGGGTCGGGTAGGTCAAGAAACGGGGTAGGATATCCTAAATAAAACGCTAAGCAAACATCATATTAATCAACAGATAACCCGTTTTTAAAACATAAACAAATTAGAATACAATTTCTATTTTCGGTTGTTATTGTTTTCAAATTTCCACATACCTTGCGGAATCAGTCGACGCCGGTCCGACACGTAAACACACTTTACACAGCACTTAAAACACAAACACTTAATTTTAGCAGCAGCGTGCACAAAATTCATTAATATTTCGAGTTTGTTTTGTTCCCGCTTGTCAAGAGTGTCCTTGTGACGCCATGTTGTGTCGGGAGCGGGCGCGTGGCGACTGCGGCTGCGCGCCCCTGCCGGCCGGCGCATGCGCGGTGCGTCACGCACCCCTCGCGCCGCGCTGAGCCTTCCTTATTCCTGATTGTGCAGTATATGATCAGTTGCAGAACAAACAAAATTGGCTTGTAGTACAGTCAGCGGCATAAAGTATAAAACATCCAGGATGACCTGGATCGAAAAAGTTCGATACCCAATACTATTTCACAAAGACTCGCAATTGCGATACAACGCGGGAATGCTGCCTGCGTGATGGGGATCCTACCTAAGGGTCCAAATTAATTATAATTTGTACCATTTTTTTTTATTAGGTACCTAAGTTATTTTTAAGGAGGCTTTAGTTTATTTCATGCTTATTATAAATTTATAACAAATTTCTATGGTGTACCGAACAATTTGGCTGACATGGACACTTCAAACTATATGACGCTGACTGTACAATGCCGTGATAAAAAAGCAATTGTTTTTTATTAATAAATAATGATATTTTATAAACACAAAATAATAAAAATATGGAATAGTTTGCAACTTACCTCCTTATTCATAAACGCTTTATATGCTTCTGCTAACTTAGCAATCGTTTATTAGGTAAATGTCAAAGTGACAGATAAGGACAAACGACTGCTAAGTTAGCAGCAGCCTACAGAGCGTTTATGAATAAGGGGGTTAAACTCGGCATAGAATATCATACCAGTAACCTAACTTACTTACTATGTACTTTTATTAGGTTTGCTTCATAAATATTTAGGATTTTTACGCTGCAGCATGCTAAGAATAAATTGATTTCTTATTAATAGAATACACAAGATATCAATTATATGATAATTTTAACGTATTGTTGTTGAATGCCTTCACGCTTCAACGAATTTTCTGATTTCAAATAGTTCTGTACGGAATTAACAAGATAAGTATTATGTATCTTTATGGTCTTTAGTATCTTTTATGGTCGCTTTTTAGGGATAACATTTTATCTGCCTTGTGAAATGAACAACACAGTATTTGAGGAGTAGGGGTATTTATTTGGGAGGCCGAGCTCCATCCGACACGTTTGGGGCTATTCATTTATTGCGTAAGACGATTTTTGCTAGTTTTTACTGAACTATGGCCCTTAATAAAATATATTAAAACTAGCTTTTAACAATAAATTTTACAAAACACAAATAAAACAATACAACATATCTTCTTAAAATGACAATGCAGTGTCGGTCTACACAATCAATTTATAATAAAATTCGTCTTCCAGATCCATAAACATAGTACCCATAACAAGTTATGAAGCTCAAACATCATAATTCAACCGGACCACAATACGAGCTTTTCTTTTATTTCTTGTTTCATCTGCCTATTTCGTTGTACTGCGCTATTGTAGTCTGCCAGACGGGTGGCCGGGAGACTCGGGGAGAGTCGCCCACTACCCACCTACGCGATATGGTTGTGATCGGATCGCTAGTTTACTAATAGAATGGTTGGTTGGATGACCTTTTTGATGACCCACGTGGGAATCCAAGCCCTGCCATTCTGAGAGTAGGCTTGTACGCAACTGTGGGACGTATACAATACACTGTAGATGATGATGATGATGATGATGATGATATTTTTGTTGATACAGTCTCTAAATACATAATATGAGCAACAGGCCCTCGCGCGGGCAACTTTCTCGCACAAAGACTCGCAATTGCGATACAACGCAGGAATGCTGCCTGCGTGATGGGGACCCTACCTAAGGATCCAAATTTATTTTAATTTTTAACCTAAGTTTTATTTTACTAAGTTATTTTAAGGCAAGCCTTAGTTTGTATTTTAATTAATACTTTTGTAATCATTTACAAAATAAATAAAGTGAATTCTTATCTATTATGAGCAGCTATAAAACGAAACGACAAAAAACTTCTCTTTCTCTTCGCTCGCCTGTTTTCAAATACATAGCGATCCAGTCGTTATATTAAACCATTTAGCTGAGAGCTTCAAAGCCTTCATCCTAACCTTTGCAGTGGCGTCACTACAAACTGGACTTTATTATGAAAGACGAAAAGATGGATTAAAAAGTAATTTTTTTTTTTTTCTATTGCTGCATGGTTTAAGCAGTGATTTTACACCATAATGTGCCTTGTACATTTGTTAATATTTAATCGCTCTATTTTGTCATTCATTCCTTGAGTGGTAGTGGTGCTTTGAAGCCTATTTTCAAACTTCATAGTGAGGGACAACATGTAAACATGGTCACTATGCAACCAGGAAAATCAGTGAAAATTAACCTGTTTGTACTATAATGTATACCTACTTAAAACTTTTTAACGGGTAATTCCCATTCATTCATGAGCACTGGAAACTAGCATGTTCGAGTCTCCTTGCGAGGACCTGAAAATTCATTTAAACGTTCACCGGGTAATTTTTTTTAGTTTCACAAGCTTCTTGGTTTCAAGGAAGCAATTTCAAAATGCCTTTTGTTGAATCAGGCGCTACTTTGCGGAGGTCCATTTCAATGAACAAAAAATATTTACCTTGCTACTCCGCTATTCACGACGATGTTGACTTGCATGTGTAACAGTTGTGCTCATTAAACCTTGATAATGATCCCGTGGAGGGATTGAAACGCGTCAGTCTTTGTGTGGTGTAAGGGATAATTAAGTTTGTGGGATTTATGTGTTTTATTGGCAGTAGTGGAGGGAGGGATTGCATGAAAAACATATATTTCACACAGGTTTGGTTAACTTGCACGTGAGTAGCGGAATAGCAAGCTAAACTTTTTTGTTCATTCAATATGCTTGACGATTAAAATTTACAATCGTTTTTATAGTGAACTTAAACAGCGTGAATCAATCTGCACGTCACTTTGACAGATGTCAACCGTCACTGTTTTGTGAGATTCTGACGTGTGATAAGAAACACGCTATTTAAACAGCTGCTTCTTTCTATTTCTTACCATTACTTCATAAATAAGTACTTTGCTAAGCATGCCGGATCCAGACTCAAAGAAAAATCAGTAAGTTTGCATTACAGTGCTAAATAAACCGATTCAATGTGGCAAGAAAGAACAGATCTAAAATGTAAACTTTGTAAGTTTACTTTTTTTCAGTATGATGAACATTATAGGTAGTAAATTAATTCGTACAGCCCAAACACTACTGACTGAGCATTTGGGCGTCTTGTCTTCTGGTGTCTGGCTTAGTAATAAGGTTCAGATCTCAGACCGAATAGTATTATTAGTAGAATTTGATTTAGTTTGTCAGTGTTTTCCAATAAATAACTATAGTAGGAATTGTTTGAATGAAATGAATTACTTATTCTGTAGTCATTCGTAATACTGCTACAGCCTTGCTCTTATAAACAGCCGTGGGCCTGAAATCATATATCAAAGTAAAGATTGTTTTCTAAAGCCTTGTTAATGACTCTATTTAATTTTTTAGCCTTTGACAGTATTAAAAAATTGCTCCAAACACCTGATCCCGTCCTGTAATGATGATATGATTCATTTACAGACACAAAAAGGGGAAAAATGATCCGAAGGAACAAAGAAAACCCCGGCAGAGCAAACAGGCTGCCAGTGAGAAAGCTGAAAGGAAAATGGATGGACCTAAAGGTAATCTATATACATAAAGACCAGTATTCACTTACCTTTGTTCTGTTGGGTTTGTCTCCACCCCGAATAGCAGAATAAACAAAAAAAAAAATTGTAAGGGAAAAAATATTTTTTCACACCTCTCATTCCGAAAAATAAGCTTTGCTCTCTGTCGAGAGGGATCAAAGTGCAACTTTTCTGTTCAAGGCTTTTCTAAGTGTTTTTTGCAAATGCAATTTTTTGAAGTTGATAGTGGTGAAACCATGCCATTTTCTATGCAGGTAGCTCTTTAATTATATTTAGAATTCTTTTACAAGTTTTTTAATGTTCTGTGTGAAAAGTTGTATGAGCCACTCGAAAGCAAAATTATTTTCATCTTGGCCATTAACACTTAAATCCCTCATTACGCTCTGGATCCAATCTAGCACCCTCGCTGTAAAAACATCACTTTGCTCCCTTGTGACACAAATAACTATGTATCCATCCCTTGTCAGCAAAAGTAGGCACTTACTCCTTTATAAGAATTCCCAGCAGTCTGCATTTAACCCTAGGCTGTAAATTAGTTCTTTATTTACTTGTTGTCAGTGTTAACAAATTGCAATAGCTCAAAATCTTAATTTCAGTTGTAGTGCCTGAAAAACCTGCCTTTGAAGAGCCTGGGCCTGAGTTCTACAAAGGATTGAAGAGAGAAACTGATGATATTCTCAAAATCACTGAGGAAGCCAATTCTAAATACAAGAAGAAAGAAATCCAAAGCAATTGGGCGAAATATGAAGTACCAATTGAGAGCTATGATGAAGTTGAGGAACAGGAAAACATGGGTGCAGATTATGAGGTACAACAATTTTTAATTTATGCCATGTGTTAGAAGCTAGAGGGTCATAATGGTAAATGATCACTTCTGTCTGTATAGATACATATTGCAGGTGCATTGTGAACCTACAGGGTTGCAAATAGAATGTTTGCCAGTAATGGCAGGTTTTAACTGGCTGGCTTAACCTCCACGTCTTGGTGAAATGGCACTAGGTATAGACTGACCACTTAAATGAGTCCTCGCCCGCGCGGCACAGGGGCGCGGGGAAGACGAGAAAGGGGGCTGAGAGAGGTGCGGGCGCCAGGCGCACTACCCGCCCGGCCGGTCTATAGTGCTTAGCCAGAGCAAATAAAGCTCTGGACTGGACAATAAGATTTTGATGAGAGAGTAGCATGCTCTCCCTCTTGTCTATGAATCATCTTCAAAAAATACCCTAATGGCTGGGCTGGGTAAAATCTTAAAACCTTTTTTCTTCTTTGTTACATAGCAATCTACCTAACCAAATAAGCTACTCCTTCGTCTTTTTTTTGACATACTCAACTGAGCATCCCATTGTTGTCATTGAACCCTGAAAAAGCAAATAACTATGAAATCCATATATGACTATTTTAATTTTGTCTTTTGCAGCAACTCATACAAGCACCCCTTTCAATTGGCGGACATTTTCAATTCAAACACGAGAAATCTTGGGATATATCTACGGGTCCATCCCTATATGACAAATACTTTGAAATCAACATGAACGATTTAGCCACTGCTCTTTGCACTATACCATTTTACGAAAGAAACAGTATTGACAAAAGCATATTTACTGAAACAGATATACAAACTATGGATCAAAGAACGAGCAGGTACAAACATAAGTACTTTAAAATAGCAACAACAGAGTCTGATCTTCAAGATAAATTAATAAATAGTTTGAAAGAAGATTACAGTAAAACGGAAGTGGTTGAAGGACGGACTAACTCAGAATCAGATAAGGCCGATACTAAACCAGACGTAAATGATATTAATTTTGATATTGAACCAGAAAATACTAAAATGGCACCTGGATCCCAAGATAATATAGAAATAGTATTCAAAAGAGATGAGCCAACAAAAGAAACTAAAGTCAATATTAGTAAGCCTAAACAAAGTGAAGTGATTGATAACATTGACGATATAATACTAGGAACAAATGAAATGAAAATTGAAATTTTAGAGAAATCAGAAGTTAAAAAGATCAAACCTGCGCCCAAAAGTGAAGTTGTGAACACAGGTAAGATGTTTCTTACGTTTTAAAATTATATTAATAAAGTTGCAATTGTAAAAACAACCAGATTCCAAGCTTTCGAAGTTTCTTTTTTATGTTCAATCCTTACCCATATGTGGATAGATTAAATAATTTATTGTATCTTTCATTATATTTCAGCACTGGCTGCTTCTGAAGAACCTAAGAAAAAGCCTGTTATTGAGTCTCCAGAAGATCTAGAAAAATGGTTAGACGACTTCTTAGAAGAGTAATGATTTGGGCAAAACATTTTGTATTCTAACTTACGAGTAAAACCAATGACTATATGAAAACTAATTACAAATCTGGTAACTTTTTTAAACTTCCCTTTTTCTCATAACCTTTTGAACGCCAACGTAAACTGGCAGAGACAGTGTAAAAGTAATTAACACGCAATGGCATAAGATTCAAATTAGCTTACCACATCTTTAGGTAGTAGTAGGCATGGTGTTAAAACTGTGTAGTATAGTTTGTTTCAGTTAAAATGACGTGGGGTTGTAATTGTAAAACAATTATGCAGGTGTATCGGTAGGCCCAAAATATACCGTGAACAAACAATCTTGATAGTTTTGATGTTGTTGGTCGGTATTACACTAGACGCCGTGCGTTTCTAAAATAATAATTATATACTGTCAATATCACTTTGTACAATTTTTTAATAGTAGGTATAAGACATTTTTACCTGAGTGTTAGGCACACTGTAATTGTATTTGGAAAACAATATACCTATTACACTTAAAAGTGTCCAGTTCAGGTAATAAACTATCAAGATTGTTTATTTACGGTATACTTTGCGACTACCTGCATAATGGTTTTACAATCCGACTTGAAGATAACAATTAAACAATAGATGTTGGTTTTGAGTAAGTACTTTTCGTCATTTTAACTGAAACAAACTATACCTACACATCTCAAGAAGAAAAACTTATGAAAATAGTTATTGTACACGACACTCGATTAGGGGAGGGCACCACTAGCGTATTTTTAGCTCTCTTATTAAAATCACTGTAGACGTAAATAAAAAAGATGGTCATGCATGAATGTAATTATAGCGTGCGTTATGGTAATCGCCCATACACCACATGCAGTGGCGTAACTATAACTTCTGGGGCCCGTGGCGAATTCGTCAGATCCTTCCTCAATATAAAGAAGTGCATCAGCGTCCCTTTTGTGCTCTAAACCAAGCCAGTTCGGGGCCCCGTAGAGCTAGGGGCCCCTGGCATTTTTCCACCCCTGCCACCCTATAGTTACGCCACTGACCACATGCGTAAATATAACTGGGGATTGACCCAACAGGGCGGCATGTGCCGCCAGCACGGTTAGCACAAGTCTATCTTCTAGAAAGAGACCGCTAGCACAGTATATATATAAGCTAAAGCAGTAAGGAAACTACGAACAAATCGGTTGAAACGAAACACGCACACAGGCGCGCGCTTTACACGGCCCAAAAGCGGACCTGAGCCTGAGCGGAGTGGACGAGTGCTTTAGCTTATATATATACTGTGCCGTTAGTCCATCTCGCGCGCTCTTGTGCTAGCCGTGCAGCTACATACAAACCTAATGTAAAAGATATACTTTGGTAGTATTGCGAAGGAGTTGCCATAAAAATGTGTCCGGAAAAATGTAGAGGTAATTTTTATTGTTGTTTTTGTCTTGACAGATTTTTTAGGCAATCCATTTGCATCCTGATCTTAGACCGCTTAAGCCAGTGCAGCAGTTGACCTGGCAACATTACATTTCATAGGTTGTTCGGCTTAGGGCCCGATATAATTTTATTCTGGACAAAAAAACAAAACAGATACGTTTTAGAGCTGGCTTATAACAATTAGAAACAAGCATGAGAAATAATAATCTTCGATCTTCATCTTGCATCCTGGGCTGTTCAGGTTGGCTGGAAAAGTGCTCGCTGCTGGACATTTTCTGGAAATCTTGATGGGCGCCGATATTCTTCATTCTTAATGAGGCAATATCCTTCTTTGTGCTTCTGCAAGTTCCATGTAAAAGTTGCATCCTCATAGAGACTGGGACTGGGATAAATAAAACAAGATATATTCGGTTACCCTAAGCGTTTAATGTATGCATTTGATTTTATTTATCTAACGATGATTAACTTGCCGTCGTACTCAAGAGTTCATTTTTCGAAATATAGACCTAGCCAAGTAAATGAGCTTTGCACACTATTTTATTATTTCATTTCGATAACCAACTACCAACCAACCGTTATCATGGACATCGTTAAAGTCACCGCATACACACACACGTACAGCACGCGTACCAACTAGTCACTAGGTAATGAATTCGGCACCCTCCACTACTACTTACATGGTTGTAAAGGATACAACTGAATCAGAAATGAAGAGATTAGCAACAGAATTAATGTCCATCGTACCAATAAACGCGTATTTTGTGTACATAAGAACGCCTGCAAAAGGAATTGTTTATCTTGTTTATCGTCGGGGGTAGTGCAATACCGCGTATCTACACAACACTCGTAGTGCATAACGACGTAACTGGCATTGGTTAATACCGCTAGTTACGTCGTTTTGCACTGTGGGTGTGTAGATACCCAGTATTTACCAGTGCCAGTTACGCGGTATTGCACTATCCCCGACGTTATGACATTTACTGTGAGAACGTTATATGGTAGATCACGATTCTACCGGTCCGACAACACATTAGGCAGTTTTCTTCTGCAAATTCCAAATTAATTAGTTAAAACATGAATATGATTGATTGAATAAATTAATTGGAGTTAAGAGTATTGTGACCTGTCCAGTAATTTTAATAGATTGTAGAAGAAAACCTTATTATTCTCGACTTGACAAATTGATACTTTGCTGAAAATAGTTCAGCCGTCTTATCTTACCCTTTTATTCATAAGCGACTCTCACATCGATTCACAGGCAGAGGAAAACCACATTCCAAACGGAAGAAACTTTTATGAATAAGAGGGTTTACGATAAGTATCTAAAATCTAATAGCGATAATTGTAATTATTATGGTACTGCTGATTATCGTATTGGCTGTCGTAGTTTTGCGGGTTGCGCCTCATGTACTGGTTGGGCGGCACAGGTTCGGATTGTTTCAAGGTCTTCGCGCGGGCCGCCAGCTGTGACACCAACTGCGCCGGCGTCAGGTGGGCGATGGAGATGGGCGCCCCGTCGGCGATGCTGCCGCTCGGAGCGAACACCGCCTTAGAGTTCATGAGATCCTGCTCGACGACTTGCGTGTGAACGGTAGCGCTGAAATGTTCAGAGTCGACGGAGGTACTGCAGTCGGCGAACTTCACAGAGTCGCGGACGTCGCAAACGTCGCAATACGGCTTCGTAGTCTGCACTGCCGCGTCCTTCGTGTCCTTGGGAATTTTCTTCTTAGGTCTTGACACGATTTTCTCCAGCCCAATGGTGCTGATGATGCTGTCGACGAGTTGCTTGTTCTGCAGCGCAGTCGCTGATCCGTCGCAGGTCTTGGTGAAGTGGAACTCCACGGCGCCCTGCCGCTTCAGCGGCGAGCAGAAACGCGGCGCAAGAGACTTCGGCTCTGCGCCCACCATGTTGTTGTTCATTACCAAACGGCTTGGCAGAACCAACTTGGTGGACAACTTGTTCAATGCTTGGCTACACCGATTCAACACTGGAAACACAAAACGGTCACTAGTTTCACTGTCCGATACAACATTAAAAAATACGTTACAATGTTGCACAAACAATAAGTATGTGTGAACTTGCTCCGAAAAAGCTCCGGCATCAACGTCAATCAAATAAATTACAATTGTGTGAAAGCATATGCTTTGTAACACAATAATACACTTAAATCGAAATCTGAACAAAATATAAACTTGAGTGGTCATTAAATAATTGAAAAAACAAAATTGCAAGGCAATGACTTTTCTTGATATATGTACATATATTTCATGAAGGTAAAACAGAAGTACCTACCCATCACTCTAGTACTTGTGTCCAAGGGAGAGGTGACTGTAACAAAATAATACAAGTTTCAACATAATTACAAGTCACAATAATTATAACAGCATTTATTGCAAAATTTTCAGAAGATTCAGCTAAACTTGACATTAACAAGGCAAAATTCCACCCTTACCTTTGGTAGGAGCCAGCTTCAAATAGTCCTCCTGTGAAATTTTTCCATCTGCTACTAACTGAAACATTTAGGACAGAATATTCACATGTTCAATTCAAACACAATACATAAGTAAAGGTAATAATGGATTTCACACTGAATGCAGACAGACAGCTTCTGATACAGCAGTCAGAATTGAGTGTAAAAAAAAATATGCTAATTAAAAATAAAATATTTACTTGAGCCAATGCATCATAGGGCTTCGAAATAGGCTTGACCGTTTTCGAGATGGCTAAAGGTTTCTCTGAAGAAGCATGGCTTGGAGCTGGAACCATGGCTGGGGTTGGAACAGGAGATATCACAGGGTTTACAGGGTTTGTGCCAGGCATAGGATTCATGATTGGCATAGAATTCATGATTGGCATAGGGTTCAAAGCTGGAGCAGGCACTGGCTGAGGTACTGGCCCAGCTGGATAAGGAATCGCTGACAGGCTCAATGCCGGAGGAACAGGCTGGCCCATACTATACTCATAAGGAGTGCCAACATAGCCAGGGTAGTCAGGCCTTGGGGGGTATGAATATCCTGACATATCATTTGCATAGGGACTCAGAGCATATTGCTGCTCTGCAATATCAAAGTGTTGATTGGGATATTCAATTCTGGGCTCCCTGGGATACAGGAAGCTGTCTCTATCATTTGGAGACCTGGAGCGTGAGCGTGAGCGTGACCGCCTGGCGTAGCGGCGGGGCGGAGGGGAGGGTGAATAGCGGCGCCGCGGGCTCCTCCGAAGCGGACTGTATCTCGGATTTTGGCGAGGTCTGATTTCCAGTGGCGCTCTCCTTCGCGGGCTCCGACGCGGCGATCTGCGGGGACTGCGACGCGGGCTTCGACGCGGGCTTCGACGCGGGCTCCGTCTCGGACTCCGGCGGGGGTTCCTTGGCTGGTACAGAGGCGGATAGTGATGCTGATGCTGAGGGTGATGATAATGCTTCACAGGTGAACGGTGTCGCTCCTTCGGCATCCTGACTGGCTCCTCGTAGGGTGGGCCTGACGATTTTGGAGGCTTGCTTCCTTCGAAGAAGTCATCCAATTCAGTGCCAGGCGGCTTCAGCTCGTCAGTGGCGTCTAGGCTTTTAGCGAGGTATTCCTTAACCTTGACTTCTTTATCTCGCTTGATGGCTTCTTTGGTCTTGTTGGGGTCGCGGCGGCTGCCAGGACGGATGTAGGCGTCGAGTCGCTCGTTGTGGCGCTCCTGGCTGTCCCTTTCCCACTCGTTCTGCTTGCTGTCTTCGCGGTGTTCGCCTTCCTCTCGGCCGTCGATCAGCTCGCGCAGATCCTTCACGCTGTCCACAGCCTCGGCGTCGATGCGCGACGCTCGCCGCTTCTTATCCCCGTCATCCCAACTGTCGATCACCTGCAGACCTTCCATGAACTCATCCTTGTTGAAATCGTCGAAGAAATCACTAGGAACGTCCTCAGTTTCAGAAACATCATCCACTTTGGATTCTGTCTCCGCCTCCATCGCACTTAAAATACACTCTAACTTGATTAGTTAAACTTTAAATGCTAAACTAAATCTTACACATCCGATAGGTGAAGTGTATGCGGCTTCTGAAGAAACGCTAGACTAAAATGTTAACAAGGAAAGTTGACATATGATGACCTATATTTTAGAAACTGAAATGCAACTGAATGCAATCACTAGCAATGTACTCGTTACTTCTCTTTTTTGGAAGTTATTATTGTAATAAAATAAGATTTTATTAGGTTAAAAAATAACAACGAACCGAACCGTAGACAAGACTTGACTTGACAGTTTATATTGGTATGTATATATTGTTGATGTTGATGAAACTTTTATTATGAAATTTATATTCCGTGATGATTTTTGTATGTTATGTAAACGAAAGTAACGACTTTGATAAAATGAAGTGATATGAACCCATAAAAGGGCATCTCAATGGCATTACTATAAATAAATGTTTTTCAGTTACAAAAACCCAATTTTTTAAATAAATACTCAAACACGCCTAGTCTACAATCTATGACAACTGAAATTTAACAGTGACGTGACTGACAGTGACATGACAGTGACAGTCTAATCTGACGGTTGTATTTCAGGGGTGCGTTCAGTTTGATCACCCGACGACGCCCGACGACGCACTGGCCCGTTCAGTAAGTCAGTGCGATCATCGGACGATCACACCAAGTCGTTCAGTAACATCGTCGGGCGTCGTCGGGCGATCGCACCGGTCACCCCGTAAAATAGATGGGTAAAAAACGCACAGACGTCACTTTGACAGTTGATATGAGGCAAAATTTATAATTCGAACGCTGGGGAACTTATTATTACGAATACGAAATCATACTTCAATTGACACTTTTGACAGAAGAACGCCCCAAGTCGTTCAGTGAGTGTGTTTATGATCGGACGATTTTCACCCGACGATAATCACACTGACACTTTAGTTACTGAACGTAGCCCAGCGGATAGCGGAATGCGTAGCCTATTTGCCGGGAAAATATTTAGTGACTATTCATATGGAATAATTAATAACTATTCCTAAAATGGAGATAGAGTGTACTCAGAGGCTTGATTGCACCCAGGATCAGTATACACATACTGAGAAAATAGAGCCAGAGCAGGTTTGTGTCGTTGTTTACCAAGTACGTGCAGTGGCGTCGTTTACTATTAAGTTTTTAGCGCCTTTGTACCAGAGGGGGATGAAATTATAATATAGATTTCTGCCCCGTTTTAATAATTGATCTGATATCTCAGTTATTGTAAAATTTTACATGTACATATTTTAATTCTGTACACGTTTTTGTTGATGACGAAACTTAGTACCTTAAGCGTGAATTCTTCTTTGGTAATTTTAGTCTCCACTGTAGTTCAGTTCATCTACTTATTTGCTGAACTGGTGTGGTATTCCATTAATCCATTTATCCAAAACCCTAATCCAGTATGGATCACTTCATCAAATGTTAATTTAAATTTTCTTGTTATTATTAGGCTTGATAGTCAGGCAAGACATAAGAAGCTTTATTTTGCAGATAACAAAACATACATAGCATTATCAAAGACCTATAAATGAGCCTGTTCTATACAACTGGCGAGCAAAGGGCCTGCAGCTATCTCTCAAGAAATCAGTATAGCCATTCAATGAGGCAATGCTTTTAGCCTTTTGGGCACCATGGCACGGGGGCCGTTTAAAATTTAACTAATCTTTAATTTTAATTTACTTATTAATTTTGTCTTTTTCTGTTATTTTTGCAGATTGGTTTTTTGGGAATATGTGGAGCCAAATATCCTGTCAAAAAAGGTCCAAACAAAATAGGCAGGGATCCACAAACATGCCGCATTGTTCTAAATTTAAATGTAAGTATATGATCCCAGTATCATGCTCTCGCTAAAACTCCAAATTTTATTTAGGCGTTGCTAAATCCCTTTCTATGAAGCTCTGTCATAATCAAATGACAACGCCAATTTGAATGTGATGTTTTTTATTTTAGGCAGTCTATTCAATTTAAGTTGCTGCTTGTTGTGTAGTGCTACAATTTGCTTTTCTTTTTTAAGCAAAAGTCAAGCTTAACTCCCTAATTTTAGTGGCAAACAAATTAGTACTGTTTAAATCATGATTGCACAAAGTCAAGTTGTGCTGGATCAATTCCTTAGTATGTTATCCATTAGAAATGGATGATGAATATGTGATAGCTGCTGTGGTGGCCCAAGAGAGTGAGTCTGGCGAGGGTGAAGGTGAAATTTATTTTTTTGAAGAAGTTTTGAGATGAACCCAACCCGTTTGCACGGTTTGAGCGGAATTTTTGTTAATTTTGTTAAATGTTGCTCATTCAAACTTAAGAAAGTTATGATCCCATACTTTTTGACGGATTTCGTTCACTCATTTGCTTACTTATTTTTTTCAAGTTGCAACACACTCAATTTAACTGGGAAATTTTAGAATACCGTTAAATATGGCTAAATTTAGTTAGCTTGCCATTCCATAGCACTTGTTAAATCAAATTCAACTAAAAATTACAAAATTTAGTTTTAGGCTATTTAGACGATATGCATGTAGAATCACATCCAATATCATCTTTACAATGTTACTGGTACCACATAATGAGGGCAGGGCCAGGCAGTGGCGGATTTACCATAAGGCCGAGTAGGCTCGAGCCTAGGGCGGCAAATTTGGGAATTTGGGGCATAAGCTTTTTTTTTTACCTCATAGAAATAAAAAAAACAATTCTTAGAAGTCTGCAACAAATTTTGCAAGGGCGGCAAAAATTCAGCCTATACCTTGATAATTTGTAAATCCGCTACTGGGGCCAGGATAAAATTTAGGGGCAGCTTGGGGAAACTGCTACAGTACACAGGAATTTTTAAATGACCTTGATTTATTACTGACCAATTGACAAGCTTTTTGCATTATTTAGTTTTTAATTTTTTATTTTTTGCGTGACATTGATATTTGTATGCTGGACTGGCAGAACATAGTGATACCTACTATTATTATTCTTTGTTTCCACCTGTATTCTTTATACCTATGTTTCACACTTTATACCTGTGCTCCCTGACTGAAAGAGAACTGGGCAATGGTCCAGCCTCTCTTCAATGATATATAGGCCTACAAAATATCTAATTAAAGTCTGGTGACTGATTGTAGATGAGTATAAATAAAAAAAAAAAATAAAAAAAAAATGTTTCACAAATAAACGATTATGATTCTGATTCTGATTCTGCTTTATTTAAATTGTGCCAGTGTTTTTCATTGGTTGAAAATAAGGAATGTTGGCAGCCAAATTGTTAAATCTCCCTAATGTTTTCTTTCAGTCCATATCAAGGCAACATGCTGTGATAAATGTACTAAATTCAACAGAATTTATGCTTATGGACTTGGATTCTGCAAATAAAACCAAAGTACAAGGTGTAAGTATTTATTAAGAATTTAAGTAACTACCAAGTGCAGTCAATAAATTAATAGCCTAGTTTAAAAAATATATAAATAATACAATATAAATACTACAAGTTTTTTTATTGTGAAGATTGTGAAGAGCTTAGCGTTTGTAGTACAAGCATTTGCTTTTCATGAATATGAAAGTATCCTTTTTTGTGTTTTTTTTTAGAAAACTCTGCAGCCATTCATACCCCACCCTCTTAAAAATGGAGATATGGTGCAGTTTGGCGATGTTTTCGGTGTTTTCAGACTGCTTGAAGACGACAATGACCTGCCGATGACTCAGGCTATTGACATTCCATGTACACCGGTACCAGTGGCCAAGCAAGTGTCGAAATGTGGGGCTCCATCGGTCTTAGTGCCAGAGTCTCCTGAAGTCAGCGACAGAGTAAGTTATATATCAGGATCATTCACAAGGATCATTTGATCATGAGAAGATTGTGTCTTAAATCATTGGTTTATAAATAATTTTGTGTTTTCAGGATGATTCCTTTATAATGCCTTCACAACCAAAACTGTCGTCAGAATTCAAGAGTCCAATGAGTAAATTTCTAAAACCCTCAAACAAAACTGTGGCCATTCAGCCAATGGGCTCCAAGAAGATAGACAATGCTTATTGGGCATCAGGCAAGAAGTCAGAGTCATTTAATTTCCATTTGGATGACTCTGGAAGTTCTCTAAATGATTCTACGAATTCAAATCATTCTAATAAAATCATTGATGACAGTGCTGAGAATATTCATGAAATGGAAACTCAGGCGCCTTATAAAACTGATGATAGTACGGATTCTATATATACAGCAAATACTCAGTTGCCTCCAACGCCTTCAGTACATATTATGGAAACACAGCAGCCATTGCCTGATGTTCACAGCTTAGAAACTCAACAGTTGGTAGACATTCATGCTCTGAACACACAGAATATACCAGATATACATGAATGTGCAACACAAATTCCACCTGATGATTTGCCTGAAGTGTGCCAAGTCAATGTCCAAGAAAATGTGCAGTTTGATTTGTTTTCAGCCAACAAAGAGAATGAAAATAGTATATTTAATGCAGAAACTCAAGAGTTTCCAATTGAAAAAGAAGTCTTATCGAATGAGGCAAAGAAACCTGAAAGTCTCAATGTGAATAGTCATGAAACTTCAAAAGAGAAAAATGATTCTGATGATGAAATAGTGTTTGATGAAATTAGTACACAATCTTTTCAAGAAGAGTTCGAATCGCAACCGTTATTACCCGCCGATGTTTCACCTCACATCGAGATGATTGAGACGATAGAATTAAATTCCAAAAGCATACCAAAAAAAGCAAGTAGTTCAGCAGATTGTGATGACTTGGACATTTTGCCTACTCAAAATATTACACTATCTCCTCAAAAAGCTAGAAAACTATCAGGTAGCTCCACGGATTGCGAAGACTTTGATATTTTACCTACACAGAAAATTACAACTGATATAGATATGCTGCCTACTCAAAAACCACCTAACGATATTGAAATTCTACCTACTCAAAAAATTACTATTGACGATGATGATCTTACTGATTGTGAAGATGAATTCGTTAATAATGAAATAAAAGAATCAAAGGAAAGTCTAGAAGTAAACTTTGAAGATTTGGCTACCCAAGTTTTAGGCGAGGCCGAAATTGAGGCTGAGCTTATTCAAAATAAAGATCAGACAGATGGTCCAAGAGAAGGAACGAGTTTTGAAGAATTGCCAACGCAAATAATTACGGAGGATTCCAAAGAGGAGAATTTTGAAGATATGCCAACGCAGATAATAACTGATGATGTCCTAGATGATGATATAAAAGTTAACCAAGAAGTTTATTCAGAAGAAATGATTAGTAGCCCTTTTAAAGTTCCGCTACCAACTCCTGTGAAAGCGAAAAAAGTATCAAAACTGGCACTCGCAAAAACTTCGACGCCTGTTGAAAAGACAAAAGCTGATGCCGACGATCCTAATTACTATGCAGATACGCAAGACTTACTTATTGATCTTTGCTCCCAAAGACAAGATTCACCTAAAGCTAATAAATCAGAATTATCTAAACCCGCAGAAATGCTAGATGACGATGAGATAGTACCGTGTTCTGTAGAAGACTATGAAATGGGGGATAGATTTAGGCATATAGAAAATGACCTATCTCCAGTTAAAAAACTTACAAGTCGTGGTACAGGTAGCACTTCTGATCGGAATAAAAAAGAAGTCACTAACAAGCAGGTTCCCAAAGCAACCACATCTTCTGATATTGATGTTAGACTTAAAACACCTAAAACTCTCAAAATAATTAATACTGACCTTCCAGACAGCCAAGAAATTAAAACAAGTGTCACATTAAAGCATAGATCCATAACAGAATCGTCGAGCGATACTGAGCCAGAAGATGTTTCTGATCCAGACTTGGCCTCTGGACTGGGTAAAAAGAATAGAAATAACAAGGTTAACGCTAAAATTGATCTTACTAAAAGGTTCGAAGAATCGTTACCCACTAGAATCATTACACGGGTTCGTAAACCTACTTATAAAATCCAAAATTCCGATGAAAATACAAAAAAACAATGCAAAAGTATTCTCAAAAATTCTCTTTTTGATAGTGAGGATAGTATCGACGCAGAAATCATAAGTGAGAATATTTCGCGGTTAAAGGGTAAGAGTGATAAGAAAAAAGACAAAGATAAAAATTATTCTAAAAACCAGGCAGATGAGACCAAGAAGAGACCGGAGTCCAGAAATAGCAATAGAAAAAGGGATAAATCTGTTGAAGATTCAAATAAAGCTAGTGGAAGTAGAAGCAGTAGATCTAAATCAAAAAAATCCGAAGAATCTAAATCTAAAACGAAACACGCAGATGATTCTGAAGAAGAAACAAGAGTTAGAAGTACAAGAAGTTCTAGAAATAAAAAAGAAAATGACAGTAGAGATAGCAAAAGAAAATCGGACAAAGATAATAAGAAACGTGAAGAGAAAGAAGAAAGTGACTCCAAGTCCAGAAGTAGAACAAGAAATGATTACAAAGAAAGTGCAAAAGCTGTTACTACAAAAGATTCAAACACAAAAGGCAAAAAAGACAAAGAATCTGTAACATCTGAGTCATCTCCAGAAATTGTACGATATAGCAAACGCCAAAGAAGTAAAGAAACAAAACACGAGAACAGCACTGTGTATCTGTCATCGGACACAAGTGTGGAGTCTCCAAAAACTTTGAAAAGGCCAGCTTCGAATGAGTTAGAAGTACCTAATCCTAAGAGAACTAGATCTTTGCCTACGTCCAAATCATCAGTCAGTACAAATCCTAGTGCAACTAGTCGTTCTACTCCTGTCAGAAGTGAGAAGCATTATGTCCTATTCACAGCGTTTTCTAACGATGATGTGAGAAGCAAGTTGGAGAAAGTAGGTAAGAAGCAATCATTTTGGATTACCTTATGCCTTGATCGCACGTACCGAGTTCAGTGGCGAGAGAGTGCCCTCGGCCCGTTCATACAGTCAACGTCAAAAGTAAGTGATCAAAATTAACGTTTTAAAACATCTAGCATGACGTGCCACATGTAACAAGTCGTACCAAAGTGTCAGTTTTAAATGAAGTTTTAATTAGTCAAAAGAAAGTGATCATAAACAACAACACCGAGACAGAAATGAAATGACAAATCAATGTTTCAAAATAAAATAATAATTCACAATGTCTTTTTTATGAATGTGTCAAGTAAATAATAAAAGAAAAAGAACATTTCAAATTTCAAACATTTCAAAATAATTTATTTAAAATATAACCAAAAATCAAGCTGGTGTAGTAAGACCTTTTATTTTGAACTAAACGTGATCACTTACTTATGACACATGATGTGTTCATGTACTTCTAATGAACTACAATAGTCACGAACCGCAGGTGAGTGTTTTCTAAAGTTACGAATCCAGCAATTGCTCTTTCAGCTGAGGCAGATAAAATGTTTTTCTCAAACATTGAGAGGGAACGAAACTTCCTCGCAACTTGGGTGGTTTTCACGTTCCCGCCTTTTTTCTTAGGTTTTTTTTATGTCATCTGTCACCGTAAGCTATTTGAGACATTGATAAAAACGTTACTCGAACAAAAAACGCACTCCTCAGCCATCGACTCGGCTGTATGACATTGTTGTTCATTATTCAATAGTCTCATTGACTTTTTTAAAAGTTAGAAACAAATGAAAAACAGTCCAGCAATCCGATCTATGGGCGGAAAATCGCGCCTGCGTGTTCTGTTACTTAGAATAAAATGACTACATTTAATTACTATGGGATATCCAGGTGCTGTGATAGTGACGGACGTGATGGAGTGCACTGTGTTGGTGACGATGCAGATCAAGCGCACCTTTAAGCTGCTCTGCGCAGTGGGGCTGGGCCTGCCCATCGTCGGGCCCAGCTGGGTGCAGGCCTGCGTCGACAGCGGGACTATCGTTGGTAAGCACTGCACCGGCACGGCAACGACGATTATACTATACTAGCCTTCCGTCCGCAGCTTCGCCCGCGATAAATTAATTTTCCCGTAGGAATAGGTATTTTCCCGCGGTAAAAAGTAGCCTATGGCACTCAGTGATAATGTAGTTTTCTAACGGCAAAAGAATTTTTAAAATCGGTCCAGTAGTTTCGGGGCCTATTCAATGCAAACAAACACAATCAAATTTTTCCTCTTTATAATATTAGTATAGACAAATGATTTAGAATTTTACTAAAATATTTCAACATTTTTTATGCCTTACGGGGTAGACGGCCGTTTTTTTTGTGTGTGGAAAATCTTCCTTATAAATCCGCCCGGTATAGAGTTACCGGGGGTATGTGGGACTCGCTCGCGACGGCAGGCATACCCACTAAAAACCACACGGATTCCCTATTCGGTCCTATGTGAGGCGTTACGGGAGCACTCGGTGTCACCGCGATGCCCCACGACCACCCCGGGATGGTGTTCCCTCTTTGCGGCATCTGTGCAATGCAGGTTTGGAAATTCCCGCCTTCCCCCGCTGGTGCTGCTTGTATTTTTTATAGAGGTTGTCTCCTCGTGGTCCCCATCTTGAAACAGACAGCGACCCACGTTCCCGGCGTCTACGAGCCGGGGTTTCGTGTTGACCGACAGTGGCCGAAGACACGCCGCTGCGAGATCGCGTCCCTTACGGGGCGCTCCGCTCCGACGGCAGGCTTATGCCCGCCGACCCTCACGTTAGCTCTCACACCTTCGGGTAAACAGAGCCTAAGGAAACATACCCAAAGGCCACGTTTAGCATGATTGTGGGCGTATAGGTGAAAAGGGGAATCAAAATAGTGATGGAATGCTAGCCGCATCGCCTATAACATAATTCCTAAGATTTTCTCCCTTTCCCTCGAGAGACTTTTACCATCTGAAGAGAAACAACTGGTACATCCTATGTTTTCTCTTTATTCCCAGACCAGCATGTAAACACTATTTTGATCCACGTATACGCCTACCATGGGGACTATCGTTTCTTTGCTCACCAGTTGGCGCCACTGTTGACAAAGTCCAGAGGTATAGCTGTCAAAGGCGACTTTATAAGATCGGCGCCGAAACAAAGTTTTAAATCTTGAATCTCATTAAGTTTATTAATTATAAATAACTATCATCATGTCGAGTAGCTACGCCGCTATGATGTGCAGTTCCGTTTTGTTTCACAAAAGAGATCACTTTTCAACAGGTAAATGGAAGAAATTATAATTTATGTCACGAAGCCCGCCAAAACCAGTGAAAAGTGAATGTTATTGGACCTCACGCGACAGTAGCGCCTCTAGTGGCAAATTCACACGCGATTACCCCATTACGCTAACCGTGGCCTTTAGGTCTGGTTACCCTAAGTGATATCTATATTTATCTGTATGTATATGTATGTATGTACTTTAATTTCAGACCCCTGGCTGTACATTATCAAAGACACAGCAGCGGAGAAGCGTTTTAACTTCAGCTTGGAGGGTACTCTGCGCGGGCCCCGCGGCTTCCTGCGTGGGTACAACGTCTCATCTACCCCCAGCGTGCTGCCCAATGCGCAGGAGATGAAACGTGAGTAGCTAATGTAGTGGTACACAACCTTTTTTTTTTACTTATACATACATACATACCGTCACGCCTCTTTCCCACAGGGGTAGGCACTACTACTTTGTTCCACTTGCTACGATCCTGACATACTTCTTTCGCTTCATCCACATTCATCTCTTCACACATGCTCGTCGGTTTCGGGTACTCCTGACCTGACCTTTTTCCAAAACGTCTTCTGTTTGGTCTCGGAACGTCCGTCTAGGCCTTCCCCTCCCAATTTTTTTTTACTTAACCTTTTCAATTTAGTTATAGTGTCGCGGGCCCCAAGCAAAAATTATTTAGGGGTAGGTTCTAGGCGGGCCAACCACAAAGGCCGGGCGAGCCGCAGGTTGAGTATGACTGAGCTAAATGGATGGCGTAAGTAAGGTGGTCTGTGAGAACATTGAAGGAAAAAAGTGATGTTAATTAATTACTACAAATTTCTTTTACCTCTCCCATAGGAATTAATTTATAGGCTAATATAAAAATGTTTTTTTTTAAATACCTACAAGTTTTGTTTCTGACTACTTTTTGTTTACTGTACTTGCATTGTCATCTATCATGTAAATGAACAAAAAATAGTTACCTTGCTACTCCGCTGCTCACGCACAAGATATTTAAGCCTGTGCGAAATATGTTTTTCATGCAATCCCACTACACAAATATAAATCCCACAAACTTAATTATCCAATTCTTAATTTTTTGTTCATCGAAATGAACCTCCGCAAAATAACGCCTGATTCAATAAAATCTATCGTGTACGTCTCCGTACAAAGGAACTCTTCAATGGTTCTGTATACGTATACCGAACCATTATATGAGTTGTTAACTTAGATTTATAAGGAAACTTTGTTCTTAGTTATAATTTTTGTAAAACAATTATGAATAAATTATCATTATCATTTACCAAAATTCAAGTCGATTGATCAAATCTTCTGTTCAAATCTTTCTATGCCGTAGAATTAAAAATCAAGTTAGCGCGTCGTTTGTTTTTCCGGTGGCGTACAGTGCTCGTCACTTCATTTGTAGTGAGCGGCTGAGATGTATTAGGCGTTTTTTTCCAGTGATAGTGGAGTGTTCGGGCGGGGCGTGGCGCTCGGGCGGCGCGCCGTGGGTGGCGGTGTCGTCGAGCGGCGACCGCGCGCTGTGGGGCGCGCTGCGGCGGCGCGGCGCGCGCGTGGTGAGCACGGAGTTCATCCTGGGCGGCGTGCTGCGCCAGCGCCCGGACGTCGACGCAGCGCTCTTTGGGTGAATATGCGGTGCCAGTGCTGTAAAGGTTGCCGCCCGCTAGGCCGTATCATACGGACCGTTTTGACGTATGCGAAAAAAATATATTTTATGTTAATCGAGTCGGCGTCTTAGAATTATTACAGAATAATGCGACAGGTGTTTGGGTTAGTTCGATTGACTCCTGTAAAGGATTTTCATCGTAGTTTTGGATTCAAAATTAAGTCCCTCCTTTAACGCTGTACAGTGTATAGACGACCAGTGTATGAAAACATTTTTTATATTATTATTATTATATTAACCCGATTGAATGTCCCACAGCTGTGCCTCCCCTTTTTTCCGCCAATCGTCCCGGTCGAGGGCATTCGCCTGCCACTTTTTAATAACGATTTAAAAATCCAAAAAATTACAGGGGTGTTCAGTCAAAGCAAACCAACCGTCTGCTGAAGTATTTCGGATTAATTTTAAAACACTGTGTAAAAGCAAAAAGTCAGTGATATCCACTTTTTACTAGCCTGCTAGGCATCATTCCAAAAGCACTCTTTTACTTACAATTCAATGTAATAGCAAACCTTTTTGTCCTTTTCTAATGTAGGAATTTGTCATGAAAAATTATAAAGCATTTACATACTTGGTCGACACGCCGTCACACAACATGACTCCATCCGTTTACTCTGGACGTCAGAGCAAAGTACCTACGGTCACTCCGTCTAATACAGGGCCCATTATTGTCCAACGCGCAGGAACTTGCTATCCCGTTCACCATTTTTCTACTCTCATCCTCTACCGTTTGACAGAAAGAATTGATAGATAGATAGATTTATTTGGCACCTTTTTAAAAATACAATACATTTAAATGTCAAATATAAGTAATTCATAAAAGGAATTGAAATTCAATTAAAACAAAATAACAACAACAATAAAACTAAATAAAATGTCAATATAGATGATTCACAAAGATCGTTATGAGCACATAGAAAAGAGAAAATAATAATAATTGAAATATAACCATAATACAATTAAAATTCCTATTTTAAAAGCAATTTCAAATGTCATATACCTAATAAATATAAAATAAATAACAAAAATATAAAAAAAAAATTCATACATACATTGAATAATGCGACTAGTTATGATTCAGAGCAGACAATATGACCTCTAGTGTTGACGGTGCACAAACCCTTGGGTGCATGTGGTCGCGTCAGTGCCGAGACGGTTACGGTTTTAGTATGATACGGTCTAGTGGACGAAGACCCTGGGGCTTGAATTGAAGATTGTTTAACCCTTAAAGCCATATGTTTAGTTAGTGATGCTACTTCGCCTTTATTCGTCGGCAGCCCCAACTGTTATAATTAGACAAAATAATAAAAACATAATGTTTCACAAGTTTTTCAACTATGAATCTGTCATCACATTGTGGATATAATTATTGATAATATTATTTTAGCGTGATTACTTAAATTTAATTGTCATTAGATTAGTTAATCATGCAATATAACCTGAACACTGACCGCTAATTTCCATACAATTTATAGTCATAAACTACGAAATTGTTTGGGTATGACACTTGTCACATTGTTCAAGCTATATTGTTCTTATTATAGTTACCTATATTTAGGAAGGTCCTAAATAGCTTTATGTTAACATGAATGCAGCTTTAAATTTGCAGTAAATTTGCTGTAGACATACATGCCGACGGCACATATTTTTTGAATATCTCTTCCACTTATCAAAAGTAGAGTTACATGACATATTGAAGGAAATTGACTCCATTTTGTATATCAGACCTATATTTTATTATACTGGTAATGTACAAATTAGCGCGTAAACTAACATTAAAATTGCATGAAATTACCACTAAGTATAATTACTTACAAATTGTGTGTAAAATATGTTGGTTAGTTATTAAAGATTCTATGCCCATTTATGCCTTATCTTTGCCTAAAGGTTCGTACTCTATGTGTCTTACTTACAAAAGATTAGTGCGACTCTGACAGCACTCTATGTACTATGTTTTCGATTTTGTTGTCTAACGCGCGCGTTGTGATTATATTCTTTGCCAACTCTTTCTTGTCATCATCTTATCAGCTATAGGTCGTCCACTGTTGGACATAGGCCTTCAGTTGCCTCGGTTGGAAGCGGCTTGCATCCACAGTGAACCCGCGACTTTAACTAGTAGGCTTATTACCTAACTCGCTCGCAATAGCCATCGTGTTCATTTTGACAGTTCATGTATGGGCTGACAGTTGGCATCGGAATCAGCTAGCTGTCACATACATGTATGAATGAACACGATGGCGATTGCGAACGAGTTAGGTAATAAGCCTACGGGTCAGTCCACCTCGTTGGTGGACGTCCTACGCTGCGCTTGCCGATCCGCGCGCTATTCTTTCTGCTGTTATCTTATACCGTTTGACAAAAGAAATGGAACGTGATTGCAACGGGTTAGACAATGAAAGTATATTTCTAGTTTCCTAAGCAAAATCTTTAAAGTTACCCAAGACGCAAATCTTTACGAATTTACCCCACCCAGTTCAAAACGGGAAGCTTCAATATGTTTGTTGACTTCAACAAAGCCACTGCCATCTATCGATTTTTATAGGCACTTTTTGTCAACTACTCACATTAACAATATCGTATCAGAAACGCGACAAATAAGAAGAAAGGGGGCTCGGTCGGGGAGTTTGTGTGCGAGGAGTGCGGCCGCCGGTGTCTGTCCCGCATAGGCCTCTCTTCGCACGCCAAGTCTCACACGCGGGCTTGAGCTGGGATCCCGAGGTACGTCCCATGTTGTCCGGTGAAGTTCGCGTGGTGAACGCTAGATGGCGCTGATTTATGTTTAAATTGCATGATGGTACAAAAGGAATACGGTTCTGCTAAGTGTCATAAACAGCAAAAATAAGCTCTTTGTTTTGTTCAATTGGATGCTTAAAATCGAGTAAACAAAGATACAGTGAAAGTTTTTCCATAAGTAAGTAAACACTTTACTGTACAAATATACAAAAACAGACACAAATTAAAAAAAAAACAAATAAATGCTCAAAGGCGAACTTATTCCTATAAGGGATCTCTACCAGTTAACCTTTGAGTAGATGAGAGTTTTGTGGTTGACTTATAGTTTCATAATAATGGAGACATCAATCAATTAAAAGTAGAATACGATAATTGATTGACACTTCGTGAGTCGTCGTGGTTTCTGAATTTACCCGATGGCAAATTATTCAATACATCTGTAACACAATTGTCTGTGAATAATTTTCTTCCAGTTTTTTAAATGAACAAAGCTAAGAAATGATACATCTGAATTGCAATGCCTTTTACTCATTATGTGTACCTGTAAGTGAAAGAGCAAGAATCAGTACCCAGTTTGTTGTTATACCCTCATTCCTAAACAGTGCTCTTACTGTTTCACTATGTAAAATATCTGTAAAATAAAGGTTATGATTTGAATTTTGGAGTTTTCACTGTACCTATTCTAAAAATAAGTCTATCGTCGCGCTTACAGCGTGTTAGATTGTAACCAAGCCTTTTAACTCTGCAGTTTCAATTTCAAATTCAGTTGGTTCGCCGTTCTGGGGGGCTGACCTGAAATTCGATTTCGGAGTTCGTATTATACCATCTCTCTCTCTCTCTCAGATTAATGACTATTAGTGTGAGCGGGACGGCATAAAACGAACTTCGAAAATCGAATTGCGGCGTATTAGGCTCGCTGGTACGAACTTCGAATTTTGAATCTCTGAATAGCCTCACTGAAACTTCCGCTTACGGCCGAAACCGGAACATTTCAGTTTGAATGTGTGGCGCCATCTCTTGACGAATCGCTGAACTACCTCAATAGACCGTGTTCGCCTACTCCGAATATCGAAGCTTGTATTGTACCATCCCATTCACTCTCATATTGATGACCATTAATGTGAGCGGAAGGTGCGATACGAACTTCTAATTTCGGAGTTATAGGGCAAGGTGCTTGCGTCAAATAAAACAAATGAGGGTTGTATTCAATTATAATTTCATTTTATATCATAGTGCCTACAAGTATAAAAGTTACTTTAACAAAAAATACTTAGTATAGTACTTAGTATAGTTACGTACAACTAGTACATATACATATAAAGCGTGGCGGTGACGGAATGTTCCACAGAAGTCTACGTAGTTCTATTTACTTGAACCTTTTCGCCGCCACGTCAAATGACGAGACGTCACCCGTACGCCAGACTATTGCGATGTCGAAGCTTGCTTTTGCATTGAAGTAATAATGGACGTATACACACCTTGTTTTTTTTTTGCCGATAACTTTGGCATATTACTAGGTCGTTGGCGTTGGCGTCGTAAAGGTTAAACAAAACTCAAAATGGCTACAGTATGATGAAAGATCTAAAAATATAGTAAGTACCCATAGTATTTTTTCTAAGTTACAGTAACCTGCAATAAAAAGTAACGCATACAGGGCGATCATGACTGAACTCTGAACCTTAATATTAACAAAAACGGGCAGTCACTGTCGCATTCACCGACTCTTTCTACCGCCATCTTATACAATTTGATAGATAGAAAGGATTGTCATTGCGACCGTGCGCGCGGGTGTCAATAAGCCTAATTGTTTTTTTACAGCTCACTATTCTGCCCTTTAATTGAAGTTGTTGGTGTCAAATTCTGATAATTTACTTGCACATGGTTTAGTTATTTTGAAATTATAAATATAAAAGCGAAAACCAGCTAAAAAAATCAGGGGTTTCATTGATTGTAAATATTTTCTACAACAAGTATTCTTAAGTGCTAATATAAAGTTCTAAATAACAAATAAAATATGAAAGTAACCGCGATTTGCTTTCGCTGTCAAAATTGCCCCAAATTTTACCTAATAATTATCCACATTAAAATCCAACAATAGATATACCAAAATACATAAAAACTAAAATGCCACTGCGGAAACAGGTCATTTATTCAATTATAATTCTTACATGCAGCTATCATTAAATAATAGCAAATAAATTAGTAGATCACGGATCAAATTGCGCTCCTACTCCTACATTATTTCAAGTGTCAAAAAGTGACGTGTATGGGTGGGGAGGTGAGGTGAGGTGAGGTGGGGGCGACTTTTTGACACTTGACACTGATGGTAGTCGACTATAACCGCCTGCCACAAAGTCTAAAAAAGAACAATACTCTTCGAATACGTTGTATCAAAATCAATGTTGGGTACTATAAAAATAGAAAAAGACAGCCATATATTCGGCAACATGAATGTTGCCAGAAAACAGTTGCTTCTCTTCCCGCGCAGATTGTAAAAGCCCATCGAGGGATTGAGCGAAAATTTTAGGGGATGTTATACAGGCAATGTGGCTAGCAACCCACTGTTTTGATTCCCCTTTCCACCCTTACACCCACAATCATGCTAAACGTGGCCTTTAGGTCTTATTACCTTAGGCTCTGTCTACCCCGTAAGGGATAAAGACGTGATTTATGTATGTATGTATGTACAACTCCGATATCGTCGCCTTTTTATCTGACTTTTAAAAGGTAGTCTCCTTCCACTATCCCGACTTAATTCGTCGAATGCAAACATACATACATATATCACGTCTTTATCCCTTACGGGGTAGACAGAGCCTAAGGTAACAAAACCTAAAGGCCACGTTTAGCATGACTAAGGGCGAATAGGCGGAAAGGGAAATCAAAATAGTGATGGGTTGTTAGCCGCATCGCCTATAACATGATTCCTAAAACTTTTGCCCATTCCCGCGAAGAGAAGCAACTGGTGAATTCCATGTTTTTTCTTTACTCCCAGACCAGTATGGAAGATCGTCGAATGCAGACATTTTTAAATCAAAATGCAACACAGTTTCGCAAATCTGTAATATTCGATAACTCATATTCTGGTGATATCTCGGTCTATGGCCCTGAACCATGGGTTTTGGTTTACGCCGCACAGGACTGATGGTGCGAGATGATGCAATCCAGGTCTATCCGTGACATATATTTACCACAGGCATTTCTGTAAGAGAACATTGTGAAATATACAGATTTTTCTTGTGTGCTCGTTTTTGTTCTGGGGGGCTATTACGAAACTGCAGTTAATATCATACCGTCCCTCTCTCTCTTCTATAAATACTATTAGTGTGAGCGGAACGGCATGAAAAATAACTACGAATTTTGTGTTTCTGGATATTACATTAAGGTCTGAGTGGAGTGTCTGTACATTAAATAAATTCATTAAAAATAGAGTGCTAACGATCAAGGAAGAGCAATAAAACAAGAAAAAAATTTTTTTTGTCTGTGCATTTATGTATGTATGGATGTGTTCATTAATTTCTGTATTAGCTAATCTCCAAAACCACGCAACGGATTTTATTGCGGTTTTCATAAATAGTTAAAACTTATATCAGAGCATATATTACGCTTTATTTTATTGAAATATAAGGTCAGCAAAAAAAGTTATCGTCATTTAAAGTGCTAAGCGCCTGTTTAAATATGCATAGCAATATGTGATTTCCAATGACTTTTGATCTTTTGAACAGTCGTAGCGTTAGAAATACATAAATAGATACATACATAGATTACGTCCACGCAGACGAAGTCGCGGGCATAAGCTAGTCTATAATACGTGTGACGCCATCGTAGGCAATAAGAGTTACATGTACGTTGTAAACGACTTCGGAGGACACTGGAGGAATCATCACGATCCTAGCTTCTTCAGTAGAGCTGTTCCTATCTGGCGCGCGGTGGCCTGGTGGTGTACCTACGCCTCCGGGTCGCGGCGCATCAGCTCCAGGTCCGCCTGCACCATGTCCTTAACGAGCTGGTCGAAGGTCACGCGCGGAGACCAGCCCAGCTTGGCCTTGGCTTTCGACGCGTCGCCGAGTAACAGATCCTACGGGAAAAAAAATATTTTAGATGTCACTGAAAATTAGGACACAGAAAAATCCGAAAAGTAAAGCTATGGCCGGGAATCGAACCCGGATCCTCGTCATTCCGTGACGCGTGCTAAACCACTACACCACCCATAGCAGGTGGGTAGTCTTCGAATTTTTCTACCTGTTACTAGCTGTCACGTGATCTTGTTACTATGCGATTTTTTGTCGCTAAGCGTCATCTGTTTGAATGATTTGTCTGTGTGTTAGATTTTAGGGGCAAAACGATTGATTCTGTTATAGAAAATCAGAGCTTTTCTAGTGTTTCTAGCGGTTCACGTATACCATGGCCTTTTATGAACCTTTTCCTTTTATGAACCTTTTTTTATGAACCGTCAAATACAAGAGACGTCACCTGTACGCCAGACTTCTTTAATGCGATGCCTTAAGTTGAACCAAAACACAAATGAACTGAACGAAGGTTGCTTCAATAAATGCGTTGTAAAATAGGATTTTGTATTTCTACCCTCATCTAAAGATTTGACAGAAGTGCGATTGTACAGTACCCGGTCATCACCATCACCAGCCTATATACATCTCACTGCTGGGCACAGGCCTCTTCTCAGAATGAGACGGCTCAGGCTATAGTTCGCACGCGGGTCCAGTGCGTATTGGGAACTTCACACACACCATTGAATTGCTTCGAAAAGCTCATGATAAATTTCAAATGTAGTGTCGCACATAAATTCCGATAAACGCAGATAGCGAGCCCGGGATTCGAACCCACCACCATCCGCTTAAGAGGCCACAGGTCAAACCACTAGGCTACCACATCTTTTTTTTTTCTTATGGGTACGTGGCTCAAAAACGTGACGAAACACTTAAACAGTGACTCACCACTTCAGTAGGCCTGAAGTACTTGGGGTTGACCCTTATGAGCAGCTGTCCCGTTTCGGCGTCGTGCCCCGTCTCGCTCTCGCCGGCGCCGCGCCAGGCCACACGGCGGCCCACGCACGCGAACGACTTCTCCACGAACTCGCGCACGCTGTGCGCCTCCCCGGTCGCCACCACGAAGTCCTCGGGCTCGTCCTGCTGCAGCATCAGCCACATCGCCTGTAACAACAACCTCTTAATAATAAATATCTTGGGACAAATTACACCAATTGACCCAGCCCCAAACTAAGCAAAGCTTGTACTATGGGTACCAGGCAACGGATAAACATACTTATATAATGTAGATAAATACATACTTAAATACATACAACATCCATGACTCGGGCACAAACATTCGTATTCATCATACAACTGTCTGTCCCTGCCGGGATTCGAACCCAGGACCTCTAGCTTTATAGTCAGGGTCACTAACCACTAGGCTATCCGGTTGTCGAATATTCATCATACATGCCATAATTTTTTTTTACTATGTTTTATCAAATTATTAATCATGCTTTGATTACGTACAACATTGCAATGAAGAAAGAAAGAAGACATTTATTCCTTTTTGCAAGACATACAAATATAAGAGAATAATACACAATTTTATAGAAAAAAAAAGAAGAAAAAAAACACAGACATGAAAAATAGATCATCAGCGACAACGCTGTGACAAGTGTGTCTTCGCAAAAGTGAAACGTTCGCTGGCTCACCATTACGCTGAGGTGTGAGGTGTGTTATTTATTTTTATTTATTTAAGGTTTACCAACAATTGTTAATACTTATACATCGATCTTGCTGCTTGCATATACATTTTGAAATAGAGTATCACAATCACTTATAGGTAAACACCGCATGCGAAATAAAAGTGAAGCTTAGAAACTAAGTTTATTAACTAATTAGGTATGTTCCCAAAATCAAATATATACAACCAAACAAACACAACTCTGGCTGGATAAGTGATTTAAGTTAAGTTTAAGATAGTTCAGATCAGTGCAACGGGTGGGTCGAAGTGAATATCCGCCATGTCGCTGCATCTATTGGCAATGCTCGTCAGCCTACATATGGGAGAGATGTTATGTGATATTAATCCCTAGAAAGTAAGTTAATTGTACTACTAAGAATCTATAGACCCCAGGTCTGCAACAAAATCATTATTATTATTATTACATACATAAATCACGTCTTTATCCCTTACGGGATAGACAGAGCCTCTCCGGCGTTCCCTCAATCCGGTGTGATGGGTACGCAGTGGGATGCCACTAGGGTTTCACCATAAACGCCCCCCGGTGGCCCCGGCGCCCGCCAGGACCGCGCCAAGGGGGGGCCGAAAAGTAAAGCTGTGGCCGGGAATCGAACCCGGATCTTCATATATACCATTACAGTAGCGTTATATATATAGCAGCGCTACACCACCCAGAGTAGGTGGGTAAGCCTTAGTTTTTTTTTCTATCTGTCACTAGCTGCGCCACGTGACCTTGTTACTATGCGATTTTTTGTCGCCAAGCGTCATCTGTTTGAATGATGTGTCTGTACGACACTATTACAAACTCCCGTGGAACATCTGCTCACCAGGGACGAGAGAAGGCGCAATGCAAAAGTAACCTTCGTTCATTTGATTGTATCTATTGTTTATTTTATTTATTTAGGTGTCCATCGGCACGCGGTCATATGAAAAGAATTCGTGTTGTCAGAGCTAACATAACATTTGACAATATAATGCTGCAAGTGTGTAAATTATTATTGTTTAGCAGACGTTCTTTCAATGGATCGTATCATTATCGATTGTTATGAGTGCAAATAGATTAGTAATAGAACGATCAATAAAATAATAGCTAGTAAATAAGATTTAAATCCGTATAATAGCAACAAATCAGTCATGGAGAAGAGAAATTATATAAAATAATGCTAGCAATTGTTACTGCTGGACATATTCACGGTAAAGCAATAGGTATAAAATGTATAGAACAATAAGACTATTCTCCGTTTCAATTCAAACAAACAAATTCTATCTAAATTCCCACACAATCATCTCTGACTGGCAAGAATTGACACAAACAAGAAATAAACAGGACAAGTTAAATAAATAAATATCTTGGGACAAATTACACCAATTGACCCAGTCCCAAACTAAGCTAATAAATTTGACAGTTTGCGAGTGACACTAGAGCTGTATGGCGGTGAAAGGGTTCTAAACCTACCTCGATATAGTCTTTCGCGTGCCCCCAATCCCTCTTGCAGTCCAAGTTGCCTAGTTCAATGTGCTCCATCAGGCCCAGGGTGATCTTAGCGACACCCCTGGTGATCTTCCTCGTGACGAAGTTCTCCCCTCTCCGGGGGCTCTCGTGGTTGAACAGAAGGCCGTTGCACGCGAACATGCCGTAGGCCTCCCGGTAGTTTACCACTATCCAATAGCCGTAGAGCTTTGCGCACGCTGAGGAAAACAAACGAACTCAGTCAGTGACAGTTCGAATGACAAATTTAGTACTAAGTAGACTTCGAATAGATAAATGAGGCGAATATTCGAATAACAAGCCCTAGTCAGTGTCGAGTGCGAGTGCTAGAGGAAAAAAATATTTTCCTTAAACAGGCGATGCGGCTAGCAACCCATCACTATTTTTGACTCCCCTATCCACCTATACGCCCACAATCATTCTAAACGTGGCCTTTGGGTATGTTACCTTAGGCTCTGTCTACCCCGTAAGGGATAATGACGTGGTTTATATAAAAAAGTAACAATTTATTTTTATATAACAAAATTAAGTTGAGAGTTTTTGTCTTATAAAAAATATTATTGTGACTTAAAATTAAGAGGGAGTGTCGGATGTGACACCTTTAAATGTGAAGCAATCTGTGGATACTTCCTTCTTCCGCTCCTGCGCCTCTCATTGTAATGGCGGCTGAAGTATTTTCTCCGATTAAAGAAATAGCTAGTTTATCAGATCATTATGTTTTATTCAATAATCTATTACACAAGTTCTCACATGTATGTATGTACTAGCTGTTGCCCGCAACTTCGTCTGCATAGAATTCGTTTATCGCTATCCCGCAGGAATTACCCAATTTTCCGGGATAAAAAATAGCCTATGTGTTAAATGAAATGAAAGATCTGTCCAGCCGTTATGGCGTGAAAGAGTAACAAACATCCATGCATCCATACTTACAAACTTTCGCGTTTATATATTAGTAGGATATTCAATTCTTACTGCAAATCTCCGACACGTTTCGAGCTACAACGAAGCAACAAAGGAATATCATTTACAGCGACCTCTATATTACAATAGCGCTCAAATCCAAGGATATATCAACTGTTCCACATATACACGTAATCTACTAATTACCTGTACTCTGATGAAGTGCTTAATCTTTGTTTGTAAAAAGATTGAGAACGCCGATCTATGGTATGCGTTGGTATACATACCGAAACACAATGTATTATTTTTTTAATGCATGACGATTCCTCCATGCTGGTCTGGGAGCAAAGAAAAAAAACATAGAATGTACCAGTTGCCTTTGAACCCGCGCATCGAGAGAATGAGCGAAAATCGTATGAATCATACATAAATATGTACATAAATCGCGTATTTATCCCTTACGGGGTAGACAGGGCCTTACGGTAACAAAACCTTAAGGCCACGTTTAGCATGATTGTGGGCGTATAGGTGGAAAGGGGAATCAAAATAGCGATGGGTTGCTAGCATCGCCTATAACATGATTCCTAATATTTTCGCCCATTCCCTCGATGGGCTTTTACCATCTGCCCAGGACGAGAAGCAACTGGTACATTCTATGTTTTTCCTTTGCTCCCAGACCAGCATGGAAGTATGAATCATGTTATAGGCAATGCGGATAGCATATCAACCCATTAATATTTTGATTCACCTTTACGCCCACAATCATGCTAAAAGTGGAATTTAGGTATTGTTACCCTAGGTTCCGTCTACCCCGTAAGGCATAAAGACGTGATTTATGTTTGTATCAGTGGCGTGGCGTCCGTAGAACTCGATTCCCACCGGCTTGCCTATTATTGTGCAGAATTAGAGGAAAAAACTAGTTAAATTCCCTTCGGCTTGCCTTCTGATATACTTGACGCCCACCACTGGTTTGTATATATGTATGTACTAGCTTCTGCCCGCGACTTCGTCTGCGTAGAATTATACATAAAAACCTTCCTCTTGAATCATTCTATCTATTAAAAAAACCGCATCAAAATCCGTTGTGTAGTTTTGAAGATATAAGCATACGTAGGGGCATTTTGCGGGTGGTAGGGCCTTGTGCAAGGTCCGTCCGGATCGCTACCACCATCTTACTCGCTAATCCTGCCGCTAAGTAGCAGTGCTTGCACTGCTGTGTTCCGGTGTGGAGAGTAAGACAGCCGGGGAAATTACGGGCACAAGAGGCATAGTCCTCTAGGTTGGCAACGCATCTGCAATCCCCCCGGGGTTGCGGGTGTCTATGGGCCGTGGTGATCACTTACCATCAGGTGACCAACTTGCTCGTTTGCCTAAAAAAAAAAAAAAAAAAACAGGGACAGAGAAAGCGACTTTGTTTTATACTATGTAGTGATAGTGATGATGATCCTTCCGACCTATTTCGGCCATGGCCACCCCACTGCTGGGCACAGGCCTCTTAGAATGAGAGGGCTTGGTCCACAGTTTCCACGTTTCTCAATACGGATTGGGAACTTCACACACACCATTGATACTTCACAGGTACAGTTCGAAAAGCTCAAGGTAAATTGCAAATGTAATTTCGCACATAAATTCCGGAAAACTCAGATGCAAGCCCGGGTTCGAACCCACGGCCCTCTGCTGAAGAGGCCACAGGTCAAACCACTAGGGTACCGCGTTTTTTATATCCTAAATAGGATGCTTAGTAAAAAAGTATGCTTAGTTGGTTTGGTCACGTAGAGCGGATGGATGAAAGTAGACTAACTAAACAGATTTATATGGGGAGTGTGAATGGTAACGTTAGGAGGGGAAGGCCTAGACGGACGTTTCGAGACCAAATAGGAGACGTTTTGGAAAAGGTCAGGTCAGGAGTACCCGAAACCGACGAGCATGTATGAAGAGATTAATGAATGTGGATGAAGCGAAAGAAGTATGTCAGGATCGTAGCAAGTGGAACAAAGTAGTCTCTGCCTACCCCTGTGGGAAAGAGGCGTGACGGTATGTATGTATTTAAATAGGATAAATTACAGCAGGCAAGCGCATTGGGTAATACTATCTTTAAACAAGACCCATTATCAACGAATCCATAGTTATCGCGCGCTAGTTTCCTGTTTCACTGTAAAATACAATGTGACATAAAATTTTATGTTGACAGAACTTAACTGAATACATACCTACACATACGTACACAAAACACGTCTTTATCCCTTACGGGGTAGACAGAGACTACGGTAACAAGACCAAAGGCCACGTTTAGCATGATTGTAGGCGTATGGATGGAAAAAAGGAAATCAAAATAGTGATGGGTTGCAAACCGCTTCGCCTATAACATGATTCCTAAGATTTTCGCCTATTTCCTCGAAGGGCTTTTACCATCTGCGCGGGAAATCCACTAGTATACGAAAATTTTTTTTAACTGGTGGTATGTTTAAGTACCCAATGCGGCTTTTTTTGATATTTATTTATTTATTTAATGCAATTCACTTGTCATAGGTACAACAAGGTATGGTTTAGTGTAGATATAATTTCGACACCCCTTGCCACCTATACGCCCACAATCATGCTAAACGTGGTCTTTAGGTCTTGTTGCCTTAACTCTGTCTATCTCGTAAGGAATAAAGACGTGATTTATGTACGTATGTATGTGTATGTAGGTATAATTATTGCCTGCTTGTTTTCTTTCTTTTTCCTAACTAGCCACCCGCTCCGGCTTCGCTCGGGTGCAATCAGTGTTTCTCTACTATATTATGCATGTATTATACATATAAACTTTCCTCTTGAATCACTCTATCTATTAAAAAAACCGCATCAAAATCCGTTGCGTAGTTTAAAATATCTAAGCATACATAGGGACAGACAGACAGCGGAAAGCGACTTTGTTTTATACTAGTGTGATGTACTGTTTCTTTTCTTTCTCTCTCTGTGTCTTGAATGTGCAAATAAATATCTCTCTCTCTCTCACTCTCTCAAATCACTTACCGTACGGAGATCTAGGATAAAAAGGAGTCTTCTCAGTCTGTGGCGTCTCCACGACCTTCCCGTACAGCTCAGACGTGGAGGCCTGGTATATCCTGCTTTCCTTCTCCAGCCCCGCAGCCCGGACCGCCTCCAGCAGTCTCAGGGTCCCCAGGGCGTCCACCTGGGCGGTGTATTCACTCAACTCGAAGGATACTTTCACGTGAGATTGGGCTCCTAAGTTGTAGATTTCTTTTGGTCGAATCTAGAAACAGAAATAGAATTTAAACTGATGGGTATTCGGTATTCTGCATCTTTTTTTTATGTTAGAGAGGCCAGACAAATGAACTAGTGGGTCACCTGATGTTAAACGATCACCACTGTCCATAGACACCCGCAGCGCTTTACGCGATGCCAGTGCGTTGTCGGCCCTATTTCAATCCATTTTAAATCAATCTCATCTAAATTTTGATTCCCCTTACCACCCATACGCCCACAATCATGCTAAACGTGGCCTTTAGGTCTTATTACCTTAGGCTCTGTCCACCCCGTACGGGATATAGACGTGATTTATGTATGTATGTCGTCTAATTCCCACACAATAACTCAATGTATTGTATGCATTTAGTATCACATCCACTGAAATGTTGAAAGTCCATAATTAAGGAGCGACCACACCGCCGCGTATACGCAGTTTTCTCGCCGTTTTTTCATACATTTTGTTGCGTAAACGCACCGTCAAAGTCTATTACGCAACGGTGTTGTCGCACCTTTATTTGATATCTCACGACATTTTATAACAATCCCTAGTCCCTACTAATATTATAAATGCGAAAGTAACTCTGTCTGTATGCCTGTCTGTCTGTTACTCTGTCTTGCCTAAACCACTGAACAGATTTTTAATAAAATGGTACAATGATTGTTTCAGTCCCGGGGAAGGACATAGGATAGTTTTTATCCCGGAAAATTACATAGTTCCCGCGGGATAGCGATAAGCAAATTGTGCGCAGACGGAGTCGCAGGCACCCGCTAGTTTACTATATATACATTTTATATGAACTTGTTTGTATACAAAAGTGTTGAAATGGATTCGAATGCTTACCTAGAACCTGGAATTAAATTACAAACAAATTTTTTTTAAAGACTTAGGAATCTTATTATGGGCGATGCGGTTAGCAACCCATCACTATTTTGATTTCCCTTTCCACCTGTACGCCCTTAATCATGCTAAACGTGGCCTTAAGGTTTTGTTACCTTGTGGCTCTGTCTACCGCCGTAAGGGACAAAGACGTGATAATATGTATGTGTGTATGTATATTTTTTTCATAGTAGTAAGGATGTTGCTGGTGTTCCAAGGTTGGATGCTGTTTCTATGGCTCGCGCCTGCGTGCTGACGCGTGACGCGTGTCACGGCTTGCGACTCGATTGATGCGCTTTAAATAATGCCTTATTATATCATTTATATAATATATGCGCATTACGCCATAGCTAAGCATAAATTTACATTAATTTTTAGATGACATAAAGCAAAATGTTCATATTTAATCTGGTTGATATTTTATTTACGACACCTTGTTGCCATTACAAACCTGATCTTTTTTTCATGTGGATAAGTAAGTAGGTAAACTATTCTGTCCCATCAGCGAGGGGAAAAAAGTAGTACAGTTTATTAGAAAGAATACCAACATGCTTAATAGATGACCAATTAAGGAAGAGGCTTAGATGCACCGCAAAAATACATGTTTGGTAAATTTTAAACATAGCAACGAGTGGCAAGAAAAAGTTGATCCACCCATGTATGCACCTGGCTGTGGTCACGAGTAGACTGAAAGCAAAACTTTCCAACTAATTTTCGAAGAGGTAATTAAAAAATATTACTAACCTTAACAATAATGCTAATAAGGCAGGTGGTGTCAGTAAGGTCTCCGTAGTGCAGATGCATTCTGCCCCCTGTGTGGGATGCTCGCTGCTCGTACAGGTGCTGGATGCGGCCTGTGTTGAACGAGGAGGAGCGTCGGAGGATCCCATGGACTTCATAGCCCTTCTCTATCAGGAACTCTGCTAGATATGATCCATCCTGTATGATACAGTGTTAATGAATACTTCTTTATAAATACAATCGAATCCAAATGACTGTACCAAACAAAGAGAATATAACCATTATGTGCTACCAGTGGCGTAATTATAATGGGGCCCGCGGCAAATTCGTCAGCTGGGGCTCCTTCCTCAATATAAAAAAAGTGCATCAGCGTCCCATCTGTGCTCTACTCTAAACAGAGTAAAGCTGCGGGAACAGCTGGTTTAGTAAAAAGTATTAAAAAAAAGTGTTCAAATTTGTTTTTGAACATGAGAGTGACTCAATCTAAAATGTGCGAGGTTTGTAATAAAACGGATGATTTATACCATATTCTGGTGGAATGCGACCGGTATAAGCAGGCTAGAGAGAAGTACCTGGAGAACCTAAACATGCACAATGGTAAAGTAAACATTTTGCTGGCTTGATCTTTGTTGGACAAAGCTCTTAGCATATATAAATTTGGGCAGCATTCCTTCATAACCAGCTTCCCTTTTGGTGGTAGTGGAGTAGCAGGTTAAATATTTTTTGTTCACTGTTACATATTGTTGTTCAAAATGGGTAAACTATTGAAACTATTTATATAATAAAGATAACTAAAAAAATTTAAACAACACATATCTTTCATCATTTGAAATTGCCAACATACTTGTTTCTGTGATTTTGCAACACATAGTTATTTTATCAAGATGGAAAACTGTTGCTAATAGGATATAGGATGGCAGGAAATTGTGATAAGATTAATTTAATGAAAGTGTACATTTTTGCTATTCTATCTAGATTTGATTCTGAAAATTATATGTTTGTAACAAATTTCACTCAATTCAATATGTATCTAATTGGATTCTGAAATTATTTTCTCAATGATAACAATAGGGGTGTGATAAAAATAAGAAATTGCTTTTCAATCAATAAGAAAAAAAAAAAAAAAAAATTAATGAAATGATTGTATTTTTAACTTTTAGAACAAGTTTTTATTAGTCTTCAAGTAATCTAAGTGTTGGTAAACTGTTAGCTGCCCCTTTAAAAATATTTCTGTGCTTTAACCGACGAAGAAAACGGAGGAGGTTCTCAATTCGACGCGTTTTTCTATTTTATGTATGACCATACTTTCACAGAGTAGTAGTCTATTTTTAACACATAAATAAATGGTGCCTACTTTAAAATAAAAAAAATATAAAATTGCTATATATTACACACATTTTTATATTTTTTTAAATATTATATATATTTTATATTTTTTTATTATAGTGCACTCCAAGGTCCCAAGATACAGGCTCTGCCTAGTTTGGGGTCTGCCAGATAATCGTTTTTGTATACTGCTGATGTATTTTTTACGAAATAAATTTTATTCTATTCTATTCTATTCTATTTTAGTAACTACATAACAAGATACTTAATAATGTGTAATAGTATTAGTCACCTGTGCATCACAAATAAATTTATATAAAATTTCATTTTCCTTGAATATCACTGCACCATTCTCCTACAAGCAATTTAATGCCTCTACGACTTCAACGAAGCGTTTCCTCGAATCATAAATAAGTGTTGTATTACCTGACCCGTGATTCCAGTGATAAGAGCCACCTTATTATTTCCACTAGTACTAGATCCTTCTCCAGACATTTCAAATATTTTCTTTATTCTTTCCACACTTTATTCTTCTTTTAACACCTAATAAAGGCAATGGGCGTAATGTACAGTACACGTCCTCACTGCTAGAGCCGGCGTCGCTGGATGCCGATTCCGATTGATAAGCTTATCACAAACACTCATACTCAATTAACATTATCGCGCGAAATAGCGGTTTACGACTGAACACGGTAACCCACACAGCTAATTTAAAGAAGGAATTAACCTTAAATATCAATTGTCAATCTTTCAACATGAAATTAAAATATTTATGGACTATTTTAGCGAAAACTTGCCGATATTTGTCTATTTATAGTTAAGTACCAAGACAGATGTTTTAAAATGTCAATGTCACAATATGTTTTCTTAAATCTTCTTTCATATAGGTAAAGCAAAGGAACTTCAAGCCTTTACAACTGATTAGCTATATTAATTTTTCTAATTATTGAGTCCTGTCACAATGAGAATCATCATCGTAATCTCTTATAGTCAGTCCATGGTCAGTTCCTTTAGGTTCGTCTTCCGTAAAACGACAGTGAACTTTACGGAGACCTATGGTGGATAATTGTGGGTAATAAAACGAACACAAAGAGCGTGCGTTTTTACGTGACTCCTTAATTTGCTAGGCACAGTCAGATAAGTTTGCTGTATTATATGTATACTATCTTTATAATTTATATAATATTAAGCACAGAAATGAAAGGTGATTCATTGTTTACATGATGGATCCAATTTTGTCAATTTCCCGCCAAGCACTTTAAAAATGCACTTTAAAGATTGGCAGTACAAGCAAACGATGATGGGTGATTGTCGTATGTTTGAGTAACAATATTAAACACTGGTTTTTTTATTTATATTTTTTTCTGGCAATACAATCAAGAGGCTCAAAAGCTTAAGCATCTAGAGCATGAAGTGAAATATTTTTTAATTTAATCCTCAAAATAAAAAAAAGTAATTATGCCTGTGATTTTCGTTTTTTAACTATTGAGTTTAAGTTAAAAAAATGATAATGTCGATAAAGTGATATGATAGTAAAAGTTCACTAAGTTAAATACTACAATAATTCATTTGTTTGTGTACGAGCAAAACAGTGCCTCAGTTTACATTCCTGACTCGCACGTCTTAAAAACTAATTTTGTGATAAGAAGCGCACTCGTCGATTGATAAAAAAAACAGGTTATAATTAGTGAAGGACCGAGATAACTGGTTTGTCGTCGAGTGTTTGTACTACATATTGAATCGTGCATGGCCGTGGTACCTGGACTGTTGCCGGGCGGTTGTTTGTTGTGAACGAGTGGCACGCATTATTGCGCCGCAATAATAAAGCGGTAGCGAATCGCGCGTGTGTGTGATGCCCGACATCAAGATTACCCCTCTGGGGGCGGGGCAGGATGTCGGAAGAAGCTGTATCCTACTTTCTATGGGTGGGAAAAATATCATGCTCGATTGTGGAATGCACATGGGCTACAATGACGAACGCCGCTTCCCCGACTTCTCGTATATCGTTCCAGAAGGTCCCATCACCAGCCAAATAGACTGCGTCATCATCTCTCACTTCCATCTCGACCACTGCGGCGCTCTCCCTTACATGTCCGAAATGGTTGGCTACACTGGACCCATCTATATGACTCACCCGACCAAAGCCATAGCTCCTATACTACTGGAAGACATGAGAAAAGTTGCCGTCGAAAGGAAAGGTGAATCTAACTTTTTTACGTCTCAAATGATCAAGGATTGCATTAAAAAAGTTACAGCAGTAACATTGCATCAGTCCGTCATGGTAGATAACGACTTAGAAATCAAAGCTTACTATGCAGGCCATGTACTGGGTGCAGCTATGTTCTGGATTAGGGTCGGATCTCAGTCTGTTGTGTACACCGGAGACTACAACATGACACCTGACAGGCATCTAGGAGCTGCTTGGATAGACAAATGTAGACCTGACCTGCTTATTTCAGAGTCAACTTATGCTACAACTATAAGAGATTCTAAAAGATGCCGCGAGAGAGATTTTCTCAAAAAAGTACATGAATGTGTTGATAAAGGTGGTAAGGTGCTTATACCAGTATTTGCTCTAGGAAGAGCCCAGGAGCTCTGCATCTTGTTAGAGACCTATTGGGAGCGGATGAACCTGAAGTGCCCGGTGTACTTTGCTTTGGGTCTGACAGAGAAAGCTAATAATTACTATAAAATGTTCATCACTTGGACTAATCAGAAGATTCGGAAAACATTTGTTCAGAGAAATATGTTTGACTTCAAACACATAAAACCATTTGATAAATCCTACATAGAAAATCCTGGAGCCATGGTGGTGTTTGCCACTCCGGGAATGTTGCATGCCGGGCTATCATTAAACATTTTCAAGAAATGGGCTCCATATGAACAGAACATGGTCATAATGCCAGGATTTTGTGTACAAGGCACTGTTGGCCACAAGATTTTAAATGGAGCCAAAAAGATAGAATTTGAAAACCGGCAAGTTATTGAAGTCAAAATGTCTGTGGAATACATGTCTTTCTCAGCCCATGCCGATGCGAAAGGGATAATGCAGCTAATTCAATACTGTGAGCCCAAAAATGTTTTACTAGTGCATGGTGAGGCACAGAAAATGGAGTTTCTGAAAGAAAAAATTGAGACAGAATTCAAGATCAATTGTTATATGCCTGCTAATGGAGAAACCTGCACCATCACTACTCCAACGAAGATCCCAATTGATGTTTCTCTGAGATTGCTTAAAGCTGAAGCTGTGAGGTACAATGCTCAACCTCCAGACCCGAAGAGACGCCGCATAGTTCATGGAATACTTTGTGTAAAGGACAATAGACTTTCTCTCATAGACATTGATGAAATGTGTGACGAGATTGGTATAAATAGACATGTCATTCGTTTCACAAGTACAGTGCGTCTGGACGATCCTGGGCCTGCAGTGAAGACTGCAGAGAAGCTTAAAGCTCTGCTGGCAGAGAAGCTCTCCGGCTGGTCCATTACCATTTCGGAGGGTAACATATCTGTAGAATCTGTTCTCATTAAAGTTGAGGGTGACGAGGATAACACTAAAAATATCTATGTTTCCTGGACAAACCAGGATGAGGACCTGGGAAGTTATATTTTAGGATTGCTGCAATCTATGGTACAATAGTTTAAGCAATACATTTGAGATTAAGTATAATTAATGGAGTACCTCATGTTTTGTTCAGGGTTAAAACAGTTGTGTTTGTATGAAACTTTTTATTAAATAGTATAACAAATAATAGTTTATTTCTCTGTTGACTATGTACACCAAGTGCTGTCTATGTTGCATTTCCCTTGATACCACAGATGTTGGAGTTTATTAGCTTCACTTAGGGTGTCTAAATATTTGTAGTCCACTTGGGCGCCTGGTGACTGAAATTCAGAACAAAAAACAATGTGTAAATCACTGAACTTATGCAAACACATTTACAAGAGCTGTTTCTGTTTACCAATTATCATGTTTCAAAAACAAGTATGATAATTTGCTCAAGGTCATTTTATTTGTAATTTAATTCAAATTCAATGTAAGCAGTACTTGGAGCCATCCATCCGTCCTTCCCACACTCAACACTGAAATTTGTAGGTGTATGAGAAGCAATATTAAATCTAAACAGCGATTTCCATCAAAATCTTGAAGCATTGTCAACAAAGTTGAAGTTAATTAAATTTCACAGTACTTTTGTTTTTAAATTGCATGACATGTGTAGGTGGAAAACTAATTTGAGTTGAAATACTCTGATGATCATAAAATATGACGCATATTAGCAGTCCCCTAATCAATGATCGGCTTGCATATCTTAATAAATAATAACTAGGGGCACAACAAAATGAAATGCAAGGTTTAACATTCTTGCGTTTTTCGTCTTTACGAAAGCAGAAGGCGTTTAAAACCATAAGGGCTACATTATTTTGCCTCATTCTGCCGTAGGTACTGAGAAATGTTAAGTACTTCTACTTGCTCATAAATAACATTAAATAAAAAAGAAACCCCACGCATTAATCCACAAATTAATCATACGTAAATAAAAAATTATTTAATTTTATGCCAAAAATGCCTTGCATCAATTTGGAAAAGAGTTGATACTCTTCAAACTGCTGGACCGATTTGTATCAACCATTGTTAAGAACAACCGCAAGGAAACTGGCTTTAGAATTAAAAAAAACCGCATCCAAATCGGTCCACCCGCTTGAGAGCTACGATACTATAGACATACAGACATAGAAGTCAAACTAAACACCCCTTTTTACGTCGGGGGTATTGAGAAAAAGAGTAGACTGAGATCATGGATTTGTCAAGTACCTACCCAATTTAATTCCATTGAAACAGTACCTACTATGCCCAAGTGTCGTGACCCTTACTTACCAGGGGCGGCGGCGTAAGCCTTCTGAAGTCTCCTCGGTGCAGGAACTCCTTGTGGGCTCTCTTGAAGCTGTCTCTCAGCTCAGGGTCCATACAGGGCCGGCACAGCTTGCAGATGAGGAGGGAACTCTCACAGTTGCCCTTGCAGAAGGTGTCGCACTCGTGACCCCATACTGCTAGGTTCTTGTCTGCTGTCACCATGTTTTTAGCTGCTGTTTGTTCTCTGAAACAGACGGTGATTATAAGTCTGATATTTTATAAAAAGCACCACAATTTAAAGCTGGCCTGCATTTTTATTTTTCCGAATTCCGCAAATTAGGTCTAGTCGAGGTGCGCTAAGTACCTACCTACCTACGTTAGGCAACTACTCGTCATGTTTTAGTTAGTTAAGTAGTAAAATCCACAACTACAGCTAAATGGTCAATAAAAAAATTGGCTAATTAACAAGATTAATTAGGGCCGTCATTTTCTTCTAGCACATTGTTTCACCACTTTCGAGTAGCATTTTTACATAATATATGTGATTTTAAAAATCGTGTGACTCAGTCATCTAATCTAAACAAAATATAGGTGTGATTGCTTCCCCAAGTCATTAACTTGACTTCTTTCTATACACTTACACAATTCAAATGTTGTTGTAATGTTAGATCTTCTTAATGTGTGCCCTTACATGCTGGTCTGGGAGCAAAGAAAAAATATAGAATGCACCAGTTGCTTCTCTGCCCGAGATGGTAAAAGCCCATCGAAGGAATAGGCGAAAATCTTCGGAATCATGTTATAGACGATGCGGCTAGCAAGCCATCGCTATTTTGATTCCCCTTTCCACCTATAATGCCCACAAATTATGCTAAACGAGGCCTTTAGATCCAGTTACCTCAGGCTCGGTCTACCCCGTAAGGGATATGTGTACTAATGTTAGAACCTGAATTTACCTGAAGAGTAAAATATTAACCTTTCGCACATTAGTCGTTACCAAGTCCCTTGACACATTTTAAATGAAAAGTAAATATTCTATTTGTAGACATCAATGCGAAGGTAACGAAGCAAAGCCTACTCGTAACCTCATAAGTTATTATAACTTCTGGTAACGATGTTGATTTCCAACCAGATAGGTACTTGTGCAAACTCGCCTTTATCCACCCACTTGCCTATTTCATTTTTATTTATAGATCTGCTTGTATGTAATTTGGAATCTAGTTTGTTTATTTACATTTATAACTAGTTTATAAACTCGATAAGTGAGAGTATTTTCCACAACATTTTGGATCTATTTGCTACAGCCACTGAACCATGTTACATTAACTTAGAATTCGATATGAATCTCATCAGAATATATAAAACCAGGTACTCATCTGCGAGCTGTAACTGTTAACTGTTGCTTGTTACGGTAATTAAAATCCCTAGTGTGTGCGAGCCAGCCGCGAGCGGAACGCCGTGCTACATTAGGTAGTGTTTTTGGTTAGGTACCGTAATGCAACAATGGGGGCTATCGCGTGTGGATTTGCCACTAGAGGCGCTGGTGTCGCGCGAGGTCCAATAACATCTACTTTCCACTGGTTTTGGCGGGATTCGTGACATAAATTATAATTTATATCATTTACCTGTTGAACAATGATCTCCTTCGTGAAAGTATCGCAAATATGGATTATTTGGCGATGAATGTGAACGCTTTGAAAGCGGTTTTTTTTTTCAGAACAAAACGGAACTGCACTACATTGCGGCATAGCTACTAGATATGATGATAGTTATTTATTATTAATAAACTTAATGAGATTCAAGATTTAAAACTTTGTTTCGGCGCCGATCTTATAAAGTCGCCTTTGAAAGCTATACCTGTGGACCTTAGTCAACAGTGGCGCCAACTGGTGAGCAAAGAAACGATAGTCCCCATTGCCGTTACAGCTCGTAAGGGGCCGTCCATTAATCATGTGATGTTTTTTAGCACTTTACCCCCTCCCCCCTTGGTGATACGTGGTGAGGTTTAAAACTAGAAACCTACCCCCCTTCCCCATCCAAAAAAATAAATAAATACACGTGATATCTTACTACAAACTCTTGTGATATTTCGTGATTTTTGCCGAACCTCCCCCTTTCGGAGCCTCACGTGTTTAATGGACGGCCCCTGACCCGGCGTTACACGTGACTATTGTAATGTTGTTGTGTCTCATTCTGAGAGGCCTGTGCGGCACAGGCCAATGACCTGGCCTGAATGATTGGGCCTGTGCCCAGCGGTGTGACGCATATAGGCTGGAGGTGATGATGATGATTGTTGTTGCATGGTTTGTGACTCATGCTTATGGGTTGATTCTAAGACGTCTCTAGGCCTTGTCGCATCCAAGTGCAAACTTACCTTAGCGCCCTATAGCGCCGAGTGGGGCTCCGTAGCGAGTGGCGTTCAGCGCCCGGGTGTACCGCATACTCTGCACCATAGGTTTAGACCATAGGTAAAGACGCCTCTGTTGATACTCGAATCGGCCGAGTGAGGGAGACGGCAAGACAAACTCGAATTGAATTTTAAGAGCTTACGGACTGTATGTACCTAGGTACTGATAACGCGTTAAAAATGGTCAAATAAATAGTAAGTAGTCATGCTTACTTAACAAGAGTACTGTTGTGTCCCTTCAAATGATCAGCCACTCCGGTCAAACCAAACAAGTTGTACAACACTTGTTCATACAGAAGCTGGTTGGGTGGATAGTGCGCAGAACTCAGGTTAGGCGACATGTTGGCTTCCAGCAGATACACTTTCAGGTCCTCGTCCACCACCAGATCGACGCGCATCAGCTCGAAGAAGTTGTTCGGAGACGGATAGTTCTTTAACTGAAGGAGAGAGCTGCGTGAGTGTGTCTTTAGTTTTGCTATTGGATATTAGATAACGCTAGAAGTCACAGCTTGTTGTAGTGCTGGCTACATCCCTCCGAGCCGTACAATACATACATAAATAATTGGAATCCCACTAACTCAAAGCGGCGGCCCGGCAGACCTAGACGGCGATGGCGGGACGAGTTGGACCTTCTTAAGGGACTGGACACGTACCGCAGCAGACCGAGAGCAGTGGAAGCGTTGAGGGGAGGCCTTTGCTCAGGCAGTGGGACACAGTAGGGTCAGTAGGCTCATAACAATAATAAATAATCTCTTACGGTACCCCGTACCGTCTACCGACAGTCTTAAGTAACAAGAAAAAATTCTGAGAGACCGGTATTTCTACTAAATAGGTACATAATTAGTGGGTAGGTATGTATAAATTAAGCATTTAGGTTATCTTTAGTCTGTATTGTGTACCTCTTTTGAAAAGCCCCTTTCTAATTAGATCCCGTTATTCACTAGCATTCAACTATAGATTAGCTAGCAATCTATTTGCGTTAATAAGTCGCATAATACATGGGAGATTATTAGTGCTACACGGTAATAGTACTTGGAAAGCGGCGTGGGTGTTCTGGCGCTCATTCATGGAAGGCTTTAACTCCTAGAACGGCAATAACGGTATCAAAGCGCCAAAGAGATCAATGGGAACAGATTCGTGAATGAATGTAAATGGCGAGAAGGTTCTTCACTATAAATAGTTGTTGGACGCTTTGAGAAATCTTGGCTTAGTAAATATAACTAAGTACGTGTTCTAATACAAGCTGTGCAAATGCTTAAATGTAGGTACTTAAATCGCGAGGCGATTTGCGTGTGACATAGTTAGGTACAATTTGAAATCATTAGGAGTTAGACATTGTAAAATTATCTATACCTCACTGACACTCGTTAACTTTCGCACCTAGTATCTATAGGCTAGGGACATTTGTATATTTTTTAATAAGATTTTAGTCCCAAGATTTCCAGTTTTTAGATCCAGGTTTTGATTTTAAAAACTCAGTCTCGAAAATGTGTCTAGAGATGATGTTCTTGCCTTATAACCTTCAATAATTATTTATTAACACCTTTTATGTACCTATGAGTATTCTCGTGGGTATATTGGAATACTTACTGCATCAATTACGTGGTTTTCCTTCAATTGGAACATGCCCGCGATCGCCTTTTGAACTTCCTCCCACATTTTGTTGGAATCCTTTCCCTGAAATGAATAGAAATGTTGCGTATAAATAACTTACACCATTATAAACTGCTTCGCAAGTGGGTGCTTGGTTCATGGTACCATCTAACAGCAAAAGTTCATAAATATTAATTTGAATGTAAAATGTGATTTTGCTCATAAATTCCGAAAAACTCAGATACCTATAGGCAAGCCTAGGTTCGAAACCACGGTCCTTTTCTTGAGGCAGGCTATCACTGCTTACAGTAAGTTACCGTAAACCGGGGTGACTTCAAAAAGTAGGTACCTAGTTATGATGAAATGAATAATTTTTATTTGCGTTTATTGCTTCCGAACGATGTCTTCATCGACTACATGCCAAACATGCACCGCATATGGATAATATCGATTTTAAATTTCTAAATGTCAGTGAAAATTAGAACACATAGAAAAATCCGAAAAGGGAATCGAACCCGGATCCTCGTCCTTCCGTGACGCATGCTGCACCCCTGCACCACCCATAGCAGAAACTGCTACTGCTGCTAGCTTTATTTTTCGAATTTTTCTGTTCTAATTTTTACTGACATTAAGAAATTTAATTTCTAACGGTAAAACCGTAAAAATCAAGAAATAAAAATTCTTGATTCATTTGATACTAAATATTGATTTTATAAAACGATCAAAGTAGCCCCAAAATTATCAGTCTGTTATCATTCCAAATGAGACAAAGAACCAGACTACAGAGAGGGAATGGACAGTGGTTTATTCAGAAGTGGGCTAATTTTGGCTCGTTTATTGGGATATTAATGTTATCTATTACCATACGAGAACCCCGTCTTACTTTCTAAACTCTAAACCATTTGTTTGTGTGGGTTTATGCTAATTCAGAACATCAAAACTTCAAACGCCTACATTTTCTTTAATGGCAATAGGTTACCGGTCAATTGTAACGATGAGACGCTTCTAGGTACTTTCTATCTTGCAAAATAGGTATCTATAAAGCCCTACTTTAATACTAAGCGGTTTGCCGAGACAATTAATACACCTAGTTAACCTATATTACTCAAGAATCTATTGTAATATTCTATTGATGAAATAATTTTTAAAATAGGTGCAATCGTTTCTAAGCTAAGTCTATTCGTTACAATCAAAAATACAAAGGCACAAGTGCTTTTTCTTTCTAAGTAATGTTAGTATACATAGAAGTGGATTTGTTAACATACTGAACTAAGAATTAAATTCTCAATTTTAATAAGAATTGAAATGAAATGACACGCTCTTCCTATTTGCAATTAAATTTACTTAGCTTTGCTTAACCTGAGAACACCTAGCTACATAGCGCTGGATTTCGTGGTGTTACTATTTATTTCAATATCATCACCATCTCCACCATCCATAATGTCGCCTCTTAGAATAAGAGGCCTTGAGCTGTAGTTTCCATGAAGGCGCAATCCGGAACTCCGCACACACAATAAATGACGGAGACAAAAAATAAAACAGGCCGCCAATTTTACTTCTAGATGTGTCTACATACCCTGGAAGTAGCGTAAATGTCAAAGGCATCTTTCATGCTGAAGCCTAGTTCGGTGTAGCTGTGCACCAGCGAAGGCACTTGCCACGTCGGCAGATAATCGTCGCCAATCACGTATTTGTCCAGGTTTTTGGGATCAAAAGGGTGGTACTGTGCTGGGCAATACCTGAAAAATAACGGCAATAAATAAGTATAACAAAATAAGCCTTGGTTCGCTGTCGGAGGTCTCAAAAATATGAGCACAATTTTTGCCTCAATCGTAGCCAGCTAAGGGAGGTGTTATGAAAGCTGTGATTAAACTGTTGAAATGATTAGACATAGGATGTTTGTTTATACATAATGTTTGTATAAAATATACTGGGGATCTAAAATAATACAACGAAAGAGTAAATTGGAGACTTTTATATTTATATCTCATTTCAGCTTACACTAATTCAATATTTGAGGTCGTGAGGCGAGAATCGCGTGCAAAGTTTTCTATACCTACTTTAATACTCGATGAGTTAGTAGGCTTTGTAAAAAAAATTGAAGACGTTTGATTATATATTAAATTAGTCTATTATTCGCGAGCTTCACCCCCGTGAATGAAAAAATAATGCTGCAAAAGAATCTTCCCCATCTTGAACGAGTACGTCTACCTATACAATAAAATACCGCTTGTTACAGCCGTTTCCGAGTTTTGTGTAAATCAACACATCGAGCCATTAACTTTCACTATATAAATTAATTATATTGTATCATATTCATTGCGCAAGTGAGCTAGACTCATCTAAATTCAAACTACAATTGTCCTTTCTTTGGCCTCGTTATCTTCGCGGGAATGAAATGAATTAGATCAGAAAATTATTCCAACGTAATAAATACTGTTTAATTCAATACCACGAGATAACCAGACGAATATTACAAACAGAAGCGACACGCGAACTCACCTAAATAGTACATCGCCTTTATACCAGTAGACTCTCAGAGGGTTCACCGATGTTAGGACTACGTATACGCCAATATCAAATTTGTACCCATCAACCAAGAATGGTTTCTGGACATATTCTTGAACGAAACTTTCTCCGGTCGACAAGTCAATTTCACTCACGTTCTTCAAATACACGCCTCTGTGCTGATTGTGTTTCTCTAAAAACAATGCGTTTTTGTTCAACGAAGCGTATTTTAGAAACTCTTCCTTGTTTTTCGGAAGTTTGAACGCCTTGGGGATGTATTCGTAGTCGGTAGTCGCTAGATCGACTTTGTTCGTTATGAATCCTGTTCCTGGGAAGTGATTCACTTTCTGATGAGGCTTCAGTCTATGTAGATTGGGGTATAGTACCCTGAAGGGATAGTCGTGGGACCAGAGGAGACTCCAAGGCGTTTGATTCGTGGTTTTTTCATACCCAACCCTTTCTAATACTAAGTGAACATGCTTTAAAAGGCCGTTTCTACTCTCAACGTCACTTTGGGCAGAATACACCCAGTATTTACTAGCAGTCTTATTCTCTTGTTCTTTGCACGGCCTTTGTCTGTTTTGAACATTTAGTATTTCTAACAGAATTCCTAGAGAAACTCCTATTATACAGATGAGGAGGTAAATGTGTAAATTCTTGTCGTTTTTTGTCTGGTTCTTGTTTTCTTTGCTATCTGCGGCCTTGTCTTTGTTATTTCTTTCGTTTTTTTCGGCCTCGTCTGCCAGGAGCTGTTTACTGACCTATAAAACAATTTTTGTGGAGTTAAATTATTCGCTGAAGCGCGTACGGTATTTGCATTTTGATACACGAACTTTGGACTAAGTTTATCAATGGAAATTGGTTAAAATGTGACCTGTTTAGTATTCGAGAAGCGATGGAGCATCTCTTAAAATATCTCTGAAGGTCTTTATAAATAAAAATGGGTCTTTTCCGTGGGAATGTAATTACACACATTTTTACTAGCCACCGTGCTTGTTAACTACGAGGAAAGTGGCCCCATTCAAAAGTAACGGAAATATTAAATCATAAATACGATCGAAACAGCTTTTAGGACTTAATGTTGCCCGAATAGCAGTACAATACAATACAAATACTCTTTATAGAATACCACAGATCAGTACAAAACAATACAGAAACAAAGAACAAAGTATACAATAGGCGGTCTTATCGCTTAATAGCGATCTCTACCAGACAACCAGTAAGAAAAGTAAGTTGGAGACAGTTTAAGTAGGTGGCGGAAACAAATAGACAGGATAGCATTTCTATTGCCATAAAGTTGTCCATGATAGAAGCAATATTTATGCCTCAAATAATTCCAAATTCTAGACCTATTCATCACATCCCTTATAGAGATCCCTTATAGGGATACGTTCGCCTTTGTGCATATATTTAAGTTATTTTTTTGTGATTTGTCTCTGCTTCTTTATATTTGTACAATAAAGCATTTACTTACTTTTTTTTTATATGAATAGGAAGGCAAACGAGCAAGTGGGTCACTTGATGGTAAGTGATCACCCCTGCCCATAGACACCCGCAACCCCGGAGGGATTGCAGATGCGTTGCCAACCTAGAGGACTAAGATGAAATGCCTCTTGTGCCCGTAATTGTGTACTTACATCAGCTATTGTAATAAGAAAAGTCGAGGCAAATAATACGGGTGTCCACACAGTTAAAATTAAGAACTACGAGTAGGTAAAGTGAAATAATAAATGGCGTATAAAAATATACTCACTTAACTTTAACAAATACATTTTATACATTTTTAAGTGCACAGAACACAAACAACTTACATTTTCACTTTCCTCCATTTATAAAACTAAAAATTTGCGATTTTTTTTACCGTAGCGTATGCGTACGCGCTCTGACTTAACACAACACAGAATGGACCACAACGTTAGGCCAGAGCGAGATGAAACGTGTAGTTAATATAGCGATAGAGAGAGAGGGCCGGGCAAAACTTTCTAAAACCTGATAAACGAGCACTGGCATAGCATTTAAGGTCATAAGAATGATGTGTCTAAAAACGTATGTATGTTGTATCATCACCACATAGTATAAAACAAAGTCGCTTTCTCTGTCCCTATGCCCCTATGTATGCTTATATTTTCAAAACTACACAACGGATTTTGATGCGGTTTTTTTTAATAGATAGAGTGATTCAAGAGGAAGGTTTTTATGTATAATTCTAAGCAGACGAAGTCGCGGGCAGAAGCTAGTATGTTAATATAGAGTAGCAGCGTGAGATTGTACGTACGGTCGAAGAAAATGTGTGGAACCTCTTCATATTATGGCACATTGCCATATGATTGGTTGTAGTTAACCAAACCATCCACGCGTTTTTTTTACTTTATTTTACAAAATAGACATACATACCTACATACATGTAAATGAGGTTCATAGCTCCTCATTTAACTTGTCTATGGACTTGTCTTTGAAGGTTGTCAGTTAGACTTGAATTGACAAGAGATATAAAACGTAATGTTTAAGATATTAGAATAATTATAATAAATAGAAGAATATGCGAAATATTAGCATTTAATGTTGTTTCTCCTTTCAGGTAAAGTGTTTAGTTCATATTTTATATGATATAATTTGTTTGTAACATTTTAATTAATAAAATGTTCTCCTTTCAGAGCAACACAATTTTGTTTTTGTTTCGCCATTTTTACACCAAATGTGTAATGTGTTTATAAACACATTATAAAACAACATTTTTACGGCTAATAAAATAACTGCAATGGAAAAACTAAAGTTTGAATTCGCAGTTAAATCGGGCGAAGATCCGAAAACAAATGTAATATGCATGACTTCAATTACGGATACCGATAAACGTGTTTTTTTAATCCCGGAAAAGTTACAATCGGTAAGACTACATGATACGATTCTAACAACACAAGCTTTTCAAAAGGTAAGAAATACTTTGCAGAGAAGACACGACAAGAGGCAAGTGTGGATTTCGATGACACAAGAAATAAGCGGGAGTTACATGGATGAAGACGGAAATATGCAATTTCAGGGATATTTGTTGGAGGAGATTACACCAGAAGCTCGGGAAGAGACTCCGGCTGGGATTTCAGGAGAGACATTGACAAAAATTTTGGAAAATTTTACCGAAATGAAGAAAGATGTGTCTTCTCAGAATATAAAAAGACTAACTGAGAAATTTGTCATAGAAAAATTCGGCAGAAAAACGTCAAATGTGTGTCAATGGATAGCAACTTTTGAAACTGAATGTACGCGATTAGAAGTAGACGAAGACTCGAAGAGGATTGAAGCTCTTAGGCTATTTTTAGAGGACTCGTGTCTCGACTGGTACAGTTCAATGCTTATAAAATATACAGTCGACTCGGAATGGTCGATGTGGACAAAAATATTTTGCGAGACTTATGCTGACAAAGGTTGGTCACCAATCAGGTATGCTATGTCATTCAGATTTATACAGGGTTCGTTACTAGAGTACGCGTTGAAAAAAGAACGTCTTTTATTAGAGATAAATAAAACAATGGATATAACGACACTGATGGATCTTATAGTTACAGGGTTACCAAATTTCGTAGCGGACAGAATTGATAGGAAAAACTTGAAAGCGACCGAAGATCTATTTAATAATCTCAGAGGTTTAGAACATTTGGTGGGAAAAAAGATTCCGGAAAAAAAAATGGTTGTTTTTGAAAATAAAATTAAAGAAAAAAACGAAAAATACCGACCTTGCAGAATTTGTGAAAAAGAAAATAAAACAAACCGGTACCACCCTGAATCCTTGTGTTGGTTCAGGAACAAAAACAGTGACGGCTTAAAACGAGATCAAATAAGAACTGTTAATAATTCTCAATTAGAGACAGAATTAAATGAAATAGATCCAAAAAACTAGAAATCCCACCATTAATCAAAATTAAGTTATTGTTAAATGACACTTTGGAAATCTTTGGTGTTTATGATTCAGGATCAAATGTGTCATTAATAAATTCAAAATTGTTGACATTGAATAATAATTCGAGAATGAATAATATGAAAACTGCAGGTTTAAAAACGATTAATGGTGTAAAAAAATCTACAGGGATAGTGACTTTAAAGATAAAAATCTTAAACATGGAACAGACTATAAATGTATTCGTGATAGATGAGGAAAATTTTGACTACGACTTCTTGGTAGGATTAGATTGTATAAAAAAATTTCGTCTCACGCAAAACGAAAAATTGGAAGTTACACAAAATATTGATATTTTAAAATGTGACGATTCTGGAAAAATTCCTGACTTTTCAGGTAGTAAAATAGAAGGAAAAATATATAATAACAATAAAGATGTGAACAGCTTAGGAAAAACTGAAAATAAAACAAAAAATAAATACGAAATAAATTTTAATGAGCACGTAGAGGTTGTAGACTTTAATATTTCTATTAATCATCTCAACCATCAGCAACAATCTGAAATAGATGAATTAATTAGCAAATATACATCACTCTTTGCTAAAGATAAATACGATATAGGTACGGTAAAGGACTATGAGGCACATGTGGATTTATTAATAGATAAATATTGCTGCAAAAGGCCATATAGGTGTACTATTGAGGATAAAAAAGAAATAGAACAGCAAATATCAAAATTATTAGAAAAAAAGTTAATTGAAGAATCTTATAGTCCTTTCGCCGCACCAGTAACATTAGCTTACAAAAAAGAAGATGGTAGAAAATCTAGATTGTGTATTGATTTTCGTGACTTAAATAAGATTGTTGTTCCTGAATCACAACCATTTCCACTAATTGAAGATTTAATGATTAAAACTAGAAATTGTAAATTTTTCACAACACTGGATATAAACTCAGCTTTTTGGTCAATCCCTATGAAAATCGAAGACAGGAAAAAAACTGCATTTGCTACTCAGGAAGGACACTTCCAGTGGACGTGTTTGCCATTTGGTTTAAAAACTTCGCCGGCCATTTTTCAGAGGATTTTAAGTAGCATTATAAGAAAACACGGCCTATCTAATTTTACTGTTAATTACATAGACGATATCTTAATATTTTCTGAAACATTCGTAGAGCACATTAGACATTTATCGTTACTTCTGGAAGCAATTTCGAAAGAAGGGTTTAGACTGAAATTCTCTAAATGTAACTTTGCTCAAGATTCGGTGAAATATTTAGGTCACATAATCGAAAATAATACAGTTACTCCGTTGAAAGATAATTTGACTGCCATAAAAAATTTTCCTACGCCAAAAACACAAAAAAATGTTCGTCAGTTTTTAGGTAAAATAAATTTTTATGGGAAATATGTGCCAAATATATCTATTTTATTAAATCCTCTACACAATTTGCTAAGAAAGGGACGGCCATTTATTTGGTCGGAGGACTGTAAAGAATCTTTTGAGAAAGTAAAAAGACTATTATGTATGAAACCTATATTAGCAATCTACGATCCCGAATTGCCAATACATATTTATACCGATGCATCAATTCAAGGTATCGGGGCAGTTTTGAAGCAACCACAGTCTAATGGAGAGGAAAGACCGTGTGCATATTTTTCGAGAAAATTAAACGATACACAGAAAAAGAAAAAAGCTATATATTTGGAGTGTCTAGCGATAAAAGAAGCAGTGAAATACTGGCAATACTGGCTTATAGGGAAAAGGTTTACGGTTTTCTCTGATCATAAGCCATTAGAGAAAATGAATATTAAGGCAAGAACGGATGAAGAATTGGGAGACCTAACTTACTATCTGTCTCAGTTCAACTTTGAGATAGTATATTCCCCAGGAAAATACAATTTAGAAGCTGATTGCTTGAGTAGAAATCCGGTGTTAGAACCAGGTGACAATCAAGATGAACGTTTGAAAATTGTAAATTTTATTCAACTAAAAGATATAATAAATGATCAAGAAAAAAGTGAAGACATAAAACATAATAAAGATAAACTAAAACTAAAAAACAATGTAAATTATAAAAATATAGGGAAAAAGGAAAAGATTGTTTTATCCGAGGAATACTCTAAAAAGCTCGTAGAAAATGTACATTATTACTACGGCCACATAGGCATACAACAGCTGGAAAAGAAAGTTAAACCATTTTATACATCGAGAAATTTGACGAATGTTATCAAAAAAGTTTGTGATGATTGTGAAATATGCATAAAAAACAAATCTAGAGGCAAATACAAATTTGGATTAATGTCACACTTGGGCCCTGCTACTTACCCTTTTGAGATAATATCCATAGACACTATTGGTGGATTTGGTGGATCTCGTTCTACGAAAACATATTTACATTTACTAGTGGATCATTTCTCGAGATATGCCTTTGTTCTGACATCTAAAACTCAAAGTGCAAATGATTTTATAAAGCTTGTTCAAAAAGTGATACAGGGAAATACAGTTGGCATGATTCTATCCGATCAGTACCCGGGTATAAATTCACGTGAGTTCAAAACCTTTTTAGATACGGAAAATATTCCAATTATCTTCACGGCAGTGAATGCCCCATTTTCGAATGGTTTAAATGAGAGGTTGAACCAGACGCTAGTAAATAAAATACGGTGCAGAATAAACGAAAAAAAAGATAAATTGGCTTGGACGACTATTGCACACGAATGCGTTCAAAAATATAATGAAACAGAACATACAGTGACAGGTTTTTCACCTAGGTATTTATTAGAAGGAACAAACATTGATATTTTACCAGATGAATTGAAACAAGAACCTACAAATAATGATTTATTGCGAGATAGGCAAATAGCGTTGGAAAATAGTATAAAATCACACAATTATAATAAAAAACAATTTGACAAAAATAGGAAAAAGTATGAATTGAAAGTAGGAGATTTGGTTTATGTTGAAAATGGAAATCGGTTAAATAGGAAAAAACTTGATGAATTAAAAATTGGTCCTTATGAGATTGTGGAAAAAATTTCAAACTCAATTTATAGAATAAATACGGGGCATAAGAAACCTGAATCAAATCTTTTTCATGTTACAAAGTTAGTACCAGTTCCATAAAAATAGAAATAAATAGAATAATTGTACTTAATGTGGGGGGGGGGGGGGGAGATGTAAATGAGGTTCATAGCTCCTCATTTAACTTGTCTATGGACTTGTCTTTGAAGGTTGTCAGTTAGACTTGAATTGACAAGAGATATAAAACGTAATGTTTAAGATATTAGAATAATTATAATAAATAGAAGAATATGCGAAATATTAGCATTTAATGTTGTTTCTCCTTTCAGGTAAAGTGTTTAGTTCATATTTTATATGATATAATTTGTTTGTAACATTTTAATTAATAAAATGTTCTCCTTTCAGAGCAACACAATTTTGTTTTTGTTTCGCCATTTTTACACCAAATGTGTAATGTGTTTATAAACACATTATATACATACACAAATCACGTCTTTGTCACGTCTTTTTCCCTTAGACTTAGGGTAGACAGAGCCCAAGGTAACAAGACCTCCAGGCCACGTTTAGCAAGACGTGGGCGTATAGGCAGAAAGTGGAATCAAAATAGTGATGGGTTGATAGTGATTGCAATGATTTTCGCCAATTCTCTCGATGGGCTTTTACCGACAGCGCGGGAAGAGAAGCAACTGGTACATTTTATGTTTTTTCTTTGCTCCCAGACCAGCATGGAATTTTTAAAAATAAACGTAAACAAACACAATTGAGCAACATTAATATAACATGTACAAAGGCGAACTTATCTTTGAGTTTTTTGAGTGGATGAGTAGGTATTAATGTTAGAGGAATTTTATTGATTACTTAATTAATTGTGATTTGTTTGTCAAACCCTTCTGTTTGGTTTTCATATGGGCCAAAGTTGCCCTCCGTTTGGTCAAAGTACAATAACTCAGCTTTACGATACCAAATGTTTCCGGTTCGTAATGTTTAATTTTATGTCTGTACAATAAAAGTTTTGCAAGCAACAGTTTCGTTTCCAGCCCCCCAGCAGATGTTGGGCTGATTTCAAAAATGCTGACCGCCATTTTGCGTAGACTATGTCGTAAACGAACATTATATGTTAATATGAATTTGTTGAGGTGTCTCGATCTCGTTAACCGCCCATCTTTTCATTCTCAATTGGTGTCAAATGTCCCAAGATATTATTATTATTATAGATTATTTATTTTTATCTCTAGTTAGGTTTTTACAATATTCATATAAAAAGTAATAAAACAATATTAATACAAAATATAACAACATTATAAAAACCTAACCTAGGGTGCCGCTGGCAGCGAGGCGAGGCCTAAGCTACCGGTGGTCAGGGCGACACAGAGAGGAACCTCCTGACTATCCGAGCCGTGTCCAGGAGTAGGTACCGCCTTCTGTATCTGGCCCTTGACCCAACCTCATTATTATTATTATTATTATTAAAATGAACGGAAATTTAAGATAAAATAGCTCATTGAAATAACGACCTTATTGTTCACAATCGAGTGTTCATTTGAAGTAAAACTTTGTTGGCGGATAATATACAATGGACACAATAGAATATAATGACTTTGTCCGAAAGGTGTGCGCTTACTACACTATACATTTGAAATTTGTCATGAGCTTTGTGGTGAAGGAAAACGCGTGGAAACCTGTACACATCTGCGAAGCATATCAATGGTGGTTGTGAAGTTCGCAAATCCGCACGGGGCCCGCGTGGGAACATAGCCCAGGCCCTCCAATTGTGAGTATGAGTATGAATAAGAGTTCAATTTGATTGCTAACGTCTTACCATGCGATGAAAATTGTAAACCCCGATGTCTAATGATGAGGACTTATTCTTTATATCTCTAGGTAAGTACAATGATTTTTTCATAGTAAAAATGATAGAAAAGGCCTAATCTTTTAGTGCGTTTGTGACAACCCTGACGCGTAAAGCGTAACAAATAAACAAACTTACAGATGTGCATTATCGGGATTGTTTGCCCGCAGACAGTCAGGCGGGCGCCAACCGGCGGGTGACGGTACGTGACCGGCTCTGGTTTAAAAAAATGCAAAAAGGCCAACGAGTAGTGGGCTACCTGATGGTAATCCACTACAGTCTTTGGACATCCGGAATACCATAGGATTCCCATCGACGATTAAAAAAAAGTCTTTCAATTACGATTTAAATGTGTCGTCACAATTGATGTTAAAAAATGTATGGAATTAAGGACTCTTTTTTTCTGGTGATTCTGATTCATAAAAACCCCAAATTTTTTACATTTTGGACGAAAATTAACGGTACACTTTTTTGAAAACGGTCGTCTGTGACAACCCTGACGCACGAGTCGAAACAAACTGACAGAGATGTGCATTATCCGGAATGTTTGCCCGCAGACAGCCCGACGGGCGCCAACCGGCCGCCGCGTGGCAAGTAACCGGCAAATGTTTGTAACGTCGTGAATAATAATAAACAAGTCAAGGAACACCGTACCCATCACAAACAATTGTTAAGCTTGTGCTGACTTGCTTTTTAAAATATATGTTTAAGATTGTAAATTTAGATTTGGCGACGATCACAGGCATGTTATGGACGGTAAAGCAGAGCCACGGCGGAGGCAGCTACATACCGCAGCGGCCGGCGCCGCGGTGTCTCCGGGCATCGATCGCACGCACCGCGCCACGCGCCAGATACATCGCGCGTCGCTGTGTCGCTAGAGCCAGGGCTGCCACTGCACACGAGCGACTATACCACACCAGAGCCACGGCGGAGGCAGCTACGTACCGCCGTGGCCGGCGCCGCGGTGTCTCCGGGCATCGATCGCACGCACCGCGCCACGCGCCAGATACATCGCGCGTCGCTGTCGTTAGAGCCAGGGCTGCCACTGCCACATGAGCGACTATACCACACCAGAGCCACGGCGGAGGCAGCTACATACCCCAGCGGCCGGCGCCGCGGTGTCTCCGAGCATCGATCGCACGCACCGCGCCACGCGCCAGATACATTGCGCGTCGCTGTCGCTAGAGCCAGGGCTGCCACTGTCACACGAGCGACTATACCACACCAGAGTCACGGCGGAGGCAGCTACATACCGCCATGGCCGGCGCCGCGGTGTCTCCGGGCATCGATCGCACGCACCGCGCCACGCGCCAGATACATCGCGCATCGCTGTCGCTAGAGCCAGGGCTGCCACTGCCACACGAGCGACTATACCACACCAGAGCCACGGTGGAAGCAACTATATACCGCAGCGGCCGGCGCCGCGGTGTCTCCGGGCATCGATCGCACGCACCGCGCCACGCGCCAGATACATCGCGCATCGCTGTCGCTAGAGCCAGGGCTGCCACTGCCACACGAGCGACTATACCACACCAGAGCCACGGCGGAGGCAGCTACATACCGCAGCGGCCGGCGCCGCGGTGTCTCCGGGCATCGATCGCACGCACCGCGCCACGCGCCAGATACATCGCGCGTCGCTGTGTCGCTAGAGCCAGGGCTGCCACTGCCACACGAGCGACTATACCACACCAGAGCCACGGCGGAGGCAGCTACATACCGCCGTGGCCGGCGCCGCGGTGTCTTCGGGCATCGATCGCACGCACCGCGCCACGCGCCAGATACATCGCGCGTCGCTGTCGCTAGAGCCAGGGCTGCCACTGTCACACGAGCGACTATACCACACCAGAGCCAAGGTGGAGGCAGCTACATACCGCAGCGGCCGGCGCCGCGGTGTCTCCGGGCATCGATCGCACGCACCGTGCCACGCGCCAGATACATCGCGCGTCGCTGTGTCGCTAGAGCCAGGGCGGCCACTGCCACACCAGAGTCACGGAAATATTCTAGCAGGTGATTAAGTTACTTTGACTAAGTAGCCCTGTTTTCTAGGAATTTTTAATTTTTAATGTTCAAAGTGAACCGCGTCAAGGGCGGACTAAATTTTGAATAAAGAATTTAAATGAAAAATCTTTATATGTTGTTGTGTGTAATTACTTCACCACCTGCTAAAATATTCCGGAATTTATTTGAGAGAATTTGTTTACAGTAAGAGTAAAAATTGACAAAATAATTTGAATACCAAAGCTGTTCCTATAATATGAAGCAGCTACCGTATCTATTAGAGGCTCTATAGCGCCTTTGTATTGGTTTTTAGCTGTGATACTATTTGATAGTTTCCCGTATCTTTGGAAACACGTGATCATTCATCTATACTAATATTATAAAGAGGAAAAATTTGATTGTTTGTTTGCTTGTTTGCATTGAATAGGCTCCGAAACTACTGGACCGATTTTAAAAATCTTTTGCCGTTAGAAAACTACATTATCACTGAGTGACATAGGCTACTTTTTACCGCGGGAAAATACCTTTTCCTACGGGAAAATTAATTTATCGCGGGCGAAGCTGCGGACGGAAGGCTAGTCAGTGATAAAGAACGAGAATTTCTTTGTATATACTTATTTGCTGCTATTGGCATTGTTCATTTTTTTTAGTATGCTCCAATTCGAAAACCATTTCGAGGAAAACCATCAATTATCCGATTTATCTTGTCCGATTTCAAAAATACTTTATGATTGCAGATATTTTTGTAAAAGTACTTTGAACCTTTGTTTGACCGAACGACCGGGTTTTTAGACAGAATCCAGCATCGAATATTTGCCACAAAAATGAAAAAAAAAGTTTGGCTACGGCAACTGTCACGTGTCACTGTCAAATCTACAAAACCATAGACAAAGCCGTTTTTTTTATAGCCAGCCGAACGAAGGCGATTGGGATTCTGTCTAAATTCACGAATTATCAAACAGCGAAAAAATATTTATTATTAATTAACAAAGCTACGTAAAAGCATAATATTCAAATTAGTTGCTTGAAATAGTCCATTTTATCAAATAAAGATGTTAAAAGCACAGCTTAAAAAAAATGAACAATGCCAATTTGCAGCTCGTTTCCACATAATCTCATTTGCATTGTAATCAGTACCGTTCATATTTATGAAATCTTGGAAATGTGACAACCCTAGTTAACTAACTTGGAGGGATGGAATTTATAGACCCGGTCCAGATTCTTTTATTGCGTCCGTCTACATTTCTAAGACATTAGCGATGACGTCATCTCAATCTTAATCTCTTGCTAAGAGAAGAGGACTCAGGGCTTTGGATAAAGATGTGTTTATAATAATTGTAAACAAGTACTTACTTACTTACTTAGGTATATTTATTTAGTTTTAAGTTTTGTATATTTAGTTAACTTTTAGATTAATCATGATGTATTGTATTATGTTGTAATTTTAGATTAGTTGGTTTAAATAAATAGTACTTACATCTACTTACATAGCAGAAGTTTTTGTATGTGATAATACTTTGCAAGAGTTCTTGGTCCTTCTATGCTGGTCTGGGAGTAAAATGTACCAGTAGCTTCTTTTCCCGCGCAGATGGTAAAAACATGTTATAGGCGATGCGGCTAGCAACCCATCACTATTTTAATTCCATTTTTCCACATATACGCCCACAATCCTGCTAAACGTGGCTTTGTTACCTTAGGCTCTGTCTACCCCGTAAGGGATAAAGACGTGATTTGTGTGTGTATGTATGGTTAGAAAAACTATAGAAAAATATTATATTTATCTAATTGTATTAGTGAACTAAAAACCATAACCTTTGTACTCTGCAACTAACTTTAAGTAAAACACAGATTTAAGTAAAGCGCAGATGGTAAAAGCCCATCGAGGGAATGGATGAACATAGGAATTATGTTATAGGCGATGCGGCTAGCAACCCATCACTATTTTGAATCCTCCTTCCACCTATACGCCCACAATCATGCTAAACGTGGCCTTTAGGTCTTGTTACTTTAGGCTCTGTCTACCCCGTAAGGGATAGAGACGTGATCTATGTATGTATGTATGTAACTTTAAGTAGGTACCTACAATGGCTGATTAAAGTTCTTTGGAGAGTTGCAAATATTTTTTTTCGATAGTCGTGACAATCGAGGAACTGCAGCTCTTTTATTTTTATTTCCTATTATCAATTAGAAATATTTTTAAAGTCGATATGACATTTGTGAGATTTAATGGCTGATAAGCTTCGAGCCTAGAACTAGCTTAAAATTAAAAAAAAATGTTTATTATTAAATTGTTCTGTTCATCTTCAATGATGGTCCCCCGTTAAGTAACACTGGATACATAATACTGGAAACTTAGACCTATCTATAAAACTGAGAAATGATACTCAATCAAACTTGAAAATGGAAAATCTATATAGGTATTTGTTAAAATACTTACTTGATTCGACTAAGTACCTTACGAAGACTACTTTTCTTAAGTCCTTGGTACAAAACCTTACTTTATTGAGGAGACAGTAACATTCTTTTTTCCCATCCTACGTTAGCCCAAGTACTAAGTTGTTTATGCTCGCGGCTTTGCGCAAGTGAAGAATAAAAAGAGGCTGGTTCACTATCCCAAGGGAATTATGAAAATCCCTTCTAAATATACCTCTGTGATAGATAAGGTATTCAAGGTAAGTATATTTTTAAGGCCAAATTTTAAGTCTCTAGCTCCCGTGGTTTAGGGCCTAAGCTTTAGGCGATACTTTATCTGTTAGCCAGTCACGCACGAGCCATTAAAAAAAATCGAGCCCTTGAAGATGTGATACACGACATAAGCAGATATGAGACCTGAAAGACCCTTTAAAGTGTCCTATTTGCCTTACGAAATCATCAATTTGACTTGTTTAGGGGCCATTCAAGTATTACGTAAGCAGATTTTTTACAATTATTTACACCCCCCCCCCCCCCTTGTCAGCAAAAGTAAGCAAACCTCTTACCCCCCCCCCCTCCCATGCTTACGTAATCATTGGTACCTATATGCATTTTTCTTTTAATGGATTCTGTTTTTTAATGATTCGTGAGCAGCAGTTCGAATCGAAACTGCTGACGTAATCACCATATCGACCCCCCACCCACCATGTCATCAAAAATAAGCAAAACAAAGACCCCCCCGCCCCCCTCAAGCGCTTACGTGATACTTGAACGCCCCCTTAGGTCAAAAGGGTGACAAATAAAAGAAGTCGTAATAATTATGAAAAAGTTGATTTATTATTATAATTATAATAATTATTATAATACAGTTTACAATAATTACAAGCGATCACCAAAACGGTGAAAGAAAACGGCGTATTAAATTATTTAGGGCGTCTACAGTCGTGGCCGGGCGGGCTTGGCGCGGCCGCGTCGCGTCGCGCGCGCGTCGCGGCGCGGCGCCGGCGCGGCTGCATGGGAAAGCCTATTTGACTTATATCTGTAGGTATCTGTATAGGGAAGCTATGTAACATGATAGGGAACTGCGAAGCACGCAGCCGCCCCGGCCTCCGCGCGGAGCGGCGCGAGCCACGCGTAGACGGCCATTTTTTATTCGATTTTAGGATATAGTCTTTCGAACGCGAGGAACAAAATATTACACAAGTCGAGAATATTATTTATAATCGGATTCGAGAGCGGCAGAAGCGCGACGGGCGGCGCGGGCGCAGGCGACGGCTATGTACACGCACCAACACACGGTTACACCATCTGGGGACCAAACGCAACACTAAGTTTATGATGTCTAAAACCACCACGTCAGCGTACATAGCAGGTTTTGAGTAGTTGCAATATGAATCTCCTGAAACTCAAACAACTATATACTTATTGTTTTTGCACTAGACGGCCTCGTGAGTTATTTTATCTATCCCCTAGGCTGGCAATACTTGTGCACTTTTCTGGTGTCGCTCGTATCAGGTGCTTAGCTTACTTATACATGTTTGTACGAGTACCTAACTCAAAGGTGTAGGCCTTTCATTGAAACTGTTTTTATTGCAGGCCATGGGCCCAAATACGAGCTCAAGCGTTTATGAATAAGGTAGTGACTCACAATGTTGGTGCCGGTACAGAGAGGTTACGGGCAGTCGCACTCCTCGACCACCATCTCGGGCAGGTCGCGCTTGACGATGTTGGAGTCGGCGCCGAAGTAGATGAGGGACAGCGCGGAGAAGCGCACCGGCGCGCAGCACGCCGCGCGCTCCAGCCGAGCCGCCTCCACCACCTGCGCGAGCGCGTGTTAAACAGCGGGACATAGTGTACAGTAGATGAGGCACAGCGCGGAGCAGTGAGATACCGACTATAACTATATTTAACTATATTATTGCCAACAATAGTGTTAAGTGACTTAAGCAAAGAGGGAGCGAGCATTACGTCGAACATTTTACCTGCGAGTGGTAATTAAGGAAAGGTGCACATGCACCGCGGCAATAGTTCGCGTAGTAGCCCTCCGGCGCGACGATCCAGTCGTCCCAGCCGAGCGCTCGGAAGCTCACGTAGTACGTCTGCCGGCAGCACCGGCCGTGCGAGTTCGCGTCGCAGTCGAGCGCGCGGCGGCGGCGCGTCGCCGGCGCGGCCAGCCGCAGCCGCAGCAGCGGGCGCGCCGCTTGCCCGCCGCCGAGACGCAGGCGCACGCGACCCGTGCAGCCGCTGCATTAAATAACATACCGTTAAGTACCCCTTAATATTAGGCAGATATTCGTGGTAGCAGTAGCATATCACCAGTTGTTCTTGGTAGGCAGTTCTGAATGTACCTACTTAGGGTCCCAAGAAAATATGAAAAATCTCGACGCGTTCCTTGCTTTAAAACCAGGATGGCCCAACAACATCCCAGTGGACGCTTAACAGTTGCTTGCAGTCAGAATAGGGGCTGATGGTGACTTTGTGTGACCTGGGGCTTAAAATACTCAAGAGCCCGCCTAATTACTTACTAAAGTAACTGATTTCCATTGTGTCCAAAGAAACCGAGCTCGATATCGATTTAATAGGTTTTCAATGGGAGCTGGGGCTCTTGACGGGATCCTTGGTTTAAGTCTGAAAGTCTAAGTTTACGCCAATGAGTCAGCAACCAGTCACTAACCCAGTACAGTCCAGCAGCAGCCGCAGCGGGTGGTGCGCGCCTGTGGCGGCCCAGCGGCGCGCGGCGGCCGTCACGTCCAGCCTCTGCCAGCTGCCGTGAGGCTGGAGCCGCGCCACGCCCGCCATCTCGCCCACGCTGCCGTTGCCGACGGCAAACGCCCATAGCGTGTAGCGCAAATGCCGCGCCCGCGGCGCCGTCTCCGCGAGCACCAGCAGCTCCGCTGACGCTATGGCAATACTATCGCCGTCTCTTTCCTCTTGGCCTAGCCGGAACTCGATGAGCCGCTGGCCGTTCAGGGTTTCACCTGTGAGCAAACGTAGTTTTTGAAAGGCCACGCAAGAAAAAAAATACTGGATATTCTTTCTTTGCAAGGTCTATCGTGTTTGCTATCGATCTATCACTGAGAAAAACGCTTGTTTGGATCATAATTTAACCAACACGACTAACCTTATCAAATCAGTTCTACTTTCTTTATGGTCCCTACCTAAAGCGAAATGACCCATCGAAGAGTGCAGCGGTCGTGACAGGGTGTGGAAGGGGAAGGGTGCATCGTACGCGCAGTGATCGCCCTTGGCTGTGGACTACACTTGCCCGGTCTCCACATTCGCTCGGCTCAGCTTAGCTGCTCGAACGAGAATGGAGATCCAAGCTCGCGCTGGCCGCACGTACAATATGCTTCATGTCATCAAATCAGGAGTGAATTTGAAAAGTATATTGATCAAGTAACATCACAGCCGCGTACACAGGATTGTTTGGTTGTGAAAGTATTTAAAGTAAAGATTTGTGGTGAAATACTGATCCATCTAGTAGCTGATCCCGTGCATGGTTGCTCGGAGAGCTGGTCACCTCACATCCTGTTGAAGAAAATTTGTATTCAATTACAATGATTATTAGTTTAGCGTAAACTTAAAGATACACTTATGTTTTTACACGTTTCACATTTTCTACGTTGATATATTTTACCAACTGTGACGTGCGATTTCAGTGTGGCGTACTTTTGCTGTAGATATGTACGAACATCCTTTCCAATATTAAAAATAGCCTATCGCTCGACACCTAACTTGTTTAAAACTGTCGATATACTTCGACCATTCGCGATTTGGCGACGTGAAAAAAGGAAAATTATCCGAACAACCATTGTTAGATATTAGGTACCTATTTAACAAAGATCAGAGGTATACGCGATAAATTAGCACATTAGATACTCATTGAAATGTAATAGAATGAATGAATGTATCCCGGAAGTAACATGTTTCCAGAAGAGAGATCAAAAGGTTCGCGTGCAGGTATCGACCACAGCTGGTCAAGCCATCTCAGCCGTTTCATCAACCACTAAGTATATTCCTTTTATCATTCTATAATTATAACTTATGATTAAATTAAGAGTAATAATTTAAATTAATTAGAATTGATGACGGTTTAGTGAATTACAACAAAATTTGTCATTTGATTTCACTGCAGGCACCTAATTTTGGGGCGCTCTGGGAATACCGAATTGAATCAGTAAAATGCCATTTGGATAATATTATCGGTTCTATCTACTACTGCATCGCTTGAAAGAATGTAGCTAGGTACTAGGTATATAAGAGCCGAGCATAAATACAAATAGGTATTTCTGAATTCAAGAGCATTATTAACATACGCCCTTAATCATGCTAAACGTGGCCTTAAGGTGTTGTTACCTTAGGCTATGTCTACCCCATAAGGGATAAAGACGTGATATATGTATGTATGTATGTATTAACATACGACTGTCTTAACTCTGCATATTTTTTTTCTAAGATATTGAAACCATTATCAACGAATAAAATATCTTGTCTTGTATTGTTATACTATACTTCGGAGAATTTATTTACTTGTAACCACTTTTTACATCTCAAGTTTACCGACAAAACGCTACTAAAAACAGCGAACTATTTGCGTCCCCAGTTCAAAGAATGCTTTATCACCTTAAACTATATTATTATAAGTACGTAATATCTCTATTTCGGACATAGAAGGAATAGAAATGTCACATAAATATGTATTATCGGACTCACACATTCTGAACATAGGCCTAAATCTGAGATTAGCCCACGCAGTTCACGTGTCATGTCTAAAGAGGTGGCAGTTGTCCACAGTCTGACCTTTGTATGTATGCCGCTTAATATATTAGCACATGTTTTCAGTAACCTCATTTTGTTAGAATACCTGAATTGAAAAACGAGTTAAGGTTAAAAACTACTGACGAACGCGTGTAAAATGTCGTCGCCTGAATTGAACAAATCGTTTGCGCGGGTAGTATTATCAAAGGCTAACTTCTAAAAAGGTTCCACATATGATTTATGTATGTATGTATGTAAACTCTTTATTGTGCAAAATAAACAAGATTTATTGATTTATTGTTTGAATGTTTATCTTTAGAAACATTGCAGTCAGCAGTTGAAGCCACCACTTTCTATAATAACACGTTAGCCTTTAAGTAGTTGTCCCTAAGCCGACCCTTCAATGAAAGTGGCCGGGGCTTAATAATTCAATTCATATCGACTGCCGAGTGGTGCAACACTGAGAAATATCGATTGCTACGTTAAGGGTGTTTTAGTGGCGGCTAGGGCTGGACACTTGGCGCCAAGTGCATCAATCGATAGGCAGGGCTTCTATGACTGTCTGAGTCGGAGCGGCGGCCAAGGGAAATTTCGTATGACTGCCTTACGCGCTGATCGTATTACGTAAAGGAAAACAACTGCTTCCAGAACTCTTAGGGATATTTCGGCACGGCATGCTGCCGATCACTCTGGTGGCTGGTCGCTGGTATCACGCGCATTGGTTCGATAATAAGTCCCAGTTTTATTGAATTTTAATTACTGCTACCATAAACTGGGGTAACTTTGATCATCTTGGGGCTACTTTGATGGTTTTAACATTGCTATGAAATAGATATTGATCATATGCGGTGTATGTTTGGGATGAATACATCGATTGGGTAGGAGCATTAAACGCGAATAAAAATAAGCTTGATCAGAGACAGAAGTAGGGTTCATTATCAACCTACTTTTTAAAGTCACCCCGAAGTTCAAAGTTACCTCGGCTTGCTTAGCACTTGCATGTTGGCTCACCTGCATGCTGGCTTGTGCGATTGCTACTTACTGGTATGATTAAGTACTTGTATGATTACTTTCTCACGTGATCACTTTTCTGGTACGCTTGCAACTTGCTTGCTTACTGGCGCTTTTATACTCGATCGTATGTTTTTTGTTCGGTAACTTCGAGAAAGCCGATGGTAAAAACTACTTACACAAAGTAAGCTCACTCAATTCAGAGCTTAAAATTCATTTTTCATACAAAGCATTAATTCTAGCTTTCATGAAATAAATACCAAGAACTCATCCCTCCTCGTTTGCGAACCTTAAATGGCTTAAATAGAGCCTAACTAGTATTGTGTTGCAAAACTGCGAGGTAATGTTTCATAATAACTCCCACCACCAAATGAATCAAGAATTTTTACTTCTTGATTTTTTATGTTTACTTTTACGGTTTTACCGTTTGAAATTAAATTTCTAAACGACAGAAAATTAGAACACATAGGTACATCCGAAAAGTAAGCTATGGCCGGGAACCGAACCCGGATACTCGTCATTCCGTGACGTTTTCGGATTTTTCTATGTGTACTAATTTTCAGTGTCGCTTAGAAATGTTCACAAACTCTCACTCAAATTCGACGAATATCAACTTATCTATTCTCAATAGGCTACATTTACTCACACTATACATACAGATATAGCGATACACACACAATACAAAGCTGTGATTTACCTATAAATTATTCCTGCTTTTTGATTAATTGACACGGCACACCTTCGTAACCTTATACCTTATGCAGAATAAGCCGGGCCATAAAAAACGACTACAATCAACCATTTTGCATATCACAGCCATGTGGTAGCGAGCACGCAAGTATTCTCAGCGTTATTCGGATACATACCTCGAGTGTCTTTAAGCGGCAATAAATTTAATTATTACTAGCTTTTGCCCGCGGCTTCGCACGCGTGAACCATGAGCATTTCAAAGAAGCTAGCAATCAAGCAAGCGAGCAACCAAACCTGCAAGCTTTCAAGCACGCATGCAAGCATGTAAGTATGCAAGCAGGCATGCAAGCCTTCAAGCATGTAAGTATGCAATCAGGCATGCAAGCAGGCTGGCAAGCATGCAAGCAAGCGTGCAAGCAAGCATGCATGCAAGTAATTTAATTATTATTTACTTAAAAAAGTCTTTGTTAATAATATCTAAATACAACAAATTGTGATAAAACTATAAAGAAAAAGTTGCCCTAAATCGCTGCCCGGTGGCGTGGTGCGCAGAAGGCTGGCAGTATTACCGCGTTGTGTCTTTTAGATACGTGCGCAGACGATTTCAATTAATTTATTCTAGGTAGGTCAAGCATATTTTAGTATAAGCAGGTAATTACTTTATTTTCCGAATTTCGTGTTTGAGATAATTATGGTCATTTCATTGACTTTGAATATACATCCTATCCTATATACTACCCTACTAATATTATAAATGTGAAAGTTTGTGAGTATGGATGTTTGAATGTTTGTTACTCTTTCACGCCAAAACGGCCGGACAGATGTGGATGAAATTTGGAACATAGATAGATTATAGTCCGGAATAACACATAGGCTACTTTTTATCCCGGAAAATTGCGTAATTCCTGCGGGATAGCGATAAACGAATTCTATGCAAAAAAAGTTGCGGGCAACAGCTAGTACATACATATATAAATCGCGTCTTTATCCCTTACGGGGTAGACAGAGTAGTCTAACACGACCCAAAGGCCACGCCTAGCATGACTGTGGGCGCACAAGTGGAAAGTGGAATCAAATTACTTTGAACAATGTTATGAAAAACATTTATTTACATGGGCGAAAATCATAAGACTCAAGCAACTCATCACTATTTTTATTTCCCTTTGCATCGTACGCCCACAATATTGCTAAGCGTGGCCTTTAGGCCTTGTTATCCTGTCACCCCGTAAGGGATAAAGACGTGATATATGTATGTATGTCTATGTGTGTATAAAACATTTATCACGTATGTATAAAAATATCAAAAAGAAATAAGCTTCAGCACAAAAGGTACGCAATACGAGAATTCTAGATTCAAATCGACGCATTATTTTTTAGAGTACGTTTACATACATACAAAAATCACGTCTTTATCCCATACGGGGTAGACCGAGCCTAAGGTAACAAGACCTAAAGACCACGTTTAGCATGGTGGTGGGAATCAAAACAATGATGGGTTGCTAGCCACATCGCCTATACAACATGATCCCTAATGGGATGAGAAGCAACTGGTACATTCTGTTTTATCTTTGCTCCCAGACCAGCACGGAAGAAAAAAAGAAAAAAGAATTAGAGTACGTTTGGAACTACTAAAACATGTTCTAGCGTATCTATCAGAATAGGGTTTCGCGTTTAGCTTTAGCCTACAAGAAAGGCCTAAGGCACGACCTGACCTCGTTACGGCGCCACATGTTACTGCCAATCCGAACACACTTTCCCATTCTGATAAAATAGTTTTAGCTTAGGCCTTACTAGATATACCTAGCCTCAGTTTATTGCAACCTTGAAAGCGTAACCCCGTTGCGACCATTTGATAATCATATCTCTACGATAGTTTAGACAACCGTTTAACAAATGTCACGTCGATTCATAGAAAACTGTGGCATATCAGGCGTATTTAAATTTGTTGTAAGCATAACATAACAAATCTATACTCTATACATTACGGAGTAGACAGAGGCTAAGATAACAAGACCTAAAGAATACGTCCAGCATGAGACATAAAGGATGCGTCTAGCATGGAGAAGGGAATCAAAATAGTGACGGCTTGCTAGCCGCTTCGCCTATAATAAATTCCTAATTAGAAAAATTACTTTTTTTATATATATAAGAGGGGGCAAACGAGCAGACGGGTCACCTGATGGAAAGTAATCAGCATCGCCCAGGGACACCTGCAAGACTGCCCTTACGTTGCCCGTGCGTTGCCGGCCCGTTCAAGAACAGGAATTAAGGCTCGCTTTTTAAAGATCCCTAAATTGTACCGATCAGGGAATGTTGCAGCAGGACGTTGTTGCCAGATCTTTGTCGTACGAGGAAAGAAATTGCGTTTAAAACGCACGGTGCTTGACTGCCAACCATCAAGATGTTGAGGATGGAAGGACAAACGGTTCCGCGAAGTACGGTAGTGGAATTTAGCCGCAGGCAGCAATCCGAAGACTTACTACTTATGTCCCATATCGCTACCACCATCTTACTCGCTAATCCTGCCGCTAAGTAGCAGTGCTTGCACTGATGTGTTCTGGTGTGGAGAGTAAGACAGCCGGGGAAATTACGGGCACAAGAGGCATTGCATCTTAGTCCTCTAGGTTGGCAACGCATCTGCAATCCCTCCGGGGTTGCGGGTGTCTATGGGCAGTGGTGATCACTTACCATCAGGTGACCCACTTGCTCGTTTGCCTTCCTATTCATATAAAAAAAAAAAGTTCTGTACACTACTACATACAGGTCGTTTACTTAGGTTTTTCACCTATAGGTACACATCAGCGAGCTGTAATCCGCAACAGTTACAACTAACAGTCCTAAAACTAAAACCGTGTGAAAAAGCGCTAACATATTCTACGAGCAAGTTGCGTGCGGAGCTGTCAATTCGGAGCGTGACATAAAATATACCTGTCCATTCCGCGAATTCTCTTTCACGCTCAAGACTAGGGTAAACGAAAAATTATGGACACATCTATTTATAAATCCATGCATAGGGTGCGAGTCGGGTTACCTCCGCGTGTGATTAAGAGCTGCGGTTCGTTTTTGGATCCGTCCGGGGGGAAGAGCTTGGTCCGGTGCATCTTAGGCATCGGTTAATAATTTCCTGGCAGATTCTGAGGGATATCATTATCCGTTGGCTAAGAGCCCGACAGGGGGGGGGGGGTTCACCGTGTTCTAGGTACCGTAGGTACAGTCAAGTGTAATAATATGTATCTAGTCAACGTCTCAAAAATAAGTACCACACGCTCTTACACCAGCGTAATAAGGTCGTGGGACATATTTTTGAGAAGATCGTATCGATACTTATTTTTGCACTTGACCGTACAACGTTGCCGACATTTTTGTCACAAGATTTTTGAATACTGTATTTATTACTTTGGCATAGGTGAAATCATCGCATCGATCGATGGGGCCATACTAAAAAAGAAGACGAATCCATGCATGCTGGCGCCTATTTCACTAACATGACAATTGTTAGTGACAAGTGACAATTCTGTTGACATTACAAAACTCGTCCAGAATCTACGCCGGTTGCTACCGAACAACGGCTGAATAAAAACAAGTAGTGTCTTCTTCAACCTCGACATTGGCAGAATCATCGACAGCATCGATGGAGCTAGATTTTTAAAAATTGAATTGAATTTACGCCGTTTGGCTTCGTATTGGACTATGCCTTGCATTTCGAATTATCACATATCAACGACTATTGTCAGGTTGGCGAAATAGAGGCATGGTCTGGGTGTAAAGAAAAAAAGAACCAGCTGCTTCTTTAACCGCGCAGACGGTAAAGTAAAGCCCATTGAGAAAATGGGCGAAAATCTTAATCGTGTTATAGGCGATGCGGCTAGCAACCCATCACAATTTTGATTACCCTTTCTACCTATACCGAGTACATAATAGTTGACTATAATCTGCGATATCTAATTAAATGTACAACTTTATTTTTTTAGCCTATTGTTGTGTCACTGCTGTCAAAAAAATAAGTTTGAAAAAGTATATACATAGGTATACGAAGCAATAAAAAACTGCATTAAAAAGAAAAAAAAATGACAAAAAAAAAATAAGAAATAACATGTACTTATAATAATAAAATTACGATATAGTTACACGTTTTAAAAAAAAGTGAAAATCTGAAAAAAGAAAAATAAGTGGAAAGCAAATTTAACGATAAGCTCTTTTACTCGGAGCTTTTATTTAGGTTATTCGTTAATGCTGAAGCGCAGAGCTAATCCAACAAGCAACTGCAATTTATTGCACGAAATGTTTTAGAAAATTAACGGTCTTATTCAAAAGAAAGGTGAAACTTGTTTTAGCTGTAGGAAATTAAACACGCTTCTGGGATCAGAATATATATTTTTTAATGCACAAAATGTGATATAGAACATTTTTAAAGATTTTCATTAGTTTTTATAATTTCAACAATTAATCTAAACGTAAAATTCAATAGGTACCAAATTCAACAAAACCTTTTACTATTCTGACTACAGACTGATGTTTATTTTATTTTCAAAAATAGAAAAAAAAACACAAATTCTCGCTGTCAACGACAATGGCTCGATAAATGTTACCATCTATATCCAAAATCCAAGGTAGAGGTTGGGATATAAAAAAATAAAAAATAATCTATCGGTCACCCGATTGTGATATTCACATGAAATAATAAAGTAATGAAAAATTAAGTAATACTGAGAATGTGAATGTTTCATTAAAAATTACGGTATGTGTGCTAGTTCTCACGAAATTTGCAATTTAATTTAACCTAGGGTTGGCGACCGTGTAAAAAAATACAGCGATTCTTAGTTACCAGTGTAAACTAATTTTAAACCATGCCTTTACACTATGGATGTTTTTATTAAGAAAATGAAATATGAAAGTGTCTATCTTTTTTCATACATACATACATACATTCATACAATCATTTCATTTCATTTCATTTTCATTTCATAAGTCAGACACTAAGGTTACAAGAACGAAAGGCCACGCTTAGCATGATTGTGGACGTATAGGTGGAAAGGGGAATCAAAATAGTGATGGGTTGCTGGCCGTATTGCCTACAACATGATTCCTAATCCTAAGATTTTCGCCCATTACCTTGATGAGCTTTCACCATTTGCGCGGGAAAGGAAGCAACTGGTACATTCTATGTTTTTTCTGTATTCTCTGACCAACTTCGAAGAAACCAGACCAACCAACCAACCAGTATCTTTTTTCAATGTTTAAATAGTTACATATTGATCAATAACATACACTTGTAAAAATACCTGACTTAATTTTCAACGCTGACCTCACACCCTTGAAATCCAGAAAGTGAAAGTTTCGAATAAAGGCTTTCTTTAAATGGAATGGATGCAGTTAGGAATATGGACTTTTGGAACTGTAATGTTAATATACGGTTATCCTCGCGTCGATTTTGAGACAGTGAATTAAATCCTCCAAGGTGCATTGGGGTAAATTCGAAATTTGGGGAATTTCGAAAATCGTGGATATCCACTAAACGAGGAACAATTCCATAATCTGGCAACGCTTATCGAGAAGCCAAAGACATTAGAGCGACATTCCCTCAACGTCGGATTTACCCCAAAGCACTACACTTCAAATTTGTGAGCTTAAAATTGACGTAATACGTTTGGATCCACTGGCAACCCTGTTATGTCCTGACCTAGCTCGATAATAATAGACTTAAAGTCGCTATTGTATTGATTGATGGAAATTGTGTAAAACTCGAGGTTAATTAAAGCAAAAATCAACTTTACCAATTATTTACAGGGTGTTTCCTATAATAAAACCAATCACTACTATAAAAGTTATAAAACAAAGTCGCTTTCCGCCGTCTGTCGGTCCGTCCCTATGTATGCTTAAATCTTTAAAACTATGCAACAGATTTTTATGCGGTTATTTTTAGTAGAGGCTGATTCAAGAGGATTATTGATGCTTACTTAGGCTAGTCGTAGTCATAAATAAATTATCATAATGTTCTATGGACCTAAAACTTTTGTCAAAATAGCTCATTCTTGTTAAACTTCACATTCAGTGTAGTTAATGAGACCATATCATCATCCGTCTATTGTAAGGGGATCTGATTTCATTTTTTCGTGTATTTGCTTTGCTGTAAATTTACTAGTAATTACCTTATTTAGAAAATAACGTAAATGTTTGGCAAACATCAAACCGCTTAATTTACTTAGATAAAAAAACTATCATTTTAGAAGATTGACCTTTTTAAACTGTAAAACATTATTGGTGATGGTCACAAGTACATTTTTAAACTCAATTGTTATCGAAATATTTTTGGTCTCAACGATTTAATTTATGTTAACGTTTAAATGAATATCTATCTCTACAGCCGGCTAGTTTTACCAGAAATGCAGTTAATTTCAATTAAAATAATCGAAATTTCTAGTAAAACCTATCAAACACCCTTATAAGATAAAACACACTCAAGTCCTTAATCTTTCTGGTAGATAAGAAAACTCACCTCATGGTAAAATATCGTACGATCGCGTCGTAAAAAGTTTTGCCGCGGGTCGCGCGCGGCGTCCGCCTCCCGCGACATCGCTGCCCAACTGCCGCTGCTTGGGGAAGCCCGTCCTTTTATACCCCCCGTGATTCAGAGATTTTCTTTTTAATTTTCTTATGGCTCAAGGCGTCACGGGCGTGATTTTGCCAGCTAGGCTTAAAGCAAATGCGTTCTGGCTGGTTAGAGATTCGAACATAACTTTTTTTAGTTCGTTCTTTGATTAATCTGCAATCAGTAATGTCGTTTGTGACGGTTTTTCAAACTAAAGAAAAAAGTAAAGCATGTTGATATTATGTGTGGAAATTAAATACTTCTAATAACTTTAACGAAGGCATTTAAGTGTTTCAGACTGTCTACGTAGAAACGTAGCACTGCTACACAGTGTAGCATAGCTACGAAGTAGCAACCAAGTAGCAGGCAATGCCAGAGCACACCTTATGATTTGTTTACTTGGTCGATAATTAAATTAAATCACATTCATGTGTTCAAATTGGGACATCCTTTATCTTATCTGGAAAAAATATCACAAAAGGAAAATTATATATTTTTCTAACTCACGTGTTCACGGTAGAGGTGTTCGAGGTAGATAGAGCCTAAGGTAAAAAGACCTAAAGGCCACGTTTAGCATGATTGTGGGAGTACAGGTGGAAAGGGGAATCAAAATAGTGATGGGTTGCTATCCGCATCGCCTATATAACATGATCCCTTAAATTCAGACACGATTCCTACGATTTTCCCCTTCTTACTAATATTATTTGTAGTGCCTCTGTCTACACCGTAAGGGATAAAGACGTGATTTATGTATGTATTAGATGTTACTTGTTCTATGTATATCTGTCTCTATATCTATAGCGGTACGACGCTACATGGAACCATCGCTAAATTAAAGTAAAGGGTAAATATTCCACTTCGAGCAATCGTTAAGTTTCGGTGAAGACCATTATCGAATTGCTGAGAGTCCTTTAGTACTCTTCAACCTAGGCATCTATTTATTGCCTGGACTTGTTTCAGTCACAAATTGCCAAACAGTATTCTTATATCTAGCTCTTGCAATTTACGATGGCTAGTGAGCTTTATCTGTGGTAAACACGTATCTGCACACACATGTCAAAGTGTGTGTGAAAGCGAAAGCGGGTATGGTAAACATAAAACAAAGAAAGATCTCGCTCTAAATCGATCCGTAGGACACGCACACATATACGTGTTTACCACAAATAAAGCTCACACGCCATCGTGCTTTGCAAGAGCTACAATTGTTATTGGAAATGTACGATTGGTCAAAATTTACCAACTTATTAAAGGCGGTCACAATGTGAAACGCGAATTTTGCAAAGGCCTGCCGAAAAATCCGTGATAAATTTTATAAAATCTTGGACTACATTAGGAGACAACTACATATTTAATTAATGTAGTCAACTACTCGAAAAATTTATTTGGGCTATAGTTTCGTAGCGAAACACAAATTTATACCACTTTCCGTTCTGGGGATAAGTTGCGCATTTGTGTAATCATCTTTTTCATGTGTTTTATGTGCAATAAAGAGTTATACTTACTGGTACACACACAAATGACGTCTATTCCCTTACCGGGTAGACAGAGCCCAAGTTAAATATACCTAAAGGCCACGTTTACCGTGATTGTAAGCGTACAGGTGAAGACGGGAACCGCCGCATCGCCTATAACATGATTCCTATGAATTTCGCCCATTCCCTCGATGGGTTTTATCATATGCGCGGGACGTGAAGCAACTGGTAAATTCTATGTTTTTTCTTTGCTCCCAAATCAGTATGGAAGTGATACGCTACCCTTCTCGTAGCTACTTAAATTTTTCCATTATAAGGCATCTTGAGGCTGGCAGTGGTCAAACAACTTCTTGGGTCGCTGCCAGCTTTATTCGGAGCCTGCTACGTGGGAACAAACGAATTGAAGAGGGAACTACCTAATATAATTCTGCTAGAAAACATTTGTTTGTTGGATTTTTGAAGTCTTACGGGCTTTTTTGCGCAACGAAGATTTTACGACTAAGTGATTGCGATTGGTTTGAACGTGGTTAGAACTTACGCGAGGCGTGCGGGCTCGGCATCACAGTAATTACTATGGAAAGAGATGGTGAATGTAAGTGTGTCTGAATAAGATGGCGTTTGGGTACCTACTTAATGAAATTATATTTTCGATATATACAATTTTTATGATAGTTCCTAAATTAGAATCAAACTCATAAGCGAAAATAGTATTTTTAATAATATCGAATCTTAATAAAACACAACGCAATGTGACGTTTAAAATAAAACACTTGAAAATGGGCTTCATAAGGTGGAATTTGAAATCACTTTTTCCATTGTTTGGATAGATTGGAAAAATCAACAAGATTATTAGGTACGGAATATTTTTATGTAAGTCTCGCCTTTGACGCCATGCAGTTTAAATATCGACCAATGCCATGACTTAATTTCACTATATCGCGGATATAGCAAAGTAAAATTATTCATTTGTGAGGTTGCACAAATAGACATCTCTATTTACATTTGTCAAATTAAAAACGAACAAATTTTTTTTACCTTGCTACTCTGCTACTCACGTGCAAGATAACGAAGCCTGTGTGAAATATATATGATCTTCATGCGATCCCTAGCTCCACTACTGGATCCCTCTACGGGATCGAAACGCGTCAGTGTTTGTGTGGTGTAAGAGATAATTAAGTTAGTGGGATTTATATGTGTTTTATTGGCAGTAGTGGAATGTGAGTAGTAGAGTAGCAAGGTAAATATTTTTTGTTCATTGAAATGGACCTCCGCAAAGTAACGCCTGATTCAATAAAACAATTAAAAATTCCGAAAATCATTCTCAACCGCCCTGCTGATGAATTCCGGATCAATTTTAAGACTGTATCTATATTTATATATTATATGCATTGTACTTTATTGCATAACAACATCCGTTTATTTCGGAATACGCAGAGGTGAACTCTGTCTTGAACCCTGAATGTTCCTAAATGTCCTTTTCCCGGGACGAATGTGTCACCTTCCCGAACTGCGTAGGCCAACAATAACTAGAATCTAGTACACGTATTTTAGCGAATAACCGGACTTCAAGTACTTTAGAGTACCGCCGGTTTGCATTAGCTAATTCATTAAATTATACAAGATGTCTCAGAATTTGCGCGTAACATTTTAGCATCTGTGGTTAGTTTACTGAACACCTCTACAGAGATTTTTCATTTGAATTTTTGATTCAAAATTTAGCCTCAGCACCAGCTTGAGGTGCACTTTGAACATCGATCAATGCAATGGTTTTTTTGTCAACTATGATTTATTGAAGAACAAATACATGAGAATTTTGTCAGCACAAAAGGGGAATTAAAAACCCCCGCGGCATAGTACCACAGACTCTGGCAGCATTCCCCCTTTGGACAGCGATACCTAATACGCTGTCCAAGGAAGCTGCCAGCTCTGCGGTCACCCGTAGCGTCTATCAGCCTCTTCGAAATACCTTTGATTTTGTTAGTTAAGATCCTGAAAAACATTAATAGGGCCATTATATTTTACTTAGTCAATCTAACCCGACCACCTGCTGAAAATATCCTGGAATAATTTCAAGAAACCCTGAATAAAGTAAGACTAATCAGCCCACATCCACCCACTGCTGAGTAAAGGCCTCTTAATTTTCACGCCACTTTGCCCGGTCCCATGCCAGTCTCAGCCACAGTTTTCCAGCCGAATGACAGATGTCATCTGACCAACGGGCTGATGGTCTGCCCATTGACCTTCGACCCAGTCATGGCCTCCACACTGTGACCGCCTTCGACCATCTGTCGTCGCACCGTCTTGCCAAGCGCCCCGCTTATCGCCACTTCAGCTGTGTTATCCTAGTTCCGACATCCACAACTCTAGTCAGTTTCCGAATTTCGGAATTGGGGATGCGGTCAAGAAGTGAGATGCCCAACATAGCTCGCTCCATGGCTCTTTGTGCGACTTTAATTTGGTGCATAAATAAAGTAAGTACAACTTACTAAGTACTACCAGCAGCAGTAGAATGAGTACATACAATTTAATTTCTCGTAATGTTTGTCATTCTATTGTCTAATCCATTGGTAATCTTGAGCTGAATTGAGTGTAGTTTTGTAGGTAATGTTACTTAGGTAGGGTGATAGTAAAACATAAGTTGTTAGCTGTTATTTAATTTATTTAAAACATAAACTTAAATGATTAGATACGTGTCTATATGGTCGAAAACACAAGACTTCTTGCACGTCTGCAAGTGTGCCGCGTGTCAGCTGTTTTAGCGCGCGCTACTAAATCTAAAGTTGTTAGTAATTGAACATGATGAACTTAAAAATAATCCTTATCTATTCACAATTACACGGATTAGGGCCTTTATTGGACTTGGTATAGGTGATACAGAAGCTGAGCGAAATCCAAATGATAGTCACACTCTCACACATTACAGACAATGCGTGAGATGCTGAGGTGGGAACAAAGCTTCGGAAGAAACATCATTAGAACATCGCTTAGGAGTCTCGAACTGAAGCACATATCCGTGAAAAAAGAGGCGGACATTATTCAGAAAGCGTTCGCAGTACAATTGAGCTGGACTGTGTTAATAAAGGCGTTCTAGTTGAAGCACATGCACCAGACGGCGTCCAGGCAGACGCCGTTGTTCCAGCCGAGCGCGCGGCAGGCGGAGCGGCAGGCGCTGGCGGTGCACTGCCGCGCCGCGCCCGCCAGCTCGCCCAGCCCCGTCCGCACCAGCATCGCTGGCGCCCGCTCCAGCACGCCCAGCTCTGGCAACTGCTCGAGACCAGCGGGCTCTGACAATGAGGAAAAACTCTGGTAAACTTATTGTAACAAACTGGCGTTAAATGGAAATTTAAACCACAATAAGAAGAGAAAGACTTGCCTCAGTCTTTACCGTTTGAACTTGGTTCACAATACTTAAGAAACAACAGTCATTTTGGGATGCTGGATAAGAAGTTTCTTCATAAGTAGAAAAAGTCGTATTTGATCCTTAAATAAGTTGCGTGTTAAAATGTATATAATGTACTATATCTGTAGGTCTAGTTATGAACGTATAACAGGAGGAAGCAACTAAAGAACAAGAGTATTGAGAAAGTAGCTCACCATTTTCAGCGGGCGCCGCTCTCGCCAGTCCAAGGAGGGCCACCGCCACCGCCAACAACACGAAAGTCTTCAAACCCTGCATCTTCACAATGGAGTCAGTGGACAAGTAAGTCACAATAAGAACAGTTTCAAAGCTGAGCTCGAACTATGCCGACATAGAGACCAGCCTTACCTTATATAGGGTCAGATGACTCAATGCATTTTCTTCGTGAACCCAATTGATAACCTGTACTTCCCTGTTATCAATTTCAGTAATTTCGTTACAAAGGTCAATCAACTTTCTGCTGTTATAGATGTTTTATCTAAATCTGACCTAAATTAGACGTATCACTTTTTAGTAGGTATTCAGTATTTAATCAATTACAACATTTCTTACAACGACGCCCGGTTGGGGTGTAGCAACTGAAAATTTAAAACATACGGATGACTCAATGCATTTGTTTTTTTCATGCTACCAATTGATTACGTTAGAACTTCGCTTTTATCAGTTTCAGTAATTAAGGATTTGGGTCAATCAAGTTCTTTGTACTGTTACTATTTTCTTACCTAACATTTTATGATAATCTATTTCCGATTACTGTAATTAATACATTTAAAAAATGGAAAAAAACAAGTCTCGCTGCGTAATTCTTCCACCGCAAAATTTGTGAGATGTCCAATATGTACCCTACTAATTCTAATTACTAAGGCTAATTATAAATTCGAAAGTAACTTTTCTTACGCTTTCACGTCTAAACCACTGAACGGATTTAGTTGGAATTTGGTACAGTTAGTTTCAGTGCCGGGGAAGGATATAGGATAGTTTTTATCCCGGGAAATCAGCGAATTCTAAGCAGACGGAGTCCCGGGCAACCGCTAGTCATAAATGAACATTAGTGAAGCCCAACCAACACAATGATGAATTGTCAAAAAACTATTAATCAAGTATTTAATTATTATCTTGTTCGCGTTATTTTACTATTACTACACCCCTGTACCACATACACAGGTACCGTGGCGTGGCGGCCATTGAACTCGATTCCCACCGGCTTGCCTATTTTAAGGCAGTTGGGCACTTTATTGTGCAGAGTTAGAGGAAAAGGCTAGATACATTCCCTTCGGCTTGCCTTCTGATATACTTGACGCCAAGTCGCTGATGGGTACTGCCGTTTAGAATTTCGGTCGGCTATCTGCCTACTATAGGTAAGAGGCAAAAGCAAGCTTTAATGAGAATCCAGGTTCGATTTCCAGCTATAGCTTTACTTTTGATAGTTCTAGTTTTCAGTATCTCTAGAAATATAGGTTTAGGCTACGTGTAGGCTGAGTCTTTGAGCTTTAGCACAAGAGGGAAACCATAAGGGATATCAAGGTTTCATTTTCGTTGCAGAACCCTAAAAAATAGCCAGTGTCGGTTCTTCCCGGAACCACTGGATGCACCAGTTATTTTTATCGCAATGTTTTTAATGTTATTATCATTTAATGCACTATCTAAATTGTTTTGCAAATCAGACACAATCTTAACAATCTAATTCCGGTTATCAATTTACAACATTGTTTTTTTAAGTAAGTTTTTTTTTTTTTTATGTGAACAGGAAGGCAAACGAGCAAGTGGGTCACCTGATGGTAAGTGATCACCACTGCCCATAGACACCCGCAACCCCGGGGGGATTGCAGATGCGTTGCCAACCTAGAGGACTAAGATGAAATGCCTCTTGTGCTCGTAATTTCCCCGGCTGTCTTACTATTAGTATTTTTATCTGTTATCATTTTTAAACACCAACTCAAATCTCACTATCTGTCACTAATTGAATCCACTTCCTGTCTTTAGTCCCTTTGTTTTCTTTTTTTTGCTTCTGATCAAATCCGCTTCTCATTTTCTGCCATATATGGTTTTCTTAAATATACATAATTATTATTATTCTTTATTTATTTATTTTTCTGTATATGATTCTGATATATATTTTGTATAAGTATCTTAAGTATTATACAAAAATGTTATGTGTGTAGGTTTTGTGTATGTTTGTATTTTTTTTTTATTTATTTAGCTATGTTTTGTAATTATTTATGAATGTACCAGTTACATTTCTTCCCGCGCAGATGGTAAAAGCTTGTCGATGGAACGGACGATAATCTTAGGAATCATGTTTTTGATTCCCCTTTCCACCTATACGCCCACAATCATGCTGAACTTGTTACTTTACGCTCCCGTAAGGGATAGAGACGTGATTTGTGTGTGTGTGTGTTATGTTTATGTTAGTATTGTTGTTTTTACTATCCCTGCATTTCTCCTGTCTATTTGTTTCCCCCGCCTACTTAAACTGTTCCGACTTATTTCTTTCTTTTATTGACTGTCTGGTAGAGATCGCTATTAAGCGATTAGACCGCCTATTGTCTACCTTGTTCTTTGTTTTTGTATTGTTATGTACTGACTTGTGGTGATCAATAAAAAGTATTTGAATTGTATTGTATTGTCACTGACACTGGGGTGTTAGATACTCCGAGAGCTGATAATAGTTAAAGAGTAGGTGTTACCCGACTGCGGCGAAAAAAAGGGTTATGTGTTTGCCACGTATGTCATGTACCTATGTCCATTCCTACGTCTTTTTTACTCAATGGCTCATTCCTTTTTGATACGTCGTTAGGTTCGTCTTAATGACTTAAATTTCTATGCTACACCCCAACCGGGCATCGTTGTAAGAAATGTTGTAATTAATTAAATACTGAATACTAAAAAGTGACACGTCTAATTTAGGTCAGATTTAGGTAAAACATCAATAACAGCAAAAAGTTGATCGACCCTTGTAACTAAATTACTGAAATTGATAACAGGGAAGTACAGGTTATCAATTGGGTTCACGAAGAAAATGCATTGAGTCACCTGTCCCTATATAAGGTAAGGCTGGTCTCTATGTCGGCATAGTTCGAGCTCAGCTTTGAAACTGTTCTTATTGTGACTTACTTGTCCACTGACTCCTTTGTGAAGATGCAGGGTTTGAAGACTTTCGTGTTGTTGGCGGTGGCGGTGGCCCTCCTTGGACTGGCGAGAGCGGCGCCCGCTGAAAATGGTGAGCTACTTTCTCAATACTCTTGTTCTTTAGTTGCTTCCTCCTGTTATACGTACATAACTAGACCTACAGATCTAGTACATAGTATACATTTTAACACGCAACTTATTTAAGGATGAAATACGACTTTTTATACTTATATAGGTACTTATTATTCAGCAGCCCAAAATTAACGTTGTTTCTTAAGTATTGTGAACCAAGTTCAAAAGGTAAAGACTGAGGCAAGTCTTTCTCTTCTTGTTGTGGTTTAAATTTCCATTTAACGCCAGTTTGTTACAATAAGTTTACCAGAGTTTTTCCTCATTGTCAGAGCCTGCTGGTCTTGAGCAGTTGCCAGAGCTGGGCGTGCTGGAGCGGGCGCCAGCGATGCTGGTGCGGACGGGGCTGGGCGAGCTGGCGGGCGCGGCGCGGCAGTGCACCGCCAGCGCCTGCCGCTCCGCCTGCCGCGCGCTCGGCTGGAACAACGGCGTCTGCCTGGACGCCGTCTGGTGCATGTGCTTCAACTAGAACTTCTTTATTAACACAGTCCAGCTCAACTGTACTGCGAACGCTTTATGAATAATGTCCGCCTCTTTTTTCAAGGATATGTGCTTCAGTTCGAGACTCCTAAGTGATGTTCTAATGATATTTCTCTCGATGCTGTGTTCCCACCTCACGCACTGTCTGTAATGTGTGAGATTGTGACCATCATTTGGACTTCGCTCAGCTTCTGCATCACTTATACTAAGTCGAATAGAGGCCCTGATCCGTGACTTTGTGAATAAATTTGGATTATTTTTAAGTTCATCATGTTCAACTACTAACAACTTTAGATATGGAAGTGCGTGCTAAAACAGATGACATGCGACACACTTGCAGACGTGCAAGGAGTCTTATGTAGATACTATGAACGAACCATCTTTTAACATATGTATCTATTCAATCATTTAGTGTAAGCTATAATAAAAAAAAACAGCTAACAACTTATCTTTTACTGTCACCCTTCCTAAGTAACATCAGGATTACATCCTGCAAGTTGTTCTAACCTCCTTATGCCTAGACAACTGCCATTCGCTAAGTTACAGTCAGTTGTAGAGAAAAGGTATCCCCCCCCCCCTTGTAATAACGGTAACAAGACCTTTTTTCTGCAGCTCACTGTACTACCTACTCATCTGCAAAGGTCGCGGTCGAAAAAAATGAAGACATAATAAGTACACATATTCACTAATTCTGCTGCCAAGCACCAGTGCTTGCGTGGCAGTGTTCGTAGAGAGCAGCTGGTGTTATTATACCTACTGTCACATGTATGAAGTATTTTAACATAGCCCTCAGTGTTGTGGATATCTATGGGCAGTCTTGATTGCTTATCATCAGGTTACTTGCTCGCTTTTCTTCCTTATTTCATAAAAAAAGTTAACTTAGAACTTTCTGCTTTAAAAAAATCATGACCCTGCCATAATTAAAATACGACCGCTAATTTGACTATCTTACACTTAGCGTTCTCCAATCGTTTCGCATTTACCCCAACCGGGTTTACCCCGAAACTCTTTCCCCCAGAATAATAAGCAGGAATTGTCCAATCAATCGTCATTGGCAGAGACCCAGGCGCCGCGTCGGCGCCGCTTCCCACTCCGGGCAAACAACCACATCGATTGCCTTTTGTTTGTCTGCGGTACCGGATGGCAATACAAAGATACTAGCATCTTAACTTAACTTTGTTTTTTTACATACATACATACACAAATCGCGTCTTTATCCCTTACGGGGTAGACAGAGCCTAAGGTGACAAGAACGGTTAACAGTAACGTTAACCATAACCACCAATTTTTGACATAAAACCTATTGTCAAAATTGTCGGTTATGGCTAAAACTATCATTGAAGAAATTTGATGCAACGCACGATTAACTTAACTATGTTTTTTTTTTCTAGACGAGTTTAGGGCTAAGGGCGAGGAAAAAAAGGTTCTGATAAATTGGGAACACTCTCCTATTTATACGATAATATTATAAACCGGTCATATATGAGTCAGAGTCGCGTGCTCCGTAGAAATTATGTAGCTAATTAAATAGTTTGCCAAATGATTATAAAAGCCAGTGTTACCAGAACCCTGTTCCTAAATAAAATGTAGGCAGTGTAAAAAAAAACAAAATTGTATTTTTGCGCATTGGGCTCTTTTACATGTCTTTTTGAAACTACCAGCGCATTCGGAAAGACCATTATTGCCAAGAAGAATGCGCCGCCAGAAACATGGTAGAAAGACATTTTTTCAAAATAAAATAGAGTAAGAATACTTGGGAGGTCAGTTTATACTGTTTCATTACATAGTATTAGAGTTTTTTTATTATTCTAATTCTAATAGCTAATATTTTACCAATCATTTGATCGACAAACGTATAACAAATGTCTAAAACCAAAAACTGACAAGTTTCTTGGGGCACATTCTTTTTGGCAATTATTATCTTTCCACAAACATAAAAAAAAAAATACAGACGAATTGAGAACCTCCTCCTTTTTTTGAAGTCGGTTAAAAACTGATGCTATTTAAATAAAACATTAAAGGAAGGTTAACTATACCTACTGTCGTTTGGCGGTCTATTTGCAAAACAAGTATTTTCGATTTTGCGTTCAGTTTCCTCAGTCAAGTGCAAAAATATGTATACAAATATACGAACGACTCAAAAATATGAAGTACATACATACATGGCATTGATCGTGGTCCACCTAATATGGTCCACCGGAAAAAATGCTGCCATTACTTTGAATTAGCGATTATTATTTTAGTAACTCTAAAAATTAGTCGGTTAGGTTAGTTAGGTATCTGCCCGAAAGGCAAAATAACCAAAAAAGGGGCTCCGCCCTCGGGCGGTGCTCCGTCGAAAACCAGTAGGCTTACCTAACTGGCCTGCAATCGCCATCGTGTTCATTTTGACAGTTCACGTTGACAATTGGCATCGGAATCAGCTAGCTGTCACATTCATACAAGAACTGTCAAAATGAACACGATGGCGATTGCGAGCGAGTTAGGTAACAAGCCTACAGGTGGACAAACGGTGGACCACGGGCACTGACTGGTACCTACCACCCTCCTAGGCCGTTAACCAGAGCACAGCCTTTAAATATTCAGCTACACATTTTCACCTTCTAGACAGGGTTCTTTTTAAAATTCTTATTGCAATAATTACCTACAAAAAAATTAGGTACCTACATAAACTTTCATTTTTTCATTTTTGCTTGCCAGATGCTGGAGAAATGTGTGAGAAAAATTATGTACTCGTAGGTATGAGATCATTGTAATTCACAACATTTTACGCGAAGTAAAGATAATTGGAATTTGAATTTGAATAAAACAGCAAAATTGTCTTAGAATTTATTGTATACGTTTTTGGATACAGCTTTAACAATTTGATTCACTTTTCTAAGTTTTCATCTAACACTGATAAAGGTTCTATAAGAGTGGTATACAGGGATACAACGTTTTAAATAACTTTCTATACATTCATAATTATTCATTCTACATTTTATAATATCTACTGTTTACAGAAGTGTAAATATTCTACATAAGAATATAGTATATTGTAAAGATTATACTTCTTCGCACTATTATTTAAATAAATAGAGCTACCTAATAACAAGTATTGTAAGGGCCTGCTTCACCACTCTGTTAAGTTCCAGTTATCTTAAGTGTCAGTTATCTAAGATGATGTCTCTCTGTTTCGTAGTAATAAATAGAGACGGAATCATAGATAACTGACACTTAAGATAACTGGAACTTAACAGAGAGTTGTGAAACAGGCCCTAAATGTATTAATAATGCCTGCACGACAATTAGAAGTAGATAAGTATATGAAACATAATATACGTTAAATTTGAAAAGGACAAAGAAACAATGCCGGTGACAAATTATAAACAGAAATCAAGTCAAAGTAAATCAGAAACATTAACTGGCTTGAAATGTAAATATCACAGAAATTAGTGAACCAATTTTGTTAAAAATTAATAGGATAAATTTTGATACATATTTATGAAATACCGAGCGAATATACCGAGTGACATACACATACCATAACTGAAATACTTAATAAAAACAATTGAGAGCCACCGCTTTTTCTTCAGTCGTTTAAAAAAGTCGTTTATGAGAAGTAGCTTAAAGGAAAAACAGTTCTTTTACTTGCAAAAACTATATGAAATGAACTACAATTTTACGGAAGACGTACACAGGTCATAACGCACATAGTTAGACATCATAAATATGTATGTCTTATTCTTACAACTTTCAATTGTAAATATATTGCCTAGTTAAAGATTTTCAGTAATATGGAGTCAAAACTCTTGTTTGAACAGCCGAGCAATATATAAACAAACAACACTGATATTATATTGAGTATCTACAAAAAACAACATAATTATATACTTATGGTAAAAAATAACTATTAAATAATTGTGCAAATATGTATTTCGAGCGGAATTCCTTATCACAGCAAAATTATAATAATTATTACCTACTCAATTTGTCATATTACGGTCTTTTAAGAACTTTCACAATCATACAAATCAATACATACATATTCTTCTTCATTAAACCACAGGTAATATATATAAACAAAACAGTTATTGCATTTTACAAATAGGTGGCTAATACTGACAGGTAAGATTAAATTACGTACTGTTTTTTAAAAATATTTTTTTTACCACATTTTTATTTTAAAAGGTTACGGTACTCGCCAGTGTAATGTGATCCTTCTTTTACCGACTTCATAAACCATAATCTCTGCTATTACTTAACAATTAACTTCATTACAGACTGAGCTGGGAAAATAAATATATGTGTAGATATGTTAAATGTGTAAACAACACAGAAAAATCCGAAAAGTAACGCTATGGGCGGGAATCGAACCCGGATACCCGAACGTGGATAGGAGTTTAGGTTTGCTATGGGTGGTGTAGGGGTTTAGCACCCGTCACGGAATGACTTTTTGGATTTTTCGGTGTCATTTAGAAATTTAATTTGTAACGGTAAAACCGTAAAAGTAAACATAAAAAATCAAAAAGTAAAAATTCTTGATTTATTTGATAGTAGATGTGTAACATAACTGAGGCTATCGGCTACATGAGGTATCAAACTCAGGTCCTCATCATTTTGTGACGCATGCTATACAATATACATATTATACTTTCCATATTATTATTACGCGGTAGTTGCTCGTTGAATAGAAACGAAAATATTTCAGACAAGAAAACCGTCAAATAAATACAGTTTTTTTTTACTAACACTACACCTGTTAAGGTCAAGGACAATATTTAACACTAACATTGTAATATCAACAATAACGTCGACATTAAAATAAAAAAAAAACACAAGAAACTTACAGTACCTAGCCATAAAGGTTGCACTTCAGTCTTTGGAAAGAGACGATAGAGAAGTTAGAGCGAGACAACGCTCTACGAAGCCGATCTTTATGGCCGGGTACTGTACAAGTTCGATATTTAACGATAAGTAAAGTTTTTAAGTTTGTGTTTATTGTCCTTCTAAACGGGTCTCTTTTACCACTAAATTAATACCCGTGAAGACATTAAATGAGACGAAGAAACTGAAAGCGACGAAAAACGCATCTTTACAAAGGGAGTTAGAGGGACTAATCCGAAATTCGATGTTCGAAGTTCTTATTATTACCGTACCTTTCACTCCCACGTTAATGACCATTAATGTGAGCGAAACGGTACGTAACGAACTTCGAATTTCAGAGTATAAGGCCAGATCTCATGGCAGATTTACCTACTTACGACATAGACAAGACGTCTACCAATCGTTCCGCATAACGACGCCAGCGAAATTCTACTCGTAAGGCTTGTATATTATTTGGATTAGACAAGGATAGAATATCGCTCTCGCCGTATACAATCACGCACCGCTGTGTAACCTTTTCACTCTAATGTCAAGAAACTAAAAATTAAGTTATTTATTAAGCTGTTTATTTTAACAGAAAACAGACCCGTGTCCCGTTTCTCGAAACTACAAGTTATTATTTTTTACTAGTCTTAGTGCCTGTCTCACAATTCTAAGTTCCTGATATCTTAAGCATCAGGTATCGTAGTAAGAAATAGAAAGGGAATCATAGACAACTGTCACTTGAAATAACAGGAACTTTACAGAGAGTGGTGAAACATACCCTTAAGCTAGCAACATTAGCCAAATCCCAACCACTGATTGGTTGATCAATGTTGCCAGTTTAGAATATTAAAATTATATTGCAACTGCGAGAAACGGGTTACTACCAACGATTAAAAACTACCACACGCCATACTCGTAGTCTACATTCGATGCCCTTTCAAACACAAACCTGCTGACAAAAGAAATGCTCATTCAGGGTATTTCCAGAACCATGATGGAGAGGGCATCATGAGGGGGCGGTACGTTGAAGACCGGGGCTCCGTTAGCGTCGCAGTACTCGGCGTAGGGCACTCGGCGCAGCGCGTGGAGCCCTAGGCTGCTGCAGATACGCTGGGAATATGCCCCTGTCGCGTCTACTTTGAACAGCTGAAAGAATATGGGTAATTAACTTTAACTAAGTCATGGAACTGTGTTGGGCAGTCTAAAGGGGGCGTCCATTAATTACGTGACGTATTTAGGAGGGGGAGGGGGTCGAGCCGAATCTTACTAAATCTCACTTGGGGGAGAGGGGGGTCTTGGCAAATATCACGTAATTTTTTTTTAGCAGAAAATGGTGTAAAACTGCGTGAAAATTAAGTTAAATTAAAGTTGAATGAAAATAAAAAACGTATCTTGAATAATATATGACAAAATCTGACACAATTATATTTGTCTATAAATCCAATACATACCCAAAGTACAAGTTTTGAAAAATCTCATGTGAGATTGGGCTAGGGGGGAAGGGGGTCGAGAAGAACCTTACGACATCTCACCAGGGGGGGAGGGGGGGTCAAAAATCCTTAAAAAGGCCTCACGTAATTAATGGACGCCCCCATTAAGGTCACATAACAAGAGCTCCAGTGTGTGGAAAGCTTTACTATTTTGACGGTGGCAACTTTTGCCAGCCTTCCCTTCTGACTCTAGCTTGCTTAGAAGATGGTTGACTTATTTGTTTCTGCAATTAATTAGCTAATTAAATCAAGTAATAGTGCAGTTCCTCAATTGACGAATGTTGTAGCTTTTAATTTATATACACCATCACTACAACGTGACATCAGAAACATGTTCAATATTTGTAAAAATACACGTTTGAGAGGGCATCCTTTAAAACAGATCTAGCAGCCAAGCGCGAGCAACCCCAGAAAACATTTCCTATCTAACCGTATTGTGAACTCGTGGAATGTACTCCCCGAACTTGTGATAAGAGCAACTTCAGTGTACAGTTTTAAAAATAGACTAGGCATTCATTTAAAAAGTTAGAGAACACAAGTGCAGTGATATAGATATACACGTATTAGCTCAAAGAGCTGCTAGTGTATTATTTTTAAATAATAATAATAATACGAACATCTCTACGTTTCAGTTCTCTCCTTTGCTGCAAACAGCCCACTCCACTCAATCCACGCAGAATAGACTTTTAATAAACTGAAGTAGCACGTACCTTAAATCCATTCTCTTTAGCAATATCAATGCTCCTCCTCATTAGCTCTTTGGCTAGGCCCTTCCCCCTGGCCTGGTCCGACACGGAAATAATGCGACACTCCAAGATTTTCTCCACCTGAAATGTAACGAGTTAATTTTAAAGTATAGCAAGTATAAAGCGTTGACGATTTTTTACTTATAATTTAGAAGAATCCAAGTTATAGAAATCCTGTAGTATTACAAAATACGTCACCTTTCGTTTTCCTCCTTCCTCCTGGCTGCTCGTATGGTCGCGGAGTAGCAATCTAATTGTTTCTAGTTTACCTGGAACGTGTTGAACAGGTCCAAGTCATGGCTGACGCTGTACAGGATCGTGAATATCTTGTTGTATTTCTCGTCCGAAGACTGCTGGATCATCTCGATGGACTGCTCGATATCTCCGGGTCATAATATCCCGTTCAAAGCCACCCCTAACACCTGGAATGGGAAGAAGTGCTGATTGATTAAAGAGAAATGACGTGGTCTTGAGTATAGTTCAGGGGTTGCAAAGGGGTTGAAATTTATGGTTTGCCAAGGAGGTTACTGAGCTAAAAATTATGGGCGCAAAGAGAATGCTGTGTGGAGTTGAGACTTGCAGTGCAGAATAAACCAATCGGCATTATTTCACGTTATACTGTCACATTACAAGGGGAGCAGGGTGAAACCTGGATTTCAACTAATGTGACTCATTTTTCTCAATAGTTATCTGTTTTGGTTTGTTTTTAACGTGGACTGACATCGGATGTTCTGTATCCGATGCCAACTAAGATCCACACAAAAACATCAGGGTATTTATAAGAGGCTGTGTAGCACCTGATAATATACTGGCTGATACTGTAATCTATTTACATGTATTTTAGTGTTCAAACGGTTGTCAAAGCAACACAGAAAGTTGTGCTTAGACATGACATGAATAATTTGTTTGTTGATTTGGAGACTGACGTGTGTACACTCGTCGGGGGATATTTTTATATACATTATTTACTTTTAAATCTTGCTGCTCATTTCCACATAACCTCATTTGTATTACCGTGTCTCCGTCGACAGCGGCCACGGACAGCCCGTCGGAAACGGTGGCGGCGCACAGCCGCTCCAGCGCCGCGTGCGGCTGCCCGCGCTCGCACAGCGCCACGGCCTTGTTCAGCGGCTCGTCGGCGAAGAAGCTCTCGCGCAGGTGCTGAAGCGTCGCGTCCAGCATCGCCGGGGTTATCGTCACGTAGCGCGTCATCTCTGGAACACAAATGGACATTAACACCCTTATACCCTGTTTCAGTAAAGGGAAATGTTAGGGAAAATTGTATTATTATATTATTAGTTTGAGAATACGAAAGTTGAGAAGAATAAGAAATAAACAAGCATCTAAGTCTTGGAATTAAGTCGACACCAGGGCCCGATGTTTTGAGTTTTTGTTTTTTTGAGATTTAACTTTCGTTAACAATAAGTAGGTAAGTAATCATTAATCAATGATTCCAAGACGCCGTACCTACATTTTCTTTTGACAGTATCATTTATTTTTTAATCATCAAGAGTTCATGTAAGTAAATAACTGTACCAATTTATCTACGTCCCTCCAGCCACACAATCTCATTTTCAACCAGCCAGAAACCTTCCAACCTTTTATATCGGCACAAACCCACCGAGCTGAAAGGTCCAATAAAAATTCCCCGCGAATCGGAACGTGGCGCGATATTGAGCGTCCAGCCTCCCGGAGCCGGTCAAGGTCGCCAGGTGCCCAATATCGGCGGGAGGGGTCAAGGACCGCCTCTTTTCGAGGCTGCCCTAAAAGGCTGGGTTATTATTTGACACTAGTTGAGGCGGCTTCGTTCTGTCTTAGAATCAATTCCTGTCATTAAGGCTACTTTACAGTTTCTCAAATAGCAAGTGCAGGAGAGATGAGTAGTGCGGGTGTAAAGTAGTTAGTCTGACTAAATAATCCTGTAAATGTTTTTCTGGATTTTTAACCTTTTATCCGCCGAAAAGATTAATACCGAACATGCCAGTATCGCAGTGTCAAAAAATATGTGACACGTTGTCTTATTTATAAGACTACGGCGAAATGAGCTGGATGTTTTTGTGTTTGATATTTAAGCCAAGGCGGTTAAAGGGTTAACCTTTTTGACGTCAACGACACGTATGGCACCGCAGGTTCAACGCCAACGACCTGTATATACGTCCTTTACTTCAATGCACGAGCAACCTTCGTTCAATTGAGTTAAGGTTCAACTTAAGGCATCGCAATAAAGAAGTCTGGCGTATGGGTGACGTCTCTTGTATTTGACGTGACGGCGAAAAGGTTAATCATCACTAGGTACAGTCAAGTGTAATAATATGTATCTAGTCAAAGTTTCAAAAATAAGTACCATACACTCTTACACCGACGTGATAAGGTCGTGGGACATATTTTTGAGAAGTTCGTATCGATACTTATTTTTGCACTTGACCGTACATAGTATAAAACAAAGTCGCTTTCTCTGTCCCCATGTCCCTATGTCCCTATGTCCCTTTGTATGCTTATATCTTCAAAACTACACAACGGATTTTGATGCGGTTTTTTTTAATAGATAGAGTGATTCAAGAGGAAGGTTTTTATGTATGATTCTACGCAGACGAAGTCGCGGGCAGAAGCTAGTAGTTAATCAATGTTTTTATACATTGATCGATTTTCAAAGTGAGCCGCGTCAAAGGTGGGACTACATTTCGGATCAAAAATTTAAATAAATAGTAGATTAATGCCGAGGCCGGGGAAGTAACCAAATGCTGGATGAGTAACTTGTTTAAAAACACGAACCGCAGGTGAGTAAGGTATGAAGGGGGTAAGCCCTGAGGGCTTCGTTAACGAACATATAAACGCTTCGAACTCAATAAGCGGTGCTACTGCACATTAATTAAACACCAATAGACGCCGAAGTACGTCGGAGTTGTAAACTACATTACAAGGTTCATAGAAGAATTTACCAACAGAGTCGTAACGCGGCCCATCAAACACAATTTGCCGTGCTAGCTTTGCTTAGCTTACAATTACATTACATTTCAATTTTTTTCATGAACAACAGTGTCTAAGTAACAAACATTAGGTACGCTTGATTTTTTTTACCTGTTCAAATTATTTGTAAACTCGGGTGTATTTGTCTTGAATTGTAACTACCTACCTTATTAATATACACTATGTCACATAATGACTAAGTTAGCAAAAGCCTATAGATCATTTACGAATAAGGTGGTAAAATTTAGTGATGATATGGATAATAACTGTTAACTAACTCTAATCATATTTGACCTTAGGCTCTGTCTACCCCGTAAGGAATAGAGACGTGATTTGTGTATGTATGTATATTTGACCTCGAGCGAATCAGAGCACAGCAACCGCCGATCATCGGCGGCCGATGTGATTTGCCAGATGATTTTTTATACCAAATAGGTAAGTGACTTTTCCAGTCTTTGGGTTAGTTCCTCTATGTTGGGCTACTAGTGGAGCTCCTAAACTCCGAGTGGCAAGTGCTGTCACGCTAGACGCACAAGAGGGCCAAGTTCGGAGCTTCGAGGCGACCCCAATCTACCTATAGAACGACCGCTTAAATAAGTCGGACAGGGGCGCGGGGTGGGACGACAAAGGGGACCGAGAGACGTGCGGGCGGGTGTCGGTCTATAGCCTACTGGGTCCCGATGTTATAAAACAAAGCCCACATTATACATGGTAACTTTGAATTAGTATATAGCTGGCAACCCATCACTATTTTGATTCCTCTTTCCACCTATACGTCCACGATCATGCTATACGTGGCCTTTAAGTCTTGTTACCTTAGGCTCTGTAAATCAATCTTGTATTTATTATGCTGCCAAAACTTCGTGAACGCTAACAGTTACATTCTATGGATCTGTCAGCCATACCTTCCTTATTGAAACAGACCGTACCTATTAGATATCGAGGTGTAAGCAAGAACATTGAATCAATAACCCATAACCCGCGCTTGGCGGAACGTCTGACTTTTTTCGACACGTAAACGGCGGCGTAAACTTTACGGCGTGCCCATAAACATGCTTCGGCCTATAAATGCCTAATTTCACTTCCTGAAACTGCTTTTAGTCGTAATTCTTTTGAACATTCTCAGTATACAGCGACTTTTGGGGAAAAGGGAACCTTAGAGGATCACTCAGATGTCGACGAGTTGTATCAACAGAGTTCTAGGGCCAAAGTTTAATCTTTGCCAAGCTTGGTTTACTCAGCAGCGAAAAACGCTTTTTTGCCGTACATAACTATTTTACATCACCAGGACATTCTAACCCTTCATTTGGCAATGACACTGTATTGTACAAGTTCTGTGAATACCTTTTTGTATATTTTTTAACACAGAATTTTTCGGATTCTAAAATTATGCTGAGGCTTGAACCGTGACTTTTTTAAAATATGTAAATTTAAGAGCTAAGGTAAAATAAAGACTATTTCTAAATTAAAATCGAGCACTAAACTCAAATGGCAAAAGCGCAGATGGTAAAAGCCCATCGAGGGAATGGGCGAAAATAATAGGAATCATGTTATAGGCGATGAGGCTAGCAACCCATCACTATTTTGATTCCATTTTCCACCTATACGCCCACAATCTTGCTAAATGTGGCCTGTAGGTACCTGTTACCTTAGGCTCTGTCTACCCCGTAAGGGATAAAGACGTGATTTGTGTGTATGTATGTACTAAACTCAAAATAGTTAAGTAGAGCCTCAGTAGTGGCGTGACTTCTACGTCGTATGTCTGTACTTGTCGGCTGGACAAATTTATTTCAAAATATCGGCGCCGAACCACGCATTTCGAGAGGGAAAAGTACATCTTAAATTATCGTTTGGTCTGTTTGCAAAATCGTATGGTCACGTTATACATGTACCTTCTAAATTCAAATCAATCTACTCGTATCCACCAAAATTCCCTTGAAAATTTTGAAGCGAACAAATAGGCCAAGGATTGTGAGCGTTTTTTTTTAAAGAAGACATGATTATTTTCCAGCTTTTAACTATTTCGAGTCTTCCCTACTCAGAATCGTTTACCCTATCGATCCCTATACAAGAAAAAATGTGCCCCGAAACTTTCATTCCAGTTCGTCATTTTCGTTTTTTTATATGTGTTAGAGACTGGCTGCGGATCCGTACTTAACCTTTTTTATAGTTTTATTTTTGATTTTGTCTTGTCTATTATTGCTGTTGTTGTCATTTGTTACGTATGGTCGCTAAAGCCTCTGCAAAAACGAAATTATATTTTATTGCTACAAAATAGAAATACCGTGTTTCCATCACCACCACGCATCTTAAAGTCCTAAGTCCACCGCTCCATAGCAATATGTATAGAAGGAACAGGAAAAAATCCACAGTACAATCTGGGACAGTAAAATACTTAACGTTAAAGTACTTATATAGATATCTATCGTTAGAGGCCTGCAAATAATGTAGAGAGGCTCAAGCGATATCGATATCGCATTGCAAAGAGTCAAGCATTCCTGAGCTGTGCTCGGTTAATATCGATCAAACTTTTTTCATTTCGAGTTTTATGGCATTCAAGTATGATAGATTCTTATCGGCCAGTGCTGCAGTGCCAGCTCGCTAGCTGTAGAGGTTGTATAGCTGTTTGATTTGATTCAAGTCGTCGTCTGGTGCTTTGCTTTGCAAAGTATTGAAGGTTGAAAATTCCTAAATATACAAGGACTAATTTCGGCAGGTTTTTGGAGTTAGTTTACTAAATTATCCTACTGTTAGCACAAATACAATAATGTACTGATTCTCCTACTGGTAGGAGCATGATTACCATAATATCTTGATTTTCCTACTGCAGATGAAACATTTTGAGATAAGTATATTTCAATAGTAGATTAATGCCGAGGCCTGGGAAGTAGCCAATTGCTGAATGAGTAAATTGTATAAAAACACGAACCGCAGGCGAGTGTTTTTTAAAGTTACAAATCCAGCAATCGCTCTTCCAGCTGAGGCAGATATAATGATTTTCTCAAACATTTAGAGGAAATGAAAATTAATTTTGCTCTAAACTTCCTCGCAACTTGGGTGGTTTTCACGTTCCCGCCTTTTTTCTTACGTTTTTTTTATGTCATCTGTCACCGTAAGCTATTAACGTAAAGTTAAAAACAAATGAAAAACAGTCTAGCAATCCGATTTACGGACAGAAAATCGTGCCTGCAATGTAATTCGGCCGTCAACAAGGCCCTTCATGTTCTGTTACTTAGAATACAATGATGACATTTACGGCAATGTTTGAGAGAATTTTATTATTTTTCCTACTGCCACAAAACACCCCTACAAAGATTTTTCATTTTTGACATACTATGAATGCTCTTGTCTGTTTATTGAGTTTTATTCCACTTATATCGTCCGACACTTTGACATGGCGCTTAAGGAAAATCCGGCGTTGTTAAAGAAAATTACTTTTCTCTTATGAAATGTCCGGGAAATGTCAAGAAAACATAATGGTTTTTATGAACAAAGCGCCCATTCACAATACTTCAACTATACATCTATCTACGAGTCGGTATAGCTTATACAATGAGTACCCAGACAAAGATTTTTTCATTAAAAAAACAAAAAACTACTCTGGGAAGTTTATGTACACACGGCAAAATAATTCGGTAAGCATAGCCACGCACACAAACGTAAAACACGTTAGAAAACACAATCAAAACACATAGGCCATGTTAGTGTGAATGCTCATGTGGATACCGAACCATTTTGTTGTGTGTGTAATTAAGGCAGCGGGAAAGTGCGGATGTGTGTATAGAATGACACACATGGACAATTACGGGGCATACCGAATAGCTTTGATGTGTGTACTAGCAAAACCCGGCCAAGTGCGTGTAGGTTTCCGTGGTTGCCTGTCACAATGGACGGATTCTATGAACATCGACTATTACTCGTTAATTTGTAAAGCCGACCGAGCAGTGACGACCACCACAACCATTCAGCTGGGAAGGGGGGGGGGGGGGACACTTGATTAACTATAATTAAAACAAATTTCTAAATGTCAGTGAAAATTAGAACAGAAAAATCCGAAAAGTAAAGCTATGGCCGGGAATCGAACCCGGATCCTCGTCATTCCGTGACGCGTGCTATACCCCTACACCACCCATACATCAGCTGCTATGTTTTTTTTTATGTATGATCAAGCATAACTTTTTGTTTTTAAATTACTAGGTATATTAACCCTGTGTTTTGTTTCTCAACAAAACCATTATAAATGCCAGAAACTACGAATAATAAATAAAATCGATAGTTGCGTCGTCGGACATTTTTTCTTTATCAAATATTAAGTAGGAAAAGCTTTCAACCAAATTGAATTGCCTTTTCTAAAATTAACACGTCACTGTACAGTCAAATATATCGGTTAAACTAGCTGTTGCCCGCAACTTCGTCTGCAATTCGTTTATAGCTATCTCGCAGGAATTACTCAATTTTCCAAAATAAAAAGTAGCCTATGTGTAATTCTATACTATAATCTATCTATGTTCCAAATTTCATCCAGCCGTTCTGGCGTGAAAGAGTAACAAACATCCATCCATACTTACCAACTTTCGCGTTTATAATATTAGTAGGATTTGGAGCAACTCAGACGCCATTGACACTCGCTACATTTCACGGAGTACTTAGTTTATCCGATTTTTGAGCCGCAAAGTGCGAAGTTCACCATTTAACGCTCCCCCTATTATTAATCAGAATATCTTTACCCGCGGCGGTGGGGGGCAGGGGGGGGGCTTTGTCCCGTATCGACGGATGCCGTCCTTGGAATCATTCGGTTTGATGAAATTTGCGGCACATTTTATGATGAGGTGTCGGGGATTTACGAGGGTAATACTGTCAACTGAAGGTATTCAGTTAAATACATACCTAGTAATGGTTTCAAAAATAAACAATGGCAAATTTACCCCTTAAAGAAAGAAAGAAAGAAGGCATTTATACCTTTTTGCAAGACACACAAATATAAGAGAACTAGCCTTCCGTCCGCAGCTTCGCCCGCGATAAATTAATTTTCCCGTAGGAATAGGTATTTTCCCGCGGTAAAAAGTAGCCTATGTCACTCAGTGATAATGTAGTTTTCTAACGGCAATTTTTTTTTTAAATCGGTCAAGTAGTTTCGGAGCCTATTCAATGCAAACAAACAATCAAATTTTTCCTCTTTATAATATTAGTATAGATATACACAATTACAATTTTATAGAAAATAAACAAGAAAAAATAAACACAGACATGAAAAATATTTTTTGACACTCGGCGATACTGGCATGTGCGGTATTAATCTTTTCGACGGCTAAAAGGTTAAACGATGTTTAGGCACATTTAACCAGCTATACATACTTAACTCAGCGTCAGGATAATACATTTTGTAAAAGGTTATTTTGCTCTTCCATGCTGGTCTGGGTGTAAAGAAAAAACATAGAATAGCGCTGATGGTAAAAACCCATCGACGGAATAGGCGACAATCTTAGGAATTATATTATATGCGACGACTAGCAATCCATCACTATTTTGATTCCCCTTTCCAACTACACGCAGACAATCATGCTAAACGTGCCCTTTAAGTCTTGTTACCTTAGGCTCTGTCTACCCCATAAGGGATAAAGACGTGATTTATATATGTATGTGTTATTTTGCTGTTAATAATTTTTACTGACTCTACTAGAAAATGTCGTACCGTTTAGACTTAGGTATATTCAACCAAATTTGAAGTCGGTTCATACATTGTGAGTAGTTTAGCTCGCAAGATTTAATTACACATTCACACACAGTGACCGGTAACTAACCGAAACTAAAGATAGGAAACAATAACGTACAAAATATTAATGGAATACCTAATTATAAACTGAAACATATAACTCACAAAAAGAAAGTGTGGCATGAGACTTCATTTCACTAATTGCAAGACAAAAATCCTAAAATTCCTCCATAAATATTCATAATCATAATCACACATAAATTAACATTAACTAAAATGAATCACCAAGTTTGGAAACACGACCCATTTCATTTCACATTAATTATTCGAGCAGTACTATTTACGCTGAAACGCGTAGCACGTAGACCTTCGTAGGGATCGTAGCAGGCGGTCGTAGCCTCGTAGCAACGACGTAGACAAATTATAGAGAAAGGCGAGCGCAAACTACCCCTATTGTTCATAAACGCTTGTTCATCCTATGTTAACTTAACATTGGTTTTTACTTTATTTTGAATGTCTTTTCCAAGACATAAATACCTAAGTTTTGCCGTGAAAAGTTAGTAATTGTTTATGAAAAACGAGGTATGTTAATGTTGACTTTAGGATGAATCTACATTTAAAGTATTACTAAAAATTTGTTAAATTCTACCTTGTTTTTAATCATCAAATTCAATAGTGCCTTTACTTATGGTACAAGTTCTTTATTTAGTATTTAATATGTTCTTATTTACAGATTTCGACAAAGAATAAACTAACTACGGTCGATTCGAATAGTGAATGACCAAATCGAATTATTAAATGTTGTTAAATTGGTCGAGTTGTTAAATATAGGATTTAAAACTATTGTACCCACTTATTTTTCAAAATGTTTTCGCACGAAAAGTCTTAATAGAACCTTATTAAAATAGCCAGCTAAGGTTATACAAGAAAAGGGTTTTGGCCGCGTTTTGATTGCTATTTTTAATTCCAATATTATTGTGGCAAGGAAGGATCCTGTGACCTTCGTTTGGATCCGATTGGCTTAGCCCAGGTTTATTTACTAACAAAAATATTTCGTGTCGTCCGCCAGTTAAGCGGTTATTCGACACGCACATCCGGAAACACTCTAAAATATTTACGGGAACGATCACTAAAATAGGGTACGGACAATAACAAACCGAATAGCGTAAAACTGACGTAAAAAGTAACACAAAGACGTTGACAAATCTAGACTAGTCATACTATAATCACTGATAAATCAGAATCACCACAATGCAGCTTGAAAAGTATATTTTAATTTTTGTAGAAATAAATGCTCAATGCATACATGTAAGCTTTGTTGTCGACTACTTTTTGTTGGCTTTACTTGCATTTTTATCTATTCTACGTATGTATGTGTGTATGCCAAAAAGTTAATCCGAGCACTAGAAGTACGAAGTGGTAACAATAAAATTATAAAAACAATTCACAAGTAATTGGAATACATACATAATAATGTAGTCACTTTAAAAAAAAACAGAAAATATCCCTCATTATATGTTCTTATCAACAAAAATGTGTCTCCAAATTGTCTAATCTAATACTTCTAAAACCAATAACTGAACGACAGCCAAAAAAATTCAATCCCCTAATAAGCTTTCAATTATCTGAAAGCTCAAACCAAAAGCCTCATTACGAAGCCGCGTCGATAAATCAAAAGCTGATTACATTTAAACAAAAATTGATTCACTCAAAAATCACCTCCCATTACCAAAGTAGAGTAACCTCTAGTAAGTAGGATGGTAGTGGTAGTAAATGGTAGTAAATGGTAGTAACGTGTAAGGGCTTACCACGTGCGTGCAGGAAGGCAGTCAGCTGCGCACTGATAAGGGGCGGGCGGGCCGCTTCAGCTAGAATAAAAGAGTGTAGACCGGAGCGAAGATTTAGCCTCGGAGAGCAAAAGTAACCTGTAAGATTCTCTGGTTTGGTTAATATTTTCATTGGTGGAGGATCTCCATTAGGTTCGAAACGTGTCGGGTAGACTTTTGATAAACAGATGCGAGTAATGACGCTTGTCCACCGTACATAACTATTTTACATAACCAGGACATTCTGAGGTAAAGTAAAGACTATTTCTAAATTAAAACAAACGTTCACGGCTTAGGGGTGACCCAAAGGCCACCTCCGCCGCATCTAAACCTAAATTAATCCAAATTAATCATCCTACATTGGGTTTACCAGTGCCGGTTATGTAACTTGGTTATGTTCGGGGAACAAACTAGTAATGAATCATTTTCAAATAAAAATTACATAGTTAAGGGCTTAATCACAACAAAAATTGATTGATTCTTTTGTGTTACGTCCGTTTTACCTTTATTACATTGCAATAAGAGTGAAAGAGTTGTAACATAAATAATCAATTAACTTTTGTTTTAATTAAGCCCCTTAATTATATACATATTTTGAAAAAGACTAATCTGTTTAATAATTTACTACTTACATCTGGATCTCAATGGTTTCTTTATGAAATTACAAAGCATGTCGCCGATTATTTTCATGGTGTAGACTGTAGAAACTATTTAAATAAAACAATTTAAAATGCACTGACAACATCAACACGCAGCGCTGACAAGAGCATGACACTACAGCTGATTCTTTTGTTTTTATTCTTTTTCGGCGCTGTGTGCATGTCAAATTTATTTCCAGCCAGGGCCAAAATAGGTAAATTTAAAAAAGGTTGTAGTTAACATGTACCTTATAGGCGCGTCGCCTACACATGGATTTTGAGCTTTCCGCATTATTTTTAACTCTCGACGCAAAAATAGGGGTGTTTTAAGTTTGACGTCCATAGCTCCCGAGCGGTGGACCGAGTTGCCTGCGGTTTTTTTTTATTAGAAAGCCGGTTTCTTTGCGACAGTTTTTAGCTATGTTTGGTGAAAATAGTTACACTAACTAACAGTTTGAAGAGCGTCAGCTCTTTTCCAAAATGGTGCAAGGCACTTTTGGCATAAAATTGAATTATTATTTCGATTAATACGTGTTTTTTTTATTTAATGTTATTTGTCGTAAATGTATAACCCTTTCATAAAGTTTCGAGTTTCTAGCATCAAGAAATAGGTAAAATACTCTTATTGGTTACGAGTACCCATCCAAATACCGTAGGACTTTTCTTGTGACCGTATTAGGTACCGTACAACGTTGCTGACATTTTGTCATAAAATTTTTGATTCATTTTTACTACTTTGACATTGGCGAAGTTGTCGTCGCAATAACGACTTGATACGCCACAAATAAAAAGAAGAACACACTCTTTACTTTTTTTAAAATCGATCTGCAGTAATAAAAAGATAGCGTTAAATTGTACTGCTCATGGTCAAGTTAACAGTCTGTTGGTATATTTTATTTGTTATTCTTTGGTCGTTGCTCTCGGCTTACGCGAGATGTGAGGCGTCCGCTTTCTGTCCTATTATCATTGTCTGTACTACTCTTACGTACCGTCGGCAGCACAAGTACTACATGCAAACGAGAATTTATGTATTTTTTGTTAAAAAAACATTTTTGTTACAAGCCTTTTTAGCTTACTAAAGTTTTTGGTAACGGTACATTCCTGTGTTGTAATTTACTCGTAATCTACATGTGTACTAAATTTTAAGACGTTCCGAACACTTGATGAGGTCTACAATCGTTTAAATACTTTTTTTATGCCCCCATCGATTGATGGGATGATTTCGTCAATGTCAAAGTAATAATATTCAAATATTTTGTGACAATACTTCCATGCTGGTCTGGGAGTTAAAAAAAAATCATAGAATGTACCAGTTGCTTCTCTACCCGCGCAGATGGTAAAAGCCCATCGAGGGAATGGGCGATTATAATAGGAATCATGTTATAGGCGATGTGGCTAGCAACCCATCACTATTTTGATTCGATTTTCCACCTATACGCCCACAATCTTGCTAAATGTGGCCTGTAGGCAAACTGTTCTCGTAATATTTCAGAGGTTTCCAAAAAAAGTCCACATGAACATTTTTTGCAAAATTTAAATATTTTGCGTTTTTCTTACTCAGGGTCGTTTACCCTATCGATTCTCATACAAGAAAAAAGTGTCCCAGATTTTAATATGGATTTTTTTTCCTGTTCGTCACGTTTACCTATATTAAAAAAGTGACAAACTGGAATGAAAATTTTTGGACTAATTTTTTCTTCGGTAGGGTAACTGATTCTGAGTAAGGAAAACCCAAAATAGTTAAATTCTGGAAAAAATGATACTGGACTTTTTTTTGGAAAACGCACATTTGACATTTTAACACCAACGTGTATTTTGTTACCGAAAACTTACACTAATCATAGGCACTGCTTGCCCGATTTCAATAGCATCTTTTTTGCATTAAACATTCTACATTTACTGTTTTTTTTTCTCTCTATTACATATTATCTGGCAGCGACTGTACTGTCTAATACCTACTTCCTTTTACTCGACTCTCACAATTAAGCCTCCTCGGTGAAACTGCAAAACCTTATATACAGTCAGCGTCAGTTATAGCGTAGCTATCAAAGTGATCAAATAGATCGGATCTATATCTCAAGGGGTTTGATAGTGTGTACCTACTGACTGTGCCGTCAACCGGGGCGACTTTAAAAAGTAGTTATAATGAATCATTTATCTTTATGTGCATTTATTTTTATGTGCTTACTGCTTCCAATCAATGTCTTCAGCGATCGCCTTTGCGTCTACATGCCAAACGTTCACCGCGTATAAACAATATCGATTTTATAGCAATTTTAAAACGATCAAAGCCCCAAAATTATCAGTCACCCCGGTTGAGGGTACTTGTTTGGTAATTATTTACACTTTCAATTGACATATATTTTTTAGAAAAATGGAAACTATTTATTTGGGCTATGTACAATATTAAGTACTACATTTCAGTTATCTAGATTCAAAGATTTAGGCTAGGCGTTGATGAGTCAGACAGTGTTTTTCTGTTTATAATTATTTATTTGACGTGGATTTTTATTACTACTAATTTTGTGCTGATGAAACAAAACTACACACACTATATAGTATTATTAAGTGTCAATTCTTGTGAGTTTGAATGTAAGAGGTCTTCGAAGCGACTCATTCTAATTTATATATTCTTTCCCCAGTAGAATACCACGTTAACCCTGAGTGATATAAAGCTACTTTTCTCAAACATTGTCGTAAATGTCGTCATTGTATTCTAAGTAACAGAACACGAAGGGCCTTGTTGATTGCAGGCACGATTTTCTGACCATAATATATCGGATTGCTGGACTGATTTTAATTTGTTTTTAACTTTTTTTAAAGTCAAAGAGACTATGGAATAATTAGCAACAACGTCATACAGCCAAGTCGATGGCCGAGGAGTGCGCGTTTTGTTCAAGTCTAACGTTTTTATCAATGTCTCAAATAACACACGGTGACAGATGACATAAAAAACTTAAGAAAAAAGGCGGGAACGTGATAACCACCTAAGTTGCGAGGAAGTTTACGGCAAAATTTATTGAGAGGCTACTTTCCAGTTCCAGGTCTCGGCATTAATCTACTATTGTATGCCAACTAAATTTTAAATTCCCGTTAGGTTCATGTTGCTTGCTGTTGCCCGCGACGTCGTCTGCGAAGAATTGGTGATTGCACTTCGGTCTTTGGAAAGAGAAAATTGGCGTCAGTTAAGTTAGAGCGAGACAACGCCCTACGAATCCGAAATTAGCCGAGAAGACCGATGTGCTATCTTTATGGCCGGGTACTGTAAAAGCCTATGTTACTCAGGAAGCATGTTCCTATGTAGCATTCTAATGGTGCAAGATTTTTTAGAACCGGTCCAGGTTTTGAGTTTATTCGCTACAAAATCACGAGTATTTTCTTTTTATAACATACATACACAAATCACGTCTATACCCCTTACGGGGTAGACAGGGCCTAAGGTAACAAGACCAATAGGCATGATTGTAGGCGTATTAGGCGTATAGGTGGTAGGAAAGGGGAATCAAAATAGTGATTGGTTGCTACCCGCATCGCCTATAGATGTGCGCGGGAAAAGCTGCTGGTGCATTTTTTTTTTCAGCCTTTCGAAAGCACATGTGTGAAAATCCACTCGAAAGTGGTGAAAAATTGTGCTGAATTTGAAATAAGAGTAGCTTAGAAGACAATCACAGCTCTCATTAATCTTGTGAACTAGTCAAAACTTTGATTAAAGCTGTAGTTTTGGAGATATAAAGACGATTTACCACTTCCGAGTGATGTGCTTTCAAAACACTAGGGGCCAGTGCATGGAAGGAATTAACACTTTCTAATATTAGTGTAAATGTAGCCATGCGAAAAACATTATGTTAAGTGAATTAAATATCATTAAATTTTATTTCATTTCATTGGGTTGAGTATAAAACGAACAGTACACTGGAATAAAATAATGTATTTCACTAAATAGTTTGTACACCAACTAAATGCAATCGAACTAAATCAATCTTTGTACCCACCTGTCACACACGTGACAAATTGTCATGGAACAATAGTCAAGTAAAGTCTAACTTAAATAAAACTATGAAAACAATACATTCCTTTTTGGGCAGTCGTGTAAAAATACTTCTAGGCGTCGTAAATAAAACTCTATGTTTTTTGATAAAAGTTCATACAATATCTTATTCAAATTGTGAAAGTTATCAAGCAAGAACACATATTCTGTAGTAACTAAAGAAAAGTATAACTTTATAACAGAGATATACATGAATTCACTACCATGTAGTATGACAGAAACAGAAATATTTTTATTGTACGGACTGTTACGATTAATTATTATATGTTATCAGTTGTCACACATTTTTTTTTTTTTTTTTTATGTGAATAGGAAGGCAAACGAGCAAGTGGGTCACCTGATGGTAAGTGATCACCATTGCCCATAGACACCCGCAACCCCGGAGGGATTGCAGATGCGTTGCCAACCTAGAGGATTAAGATGAAATGCCTCTACATAGTAGGTATAATACAGTATCACACAAATAGTAGACAGACATACATAGGAAATACTCGCACCTCAAATAAATTAAAGTAGTCACTGGTAAAATTAAAGCGAACTAGCGCCATCTAGTATTGGCTTGATAAACAAGTGTGCCACCTTACAAATAAAATAACAGAAAAAAAGTCATGGTCACTAGGGGACTGATATCAAAAGTAAAATATGGATGAATGTAAATAACATTAAAGAGTTCACGTTTAATGTGTAAAAGTTTATTTACCTAAAATAATGAAATAAGACAAGATTTACAAAAGCGCGACCTCAAAAACTTGGCTCAAAATTCATACAAAATATACATAGATGGCGCCTTTAAATTACACAAGGCATTAAAAACGAAGCGATAATGCTAGTTATTCTAAGTTTTCGGTAGATGGCATTGTGCAGTTTCGTTATTTTATTTTAGTTATGGAATGAAAAGCGACGCCTACGCCACCTATTGCATCTATAACATAACAATATGACAGCTACATGACAAAGTCGAATAAAAACTCTAGTGACGTGAAGCATTAATAAATTTTATTGTCGATTGATACTAGTAGTGACATCTTTTGAGAACTTTTGTACTTAACTTCGTGTGGTCGCGTTTTTGTATGACGATTGTCATTTTGAAATTTCTAAACGAATCAATTCCCGGTCATAGATTTACTTTCCGATTTTTCTGTGTTCTAATTTTCAGTGTCGTATAGAAATTTAATTTCTAAAAACCGTAAAAATAAATATAAGAAATCAAGAAGTAAAACTCTTGATTCTCTTAAGAGTATTCAATGATTCATTTTTGTCTTATTTAGTCCATGCCTAAAATTTCTAAAACATCGCACCAAATCCCCCACTTAATTTACGTAAAGCCGATTTCTTAGACACTAGTGAGATTTTAAGGCAATTTGTGGCCTATAATTATATTTAATACATAGTAACAATAAAATATAAGAAAAAAAACTTAACAATTATTATATTATTAGTTTTTCGCGTTGGCTTTCGCTCGGTTACCTGATTTTTGAAAATACATCTGTGCATGTAAAAATCTACAAATGAAATCGACTGGTATAAGATTAATTAGACTTGCAACATTTTTCTACGCTACTCGTATTTCAAATTGATGTGCTTTTTAAATCTGGGCCCGTATTAAAAAAAAAACTCCAACATTACAATTCAATATCTACGTATTCTGCGGCGTGATATCAATCGTTATATTCCCATGCAGTCCGTCCTTGTCCAACCCGTTGCTGCTGAAAGTGATGGTGATAGTGCCCTCCGTCTCTTTCTCGGGCTCGGGCGGTTTCAGGACGAGGACCGGCGCCGATTCGTCCTTACTTACTGGTACTAAAGGCGGTTCTCCGTCGGCAATGTAGTGTGTAGGGTAGTGCTGTTTCAACTCGCTCAGGAGACGGAAGCGCATGTCGCATTTTGTGCATCTGTAGAGGTTTTTGTTAAGTTTTTGAAATGTATAAGTCAAGGGCATAAATATACGTTACCAAGACGTCAAACCTTTATGCCACAAACAATAACGTCGGCGACAGGTGTATTTGACATGATGGCTGTATGGTTATTCGCCCTCGACTGTACCACATTGACATGGTAAACGTAAACATTCCGGCCACATGTTTTCTTAAAATTCAAAAAGTATTTTCAACACTAAGTTAGGAGCTCCTTGGAGATGAACAATAATTTTTTTTGTAAATTTATTCAAATTTGTCATAAATAATATACTTTGCAACGTTAAAAAAGCAATTTAAAAATAATTTAAATTGTTTTTTTTTATTTTATACAAAAGCAATAATCTAGGCCGAAAACTAAAAATCGATGTACAGGATAGATGTTTGCAAAAAAAAAACAATCAACAGTTCTCAAATATTCTCCGGATTTTCGGTTCGGGAAGCCAGAGATAAAGCAAAATGGCGAAAAATAGGGAATAATCTGATGTTTTTTTTTAATTGTCTTAATCATATGTCATTTATGTAACAAGCAAAAAAAAAATAACCTAGACAAGCTGCAGAGTTATCAAAAATTTGTCTCTATCACTTTCTAGTAAAAAAGAGTTTAATTTGGAGTTTGACTGTTTTATGACGTCACACGACATGTCTGGTCTCTTTTTAACTTCCATTTCTTAACCTTTACTTTTAATTTCAATTTTTGACATCTCTTGCCATATTTTCATAATTTATTAATGTGATTATAAAATATCACATATTCCCTATTCTTGATAAGGAGAGAGAGAGAGGAGAGGAGAGAGAGAGAGAGTGATTGAGAGAGGGGGAGAGGGGGGGGAGGGAGAGAGGGGGAGGGAGAGAGGGAGACTCACTGGTATATGTTCTGACCGACGTGCATGCGGGTGTGCTTGGCGAGGTCGTTGCTCTGCGTGAACGCGCGCTCGCAGTACTGGCAGCGGTACGGTTTCTCGCCTGTGTGGATGCGGTAGTGCCGCTTCAGGTGGTCTTTGCACGCGAAACTGAAACAAACGTGACGTCTTAACGTGTTTGCCCGCTATAGGTATAGCGGTATAGCTCGCATCACGGAATGTTTTTTGGCCATAGCTTTACTTTTCGGATTTTTCTGTTCTAATTTTCAAGTCATTTAGAAATTTAATTTCCAGCGGGCAAAAGAAGTGAAATTCTTGATCCATTTGATAGATACGCTGAACAGAACTTGGCTCGCTTTAAGCGATTGTGGTGACCCCCGTTTCTTCACTCTGCGCTCGTCTTACCGCATGCTGCAGGTGTCGCACGGGAACGGCTTGACGCCGAGGTGGATGAGCTTGTGTTTCTTGAGCGAGTTGGGCTTGGTGAAGGCCGCGCCGCACTCCTCGCACTTGTACGGGTGCACTCCAGTGTGCGTACCGATGTGGCACGTCATCTGGCCTGGAGATGAGTTATCAAAAATCAAAAATGCTGAAGGACTTACTTCTATTTCAATTTCTACACGATTAATACCTTTGGTGGAGAATCGTTTGGAGCACAAGTTGCAAGCAAATGGCTTCAGTCCGGTGTGGCGCATCATGTGCTGGCGCAGGTTGGAGCTGTTGTTGAAGCCCTTGCCACAGCACGAGCACAGGAACGGGGTCTCCCCCGTGTGGGTGCGGATGTGGTCCTTCAGGCTGCACAACTGCGTGAAGGCTGGAAGACAAGCAACTCGTCCTATCAGATGTTGATTGAAGCCTCAGGGAAAAAGTGCCAGTCAGACCTAATTTTGAAATTTGAACACAGTTACAACTGAAGAGATAGATGATGGTTGGACAACACAGATGGGTAAGGGGTAAGATAGAATGTCTCTTGGGTCAGTAATTTCCCAGATGCAAATGTGCAAACCCACATAATTAAAATTGCCAAATTCCAAGATAAATTGCATAAACAAAGGGGCCGTCCATTAATCACGTGAGGCTTGAAAGGGGGGGGGAGGGGTTTGACAAAAATCACGAAATGTCACAAGGGGGGAGGGGGGGGGGTGTAGTAAGACATCACGTGTATTTATTTTTTCATTATTTTTTCAAACGCGCGATTTTTAAATTACAGTTACATGTATTATAGTAAAATGACACAAAAATATATCATGACATATACGATACCAAATTAATATATAAATTCAACACGCGCGCGGACAATTCTAGTTCAAAAAAATTTAAGATGTTTTGTATATACGAAAAATACACGTGATGTTGGATGGGGGGTGGGGGGGGGTAGTCTTAAACCTCACCATGTATCACCAAGGGGGAGGGGGGTTAAAAAATGCTTAAAAAAAGATCACGTGATTAATGGACGGCCCCAAAGCAATAGGGAGCATGAGAAATATCAACACTTTTGTCTGGAATATTTAGGGCCTGTTTCAGCACCCTCTGTTAAGTTATTTTAAGTGTCAGGTATCTATGATATCTCTGTCTGTTTCATAGTAATAAATAGAGACAGATCATAACAGAGTGGTGAAACCGCCCCTTAGTTGCTGAAAACGATGCTCATTTAAATAATAGCTAGGTTATAAAGCAATATTCACAATTAGGTGGCAACCGGCAATACCAAAATACAATACTGAAAACGTAATGAACCGATTATGCTAATACTGTCCTAATAGCAACAGTATAAATTTATATTACCTTTACTACAATGGGGACAGGCGTAAGGCCTGACCCCATTATGTTTATTCATATGATCATTGTACTGGTCTTGTCTAGAATAGCTTTTGTTACACTTCAGGCACTGGTACGGGCGTTCCTCGCTATGCAACTTCATATGCCTACGTAATAAACTCTTCAACGTAAACTCCTTTGAGCAAACATCACATTCATAATCTTTTTTGCCTTCAATCTTCCCTTTAAACTTATGCTTCTTCATATGCATAGCTAAAGATCTGTGTTTTGTGTAAACTGCATCACATTCTGCACATTTGTACAAAATGTCTTCTTCCTCAGTCTTTATCTGGACTCCGTCTACATGTTCATTCATATGTTCTAATAGTTGAGCCTCCGATTCAAAGTCATTAAGGCATATTGTACATTTATTGTGTTTAGATAGGTGACGGTCCAAATTGGACTGGTTATGAAAAACTTTCCCACATATTGTACAGTGTAGGCTAGGATCCTCATGTGTTTTGAGGTGTTTCAGAAACCGTTTCTCATTTACATATTGCTTATTACACTCAGTGCAAGCATAGCCTTTATCATCAGTCTCTTGTTTAGGAAAATCGTCAAGTAGGAAATCGTCGTAACAGAAATCATAATCAAATTGGTTCTCTGTCTTAAGGTCTAATACGATATGTTCGTTTTTCACATTGGTTTGAGATTGGATCACTTTTCTCAACTCGTCGTAGGAGTTGAGTACTTGTTGACGGAAGGCAAACAAGAATTGAAGTGATTTGACGCATTCTTCACATAACTTCATAGGTAATCCTTCTTCTTTAGAAACCTGAAATGTAAGTTTATATTTTACTAAACAACATTAAAATTTTGTCTAGAGATAATGATATTCCTCGTTCTTTACTCTTATTGGAAAAACTGGATAGTCAGAAAACAATTCACATTGATCCAGTCTCAAAGTAAGCTCTAGTAAGGCTTGTGTTATGGATACTATACTGAAAGGAGCCCTCATTTGCAATGCTGAAGGTACAGAAAAGTCTTATGTAATTTGATGACATTGATTTTAATAATTTAACGTGCTCTATCACCTGTGTTCCTGTGAAAGTCTCCAAGATCTCTGAGAGTTGCGTAGTCTGCTCATTTTCAGTCTTCCAGGGATCAAAAATATCCACCAAATTTTCTCCATTCTTCATACATGTTCGACAAGTGGTATCTATATTAAGCATCTTGAGGTTTAGGTGAAGGTCATGTACCCGGACATAGTTCGTTAAATAGGAAAGCAAATTGATCTAATTAATTAATATTCCAATTAAATTTACACAAAATAGAAACGGAACGGAACGAAAACACCTTCCGTCATCAAACAATTTACTTTTTTCTGTCAAAGTCATGTTGTTTTTTTTTCGTCCATTCCAAGGCAAAGGCAAAATGCTTAAAACCTATACAGCGATATGTATGTATTTTTCTAGTTATAAAGTTCTTCAATGTTTTTCTTGCTCCGATAAATAAAATTCACTAAACAATTTTATTACCTTTTGATTTACGTGATTTTGTCTCACTTAGTAAAGCTGCGTTAATTGAAACGGCAATCAATCAGACAAACTTATTTGTGTCATTGTAAGTCGCTGGATTTTTAGAATTTGAAGTCAATAAAGCTTAGTTTGGCTTGAAGTGCGAATCTAAAGCGCCATAATCAGCTGGATGATTTCTGCATGCTGACGAAAATGTAAGTTTGCTGAACCAAGTTTATTTTTATGCCATTCGTGTCATTTGGGTACTTTTTACGGCAAAAGGAAAAATGGGGTTTAGTGGTGTCTGAAATTACTCATGGAAAAGTCTATTTGTGTATGTGAAATCAACGCTTCATATTTCATTGAACTAAATTTATTTTGCACTGTGTGTGAGATTTTATTATGCACTTATTGAAGTAGGGAACACCGGTAAACAACTCGCAAGTTCAGCGCGCCCCAAAAAGAACCTATTTCTCTTTAAGTTTATCAGTTTGATGATAGCAGAGTTATTTTTGTTCTTTTATAATAGTTAATACCTATTTTTATTCCCGAAGCGGTATGTAAGTTGTGCCAAATTCCCATCTTTCTCCCTGGATATTCCTCTGGTGAAAATGAACGACTTAGTTTTCATCGGAGACTGGACAAAGGACCGAGTGCTGGGATCCGGAAGTTTCGGTATCGTCGTATTGTGGCGGCACAATAGAACCGACGAAAAGCTAGCCATCAAAACCTGCAAATGGGGCGATGAACTGAACGATAAGCACAGGGAAAGATGGACGACAGAAGTGGAAATGCTACAAAAATCGAACAATGCAAACATAGTGAGTACGAAGGAATTGCCTCCAGAATTTATAAAGGGATTAGAACGCGTTAATCCATCGCGGTTGCCTATCTTGTGCATGGAGTACTGTGGCGGTGGCGACTTGCGACAACTTCTAAACAAAGCAGAATTCTGCTCAGGCCTCCGGGAACCACAAGTAAGACAGATTCTTAGCGACATCAGGAATGCAATGCAGTTCCTCCACAGCAATAAAATCACTCACCGGGACCTGAAACCTGAAAACGTTGTGCTGCAGATAGTTGACAGCCCAACAAAAAACAATTTTGGTGTCCAAACACAAAAAAAAGTGGTCTACAAACTTATAGATCTTGGTTATGCAAAAGAAATAGACTCAAACTCAGTGTGTGCAAGCTTTGTGGGTACCTTACAGTATCTAGCTCCAGAATTATTTGCTAGCAAATCTTACAGCAACTCTGTTGACTTCTGGTCCTTTGGGCTCCTTGTATTTGAGATCATTTGTGGAACGAGACCCTTCCTCCCTTACTTAGCACCTGTACAGTGGATACCCCAAGTGAAAAAGAAGTTGCATGACAATATCTGTGTATATGAAACGCATCATGGTGACATTGAATATTCAAATGAAATTTTTCCAGAAAATTATATCTCAAAGCCACTTAAAGTGTTGTTAGAAAAGTGGCTGCGGGTTGCATTGGAGTGGGACCCCAAACTGAGAGGGAGGGATGCTCCGTCTAAAGTCACCTTCAACATACCAACGGAACAAGGAACAGCAGCTAGTAAGATTGTTATCTTTGACCTTCTTGAAGAAATTTTGTCTAAAAAGATAGTCAAGGTATTTTGTGTGCCTACACTTTCCCAACATGCCTATGAAATTGATGAGAAAACAAATATACAGACTTTGAAGAAATTTGTCCAAAATGACACCAAAATTACAGCAGACAGACAAATTATTATCTCACCAAAGAGTTATCTTACCATTAGAGATGATGAACAAGTATTAAGTTACTGGAATGAATCAAACAATAATATGTTGTATGTGTATGATACAACTCTTATTCTAAAGGATGTCATTGAACCCACTGTCCCAAAAGCAATTCAAAGAGCTCTTAAAGAAAATCAAAAGGCTCTGTACAATTTTAGAAACAGCCAAAACTTGTACAGGAATGGAGTCTTCTTTGTACTATCACAAGTAGAAATGTATGAATCTCTCATACATAGTCTGTTTGCAAGGGCCGAGTCCCTGAAACATGAAGGCAAGCTGTTGCTTCTGAAGCATAATACAGTTGACAAATGTATTGGAAAGCTGACTGAAAAACAAGAATTGGTTACAAATATGACTGAAACTGGTAAGAAGCATGTTGAGCGTTTAAGAGAAGATGGTACTGGTGTGAATTATCTAGGAGGTTTTGACAAACGCTTCAAAGATATAGATGATTGCTCTGAGAAAATAACGAAACTACAGCTTGCATGGGCGCAGTTGTCTGTGAGGCTCCAATCAGCAACAAGACGCAGCAACGAAATTTTATCTGTAGAAATCAATAACTTTGTTACCAGAAACAATTTTCAGTCTATCCTCTCTGAGACTCTGAAAATATATCTACACTTCAAAAAGAACGAATTTGCCAATGAACGGGCAAAAGAGAAACCATGCACTGACATCATAAAGATGTGTTACGAGTGTCTTAAACTGAGATGCAAAATAATATTGGAGATGCGTCACCAGCCTTTTATGTTAAAACTTATGGATCTAAACACGGAGTTTACCAAAATTTCTGACATCATTAATAATGCAGCTGATAACAATGATAAACTGAATTCTGATATGGCATTGTTAAATAATGAGTTGACTGACTGCATGTGGGCTACGATAAGCCTTCTTAGCAGTGAAGCTGATGATCTTGCAAATTTACCATACAGTGTGGTATCGTTTCAGAAACGTGACTTCAAAATTGGCGAATCGGTATCTGGCCACTGCATCCAAGTGGCAAATAAGGTAGAAGAAGACGAGAAGCTTAAAAGTTTAATAGAAGAGAGTTTAAAGTTAAGGAAAAACCATTCACAGTTTACAGAAAAGTTGAAGATGCAAAGAGAATTGTTGACAAAATCTAATTTTGACTATGGCTTTTTAGCAGAATAGCATGAGTTTTAGATTTAGTAATAAAATGCCAATGTGCCTTTATATAAGTTTTAAAATAACTGTGATTGAATTAATGTATGCATGTGTGCAATAAAAATAGTTCTAGTACAGTCAGCGTCATATAGTTTGGAGCATCCAAGTCGGCCAAATAGTTCGGTACACCATAGAAATAACATGGTGTGACGAATTTTTGGTCACCTTGTTGAATGTTTCATATTATATGACGCTGACTGTGCCATTACGTACTAATTATAGTTTAACATTTGAGATTTTTTTATAATATTTTGTAGTTTCGGTTGTGGTTGTTTGTTTAGTACCAACCAATGATATTTAAAAACGGTTTTTTTTAATACACCTATGGAATTTCAGTCTAGGCTTTAAAAGCATTATTTGACATCCCAAATTATGTGTAGGTACTTATCTAATCTAGTCTACCGAGTAATCCTGTCTAATTGTCTTCACTGATTTCGTGCTACTAAACTATATATTTTATAGATTGCGTTGTTATGTGCCAATGAATATAAAATACAAAATAATTAAAATATTTTTGTTTCTTGAAATATGCATTTCATTTAATAACATCATAACTTACAAACAATGCACTAGTAACAGTCAAAAGTCAAAGTCATCATGTAACGAAATTATTCAATGCCGTGTCCGACCTATGAACGAGGAAAATGTTACTCAATATCCATTATGGTGCAAGTGAATTGTTCCAGCCAGTTCTTAAAACCGTCAACTGTTTTCCTTAGCTTCTTAACGTCGGCTGGAGGTTGCAAGTACTCGTCTGGAGCGATCCTCGGCTCCGGACATCCGCTAATGTGAAGCCATATCGCAAATACGGCGTCATTGATGTTAGCGACAGCTCTGCCACACAGTCTAGCCGAAGTCAAGCAAGTCAACACCAACGCTTCCATGTTGCCAACAGAAACGCCCTTCGGGAACTCGCGCCGCGCCGTCAACATATAATTCCTCAGAAACCTTTCTGTGCGGTCGTCTAAAGACACTTGGACCCCAGCAACCAAGTCTAGATACGATGCCAAGTCTTTGCGTGCCCTAATTTCTTCATCGCTTTCTTCCTCTGGCTCCATAGCTCTCTGTAGAGCAAAGTCTAGTACTTCCTCGCTGTATTCCCCTAGATCTCCTCGGCAGACTGTACCAAAGACATTGGCCACGTTAAAGAGTAGTATTTTTTTGAAATCCATTCCTTGCGCCCAAACTGCACTACGTAGTCTCGCTCGGCCAATATCAGTTGTTATTTCACCGCTCTCGATTGATGTGAGAACCGCGGAAATTTGCTTTTGATTGTAAGAGTGCAGTGGTAAAGGCATGGTACAGATTCCGCCGGAGCTAGCTATTAACGAAGTTGAGATCGTGGTATTGGAGGTCCCTAAAACGGTTGATCTGTCAGCAAGTTTTGCCGCTTCAATCATGACTTCTCCGACGTATCTCGTGTCGAAGCTGGCGGCAAGAACGTGGATTATTTTGGACTCCGTTAGTTCACTGGCTTTTACCGTCGCCAAACTCATCAGTAGGCTAATCTTTAGCTGCATAAACGTATTCAAAGGACACACGGTCAGACCTATGCTGGAAGCAAGACAGTATATGAAGGTGCATGGCAACCCATCGCATGCTCGGTATAATTCCGATATGTCTGAAGGTATCGGACTTGTTATTGGAGCCGGAATACCCACAATTTCTTCTATAGACCATATAGACGTAATTTTATTCAAGATAACGGCGTAAATATTATATTTAGACCCCAACGTTAGCTTGGTTATCAAATCGTCAGTGAGCAGAAACTTCTTAGTTAGCAGGTGTTTTTTCAACAGAAACGTAGCTGTTACTTGTTCGCCGCATCTCTTCAAACCGCTATTTTCGAATAAGACACTTCTACACACGTAACATTTCGGCGGTACACGCGGTATTCGTTGTAGGATTACCTCATTGCCTTCACACTCCTCGGGGCAGGACCAAACAGTGTGGTATGCATAGCTCGTAGGCTTTGAGGACGCTAGGAGTAGCCCTTGGAAATGTACTAACCCAGTAAAGTTATGTGGATTGACGCCATGCAAAACTGCGGGTACACTTTTTAATCTCAATATTACTGCAACTTGAGGAAATTCTATACATTGCGCAGATCTATTAACAGTAAGTAGACAAGAATATAGGATTTCGTTGCAAAAACGTTGCCACTTTAACGGTTCTTGAAGCAAAAGATTCCCAAGATCGGGAATCAGGTCGAGTACGTCCATAACGTCAACTTCTAGCAGATACCGAAATGGCGGGAAACGCAGTGACTTTTCATTCAGTTCTTCTAAAAACTTCTCACACGAATCTCTCATGTCTAGTAAAAAGCGCCTCTTATCCAAGTATAGCAAGAGTTTACAATTTAATTCCATTGCTCGGATTTTTATTTCAGAATGTCGGCAAGAACAGTATTTAAGTATTTGCGCTGAATTAATTAGCTGCAACTAATTTCTTAAAAAAAAATACCGGATTTTAGGACCTTCGTTCTGTGTTTTATTCAGCCAGTGTGAAAAAAACTTTAAAATTAAAAGCGTTCAGTATCTAATTTTAAAATTTCTCGAAGAATGCTCGTTCATTTTAAGACTTTTTTAAGACTTTATTCATATAAATACTTAAGCGTTTTAAATGTAATATGATTTCAAAACTAATCGCAAGAATCTAAAAGTGCTTAATAAGTAGGAATCATACGTACCTAAGCGTTTCTTAGCACTAAACGGCGCCTACGCTTAACATTTGACTGGCCCACGCGGTGAAACAGAAGTCTGCAAGGTCGATAAACAATTATAGCGGAGGCTGTGAACGGAAATGTTGGATCAATATGCAAATCCGATCAACGATATTTGCCTTACTTAATGCCTGCTTGTGGTTCATTCATTGTAACCAAGGTACGCTCGGGTGCTGAAGCGTTAGGGTAAGCTCTGGCGGCTCTAATTACACCTGGAATTAAGGGTCGAGTCGCTTCCAACTTTTTCAAGTTTATAGGTTACTAGCGACCCGCCCCGGCTTTGCACGGGTGCAAATCAGTGTTTCTCGAATATATTATGCATGTATTATACACATATTTATAAACCTTTCTCTTGAATCACTCTATTTATTAAAAAATCCGCATCAAAATCCGTCGCGCAGTTTCTAAGATCTAAGCATACATAGGGACAGACAGACAGCGGAAAGCGACTGTTTTATAATATTATGTACTTAGTGATTAATTATGTATGGCGCGGGTACCTGAGGTTTTATCGTCCCGATGTAAATGGCATGACGTTGCAGTAAATTTTTCCGTCATGCGATCCGTTAGGAAGCGACGACGTAACATTAATATTTCTAGCTATCATTTAACATGACACATAAAAAAATAATCTGCATTTCAACACAAATAACCCAATCAAGGATATGAAACTTCGCAATCCTGCGATGCGATGCCGTCTAGCGGATAGAGATAAATCGCTAGCGTCTCATTCAGCGAGTTAAAGCAATTATACTAGCGATTGTACTTGAACGGAGCGGGGCGAGTGGGCGGAGAGCGTATTTTTCGAGCGGAATTCGGGCGCGGGCGGCGCCTGCGCCGCGCACTCGATGCCCGACCACGACAAGTACCAGTTGCGGCCGCGGGCGGCGCGCAGCCGCGAGCCTCGCGCGCGGCGCACGCCGCAACCGCTCAGCAAGTACCGGAGAAAAACGGCCAACGCGCGCGAGCGGAGCCGCATGAGGGAAATCAACCGAGCCTTCGAGACCCTGCGCCAGGCTGTTCCTGCTGCAGCTATAACTGGAACCCCTGTGCCGTGCGAAAAGCTGACCAAGATCACCACGCTGCGGCTGGCTATGCGCTACATCACGGCCCTATCGACCGCTCTGCGCGAGCCTGGCTCGAGTGAGGCGGAGGTGTCGACCCCGCCGGACCCGTGGGCTTCCCCTCTGTGCTCGGACCTTTCGGAGTTCTCCACGGAGCTGGAGAGCCGGTCTGAGTGCGCGGAGGATTCGCTCTCGCCCTTCGAAACCTTCCTCGCAGAGTTCGACTACGACACGTAGAGTCATTCGGGTCAAGAGCACGCACTTTTTTTTTGATGGCCTCCCAGACCTATAAAGAAGTATATAATTGGCATGTTATGATATTAAATCTGTAGAATATTGAATAAATTTTCACTATTTAAGAAAATTTTCCATCAAGATTAATTAGTTTTAGCCCTACATAGGCTTAACTGAAAACTTTTCCAATGCGTAATCTTGACCCGATGTGTGGGTAAAATTACGCAAGTCTTAGGGTAAAGTTACGCACGCGGGGTAAACGTACGCAGTCATTCGGGTCAAGAGCACGCATTTTTTTTTTGATGGCCTCCCAGACCTATAAAGAATTGTATAATTGGCATGTTATGATATTAAATCTGTAGAATATTCAATAAATTTTCACTATTTAAGAAAATTTTCCATCAAGATTAATTAGTTTTAGCCCTACATAGGCTTAACTGAAAACTTTTCCAATGCGTACTCTTGACCCGATGTTTTTCGCCTTCATTATTTTGTCATCTGAGATGAGGGTCCGCTCAGGGGCCTTCCTTATGTAATTTCTCGGCATTTTGGTGTATTCTGAAAGATTGAATTTTTTTTGATATTTTTATTTCATTTGGGGTATAAGTACGCAACGGGGGTAAGTACGCGTGCGTACTATTAATCTCGTACTCTTACCCCAATCGGCAAATATACCAAATAATCAGTCACAACACACACGTTAAATACTTTTTCCGAATATGATAAACTTACATAAAAACTACATTAAATGAACAATAGAAATATAGTATACTTACTGGCACAGAGCTATCCATTTAACTACAGCACACTTTTCCGTGGCACAAAAATTAAACGAAATAAGCGTGCTACAAATATTCGGCGACGTGTCGCGACCAGTACTAAGATTGCGTCGGCGCGGCGTGTGGCTCCTAAACGGCGACAGTAGCGCCACTCTGTTTTACAAACACAGACCTCGGCCCCCCCACCCCTGTCGGAGATCGGACCACCGCGTACTTTTACCCACCGCGTGCTGTTACCCCGAATGACTCTACATGGAAAGGACTTTCGCGTGATAGTGCAGTGTAGTGATGGACCGCTTTCTGATTAGGTATAAGTTTTTATTGCCATATTAATTAATATATTTTTTACGAGATTCTTCTTTTGAGATTTATTTATTTTCTATTTTGTAATCGTAATAAATTTTAATTGTTATCGTTAAACTTCAAGTTTTATTTTTGCGGTAGCCCCTCGTATTTTGTATAATATTTCCCACTTGCGAAGTACCTAACCAAATTTTCAGTAAATGATGAGCTGATTTTAACGAAAAAAATTGTATTAACTAACTTTACTTAGGTAGAGCCAATATTATATCATTATTTCAAAGATGCAGTCCTTTTCGATTGCTTGTATGTGTAGTACATACATAAGTATTTCTAATTTATTTATACTACATTTCAAAAATATTTAACGTTGTCAAATCAAAACTGTTACCTAATTGTTAAGTCCACTTCATTCTACCTAATTATTATTGTACCAAAGCTCTTTTTGGCTCTTCAATGACGTCTCACTACTCTACTTAACTACACACCCTTATATTATAACTAGCTATTAATATTCAAAAACAATTTACTGTGATTTGTGTAAACTTTTCATTTTCCATTGGTCAACGGTAACTTAATCGCGACATATCTTTTAAAATTGAACTATTGTCAATTTCATGTCTCCTAATACGGCGGTTATAACTACCAAAAACCTTTACACTCGCTAACGTTCAATAAAAATCACAATTTATCTCTTCCTACCAATCCAAGATATTTCGCAGACGAAACGATATCTCATGGTGGCCCTGGGAACCATTTATCTGCTCTAGATACCTTATCAGTTTAATCTTAACAAAAAAGCTTGTAGCCATCCCGTGCCGTTTTACCAAATAGCCATTCGAGCGGAAAGATCAATGATTATGTAAACCATAAATGTCCGGAAGCGTGGGCCCAGCCGTGGTGCCACAAAGTCCTAAAGACGCAAGGGACCTTCGGGGACTTAGAACCTTATGTAACTCAAGTAGGCAACGCCTATATGCCCACGCGCATCGATCTCTCTCATTGTTCCTTGACTAGCTGGTATAAGTATAAGTTAATGTTTTGCTATGCGTGATTAATTTCGCTTAACCGATGACCCATATTTATATGTAGAAATCTCATTAACTAGTTCTTTTGTTTTATGCGATTATCTAATTTCTTTGTGATATACAATGCGCTATTATAATCATTATAATAAGGGAATTCTATATTCTCCGACTCATATTTGATATAACTAGATACATGTTTAATAATCAAGTATCACTAAAGATTATGATAGAAATTAAAATTTAATATAACATACTTATAATATTTATAGACCAAATTATTCACAGCCAGGTAGGTAAGTAGGTATTTTGAAAAAGAAAAATCTTAAGAATTATAAGCGACGCGGCTAGCAACCCTTTCCACTTAAATACGCTCACACAATGATGCTAAACGTGGCCTTTATGTCTTGTTACCTAAGCCTCTGTCTACCTCCTACCTACCTAATAAATACGTGATTTATGTATGTAAAAATAAAAGATCACGAATTGACTAGAAAATTAGCGTTTTCCAAAAAATCAGAATCATTTACCCTATCGATCCTCATACAAGAAAAAGTGTGTCCCAGATTTAACTATCGAATTTATTTTCCTGTTCGTCACGTTGCATTAAATAAAAAGGTGACGAACTGGAATGGAAATTTTGGGACACATTTTTTCTTGTATAAGGATCGATACTACACGATTCTGAGTAAGAAAAACCCAAAATAGTTAAATTCTTGAAAAAATGTTCATGTGGACTTTTTTTTTGGAAAACACTTAAGTAGGTTTTTTTTTTTTTATATGAATAGGAAGGCAAACGAGCAAGTGGGTACCATTCGAAAGTGGAAAATCTGTATATTGCCACAAAAGCAACTACACCTCAAATTATGGACTTCTTGACAACATTAAGTAGACATGTAAATTTCTTCTAAGATTATTCAGCATAAATAATTCCATGCTGGTCTGGGAGCAAAGAAAAAACATAGAATGTACCAGTTGCTTCTCTTCCCGCGCAGATGGTAAAAGCCCGTCGAGGGAAACTGCGAAAATCATAGGAATCATGTTATAGGCGATGCGGCTAGCAACCCGTCACTATTTTGATTCAATTTTTGCCATATACGCCCACAATCTTGCTAAACGTGGCTGTGGGTCTTGCCACCATAGGTTCTCCCCCGTAAGGGATAAAGACGTGATCTGTGTATGTGTATGTACCTATGTATGTATACATTTTTAACCACTTTCGAGTAGAATTTCTTTATACCCAAACTAGCTTCTGCCCGCGACTTCGTCTGCGTAGAATTATACATAAAAACCTTCCTCTTGAATCACTCTATCTATTAAAAAAACCGCATCAAAATCCGTTACGCAGTTTTGAAGATATAAGCATACCTAGGGACATAGGGACAGAGAAAGCGACTTTGTTTTATACTATGTAGTGATATGTGTTTTCAAAAATCAGGCAAGTAACACGTGGACATCATTGAGAATAGGTAGTGGTTCTCACTTACTTATTATACTCGTACTTGATTACTTAGCGGTTGCCCGCGACTCTGCGCAGAATTCGCTTATCGCTCTCCCGCCGGAACTATGCAATTTTCCGGGATAAATATCATATGTCCTTCTCCGGGACTCAAACTATCTCTTTACCAAATTTCATTAAAATCGGTTCAGTGGTAGCGTGAAAGCGGAACAGCAAACCCTACAAATATTGTAAATGCCAAAGTAACTGTCTGTCGGTTACCTTTTCACACCTAAACCACTGGACCAATTTAGCTGAAATTCGGTACACAGACAGTTTCAGTCCCGGGGAAGGAAATAGGCTAGTTTTTATCCCGAAAAAATGCATATTTCCCGCGGGATAGTGATAAGCGAATTCTGCGCGGGAGTCGCGGACAAAAGCTAGTACATTATAATTGTCACTGCGCAGCCGCGAAAAGGCGCCGACGCGGCATGTGCTGCCGGCATTGCTGGCACACCACAGCGCTGATATAGCTGTATCTACCCACCTGTTTGCGAGTTGACGCACTCAGCCACATAACTAAACCCAACCCTGAATCCTGCGCTAACGCATAACCTTGTCGCACTAAGTGATCGGCATGCTTTTTGTGTCTGTCAGTATCAAAGTAAACCGATGTTGATTTTGAAAAGGTTCTGCAGTGGCCTAGGGCTCCGTTTGGCTGGCTACATAACATTTGTTTAAAAAAAAATTATAAATGACACTGTAAATAAAGAACACAGAAAAATCCGAAAAGTAAAGCTATGGCCGGCCATAGCTTTACTTTTCGGATTTTTTTCAGTGTCGCTTAGAAATTTAATTTCTAACGGTAAAACCGTTCTTGATTCATTTAATAGTACATTTGTTTCCGTTTTGTATTTTCTTCTAATGTACCTGTTTTCTGTGTTCATTGTATTGTAAGTAAAAATGCAAGCAATCCAGATTGAGATTTATTATCTGCTCTAAAATGTATATATGAGACTCGAGTAGATACATATTAGGTTAATGCAAACAATCAGCATAAATAACCAATCAATTAACCGAAAAGGAAACAACTTCGTAAAAGTGACAAAACGATATGTTATTAGCACTCCATCCATGAATTTAATTAGTCGGTAATACCAAATGCATACTTTAGCAGTGCATAATAACATCCATAAAAACTTTACGCTGCGGCACATGGCAAATGGCACATTTTAAATGTACTTTCAAATGTAAATTTGTTGTTAAAGTTAGGTGTATGCATTTTTAACCGAATTCAAATAAAGGAGGCTACGATTTCGGCACGGTTATCATTATCATTATGTGAATTGCACGATTTTTTAGGTAGGTAGATACATACACACATACCACGTCTTTATCCATTGCGGGGCAGACGGAGCCTAAGTTAACAAAACCTTAAGGCCACGTTTATCATGATTAAGGGCGTATAGGTGGAAAGGGAAATCAAAATAGTGATGGGTTGCTAGCCGCATCGCCTTTAACATGATTCCTAAGAATTTCGCCCATTCCCTGATTATTTAAGTTTTAATTTTCTTCTAATGTTGCGAGTTTGCGACTCCTATTTCAAATACAGCAATTTTTTTCACCACTTTCGAGTGGTATTTTCACATAAGCGTTTTTAAAAATCCCCCCAACCCCCCCCCCCCCCCCATGCGTATGCGTAGGTGTAGAGTAGATAAAGTGCGTTCGTAAAACAAGAGACGAAATACGTTAAAAATCAAAGACTGATAGATTAGCAATATATTTTGGGATGTAGGTAATGGTGCTTTGGTATAAATAGACCCAAATTCATGATTCTTTTGCCAGTGGCGATTAGTGCTGAAAATTACGAATTTGTAACGGCTCGGTTTGATTTTTAAGATAAGTTCCAAATAAATTGGTGTTGTGATCAAGCAGCAGTAAACCACTTTCCTGTTTACCTTCCTTGTCATAAGAAATGTAGCTCTTGGTTAGCTAACAAGAGACTTGTCACATTCTATTCACGTATTAGTTACTTTTAATTATAGGTTCTAATTTAATTGATTATTCGCAATTAAGAATGAGACTCAAGTAGGTGCCTTAACTCCGTTATTTTACGTTGGCACATATGAGCAAAACAAGTACAGACTTAATTAGCGTTACGTCTGATAAGGATAAAGTTACACCACATAATTCACACCGCTAAATTAATCCGACTCAAATATTAAGACAAACCAAAACAAGTGACAAGACCAGTAGGCTTATTATCTAACTCGCCCGCAATCGCCATCGTGTTAATTTTGACAGTTCTTGTATGAATGTGACAGCTTGCTGATTCCGATGCCAATTGTCAGCCCATACATGAACTGTCAAAATGAAAACGATGGCGATTGCGAGCGAGTTAGGTATTAAGCCTACAATTTACGATGACGTAAACAAAAAAATCATATAAACATTAGGATAAAAATGCAAAATTATGCAACGCCGGCGTCATGCAATAAAGAACCAAAGAGTGGTATCCCGGCCCATGTCCATTTTGGCTTAGCGTATTGCTTTCCCGCCAAATACGGCGGCCACGACAGTCCGTTGAATTATGTGATTAAATGACATGACACATGACTAAAACGGCCGCGAAACTTGCTCGTTTTATATTGATTTTGCTCACGTTGACAGTTATGCATAATGCCGTCCGTCGGAGAGTAAAACGGTGTATTGATTATGCTATAGACGTCGCCAAATTGAGAGCGATTGTTCGCCAAAATGGGAGGTTGTGTTGAAACAGTTGATTGCGAGCCCAACTTGACACTTCTCTGCGTATAAAACAAGTTTGGGTATCTATATGTAGATGATATGACAGTTTCATGTAGGTACATGCCACATACATAAAGTAACGTAGAATTAGTGCTTGTGATCTGTTCGTGCTGCTAGAAGTTCTTACTTCTCAACGCAGCAAAAGCGAAGCGGGATGAAATTGCCAAGTTTTAGAAAACTACACCATCTTCTTTTTCTTCTTTAGCGTATTAGCGCCCGTTGGGCATATGCCTCTCTAATTTTTTTCCTTTGAGCCCGATTTGCCGAGGCCCAGATTGGGCCAGCGGTCGAGCATATATTGTCTGACCATTCATCTTTCCTCTTTTACCTACATCAGCACTACATCTATACCTATAAAACAAAGTCCTTAGCCGCGTCTGACTCTGTCTGTTTGTTTGCGATAAACTCAAAAACTACCTTATGGATTTTCATGCGGTTTTCACCAATAGATAGCTGATTCATGAGGAAAGTCTATAGGTATATAGTTTTTCAATGCTTTGTGTAAATTGGTTGAAATAATATCGATATTTGTTGGAAGTATCGGGAAAAGCCAAGCTGTCGGGAAACAATCGGATGTAGTCGCGCGCCACAGCTAGTTGAAAATAAAATGCTAAGACTATATTTTTCTCTGCTTTCTTTTCGTGGACGACTTTTTTGGGAAAACAATTCCCTAAGCCCAAGTATGGAATCCACGGAGTGTCCATAACTTTGTGTGAACTTCGTCTTTGTTTCTATTTGTGTACTGAGAGAAGTTTGTCCCCCGCCAAGGTTAAGCCCTTTATAGCTCGTCGCTTGTGTCCGACGGAATTAACTTACAAACTTAGTCACATATTTAAAAGCTCACTCACATTATTCAAGCACAAATTGTTCATCGTATCTTCTTCTTCTTATTTGTCGCGTATCAAGTCGTTATGGCGACGACAACTTCGCCAATGTCAAAGTAGGTAACAAAAATATAATTAAAAAATCTTGTGACAAAATGTCGGCAACGTTGTACGGTAATGGTCAAAGACCCCCCTCCCCACTGTCGGGCTCTTAGCCAACGGTCAATAATATCCCTCAGAAACTGCTAGGAAATCATTAGCCGTTGCCCAGGGTGCACCGGACCAAGCACTGCTCTTCCCCCCGGACGGATCCAATACATATAAATCATTACGGGGTAGACAGAGCCTTTTTTATGTTGTGGACGCGCCTTATGCATCCGCCCGGTACGGGGTTACCGGGGGTATGTGGGCACTCTCGTGACGGCAGGCATACCCACTAAAAACCACACGGATTCCCTATTTAATCAGATTTCATAACAATGTTGATTTTAATTTGTTATTGTTATTTTATTATTTTTTATTATCAAACAGCGAAAAAATATTAATTATTAATAAACAAAGCTACGTAAAAGCGTAATATTCAAATTCCATTTTATCAAATAAAGGTGTTAAAAGCAAAAAATGAACAATGCCAATTAGGAATAAGCAATGACAACAACTTTTTTTATCATCGCCATACTATCGCTTATAAATAAACACTTGTTAAGAAACTGACGATTCATTGGCGATTATTTATAAATTAAATACATAAATACTTACCTACATACATACATACACATACACAAATCACGTCTATCCCTTACAGGGAGAGCCTAAGGTAACAAGACACTGGGGGCGTAGAGGTGGAAAGTGGAATGAAAATAGTGATTGGTTGCTAGCCGCATTGCCTACCTGCCTTTATTTTTTTATCATCATTATCACTACATAGTATAAAACAAAGTCGCTTTTTCTGTCCCCAAGTCCGTTTGTATGCTTATATCTTCAAAACTACACAACGGATTTTGATGCGGGTTTTTTTAATAGCAACAACATGCATAATATACCGTGCGAAGCCGGGGCGGGTCGTTAGTTTTATATAATTGCAATTGTATTGAAATTAAAACGTTGAAAACAAGCAGGCGGGTCCCCTGATGCAAACCAATCACCGTCGCTCATGGTCACCCGGGACATGAAGGGAATTGGCATTGTTCATTTTTTTTAGTATGCTCCAATTCGAAAACCATTTCGAGGAAAACCATCAATTATCCGATTTATCTTGTCCGATTTCAAAAATACTTTATGATTGCAGATATTTTTGGAAAAGTACTTTGAACCTTTGTTTGACCGAACGACCGGGTTTTTAGACAGAATCCAGCATCGAATGTTTGCCACAAAAATGAAAAAAAAAGTTTGGCTACGGCAACTGTCAGGTGTCACTGTCAAATCTACAAAACCATAGACAAAGCCGTTTTTTTTTATTGCCAGCCGAACGAAGGCGATTGGGATTCTGTCTAAATTCACGAATTATCAAACAGCGAAAAAATATTTATTATTAATTAACAAAGCTACGTAAAAGCATAATATTCAAATTAGTTGCTTGAAATAGGCCATTTTATCGAATAAAGGTGTTAAAAGCACAGCTTAAAAAAAATGAACAATGCCAATTACAGGTGCGTTGGCGCCCCTAAAAACTACTAGAAAACGTTTCGAGATAAAATTTCAATAGACAAATTCAAAAAGTAAATTACCTACGTGGAAGAGAATCATTATTACAATGAGTCAGTAACTAAATCATCAGTGATGAATCATTTAGAAGGTCGTAGATATTGCGTAGGCAGGTGTAAAAGTGATGACGGCTGTATTGTATGATACGACTCGGTACGGCTAGCACGAGCGCTCTCGTGTGCTAGCCGTATGCAGTGCGTATACGGGAGCATACTTGAAACTTGTAGCGTAGCGCGGAAACTATTCCGCAACTTAGTCTGTCCCGGGGGAATTTTGCTCGTTGTCGGGATAGAATATTGTTTTTTTAATCGAGGTCAGTGTAGCTAACTATTTTTTATTTTGTATAAAATTTAATTTTGAATTGTTTTGTTATACTTCTGACGATCAGTTGTGGAGAAGAAACTATTAATATAAATTACAATTACAATTGTTACTTTAGTTGCTAAGTACCTTATTATTATTATTTGCGTAATTTTATTGTTTACTTATGTTGGTACTTAATATTTTGACATTTGATACTCCTATTTTTATTGTATTGGTATTTCTTTATTTTTGTGACATTTAGCATTCTTTTTTTATAAATTTTCTGACGACTTAAATATGAAATATCTTTGTTTGACATTTTATGTAAACCAATGTACCTATTTTTTATATTGGACGAATAATAAACTAGACTACCCTGTACGTACTAACTCACAAACAATGATATTTATTACGTTCCAGTTTTATTATATATTTTTTTAATTTATATATTTTTTCTCTCCATAAAACATTCCGGGACTTAAATAAAAGGAACACAAGAAAAAAAGTATTAGACGAATTGGTACAGCCGTTCTCGAGTTTGGCGATTAGCAACATTCATTTTTTTTACATTACTTATATTTATAGGTATAGATTGAACTATAGGTCGACCGCTTGAATGAGTCCTCGGCCGCGCGGCACAGGGGCGCGGGGTAGGACGACAAAGGGGACCGAGAGAGGTGCGGGCGGGTAGTGCGCCTGCCGCCCGCACCTCTCGGCCCCCGCGGTCGTCCCACCCCGCGCCCCTGCACCGCGCGGGCGAGGACTCAATTAAGCGGTCGGCCTATTATTGTAAGTGTTTACACAGGAAGATCCAATAACAACAATTATTTAATTTCTGTTGACTCAATAAAATCATCGATGTGTCTTTAAAGAGGAAAATAAACCAATAAATAGAATGAGACTAAAATATTAATGCATTTCCGCGAAATCGTTATTACTATATTATTGAGGTCATAGTATTCTCGTGAAATTTGTTAAAAACAAATATTTAGTAATTGTAACTACGAAGTACGAATACCCAACTTAAATCAACTTATTTTAATTTCTGACTAATAGTGTGCCTCTACAAGTTATATTACGTCACTTTTGTAATGAGTAACTTCATTCTTAAAAAGTTATAAACCTGTTAGAGAGCAAGATAATATAGTTATGTTTCATCTGTGACGAAGACAAAATGAAGTGACAGATAGAGACAAAAGACTAAGGGCCTATTCTGCCACCCTCTAATATATTATATGTACCTATATTTTTTCCAGAATGTTTTGGGACACTTTTTGTTTAGTTAATTATTTAAGGGTCAATACAAAAACCACGCATAGCTTCTTGATAGCTTTATTCTTTCTGCCCCTCCAAAGGGCGGGGAGCTGTCACCGTGACAGAACGCGTCACAGATACTACAACATCTCTCCGTTTTACATACAAAAAAGAAACTTAAATCTACATAAATTGTCAATTTTTTGTTTTAGTCACATACATAGTCATTAAGATAAATGGGTCTCTTTACAAGCCTTCTGGATTCCCTACCTTCTGTATTACTATCATCCTGCTGGTTATTATTGTCAGTCTGACTGTTATTAAATTTAGTTAATTGCTCTGGCGAATCCAGAAAACTTGTAGGAGTTGTACATACTTCTTCCTGAAAAGGGTAATCAACATCCCCTAAGTTCGCATGAGGGGCTAAAACCAAATGCCCGCGATTTCGTCTAAACAAGCCTTTGCCAGTTCTTACAATAAATGAACGAGGTTCTGTACAATGTTTTTCTATTACACCATATGTTTTTAAATCAATAATCCACACTTTGTCATTAATCTTCAATTCTGGCAAGCTTGAAACTCTATGTCTCTTATTATAGTAACATGCATCTTGTATTTTCTTTTTATTTCTTACATCTTTATATTTTTCTCTAATATCAATGGTCTTATTTAGTTTGCTAGACACTATAGGCAAATTATCACGAAGTTTCCTACTAAACATCAACTCAGCTGGGCTGTAGCCGCCTTGAACAGGTGTATTTCTATATATCAATAAAGCAAGATTTATATCATCATTTTTACTTAACAGAGCTTTGGCTATCTTGACCGCAGATTCAGCTTGGCCATTACTTTGGGCATAATAAGGACTACTAGTAATTGACTTAAACCCATACTCTTTTGCAAATATATTGAATTTAGACTTAAATTGAGTGCCACAATCAGTGCGTACTACTTCTGGGATACCATACCTAGCAAATGTTTCCTTACATTTAGTGATAACACTATCCTCTGTCAAATCTTTTAGTTTGAATATTTCTAAAAATCTGGAATAGTAATCAACTATTACTACATACCAATCATTGTCAAATTTAAAAAGATCTATTCCAATTTTTTGCCATGCCCTATCTGGAATTTTATCTACAATCATGTCTTCTTTATGATTTACCCGCATTTCTATGCATTTTGGACAATTTCTTACAGTTTCCTCAATTTGCTTAGATAATCCCATCCACCACACTGATTGCTTAGCTCGTTCTCTACATTTTGTAATGCCTAAATGGCCCTCATGAATCTTTTGTAATATTTCCCTTTGTAAGGTACTTGGAACTACTATTCTGGAATTGTACAAAAGCAAATTTTCTTCTACAGTAAAATTATGTCTATATTGAAAAAATATTCTCAAGCAGTCTTCTATTTTATTCTTATGAGGCCATCCATTTACAGTGTATTCTATTAATTTTGAATTTATTGCACTTTTCTCTTGTTCTGACTTTATTTTACATAACATCTCATTATTGACAGACTCATTTGTATTTAGATTGAATATTAAATTTAAGTACATTTTTCTCTCACAATTTTCATTTGGTTTCAAAGGATTCCTAGAAAGAGCATCAGCTACTTTCAAATCTTTTCCTGGAGTGTAATTTACTTCAAAATCAAAACGCATTAGCTTTAGCCTGAATCTAAGTAACCTAGGTGTCAAGTCATCTAATGGTTTAGTTTTTAAAATTTGCAAAAGGGGCTTGTGATCAGTCTCTAAGTGTACCTTTATTCCTATAACATAGTCTCTAAATTTTTCTATGGCCCAAACTAAAGCCAAACACTCCTTCTCAATCTGTGCATAATGTTTTTCTGAGTCAGTGAGGGTGCGGCTTGCATACCCAACTATACTCCTTTGACCATTCTTATCTTCCTGCATTAATGCGGCCCCTAGGCCATATGAGCTGCTATCAGCTGACACAATAATTTTATGGTTGGGATCAAAATGTGCTAAAGTGGGAGCTTTTAGAAGCTTATTTTTTATTTCTCTAAAAGCCAGTTCTTGTGACATTCCCCAGATGAATAAATTGCTTTCTCTTAACAAAGAATGAAGGGGTTCCAAATGATGTGATTTGTTAGGTATAAACCTACCAACAAAATTCACCATGCCTAAAAATTGTAAGAGTTCTTTTTTATTAGTAGGTGTTTTAAACTCACTTATTGCCGTAATTCTCTCAGGATCAATTTCTATTCCATTCTCATTTATTATGTGACCTAAATAGGTTATTTCCCTAACTCCAAATTTACATTTACCTCTATTAATAGTAATGCCTTCCTTTTCTAACCTCCTAAGAACTTCCCTTAATACTTGATCATGTTTCTCTTGATTTTCCTCATATATTAATATATCATCCATGTGTATAGCAACTTTTAAGTCTCTAAATAAGTTATTAAATTTCATAGTGAAATATTCTGGTGCACAGTTAAGTCCGAAAGGTAACCTATTGTAAATATATCTCCCAAATGGAGTTATTATTGTTGTAAGCTTTTTAGACTCTTCGTCCAATTTGATTTGGTGGAAACCTGAAGTTGCATCAATTTTCGAGAAATATTTGGCTCCCTTAAGCTGTGCTAAAGTGTTTTCAACTTTAGGTATAGGATAAATAGGTCTTTTAATATTTTGATTCACCTTTGTATAATCCCCACATATTCTTACTTTATCATTTTTTAATACCACTACAATAGGGGAAACAAAGTCCGTCGGTTCTTCAATAGGGCTAATAATACCTAAACGCTCTAACTTATCTAACTCTTCTTTGACTTTAGGCAGGAGAGGAATAGACACATTTCTCGGTGTTGCATGTACATAGGTTTGAGGGTTATCAATTAACTTTATACTAAATTTGTCCTTGAACACACCTAACTCATCAAATATGTGAGGGAATTCTCTCTCAACACACACCTTGGAACCACTTTCTATAAAGTCACTATTATTTTTTACATTATGTGTCATAGAACAAATTGATATTATGTTCATGCTTTCAATAGCTGGCCGTCCCAGTATAGCACTTTTTAACCCTTTTATAATATAAACTTTGCCATAATACACTTTATCTTTATAAACTAACTTTAATATAGCTGTACCTTTAACATCTAGTGGTTTACCATCTGGACCCTTTACCCTGTCTGCACATCTTGATACTTGGAGTTGGCTGATACAGTCTGGAATCGCAGTTATGTCGGCCCCTGTGTCTATCAAAAATTTCAACTTATCAATGTATGCATCTCTACTGAAAATATCCATTTTAATCACATACTTTTGTAGCATCTCACATGAACCCACCTTAAAGACCGCCGCAGTCTCTTGCAGGTCATCTTCCATTCTTTTCATGTACTTTGCACGACACAGACTTGCAAAATGTCCTATACGTCCACAGTTGAAACATTTTACCTTCACTGCTGGACACTGATCTTTTGGATGACGACTGCCGCCACAAAACCAGCAGCTTTGTTTTCCTTGCTTATTCTCCTTTATCCTAATTTTGTTAATAGTTTCCTCGGCACTGCTATTTCTAAGTGCTTCATTCTCTTTCTGTTGTGTTTCTGCTTGTTTGGCTATCAATATAGCATCTTTGAGCTGTAGGTCTTCTTTCAACTGTAGTCTCTCACTGGTCCTCTTATCTTTCAGCCCAATCACTATTCTGTCCCGAATAAGTTCTTCTTTCAGCGACCCATAGTCGCAAGATTCGCTAAGCTTGTATAAATCAGTTAGAAAGTCTTCGAAAGGTTCTTCCACTTGCTGGCTCCTTGAATTAAATTTAAATCTCTCGAAGATGACGTTTCTTTTTGGTAGAAAGAAGTTATCAAAAGCCACCAGTGTTCTTTCATAGTCCAGATTTTTTTCGAACTGCAGAACAATGTCCTCGGCACGATCTCCCATGTGATAAATTAAGCAATTTAATTTACTCTCATCGTTTTTCATATCCGTGCCACTAAGACACATGTATCTCACGAACCTCTTCCTCCAAACAGTCCATTGTGCCGGGTTAAACGAAAATTTTTCTGGCGCCGCCACGCTGCCACCGGTCGCACCGATTTTTTCTTCACTCATCTTTTCTTTATTGCAAAACCCCTTATAGCATTTCACGATCGTTACTTCTTTATTGTTTGTTTTACCGCTGCCACCATGTTTAGTTAATTATTTAAGGGTCAATACAAAAACCACGCATAGCTTCTTGATAGCTTTATTCTTTCTGCCCCTCCAAAGGGCGGGGAGCTGTCACCGTGACAGAACGCGTCACAGATACTACAACACTTTTATTCTTGTATAAGGATCGATAGGGTAAACGATTCTGAGTAAGAGAAACCAGACAGAGAAAGAATGATCATGTGGACTTTTTTTGAAAACGCTCAAGTATCAGATGTGTTTGATGCCGTCTCTGTCTATTTTGTACTAATAAATAGAGTGTCACTATATCCGACACTTAAGATATCAGGAACTTAACAGAGTTTTTTTATACGACAAGGAAGGCTAACGAGCAAGTGGATCACCTGATGGTAAGTTAGCACTACTACTCATGGATACCCGCAACACTAGAGGATTGCAGATGTAATGCCAACCTAGAAGGTGAAGATTGAATACCTCATGCACTTTCACCGGCTGTCTTACTATTTCCACCTGCTCGTTTGCCTTCCTATTCATATAAAAAAAAAACACGCCGAAACACAGCAACGCAAGCACTGCTTAGCTGCAGGATTATGCTGGCAGGGTTCGTAAGCTTATATACACGATGAGGCTGCTAAGGGAGGCTGCCGACGCTCAGCTACTTGGAATGGTGTATCTGGCACTTTGTCAGTCTGTGTTGGGCTATTGTATACTTGCGTGGGGTGGAGCTGCTAAATCTAGCTTGTTACTGTTGGAAAGGGCGCAAAGAGCGGTTCTGAAAGTGTCTTTGCGACGCCCTCGACGGTACCCTACTTCTGAACTCTTCCGGGAGGCTCAGGTTCTGAGTGTCCGAAGGCTTTTCCTGATGCGAGCTGCCATATATGTCCATATGCAGTGTTTGGGATCTCTGGGGCACGCTGACATGATTCACAAGCGAATTTATAAAATACCTAAACCTCGTGTTTACACGGCCTTTGCGAAACGGTTTTCAAATTTTCTTTTCCCGCATGTGTACAATCGGTTGGCAAGATTCTGTGATTTGAGGAATTGCTCTATTAATGAGGCTAAGCGTCGGGTTCGTGAGCTTTTGCTATCCTGGGATTATGACAGGTCGGAGGAAATACTTCGTGTTTAGGTAATTGTAGTGGACTTTTAAATTGTTTGCCGTCTGACCCAAGAAATTATCCAATCGTGGGACTCCCTCTCATTACTCTGCTCGAGTTCACTTTACTAACATATACAAACTATACAAACACCCAAATACACACACACACACACACACACACACACACACACACACACACACACACACACACACACACACACACACACACACACACACACACACACACACAAACACACACACACTCACTTCTAGATATATCGAAATTACTGTCACTTTCCGTTTAAATTCTCGTAATAACATAGCAAATAGTCTCTTTTTTGAAACATTTAGTTATTATGATTTTGATTTTGCTTAAGTTTTTTGATTAAATATAAGCTCTGGTTCTGTCTCACTAAGCTATGTTTTAACCATTCACATGAAATTTAAATATGTTGTATTGTTATCCAATTCTAAATAATATTAGTTAACCTACCTACCAACATAGTTATTGAATCCCACGACACAGGTTTTGCCTAGTGTGGGATTCACTGTTCCTTCTGTTCTGTAAAATATTTATTAAGAAAATAAAAATTTATTATTATTATTATTATTATATTATCGAGTAAGACGGCGAGATGACGAAGAGTGGTGGCCCTTATTAGGTAACTTTGGCGCCAGCTACAACAGAAGAGACGTAAGATTTTTGTTCCCCATTTGATTCATATACAATTAAAATTTTATCAGGTCATACATTATTAGGTCGTCTGTTCCAGACCGAGTATTCCGCAGTCTTAAATTGCACGCACCCACGTCAAGCAGACGCCACGCTAACAATAAACCGTCGTAAAAAAGATAAAAAGGCAAAGGCATTTTTCACCCGCCAACTAAGTGGGTGTATTCTTGATACCGCACGCAAGGCCGCGTGACGTCACTCACACTCACCCCGCAACGGTGCGCGGGCACGACTCCGTGGGACGACCTTTAGGTATGCCGAAAGCTGAGGCTATTTTTCATTCTTTTGGGTTCCGCTTTGATAATTATCGATCTCACCTTATAGCTACTCCGAAATTCGATTTTCCAAGTTCGTTTCCTGCCGTTCGGCTCACACTATAGTGATTAACTTTGAGAATGAAAGGGACGGTTAATACGAACTTCGAAAAACGAATTTCAGATTAGCCCCACGACTTAGCAAAGTCGCAAGCTGAAGTGGCAGGTCATATGCTGTAGAACTGATGGATGTTGAAGCAGACTTAGTTCTTGAGTGGAGACTGCGTGTCGGCAATCGTAGTGTAGTTAGCTGTAGCTAGGAAGGCTGCGATGACATTTATAAGGCAACGGGCTGGGATTGGAAGAAGAAGCCGAAATCCAGCAGTAGTAGATACAGACGCTGACGATGAGTGTTGCCAGGAAAGCGATCCTCAGTGAAATGGTAAGTTTCCAAAGCATTGTTTCTTAGCTTTTTTGTGGTTACGGACTACTTTCGGGATTTTCAAATGATCCATGGACAAAGGTTACTGTGAAAAGAAAACAAGGGTTAACTGAGTTCCTGCGGATCCCTGGCACACATGTTATGGACCCCTAAGGGGACCATGGACCCCACTTAAGGAAATCCCGCTTTATAGCAAACGGGGTAGCTACCAGGATTGTGGAGTTTTATGTTGGCTGTACTTTTGTTATAGATTGAGGTCGGGTAAGAATAAGAACATGCACAAAGAGCAAAGGGCATGGCAAGCTATATGACACTGTACGGAACCAGAACTCGAATTCATTGGAGCTCTACTGTCCGGTTTTCGACCATCCTACGCGAGGTAACTTTAGGGCGCCGTAAATATTAGGTCCGGCAGATTCGCCGTGGGCAGAGGACGTCTTTTTTTGCGAAACGAAATTAATTCGAATGTGTGCCGCTCGCAATGAGCATCGTTTTGACATTTTTAAACATAACGAAATGTCTTTATTGGAAAGAATGTAAAGTAGGTACTGAAGTGGTTTTGGTACAATATAATTTCACAAACCAATGAAAGGTTGAAGATGTGTATGCTTAGTGTAAGTTTACGGTTACATTACGTCTCAAACGCGTTTGCGTTAAAATTACGAATAAATGCTATGAGGGGCCTTACGTAAGGCGGCCAACCGTCCCGCATTCTGCGGGACCGTCCCGTAATGACAGTTGTAATCCCGCATTGCAATATTTAATAAAACAGTCCCGCAAATCGTCTAAGGTGTCCCGTATGTCCCGCATTCCTCGTTTCCCATCGTCTCGCTCGCATAAAAGTGTTCCACATAGTATTATAGAGGAATCATATCATTATCTTCATTAATATCAATAATCTCTCATTTTTTCTTCCGAGACAAACGAGATTTGATCTTTTTGTTGGTATTTTTTTTTTATTTTAGCTACTTTAGTATCCTTTTTTAACTTCCTTATAAGGAAGTTGAAGTTATTGAGTTCACCTCGAAAACCAAAACTGGGAATAACGTCATATTTTGAAGTTTTAAAGGTACCAAAATGTTCGTCTTCGAATTTCAAACAACAGTCTGTGTGTGTGTGTGTGTGTGTGTGTGTGTGTGTCGTTTCGAGACTCCCGAGATTAAGGGTTAAGTACACCACCATCAATTCCAACAAATCCTCAGTCTTATTGTGGATAGGAGTGGGTGTCCCGCATTGACTTATTTGAAAGTTGGCCGCCTTAGCCTTACGACGTCTTAATGCGATTAAATTCCAACTCAGTTCAGGTTTTAGCTGTCATTTAGTGTGGATCTGACAGCGAGCGGACCTGAACTGAATCGGAATTGAATCGCGTTAAGACGTCATGGTAAGGCTCTTGGTCTGCCGTTTCAATCCGCAAGTGGCGCTGCCAATTTTTCAATAGCAATTGAGATGTTTATGTGAACGCATTCAAAAAATAACGAAAGCAAAACACGTATCACGTAGTCTCCAACTTATTTAGCTTTTTGGTTGTCTGGAAGAGATCGCTATTAAGCGATAAGACCGCCTATGTCTACATTGTTCTATGTTTCTGTATTGTTTTGTACTGATTTGTGGTGTTCAATAAAGAGTATTTGTATTGTATTGTATTTTAGTCGTACCAACGATACACAAACGGGATTTTTATTTATTTTGTAAATGATTACAAAAGTATTAAAATATGAACTAAGGCTACCTTAAAATAACTTAGTAAAACAAAACTTAGGTCAAAAATTTAAATTAAAATAAATTTGGACCCTTAGGTAGGGTCCCCATCACGCAGGCAGCATTCCCGCGTTGTATCGCAATTGCGAGTCTTTGTGCGTATCGTATTGGCAGAGTGCAAAGCGGGTGGAGGGGGTAGCCTAAACGATCACAGCGCTCGCTACGGCTAAAATTGTCATTTTTGTCGCTGACTTGAGCTGTCAAATCCATATTGCAGTAAACATTTTCTAATCGTTTTTGAGATAAAAATATGATCCTGGTAAGATGTGTTGTTGTGAATTGTAATAACACCAAGAAGAATAGCGACTGTAAATTTTACCAATTTCCAAGACCATGGTGGAAACGAGACCAAAGAAATAAGTGGATATTTGCCGTAAGAAAAAAAAAGTAAGTTACCTAACCTCTAAAATTTTCACTGAAAACAACAATTTTAATATTATTGGCAATAATGTTACTGACTACCATTGTCCAAAATTGTGTAATATAGTAAAATAACACAAGATTTCATTAATATTTTTCACAATATTTACTTACTTCTTGTTTGACAGCGGTGACAATATTGTCCATAATGGCCGCCTATCACGTGGCGCTGTCGTCGCGCACGGTCCCAATATGACAATAGTATTTTAGTGTGTCATAAAAGCTAATCAAAATATATTTTGTTATTTATGCAGTATTTATCGTAATTTTATTTTGTCACTATTTCTTTCCGAACCCGATAAAACGTGCACTCGTATATCGCCAAGTCATCGATAAAGCGGTCATTGTGTAGATATAAATCGATAAAACGGATATATTCGACATGTAAGTAAATACGCACCTAAATATCTGCCATGCCATGGCCACAAAAAAAAACTAAAATGATAGGTCGGTGTGCAAAAGTCCTTTCCGCAAATAACGCCTCACTTGATTCTTAGATGTTTTGATACAGTAGGGGGCCACGACACCCACCGGGATTTTTCGGGGGTCTATGTTAAAGATTAATTTTGATAAATATAAGCATCTTCGTGGATGGCCATGATCACTATCTACCCTCCCCCTAAATACCTAGTACGACATACTTAAATAGGATGTAGGTGGGCAGGTCATATTGGGTGCGTAACGATGTCTATAAAAATGTTTGGTATAATATTAGTAGCAATAACGCTCATTTGATATAGTTATTAAATCATATAACAACACTTAATATATTTACATATGACATAATTATCATTTCTTATAATGATCATTTGATATAATATCATTTAATATAACATTCTTTAAGTATAATGCTTATTTCCTATAATGAACTTATGGTATAACGTTATTTTTATAAAACTATTATATTTTGTATTAGAGACATAATCACAAAACGAACTGCTATCAAAAAGTAGGTTAGGTTAGGTTTGAACTGCGTCCCCCAACAAAAACGAACTGCTATAAAAAAGTTATATATTATGATTTGTATATAAAATGAGCGTTATACCATATAATCGTTATAAGAAATAAGCGTTATACCGAACGATAAATATACGAAATAAATGTATATATTTTAAAATTATACCAAACGTTTATTATACACAATGAGTGATTATACCCTTTGAAATTATATCAAATGTTGATATATCGATAGAAAATATATTAAATATTTTTATATCGATCATTACACACCCGGTCATATTATGTATACCAAATATAGAAAAAAAACGGCCAAGTGTGGGTGGGCCGTGCCCGTGGATGTAGGTCTAGCTATTCAAAAATGTATCACAAAAATTATAACACAAAAATGCTCTGAGGCAGAGGCTGTCAGGACCCTCCCCGAAAAATGGCTATAAATACGCCAGCGAGTAAAGTAAGTGCAGCAAAATAAATAACAAACTATTTATTAGTAAAACAGTACGTATACCAGCGTTTCGCCACCAAGAGTCCTGCGCAGTCGCGATCGGCCGATAATGTTTGATGGTTTGTATTTATGAAGTGCCGTAACACTAGGCTTGTAAAGGCGACTCTTAACGATTTAGAATTTTATTTTAAAGTAAATCATAACGGCAGTGTGGCCAGTTTTAATAAAATAAATAAATATCACGGGACAATTGACACCAAAAATATTGTAGTAAATAGCAAAACTTTTACACTCAGCATCTAAAGTTGATATAATGACCTACACACGACTATCTCTAAGGCCTGGGTTCCTAACCTGGGAGTAGTCACCCCCTTAAGGGCAAAATTGGTATTTGGCGGGGGTCATGAGCTGATTGTTCTCGAGCGCCGAAAGCTTTGCCTCCGCGAAATAATGTGGAGGGGTAAAATCCGTAACCCTAGTAAGGTCATAAGGGACTGTTTATCAACTTCTGATGCTGACTATTCTATGGATACCCGGCGGATAAACATACTTCTATATACTAATATTATAAAGAGGAAAAATTCGATTGTTTGTTTGTTTGTTTGCATTGAATAGGCTCCGAAACTACTGGACAGATTTCAAAAATTCTTTTGCCGTTAGAAAGCTACATTATCACTGAGTGACATAGGTTACTTTTTACAGCGGGAAAATACCTATTCCTACGGGAAAAATTATTTATCGCGGGCGAAGCTGCGGACGGAAGGCTAGTATTATATAAACCGGGATTTAAACTCAGGACTTCTAGGTTCGTATGTGTTCGAGGCCCCGGGTAGGCTAGGCTAGTTTTCCGCCGAAAACGTGGGCCGCTGTCTTTTTCAAGACGGGGGCTGCGAGGAGACAACCTCTATAAAAAATCAAGCGGCACCAGCGGGGGAGGGCGGGAATTCCCAAACCTGCATTGCACAGGTGCCGCGAAGAGGGGACCCCATCCCGGGGTGGTCGTAGGGCGTCGCGGTGACACCGAGTGCTCCCGTAACGCCTCACATACGACCGAATGGGGATTCCGTGTGGTTTTCAGTGGGTAGGTGCGCCTGCCGTCGCGGGAGAGCCCGCATACCCCCGGTAACCCCGTACCGGGCGGATGTATAAGGCGCATTTTCCACACCATAAAAAATTGCTTAGCGGTGTTAGGTTGCACTTGTGTGCGTGCAGGTATAATACGGCAAGGAGTAGTGTAAACCAAATCACGTGTCATTTGTACATCTCCGTCTTGACTTTTTATTTGGTTTGAAATTTCTATTAGTGTCTCAGTATTTAGGGAAACTTTGTTTTCTTGGATTTATAAAAGGAAACCTATTTTAATCAGGGGTTGCGTATTATAACTTTTTATTTAGAGACAGATTCTTGATACCTATATTAGGCTTAGTATTTTCAGAGATTGGGAACCTATTAATACTATGTCCTAAATTTGAAGAACGAACTTAAAGATATCATTATGAAAACTCACATGTCATACGGGGATTATTCCTAGCTCTATTTCAACTCTACTTCTTCTTCTTGTGGTGCCATCTCCTACCGGGGGTCGGCTGTCATCAGTGCTATCTTTAATTTCGACATAGCAGCTCTGAACAGTGACCTTGTGATAAGGTTGAACCATGTCCGGAGATTCTTAAGTTACGAAGTATGCCTTCTTCGGGGTGGTCGCTTTCCCTGGATTTTCCCCTGCATGATGGGTTGAGGAAGGTCGTATTTATCACTACGCATTATGTGACCAAAGTAGCTTGCGTTTCTTGAAATCTTGACAGTTTTCAAGATCTCTACCTCTTTGTTCACCATCTGCTGCATTTCAACTCTACATTTTTACGTAATGTACAAATTTACAGGTAAATGAAGAAATGTAGGTGTAAATTGTTGGAACATCATGTCTTTTGAGGTTTGAGGTTACGATTATTTCGCTGAGTCACAAAAATCATGGAAGGACTTCAGATAATCAAAATACATAATTTGCGTGATAGTACTTACTGGTATTTTCAGATAACTATAAATACTTGAGTGTAAAAACCCGAACTTCCAGACAGTCGATCATTAGATTATATCAAAAGGTTTCCCCATAAGTCAGAGGTTTATCTTTACTATATATGACGTTATTTCGTACGTAAACGTTACACTGCATGTTAATACGTAAGTAAAGTGGGTACGTATACATACGGCTGTTATGATAAATCATATCTTGATATTTAGAAAGATATTTTACAGCACTGATTAAATGTAAAATTACTTAATTAGTAGCTACAGCAAATAAATATTTGCGTGGTACCAGATTCTTTATCTACCTCCCATGAAGGCACCACTTGATGGACTTTTACCCTTGTTCTTGCTTGTTGTAAACAAGCGTGATAGCATGATCCCTTTTGGCAAGGGACAAGTTCGCCTTTTTATTGTTATTACAAGTTATTTTATTACAAGCTTTATATTAACTTGCAACGTATGTATGTATGTTCGTCCGGGTGGAATATTTTTATTCAATTTTGAAGCAGATATCTTCATCCGATAGAGTTGAAATTTTCCACACTGTGTAAGTCAGATGACAATACAATAGTCTGGTAGTAGAATTCTGGTGATCCACCCCGTCTCCGCAGGAGGGAACTCTTCAACGGTTGGTCCGATTGACTTGAAATTTGGTTCACATATGTAGGACGGATGACAATGCAAGGACAGTCAGCAAAAAAAGCTTGTATCTAAAATGAAATTTTTAGGTTAGGTTAACTGTTCTATTTGGTTATAAATTTCTAAATGACACTGAAAAGTAGAACACAGAAAAATCCGATAAGTAAAGCTATGGCCGGGAAGCAAACCCGTACTGTACTTACCGCTACACCACCCATAGGAGGTGAGGAAGCCTTCGTATTGTTCTATCAGTACCAGATGTCACGTGACCTTGTTGCGATGCGATTTTTTTTCGCCAAGCGCCATCTGTTTGAATGTGTCTGTACGACTCAATTACAAACTCCTGTGGAACATCTATACTGCTCACCAGGGACGAGAGAAAGCGCGGCGCTGTTTTTCAAATGACAGAGAAAAATCCGGAAAGTAAAGCTTTGGCCATTTATGGTCCTTTGATAGAACTTATTTGGTTATGTCCAAAAAGAGTTCCTATATACTATACTATATTATAATGTACTGAGTCTGTCATCGTACCTAACAGAAATTTCGAACGCGTTCGCGTTGAAGTGTCAAATTGTATCCGATCCGAAATTCATTTGACAATGCCTTAATGTCAGCTAAACCGTAAACTTTTTTTTAATCTAATATATTTAGGTTCGGTTAGGTTTGTTTTATAAAATTAGGCCCTAGGTAAAGAGAACAAATTACCACGCGAATTGCACAATGTGTCGTAATTTAGTTCCGCCCCCTTCGTACGTGCCTGCCTTTCATAATATGTTGTAACTTTTATCTATACAGGTTGGCTAAATACTATCCAGATTTACGTCACTATCTATCAAGACTATTTTAAAATACATAAGTACCTAAAAAATGTCATTATTATGATCTTATCTTTCTGATAGCCAAAGAGATACTTACTAACAAATGCGTAGCTAACTTATGCTAGGTAGGTACATCCAATCACTACATAGTATAAAACAAAATCGCTTTCTCTGTCCCCATGTCCCTATGTCCCTATGTCCCTTTGTATGCTTCATCATCATCATCATCATCATCAGCCTATGTTAGTCCACTGCTGGACATAGGCCTCCCCTAATGAGCGCCATAGCGCCCTGTCTTTAGCTTGACGCATCCAGCATCTGCCTGCAGTCTTTCGCAGATCGTCATCCCACCTGGCCGGAGGGCGTCCTACACTACGTTTGCCAAGTCGCGGTCTCCACTCAAGAACACGTTTACCCCAGCGGTTGTCGGTTCTTCGCGAGATATGGCCGGCCCACTGCCACTTCAGCTTGCTAATTCTTTGAGCTATGTCGGTAACTTTGGTTCTCTGTCGGATGTATTCGTTACGAATCCTGTCCTTCAGAGAGACTCCGAGCATAGCTCTTTCCATAGCTCGCTGAGCGACTTTGAACTGGTGGACCAACCCTACCGTGAGTGTCCACGTCTCAGCTCCGTAGGTCATGACGGGTAGGACGCACTGATTGAAAACTTTAGTTTTCAAACATTGCGGTATGGATGAAGAGAAGACTCGACGTAGTTTTCCAAACGCTGCCCAGCCCAGCTGGATCCTCCTTTTGGCCTCCTTCTCAAAATTATTTTTACCTAACTGCAGGATTTGCCCAAGGTAAGTGTACTCGGAAACAATTTCGAGAGGGTGGCCATATACGACGACCGGTACCGGATCAATGAGGCCATTGATCATGACTTTGGTTTTATCCAAATTCATGCCGAGACCGATACGTCGTGAGGCTGAAGCTAGGCCGTCCAGCATCCGGTTCAGCTCCTCCAGCGACTCCGCCATTACAACTATGTCATCAGCAAATCGCAGGTGTGAGATGTAATCGCCGTTTATGTTAATGCCCTTGCCTTTCCAGTCCAGCGTCTTAAACATATCCTCCAACGCGCTCGTGAACAGTTTCGGGGATATAACATCCCCCTGTCTCACTCCTCGGCGCAGTTGGATGGGTTCAGACTGCTGGCCCTGTACTTGGACACTCATGGTTGCGGCTTCGTAGAGACATCTCAACACCTCGATATAGCGGTAGTAATGAATGGTAGCCTAACGTAGCCCGGGGATTCTTAGCACCCCCTGCCCCGCCGTTACCGTGGCCGCTACCATGGCCAGGAATAGCGAGGCGGCCGGGAACTGGGGGCCATTTTTTGGCTTGTTTATTCATTGGGGGTTAATGCCCATAATCCCCACGCTGGGCATGCGGGTTGGGGATCGCAGTTTGGCGATGGAATTGTTCTGCAGGGGGCGCTGCTGCCCGCCCCCCGGTGTATGTCCCTTAGTGGCCTCTTACGACACCCACGGGAAGAGTTGGGGTAGTGCAATTCTAGGCCGGCACCACACGGCAACGGCACGGTTTGTATGCTTATATCTTCAAAACTACACAACGGATTTTGATGCGGTTTTTTTTAATAGATAGAGTGATTCAAGAGGAAGGTTTTTATGTATGATTCTACGCAGACGAAGTCGCGGGCAGAAGCTAGTATTTTATAAAACACATTTTGTACGTACCAAAAACAAAATGAAATATTTTTTAAAAGATACTATTATTATCAATACATAGTATAAAATAAAGTCGCTTTTTCTGTCCCCGTGTCCCTATGTATGCTTAATATCTTCAAAACCACACAACGGATTTGGATGCGGTTTTTTTTAATAGATAGAGTGATTCAAGAGGAAGGTTTATATGTATAATACATGCATAATATACCGTGCGAAGCCGGGGCGGGTCGCTAGTATTATTATATATTAAGTACGCTCGCGGCTTCATCCCCTCCGCAAATTTTTCATACTGATTTCACACACAGACACAAATCACGTCTTTATCCTTTACGGGGTACACAGAGCCTAAGATACCAAGACCTAAAGGCCACGTTTGGCATGATTGTGGGCGTATAGGTGGAAAGGGGGATCAAAATAATGATGAGGTGCTAGGCGCATTGCCTAAAACATGATTCCTATGTCCATTCCCTCGATGGGCTTTACCATCTGCGCGGGAATCGATGGAACTGGTACATTCTATGTTTTTTCTTTACTCCCAGACCAGCATGGAAGCACTCTGTTCCCATTGTCATTTTTTATGAATATACCAAAAATACCAACCCAAACGCCAACGCGTTGTCTGATCTTTTTACGTGGCATGTATTTATTTTTATTTCTTAATTATATGTATCGGATATCATGCTGAGTAAGTACAGTACAGAGTAATGAGTACATACATAAATCACGTTTTTACCCCTTACAGGGAAGACAGAGCTTAAGGTAACAATTAAGACCTAGACGCCACGTTTAGCATGATTGTGGGCGTATAGGTATGTAGAAAGGAGAATCAAATACAACCGGTACATTCTGTTTTTTCTTTGCTCCCAGACCAGCATGCAAGTAATGAGTACCTAGGTATATAAAATTGTAATTATTAATTAATTAACTTATATAATTGTAATTATTAATTAATTAACTTATATAATTGTAATTATTAATTAATTAAATTGAAATATTAATTAACTTTTGCGAGACCAAAAAAAAAGAAGCGCTATATTATTTTTGGAGTGACTTTTAAGCTCGACTGTACACTTTGAGTATCTCTAACTAAATCAACATGACTAACGACATGTTATCAGCACCTGGCACTGACATAGCAAATGTGCTTACGTATAATATTTATTATAAAGTTATTGATAATACCTTAAAATGGTGACGCGTGGCAGGTGGGGTGCAAAATTTAAGATTTACGATAAGATATTTTTGTTACGAAAACTATTTTGTTTTTGTTGCACGTTTTACTAAACGGCAATCGCTCTAAATTTTATTATCTACACACAACGTTTTTTACAGCTAGGCATTAAAGGGTTACTTAATAAGTAGTAGGTATTTAATTGAAATAAATCTGATATGAATTTGAGTGATATTTTTTTACTAGGTATCTTTTACTCGTATTTTAAACGTTATATACATACTAGCAGTTGCCCGCAACTTCGTCTGCGTAGAATTCGTTTATCGCTATCCCGCGGGAATCACGCAATTTTCCGGGATAAAAAGTAGCCTATATGTGTTATTCCAGACTATAATCTATCTATGTTCCAAATTTCATCCAGATCGGCCCAGTACTTTTTGAGCCTATTCATTACAAACATACAAACATACAAAAATAGGTACAAATCTTTCCTCTTTATAATATTAGTGTATAGATATACAATTTAATGAAAGTGTTAAACAGACGATATTACCACGACCACAGACTACTTCAGGGATGTGAAACCTAGATCCAATGTAAATCGATAAATCGGTTCAATAAAATGATTAATTCAATTGAATAAACAGATTTATACAGTACTAGATTCTGCCTCGACTTTGTCTGCGTAGAATTATACATATAATATAAACCTTCCTCTTGAATCACTGTAGGAATCTATTAAAAAACCGCATAAAAATCCGTTGCGTAGTTTTAAAGATCTAAGCATACTTAGTAGTGACTTGAAAAAATCGATAAATTTAAATGAATTAGTTAATAATGCGTTGACTGTATACCTCATGTGCCAGTACGTAATTTAACCGGCTATCTCGAACCCAGATCCTCGTCACTCGTGACGCGTGCTATACCTACCCCTACACCACCCATAGCAGGTGGGTAAGCCTCAGTGTTGCCGTTTGGTTCCGTTTCTTCCGTTTTGCGGAACTTTTGACACCCCCGCGCAGTGGCGTAACTATACCATGTGGGGCCCGTGGCAAATTCTTTTGATAGGGCCCTATCAGTAAAAATCGTCACGTTGTACTCAGTTTAATTTTAATATCTTTGAGCTCACGGCCTCTTGGACCGGGGCCCTCTTGGGTCGGGGGCCCCTGGCATTTTGCCAGCCCTGCCACCCTATTGTTACGCCACTGCCCCCGCGGAACTTGGAAGGAACTTTGTATTTTGGTACAATTTTCGGAACTTTTAAGGTCCCGGCATAAAGATACGTGGTAAAAAACTTTACATACACACAATACAGACGGAACTTTTCTACCAAATATGGAACTTTTTAGGGATCGCAATGTAATTTTCAAGGGAAGTGGCCTGGCAACACTGGTAAGACTTTGAATTTTTCTATCTGTTACTAGCTGTCACGTGATTTTGTTATTATGCGAATTTTTGTCGCTAAGTGCAAAAAAACACAAAACAAAATTGACTATTACTGAAAATACTTGCACAATCTTACTCGTTAATCCTGACATAAAACAATAAAGCTTGCGTTGCTGTGTTCCGGCGTGGAGAGTAAGACAACCGGGTAAATTACTGGCACATGAGGAATTCTATCTTAGCCCTCTAGGCAGGCAACGCACATGCAACCCTTATGCGTTGCAAGTGTCCTTGGGTTGTGATGCTCACTTACCATCAGGTGGCGGCTCCTGCCAAGGGGAACTGGGCTGAATGATCGCCACAGCGGATCGACAGCCTGCCTGATCCAGCCAGGCGTCCCCACACATCATCATCATCATCAGGTCATCTTTGCCTTCCTTGTCGTATAAAAAAATCGGCCAGTTTTGCGTTAGTGTAAAATTTTACTTAAAAAGATTTTTTAACGACTTTTATTAAAGTTACGTATGTTTGTGTTATGTGTGCTCGGAGCCTTATGACGCTGCGGGCGGCGCCGGCGTCGCACCGAGTGTGAGAAAAATATCCTAACCCTCACCTACATTCGGTTTAGAGGCGCCGGCGCAGCTCCTCGCTGCGCTAGACCCCGCCATTCACGGTCCTCCATGCCGGAATTGTAGGCTTCAATCTGAATTTTTATTGGATGAAAATGGCACTCCAAAGTGAAGAAAAACTATGCTGAATTCGAAATTGAGTAGTTTAGAATAGGAGAAAATGAAAACTCTAAATTATCTGGTCACTCTATCGAGGGAATGGGCGAAAGTCTTAGGAATCATGTTATAGACGATGCTGCTAGCAACCCATCACTATTTTGATTTCCCTTTCCACCTATACGCCCTTAATCATGCTAAACGTGGCCTTAAGGTTTTGTTACCTTAGCTTCTGTCTACCCCGTATGGGATAAAGACGTGATATATGTATGTATGTATGTAGGTTTTGATAATTTCATAGTTCTGTATCAGCGGGACGTACACCTAAGTGTTTAATAAATACGGTATTTTTATGCAAAAGCATTCTCAAAAGGTTGTATCTTTTGATTGCGTGGATTTAGAAGCGTACGTAAGCTACGTACGTAAGTAAGACTGAAACACAAAATTTCTTTTAGCAAGACATCTCTATAAATTGACTAAAATCGAACAACTGTAAAACTAACTGTGAACTGTAACTGTGTAACTGTGAAGTAGCAGTGCTTGCACTGCTGTGTTCCGGTGTGGAGAGTAAGACAGCCGGGGAAATTACGGGCACAAGAGGCATTTCATCTTAGTCCTCTAGGTTGGCAACGCATCTGCAATCCCTCCGGGGTTGCGGGTGTCTATGGGCAGTGGTGATCACTTACCATCAGGTGCTCCACTTGCTCGTTTGCCTTCCTATTCATATAAAAAAAAAAAAAAAAAAAAAAAACTGCCCCGCCAAAAGATTTTCAGTCTTAAAGTTCGAATCGTCTCTCGACAGTTGATGCTGGGGAGGGAAAACCGTTTGATCGTTCATGGGCGCCTTTATGGAGACATTTCTGTACAAAATGCGCTTTTTTGGGGTCACATCACAGGAGGAGCTTGATTTATGTGCGTTGAAAAGGAAAAAAATGTTGTCGTTTTTGAAACCCTGCCGTTAACAAGACCTTTGCAATATTTTTCCATTTAAGGGTTATGCTTTCAATGGAATTCAGCACTAGTTTACCACAGGTGCCGATTATAGTTACATAAACAGCTAACTCGCGTATAAAAGGTGAGTAATGCTCGACATTTATTTCAGACTAGGGAATTCGTAGTCTTCCTTACATTTGTATAACTATGAAAGATTTACTATTTTAGGTAGGTACTGTAAGGACCCCTTCTTTATTCTTTGTCGAATTCGAATCTTAAATATAAAAAATAAAAATAAACTAGAATTCGAAACAAGAGAAAAGTCAGAGTCTGCTGAGGGCTTCCATTGGAAGCAGATGTATTGATTTAAAAAACTAAAAAGATAAATAAAATACTGAACTTATATTCAAAGAGTTGCAGTTTAATTAAAAGAATAAATAGTATAGTGAGTCATCTGAGCTACATCATCCCGTCGTAGAGTCAGTGCCTCCTCAGGGCTCTACATTGGGTACCTACTCAGGTGGGTAAGATAAAGTGTTGCCTAATGTCGCTCATTCCCACGCCCCGAATCATTTTCTAATTGAGCGTGGCAACTCTGGCAACCAATAACCATTATGCGCGATATGGTCATGCGCTCATTTTTGTTAACATTTATAAAGAAACACAATATGATCTATCATGAGCTTTTGCACACGACGTGTCATGCGTGGAATGGAAACCAAACACTGCACAAGCTTCACCAGCTTTATAAGCTCTGCGTTTAAAGATCGTAATTGATTGGCTTTTGTTTCGCGGCCGGTAAAGTGAAGTTGGTCGCAGTACAGGGTTTGTCCACCTGACATAGTCGTATTAGGAGTTGTGAATGCTTATTCGAATGATTGGGAAAGGCCTAGACCTGATTCTGAGAATTCTGGAACGTGACATTTGTGATGTGATAGACAAGCTGTACACCTATGCTATACAATACCAAATGCTTATATACTTTGATTAATGATCAAAGTGAACCGCCACGGGGGGAATAAATTTTGAATCAAAAAAATTATTAAAATTGTAGTGATTAGGATAGAAAAAAGTATGCTTAGTTGGTTTGGTCACGTAGGGGAGTGTGAATGGTTACGTTGGGAGGGGAAGGCCTAGACGGACGTTCCGAGACCAGATAGGAGACGTTTTGGAAAAAGGTCAGGCCAGGAGTACCCGAAACCGACGAGCATGTATGAAGAGATTGAGGAGTGCGGATGAAGCGAAAGGAGTATGTCAGGAACGTAGCAAGTGGAACAAAGTAGTCTCTGCCTACCCCTGTGGGAAAGAGGCGTGACGATATGTATGTATGTAAAATTTTTATGAATCATCTTGGAAGGGGGGTCCAGTCGAACTAACCAACCACAAGCTGAATTATACATGCATACATAAATCACGTCTTTATCCCTTACGGGGCAGACAGAAACTAAGGTAACAAGACCTAAAGACCGCGTTTAGCATGATCGTGGGCATATGGATGGAAAGGAGAATCAAAGTAGTGATGGGCTGCTAACCACATCGCCTATAACATGATTCCTAAGATTTCATTTATTTATTTAAGCTGAATTCTGGAAAAATACTAAGTTCTTGTAGAGCCGAAAGTTCTTATCCCGCTAGAGCTGTTATAGCTAGTCAGGATAGATTGAAGAGGGTCGGATGCCTTAGGATGCACCTTCATAGGTACGGAGAAGCGTGGCCTGTTCTTTGATAGCACATTATGATGAGCGCTCGAAAGTGATGAAAAATTGTGCTCAATATGAAACAACAGTTGATCAGAAGGAATAGTACATTACACCTCCGAGAGTGGTGAAATAAAGGTCTCAGATCGCAGGAACTTGGTGCACGAGCCGAAGGCGAGGGCGATAAACATGCGACCTGTCTTTCATTATCACCGCCCGAGGTATAAACAATTTTAGGTTTTCCCCTTGCCAGGGAGCTATTTCACCAACACTACAACTGTCGGTGACAAGTGTATCTACATTACAAACTCTCGGTGGGCTTCATATTGAATACGCATTCCATTTCCAATTGTCAATGGTCAACCACAGGTCGAGTTGGTGCAGGAGCCAGGAAGTGAAGATTCCCTCTCGCGTAACGGGCTACTTACGGCCTGGCCCGGGCGACGTAAAGAAAATAACAGCTCTAATGAATCTAGTCAACTAATCGAAAAAAAAACATTTGAGCCGTGGTTTTATAGCAATACACAATTATTTCCACTTTTGGATGGTACTTTCGAGAATGTATTATCAAAAACTAGGCCCCTGAGCGACATTTTCCCATTACCAGTTGGATGAAATGCAGATTCATTACGAAAGCACGTACGCGTAGGTTTTGCCATTTTCCTATTATTATTAAATATGCGTGCCTAATTATGATGAGTGCGGAATAGTGGAGGATGTGCATCACTTTTTAATGGAATGTGTTAAGACACGAGCCAAGAGGGATGAGCTGTGTAGAGTTTGGGGTTTTACTCTTTTGGATGTGGGTGTTTTTCAGTCAATATTGGCGAAACCTTTTTCTGAGCCGGCTAAATTTGTATACAGTTTTTTTTTTATAAATAGTTATGCAATTCTGTCGTTTTTAAGTTAAAACATATTGTTTTGTGGTTGTTGTGGTTTTTAAAATAGGCCTTTGGAGCTGACATGTTCATTCTTAAATGATCCAAGCTTATAAATAAAGATTAAAAAAATATATGCGTACATTTAAGCCAGGTACTCATCTGTGAGCTGTAAGGGCCGTCTTAAACTAGACTGGGGCCCTTGGGCACACAAGAATTCGGGGCCCTTTTAGTAAGTAAAGAAAGCGAATTATAATAACATTTTTTTACTGAGTATAACCATTTATTATAGAAATTGTCTGTCCTTTGGGCCCCCTGAGCTCTGGCTCACTGGGGCTCTGGGCACGGGCCCCGTGTGCCCTTATGGTGAAGACGGTATTGGTTGAGTACGTAACGCGGCTTGGGAGCCTACTGCGAGCGGAAAGTAAGCGATCACTTTTTAACCCCCCACGCAAAAAGAGGGGATGTTATAAGTTAGACGTCAATGTCTGTGTGCCTGTCTGTCGGTGGCATCGTAGTAATGGATGGACATATTTCGATGCGGTTTCTTTCATTCGAAAACCAGTTTCCTTGCAGTGGTTCTTAACCATGTTGGGTGAAAATCGGTCCAGTAGTTTGAAGAATATCAGCTCTTTTCCAAAATTATGTAAGGTATTTTTGGCATAAGATTGAATTAACTTTTTTTTTTTTTTTTTTAATTTTAATAGTTATTGGTTACTATAACTTGCAACAGTTACAGTTACAGCTCGCGATGCGATGACAGCGCTGAGTAGGTGTGTACCTGGCTTTAGAACTCAGTCTAGACAGACGACGGTAATGACGGCGGGTAATGACGATTAATTTAGCGTAATCAAGATATTAAACGCAACTATCAAATACCAATGTTTACAGAAGTTTACAAACAGACCTCGTTTATTACTTGCTGCATCAATCAGTGGTAGGGCTACTCCAAGAAGTTAATACCTAGTTAGTTTACTATTTTTACCTCTATCTTGGTCGCCACAACACCGGTCTGACCTTTTCTTTTCGGTAGGAAAATGCTTTTGGCACGCATACTGCCGCACCGTGAGGATGGCACGGCACGGGAGTTATGTTTTTTTTTTTATATGAATAGGAAGGCAAACGAGCAAGTGAGTGACCTGATGGTAAGAGATCACCACTGCCCATAGACACCCGCAACCCCGGAGGGATTGCAGATGCGTTGCCAACCTAGAGGACTAAGATGAAATGCCTCTTGTGCCCGTAATTTCCCCGGCTGTCTTACTCTCCACACCGGAACACAGCAGTGCAAGCACTGCTACTTAGCGGCAGGATTAGCGAGTAAGATGGTGGTAGCGATCCGGACGGACCTTGCACAAGGCCCTATCACCCGAAACTCGGAACTCTCCTTCCCCACTGCCCATTCATTAGCGAAAGGACGGGGGAAGCATATCTACCCACTAAAAGCCGACCAGTATTCCTTCACTGGCGCCTCTTCAGCAAACTGCTGCCTTTTTCTCCCCGTCTCTCTGCGCCGGAGCGCGAAGGGTTTTTCTCGCGCTCCCGCTCCTTCTCCACCTGCGACATACCGTCTTCGCAAAAGGAGGCGGCGCACCAGAGTGCGGCGCTGGCGAGACCTGGCGGGCATACCTCGAGGGTGTGCTGTGACATATCCTCATTGGCGACGACAGAGTCTCCTCCCTCCCGGCTATCCGGTGGAGGTACTTCTCGATACACCCGAGTTCGGACAGTACCTACCTGTACCAGCTATAGGTACATCTAACACGAGAGCGTACACGAGCCACGCGGGTATATGTATTAAATTATATAAATGTTCAAATGATATAATGCAATTTTCTGAGACAATGGTAACTTAAGAGGATTGTTCTAAAATAACCCTAACCTAACCTAAACCAACCTGTAGTTTACGCTGTCAAAAAAGTTCATCTAGCTACTAGTTTCACAGAAAATTGCGTTATAGGTATATTTTGAACCATTATGTATTTCCATGCTGGTCTGGGAGCAAAGGAAAAACATAGAATGTACCAGTTGCTTCTCTACCCGCGCAGATGGTAAAAGCCCATCGAGGGAATGGGCGAAAATAATAGGAATCATGTTTAGGCGATGAGGCTAGCAACCCATCACTATTTTGATTCCATTTTTTTCCACCTATATGCCCACAATCTTACTAAATGTGGCCTGTAGGTACCTGTTGCCTTAGGCTCTGTCTACCCCGTAAGGGATAAAGACGTGAGTTTTGTGTGTATGTATGTATTTTAACCTATTAGGTGTACATTTTAAACTTTATGTATTCTGACCCTCACCCAGCCATACAATGATTTCGTATATAATGGATGACAAAATAAGTAGAGTTAACAACGAAAAGTAGGTACATTAAAAAAAAACTTGTATTAAATATGTCATTTACTTACATGTCCAGACCAGACACTAACCCTAAAAGGCGAGATGACATAACGACCCATGTCAAATCGCGACGCACAGTCCCACAAATCCTTCAAAATATTAAAGCCATGTGATAATGTGACTCAATGATCAACACGGGAGCCAGTTACAGTAGCACAAACTTGTCCATGCGGTCAATAAACACACTATTAGTCAGAAACCGATACAGATACTAGTTTAAACAACGGCAAAGCTGATTTGGCAGACGATAATCCTAATATGGTGTTTGCGAGAACGTGAAATATAGACGATTTGTTGAGATTAAGTCGCTTATTGATCGTTATCTCAAAATGCTGTGATGTGTTTATTATTTTAAACTGAAAGGTTATGTCATAGCTTGTTAGTAAAGAAATATTACATGGTGTCTTTAACACTTAGGTATATACTGTGGGTTTTCTAAATATTAAAACGAGGTTTTGCTTTTTATGGGTTGCGAAGTTGGGACGGCTCATCTTGACATATATCTACTCGTAGATAAAACGGACAGCTCCAGTCCTTGAACCTAGAAAGCTGTGCAGACTTTTTTATAATTTAATGACGAATTTTTCAATATTTTCATTGGATAGGGAGTTCTAAGCCGCTCGTCGGAAAAAAAGTCGTTGAACATTGGCTCGCGTTTTTCATGAAATTTAACATGAGCTTTTTGGTAAAAAGACATCGTGAGGACACACACCTGCAAACACCTGACAAAGTTCTGTGTGAGAAGTTGTCAAGCCTTTCGCAATATATTATTAAATGAAAGAAGGCCGGTGCCGAGCAGTGGGACGTATATATTGGGGTGGAAATAATGGCAAAACAGCGGACACAAGCTAGTATATATCCATATATTTTGTAATAAGAGTCAGCGCTATACGTATTTCAAATCATAAAAAGAACTGCCTTAAAAACTGCGACATAAAGTGAGTTCTACGGTAAAAATAGGTCTAAATATTATTGAACTTCATTATTCAGTATAAGATGCAGTAGTATTTGGAATTCCAGTATCAGACAAAGTAACAAATCCTTGCTAAAATAAATAAACAAAACCTTTCTAGGTCGTCAATCATTACTCATTCCAGTGCATATTATTGAGGCCTAACTCGCCCGCATTAGAATGAAGCAGAATTCCCATAAAAGGGATGGAACCAACCTGCTAAAGACCACTTCCATATTGCCCTTTAATATCATCGTTCAACGAAAAACCGATCTTAAAACTCACACATAAAGTTCAACCAAGTGCATACAGAGTTGACGATAAAGTGGTTACGTCAATCGGACCCTGTTTAAGCTAAGAAACTGCTCACATCAAAATTAACGATTTAAGTAAAATGTTGCAATTTCAAATGCTATGCTTTTGGATATACAGTTCACAATTCCGTGGAAAAAGTGTCAGATATTTATTTCACACACAAATTCTAACATGGTGCCTAAAACGGACCCTTGGGTACTCCACAAACAAAAACCGCGTAAAGTAAATGAAAATGTTATATATGAAAGAAACTTACATACATACATACCGTCACGCCTCTTTCCCATAGGGGTAGGCAGAGATTACTTCTGTTCCACTTGCTACGATCCTGACACGCCTCTTTCGCTTCATCCACGTTCATCTCGTCATACATTCTCGCCGGTTTCGGGTACTCCTGACCTGACCTTGAAACAAACTAGCTTTTAATTAGGTCGTTAAGCTATTTCACCGCCTCGCATCTAAATCATAAGCCACAAAAAACTTTATTAACGCAAGTACCCGTGTTATTTATATGAAAAGCCAAGACTAGCGATAATGATCTGCTATGGATTCACTACCGAGCTCCAATAATTAACTCCAAACAAGCAAAAACGTAACGTACGTTCCGACAGACTTCATTCATGAGTTCGTTCACTCCCTATAAACCAGTCCGGCTAAAGAAAATAACAGAAACTCTCTTCATTGAAGAAAAATCTAGTGTTTGCGCTAATTGGACATTAGCTGAAGGCCTAACAACGTAACAGCAATCATTTACACTTAACCAAAGCACCCCTACGCTTTACTAACAAGGTCTTAAGCATTGATATTCTTTAGCAAGTAATTGAGGGTTTGTATCGCTAACTTGGTCAGGATAGGAGTCAGATGTAATTCAAATAATTCATATAAAAAGCAGTCTTACAAGTACTTAGCGCATTCTTCGAAAGCCCTAATGATATGTCATATTTCCTTGGCTTTTTAATGATAATCGACAAACTTATTGCATTAGAACTGTTGTCGTGCGTGCCACCGTGCACTCACCTATCGTAAATATCTTCATAACGACGGGACCTATTAGACTTTTTGTAATTTCAACAGCACTTCAATTTGAACACGGTTTTTATTAACTTCACTTCGCGTCTTTGTTTGTATTATTCAAATCGTGCTAGTGATTTTTTGGTCAACTTTTAATGGTCGGATTGACTTGAAATTGACTCGACGGCGACTCAATTTTGAAGCAGATATCTTCACCGATTGTGCTAACTTGCATACTTGAGTAAGTCGGATGACAATACAAGAATCTGGTAGAGTTGTGGTAACCCAGCCAGGATCGTCTCCGCAGGCGGAAACTCTTCAACGGTTGCTCCGATTGACTTGAAATTTGGTACACAGTGTAGGACAGATGCAAGTACAGTAAGCAAAAAGTACCGTCATCAAAAAAGCTTGTATTTAAAAATGTTTTTTTTTATTGACTTTTTTTTATTAACTGGAATTTAGGAGCTTGGATGGACTTCTCTCTCGATTGTTTCCTTATTAAACTTGAAAACATCTTATTTCCCTGGGAACCGTCATTAGATCTGATGAATGGGACCCAATTTGAGATATAAACTATCGAACGAAGAAAAACATCAAAATCGTTTCAAAAGAATACCTACCGGAGTCAGTTGCTACTTAAAATTCCTGGCTCAGCTTACTCTAAAAGAACCTAGTTTAGTTATATTTTTAGACATTTTACATCTCCTTTTTTAATTTGTTCCTAACTCATCTGACCTCACTACGAGGTTTATTGTTTAAACTATGAAACTAAACGACATGGAATCGTTATGACGCTAAAATTCATACCGCCGGAACATTTTTTATCTACAACTAGCCTTCCGTCCGCAGCTTCGCCCGCGATAAATTAATTTTCCCGCGGTAAAAAGTAGCCTATGTCACTAAGTGATAATGTAGTTTTCTAACGGCAAAAGAATTTTTAAAATCGGTCCAGTAGTTTCGGAGTCTATTCAATGCAAACAAACAAACAATCAAATTTTTCCTCTTTATTATAGTATAGAAAATCAACTGGCCACTATTTCATTGGGGTTTGAACTTGAATTTTGTCCGTACTCACTGTTAGATAGAACGCAGTCTGCGTGCATGGAAACGCAGCGCCCTCAGGCGGCGTTCCTGCGAACTATATTTTGACAGCTAGCCTCGTAACGTACCAATAACATGATTTGTAATTATTTGTCTTGATAAATAATATTAAATCTATTTCCAAACCAAATGCTCGTCTCAATAATCATCTACGACTATAACACACCCCGTTCTACGGTACAAAAAATAGTATGGTTATGGTTGAATTGAAACCTATTACTTTGAAGTTAGTTAAAAAGTACAGAAGTGCTGAATGTGTGGGTATGTTACAAAGCAAATTGCTAAGACCCATTTCCTTTCCCATAGTATTTTTCAATTGTGGCGTCCCCGATTAAATAATTATAGACGCATTTATTGGACAATTACGAACCCGGTAGATAGCACTATAAATAACCAAGCCTGTTAACAATAGTCAACTTTTATGACCAAATTTATCTTGAAATATCTGAAGTCTATATAGCATAGTTCGTAATGAAAAGTTTAGTAAACCATCATAATCAGGTTACTCCGGTTAAATTAGTTAGTTAAATTTGATTCACTCGCTGCACTTGCCATGTCAGTAAAAATACATAACAAATTACCTATCCACATTAAAACAGAAACAAATGATAAAAAAATTATAACTTCACTAAAAGGCTTTCTAGTCCAAAAGTGCTACTACACCATAAATGAGTACCTAGAAGAATAAAATAACTGATCTCCTTATAGCTTTATACCTAAGTTATTGTTATTATAAAAGAATATGATCTCACCGTATTTTGTAAGTCATTTTTATTTTATTTTAAAGCATAAAGTATGCACCTAACCCAGTTAGTCTTTAGATATATAATTTATTTTAAAGTTTCGCCAAAGCATGTTTTATACAATAATTGTATAATTTTTTGCTGCATTGCCATGTGTTAGCTATAATTATTAATTAATTATAAGTTGCTACGTCCTAACAGGGCATCATTATGTACAAAACTTTGTAAAAAATGTTGCAATTGAATAAATACTGAATACTGAATACACTTTACGTACAGAAACAAACTTATAATAAAACTAGCTTCTGCCCGCGACTTCGTCTGCGTAAAATTATTCATAAAAACCTTCCTCTTGATATAGATAGAGTGATCTCTATCTATTAAAAAAACCGCATCAAAATCCGTTGTGTAGTTTTGAAGATATACGCATATACGCATACATAGGGACAGAAAAAGCGACTTTGTTTTATAATATGTAGTGATGATGATGATGGAGAACACTACTCTCGATGCTATGAGTGAGTAACTGGTCAAACGTCCACAGAATACATTGAAATGGTTTTTATTAAAAACCATTTTTGAAATTTCTTCCATGCTGGTGTTGAGCAAAGAAAAAACATAGAATATATCTACCAATTGCTTCTCTACCCGCGCAAATGGTAAAAGCCCATCGAGGAAATAGGCGAAAATTATAGGAATCATGTTCAAAACATGTACTTTCTCACGCCCACAATCTTGCTAAATGTGGCCTTGTGGCCTGTAGGTACCTGTTACCTTAGGCTTCTGTCTACCCCGTAAGGGATAAAGACGTGATTGGTGTATGTATGTATACGTATTTTTGAAATTTTAAATTTAGAACAACTTTCACGTCGATGTGATTGTGTGCGTGTGTTTGTGGCATCGTAGATCTCAAACGGATGGACTGATTTCGATGCGGTTTTTTCATTAGAAAGCCAGTTTTCCTGCGGTTCTTAGCCATGTTTGGTAAAAATCGGTCAAGCAGTTTGAAGAGTTGCTCTTTTCCAAAATTATGTACGGTATTTTTTTGGTATAAAATTGAATTAGTAGCGGCGGGTTCTTTTGTTTGTAGTGGAATGTTATTCTCCAACCTACAACGGACGCCAAAACACATGAAGTCGCGTTCAGTTAGTGTTTTTATAAGAATTTTCCAAGCTAGTTTCCTCTACAGCCAATTAGTGCTAGCGCCGTGTCGTTGGCTCACGAGGACATTATTGGGAACACATTAACTTTTAGTTGCATAGTTGCGAGCATAGCATTTTATCTGCTATTTAATTAGTTAGTGCGACGGAGCGGAGACCAAAGCAGCTTCCTCGCACAGCGAATTAGTATTGCAATCTACGAATAATAATAATATTATTATTCGTAGATTACAGTTAATAAAAATTACATAAATGGAAATTGATACAAATTAAACTATTAAATTAAAAACGAATTAAAAACTAAACTAAAACGAATCTTAAATTAAAATAATTAAAAAAGGAGGGGCCCTCGTGGCATAGTTCCACAGACGCTGGCAGCATTCCCCCTTTGGACAGCGATACTAATACGCTGTCCAAGGAAGCTGCCAGCTCTGCGGTCACCCGTAGCGTCTATTTAGCCTCTTCGAAATATCTTTGAAGAGGCTAATAGCGCTAGGACCCCACGGATCAAGGGTCTCAACACCGAAAGGGACAAAGTTGTATTCGGTGCTGAGACCCCTATAATTATTTATCTTGCCTGATTCGGCCGCTTCTGCAGCCGCGCCTGCTCTATTCGTGGTTCCGCGAAGGTGAGACGAGGCTAGTGTGTCTACGCACGTTGCATCCCACACCAGCACACGTCCCACACTCCACGGAATCATAGACATACCGTCCGGTCTCTTGCCGTCGTCCCTAGCGACGTCCGTTGGTTCCAACAAGGCAGGGACATTCGTAGATTGCAATACAGCGGGGAAAAGGGGAAATGCTGCCAGCGTCTTTGGCTCAATGCCGCGGGGAGTACTTTTTTTAGATTTATTTTAGTTTTAGTTTAATTAATTTATCTTGTTATATTTAATATTTCTATATTTAAGTACTCGTACTAGGTAACCACGGAATATTTTAAAGAGCTGTTTTTTTCTGTTCTGTGAGTGTAACTGTGTAAGTAAACTTTTATGTCATTAGTTATTGCCTTATGGTCGACGTTTGTTAAATTCGTCATAGAAAATATCTCATTTATAATACATTATACATACATAAATCACGGGGTAGACAGAGCCCAAGGCAACAAGACCTAAAGGCCACGATTAGCATGATTGTGGGCGTATAGGTGACAATGGGAAAAAGGGTTTTGACGGACAGGCAGAATGCAGATATACAGATAGACAGACGGTCAACAAAGTGGTCTTATTAGGATTCCTTTATTCCTTTAGAGGTAACTACAGAACCCTAAAAATTGGTAAAATGTATAGAATATTTTGTAATGTCTATTGATAATCGTACGCTAGTCGAGGCGGCAAGAACCATTATGTACAGTGGAGAAGGTTTTCCTCAAGCACTTTGGGCCGAGATAATCAATTTAGTCGCTTACGTCCTCAATAGAACTGGCCCGTCTAGAGTGGAATTGAAAGCACCGTATGAATTGTGGCATGGTAAGAAGCCAAAAGTATCTCACTTAAAGATAATTGGAAGCACGTGCTATAGCCATGTCCCCAAACAGAGGAGGCAGAAACTCTCCAAGAAAGCCTACAAAGGAAGACTAGTGGGTTATGACAACGATGACGGATATCGTATCTGGGCAGCCGTAGAAGATGGCAAATATCGATTGGTACGATCTCGAGACGTAATTTTTGATGAAAAACCGCTCAACAGAGTCGAAAACGAGACTGCTAAGTCACAGATAACTCGAAGCACTCAACCAGTCGAACTTGAGATTAAAGTATCGTCAGAAACTTGTCAAGCAGAACCTGATCAACCGATACCAAGCTACGAGAATTTAGCTGACGGAAGCAACTCAAGATCTGTCGAATTTGAGGAGGAAAGTATAGTCGAAGACCAAGGTGCTTATGAAGAACCTTCACAGATGGTTACTGAGGAAGCTATAGATGAAGAATTCTTCGATACTGAACCACCAAGGTATGAACTAAGACCACGACCAACTCTTCGACATCCAAAATTCGACGATTATGTATGCAGTGTTGACAGTTCCATCGAACCTCAAACCTATCGAGAAGCCAACGAAAGCCCCTTAAAGGCACAATGGTTTGAAGCAATGGAAAAGGAAATAGAGTCCTTAAAAGAGAACGATACTTGGACACTGAAGGCTCTACCACAAGGCAGACGTGCGATACCATGCAAATGGGTATATAAAGTAAAGAGGCATCCAGATGGATCGATTGAACGCTTTAAGGCACGCCTTGTAGCAAAAGGCTTTAAACAGCGAAAGGGAATCGACTATGACGAAACTTATAGCCCTGTCGCTCGATTTGCAACAATTCGATCTCTAATAAGCGTAGCTGCTAATGAAGGAATGTATCTCACGCAGTTTGATGTCACGACAGCGTTTCTCTACGGAAAACTAATTGAGGACATATATATGCAGCAGCCTGAAGGCTTTGACGATGGTTCCACCAGAGTATGCAAACTCAACAGTTTATATGGGCTTAAACAAGCGCCTCGATGTTGGAACTACCGCTTCCACGAAGTTCTCCTAGAACTCGACTTCAAGCAAAGTACCTCCGATCCGTGTCTGTATACCAAGATGGTTGGAACACGCAAGATTTTACTCACCCTGTATGTTGATGACGGGTTGATAGCAGCAACGGATCAACAGCTCGCTGAGGAATTCTTGGAAAGTCTGAAAGGAAAGCTTAAAATAACGACGAAACATGCGTCGTTCTATTTAGGAATGGAAATTGAACAGTGCAACAACGGCACTATAATAATAAATCAGAAGTCATATACCACGAAAATATTGGAACGTTTTGGTATGCTTGACTGCAACCCCCTTTCTACACCGATTGATGTTTCAGGGAAAGTCGTAGAAAGTGAGATAGAAGAAGAAAACGGTAATGTCTCGTTTCCTTATCGTGAGGCCGTAGGAGCACTAGCTTACCTCGTGGTTGGTACTCGCCCCGACATAGCTTTTGCGGTAGGAGTGGCGTCCCGTAAACTAGAGAACCCCTCCAAGTCAGATTGGAATAAAGTAAAACGATTACTGCGTTACCTGAAAGGGACAATGTCATTTGGGATCCAATACAGAAGTGGTTTCTCAACTGGCATACTTGAAGCTTTTAGCGATGCTGATCATGGAGGAGACGTGTCCACAGGACGATCCACGACTGGAGTCATATGTCGATACTCAGGAGGAGCTATATCCTGGCTAAGTCAAAGACAGACGTCAGTGGCAATATCTACCACAGAAGCTGAGCTTGTAGCCGCCAGTGAAGGAGCAAGAGAATTAGTCTGGCTCTCTAGAGTTTTACAAGAGCTGACGGATTTAAAACAAGTACCCACTCTAAGTGTAGACAATGAAGCTGCTGTACGATTGGCTCATAATCCAGAGTTCCATAAGAGAACGAAACATATACGTATCAGACATTTCTTTGTACGAGAACTGGTACTAGATGGAACTATAGAGGTGAAAAGAATAGGCACTTCTCAACAAGTTGCAGACATATTAACTAAAGGTCTGGCAAAACCCTTGTTCGTCCGCTTACGAGCACAATTAGGAAGTGGAGAGAGGTCTCATGATTTCTCATGACTTATTTTCTCTTAAGTGAGGGAAAGTGTAATGTCTATGGTTTTGTATCTTAGCAACCGTGTGTTTACAACTAGACATTGTCACTTAAACGAAATAAAGTCTTTTAATATGAACCTATATTAGCACAGTTTCCTTAAATAATATTAAATAGAGTCCATCTGACACGATAATCTACTATATATTTAAATTGGATACCAGTGTTCGTCTCGCTCCGTTTCGCCCGAGCATCGAACCTCGGACATACCAGAAGCAGTCACCAGACCGAGGACGAACCCATTATGCTTATTAAAATAAGATAAGTGTGATAAATATGACTATGTGTAATGTGCATTATTTTTAATAGCTTAAAAAATTGCTGTTTTATGTTTTATTATAATAAATAATTATGCCTAATTAAAGTATAATTACTCGTACATGGCTTTACTATTCACCTCAAAAGGAAAAATGGACCCCAGGACCACTTGGTTGTAATTTTTTATTTATAACCAACTAGCCTCCGCCCGCGACTTCATCTGCGTAGAATAATACATATAAACCTTCCTCTTTCCAAACCCGTTGCGTAGTTTTAAGGATCTAAACATTCATAGAGACAGACAGACAGCGGAAAGCGACTTTGTTTTATAAAATGACCTCCACTGCCTACATTTTACTTAGGAGCAGGGCTCTACTTATACTGGATATTTTATTCACTTGCCGATTTGTCACAGTACCCTCAAATACGGAAATTTTCGCTAGCGTACCGGGCGGTAAATTGCTACTTACGTCCAGGGCAGGGGCATAACTATAGGGTGGCAGGGGTGGCAAAATGCTGCCCCTAGCTCTACGGGGCCCCGAACTGAGTTGGTTTAGAGCACAGAAGGGACGCTGATGCACTTCTACTTACTTACTTATACTTGCTTTCTTTCTTCTTCTTTGTATCAGGTTAGCTGGAAGAGATCCCTTCTTAGGGATAAGTTCGCCTTTGTACTATTTTGTCTGTATTTCTGTATTTTTAAAATTTTTATGTGCAATAAAGAATTTACATACATACATAGATACATACACTTCTTTATATTGCCCCATCTGACGCATTTGCCGCGGGCCCCAGACGTTATAGTTACGCCACTGGGACAGGGGTGATCAGGCCACCTCTTACAATGAGAGGGCTTGGGCTATAGTTCCCATGCGGGGCCAGTGCGGATTGGGAACTTCACAGACACCATTGAATTGCTTCGCACTTGTGCAGGATTTCTCACGATATTTTCCTTCACCGAAAAGCTCATGGTAAATGTTAAATGTAATATCGCAGATAAATTCCGAAAAACTCAGAGGTTGAGCCCAGGCTCGAACCCACGACCGTCTGCTTGAGAGGCCATGGGTGAGTCACTAGGCTACCACAGCTTATTTACTTGCATACATAGATAGTGTGTATTAAAATAAATCCTAGAGGTTTTTGTCTATACTAATATTATAAAGAGGAAAAATTTGATTGTTTGTTTGTTTGCATTGAATAGGCTCCGAAACTACTGGACCGATTTCAAAAATTCTTTTGCCGTTAAAAAACTACATTATCACTGAGTGACATAGGCTACTTTTTACCGCGGGAAAATACCTTTTCCTACGGGAAAATTTGTTTATCGCGGGCGAAGCTGCGGACGGAAGGCTAGTTTTCAATAAAAAGCAGTTATCCGTAATCAACGACGACGACGACGTTGGTCAGAATGTGTAGCAGTTGTGCTCATTAAACTTTGATAATGATCCCGTAGAGGGATCGAAACGCGTCAGTGTTTGTGTGGTGTTAGGGATTAGTTTGTGGGATTTATGTGTTTTATTGGCAGTAGTGGAGGGAGGTGTTGCATGAAAACATATATATTTCACACAGGCTTGTTTATCTTGCACGTGAGTAGCGGAGTAGCAAAGAGATTTTTATTTTTTCATTGAAATGGACCTCCGCAAAGTAACGCCTGATTCAATAAAATAAAAAAAGTAATTTTCCCAGATGTCCGCTTCGAAGACATTTTAAAGATATTTTTTAGGTTACGCCATGCATTGCATCTCACCTTTATTTTGGTATGGCAACACTGGACAGTGATCGTGGCTGGCAATCTGACCCCATGACTCAGGCGACCCGATGGTTACGAAAACTACGAACTTACACCCTGATGGACAAAAATAAATCACTTTTAACATGAAGCATGAGCGGAGCGCTGGCGCGCAGTTTTCGTTTCGCTGCCGCCGGGGCGAGCGCTCCAAGAGGACGGACTACGAACTAGTCCGAAACATGTCGAGTATCTCGTGAGTTATCCGTTTGTGTAATTAAAAATAAATACATACATATATATCACGTCTTTATCCCTTACGGCGACAGAGCCTAAGGTAACCAAACCTTAAGGCCACGTTTAGCATGATTAAGGGCGTATAGGTGGAAAGGGAAAGCAAAATAGTGATGGGTTGCTAGCCGCATCGCCTATATCATGATTCCTAAGACTTTCGCCCATTCTCTCGATGGGCTTTTACCATTTGCGCGGGAAGAGAAGCAACTGGTAAATTCTATCCCACCAAAAACATTCTGTAAAAAACTAGCCAAGTCTCAATGGAGCTGCTTGTTTATCTCTAAAAAGTAATGAAATCTAGACAAAGTCGTTCCAAGTCTAAGGTTGCTTACTGCGATTTCTTTATTATTATAGTTAATGTTGTGTGACTTGGCCGTTGAAGGGTACACAAGGGTACAAAACCAGGTTCATTTTCCATCGTCAATGGGTAGCGGTTCTGGCGACAGATTGGTGCAATGGTGTCATGGAGCACCTGCAATTTTCCGGGATAAAAAGTAGCCTATGCGTTATTCCAGCCTATAATCCATCTCTGTGCCAAATATTATCCAGATCTGTCCAGCCGTTCTTGCTTGAAAGAGTAACAAACATCCATACATCCATTCCATACTCACAAGCTTTCGCATTTATAATATTAACTAGCTGTTGCCCGCGGCTTCGCTCCCGTTTTTTTTTTCTTCTAAATTTCAATGTGACAAATAGATAGTAGTCGATTCTCAGATCTACTGAATACGCATATAAAATTTGGTAAGAATCGGTAAAGCCGTTTCGGAGGAGTACATTAACGAACATTGTGACACGAGAATTTTATATATAAGAATAGGATTATGGATTGTCTTCAGTCCCCAGTGTCAGCGACCGCCCGCCGGCGCCCGCGCCGCGCAGATTTCATCTCGCGTCACCAGCCGCGCCATATTCGGACGCACTTTGCGCATTAAACGTTCATTTTTTGTCCAAAAACGTTTATCGCCACGCCGAGTGTCCATTGTTTTCGGGGACACCTATACGAGTACGAGTTTCATTTCCATGTGAGATACTGTACTTTAAGCCTTTTAGGGTTTAGTTGATTACGTAATTGCCTTTTCTGAGTTTTTAATTTGTTATTCGTTTAACAAATTTTGTTCGCCTATTCAGTTCTGTGCAGGAGTAAATAAACAAAACATGACTTGATCAGGGGCATTACCATAACGTCTTAATACGACACCTTCCCCTTTCTTTTCTTACAGCGTGAGCAGTAGATGTTCCACGTGAGTTTGAAATTGTGTTGTACAGAACATCATTCAAACAGATGACGCTTGGCGACAAAAAATCGCATAGTAACAAGGTCACGTGACAGCTAGTTAGATACAGATAGAAAAATTCATACACACCTGCTATGGGTGGTGGCACGCGTCACGGAATGACGAGGATCCGGGTTCGATACCCGGCCATAGCTTTACTTTTCGGATTTTTCTGTTCTAATTTTCAGTATCGTTTTGATATTTTTTTTCGTGTTAATACGATTCAATTCCGATTCAGTTTAGGTTCGCTCGCTGTCCGATCCATACTGAAAAAAATGACAGCCATAACCTGAACTGAGTCGGAATTAAAACCCCCAAAGAAGGAAAGGCCCAGGGACTAAGTTAATTTCTTATTAATTTTCCTGTACCTACCTAATGTTTATTTATTTCACAATAATAATTAGCTAAATGTCATGGGACATATACAGACAGATACAAGATCAAACCCTGTAGGTAAGGCAAATATTTAATTTTTTATTTATTTATAAGTACATACACATAAATCACGTCTTTATCCCTTACGGGGTAGACAGAGCCTAAGGTAACAGATACCTAGCTACAGGCCACATTTAGCAAGATTGTGGGTGTATAGGTGAAAAATGAAATCAAATAAATAGAAATAGGTATTTATAGGTATTTTATTTTATTATTTTATCATGCTAAACGTGGCCTTTAGGTCTTGTCACCTTAGGCTCTGTCTACCCCGTAAGGGATAAAGACGTGATTTATGTATGTATGTATGTATGTTATTTTATTAACTACTTATATTATAGGCACCAAATAATGAGGAGGAATTACTTCCATGCTGGTCTGGGAGCAAAGAAAAAACATAGAATGTACCAGTTGTCTCTTCCCGCGCAGATGGTAAAAGCCCATCGAGGGAATGGGCGAAAATCATAGGAATCGTGTTATAGGCGATGCGGCTAGCAACCCATCACTATTTTGATTCCATTTTTTGCCATCTATACTACGCCCACAATCTTGCTAATCGTGGCCTAGGTCTTGCCACCTTAGGCTCTGTGTACCCCGTAAGCAGTGGCGGATTTACAAATTTTCAAGGTATAGGCTGAATTTTTGCCGCCCTTGCAAAATCTGTTGCAGACTTCTTAAATTTTTTATTATGAGGTAAAAAAAAAATCGGTCGTGCCCCAAATTTGCCGCCCCCAAAATCCCAAATTTGCCACCCCCAAAATCTGCCGCCCTAGGCTCGAGCCTTCTCAGCCTTATGGTATATCCGCCACTGCCCGTAAGGGATAAAGACGGGATTTGTATATGTATGTATGTATGTGTAAATAATGAGGGAAGGGTTCAAGAAAATAATCATCGCTATAGGTATCATCTATAGGTATATGTCCCACAGGTGAGCACTACACAAGATAATAAAACTTCAAATAAATATGCATGTGAACGCCCATTATTCGTGTTAAAAAATTATGATCATTTCGGAGGAGGCAGTGGCGTAACTATAGGGTGGCAGGGGTGGCAAAATGCCGCCGGCCCCTAGCTCGAACTGGCTTGGTTTAGAGCATAGAAGGGACGCTGATGCACTTTTTTATATTGAGGAATGGCCATCTAACGATTTTGCCGCGGGCCCCAGACGTTATAGTTACGCCACTGGGAGGAGGGAGGTTACAGTTTAGAGAATATTGACATACATAGTTATTTGTCATCATCAGTTCACCTGCTACTTTGCCCCTTTTGATAAAAAAAATATTGCAGGATAAAACATCTGAGAATCATTCGTGTATCATGGGACACTTGATGTGCAAGATACTGAGATGTGTGCAATATTAAAGTAATATCTGAGAGACGGGCTTACATGAAAATTCCAGGAATGTACAAGCGCATCTCAAAAACGTCTGTTACGGCCTCAGACCAGATTACAAGTACAGACGGAGTTTGGCGAATACAATACAAATTCGTGGTAGCCTAGTGGTTTGACATGGGCCTCTCTAGCAGAGGTTCGTGGGCTCGAGCCCGGGATCGCACCTCTGAGTTTTTCGGAATTTATGTGCGATATTATATTTGAAATTTACCATCAGCTTTTCGGACTGGGCCCGCGTGGGAACTATAGCCCAAGCCCTCTCATTCTGAGAGGAGGCCTGTGTCCAGCAGTGGGACGAATATATAGACTGCAGATGATGACGATGAATACAAATTCATTGAGGTTGTACATATAGGCCAGGGTCGATAATTTTTGAGACAAAATAAAATTATAGTAGGATGAAACCCATTAGAAAAGGTAGAGAATATTACAAAAATTAAAGGAAAAATAAATTACGGTCGATCTGAGGTCGGGAAGGGGGGGGGGTGAGTTTTTAAGGGTAAAAAACGGTTTATCTCGATTTCCGGCGAAACTACAAGTCTTATGAAAAAAAGTTAAATGGCAAAGTTGTAGGTAATAAAAAGATCTACAACTTTTGCTTTTACACTTTTTTCAAATAACCTCAAAATTTATGTGAAAAATTCAAATAACCAAGTTTTTGGTTTTTTATTTTTATCTTTTGCAAAAATAATAATTTTTTCACGAAACTTGGTGAAAACTTACCTTTTTATGTCCCAAACTTACAGTATTTTTTTTGATTTAAAAGATTCATTTTTTCACCTTATTTTGACTTAATATCGAAAAAGCACCCTAATTTTCAATCGAAAATTCTCACGTCAAAATATCTGTTTTTTTTTTAAAGTCGGTGGCCTTTTTGTTCGTTAAAATTTCTACTTTCTGATGGTATAAAAAAATATATACATTACAATGGTAATTTTTGTCAGAAAATGCAAATAAAGGAAAAAAACATTATGTTCAATTTTGAGCTATTTATTTAAAATTTACACCTTAATGACTCGTTAAACGTAAGATTACATGTTACATTGATAAACAAAAAAAATACGAATCCATAAAACATAAAGATTGCAAAAAACATGCGAAAATAGTTGTTCTAAATATTTAAAAATAGGATTCAAATCCTATTTTTATTGTATTTAAGAAAATTATTATGAATAACGTAATCAGTATAAAGTATCGAAATTCAGTAGTACGATTTACATGTATAATTATATATTACTAGCTGTTGCGCGCAACTTCGTCTGCATAGAATTCGTTTATCGCTATCCCACGGGAATTGCGCAATTTTCCGGGATAAAAAGTGGCCTATGTGTTATTCCAGACTATAATCTATATATGTTCCAAATTTCATCCCGATCTGTCCAGCCGTTCTGGCGTGAAAGAGTAACAAACTTTCACATTTATAATATTAGTAAGATGAGATTTTCTATGACATAAATGTAATTAGAATTTAATAAATCAACTTTATTACTGAAAAATATTGCAACAGTCACATTTTTTAGATGAAATCTCCTTTAAATCCTATTTTTTTAATATTTAGTACAATTATTTTCGCGTGTTTTTTTCAATCTTTATGTTTTATGGATTCGTAATTTTTTTGTTTATCAATGTAACATGTAATCTTACGTTTAACGAGTAATTAAGGTGTAAATTTTAAATAAATAGCTCAAAATTGAACATAATGATTTTTTCCTTTATTTGCATTTTCTGACAAAAATTACCATTGTAATGTATATATTTTTTTATACCATCGGAAAGTAGAGATTTCAACAAACTAAAAGGCCACCGACTTTTAAAAAAAAACAGACATTTTGACGTGAGAATTTTCGATTGAAAATTAGGGTGCTTTTTCGATATTAAGTCAAAATAAGGTGAAAAAATGAATCTTTTAAATCAAAAAAATTACTGTAAGTTTGGGACATAAAAAGGTAAGTTTTCACCAAGTTTCGTGAAAAAATTATTATTTTTGCAAAAGATAAAAATAAAAAACCAAAAACTTGGTTATTTGAATTTTTCACATAAATTTTGAGGTTATGTGAAAAAAGTGTAAAAGCAAAAGTTGTAGATCTTTTTATTACCTACAACTTTGCCATTTAACTTTTTTTCATAAGACTTGTAGTTTCGCCGGAAATCGAGATAAACCGTTTTTCACCCTTAAAAACTCACCCCCCCCCCCCTTCCCGACCTCAGATCGACCGTAATTTATTTTTCCTTTAATTTTTGTAATATTCTCTACCTTTTCTAATGGGTTTCATCCTACTATAATTTTATTTTACTTTTTATCATTTTCAAAGGTATCGACCCTGGCCTAATAGGCACGCATGTCGGCCTAACGTGACCTTAAAGTTTTGTTACCTTAGGCTCTGTCTACCCCTTACTCATTACCTACCTGCATTGCACGGTCTCATTGTCTAAGGGAAGACGGGCCCCGCGTACGGACCTTCCCCTTCTTGGCACGGTCCTGGCGGAAGCCGGGTCCACCGGGGGGGCGTTTGTGGTGAAACCCTAGTGGCATCCCACTGCGTCCCCATCACACCGAATTGAGGCAACGCCGGAGAGTTTTTAGTTTGGGTGTACTCCTCCGGGGGGGAGTCCCACATAACCCTAGGCATCCCCGTGCCTAGGGCATCCGTAAAGATTTCCTCTACGTAAAAAAAAAGGCTCTGTCTACCCCTTAGGTTAAGGGATAAATGTCTCGTCAGGTGTGTCAGGTATACCTAGTCACACGCACACTAGTTCAAATAAACTTCGCTTAGCTTGCTTCGCTTCGCTGAGCGCTTATTGCCGTTACGTGCCGCTAGTCCAAATTTTTTATTGACAAGCTGGTCTAATAAGACCTTTAAGGCGCGCTTATAGACGAATTTTAGGTATTTGCGGGGGTGAAGCAGACATGAAGTGGAGGCGCATGCGGGGCGCCCCGCGCACGGCCTTATTCTGTTCGTAACCGTATTCTGGGTGAAGTAAATTCCGGAGCTTTCCGAAAATTATAAAATACTTTATTTTTGGTTAATTAAAAGAAATGCTTCATTTGATACTAATTTAATGTAAATAGTAACACTTAGTGGTAACAATAGACCGTGTTTTTATCAATGACGGCATTGACAGCGCACACCGTAGTTATAGCTCTTCAAAGGTTAATTGTTTGGAGCAAGAAGCGATGTTTTCCTTATTTTCGTCACTTGTAAAATATGGACATGTCGGGCTTTCATTGTAAATCTGACGTTTTTCTGAGTTTGCCTTCTTCTATCGCCGCTTCACGCTCACGCTTAGCTGCTGCTGCCATGGATTCAACAGCGGTTAATTCCCAGTTATCATAGATAATATCTTGACTTTTTGAATAAGTTGCTGCCGTAAATATTGGTATATCCATGCACGCTGTGATTTCTGTAAACTGGGAATACTTCCATGCTGGTCTGGGAGCAAAGAAAAAACATAGAATGTACCAGTTGCTTCTCTACCCGCGCAGATGGTAAAAGCCCATCGAGGGAATGGGCGATTAAAATAGGAAACATGTTATAGGCGATGAGGCTAGCAACCCATCATTATTTTGATTTGATTTTCCACCTATACGCCCACAATCTTGCTAAATGTGGCCTGTAGGTACCTGTTTCCTTAGGCTCTGTCTACCCCGTAAGGGATAAAGACGTGATTTGTGTGTGTGTGTGTGTGTGTGTGTGGGAATAGCCGATTCCAGCCGAAGTAATTCCTGTAATTCTCCTATAAGTGACACATGAGTAAAATTGCAATTAAACAAGGAATCGTGGCTGGCAGCTGTGTCTGCAGCTGCTGAATAAAATAAGTTATGTCAATAAGTTTCGTCCTGAATTTGTGACCAATTCTCTTCATTCGATCTGGTCTCGACTTGCAGATCTTCAGAAATTTCTCTGAACATATAATTAAGTTTAGTGCTTCCTGCCGCTAAGCAGCAGTGCTTGCACTGCTGTGTTCCGGTGTGGAGAGTAAGACAGCCGGGGAAATTACGGGCACAAGAGGCGTTTCATCTTAATCCTCTAGGTTGGCAACGCATCTGCAATCCCTCCGGGGTTGCGGGTGTCTATGGGCAGTGGTGATCACTTACCATCAGGTGACCCACTTGCTCGTTTGCTTTCCTATTTATATAAAATATATACATACATACATATATCACGTCTGTATCCCTTACGGGGTAGACAAATAAAAATATATATATATATATATATATATATTGTCTACCGCGGGCAACAGCTAAAATTAAAATATTATGTTATTTAATCATTTAAAAAAATATATTTAGACCATATTTCTCATCGAGGTGGGTTGTCCCGGAGCCGGTTTAAGTTACAAAATGCCGGATAAGTCGAACACTATGCGTGACAACAAAAAAAAATATCTTTGTTTTATTACCATAATAAACAGGTAACAAAAAAAGCACATCGCCTGATTTTTACCTCATTTGTAAACCTCTGAATATATGCATATTATATTTGTCCGGAGACACGCTCTCATTCCGCGGGCAAATTTTGGGAACGATTTATTTGCCGAGTTTGACCCTTAAGCCCCTCCGTCTCCCGCACACCCCGAGCGATAGTCAAACTGCGGCGCTCAGCGAGAGTAGACGTGTGTAACGGCGAACGTTTCCGAGCAAAACGTGGGCATTTATCATCGCCATGGTGTGGGGACAAAAAAGTTTCATTCCGGAGTTAGTCATAGCTTTTGTATTTTGTATCACTTTTGTTTTAAATTTATATTATGTCACGTCTAATGTAGTTCTGATTTCAAGAGTTTAATTAGTTTAAGAACACGAGGCTTACTTTTTTTTAATATTTATTTTTATGTCAAGTTTCTCATTCCACCATATTTATTCCGGTGTTTCCGGTGTAGTAAAATGACTTAAATACTCACCAAAATGAAAATAACACCGGAATGACATCAAATGTAGCTTCACTTTATTATTATGAAATGGTTCCGTAGCATAATTTCTAAAATCAAATACTGAACTTATTTTATTGTACCACAGCTCATGTCTAAGATAAAATTTACGCTTTTAGGCTATCAGGGGGTGCTACAAAAAAGGCTTAAAAATTTGGTTTCCGTACCCAAAGGGCAAAAACAGGACCCTATTACTAAGATCACTGCTCGTCTCTCTGTCTGTCACCAGGGGAATCTCATGAACCGTGAATACCGTGATAGCTAGACAGTTAATTTTCACATACGATGTAGGATTCTTTCGCAGCTACACAATAAATACTAAAGACAGAATTATTTTTATGTTGGTCTGTCTATGTAAGGTAGTGTCATTCTTACCTGTCCTATTTGGTAAACAAAATTCTAACCTCAAAACGTCTTATTTTTGTAATTTTTTAACTATTTCATCGTAAATAAAGGAACTGCAGATAAAATATCAGCAAAATTATGTACAAAAGATTAACTCAGGTTTATAATCACTTCTTAACAAACAACGATTTACAAACTATTCATTTCAGACACCTGTCATTCCTAAAAATATTCAATTTACAAATAATTACTCGGTAATAATCTCCTATATCTATCTATTCTACAACATAATATGATGTTTTTTCAAGTATCTAATGTTTTATGCAATTTCTAATTTGTGAATCGTTGATTTGCCTAACGTAGTTTGTAAAATGAATTCATGAAATGTTGTTTACCAAGTGATGAAATACCTACTTAAAAAATATTCATTAACTGGCACCAAATTTTCGCTCTTAGGACTATTAAAATATACTTAAGGTCTGTCTGTATTTTTTCTAAATAAAAGACGTGATTATGGAGCCTTATTTATTACTTTAATTCCGGTGGTCCATATTTCATTCCAGTGGGCTGATATTATCATCCCCGTGTATATTTATCATTCCGTTGTAAGGTGTCATTCATTCCGGTGTACATTGTATAATTCCGTTCCGCTGTGTGTTTAGAAATTCGACCTCTAATAACTCGAAAACTACTTAAGGTTTTAGGTTCCCTTTTACATTATGTCTTGTAAAATTGCCTAAGGTGTCGTTCGACATTTAAAAATCTAAAAAAAACACATATAAGGGACCACGCTGAAATGATACAAAAAATGAGTACTGTTGAAATTGACCCACATGGTTGGTGATTGTAGGTGTTCTAGAGTTGATAGAGATGGCCTAAGGTAATTAAGCCGACTTAAGTTATTTCTGCCCTGAAATAAAAACATTATTTTTAGACGGCAGAAATTGAAACATCTAGACAAGCGGCAGCATGACCAGCCATTCCAGCCAAGTTCACCTAACAAACTGGCGAGCATCGCCATTTTTTTTTTAAAGTAACATAGAAGTCATATAATGATATTCCGACTTAGAGATAGGATAATAATCAAGCGTTTTCGTAATAAGCTCTAATATTTCATAATAATTCATAATAATTCTGCTGAGCTGAGTGAGCGACCACGCGCAGTAAATGTGCTGCGGCCGCTCTGATTAAGGGTTTCGGACGAACCCGACACATGTCAAGCGTATATCGACTACTTATAATGTTCATGGGTGTCTCGCGCTTCTTTTTTTTTATTATTTTCTGAGACAAGGACGACACGAGTGAGATATGGAATAATAAAGCATTTCTCGAATTAAACTATCCGGGGAAAATACAGTAATAATGTGAGTTAAGAATTATCTAAGTTATGGTAATGAAACTTACTCCTTACGAGAAGGATTAGGGGTTTCAGTGTCCGTTGAGTTTGGCAGTGACGCATCTATCGGTGTCAGGGTTCTAAGTGACGTTCCGGGGTTTTCAAGCTGAGAGAGTCCTGTTTTGCTCTAAAATTACAATTATACTAAACTAGCTGTTGCCCGCAACTCCATCTGCATAGAATTTGTTTATCGCTATCCCACAGGAATTACGCAATTTTCCAGGATAAAAGTAGCCTATCCTATGTGTTATTCCAGACTATAATCTATCTATGTTCCAAATTTCATCCAGATCTGTCCAGCCGTTCTGGCGTGAAAGAGTAACAAACATCCAAACATCCATACTCACAAACTTTCACATTTATAATATTAGTAGGATGGTATTTATTCAACACCTCTAAAATAATGATACTTAATTCACGTGTAGTTTAGTTACAAATTAATGCATTACAAACCGGATTTTAAATTATCGTAAGACATATTTAATACTCATTAAGGAAATAACGGCTGTAACTCACTTGAAAATAACTAGAATAGAATAGAACTGTATAACACACAATTAGTAAAACTGCAAACCAACTACGTCAAAACGAATGTGAAATCGCTACGACGCGGTCTGGTATGTAGGTACTTACCGTTTAGGCACTCTAATGTTTCTCATTATGTTCTCTTAGTTCACTTAAGCGTTTCCTCTTTCGCTTAACTTTATTTACACTGCGATTACCCATATTGCTTGCTGTCTAAAGTACTATTACCGAGTTAGAAAAATGTGCACAGGTCCGGCGTCGGCAGCGGCCACGAGCGTACTGGCGACTGGGCAATAGTCGGCCGCCGCCGCGCGTTGAACCATTTTATTTTGCCAAAAACGAAATAAGTTGGTATGATTGATGTACTCAACTTATTAAAAATCTATGAAGCACAAATCGAGATCTACTAAAAAACTATTAAATAAAACAAATTTTGTGCAGATATTCATAATAGTCATCGAAATATTTGGTTTAAGGTTTAAAAAAAGGGTTATTTTCAAAAAAAAAAACTATCGAGGTTTTTTTCAGCAATCGTGTTTCTGATGAAGTAAAAATCTAGGGAATAGACTGAAAATATACATATAAAAAAATTGCAGTTGTAAGTTCTGTGCAAGTATTTTATTAATATTTTCTAAAATTGTAGTTTTCACTATCTACAGCGCCTTAATTGCGCACACACGCGCACAAGACAAGGCGTACTTTGAACGGCATAACTTTGCCGCACTCGGTCTGAACTTTAAATGTGGTCTGAGCTCACGGCATAAAATTAATTACAATATGGGTGTACCCGACACAAGCAATTTGAGAGTTAAGCTTCGCATCGTGTCCTTCCATTTTCGGAGGTCGTCGCCCGGCTTGCCTTTTGTGGAAGACATTTTTTGGCTTTCGAAACCTCGGCCGCGGCCGCGCCGGGTCGCTGCTAGCTAACATACGAGTATGTTATACGTGAATCTTTACATAGTATGAAATAAGACGCTTCCAGCCATCGTCTATATACATATGTATGAGTGTAGGTACTTGTATTTAAACAAGGTCCCTTAAAATGTTTCCAATATACCTCATAGTACGAGCCCACGTAGCTAAATCGGGATTTACTCGAGCGTCAGAGACCTATTGGGTTGCGAAGCTTAGATGATAAAAAGAAAAAAATGTCATATAATATATACCTTTTCATCGGTGGGGGGAGCGACTATAGATTTTCAAAAATGTAAAAAAAACTGTTGCTTGGACATATCGAGCGCGTCAGATCTGCAGCGCTTTAATAACTCCCGAAATCCCCCTATTGGGCTCCCCTACTATCAGTAGATTGGTCTGTAAATCTATACACGCGGTAGCATGTCAAGCCAAAGTTCAAGCTGACAGAACTGGCGCAAGTAAATGTTTTTCAGGATTGTTGAAGCATCATCTATATAAAAATGAATCTGGGGGCACGGCAGTGCCCCCGGCAAGTCGAGCAAAAAATCCCTATTTCCCTTGGTCACGGCATCACGCGTAAACGGCTGGACCGATTTCGCTAATTATTTTTTTGTTGTGTTTGTTATTTTCAGGAGAAGGTTCTTATGTAAGAATATAAAAAAAACTGGTACGGGGGCAAAGCCGCGGGTAACAGCTAGTGTTTATATATAAAAAATAATGAATCCCTATTTCCCTTGGTCACGGCATCACGCGTGAACGGCTGGACCGATTTCGCTGATTATTTTTTTGTTGTGTTTGTTATTGTCAGGACTCCTGACTCAGGAGAAGGTTTTTATGTAACAATATTTTGGAAAAAAAACTGGTACGGGGGCGAAACCAGCCGTGGGTAACAGCTAGTAGTTGATAAATCTTTCCACGCATTGACCGACTTTTAAAGTGAACAGCGTCAAGGACGGGACTAGATTTAGAATCAAAAATTTAAATGATTTTTTATTTGGATGGGTTTTTTAAGAGACCTTGTATATAGATATACGCTTCGATTCTTTAAACTAAGTAGGTACGCAATGGAATTTAATGTGATGTTAATCGTCAATACTAAGATAGAGTAGGTACCTAATTGGCATTGTTCATTTTTTTTAAGCTGTGCTTTTAACACCTTTATTTGATAAAATGGACTATTTCAAGCAACTAATTTGAATATTATGCTTTTACGTAGCTTTGTTAATTAATAATAAATATTTTTTCGCTGTTTGATAATTCGTGAATTTAGACAGAATCCCAATCGCCTTCGTTCGGCTGGCTATAAAAAAACGGCTTTGTCTATGGTTTTGTAGATTTGACAGTGACACGTGACAGTTGCCGTAGCCAAACTTTTTTTTTAATTTTTGTGGCAAACATTCGATGCTGGATTCTGTCTAAAAACCCGGTCGTTCGGTCAAACAAAGGTTCAAAGTACTTTTACAAAAATATCTGCAATCATAAAGTATTTTTGAAATCGGACAAGATAAATCGGATAATTGATGGTTTTCCTCGAAATGGTTTTCGAATTGGAGCATACTAAAAAAAATGAACAATGCCAATTCAAAAGGAAGGATTATTTTATACGTAGGTAAGTAGCTATACTTTAATTACCCGTGCGAAGCTGGGGAGAGGCGCTAGTAAATGATATTTATCTACTAAGCGTGGTCTCATCGTTTAAGGAAACAGTCTTCCTTCTTGGCGCGGTCCTGGCGGACGCTGGGGGCACCGGGGGGACGTTTGTGATGAAACCCCTGCGGCGTCTTTCTGCGTCCCCATCTCATTGAGTATATTATTATTATATTAGTAGTATTGAGTATTGAGGGCAACGCCGGAGTGGTTTTACCTAGTTTGGAGATATCCCTTCGGAGGGCAGTTTCACATACCCCTAGGCATCCCCATACCTAAGGCATCCGTAAAGATGTCCTTTTCTCTTCGTCACAAAAAAAGGGTCACTACTAGTATCAGTGATAAGAGTTTACACATCAGAAGCTAAATAAATCCTTTAAGTGGCAATATTATGTAAATAGCTCGGAAATACTTATGTAGGTATAATCTTTTACGTTTTCGCAGACTGCTGTACGGAACCCTAAAAAATTGATCCTAACCCTTCTAACCATAACCGTTCGTTTCTGAACTTAATAAAAACAAATTGGGCCCAAAACATTGTTACCGTGGACAGGCAAGCACACAGGCAAGGGATCGCGATGCGGTAGGTCAATACCCTCTGGGACAAGATTTAATGATTCAGTGCCTGCACGTTTAAGTTTGCAATGTACATCAATGTACTAAGTGAGACCTGTGTAGGCGTCTATTGAAATGTGGATGGCGCAAATGTTGTTTTTTGTGTCGGAGGATCTAAGGGTCCGGATCGCTACCAGCTTATTAGGCAAATAGTGCTTGCGCTGTTGTATTTCGGCATGGAGAGTAAGCCAGGTGATATTACCAGCACATGAGCATCCGGAATTTTGTGAAATAACTTCTGCAGAGAATGGAACGTATTTGAGAACCTTCAATATCATGTGTCGATCTGTCACTGTCAGTGTCAGTCAGTCATCTCATCCTCATCTGACTGAACAGTGCGCACCTACAATCGCTCGGTTCGGTAGGCTGGTGTGTTACCAGGCCGATATTAAAATAGGACAACGTAATCTTTATCGCGAAACTAATAAATAACTAAATACCAAGCCATAAAATGAGGTGACGTAGATCATTAATAAGCTCAGACTTACATGCATTCCAGTTTGAAACGTTCAAGTTAATATATTAAAATGGCTGGCACACCGATCAAATTGGGTTCAGTTTTGTCGTTTTGCATAGTGCTATACGCGGTGTACTATCGTAAAAATGATATTGGAGACGTGAGGCTATATCCCATGAGGGAACAGCTTCTAATTCTTGAGACCCAGAATCAAGTGGGGTCAGGGAACTCGCAACCGAAAGTTGCACTCGGCTACGGGGCCTGTCACGACCTTTTCGTGAATGCAACACTGCTCTTAAATCATAGGGAACTGGAGGGAGAACCAGAGCATTTCAGCGAAATAAGGAGCAAGAATGAATTGTTGAAGAGCTTCGCGTATTTCTTCAAACACGGCGCCGCCGCCGAGTAAGTAGAAACCTATGAATTTTTAATGAGACCTCGCGCTACATTCTATTAACATGCGTTCGCGTGACGTGTTTTTCGACTTTGACATATAGATTTAAATTTATTCACGAAAATAGTCAATAGTTATACATACATAATATTATTGTGTCAAGAATTTTACCATGTTTTATTTTTCAGGCGATTTGTTTCCAACAGCAAGCTTTACGATGACATTGTAGCGAAAGCGTTGAAACTAGAAGACTCCAGATGGTCCATCGGAGGCAATGCTCCACTCATGGCGAAACGGTTCCACACGGAAGGCTGGAAAGTACTCCTGGCCGGAAAGATGAGCTCGAAACTCAAATCATACATTCCAAAACAAATAAAAATAGTAGGAGCAGATGTTAACGAGAAAGTCAAAGATGATATTCACATGATATTAGAGTATAAGGCTGACGAAAGTTTTGGTGGACTGAAAGCCTCTCGGGCTAATAGGTATATTATCCACAATGATCTGAATAACCCTTTGCTGAGCTCACTGGAGAAGTTTGATGAACACCTGCCACAGTTCAATCCTGACTTGTTGGTGATCAGCGGTCTACAGATGATGGATAACTATCCTTTTAAAAAAGATGATGAACAAGGTATTTTGCATGCAAAACTTATTAGAAAATACATGCCTAGTGTGTTTATATGTCTCTTGTAGTAATGTCCTATTGCACAAACCCCTAACATGAGTGCTATAGACCAAACTAGATACACTTTAATCTAAAGCTTTATTAAATAGAATTCTGTGATATGTTTTCAAGCATTTTGAGTGCTTTGATTTTATTATTGCCAGGGACTTAACACCTTCGCTGCGATAAGAGGTCTAAAGACCTCCTGCCCGTGCTCCCAGGCTGTGCGGTTTAAAATATTGTGGTTTCGTTCCGGTGCGGAGCTTGTAGCTTGTATAATTTCATAGGTATAAAAGAATAAGAATATTTATGCAAAAATGTCGTGATGAATACAGATGAAGAAGCGTTTTTCAGCGCGTACATTTTACTTAAACAAGCATGCAAATATTACTTATAAACTAGGGTTACAAGATCATTATAACATTTTGTAAATACAACATATTAAATCAGATTAAAATATTACATTGCATACTCCTTTCATCCACTCAAAGGTTGACTGGAAGAGATCCCTTAAAGGGATAAGTCCGCCTTTGTGCATGTATCTCAGTGTTTGTCAATTGTATTTGTCTTGTTTATTTTGCACAATAAAGAGTTTACATACATACATTGTCAAATTCAGAAGTATACTAGTTATTTAATTATTGCTTTAACAGGTCTAAATGCAAGGCTATTCGTTTATTCGATTTAGTAGAAGGATAGCACAGAAGAGCCCCGCGGCGAGACAGATGCTTTGTCACGGATGCTTTACTTTTGAAAAGGCTCATATTGGTCTTTACAAATAGACCCATTTCATAGATGTTTTTCAAGAGACCATTGTATGGTTCGATTCATATTTAAATGTGTGGGTGTATTATAATGTTTACATTGGAGTATCAATATCGATACTAATTACATTCTAACTTCGAACATTTTAGAAAAAATTGAAATGTCAATTGTTTCATCTGTTTCGAACTTTCGAAGAACAGAAAATAATGTTACCTATGTATTTTGATGTGCAAAACGTTTATTGTAGAAAACTTATGATATGAATGTAGATAAAGTTATGTATGCGACTGTACATAATTAGGCATTCACACTCGTTTATTTTATTATGAAACTCGGCTTCGCTTCGTTTCATAAACTGGAACTCATGTTTTATTGCCCTTCATACATTCACATAATCTATTATGTGAAATTTGCCGAAAAAAATGGATTTTGAGTATTGTTAGTTAGTTGTGTTAGTGAATGGTCTTAAGGCCCCTAACCGCACCGGTAAAATGGTACAGTGAAGGCATAAAGACCTCTTACTGCACTAGTTGAAAGTAAGCAATGTTTTAAGCCGCAGTTTTTAAAAACCGTTTTAAATATTTGTGTCAGTTAGCAGGAACACAATTTGCAATTTTATTTTCCTTTATTGTGTTGTTATACCATTTTTTTATCCTGTTTTATTACCTATTTTATCATAATTCTGCTATCTATCTCATATTTACAATTCATTTAACAAATAAATATAATAGATAATTACACATAAACGGATAACTCACGTATAAAAAGTCGAGTGATGCTCGACATGTTTCCGACTATTTCGTAGTCCTTCTTCTTGGAGCGCTCGCCCCGGCGGCAGCGAAACGAACACTGCGCGTCAGCGCTCTGTTCGCGCGGCTGCCCGACGCAACTGACAGCGGCGCACAACTACCCTCGTTTTCATCGTCATTTTTATTACGAAATAGTCCGAAACATGTCGAGCATCACTCGACTTTTTATACGTGAGTTATCCGTTTATGTGTAATTATGAGTGAGTCTCACGGTAGTTTCATGTTGAAATATAATAGATGGCTAAATTAGTTAATTTTTAAACTCAAGCACTGAAATGCATACTTTTATATTTTCCAGATTTGAGAGCTGACAGACTGGAGCTAGTCAAAAAACAAATCCTGTCTCAGCCGCTTGAAACATTGGTTCATTTTGAAATGGCTAGTTACGTGGACTTGGAGCTGCTCCTACACCTGGAGTCCAAAGTCCTACCATATGTGGACTCCGTAGGCATGAACGAGCAGGAACTAACAAACTTGCATAATTTACTCCTTTACGGCAATGTTAGTTACGTAGCAGATTCTAACCCAAGAGTGGCCACAGCGTTGGACCAGATGAGAAAAACATTCCATATGATCAGACAGAAGAACCAAGAACACAGCAGCAATAGAAAACTCACACGCATTCACGTTCACACCTTGGCTTATCAAGCTATATTGACGGTCAAAGATTCAAACTGGAAAAGAACAGCTGCTGCCACAGCTAAAGCATCTCTGACTGCTCATAGATACGTCTGCAATGCTCAGACTATATCGTTGGAAAAGTCAAAACTCTTGCTGGATGAGAGCTTCGCAACTACCACTGAGAATGACAACAACAGCAGAGTGTTCTTGGAGCCAACAAAACCAGTAGCGTGTTGGGACGAAACACTAGATGGTGATGAAGTAGAAATATGCGTGGCTCCAGTCCTTATTTGCACAGAAGCGCAGCTCACCGCAGGAGCCGGAGATAACATATCTGCAGCGGGATTAGTCTTACAGATACAGAAATGAATTTATGTCATAATTTGCAGTCGAACAATTCAACTTTGCTTGCATTATTATTCATTATTTAGGTAGGGACATTACTGGCTCAGTTTATTTTTACAAGCATGCCAATTATGTGCCATTTTATGTTAATGTTGATATGAAACTTTGATCAAATGACTTGCCAACTGCGGAACTTTGTTACTTAAATGTTGGTTCTATTTATTTATTAGACTAAATAAGTATCTATGTGCTTGACGGTTTATAAGGGTATTATAGAAACGGAACATTCTTTTTATGATTTACTTATTATAATTATATTAGCCATGCTTGTCTTATGAAACATTCCCATAATAATCTAATACATATACGATCTGATATTAATGTTGTTGGAATAAAAACAGTTGTGTAAACAAAGTGGTTTTATTGTAAATAAGGCATACATAATCACAATACGCTGAACATAATGCTGCAAACTAAAAACATTCATAACATTTTGTTTATCAAGAAACTTAAAACAAATTTTAATTAAAGGAAACATATGGCTATAAATTTAGTGACTAAAATGTGTGAGCAAGTGCAGACTGTGCAATGCTATCGAGTGAATTGCCATTAAAAAAAAAACATTAAACTGAACATCATACTGAATAATATTTAAACCAGTACGACCTTGAGAATAGAATAATCAATCATAGTAACACAACATCCACATATTTTTGAGCACATTGATTGCTTACAGAGCATTATTGCATGTTATTTATTCCACACAAAATTGCTTAACATTAAAAATTTGTCACAATGTACAAAACAAGATGCCTACACGGTATTATAACTTCCTTCACTGAATTTCATATTTAGTCCATATTGATATGCCATATAATTGAGATCCAACCTTGTTTTATAATTATAAACAACGAATTATAAGTTGGGTAAGGGAACAGGCATAGTAATCATGTTATAGGTATAGGCGATGCGGCTAGCAACCCAACACTATTTTGATTCCCCTTTCCACCTATACACCCACAATCATTCTAAACATGGCCTTTAGGTCTTGTTACCTTAGGCTCTGTCTTTATTAAGGTTGTTATTAAGGTTGAATGTCTGTGAGATATTCAACCTTAATAACAACATTTAAACAAACCTATAGTAAGGGCCCAAGCTCATAGCCAGTGGATTAATAATAGTAGGGTCCTTCTCATGCACTATGGTCGTGGGTGGTTATGTGTGTGTGTGCGTGTGTATCATGGGGGCCTGTAAAACAGAGACTCAAGTCTGAGGTGCAGGCATATGCTGAGTCATTAACCTTTTTGATAGTTTCTTTCTTCCCTCATCCTTCACCATATGACAGCAAGGAATGGTGAGGGCAATTGTGATTCCAAGCACCTTAGACAATAAGAGCCCTCACTCCGTGCTGTTAATCAATTTGAATAAGATTTACAATCTGTGGTCGCAAAAGAGACCCTAAACCTTGTCTTTCAGTTCTTATTGATATTTAAAATTATGATATTGCACCAGATTAAGAAATACCTGACTTGTCTACTTACGTGGCCTTAAGGTATTGTTACCTTAGGCTCTGTCTACCCCTTAAGGGATATAAACGTGATATATGTATGTATGTCTACTTCCACAAATGGTGCAATATGTAGGACAGTTGCAGCATAGTGTCAGCCATGAAGACATGGATTTCTCAAAATAAACTTTTAACTACTTAGCAATATGCACTAGGTGGCTGTCTTCATGAATGACATTATCTAATGCAGGTATGTTTGAGATTGTCAACAACTCATCCCTCTTAGACATACAATTTAATTTAATATCCAATACCTTATATTTTACAATCATGGTTCACAGGAGACAGAAAGAGATATATCTATAGCTAGCAATTCTTGTCAAAAAGTACCCTATATAACTTAAATCCTACCACTAACTAAGACATAAATTCATGGATGAAAAGAGTATGTCATTGAAGTAAAATACCAACTATTTAGATAAATACTTATACACACTGGTGGTTGCTATTCCTAATTTAAAATTAAATAACCATAACATCAGAAACAAAATTAGACTTACACTTCAATAATCAACACTCAGTCTTATATGTTAGGTGCCTATTTACTTAATTAACTCTCGTCGTCACTGAATCTTATTTTCTTATTGAGAGGCTGACCAACTCCTTTGTAAGCGTCATACAGGCCACTGCGAACAAAACGTTTAGCTGCGTCTATATTCACTGTCGGCCGTTTATCCCGATCTTTTATTTCCTGCCACTTAACCATCGTCTGTTTGATTCTAAGAAGCTCGTCTTTGATTGGGTGTTTCGTCGGATCGGAGCCTTTTATTCGTAAATGGATCCAATGCAGCGAAGTCAGGGTGAAAGCCAAGAACAGATCGAGCTCTATTTGCGCCGGTAGCGTCAGCTTATCGTAATGTTCTTTCAAAGGCAGCAGCTGGTCTAAAACTTCCTGCACCTCCATCAGATTTTGCTTGAGATTCTCGCAGTTTCCCACGAAGTCTTTGTCATTCGACAACTCTCCGTACTTCAGGTCCCAATTCATGGTGATCGTTTGACGTGAACGCAGGCGGGTTAAGCCTTTATAAGTGGTAGCAATTGAATTTGATTAGAAATCACTCCACGTTTTATTTATAACCTACGACCCTGACCTGACAAATAAGCCGCACGAAATGACAGACCGACCAGACCAGGACCAAACCACAGACTACGGGAAGGGATTCAAACGTTTTGACAGTGACAGCTACCAAAATGAGAATTTGGAATTTGATGTTATTCAAGCCTCGCTAAAAACAGCGCCTGAGTAAGCTGGTAAAAAAAGCCGAGATTTCAACTTTACGAATAAAGTGAACAGGTTATCGGCGAAATTGCTAAAAAAAATATTCGTATTCGTTCGTACACGATCTGAGCACAACCTAGACTTATTTTATTTTATTTATTATTTATACTCCGACACTCGATTTTAATTTAGTTTCGTGCGGTTTCGCGCACACTAATAGTCATTAATTTGAGGGTGAAAGGGAATAAAGGGATGGTACGAACATTCAATACGGGGTGCGAGTCGGGTTACCTCCACGTGTGATTAAGAGCTGCGGTTCGTTTTTGGATCCGTCCGGGGGGAAGAGCAGTGCTTGGTCCGGTGCGCCCTGGGCAACGGCTAATGATTTCCTGGCAGTTTCTGAGGGATATCATTGACCGTTGGCTAAGAGCCCGACAGGGGGGGAGGGGGGTCTTTGACCATTACCGTACAACGTTGCCGACATTTTGTCACAAGATTTTTTGATAAAAAATTTTACATTGACATTGGCGAAGTTGTCGTCACTATAACGACTTGATACGCCACAAATAAAAGAAGAAGAAGAAGAACATTCAATACATTTTAGATGACACAACGTTATCGCTTGGTACAGCGACATTTGTAGGAAATTTAGTTAAGGCGAGCTGGCAAAGTTAGTCCTAGTTTTTTATTATTTCAAGCCAGGATTTTTAAAACTTGAGATTTCCGTCCGAGCTATTCTCGAGCTACTTATGAACACAAAGATTTGAATATCTCGAAAACTAACCTGCCTAATACGATATTTTACCTCGACTTAAAATAATATAATTATGTTCAGGAATTTAGAGTTATAGAGTTAAGTCCTTCGGATTCCTCCCGGACACCCTGTACAACTCAATATACACCGACTTACTCATTTTAAATTAAAACCGTGTTCCGTTTTATACGTAGTTAACTTAATTGATACCAATTTTGAGCAGTTATCGCGTGTCGTGTGTAGGAAGCTTGTGGGACTTTGGGTCACGACACATTTGTATGGTATAGACTACGAATAATAATAAATAAGTAGGTATAGAAGAATAATTCTAAACGGCACCGCAAAAAAAAATGGCACCATTCTCAAAAAATCCTAATAATGTCACACTGCAAACTAAGTTTGCATTATCTGAAATTTGCTTCATGACCAGCTTTAATACATTTTAGATGACACAACGTTATCGAGTTGCGGCTCGGTACAGCGACATCTGTTGGAAATTTGATAAACTAATTCCTTCATGAGATCAAAAATATTACATGTAAAAAAATCTCAAAAAGATGCAAGTCTGACAACGCGGTTCTTGTATTACAAAAAAGTTTTGACATGTTATGTTAAAGCAAGTCGGTCATGTTGGTCAGTTCAATACCGGGGGTGTACAACTGCCCGGAAGGAACCCGAAGGATTTTAACAGTTACTTTCTGAGGTCCTATAGAGTTAAATACATTATACAAACATTACTTCTGGTTTTTTTATACGTTGTTTAATTTACATACATAGTAAATCATTAGTATTTTTTTTTCACTTCTCTAAGAGAAGAAATCCTTAGTTAAGGCGGATGCTCGCGTTAGCTCATTGAAGAAGTCCCGTTAGATGGCGCTGTAATCAATGATGTGTGTTTTTTGTAGTTTTTAGAAGATTCTTAGACCACTTATAGATTATCAATTGATTTGCGCACACAGTTTAATACGGCCGATTTTTTGAGACTAAACTCAGAAGGTAACAATGCACCAATTCGGAGAATAGCTGCACAAACGCTGGTGTCACTAACGGCCCTATACAGATACTAGTCTTACACACACATGCAAATAGGAGGCGGCAACTGGCGGAAAAATATTGCAACACCTTGCTAAGCTGTTAGCGTAATTTTTCACGTTATATTTACGTTTTTATATCAACTTTACTTTTACCAGAAATTTTACAAATCTATACGTATCTACAAAACTTAAATCGTATTATTTCAACCATTTATAACTTTGGAATGGCTGCACGGATTTTTATGATTTTTGATTTGTTAGCTTTCTCTCTTCCCCGAATAGCCAAATATCTAATCATAAATATGAAAAATGCACAAAAAAAAAACTCTTTAATTTTTCATATGCAGCGCCATCTCTGATAAAAACTGACTTTAAGGCGGAATATTTTTCGCCAGCTCGGCTAGTTACAAATACAGAATAATATTATATATGAGTCTAGCAGATGCAAACATGTGAATCAATGCCACCTTCAACCCTTTTTGAATATTAGGGAGTATTTTTTTGTACTTTGTTAGATAGTATTATTTTATATTATGTTGAGGCGCAGGTTTTCTTTTATTAAAACATATTTCTTTGTAATCACTGTTTTATTTATAATCCTGATACCTTCTTTAACATGATTGATATTCTACAAATTTTAGCAGTCATAGAGTAGTTACATTTTTATTCACCGACCATAGATTAGAAAGGGAAAAACGTTTGTGTTGCATTTCAACACTCTTCCTCAACACAATCGTTTTTCGGTATAACACGTAATTTATTTACTAAGTTTACAAATATATGTTTTCCTAAAGGTTTGGTAAAAATGTCTGCTAACTGTTCTTTAGTACTAATGTACTCTATGTTGACAATATTTTCTTCTACTTTCTGTTTAATGTAATTATATTTAACATCAATGTGTTTTAGCCTTTTCTGGTCTGTATTTTTAATTGCTTTTATTGTACTTTGATTATCTTCATAGATTTTTACATTCTTAATTTTAATATTCAAATCAGCTAACAATTTTAACATGAAAGAAGCCTCCATGATCGCTTCACACAGAGCTACAAATTCTGCCTCAGTTGTGCTTAAGGCAATACTGCTCTGTTTTCTAGATTTCCATACCACACTATTATTATAGACTGTAAAAATATATCCAGAGGTTGACTTTCTATCATCGGTTCTTGCAAAGTCAGCATCTGCATATCCTATCAGAGGTTCACTCAAATCATCTTTTGTGTACAATAATGAATAATTCACAGTTTTCTTTACATATCTCAGTAATCTTTTCAAAGCACGCCATAACCCTGAACTGGGCTTAGATTGAAATCTACTTAAATAATAAACAGAAGCAGCTAAATCAGGTCTAGAGCCTACAGTAGCATACATAAGTGATCCTATTAATGATCTACATTGGTATTCAAAAGTCAAATCAACAGGTTCATTTTCATCAAATTTAAAATTTACATCCATTGGTGTGTCACAGCCTTTACAATCTTCCATATTGAATTTCTTAAGTATATTTTTTAGATATTTGGATTGGTCTATTGAGATGCCTTTGGAATGTTTTTGAATTGATATACCTAAATACATTAAATTTTCATTTCCCATGTCTTTCATGCGGAATTGGGTTTTCAAAAAATTTTTTACTGACTATATCCTTTTGGCTATCACTGAGGATCAATAAGTCGTCTACATATAAAAGTAAGTATAAATTCCCCTTGGTAAACAAGCAATAATCATTATCCGATCTTTTAAACCCATATGAAATAATTGTCTCATTAAACTTATCATACCAATATTTTGGTGACTTTTTTAACCCATATAATGACTTCTTAAGTTTTAGTACGTAGCCATCCTGTATAGTCATTCCCTCTGGAGGTTTAAGGTACACATCCTCATCTATACGACCATATAAAAACGCTCCTTTCACATCCATCTGGTGTATATGGTAATCTTTCCTAGCAGCTACTGATAACAATGTCCTGAGTGTCTGAAGTCTTAAAACCGGTGAGTATACATCTTCAAATTTTTCTTGCTGTTGGTATCCTCGAACTACTAGTCTTGCTTTACAAATAGTTTCATTTCCTGTATCCTTTCTTGTAAACACCCATCTTGAGTCTAATATCTTCTTATCTGGTCTTTGTACTATTTCAAATGTCTCACTTTCTTTCAATACATTTAGTTCTTCAATCACCGCTTTCTCCCAGTCTCTTTTGTCTTCTCTTTCTTGAATATCATTATATGTCACTGGTACATCTTCAGTGTAACTGGTAAGCAGGGCAAACAACGCTTCATCTTCATTTTCTTCTAAGTCTAATACATAGTCTTCTTGCCATTTTGGTTTTTGAATTTTCCTTTTCTCTCTTCCTCCTTCATAGCTCCTCATTTCCGTCTCTGGTTCACTTTCTTGCCTTATTTCAGATGTTTCTGTTTTCTGTGTTTTTTCATATTCGTTTTCTGTTAATTTCATGTTTAAATTTTCATTTTCAGGTCCATGTTCATCTTCTGTCACATCCAAAGTATCATCGTCCAGTATACTAACTGTCTTGTCCGATTTTGTAGGTCTCTCATCAAATACTATGTTCCTTGCTGTCACTGTTCTTTGTTTTTCCTCATCAAAAAGTTTATATCCACCAATGTTGTATCCTATCATGATCATCTTCTTACCTTTGTCATCAAGTTTCTTTCTCAGCTCTTTTGGTACATGATTATAGGCAGCACATCCAAATACTCTTAAATTTGATACATCAGGCTTCCTTCCTTCCCATAATTCACTAGGCGTTTTCTCTCTTCCTGCAACTGGACTTCTGTTTGTGACATATGTTGAAAACAAAACAGCCTCGCCCCAAAATTCTTTCTTCATTCCTGAGTCTATTAGTAGAGTCCTTGCTTTGTCCATTAGGGTTAAATTCATCCTTTCAGCAACACCATTCATTTCTGGATTGTACGGCACTGTGTGCTGCATGACTATTCCATTTCGATTACAAAAACCCCTAAACTCATCTGAAAGGTATTCACGACCATTATCGATTCTCAGCTTCAACAGATTTGAATTAAAATGTTTAGTTACTATATTATAATATGTTTCAAATTTTTTGAAAACCTCAGACTTGCTTTTAATTAAGTACACCATTGTGAAGTGAGTATAATCATCAATGAATGTAACAAAATATTTGTTACCATCCCAAGTTACAGGTGAAATTGGTCCGCAGACATCTGAATGTACCAACTCTAAAGGCTTCTTAGCTCTAATTCCTAATTTATTGTATGGTTGTCTACGACTTTTTCCTAAAAGGCATGGTTCACATAAACTGTCATTAACAAATTTATTTTTTAATTCAGACAATCCATCTACCATATTTTTACGCACTAGAACATTTAAATTTTGTGAACCTAAATGGCCAAAACGTCTATGCCATAAATCAGTGTCAATTTTATTCATTAGCTGGCAAGAATTTACATCACCTTGGCATTGAACAGTGTATAATGTTCCAGTACTGTTTCCAATCATTATTATGCTATTGTAGTTATATACACGTACCTTTCTATTTGCAAACTCAATCCTTAATCCAACTTTCTCCATTTTTGACACAGATAATAAATTTTTTCTTAAATATGTCCGCAAAAAAATGCACTTGAATCACCACTTTCCTCCGCATAATTTGTACTCCCTTGTCCTCGTCCTTGGCTCGATCCACGTCCCCTTCCTTGGTGCCATACGCCACGTCCACGTCCTTGATTAAATCCAGCTCCTCGATTCCATCCACCATGTCCATTCCCCTGATTAAATCCGCTTCCTTGATTATATCCACGTCCTTGATTATATCCCTGTCCTTGAGCATATCCACGTCCTTGTGTGCATTGAAATTTCCTGTGGCCTGGCTTACCACAAGTAAAGCAATTAAATGCATTTGAACTGACTGGGCCAGTATGTTGATAACTAAATTTTTTCTGTTTTTCCTCCTCTGCTAGAAGTCTGTCCTTTACAGTGTTTAATTTCAGGTCTCCTATAGTTTCCAGTGCTGTTACAACAGATTCATAAGTTTTTGGCATGGATAGTAAAATGTAGTTAATCTTCTCTTCCTCCGACAAGTCTGATCCAGCTTCTTGTAATTGTGTGCATATTTCTTGTATTCTCGTCAAATGTTCTTTTAATGATGTTTTCTCGTTGTACTTTAATTCACTTAACTGTCGTCGTAAAAATAACTTGCTCCTAACTCCTTTTTCTTTAAATCCTTCTTCTAAATTTCTAAACATTTCAAAAGCCGTGTCCTTTCTTACATATTCCAAGTGGCTGTCGGCCACTGCCGAAATTAAGATTGCTTGCGCCCGCGCCTCCGCCCTCGAGTTTTCTTCAGTTTGCGAAAATTTTTCATCTTGAATTGCCCCCAGGCACATGTTTTCCTTTAATACACTTTTAATTCTGAACGCCCAATTATTGAATCCGTCTCCATCGAATGGCACAATATTGTACTTGTTGTTTTCCTTGCTGAACGCCATTTTTTTCCGTATTTAATTTTCCTTCACTTTTACTCGCAGAACTCGTATACCTGGGCCCATAACTATTATTTTATATTATGTTGAGGCGCAGGTTTTCTTTTATTAAAACATATTTCTTTGTAATCACTGTTTTATTTATAATCCTGATACCTTCTTTAACATGATTGATATTCTACAAATTTTAGCAGTCATAGAGTAGTTACATTTTTATTCACCGACCATAGATTAGAAAGGGAAAAACGTTTGTGTTGCATTTCAACAGATAGAGGGCTATCGTATTTGTACTCACTAGTTGGCGCCACTGTAGAGTAAGGTATATCATATCAGATTATTCAGGATTTCTTTTAATTTATCTTTAATAGCAAGCTATTTATTACCCACAGTGTTGCACAGTCCCGTTTATCCTCTAAATTAGCTGTCATTTTATTTGCCTTCTTAGTTTGGCTCCTACTTTTCATAGCTTTTCTTTTAACATTTTATAAACCTGTCGTATGTCTGCGAAAATATTCGGAAACAATGTAAAGTAAAGCCGGAATATGCAACTTGTAGGTAGTACTAATTTTACGTTTCTTTTTAATACCTCAAGTTGCAATAGCGCCTCTAGCGGCGAATTCATATGCCGCCATTGCTAGTATCTTGAAATGTCTTTGAGTATTTAGTATGTAGGAACCCGCGATTCATATCTGATATTCGCTCACACGTAGAGACATCATCATCACCATCGTCTGACATTTTATTAATACTCCTATGCATTGCATTACAAACGTTTCGTCTGGGGCATCTAAACAACTAGCGCTGTACTATAGGTATTGTCGTTTCGCGTCATAGCCTTTCGTAAACGGGTAACTTGAGAATCAGCCTGCTTACAACAATGAGACGAAGTCATTCGTGCTAGCCATTCGGATCCTTTCCTTTCACCAAAATGCATTGGAGTATAGGATCACAAAGGAAATTAAATAATAACGCATAGCGCGTAGGGACTACGTCTGACTGCTTTTTGGCTAGGGATTTCGATAGTCATCGGTCGTGGGCCACCTGCCTAGTTCACCTGGGTGGACCACGGGCACATATTCTTGCCGATGTTCCACCTCAGAACACCTAGGTGAACCACGGGCAAATGACTATGGGTCATGGTCCAAAAAGTGCCCATGGTTCACCTAGGTGTACTGAAGTGGACCATTGGCAAGAAAAATTGCCCGTGGTCCACCCAGGTGAGCTAGACAGGTGGTTTTCGGTTAGATATTTGTTCCGGAGTTGCGACCTGCCTTTTTATGTTGTCATCATAATTCATATCACTAATTCATGGTACATCGCATAAAAGGAAAAATAATATTAGATACGAGGGGTGATCCAAAAGTAATGATAATCAGTATGAAAGATACGTAAAATGTTTAATAAAATAATTTATTTTTCTACGTAATCTCCTTCCAAGTCTACACACTTAGACCATCGTTTCTCCAGACCACGAATTCCTTTTAAAAAAAAATCTTTTTCTTGACCCTCCAAAAATGCCTCCACAGCGGCCATTACCTCGCCATTATTCAAAAATTTGTTGCCTCTAAGATCTTCCTTCAGCCGTGGAAAGAGATAAAAGTCGCTGGGGGCTAGGTCTGGCAAATATGGGGGGTGTTCCAGCAATTCGAACCCTGAATCACGAATGGCAGCCATCGCAACGCCGGCCTTGTGGGGCGGTGCGTTGTCCTGGTGAAACAGGATGCCAGCTCGAAGTTTACCCCGCCGCTTCTCTTTGATTGCCTGTCTCAATCTGCGTATTTGGTCAGCGTAGTAGGAGCCCGTAATAGTGGTAACCTTTTCCAGGTATTCAATCATTATGACTCCCTCAGCATCCCAAAACACTGAAGCCATGACCTTACCAGCGGAGCTTGCTACCTTGAATTTCTTCGGTGTAGGGGAAGACGCTCGCTTCCAGGTCATGGATTGCTGTTTGGTCTCAGGATCGAAATGGTGGATCCAAGACTCGTCCATGGTTACAAACCGACGTAAAAATGTTTCGGGATCAGTTTGATATTTGTCAAGATTGGACTTCGAAATCTCACATCGTATTTTCTTTTGTTCAGCCGTTAACATTCTAGGCACCCAACGAGCGGAGACTTTTTTCATGTGTAGTTCATCAGTTAAGATTCTTTGAATGCTGCCATACGAGATGCCTGTGAGCTCAACTAGATGCCTGATAGTCATCCTTCTATCTGTTAAAACGAGATCATGATTTTTTTTGACGTTTTCTCCAGTAATGGCGACAGATGGACGGCCTTCGCGATGTTCATCTTGAGTGGATGTCCTTCCCAAGTTAAACTCCTTTGACCACCGTGCCACTGTGGAATACGGCGGAGCGGACTCGCCCAGTGTGCCCACTAATTCAGCGTATATATCTTTAGTACACATTTTTTTCAAACAGAAGTATTTAATAACCGCTCTCACCTCAGTTTTCTCCATTTTTGCGTTATTGTTCCGACTGCTCGTGAAGAAACAACTGCAACTCTCTGACAGATACATATTTTTTAATTTTTATTTTTTTTATTTAATAAGGAGTCTTTATGGCCAGTAACTGCATACCTATTTATTTTAATCCGATTCAATAAGTATTCAGTTATCATTACTTTTGGATCACCCCTCGTAATTATGATGACTTTGCAATAGGTAGGTACGACAAATAAATAATGACAACTCCAAAACAAATTGAATCCATCTGAACTCACTTTTACTTACTGATACTTACTTCCACAAAAGTCGAACTTCATCCATCGATGGTTTCGAGTAGCGTTGCCAACAGTGGGATAAAGCAGATTCTCACGGTGTCTAGTCCACACGCGAAAAATAAAAATTGCAGCTCGACGCGAATTATATCAGCGCATGGACCAACTCTATATGCATAACTGGGTGTGCCAATAGGAATTCCCGGCTAATAAAAATAATTAAAAATTCTCATTAGAGATAGTAAAATTAGGTTAGGTTCATTAGGCATCTTCAAATGCCCGAAGGTCAAACCGAATAGAAATAGGAACCCCGCCGTCAATCTTACGGTGGAGTGAAATTCCTAATGGCACAACTAATAGTCCATAATATGGAGTAGGCCCAGGAGAAAAGCGTCATACATTTAGGCACAAATCGTGTGCATAAAAATGACATAGAATTTAGCTAGCGTTGTGCAGCAATAGCGCCTGTACTATACGCGTGTCGACCAGTGAAACAGGGAACAGAGACGTGTTAAACTACGAAACTCTCTAGATATTTTTTTCGGTCTGTAACCATGATCCACCTGCAGTTTGGCCACCTGGTTTTTGACAGAGCGCGGAGCTCCTTTTTCTGGGTATTGAAATTTCAGTGGTTTTCTGGGTGGACAAATTAGGTGGGCTACGGGTAGACTGCAAACAAACTGCACAGTCGATTTGCAGCTAGCTTGCAGTTCAAATGCTGACCGTCTAGTTTATTATAGGCGTTAGATAAGATCCCACAATAGCTAGGCCAATACGCCATGCAACACGTGGCATGCGCACATAAGGGTTGATTTATCAAAGCACTGATAGTTTAAAAAAACCTCGATATTTTTTAAATAAAAGTTAATACTTTTTTAAATGAAAACTCTTTTATGATGTATGTAATCAATCATATTGGCAAAATTCAGGCCATTATTATCAGGGTATTTAAAAGGAAACATTGACATAACTACACACTTCAAAGTCAAGAACATTATATTGTAATGATTAGATGTTTTCTATACCAGGCGTCAGGCTCCAAATGAAAGAGATGAGACGATCACTGACAAGTTAGTACTCTTCTCGGTGATTGTCAACGTCAAGAGATGAGCTTCGCTAGAATCAAAAACACGTCAGGCCATATTGAATCTTATGACGTGTTTATTTATTTTTCACTTGACACGAGATTAAATCTTATACCATTTAAAATAAAGCTCAGTTTTCTAGTATGTTCCATACTTTTGGATACTTTGGCTACTACTACTACGCTACCAGTGGCGGTTTGGATGTTACGGTACTAATGTTGGCTTGAATGTTACTAAGTATTTGGCGATGTGCGTGCTCCAGTATATTTGTGCACGATGGATGTCCCGAACAATTTGACCGCTTTGGTTGAGTCACTGTTAATGACCATTTTGGGTGTTTCCAAGTAAATGAAGGTCTTGACTTCTACTTACTATATAACGCTGACTGTACATACACACATAAAACACGTCTTTATTCCTTGTGTAGTATATATATACAGTGTAGTTATCACCTTAGGAAATAAGACGAAAAATACAAGCCTTTCCAAATACACGAGTATCTCGATACGAAACTCAAAATATTTATTAAATTATCAAAGGATGTCACAAAATTGTAGTTTGTAGATCACGCAACATACTCAATTCATAACTCAATTCATAACTGAATTGCATGTAATGGAAATTTGCCACTTATTTATTGTTCACGAAAATATTTTTTTTACATGCATACAAGAACAATCATAACTTATTATACTACTTAGAATTATATAGGCTGATTTTTTTTATCACCGTCAAAAGAAACAACACGACGAATACAAGCATTATTTTTAAGTTTGGTGTTAAAATATTGCAAATGGTATCATTAAATGATACCTGTCATCATTATCAATTTATCATCCTCATCATATCAGGTGTGTGACGTCCACTGTTGGATATAGGCCTTCAGATACCGCCCATAGAGCTCCAGTTGCCTCGGTTGGAAGTGGCTTGCATCCACCATGAACCCGCGACTTACGGTACCTATACGGTTGCATATGATACCTAGGTCAACCTAAAACTTGGACGGTGATATTAATATCATTCTGTATCATACAGTTTCCTTTTCCTTCTTTCTACCGATCATAGGTAATGGGAACATGAAAGACGGACTCAAAGTCTTCAGAACAGGGTTGACAAATCTCCACTGTTGGACATCTGGAAATTCACGGTCTTGATAATTTCCCTAGTAACATAAAGTAATTAACCAATTAGAGTGGTAATAGGGGTTACAAAATTTTGCAACACCGCACTATGGATACATACATACATACATATCACGTCTTTATCCTTTACGGGGTAGACAGAGCCTAAGGTAACAAGACCTAAAGGCCACATTTAGCGTGATTTTGAGCGTATAGATGGAAGAGAGGAATCAAAATGGTGATGGATTGCTAGCCACATCGCCTATAACATGATTCCTAAGATTTTCGCCCATTTCCTCGATGGGCTTTTACCATCTGCGCGGGAAGAGTAGCAACTGGTACATTCTAAGCTTTCTTTACTCCCAGACCAGCATGTAAGAACATATATTGATAATTTGGATGAAACAAAAACAGACCATATCGATTAAATCGAGAATTTTACTTCCCAATACTGTAATTAAGACTTTCTTAGGTTTTTCTATGACAGTTTTTGGGTCTCCTGTGCATATATAGATATGTATACATACATACTTAGTAAAGCATAACGAGGTTTTTACCTCGTAACGTTATTACAAATTACATCAATAAAAATCAGTGTTTTTAGACCCAACCAATTTTTTTGTCATCACACCAGCAGTAAAGTTCTTGCTCTTCTTGCACAATAATAGCAAGTAAAATCTCGCGTCCAATGGATGTATGATTCACTTATTTCCTGTTAATGCACAAAAATTACCTTCCGAATCCAATGTGAATCTGAAAAATTAACGTACAGTCAGTACAACAAAAGGATTTTTTTTTTTAATTTATTATAGATATCTGCAATCAGTCGCAAGACTATAATCAGAATAGTTGAGTTGTGGATGACGCTTTCAGAATATGAGGGCCATTGCCCTAACTTCCATTAAATGTCCAGCACATCAGCTCTTTTAAGTCGCCTGGCATAGTGAGGCTCGAGTAGTGGGTTGATCAATGGATTTGGGTGGATAGTGAGGCGTTCCTTGTAGCTGTCACTATATCGTTTTGCCTCCTCGAGGACAGTCGGCATTTCTAGGTATTCGTGGATTTCACTGATGCGAGTGAACCAGGGAGCAGCGCACAGTACCCTAAGAATATTATTTTGGGCTCTTTGAAGGCAGAGGATGTTAGACTTGCTAGCTGAGGACCATATTTGGATCCCATAAGTCCAAACCGGTTTGATAACTGAGCAGTACACTCTTAATTTGTTGCTCAGAGATAGAGCGGACTGTCTTCCAAGTAGCCATAGTAAGTTTCTGAATCTGTTGTTGACTTCTCCCCGTTTGTGTTTTATGTGATCTTTCCAGGTCATTCTTCGATCCAAGTAAAACCCAAGATATTTGACGCAGGATGACTGCGGTAGTTCAGCTTGTCCCAGTCTAACTGGAGGGCAGGTATCAAACAACAAAAGGATAAATAGATATTTTTTAGGCTTGCATACTATGACATTATGATATTTCACTAAGAATTAAACTCAATTCAAACGTTTTCTGGATACAAAAATACTTGTTTTGCACATTTATACTAGTTAAGATGATTAACATAGACCAATTGAATGCTATCTCACTCGCAAAATAAAAATAAAACAATTGAAATAAAAATCAGTTCACAACATAGGAAACCAACAAACATACATACTGACACTCACAAACATAAACAGACCACATAAACTTCCGCAAGTTAAATTCAAAGATTATACAAATTTATCCCCACTTTATAAACACTCAGAAAAACGTAACCAAAAAAGTTACATGATGATAAACTGCTCGGCCCGAAAATTCTTGAAAAAATCGTTAAAAATTAATTACTCGAAAACTACAAAAATCGGCCAACATACATGGGGTATATTCGGATAGCCCCGGATGTGAGGCATGTAATTTTTTTTTTAGACGTCAGTCTTTGGACCACCGTGTATATAATAACATTATATTTATTGTTGAAAACCGCATAAAAATCCGTCCAAAAGTTTTGAGTTTATCGTAAAAAAACACACAGACAGACAAAACGACGCGGCAGATGACTTTATTTTATAATCATACTATTAGCGACAGGCAGACGGACAAACATAAAGACAAACGGACGGATGATTGGACATACAGATTAACAAGCAGACGGACGGACGGACGGACGGACGGACGGACGGATGGTCGGAAGCATAGACAAACAGACAGACAAACCAACGGATGGACCGCCGGATTGATGGTTGGACAAACAGACAAACTGACAGACAGACAAATATACATACATACAGACAGGCAGGCAGACAGATAGACGTACGGATGGATGGACTGCCGGATGGATGATCGGACGCACAGACAAAAAGACAGACAGTCAGAAATATTTAAAGAAAAATTTTATTAGTCAAAAAAGAAGTTAAAAAAACAGAAGTATCTAAACATAAAAAAGGTAAAAACATAAAAGCCACTGATAAATAAACTGTCGCAAAATGGCCCAGAAGACTGGACAGACGGAAAGATAGGCCGACAAACGGACGGACCTACAAAATATATGTGCTTCTAACAATAGTTCCTTTTTTCTATATGACGTAAGAAACCCTAAAAAAAGTCAGACAATACAGTCATGTGTGTTTATTTCACCTCTCTTATACCTTTCAATGTACATACGTAGTTTTTAATTATCATTTTGACTTGCGTTCGCCGATTCGGTCGTAAAATATACATTCATACACAAATCACGTCTTAAAGCCACCAAGAACAAGCATGATTGTGGGCGTATAGGTGGAAAGCGGAATCAAAATAGTGATGGATTGCCCCTATCGCGTATAACTTGATTCCTAATATTTTTGCATTTACCATCAACGCGGGAAGAGAAGCAACTGGTACATTCTATGTTTTTTTTTACTTCCAGACCAGCATGAAAGGGAGTAGAAGATAGCTACCTAATATGGGTAAAAAAGCTATAGTTAGACAGGCGGACAGATAGACAGACATAGGCGGACGGATTTGAACAATGTGGCCATGAAATAAACCACGATACAGCGTGAACTTGGTAATAGATAAGCTCCTTTGTGTTCCGAACACCAAAACCTGGCCAAGTGCGAATCGGACTCTCGTGTACCAAGGGTTTCGTCCAAATTCGGCAAGTAAATATAAAATCCAGTGTTAGCAAAGCCCTGCCAACTAAGCAAATTGTAGGCTGTGTGAGGTCATTTTATATCGGTAACTTACATACTTAGACAGACAAAAATATTCTGTTTTTAGTATTTGATGTTAGAGCGGCAACAGAGAAACGTCATTTGTGAACTGTCGCCAGACAAGCACGATAGCTGATAGCCATATCACGGTTCATAAGATACAGCTTGGTGACAAACAGACAGACGGACAGTGGCTCCTAAATGAAAAAAATATAGCTACGTAATATGGGTAAAAAGGTATAAAGTTAGGACATACGGACAGATAGACAGATATAGACGGACGGATTTGAACAATGTGGCCACAAAATAAACCACGATACAGCGTGAACTTAGTAATACATAAGCTCCTCCATTGGTTACTTACATAGACAGATTGACAAAAATATTCTGATTTAGTATCTGTATAGCGGCCACAGAAATACATCATCTGTGAAAATTTCCTTTATCACGGTTCACGAGATACAGCTTGGTGACAGACAGACGGACAGACAAACATATACACATACAGACGGACAGTGGAATCTTAGTAATAGAGTCCCGTTTTCACTCTTTGGGTACGGAACCCTAAAAAAGCTGGTCAATAGCAAGTTCGATTCGAGCACTAAAGATTCCTCTAAGTTCTAAGAGTTATACCTAATTAGATGTAAGCGTAATGTATGGTAACTCTTTCTGTTGATGAGTTTCTAACTGCGGAAGCGACCCTGGCTGGGTCACCAGAATTTCACTTCAAGATTACTGTATTGTCATCAGACTTATGCCAGATTTCACGTCAATCTGATCAATTAGAAATGGGTCAAAATTCACTTGCAAGATTTGATTACATGCAGACACCGGGACTGAGCACTTCAATTGCGTTTACAAAAATAATTTGTACCAATCACACAAACGTTGGAATGTTGTATCTTACAAAAATTTATTATGATTAATTGATAAGTACATACCTGTACGTGTACGTACAAATAAATGTCTACGCTGCGTCCAATATCGTAGCTTGTAACGTCTTTTACTTCCTTCCTTTGACTTCAATTAATTACGAATAAAATGAAAAGATTATTTTTATTTTAAGACACCATGTTCTGTCAACCATTAGTTTATGACAATTCATATCATTGTTTTTTTTATTACCTGTCTAACCAGCCAGGTTTTTGACTCGCATGTTTTTTTTTTAATTGTTCTGCAATGGAGAAAACCTATTTACTCGGCCTATTTTGTATTTAGCACTTGTCGGATTTCACGAATCATTGCCGTGATTTGATACAGAGGGTTAGGGTTCGATTCTCGTGAGAAGCATTAGTGCAAAATTAACTGGAAGCCTTTTTTATTTTTAACTTTCTGTGGTCGAGTATTTTTTTTTAATATATAAGGCAAAACGTGTTTTTAAGGCGGCAATATGACTGGGGGGCGCCACCATCTATGCCAAATTAATAAGCACGTGTGATCCTAATACTAGAGAACTTACTAGGCATGAAAGCTTTGCCAAGTTTAGGACTGGCAATGCCACCCGCTAAACCATTCAAATTGGCGATGCCTCACTGCTACAAGGTTATACAAAAAAAAATACGAAACTATGTGTTAGTTTAAAAAAAAAACTTGGCTAGAATAAGTTTACCATCACAAGTGTATATTTTATTTTCAACTAATTGATCGTATAGACCATTTATCGTAAACAGTAAAATCTAACTAGGGTAAGCTTGTGGTTGTTTAAAAACCACTTAGGTAGTACTTTCTTTGGTTTGATTTGACAAGAAAAATATTGAATTTACCATAAAGTTTTCTAAATCTCATCGAGATATTATTACTAAGTAAGTAAGTTATTAAAAACAATGTTTATAAAATTAAAAAAGAATCCTTCACGGCCTCGAGATTCGAACTTGGTCTCTAACTATTCAGTCCTATAAGTCACGACCACTGAGCCAGATTGGAGGTCACGTGACAGCTCGAAATAGTCGATTGGTTTTTACAACATGTTTTATTTGACACTAGCTACTCACACTATTGTAAAATGCATCGAAATTTACTGCATCATACTGCAATTTAGGTATGATAAATGCACTCTGTTTTGTAATTTGCGCAGACAATATATCTATAGCTAACTATCCTCAAAAAACCGCATTGAAATTAAGCCTGTGGACGAAATGCAGCTGCACGGAAGGTTTGTATGGAAGAGCAACCGCCTTAAAGCGAGCTGGCAACGTTGGTCATAGCTCGAGCTACTTATTAACACAAAAACTGGAATATCTCGACACATTTTACCGCGTCTATATGTTCACGTGTAATGTACTTGATGTAGCCTTTTGTATTTATAAAGATGGTGAGTCAGTGTGTCAGTGAGAAAACTAACTTTGACATGCAATAATTCTTAAAATACAGTTAAAACCAACAATCAAAGTTATAATCTTTAATTTCACAGAGAAACAATAATTTTCAGTTAATAAGGTGTACTTGCACATTTCTATTTTAGTAATCATAACTTGTTCAATACATTTCATTATATTATAATAGTCCTATTAGCTAACTGACATTAATCAAAGACAGAGTATCAGTCATCTAAGTACTCGAAAGGTTCTGGCGGCTCGGGCTCCTTCTCTTCCTCCGTCTTGGGGCCGAAGGCCGCCACGGGCTCAACGAGCACCTGCTCACCATCGCCCGAATGATTCAGCATCACAATACCACCGATAGTGACATCCTTCAGAGGTACGAAGCCGGATCCTTCAACGACGGAGATATTCTTTAGCTGCTGCCGCATAATCCTGGCGGGGTTGCTTAAAATCTCGAAGGTCGGCTCCGGTTCCTTCTTCTCCTTGATCTCCTTCTCTTCGCCTTCTTTTTCTTCCTTCTTGACCTCCTTGGACGAGCCCGCGTCCTTGTCGGACTTGCCGTGCACCGTGATGTTCGGGTTCGGGGACTTGGAGGACTTTTTTTCTTCCTCGTCGACGTCCATCTTGGAGGTGGTGGAGGAGGTGACGCTGGAGGCGGAGCCGTCCCCGCCGTGCGCCCGGCGCCGCGCGCGCGCCGCCGCGATGCTCAGCACGGCGGTCGTCACGCGCTCGCGCTCCTCGCGTTTCTTTTCTTCCAACGGCGCCGGGTACGCGTACAGAGACGGCTTGGAGTTAGACTTGATTTCCAATTGAGGCATCTTCAAATCAGAGTTGAGTGCGATGAGGCAGGTCGGCGTGAACGCCAAGGACAAGCAGTGCGCGAGCGGGAACCAGTACCAGTACTGGGTGAACACGAGCATGCCGACGACGGCCAGCATGTTCATGTGGCCGGTCCTGTTCTGCAGGGACACGGTCATGTTGCGCCCACCCGCGTCGATGATGCCCTGAGCGAGGATGGCGCCGAATTTCGCCATCACGTCCTCGTGCTTATTCGAGATGACAGTAGCGTACAGCTGTCGGAAGTATGTGACCTTAGGGCAGAGGGTTTCAGTTTGCTGGATGAGAATCATGGCGGAAGCGATCAGAGCTCCCTGACGGACGAAATTGACCGGGTCGAATTTGACCATAGGTTCGAGAAGGCCGATAGCCTCGCGGTTTCCGGTTCCGGCGCAGGCGATACCCAGCGCCATGGCGGCGCCGTAGCGCACGTGGGGGTTGTAGGACTCCGCCAGCAGGGAGACCACGGACGGGCACTGCTCGGGGGTTCTGAACAGCAGGAAGCCGAGGGCAGTGACGGCGGCGCGACGCACGTCGTCGTTGACGTCGGACACGGCCACATGGAGCAGCGTACGGATGGAGTCGTTGTTGCCGGTGCCGCAGTACGCCGTGGCGATCGTGTAGCATCCCGCGCGACGCAACAGGGCATCCTTGTCTCTCAACAGCTGTTGAACCAGAGCGTCTGCTTCCTCGAGCCTTCCATACATCGTGAAGGATATGCCAACAGCCAAACCGCGCAGAATCTTCTCGTGCTGCGTCTCCTGGGCGTAGGCGACCATGTCTTCAATGGCCGCGGCGTTCCGGGAGCCTAACATGACCATACCCATGGCGATACCAGCTGCTTCTCCAGTCACCGCATCATCTTGGTATAGGTTAAACTTCAGCTGTTCATAGACGTCTTGTCTATGACTGCCCATAGCAGCTAATCCGAGACCGAGGCATCCTCCATGGCGCACCATTTCATTCTGAGCATCTTTTAATTGTGTTAAAAGATAGTCAATGATATTAGCGCCGTGATTGGCATGGATGAGACCGAGGGCATACAGGCCTCCACCTTCAGAGTAGCCAGATGAGGGCCCAGCTTCTTTGGGTAGGTATGATTGCATTAGAGCCAAGGATTCACCTTCATGACCTCGATGTATAACTCCAAGAGATGCTGTGACTGTAAGCTTGGCCCAGTTTGTGGCTCTAGCCAACCATTCAAGGTTATCCCGTAAGAACTGGTCACTTGTTGTGCCAGCATGCATAAACGCGTTAGCAATGACTGTGGCTGTGTGGCAGATTGATACTCTGATGGCATCCTTTGTGTTTTTAAGAATTAGCATATCAGCATGATTGGACCTGATAAGGAACTGTAATTGTAAGCTGAGAGAGACATCGCCTCCTAAGATGGAGATTAGTTTTTCTACCCTCCTTTGGTGTTCTTTCTCCTCATCATTTAAGCTTTCAATATCTCTGACAGGTGCTTTGGATTCTTCTGCTGGTGTGTCAACTTCCATGGCAGTTGAAGACTCTGGGAATGGTCCACCTTGAGGTTGTGGTTTACCTCCTAGAGCACTTGGAATGGGAGCTGTACTCCTTAAGGCTTGTAATACTCTACCTAGGAACTGTTGTGTGGCTGAGTCATACAAGTCAAAAGCTATTTGATATGCCATGAGAATGGATTCTGGAGAGCTATGTGTCAATTTATCCAGGATTTCTGCTACGGAGAGGGGATCTTCGAGGAATATGAGGCATTGACACATATTTACATAATCTGGGATGTTCAGGCCGCGGTACAGGCCTACTAAAGAGCGCAGGACTGTGCTGCGGAAGCCTCTGTTTTGGAGAAGGCTCATCGCTACTTGGAACGCGTACTGAAGCATGCCTGAAAATATTGGAAACAAACATTAATACATCCCCTATTGTTCTAAAACTCTCTTAATTTTGTTCTAAAACAGTATAGTTAAATTGGGGCACTCACATATTCATGTAAACTTTAAAGCCCTCGCAAATTGTGTTTCCTAGGTGTTGATGACAATGTTCACCTAGTTAGCCTTTGCTCAGAAAGTGTTTTGAGGGAATGCTTTAATAACAATGACAAACAAAAACAACTAACCTGCAATGTCATCAGACTTCATGACCGACTCTTCGAATATGTCCATCCGCCTGGTTTCCAGCGCTAGCCCGAGGGCTTGTCTGTACTGGCTGTCATCCAGGCATCTCTGGAACATTCGGTTCACGATGGCCTCCAGACGAGGGTCGATAGGCTCCGCAGTACTATCCACGAACAAAACCTTCCTTTTCTGAGTGTAAAAGTCAATCGCCTTCGCAATCGTTGTGTCCACATATTCGTTCCGAGCGTTCACATCAAACAAGTCTCCCGCACCCAATGCGTACGTCAATGAATCCTCGAATGCTCCCAAGTGATAATAAACCTTACTCGCTACCAATGCTGCTAGCTGGTGCTGCGAAAACACTTTATCTTCATGGAGAATCTCAATCTTCTCAATCGACTCGGATATTTCTGGCCAAAATTCATCGACGATGTTGTCCAACCTTTTCAATGCGAATTCTTTCACCTCCGGCATCGGCTCGTCGAGCAAGGATATTATCCCCGCAGCGGACGTGATATTCATCTTGTTGTTTTTAACTTACTTATTTATAATGAAATGAATATCTCATAGATTTATTTCATAAACTCTTCCTTTGTGAAATGAAAGAACTACACGATCGTGATGAATTGACAAATTTCTTGTTCCATAAACAACGTAGAACAATTTAGTGTTGTACCACTTGATTTTTAAATATTTAGTAGATAAACGTAATATTTTATCTTTTATTTTAACCACTAGATGACCTAATCATATTTTATTCTATGTGGTTTCAAATATTATGTTAATAACATAACAGTTCAATTGATTACAAGAATTTAGTTCAATAACAAAAGTAATCATACACTGTAAGTTTGGTAGAGCCTGTTTTTTAGAATAACAACATCTACCTTAAATCCATAGATTACAAGAACTGAAACATGAAGAGATGAAAAAACGTTCGTAAACTAAAACACTGATGAAGTTTCTTGATAAAATTTAATAAAATCCAAAATAAGTTACTATTCAACAATTCAAATTAAAAAAAAGCAAATAAAATGAATATTGGTTGAACCAGTTATAAGTTGAAAATATTGTATATAAATATTATATGTTTCAATAATTTTGATAGCAACTGAGAAGTGTTTTTGAATACACGTGCAGTGATAGTGAGTGAGTTGTCAATTTTCTGTCAAATCATAAAGTTCGTAGCACGTAGAAACATCTGTTCATTAACGCTGTTTTCAAATTATTATAAATAATGTTGGATCTGTTCAGCATCTTCAGTAAAGGTGGAATCGTGCTGTGGTGTTTTCAAAGCACCAGTGAAATATTTTCACCGTCAGTGAACGCGTTAATTCGCAGTGTTATTTTGCAAGTAAGTGATGTTTTACCAGTTGTAGACCTTGATCTTAATCTAATTAATGTATTTGTGTACACGTGGACTTGCTAAGCCCTGAAAAAGGTCAATATTATCAATGCCTAATTAGGACTTGACACATGCAGAGTACACAAATTAATCACCCTTCATTCAAGGTGGACTTTCCGTGAACACGTAACATTTCCATATTTTCCGGTTTAAAAATGCGTAGTAGTTCTATCCTTATCTCGGAACGAATAATAATAACTTAATCCCATTATAAATACGCGTAGCATTTTATCCTTCCAAATCGTTTTGCTTAGAAACCAAAGAAATTACTTACATTAAGTTGAATCATACCTTAGTTTTGCGTAATTGCAGCACGTAACGATTACGTATTATTCTCGCAAACCATGGCATGTTTCGTTACTGTAATCTAGACTGATTGAGGCTGGCTATATTTTGAGTTTGTACTATACAATTTTATAAACTTTTTACTTGAAGTATAATAATGTGAATCCTTCTATTTAAACCAGATTTATGACTAATTTAAGCAACAGTTGCATTTAATTTAGAATTTGATGTATCTGTACTAATAATAATATTATGAAGGTGTAAAGTTTGTGAGTTTGTGGGTTTGTGAGGATATAAGCGATAATCTTTTTGGAACATCTCATTTGGGAACCCTCTGACAGATTACAAGCACGATGGGTCTCCAAAATTAGTATTAGCAATGAAAATTTGAGATTTATTACAGGTGTACCCACTTAACTAAAATTATGTAGCAGCTTCTAGACTGCCACAACCCTATAAATAAGGGATTAATGGTTAAGTATTGTAATAGCGAAAAGCCGTGGTAGCCTAGTGATTTGACCTGTGGCCTCTCAAGCAGAGGTTTGTGGGTTCAAATACTTCAAATCCTAGGTTCGCACCTCTGAGTTTTTAGGAATTTATGTGCCAAATCACATTTGTAATTTGCCATGAGCTCTTCGGTGAAGGAAAACGTTATGAGGAAACTTGCACACATCTGCGAAGCAATTTAATTGTGTGTGTGTGTGAAGTTCCCAATCCACACTGGGCCCGCGTGGAAACTATAACCCAAACCCTCCAATAATTGGATAAAAAAAACTACACAATGCAGTGAAATAGCGAAACGGAATAAAAGAGGCTATATATATTGTAATAGCATATTTTTTTTTTTTTAAAGAAATAGTTTTTTTTTTTTTTAAAAATCTGTCTTATAGAGCTACTTATGGCCCAAATACCAGATAAGCTGGGTCTTGGGTGGGCTACACCGAAATTCAATTTCCGAAATACATATACCATCACTCACACTCTTAAATGAATTATCATTACTGTGAACTGGGGGAGGGAGCGCTGCATGAATTGTGATTTCCGATCTTCTAGAGTCCTCCCTTGAGGCTGACATAGTCACTCCTGTGTACTAAAGCTTCTTTAAATATGAGATAAAAAAAAAAATGACTGAACGGAATGGCACTAACCAACTTTTTTCTACCTTTCTAGTCCTCAAGGGGATGTTTGAACCCCCCAAATATCCTTTAAACAAATGTTGTGAATACAAACTAACTTTTTTCTCAGGAACGTACTGGCAACTCATCATACAACCACAACTCGCTGACGCTCCAGTACAAACTCGACAATGAGTTTGAGCTGGTCTTCGTTGTGGCCTACCAGCGCATTCTGCAGCTCTCGTACGTGGACAAGTTCCTCAATGACGTCCACCTGGAGTTCCGGGACAAGTACAAGAATGAGCTGCAAGGAGGACAGCACATGGGGGATTTTGACTTCAAGGCGTGCTATGATGCCGTCTTGAAGGGATGCGAGCAATGGGGTATGTCTTTAAAATAACATAAATAAACAAATATCGTGGAAGAATTTACACACTTACACAAACTTAGAAAGCATGTACTATGGGTACTAGATAATGTATGCCCTGTGACAAGGGGAGGGGGGGGATCTAAGAACTATGAAATTGCTGTGACATACATCGTCACACCTCTTTCCCACATCACTACATAGTATAAAACAAAGTCGCTTTCTCTGTCCCTATGTCCCTATGTCCCATAAGCTTATATCTTCAAAACTACACAACGGATTTTGATGCGGTTTTTTTTAATAGATAGAGTGATTCAAGAGGAAGGTTTTTATGTATAATTCTACGCAGACGAAGTCGCGAGCAGAAGCTAGTTTATAATAAACATACAAAAATTCAATCTCAGACCATTCAAATTGAAAAAGCTTAAGTTACAGGTTAGGTAAGAAGTATTTGGTAATAGAATATACACTGATGAGCAAAATTCTATCACACATACAAAGTTCTATGAAAAGCGACCCATTATTTTTGCTCGTGAATATTCTTTAAATACAAGCTTTTCTTGGTTTACTGTACCTACTTGCATTTTCATGCATGCATTATGTGTATTAAGTTTCTGATAAAAATGTTTATTCTTACAGCCAAGTCCCAAGCAAAGTTGCCTAAGCTAATGAGGACCTTTGAGGATTCTCAGAAGTCCAAGAAGACTGTCGCCTCCATGATTGAGAGGAAAGGGGAGGAGAAGGGGAAGAAATCAGGTAAATAGGAATATTGTATGTTTTCAACTGACTAAAAAAAAATCTTTTTTGTTGCCCTCAATTCCGTCTCAGTTTGTTTATCCCGCGGGAACCATGCTAATTTATTTTCCGGGAAAAAACTATCATATGTTCTTCCCTGAGACTAAAACTATGTATGTATGTATATACCAAATTCGAAGTAAACCTTCCAGCTGTTTAAGCGTTAAGAGGTAACAGACAATCACACGCTCGTCGTCGTCATCTCCAGTTTATTTACGTCCCACTGTTGGGCAGGGGCCTCAGAATGAAACGGTTTGCGCCATAGTTCCCACGCGGGTCCCACGGGCTAGACTAGTTTGGTATCTTTCTCTGTTCTGATGATTCTTTGTTTAATAACCTATATCATTTATGTCGTCTTCAGTGAAGATAGTAGAGAGTAAGAGTCTGACAAACGGGAAGACGGAGGAGCCGGAGCTAGAAGACGACCTGATAGCCGCCAGCCGCGCCAAGCTCGCGCAGAAGCTCAGCAAGCCCAAGAAGGATGCTAACGTCAAGTAAGCTTCCATCATGTCTTACCACCTTACAGAGAGAGTGACGGAGAGAGGGAGGAGGGAGGAGGGAGGGACGCAGAGAGATATGTATACATTTGTTTACACACATTCAATACACGTTGAGAATAAAAACAACATGCCATGGGTATGAGGGTTGAGAAGTGTCTCTATTGTTAGGGTGTTAAGAGGTATTATTTATTTGACAAAGATTTAAATCAAAATTTAGTGAAGGGCCATTCAAGTATTACGTTAGCAAGTAGATTTTTTTAGTTCGAATCGAAACGAAACAATAGATTGACGGAAGAAATTTAGACAAGTGACAAGTGAGTGGCGCGCGGTAATTCCCCCACTCGCTTCTAAGCGAGTACCTACGTATTCATTATTTGTGGGAATCCCCGACATGTGTTTTGTTTTCAAGCATAGACAATTTGTGGGTTGCCATTTGTGTAAAAAAGTAAATAATAACTGCTGACGTAATCACCATAGACACCCCCCCACCCATCATGTCATCAAAAATAAGCAAAGCAAAAACCCCTGTTCAAGTATGAGGACAAAATGGCGGCTAATAAAAAGGAAAGATTTAGGGACAATTTGTATTGTTCAGTCGTTACAAATAAATCGAAATAATGAGAGTCTTACATACTAATACATTTGCTTTTATAGCCGTTTAATAATGCCATCTGTCGGTGATATTTCAAACTACTACACAAATCAATAAAGTTTTCCTATGCATGCTAACAGCTTAGATATTCACATAGTATCTACACAGGTGGCGTTATAGCGACCTCTATCTGACACAGTTTGGAACTAATTAAGAGAATCGATAAGTAATCAAGTAATTGACTAAGAGTATTTCCTAGTAGCACGACAGATGGCTCTGATGTTAATTCCTTAACAACCCCCCTCAAGCGCTTACGTAGTACTTGAACGTCCCCTGATATAAATGGTACATCTTGTGATAACTTATGAATAGCTCGGTAATTCGGTGGTTTTACGGAAAATGTTATTTATTTATGTGAGTTACGCCTCTTAGATTTGATAGATTGTAATAAAATTAAGCATTAAAGGCTGAAACGATGCATGACCTTACAGGAAGTCCCCGAAGAGCCCTAAGGCGGAGAAGGAGCGCGTGAAGAAGCCCCGCGTGTGGGAGCTGGGCGGCGGCGCCCGCGACCTGCCCAGCCTGGACTTCAGCACTGACAAGCCCGGAGACACCACCATCAACCCTGACACGCAGGTCAGTCGCGTTCATCAAGCTATAGTTACTCTGATATAATGTACATGTAGTTGTCTTGCACATACGGTAACGGAGTAGCAAAGGAAAAGATTTTTGTTCATAAGACACACACACACACACACACGCACAAATCACGTCTTTATCCCTTACGGGGTAGATAGAGCCTAAAGTACCTATAGGCCACATTTAACAAGATTGTGGGCGTATAGGTGGAAAATGGAATCAAAATAGTGATGGATTTCTAACCTCATCGCCTATAACATGATGCCTATGATTTTCGCCTACTCCCTCGATAGCTTTTACCATGTGCGCGGATAGACAAGCAACTGGTACATTCTATGTTTTTTCTTTGCTCCCAGACCAGCATTTTTTTTCATAATGTTACTTTAATATAATGTTACATGTGATATGATTTTACATTTGATTAATGTTACATTGCATTAATGCAACATTTGGTACAATGTTACATTTGATATACATATACTACTTTAATTGATATAATGTTCCATTTGATATAATATTGCTTTGATATACAATACAGGCTTCACTTAAATCCACAATCACTAGATCTTGTTACTTTAGGCTCTGTCTTCCCCGTAAGGGATGTAGACGTGATTTATGTATGTATGTATGAGTCTCCATAATATTTTTTGTGTCAGCTGGTGGGCAGGATGACGGGAGCCATCCGCGACCTGGAGGTGGACTCCTCGGAGAGCAGCAGCGACGAGGAGGAGCTGCAGTCCGCGCCCAGCCCCAAGAAGACTGGCGGCATGTTCAGCATCTTCAAAGGTAATCTTTGATGTACAACTACAGGATATATTGTATCATAGTTGTGTTCTCAAACATTGTCGTAAATGTCGTCAGTGTATTCTAAGTAACAGAACACGAAGTGCCTTGTTGACGGCCGAATTACATTGTAGGCGCGTTTTTCTGACCATAAATCGGATTGCTGGACTGTTTTTCATTTGTTTTTAACTTTTCAAAAAGTCTAATAGACTATGGAATAATGAACAATCCTACTAATATTATAAATGTGAAAGTTTGTGAGTATGTTCGGATGTTTGTTACTCTTTCACGCCAGAACGGCTGGACAGATCTGGATGAAATTTGGAACATAGATAGATTATAGTCTGGAATAACACATAGGCTACTTTTTATTTCGGAAAATTGCGTAATTCCTACGGGATAGCGATTAACAAATTCTATGCAGACGAAGTTGCGGGCAACAGCTAGTAATTTCATACAGCCAAGTCGATGGCCGAGGAGTGCGCGTTTTGTTCGAATGTAACGTTTTTATCAATGTCTCAAATAGCTTACGGTGACAGATGACATTAAAAAAACTTAAGAAAAAAGGAGGGAACGTGAAAACCACCTAACCTAAGTTGCGAGGAAGTTTAGTGCAATTTTTTTTAATTTCCTCTCAATGTTAGAGAAAAACATTATATCTGCCTCGGCTGCTGGCAAGTAATTGGCTACTTCCCAGGCCTCGGCATTAATCTACTATTGTCTGGCAGGGCTGGTGGGCGCCAAGGCGCTGTCGGCGGAGGCGATGCAGCCCGGCCTGGACAAGCTGCGCGACCACCTGATCGCCAAGAACGTGGCCGCCGACATCGCCAACAAGCTCTGCGAGTCCGTCGCCACCAAGCTCGAGGGCAAGGTCAGGACTGACTGCTTACATTGGAAAGTTTTTGAAACTCGTGTCTCTGAATGTCGAGTAAGCGAATACTATCCGTGATGTTATATACACTAATTACACCAAACATTACACGTGTGGAGAGTGCCACAATAGAGAGATCTCTCTCCAGGCAGATGTTATGCCTGGGGAGCGAAGTCCGAAGGAAGAGAGTTGAGAGTTGTATTTATGCAGCCGCATTGAGAAACTTCGTTAGCGGCATGTAGAACGATGTGACAGCTGAGAACTGGCGCTAGCTACTCGTGTGTCGTAGTAGTTATGTAGTCGACAACTAGGTGGCGCTAGGGTCGCTACACACGCATTAATTCATATTTACAATAAAATTTCTAAATAACACTGAAAATTAGAACACAGAAAAATCCGGAAAGTAAAGCTATGGCCGGGAATGGAACCCGGATCCTCGTCATTCCGTGACGCGTGCTATACCCCTACATCCCCATAGCAGGTGGGTAAGCCTTGTTACTATGCGAATTTTTGTCGCTAAGCGTCATCTGTTTGAATGTGTCTGTACGACACAATTACAAACTCCCGTGGAACATCTACTGCTCACCAGGGACGAGAGAAGGCGCTGTTTTTTCAAATGATGGGTAGTATCAAATGAATGTTATATTTACAATAATTTAAACGTAAATCCGCATAAAAAACCGACCGTGCACCGACAATTTAGAAAACAAGTGACACCGGATTGTTCTTTTTATTCGGTGCCGCGGCGCGTGGCAATGTACTAGCGCCAGCCAGCCACTAACAGCCAAAAAAATTTTACACAAAAAAATTGATTATTTTCAACATGAAACTACCATGTGACTAACTCATAATTACACATAAACGGATAACTCACGTATAAAATATTATATTTCGTGGTCCTTCTTCCTGGAGCGCTCGCCCCGGCGGCAGCGAAACGAACACTGCGCGCCAGCGCTCTGTTCGCGCGGCTGCTCGACGCAACTGGCAGCGGCGCACAACTACCCTCGTTTTCATCGTCATTTTTATTACTGTCAAATGTAGAGCAGCACACAACACTGATCACGTCACTCCGTAAAGGTTCGCTCACACTCGCCGTTTGGTCAATATTTAGAACAGTTTTCCAACTCGACACCGAGCATCACTCGACTTTTTATACGTGAGTTATCCGTTTATGTGTAATTAAAATTGCTTATTATTCAAAGTACTTCCACAATTATAGTTGTTTATGATAACCGTGTTCGCCAGGTGTTGGGCACGTTCGACAGCGTGGCTAAGACGATCAAGGCGACGCTGACGGCGTCCCTCGTGCAGATCCTGTCGCCGCGCCGCCGCGTGGACATCCTGCGCGACGCGCTGCACGCCAAGCACGAGGGCCGGCCCTACGTCATGGCCTTCTGCGGGGTGAGTTGCCACAGTTAAGCGCCCTGTAAACGATCAAATTTGCTTGTCAAACTTGTTTGTCAAACATAAGCGTAAACGATCAAACCAAATATAAAACAAATTTGTTAAAGCGCCCTGCGCAAACGGTCAAACTTGCTTGACAAACTTGTTTGTCAAACTTCTACCGAGATCTTGTTTGACAAACAACGTCGTACACGTTCAAACCTGCTTGTCAAACTAGACATCAATCCAGATTTTCATCAAACGCATCAAACACGTAGATTGTTTGGCAAACGCCTCAAACACAGCCGTACACTATCAAATTGCTTGACAAACACGTAAAGTTTGACAAACAATTTGATCGTTTACAGGGCGCTTTACACACAGTGGCGTAATTATAACGTCTGGGGCCCGTGGCAAATTCGTTAGATCGGGCTCCTTCCTCAATATAAAGAAGTGCATCAGCGTCCCTTCTGTGCTCTAAACCAAGCCAGTACGGGGCCTCGTAGAGCTAGGGGCGCCTGGCATTTTGCCACCCCTGCCACCCTATAGTTACGCCATTGGTTACACACAACTGACAATAGATGTCGCTAGGTACACATAAAACAAGTTGACGTCGGCGCTTTTTTCGTCCTTCTGCTATTAATGCGCACACGTTCTTTGTGATTTCATACGTATATCACGTCTTTATCCCTTACGGGGTAGACAGCCTAGGTAACAAAACCTCAAGGCCACGTTTAGCGTGATTAAGGGCTTAAAGGATTAAGCTGGAAAGGCATTCCTTCGATAGGCTTTTACCATCTGCCCTGGAAGAGAAGCAACTGGTAAATTCTTTGTTTTTCTTTAGTCCCAGACCAGCATGGTTTTATAGGCTTTACTAAATTACGTTACAGTTGAGTTCGTAAATATATGAGCACTAGCTGTTGCCCGCGACTTCGTCCGCGCAGAATCCTTATCTTATCGCTATCCCGCTAGTCCCATGCAAAGTCTCAGCCCGATCGGTTTAAAATTGACAAAGTTTCATACAAAGTTTCATCCCCTATTTTATCCCCTTGGGGGTAGAATTGATCACAATCCTTTCTTAGCGGACGCCTACGTCATAACATCTACCTGCATGCCAAATTTCAGCCCGATCCGTCCAGTGGTTTGGGCTGTGCGTTGATAGATCACTATGTCAGTCAGTCATCCTTGATTTATATATATTTAGATTTTCAACATGAAACTACCGTGAGACTTAATCATTGTTACACATAAACGAAACGAACATACATGTCGAGCATCATTCGACTTTTTATACGTGAGTTATCCGCTTATGTGTAATAATATATGAGCATTCCCAAAATATGTGTAAATAGAATGGTACATAAATATCAGAACAGCTTTAACAGTCAATAATATATGTACGGTTCTCTCATCATATTACATTATGCCCAGCTTACAAACAAAATTACCTATATTGCATACATAATGAAGGCCACTTCTCGACTTCCACATCTTTTCATTCCCTATCTAGAGCTATATCCGTCCTCGCCCAAGGAAGCCGCCGGGTGCTGCCCACCCCGTGGCTGAGTGTGGCCATCATTCTGGATCTCCTCTTTCTGCATTCGGCAGACAAGTCTGGTCCGGCCCAATCCCATTTAAACCTGGCGGCTTAAACAATTATAAGAATAAGAATAAGAAAACTTTATTGACTGATATATACAAACAGAATATTACATAATATGGGTACTTATTCCAACCAGCCAAATGGCCGCCACTCAGCTATGTGTCACGATAATATCCAGGATAATATCGTGACGCTGATTTTCAGTGACGCCAGTTACACAGTTACGGAGGTGGCTGTCACCAGGCACACATCCCAGTTCATACTGGTTTACGAAATCACCCGATACCCATACCTTATACAAGAATTATGATTACAATTTTATCATTTAAATCAGCTCTATAGTACCAAAAATGTATATAATTCAACACATATTAATGTTAGTGTATAGTGTAGTGTGCGTGTGCGTTTGCGTGTGTGTTGTGTGTGTGTGTGTGTTTGTGTGTGTGAGCGTGTCTTTGTGTGTGTGGATACATGTAGCTGGGGTGGAGCAATTATTCTCTAAATATATGTTCAGGTAAACGGCGTAGGCAAGTCCACTAATCTGGCGAAGATCTGCTTCTGGCTGATAGAGAACGACATGTCGGTGCTTATCGCGGCGTGCGACACGTTCCGCGCCGGCGCCGTGGAGCAGCTGCGCACGCACACGCGCCATCTCAACGCGCTGCACCCCGCCGAGCGGCACAACAGGACCATGGTGCAGCTGTACGAGAAGGGATACGGTTAGTCTCACAAGCACACTAATCTCATTAACACATTAATCTCACTGTCACACTAATTTCACTATTACAAGAATCTCACTGTTTCACTTATCTCACTATTACATGAGTCTCACTATCACTCTAATCTCACTGTCACACTAATTTTACTATTACAAGAATCTCACTATTACATGAATACACTATCACTTTAATCTCACTGTCTCAAAATTACATGAATCTCACATACATATATAAATCACGTCTTTATCCCTTAAGCGGTAGAAAGAGCCTAAGGTAACAAGACCTAAAGGCCACGTTTAGCATAATTGTGGTCGTATAGGTGGAAAGGGGAATCAAAATAATGATGAGTTAGCCGCATCGCCTGTAAATGATTCACAAGATTTTCGCCCATGCCCTCGATGGGCTTTTAGCGTCTGCGCGGGAAGAGAAACAACTGGTGCATTCTATGTTTTTTCGCTCCCAGACCAGCATGGAAGATTTTCAGATGGAGAGTTTAAGGACACCCAGAAACTTTTGAAACTATTGACTTCGAGGCATCAAAATGATCTCCAATTGATACTGTAACATGTCTAATGAAACCGTTTTTCTTACAGGCAAAGACGCCGCCGGTATAGCGATGGAAGCGATCCGCTACGCGACAGACTCCAAAATAGACGTGGTGCTCATCGACACAGCTGGCCGCATGCAGGACAATGAACCCTTAATGAGAGCCCTGGCTAAACTAATCAAGGTCAACGAACCCGACACCGTCTTATTTGTCGGCGAAGCTCTGGTAGGCAACGAGGCTGTCGACCAACTGGTGAAGTTCAACCAAGCGTTGGCAGATCACAGTTCCACTTCAAACCCTCATACGATAGACGGGATTGTGCTAACTAAGTTTGATACAATAGATGATAAGGTTGGGGCGGCTATATCTATGACGTATATCACGGGTCAGCCGATCGTTTTTGTCGGCACTGGCCAGACTTATACGGACTTGAAGGCTCTGAACGCGAATGCGGTGGTGCACGCCCTTATGAAGTAGACGTTTGGAGTTGTATGAAATGCGATTTAAAACTTTATATACAAAGTGACTAGCAATTGTTCTGGTATGTTTCAGCAGGTAGTTGGATTTTATGTCGCCCGTGCCGAAAGCACTTCGGGCGGGAAACGGATATACAATCCTTTGGTGTTGGGTGTACAAGGGTGGTGGTGCTCACTTACCATCAGGTGACCCGCTAGAAGCCACCGTGTTTCTTAAAAAAAATATGATCGGTACATATTTTGACTACAATGGGCTAGGAAGGTCAACAATTTAATTAATGTGTCTCAGTTTAATTTTCATCTGTGTATTTACTTTTTCTTCGCTGTTAAAAAGGATTTTTTTTTCTATTGTAGATTATCTGTTATATCTACAAGATACTATATTAAATCGCATTTTGTACGGTAATTTCAAATGCCCATTTTTGCTCCATATTAATTCTAAATACGATTAGATACAGACCAATGAAGTATCGTTATTTTGAATTACGCCATGGTAAAGGTTTTAATTATTGTAATGTGCTCTGAAATAATATAATTATGTTTATTGAAATTATTACGAGAATTTTTATTTTCTTATGATTTTTGTGGAAAAATTGTACAGGGTTTACGTTTGTATGAAAAAGCGTTATTTTCTTATTTAACTTGTATATACATAATTATAATCATGTTGGACTATTCAGATTATAGCATTTTCAGTTTTATTGGAAAGTTTAGATTAGGTACGGTCAGCACAATAAAGTTTTTAAATGTCTTTTTTTTCAGAGCTGTTTAAAAAATCCTGTATTTTTTTTAAATTGTCAAAACCTAAACGGGGTTGATTTGTAGCCAGTAAAGTCTGCGAGGTCACTTTTAAGTCTCCCTTAAGTACAAGCTTATGCTAGCATTAATTTTAATAAAAGAAACTCAATGTATAACAGCTTTTTCAAGTGTCGAAAATCTCTCAATCATTTTTTTTAAACAGATGTAAACTGTACATAGTTACGTTGGGCTTCAGCCCTAAGACATTTTCGGACAATTCCAAATTCTTCTTCTCAAAAAATAAACTGTTTTCCGCATTAGTACAATGCCATCGGTCCGTTAAAAACAGTGGACAGTCTAGACGCTTGGTAGGTTAAGTTCGTTAGGGCGCTGCCAATTTAAGAAATAGGAGCCCCGCTTGGCGGAGCGCCGTCGATTTGGGGAACCAAGAGAAATTGTACAAATGTGGATAGCTATAGAAGATGATTTTAGTAATTGTAAAATTTGGGAATTGTAGTTTCTGAGCTACATTTACACAGTGAAATTGGTCAGCGATATAGAATATATTTTTCAGTGCCTTGTCCTGCTCACATTGCAAATAATGAAATAAGATGTAAGTTCCCAAACCCGAACACTGCCCGTTGCCTTTTGGCGCAATAATTTATCAAGCGCTTTAGTAGTAAATGTATAGAATTTAGCGAATTTCTTAATCAAGATTTATTCTCACTAGTGCATAGTGTACTTACAATTTACATAACAATTCTAATGGAATTTCAAATGCTGCTCTGCCTTGTGCTGTCGACTGTACTTTATATTTGGCTCGTGTATGAATCATGTTCATTCCTATATTTATTATTTACTCCGATTTGTCAAACTATTGAACCTATGAAGTACCTAACTACATAATATAATAAAGTTACGATTTTGATAATTTGTTTTTTATTTCACACCTAAAAGTTATGAGGCACATTATATAATTGTTTAATACAATCGTGTTGGGCGAAAGTCTTAGGAATCATGTCATAAGCGATGCGGCTAGCAACCCATCACTGTTTTGATTTCCTTTTCTAGCTATGCGCCTTTAATCATGCTAAACGTTGCCTTAAGGTTTTGTTACCTTAGACTCTGTCTACCCCGTAAGGGATAACAACGTGATATATGTATGTGTGTATGTGTTCACTAATAGAACAAAGTCGAAGAAGAATAGTGATCCCTATTGACTATGTCATTGGAAATTAAATTCATGGATGAAAAGAGTATGTCGTTGAAGTAAAATACCAACTATTTAGATAAATACTTATACACACTGGTGGTTGCTATTCCTAATTTAAAATTAAATAACCATAACATCAGAAACAAAATTAGACTTACACTTCAATAATCAACACTCAGTCTTATATGTTAGGTGCCTATTTACTTAATTAACTCTCGTCACTGAATCTTATTTTCTTATTGATAGGCTGACCAACTCCTTTGTAAGGGTCATACAGGCCACTGCGAACGATACGTTTAGCTGCGTCTATATTCCTGTGGGCCGTTTATCCCGATCTTTTATTTCCTGCCACTTAACCATCGTCTGTTTGATTCTAAGTAAGACCTTGTTATACTATCTAGTGATTATGTTCTGCATTTTATTGCGTAGGTACATAGTTGAATAAATATCGCTGAAAAAAGCGTTTAAATAAGAATAAAAAAAAATATATTAAAAACTTTGAGGAACGCACTTTAGGTTACTAGTTGCATTGTTTGTATACTTACACATGTTTACTAATGTTTGTATTGCACGTTTTTTTTTTTGTTTTGTAGTAAGATATATACTTATAATGTATAATGCTTTGCGTATTGGCTACGTTTTCTTTTACTTATTCTTTAAGGAAACTATAGGTCTATTTGTATTCATCGAATTATCATCACTTGATTATGTATGACTGTTTGTTTCATAATAAATTAAAAAAAAAATTCAAACAAAAAATATTACTTGAGCTATTTTTAACTTTCATCTCATTTTAGTAAAACTAGTTCCCACGCCAATTCCTTGGTTTAGGCTGCCAAGTGGACTTAAAATGCCGGCACAAACGCTAGAAATAGGCTGATGATCTTATTTAGTTGGAAGCCGCTTTATAAATTCCGTTGGTGGTGTTAGAAAAAATGGCGTGTATCGGAAGTGTTTAGTAGTAGCCTAAACTTGTGTAAAAATGTTCAGTTTCATTTTCTATCACAAATCACGTCTTTATTCCTTACGGAGTAGACAGAGCCTAAGGCAACAAGACTTATAGCCCACGTTTAGCATGAATGTGGGCGTATAGGTAGAAAGGGTAGTCAGAATAGTGATGGGTTGCTAGCCGCATCGCCTACATATTTTTCACCCATTCCCTCGATGGGCTCGGTGGGTCCATTTTCTAGGTCTAATATTTAGAAGAAAGCCATTTAAAAAAATGTATTGTTACTTGTGAACATTAATAGTGTTATTTTACGTATAAATGCTATTAATACGGGTTGTTAAGTTTAAAACATAAACATATTTTATAAAGTCGCGCTCAACTCGCGCGTCTAGAGCCTCGAAGACATAATATCTCGCATTTGTCGCAATAAACACTGTCGTGCTACGCTTTTTGAAAGTATCTCGCACTTGGCTGTCATTTGACAGCCATGACAAATAATCGCGACGCGACAAGCTATCTCGCTACACGTCGTGCTACCGGTTCACGACACAGCATTATGTCGCTCTCGTGCAAGTCGCGCCTTGTCGTGCTAGCCGTGATTTATTTGTGACAAAATGAATGTTGCGAGCCTTGTCCCATAATGTTGACCTTGACCTGTTTTACGTTATTAGACGCCGACGGCCAGCCGGTCACTAAAGCAGTCATTAATTCACGCTTTTTAATTGACCTTTTTTATTACGAACATCCTGATTACACGGCATTTTGTCATTTCGCTATACATTTCGCCCACGCTCGCTAGCCAATATGGAGCAGTTTTATAAAAATGTGCGAGACAGTATTCTTTATTTCAAATTGGACTTATGTTGCTTTGTGGCCAGAGTCAGAGTTGGGATCCTGCTGTTTGGATATTTTAACTTTATTTCAAGTGTGAGTACCAATTTGAAGAAGTTTTTAATTATTAACTTCCATGCAGTAGGCTTATTACCCAACTCGCTCGCAATCGCCATCGTGTTCATTTTGACAGTTCATGTATGGGCTGACAATTGGCATCGGAATCAGCTAGCTGTCACATTCATACAAGAACTGTCAAAATGAACACGATGGCGATTGCGAGCGAGTTAGGTAATAAGCCTACTGGTCTGGGAGCAAAGAAAAAAAGAATGTACAATGCTTCTCTTCCCGTGCGGATAGTAAAAGCCCATGGGCGAAAATCATACGAATCATGTTATAGGCGATGCGGCTAGCAACCCATCAATATTTTGATTCCAATTCCCCCTATACGCCCACAGTCTTGCTAAACGTGGCCTGTAGGTATTGTTACCTATGGTTGCCTGGTAGAGATCGCTCTGTAGCGATAAGGCCGCCTATTGTTACCTTGTAATATTCTGTATACCTTTTTTCTGTTTTGGTTGTTATATGTGGTGTTCAATAAAGAGTTATTGTATTGTATTGTATTGTACCTTAGGCTCTGTCTATCCCGAAAGGGATGAAGACGTGATTTGTGTAGGTATGTATTTTAATTATTCCCTAGGGTTCTCCCCCGTGAAGAATTATAAGTAGGTATAGTCAGCCAAACGAAACCCTAGGCCACTGTAGAACCTTTTCACAATCAACTTCGGGATACTTTAACACTGACAGACACAAATAAGAAGACGATCACTTATTGCGATAATCGTTTTGCTTCCTTGTCAGTACACACTATAAAACAAAGTCACTTTCCGCTGTCTGCCCCTATGTATGCTTAGATCTTTAAAACTACGCAACTGATTTTGATGTGGTTTTTTTAATAGATAGAGTGATTCAAGAGGAAGGTTTATATGTATAATACATTGATAATATAGTAGAGAAAGACTGATTGCACCCGTGCGAAGCCGGGTCGCTAGTACAAATAGATCTGCAACCCGCGAAAATTTTGAGAAATCCCTTCTTACTGCGCCTCAGAGATGGTTAAGGTATAAGTTTGCCAAATTTCAAGTCTCTGGCTCCAGTGGTTCAATGTTGACGCTGCCGAGGCCCGCGCCGGCACGGCACCCGCTCAACCCGACCCGCTCTGTATTCTTTGTATGAAACTCCATACAGCAAGGCACACCTATCGGCTTCGGAACGGCAACGCCTCCCCTAGCATTTAAAGGGCGGTGCCGTGCCTCAACCTATGTATGTTGTCTGTCAGACAAGACTTTATACATCTCTACTATAGATTAATATTATTTAAGGCTCGGAGACCTTATAGATCTCTTTTATAAATGTATTTAATTTAAGTACCTATTGTATTTTATTTTGAAAAAATGACTTTCTGCCAAGTTTCTTGCGGCGCATTCTTCTTGGCATTGATGGTCTTTCCGAATGCACTGGTAGTTTCAAAAAGACATGTAAAAAAGAGCCATTGGCGGCCAATTTGCAAAAAAATCTTTTTTAGATATTAAAACGTTAAGTACCTACTTAAGGTCCGGCCATACCAATGCGTAAACGACGGTGCGTTTACGTAACAAAATGTATGAAGAAACGGTGAGAGAACGTGACGCATGCGACACGTCACTGCGTATACGCAGCGGTGTGGTAGCCCCTTTCCCTTTACTCGTGGTTTCAAAATAATTTTACCTTTGTTGTTTAATTTACTTTTATCTAGTTGTATCATGGACGATAAGACTGGACTGCACATAAGTTAGCATCAATCAACAATTTTAGCGATGGTTTACGTTAACTCGATTTTTAGTCGACTTTTCATGTAGCTTGTATCTCTTTCTGATCGCTGACTATAGACTGACCGCTAAATGAGTCCGCGCCCGCGCGGCACAGGGGCGCGGGGTAGGACGACAAAGGGGACCGGTGCGGGCGGGTAGTGCGCCTGCCGCCCGCACCTCTCGGCCCCCGCGGTCGTCCCACCCGCGCCCCTGCACCGCGCGGGCGACTCATTTGGTCGGCCTATAATTAGTAGTTTCAAACTCTTACATTTTCCGCATATCTTGAGCGATATTACTTTTTATTTCACTTTTCGTCATCTATTTTACGAATAATCACATTTTGTTAAAATAATTAATAAAATATTTATTGCATATTCCCTATTGTGTCGCCCCCAGGTACTGAGCTTACTAGCGGTGGCGACGGAGAGCTTCCCACCGCTGTATATGCACGCACAGCAGGTCATCATGGAAGGCGAGTACGTCAAGTCAGTGTCTATGCTGGCCTACTGCCCGGAGATCTGTGCCACCACACTGCTCCTGTGCGGAATGTACCGGGTAAGTCAAGTCAAAACATACATGTATCACGTATTTATCAGTTACGGGGTAGGCAGGCTAAGCCAGCATGATTACGATTGTATAGATGGAAAAGGGACTTCTCTTCTCATCGAGGCAATGGGTGAAAATCTTAGGCATCAATATTATATACGATGTGGCTATATCCAACCCATTTACTATACGATTTACTATTTTTACTCCAATTTCTAAATGTCTGTGAAAATCAGAACACATAGAAAAATCCGAAAAGTAAAGCTATGGCCGGGAAACGAACCCGGATCCTCGTCATTCCGTGACGCGTGCTATACCACTACACCACCCATAGCAGGTGGGTAGTCTCCGAATTTTTCTACCTGTTACCGACCGTCACGTGACCTTTGTTACTATGCGAATTTTTTGTCGCTAAGCGTCATCTGTTTGAATGATGTGTCTGTACGACACAATTACAAACTCCCCCATTTACTCCCCTATACATGTATGTATGTATTTTTACTCCCCTATACGCTCACGATTATGGTCTTAACCCAAGTCTGTCTGTCCAGGAAGACGTGATCCTGCTGAAGTACTTCACGTACGTTGGCATCGGCATGGTGACAGGCACGCTGGTCGTCTACGCCATGATCCTCGGCGCATTGGATATGCTGACCACCTTTCTCATCTACGTGAGCTTGTGTAAGTTACAAATATACATTACCTTCTCTCTCTATCATCAAATTATGAGCTTGGATACAAGTTTCTCAAGTAGGTGGTAAGATGAGGCTATTTCTGCCACCTCTCCCACACCCATAGATACGAACGTATATAATAACTAATTTGTTCATTAAAAATAAGACAGCAAGGGAGTTAGTAATACTTACATATCAATTAAGTCTTTATAACTAACGGGGCAAACAGAGTCCGGGGTATTAAGACCTTTAGGCTTATTACCTCACTCGCAATTGCCATCGTGTTCATTTTGACAGTTCTTGTATGAATGTGACAGCTAGCTGATCCCGATGCCAATTGTCAGCCCATACATGTCTAAACGAACACGATGGCGATTGCGAGCGAGTTAGACAATAAGCCTACTGGGCCACGTTTATTGTATGGTGTCGGGCGTATTGGTGGAAAGGGTAATCGAAATATAGTGATGGGTCGCCAGCCCATTCCCTCAATGGGGTTTCACGAAGAGAAGCTGCTGGTACACATGGAGATCAGCTTGGGAGATAGATATAGATAGTGATAATACCTACCTAATAATAATCATTAATTTGAGAGTGAGTAGAGACGGTATAATGCGGACTTAAAAATCGATTTTCGGGACAACCCCTAAGGTTTGATAATGGATTTTCCTTTTTCAGGTTACCAGATCTATCTCATCCTGTTAGTAAGAAGCGTAATCGTTGAAATAAAGGAAGCAGCAGAAAGGAATCGATACAGAGCGAGTCTCAGACCATACGACGTCGAAGCAAGATACTATGTACCACAAAAGAAATATAGCGTTATTGCAGAACCAGATACTCCCAGAGAAGAACCAGAAGATTTGCCAGTGGTACCGGCGAAGGAATATGTTGCTGAGCCCGGAACTAGTACAGAGGTTGAGACAATAAATGAAATAACGAAAGATGAAGAAAGCACAGCTATGGAAGAGACTAAACTAAGGTACCCATTCAAGTTTGTCGCTATAAAAATACCTAAAGAAGGAACGAGTAAGGAAAAAGATGTCAAAAATGAGGAAAATGTTAAGAAAGAGATTGAACAGGAAGCGAGTAATAAAGATGGGAAATCGAAGACAGAGAAAACAGACGAAGATGTGATTAGGGAAATCATAAAACCTAGAAAAAAGTCGATATTTGGTAGACTGAAAAAAGAAAAAGGAGATAGCAGTAAAACGAGTAAAACGACCGTCGACGAGTCGAAAAAGCCTTGAAGTAGGCTTTTGTGTGGTTTTTGTTTTCGATTAAAGACTTGATGATTTTGGACTAATATAAAATTAAATTATTTTTTAATTGAGCGTTTTAAATTATTTAAACTTACCTGACATACAGTGCGATAGTGTTTATAAAGACCTTCGGGGTCTCGCTGTCTCACTCACGACACTTAAATCGGCCGATGATACCCGAAACCCGAATGTTTTTAGGGTTCCGTAGGCCAAATGACAAAACGGAACTTCATACGTTATAATTTCACCATGTCCGTTCGTCGGTCCATCGCTTAAATCAGAGACTCGTGTACCAGAAAGAAATAATTTCGCATGGATGTCTGCTACTAATATTATAATAATTATTAATTTATTACTATGCTGTCAAAAAAAATACTGAAATATTTTTTTAGGGTAGGTTTTACCTCGTCTTTTTGAAAGGTGGAGTTAACTTTTCCTCCTCCCTAAAGAGTGAGGTGGTGTTGCCTTTAAAAAAATGATACGTCTGCAAACAAAATTTTACTATTCAAAGATTCATTAGTAGTTTTTGAATTTATTTATTTTTATTATTATTAATTATAATTATTATTATAATTTTATAGTTAATTTATAATTATAATTTTATTATTATTAATTAATTATGAAACAGACATCCATGCTGGTCTGGGAGTAAAGAAAAAAACATAGAATTTACCAGTTGCTTCTCTTCCCGCGCAGAAGGTAAAAGCCCATTGAGGGAATGGACGAGTCTTAGGAATCATGTTATAGGCGATGCGGCTAGCAACCCATCACTATTTTGATTTCCCTTTCCACCTATACGCCCACGCTAAACGTGGCCTTAAGGCTTTGTTACCTTAGCCTCTGTCTACCCCGTAAGGGATAAAGACATGATATATGTATGTACTTATGTACAAACAGACAGCTAGACGCAGCAGACGACTTCGTTTTATGATATTTAGTGATTCAGAACCCTTTTTTAAAGTAATGAAAACTCTAAGATGGTAAAAAAAAATCCCATCGAGGGAATGAGCGAAAATCTTTGGAATAATGTTATAGGTGATGTGGCTAGCTTCCATCACTATTTTGATTCCCCTTTCTACCTAAGTATACACCCACAATCATGCTACTCGTTTTTTTTTTTTTTTTTTTTTTTTTTATATGAATAGGAAGGCAAACGAGCAAGTGGGTCACCTGATGGTAAGCTTGGATGGCTTGTTACCTTAGGCTTTGTCTACCCCGGTACGGAGAAAGACGCGACTGGTGTACGTATGTGTGAAAACTCTTTACGAGGTACCCCAAGCCGGGGGAGCCCGAACGGTTATGTGCGACGCCCCCGGCCTGTTTTGGAACTACAGAACCCTGCACTGCGCCAACCCGTCACGCACTTGGACAGTCTATAATAATGCATTTAGTAAGTACACATTCCAACGCGTTTCATTTAACCTTTTCTATTAGCGACATCCTAATTAGCCGTAATTATTACATTTTGTCCATTACCCAGTCAGCGTTGCGCGAGGCAAGACAGGCAGACATGGAGAAATTGGGGGATTATGTGAAACAAAGTGTGTTGAACTTCAAGTTGGAGCTATGTTGCTTCATGGCCAGCGTGAGGAAGGGTATCCTCATCCTTGCCTGCGCCAATATTATTCTGGGGGTAAGTGAAAGTTCCTCTCTTTGACGGCTCCACTTTCTGGGCATGGACATACGTACATAAAGCACGTCTTTATAGACAGAGCCTAAAGCAAAAAGACCTAAAGGTCACGTTTAGCATGATTGTGGGCGTATAGGTTGAAAGGGGAATCGTACAGTGTTGCTAGCCGCTTCGCCTATAAGATTATTCCCTAAGATTTTCGCCCATACCCTAACGTCCATTCGAACGTTAAAAATGTCAAGTACCATGAGAATTATTTGTTGCCGCTTCTTTTTGCTAGTGGGGCTTCAAATTTGCTTATAATATTTAAGATGTTTATCGTCTCTAAAACTTTCACTGGGTCTCCGAAGTGGCATGAGTGGCGATCACAAATCGGAGGACGCAGCGTTAGCAGACCTTACAAGCTCATGTGGCTAAGGCCTCACTGGCTGTGGCTAAAGGCTTACTGGCTCAAGTGGCTAAAGGCTTACTGGCTAATGTGGCTAAAGGCTTACTGGCCAAGTGGCTAAAGGCTTACTGGCTAATGTGGCTAAAGGCTTACTGGCCAAGTGGCTAAAGGCTTACTAGCTCATGTGGCTAAAGGCTTACTGGCCAAGTGGCTAAAGGCTTACTAGCTCATGTGGCTAAAGGCTTACTGGCTCATGTGGCTAAAGGCTTACTGGCTCGTGTGGCTAAGTAGGATAGCGTTGTCATACGATAAGACGTTCTAGACGTTATGATTGGTAATGACATTTGAACGTAACAAAAACCTTTTTCCAGTTCATCACACAGGTTGCTCTAGCAGACAAGACCTTCAACCCGATATTGCTACAGGCGCTGAATGGGCTATCAGGGACTGAGCCGCCAGATGACAAATTTCTGGCTCCCTGTATTATCGCGTATGCTGTCGAGCTCGCCTCCAACTCGCTGCTTTTATGCGGTATAATCAGAGTGAGTACTTATAAGCGTGGTTTATGCAAGTAATTCCAAACTAGAGTTGTATACACTGCCGCGTTTGATTGGTCACTTATAAAGCGTTAGCTCGCCGGCCGCGCAATGTAATGCTAGTTGCACGAAATTACTTGCACGATGTAAACCGTGGGCTCCAATATCTAAGCTTCGTTATTTTACATTAATAATAATAAATAAATAAATATCTTCCTTTATTTCCCGTGGCACTACTGTCCAAAGATTTCTATTTCAAAATCAAGTTTAACATAGTCGACGGAACTCCGCTGCCGCGGACCTTCTATTTCTGGGTATTTTCGGCCCTTCGGGCCGGCTGAAGATCTAACATAACCTAAACCTACCTCCCATTTATGATATTTATTTTGGTCAGTAGTGCCATGGGTAATACACTAATATCTTGGGACAATTGACACCGATTTTATTGACCTAGTCCCAAAATAAGCAAAGCTTGTAATATGGGTGCTAGATAACGGATAAACATACTTATGTAAATAACATCACTACATAGTATAAAACGAAGTCGCTTTCCGCTGTCTGTGTCAATCCCTATGTATGCTTAGATCTTTAAAACTAAGCAATCTAGACAAACCTACTATTCTTGAACGGTGATTTGTTTGTTTTTTTTTTTACAGAATGACCTAGTCCTGCTTCGGGTTTACCTGTACTACGCTTTCGGCGTCATAACGGCTGCCGTCATGGTGTATTCTGTCGTATTCTTCGGCCTGTCAATCAGTCTTGAGATCCTTATATTAGCAAGTGTCTGTAAGTTGTTCTCTTCATATTATCACTGATAGTTTTATACAGGTTTGTACGAATGGTTAATTAAAATCAATCAATAATTTATTGCAACCATGGTGTTTTAGGTGCAAGAAATTAAATAGGTATTGTAAGAAAGTTAATAGAAAGTTTCTGGAGGCCTGGAATAATGCAAGATCTGACTCACCAAAATCGACGAGCTGATGGTTTCCTGGGGGCCCCCGTCTGTATCTCCATAGGTCACTGGCTGAACTAGTCAGGGATTTTAACACTGCGGTGCTAATGAAAGTTTTCAGGTGAAAATATATTGAAAGAAAGGGATCGTTCTCTAGTAACGTGCGTGCCGCCATTCGAAGTTGCTAATAAGAGCCTCTCAAGACTGTCGCAGGGGGGCAGCACTATCGCGTCGCTTCGTTCGGAAATCAGATATACACCATTCCAGTAACAATTTTGAAATATGACGTTTAGAAATGAGAAATAAAATTGTATGTGCTAAACGATGCGAAAGGTATAAAAAAAAAACTAATTTAAATGTAGGAAAGTACGGAACATGCCGCCGGCCTTAAAATAAGTGAATTATTTTAACTAATATTAAACCTAAGTAGTATACTAATAGACACCTAAGATTCTTAGTCTATAGGCAATGGACAAATTTTAACGATAGGTCTTTTCGTGTAAAAATTACCCATGCGTAGCGTAACTACACGGGTAACACCATCGGCACCCGGGTGCAGCTCGTGCACACGCGCGAGGCGCCACTGCAGGGGCGGCAGGCCGTCGTCGCGCACCACCACCACAGAGCCCTCCGACACCGGGGACTCGCCTTCATCGCGGAACCATCGGCCACGCTGTTGTAATTGGGAAAGATATTCGGTGCTCCACCGCTTCCAGAAATGACGAACAGCCTGCTGTATGACCTGCCAGCGTTGAAGACGGCTGGGTCGTTCATCACTGAAGTCATACTCGGGCAACGCGGTCAATGGCTCCCCGACGAGGAAATGCGCGGGTGTGAGCGGCAACGGATCACTTGGATCATTGCTTAAGACGCAAAGTGGTCGAGAGTTGAGCACTGACTCAATCTGACACAGGATAGTGTTGAACTCGTCATAAGTAAGGGTCTGTGTTCCTATCACACGATAAAGATGTGTTTTAAGATTTTTTACGCAAGATTCCCAAATCCCACCAAAGTGACTTGCGTAAGCTGGATTGAAATGCCAGGTTATTCCGGAGTCCATTAATTTTTTATTAAGTTCGAGCTGAGTAGCGTCTGTCTTTAAAAAATCAAAAAGTTCCTTAAGATATCTATCACACCCAACAAAGTTACGACCGCAGTCTGAATATATGTCTGAGCAAAGTCCCCGTCGGGACACGAAACGCCTTAACGTGTTTAGAAAAGCTTCGGTGGATAAATCTGGAACTAACTCCAAGTGACACGCCTTTGTGGACATGCAAACCATAACAGCAACGTAGGCTTTGAAAAGTTTTGAGTTACGAAAATTGCTCGACTTTAATTGGAAATAACCAGCGAAATCTACCCCGACGTGTAAGAAGGGGCGCAACGATCTTACCCGCGCTGCGGGAAGAGCCGCCATCTGGGGTTGTGGAGCGGGGCGAGGCCGCGCTCGGAAACACTGTACGCAGCGGCGGGTGCGCATGCGTACCGCGTCGCGTGCGGACAGGATCCAATACTCTTGGGAAAGAATGAATTGCAATGTCTGCGGCCCTACGCGTAGATTGACCCTATGATAGTGATCAATTATTAAGCTCGTTAAATGATGTCCTTTCGGGAGTAAAATTTGATGCTTTGCGTTGTATGATGTATGAGCTCGATCAATCCTGCCGCCGACCCTGAGAAGACCCCCACTGTCGACGAAGGGTTTCAGTTTTTGTAAACGATCTGAACAATTTTTATGAGATTTTATTTTTGAAAGGTCATCCGAAAATTGCTCACTTTGAACAAGAGAGATTAGACGCGAAAGTGCGCGCTTAGATTCGTGGACTGTTATATATTTAGAATAATTTTTAAGTTTGCGACATTTTTCTATGAAGCGGAAAGTGTAGGAAACCACACGTAAAAGTTTAGAAAGTGATGAAAATCTAGAAATAAATTCTGTATCAGTCTTATCTGTACTGTTCACTGTCGACACGAGAACGTTACTTCGTTTTTCTTCGTCTGTAATGAAATCAAGGTTAGATACGTGCCACTCGGCCTCAGGACGTTTAAGCCAAGAGGGACCGTAGAACCAAAGCTCCTGGTCGAGTTCAGACGGTAAAACTCCGCGCGATGCTGGGTCTGCAGGATTATCTGCTGAGCGTACATGGCGCCACCGAGATGCCGGGACGCGACTCGTTACTTCCGTAATCCGATTTGACACAAACGTACGCCATTCGTGCGACGAAGATCGTAACCAGGCCAAAGTGATCGATGAATCACTCCACGCATAGACATCGTTATTTGAAATCAAACCCGAAAAGGTACTCAGTACTGTCTCAATCAGTTTTGAGAGAAGTACAGCCCCACACAGCTCCAAGCGAGGTATTGAAATGCGTTTTAAAGGCGCTACCTTAGTTTTTGCCAGAACGAGATGGACATGAATATTGTCGTGTACGTCCGTGACGCGTACGTATACTGTCCCAGAGAACCCCTTTTCAGAGGCGTCCGAAAAGCCATGGACTTGTATACACCTGCTCTCGGGAAAGGCATGACGCGGAATAGAAATTGATTCAAGCAAGGGCAACTCAGAAATGAAATTAAACCAATCGTCAGAGATTGATTTCGGTGGGGTTTCGTCCCACGATATTCCCGAGATCCAAAGCCGTTGAATTAAGTGTTTCGCAAACAGTGTTATTGGAGAAAGAAGACCAAGCGGGTCAAAAATTTTAGAAATCTCCGCCAGTATGATCCTTTTTGAACAAGTCGCAGGACTTGGTTTGACCTCATAACTGAAAGTATCTGATTTAGGAAACCACTTAAGGCCTAATACTTTGACCGAAGTGTCACCATCCAGGTTGGAAATCGCTAACGCTTCGTTAGGCTCCGCATTAGAAGTCACAGAAGACATTAACTCTGGACGGTTACTTGTCCATTTTCTGAGGTCGAAAGACCCCGTCTGGCACAAAGAACTAAGCTCTTGTTGAAGAAGCAACGCTTCATCAAGCGAACTCGTACCTGAAATGACGTCATCGACGAAGACATCTGAAAGTAAAATCTTAGAAGCCTTAGGAAAAGAAGCACTTTCGTCAATAGCGAGTTGACGAAGGGTTCGTAAGGCAAGAAAAGGAGAAGACGCGACTCCGAACGTCACTGTACATAATCGAAATTCCTGAACAGGCATATCAGAACTGGTGCGCCAGAGGATACGCTGATAATCACGGTCTTCTGATCGCAGGGAAATAAAACGGTACATCATCTTGATATCTGCAGTAAATACCACTTTGTGCAAACGAAATTTAAGAAGAACCTGCACGATATCTTGGTGCAATTTTGGTCCAATGAGAAGATTATCGTTTAGGGAACGACCGTTTGTGGTTTTGCATGAGGCATCAAATACCACACGGACCTTAGTTGTGGTACTAGAAGATTTAACCACACAGTGGTGAGGAATATAATAGGGCTTCGACAAGGGTGTCAAAGACTCATCAACGAGCTCCATATGACCGAGGTCAATGTACTCTTGGAGACATTTAACATAGTCTGACTTCAAATCAGGATTGCGTTCAAGCCTCTGTTCCAGCTTGATTAAACGCGAAAGAGCAATGTCACGTGACTCGCCCAGGGGAGGGGCGTCTGGCTTAAAAGGAAGAGCAACGATAAATTTGCCGGTTTCATCTCTTGAATGAGTTTGGACGAAAATGGACTCGCACCTAGCCTCGTCTGGCGTAAGCGGTTTCACTTCCGGTACGGATTCTAATTCCCAGAACTTTTGAAGGTCGATATCACTTTGACAGGATTTGAAACTGGCATGTAACTGAAATTTCGTGTCCCTAGCAGGAACCCGACCATTCAGTAAATAGCCGAAAATGCTATTCATAGCAACTGGAGTCCCAGGAGGTCCGACTACGTTGTCCTGAAGCAACACACTGCCCGTGTAATCTGATCCTAACAACAGTTCTACTGGACGCGAAGAGCGGAGCTCGGGGTCCGCGAGGGTCAGATTCTGCAAATGCGGAAGTTTTTCAACCGAAAAGTTGACATTGGGCACGTAGCTTGTAATTTTAGGCAAAATATGCGCTTCGATTAACAGCTTGGGCTCGACTTTACCACGAGGCGTCACCTCGACCACGACGTAACCACGGGATTTTTCGTCCTTGTCACCTATTCCTGTAACGGTTAAGTCACACGCAGCATGAAAACGACGTAAATTTAGACGCTGAACACATGACTCTGCAATAAGAGTAGCCTGAGAACCCTGGTCTACCAGAACCCGCACGGGGACAGGCGCGCAGAGCGGCGGCGCGGGCGCCGCCGAGCGGACGTCCACGACAGCCGTGGTGAGTAAAACGTTGCACGGCGTGCGAGCGCGCGTGCCGCAGTGCGTCATGCTAGGCGCGGCGGCGGCGGCGGCGGCGGCCGCAGCAACGGGGGGCGCCGGGAGTGAACCCGAGCGCGCCGCTTGCCCGTTTTCGTGTAACGAGGAATGATGACGTTGCGAACAAACTTTACACGTAAATCTCGAAAAACAATTTTTAATGTCGTGTCCGACGTGAAGACAGTTGATACACACGTTGTTTTCACTGATGAAAGTCTTACGATCATTAATTGATTGTTTAAGAAAATCTTCACATTTATTTAAAACGTGTGAAACTGATTTGCAATAAATGCATACTTTGTTCGACTTCGGCGAACCATTATTAGTCGAAGACTCGACGTTAAATTGCACCGACCGCGGCGGGTTATGTTTCGTAGAAACATTAGAAAATGTGCGAGTACGCACGGGCGAGTTTACATATTCCGACTGCGCGCGAGAGAAAGATTGCCGCGGAGACGGCGGCGAGCGGCGCGCCGGCGCGGGCGCGGCGGCGGCCGGGCGCGGGCAGCCGGGGGCGCCGCCGGCCGTGCCCAGCATCACCTCGTGAGCGGCCAGCTCGCGCCTTAGGAACTCGAGTAGTTCCTTATAATCGGGCATCTCCGAAGAAGACGACAAGGAGAGTTCAAAACGTCGACGAATGTTGGGAGACATTTTTCGTAACAAAATATTCAGAAGAATAAAACTCCATTCCGAAATAGGCAGACTTAAGGCACTGAGTGCCGTCAAGTTTTCTTGAAAAACATTTAAAAGATTACGTAAACCAACGTAGGTATTTTTATCAGTAAGAGGTTCCAGGTCTAAAATATTGTCTAAATGTTTCGTAGCAATGATCCGTTTATTCTCGTACCTATTGCTTAATATCGTTAAAGCGATGTTATAATTCGCGTCTGTAATGGGAAGAGACTTTATCAGGTTGTATGGTTCGCCTTTCAACGTTAGCAACAAGTACCTAAACTTCTGCACATCTGAAAGGTCAACATTGTCATGGACAAGCGATTTGAACAAATCGTAGTACGCTGCCCACTCAGTGGGCTGCCCACTAAATGACGGTAACGGTAGCGGAGGCAAGTTCAACCCGCGGGAACTGTGAGACACGACGTTGTCTTTAATATCATTGCCGACCTGACTACTGCGGCGCTGCAGAATCTTGTAGGTGTCGGCAGCCACTTGCACCTGATAGTATAAATCATCAAACTTATTGCGGAAAGACAGCTGTTCCTCTTTAGAAAAGCTATTATTTTTAGCTAAAGATTTTTCAATTTTAACCTGTACCTTAAGAAACTCTTTTTTAATTGAGCATAATTCTTTAATTCTACAACGAAATTGCATTTCATCTGATTCGGAACATTCTGCCATTTTTTGTAAAGTATTCAATTGAATTTCTCGCTCGAAATATAATTGTTCAATCTCCATCGTGTGGGAAATCTAATAAGGAAACGTGAACAAAATGTGTTTGTTTGTTGAAAATATTATTACGCCGTAATACGTAATTATGTATAACTAGTATGGTCGCAATACGTACCTATACGTAATTATTTTAGTGACGAAATATTTGCGTCACAAAATGGAAAGAAAAGAAATTTGAAACTCGAACAGAACTAATATTATAATAAAATTATTTACCACGTAGTGCGTAAATAGAAGTAATACTGAAAAGAACACTTATTCTTATTATTATAATATTGATATTAATGGTATTAAGCACGAAAATGCAACAATACCGAAATACGCAAGTAAAGTCAGGCGTCGCGCTTATACGCTAGACTTGGCGCCGTGGTGGCGGGCGACGAGCGGCGAGCGACTTATGCCTACCGCACGGTTATTGAAATAAAAAGTGCAAAATGAGAATTACGATGTAAAACTCGGAAATACTAATTTAATCGTTTACCTCACCACTTATTATAAGTGTAAGGTGGAATCACAGTAACTAAATCGGCACTTTTCCCTAGTAAAACACACACTTGAAGACGGTAGCACGTCGGTACTTTCCAGAAAATGTTATCGTACTTGTAAATTAACTATGTAATGTAATTGAAACTATTAGCACACACAATATATCGAGCCAATCCGGTTCGTAGGAACAACTATTTATGTAAGAAAGTTAATAGAAAGTTTCTGGAGGCCTGGAATAATGCAAGATCTGACTCACCAAAATCGACGAGCTGATGGTTTCCTGGGGGCCCCCGTCTGTATCTCCATAGGTCACTGGCTGAACTAGTCAGGGATTTTAACACTGCGGTGCTAATGAAAGTTTTCAGGTGAAAATATATTGAAAGAAAGGGATCGTTCTCTAGTAACGTGCGTGCCGCCATTCGAAGTTGCTAATAAGAGCCTCTCAAGACTGTCGCAGGGGGGCAGCACTATCGCGTCGCTTCGTTCGGAAATCAGATATACACCATTCCAGTAACAATTTTGAAATATGACGTTTAGAAATGAGAAATAAAATTGTATGTGCTAAACGATGCGAAAGGTATAAAAAAAAAACTAATTTAAATGTAGGAAAGTACGGAACAGGTATTTTGGGTTTTTCTTGCTCAGAATCGTTTGCCCTAGCGATTCGCGTACAAGAAAAATGTTTCCCAGATTTTACTATGGATTTTTTCCTGTTCGTCACGTTCCGTACAGAGGTACCTTAAAAAAGTGACGAACTGGAATGGAAGTTTTGGGACACATTTTTTCTTGTATAAGGATCGATAGGGTAAACGATTCCCAGTAAGGAAAAGCCAAAATAGTTAAATTCTGAAAAAAAAATCATGTGGACTTTTTTTTGGAAAACGCTCTGGTGTTGGGGGAGTTTATACTTCGTTGTTTTGACATTTATACAGGTAAACAATCTTGAAAATGTCTTTTTATTAAAAAAAACTTTTAAAAATAAATAATAGTAAGTTACAATTTTAAATTTTTATTTGTTTTGTTGTGGTTCTTTATTTCAGTTACAGATTTTTTAATAGTGTTATTCTTTTTTTTAATTTCAAAAAATCGAAGTATAGTGGTGATTAAGGAGATAATCTCTAAATTGCATGTTTATGCATTTAAATTTAATAGTTTTCTGGTGCTCTAACAAACAAGCAATCAAATTAGACTATTTTCTTTTAAACCGTTTAAATGCTCAGAGATATCCGAACACTGAACTATAAATAACCCGTGACAAAATTTAAAATTGACATTGACACAATTGCTAACACACTTGGTAAATACAACTTTATTATTTTTGTGCTGCACTGGCTCAAATTTATCATACAACTAGCTGTTGCCCGCGGCTTCGTCCCCGTTCTAGCTTTATTCCTTCATATCATACAAATCTTGTCCTGGCAATAACGAGCGGAAGTAGAGAATAATTATCCAATTTGATCCAGTTTTTCGGAAGTAATGCGCGTAGCTACAAACCGACGGGGAAGACCCAAGATCTCCTGTCTTGTAATTTCGGATGTAAGATAGGATCTATTTGCTTCCCTCAATAGAATTCAAACTAAATAATGAAAACTTGTAAGATAGGAGATCTTAGTTCTTCCTTGTCGAAACATTTTTGGAAATTCATTTATATTGAAGATAACTATTCTATTTATGTAAAATTAAATTGTCAAAAATATAAAAGGGATGCGGAACCGGTGGCGTAACTATAGGGTGGCAGGGGTGGCAAAATGGCAGGGGCCCCTAGCTCTACGGGGCCCCGAACTGAGTTGGTTTAGAGCACAGAAGGGACGGTGATGCCTCCATATTGAGGAAGGCGCCCCATCTGACGAATTTGCCACGGGCCACAGACGTTATCGCCACTGTGCGGAACGTATAAAAGTAGCAAATACAGCAAAATGTAGGTATATACGTTTTGTTTTCGTCTGGGAAAGCCAATTATTAAATTGACAGATAGAGACAAATTAGGTAAGTTAACATAGCGCTTATGTATAAAGTCAACCTCTTTTTGCATCTTAATACAACTGATTCAACGTTGGTTTTGCTTACAGTGTACCAACTCTACCTGATCCTGTTAGTACGCAGCGTAATGGTCGAAATAAAGGAACAATCTATCAAAAACGGCTACGTCGTCAACTTGAAGAGAAACGACATCGAGGGTCCTTCAGGACCTGGACCTAGAGAAACTTATAGCATTGTTATAGAACCAGAAAAGCTTAAGAAGTCTCCAATAGTTATAGTTAAAGAAGACTCGCGTAAACCAATAGTGAAGGAGACGGTTAAACCTGATTTCAATAAAGAGGCAACGCTTCCGGTACATTTGGCAACTAGAGAAGTAATTGTTAAACCGGTACCGGTAAAAGAAGTAGCGGTACCGGTACCTGTAAAAGTGGTAACGGTACCAATTCACGAATCCAAAGGAACTAAGGCAGAAGTTAAAGAAGTGGCTAAGGAGAAGGAAGTGAAGAAGCCTTCGCGAAGCTTTTTTGGGAAGAAGGAAAAAGTCAAAATAGAGGACAAGGGGAAACTCGAGAAAATTGAAGAGGCTAAGAAGGATTGAATCCTTTTTTGATCGAGTCACACAGTTGCTTGCGTTTATTTGTTTTTCTGTGAACAATTATTGTTTTTAAAGTATTTTACATTGTTACGGGTTTACTTAGGGTTCTACAATTGTTTAATTAGGTATCTGTAGTCTTGAATAAGTACTAATTAAACAGTAGAACCATTTTTACGTTTAAACTTTTAACTTTTCTACAACAATGAACGAAACATTTTATCTATAACTACACGCAACAAAAACGATCTTAACACTAAGTTTACTTAATTTCAAGATTATCAGTGTAGACGAGTCTTAGAAATGTTATAGGCGGTGCGGCTAGCTACCCATCACTATTTTGATTTCCCTTTCCACCTATACGTACGCCCTTAATCATGCTAACCTTAATGTTTTGCTGCCTTAGGCTCTGTCTACCCCGTAAGGGATAAAGACGTGACATATGTATGTATGTATTATAATAATAATAATATAGCCTTTTTATTCCGAATTCGCTACAACTTCATTTGTTGTTGTTGTAGTTGTTTTATTATTAAATTGTCAAATAATTCGGCGTGCCTCATGGCATAGGCCTCCTCCGTGTATTGGAGGGTTTGGGCTATAGTTCCCATGTATGTATTACCAGTGTAAAAAAAAACAAAGTTCCATACAAAAATAAATGTATTCGTCAATCTTACGAAACAAAAGAATTACAAACAGTATCAACAAAAAAAAATGTTTTACTTCAATTAACCTCGAAACGAAAATTAGGATTAAACTTTTAATATGGCCGATAGCTTGAAGCTGAAGAATGATACATGACATAACGTGGCACACTTAGCACCTAGATAGTTCTTACGATAACATAAGAGCCTATACAGACTGCAGTATACTAATAGCTTTTTACGCATCTATGACGCAATATACGCGCATGATCTTTGCGTAAAAAATACGTCATGTGTATAAGCCTTAAGTGCCCACAACATGCCTACAATGCAAGTGCAATTTAACTTAAGATGACTAGAGAAATCCTCTCTAACAATTTGAGCTACGGCCAGTGTCTCGAAGGACCAAATAAAAACTCAAGATGCACACAAGCGCGGTCAAACTTTACCAAGAAAGTTGTTCGAGACACGCACACACGCACATGGCAAGGCGCAGTTTGAACCGGCCTCACTTTGGCATTCTCAGAACTCCATCTTGAGCTTTTATTATATTTGAGGCTACGAGAAGACCAGTAGGTATCAAACGACTTAAAGTTGAAATACATAACGGTTCATTGAATATAATGCAACAACGTAACCTCTAAATTAATTTGTAGATTAGGATATAAAAAAGTTCTAGTTAATATTTTCAACGAAAATTGCATTATATCAAATTAACTATTATGGTATTTTGATCTATTATACTTTTTAAATTTATGTATTTTGATACAATCTCCCTTGTGTATGTGTATGCAAAACGCTCCATGTTTTAAACGTGTCATCTTCGCTGTGGCTTAGCCAAAAAACCATGTGTTTTAATTTGTTTTACAAAATCGAAATATCACATTAAGATTTACAATCTACATCAATTTATCACAAGTCAATTACTTATTACTTGAAGTAATAGGCATAGAGATTGCAATCTTCCAAGTTTTTTTAGAGTATCTTAATAGAGAAAAGAAATGACTAACGCCAAACTTTGGGTTCCGTAAATTAGTTAAATTCAATAAAGATTGTAATAATTAACAATAGCAATTAAAATTAATTAATCAACATAATGTTTCGTATATTAAGCATACAATTAGAATCGGCGATCACTTATACTAAATTAACTATACAGTTTTATGTACCCTGTAAGATGACTTACTAAAAAAAAAACATACTCAAGTACGTGTTAAGGACATGTCAATGTTAATATATATGTTAATACGTCCGTGTATATTTTAGTTACCTACTGTTTCACGTTAAAACGGCAAGACGGATTTTTATGTCAATTGACACACATATATAAAATTCTTCTTAGACGAAGACGCGGGAAACAACTTACTAATGGTACTATTACATAGAATTAGAGGTTACGGAATATAGCTTAAACATGTTTGTTCTCTAAGTCATAAGTGTGTCAGTTGACATACTCTTTGACACAGTGCTAGATGAAAATGTCAAAGATGTCACAGTTCAATTAAAAATTGACAAATGCTTTACTATCAGCACTTAAAAAATATAAGAAACTTACCACTGGATACTTCTTAAGCTAAGCAGACATTTTATGTATACTTACATTATATTTCAAATTCTTAAGTGGATCTCTAATTAATTACGTCACGATAAATAATGTTTATGTTATAAATTACAACACAAATATGAAATCACCAAGTCAACTTACATTTTAACAAAATTAAACAAGTATAGAAAAATTCTCAAGCAAGGTGCGGCCGTAATGTGTACGTATGTTTTGCTCTTGATTTAGCAATGGAAATCTATAAAACATGCTTTTATGAACTTTTGCAATCATTTTTACATTACTAGCTAACCTTGAGGCAGGGATGGTGAACCATCGGCACACAAAATAATGCCACACTAACAATTAACGAATCCACTTTCATTGACAATTTTATTTTTTTATCATTTATTATCTCTTTGATGGTTAATCATAGCCAAATAATTAATTCTTCTAAAAAAATTAGGCACATTCATCAATAAGTTCCGCCATCACTGCTCTAAGGAAATTTAAACAAATAAACTAATATCTAATGTAAGAAATTTCAAATAAACAGTACAAAATATGAATTAGATTGAGAGTTTACTCGCACCAGAGTTTACGTGCCGCCTCATGGGCCACGGAGATAAAATTTTATATAGATACGTTAATTACGTAAGTCGATTTACTTGCTTGAGCTTGGGAAGTTTCCACGACCGCGTCCTATAAAAAAAAAATGTCTGCATCAAAATACATCTTCGGCGTCTTTAATACTCAAATTAACCATATTTTTTTTACATTTTCAACGCCAACATCCAATACTTCAATGCAAGAGCAACCTTCCTTAAATTGGGTTTAGGTTCAACTTAAGGCAGCGAAATAAAGAAGTCTGGCGTATGGCTGTCTGATTGAAATTTGGTACACAGGACAGGTGACAATGCAAGTAAAGTCAGCAAAAAATACAGTCAGCAACTAGTATTTTGACAGAAATTTATTTATCTTGATGGGTAAAAGAGAAGGGTTACCTCGTCCCATGCCTGAGATGGCGACGTTGCCCAGGCCGGAGCTCAGGAGGTCGCTCTCAGTCAGCTCGGGGGCCGGCCGGAGCGCCGCGGAGTCTGGTCACACATATGTACATTGTTAATCAAGCTGGTGTAACTTGGTTGGGTGTGTGTGGGAGGGAGCTAGTCTGTGAGAGCAAGCCCTCACGACAGGATTCGACACGACATATGTAGACCTACTGATTTATATTATTCTGAATATTACATATATAAATCACGTCTTTATCCCTTACGGGGTAGACGCCTAAGGCGACAATACCTACTGGCCACTTACAAACTTTCGCGTTTATAATATGAGTAGGAAGTCATTAATTTTCTCTCATGGTAAGTGATAAGATTAGTCAACTGAAAGAAATTAGGTACTATATTATTAAATACCTTCAGAAGTGTTCTTCCATGCTAGTCTGGGAGCAAAGAAAAAACATAGAATGTACCAGTTGCTTCTCTTCCCGCGCAGATAGTAAAAGCCCATCGAGGGAATGGGTGAAAATAATAGGAATCATGTTCAATCAACCCATCATAATTTTGATTCCATTTTCCACCTATACGCCACAATCTTGCTAAATGTGGCCTTTAGGTACCTGCTACCTTAGGCTCTGTCTACCCCGTAAGGGATAAAGACGTGATTTGTGTATGTTGGTGGAACTGTTCGCAAAACGTAACTGTACTAATATCTTGGTTTATTTATGATCTTAATTATACTTGAATGACTGTTTGATACTCACAGTCGGTCTTCGGCATGCGCAGGGATGGCTGAACTTTCTTCTTTCTTGTCATACCTAAAATAAAATAATATAATAAAAATAAAAATGTTTTTTATAAGCACTCTCTTGCTTCTCGGTAAAATTCATAGTAAGGTATTTACTCGTCTTTCATAGCGACAAGGGGTCCAAAAAGCTAAAAGTTACAATTTTACTCGTTTAAACTAGCAACATTATTCCTATCAACCAATCAGTGGTTGAGTTTTCCACCAATGTTGCCAGTTAAGACATTTAAAATTCTAACTTGTAGCATCCTGGAACGGACCACAGCACTGGCCCTCCTCCGAAATTCGATTTCCGAAGTTCCTTTCCTGCCGTTCTACTCACACCAATAGTTTTTAATACAAGAGTGAGAGGAACGGTATGATACGAACTTTCAAATTCGAATTTCGGAACAGCGCCCCCGAATTCAAAAAATAAATTGATACTGAAAAAATAAACTTACCATCATCAGTGGAAGCAGAAGTCTCCAGATAGGTTTCAGCTATCGAAGAGTTGCAAGACGACAAAGCCTAGAAAAGAAGCAAACAGATAAACCAAATACATGCATAGGCAACAACGATTTACTAGGTAGGGGTTATTTAGCTCCTTTTTTACCGTACCGTTGAAGTTGTATTTAAATTACAGTTTGACAACAAATATAATGCGCATCGGCAGTATTCGTTTGCGCAGAGAAGCGCAGACCAGTTTCCGATGGTAGCCGAACGTGTAAATAATCTATATTGAACTTTATTTGCAAGCGCAACTGGCAGAGTATTGCTTGCTTTGCATTCTTAGCTCTGTCCCGCTTACACGATTTTGCCATTGTTGGTACGAAATCGATCGACCAATAACAGCGCCAGAGTTTCCCGCGCTACTAAAATTGGTATACTGCGCAGGTACATCGTGGAGCATTATTTTTGTTGTCAAACTGTAACATAGGTCTCCGTGCATCCTAGGCACCAACCATTAACTGGGGGGGGGGGGGGGGGAGTTGGTTAGTTTTTTTTATACCGTACAAAATTAAAAAACTTACAGTGCTAGTACCAGCGACGGACGGCCCTGCCCTCTCACGCTTTTGCTCCTTTAACGTGAGAATACTCTAAAAAAAGAAAAAAAAATTAGGCACATTTTTTATACTATGGGCATTTTCAAAAAAACGTGTACCCTTTTTCCAACAAGATTGCCTTAATTTCCCATACAACTTTTTCGTGTCAGTTTTGTGACGCTCCATATAAATCGTATGAAAATAGTGTCACAAAACAGACAAAAAACTAATGGACACTTTTTTCTTTACAAAAATAAATAGTGCTAATAACTCTGATTCAGAAAAACCCGAAATGTCATCATTTTGGAAAAAAAGTCAAGGGTACATGTTTTTTTGAAAATGCCCCTATACGACAGGGAACCTGATAGTACGTGTACTAGCACCTATTAATACCAGCAACACTGAAAGACTGTTAGATGCGTTGCCAGACTAGAGGGCACAGATAGAATACCTCATATTCCAGCAATTTCACCGGCTGTCTTACTCTCCACGTCGAAACACAGCCGCAAACACTGCTGCTAGGCGACAGAATTGCTTGATAAACCACAAAATACTGAAACTGGAAATCTAAGCATTTTAGCGGTAAAATCGTTTAGAGTAGCGAAATATTTTCTCCTTGTTTACATTGATGACATTCTATGACTTTCAAGTCTGATCAAACTAGAATGCCAGTAAAATAATTTAGTTATTTATTTTAATATATTTTGTTTTACTTTGACCAGTAGAAACTATAATATATATCTTTAAGACTTTAATATAATTTAAGTTCTTTAACTTGGGGACCTTATACATCCCAAAAATAGATACAGTAAATTATTTCTATAAATGTATTATTTATGTCTTTAGTATCTTATCTTTTCTTTTTGCTTCTGATCAAATCCTTTTCTGTTATATGGCCTTCTTATTTTTCATTGTTACATTCTCACATTTATTTTATCTTAAGTATTATACAGTAATGTTATGTGTGTATGTATGTATTATTTTATTTTATTTATTTAGCTATATTTATGTTGGTATTGTTGTTTTTATTATCCCTGCGTTTATCCTGTCTATTTGTTTCCGCCACCTACTTAAACTGTCTCCAACTTATTTGGCTTATTTTACTTTCGGTTGTCTGGTAGAGATCGCTATTAAGCGATAATACCGCCTATTGTCTACTTTGTTCTGTTTCTGTATTGTTTTGTACTGATTTGTGGTGTTCAATAAAGAGTATTTGTATTGGTATTGTATTGTTGTATGTCACATATTTTTGACACAAGATTTTTGAATACTGTATTTATTACTTTGGACATTGGCGAAATCATCGCATCAATCAATGGAGCCGTATTCAAAAAAAGAAGAAGAATAAGAGGGGCTAGACTTTAGGTGGCAGGCGCGCATGATGCACGTATCACTCACGTCTAGGTCATAGTCCTGCGGCATGTGCGCGCCGGGCAGCATGTCGATGCCGGCCACGGGGCAGCAGCTGTCCAGGATGGTGAAGGCCCAACGCTTGCAACGCGACAGCGAGCACTTCACAGCCATGTCCATTTCTTCATGGTGCTGTTGATGGTCAATCAATCAATCAATATATTCGCATATATCACGTTTATCCCTTAAGGGGTAGAGAGCAGTTGGGAAAAAAATATGTATTTACGAAAATCCGGGAAGGTAACTAAATCATCTTTTATTTGAAGTAACTAAATAATTTTTAATTTATCTAGATCAGTTTCATTTTTATCTAGATAAATTAGTTATTATTACTTCCATGCTGGTCTGGGAGCAAAGAAAAAACATAGAATGTACCAGTTGCTTCTCTTCCCGCGCAGGTGGTAAAAGCCCATTGAGGGAATGTGCGAAAATAGGAATCATGTTATAGGCGATGCGGCTAGCAACCCATCACTATTTTGATACCATTTTCTACCTATACACTCACAATCTTGCTAAATGTGGCCTGTAGGTCTTGTTACCTTAGGCTCTGTCTACCCCATAAGGGATAAAGACGAGATTTGTGTGTGTGTGTGTGTGTGTGTGTAAATTAGTTGGGATTTTAAATAAAAGATGAATGTCAGTAGTACAGTCATGTGACGGTTTGACCCGACGTGACATTCCGTATAGGTACATTTATTATTATAAGCTTACTTCAATAACAAACGAGGTCGGTTATCTTCATTTAGATAATTTATCTAAATAAATTGTGATTGAATTTATCTTCGAATAAATTTATTTGAAATAATTATCTAGATAACGCCCAACTCTGGTAGAGAGCCTAAGGCAACAAAACCTTAAGGCCACATTTAGCATGATGAAGGGCGTATAGGTGGAAAGGGTAATAATCAAAATGCTTGCTGCTGCTAGCCGCATCGCCTATCTATATCATGATTCCTTAGACTCGCCCATTCCCTCGATGGGCTTTTACCATCTGCTCGGGAAGAGAAGCAACTGGTAAATTCTATGTTTTTTCTTTACTCCCAGACCAGCATGGAAGTTGACAGTTACAAAGTCTTAATTATTCTAGAGCTAGCTTCTGCCCGCGACTCCGTCCGCGTAGAGTACATGTTAGAGTAGTGTTTATCGTTATCTCGCGGGAACTATGCAATTTTCCGGGATAAAAAGTAGCCTATGTTTGAATCTGGGGTACCAGCTATCTATGTTCAAAATTTTATTCAAATCCATCCTGTCGTTTTAGCGTGAAGAAGGAACAAACATACTTACATCGTCAGAAACTTTCGCATTTGTAATATTAGTAAGATATTACCGAAGAGTGGGGGTTAGATCGACTGAACACAACACTGGCCCTCCTAATTGAAAAGGAACATGATGATCCTTCCGACCGATTTCGGCCATGGCGACCACTTCGACTCCAAGTTAGTATGACACGCATGCGCCCGAAGATGGCTTGTGGCCGATCTTAGCGCTGAAACCTCGCGCACAATGAATGCACGTGAGCACATCTACTATACATATAATAAATCAGTAGAAAGTTCGTGTTTTTACATTAAATAAATTCATCAAAAATAGAGTGAAGGGAAGTAGATTTTATAATTTGTGTCGGTCTGTTTCTGTATATGTATTAATGTGTTCATTTACCTATGTCTGTGTTCGCTAATCTCTTAAACTGTTGGACCGATTTAAATGAAATTTTGCGCGGTGGTACCTTACATCCCTGGCCAATATTTTAGATACTTTTAATCCCGGAAAATTTAAGAGTTCCCGTGGGATACTTAAACAACTATGCAGCTTAGTACACAACAACTTAAGCATCTAATTAAGTAAAATTGGCGTGCTGACACCATATATTGCCGCGGTTACATTAAACATACATACATAATTAATTGAAATTTGGTATACAGTCACTTTCAGTCCCAGAGACGGACATAGGATAGTTTCTATCCCAGGAAACAACATAGTTCCCGCGGGATAGCGATAAGCGAATTCTGCGCGGACGGAGTCGCGGGCAACAGCAAATACATAAATAAAACACTAACGTCTTTATCCCTTACGGGATATCTAGCTTTATTATGACTTTGTGAATGACCAATAAAAATTAAGGGAAAAAAGTAACCCGGTATGTATGTATTTAACTTACCTCGCAGGCCAGCCCTGGACTGTATTGGAATGGGTCTTTCTTCAGCTGTGTGAGAGCGAGTGATATCTTTGGGAAGCCTTCCTCAGGCCTCGATTTTATAGCGTTGATCATGTTATAGAAGAGTGTATCGAGTTTGTATACGCGGAACAGCGTTTCGTCCTCGGCTGGAATTAAATGTTAATTACAAGTGACAATGATGAAATTATATCACTACACATAAAACTAAGCTAACTAATACTCTTTTTGTATTTTGTGTGTATGCATGTGTGTAATGATATTTAGTAGTATTTTATGTTTTGTTTATTGTACTTAGATATGTACGCTCTATTGTGGCTTTCACTATCTGGAATTTTAAACTCTCATTTTGTCGGTCCCTCGTTTAATGCTCCTCTCATCTACTCAAAGGTTAACTGGTAGAGATCCCTTATAGGGATAAGTTCGCCTTTGAGCATGTATTAATGTTATTTTTATTTTTTTGTAAATTGTATCTTTATATTTGTACAATAAAGCATTTACTTACTTACTTACTTACTTACTAAGATAACCGCCGTGTCTGTCTGTCCCTTCTCGATATACTCAAAAACAGGCCAAGTGAGAGACGGACTCACGCACACATCCGCAGTCCTAAATTCTTTTTAAACTTACCCGCTCTACTGCACATCTGCTGTATGAAATTGACTACAGGTGCCACTTTATCTGGCATGGTGTATATCGGAGGCAATATCGTGACATTTCTGTCACTCTGCTTCAGGTAGTCTATGGTGGTGGCAAGTATTTTCATATAATTGGATCTTCTGGCTGTATCGTCTGGCATATTTAGACCCCACTCTTCGCAGCCCACCTTCACGTCGCGCGCATACCCTATCGGGATGCTGCCTGTGAAAATAAATGTTTAATTAAAATCAAAATATATTACTTGCTGTATTTTAGTAAGACACATGAGGAGATTGGTCGGTTAGCAATATTTTGGTTTTGGGGGAGGAGCAGACACAGTGGCGTAACTATACCATCTGGGGACCGTGGCAAACTCTTTTGATGGGGCCCCATCAGTAAAAATCGTCACGTTGTACTCAGTTTAATTTTAATATTTTGAGCTCGCGGGCTCTTGGGCCCCGGCCCAAGAGGCCCGGCCCTCTTGGGTCGGGGGCCCCTGGCATTTTGCCAGCCCTGCCACCCTATTGTTACGCCACTGAGCAGACAAGAGAGATGAGACCTATAACAAATTTAGTAACACCAGTTTAACATGACAGAACAAGACGTTTCAACAAGTTTTTTTTCCGAAGTGTAAGTGGAAAAGGTGAGGGTAAATTAAGCTTAAGTAAAGTTAAATTTCTAAATAACACTGAAAATTAGAACACAGAAAAAATCCGAAAAGTAAAGCTATGGCCGGGAATCGAACCCGGATGCTCGTCATTCCGTGACGCGTGCTACACCACCCATAGCAGGTGGGTAAGTCTTCGAATTATTCTATCCGTTACTAGCTGTCCCGGGACCTTGTTACTAGCTATTAGTTGAATAGACACCTGCTGGTGGTGTAGGGGTATAGCACGCGTCACGGAACGACGAGGATCCGGGTTCGATTCCCGGCCATAGCTTTACTTTTCAGATTTTTCTGTGTATTTTCAGTGTCGTTTAGCAATTTAATTTCTAACGGTAAAACCGTATAAGTAAACATTCATTTGATAGTACCTATTAAGTAAAGTTGCTAACATAGTTGAAAGAATTGCTTATAGTCAACTGGACCTGTTTGTTTTTTATTTGCGTCAAGCGCGGGTAGTTCGACAAAGAATCGCGGCTAATCTACCCCCTCCAGTCTACTGCTGCAATATATGTAAAGCGCCCCGTAAACGATCAAACTTGCTTGTCAAACTTCACGTTTTCATCAAACATAAGCGTAAACGATCAAACCAAATATCAAACAAATTTGTTACAGCGCCCCGCGCAAACGGTCAAACTTGCTTGTCAAACTTGTTTGTCAAACTTCTTCTACCGAGATCTTGTTTGACAAACGCCGTCGTACACGTTCAAACCTGTTTGTCAAACTCGACATCAATCCAGATTTTCATCAAACGCATCAAACACGTAGATTGTTTGACAAACGCCTCAAACACAGCCGTACACGATCAAACCGTACACGATGAATGGAATTATAGTTATATGAATTCTACCTAATCACCTGTAAAAGATCCGCGTGAAAAGTAACGGACACGGATACGGATATCCGGAACATCACTAATAGAGACGCCGTGGTGCCGCAGTGGGCGAGAACCGAGGCCTAAAAGACCCCAATACGGTCGGACGTTTAGACTGATAGAAAATAAATACTAATAGCCCTTCAATGTCCTCCTATTTCCAATCCCACAGGTCTCACAATTTAAACATATCAAAGTAATTTAAACACTTATTTTTCGCAATTAACGTTACTACTCCAAGTTCCACGAACAAGACTAATTTGGTGTCGATTCTTTACCTGGATTAATCATTTCAGGGTATGTGTCCTTGATGCCATCGATGAGATTGAACCGGAGTATGGTGCTCTCACCGATCAGGTAATCGGAGCCGGCCTGGCAGTAGCAGTTTACATCCATTATGTAGATGTCAGCTTGCAGCAGACCTTAAGGAGAAATCCATGCTTGAGCAAGTTCCGTAAAAAGACAAACCTTGAGCAAGGTATGTACCACACTAGCAATACATAGCATAGCTATTGTTTGTATTTTTGAAACCGTGCCTAATTGATGCAAACTATTAAATAAATCTTTTTTTTTTGTAATTACAGTGGGTAGTTTGTATTTTAGTAGTAGTCAGCTGTCTCTTTCTTTGACAAGTAGCAAAGTACTGGTCTATGGAGAGTATCCATACTAACCCCCTTATTCATAAACGCTCTGTAGGCTTCTGCTAATTTAGCAATTGTTTGTCCCTTTCTGTCACTTTGACATTTACCATTCATAGATAAGGACAAACGATTGCTAAGTTAGCAGAGGCTTATAGAGCGTTTATGAATAAGGGGGTTATACTGTAAGGGTTGATCAACTTTTTCTTGTCACTAAGGTTACATTCTCCTCGGTCACTCTTTACATCGCTAGTTTATGGATTTAAAATTAGCCAAACATGTATTTTTAGGGTAGTTTTAAGCCTCTTCTATAATAGGACATCTACAAGCATACCAGACTTTATACATCTCTACTATAGATTTATACATACTGATATAATTTAAGGTACCTGTACATCCCTTTTATAAATGTATTATAAGTTAAGTAGAATTTAAGTATTGTTGTACAGCCCTTGGCGGCCTATTTGCAAAATAAACTTTGTTTTTTTTTTGCATATTAGTATAATGTGACACAACATTTCTTCTAGCAAACTGTACTACTTTTGTCCCCTTGCTGACAGGAAGAATAACAAGAAACTGCTGATCCATTCATAAATGCAAAAGTTAATGTGTCCATTTGCTGCTTCTACATCCACTGACAAAAACTACCTTCATTAGAGTTAAAAGAATTCAACTTCACAAAGTTCTGTATAGCCTTGACTTCAGCAGCCTCAGCGTCTCTCAATTCCTTGTCCATTGCCTCAATAGCAGCGAGCGAGACCCCTGTTGACGTGAACTTCTTCTCCGGAACATTCGCTTTCTGCTTCTCTTTTTTAGCCATTTCTTCAAACTTTGAACGAACTGGTGGAGGTGCATCCTGTGAAACATTAAAGTTAAATTATTTAATGGATATGGTTCCTGCCTATCAAAAGGGTGTTGGCAGAAGCATATGTCACTTTTGGTTTACCATAATAATTGAAAGATAGGACTAGTGCTCTGCTTTGTCAGCCACCTATGCCACCTTTTAACGTCTTTCTAGCTGCCATTAAAATATATCTGTAGAACACCAATGCTCTTGGGTAGTAATGCTAGTTAAATTTAAATAATAATAATTAAAAAAAAGTTAACTTGTAATACAAAAAGTATTGGTATCAGTCCTGTCAGGTTTGGCAATGATGGTTAAGGGTGAATTCCAATGAAACATTTCACATTTTGTTTATTGCACAAGCAATTCCATTCCCAGAATTATTTCATCCACTTAGCTCTGTAAAACATCAACAACAATCATTGTTCGAACATTCAAGCACTGTTAACGGCTTGTTTGTGTCCTTGCTAGTGTCGAATTTCGAATGAGAATGACGACCCAAACTGTGCACAAACTTTACTGTACACAAAAAAATACATGGCAAAAGCAGGCATAGTACCTAGTAGTAGTTAAAAGTTAAAATAGTAAACCTGTAAAAGTGTGCCTCTAGCAGAATAAGTTTAAGAACCAGCGAGGAACTGATAAGACCGCGCCGAACTTTCCGAATACTTGTTACCTAGAAGTATCGTGTTACATAGTAACAATCGCTTACTGTGCGGTTTATCAGTTGAATGAAATTATTAGAGCATACACGAACACATTTATTAGAATTTTTGAATAGTAATATATAACGACTTTTGCCTAGTTCAAGTAAATAAACATACCCTCCAGTGTGGTCCTGCTGCCTCCGCGATCTCAGCCATATTTTTATAAATTATGCCTTTTTTTCTTTGCTCTTCTTTAAAATCTAGCATGTAGAAGTAAAATGCGTTCCTCGGCGGTTTTTTCGGCATTTTGATTAGATTTTCTAGAGGCTGGAGGTCGTCTTTGCCGGATTTTTAGATGAAAAGCGCGCCGGTATGACAAATACCGACCGAAACCGAACTGTCCAAAAACCAAACTCAAGTCAAGTTATAAATCGAGTGAATGAATTGAGCAAGAACTTGAGAACATGACATGTATGCGTGACGGAACGGAAATAACAATACGCACTTTTGTCTTGTCTATGGTGAAAATTTAAGTATTGGCGCACATTATCAAAAATTTCAATTGAATTTTCCCCTATCGTGTGGCAACCGCTTTGAATAAATGTAGAAATATAGCTTGATCATATTACTGTCCAATCAAACGTTAATCACTTTATTTTGCACTCCTTTCACACGCCTTTCACCAATTTACCGGGATATTATATTCACAACCAGGGTGTTCAAATTACAAAGTTTCAATGTGACAGCTTTAAAATTTTCTTGAAAGCGCCATCTCTTGAAAACATGTAGTCCATTACTCTTTTTGGTTTCGTATTAAATTTTTGTCACAATGATACATACGAATATCCTTAGTTTCAAGTATCTAATTAACATAATTATTATTTGTTAAATGCTTTTGTCCGAATTTATACTGTATGATATTCTATAATTAAATTCAACTACTTAACTTAATTTGAAATTATTTATTTTTATATATTTTCAGAAATACATAAATTCTATATGGTTTCCTTTTAATTACGTATCAAAACTTGGACTGGTAATAACACAAGCGAAAATGTCATAGCATAATACGCCGTAGAAGCGGTTATTCTTCCCAAATAATATTTAATTCTTGCCTTAAAAGTTTTTAGTTTGGTTGTTGGATTGTTTTAGGTACGTTACTTATGTATTATGACGATTACTTTACTCTTCGATTAGGACATTCAAAGTGCATGTATGATTGTGTAGGATGTTTAAAATAACTGAAGAAATGGCTGAATTGGTGACTTGAAACTAACAATTAATTTGTGTATTTTACTAGACATATACAATTTTACAACTTCTAAATAAAACTTGTTTTTGTTAAACCCCTAGCCAGACTTACAAGTACAGGCACAGTAGAAATGTCTACAATTATATGTTATGTTATGTAGTTATACAAACGAATAAAGAAGATCCAGGGGACACCAATATTCAGAGGGCAGCATGGTAGTAATTATAATTCTCTCTCTATTCCTTTTAGTACCTCACTACGCCAGCCAACAACCAGTCAGTCAATGACGGATCGCATTCATGCATTTCATTTCATTCGTTCAGTGACGAAACGAAACGAAATCACAGATTAGAGAGATATAGTAGAACGAAATGACAGCGCTAGACCGCGAGCTGTGGCTGTGCAGCTGTGGTGGTGGTGTAGTGTTTGTGCTACGTGAAATGAATAGTTTGAATATTTAATTTACATCTTATTTTCTCATAAAAACTTACAAACATTACTGAACTTACAAACTTTATAAATTTATAAAAAAGAAAAAAGTGTTAAAGTGTGTATAACACGTCATCGTGTGCGATACAAGGTATGTTTATAATTCCAGAATTCCTGTAATTTTCTGTATGGTTTTTGAGTTTATTGTTAATTCTAAGAATGGAAATGCGACATTCTTTCGCCGTTGACGGTAGACGAGATAAATGCGCGGTTTAACATCTAAACAGCGATGTCATTGGGTAACACAGCGTGTTGATACGATTTAAATTGTCAATATCCGCTTAGGAGAGTAAAGTTGTTGCTTGCCTTCGAGTTATTTGCCGATTACATTTACTATTACTGTAGATATGCGAATAAAAATGAGATCGCAAATGTTTTACATACATCAAAGCATTTATTTACTGCAAATTTTTCCTTTTAACTGGTCTGTTAGCTGATTAAAATGTATGAGTTCGCACCGTAAACATGTCATAACTTAGTATTTACTCGCTACATTTGGCTCGAGTAATTTAAAGCATGGCTGTAACTTTGTCATCGTAAATGTCATTGATGGTGAGTTTAGTATAATACTATGATACCTATTTAATTTAAAATGTTCATTTTTTCTACTGAAGAACTGCAATGTGCTCCTGTTTATGTGCTATTTAATGACATGTCAATACTTGCTTAAAATTCACATACAAAGTCTATCACAAATCAGTAGAAAGTTCATGTCTGTACATTAAATAAATTCATCAAAAATAGAGTGCTAAGGATTGGGGTAGAGTAATAAAACACAAAAAAGTAGCTTTTATAATTTTTGTCTGTGTATGTATGTATGTATGTATGGATGTGTTCATTCACCTATGTCTGTGTTTGCTAATCCCAGAAAATTAAAAAGTTCCCGTGGCATAGTCAAAAAACTATAACTTATGCAGCTTAGTACACAACAACTTAAGCATCCAACTAAGTAAAATTGGCGTGCTGACACCTTTTATGCCGCGGTTACATTAAACATACATAGTTATAGCCCCAGGGACAGACAGGATAGTTTTTATCCCAGAAAACAGCATAGTTCCCCCGGGATAGCGATAAGCGAATTGTGCGGAGTCGCAGGCAGCAGCTAGTGTTACATAAATGTTGTTTTACAACCATAGTGAATGCTAATTAATGGTATTTGTATTAAACAGCAGGTATGAACCAACTTGATCAACTTTGGTCCCATGAGAGCTATGTCATTAGTTAATTGCAAGCAACCTTATTGTTTTACATTAAAACAGGTTAGCCATAATAAAGGGCGTTTGCCCTATAAACTTGTATAAACTTGTCTGCTTTTCAACCCATGATCCACTACCAGTGGCGTGGCGTCAAGTATATCAGAAGGCAAGCCGAAGGGAATTTGACAAGCCTTTTCCTCTATTTCTGCACAATAAAGTGCCCAAATGCCTTAAAATAGGCAAGCCAGTGGGAATCAAGTTCTATGGACACCACACCACTGATAACTACCCATAGTTCAGACCCATCAGTTCCATTGATGGTACTAATTGCATCGTGATAATGGAACTAGTGGGAATAGACCTACCTGTGCATTGGTCAATAGCAACAAACAATAAGAATAATAATAGAACAATAGTTTTTTAATCATATAAGTTACAAGGAACATAAATAATAATGTTGTGTATATTGATACTTAAAACAACCAAATTAAGAACCTCCTCCTTTTTTTGATGTTGGTCAAAAACTTAAATATCAGCTTCTTTTGGCTAATTAAATTAGGGAAATTAAAAAGGAGTTAATTGACCTCTATGAGTGTAGCAGTTGGTTCCATATGGACCTCTTCAATTCTGTTCTGACTTTTGTTTCTTATCTATGTTGTTATTGGATAATACTTTAATTTATAATTGATTTAATTAGGTAACACAATTTTTCCTTCCTGCTAGCAGACTTCATACCTACTTAACTTACAAGCATACAAAATCATTCAGAGGTAAATTAAAATTTATATAACTGGTTTTTTATCAGTATTGAATGTTACATGAATAAATAATAATATGTAACATTGCAACTTGAACTATTTCTAAATTAGTGCAGCGTAACATGATTGAAAATGAGAATTAGTCATTTGTGTTACAATTTATTCTCAGTATCTTCTTCTTTTTTAATATGGCCCCATTGATCGATGCGATGATTTCGCCAATGTCAAAGTAATAAATACAGTATTCAAAAATCTTGTGACAAAAATGTCGGCAACGTTGTACGGTAGAACACTGTCAATAGACCCCTCCCCCCCTGTCGGGTTCTTAGCCAACGGATAACGATATCTCTCAGAATCTGCCAGGAAATCATTAACCGATGCCCAGGGTGCACCGGACCAAGCACTGCTCTTCCCCCCCCGGATGGGTCCAAAAACGAACCGCAGCTCTTGACCACACGCGGAGGTAGACGGACTCGCACCCCTATTCTCATTGTCATCATGGACATTAGTATGGATTGCTATGTCAAAGTCAATTTGTATGTTTGAGTAAAATGTATAGCTAACCATTAGTGAAATTTGCAAAGAACCATATGTTTTTGGTGAGAATTATAAAGCTACTAGCTGTTGCCCGCGGCTTCGCTCCCTTTTTTTTTTTCTTCTAAATTTCAATATGAAACATAGATAGTAGCGTAGCCGATTCTCAGACCTACTGAATACGCATATAAAATTTGGTAAGAATCGGTAAAGCCGTTTCGGAGGAGTACGGGAACGAACATTGTGACACGAGAATTTTATATATAAGATAAGAAGAAGCATAATATATAGGAAAGCTCTTATGTTGGTAACTTGTTAAAAAAAGGAGGAAAGTATTTCGGAGTCCAAAGTTTTCTATCAAATGAATCAAGAATTTCGCTTCTTGATTTTTATATTTATTTTTACGGTTTTACCTGGTAGAAATTAAATTTCTAAACACCTACATGTAAAACAGGTAAAAAACCATCTGCTATGGGTGGTGTAGTTGTATAGCATGTATCACGGAATAGTGAGGATTCGGGTTCGATTCCCGGATTTCCCAGATAGCTTTACTTTTCGGATTTTTCCATGTGGTATAATTTTTAGTGTCGTTTAGAAAAATCCATAGTTTAGTTATAGTAATAAGCCTTAATCACTTAAAGTAACTGGGATCAAAGAAAAAACATGGAATGTACTAGTTGCTTCTCTTCCCGCGCAGATGGTAAAAGCCCAATGGGCGAAAATCATAGGAGTCATGTTATAGGCGATGCGGCTAGCGACCCATCACTATTTTGATTCCATTTTCCATCTATACGCCCATAATCTTGCTAAACGTGGTCTGTTGGTCTTGTCACCTTGGGCGTCTACCCCGTAAGAGATAAAGACGTGATTTGTGTATGTATGTATGTATATATGTATAAATACAAACCGATTTTATCAATAGGCTGTATGTCCATGGTAATTTTGGACATTGTGCCCATAATACGTAATAAAATAAAAATATAATGATTGCACTCTGTCCTCTCATTTAAATGTATTTCGGCTTTATCTGTGTTCCCTGAAGCTTGACCCTTCGCTAATAGGTCAATTTTACCGCGAACATAGACACACAACTAACATCCATACGGGTACAATATTATCATACATTTTCCTCTAACTACACCTATTACAGAGATACTACGACCATGATGACACATAATCAAAATGTCTGCTATTGTTGTTGTTTCGGTTTGTGATTATAATCCAGCGCGGTTACAATGTATTGGAAAGTTTTAAACAAGATTTTGGTACATTTTAAGATGTTCAAGCAGCAGCTGTTGTCTAGCATGAGAGAGCATAAGAGTCGCGTCGCGCGCAAGATAAATTACCCGTCATTTTCTTACTGAGCTTTTAAGTTTTCACACAAAAACGTCTCGAACGCGTTCACATTAACGTCTCAAATACTATGGATAAATTGGCAGCGCCACTTGCGGATCGAAACGGCAACAAACTGAGCCTCTACTGTAAGTTTACGCATATAAAAACGTCTCAATTACTATGGAATAATTGGCAGCGCCACTTGCGGATAGAAACGGCAACAAATTGTTCTCATAGTATTTGAAATTTCAACGCAAACGCGTTCGAGACGTATTTTGTTACCGAAAACTTACATTAAGCATACCTACTGTTCGTTCTAAGAGACGGTAGTCTATCTCGTGCGCGACGCGACTCGCGTTGCCGGGCTGCACGGCTCGCAGAAGACTACCCACTTTCGCTGCCACGCATTGCTACGCTTTTAGCCGGTAGCATAGAATAAATAAGAACATAGTAGAACGGAAACTCCCGCTCCGGCCGGACTCAAGGTCACGATATTAGAGTACCTACCCATTGCGGGTATTTCAGCGGGCTGTCACGGCCGGCGTCGCCGCACGCGCGTTTGGCTGTTTGCGCGTTCCGTACCGTACCTACCTCCGTATTGGAATCAAATAACAATGGCGTAAAACTACTACTAGTTTTACGTGAGCCTGTATGTATTTTATATTATATTTGTAGGTAAGTAATACTTACTTAAATCACCTTAAATGGCTTCATTTGGTATGGCACTTGTAATAACTTCTTACTTAGAAGTACCTACCTATCTATAATATGTAGGAACGTACCTAATGATTTATAAATCTCATATTTAGTAAAACCAGAATAAAATAATGATTTCAAAGTAAATAAAAACTTATATTTTAGCGATATTATCCTTAGACGTAAGTAATATTTAACAGTAAGCAACCCTGGCAACACGCCTGGACGACAGAGGGGTGTAACGATGTGAAGGGGGAAGTAGGTATATAAATGGCGGCGTTTTGGACACGGTCAAAAGAGATTCCGTTCTACTCTGTTCTTATTTATTCTATGCCGGTAGCAGCGTTTTTCCGCTTTGTAGCGAAAACTGCCTACGAACAGAGAACTCCCCTAGGGAGTTCTTGGCGCTGAATGTGCTGCCCTTTCTCTTGCTGTTCGTTCTAAGAGACGTGTAGTTATCCCGCACGCTTTTGTTCTAGCCGTGCTGCATTAAAATACAAAGACTGTCAATTTTTTTCTGGAATAATTCAGCGGGTAGGCAGGGTTAGTTGACTGGGGACACCATTATACATTTGAATTTGTGATCCAAAATTTAGTCACACCCTTGGTGCGGTTCACTTTGATCATCTATCAATGTATGGAAATATTTGTCAACTATGATTCGAAAATCCTGCAAAACATTTACAGGGCTATTCCGTCAAGGTGACTCACCTGTTAATATTCCGGAACAATTTTAACTTACCCTGTGTAGTCTCGTAGACCGACTGCCTAAATGAGTCCTCGCCCGCGCGGCTCAGGGGCGCGGGGTAGGACGACAAAGGGGACCGAGAGAGGTGCGGGCCCCGCGGTCGACCCATCCCGCGCCCCGCACCGCGCGGGCGGTCGTTTAAGCGGTCGGACTATAATCCTAATCGATTTTACTATTGATTCTGAACCAACTGTGGGTACGTGTAACATGTTAAATATCTGTCTTAGCAGGGCCGGACCGTGAGTTTAGGGACCGTTTTTTTTTTTTTATGGTGTGGAAAATGCGCCTTATGCATCCGCCCGGTACGGGTTTACCGGGGGTATGTGGGGATCTCCCGCGACGGCATGCATACCCACTAAAAACCACACGGATTCCCTATTCAGTCGTTTGTGAGGCGTTACGGGAGCACTCGGTGTCACCGCGACGCCCCACGACCACCCCGGGATGGGGTTCCCTCTTCGCGGCACCGCAGCAATGCAGGTTTGGGAAATGAGTTTAGGGGACCCTGGGCTAATAATACTTAGGGGCCCACCTAATTACTCAAAGTATAAGAAAACATTTTTTGACTTTGACTTGACTTAGCTGGGGGCCCCTTGAATCCACGGGGCCCTGGTCTGAAGCCCAAAAAGCCATATGGTAGATCCGGCCCTGTGTCTTAGCTTTTATATTGTTACAGAAATGCTGTAACCACACCAGCCCTGCCTGTGCCCGGCGATGAAGCACTACTCCAATGGCCACATGACCGCCAACGACTACCTGATGATGTACCTGGCGCGATGGAAACGGGTCGCCGTGGTCTTGCTGGTCATATGGATCGTGGTCACATATCTTTTCATCGCCCCGCTCAGGTAAAGTGCTACTCAATACATTACATACACAAATTAGGTCTATAATTCTATATCCTTTATTTATGGGGAAGACAGCCTAAGGTAACATCACTCAAAGGCCACATTTAGCATGATTGTGTGTGTATAGGTGGAAAAGGGAAACAAGATAGTGATGGGTCGCTCGCCGCATCGCCTATGACATGATTCCTACGATTTTCGCCAGTTCCCTCGGTGGTCTTTTACCATATGCACGGGAAGAGAAGTAGCTGGTTCATTCTATGGTTTTTCTTTATTCCCAGACCAGTATGAAATAACACATATCACGACAAAAGAATACATTGTGTATCATTTTAATATCAAATCAAAATCAAAATTTCATTTTGAAAATTGGCCGCCAAGGGCTCTTTTACATGTCTTTTTGAAACTACCAGCGCATTCGGAAAGACCATTATTGCCTAGAAGAATGCGCCGCAAGAAACTTGGCAGAAAGTAATTTTTTCAAAATAAAATACAGTAAGAATACTTATATTTTACTTAAATTAAATACATTTATAAAAGGGATGTATAAGGTCCCCGAGCCTTAAATTATATTAGTCTATGGTAGAGATGTATAAAGTCTCTATCTACTAGTCAAAGTAAAACAAAGTAGTTATGGAAAAAAAGAAAGAAAAAAAAAAAACAATAAAAATAATGTAAGTTCAGTGGAGGTGTAAAACGCCTCCACCGTGAAAGACAAAAACCCCATTCAAGTTTACATATGCATGGCCATGAGCCTGAAAATATACCGCATTGGCTGCGGTATAATTTCTCACTTTGTTGGAATAAAAAATAGCCTTCGTCAATCACGAATAGTGTCATTCATAACTGTCATAAATCATAGCACATATATGTAATCTGTACCTGGCAACTAGATGTGCTACTAAATCACTCTATTCAACCATGTAATTTAGTCTAAAGTGCATCAGGAATAAGCGTGAAGGCTGTTAAGAGAATTGTCGTTTTGTGAACATGAAAATTTTTGTACGCTACCGCAAAGATCCGTAAGCTTATTTTATTACCTAACTCGCTCGCAATCGCCATCGTGTTCATTTTGACAGTTCTTGTATGAATGTGACAGCTAGCTGATTCCGATGCCAATTGTCAGTTTGTCAGCCCATACATGAACTGTCAAAATGAACACGATGGCGATTGCGAGCGAGTTAGATAATAAGCCTACCGGCTGAAGTCTCGGTTTTAATTTTGATGATATCAGATACCACCACAAATTACGCAAATGCATCTACTTGTCGTGTCTGAACGACCAAACGTCGAGGCTTGTTCCATACATTTTCTATTTAAGTATGTATTTATTTATCTATATAAGTATGTTTAGGTATCCGTTGTCTAGTGCCCATATTACAAGCTTTGCTTAGTTTGGGGCTAGGTCAATTGGTGTCAATTGTCCCAAGATATTATTATTATTATTATTTTCAAAATACGAAGGGGCCAGAAATGAATCAACATTCATTTCTATCTTAGCGTAGCGGAGGGGCATCTTTGTTTTTGAATCACTTTGGATTTCCCTTCATTAAATTTTGGCGGTGGCCACGTTTAGCAAGACACTGGGCGTATGTATATGTGGAAAGTGGAATCAAAACAGTGATGGGTTGCTAGCTGCATCGCCTATAACATGATGTCTACGATATTCGCCCATTCCCTCGATGGGCTTTTACCATCAGCGCGGGAAGACTAGTCACTGATATATTCTATGTTTTTCTTTGCTCCCAGACCGCTAAGCACTTAGGAATTTCCATGCTGGTCTGGGAGTAAAGAAAAGACAGAAGGTACCAGTTGCTTCTCTTCCTGCGCAGACAAAACTCCTCGAGGGAATGGGCGAAAATCTTAGGAATCATGATATTATAGGCGATGCGGCTAGCAACCTATCACTCTTTTGATTACCCTTTCCACCTATGTGCCCACAATCATGCTAAACGTGGCCTTTAGGTCTTGTTACCTTAGGCTCTGTCTTATGTATGTGAGCACTTAGAAAAAGAGTTTTTGCTCCGGGTTCCTAACGGAAATTTACACGAAACGCCAGTGGCATATACATACTTACATACTCTCACGCGTCTTTCCCATAGGGGTAGGTACAGACTGCTTTGCTAGGATCCTATAATATACCTCTTTTACTTCATCCACATTCATTACATTCATCAATCTCTTCATGCTCGTAGCTCTGGCATTTGCAATAATAAAGGTTTAATTTCAGATGCACAGGTAGCACAGATGAAGTATTAGACTTCCAAGAGAGGCTGAAGAGGGTGTCCTCCCAACTGGACTCCCTCAAGCAGCAGCATAGCAACCTCATAGCACAAATAAGGAAATCGCCAGGGTAAGTGCTCCTGTAAGATCAGCGTATTTTATAACGTCTTGTATTTCATTATTTTCAAACGGATCTAATGTCGTATTGTTCGCGTTTTAGGATTACTTACACAATGAGTGCTAACGTGGCTCTGTTGCTCTTTTTAGGGTCTTTTAGGGTACCTCAGAAGGAGAAAACGGAACCCTTATTAACATCGATAGATTACGATCGATTAGTGTGGTAGCTTTGGCATATCGACGGATAAACTAATCGACCGACTTTTTTCCACACCATCGATCGACATTGGTGTGGTCTAGTAGAAACTGTCGATGGCGTCTACTGTTCCATTCCACCATCGATCGATGGGTCTAGTAAAAACTATCGATCGACGTCGACTGTTCCATTCTATCGACGATCGATAGGAGGGACTTTTTTGATTATTTTATTTTAAGATCAGTTTTAGTTTAGTTTTTTTTTTAATTCCCCTTTCGATTGACTTACCTTCAGTCATTCAGTACTCAGTAATAAATCCATCTGTGTCAAATGCACTCCGATTACTTGAATTAGCGTTAGTTCACATCATTGTTCTTTATGAACGATCGAAATTGTTCTCTGTGTCTTGAAAAGAAAGCCTAATTTGAAATAATGAAGCACACACACTCATAGTCGGCTATCTATTGAATTAATAAAGTGGGCTGCAATTGAATTAACGCAGTACTCTATTGAATAGTATATCTCCCTGTTTCCATAATAAACAATTGGCATTGTTCATTTTTTTTAAGCTATGCTTTTAACACCTTTATTTGATAAAATGGACTATTTCAAGCAACTAATTTGAATATTATGCTTTTACGTAGCTTTGTTAATTAATAATAAATATTTTTTCGCTGTTTGATAATTCGTGAATTTAGACAGAATCTCAATCGCCTTCGTTCGGATGGCTATAAAAAAACGGCTTTGTCTATGGTTTTGTTAGATTTGACAGTGACACGTGACAGTTGCCATAGCCAAACTTTTTTTTTCATTTTTGTGGCAAACATTCGATGCTGGATTCTGTCTAAAAACCCGGTCGTTCGGTCAAACAAAGGTTCACAGTACTTTTACAAAAATATCTGCAATCATAAAGTATTTTTGAAATCGGACAAGATAAATCGGATAATTGATGGTTTTCCTCGAAATGGTTTTCGAATTGCAGCATACTAAAAAAAATGAACAATGCCAATTACCCTATCGATTGCGTCGAGAATTTTATTTCCCAATTTTTGTGTTTACTTTTACGGTTTACCCGTTAGAAATAATATTTCTAACCGACACTGAAAACCAGACGTATCGCGAAAGAATTAACATGAGAGCTGATACATACATACCGTCACGCCTCTATCCCACAGGGATAGGTAGAGACTACTTTGTTCCACTTGCTACGATCCTGACTTACTTCTTTCGCTTCATCCACATTCATCAATCTCTTCATACATGCTCGTCGGTTTCGGGTACTCCTGATCTGACCTTTTCCAAAACGTCTCCTATTTGGTCTCGGAACAGCTGATAAAGATTGGATAAATTAGTAGTTTAAAAAAAACACCAGAGAAACGCATTTATAAGTGCACATAAAAGCAAAAAAAAAATTATGTTATAATCTTTCTAGTTGCCTCTATCTTTGGGCTGAAGTGTAAGCTATGTGCTTTTAATGTAAGTAGATATATAGTATTTTGTTGTTAGTTTGTTGTATAGAGTAGGTACAATTATTTTTTCGGCAAATGATACGCTTTAAATTGAAAATGTCATCTAGTAACTACTTCGAAGAACTTAGTAGACCCGCAGTTTCTTCGATGCCCTTTCGTATCGATTAAAATGAAAAGTTAACTTACAAGTTGTTTTGCATACTTTAGTGGGGGATAATACTCGGAAGTCGCCATGAAGGTCAGGGTCTGGTCGGCCACCTGTCTCCTCAGGGCTGGCAGAGAGCCGCTGTTGGTCACTATTTTAAAACGGTGTCACTTTTCACCATTTTTGAAATTTGGTCATTATTAATAGATATTGGCATGACTTTTTAAACTACAAAATAAAGGAGCAATCACACCGCCGCGTATGCACGCAGTGACATTTTTTCATACATTTTGTTGCGTAAACGCACCGTCAACGTCTTTTACGCATCGGTGTGGTCGCACCTTTAACGAACAAGAAATATTTAGTACCTATACCTACCTACACCGAGTAGCGGAGATGCAAGGCAAATGTTTTTTGTTCCTTGAAATGGGCCTCCGCAAAGTGAAAAATATATACTAAAGACGAATCGTGTTAATAAGATCGATACTAGTTGGGCTGTTCTCGACTTATACGTAATTATATGGAGTTAAACTGTTGATTTTGTTGGTCACTATTGCAGTGCTCCAGAAGTGGTTAGATTAGGGGACAAATTTGTAACTCGACGGTGAAATTGACGACAATATAAAAAAATAGTGTAATAGTTGTCGACTTCGGCATTTGGTAAATTTTAAGCCAGGTTGCATCGGTTGTGAATTTGACTGATAAAAAGTCACCATTATGTCCCTTTCTCTGAAAGAAGACACCTATTATTTTTGATCAGTGAAGTGGTAACCCTGCTGTCCTTTGTTTCTAGGCCGTTATTAATAAGTTATAACACACGATACCGCGGCTTACACTAGCATCAATTATTCGTCTCGCCTTGTTAAGAATGAGGGAAGGAACAGGCAGGTGTTTGTGTTGGTTTGACGAATTATGAACGCTAAGTAAACATACACCATCGAGGTTTCGTTGGTTTTATAAAACGGTTTACCTATCATTACAAATTTAACGTTTGGCAAACACTTTCTTTGACGGTTTACTTTCGGCAAATAATTTTAAAAAGCTTAGGGTGAAGACACATATATCAGCATCGGATCGCATTTTGTAGTACAAAAACGCAATATTGTATGAAGATGCGTCCGCATCAATTCACCCTCCCTCAGCCATTCAGCTTCAGCATTAAATGCGTATAAGTGTAGCTATCCATTTAACATACTGAAGAATGCTTATTCATCTATAAGACGTAAAACTAGATGCTTGCGAATGAGAATACTTGATTACGCGTGAAACATAACGCTTAGGCTTCGCATCAAACAAAAAAATCGCATACTTTAGCGGATGAAAGCATGCTATAGGGTACTTTTAAAAACGTGCGTTAGGTCCCTTTAGCACCTGAACACATGTAACAGCATACTTTAACTTCCGATGCGTATACTGTGTCCAAAATCATCCAGCTAAATGCGACTCGATGCTGATATATATGTCTTCACCCTTACACGTTGCTCCATCTTGTCACCGTCTCCAGCTTGAATGCGTCTCACTGGGCACAGGCCGGGAACTGCTTGGGCTATAGTTTTCATGCGGGCTCAGTGCGTATCGAAATGCTCATTTCAAATGTAATTTGGATAATTTCGTACATAAATTATGAATAAATAACTCAGAGGCTTGAGCCTGGGTTTGAGCTCACGATCCTATGCTTGAGAGGCTATAGATCAATCTCTACCATGGTTTTTTTTCTTACTGGAGCAATCCTAACCTGTGAAAAAATGACAAAATAGTCTTTGATTTAAGCCGTATAAGAAAACAACGCGTCAAGCTAAAGGCGGCGAATTGGGGGCTGAAAAATGAGGTTGCAATGTAATGTTGTGTGACGTTGAACTTTAAGGCGTTAAGGAGATTCCCTGGTCGACTTTACCTGGACAATGTTAAAGTTTGTTGTTTATTTATAGCAATTTATCCAAGACAAAAGAATTGCAAGAATCCCGCAGAGTTAAACGTGTCGTTGGAACTCGGAAGATTGTTCGGTAAAATCAGTTATTTTATTAATAAGTGTGAATGTATCCGTAATTAACATTACGTATTTGTTTTGTCATTACGCACAGTATGCACTTAGGTGGGCGGACTGCATTCGGACTGCAACCTGACTGCCAACCCGACCACAGGATATCAGACATACCTTAAACTGTAGGCTTATTACCTAACTCGCTTGCAATCGCCATCGTGTTCATTTTGACAGTTCTTGTATGAATGTGACAGCTAGCTGATTCCGATGCCAATTGTCAGCTCATAGTAGCTTTGATTATAACTGAGGCTATTTTGTGGTTTTATAAATTGTTATTCTTTCAATAATGTCCATATGCGGTGAACGTTAGACTTGCAGACTAAAAGAGGATCGATGAAGATATCGATTGGGAGGGGTATCAAACTACTTTTTAAAGTCGCCCCGAATTTCAATGTTGCCCCGGTTCACGGTATCATAGATTTCGCAAATATTAGGATTTGAATTGAAACCAAGCACGCCGACTTTTTACGACTTACTGTGACGCCACAGCCGAAATTTAACGACGGGAAATCCAAACCCATTCAAAAACACCGCCCCTCTGGCTCCCTGCGATTGAAACAACTGGAGCTGACGCCCTTCAAAATGTATTCGTATTTTCAAAATGTATGGAAACTCGACGCTTGGTCGGGATTCGAACACGAACTAGATGCATTTACGTAATCTGTGGTCAGTGGCGGCGTAAGGCGTGGGCGACGTTGCCCACCGCCTATGGCCTCGCGGCACAAGGGGCCTCGCGCCTCAAACATTTTTATGCATTGCTTCAAAGCGAGAATAAAATAAAAAAATATATAAATTCAGGTCGCCACAGAACAGGGCCTCGCGAAATCTGTCTTGCCCACATCAAATTTAGGTCTTGCCCCGCCACTGTCTGTGGTTTATCTGATATCTGTGGACCAGACTGCTCATACAGTTCGATTGCAGCTAGCTCCCAGTTTTACCGGTTACAGCAGCTGCAATAGAATTTTATGAACAGTCAGCAGTTAAATTGGAGATCGAATGCAATCTGTCTGTACAATATAATGCAATAATCTCGAAACAGTTGTTAATAAGATATCGTACCATTCCATTTGTAGATCACTTTTACACTTCAAACGTAGACCAAGATAGCACTCTGTGTATGTGTTACTTGTTCAGATTGTAATTATAGAATTTTTAGAATATATGTTGAGTAAATTCTTGGATAAAATGTTAGTAAAGCCAGTCTCTAGGCTGGCATCGTTTTTGCAATCCGTTCATGTTCCGGATGGCTATGGGTGGTGGTCCTCACACATCACGTCATCAACTTGATCGTTTGCCTTGTCGTATATAAAAAATAGTACATAAGTATGTATACATAACTCATGTCATTCACTGTGAGTGGGTATAGTGGGTCACGGCACAACTTAAGTAAATGATCTGTTGTATGTAGTAGTGTAAGGAACTGATATGGGACTTACGTCATTTTTCTAATTTGGAACGTCAATTTGTCTATACGCACACATTACTCACACACACGACAGGTCGTTTACTTAAGTTTTTCACGTATACGGCTGTGAGCTCTAGAACGATATAGGGTACCATCGGCCAATTCACATATAAACCCCATAAGAGTGAGTGATACAGCCGGACAAATCCGAATGTAGTTTTAACCCCGACGCAAAAAGAGGGGTGTTATTAGTTTGACGTCAGTGTTTGTGTTTGTGTGTGTGTCTGTGGCATCGTAGCTCTCAAGCGGATGGACCGGTTTGGATGCGGTTTTTTTAAATTCGAAAGCCAGTTTCCTTGCGGTGGTTCTTAGCTGTGCTTGGTAAAAAATGGTCCAGCAGTTTGGAGGGTATCAGCTCTTTTCTAAAATGATGTAAAATATTTTTGGCATAAAATTTAATTATTAAGTGTACTTAACTTATAAGTTTTTTTGGGGGTTTAAATTTTAATTTACATTTTTCTTGTTAAATACAAATGGTACTGCACAAATTGGCGATTTAAAATTACACCGGCACATGTGAGTTAAATTCGTTGTTTAATTGCTGAAGTCGGTGATAACACGCGTTTATCGGCAAGTTAAATAGTCGTATAGTTTTATAGCTAGGTTAAGACTAATATAACGGAGTACGTGCGTCATAAATAGGATTGTGGCTGTTGGACGTTATCTATGTGCTATGTAATGTCTGGTACATGTTGGGCCAACGTTGGCCAAACTTGGAATTGGACTTGCAAATTTTTTTAGCCAAACGTCCATTTAGATAGACGATTTACCCCCTAGATTAAAAGAAAATTGAATAATGTAGGTAAGCACAAGGTCAAAAATATGTATGGTCAATTTATCTTTACTTGTCTTATCATGTAAACAAACGTAACATCAATAGTGATAATAGACAATGACTTGTGATTGAAAATATTGATAAACTATACATAAAACGTGACCGATTATTTCGCTATAAAAATAAATAGAACTTATACTTACACATAAACGGATAACTCACGTATAAAAAGTCGAGTGATGCTCGACATGTTTCGGACTATTTCGTAGTCCTTCTTCCTGGAGCGCTCGCCCCGGCGGCAGCGAAACGAACACTGCGCGCCAGCGTGCGTGTTTCCAGGAAGAAGGACTACGAAATAGTCCGAAACATGTCGAGCATCACTCGACTTTTTATACGTGAGTTATCCATTTATGTGTAATTATGAGTGAGTCTCACGGTAGTTTCCTGTTGAAAGTAAATAGAACTTGTATCAGGTTTTCGGTTTTGTGGCGTTACTCATTGGTTCCTCCGATTATTGAAGAAAATCTTATTAAAAATGATGTTTTGCTGTGGTTACTTGGTCAATTTTAATACTTTATGAGTGTCTTTAAGCCTACAACGACATAACTATTGTGTAAACCAAGAGAAAAGTGTGACAATGTCTTTGAGAAGTGTTTGTTTACATGGTAAGATATGTAAGGGAGCGTTTTCCAAGAAAAGGTCCACATGAATTTTTTTTCTAGAATTTAACTATTTTGGGTTTTTCTTACTCAAAATCGTTAACCTATCGATCCTTATACCTACAAGAAAAAATGTGTCCCTGAATTTCCATTCCAGTTCGTCACTTCACTAATACATAGTATAAAACAAAGTCGCTTTTTCTGCCCCCAAGTCCGTTTGTATGCTTATATCTTCAAAACTACACAACGGATTTTGATTCGGGTTTTTTTAATAGATAGAGTGATTCAAGAGGAAGGTTTATATGTATAATACATGCATAATATACCGTGCGAAGCCGGGGCGGGTCGCTAGTTTTTAATATAAGTAAGTAAATGCTTTGTTGTACAAATACATATAAAGAAACAGATACAATTCACAAAAAAATAAAAATAACATTAATATATGCACAAAGGCGAACTTATCCCTATGTAATGTATGTATGCAACGTGACGAACAGGAAAGAAATCCATAGTAAAATCTGGGACACATTTTTTCTTGTATGAGGATAGATAGGGTAAACGATTCTGAGTAAGAAAAACCCAAAATAGTTAAATTCTGGAAAACATTTTCATATGGGTTTTTTTTTGAAAACGCTAAAGGATGAATTGACCTTAGGTATCTTAGGTTCTTAACGCTACAATAATAAAGTATGTATACGTATTTTTGTGAGTGTAGTGTATCCAAACATATTGGTGACCTTGACTCTACGAGTACTTACTTGTTTACCTTGTTTCCAGTAGGCTTATTACCTAACTCGCTCCCAATCGCCATCGTGTTCATTTTGACAGTTCATGTATGGGCTGACAATTGGCATCGGAATCAGCTAGCTGTCACATTCATACAAGAACTCAAAATAACACGATGGCGATTGCGAGCGAGTTAGGTAATAATGATAAGCCTACTGATAACAACGGTGCAATGTAATGTATTATTTCATAAATAAACAAATATTTTAGGAGTTCAATCAGTATCGTATATAAATAATATAGTCCTGTGGCACAAACTTATGTGTCATCAAACACGTTGATTCCTAAAACACTATAGAACATTCTCACAGTAAATGCCACTATGATTTTCCTTACAAAATCGATGTAACGTCACTTCGCCGTTTACTGTGAAAAGGTTGTGAAAGATCAAAATCAATTTGTTTGATAGGTCTACTCCGAAGTTAAAAATTCGAAGTTTGTTTCGTGCCGTTCCGCTCACACTAATAGTCGTTAACAGGAGAGAGAGAGAGATGGTATGATACGAACTTTTCGGACTAGCCCTCGTATCCGTGTCTATAACAGATTTCTTTTCTAGGTTACGTGGCAACTTGAAAGACTTAGACGCTGGTCTATTACTAGACTCGGGGCAGGGTCCTTCAGAGGAGTACGAGAATCTCAGACGGCGGATACAGTCGAATACAAAAGAGCTTTGGTACTACATAAACCATGAGCTGAATAAGGTTATGTCCGACGAGAAGAAGTTGGACAGGATGCAGTTGATTCTGGACCAAGTTGCTGATAGGAAAAGGTTAGTTTTTACTATTATTTTTATTATACGGTTTTATTCAAATTGCAACGGTGTTTCCGGGTGGAATCTCGCGACTCAATTTTGAAGCAGATATCTTCAACCGATTGAACCAGTGGCGTAACTATAGGGTGGCAGGAGTGGCAAAATGCCACGGGCCCCTAGCTCTAGGGGGCCCCAAACTGGCTTGGTTTAGAGCACAGAAGGGACGCTGATACACTTCTTTATATTGAGGAAGGAGCCCCATCTGACGAATTCGCCACGGGCCCCAGACATTATAGTTACGCCACTGGATTGAACTAAAATTTTGCATTATGTAAGTCGAATGACAATACAATCTCTCTGGATCAATCTGGATAGATGGATGGATGTTTGGTACTCTTTTACGCCAGAATGGCTGGACAGATCTCGATGAAATTTGGAACTGAAATTGAAATTTTGAATATAGTCTGGAATAACACATAGGCTACTTTTTATCCCGGAAAATTGCGTAATTCCTGCGCGATAACGAATTCTATGCAGACGAAGTTGCGGGCAACAGCTAGTTTATAATATTTTAAATGGAGAGCCACAAGCACATGGTCTTATATGTTTAATTATAATATTGTGAATTGTAAAAAAGATCTTTAACGAGTTATTGTTTCATTTGTAAATGCGATCAATGAAGCAATAATTTTATGCGATTGTTTATTGTATTTATTGTGTATTGCTCGTGGTATTGATTATTATATATATTTAATGACTTATTGTTTTCTTGGTTATGCAGCTAAATTAATATTTTTTCATACATTCTTAACGTAGTATTTTGATGGCAAAATTTTAAAAATAAATTACATCGAGTCTGTTGGTTTGAAATAGTTAAAAATTAAATAGGCACTCTCGCTAGATGACGCTGTTTCCAATGTTAATCAAAAAGTATGTAGGTTGATTCCCGACCCCTTGTAGAACCTTTTCACAATAAATGTCATAATGACATTACGTTGAATAGGCAAGGAAAATCCCTGTGTTGTACACTGTGAGAACATTCTACGGTGGGTTAAGAATCAATTTGTTCGATAGTAGGTACACTTGTTTAGTAAGAAATTAAAGAATTGAGGTGCCGTATTTGCACTTATCAAATACTAATTAAAACAGTCCCTGTTTTTTTTCATTTATATGTAAATGCCACAAAAATTCTACGATGTTAACGATTTGTAATTGCATATATACGATAAAGGCAAATAAATGTTTCGAGTTTGAGTTTGTAGAACGTCAAATCAAATCAAATCAAATAATTTATTTATTGATTCGTTACTTCCATGCTGGTCTGGGAGCAAAGAAAAACCATAGAATGTACCAGTTACTTCTCGTCCCGCGCTGATGGTAAAAGCCCATCGCGGGAATGGGCATAGGAATCTCCACCTATACGTCCACAATCATGCTAAACGTGCCCTTTAAGTCTTGTTACCTTAGGCCCTGTCTACCCCGTCAGGGATAAACACGTGATTTATGTATGCATGTATGAGTTAGCACGCGTTTCAGCAGATTGCACTTACGTCGATAGTAAAGCTAGTTGCCAATTTGCTGGAGCAGTGGTTATGTCGGGATTTCGCGGAACCGACCGCAACAGGAACACCAGATGTGTTTACGTACCGCAAAACTGTTAAGTTTGTTTTGTTTATCGCGGGATCCGCGAATTATATCGTTAATATTTTCTTGTAACACACACACACATGGGCGAAAATCATAGGAATCATGTTTTAGGCGGTGCGGCTTGCAAGCCACCACTATTTTGAATCCATTTTCCACCTATACGTCCACAATCTTGCTAAACGTGGCCTGTAGGTCTTGTTGGCCTATATGTATGTATGTATGTATGCACACACATACACATACACACATAAATCACGTCTCTATCCTTACGGGGTAGACGGAGCCCAAGGCAAGAAGACCTACAGGCCACGTTCAGCATGACGGGGCGTAGAGGTGGAAAGTGGAATCAAAATAGTGATGGGTTGCTAGCCGCATCGCCTATAACATGATTCCGATGCCCATTCCCTTGATGGGCTTTTATCATCTGCGCGGGAAGAGAAGGAACTGGTACATTCTATGTTTTTTCTTTGCTCCCAGACCAGCATCTTGTTATATCATTGAATAGCTGCTAGCTACTTCTCGCTGTTAAACATAATCTCTACGTATTATAATTTTAATAATCATCTATTATTTACCCAATTCTTCCCCAGATCGCTTCTCTCTGACCAAGAGAAGCTTCCAGAGCTCGATGGCTACCACGAATGGAGACGAATGGAAGCCGCCAACGTCAGTGATCTCATACAGAGGAGGCTGTACCATCTGCAGAACCCAGAGAACTGCAAGGAAGCGAGGAAGGTCATCTGCAACTTGAATAAGGTAAGTCGATGTAGAAAACCGTGGCATCGTAGTGGTGCGAATTTATGATCAAAATTATATTTAAACTTTTTGGTTAAGAAAACATCGTGAGACAATTTGCACACACCTGTGAATCAATTCAATGGTGTATGTGATGTTTCCACACACTGGGCTCCCATGCGAACTATAGCCCAAGCCCTCTTGTTCAGAAACTCTTCCCACAGACCTCTGCCTGTGCCCAGCAGTGGGACGTATTAATATACTGCTGGATTAATTTAGTCGATGAAAATGTTGTGGTTCGATATGTCAAAGTTTTTATTACAAATGGTAAGCTCAAGAAGAGATGATTTCAATCACGTTTGAAGCTGGTAAATGGTTCTGTCCAAAAACACACGTTTTCATCTGACTTCTGTTGCATTCTTAGATTGAAAACTTGACGGCCATGGCAACGAATAATGTCATATTTATGTGCTGCCAGACTCTGTCTCCATGTGGAAATTAAAAAAAAAACATTTTTTTAAATAAAGAATTGGAATTCTACTTTCATTCGACAGTTGTTACGCCCCCGTTTATAAATAGGTGCAGCTCATCAAACGCTAAGCTATTAGTCATGCTTATCTGTCCCTTTGAATTTTAATTAATAATGGCAAAGACAAATAGATAGATTAATTTATTTCGTTCATATGTTCAAACTACGGAGCGTAAACATGGACGCTCACTAAGGCAAACATGCATCAAATTATAGTCGCACAAAGAGCCATGGAGCGAGCTATGTTGGGCATCTCACTTCTTTATCACATCCCCAATTCCAAAATTCGGAATCTTACTAGAGTTGTGGATGTTGCAACTAGGATAACACAGCTGAAGTGGCGATGGGCGGGGCACTTGGCAACACGGAACGACGACAGATGGTCGAAGGCGGTCACAGTGTGGTGGCCAAGATAGGGTCGAAGGTCAGTGGGCAGACCACCATCCCGTTGGTCAGATGACATGTCATTCGGCTGGAAAACTGTGGATGAGACTGGCACGGGAACGGGCAAAGTGGCGTGAAAATGAAGAGGCCTTTACTCAGCAGTGGGCCGATGTGGGCTGATTAGATTCGATAGATATGTTCAAAAACATGTACACGATGATTTTTATTTGGTGATCAGGAGTTGAAAAATATTGATAACCAATCAAAATTGAATTTAATAGGTGAGGTCTTACGCGATTATCTCACTATTTAATTGAATTCATGGTCATCCTACATTAATAATTGAAGCAAAACGGATACCGATGGGGAATTCCCCGTAAGCCTTAGACTAGGCGCGCACGGGAAACATTTTGTCACTGCGGCAGTGGGATACAATACAATACAATACAAATACTCTTTATTGAACACCACAAATCAGTACAAAACAATACAGAAACAAAGAACAAAGTAGACAATAGGCGATCATAGGAGGAGGAGGAAGTAGGAGGTGGGATCTCTGTCTTTACAAAGATAAGAACAGAGAGATCCGACTGCTACCGTGATAATATGTCACCCGGTGCGCACCTAACCTTAGCTCTTGAGTCAATAATCACGACTTGGTTAGAATTGGCATTGTTCATTATTTTTAAGCTGTGCTTTTAACACATTTATTTGATAAAATGGACTATTTCAAGCAACTAATTTGAATATTATGCTTTTACGTAGCTTTGTTAATTAATAATAAATATTTTTTCGCTGTTTGATAATTCGTGAATTTAGACAGAATCCCAATCGCCTTCGTTCGGATGGCTATAAAAAAAACGGCTTTGTCTATGGTTTTGTTAGATTTGACAGTGACACGTGACAGTTGCCATAGCCAAACTTTTTTTTTCATTTTTGTGGCAAACATTCGATGCTGGATTCTGCCTAAAAACCCGGTCGTTCGGTCAAACAAAGGTTCAAAGTACTTTTACAAAAATATCTGCAATCATAAAGTATTTTTGAAATCAGACAAGATAAATCGGATAATTGATGGTTTTCCTCGAAATGGTTTTCGAATTGGAGCATATTAAAAAAAATGAACAATGCCAATTGACAATGACAACTTATTACTCATAAGTTAAGTATAAACCAGAAATTGGATGACAATGAAAATCGGTCTAAAAAATACTCGGGATTAAAATTATCATAGAAAAAAAGAAGGCTTGTAGGCTTATTACCTAACTCGCTCGCAATCGCCATCGTGTTCATTTTGACAGTTCATGTATATGGGCTGACAATTGGCATCGGAATCAGCTAGCTGTCACATTCATACATGAACTGTCAAAATGAACACAATGGCGATTGCGAGCGAGTTAGGTAATAAGCCTACTGGTTCGACGAAACTGCGATTTTAACGTGACCTATTTCAATTACTGAATTAGAAAAATTGGTACCTGATCACCGATTAAAAGTCATCGTGTATACGCCTTTATGTTACAAACAATAAGGCCGATGGCACATACATTTGACATAATGGCTGTATCGATATTTATCCCTACGACTGAACACGCATATGTACTCAAATGCCTGAAAAATTATGACAGCAGACACGATCACAAAAATGCATACATAAACGTTGCAACATACGTTAGTGCTCTCCTAGAAAATATTTATAAAACTTCAAACGAGTGACATGCGAGCATGCTATAAAAACATGTCGGCCCGTAAACATGTGAAGTATAAACCTTATAATCAAATACGGGCCATCCAAGAGCTGTGTCGCTGAGATAGACTATCCATCTCTTTCTATACTTTAATCAAATATTTTAAGTATTACTCTGTACTTTTTCTTCCGTGATTTATTAGTTTAAATAACGAAAAGTCTGACAATTATTTGTACAGCAGAAAAAATGTTGGTGTCCCCTGAAACGTCTAGTTATTGACAGCTGTCAGAATTCCAGGGATTGATATATGGGTGTGGGCCAAAAAGTTACACAGTTAAAAGAAGATTAAAAGTTAGTGGAAATTTTAACGCGACTGTAACGGTGTGTAACTTTTTGGTCCTCGCCCAAATAAGAGTTCAGTAGGTACCGTAAATCGGGATGACTTTAAAAAGTAGTCATAATACTTAATAACGAAATCATTAATTTTTATTTGCACTTACTGCTCCAATTGATGATGATTCATCGATCGCCTGTGACGTGTAGACGCGCCAAACAACGTTTTTGCCGGCCAATGAGAGTGTAGCAATCGCCACACTGGCATAGCGAAAATTATTTTAATTTATACGTTGTATATTCTTTCTTCCATACTGGTCTGGGAGCAAAAATAATTCAAAAACTTTAATTTGCTAATTGGCCGCCGATGACTCATTTACATGTTTTGTTTTGTAACTACCACTCGGAAAGTACCACTACCACTACCACTAGCATTCGGAAAGACCATCATTGCCAAGAAGAATGTGCCGCAAGAAACTTGGCAGAAAGTCATGTTTTCAAAAATCATAGATAGTACCAACAGCTTCTCTTCCCGCGTAGATCGTAATAGCTTATCGAGAGAAAGCTGTAATCTAGCATCAAATCACTTCTTTGATTCCCTTTTCCACCTATACGCCCGGAATCACGCTGAACATGGACTTTAGGTCTTGTTAGCCTAGGCTCCATCTACCCCGTAAGATATAAGGACTTGATTAATATGTGCGTACGTGTCTACTCTACTAGTTGTTTCCTCTATAAATAACGACCACCATAGTGGGGAGCGACGCTATTTGTAGATCAAACCAATAATTTGAACCGCTGCATTATTTGGATACATTTCCGAATTGTTATAGGCGATGCGGTTAGCAACTCATTAGTATTTTGATTCCATTTTCCACCTATACGCCCAATCTTACATTTGTGTTTTTATTTGTATGTATAAACACGTATTAGTATTAATAATGCAGTCCGTTCGTATTTCTAAAAAATAACGTCGGGTGTTTCCCAAAATCGTGATAACGTGTGTATTGTTAGTTTGCTCCATAATTAGAGCTATCTCTGCACCTGTGTGATGTCGTTGACCTCAGTGATGACATCGTTGATGGACAAAAACACCATAGCGGATGCAGTAGTCGACAGTGGGTAAACACTGGTTTTTGTCAACCTGTTTAGCACATTTTATGATCTGTAGATACATACATACACAAATCACGTCATTATCCCTTACGGGGTAGACAGAGCCTAAGGTAGCAAGACCTAGGCCATGTTTAGCAAGATAAAAAAATAGAATCAAAATATTGACGGGTTGCTAGCCGCATCGCCTGCAACGTGATTCCTATGATTTAAGCCCATTCCCTCGAAGGGTTTTTCTATTTATCGATCCAAGCGGGAATAGAAGCAACTGGTACATTCTATGATCTGTAACTATCAATAAAAGGTCATCATCATCATCATCATCATCATCATCGTCTCCAGCCTATATACGTCCCACTTGTGCCCAGTGCGGATTGGGAACTACACACACACCATCGAATTGCTTCGCAGTTGTGTGCGGTTTCATCACGATGGTTTTGCTTCATCAAATAAATCCGTTTTTTTTAATATCACGATTTTTATCAACCCTGAATAAGTAAGTGAAAATATTAAAAATCATGAAAATATATGCGGGAGTAGTTAAATTTGTTTTCTCATACATTGTACTTGAAACTGATTCTAATTCGGAACGAAGTTCGCCGGCCCAGCTAGTTTATGACAAAAGAGTAATACTATATTTATTACGCTCGATATACTATACAACAGTAATATTTTTTACGATCGGTATCCGAATACGATTATATTATTTGTGAATATTTTTACGTTTTCTGAAAGATTTTCTATTGTATTTTTGTTTATTTAAGTGTTCGACTATTACGATATGTTTAGTAAAACACATGTCTCACGTAATATATAATAATGTTTGTTGTATAATTGACGCAATGGGGGCTATCGCGTGTGAATTTGCCGATAGAGGCGCTAGTGTCGCGTGAGGTCCAATAACATTAAATTTTCACTGGTTGTGGCGGGCTTCGTGAGATAAATTATAATTTCTTTCATTTACTTGTTGAAAAGTGATCTCCTTCGTGGAATTATCGCAAATATGGATGTTTTGGCGATGAATGTGAACGCTTTGAAAGCGGATTTTTTTCTCGAACAAAACGGAACTGCACAACATTGCGCCATAGCTACTCGATATTATGATAGTTATTTAAAATTAGTAAATTTAATGAGATTCAAGATTTAAAACTTCGTTTCGGCACCGATCTTATAAAGTCACCTTTGACAGCTATACCTCTGGACCTTAGTCAACAGTGGCGCCAACTGGTGAGCAAAGAAACGATACTCTCCATTATGCTGAACTTAAGGATTTCTTTTAATCTTGATCGGAGTAAGAGACAATTGAAATCGAATTATCAGATAGTTTTATCGATCACCTACTTCTGAAATAGGTTAAAAATGTATATATTTCTCAATATGTGAAGACGTGATGATAAACAATGCAATAAGATGTGTAACAGTACATGCATCGTAATGTTAACCGGAGAATCCGTATTGACACTATCCATTTAATGGTAGGAGATAATTTTTACATACATACATACATACACAAATCACGTCTATATCCCTTACGGAGACAGAGCCTAAGGTGACAAGCATGATTGTACGCATAGGTGGTAAGGGGAATCAAAATAGTGATTGGTTGCTAGCCGCATAGATAATTTTTAATATCTACCTACATATCTCTTTATAGAAAATTATCTGGCCCGGCAAACTTCCTTTCGCCTTAGAAAGAGTATTTGTCATTTTTTATTAGAGATGGCGTTGTATATGAAATTTAGATTTTTTTTCGTTAATACCTACTAATATATAAATGCGAAAGTAACTCAGCTGTCTGTCTGTTACGCTTTCACGCCTGAACCACTGAAACGATTCAGTTGGAATTTGGTACCTATAGAGATAGTTTCAGCCCCGGGGAAGGACATAGGAAAGGTTTTATTTTATAAAATTGCTAAGTTTCCGCGCGATAATAAGTAAATTCTGCGCAGACGGATTCGCGGGTAACCGCTGGTATTTTATAAATAGACAAAGAACATCCAAGACAGTCCGAAGTTCAATCATTTAATGCAAATTATCTTAAATTGACTCGACCTTTGTGTTTAAAATTCGTTTCGCCATCTCTATGACACCTCATACTACGCGGAACACGAAATAATTGTGTTCAGATAATAGACAATTTGGACATATTAAAGGTTTGTTGTAGAAAACGAATCAAACAACAAGAATAAAAAAAGATCATATTAATTGTAGTAGTGGGTAAGTAAAATTGTATTATGCACAGGTATGAATTAAGCGTACCAATGTGGTGGACGGATGACCAGTAGGCTTATTATCTAACTCGCTCGCAATCGCCATTGTGTTCATTTTGACAGTTCATGTATGGGCTTACAATTGGCATCGGAATCAGCTAGCTGTCACATTCATACGACAACTGTCAAAATGAACACGATGGCGATTGTGAGCGAGTTAGGTAATAAGCCTACTGGTTAAAATCGCGGGTTCACGGTGGATGCAAGCCGCTTCCAACCGAGGCAACTGGAGGTCTTCTTCTTCTTCTTCTTCTTCAGCCCTTTTTACGTCCACTGCAGGACATAGGCCTCCTCCAATGCACGCCATTCTCTTCTATTATGAGCTGTTCTCCTCCACAATTTCCCTGCTATACTGGCAATGTCGTCACTCCAACGAGCCAGTGGTCTGCCTCTATTCCTGAAGCCAGTTCTCGGTCTCCAGTCCAGCACTGGAGGTCTATGGGGAAGGAAAGTTATGTCCATCAGTGGACGTCCTATTGTTGATATGATGATGATTTTGAATAAGATTAGGTACTTTATTCTTGGCAATGATGGTATTTCGGAAACCGCTGGTTGTTTAAAGATAGACATGTAAAAGAGCCCTTGGCGGCCTGTTTGCAAAATAAACGGTTTGATTTAGATTTTTGCTCGCATCAATTCTGAAATAATTGAGACGAAACCAAAATATTTGGCTATCTGTTTTGTTGATTTTTTTTTACGACGATAACCATAATTATACCAAAGAGGAAATAACCAGTTAGATTGGTAATAAGAGCTTTCCAATTGTGGCAACACATCAGTCTTTTGCAACTTACATGATACTAACACACAAAATTTTCCCGATTGTTTTTCCTCTGTTTTGGACGTGGAACAAACGCTAAACAAAATTAGCATTTTGATAATATATTTAATTTTTGGTTTTATCAAAGTTAATCGAGTTTCATTCACTATGCCGCACAACGACTAAACATTAACTATCCATATATAGATCATAATAGCTGCTTGCTCAACTTTTACCCTTTTGACCTTCGGCTGGCCAATCAAGAGTGCAGTAATCGCCAATTTCGGCTTGGCGTAATATAATTTCACATGAATTGTAAGACTTTTCCACTCTATTAGGTTATTTTGCTGTTTCCACTCTTTAAGGCCGCAGGTCAACGAACTGACGTGTGACATTACTATTGCAGGGCTGCGGCTTCGGCTGTCAACTTCACCACATAGTGTACTGTCTCATATTCGCGTACGCCACGGAGCGTACACTCATACTAAACTCGAAGGGATGGCGGTACAACACTAAGGGGTGGGACTACGTGTTCTATCCCATATCTGACACGTGCGTCAGCAACTATGACGACCAGGTGTTGCAGTGGGCAGGTGAGTTCAATAACCTTTTTTTTAAAATCTTGAAGGCAAACGTAGTGTTCAGTTGAGGTAACTACAGTTGGTAAGCAACAGTATTCAGTATTCAGTATTCAGTATTTATTCAAAAAAACAATACAGAGATTGTGTTTGAAATACGCACACCCATGGAGGAATGCGAAACATGGTACGAACACAGTGTACTGCCTCATATTCGCGTAAGCCACGGAGCGTACACTCATACTGAACTCGAAGGGGTGGCGGTACAACACTAAGGGGTGGGACTACGTGTTCTACCCCATATCTGACACGTGCACCAGCAACTATGACGACCAGGTGTTGCAGTGGGCAAGCGAGTATTTCGTATTAAAGGCATATAACAATACACACACATATAAATCACGTCTTTATCCCTTACGGGGTAGACAGAGCCTAAGGTAACAAGATCTAAAGGCCACGTTTAGCATGGTTGTGGGTGTATAGGTGGAAAGGGGAATCAAAATAGTGATGGGTTTGCTAGCCGCATCGCCTATAACATTATTCCTATGCCCATTTCTTCGATGGGCTTTTACCATCTGCGCGGGAAGAGAAGCAACTGGTACATGTTTTTCCTTTACTTCCAGACCAGCATGGAAGCAAAATAAAAGTACATCATGATTAATTGTTATGTGTTCAATTTATGTCTCCTGCGTTTAAAGCCTATAACCACAGTGGTTTAGGCGTTGCGTTGTCTGTTAGTCATTTAGCTACGGTATTGTTTTATAGGCTATAACAGTCTAACTTCACTTGTTATTATAAGTCTTCTATAACCAATTAATGGCATAGAACGGAGTAATTCAAATGAACCTTATTCTGTTGTTACTTACAGCCATTTTTCGTTGTTTTGAGTGTTGCCGCGTGAATTTTTAATGCCGATTTAATGGTTGTTTGCCGATAAAACCGTAATGACAATCGGGAATCGATTCGTATATGTTTTTCAAACATATTTGCACTCTTTGTGTTTGATGACAAGCTTCAGTTTGTTGTGTACCAAACGCGAAACATGGAACCTTTTTTTGTTGACCTAGTATTTGGTGAAACTATGAAATATATTTGTTTTTATGATTGTAATTTCGGACATTCTATGTAACTGGTATTGAATTGTGTTCAGTGGCGTAACTGTAACGTCTGGGGCCCGCGGCAAATTCGTCAGATGGGGCTCCTTCCTCAATATAAAGAAGTGCATCAGCGTCCCTTCTGTGCTCTAAACCAAGCCAGCTCGGGGCCCCGTAGAGCTAGGGGCCCGCGGCGTTTTGACACCCCTGCCACCCTATAGTTACGCCACTGATTGTGTTATTGATGAATCGATTTTTTTCTTGCCACTCGTTGCTATGGTAACGTTCTCCTCGCTCACACTTTGAAACATAAGTATACAGGTTTAAAATGTGCCAAACATGTATTTTTGCAGTGCGTTTAAGTCTCTTCCATAATTGGCCATTTATTAAGCATTTCAGTATAATGAGACAACTGTGCTGATGGGACAGAATAACAGCAACAAATAGTACACCCACCTATATGATATAAGCTGTAAAAATATATACATGGGCGAAAGTCTTAGGAATCATGCTTTAGGCGATGCTGTTAGCAACCCATTAATATTTTGATTCCCCTTTCCACTTTCACCTATGCGCCCACAATGATGCTAAGCGTGGCCTTTGGGTCTTGTTACCCTGGGCTCTGTCTACCCCGTAAGGGATAAAGACGTGATTTGTGAATGTGTACATGTTTTTGAAGTCGTTCATAAATAACAGGTAACTGTATCGTGTACACGTGTCCATTGTTAACGTTATATCTGTTTCCAGTATCGCACGACGCCAAGGTGGTGTCGTTGCCGTTCATAGACTCCATATCGCAGAAGCCGAAGTTCCTTCCTCTGGCGGTGCCGAAGGATCTCGCTCATAGGTAACTTCGTCTACGTCTCGTCTCGACGTTACTATAATATCTGGGGGTCGTGGCAAATTAATCATATGGGGCAGAGTTGGGCAAAAATTATCTATTTACGAAAAACCGGGAAGATAACTAAAACATCTTTTATTTGAAGTAACTAAATAATCCGTCATTTGTTATTTTGAATTTATCTAGATCAGTTTCATTTTTTTTTGTTGAGATTTTAAGATGAATGTCAGTAGAGTCATGTAGAACTAGAAGTGGTCGGGCATGATGAAATGAAAATAACCTACAACAAAAGTAATGAATGTTTTGTACATATTATAAGCTTACTTCAATAACAAACGAGGTCGGTTATCTTCATCTAGATAATTTATCTAAATAAAAAAGTTGTCAACGCACTATTTGTGATTGAATTTATCTTCGAATAAATTTATTTGAAATAATTATCTAGATAAGACATTATCTAAATAACGGCCAACTCTGATATGGGGGTCCTTCCTCAATATAAAAAAGTGCATCATCGCTCCTACAGTCTGGCAGCGACACATCCAAATGTCATTTTACGAAATAATAATACTACCAAAGAAGAAAGAGAAAAGTAGAAGTGGCATGTGAAAGAGACACGCGTATCACTTTTATGCGCAAACGCATGTATAAACGTCAAATTGAATTTGATGGTTCAAGTAGCGGAATGTTTCTGCCAGAATCAGATTCTGTAATCCCATTCAGCAGAGTTCATTTTGCGACGCAGTTAATTTAACGACATCTGTTGTGCAATGGCACAACTATTATTTAGACAAGTGTCATTTTCAGACTGTTATCTTTTGGCTACTTCACGCTAGATGGTGTTTATATACCTGTACAATGGACTTAAAGCAATATTCTGCGGGTGGAAAGTTCAAATTATAATACCGGTTTTATTACAATTTTATAATCCTACTAATATTATAAATGAGAAAGTTTTTGACGATCTGAGGATGGGAGTGAGTGTGTCTGTTTGTTCCTTCTTCACGCTGAAACGACGACGGTTTTGGATAAAATTTGGTACGGAGATACTTTATCCCGGAAAATTGCATAGTTCCCGCGGGGCAATAAACATGCCAACTAAAGCTCGTAGCTGCCTAGAGTCGCAACTTAAAAAAATAACTTTTTGAGCTAGTTCACAACGCATAACCTTTTTTTTTTAATATTTCAGGATAATAAGGTTCAACGGCGACCCCGCGTCGTGGTGGGTGGGCCAGATGCTGAAGTACATCCTGAAGCCTCGCACCAACATGCAGAAGGCCATCAACGAGACCATAGCCAAGATGAACTTCAAGACGCCCATCGTCGGGTAAGCATTACCGTGTTTTTTTTTATTTTTTATTTTTTTTATATGAATAGGAAGGCAAACGAGCAAGTGGGTCACCACTGCCCATAGACACCCGCAACCCCGGAGGGATTGCAGATGCGTTGCCAACCTAGAGGACTAAGATGCAATGCCTCTTGTGCCTGTAATTTCCCCGGCTGTCTTACTCTCCACACCGGAACACAGCAGTGCAAGCACTGCTACTTAGCGGCAGGATTAGCGAGTAAGATGGTGGTAGCGATCTGGACACGGACCTTGCACAAGGCCCTACCACCCGTAAAATGATGTAATGTGTATGTGCAGTTAGTTGAGCGTTTACCAAAAAAAAACGTCCATTGATCATTTTTTCCAGAATACAATACAATACAATACAAATACCCTTTATTGAACAACACAGATCAGTACAAAACAATACAGAAACAAAGAACAAAGTAGACAATCAATAGGCGGTCTTATCGCTTAATGGCGATCTCTACCAGATAACCAGTAAGAAAAGTAAGTTGGAGACAGTTTAAGTAGGTGGCGGAAACATATAGACAGGTTAAACGCAGGGAAGATAAAAACAACAATAGCAACATAAATAATTTAACTATTTTGGGGTTTTCTTACTCAGAATCGTTTACCCTATCGTTCCTCATACAAGAAAAAATGTGTCCCAAAATTTCCATTCCAGTTCGTCACTTTTTGGAATATAGGTATGTATGGAACGTGACGAGGAGGAAAAAAATCCATAGTCAAATCTGGGACACATTTTTTCTTGTATGAGAATCGATAGGGTAAACGATTCTAAGTAAAAAAAAACCAAAATAGTGAAATTCTAGAAAAAATGATCACGTGAGGACTTTTTGGAAAACGTTCAGTTACATTTGGGCTTAACAGTGAATCATATCGCATAGTAACAAGGTCACGTGACAGCTAGTAACAGATGGAAAAATTTGAGTGCTTACCCACCTGCTGGTGGTGAAGTGGTATAGCACGCGTCACGGTATGACGAGGATCCGGGTTCGATTCCCGGCCATAGCTTTACTTTTCGGATTTTCAATGTCGTTTTGAAACTTAGCAGTGAATGTTATTTTATATAGAAACAAATCGTTATCAATATGTCTTAAGATCAGTGTCATAATATACATACGTTTTTTGGCTTATTGATGGGTTCTATTCCCGACCAAGAGTTTTTTTAAGTAAAGGATCTCGATTGTGAAATTAAATACCTATTCCTAATTTCTAAACGATACTGGAAATGCTAAAATTTAGTGAATAATACAGAAAAAAAACTCACTAAACCCGTGTGAGAGCTAATAGCCTAAGCCCTCTCATTCTGAGATGAGGCCTGTGACCAGCAGTGGGTTGTATATAGGCTAGTGATGACAGAAAAAAATATGGAGTTGCTGCCATCTTTGCATCTTATTCGCAATTTCGGATATTAAAAATGTATGATGGCTACATTTTGTGTTTATTTTCGCTTGTTCCCAATACATAACTATTCTACATAACCAGGTAAAATAAAGACTTTCTTCTTATTCCATGGGCTGCCCCCGCCGCACCTAAATCTAAATTAGTCCAAATTAATCATCCTACATTGGTTTTACCAGCGCCGGTTATGTACAGTTTGACAACAAATATAATGCGCATCGGCAGTATTCGTTTGCTCAGAGAAGCGCAGACTAGTTTCCGATGGTAGGCGAACGTGTAAATAATCTATATTGAACTTTATTTGCAAGCGCAACTGGCAGAGTATTGCTTGCTTTGCATTCTTAGCTCTGTCCCGCTTACACGATTTTGCCGTTGTTGGTACGAAATCGATCGACCAATAACAGCGCCAGAGTTTCCCGCGCTAATAAAATTGGTATACTGCGCAGGTACATCGTGGAGCATTATTTTTGTTGTCATACTGTAACTTGGTTATGTACGGGGGACAAGCTTTTATTTTGATGTCTGATAACGCCGCTCTCCGTTACGTTCTTCACGTCGAAACTTATACAAGCGATGCTATATGGCTTCTGCTGTGACATGACGACTGTTGGTTGAATGTCAAATGTGTCGGTCCCGTATGACGTCACCGGCCCTGGTTCCAGCGTGCACATCCGGCGCACGGACAAGGTGGGCACGGAGGCGGCGTTCCACCACATCCACGAGTACATGGCGCACGTGCGCGCCTACTACGACCAGCTGCAGCTCACGCAGCTCGTGCCCACCAGGCGGGTCTACCTGGCAACAGACGACGCTAATGTGAGTACACAGACATAGGTTACGTGCCATCCAAGTATTACGTAAGCAGATTTTTTTACAATTATTTACCCCCCCCCCCCCTTCCACGCTGGTCTGGAAGCAAAAAAAAAACATAGAATGTACCAGTTGCTTCTCTACCCGCGCAGATGGTAAAATACCATCGAGGGAATGGGCGAAGCTTATAGGAATCATGTTATAGGCGATGAGGCTAGCAACCCATCACTATTTTGATTCCGTTTTCCACCTATACGCCCTCAATCTTGCTAATTGTGGCCTGTAGGTACCTGTTACCTTAGGCTCTGTCTACCCCGTAAGGGTTAAAGACGTGATTTGTGTGTGCATGAGTATTTACCCCCCCCCCCCCCCCCCCTTCCCCTTGTCAGCAAAAGTAACCAAACCTCTTACCCTCCCATGCTTACGTTATCATTTGTACCTGTATGCATTTTACTTTTAATGGATTCTGTTTTTTATTGATTCGTGAGCAGCAGTTCGAATCGAAACTGCTGACGTAATCACCATATCGACCCCATGCATGTCATCAAAAATAATCAAAGCAAAGACCCCCCCGCCCCCCTCAAGCGCTTACGTAATACTTGAACGCCCCCTTACGTACATATTTGAAAACTGTAATGAATAGATTAGAATCTTCTAATGGTGCCTGATTATATTGTCTAGCTCTAACAGCATAAAACACCAATGTTTGTTAACGATTAGTTTCAGGTATATTGTAGACAAAATGTTGATAGAATTTTGTTACACAGATATTATGGTTTTTCAAATCGTCATTTCATAGAATAATCGATTCATGGACAATAACATTTCATATAATCTCAAATCTTGTAAATTTCCAATTTCTGGCTAGGGGAAGACGTATAATTGTGTACACACCTCGGGCGGCGGTAAAGAAAGCCTCAGGTCGCGTGTTTATCGCGCTCACTTTTAGCTCGCGCGACAAGTTCCTGCGGTTTGAGACATTCTTTATTTCACCAACCTCGGCGTATAACGTACTATGAGACCAGTGTTTTTTTATATAAATATATATTTACATGGTAGAATAACAAATCAAATATTTTTAATTGCAATATACAGTAGACTTTATTAAAATTAAAATAATTTTATATACATGATTGCTACTTCCATTTCAGCTAGATAATTTAACGGTAAACGAGAATGAACTTATTATAATACTTGCAGTAATAACATAACCCTGGGCCCTATTTCACAAACACGACAATTGTCGCTGACAATTGACAAGTCTCTTACATTACAAACTCGAAGAGAATATAGGCCGGTCGGCTTCATATTGAATACCTACGTATTGCGTTTAGAATAGTCAATGGTCACCAACAATCGAGTTGGTGAAATACTCTGGTGACTTGGTTTTCGTTTGGGTCGTAATTCTAACCTAACGTAACTGGTATTCTGGTAGAATTCCGTTTTTGTTGGGCACGCAGTACTAACAACCTAACCTACTTTTTAATATTATTGTATTCCTATTAATACAATGCTTCTTCTTCTTTCTTCTTTTGTAAGTAGAAATGAGAGCGTTAAGGAGTATGGAAGGTGTATCACTGAAAGATAGAATAAGGAACAGTGTGATAAGGGAACGTGCTGGTGTGAAAGAGGATATAGTGACTAGGATAGAAAAAAGTATGCTTAGTTGGTTTGGACATGTAGAGCGGATGGATGAAAGTAGATTAACTAAACAGATCTATATGGGGAGTGTGAATGGTTACGTTGGGAGGGGAAGGCCTAGACGGACGTTCCGAGACCAAATAGGAGACGTTTTGGAAAAAGGTCAGGTCAGGAGTACCCGAAACCGACGAGCATGTATGAAGAGACTGATGACTGTGGATGAAGCGAAAGAAATATGTCAGGATCGTAGCAAGTGGAATAAAGTAGTCTCTGCCTACCTCTGTGGGAAAGAGGTGTGACGGTATGTATGTATGTATGTATGTATTAATACAAAAAAAGCCGTGGTAGCCTAGTGGTTTGACCTGTGGCCTCTCAAGCAGAAGACCTTGGCTTCGAATCCCGGGCTCGTAGCTCTTGAGTTTTTCTGAATTTATGTGCGAAATTACATTTGAAATTTGCCATGAGCTTTTCGGTAAGAAACATCGTGAGGAAACCTGCACACATCTGCGAAGCAATTCAATGGTGTGTGTGAAGTTCCCGATCCGCACTGGGCCCGCGTGGGAACTATAGCCCAAGCCCTCTCTTAAAATAAAATCTTTTTTTTTTTTTTTATGTGAATAGGAAGGCAAACGAGCAAGTGGGTCACCTGATGGTAAGTGATCACCACTGCCCATAGACACCCGCAACCCCGGAGGGATTGCAGATGCGTTGCCAACCTAGAGGATTAAGATGAAATGCCTCTTGTGCCCGTAATTTCCCCGGCTGTCTTACTCTCCGCACCGGAACACAGCAGTGCAAGCACTGCTACTTAGCGGCAGGACAAAACAAACAAACGTACACTAAACAAAAGTAGTTCTACCTTCATTTTTTTAAAAGAATCGATGGGATGGTAATTTATTTTTTGACTTGCATAACCACTGGTGCTCGTCAGCTTAGCGCCAACTGTTGCCATCATTGCAGGTGCTGGAAGACGCCCGCGCCAAGTACCCGGAGTACGAGTTCCTCGGGGACCCGTCCATAGCCAAGACGGCGGCCACGCACCGCCGCTACACGCCCGTGTCCCTCACCGGCCTGCTGGTGGACCTGCACATGCTCTCCATGTGTGACTACATAGTGTGCACGTTCAGTAGTCAGGTAACTGACACAGCGAAACTGTATTGGCAGAGTGCAAAGCGGGTGGAGGGGGTAGCCTAAACGATCACAGCGCTCGCTACGGCTAAAATTGTCATTTTTGTCGCTGACTTGAGCTGTCAAATCCATATTGCAGTAAAAAATTTCTAATCGTTTTTGAGATAAAAATATGGTCCTGGCAAGATGTGTTGTTGTGAATTGTAATAACACCAAGAAGAATAGCGACTTTAAATTTTACCAATTTCCAAGACCATGGTGGAAACGAGACCAAAGAAATAAGTGGATATTTGCCGTAAGAAAAAAAAAATTTGTTACCTAACCTCTAAAATTTCACTGAAAACAACAATTTTAATATTATTGGCAATAATGTTACTGACTACCATTGTCCGAAATTGTGTAATATAGTAAAATAACACAAGATTTCATTAATATTTTTCACAATATTTACTTACTTCTTGTTTGACAGCGGTGACAATATTGTCCATAATGGCCGCCTATCACGTGGCGCTGTCGTCGCGCACGGTCCCAATAGGTGAACTCAAGTAAATGACTTGTATGTAGTGTACAGAACTGATGTGGGACTTGAGTCATTTTTCTAATTTGGAACGTCGGTTTGTCTATTCGCACGTACTCACACATACAAAAGGTTACTTATAACTAGAGACTGGATTATATGCAACATAAAATGCTTGAAATATGCACGAAAATTGGCAGAATATGCGAAATTAAATGATATGTTTTAGGATTTATATGCGTATACATATAACAATTTATATGCGTAATACGTGGAACGACTTTGTAGTAGGCGAGCGCGACGTTCTTCTGTCTCTTTCATTTTATTATCGTAACTGTCAAAACAAAAGACGCGCGCGGCTACTGACTGCATTCCGAAATGCAGTAAAAAGTCACACTTATTACTCAATAGCCCTTATATTTTGTGACTGTTATTAAATTTGGTCGCATTTCGGAACGCAGGGTGAGTGAAAAATGTTGTAAATGTACCGATAATATGCATCATAACTAGATCTTAGGTAAAATATGCTTATACCGCTGAGAATGGCTGAAATATGCAAATGCGTATGCGAATATGCAAATGCATATAATCCGGTCTTTATTTATAACTTTTGCACGTGACAGTAAACAACTATTAAAAACTAGCTGTTACCGGCTTTGCCCCGTACCAGTTGTTTTTCTTCAAAACATTCTTATATAAGAACCTTCTGACGATAACAAAGAATAAAAAAAGAATTAGCGACATTAGTCCAGGTGTTCACGCGTGACGTTTGACGTTACACGTTTGACGTTTGACGTTTGACAAGTTTGACGTTAACGTTTCTCACCCCATACCAGTATAAAAGAGCTATAGAGATAGTTCCAACTTCCTGCTGCAACATTCCCTGAGCGGTACAATTTAGGGATCTTTAAAAAGCGAGCCTTCCTGTTCCTCAAATTGCCGACAACGCACTTGTGATTCCCCAGGTCTTGCAGGTGTCCCTGGGCGACGGCGATTGCTTCCCATCAGGGTCACCGTCTGCTCGTTTGCTCCCTCTTATATATATATATGTCGGAGAGCCTTCATAGCACAGTGGCGCCACGCGTGGTAGACTTAAGAACTGCTTTAGATTTGTTTCGGCTCGCGTACAGCGCCTATTGATTGCTATTGTTCGTTTCAACGCCATCTACCGGCGACGTTTGGAAACGCCAAGCAGTAAAGCTTGGGTGTGGTCGACGCAGAACTAGCGATCGTAGGGATGACTAACCTGCCCGGCGGTAGTGCGTTTTACGGAAGTTTGAGAAGGGTAGAAAAGCGGGCACCAACGGGCATTCTGGATAGAGTCGTGGGATTGTGCGCACGTCTTGCTAGTTCTGCGGTGAACACACCGCGCTTCCAACATTTGAACAGTCTAGTAGTTTAAGGTTACTGATTTAGTCATTAAAATCAGATAATACACTGGTGTGCTATAACTACCGAGTCTCATTTCGTGATTCCTATCATGTCCGGCCAGAAAGAGAGTGATACCCCAGAGGGAGACCCGACATATATATATAAAAAAAAAGTTAATAGTTGTTTTTAATGATGCAACAGGTGGGCCGCGTGGCGTACGAGATGATGCAGGCGAACCGCGTGGACGCGTCCAACAGCTACTTCTCGCTGGACGACATCTACTACTTCGGCGGACAGAACGCGCACGACCGCCGCGCCGTGCTGCCGCACGCGCCCGCGCCCGGGCAGGAGATCGCCTTCGAGGTAACTGCGCCCTGCGAGGCTGCTGATAGTTATGTGCTAGTGGCTGGTGCACGGGATTTGTCAGGCAATTTGATGTGATTATTTCACTTTTTTTTTTAATGGAAGAAATAAACTATGTGACGTCATTTCGTCGGCAGTTCACGTTTGTCACATACGCCCTTTCTCAAGGTACACGTATCACGTCTATATCCCTTACGGGATAGATAGAGCCTATGGCAACAAGAGCTAAAGGCCACAGTTAGCAGAATTGTGAGCATATACCTATATGCTCACAATTATGCTAACCACCTGGAAAGGGGAATCATAATAGTGATGGGTTGCTAGCTGCATCGATGGGATTTTACCATCTGCGCGGGAGGAGAAGCAACTGGTACATTCTATGTTTTTTCTTTACTCCCAGAACGTTGGATGATTAATTTAGATTAATGTTTGTTTAAATTTGTTTTATTTTAGATATAGTCTATATTTTACCTTAGAATGTCCTAGTTATGTAACTTGGTTATGTATGAAGAACACGGGGAAATTTTACGTGTCGTTAACGCCTTGCATGTGTGCACAAACCCACACATGCATTCGTCGCTTCTAAAATCCCCTCTCTTGCGGCAACTCTGTCACAGCGCTTGTTTCCTTTCACTTTTTACATTAACATAAGCTCGACCGACGCGTACACGCACCTCTGTATTATTTTTTAACATATTTAAATTAAATACGTGTACTGTTAGAACCTGCGTTATTCTTTCGAAAATCAACCACCGTTTACAGTTTGACAACAAAAATAATGCTCCACGATGTACCTGCGCCGTATACCAATTTTAGTAGCGCGGGAAACTCTGGCGCTGTTATTGGTCGATCGATTTCGTACCAACAATGGCAAAATCGTGTAAGCGGGACAGAGCTAAGAATGCAAAGCAAGCAATACTCTGCCAGTTGCGCTTGCAAATAAAGTTCAATATAGATTATTTACACGTTCGCCTACCATCGGAAACTGGTCTGCGCTTCTCTGCGCAAACGAATACTGCCGATGCGCATTATATTTGTTGTCAAACTGTACCGTCACTAAGTCGCATAATGTTCTACACGTGCTTTTTTTTAATTTTCAGGTGGGAGATCTGATCGGCATCGCCGGCAACCATTGGAACGGTTTCGGCCGGGGGACCAACCGGCGGACCAATTTGGTAAGCCGTACATACATACATACATACATGAATCACATCTTTATCCCTTAGACAGCACGGGCGAAGGGGGGGGGGGGGGGGGGGGGGTTCTGACCCCCGAAACATTCTTAGAATATAAATATAAATATCTTATACTAATCTTCCGTCCGCAGCTTCGACCGCGGTAAATAAATTTTCCCATAGGAAAAGGTATTTCGCTTTCTAACGGCAAAATAATCTGTCCAGTAGTTTCGGAGCCTACTCAATGCAAACAAACAATCAAATTTTTCCTCTTTATAATATTAGTATAGATAGAAGTATAGATAAGGGTTATTTTATGTATTTTTAGTCGTTTTATTTTCTTGAAACATCCATCCATCCATCAATAGTTACAAACTTTCGCGTTTATAATATTAGTAGGATATGTATTTATCCATATAAGTATGCTTATCCGTTGCCACGGTACGAGTTTATCTTTTTGTTTATTCATAAAAAATGTTATTTTTTTTCAGAACGGCCTAATTCCGTGGTACAAGACTGCGGAGCATCTTGTGCTGTACCCATTCCCGGAGTATAAACACGTGCCGCTATATAGCGATACTCGGCAGAACGAGTTGTAGGCACACTCGCCGCGCTCGGCCCACATCCAGTTTGGCCAAACGTCGGTTGCCGTAACCTAAGGAGTGTGAGTTGTATTAAGTTACTTTAACGATGACTATAACCACGACCTGGGATTTTGACATGTTTCATAGATTTACTGACAAATTTACGCCAAAATTATCGGTAATAGTCAGTGATCGGAGATTCGGTTGCCACTCGAGGTTAATGACCTCAATCATTATGCTATTATGGATATGCCGTGGGATTTGTGTGGATAAAGGACAGTTTTTTGACAAATTATTAGATTACACAGCATATTGGCTATCAATAAATTGCTATTACATACATACATAAATCACGTCTTTATCCCTTACGGGGTAGACAGAGCTTAAGGTAACAAGACCTAAACCAAGACCATGTTTGGCATGATTGCTAAATTGCTATTATACTCTTGAATACATTCTTCTAAATTCGTTTAGCATAGATCTCATCACTACATAGTATAAAACAAAGTCGCTTACCGCTCTCTGTCTGTTTGTCCCTATGTATGCTTAGATCTTTGAAACTACGCAATGGATTTTGATGCGGTCTTTTTAATAGATAGGAGTGATTCATGAGGAAGGTTTATAATGTAGGATTCTGCGCAGACGAAGTCGCGGGCAGAAGCTGGTTTACAATAAAACAACATCCCACCATGACTGTTCAAATAAAAGTACTGTTTTTTAATGTTACACCTAAATATTTAATTTAAAAAAAATCCAACTTCATTTTGATTAATGATTATTTAATGTATACAACAACCACTACGGTGTAATAATTATCCAAAACTATTTTAAAATACATTGTAAAAACTGCAAAGAGGAATGGGAAGGGGCGGAGCAGGTACATAGAGTTAAAATGGCGGCGCGGGATAAGGGGCGTATTCCATATTACCCTTTCTACTTGACATCCCGCAGTATGTCAACCAAATCCCCGGTCACTGGTAATAGTTATCGTTAAACCTGGCGCAACTCGCTGTAACTGTGAGTCGTCAAGTTACTTGACCCGACCATATAATTAATAAAATACGTCAAAATCGTCGGTTATGATAAAGTTGTTTATGTAACTTGGTGCGACTCACTAAACTAAATAGTTAAAAAAATACAGAATGCTCATCCATCACAGCGTTATGACCAGATGTAGGAATCCAGAGACAATTTATGACAGGTAGGTAGTAGAAACTCAGTTCTCGACACTTTTTCCATATAGCTAGTGATTGCACCCTGCGTTGTCTGTTTTTTTTTGTAAGTATTATTTTGATGATGATTAGAAGGTTCACAGTATATTTTAAACGAATGGTTGGTTATGAACATTGTTACAAGAAATATTTAACAAGCTTCCTTAGATGTGTCATTTTATACATACATACACAAATCACGTCTATATCCCTTGCGGGGTAGACAGAGCCTAAGTTGACAAGACCTAAAGGCCACGTTTAGCATGATGAAATCTTTACTTTCAGTAATTAAATATTTCTACCGACTAAATTTGGATTGTTCCTAAATTGATAATTGAGATTTATATAGGAACTCTCTGTCATAAAATTTTACCTGCCTCATTTCCATGACTGAGTTATAGAATGATCGACATTCCATGTACATATTTCCAGCTTTCCCCGTACATAACCAAGTTACATAACCGGCACTGGTAAAACCAATGTAGGATCATTCATTTGGATTAATTTAGGTTTAGGTGCGGCGGGCTAAGCCGCGAACATGTTTGTTTTAATTTAAATATAGTCTTTATTTTACCTTAGAATGTCTTGGTTATGTAAAATAGTTATGTACGGCCACAAGCGATATTTCCGACAAAATTTGCATGAAATGACAGGTCTTTCAATTCCGTTCTATTCACAGTCTAGTTTGCAAAATCGTTGCTTGGTTGTACCAGCATGACTGTTCCCATACAAACTCAATCCGGCTAGGCTATTCATTTAAGTCATAGCATTCCAAGTCGATGATGATTCAAGAAGTAAGGCAGATGAAGAGAATGCTTTATAATTTGTTACGTATCCCAGTAGCAATTTACCGCCTGCTACGGGAGCGGAAATTTCCACACACACACACACACACACACACAAATCACGTCTTTATCCCTTACGGGGTAGACAGAGCCTAAGGTAGCAGGTACCTACAGGCCACATTTAGCAAGATTGTGGGCGTATAGGTGGAAAATGGAATCAAAATAGTGATGGGTTGCTAGCCTCATCGCCTATTTCCATTTCTTGGGAAAAACGTATAATTGTGTACACACCTCGGGCGGTGATAAAGATAGTCTCAGGTCGCATGTTTATCGAGCTCGCCTTTGGCTTGTGCAACAAGTTCCAGCGATTTGTGACATTTGTTTCACCACCCTCGAAATGTAATGTACTATAACCGATCAAGAACAAAAATGAGTTCGAGTTGCACCAAATATACATGCGATTGATGCGTGCTATTTTTTTTTAATTAGCCAAAACGAGGGTTGAGATAGTATCAAATTTTGGCGTTTGATTGTAAGTTATTGCAATGTACAGGCAGCATTACAAGTTGATAAACAGTCGAAGAGCTCTGATTATCTACCTACACACCAGTGGTGTGGCGTCAAGTATATCAGAAGGCAAGCCGAAGGGAATTTAACTGGCCTTTTCCTCTAATTCTGCACAATGCCTTAAAATAGGCAAGCCGGTGGGAATCGAGTTCTATCGACGCCACGCCACTGCTACAAAATTATTGCCAACGGTTACGAGGGTGTGTAAATCATTTTGAGCTCTCAGGCTGTTCCGAGTTCTGATGCTGACCTCGTAAACTACAGCTTTACTATAGCCTTTCAAAGGCGACATAGTAAAGGTGTCCCATTATTACCCTAGGACACAAAAAACTGCCCCAAAACAACCTTTGCTACTAAATTAAGTTGATTAAAATCCAAATTCTGTCATCACGATATCAGTTTTAACAGCACGTGCTTGACTGCTGAAGATTATTTAGTAAATTTTATCAAACATTTTATAAATAGATTAATATATTTGCCTACAAAAAGTAATAAAGTCAACGAACCGAGTTCAAGTGTCGTGCAATATTAATCCTAGAATTAGATGAGCTAGGGATTTTACGGGGCTGTGTTTGCCGCCAAAGGTTTTCAATCTGACTTACTAGTAAAATAACTAACTAAACAGTGAATTATCACTAATACGAATACTCACTAATACTAGGTATTAACCTAGTATTTTATTGAATCAGGCGTTACTTTGCGGAGGTCCATTTCAATGAACAAAAATTCCTTGCTACTCAGCTACTCACGTGCAAGATAACCAAGCCTGTGTGAAATGTACGACGTTGGTTTGCATGTGTAACAGTTGTGCTTTAATAATGATGAGGAAGAGGTATCGAAACACGTAAGTGTTTGTGTGGTGTAAGGGATAATTAAGTTTGTGGGATTTATATGTGTTTTATGTAGTAGTGGAGGGAGGGATTGTATGAAAAACATATATATTTCACACAGGCTTGGTTATCTTGTAAGTGAGTAGCGGAGTAGCAAGGTAAATATTTTTTGTTCATTATAATACCTAGTGTAAAGGTTGATCATTTAACGTTTAACTAAATGGAACTTAATCACTTACACATTAAATTTCCTCGACGTTCCGGTCATGCTGCGACGTTCATGGTCTCGAAGGGACTGAAGTCGCGGCTAAGGCTATCAACGTCTTACAATTGTGCGTGTTTTTCGAACTACCCGCACGGTATGATACGTATTTGTTAGTAGAACCCCAGATTTCAACTTCGTGAAAATCGGAGGTGCAAATCCAATGGAAGCTTGATCTTTTGGAGTCGGATACGTAGCTCCTTAATATCCCTAATATGGACCCCTGGTGATACAACTATGAATTCCGTAGATCTTACTAGACTGTATACAATAGTAAAGTTATTCGTAAGTACATATGTTAGTATTATTTGTAACATTTTCGTGTGATAGTGATTGTTAATATCGCTCGGTCGAATTGTATGATGTACAGACCACAGAGCCTCTAGTGTAAGTTTTCGCATATAAAAACGTCTCGAACGCGCTCACGTAAACGTCTCAATTAATGTGGAAAAATTGGCAGCGCCACTAGCGGATCGAAACGGCGACAAACTGTTCTCATAGTATTTGACATTTTAACGCGAACGCGTTCGAGACTTATTTTGTGACCGAAAACCTACGATAAGCATACAGAAGTAGTTAAGTTTTGGTCGCTATTAACATCTCGAACGTGTTCGCGTTGAAGTGTCGGATACTATTAATTTGTTGCCGTATTGTGCCGCCAGTGGCGCTGCCAATTTATCCAAATTCGTTGAGACGTTTGAGCGAACGCGTTTGGGACTTGTGTCAAAACTTACACAGCAAAGATAAATGTAAATGCAAGATTTTTAGATAAACATTCAATATTCTCGCCCGTGGCTCAATTAGCAATAGACTATACTAAATGCATTTAATGTTGCGTTGAAAGTTGTACTTTTTGTTAAATTTGTGTGTTTAATTTTTAAGTTTTTTTTTTCTTTTTGATTTAATATATTCGAATAACGTTCTGATCGTGAGATTTTAAATTATTTTATAGAGATCTGATGCGATCTGATTGCAAATCTAATTATAATAATTTGGCTCAAAATGTATTTACGAATTGATGTTTTGAATGTCGATTTAATTTTTAAGTTACTGTTAACTGTTTAGTGCTAGAAATGATTTTGTTTTGTAAAATATTACGTACACCGATCCTGGTAAAATGTATGCGCATGATTTAAAAATAACTTTTTTTATGTATAGGCAATTGAAAAATATGCATTTATAGCATTTTTGTAAAAACATAATTATACTGGGACAAGCCAAAAATGGACTGATAATTAAATTATTAACATTTTAAAAACTGCAATTTAAGAATGTAAGAAGTTTTAAATCATTGGAATGTTTACAAAGTAGTAAGTTAGTGTAATAGTACGAAGATTATTTTACAGAAGCAAAAAGATATCATTACAAAAATACTTTTTTCACGCTGTACATTGTTTTAAAGTAATTTTATTAAGGTTTTGGAAGTCACTTTTATCTTTGAAATAAATTAAATCGAATAAAAAGATCATGAGGACCCAAGTCAAGTCAAGACAGCTTGCATGAAAAAAAATGTGCATTAAATTTTATCACGTGTTACCAATCAGGATAGAATTGGCGTTATTGTATAAATATGTCAAAATTGTCGTGTGAATGTTATTTATGCATTGTAATATACATATTATGTAATATGTTAACCATTATGTTAATTATTTATTTATTTATGAACGTACAAACATTTAAATTCCAATACTCTGCTGGTGTAAACAATTAAAGAAACGCGCAACGTTAAGAGCTTGTAATTGTGTAATGAATTATGTAAAATGGACCTAAACTGTGTGTATATAGCTATGTTATATTGTACATAACACGGAAAGATAATATAAATAAATAATTACATTTAATTAGTGACGTTTTATTTGTTCAACGTGACCTAACAGAGGCCTATCAGCGGCGTATTGTGATAATTTCCGATAGGGAACCCCAAGAAAAAAACCTCATCCTAAAGCAACAAGTGAAGAAAGAGAGAGAGAGAAGATTGGTAGAGGAAGGCACTGGTCCGCCGACGAGTTGTCGCTGGTTCTTGCTAATAGGGAGAAAGTCCTCGCCGGCAGCCAGCGTTCAACTATAAATCTGTCTCTTTCCGACTTCACGGATTTGTATCTTTTGTTTTTTGAGCGAGAAAATAGTCTATATCTAATCGCTTCTCTCGCCCTCGTTGGACGGGTGACGAACTGGGGGAATCGAATTGTTAGGAAGACACGCCACTGCACTGGCGTCACATCCAAAGTGAATCGTTTAATATCGATGCAAGCTTCTCTAATGTTGAGTGGACGGCAGAAATTGTAAGCCAAAGGCCTGCACTCATTTGCTTATAAGTCAAATTATCATAAAGTTGAACATTCCGTATCACGCTTAGTAATCTGTTGCCATTGAAACAAAATCCTTCAATTCTGTCAGCATTGCTCGCGGTTGCATACTATTGCAAGATCGTGGTGTTTAGTTCTCTTATTTTCCGATAGATGTCGCTCTCACGTGCCGTCCCAATCCTACATCGCGCTGTTAAGATTTTTCTTGGTTTAGTGACTTCATTTAGTTGAATATTAAAAGTTATCGCTTCTCGGCCTTTTGGCTAAGATCAAAGTGTAGTATCTGTTCTTTTCAGCTTAATATCTGAAAGTTCCCTCACTGAGGGACCAGTATATTAAACTGATTTTTGTAATTCGACGGGATGTTCGGGGCTCGCTCCACTCCCGTCACGGGTCGGCCCGGCATTGCAGTGCCGCCGGGATCGGCCCACATAACACCTGAAAATTATCATCATCGTAGTTCATAGGCTTGAACTTATATACGTCCCACTGTTGGGCACAGGCCTAAGGAGAGGGCTTGGACTATAAATCCCACGCGGGCCCAGAGCGGGTTGGGAACCCTATTTCACCATTACGACAATATTGTCGGTGACAAGTGACAATTCTCCTTACATTACAAAGAAACATAGTCAATGGAGAGGTGTTAAAAAAGGCGCGTCTGGCTGTCCACAGAGGGGTGCTCGTTCCAACACTAATGTAGGCAGCGATAGTTAGGTATGGCAAAAGAAGCATGAAAGTAGATGAATCTAATCTAATGCAGTTGAAATGAGAGCGTTAAGAAGTATGTTAGGGGTGAAACTGAAAGATAGAATAGCGAATAGTGTGATAAGGGAACGTGCGGGTGTGAACGAAGATATATAGTGACTAGGATAGAAAGAAGTAGGCTTAGTTGGTTTGGTCGCGCAGAGAGGATGGATGAAAGTAGACTAACTAAACAGATCTATACGGGGAGTGTGAATGGTTGCGTTGCTAGGGGAAGGCCTAGACGGACGTTCCTGGACCAAATAGGAGACACTTTAGTCTAGCCGACAAGTTCAAAATGGTCTAAAATAGAGATACTGCTCTTAAAATTATGTGCGATAGCTCATTGGATCCGGAATGACGCCTAGAAAAATGTGGCAAAAGGGCAGGTTAGGAGTACCCGAAACCGACGAGCGTGTATGAAGAGAATGAATGTGGATGAAGCGAAAGACGTAGTTATGTCAAGATCGTAGCAAGTGGAACAAAGTAGTCTCTGCCTACCCACCATATTAAAAGGATTGTAATAGAGAAAGTAAACTTATATACAAAATACTACTCGTGACGACAGTGGGGAAATTATTAATATTAATTATAGACTAATTTTTTGTCGTCCACAACCAGCCAATAGATTGTAAGCCGTATGCGTAAAAACGGGTTATGCAGTAGAAATGCAGCTCTATCAGTTAGGATGACTTGTGCGGAACCAAACCAAACGATACCCGTTTCGGGGCTGGGCCACTACACAAGCGATTCTAACGAGCTAGTATAGACTACAAGCCCATGGACAAAAAAACATGTGAAATGAATCAGCGTGAATGAAGCTTAGAAGGCTGTTACTATATCATAAAATAACTCTGAGCGCTATGCCGTCATTTCTGAGCGGTACAGATTTTTTCTCATACATTGAAAAAAAAATGCACTAACTTCCGGCCCCATCACTTTAAAGCGGCTCTAAGTGTTTAGACATTTATTTTTAATAATCTATGAGCTATAAAAACGCCGTAAATTAATAATTAGTCGTAATTCCTCACTTTCCCCTGAGAAATTCCATAAATGTACCGCTCAGAAAAGACGGCATAGCACTCAGAGTTATTTTATGATATATCTAGTAACAGCCTTCTAAGCTTCATTCACGCTGGTTCATTTCACATGTTTTTTTTCCATGGGCTTGTAGTCTAGTAGTACAGGGGGGCTACCACAGTCGCTTAACGTGTGCCAAGTTCTATTCAGCGTAAGGGACGGAGTTATATGGCTGCAAATTTGTTGCCAAGGGCTTTTTACATGTATTTTTTGGAACTACCAGCGCATTCGGAAATACCATCATTGCCAAGAAGAATGTGCCGCAAGAAACTTGGCAGAAGGTCATCATAGTGGAACTTGGCACAGGGGCATTACCATGAGGTCTTAATGCGATTCAATTCCGAATCAAAGTTGGATCACTGTCAGATCCTCAAATGACTCAGATGGCTCAAAAGTTGACTGGAAGAAATCCCGGAAAGGTATAAGTACCTACGCTTTTGTGCATGTATCTCAGTGTTTGTCAATTGTATTATTATTATTATTATTTAGAAGCGATGGCGCCGCTTTTCGGGTAGGTACTCCAACAAACTACACTTTTTCTGGTAGATTTTCATTCGCTATACTTAATTATGGTGGTGGAGTACCAGTGAAATGTAAGGATTTTTTGAACCACAATAAATGCCATTACCCATTTTTTAATCAAATAACTTTTCATTTAATTATTCCAAGTTATTAAATCTCAATTCAGACACTATTTTAAGGGTACAAATTCGAATGAAACGTCTCTCTCATTCTCCTAATAATAACCATTACTGCGAGCGGCAGGGCATGAAACGAACTTCGAATTTTAAACCGACCTTATACAGAAAAATGCGAAAAGTAAAGCTATGGCCGGGAATCGAAACATCGAAATGATGAGAATCATTCCGTGATGCGTGCTTAGGTATACCGCTACACCACTCATAGCAGGACATCGCATAGCTTTACTTTTCGGAATTTTCCGTGACCTAGTTTTCAGTGTCGTTTAGAAATGAAATTTCTAACCGGTAAAACCGTAAAAATAAATATAAAAATCAAGAAGTAAATTGTACCGACCTTATACTCCGAAATTCTTTTGATATCTATCTGACATGCTCGGACTAGCATCGAAGTGGGGCATATTAAACAAACAATTTTCGAAGTTGGCTTAGTACCAACCCAACACTGAGTCATTAATTTGAGACAAAGGGACGGCCAGACATGAACTTCAAAAATCGAATTTCTAGCCCCCCTTACTTTTTTTAAACGGAAGCGGCCTCAGAGAAAGCAACTCGAACCCCGCTCATTCCCTAGCCCCGCAAGAGCGCGGCGGCGAAAGTCGCGCAAGTTCATTACCACGGGTAACAGTACCGCGTCGCCTGCGCAGCCGCGTGGCGTCAACATGAAGATCCTCCTGATACTGTGCTTCGCCAGTCTCGCTCCCGTGGTGCTGCCTGCCAAGTATATGCCCAAATGGAAGAAGCAGGTCGGTCCATGTTTTTTTTTAAGGTGATGTCACCCAATAGTTTTTTGCCAGCCAGTAGTTTAGTCGGTAAATAGGTCCGTTTGGAATACTTGTTTTTTAAAAACGAACTTATAAAAGTGCCAGTTTTTTTTTGATAACTCGTCAGAATTTCGCGATTGGTAAACATAAATTATATTCTAGAATGTTTACAGAAAATATTTAATTTAGATTATTCAATAATTCTAGTTAGTATTGCTACTTCCCATCGAGCCCATCGAGGGAATGGGCAGGAATCATGTTATAGACGATGCGGCTAGCAACCTATCACTATTTTGATTTCCCTTTCCACCTATACGCCCTTAATCATGCTAAACGTGGCCTTAAGGTTTTGTTTGTCTACCCTGTAAGGGATAAAGACGTGATATATGTACGTGTGAACAATTAGTCGACTAACCGATAGACCCGTTTCAAACATGGGCTCCCTGGTTACGTTACGTTACTTCGTTACGTCACGGTTTGATAATTAATTCACCTTTGTGTTCACTTTCGATTGACATGATGGAATGGACCCCACATACACACATACACAAATCACGTCTTTATCCCTGACGGGGTAAACAGAGCCTAAGGTAAAAGGTACCTACAGGCCACATTTAGCAAGACTGTGGGCGTATAGGTGGAAAATAGAATCAAAATAGTGATGGTTGGACCCCACACCTACTATAATACACTCGCGCCATCTTCTTAAATTAATGGAAATATTCCTTTGTTTATTGTGCTCTTTATTTATTTATTTTATGTAGTATATTTTATTGATATATATTATAGATAGTATAAAGTAGTTTATTGACTGGTAGGTTTTAGGAGTTTATGTATTATAGGTAAAGTTATATATTGTGGCTCTCAGAGTTTGCAATTTTTAAACTCACTCGTCCATCCCTAATATAATACTCCTTTCATCCACTCAAAAGTTGACTGGAAGAGATCCCTTAAAGGGATAAGTCCGCCTTTATGCATGTATCTCAGTGTTTGTCAATTGTATTTGTCTTGTTTATTTTGCACAATAAAGAGTTTACATACATACATACATACATAATACCCACAAAGACAGCAAAATGTTTCTCATATACCCACCAACATCAGCAGCGTATTAATCGAGCCATACTTCCTATGGGATATGCATTATGGGTAGACAGGGTGTTGGCGACTGGCTGCAGTGTGGCCTTTTTATAATCCTTTTGTCACGTTTCTTCTACATGTTGTTTTTAGGTTTAATGTTAGTAAGTAAGTAAGTAAGTAAGTAATCTTTATTTGCAATTAAATATGGTATACAATAGATGTCAAAATGAGATATAGTTCACATATTTAGTCAATAATATGACATACAAATTAAACAATATAAATTATTAAAATAGGAAGCACAAGTCCACAATATCATTTAAAATAAATACAAGTTTGTTAGTTGTCAGGTTGTGCTGATCCTGTCGTATCGCTTTATTGTGAACTAGGGTTAATCTTATTACCATCTAAATATAGCACTTATTTGTATTGTTTTAAGTGTGTTTAATTTATTTTATTTGATGTTTTGTGATTGTCATAACTTTTTTCTTTCTTTCTTTCACTGTCTATAAACCATCCCCGGTGAATTATTGCCCGGAGTAATTGTTACATAGTGTAGGCTCCAGTTTATTTTTTATTTAGGCAACAAACAGTCACATACTTAAACATAGTAGTAGTTTTTATCGCGAGTTTCCTCCTAAACCAACACAGCCTCTAGTGTAAGTTTTCGCATATAAAAACATCTCGAACGCGTTCACGTAAACGTCTCAATTACTATGGAAATTGGCAGCGCCACTTGCGGATCGAAACGGCAACAAACTGGCCTTATACTCCGAAATTCGATTTTCGAACTTCGTGTCATACCGTCCCTTTCACTCTCAAATTAATGACTATTAGTGTGAGCGGAACGGAACGAAACGAACTTCGAAAATCGAATTTCGGAGTAGCCCCTCTGCTCTCATAGTATTTGACATTTTAACGCAAACGCGTCGAGACGTATTTTGTGACCGAAAACGTACGCTAAGCAAATTGAGCCTGGAACGCATGTGTTTGGGACGTTTGTTTTCACCGGGTTTTCCTCGCGGCCCGCTTTCACGTGGCTTTCGCGCATACTAGAAAGCGAATGAGTCACGACGCGAGATGCGTCCTGACGTAGGACTTAAGGAGCTTTCTCCCAACACACGTAAATATTATTTTTAAATGCAATAACATACTAACCAAAAACCGACCGCCTACTGTATGTATGTTTGTATAACTCTTTATTGTACACTAGCCTTCCGTCCGCAGCTTCGCCCGCAATAAATTAATTTTCCCGCAGGACAAGGTATTTTCCCGCGGTAAAAAGTAGCCTATGTCACTCAGTGATAATGTAGCTTTCCAACGACAAAGGAATTTTTGAAATCGGTCCAGTAGTTTCGGAGCCTATTCAATTCAAACAAACAAACAATCAAATTTTTCCTCTTTATAATATTAGTATATGTATATAAAACACAAGAAAAAGATGAATACAGGACAACACACATGCACAAAGGCGAACGTATCCCCAAAAGGGATCTCTTCCAGTTAACCTTTGAACGAAGATTCCTAATTCTAGATTTCCTATTCTACAGATTTCCATATCTACAGATTTCCAATTCTACAGATTCCTAATTCTACAGATTTCCAATTCTACAGATTTCTATATCTAGGGATTCCCAATACTACAAACTCTCGTTTTGTCGTGGTCTTATAAGTTATTCTTTGGCAGGCATGTGAGCTGCCAGCCGTGCAGAGCGAGCACAGCCACTACGTGTGCGACTCAAAGGGTGAGCCCAAGTGCCTGCCCGGCTGGCAGGGTGACCTCTGCGACGTGCCCATCTGCAAGAAGGGATGCGATCCACTCCAAGGTAACCTAACCCATAGTTATCAATTTCTGGTGTGCATTAGAGACGATCACATCAAGGCCGATGTACGACGCGGGAAAGGGATAGTACTACTTCAAAAACTAATCAATTTTATTGTTAAATGTAAAATACTGTCACTGCATCACCAACCGATTTTTTTGGGCAGAGACGAGTCACGCAATCAGCGAGTCATTTATTATAATTTATATCAAGTTCAAAAGAATCGTGTATGTACATAGAAAATTACTTACAAATTCTCTCAAAAGTGTCTTTACGAGTATGTGATTTTCCCTTAAAAAACCACAAAAATTCAAAGTTCCCTCATCGGTAGATTAGTGTATTCAATTTAATATTTCATAATTGTCACTTAATTTAACTGTCCTTTTTTTAGGATACTGCAAACGGCCAGGCGAATGTCGCTGCAAGCTGGGTTTCTACGGAGAGCGGTGCAACAAGTGCATCCCCCTGCCAGGATGCCAGCACGGCAGCTGCAACGTCTCGTTTGAGTGCATCTGCCGTGATGGCTGGGACGGCCTCTTCTGTTCAGAGCGTGAGTAATGTAACTTAGAGAAGTGCTTGTGCTAACCTGAGTAGTGTTACTGCGAGTGTTAGCATAAATTGAGTAATGTGACATAGTCCAAGTAGCGTTTGTGCTAGCGTGAGCAGTGTTATTGCGAGTGTTAGCATAAAGTGAGTAATGTGACATAGTCCAAGTAGCGTTTGTGCTAGCGTGAGCAGTGTTATTGCGAGTGTTAGCATAAAGTGAGTAATGTGACATAGTCCAAGTAGCGTTTGTGCTAGCGTGAGTAGTGTAACTGTGAGTGTCACTAGCATTGAGATAAGTCCAAGTATTGTATATATATTTTTTTTGTTTATATATTTAGTACTGTATTGCAAAAGTGATTAATTGCCGAAGTGAGTAATGTGACTCAGTCCAAGTAGCGCTTCTGCTAGTACCTAGTGTTACTGCGAGTGTCACTAGCATTAAAACAAGCGCGAGTAGGTACTGTATTCCAAAAGTGAGTAATGTGACTTAAAAAAGAGAAATATGACGGATATTGGGGTAAGTCGCGCTTCTAGCATTGTCATCAAAATAAAATTGGATGAAAAACTATTTTCAACATTTGAACCAAGCATACAAACGCAAATATAAATAAGAACTTATATATAAAAACCGTTTACGCCGAGAAAGCATGATAACCCACATACAGACCGTTCATTGACACGCGACGATCTCTAAACTATTCAATAGCACATAATAAAGCCCGTTAAATAGGATCTAGATGTCACCGTTATGTTCTTTGTATCTTTACAATTCGTTGTCCGTTTGACCGTATTATGTTCTCAAATGAGTACGTAGCATTAAACGTGTTACTATTTTGATGTGCTATGTAAAATATGAACATGGCAATAGAAGGAACTATTTGTATTTGTTGACATACCTTGGTATCAGTGGCGTGGAGTCCATAGAACTCGATTCCCACCGGGTTAGCATGCTGGTCTGGGAGCAAAGGAAAAACATAGAATGTACCAGTTGCTTCTCGTCCCGCTCGTTAAGGGATAAAGACGTGATTTGTGTATGTGTGTATGTATGGGCACTTTATTGTGAAGAATTAGAGGAAAAGGCTAATTAAATTCCCTTCGGCTTGCTTTCTGATATACTTGACGCCACGCCACTGCTAGCATGTACTTAAGAGAGACGTCTATAAAACAATATTATACTTTACCTATCCATGTCGGTCTGGGAGCAAAGAAAAAATGTAGAATAAACCAGCTGCTTCACTTCCCGCGCAGATGGCAAAATCCCATCGAGGCAATTGGCGATAATCTCAGGAATCAGGCTGTAGGGGATTCCCTTTTCCACCTATATGCCCAATCATACTTAACGTAGCCTTTAGGTTTTGTTATCTTAAGCTCTGCCTAGTCTTAAGTACCCCGTTTGTATTTTTTGCCATTGACGTGTTCTCTTCTCCAGCCATCTGCCGTTCGGACTGCCACGCGACCCGCGGCTTCTGCGAGGTGCCTGGCGACTGCCGCTGCCGGCTGGGCTGGTCCGGGCCCACCTGCCGCGCCTGCCAGCCGCTGCCCGGCTGCCAGCATGGCTACTGCGACAAGCCGCTCGAGTGCAAGTGCCTGCCTGGCTACACCGGCCTGCTGTGCCAGACACGTAAGTACCTGAAGATCTTAAGTTAAGGTCTCCAGCGATCTGCCGCTTGGGCCACGGGACTGGCGACTTCTACGGGTGCCTGGCGACTGCGGGTGCCGGCTGGGCTGGTCTGTAAGTAACTCCTTGCTTAAGATTATGCGCAGTCTGATACTGGCTCTTCCTATCGCCATCTTATATCATTTTTGTGGTATCGTTTGATTAATAGCAGGTTGGGTGCTATGGGTGGTAAAAGCACGCACCACGGATTTTTCCGTGAGTTCCAGTTATCAGTATTGTTTAGAAATATAACGTCTAACTGGTAAACCGTAAAAATAAGTACACAAATCGGGAAGTAAAATTCTCAGTTCTTTGATAGAATAAATAATTTATTGTCTGAATGTTAGATCCATTGCTTGCCGAAGTTGCAATCAGCACACATTATGTACTTATGTCACTTTTAAGGTATCTGTTGTGGCTCCGAAATGTTTCTCTGTTAGCTGAATATCCTTTAGTGGCGCAGGTTGGTGCCGGATAAAGTTCACGGTTTCGAGGAGCAACGTTTAGTTGACTCGACGCTAAATGCGATGAATTAAAAACTCACCAGCTTGTCATTCGCTACCATTTCGTTAACGGTGTGCCCACGTGCGTTCCTTGTGCGCGAGTTTTCACTTCGAAGATCAGCAACATAAGTCATCTTCGGGCGCACTAGCGTCAAACTAACTAGGAGTCGAAGTGGTCGCCATAGCCGAAATGAACACTAGCATCCTTTAGTGCCATAAACTTAAACATTGCTGCCCGAATTCACGAGTAGTACGAGTACTTCTGTTGAAAGTTAATGTACCTATTCTTAATGCCTGGTTTCCAGCGATATGTTCATCGGGCTGCCACAACGAGCGCGGCTACTGCCGGCGGCCGGGCGAGTGCCGCTGCAAAGTCGGGTGGATGGGGTCAACGTGCTCGCAGTGCCACCCCTACCCCGGCTGCAAGCACGGCACGTGCTCGCGCCCGTGGGAGTGCTCCTGCGAAGAGGGGTGGGGCGGCATGCTGTGCGATGAAGGTATGATCACTGGTACTACTGTGCTGCAGCAAAGACCTGTAGCCGACGTAGTACTGCCATCATATAGCTTGTGTTCAAGCCTGTGCTGTGTGCTGTGATGGGGTGTCATGATGTGAAGAAGGTATTATTCGTACCTACTATAGAGTCGCAAGATCAGGAGCACGGCACGTGTTCGCGGCCGTATGAATGCTCCTGCGGAAAAACGATGAAGCCGAAGGTATGATCACTGGTACTACAGTAAAGTCGTGGTGCTGTAAAGTCGATCCGGGCTGCAAGCATAGCTTGTCAAAATAAAAGGAGAATCTTATTGCTGCTCCGCGATTTATTGAGGCCAATTCCTGCAGAATGATTACACTCCCATTCAATATTTTTATTCATGCGATAAATTAATATACATTAGAAAATGCAATAATCAACGAAAATGCAACCGAACCCACAGTCAAAACTACCGAGATAATTAAGAACCGTTGGATCACGCCTGATAATATCCCGAATGTGTTTTAACATATTCTTTTCACTTTCAGAGCTTAACTACTGCGAGAAGAATCCAGACACGTGTCAGAACGGAGGCAAGTGCCAGTCCCTGGAGTCGGGCGACGGTTTGTTCCGATGCCAGTGTCCGGCGGGCATTAGCGGCCGGAACTGCGAGAATCTGCCGGACAGCATGACCACGCCGGCACCGGACAACACCACTGACACTACCGAGGTGACCAGCGTCGAAGAAGTTACGGAACTCACAGAGTTGTCTACAAAACCCAGTGAAGAGAATGAGACTGAATAGGCATTAAAACGCATTCTATAGACAGTTTTTTTTAGTTATTGGAGGAGGACTGGAGAAAATGCCCACCTCTAGACTGCTTTGAGCAAGGACACTGTCTCTGGAATGTTCTGTAGAATTTGTGCTAGAAGAGAATCGTCAATGGATTGGACAGTAACAGTGATTAATACGAAACTGCAGGCAGTGATGTAAATCCTCGTAAACTTTCTATTTATTTTAACCAATCTATTAGGCCTTTGCGTCTATTACAGAAGAATTATGGCGAAATTAGGAGACCTTCTCTCTGTGAATAACCCATGTACACTCAAAGTCAAAGGTTGAATTAAAAAGATGTCTTGTTGACACTAAAAGTTGTATTTACCAATCCAACGATGGTTACTTCTGTTACAAGTTTAGAATAAATTATATCAGAGCTTCTAGTGTAAGTTTTCGCATACGAAAACGTCTCGAACGCGTTCACTTAAACGTCATGGAAAAATCGGCAGCGCCACTTGCGGATCGAAACGGCAACAAATTGTTCTCATAGTATTTGACATTTTAACGCAAACGCATTCGAGACGTATTTTGTTGCCGAAAACTTACACTAAGCATACTGACATTGATAGGGAATTAAGTATTTAAGTGTAAGTATTTTCTTTACACTCTAACCTGTTATGTTTTGTCTATGTGGTAAATGTGACAGGACTAAAGGCAAAGCGCGTTTGTGAGTCTATGATGAATAAAGTTAGAGTTAGACTATGGTTGAAGGTAATGGCAATGCTTCCTTTAAAAAGAAGTAGGCAACGCTTCAAAAATAGCGGAATTAAATAATTTTTAGGAAGGAGGATAAAAATACCTTCGGTCGTGATTTGAATATTATAATGTAGAAGCATAATGGTTAACGGCTAATAACAGACGTAAGTAACGAGACATAAAACAACTGCTGTTGCGATTCTGTTCTCAATAACTACTAAATTGTACTAATGTTTTTTATTCCTTTATTAAATTTCTAAACGACACTGAAAATTAGAAAGAAAGAAAGAAAGAAAGAGGACATTTATTCCTTTTTGCAACACACACAGAAAACACATATAAAAATCCAGAAAGTAGAACTATGTCCGGGAATCGAGCCCGAATCCTCATCATTCTGTGATGCGTGCTATACCGCTACACCACCCATAGCATGAGTAAGCCTTCGAATTTTTCTATCTGTACCAGCTGTCACGTGACCTTGTTACTATGTGAATTTCGTCGCCAAGCGTCATCTGTTTGAATGATGTGTCGGTACGACACAATTGCAAACTCCCGTAGAACATCTACTGCTCACCAGGGACGAGAGAAGGTGCATTTGATAGTACCTAATCCATAGAATAAATAATAACAGATTAGAACGGAGTCGGGACGCCGGCCGTGACAGCCCGACTGAAATACCCGCTTAACGGGTACTCTAATATCGTGACCTTGAGTCCGGCTGGAGCGGGAGTTTCCGTTCTACTATGTTCTCATTTATTCTATACCTAATCCTTTATTGTTACCCAAACTTGTATTCGTATAACATGATTGATTATCCGTAAAAAGAGAAAACACATTCTGATCAACGACAAACAAAATGATGTCATATTAGTATCATTAGGTTACCTACCTACTGTTATAACGTGTTGAGACTAAATTACTTTTATAGGATTAAGTTATTTATTTGTTTAGCAATAAGTTCGATAAATACTGTGAAAAACTTGAATGTTGTTTCAATTTTAGAATCTATCAGCAGTCAAGATTGAGGTTAAGATAAACGTATGTAGTTCTTATGAAACCACGAGCTCCCTGTTACATATATACGTGCTTACATACATATATCACCTCTTTATCCCTTACGGGGTAGACAGAGCCTAATGTTACTTAGGACGATAAAGTAGCCTAAGGTTCCCTATTCAACTTCAATAAGTTTATACCTAATTTAAAAGAAAACAGTCTAAAAACTGCGTATAGGTGGAAAAAGGAATCAAAATAGGGATGACTAGCCGCATCGCCAATAACATGATTCCTAAGAATTTCACTCATTCCTTCGATGCGCTTTTACCATCTGCGCGGGACGAGAAGCAACTGGTACGTTCTATGTTTTTTCTTTGCTCCCAGACCAGCATGGAAGTACAACCAAACCCAAAATCTGGAAAAATTGCTGACTTTTTTTTGGAAAACGTTCAAATACGATATCCTTTCTTAGTATAGTCAACAACTTTAATTGTTGAGCATACATGGAACGTTGTCATAGTGATTATAATTGGTTGTTAGTGTATAAACACGTTGCTAAAGTTTACCAATGTCAATATGGCAGCGTTCAATAGTGGTTCAGCAATTTGCCATAATGACAACCTATATATCCCCTAAAGTCACTTACCTACCATAATTTCTGAGTGTCATAATCATAATCATAATGTTCATCATCCTTAATATGGCCGAGTGAGCGAGAGAGACCTATCCGTGGAAAGGCACTCTTAGAGTCCGGCAGAACATGTCATAAATATTAATGCGCGAATAATTATCCCAATTACTATGTAATCTAAACATCGTAGAACGACGGGCGCACTTCTTTCACAACTATCAATCAACTTCGATTCCTATACATATGGAATGTGTGTTGACCGCCGAAGCATACGTTATATCAGTTTATCAGCGAGTGAATAACTAATTTATCCAATTGGATAGCCCTTATATACTTTCTTCAGGAACATTTCGTTACCGTGATGTAGGAATGGGACGACTCGGTACAACGGCATCTAGTGGCCGATAGGCGTACTAAATAATTAAAACATTTCGCGGCTGTACAATGTATCCAGGGCCGTCTTAAACTAGGCTGGGGCCCCTGGGCACACAAGAATTTGGGGCCCTTTTGGAAAGTAACACAAGCAAATTATAATAACATTTTTTTACTAAGAATGACCATTTGTTATAGAAATTGTCGGTCCTTCGGGGCCCCCTGAGAACGGGGCCCCATTCTCAGGGGGCCCCTGGCCACGGGCCCCGTGTGCCATTATGGTGAAGACGGTATTGAATGTATCTAATTTTTACTAATCTGTACTGGTTTCACACAGTAGGCAATAAAGTCCAAATTGGGCCGAGTGTGGAAATATCGAAAGGTTTTTGCCAAGTAAAATGAGACAATGCGAGTACTAAATGTTTGAGAGTTGCATTGCTCAGAGGGCTTACGGTTAGAATGACTACGTTGTTGGAAATACGAGGAAAACTAAGACATTGAAGCAATTCATTAGATACAGTACCCGGCCGTAAAGATTACGCTTCGGTCTTTGGTAAGAGACCATTGGCGTCACGTAAGTTAGAGCGAGAAGACCGACGGGGAATCTTTATGGCCCGTACTATAGTGTGAAATTCCCGGTTTGCACTGGGCCTGCGTGGAAACTATAGCCCAAGCCCTCTCATTCTAAGAGGCCTGTGCCCATCAGTGGAACGTCTTTACTAGGAAGCCAGTTAGTCAAATATTGCAATCTGTTTATTTTATAAATAGGTAAGGAGAAACAGTTTTAAAGAAATAGATATTTGAACTTTAACCGCCATCTATTGTCGAATGGCTGAACTATTTCGAAATCTGAGCCTACTTTTAACGGTTGGCCTCGTTTACCACATAATTTAAAGCTTCCAGATCTATAGGTATATGTAGTGGTAGTGGTGGTGGTATCAAGTGGTGGTGTGTCTTGGCTGGCAATGCATCTGCAACCCTCTAGTGTTGCGGGTGTCCATGGGTCATTTAGCATCAGCTGACTGACTTGCTCGTTTGCCTTCCTTGATGTATAAAAATCATATATGATAAGAAAATTTACACACCGGTAGCACAGGAAACGTTTTATTCTGTATCCTAAAAAATATTTTGTGGTCACCATGTGGCCTGCGCACGATAAAAATGGCGGGTAGGCCGGAATCCGCTCACGTATTGATTAATTTGTCGCTAAATATGTTGCGGCGGGCAATGCCGCGGATTCCTGCGCCCGCGCCGGTCGCTGCGCGTACCCACTATACTACGTTATTTATCTTAACGCGCCGGATCGTAAGTAGCAATTTACCGTCCGCTACGCAAGCGGGAATTTCCACTTCTTGGGAAGACGTAAATTTGTGTACACCTCGGGCGGTGACAAAAAAGCCTTAGGTCGCATGCTTATCGCCCTTGCCTTTGGCTCGTGCGGTAAGTTCCTGCGGTCGGAGACATTCTTCATTTCGTCACCCTCGCGGTATAATAGATATACTATTACATAGCATACAAGACAGTCGCTCTGCACCATCTGTATGTATGTACTATTGGCTTCTGCCCGCGACTCCGTCCGCGTAGAATGAGACTTAAGAATTGACGTTGAGTGTATATTCTGCAATAATTATTAATTTGAGACTAGCCAGCTACTACCTTTGACATGTTAATCGCTATCCCGCGGGAACTACGCAATTTTTGGGGATAAAAAGTAGCCTATGTGTTATTCCAGACTATAATCTATCTATGTTCCAAATTTCATCCAGATCTGTCCAGCCGTTCCGGCGTGAAAGAGTAACAAAAATCAAAATTTATACTCACAAACTTTCATATTTATACTATTAGTAGGATGTGAGCTTAGATCTTTTTAAGTACTCGATACGCAATGGATTTTAATGCAGTTTTCATTGTTAAGTAGAATGCTTCACGAGGAACGTGGTTTAATAACGGGACGGGTCGATTGTCCCTACTAATATCATTGTAAAAGTAACTCTGTCTGTCTATCTGTTACGCTGTCACGCCTAAACCACTATAGTGCATTGGGGTAAATTCGAAATTGGGGGAATTTCGAAACTCGCTACGGAATTCGCTCAACAACAAGATAATTATATCTGATCGCTTTGGCGTGAACGGGTAACAAACACCCATACATCCATCCATACATCCTCACAAACTTTCGCTTTGTAAATATTAGTAGGACTTAATTAATAATGTTAAAATGACATTAAATAATAAACTTTTAGGATTTCCATCACACTGTTATGTAGGCTTCTCAAGTTAACGAGCAATAAATAGATAGTGAGGTTAGATGAACTACGCCTTGCCGTGTGTGCGAGTGCATGCCTCAACTATTTTGCTTGGCAAGGTTTGCTTGCACTTGTGTGCGTGCAACTGTACACGCTAAGGCGTAGTTTCCGGCCTCGCTTAGCCGTTTGTTGGTCTCCGTCTTGATCCTTCCTTGATCCGTCTTGATTTAAATCTATGTTGAAGGAGCACTATCTGTCATCTTGTGCATGAATCTTGTAGCTGGCTTTTTTAGGTATGTGTGTATGTGCCTATTTATATCTCCATTTATTGTAAATGTGTGTTTCATGTATAATATATTATAAATTTCAGTACTTAGTATATTAATATATACCTATTCTAAATTGCACCACCTGCTCAGATCTGTTCTGTTCTCCAGTCCATTATGGTTGCCTGGTAGAGATCGCTCTGTAGCGATAAGGCCACCTATTGTTACCTTGTAATATTCTGTATACCTTTTTCTGTTTTGGTTGTTATATGTGGTGTTCAATAAAGAGTTATTGTATACGTATTGTATTGTATTGTATTGTATCGCCAGTGTCTTGGGGTCTATGCCGCAGGAGGGCCTTTTAGATGGTGTTTTCTTTTTATAGTTAGGTATATTTATTTAGTTTTAAGTTTTGTATATTTAGTTAACTTTTAGATTTTATCATAGTTTAATTTTTTTTGTAATTCGATATAATTATATTATATTTAAATTTGTATTGTATTGTATTCTTTAATTGGTCTAAGGCTGGTGTGGATTCTTTGTATTTTCATGTGATTCACTAAGAGCCTGTTTCACAAATCTCCGTAAAGTTTCGGTTATTTTAAGAATCACTTATCTATGATTCCCTCTCTATTTCTTACTACGAAACAGACAGAGACGATATCATAGATAACTGCCACTTAAGGTAACCAGTACTTTACAGAGAGTTGTGAAACAGGCCCTAAGAGTGTTAGCGACCATAGTAGTAGCTGGTTATGTTAATACCTTCCTATTTCATGTTTGTTTTAATTTAAAAGTTTATTGGACAAATTATGTTTGAAAGCTACAAGTTTACTACAAGTCAATATAGTTCAACCAGTTAAATAGCAAACCTACTCAGGTTTTTCATCTAAAGAGGAAGGCAAACGAGCAAGTGGGATACCAGTGGGCCGATTTTTGGAAGTACCACTCGAAAGTGGTATAAATCAGCAACATTGATTCATCTTTACACCACAAAGTCCCTCGCAAGAAAAAAAGGCTGAAATGGCGATGGACAGGTCATATTGTGTTAAGATCTACAAGAGAGAAATGGACAAAATATCTAAAGGAAGGAAACATAAGAGGTGGGAGGATGATCTACCCAAAGGTTTTCGCAGATTTGCTGGGGACAGGGAGAAATGGCGGCAAATGGAGGTCCAATGTCCAATACGAATGAGGCTGGTGTCAACTAGGTTAAGTTTAAAGTGTAATCAGAAAATGAAGGCTATTTTTATTTATATTATACATACATACACATACACAACTCACGTCTTTATCTCTCACGGGGTAGACAGAGCCTAAGGTGAAAAGACCTAGGCCACGTTTAGCAAGATGTGGGCGTATAGACGGAAAATGGAATCTAAACAGTGATGGGCATCATCGCATATAACATGATTCCTATGATTTTCGCCCATTCCCTCGATGGGCTTTTACCATCTCCGCAGGAAGAGATGCAAGTGGCACATTCTATGTTTTTTCTTTGCTCCCAGACCAGCATGGAAGCATCATGGATCATGGAAGCATCCAAGCCACAAACAATAAGGTCGGAGACACAATAGTATTTGACGTGACGTGATCGCTGTATAATAATTAGGTACTCGTATGCCCTCGGCTGTGAAAAGTAAAAATTTACTGGTGTAAAATTACTTCATTTTAATCAGAACGTCATCGGTATTTTTTTAATCTAAATTATGACGGCGAGTATTAGAAATCGAAATATCCAAAAGCAAGCGCCCGGACTGTCGCAACGACATTTAATTCATTAAAACATTTGAAAGCAATTACAAATGCGAGAAGACCATATATCGTGTACTGGAACATATGGGAGCAAAGCTTGATATATAAGAGCGGTTGCATCGGCATCTGCAGCAGACTTGCCCGGTACTGGAGTCGGGTGGTCGATTCAAACCCATGTGATTTTGCTGTGATCTCGGATTAGGAAGGTTTAAGATGGCGGTTCCTGTGTTGGTGGTGAGTTAGCTGTTAACCTTTTTTGTGGTAGGGTTTAAATGAGAATGCGGGTCGCGTGGTTGAAAGCAATTACAGCCACCCTGGACACCACGCCCTGGTAACAGGGCACAAAATCATAAGTCAGTAGCTTCACATTCTTTACTTTCTTCTTTCTTTTCTTTCTTTACCGCGTACTTTTTGCCTTATACTAAAATCAGTACGTGATAGCAGAACTGCTATCGAAGTTGTATAATTCGAGAAAAAGGGTGACTAGATTTCTTTTTTGAGCCTCTAGTGTAAGTTTTGACACGAAAAACGTACCGAACGCGTTCGCGTAAATGTCTCAATTTACTATGGGATAATTGACAGCGCCGCTAGCGGAAAGACACGGCAACAAACAGTATGCTTAGTGCAGGTTTTCAGTAACAAAATACGTTTCGAACGCGTTAGCGTTAAAATGTTAAATACTATGAGAACAGTTTGTTGCCGTTTCGATCCGTAAGTGGCGCTGCCAATTATTCCATAGTAATTGACACGTTTACGTGAACGCGTTCGAGACGTTTTTATATGAGAAAACTTACACTAGCTAGAGGCTCTGAAAATGCCCATTTGACATTTAAACGCAAACGCATTCAAGGCGTATTTTGAGACTGACAACTTACACTGAGCATATACTGTTGGTCAGATTGACTGGAAATTAGGCTTGAATAAGTAAGTTACATGACTTAAAACTAGACCATTTGAGCTTAATTTATGCGTGTATGACTTCGGCTTAGGCATATAAATCAACTAGCTTAGAATCTAGATCCGCTAGGATATGTGGCAAGGATTTTGCAACTTATCGTTTATGGTCTGGAATTAAATCCGTTCCTTAGTAGCCATAGAAGAAATAACCAAGAGTGGAGAAGTTACGCATTTGAATGAAAAAAAAAATCGCCAAGCCAAAGCTTATGGGCAAGTAGCTCTATTGTGATTGATGAAGATAATTAATGTTTAGTCGTTGGTTGGCATAGTGAATGCAACCCGCTTAATATTTACAAAAACAAAAAGTACATTATAGAAAAGTAATCACGCAAAATTAGTGTTATATAAAGTTATTTTTTTATCTTTATTTATAAGCTTGGATCATTTGAAAATGAACATGTCAGCTCCAAAGGCCTAATCTAAAAAAACATCAAACACAAAAATATGTTTTTAAATTAAATACGACAGAATTGTGTAAATTAAAAAAATATCGTATTAATAGGTATTGACTGTAAACATCCACATCCAAAAGAAATTAAATTATACAATTTATAAATTACCTCTTTGTAGTAGAATGTGATGTGGTAGCCCTCTATTTGGTTATTAATTTCCTTTAGAATGTTGGTAACTATCTATCTTGTATCGACGAACGCGTAATTTGAGAAAGAATCTTGCGTAGAACCCTTTTAGGACATAGGTCTAAGAGATTGCATTTATCTAAGGTTAGACAGGAGAAATAGCTAACATCTTGTATGTTTGTTGGTACATTTTTAATAACATTTTTTACACAAGTTTAACTCATAAAAAGGGTTTGGAATTTAAAAAAATACTCAGAAGGAATTCATTATATGAATTTGATCAATCATTTGTCGTATACATCACAGCAATGTAATACAATACGCCTACTTGAAAATATTATAATACAAAAAAAAAATACTTTCCTCTATTGCTTGTAATTTCAGCTGTCATTCACAGGTATCATTTTATTCAGTTACCTAAAGACATACCTTCAAAGTCTGAAAAGAAAAACACATTGTTGCAGGTTGCTACAATTTTCCAACCGTATCTGCTTATCAGACATTATAAATCAGGCTAGGGTCAGTTATCGGTCGCTTGCCTCGACCTTCCGTTTGTATGACATTGATGTATGGCCCTGCATGCCACACCTTCCTTAATGCACCTGCAAAATTGTATGATACTAGCCAGTTATAGTCAATAGATTGATATTACTATAAAGGTCTGTCCCTTTAATTGTTGTAATTTCATCAGGTATCGACAATTTAATCCACTGACGAGACTTTTTGCCATCGTTTATTGCGATAGGTACCTTCTTCAGAATAATGATATTTCCACAAACGTTACCCAAACATTATATTGTTATGCTTTTAGGAAACTAAGTTAGCTTTAAGAAATGTTAGGTACAGTCGACTATATAATGATATCTTTGACGTCGACTGTAGGTACATACCTGTAATGTATACCTACTTAATTTATGTATTTGTAAACTGTTTCCATTTTTAGATATTGCTGATAGCAAGCAGCTTCTCCAAGGAGCTAGAAGATAAGCCGAAATTATCAAAGATACTCGAAGGAAATGGCATAAAGGATATACCATCTGGAAAGGGGGTTAAGCGACAAGTTTTCTCAACGGGTTTGGGAGGGCTGGGTTCAACGGGCTTCGGTGGCTCCTTAGGAGGGATAGGAACTCAGATAGGTACACCTATAGGAGGGTTAGGAGGACCTATAGGAGGGTTAGGAGGCTTGCCTGTTGGTCCGGGTTTAGGAGGACCAGTTGCTGTTGCCCCAGCGATCCCAGTGTCTGCCGTGCCAGCAGCCCCAGTGATCCCCGTGGCTCCCGCCGTCCAAACTTCCGTTGACGTTGCTCCGAACCCCGTGGTCCTCCGGCAAGAAGTGCCCAGGTTTATCACGAGAACGATAACTAGAAACGTCCAAGTGCCCGTCCAAGTGCCCGTTCCGTTTCCTGTGGACCGTCAAGTACCGGTGCCATACAACGTGCCTGTACCCGTACCGGTGGATAGACCGTATCCCGTCCACGTGGTTCAGAAGGTACCAGTGGAAGTGACTAGACACGTGCCCGTGTATTATGAGAAGAAGGTGCCGTATCCGGTGAGGGTGCCGGTGTCTGTGCCACAGCCGTATCCGGTGACCGTGGAAAGGCGTGTGCCGGTAGACCGACCGGTGTACATTGATCGTCCTGTTCCGGTGCCTCAGCCTGTCTATGTGGATCGTCCTGTGAATGTGCCGGTACCGGTTCAGGTGGACCGGCCGGTGCCCGTGCCGCAGCCGGTGGTTGTGAACAGGCCTGTTGCGGTTCCACAGCCCGTGGTGGTGGACAGACCGGTGCCCGTAGCGCCAGCTATTCAGACGATTCAAACAGTGCCTTCTGGATTTGGGAATGGTATACCACTATCAACTGGTGTAGGTGGCCTGGGTGGGAACTTTGGTACTTTGGACGGAGGGAGCTTCGGTGGCATCTCATCCATAGGAAACTCTATCTCCACCGGCGTCTCCAGCTCGTTTGCACTCAACGGCCGTTAGCCTCTTGTTCTTCTTGAAATGTTTCATGTATTTATTTAAGAAATATTTGAATAAAACATCGATATGGGTGTAAAATTGTTATTTATTGAATCATTCACATAAAATCAAATCTGAACTGTAGCTATGCCACATTAGTCTACAGTTTTAACATAATCTACTTAATAATAACGGGGGAAAGTAACTTGTCTGTGCATTTGCTATCTTAATGCCGCACTGTGAACTGTCAATTCAGTGGAATGTCTTAAATCGATCCATTTTATTTTTGTACGGAAAGTAACCGTCATCTAACGGATGTATTTTAAATGACATTTCTGTGTGACCTTTGGGCAAAACGAAAGTTTCCAATAACAAATGCAATGATCAATCATTAATAGTCTAAAAATAACTACTCTACAGTAAATATCTATGGTGTTTCAAAATTTGTAATATCCCTGGCATTAACATTTTATAAAATTTCTATTTTTTATGTAACCTACTCTTAATTAATGTAGAAAAGTCAAAACTTCTTTGCCAGACATGATATAGACACTAGACAGTGCCAGCGTTGGGGGAGGAGGGGGGGGGGGGGGGGTCTGGGGGTGTTGCGATGGGGCGACGGCCTAAGGCCCCAAATTTGAGTGAAAGCTTCCCTTTTGGTTTCCTTAAGTAGGCGCCACCATATTCTTGCCCGGGGTCTCAGTGCTCGTAACACCAGCACCGATAGAAATCAAAGGAGTCCACCATTACAGTTTAGAACATTCAACATAGGTATGGAACAATTACCATTAACAGTTAATTTATAGGAATCAATAAAACTAAGCAATCATCCATAAAGAAAACCAACGTCTTTATTCTCCATTCCAATCCATTTTAAAGCTTTTGTAAACAAACCAATTTCATCTAAGTTCCCAAACTCGTTATATGTATGCAATCACATTCTCTGGAATGTTGTAGGATCATAATTGATATCTTATTTTATACTATGGATTATTTTATTTAAATTCTACATGAACTTAGGGGGCTTGTTTATTTACAAAAGCGTTAAAATGGATTGGAAAAGACTACAGGTCTAACCATTCTTGCGGACAATGATAGAAAGGTCTATTTAAAAAATATATCGGAACATTTGTTTTAATTACCAATCTATATTGTTCAATTAGAATATAATACACCGTTTCTTCGGGTTCATAGCACTGCCGGGTTTGCAACGCCAGGCGTTCGCGAACTCTGCACTGTTCTGTAATGCCCCTCGTGCCCTGATGGTTTGTGGGGAATGCTCGTCAGACAGCTCGGCTTCGAGGGAGTCTTTAGTGGAAACTCCGCACCAAAGCTAAGAAAAAGAACTTTGATTTAACAAGTATGATTGAACGTTTGGGAGTGATTTTATGGATACAGGAGGGGCTATCTCTTTAATCAGTAGAAAGTGAGAAAATAACTAAAACAAAAAACTCAATTCATAAAAAAAAATGTTTGAAATTTCGTATTTAATACGAGCTTTTTTGTGTACTGTACTTGTGTTGCCACTAGAACAAGGTTTGATCCAAACAATAGCTAACAGGGCAAGTCAAAAGCATGTGAAAATGATTTTTACGGTTTGATGCCTAGACATTTTTGAAGAGTGTACTTATTCCATTCCTTAGAGGTATGTAATAGAGACGGTAGAAGTTACCTAATCTGTGGGACTACAGAACCAATTAAAAAAAGTCGCAAATAAGACTCAAGCAGTTAGTGACTCAAGCGTTAAAGAGCCCTTCGAAATCCTTTTTAAACCTCTTGGCCGCCCTAGTCATCTAGTCGTGACATCCAATGACAAAACTCACACGCCTTGTCATCCACACATGACCAACATTCAACTCGAAATTAATCCTTCTGCAATGGAAATAAAATCAAGTTAGTTCGTCTTTTGTTTTTCCCGTGGTGTACAGAGCCCGTCATTTCATTTGGTAATATATCCGAATCTTGGGTGAGACTCACGTTGCCGTAGGACAGGAAGAACAGCTGTTCCGAGCTCATGTGCTCGAAGCCAGGCAGCTTGAGCTCAGGCCCGTGCTTGTGGAGATGCTGCCTCAGCGCCGCCAGTGCCTCCCTCACGCCGCCGTTGTCTGCTATGTTCTCGCCTAGGGTTTTTTTGCCATCTACCTGGAATATTAAACAAACGTAAAAAGCCAACTCTTTGCGATGGCCAATGTTCATACAAGTCACGTGTGCGACACTGTGCGACCAATGATAGTCTGGGCGGGGTGATGACTTATATTCTTTTCCGGGTCTATATTTTGTCCCATAAAATTGAAGTTCTAAATGTATAGTTTGACATAATTTTCGTTATTCATAAAGCGTCTTATATGTGAAAAAACAATTTTTGTCAGAATTGATAGTAAAGTAACCTAACTTACTGCATTCGGATGAATTTTCCGAAATTCCTAAATCCGTCATGGATTGTGAAAGCAGTCACGCCTTTGGTCTGATGAAAATAAAGGAGCTTCGCCTGCCTAGGTCTGTGGTTCCTTACCATTTTGTAATCTGTACCTATCTCTGTAGAGTGGTCAAATTTGTCGTTTATCCCTTTGGAGCTAACATAGTGTGACTTCCCTGTACCAAGAGCGCGCAGTGGGGGTTCACCAGGACACGTAGCGCGAACAAATTGTGGCGCGTCACCTTACTGCTGGCTACCTTGTCGACCCAACTGCATGCTACTGCCCTGTATCGGTTTGATGGCAACCTGCTTGTTACTCAATAAACGGAGGTTGGGAGAAATTTGCACAGCTGACTTAGGTGTTTTACTGGGTTAGGTGATTTTTATAAAAATACTCACATGTTCGTCCAGTTCCGGTATAATGTACTCGTTGTACTGGTCGACGAAGCACTGCGTCATGTTGACGAAGGCAGCGACCGTCGCGTTCGACCACCACGGGATCAGGTTGCCGCTTTTGTCGAACTGACGGCCTGGAGAGAGAAGATGAGATTCCACGTAGGTTATTTTCAGAATAATATAGTTTAGGTATAGCGCTAAGGAATAACACAGAAATATGGAATAAGGAATAGTGTGATGATAAGGGAACGTACTGGTGGGAAAGTAGATATTCCGATTAGGATAAGAAAAAGTGTGCTTCGTTGGTTTGGTCACGAAAAGAGGATGGATGAAAGAAGAGAAAATAGACAAAACAGATTTATTTGGCGTAGGTGAATAGGTTTAGGCCTAGACGGACGTTCAGTCACCAAATTGAGGACCGTTTTGACAAAAGGCCAGGTCAAGAGTAAAAAATCAACGAGCAAATATGAAGAGGTCGATGAATGTGGATCGCTGCAAGTGGAATGAGAACTAGTCTCTGCCTATCCCCGTGGGAAAGAGGCGTGACGGTATGTATGTATGTATAGTTTCAGCTTTGCGATGACTTAGCTTACAATGTCAAATTTAGCTAAGACAAATTGGGTAAGAAAGACATTAATAGGTAGGTAATTGATAAGATACTTACCGAAGTTGTCAAATCCGTGAGTTATTTCGTGACCAAGAACTGTCCCTAGGGATCCGTAGTTAAGAGCACTGTGATCAATAATAATAAAAAACAATTAACTGGTTTAAAATTGCAATCCACAATAATCCACGCACCAAAAAAGTCTAATTGAACTACTTACTCTAAGCCCAAATCAAAAAATGGGTATTGCAACATCACAAGTGGAACCGCTGCGTCCAAAAATTTTAGGAAGTTAATATTGTAACGTCGTTAATAATTATCTGAACCGAGTATTCTAGGCTGCTCGTATTACATTCTTTTGTAAGATGTTCTTATTATAGACATTTCAGTTACTTACTTATAGTGTTTTCCTGAAACGTGTGATACGCGTTCACTTCTGTAGGATCCGTCGCCCAAGTAAAGTTGTTTCCATCTCTAAACCTATTCAACCCTTTCTTTATCTTCACTTGGATGATATTTATCATGTTCTCGAGATGCTTGTCTAAGGTTATTTCGACGCCTTCATAATACTGCTCGAGCTTCCCTTCATCTAGCAGCCAGTCTGGGAAGCCTATGAGCGACTTCATTTGTATTATCTTCTGGTACGTCTCTAACTTCGTGTCGTCATCCATCCACTTGGCTTGTCCTACCAAATGTGCTAGGGCGTTCTTCATTTCGTTCAGCATTGTTTGGATCTAGGCATAAATAAACAATTGATAAATGATTGATCAAGGTACTACTTTGAAATAAGGTAGTCACGAAAACAATTTAATGTGGAAGCCATTCTTGGTATCGTTTTTGGAAGTTCATCAACGATGACGTGAGAAGCAGTTACGCTTATAATAATAGATCCAGTGGTGTCTGTGGTTAGGAAGGTCTAGAAAATACTAAAAGAAAATCGAATAAAATTGATGAAAAAAAGAACATGTGGTAATGCATAGCGTAGACAAACCATCTCATTTTATTGCATAGGTAGAGCGAAATTAGAAGTAAAATACGAAAGTAACGACAAAGTTTACCTTGGGCTTAGTAACATTGTAGAAGCTTTGGTCGGCAATAGCGTAAGAGACAGCCATGCCCATCATGTCGTTGACTGCGCTTGCGCACTGCAAGCTGCGCGGCGAGGGCGCGCGGCGATGCGGCTTCACCGCGTCGTATGAGCGCTGGAAGAGTGCGCGTACCTCTGATGTCGTGTGGACCGACATTACCTCCATTACCTGCCGAGGTTAAAGTGAAGTCGATTTTGGACTTATTTTAGGTTACTCCTCTTAGAAGATACTTAGTTGGCAAAGAAGACTGCTTTGAGAAAAATGGCGTTATTTTTGTAGCCTGAGCCCTCACGTCTATTCATTCATTATTGACAAAATGAGAAATTATGTCAGGTGAGAATTTATATCAGGTGATACAAAATTACAAAAAATTTAATTACCTTTATCCAAATATATAGTTCCAATACAACCGGTGGTGTCTTAGCAACGAGTGCCGTCATCAAAGACATGTATCTCAAATCAGCATCAGAAATTAGAATCTTGTCATTTTCAAAGTCCAACTCAACGTTGCTTATATTGAAGATTCCTTCTAAGTATCTTTTCCATACTGGCGAGGCAGTAGCGTTATTGTTTTCGACCACAGAGTCAGTGTGAGCTTGGAGCTCTGCGACGGTGTATTCTGGTATGTTTGCGAATAAGTCCTCATCCGAATCAGTGCTGTTGTCTGATTCCAGCTGAAATTTTACAAATAATTACACGATATTACTAGATATTACTTTGCATTTTCATTCAACCAATTAACCTCTTCACCGCCTTAGTCATCTAGTCTTGACAGATAATGGAATGCCATACACGCCAAGGGTCATCAACAGATGACCAACATTCAACTCGAAATTAATTCCTCTGCAATATAATTATAAATCAAACTAGTTTGTCGTTTGTTTTTCCTGTGGCGTACAGAGCCCGCCACTTCATCTATTTTATAGTGTGGTGGCGAAGAGGTTAAAAATTAACGATTAATCGATATAATGTCCAGGGCAATGACACCATGACTCAAATTGGATGACGCCGAATTTATTTGTCAATCATTTATCGTCATCAAACTTATGAAAGCTATTTACTCACTGAATACAGTTAGTTTGTTTTCGAGGTCTAGTTTCATGACGCATCGATCTGATGTTAAATTTCCCACAACTTGATTAATAATTAATGAGCTCTGCAATATTAACTCCAACCTCATAAAAAAGCTAGTCAATCCTTGAAATGGTTGCTTTTCAAATAATGAAGAACTTACCTCATACAAATTTTCATTTAGCGTCCAATATTCATCAGAAGACAAAATTATATTTTGATCAAGTTCTGCTTCACCAATTTTAGTGATATCACTCCCGCCTGATTCTATTACGAATAGTTTTATAAGTTCAGCGTAAAATATCTTATAGATTTGCGTAGATTTCTCTTCATCACCCGCTTTTTCATTGCTTTCGAAGTAATGTTCTTTGTTAAAAACAAATATGTCATCTGATGGTATCTCTTTTGTTGGGATTGCAAGCCGTTTGCTTTTTCTACCGGCATGACGTTTTCTTTCATTGTGGATACTGAAATTGTTATACTTTACATCAACCAAAGGCTCATTTGCTTCATTCATTATGTACCTATAGGTACAAAGTCTGAGAGTAATAAAAAAACTACAATTTGTTAAACTGGAGATTAATCGAGTAAATTAAATTAGTGGTGTTCAATAAAGAGTATTTGTATTGTATTGTATTGTATTAAATTACATCTGCACGTTTCAGTTAAACAATCATCATCATTGGTATTTTTAAACCACAGAAAATCACGTGTGGAACACATCTTGTTAGTTATAATTCCAGTTGTACGCTTTACTTAGTACAGCCCGTGAGCTCTTAGAATGCCACTCGGGTTTCTCTTGTTGTCTCACTCGCTCTTATATTTGAATCGGCAGAGTAAGAGAGACAACATGATAAACCCGAATCGCATTCTAAGAGGTCCCTCCATACTTCTGAATTCATTAGCCCTGGCACCTGTTCACCAACTTGACAATTGTCGGCGACACTGACAGTTCGAAATGCAAGGCGTAGTCAGTATGAAGCCAACCGGCGTATATTCTGGTCAAGTACGTAATGTAAACAGAATTGTCAAGTGTTACCGACAGTTGTCCAGTTGGTGACATAGGGGCCTGAAAGAACCTCTCACCTAGGAAAAGGGTTCGTCGTTTCCGGCGACCCCATCACCAATCTGTACACCGATGAATTTTTCGGGTCTGTGAATATATCAAACCCTATGAGGACGTCCATTCCAAGTTGCACCTTCACTTGGATCACAGTCTCCAGCCAGTTGAAGGAGTACGTGGAGTAGTCTAAGCTCGTCGCGTTCACGAAGGTCGGGTAAGGTGGAAGGTTCAGAGATGCAAGGACGCTTATGACTGGTTTTAGACCTCGTTTGTCTAAGGTTTCTGCAGGAAAAAATGCTTGAGCTAAAAAGTACTCGAAGAAGAAATGTCGAATAAAAAGTGAGTATCGTCAGATGGGCATAGATATTATATCATCTACATACAACTGACATGTTTAATGCAACTGATAGGTACTAATACTGACGATGGTTAAAATTACAGTGAAGAAACTGTAGTTAAAATTATGGATTTATAACTGTCTAAATGCAATGTTAAGTCGACAGTGTAAATGAAATTAATGAATAAATTTAGATAGCTATTAAAGTTGAAAATATATCGAAATTTTATGGTATCCTGACTGATTTAAACTTTCACTAGAATTCTGTCAGACTTACAGTAGAATTCTAGTGTCCCGGCGAGAACCATCTCCGTAGAAGAGAACTCTTCAACGGTTCGTCCGATTGACTTGAAATTGGGTACCTAGACATAACAATAGTACATACAGTCAGCAAAGACGCATGTCTTCAAAATATAATTAAAAAATAAACTTTGCACACGTTATTTTAAGTGATGACTACTTCTTATGGTATCCTATAACCAAATTCAGTATAATCGGAATAAGAAAATAAACAGACAGCAGTTGATGAAAGAAGAAATAAGGATGAATTTGTAGCCGCGACAGCAGCAGTTTGAGGCAGATAGCATTATACTATTAAGTAGGGTCTCCCAAACTCACCAATGTCCATGCAGGCAGCGTACATGTCCTTAGCTTGCTGGACAGGCCTGGGCTGCTGAGAGCTGTTGGTGGCCAGGAAGTCTCGCACAGCGCTGTACACTTTGGTCTGCTTGTCACGGAACCAGTCGTGCGATCGGTACGCGTCCGGTCGCGGATGGTCCAGGGGCCAGTTGCCGCAAACGTACTGATGGTAAAATAAAGAGTGGAATTTATTGTGACTCCATTTTGGAAGAACTCATTTCGTTAGTTGTGCTATAACAGCTACCTTCATCCCAAATTCAAATTTCTAGGACGACTGGAAGGAAACACCTTTTCCAATGACTGTAGCTTGTGATTGACTTGACGTTTAGACAACTCTAAGGGGCCGTAGACCTAAGACCTTTAAGCATTCCTAAGAAAAAGGGTCTCGAGCGAGAACGGACGGATGGAAAACAAAGTGATTCTATAAAGGTTCCGTTTTTATCCTTTTTGAGATATTAATACAAAATTTTAAATATTACTTCCATGCTCCCAGGAAGCAAAGGAAAAACATAAAATGTACCTACCAGTTACTTCTCGTCCCGCGCGTATGGTAAAAGCCCGAGGGAATGGGCGAAATTCTTAGGAATCATGTTGAAGGCGATGCGGCTAGCAACCCATCATTATTTTGATTCCCCTTTCCACCTATGCGCCTACAATCATGCTAAACGTGGCCTTTAGGTGTTGTTACCTCAGGCTCTGTCTACCTAAGGGATATAGACGTGATTTGTGTTTGTATGTTTAAATATTACCAGCGCTTGCAAATGACAGGTCACAAATAATGACCCAATATCTAGGCCGTCAATCGATCATTAGTGCCGTATGGACATGTGATAATGTCCTAGATTACTGTACATGTATTCGTGTAACGTTTTAAAGTCACGACATGGCGTCCGATAATTTGAAAAAATATATACATACTATTAACAGCCCGCGCTAATAAATTCGCTTATCGATATCTATTAGATAGAAATATTGGATTTCCTATGACCCGCAGAATTTGTAGTGAAGCTCCTAAAAACCGTATCAAATCCTTTTTTAGCGGAAGCTTACGCCAAAATAACTAGGTATCTGGCGTGCCAAATTTCAGCGCAATCCATTCAGTGGTTTGAGTTGTGCGTTGATCGATCTGTCAGTCCCGGTTGCCTTTTATATACAAAAGATAAGGAATGTCTGAACTTATTACACATAAACGGATAACTCACGTATAAAAAGTCGAGTGATGCTCGACATGTTTCGGACTATTCCGTAGTCCTTCTTCCTGGAGCGCTCGCCCCGGCGGCAGCGAAACGAACACTGCGCGCCAGCGCTCTGTTCGCGCGGCTGCTCGACGCAACTGACAGCGGCGCACAACTACCCTCGTTTTCATCGTCATTTTTATTACTGTCAAATGTGGGTCGAGCAGCCGCGCGAACAGAGCGCTGGCGCGCAGTGTTCGTTTCGCTGCCGCCGGGGCGAGCGCTCCAGGAAGAAGGACTACGGAATAGTCCGAAACATGTCGAGCATCACTCGACTTTTTATACGTGAGTTATCCGTTTATGTGTAATAATGATTAAGTCTCACGGTAGTTTCATGTTGAAAATGTCTGACCTGATAGAAGTCCTCGCAAGGATCTGCTGTAGGGTCCATGGAGAGAGCTAGGTTGGCCGCCGAGCGCAGGCACTCTTTGCTCTCACATAAGCGCGGCGGCTTGTGGCGCTTTTGTCTTATATCTGCAATACATACAGTCCATGAGATGTCAGTGTAAGGCCTGAGTGGACGCTGGAAGCGGAGCGTTTGGCGGGGCGTGCAGCGTGGCGGGCAGCGGGAAAGGGCTCTCGCAGCGCGTGCACTCGGGACAACAGTGTGAGTTTCATTTCGCCTTACCCTTAGAACGATATTCGGGTTTCGGGTAACTGCGGCCGATTCAAGTATCAAACCCATAAGAGTGAATGAGATAGCAAGACAAGCTCGTTTATCGTTCTAGGAGCTCACGGACTGTAATCATGGTTGTAAGGTGTCCTGAGGTGAGTTTTAATAATAACTTTTTGAAGCAAACGAGCAAGCAGGTCTCGCTCTACTCCTCCCCATCTCTATCATCTCCAGCCCGCCCCTGTCCCACAACTGGACAAAAGGCTAGGGCTCTTCTTAGAATGAGAGGCTTTGTGCTATAGTTCCCACGGGGGCCAGTGCGGATTGGGAACTACGCACACCATTAAATTGTATGGGGTTTCGTCACTATGTATGAATCTTTCACCGAAAAGACCTTGGTAAATTTCTAATGTTTTTTCGCGCACCAATTTCGAAAAACTCAGATGCTAGCCCGGGATCGAATTCGGACTCACGACTAACTGCTTGAGAGGTGGCAGCCATCACACGGCTTTTTCAACACCAGGGGCCCCGATTTTTGAAAGCATATCATTCGAAAGTGGTAAAAATCTGCTTGTATCTTCAAAACTACAGTTCGAATCAAATTTTTAACTAGTTTACAAAATCATTTCAGATTCGGCACAATTTTTCACCACTTTCGAGTGGCATTTCCACATATATGCGCTTTCGAAAATCGGGGCCCAGGCCTTTGAAACTTGACATTGTCAAACTCCAAGTATCGGCGATTGGTCGATTCTGAACCACTGCTACGTTTCTATAGGCGCAAGCGAATTAAAATACTACATAGTTATCTTCACTCACATAATACTGTCATCACAATGGCTATACACAGCAGCAGAAGAAGCAAGACCAGTAGTATCACTAACAGCATTTTACTCTGATGTTTTCTTCTAAACCTGTAAATAATCACAGGTATTCTATATATTTTTTTGCCGATTGTACTTACATTGTCATACAATCTTCATTGTGTACTCTGACATCATCAAAAAGTGGAATTTTATTAGATATTCGTAATATGACATCCGATTTGCGACTAAAATATATTTAACCTCTGTAATAGGTACGTTCGTAATGACCAGCATTACAGCATTGTTATTAAAGCGTAGTAAAATATAACCAAACAATTTTCTGAATTCATCATACGTACTTTTATAATTTCGTGTGGAAATAAAATATTGTATGCAACTGTACATAATCATGTTAATTATATATCAGCTGCGTAAATTACTATTCTAAATCAGTTAAAAATAAACATTGCATTTCGTTCATTAAAAATAAAATAAAATGGCACCGAGAAAAGGTAAGCGCAATCCAGTGGTTTTTGCTGCCGGTGCTGAAAATATAAGTATTAATTTATGGTTAAAATTCAAAGTCTGTTTAAATATTCTAATTTGGTAAAAAAAAATCGTTCGATATCGTTCTGTGTGAAGTAGTGTGAAGATTTAAGGTAGATTGTTGAAATAGTGTTAATAAAACATACCTGGCCGTTCTTGACCCAACTGCAATAAGGTATCCGGATTCTCGTAAATCGTTTCCATTTTTCAAGGGCGGGGTCGTGGTTTTAGCACTGCCTGTACCTGCATAACAATCACGAAACTAATCTACCGAGGTCCGTAAATCTATCGTTTAAAGAAAATGGCGGCAAACGACCAACTATTTGACAGAACCGTAAAGGCAAATGCTTTTTTTATGATTGCACGAAACTTTTCTTTATGGCCAGTTACCAACTAGGTTTATGAGGTTTTATTATTTAATGCAAACTTATTGATTACTGGCAACTATGTAAATGGAACCATTTGTTTTTTTTTCTTATGCCTTTTCGGTTTATTAACTGCCAGCACGATTTTAAAAGAATGAATGACTAAAATAAACCTTTTACTTGGAAGTGTGTTAACTCGCAAACATTCAAGACTTTCGAGAAACTAATTGAATGGAATATTACGTTAAGTACATAAATATTAGAGCCGAGTAAAGTAGCCGTTAAGGTAGCCGAGACACTATAGTGTGCCAACAAAGATAAGAGCCAACATGTGGCCCATTCTAAACTTAAATCACTTTTAAAACTTATTATGACTGCATGGCCATTTTATCTAAAAGGTTGGTTCAGTAAATTTTGTATGCAACTGCATTGCTGGCCTGTCAAGGGAAGTGGCTAAGGTGCAGTTTGGTGGATTAATGGTTCGCCAGAAAAGATAACGACGTTAATTTGAATATTTTATTCATGTTCTAAAATGTTCTTGCGCTCGATGAAATGTCGGCAAGTCATGTGTGTTGTAGTTTCTTCCCTTATTCAATATGATGTTTTTAAGCTATTTACTAGCTGTTGCCCGCGACTTTATGAAAGAGAATGTAGGATTGTAATGGTAAAAAAAAAACAAAACGGGCCAGTAGTTTCGGAGCCTATTTAATGCAAAAAAACAAACAATCAACTCTTTTCTCTTTATAATATTAGAGTAGAGTAGCTTTTACTCGCGGCTTCGCTCGCCTGAAACATCAGATCTAACTGTGGGATTGTGGGTTTTTACTAAATAGGTGTTCATTAAAATTCCATGGGAATTCCCAACAATCTCATCATAGATTACATTATTTTGCACGAAGGACATAATAAAATATAAGTAAGTAAGTGCCAAATTTCATATAACTACTTAAACATTGAGGTTTCGGGGTTTCGCATACGTAAATCCCGATCCCGAGGGAACATCAGGATAAAATGTAGCCTTTGTGTGATTTAAGAGATTCAATTGTCTACATATCAAATTTCATCTAAATTAGTTCAGCCGTTTAAGCATACAAACAGAAGTACTCTCAAACTTTCGCATTTAAATGAGATTAGTAAGTATATTCGAACGTCTTTTAAGAGTTTTGTCATGACTTACCACTTATTCATAAACGATTTATAAATAACATGTAAATTTATATAAATAAATTAGCTACTTTTAAAATCAACTTTCGAAAGTAATTTAAGCTTCTTTCATTAACTTCAACCACATGGTTATTTGCTTAACTTTCATTATGTGAAGGAAACTTATATTATTCGAAAATTACATTTTATCAAAATACTACGAAATATAACAAAAAACTAGAGTTGCCGCAACATGTGATATTTTCTCAATAAACAAAAAGAACACTTACGAGTGACAGTGGGCCCCATAATATCGCCCGCTCTCTCGCCCGGCCACGCGTTCATTTTTAAAAAGTTTTCTCTTCCCGTTCAAAAACTTTAAACAATTTTACCGCGCATTTCCTTCTACCGTTCAAAACTTCACAATTCATAATTCAAAATTAGTTTTTTTTATTTAAGCAGTTGCAATGAAAACAACCAGCCAGTAACTTTTTTTTTCAGCCGATGCGTTCGGTGTCAAGGCATTTCAGTTACTGAGTTGTTGCGGCTTCTGAAACGGACGGCCAGTACGTAGTGTGTCCATTTGTGCTTGAGTAATAGGGACAAATTTCTTGATAAACAAAATACGTTTCACTTAATGGATTCTAGTAATTGACATAATCAATTTACACTTTACATCGTGTAACATAAAAGAGCTATGTGACATTAGGTAAGTATTAAGCATGTTCCTAAATAAATATTAGTAGATGTTTTAATGCTGATAAAATAATATGTTACGTATTTAATGCTTAAATATAGACTTTTGAGGAAATTGCTTTTTTTACGTCTCTCGTCACTTGGGCACTTTATACTTGGCTGACACTTGGGCAATTTTACTTGGCACCGGGGCATTTTGATCCCAATGTATACGAAATAGGTTCGAAGTGTCAAGTTCTATTTAAGTCTACCAAGGGTGTTAACCAAGTAGTTTTTTATGTGTGTGTGTGCGTGCAATGTATCTTAAATTAATCCAGAATATATCAGCCAGTTGTGAGGTAACTTTGACTAAATACACCTATAATGTTATCTCAGAATTTTTAACTGTGGTTGCAAAATGTTTCTGTACCGTAAAACGGGGTGAGAAGGGACAAAATTGGAGTTCAAAGCTCGATAAAAAAATATTTTCATGAGCCAAGTTGATTTTTGTACATGTAAAATGTTCCGGTGGTATACATTTTAGTTACATTTAGTTATTTTAGTTTCATAGTTTAAACAGTAAACACTAAAATATAGGCAAATCCCAGCTCACCCCGTAGTGGGGTCAGAAGGGACAGGAACAAAAAAAAGATACGATAGCAAATCACCAGAAAAAAGGAGATATAATGTGTAAAACTACTTTTAGAGCAAGCTGAGCCAGAAATTTTAAGTAGCAAGTGAAAACACAAAATATTAGATGATGCCTTTCTCCCCCCGTAATCCCTTTTCACCCCGTTTTACGGTACTGGATAGTCAAAGCAAAGAGTACGACGTGAAAGGGGTGACTTAATTTTATATCCCTATTATCCCTACTAATATAATAAATGCGAAAGTAACTCTGTCTGTCTGTCTGTCAGTCTATCTGTCTATTACCTTTTCACGCTTCAACCGCTGGACCGATTTAGTTGAAATTTGGTATATAGATAGTTTGAGACCCGGGAAAGGACATATGATAGCTTTTATCCCGGATCCTGCGCAGACGGAGCGCAGGCAACCGCTAGTCCAAAATAAAAATGTTTTTTTTTCAGAAGTGCTCAATCCGACCAACCCAGCCATCTGCCGAAAATTTCTGGAACAGTTCTAAGACCTTGTATACATAATCTTGACCTTGTACGCCAAGTTCTGGCCAATTGTGTGCCAAGTGTTGGCCAAGTTACGTGGTGTTTAAATTTAGTCTCTTATCCTCACACACGTTCGAGTATGGCGACAACATTTGTGCCGTTTGTGGGATGCACGCGATCACTAGTGATGTGCTATCGATTATACAAACCCGTAATCTCACGATTCGCGACCCGTGCCATTGTTTCATTCATTATGGCTTCCTCTTTGTTTACATAACAGTGGCACAGCACTAGAAGGTTCTTTATCCAATTTGAGACTTATCTAAATGTAACCTTAGTTCTTAAGGTTTAAGGTTTTCTTTGGTGAGTGTGTTAAAGGAACTTAGGTGAATGTGTTAGGTTATATCCGCGTGCGGTTGCGGTAGTATTTTTGCGTGAATTTTGGAGTTTCGTTTTGCTGTTTTTTATTTTTAAACTAGCTTCTGCCCGCGATTTCGTCCGCGTAGAAATAGCTATTGACAGGTTTATCGCTATCCAATTTTCCGTGATAAAAAGTAGCCAATAACTTGTAGGCTTATTACCTTAATTTAATATTATAATTCGAGCAACCACTGTGGCGATTGCTGCGCTCTGAATAATCAGCTCAAGGTCAACCTTAGACTTTAGCGTATAATTATGATTGAAATCGATATTAAATATTTTGTCGTTACGTGGCATATTGCTTAACACTAACTTAATTTTTATAAAATTGCGTATACCCAAAAGAGTTCACAACTGTACCTATTTCAGAATGTAGGTATGTAATTATGCATGTATGTAAACTCTTTATTGTGCAAAATAAACAAGACAAATACAATTGACAAACACTGAGATACATGCACAAAGGCGGACTTATCCCTTTAAGGGATCTCTTCCAGTCAACCTTAACCCTTACAAAAATATAGTACCTACCTAATTGTTTTTCTGTGGTATAGGTATTGTTAGGATAGGTTTTATAAGTCTACGGACTGGCTGGTTTGAGAACTGGTTGGTTCGTGTTTGTGCTCAAGTTTTATAAATCGAACACTCGTTCGATTTTATTCGGGTTTTGTTTAGAACTTGAGGACAGACGAGAGATCTGCTTGAAACAGGAACCAAACCGCTTCCCTGGTATACTGTAACGTTCAATTTTATCAAAACTGAATAAAAAAAAGTATTAATGTAATACAATTGCATTTCTATTTCAAGTATTTAGGCCTTAAGCAACTAAACTTTGTTTAGGACGCATCGTGATCCGTACCTACTTGGTACACCGTCCGATTTAGGTAGTGCTCCAAGAGCTGCTCCACAGTACCTTGTATCTATTGTAACTTAACAAAAGTCGGTCAATTATTAAATTGATGAACCGGAATAAGTGGGACACACGTCGGAATAACTAGATATCAAAATAGATTTAAGTTATTTGTTTGCTGATCGATATACAACCCTTACTCACGGGTTATCGATCAAAAAGAAATGAAACAATTCTTAATTCAGTAAACGGATGATCTAATTTCTGACCGCAAATACTACGGAACACAGCTGTGCATGTTTGTTTGTTTGTATGAAAGCATTGTATCACACAGACGTACCTAACTGTCTTAGATGTGTTGTGGGGAATAGCAAACTGATTACGTAGTTAAAGTTTGTAGTTTCTCACAATTGAAAAGCCACCGCGCAGATGTGCTCCAAACGAAAAGCGTCCAATTACTTGTGACTGTACCCTATTCAGTACAGGTTGAAAATGAAAATGAAAATGAAAATGAAAATTTATTTTTGCAAATTGGCCGCCAGGGGCTCTTTTACATGTCTTTTTGAAACTACCAGCACATTCGGAAAGACCATCATTGCCAAGAAGAATGCGCCGCAAGAAACTTGGCAGAAAGTCATTTTTTCGAAATAAAATACAGAATACTTAAGTTCTACTTAAATTAAATACATTTATAAAAGGGATGTATAAGGTCCCCGAGTCTTAAACTATATCAATCTATAAATAGTAGAGATGTATAAAGTCTCTACTGGTCAAAAAATAAAAAACAAAGAAAAGAAAATAATAACAATAAGTTCAGTGGAGGTGTAAAACGCCTCTACCGTCAAATAAATTAATTGGAGATGTCTCCAATGTCGCAAGAAAAAAAAAATATATAAAACAAAATTATGAAATATACATTTCATGTCAAGTAAGTAACCAATAAGCTTTTGGATTCCGAAGGCAAGCTTGCGTCTGCCGCCCCCAATGTTGGCTTCCACGCACTCATGTCCTGCTCTGAAAGCAGAGCGGTACCGAGGGCATGTCTCGCTTCCGTCCCCACAAGCACACTATGGGAACGTTTTAGGAACTTCGACGTCGTTAGCCTGCAACTAAACAGTAAAAGAAAAAAAAAATGAAACCGGAAATCCATAAGCTTAACAATATACCTACCCAATACCTAGCTTAATGCACATACGACATAGCAATATTTACGTCATTGTAAACAATAATAATTATGAAAAATAGAATAAATATTTAAATAAACAATTACAGTAGGTACAATATTTATATTGATAATACCTATCTTAATATTCATAATTAATAATAGCTATCGGTACAATTTTGAATCTTAATAAAAATCTTAATTAATCAAGATCAGCTAACCTAAACAGCAGACGGTAGCAACAGGGCCAGAGACCGTTGTATCTAGAGACACTACACGCATACACACATACACACACACCCACACACACACACACACACACACTATAGGATCACTCACAAAAACACTGGATCCTTACGGTAATTTTTCCAAAGATGGCCATGTCATGTTCTCATCACACATGTACTCATCGACTGTGTAATATGCTTTCTTTAACAGCGTGTTCTTTATGTATTTCTTGAATAACACATATGACAATTTCCACGCATCTACAGGCACTTTATTGTAGAACCTGACACAGTTTCCCAGGAAAGATTTACTTACTTTCCGTAGACGAAATTTAGGAATGAGTAGCTTGTGTTTATTACGAGTGTTGATATCATGGATGTCCGACAATTTCTTAAAGGAATTGAAATTCTTGTGTGTGTACATAATTACATCGTGTATGTACTGCGAAGCCACTGTGAGAATTTCTATCTCTTTAAAGCGCTCTCTCAATGACTCTCGGGAGTTCAGATTGTAGATGGACCGAACTGCCCTCTTCTGTAAAATGAAGATACTCTGAATGTCAGCTGCTCTTCCCCAAATCAGAATGCCGTAAGACAAAATGCTATGAAAATAACTGAAATAAACCAGTCTAGCAGTTTCCACGTTGGTGAATTGTCTAATTCTTCGTACAGCATAGGCGGCAGAACTCAATCTACCAGCAAGAGCAGAAATATGTGGGCTCCACTGTAAAGATGGAAGATGGGAAGAAAAAATAATAACAAATTTGTTCCCACTATCCAACCCTATTGGAAGATGGCACTGTGATTTTCCAATATCCAACCTGGGTGGGATTGCTAGGTTGGAAGATGGGAATCACTCGTCAAAAGACTCCGACCTAGGACGAGAAAAATCACGCCGAAAATACAGCGTTCAAACACCAAGAACCATTAAAAAACAGAACCAGATTACAATACTTTATTCCTGTTTGCCGCATTTGATCTCAACGCATATACAATTAAACTACCATCCGTGGCCGTAGGATCCGTACGAGCTGACGACGGGCTGCGAGAGGACGGGCGCGTGGTACGACTGCACGACGGGCTGGGCGACGGTCTGCACGACGGGGGCGGCGTGCACGATAGGCTGGGATATGACGGGGGCGGCGTGCACGACAGGCTGGGCTACTGCTACTGGGTGGACCACCTGAAAGATATATTCATTATAGATGCGACAGTGAATTTGTTTGTTTCGCTTACACGCCTTAACTACTGATCTGATTGCGATGTAATTATGCATACATCATATTAGAAGTTCAGAATAAATAACACGATTTTTTTAAACTTAGAAAACTGTATAGTTCCCGCTGTCGCTGGACAAACGAATTCTCCGCAGACAAAGTTCCGAGCTAGTAATAAATAAATGAATTGTATATCCGCTGAAGTCCAGGTAAGTATTCCATTTTTATTCTTCCACGGAACGGAAGACAGGGGTAGCGTGCACGATGGGAGCGGCTCGCAGGACCTCTGATTTTTTCGGTAATATTAATGATGGACAATGTAATGCGGAACTACAGTTATGTAATCCACCTGCTGGAAGGAAGCGTAGCTAGTGGCAGCGGGCTTGGCTATGGCTACGGGGGCGGCGTGCACGACGGGGGCGGCGTGCACGATAGGGGCGGCTTGCACGACGGGGGCGGCGTGTACTACCGTCGGTTGCTGTACTAGGCTCACTGATGAGTACTGCAATGATACAAGTTGTTTTTGGATTATTCTGGAATATTTCAACAGTCACAGTGGGTAGACCACCAGCTCTTTCGTTGAGATGACTTATCTGGCATTCGGCTGGAAAGCCGTGGATGAGACTGGCTCAGGACCGGGCAAAGTGGTGTGGGAATGAAGAGACCTTTACTCCGCAGTGGGTGGATATAGGCTGATTAGATTAGATATATAAATTTCAACAGTAAACAGCAGCGCACACGTGTGGACGTTAAAGATTCAATTTAGACCCTTTAATTTCTCTCTCTACTACATAATAATACACACATTATTAATCACATCTTTATATCTATAGTACAATATATAAACATAATATACTTCAGGATAACGCTAGACTATAGGATCAGTGATTGTATATAAACCTTTTCTCGTGAAGTTATAAGATAACAGAAACCTGGAAACAATAAAAAATGAGCGAACACAAAAGAAAATTTTATACAGTGCCAATAATGACATGTTTTATGATATGCAAGTTGCTAAAGTATACTGTATTTAATTTTGGACTGGATTAGGAGACTCAAACTAGGAAATAAATAACTAAAAAATCTTACTTATTGAATGACATTTTAAGAATTGCACTATTACAGAACCATTTTTTTTTTACATTCTGTATAAATTTATACAGAATACTCTAAGTCAATTAGAACTTTTTTCGTAACACAATGTTTTGTTATCAAATCTATGACGCTGGCTACTTGACTGTAAGCCAATAAAAAATTATGCAGAGCTTACCGATGGTGCAGCACCCCAGCCGGATAGGCCTCCGTAGCCGCCGTAGCCACCCAATAAGCCAGGCTTCGGCGCCGCCGCCGCCACCGCCAGCACCGCGAATGCTATCTAAAAAATTAAAAAAAACAAAGTTGCGAAGTCAATGAGAGCGCCACTTTCTTCGTAAAATTGTTGAACATGACTGTTGCCGACCGACCAACCAACCTTTTATATGTATTTACTTCTTTATGTTTCTATTTTAAAATAAGAATATTGTCTATACTTCGTTAAATACTCTTTTATGTCAAGCACTTAAAAGATATTTCGAAGAGGCTAATAGACGCAACGGGTGACCGCAGAGCTGGCAGCTTCCTTGAACAGCGTAGTATCGCTGTCCAAAGGGGGAATGCTGCCAGCGTCTGTGGTACTACGCCACGGGGGTCCTTTTGAATATTTGCAATTTTATTTTAAGATTAGTTTTAGTTTAGTTTTTAATTTGTTTTTAGTTTAATTGGATTTTAATTCCCCTTTTGTATTTTTGCCTCGGCCTTCTGTTTTTTATTTTTTTTGTATTTTAAAATGATTGGTCGCGTTTTTTGTTTTTTAAATAATCTAGTCCAGTTTCGAGTGAATTTCATTCCTTAGCAGTTGGCATTATGAAAGACGGAGCAAACCGCTTTGCGTGAGACGGAATGCCAACAACGTCTTGATCGATGAGACTTTTTAGATTCGGAATTCAAAAAACCATAGGACCTACAACGGCTTCAGGGTGTTTTTTTTCTTTTGAAGGTTTTAAAAATTGAGCTATAATGATACGTCTAGCCAGTATCATTAATTGTGTTGTAAATTCACATAATTATTGAGCTCAGTAGCTATCAATTTTGGTTATTATTTCCTCGTCCATCAGTCTAGGTCAGATGTCAGGTCATATGTGTTTACAAAGTTACCAAAATCGGTCGTAAAACCTGAAACACGCTGTTTTGGATACAGAGGTAGAACAAGCTTGTTTTCTTTGACAGCAAAAGTAAATTTGTAGCACTAATGACACAAGATGTTGTTCCTATAGTTACTGGTAAAAGCTGTGAATATTTTATAGAGTAGTTGAAAGAAATTAGATGTCCATTTTGTGAATCTGAGTCACGTTTATCGATTTTTCTTTTATAAAAATCAATTACGTGGTCATTTAATAGACGTTTTACCCGACTACGGCAAAACCAAAGGAGGGTTATGATTTTTACAGGCTATGTACGTATGTATGTATGTTCATATGTTCCCTCATATCTCCTAAACTACTAATCAGAACATGACAAATGAGTTTTTTATATCTGACAATAGGGTTTACATAAACATATTGTAATCTCACCTTAACGATAAACAATGCAACACAAAAGTTACACTAACATAAACATGAGCTCTAAAATGCTTGAAGATTAAAAATCATTTCCATTTTTTTTATTTCAACCGATATAAGTTTCTCAACGCAATAACAGCCTACGACAACTTCATATTCCGTAAAAAAATTAAGCTCAAAGTTTTTCGACCATAATTCACACTTCCAATTCGCACCATTAAAAAAAATACTCACTAAGTATTGCATAGTTTAGATCACCGCAGCCCACGGAGCAAGAATGCAGTATGGCCAATTACCCACAGAGCTGCCCTTTTATACCGAGATGTTATTTTAAATCGGACCCAGTCTAGGAGTTTAAGACATCCCAGACCAGACTTGATAAGGCGCGTACGTGACACCAGAACAGACTTATACTCTAAAGCTACGAATTCAACTTCGTATAGCGCCATTCCAGTTACACTAATAGTGTTTATTATTAGAGTAAGAGGGACGGTATCAAAGGAACTTCAAATTTCGAATTTCAGAGTAGCCCCCCGACTGTCTGCGGACGGATTAGGTACTTATAAATCCAATTTTAATGATCTGTTAGTGCTTGGTCGCGGATTTGGCAGCGTAAAGGTGCGATCATACCGGTGCGTAATGTTGACGGTGCGTTTACGCAAGAAAATTTATGAAGAAACGGTGAGAAAAAGTGGCGCTTACGACACGTCGCTGCGTATACGCAGCGGTGTGGTTGGACCTTTAAGTTTTTGTTTGGATCAATGACATACAGAAATCAATTTTGTTTACATTTAGGAATAATGATTTTCTTTAGTAAAAGGTATCGTAAAATGGGGTGAGAAGGGATTGCGGGGGAAGAGGGACAGAACTAATATTTTGTGTTTTCACTTGCTACTTAAAATTTCTGGTTCAGCTTGCTCTAGTTTAGTCATATTTCTAGACATAATATATCGCTTTTTTTCTGATAATGTGGACATTTTTTTTATTTGTTCTGATCCCTTCTGACCCCACTACGGGGTGAGCTGGGATTTGCCTATATTTTAGTGTTTATTGTATAAACTACCAAACTAAACGACAGACAATCATTATTAAACTAAAATTCATACCACCGGATCATTTTTTTAACTATAAAAATTAACTTGCCACATATGAAAATATTTTTCACTTTTGTTTGTGTGTTTTTGCCAAGGGAAATATCGTTGGAGTTACTCATACACCGCTTTGGTTAAATTATAAGTTTTTGAGAAATTATTGTGCCGAGTTAAAAATGACAAATTTAATTACTTACACTTGTTTGTTACATAGTCACAAGTGGAGCTATTATGGTGTTTAAAAGAAAATGACTTCCATTAAATATCGTTACGTTTGAGGCATTCTTTTGAAACTTGAAAATAATTAAGTACTTCTTTTAGGGAATGCAATCTCGCGAGATTGGGGCTCAGGCGAGATCCCGGGTGTTTATGAATAATAATACCGTGAGATCTCGCGAGATTGGCTGATTTGTGTGTTTATTTTTGCAAATATTCAAAATATTTGAATAAATTAGGAAAAAAAATTGAGAATTAATAGGTATTATGAAATAAAAAAATATTTTTACGTTTTTTTTTTCAACAAGCTTGGACGTATTTAACGTTGTTTGACGTATCTATCATTTATTTAATAAAATTTTAAGAGGTAAACTTTGACGCGTCTGTTCTAATAAGCAATAAGAGATAATTAACGAATCATACTCATCAAATGAAAGGCTGCGATTCGAATAAGACGTTTTTATGCTCGAGTGCAATCTCGTTAAACTCGCGAGATCTCGCCCATTTTTCGGCCGAGATCAATCTCGTTAAAAAAGGCTGAGATCTCGCGAGAACGAGATTGCATTCCCTACATACATACACACAGTAGACAGAGGCTAAGGGCTAACGGCTCCAAAGCTTGTTTTATGTGTAAGATTAATAATTTCAACGAAATTCTTGTAATTTTTATAGTCTAAGAAAAAAACACCACCATATCGAGCAAAAATGTTCAGGTAACGTCTAAAATATCATCGTCTTATAAAGCCCTCTTTCGTGATTCATACACTTATCGAATTTTAAAATAAATATCGCAAATTCTCCCGCAACTATTAATTTTGCTATAAAAAGCGCGGCAGCATTTCTCGCAATCTTAGCATGCGCAGATTATTGGTTAAATTATACATTCCGATAATTACTATTTAATAGGCAATGATTATATTAATTACTTCATTAAAGATTAGTCAATTAAAATTGGTGACACTTCATAACCCACTGTTATGGATGGCGTCAACTCGTTTGATGATATCGGAGAATGCTTATCATATCATTAAAATATAAATGTCCTAAATTGCGAAGATTTTAGGTATAATAATGTAAACGATGCGGCTAGCAACCCATCACTATTTGATTCCCCTTTCCGTCCGTACGCTCACAATCATGCTAAGCGGGTTTTGGGTCTTGCTACTTTAGGCGCTGTCTACCCCGTAAGGGATAAAGATGTGATTTACATAATTTACGAAATGTCTTATTATTTAACAAGCTGTTGCTCCGGTGATTTGGTTTATCGCGCGTCCGCGGGAACTTTCAAATTTTCCGGTATGAAAACTATGCTATCTCCTTCTCAAGATTTCATACTATCTCTATTGGCAGAGTGCAAAGCGGGTGGAGGGGGTAGCCTAAACGATCACAGCGCTCGCTACGGCTAAAATTGTCATTTTTGTCGCTGACTTGAGCTGTCAAATCCATAGTGCAGTAAACATTTTCTAATCGTTTTTGAGATAAAAATATGGTCCTGGTAAGATGTGTTGTTGTGAATTGTAATAACACCAAGAAGAATAGCGACTGTAAATTTTACCAATTTCCAAGACCATGGTGGAAACGAGACCAAAGAAATAAGTGGATATTTGCCGTAAGAAAAAAAAGTAAGTTACCTAACCTCTAAAATTTTCACTGAAAACAACAATTTTAATATTATTGGCAATAATGTTACTGACTACCATTGTCTAAAATTGTGTAATATAGTAAAATAACACAAGATTTCATTAATATTTTTCACAATATTTACTTACTTCTTGTTTGACAGCGGTGACAATATTGTCCATAATGGCCGCCTATCACGTGGCGCTGTCGTCGCGCACGGTCCCAATACCAAATTTTATTACGATCGGTTGAGTAGTTTACGCGTGAAAGCGAAACAAACAATGTCACATGCGCATTCATAATTATCAGTTACGACAACTTCAAACTTCCAGAAGCTTTACTCCCCTATCTTATTTATTCACCGATCTATTCACCCATGTTATTTATTTCTTTATCATCAGTTTTAAGTTACAATAAAATACGTACTTAATCGTTGACATCTTCAGCCTGACACGTCCCACTGCTGGGCACAAACTTCTCAACGACAGCCCAAACTATAAGAAAAACAAAACACTGCCCACGTCCTTCTAAAGACGAGTCGCTCTTAACTATGCAGCATCCTCTTTCAAACACTAACGTTACAAAACCTACTAGTTTGTTACACAGAACCTTATTTGCTAACTCCACGACATATGTAATATATAGTATACTAGCTTTTGCTCGCGACTTCGTCCTCTCTCCCATCAAAAATGTACAAAAACAAGCCAAATGAATCCTGTGGGAATTTTGAAAAATCCCTCCTCAGTGCACTTATGATACAGAAGCTGCGACCTTTGACATGTTTAAGTCTGTCCCGCGGGAACTATGCGATTTTCCGGGATAAAAAGTAGCCTTTAACCTGGCCGGTGATTTTCTCAACAGATTAGTAAATACATACATACATACATACATACCGTCACGCCTCTTTCCCACAGGGGTAGGCAGAGACTACTTTATTCCACTTGCTACGATCCTGACATATTTCTTTCGCTTCATCCACAGTCATCAATCTCTTCATACATGCTCGTCGGTTTCGGGTACTCCTGACCTGACCTTTTTCCAAAACGTCTCCTATTTGGTCTCGGAACGTCCGTCTAGGCCTTCCCCTCCCAACGCAACCATTCGTACTCCCCATATAGATCTGTTTAGTTAGTCTACTTTCATCCATCCGCTCTACATGCCCAAACCAACTAAGCATACTTTTCTCTATCCTAGTCACTATATCCTCTTTCACACCAGCACGTTCCCTTATCAGACTGTTCCTTATTCTATCTTTCAGTGATACACCTTCCATACTTCTTAACGCTCTCATTTCTACTGCATTTATTCTACTTTCATGCTTCTTTTGCCATACCCAAGTCTCGCTACCGTACATTAATGTTGGAACAAGCACCCCTCTGTGAACAGCCAGACGCGCCTTCTTCGACACCTTCTCACTGCTCACAAAGGCGCGCAGCGCCCCATTTACCATGTTTCCTGCATTCACTCTTCTTTCAATATCACTTTCACACTTCCCATCTTTCGTAAACGCCGAACCCAGATATACAAACTCTTTTACCTGTTCGACTTTCTTACCCGCAATCACAATCTCACATTCAGTCATACTATCGTCTTTTTCAATAATTAATAAGATTAGTAAAGTTCGCATTAAAATCAGTTCAGCTCGCAAATATACAGACAAGCAGACAAAAACGTGTTCAGTTATCGATTCTAAGTATGCCTAGCCAGTACAGACTTTAGACCCTCTTCAGTTTTATTATAGGTATAGATTAGATACCTGCTTAACTACTTGGTGTACCAACTGGTGCGATTGCAAGCTGTACATATAGGATAGTACCTGTTGCAGGTTTTGCTCCGGATGCTGTCATTTTAGGTTTTAGTTGCGGCTAAAGATTGCATAGAGTAGTTTAAAAACATGTATTGAGTATTAAATAAACGAAAAAGTTTTTCCATTATCTTGGCGGCTGCTTTTAAGTGTTTAAACAATCGAATTATTTATTTGGAGAAGCACCCATTGATTTCGCCCCATTTAAAATTAATAAAGGCCCGCCATTGTCACTGCCCCAGAGGTGATGAATATTTTCAGTGAAGCGAAATATATTTTCTAGATTCATATCAAGAAGTTACTTGGATAGAAATAATTATCAACATTTTGTTTCGGTGCACCCACATTCGGTTATTATCTTAGGTAGGTACACTATCTAATAATTACGAGGTCCGTGGGGTCCCAGCGCGCATATGTTAATTAAGGAAATGTAGAGTCAAATTGAAATGTAAATAATTAGAATTATTAAGAAATACATCTCAAATGACTCCATCCGTTCCTCTGTTTATGAAGTAAATAGATTAAGGTGAATTACAAGTGTCTATTCCATCATGCTGTCTGCTGAGTCGCATGCGCATGTAAATTACGTCGTATCCTTTAAATCTAATTATATGTTCCATTTTAGGTCGAAAGCCAGTTGTGAAATTTTGCATATTTATAATTGCGTCATACATGTACTCCTATGTACTGGTTAAGAATAATCAACACTTATAATAAAGAAGAAAGATTTGATTGTGTGTTTGTTCGCAATGAATAGGCTCCGAAACTACTGGACCAATTTGAAAAATTGCCATCGGATCTCTGCATATTATAGGTACCTAAGCGCCCATATTTTCAAAGTTCTAGTTTTTCCGGCAGCTAAAATTGGGTCAAAATCTATTTACGAGGTCAGAAGCAAACAAAGACATAAAATACAATAGATTTCGATTTAGATAATTTAATCATTTAATAAAAATTACATCATAAATTGTACATTGTCAATTTAGGAGAATTTAGATTATAATAGTTAAAAGTAAATGAAATTGAATTTAATAATACAAATCAATTGAATATTACAAAAATGACAAAAAAAAACAATTAGGTACAATTAGATTAATTCTCCGCTAGGGATCGTCACTGCTTATAAACAATGAAATAATAATAAAGGGTTAAATTAATATAATGTCAAAATTAATCGAATAAGCAATGCAATTAAATAAGTAAATCAAAATGTCATCATATCCAGAAAATGTTTTCTTTAACAAAAGGACGACGTAATACCTAAGTTTTTGTTAAAAAAATATTTATGTACATGTTTTTTTGTTAACTGTTGTTGTTTTTGTTGACTTTACTTGCATTTTCATCTTGATCTATCCTACACGTGTATTCCAAATTTCAAGTCAATCCCACTAGAAGTGATCAAATTTGAATTCTAAGATTTGAAACCAACACACTTACTCGCATTGCAACTTAAATAAATACTTGTAAAAAAAACTGAAGACGAAAAAGCTTCTGTGGACTGGAATCTTTAGTACTAATAAATATCAAGTAAGGAATTTTAATAACAAGAAATTAAATCGAGCATTTCCAAATCAGACTGTCAAGATGCTAATGTGTTAATGTGTGTCCATACGGAGTTGCAGAACTGAGGTCACAGTAAACTAGCGCTGCGTACAGCACGTGGTTATTATTTAAAAGTGTTGAGATGTAATGTTAAACCATGTTGGTTTCTTCAAATTTGAAGACTTCACTGACTTAAGACTTGGCCGAGGCCTTACAAAAAACTACTATGAAGAAACATTATTTTAATGAAGACTTGGCTGTATGGTGCAAAACCTTTGCCTATTCCCTTGCGGAATGAATTTTAAAAACAACAACCATGTTGGTTATCTTATTCAGTACCAGGGGTGTTTATAGAATACAATTTCTACCGACATGCCTATTTTAACCTTTTCGCCGCCACGTCAAATACAAGAAACGTCACCCGTAACGCCAGACTTCATTATTGCGATGCCTTAAGTTGAACCCAAACCCAATTGAATGAAGGTTGCTTTTGCATTGAAGTAATGGACGTATATGTATATAGGTCGTTGCGTTGAAAAGGTTAAAAGCGTTTCCTTGAGAAATGTCAAACTTGTTGCTACGGTTTTATAAATTTCGGTTTTGTAATAGAACTGCGTTGCGAGACTTGCTTCTTTTAAACCCCCAACGCAAGAAGAGGAGTGTTATATTATGTTTGACTGTGTGTGTGTGTGTGTGTGTGTGTGTGTGTCTGCTTTTCTGTGGCATCGTAACTCTCAAGCAGATTGGTAAAAATCGGTCCAGCAGTTTGAAGAATATAGGTATGTCTTTTTCAAAAGATGTAAGGCATTTTTGGCATAAAATAGCTTTTTTATTTACGGATTAATCGATTAATATGTGGGGGATTTTAGCATTTCTATTTTGATGTTGTTAAATGTTACGTTTTCATGGGTTCTTTGTCGATACTTGCTCCTAGATGGCGCTGCTAAAATGACCACAACAAAAAGTGATTTTGCGAACGCTCGAGACGTTTTGCTGTGTGAAAACTTACGAATATCTGTACGTCGCTTTATAGCAAGTGTATCGGTCATTTTTTGCTTTATGCGCAAACGCACCTCGCCCAGCGCGTGTTTAATTTAACGATTTAGTTTTACTTTTAAATGATGGATTAGCATGCAAGTCGAGTTACAACTTGCAGCAAGCGGCATGGCTATTTTGTTTAACTGAAATGATTTTTGCAGAAATGAGAGCAATCAATGGACGCTGCGGCCCAATCTTAGAAAGTAAGTAAGTAATGGCGTTATTGTACAAATGTAAAGAAACAGAGACAAATCACAAAAAACACCTTAAATATATGCACAAAGGCGAACTTATCCCTATAAAGGATCTTAGGGTAACAGGGACAGCAGCTTTTTATTTAGAAACCTAACAAATATTAGTAATTTGTTGATTTTTCCATTTCCATGGAAGGTTCATAGGTAATCATTTCACTTGTTTGCATGATCCAATTATGACAGTTAAACCCATTCCATGTATTTATAAGATAACTATCATGTCGTGCTTGTTGTTACTCATACAATTCCATATGTACCTTTTTAAATATATCAACCTTCGGAATTAAACTAACTCAATTTGATTTAAATACTTGCTCGTTTTCTTTTTAAAATAAACCTGATTTTTTATACAAGATATCTATTTTTGACATAAGAAATTTATATTGAGTATTTATATTTAATAAATTGAGTTAATTCAAATTTGCAACACAACAGGTTTTCTCAGGGCCATCTTTATTTATGCTTAAATTTTATATCTTGGCTTTATAATACGACCGACAACGGAGATAGTGTAGCCAATTTAGCGCCAATTTAGTTTTTTTTTACAATTTCAAGCAATTTAATAGAAAAACGTAAATTGAGTTGGTACCTATTCCAAAAACATGTCTGTTTAAACTTTTTGAGCTACAAAACTCTAAAAATGTAGACTTTCCAAAAATGGACTCCAATGGTTAACCTAAAACAGTGAAGTAACTATCTGGGTCGTCGCAATGGGTCAGTCGATGGTCATTAATAATGTATCGGCCGGTCGATAGATAATGCTCTGTACGTCACTACGTCACGCCATTCAGCCTGTGTATGTGGATGATGTGATAACGCTTTGTAATTTTTTTAAACAGACATTGAAAACGAGTTTAACATAAAAAATGGGTTTATGCGTGATTTGACTACAAGTAAAAATGGCGATGTATAAAAATGTCCACTTGCATAAGTTCATGCGTACCTATGTAATTTTGCCAAAGTATAAAAATGTACACATGTATATTAGACCAAATATAAATATGTTGCGACAATAGACTAAAAGTAAATATGGCGATGAATAAAAATGTCCACTTGCATAAGTTCATGCGTATATAATTTTGCCAAAGTATAAAAATGTACACATGGAAAGGGTATGAATACGTTCCGTATATGTATAATTATAATCCTGGATCTATGTAAAGAAAGTAGTCATTTTTATATTCCGACTTGATAAGACTTAGACATTTGTATACTTTGAAAGTAGTCATTTTTATATTCCGACTTGACAAGACTTAGACATTTGTATACTCTGAAAGTAGTCCTTTTTATATTCCGACTTGATAAGACTTAAACGTTCTGAAGTATTGGCTTTCTAATACTCAGACAAATTTATGTTTTACAGGTAGACATTTTTATACATCGCCATTTTTACTTGTAGTCCATCCACGCATAAACCAAAAAATGATGATTTGTTTCTTCAATCTGTTTTTATTTAGATGATAAACATTTAATCATCATCATCATCAGCCTTAGGACGTCCACTGTTGGGCATAGGCCTTCCCTAGTTTGTCGACGTCCTACGCTGCGCTTGCCGATCCGCGGTCTCCTTACGAGAACCTTTCTGCCCAACGACCATCTGTTATATTACTTAACGGATTTGTCATTCGTGTCCATGAAACTGAACTTCTATTCCCACACACTTTTTGAAGGGCAATTTGTACAGTGAACGACACTGAATCGCGTACCACTGTGGAACCTTTTCACTGGAAATGTCGTAATGACTTACCATACACGTGCCAAACAAATTAATGCGAAATTTTATGAGACAAGGTTCCATAGAGGTAGGTGACTCAGTTTCTTCGACCGTGTAGGTACTGGGTGCATATTTATAAGTTCATCTATACATATAAAATTCAAAGTCCTGACTGACTGACTGACTGACTTAACTATATATCAACGCACAGCCCAAACCACTGGACTTAGAGACTTGAAATTTTGCACATAGATACCTTATACAATGTAGGCATCCACTAAGGAAGGATTTTTGGAAATTCCCACGGGATAAGGAAAAAACGGGAATTATATATTCGACTCCGAGTGACGCTATCTCAGTAACTATAATAACTAGACTCTTCAAATTTGATACAACAGTAGGTGATTACAAAACGAAGAAACTAATTTCAGGATTTTCGGGAATTCCCACGGGATAACGAAAAAAACGGGATTTATATTTTCAGTTCTACGGGATCGATTTTTCGTGTTACTGGTCGTATAAAACTGAAATTTGGCCTTCAAGTTCCCTTGGGGAGTGTAAACAATAAAAAAAGGATTTCCCGAAATTCCCACGGGAACCGGAAAAACGGGACTTTTCGTTTTACTGGTTGCAGAAAGCTGAAATTCGGCATGTAGGTTGCTTCGGGAGTGCAGAGGAGCATTAAGAGAGTACTTTCCCAAATTCCCACGGGAACGGGAAAAATATTTGTTTACAAAGAAATACTGCGGTAGGCATAATATGGCTAGAAACTTGAAATTTGGCACACATATACCTTGAGTATCCTAGAGGTGCACTAAGAAGGTATTTTTCGAAATTCCCACGGGATAGGGAAAAAACGGGATTTTTTGTTATACTGGTCGTAGAAAGCTGTAATTTGGTAAGAGCCTTCCTTGATGAGTGTATGGGAGCACTAAGAAAGGATTTCCAGAAATTCCCACGAGAACAGGAAAAACGTGGTTTTTCGTTTACTGGTCGTAGAAAGATGAAATTTAGCATTTAGCTTCCTTAGAGAGAGTAAGGGAGCATTAACAAAGGATTTCGTAACATTTTTACGGGAACGGGAAAAATATTTGTTTACAAAGAAATACTGCGGTAGGCATAATATGTCTAGAAAATTGAAATTTGGCACACACATACCTTGAGTATCCTAGAGGTGCACTAAGAAGGTATTTTTCGAAATTCCCACGGGATAGGGAAAAAACGGGATTTTTTGTTTTACTGGTCGAAGAAATTGGTAAGAACCTTCCTTGATGAGTGTATGGGAGCACTAAGAAAGGGTTTCCAGAAATTCCCACGAGAACAGGAAAAATGGGGTTTTTCGTTTTACTGGTTATAGAAAGATGAAATTTAGCATTTAGCATTTAGCTTCCTTAGGGAGTGTAAGGAAGCATTAACAAAGGATTTCCTAACATTTTTACGGGAACGGGAAAAACCGAGATTTTACGTTTCCAGACGAAACAGCGGAAGAAAGAGACTTAACATTTATAGCGTGTGTTTCTTTAAAGGCTTTAAGTGTACTCCGAAAGCACTCCCCAAAATTTTCACGGGAACGGGAAAAAACTTATTTTTTCGTTTTACATCTTAGCGCGTACGAAGTCGCGGGCAAAAGCTATTTGGGGTAGGTATATTTTAGGACAGCCCTTTAGGTTAGGTTAGGTTTGTTTTATAAAAATCCTGTAATATTTACAGTTTCAGAAAAATTAAGGCAACGGGGCAATGCGGGGGCTTGCTTGCATGCTTGCTTGAGTCCTTGCTTTGCATGCTTGATTGCATACTTGCTTTCATGCATGCTTGCATGCATGCATGCATGCTTACTTGCATGCATGCTTGCTTGCACGCTTGCTTGCATGCTTGCTTGAGTCCTTGCTTTGCATGCTTGATTGCATACTTGCTTTCATGCATGCTTGCTTGCATGCATGCATGCTTGCGTGCTTACTTGCATGCATGCTTGCTTGCATGCTTGCTTGCCTGCTTGCATGCCTGCTTGCATAGGTTTGGGTGTTCGCTTGCTTGATTGCTAGCTTCTTTGAAATGCTCATGGTTCACGCGAGCGAAGCCGCGGGCAAAAGCTAGTGTTATCATAACTTAAGGAAGTGTTAAAATGAAATTTACAAATATTTATTTTCTTTTACTTGAAGAGAAACGGTGTGGGGTACTATTAATATTTACAATAGATAGTTAAAAATATTAAGGATTTGTTGTGGTTAATTTCTCATCTGCTAGAGAAAATATTTTGTTCCAAAATAACCATTTTAAGAGAACAATTCTGAAATTTCGCAGCTCTACATGCCACCTCTACTTCATAATACACTATAGCTAACACGACTAACGCCATCTCTGTATAGGCCGAGGAACTAGTATAGTGCCAAGTTTGCTTATGGTATAAACTTCGCATTAAGTTGAAGTCGAGGAGTCGACATAGGAAGGAGTCACTATTTTTTCTGAGAGATGGCTCTGCTGGTTTCAATTCTGAAATTAAATTATGAAGAAGAGTGTATTGCACTAATATACGTCCTTTAATGAACGTTCTAATTAATTAATTAACTAATTTAAGTAGGTGACCTTTTTTGGTAATACTAGTACGAATGTAGTTTGCAAGGGTTTTGTAAACAATCTGAGGAATGTGAAATAGACATTTCGATGCTAGTGCGGAAAGTATGTCATTGCTTCACGAGTCCCGAGATATCTTGCCACGAGTAGCAATACTGGCAATATTCGGGAAGAGTGAAGGATGACATTTCCGCGCGTGTATCGAACGACGTTTTTTTAATACAGTTGCGAAAAAAAAAATACATCACAGAATAAAGTAAGTTCCAACTTTGACAGTGAATATTTTTGGCGAATTAAAGGCATTTTTGTTAGCTTTCATCACTACATAGTATACTAGCAGTTGCCCGCAACTTCGTCTGCGTAGAATTCGTTTATCGCTATCCCGCGGGAATCACGCAATTTTCCGGGATAAAAAGTAGCCTATGTGTTATTCCAGACTATAATCTATCTATGTTCCAAATTTCATCCAGATCGGCCCAGTACTTTTTGAGCCTATTCATTACAAACATACAAACATACAAAAATAGGTACAAATCTTTCCTCTTTATAATATTAGTATAGAAAACAAAGTCGCTCTCCGCTATCTGTCCGTTCCTATGTATGCTTAGATCTTTAAAACTACGCAACGGATTTTGATGCGTTTTTTTTTATAGTTAGAGTGATTCAAGAGGAAGGTTTATGTGTATAATACATACTTAATGTAGTAGAGAAACACTGATTGCACCCGTGCGAAGCCGGGGTGGGTAGCTAGTGTTTCATAAGGCTTTTTGCTATTCAGCCAACTCAAAGGCACAGACCTCCTCTCAGCATGAGGAGGCTTGGGCTATAAGTTCCCACGCGGGCTAATGCGGATCGGGAACATCAAAAACACCATTGAATTCCTTAACCGAAAAGATCATGGTAAATTTCAAATGTAATATATACATATATCGCACACAAATTCCGAAAAACTCTTAGGTGCGAGCCCGGGCTCGAACCCACGACCCTCTGCTTGAGAGGCCACAGGTTACCACTAGGCTACAGGGGTTTAATTAATAATGTTTGTTATAGTCTGTCCAATCATTTATTTTCTCGATGACAGCTCCCGTAGAATGTAACTGCGCTTTTTACGTAAAAATTAACTTTTAAATGCGAGGTATAAAAAATATGACGACTGCCTAATTTTGTTCCTTGATCCCATATAATATGCATCTAAGACAAATTGAGTCCAGATATGCAGTAATATCTTTTTAAAGTACGATAAACAATAAACGTTTTAATAAAGTTACATTCTATGGGAATGTAAATAGTGATGTTATGATTGAAATATCGATATTGTATCGGTATTGTATATATTGAACTAGATGTGTTCCTGCGACTTTGTACACGTTGTAATTTTTTACCGGGATAAAAAATAGCATATTTTTCTTAGGAATAATGTAGCATTTTAATGGTGAAATATTTTTTGTTTGTCCAGTAGTTTTTACTTTATTCATTACAAACATACTGTCATTCGGCCATTTTGCACGCTTAGTAATAAATTAGCATTCAAGTCGGTTGTTTTATTGGCTCCATAGCTGAATACTCCTCAACTACTCGTATATATAATAAAATTGGATCGATATCGTATCTACTGATCACTTATTAGGTCACAACACTATAACTATCAAACTACATCTGTCATCGAGAAAATAAATGGTTGGAAAGACTATAATTAATAATGGCCTTTAATTGCTTGACTCCAATTATACACAATTTACAGAAGGTGGAATGTTACATTAAGTTCTTAGAATAGATTCACGTGGGAAACCGAGGGGTGACGTCTGCCTTCTCTAAGTTTGCTCCTACTTAATTCCCACGATTTGCTTCCATGCTGGTCTGGGAGCAAAGAAAAAACATAGAAGGTACCAGTTGCATCTCTTCCCGCGCAGATGGTAAAAGCCCATCTAGGGAATGGGCAAAAATCATAGGAATCATGTTATAGGCGATGAGGCTAGCAACCCATTACTATTTTGATTCCATTTTCCACCTATACGCTCACAATCTTGCTAAACGTGGCCTGTAGGGCTTGTCACCTTAGGCTCTGTCTACCCCGTAAGGGATAAAGACGTGATTTGTGTATGTATGTAATTTTCACGATTACTGAGTAAGCTCCAGTGGCAGGGATGTCAACCCATACTGTGATAGCCAATTAATGTTTAAAAAAAGCCACCTTTACCTGGTCTACAAAAAAGCGTGAAAGCCTTAGGAATCATGTTATAGGCGATGCGGCTAGCAACCCATCACTATTTTGTTTTCCCTTTCCAGCTGTACGCCCTTAATCATGCTAAACGTGGCCTTAATGTTTTGTTACCTTAGGCTTTGTCTACCCCGTAAGGGATAAAGACGTGATTTGTGTATGTATGTAGGTATGATAGATAGATAGATAGATAGATTTATTTATCACCCTTTTTAAAATACAATTAAATGTCAAACATAAGTAGTAATTCACAAAAGGATCGTCAATTGTAATAAAATAGTAGGTAATAAAAAACAAAATAACAACAAACAAAAATAAAGCATGAAATGTCAATGTAAATTCACAAAAAGATCGTCATGGGTACATAAAAAGAGAAATAATAACAATTTAAATAAGCAATTTAAAATGTCAAATAATAATAAAAATATAAAACCACAAAATGTGGAAATATTGTCAGAACATAACTAAATAATGAGGTACTATAATGGTACAAGGAATAATTTTCAGATTTTTTGTATGTACCATTACCTAAAATAGGTTTGCCACCCCTGGCGTAGAATTCAGCCTACAGCGGACTTGCATAGTGCCATAAAATCTGTCTGTCTGGATATAATGGCGTGACGTAACTAGGGTTGGCAACATTTTTTCAACGAAATACAGTATTATTCAAAATAAGCTATAAAAAATATAGTACACTTCTAAAAAATATAGTATTTTATGGAAAAAATCTCAAGTGTATTTTTAATAGACAAATATACCTATATATGTTACTTATTTATTTTTATTAAAACTATATTTGTTTTTCAGATTTCGTTCGGTGTTGAAAATATAGTATTTTGCGTACTATATATTTCTTTAACAGTATATAGTACACAGACCCGAAATATAGTACAATACTATATATTATAGTAGGTACAGTTGGCAACCCTAGACGTAACTAAATCGGCAAGCTCGTCGGTTCCTCATGCGCCTGCGCACGATTCGTTGTGCAAGGCGCCCTTTACGCGATATTGACACTCGCTCCCTATTTATTATACACGTAAAGGTTAGTCTTAAACATAAGATAAACCACGTCTATATCTCGTAGACAGAGCCTTTTTTATGGTGAGGAAATGCGCCTCATGCATCCGCCCGGTACGGGTTTACCGGGGGTATGTGGGGCTCTCCCGCGACGGCAGGCATACCCACTAAAAACCACACGGATTCCCTATTCGGTCGTATGTGAGGCGTTACGGGAGCACTCGGCGTCACCGCGACGTCTTACGCAGTGTTGCCGTTTGGTTCCGTTTCTTCCGTTTTGCGGAACTTTTGACACCCCCGCGGAACTTTGTATTTTGGTACAATTTTCGGAACTTTTAAGGTCCCGGCATAAAGATACGTGGTAAAAAACTTAACATACACACTAAAAAATACAGACTAATTTTCTTGTTATTAACACAAATATTATTCCTAATTCCTATGATGAGGTAAAAAAAAAAGCTCGTTCCCCAAGATTTAAATGAAACTGGAACTTTTCTACTCAAATTGGAACTTTTTAGGGATCGCAATGTATTTTCAAGGGAAGTGGCCTGGCAACACTGGCCCTACGACCACCCCGGGATTACACAGTAATACGGGACAGTATATTTCCAGGGGGCAAATCCGCGGGCATAAGCTAGTCATTGTAACCCTAACATAGTTCACAGGCCATAACAACCTGCCCTGTCATACAAACACACGACCATGCGCGTCACGTCCTGTGGAAAGTTGCCCGCAAAAGGCATGGGAGTGTGTTATATAACACACCTTGCCTTGCACTACCTGATTCACATACTAAGGAAGCTGATGTGTCAAGTTTTTGTGATAGTACAAGAGCTAGCAGACATTTTGGAGTAGGTATTTGATGCAGTGAAAAAAATTGTAGGTGCAGTATTTCATTTATGTAATAAATAATAAGACATTTGAGTAAGACAGCCGGGGAAATTACGGGCACAAGAGGCATTTCATCTTAATCCTCTAGGTTGGCAACGCATCTGCAATCCCTCCGGGGTTGCGGGTGTCTATGGGCAGTGGTGATCACTTACCATCAGGTGACCCACTTGCTCGTTTGCCTTCCTATTCACATAAAAAAAAAAAAAAAAAAAAAAAAAAAAAAAACACAAAAACATAGAACTTAGCTGAAGCTACCCCGGGATCTTTGAATTTTTGCACATTATGCGATTTTTTGCACGGACAATGCTCTTAGGAATCATGTTAAACACTGCTGTAATGATAGTGTTATGTTCTTTTATAAATAAATAAATAAATAAAATGTTATAGACGATGAGGCTAGCAACCCATCACTATTTTTATTCCATTTTCCACCTATACACCCTCAATCTTGCTAATTGTGGTCAGTAGGTACCTATTACCTTAGGCTCTGTCTACTCCGTAAGGGATAAAGACGTGATATGTGTATGGATGTACAACGCTCTTGACGCAAGTTGAATGCTTCTTGAATTAAACTTTAGTCCCTGAGGAGTTAAAAAAATCAACAAGCCAAATCATTTAGGTAGGTTTATACTTGTACTTATCCAGATGTCTTCAGTGATTCTGAATGTCAGCTATGAGTGTAAGTTCAGCTTCAATGATCTACATCCATGTCTGTATTTGTGTTTAGATATGACGAGGAAGCATTGTAGTACGGTCAAATAAATAAATGGTTCATAATTTTTCATCCAATATCCTATTAAATGAATATTTAGGTAGGTATGTATCTTATTGACATTAATTTTTATTTTATCACTTGTTAAGGATTTCAATCAACGGGTAGCAGAAAGACCACATATTTGGCTTAATACTGATGGTACAAGTCTTGACGCTACCTGAAATACCTACTCCAAAATGTCTACTAGCTCTTAGACTATAATATAGTTTATTCGCAGCGAAGCAGATTACGTTAGGAGTTGCCTTAAGCCTATTCCCGTTTTGGTTTAGATTTTGATCTTGTTATCTCCTGTCGTGGGTGCTTATTGCTTGTCGTATATGTAACAGTTTTGCTAACTTAGTAGTTTTTAAGTGGTTCCTTGATCCGAGTATGTAGGAAGGAAATTGAGTTAGTTTAATCAAGCATCTTGTTTGAGAGTACCTATACCAGAGTAGGCTTAATAGGGGCCGTCCATTAATCACGCGAGGCTCCGAAAGGGGGGGAGGGGTTCGGCAAAAAACACCAAATATCACAAGAGTTGTAGTAAGATATCACGTGTATTTATTTATTCGTCAAACGCGCGATTTTTAAACCGAAAAGCGGCGTGTAGTGTAACCTTGACTCGCCGCTGCCATGCATAAAATTAGATTACTTTTATACCTGTATTTAAAGATAATATTCTAAAAATTTTAAATTCTTTGTAGGTACTAAAAATACACGGGATTTTGGATGGGGAAGGGGGGTAGTTTTAAACCTCACCACGTATCACCAAGGGGGGGGGGGGGATGATTAATGGACGGCCCCATAGTACATAATATGTCGATTTTCTACAGATTTCAAAAAGAAGGTCAAGAATAAGTCGGACTCACGTACCGGGGGTTCAGTCGGTCCAAATTTCAAAATATATTAATTTTACCACAAAGAAAACTTTAAGAAATGATATGAATTTATGTAGCTGGATTTTTGAAAAATAATGTTACTAATTCTCATTAAGTACTAATGGAAATCAAAGTTTTTCGGATACTTAATTGCTCTATTTTAATTGTGAGGCCACATCTCTGCCTCAAGTAGCTACAACGTTAGTGAAAGAGGAAAGTGTGTGCATGCATGTGTTTGTGTTTGTTGTGTGTAATGTAATTAAGTGACATGAAAAACAAAGATACAAAATAAAATATTAAAATATTTCTTCATACATTTTATTACAAAATAAATCGTTCGTTAAATAGTTTTTAGCCGACTGCGGTCGAAATAAACTCTTAATTCATCGCTATGTACTAAACAGAAGTCTATATACAACAGGGCGTCAACCAGGTACATTCAAGCCTTTCTCTCCCCTTATATAATATGAAAGAGATCAAAGAAAAAACAAATATTATTTCCGAAAAATATCAGGAGAAACTAAAAAATCCAAAAAAAAAACAACCAAAATTAAAAAATTGGCAGCGAGGGGTTGGCTGTTTGTTTCGGAAATGTTCAGATTTGCCTCCTTTTAAATGTTTTCTGGAAGTTAAACCCTTTGATTTTAATATTTTTACTGCTACCCCTCTTTTCCTTAACGGATAAATATTGCTTTTGCCTCCCAATCATTCCCAAATAACACAAATTAGTGTTGTCAATCGATAGTCGAATCGAATAGTCTATCAATAGCAAGAAAATCGAAAGTTATCTTGCGTATCGATACTATCAATAGTCTTATCGTTAGTATGGCATGTTTTAGATGAAAACTATTGATTGTTTTACAACACTAAAAGCGACGCACCACTGCTGCGCACGCTGTACACGGACACACGTCACCGTGGCTCCATTGGTCATTCGTGCACAGCGTGTGCGTGCACTGCTGTGGAAACGACCGCCTACATTTTTATACGGAGCGAATATGTACCCACGTGCGTAGCGTGAGGCGCTGCAGTGAGGTGTCGCCTTAACACAAAATGGCAACTCTTTTCAATGCAAGACACACGATAGGTGTCCGACCAACGTCCGAATAACATTGGGAATATTTACTTACATCCTTTCATGACTTAGCTTCAAACAACTTTAAAGATATATATTTAGCACTATCGTTTCACTCGCTCATTCTAAATCTAGCTTAAACTACATCACAATTCCCGTTCATTCGTTGACTACTATGTCCTTTAAGGATATGCCATTATTTTTATACATGGTAACATTATAAACACGTTTGTTTGATACATTATTTACCCAACCCGTTACTTCTTCTTCTTCTTCTTCTTCTCTCCTTAATGGCGGCTTGGGCCAATGCCATTATAAAGTTTTCGCGAATAACAACGACGTGACGTTTCAAACTGAATGTTGCCAGTAATCCCAGAAAAAAACCGCAATATTTCTGGTGTTGCCAGGTTTAAAAATTGTATTTAGCAATTTAATTCTCGGCAGTTAAATCACAGCAGCAATTCGGTAAACGCTGAAGACGTCGACGTCTTCAGCGTTTATTTAGACTTTTTACTTTAGACGCGGTATATTGTAAGTAATGCTTTTCTCTACTATTGCGATTGTATTTACCCCATTGAAACATGACATGCCTTTCACCGTGAAAAACGACATATTTTAATTTACAAGCGAAAACTTTTAGAACCCTTCGTACTCATACCGTACCAAACAAACGAACTCCACCTCTTTACCAGATCTTTCCATGATCATACGACGAGACGCCGTGTCCGATCAGACCATGCCCATATCCGTGACCGAGGACACCGTGTCCGATAGCTGAATGTCCGATGAGCCCGTGGCCGATTAAACCGTGACCGACGGATTTGACGACTGGGACGGCGTACGGCTGTGGTACGGGAACGGCAACTGGTTTTGGTACGGCTACCGGGTACGGTTGGGGGACGGGGACACCGACCTGGAAGGAAATTTATTGCTCTGTTAATTTAGGGTACACTTACTTAAAGAAACTATGTACTTTAAATAGATAGCAACAAAGGTTGAAACATAAATAAAAAATAACTGATCAAAAAGTTCAATCTACGTTTTGTTTGGGAGTAGGAACATGTGTTAATAAAACGAGGTTCATCTGAATTATTCGATTATCTTGTTTAAAACGATTATCTTGTTGAAACATGTACGTAGATACATCAAATATAACCTTAGTTAGTGTATTAAGTAACTCTCTATATTTCTAGCTCAAGTGACATTATATGCGTACATTTATATTTAACTAAAGTGCTGACAGTGGCGACTACGTAAATGCATTCATTGCATTTTCAAATGATGCCCCTGCATGGTTGCACATGGTCATGCCTATTTGGTGGTCTGCACATCGCACCCCATTTCTCTTTACACGCTTCAATGTTTTCCTTACCTAACTGTTATTATATTAGCTTATTTTAGTGCTTTCCTTCATCCTATCTATTACGCAATAATTTACATTATTATCAAATTACAGAAAAAAATACTGAAAGATACGGCAGCTAATTATATCCACCATCGTAATGCATTGCACTATTATAACAGTTTAGAGAGCCTGAGGTGTTTTATGTGAGGATTCAGCACTTCATACTAATGTCACAAAATTTCTGTACTCTTTTTTAATGCATAATATGCATGCGCTTGACCACCTGATGTTAAGAGATGTAATCGTTGACTACCTGATTGATTTGAAAACATCTGTGCAGGTTCCCATAGTAGTATGTATTTTCCTTTGCCTATGCTAGCTATAACTTCGTGATAAAATACTTTTCGTACTCGTAGGTTCCAAAAATGTTACCGTTAGTGGCCCTAATTTCAACCCAAGACAATCCTACGTTGAGAATCTTGACTTCTTTGATAAGAAAAACTGTACGTCCAATCCAAAGTAGGTAAATAAGTTCGCAAGTTTATTACAACGATATCTACACATATAGGTACCTAGGTAATAATAACATTATTCAAGTTTATATTATGCTCTTATACATACTTGTTTAATGACGGGATACGGGACGGCATGCGGCACGGGAACGGGAACGGGACGATCGACCGGTACGGCGACGTGCTTCTCCACGGCGACCGGGTACGGGCGCGGAACGGGGACGGCATACGGCCTGTCTACCGGAACGGGAACAGCTACCTGAAGATAAAACGATATAAAGCTGTATACAGATTACGTAATTTACTGATTAATTCGTTTACAGACCCAAACTTTTGACAAAAAATAAAGTCATGCTTGGCTTGAATGACACGTAGGACTCGTCAAATTAAGCACTTAAGGGCAGGTCTTAAACTAAGAACTCACTTTAACGGGGTACGGCACAGGTCTGTCAACGGCCACAGGATACGGTGCGGGAACGGGCACCCCAATATGCTTAGTGACCGTTGTGTGAACATCAGCTCCAACCACAGAGCCGCCGCTCAAACCCAGACCGCCCAAAGCATACCCATGGGCCGGCAACCCACTGTAGCCCAGCCCATAGCCCCCATAGCCCCCATAGCCCCCGTAGCCCCCGTAGTGGCCGACGAGACCGCTGCGCTTCTGGACGACTTTACTTGGTTCCGCAAGGACCGAAGCCACGAAGAGAACTGCTATCTGAAAACGGAAAACAAGTTATACAGTTTCGTTTTGTTTATTTAAATGTCAAGTGAATTAAGCTCCACATTCAAAATACAGTACAAGTCAGAAAGAAGAACATAACGAGATTGACCTTAATGCTTGTAAGAAATAAGAAACGTTTATTGTATAAAACTGTGTATAATTGTAATAACATGATTTTTATAAGTTTCAACAGTTTGTCCATTTCGGACGTACAATATTTAGGTACCTATTTATTGTTACAAAAGTATTCATTAAAATTGTTTGTTTTTTCGGCAATTTTGCGGCAATTGTATATGATTGTATACCTTCTATCATTTATAATCTGCATAGATTTAACGTTGCCTACAATTTTATTATTTTTAATGATTTTGAGACATCGTTTCGCATGGAGAACTGTTTTGCCGAATGATGTGACATTCCGAATATAGCTGATCGATGCGAGGCGCAGAAGGAAATTGAAGGAAATAATGGAAGAAATTCGGTGAGTGAGTCCAAAACACTCTTGGCCGGTTTCTAAGACGAAATAACTTGTCACCCCACCACACACACACTTTGGGTTAGGTAGGTATATTGACAATCAGAGCTGTGGTTTGCCGAGTCAACTTCTGTGGCCCTTTTGCCGCTATTCTATTTGTTAGCATTTAAATTACTTTGCATCGCTATAATGTTTTTAAAGTACTTCCTTAATGACTCTTGGCAGACTTCGTTTTTCTTCACTTCAGACGTCAGTCATTGAAACACGAAGTTTGCCAAGAGACGCTAAGAAAATAAAGGCGATGTACTTAACTTTTTTTGTTTTTGTTTTTTGCATTACGTGTGTAGAATTTGGTGTCAATATTTTTTCTTTCTTTCACTACGTTACTACACTAAGATTACCAAAGATCCAGATTTGTCAATAACCCCTAGTTGATCAAATCCCTCACGAGCACCGCCAAAAGCCATGTCTGAATCTGAATACAATGGACTTTTACTCGTTACGTGGACGACGCCATCGCGACGAAATTGGCGCACGTGAGGAGCATCCCGAGTGATATTGCTTTATAATTTTGATTTATTACTAACAAGAGGTGATAAGCGGTAAATATAATAATGATTGATAGTTTATCTCTCTTATTATGAGTGAAAAAGCTGTGGTTGTCCTTTGGTAGTATAGGTTCTGAAGGGTCGGTCGTCGAGTGCGGGTGATGTATTTTTTACAACGTTCCTATGCTGATTCAAAAACCACTCCGTAGATTAGGTTTTCAGGATTGTATCCAATTATTAGATATCCTAACAATGCCTTTATTTCATTGCAAGTTTTTCAGTTGCTCTTCCTTTAACTTTTTATTTTTTAACGTCATCAACTTTAACTAGTAAGATATTTTTTGTATAATCTGTGCACAGCCACTTTTTTTCAAGCTTTTATTACGGATAAATTTTGCACTTTATTTTCAGCTTGTTTTATAGTAGTAACTCGCAAAAAAGCTATTTAGCAAGGTAACAATTATCTGACTATAGTAATTAGTTCGATATGCAAGTAATCGTTAGATGCCTACATAAAACAAAACGTTGCTTCTTTGTTCACTTTGTTCAAACATGTGTGTCTACTATCAGTGCCTTCCGATTATGATTACACAATTCCATCTATTACGGCTAATGAAAAACAAATTTCGTTTCATTTTCAAAATACTACAAACCAAAATCCACTGAAAGCTTTCCCAAAAACTTTTGAAAAAACAAAACTTACAAAAGCCTTCATCGCACGCACTGCACTGTCCTAATCAAACGATATTTAATTAAATTGTAAATGTAAATATTTTCAGCCGCACCGTCCACTGGCAATGTGCTGAGTTCTATGCGCGCGCGCTTATATAAGGACCTCCGTACACCCTGTAGGAAGGGATTTTACTGGCATTTGCGACATGGATGGTTGTTGGGGTAAAATGGTTTAGTGGGTCGGTGGGTATATCCTAAAATACTATGCTTTAGTTTTGATCGTAAAAGTGACAAGTAAGTAATTGTAAAAGTGAGGAATTGGGTTATATTTGTATGCATGTTTAAGTAAAAACTTTAATGGTTTATGAAGGCTCACTTGTTAAATTCAACTAAATTTTTCACTTTCGAGTGGTAATTTCACATAATATATACCCATGCTTTCAAAAATCTGGTGCCATAATGTAATTTAACTCTAGGCCAAATTTAGCTGTTCTGGCGTCAAACATTTTCGATTTTACCCCAATGCACCCCATATTAGTATTTTTTTGTATACTTTTATTTTATTTCAACATTTTTTTTTACTTTTGAGTTACCAAATTTCACTCTATTTTTTTGATTGACGAAAGTGGATGAAGCGAAAGAGTCGGGATCGTTGCAAGAGGAACAAAGGAGTCTCTGTCTACCCCATGGGAAAGAGTCCTGACGGTACGTATTATATTGTAATACTAGCTTCTTCCCGTGACTTCGTCCGGGTAGAATTAGCAACTGACATGTTCATCGCTATCCAATTTTCCGCGATAAAAAGTAGCTTATACCTGGCCGGGGATTTTCTTGACAGATTATTAAAGTTTGCATAAAATCCGTTCAGCCGTTTTCCGTGCGATTGCAAACATACAGACAAACAGACGAGAAATTAAAAAAAACGGTTGGTACGTGTTCTGTCATTAATTGTAAGTATCCCCAGCCAACTTTTTTGTTAATATCTTCCATGTACAGACTTTCGAACGTCTTCAGCTTTATTATACGTATGGGTTGGTAGCAGAAGCTACAGCCCCGGGGCCTCCACAAAAAAGGGCCTGAGACTTCGGAAAAAAAAATCAGACTAGATAACACTAGTAAACAACCTGCGAAGCAGTGGCGTAACTATAGGGTGGCAGGGGTGGCGAAATGCCAGGGGCCCCTAGCCCTACGGGGCCCCGTACTGGCTTGCTTTAGAGCACAGAAGGGACGCTGATGAACTTCTTTATATTGAGGAAGGAGCCCCATCTGACGAATTTGCCACGGGCCCCAGACGTTATAGTTACGCCACTGTTGGGAAGTAAAATATTTTGGGGCCCCTGCTTTGTTCCTTCAGACCTCTAAATTAAATCCAGCAATGGCTGGTAGGATTAGTACCATAGAGATACAGATAAAGCTTGTGTGTGGATTGAGGATTGAGTAGCATTGGTTTGGTATGGAATTCCATAGTGTGTCGTGAATAAGCCCAGTTCTGCAACACGTTGTGACGTGCTCGAGATTTAAAACGGCCCTTAGCCTAACTCGTGCGCAGCAATATAGTGCGCCTTTTAATCAATTTAATAAACCTTCATACTAAACGTACCCTTAGGTCTTGTTACCTTAGGCTTTGTCTACCCTGTAAGAGACAAAGACGTAATTTATGTAATACTAAAACGTAATATTGAGTCATGAAAAATTTAACTGTTATGTCAAGAATTTGAGTCATCTGCCAAGATTTTTTAATTTCCTATTTTATTAAATGAATACATTAAATATGTGGTGTGTGTGTGTGGATTTCTATGCTACTGTTAGGCTAAGTTTAATAAATTAATAAGGTTATGATCCGTAGCGTCATCTACCCAATCGATGTTTATACGTCTACCCGATCTGTAACAAATTCTAAAAGTGATTAATGAATATTAACGGAATAAACGGACGGTAGTTGACGCTAGGGAGCGGGAGGGAGATTCACAAGGTGTTGGAAGGGTATAAAACCCAGTGCTTTATACTGTAAAAGGGGATTCTCGGTTTGCAACTGAGTGGAAATAAAAACCATTACGATTAAATAGTGTTATTTTTATACACCCCTAACACTACATACTATGTAAATCACGTCTGTATCCCTTACGAAGTAGACAGAGCCCAAGGTAACAAGACCTAAAGACCACGTTTAGCATGATTGTGGGCGTATAGATGGAAAGGGGAATCAAAACAGTAATGGGTTGCTAGCCACATCGCCTATGTAACATGATCCCTGAAATTTTCGCCCAATCAATTTTTTGCACTTGATAATTATAAAACTACATCATTTTCTATGCTACTTTTAATTATATTTAGAATTCTTTTTTCAAGTTTTTTAATGTTCGGTTCTGGAGTCTGGCGCCCTCGCCGTAAATACATAATTTTTCTCCCTCGTGACACAAATAACTATTTTACCATTTTCTGTTTTCTAAGAAGAAATATTATAGTTTTGTTTCCGAGTTTGGACAACAATCGATCTAACTAGTGCTCCAAACAACACCTGTACAGAAATCTAGCATTTACTAATAAAATGTTCACTTTTGTCGCGCGAACGTTCGCCATAACCCTTACGACACTGAGACATCGGCGCTGATCGCGATAGCCTGCGCCCGCGCCGGCCGATTGTTGCTGGCTGTGGGGCAACGCGGCGCGCGGCGCCACTGCGCGGGATGCTTTAAAATAGTTATTATAAGTGAATATGAAAGCCGGTCAAGTCAGAGTCGGATTCTAAGGGTTTGGTATAAATTTAAAAATTTGATACATACATATATCATGTCTTTACTTACGGGGTAGACAGGGCCTAAGGTAACAAAACCTTAAGGCCACGTTTAGCATGATTAATGGCGCATAGATGGAAAGGGAAATCAAAATAGTGATGGGTTGGTAGCCGCATCGCCTATAACAATTTGATACCCCTTTTAAAGTTAATTTTTGTTCTAGAATCTTATGATATTTACAAAGTTGTTTCTGTAATTACATTTGTGATTAATTTTACTAAATGACATAGTAAAAAATTACATAGGTACTCACGTTTAAATGGAAATCAGCGATTTTCGTTTTTTTTTCTCTATATCTGACAAATTTCATTTAGTTATTGGCTAAGTATACTGTCAATCGAAAGTATCATATAAATTTTGAATCACAGCGTTTTTGTATGAACACTTTAACCGCATGAACTAAGGATATAACTTTTGCCCAGAGTGTTTCATATTCATTTCAACTAGATACCTTACGAGTTCTTGAGAAAAACTGTAGACAGACAGGTGGACAACAAAGTGATCCCATAAGCGTAAATCTATAAAACCTTACGATGTTAGCTCGCTCTAACTCAAGCCAACCCCGATCTCACCGCTCAATACCTCGATAATCTTTCAATCGATTCATACATTCGACCGCCGACATCAGCCGAACCCATAAATAACACCAACAGAAAGGGACACCAGTTCCCACAGTGGCTTAGATCCAAATCAAACTACCATACAACGTGAACCACAATCGATGGAAACACAATCTTATTAAGTCTAACTAAAGTTCTACAGCTCCAGCTTGTGCCGAAGAATGCCTTAGATGTTCTACTTTCGTTAGCGACCCAAGGACTATCCTATTTACGGTTTATGCCGACATTTGCATTAAGGTAGCGAGTAATTAATGTCTCCAGTTATTGGCGAGCAGATTTCATCATAGCAGGATACCGTTGGGAATGTCGCAAATCGTCACAACAGTTGATGTTTGTGCTGTGGGTTGTGTGGGTGTGTTTGGTGCAACAAAGATATACTACATGCCATAGATAGTTTAGCTTCGATGGTAGGTAGGTATAAAGTCAACAGTAAATACTTAGGTGTTGAATACAGAGGCCGAGGGAATTGATAAATTGTCCAATGACACCGGTAGGCTTATTGTCTAACTCGCTCGCAATCGCCATCGTGTTCATTTTGACAGCTCATGTATGGGGTGACAATTGGCATCAGAATCAGCTAGCTGTCACATTCATACAAGAACTGTCAAAATGAACACTATGGCGATTGCGAGCGAGCTATAGGTAATAAGCCTATTGATGTAGGTACAGTTACGCCCGTAATCGGTAGCATTGTGGATTTTGCTTCCATGCTGGTCTGAGAGTAAAGAATAAACCCAGAATGTACCAATTGATTCTCTTCCCGCGCAGATGACCCACGAGGTATTGTGCGGAAATCTTAGGAATCATGTCACAGGCGATGCGGCTAGCAACCCATCACAATCTTGATTCCCTTTTCCACCTACGAGTATAGGCTGTCATCATGCTGAACGTGGCCTTTTGGATGTTGTTTACTTAGGCTCTGGCTACCCCTTAAGGGATAAAGACATGATTTAAGTATGTGTGTGGATTTTTTTACAAAAATTGGACCTTATTGTTAATTTAAATTACATAAATTAAATACATTTTACAAAGCCGATATGACACATCTAGGGCGTCGGTAATCTTATGTAATCCGATGACAGTTGACGAGCGCGTACGCACGTGGCCGGCGCGTCGCGCACGCGCAGCGCACCAACGCACCGGCGACAGTTATTTACTAAACACTGACCATACATAGGTACATACACAAATCATGTCTATATCCCATAGGAATAGACAAAGACTAAAGGTGACGTTTAGCATGATTGTGGGCGTACAGGTGGAAAGGGGAATCAGAATAGTGATGACTGTTGTTGTGGAGGTTAACTGGAAGAGATCTCTTTTAGGGATAAGTTCGCCTTTGTGCATGTGTGTTGTCCTGTATTCATCTTTTTCTTGTGTTTTATGTACAATAAAGAGTTATACATACATACTTGCTGCAGGATCGCCCATAACATGATTCCTTAAAATTTCGCCCATTCCCTCGACGAGCTTTTACGGGAAGAGAAGGAACTGGTACATTTTATGTTGTTCCTTTGCTCCCAGACCAGTATGGAAGTTACCATACATTTTAAAAATAAATTAAAATAATTCCATGTTAATTCAAGGCTTTTTGCTGACTGTACTTACATTGTCATCGGTCCTGAATAACGAGTACCAAATTTTAATTCAATTGGACCAACCGTTGAAGAGTTCCCTACTGCGCAGACGGCCCTGCCGTGCCACCAGAATTCTACTTCCAGATTATTATGTTGTGATCCGACTTACACAAGTATAGAAAGCCGAGAACCTCCTTCTTTTAAATGCTTTTACTTAACTTGCAACGTATGTATGTTAGCCCAGCTGGAATCTTGCACGGTAATTATTTAAAAGGATACAAAATGGAATTAAAACAAATTAGGGGCCGTCCATTAATCACGTGATCTTTTTTTAAAGCATTTTTTAACCCCCCCTCCCCCTTGGTGATACATGGTGAGGTTTAAGACTACCCCCCACCCCCCATCCAACATCACGTGTATTTTTCGTATCTATAAAAAATCTTAAATTTTTTAGAACTAGAATTGTCTTGCGCGCGCAAGCGCGCGTGTTGAATTTATATATTAATTTGGTATCGTATATGTCATGATATATTTTTGTGTCATTTTACTATAATACATGTAACTGTAATTTAAAAATCGCGCGTTTGAAAAAATAATGAAAAAATAAATACACGTGATATCTTACTATACCCCCCTCCCCCCTTGTGACATTTCGTGATTTTTGTCAAACCCCTCCCCCCCCTTTCAAGCCTCACGTGATTAATGGACGGCCCCTTAAACTATTAAATTAAAAACGAATTAAAAAGTAAACTAAAACTAATATAAAATAAAATAATTAAAAAAGGATGGGCCCCGGTGGCATAGTTCCGCAGACGCTGGCAGCATTCCCCCTTTGGACAGCGATACTAATACGCTGCCAAGGAAGCTGCCAGCTCTGCGGTCACCCGTAGCGTCTATTAGCCTCTTCGATTTTGAAGCAAATATCTTCAACCGATACATAGAGCTGAAATTATCCATACATGTGTAAGTCAGACGACAACACTGTAATCTGGCAGTAGAATTCATCTCCGTAGAAGGGAACTCTTCAACGGTTGGTAGGACTGACCTGAATTTTGGTACACATATAGGACGGATGACAATGAAAGTACAGTCAGCAAAAATACACACACACACACACACACACACACACAAAGCACGTCTTTATCCGTTACGGGGTAGACAGAGCCTAAGGTAACAGGTACCTACAGGCCACAATTAGCAAGATTGAGGGCGTATAGGTGGAAAATGGTATCAAAATAGTGATGGGTTGCTAGCCTCATCGCCTATAACATGATTCCTATAAGCTTCGCCCATTCCCTCGATGGTCTTTTACCATCTGCGCGGGTAGAGAAACAACTGGTACATTCTATGTTTTTTCTTTGCTCCCAGACCAGCGTGGAAGACAAAAATACCTTTATTGAAAATGGAAATTTAAACAAAAATATATATTCTGAGATCGGTTGAAAAGGGTATTTTATGACATAACTGGTACTTACCCAAATGATTGTCCACGAGAATCGACCTCACGTACCTATAGCATACCACGTCGACCACTATGTCCGATGAGATCACCCACAAACTCCTGCGCATGTTACAAGTGCCGAAGTATTACAAAATTATATTGATTAAAATGCATGGCATCGGCCGGTCCACGATTTATGGTGTAGAAAGCGGGGGTTAGATTATGATCTATTGATAATAAAGTTGAATCGTTTTAGCAATTTAAGGGCTCAAGTTTAAAGCCACGGGGTTTAAGTTCAATTTGTTTAATTTGATAAAAGAAACTCCATATCTCCATCTTCCATGCTGGTCTGGGAGCAAAGAAAAAACATAGAATTTACCAGTTGCTTCTCTTCCCGCGCAGATGCTAAAACCCCATAAATGGACTGGGCGAAAATCTTAGGAATCATGCTATAGGCGATGCTCTAGCAACCCATTACTATTTTGCTTCCCTTTCCACCTATACGCCCACAATCATGCTAAACGTGGCCTTTAGGTCTTGTTACCTTAAGCTTTGTCTACTCCGTAAGGGATAAAGACGTGATTTATGTACTTTGACGTTACCTGCGCGGACGAAGTTGCGGGCAAAAGCTAGTTCAACAATAAATGGTAACATCGGGAAACATTTTCATCTGAAGCTACATAATTATCACTTCTGCGAGTTAATAAAAACTAGTACGCTCTTATACCCATTACAGCAGTGATAGAACTGCATTCTTCAACCTTATATAACTTCACAGTCCTTTCGATTCTTTACATAAACATAAGATGTAAGTATGTAGGGGAGTAAGTTAATGATTTTATAGGTTTGCGTAAGCTAAACTGCTTTAGGCGAAGGCTAGACGTACAATAAATCCTGTATTGTACGGCTCGGAGGGATGTAGCTAGTACTACAGCAAACTGATTGGATAGTCCTGGATTTATTCGAGATGTACGGGATCTTGGCGCCCTGAGCCAAACTTTTATCTAATTAAAAAAAAACATATAGGTTCATAACCGTATTTCCTTTCAAACTTCTTATCTTTTAATATTCTAAGTTACAGCAGCAATGCCTTCGGAGGCAGCTGTCCAGGTAATGTCACAAAGAAACACTTGTTTCTTCCGATTCATCTTAAATTCTAAAATCCAATTGTTAATATTTGCATTACCTGCCAGCGAGTTGGTTTGTATATACAAACTTTTGCGTATACAAACTCAAGTTGCATACAGTACAAACATACATACATAAATCACGTCTTTACACGTCTTAGAAAGAGTCTAAGGTAACAAGACCTAAAGGCCACGTTTAGCATGATTGTGGGCGTATAGGTGGAAAGGGGAATCAAAACAGTGATGGGAAGCTACATCGCCTTTAACATGACCATTCCCTCGATGGGCTTTTGTCTGCGCGGGAAGAGAAGCAACTGGTACATTCTGTTTTTTCTTTACTCCCAGACCAGCATGGAAGAAATAATACTAACTACTTAAATATAGGCGTATTACAAGATAAATTAAATGAATTAAAACTAAAATAAATCTAAAAACGTACTCCCCTGCGGCATTGAGCCGAAGATGCTGGCAGCATTTCCCCGCTGTATTGCAATACTTTTTTTAGTTAGATTAAGTTAAATTAGTTTTTTTTATACATTATCTTATGTTTATGCCTTTTTAATGTTTGTCACTACATAGTATAAAACAAAGTCGCTTTCTCTGTCCCTATGTCCCTATGTATGCTTATATATATCTTCAAAACTAAACAACGGATTTTGATGCGGTTTTTTTAATAGATAGAGTGATTCAAGAGGAAGGTTTTTATGTATAATTCTATGCAGACGAAGTCGCGGGCAGAAGCTAGTATTCAATAAAAACATATTATAATCATCACTCCTTATAACTCGAAATACGAGCCAACAATCTTAAGCAACTTGTGTCAATTACTTAGCTAAATAATAATGTTTCTGTTCCGGCACTTTATTATGAAAACAGTTTTAACTGGCCGCTGACACTTCGCCGTTGGCGTCGCAAAGTTGCATAAAGCACATTGGTTTTGCAAAACATTACTATTGTGAATTATGAAATTGTTAGCTTGTGGTTTGATACAGCCTCTCAAGCAGAGATTCGCGGGATCGAATCCGGTCTTGCTCCTAGACTTTTTAGAAAAATATAATATATGCACAATCACTACATAGTATAGAACAAAGTCGCTTTCCGCTGTCTGTCCGTCCCTATGTATGCTTAGATCTTGAAAACTACGCAACGGATTTTGATGCGTTTTTCTTACCAGATAGTGTGATTCAAGAGGAATGTTTATTATGTATAATGTACGCAGACGAAGTCGCGGGCAGAAGCTTAAACCACAAACAATATATTTAATTTTATTGAATCAGGCGTTACTCTGCGGAGGTTCATTCTAATGAACAAAATTAACCTTTGCTACTCCGCTACTTCCGTGCAAGATAGGTATTATATCAAAATATATAAGAGTTCGCAACATAAATATAAAAAAAAACAATTGGCTGACGTTCATAATTCACTATTTGAATAATAAGCTCATTGTCATTGGTCGTCAGTTCTTTGATTAGTTGCTTCTCTCATCTACTGAAAGATTAGGCGGTAGAGATCCCATATAGTGATAAGTTCGCCTTTGTACGGTGAAGTGCAATAGTAAGTATTGATACGAACTTCTCATAAATATGTCCCGTGACCTTATTACGCCGGGATGTATGGATGTATGTAAGTTTCAAAAATAAGTACCTTCCATACGCTCTTACACGTATGGTACTTATTTTTGAAACTTACATACATACATACATCACCTCTTTATCCCTTACGGGGTAGACAGAGCATAAGGTAACAAAACCTTAATGCCACGTTTAGCATGATTAAGGGCGTATAGGTGGAAAGGGAAATCAAAATAGTGATGGGTTGCTAGCCGCATCGCCTACAAGATGATTCCTAAGACTTTCGCCCTTTCTCTCGATGGAGTTTTACCAACTGCTTTACTCCCAGACCAGCATGGAAGAAACTTTGTCTTATTATTATTACACTTGATTTGACTGCACATCTATCTCATTTTTGTTGTACTTACCCAAGAGGAGGTCAACTTGTTTATAAATACAAATACAAATACAAATAGATAACTTTATTTCGCTTGAAACATGGTACAAAAGATGGAACACAAATAAAAATTGGACAGCTCACACATTTCACCAGTAACTGGCATGCAAAATTTTTGAAATTAAGTACTTACTTAGGTACAATTAAAATAATCAAATCAGGTATACATTATTGGTCAAAAGATGAAAAATATTCAGTCAAAGAGTAGAAGGCTTTTTCCACAAGCTATGCCTTGAGTTTATGTTTAAATATTTTTTAAAGGCAACTGCCTAATGTCACCGTTAAGCTTATTATAAATTTTTTCATCAACTCGTCATTATCCTAATCGGAATACCAAACGAGCGTAGTAAAGGAAGTCATAAGACCTCGCTTCGAGCGGTTTAGCTAAAACAATTTGATAATCACACTTGCGTAAGCTCTATTACGTCTGAGAGCAGTCTAGATCAGTTTATACCTAAAATAGTGACGCCGACACATGTGGCGGACGCGTTATTTGTTGGAACTGCGTAGAGCTGATGATTACAAAAAGTTTATTATAGGTATCCCATTATGTATGTATGTATGTATAATTGTACATAAAACACAAGAAAAAGATGAATACAGGACAACACACATGCACAAAGGCGAACTTATCCCTAAAAGGGATCTCTGCCAGTTAACCTTTGAACGATTGACAGGACATAAGTATTAAGCAAGAGTAGACACACAGAAAAACCTAAAATAATCCTAAATGTCTAAATTTTAAATAATGTAAGATATACCTAATAATAAACTACACATAATAGATAAATACGATAGACTAATCAATAAATAAAATATACTACATAATATATAAATATATACATACACACAAGTTACAAAACACATCACATTCATTTAAGAGGATCCATCGAGCCAATACGCCTTCAAACTCAATAAGCGATTATACTCGGTTGATACCGCACATTTTTACTTGACATTCTAAAGTATTTTTTATGTAAAACTAGTTTTTTTTTTAATTTTGGTATATTCTTGCTGTTGATGATCAGTAATTTTTCTAATTTATTTAAGTATCTTTATAACATTGACAACTTAATCGTATTATTTTTTGCTTTTGACGACTCCCTCCTGGGGATGAAACTATTTGACAATTTAATTCAATTTTTATTTCCTCTGTCTTTATTAATTTAATTGATTAAGTATTGTATTGTATTCGACATTGGAGATCTCAACGTAACATTATACATGACATCAAACTCATTTATACAGTAATTTTATGCTGAGAGAACAAATAAACTAAACTAATTATTGTAATGCTGCAAAACTGCAGCTCGAAATAAATTGTCGACTAGTTGATAAGAGTCACTAGGGCTCTAATGTTTTTTTACTGGAGCCTACCATGACGTCTTAATGCGATTAAATTCCGACTAAGGTTTTAGCTGTCATTTTTAGTATGGATCTGACAGTGAGCGAACCTAGACTGAATCGGAATTGAATCGCATTAAGAAGTCATGGTAAGGCACTTCTATTTCAAATTCAGCATTTTTTTACCACGTTTGAATCGTACTTTTGAATGAATGCTTTCAAAAATCAGACCCGTTTCTCGATTGGTTAAAAACGCAACTATTAATTAGTTGATTGGATTAATGTTGCTGACGCGTTTCGAATTCTCTACGTGTTCATCTTCAAAGTTAGAGTACGTCGAGCACAACTGTCTAGCAGGCAAACCATATATTTTCCACAGGCTTGGCTGCCTTGCACATGTAGTAGCGGAGTAGCAAGGTAAATGTTAGCAAGTAACGCGTGATTCAATAATATAGTCTAGGGGGGTTTAGCAGCTCGCAGCCATACAGAGCAGCTTTCTTGCAGGGCGTGTGCCGGGTTCCGTACATCGGCTGCACTGGTATATACTTGACATTATAAATACCCTGCTTTCCTACTCCCGGGCACTTTCTTTCCTCACTTCACCTGCTACACTTGGCTATTACAACATTGAAGGAAAATGTCACGAATATGTTGTGTAAGTACGAGCATTATTCATTTATCTTTCTTTAGAATAGACAATGAACTCTATAGGACCATACTTCAGCAGGCTTATTGTCTAACTCGCTCGCAATCGCCATCGTGTTCATTTTGACAGTTCTTGTATGAATGTGACAGCTAGGTAGCTGATTCTGATGCCAATTGTCAGCCCATACATGAACTGCGAGCGGGTTTAGTTAATAAGCCTACATATCTGATTAGTATTGATAATTCAAGTGTTGACTCAAGAAAACTATGTGTGATTTATTACTACCAATTAATGTCCTAGCTTCGATTGCAGGTAATGAAGTGTTATTTACAGTTTCAACGTGTAAATTCACTTTACATTTCAGTCATGTTGAAAAGTCTGAAAATCATTGTCTGAAGCTTTAATGCAAGGCAATAATATCTTGTGATAGATTACGTTTCTGATCTGTCCAAGAAGGTTGTTCTTAATATATCTGCAGTAAGACAATTATTTATTTATTAAGGTGCATTGGGGTAAATTCGAAATTGGGGTAATTTCGAAAATCGTGGTTATCCACTAAACGGGGAACAATTCCATAATCTGGCAATGCTTATCTAAAAACCAAAGACATTGGAGCTTCTAGGTAAGCGTCTTTACATCATGTAATTGTTCCCCGTTTAGTATATCCACGAGTTTCGAAATTCCCCTAATTGCGAATTTACCCCAATGCACTTTACATGAATAAATGAGGCATCTTGGATTAGGCGTTCATTACGCCCGAGTCTCATTCACGGTTCTTTTTCTACTCAAAAATAACTAAACTTCATAATCTCTTTCCAGATACTCCTATTTCTGAGCATAAGTTCAACCCAAAGCGCCGAGCAGACCAAACGCAGCATCGTCAACTCCCTCGCCGTGCCAGCTAATCTACCAACTCGCCACTCTGTTACAGAACTACACAACCGAGTAGCCATACCTGTTCCCCAGCCAATACCAGTGGCCATACCCCGTCCGGTTCCATACCCGGTCCACTACGGCGTACCAGTCGACCAACCAAGACCGGTACCAGTCTTAGTACCGCACCCAGTAGCCCATATAATACCTAGACCTGTCGCGGTGCCAATTGACAGGCCTTTCCCGTACCCAGTGGCTCACCCAGTTCCAGTAACTGTTACCCAAGGCGTAGGCTATCCCGTACCGCAGCCGTATTTTGTTGGTGTTCCATCAGCTGTGCCTGTGAGGGTGCCTCAGCCTGTTCCCGTGGCTGTTAACCAAGTGCCTGGTGTCGTCCCAGTCGGAGTGGGAGGACAGGTTTTGGAAGCGCATGGACATTCTATTGTTCATCCCTATTAGTCGAAGTACTGCTGCTTTTTAAGAAGCGTTTGCTTTTTTAATGCGGGTTGTTACGAGTCGAATGGAGAAGAGATCATGTCCTTTCCAAATGTGCTTTATTTTGTGTTCTATACCTAGTCTAAAGAAATTTACCTTTTTTTTTAACGTGTGGAAAATGCGCCTTATGCATCTCCGCGCTCGGGGCAGCATGAACGGAGGTATGACGGGCTCTCCAACTCGTCGCTGCCTTCCCTATGGAAGGAGGGGAGAGGCCTACCGTCTAAAAACACACGTTCCCTCCAGGCCTTGAACTGCGTGCGTTGGGGGCGCACTACGGTGACCACCGCAACGTCCACTGGCCGCCCCGGGATGGGGCAGATGGCAACGGCACCGGTGAGTGCGGGTTCCGGATTCCCCGCCCTCAAAGAAATTTACCCTAGCCTAGTGGTTAGTGATCCTGACTATGAAGCTAGAGATCCCGGGTCGAATCCCGGTAGCAGCAGGCACTTGTTTATACCCGACACATAGATGTTGTAATGTATTTAAGTCATGTATTTATCCGTTGCCTAGTACTCATAGTACTATCAAACCAACTGCATCCTGACCCACAGTGAAACCTTTTCGCAGTAAATGTCGTAGTGATGTTACATTGAGTTGACTAGGAAAATCATTGTGATGATTACTGCGAGAACATTCTACTGTGGGTCAGGAATCAATTTGTTCGATAGTAAACTTAGCTTAGTACTTAGTTTGGGACTAGATCAAATGGTGTAAATTGTCCCGTGATATTTATTATTATTATCTTTATTGTGTGTAAATATCAGTGGCGTGGCGTCAATTATATCAGAAGGCAAGCCGAAGGGAAATTAAAAGCCTTTTCCTCTAATTCTGCACAATAAAAATGCCTAACTGCCTTAAAATAGGCAAGCCGAGAATCGAGTTCTATGGACGCTACGCCACTGGTAAATATTGTAAGTAGGGAAATGTTACAGAGAAATCAATATTGTTATTACCGTGCATTAGATGAAGTCAGAAACGCCAAGGGCAGTCACATATTTCAGTCAGTATTGGGTACGAGTGCAGTGTGCACGGTTGATAGAGGATAGATTTTTAAAGAATATTCGAGTGAACAATAGATATGTGCTATCACAAGTCTCTTTGACCTTGTCGTAATGTTTAGATAACGCCTTCACGTGAGATAATTCTGATAGAAAAGGATGCCTAATGTAAACCAAATAAATAATGCGTGTGGTCATGTTTGTTCTGACTCATTGTTCTGTCTTGAGGTTTTGTCCTCAGCACGTCTAGCAAGAGAGCGCACAAGAGTCGCGTCGCGCGCGAGATAGATTGCCCGTCCTTTTCTTATTGTACCAACAAGAAAGAGACGGGTAGTCCAACACGCGCGCGACGCGACTTTCGTGCGCTCTCGTGCTAGCGGGGCTGAACCATAAAATGGGTAAACAGAGCAATTTAGTTACGGTATGTACTCGCAAGAAGTATAACCATTACAGCAATATGTGTGAGCTTCTGTACTTTTTTAAGAATAACGTACTTATTTAAATAAAGCTTTAATTACCCAGTTATTATTAAGAGTTAATAAAATGCGTACACAAGCCAAAACTGATTGTTTATTTTTAATACATACATACACAAATCATGTTTTTATCCTTTACGGGGTAAACAAAGCCTAAGATAACATGACCTACAGGCCACGTTTAGCGAAATTGTGGGCGTATAGTTGGAAAGTGGGATCAAGACAGTGATGGGTTGCTAGCATCGCCTATAACATGATCGCTATGATTTTGGCCAATTCCCTCGATGGGCTTTTACCGTCTGCGCGGGAAGAGCAGCAACTGGTAAATTCTGTTTTTTCTTTGCTCCCAGATCAGAATGGAAGTTTATTTTCAAGTCGTTTCAATCTCCCATTATCATTACAATATCTATGAACATGATATGTTTATCTATACAAGTATTAGTGTGTGTAGTACAACTCGTGTTGTAATTTCCGTGCGTTGATTGATTCTTTCCAGAAGTCGTAAATAATACTTGGAAATATATAGCTATATAATAAAACAGTTCTGATGACCAAACACTGATTCTAATATTTGTTGTTAATTACTAAGAAAACGGTGTCAGTTCAAAGCTAAAAATTAAATCAACGCCGACCTCAAACCATCGTTTATCTCGTCTAATCGCGAGTTCCGTCAAAACAAGTACATTATTTGACCCAATTCTGTTCTCCGGCAAGCCTGCCGATTGCTACACACATAATGTAACTGCAATATACCCAAAAAATCTTCTATCTCATGATAAATTTGACCTAAATGGCATTTCGGGCCCTCTCACTTTGTACTGTACGCCTTTGCGAAAGTGGCACCATGATAACACTGCGCCCTCGAAAACGTCTCTCTATCTAATCAGCCCACATCCACCCACTGCTAAGTACCTACCTAAGGGTAAAAACTTAATTAAATGACCTGGTTGCATGTAGTAGTGTACAGAACTGATATGAGATTTTAGTCATTTTTAGGGTTCCGTACCTCAAAAGGAAAAAACGGAACCCTTATAGGATCACTTTGTTGTCCATCTGTCCGTCTGTCAAGACCCTTTTTCTCAGGAACGCGTGGAGGTATAAAGCTGAAATTTATATCAATTACTCAGGTCTACTGTCCCTTGAAGCTGTGTAAAAATCAAACTTCTAAGCCAACGCAATCAAAAGATACAGCCGTTTATGCCGCAAATTTCCGCAAATTTTCAACTCTCAAGGGAATCAAAACCTACAAGGTACTTCCCGTGAACGCAGAATCTTGAAATTTAGTATGAAGGTAGGTCTTATAGCACAGATTAAAGAATAATTGCGAAAACCGTAAATGTGTATGTATGTCTGTATATAGCAGTGACCAATATAAAGTAACCCCACACTGCGTACATTTTGCTTTGGAGCAGGGCTCTGCTTACACTGGTTTAAAGATATTTATAGATAATGATACGGAACCCTCGGTGCGCGAGTCCGACTCGCACTTGACCGGTTTTTTAATTTGCAACGTCAATTTGTCTATTCGCACACATTACTCGCACATACAACAGGTTATTTACTGAAGCTTTTCATCTATAAAGGCCTTCATTTTCACGCCACTTTGCCCAACCCTGTGCCAAAACATCTTTTTCTTCGACCCGATATGTCATAAACCTCTGACTTCCTAAGAACCATCACCTCATATCTTCGGCTGCGATCGCGTCTGAATTGCGGCCAAATTATAGCTGTTGCTGCTGAGCTGTAACTATTGTTGCTCGTTACAGTAAGCTAAAACGCTAGTGTGGAAGACCCGCCTGGAGCGGAACGCCATGTCCACACTAGAGGGTTTTTGGTGACTGTAATAAAGATCGCAGATGCGTACGACTCTACGTTTACAAATACTTAATAAGTATAATTTGGCGCACATTTTCGCCTTCTGTAACGTTTATTGACGTGACAACGTCTTATAAATTGGTTTGCCGGGTGACACTTCAAGAAACTGCGTTACGCTCCGCTCACGTTATGCGCTCACAATGAGAGCGAGTGAGAGGCATGGTTAGCCCGCCTAAGAGCGAGAGAGACAGACAAAAAAGTGAAAGGCACGCGTCCCTTCCACTCGAGCACAGTTAGCCCGCCTAAGAGCGAGAGAGACAGAGCGAGAGAGAGAGAGTGAGAGAGATAGACATACACACCGGTTCATGTCTTGCGCTTCTATTTCGCTTAGGCGCCTGCATACAAGTTTACACGTTGCCAGTTAATAAATTGTCGTTTCGTTTTTCGCTCTTTGTATAAATTAATGTTTTAAATATAATTCTTTGTATAAATAAATGTTTTAAATTGTTACTATTATTTCATCCTTCTTCCTACTATACGAATGAATATTCACATTAAAATTATTTTACCACTCAAAGTCGTTGTCACGTAAAACTTTCGCCCGTATACCGACTTTACAGGCAACCATTTTTTTTATCCATTTAAAAACCTATTCAAACATTCGTAAAGTCCGTTATCTCTGCTAATCCCGATGTATCGGTTGATAGCACTATCAGTAGTGATTAGACCGAACGTTGGTCACAGTCTGCAGTTCGTGTCGAGGAAGACAGCTCACGCACAACTTTATAAATAACCTCTCAAGAATAGTGTGTTTTGTGCCAAAATGTACAAGCGTGAGTATTTTGTTATTCTTTACTTGTTACGTACGTATTAAATGTGTTTATTGTCGCATTAAAACTTTATATCGATAAGGAAACGTCGATGCGTGCGTTGGATATGTTTTTGTAATAGTTACTGTGTTTACTTCTTCAAATGAAAGTGGTGAGCGATAATTAAAATTATTATATGTATAGATATATTACACACAATGACTTTGTTTACCTGTGAGTGTTGTAGATACGCTAGTTTTTGTGTAGTCCCATTCTTACAAATAGTGTTAGAAAGAGACTTAAAGAATGTCGTGTAATGTTTGCGATAAAAAACAATATTTCAGGACACGATGACAATGGAATTATATTAGCGCAGTAGTCATATTTATCACCGAATATAACTTTGTCCCTTTCGGTGTTGAGACCCTTGGTCCTTGGGGACCTAACGCTATTAGCCTCTTCAAAGATATTTCAAAGTATAAAGAGAGGCTAATAGACGCTACGGGCGACCGCAGAGCTGGCAGCTTCCTTGGACAGCGTATTAGTATCGCTGTCTAAAGGGGGAATGCTGCCAGCGTATGTGGCACATGCCACGGGGCTCCTCCTTTTTTAATTATTTTATTTTAAGATTAGTTTTAGTTTAGTTTTTAATATGTTTTTAATTTAATTTGTTTTCAATTCCCCTTTTGTAGTCATCTTAATTGTAATAACAGGGGAGCGACACTCATACATTTTCATACTGCATGTATATTTTTTTAGTTTAGTCAAAATATAATTAAACTAGCTGTTGCCCGCGACTTCGTCCGCGTGTGTTTTTGTGATACTTACGGCTTTTCTCGATATCAAAATTATTATTATTATGACTATTAACTTCGTCACATGAACCACTGAAAGTATGTACGAAACTATACTTTTAGAATAACGTCATGAAAATAATAATTTGCGACACGGAATCTTGAAAAAAAATCAAGTGCAAACTGGTTAATGACTCGTCACATTTATTTATACTTTATTTTACAAATAGTTTTATTTATAGTTTTGTTTATAGTTTCTTTATTCAAAAAAGCTAAGTACAGTTTTAATTACATCACTATTAATTTCGCCAAACTATGACGCTTATTGGCGAATACTGCGCTCACATATTTGTACCCTGATTAATTTAAAAAATTAAATCTATTCTAACCAAATAATACATAAATGTTTACCTGTTTTTACCTTACGACTAACAATTCATTTACTAATCCGTTTTAATTAATATTTTGCGACTCAATTTTTTCTAGCAGAAGCTTTTTTAATTTATTTTCTTGGTTTAAGTAGGTACGTAATTACAGATTATTAACACTTATTATCATTCTACAAATTAATTACCTACAGGGGCCTTGCCATAGTTGCCATGATGTCTTAATGCGATTCAGTTCAGGTTCGCTCGCTGTCAGATTCATACTAAAAGCACCAACTTTTCACAATAAAATTCTGACATGTTCGTAGCGCAGGCGTAAACGCGCCCTTTGATTTTGCTTTTTATAGGCAAAGGTACCAAGAACATACAGCCAAGCGTTTCACGCCGCCCTCATATTAATATCAGGCTATCAAATAAGAGTGCGTTCAAAAACCGAACGCGTTGTGAATAATTGCGCAATAAATAAAAACAAAAGTAACGGTATTGCATATTGAACTTTAGGTGTTAGGTAAAGAACACAATTTAGGACGCCAATTTAGGTTGATTTAGGTTTGACAAAAATCTCTTCGTTGAAAAAGTGCCTGTACAGCATGTAATTATTATATTAATGTTTTTTCACAATTGACACGCTTTTCCGGCTATATGTCTTATGTACATTTGTATCTATCTATTTTCTTCGTAGTATTATTATGTTTGTAACTATTACCAACTATTTATACCGAGGAAAGCTGATTTTCTTGAGTTCCGCTATTTTGTGGGTAATCACCTCAAAAATCAAATTTCAAGAAAACTGAGAAATTATATTTACCTGTATTAAATTGGAAGTATTATGTAGTAACTTTAAAATGTTACACTTCATTGGCTTTTATTGTATAGGTGTATGAAGTTAATTAATTTTAAACACAAAACCCTCTTTTTTGCATCTCTGGATGAGATTTTAAAAAAATGCTAAAACAGGTATTTCTTTATTTTTATTATTAAGCATTTATTCTGAGTTTCATGATTCTAGAACAATCTAATTTTCTTTTTTCATACAAACTTTAACCCCCCTTTTCACCCCCTTTTTCCAAAATTTTCCAAAATTTCTGTAGCCTATATCCTATTCTGAATTAATTGGAATCGATTTGTGAACATTTCATTAATATCCGTTCAGTAGTTTTTACGTGATGCTCAGTCAAACAAACAAACAAACAAACAAACAAAAATTTTAAAAATGGTTTTAATATGTTCAGTTACCGATTTTAAGTCACCCTGGTCGGTTTTTTTATTTAAATCTTCAATGTACAGATTTTTTGGTCTCAACGATTTTATTATATGTATAGATATACTTATGAAAGTGGGGTCTCTACCACAATAGAAAACTCTCTCTTCAAGTAAATCTTATATGCCTAGCGACCGAAGTAAAAAGGAAGAGGTTGGAAGTTGTCTGGTGCGATGTAGAACATAGTGACGTCATCGGCGCTGGCTATTCGTGCGTCGTAGCAGTTTATCTAGTCGACAACTAGGTGGCGCTAGGGTCGCTACAAATGTAATCAGTATGAATGAATGCTTTCAGAATTCCCGCTTTCGATGGAGAGCATCCCGAGGCACACCGGCTTCGGCTGCTTGTCCCTCAAGTTTGGAAGCATTTTCTCAGCGCTTATAGTTATTGTGAGTACCGTTGGGACCAAATGATCTCCTACTCGTATACAAGTAAGACGTTTTTTATTCCGTCACTCCTCAGAGGCTACTTAGCGCTATTGCTAAATAAAAATAGCAGGCCTTTGGTGAAAGCGTAGATAATCTTATCAACAGATTAATTATTGCGTCCATTTCAATTGTTACTAGCAAAACTAATATGTGAGTGTCACTATGTTAAGATTTAATTGATGCCACTTTGATTAATGCTGATTCTTCAAGCTTTGTAAATGAAGACCGAGTTCCCTGGGAACACAAAATTCTCTGAATCTTTGCGTAATGCCTTAATCACAAGTTCACAACAAATTAGTACCTACTCCGACAAGATTAGTGTGGGCGAGTGGGCACTCGGCCTAGTAAACAAAAGAAGGTCCGAATGACACGCTCGTCATTTTGCTGGGCCGAGCTCGCGTCACCAGTACCAAAGTACACGGGGGACTGTCCCTATTGTATGCTTAGATCTTTGAAACTACGCAACGGATTTTGATAAGGATTCAAAAGGAAGGTTTATTTGTATAATACGCAGACGATGTCGCGGGCAGAAGAACTAACTTACATAATACAGAGTTGTAATTGACAGAATGTGAGGGAGACAGATGCCCGAACTAGGAATGCCTTGTGTGTCAGGTCAGCAGGTCTTCGTTTCTCAGATGTCCGCAACTACATGATAATGAAATCCAATAGATTGTCTGTAATACTTAAGCTGTGTGTGTGTGTGTATGTCCGGGCGCGTGAGTGTTAGTGCAATGAAAGTTAGTTTTCTATTTATTTGTATTGAATAGTTTTCTTTTAAAATTCCAGCTATACTCGGTCCTAGCGCTAGCCCAATGTTTCGCGGCCATCAGCATGCTCCCCACCACCACCACCCCCGACAACTACGCCTTCATGCTGACGTACGGTCTAGTGGTGACCGTCACCATCCTGCATTCGGTCACGTTCTTCCTCACAGCCATCATGCTGGTTGGAGTACTCAGGGTAAGGAGTCAGTAATACTGGAGTTTGATGACCAAAAGTAGCGTACCAACTGTTTTTTTTAATATTTAAATAATCAGTAAATGTAAATAAATTAGGTACGTACCGTAACGGGGTGAGAAGGGATTGCGGGGGGAGAAGGGATATAACTTATATGTTATATTTTAACTTGCTACTTTAATTTTCTGTCTCAGCTTACTCTAAAAGTGGTTTGGTTACATTTTTAAACAGATTATATCTCCTTTTTTATGGTAGGTAATTTGTTATCGTCATTTTTTTTATTTGTTCCCATCCCTTCTGACTCGTCTACGGGGTGAGCTAGGATTTGCCTATATTTAGGTGTTTATTGTTTAAACTATGAAACTAAACGACAGATAATCATTATTATGCTAAACTTCGTACCACTGGAACATTTTTTATCTATAAAAATCAACTTGCCACATATAAAAACATTTTTTTATCGAGGTTTTAACTTCAATTTTGTCCTTACACACCTTTACTTTGGTTTCGTTTGCTCCAAATAGATGCATCGCTATGGTGTACAATGTTCCATATTAATTTCTTAATGCTGTCTTCTATGAGGCCCATGAGTTCTTTCTCGACTTATCCACAAAAGTTCCACGCGATCGAAGTATATCCGTAAAAATTCCTAACTTTAAGACGGTTTTTTTCCCACAGGAGCGACCGAAGCTGATCCGCCCGTGGGTGATCTGGACCTCGCTGCAGGTGACGGGGCACGTTCTTCTGTTCATCTTCTTCACCACCATCAACATGATCAACAACTACGTGGACAACAGCCTGCCGCTCTATTTCATCGAGTTCCTCTGTCTATGTAAGTTTCGCTCGAGCAAATATTTATTTTTTGACATAATCTTAAATATGTAACATAATGTATGTGAGTGACTTTGTTGTCATTTCAATTAATAAATTACGCATAGTACGCACTGAAAATTTTGCATGCTACCCTAAGCAGAGTATGGCTGATCTCAATTATTTCAGATGTTCACCAATATGTATGCAACCTGTACTCGGCAAAATAAATTCATTTCATTTCATTTCATTTCATTTCATTTCATAGTTAGCTTGAAACTAAGTTAATTTTGAAACGAGGAGGCCGTTTTTTACGGATCTTAGACAAGGTAGGTATGGATTTATCTACCAACTGTAGCTCAGACTGTTTAGTTTATTGCACTGATTTTAATATGGAAAGGCTTTGTTAAAAGTAAAATTAGTTTTAATTCGAATGAGAATGTGTACAGAGAGCATGGTGGAGCAAGAAGAAGGGAAGATGGCGCTAGTGTTAGATTTAACTTACATTTATTGTTGGTGTCGCCCATTCCCTCGATTCGCTTTTACTATCTGCGCTGCGTGGGAGGAGAAGCAAGTGGTGGTACATTCTATGTATTTTCTTTGCTCCCAGATCAGCTTGACAAAATAATATAGGACAATTTGACTCCAACTGACCTTGCCCAAAAATGACCTTGTCCATTATTCAATGCAAAAGCAACCTTCGTTAAATCCGGTTTAGGTTCAACTTAAGGCATCGTCATAAAGAAGTCTGGCGTATGGGTGACGTTTCTTGTATTTGACGAGGCGGTGAAAAGGTTAAAAGACAGGTACAAACGACTTACCCTGTATTTTTTATTTTCCAGTACTGCGCGCCTACATGTTGATCTTAGTGGCCAGTTACTACAAGCAGCTGGAGGAAGAGCGAGATGAAAAACTGAAAGCCCTCATCAGCAAGGACATCTGGTACGAGGCCGCGTGAGACGGAAGATGATCGAGAGCGAACCGCCGTGTAATTAAGACATTTTTTGTATTTGCATTTATTTTATGGAACTAAAGATTTTAATTCTAAGAGTAGTGAAACTCTTTTAAGCCGGAAATATATTCTGCTGCGTTCGTCTGCGTAGAATAATACATATAAATTTAAATTATCCTCTTGAATCACTCTGTCTATTTAAAAAAACCGCATCAAAATCCGTTCCGTAGTTCTAAAGATCTAAGCCTACATAAGGACATATAGATTGTTTTATACTATGTAGTGATTGTTTTAGTACTTATAGTCTCTTGTTTTGTTACTACACTTTCAACTAAATTAAGGCTGAATTTTCAGTGTCAGCAGTAGCATGTTACATTCATGAAATAAGAAATAGGGAGAGACAAGGCATCATAACTTGATTTCATATTTTGAAAATTTTAAGACTGTCCTGTACTAGTAAATACTATAGGCTGTAGCCAAAATATCGCTGTCTGGCTCTAATGGTCGCTATATGCTATATATGTTGAGCCCGTATCGAGCAACTTAAGGGAGAAAGTTATATGTTAGAATGACCGTCCCTGATGTATTTCCATTCCACTCTAACATATAACTTCGTCACATAGCTTGACGATATTTTGTTATAGAAGAATTGTTTTTATTTATTGTGATAAAAGTATAATAGATTGTAATATATATTTTGATATATTTTTATTGTAAATAAAAACCTTATTTTAATCATGAATTGTTTTATTTACGAATAACAACTTTATTTGGCATACAACTTAAAAGAATATGTTTATGGAAGAATATTTGTATATTTTCTTGTCCAACTATCTTTTCTTTAAAATCAGTAAAACATCAAAAATTTTACCTATTTTTACAGGTAGTAAATATAAGGCAATTTTTTATCAAAAATAATTATATACTATTGTATAAAAAACTAGGCAAGTTTACAATTTGTTCAATTCCAGAATTGTTCACCCACAATCTAGTTTTTACAAGTGAACCTTTTTATTGCAAAGTTCTGCAGGCTTATTGTCTAACTCGCTCGCAATCGGCATCGTGTTCATTTTGACAGTTCTTGTATGAATGTGACAGCTATATTCAGATGCCAATTGTCAGCCCATACATGAACTGTCAAAATGAACACAATGGCGATTGCGAGCGAGTTAGATAATAAGCCTACAGGATCCAATCATCCATTAGGTACCAGCATGTTTCACTCCCAAATCCCAATTAAGGCACAATTTTTTGTCACGTAAGCTGCCCTCTATCGTAAGTTTTCACATAACGAAACGTCGTACGCGTTCACATAAACATCTCAATTACTATGGAAAGATTGACAGCGCCACTAGCGGATTGAAACGGCAACAAACTGTTCTCATAGTATTTGACATTTTAACGCAAACGCGTTCGAGACGTATTTTATGACCGAAATCTTACACTGTATACTGATATTGATATCTATTCCCGAATTCGAATGTTGAATGACGCCATCTTGCTCGCACAAATAAGAAGACATACCTATTACATACATACATAAGTGCAAACATATAGAATAGACAGAGCCTTAGGTAACAAGACCTAAACGCCACGATTAGCATGATTGTGGGTGTTAACCTTTTCGACGCCGACGACACCTATATCAGCACCGCAGGTTCAACGCCAATATGTCCATTACTTCAATGCAAAAGCAACCTTCGTCCAATTGGCATTGTCCATTTTTTTTAGTATGCTCCAATTCGAAAACCATTTCGAGGAAAACCATCAATTATCCGGTTTATCTTGTCCGATTTCAAAAATACTTTATGATTGCAGATATTTTTGTAAAAGTACTTTGAACCTTTGTTTGACCGAACGACCGGGTTTTTAGACAGAATCCAGCATCGAATGTTTGCCACAAAAATGAAAAAAAAAGTTTGGCTATGGCAACTGTCACGTGTCACTGTCAAATCTACAAAACCATAGACAAAGCCGTTTTTTTATAGCCAGCCGAACGAAGGCGATTGAGATTCTGTCTAAATTCACGAATTATCAAACAGCGAAAAAATATTTATTATTAATTAACAAAGCTACGTAAAAGCATAATATTCAAATTAGTTGCTTGAAATAGTCCATTTTATCAAATAAAGGTGTTAAAAGCACAGCTTAAAAAAATGAACAATACCAATTGGGTTTAGGTTTAATTTGAGGCTTCGCAATATGGCGTTTTGGTGACGTCTCTTGTATTTGACGTGGCGGTGAAAAGGTTAAGGTGGAAAAATAACCAAAATAGGTTCCGCATCGCCTACTACACGGTTTCTAAGATTTTAGCCAATTCCCTCGATGGGCTCTTACTCATGCGGGAAGAGAAGCTACTGGCACGTTAGGTTTTTTCTTGGCTCCCAGACCAGCGCGTAACCTACCTATACTACTGCTAGGTATACGGATACCTTTAATGGGTTATACAACTTATACACCGTGACTACCTTTAATGAGGTCCTTAAAGTCGTTAAAGGTATCGAGGTCTATGTATATCTCGATAATAATGTCTAGTTATGAATTTGGGAATAGACGGCAGCTGTGGGACGCATGTGGGCCAGAGACGTGATGGGTTGCGTTTTCATTGAAACGGCAGGTTATGTATACTCGGGAGCAAAAAAACTGGGTCACTTCCCGCTGTAGGAAAATAGGTGATGCTAACTTTAAATAGAAGGTTTGTACTAATACTTAACTGTACAATCTCCAGCAAGTCGTATGGCCAGAAAGAATGACTTCGAAAATCGGGGTACGATCTTGTCTTTGTTTTGCCCGAGTTGCCGGGGGCACTGCCGTGCCCCAATATCAGTATTTTTGCATAGGTAACGATAAAAGAGACAAGTGTTCGGATAATTTTGGGCGCATTTAACTCTAGTGCTAATGAGGGGTTGCGACAAACACCGCTAGGTGGCACTAGTATCGAGAGGTCTATTTGACATAATATGTTACGTTTGGAGTGGCTGCTTCAGATCGATTCGATTCAATCTTTTAGGCTAATTTCGGCTTCGTAAAGCATTATCTCGCTCTAATTTTTGTGATGCCGTCTCTTTCCAAAGACCGAAGCGCAATATTTATGACCAGGTACTGTATATGTACGTATCGGAAATGATACTAGTGCCATCTAGCGGAGTGTGTCAGACAATGCTAATTTTAGGCTAATTTGTTATAAAGGATATTAGAAGCAAAACTGCTTCTACACTCTCACACAAACATACGCACTCACACACGTTAACTTAGAGCTATAACATTATAGTATAAATTGTACATTTTTGCCAGAAGAAGTCTTCAATTATTCTTTATTTATATCAAGCAAATGACAAATTTGAAGAACTATCGATAAAAATAGTGATATAATTGGACTTCTCCTGACGGAAATGCTCTACTATAATTTGAAGTACCATCGGTAATGTAACCTTGTACTATTGAGCTAGAATATCAAGGCACTCTGCGTTAGGCAGGTCAAATTGGTAATCAAATGCTTCCTTAAAATATAACCTTAAAGTAATCGTAAGCGCTACACGGGCTCTCTGTCTCTCGTGTATTTGACGGTGCCGTCCCGCTCCATCTTCACGATAGAACTCCATATCAGGATCACCAAGTAGATTTGAAGCACTGGAATAAAAACACAAAAGGTTAGTTAACTCTTTATTGCACATTGCAAAAAACACAATAAAAGATGAAGAGTTAAGTGGGTGACAGACGGGCGAGTAAGTTCGCGTACTTACGGCTCGACGACTTTACTCGCCTTTGTGTCAGTCTAAGTATGCGTACTTAGACTTACACACATGAAATAGAAATTAGAAAATATTTCTAAAAAGATCATTCGAATTAACTTGACTCCGAAGAAGTATGTTACGGTTTTTGAACGGTAATTCTGAAGGTTCTTTATATTCTTTACATAGTACCTACGTTCAAAGTGTACGGCTTCAAAGGGGTGACCTTATTTTGAATTCAAAATAACGACGGAAAATCTTAACAGGGGCGTTCAATCTAACCGACCCAAACACTTCCTAAAAAATTCGATAATATTTCTAAGATAAATTGTAGCTCTTGTTGCTACTCCGCTTGCGCCATCTAGTGTGATTTTGATTTCTTTTATCAACGCCATCTGCTGGCGGAACTGCAAACTACCGAGGTATTGTTTATTTTTCTTTTACGCAGTCATTGGAGGTATGAAATATCATAATAGGTAAGTAATACTTCTCAGTACACATTAAGATCTGCATAGGGTTACATGTACTTTACAGAGTACCTACTAAAACATAAGACTGAAGGCTAGGTTCAAGTTACCTAATGATAAATGATATGAAGAATTGTTAATGACAGTAGCAACATTACGGTTCCAGGGATATACTCTGTTACACAATTTCCGTTTGTTCTCATCTAGATAACGGTACATACTTATACATATATAAACATAATATAGTTAACTACATATTGCTTCAAAATTAACGACTACTTAATTAAATTAAATGCTTACGAGTTCACTCGTAGCACATTCATTGCCAGACACATCAACTTGTCTTGGAATTATACTTTTCTTACTTACATTATTACGTACATATACCACCACACCTCTTTCCCATAAGACGTAGCTGAAACTACTATATTCCACTTGCTACAATCCTGACGTACCTACTTCGTCCGCTTCATCCACATTCATCAATCTCTTCATACATGCACATCGGTTTAGGGTACTTTTGACCTCACATAACGTCAAAACGTTTGCAATTTGATTACGGAATGTCCGTCTAGTTAAGCCTTCCTCTCACCTCAATACTTTTAACATACATACATCACTTCTTTATCCGTTACGGGGTAGACAGAGCCTAAGACAACAAGACCTTAAGGCCACGCTTACCATGATTGTGGGCGTATATGCATAAAGGGGATTCAAAATAGTGATGGGTTGCTAGGCGCATCACCTATAAGATGATTCCTATGCCCATTCCCTCGATGGGCTTTTGTCATTTGCAAGGCAAGAGAAGCAACTGAGAGAGAGAGAGAGAGAGAGAGAGAGAGAGAACTGCTACATGCTATGTTTTTTTCTTTACTTACTTAATTGGAATAATATGAGGAACAGCTCGCTGGCCGTCTCGCGCGTCATGAAGGCCAGGCTGTAGATGAACCCGACGATGGAGAACACTATCTCGAAGTAGAGGTACACCTTCATCAGCAGCACGTGTTTCTGGAAAGGGATATTCAAGGTTCTGAGAATAGTTCCAGAATCTTCCAGTAGGGGGCTGGATATTTTTGTTAAGGTTTTTGTATTGTTATTTTTGATTCAGAAGTAAGTTTGAACATCGACCAACGTATGGAATAAGGAATCATTTATCAAACACAAATAAATAATTCAGAAAGAAAAAAGGTCATTTGGCTCGATTTTTGAATGCACATGTGTGAAAATATCACTCAAAAATTATAAAGAAACTGCTGAATTTATAATCAAGCAATTTGAATTCTGAATTTGTAATCGAGCAAGGGCCCGATATTTGAAAGCATATATGTGAAAATACCACTCGAAAGCGGTGAAAAATTGTGCTGAATTTTAAATACGAGTAGCTTAGAAGATACTTACAGCTCTCATTAATCTTCACTACATAGTATAAAACAAAGTCGCTTTTTCTGTCCCCAAGTCCGTTTGTATGCTTATATCTTCAAAACCACACAACGGATTTGGATGCGGTTTTTTTTAATAGATAGAGTGATTCAAGAGGAAGGTTTATGTGTATAATACATGCATAATATACCGTGCGAAGCCGGGGCGGGTCGCTAGTGTGAAATAATCAAAATTTTTATTAGAGCTGCAGTTTTGAAGATATAAACAGATTTATACCACTTTCGAGTGATGTGCTTTCAAAAATCGGGGCCCTGATTAGAATAAAATCACAGCTCTAGGTACTCGTTATTATAGATCTAGATAGGTAGTAACTACGCCAAAATTTAATTTGAGCTGTAGTTTTTCACTTTCGAATGCTACTTTCGTGTGTGTGATGTGCTTTTAAAAATCGGGCCCAATACAATGAAATTCTTAGGTAGGGTTTCAAATGGATTCCATTGATATCAGTTCTTGTAATTCAATCCGTCAACCACTAGATGGCGTTGCAAGCGTCGCATTACGATCCACGAGCTCCGAGCGAAGGCCGCGGAGATGCCTTGACCCACCGGTACGACATCGGCAGGAAACGGAGATGTCACGATATTACGAAATTATGTTTTTTCGGAGAATATTTTATATCTCGAAGTGTGAAGTAAAGAGTAGAAATTAAGTAAACCTTCGTAACTGTTTGGATAAGCATTAATTCAAGAAGAAATGGTAGGTATGTACAAATATAATAAATTACATTAACGTAAATTATATCAACAACCGAGCGCATGTTGTCTACAATTAAAAAAGGATGGATGAACACGCGGAGATGTTCAATTATTCATTGCAGTGCTACTGTGTAGGTAAACAATATAGCGGTGGTTGGTAGTAGTATTACATGGGAAGTAGTACAAATTAATTGCTACACAATGCACAAACGCGACATAGCACCAGCAGAAAATAGCTCTGCTGTCGCAAGTCTTGGTGAAACGAAACATCGAAATATGATGACCAGACGACTGAAGCACATTAAGTTACGGTTATCTGAAACGATGATAACAATAAGGTTAATAAGTCTCGTGACACAGATTTTCAGAACTGCCTTTGCAACACGATAAAGACGCTAAGTAGAATTTAATATCATTTGATACCCATACTCGTATTCCCACACTGAGGCAGTTGTAAAAAAGTCCCTATTCCTCTCTACATTAATACGAGGTACATGTATATGTATAATTATATAGTCATCAGCACTAGATGTTTGTACCACATTTCAGAATTAGAATTGATTCCGTCAAGGAAATGTGAAAAAGGTTCAATCCCATATTAAATAAATAAATAAATATCATTTGACAGTTCACAACAATTGACCTAGTCCCGAACAAAGCAAAGCTTTTACTATGGGTACCAGGCAACGGATACATATACTTAGATATTATGTAGATAAATACGTACTTAAATAATTATCCATGACTCGGGTACAAACATTCGTATTCATCATACAAACGGACAAAAATAAAATAAGTAAATAAATATCTTGGGACAATTGTCAGCATTGACCTAGTACCAAACTAATAAAAGCTAGTAATATAGGTACTATGGGTCGTGGTCCACCTACATTTTGTCCACCTGGTTTTCGACTGAGCTCCGCTCGAAGGCGGAGCGTCTTTTTCTGGGTATTTTGACCTTCGGGCTAATGATGATGCCTAGCAACCGAACCTACCTATTTTTATATTAAAAATAATCAGAGCTTCGAAATAATGGCAACATTCTTTCCGGATGGACGACCCATTGGCTCATCAAAATGAGCGATTTGTTCATCAAACTAACGACGTCTTAATGACGTCTTTCAAAGTAAGTAAGTAAATGCTTTATTGTATAAATATAAAGAAACAGATACAATAAAAAAAAAATAGAAATAACATTAATATATGCCCAAAGGCGAACTTCCATAAGGGATCTCTACCGGTTAACCTTTGAGTAGATGAGAGGAGCATTAAACGAGGGACCGACAAAGTGTGAGTTTAAAATTCCAAAAAAAAGTCACCTCGGTTACAGTATGTATGTATGTATGTATGTATGTATGTATGTAAACTCTTTATTGTGCAAAATAAACAAGAGAAATACAATTGACAAACACTGAGATACATGCACAAAGGCGAACTTATCCCTTTAAGGGATCTCTTCCAGTCGACCTTAGAGTGGATGAAAGGAGTATTATAAATGTATACTTTGACTCTTAGAAGGCACAAACTTTATAGGGATCCCTTATAGGGATAAGTTCGCCTTTGTGAATATATTAATGTTACTTTTTTTTGTGAGTTGTATCTGTTTCTTTATATTTTGTACAATAAAGCATTTACTTACTTCCTTTAGTGCAAACTCATGGAAACCCTTTAACAATTACCTTATGCAGTGCTACGATGAAGGCAACAGTCATGGCGGTTTCCAGCACAAGAGCCGTCGTGTCAGCGATGAGCCGCGGGTACTCCGAGGGGTCCGTGAGGCCAGCATTGCGGAGGTACGAGATGTAGTAGGAGAGGAACCCCGTCACCACCAGGGTTAGGATCTGGAAATTATCAAGATTATATTCAGTACTAGCTGTTACCCGCAGCTTCGACCACGTTCCAGCTATTTCCTTCTATTTCCAAAATTTTGTTTTATAAGAACCTTCTCCTGACAACAGTGGCGTAACTATAGGGTGGCCGGACTGGCAAAATGCCAGGGGCCCCTAGCTCTAATAGGCCCCGCACTGGCTTGGTTTAGAGTACAGAAGGGACGCTGATGCACTTCTTTATATTGAGGAAGGAGCCCCATCTGACGAATTTGCCGCGGGCCCGCGGTTATAGTTACGCCACTGCCTGACAATATTAAACACAACAAAAAAAGAATCGGCAAAATCGCTCCAGCTGTTCGCGCGTGACGCCGTCACCAAGGGAAATAGGGATTCATTTTTATGTATACATAAAAAGATACCATGATAATAAGCGCTTATAATGCGTTTCGAGTTTATCTTGCTGTTTCTCTCACTCGGCCGTTTCAAGTATCAAACGCATAAGACCCAAGGTCCATTTCACTGATCGATGTTAAATTGCCGACATCTTAAGCGTCAATTACTACAAAACAGACCGAGACAGCATCAAACATAATTATCTAACAGTTAAAATTTCAAGAATTGAACAGAGAGTAGTGGAACGAGCCCTAAGTAAAAAATCTATAGGATATGAGCTAAGGCCCTTTGGTTGGGCAATATGCGTGCTGCGCGCGCCGTATGAACGCCTTGTTTCATCACTTTCCGATGCCGAGTAAAAGTTGTTTTATGTTTACGCTAGTTGTGTTTAGCCTGCTTAGTCTGGTGATTAATGTTTATAAGTAAGACTTTAGTGTTACAATATTTTTTAGAACAGCTTTTATCCGTCGAGTTTTGTGTTTGGTTAAGTAAGTTAAGTACTTCTTTTTGTAAACAATTTTTGGGCCTGCGCCTGACTTTATTCAATATGCAATTATGCGTGGAACATGTTAAGTAATTCATCAAAAACCAAACACATATCATCTTTGGAATAAAAAGACAGAAACAAACATGGAGGGAGGGAAGACTTAGATGTCTATCTAGAAGGATGACAAGAACATAATGCTGTTCACAGGCGAGAATGGAGCTAAGGAAAGCTTTTGCACTGCAGTTAGACACAAAATAGGCTCTTAAAAATTGTACAGTCGTCATAAAGATCTGCGCAATCTTTGGTTAATTTTTATTCGATCATAGATGAAAATAAAGAAGAAAAAGTTTCTTACCAGGTTGCCATACGCGAAGGCGATAAGCCCTTTCCGTAGCGGGAAGCAGAAGCAACACCGCGTCAAGATAGGGATCTCTATCGAGTCGCATACCTTTTGCCTGGAAATCAGAAAACAAATTGTTACGAAACATACTCTATAGACTGGTATACTGCCCGTGATCATTATGCTTGCAAACTGCTTCAAAAATGGGAGCTCAATAAAGTTAATCGCGGTATAATTCCTCAAAAAATACAAGAATCATTTAAAACTTCAAGCAAAGACTGTTGCAGACCTAACTTCATGGCCAAATAACTCAAAACGACTGTTCAACGTTATGGAGTTCATCGAAATTCGATGCGACCTGTAGGCTATTACCTAACTCGCTCGCAATCGCCATCGCCATTTTGACAGCTCAAGTATGGGCTGACAATTGGCATCGGAATCAGCTAGCTGTCACGTTCATACAAGAACTGTCAAAATGAACACGATGGCGATTGCGAAGTTAGGTAATAGGCCTACTGTTCGCAGGATCAAGGACTGATATTATTGAACGGAGAGCCTTGTCATTGTTTACAAACACGTTGCTAGGAATTGGCAATGTTAATATAACCGCGTTCCTTGAAGGTGGTGTAACAATTATTGTTTACAGCCCGTGTAGTAACCGTGGTAGCCAAATCGTTAGAACTATGGCCTCTCAGACAAAGGGTTTTGGGTTAGAGGCCCGGACTGGAAAACTGCATACACCTGCCAAGCAGTTTAATGGTGTATAATGATCTCAATCCGCACTGGCCCCGCGTGGCAACTATAACTCTAGCCCTGTCATTCTGACAGGCCTGGGGCCTTACCAGGATGTCTTAATGCGATTCAATTCCGATTCAGTTTTACGTAAAGCGAACCCAGCATAATTAGAGCTAGGTTTATGTAACATTTTTTACTACCTGTGACCTCAGGAATACACTGTTCAAATCTCTCGCAATTAAATGGGTATTCTTTATTAATAACCAAACGATTAAAAACTAAATAACAATAAAGAATACTAAAACTAGGAAAGTTGATTGAAATTAAAGTATGTTAAAAATGATTAAAAACTAACCTAAAAATGTCCCCTGTTTCGTGCCTGGTTCAAAGGTTCCCATTATGCCGGCCGCGTTGCCTCTTTGAACTGCAATGGAAAGCCTTTGAACCAGCCACGAAACAGGGGGCATTTTTAATAGGTATTTGAAAATTACAAAATAAAATTGCCTACTTGTGGAATAGTTTAACTGAATTCCCATAGGTGTTTACAACAGTTACACATTGTTAACGTTTGGACTCCTCACGTTATCACGATCGCGAATTGCTTTGAGAGGTTTCATTGCATTTGGCCGATTTTCTGGCGTAATCGCTTTCTACGTTTCACACTCATGAACTAATTAGTTTGCTCTAATTTCCAAATAAGCAAACACGAATAAATTGACGATGTTCTTTAGCTTCGTCATAATTTGAGCGATAAACTCAATGAATGGATCTTTGTCAATTAGTAATGCCACAGGCACACACACACACACACACACATATTTTCTAATTATCCTTGTGTTTTGAGTAGGTACTTCACTTGGCACTCGCGATACAGACCCAGAGTCTAGTGCGAAGTCAGCCAGCAGTTGCGGGAAACAGCTAGTAATACAAACCTTCGTATATTATGTAGATGTAAGTCGGGCTATGCTTGTATGCATGCAATTAAAACGGCTATAGTGGTTTGATAAAATCCAAAACGAATTTTCAATTAAGAATTGTAATTGTAACCCATTGTAATATGAAACAAACCTTAGGTAGGTACTCGATTTGTAATGATTTTGCATAGTTTACGGTTTCGGAAAATAATGAAAAGGCGTGGTATAATTTTCGATTGTAATTGAGACTAATACGCGTTCGAGACGTTTGTTCTCTATCCCGTGGGAAAATTGATTAATTCCTTTCAGTGCAGCTATAATAATCACGTAATGTGTGTACCAAACTTTAAGTCTGACCAAACAAATGCTCAGTCTAACCTCTCTCTACCAAATTATCTTTGTGTAAACAGAAACAAAGTGTTAAACGGTCTTTTATAGGCGCAGTATGTTTTATTGTATACTAGTTGCTGCCCGCGACTTCGTCTGCAAAAAAACTAAGGAACTATGAAATTTTCCGGGATAAATAATAGCCTATGTATTAATCTAAGGTATCAGCTATCTCCGTTCCAAATTTTATCCAAATCCGTTCAGTAGTTTTTACGTGCAAGAGTAACAAACATAAATCCATCCATCCATCCATATTTACAAACTTTCGCTTTTTTTTTTACCTCATCATAGGAATTAGGAATAATATTTTTGTTTATAGTGTTAATAACAAGAAAAAAATATCTTTTGCCGGGACCTTAAAAGTTCCGAAAAGTTCTGAAAAGTTCCGAAGTTCCGCGGGGGTGTCAAAAGTTCCGAAAAACGGAAGAAATGGAACCAAACGGCAACACTGATTAGTAGGGTAATTTGTGTCACGTTTAGTTACTTTAAAAACCCATAGATGTCGCTGTTATATGCCCATAGCGATCCTGTATGGCGCTATTAAGATTTTTCTGTGACCGTATAAATAGGCTGTTTGTTATTAATTAATTGTCATTTCAGCAGCCGTCGTTTGATTCACGTTCTTTTTAACTGAGTGGATGCCTAAAAGATTTAAAATGGATGCTTTAAGAGTTGCTAGCGGTTACCTGGGACTCCGTCTGCGCAAACTCGCTTATCATTATCCCGTGGGAACTATACCGGGACTAAAACTATCTCTGCACCAAATTTCATTAAAGCGTTCAGCGGTTTAGGCGTGAAAGCGTAACAAATAGACAGAGAAACAGACAGTTTACTTTAGCATAAAAACAGATATAAGGAAATAATTAAAACTTACTTATTCTAAATCTAAAACCCTATGTTAACAAAAGCCCAAGATCCTTGCCATAAGGCTGGCTGCGTTTATTTGTTTATTATGTGTGTAACTGTCTCCAACTTATTTAGCTTTTTGGTTGTCTGGAAGAGATCGCTATTAAGCGATAAGACCGCCTATTGTCTACTTTGTTCTTTGTTTCTGTATTGTTTTGTACTGATTTGTGGTGTTCAATAAAGAGTATTTGTATTGTATTGTATTGTATGCCAATACCTAGGAAGGAGCCAGCCCTGTGGTCAAAAATTGATGCTCTACTGTTCTGACTCCGTGTTTGTTTGGTCTAAGCCCACCTTTATCTCGTTTAGATATAGTTGTAATCATAGAGCAAACAATCTAATAGAGAGGAAATGCCAAGTAATTTATATGAGATAAAATTAAGTCAAGCCGAAATTGGCGATCACAGCATTCCAGGCCAGTCAAAGGTCAAACAGCTCCCTAGAGCAGAGCAAGCTACTATTATGGTCAAATGGATAGTTAATGTTTAATTGTTGTGTGGCATAGTGAGTGAAGCCCGACTAATTTTAATAAAAACCAGAAAGTAAATATTTAATTAAAATCTAATTACATGACTCAGTTCTGTGTAGAAAATAAAAGAAAAACAATCGCCAATAATAAGTGTAAGTATGACATGACGAAAAAGACAGATGTGTTGTCACAGTTTTATTCTATTTACCACTCTAATTAGTTATTTCCTCTATGCTTGTAATGGATACGGGGAATAACTCTGTAAGTTCTGTAACAAGACGAGGGGCAATTATCATTAGCTATCGTGTATGGACAGGATGCCTTCTTCCTCTGATAACGCTATCAAACAGCTGTAAGTTTTGATACATCACTTGTTTGTTTCATTACTAATTAGAACATTTTATTGGCAGTTAAATTACAATTATTATTAAATAAGTAGTCTATGTAATATTGCGTCGCTCGCTTCAAAGGGAAATCTAATCGATTGCCGCTGGCAAGAGGGGCCATGGCACAGGAAGAGATTATTTCCTAGGAATTAGTTTGCCGTTAAACTATTCTTTGTCATTATTGTATTTATTTTATCTTGGTAATGCGCATACAAGTATTAATGGAGATGGAGATTGGATGTAATTTGTTTCTGTGACCTGAGGTTATTTTCAAAAAAGTTGAAAGGACAATGTGATGTTTTTTTACATTTATTGTTTTAGCTTGTAACTGCGTAAATTTTATAAGTATGTAATTAAAAAATTCCAATCACGAATTTTATCAACAACTAACCGTCTCATGCTGAGGTATGTAGGTATATACCGTAGTTTGGGGTGATTTTGTACTTCGGGGCGAATTTAAAAAGTGCTTCGATGATGAACACACTCACTTTTACTGTTCTCAATCTATCTTCTTTTGTAAATTTTAACAATATTGATTTTATAGCAATTTTAAAACTAATAAAGTACCCCCAATATGTTTAAGGGACCGCACCAATCGATCGACCATCGATGGGTGGTAGTTTTGGCTGATCGACGGATAAACCAATCGATAGACCTTGTTCGCTACCATCGATCGAAATCGAGGATCCGGGTTCGATTCCCGGCCATAGCTTTACTTTTCGGATTTTTCTATGTGTTCCAATTTTCAGCGTTTAGTAATTTTTTAGTAGAAACTATCGATCGACGTCGACTGTTCCATTCTACCATCAATCGATGCTATCGATCGACGACCGATCGATCAGTATGGTAACACCCTAAAGTTACCCCGGTTTACAACACGCTACAGCTTTACTACAGTATTACGGCATTACCGGCTTTTCAAAGTCGTTAACGACGGCATCATCAAGCTGTGTAACTGTCTAGAAATGTCAAGTTCTCGCATTATGAAGCTGTAGCGATGATCGTCAGGCGACCGTGGCGAGATGCTCTAGATCACGACAACGGTGACAGTCGCCCGTCACTGTGGATTGAGGTCAACTCATAATTGATGGCGAGGTAACGCATTAGACCATAATCATATTCAGAATGAGTTAATTCCTCATCTCCAGCCTTTATACGTCCTATGGCTGGGCGCAGGCTTTTTGTATTACAATTACAAGCCCATGGAAAAAAACCTGTGAAATGAACCAGCGTGAATAACGCTTAGAAGGCTGTTACTATATCATAAAATAACTCTGAGCGCTATGCCGTCATTTCTGAGCGGTACGACTTCGTGAGTAAATGGAAAAAAAATTGCACTAACTTCCAGCACCACCACTTTAGTACGGCACTAGGTTTTTGGACATTTATATTTAATCATCTATAAGCTATAAAAAGCCGTACGTAATTAGTCGTAATTCCTCACCTGGTACCTGAGAAATTCCATACATGTACTTCTGAGAAATGACGGCATACTCATACTCATTTATTCGTAATAATTATAGTTATTACATGTAATTTTTATCATTATTTTATGTCATTTCATGTCAAGAACAACTCATGAAATTTAAAAAATATTACAATTTATAATTTTAATAAAACTGCAGCACCAATAAAATAATAAAACAATTTTTTTCAATCATAAAGCTGTAGGCTTTGACTGCCAGGAAAAGAGTTCGTCGAATGTATAGAATGTGTGCTCGAGATAGCGCTCAGAGTTATTTTATGATATAGTAACAGCCTTCTAAGCGTTATTCACGCTGGTTCATTTCACATGTTTTTTTTTCCATGGGCTTGTAGTCTATTGGAATGACAGGGCTTTGGCTATAATTCCCACGCAGTCTCAGTGCGGATCGCAGGTTGTACGGCTAACTACAAAGACTATTTTCATTTACAAAAGCTGTAACAGCCACGAAAACCAGCCAAATGCATAGTGGACCACGCATCAAAAGTTTCATGGTCAAAATTAAGTGAGAATGGTTGGCTAATCCTGCTGTGTTCTGCTGCTATGTTCCAGCGACGAGAGTAAGATAATCGGTGATATTACCGGCTCATGAGAAACCTATTTTATCTGAACTCCTTGGGCTGGCAAAGCTTTACAATGTTCCGTATCAATAGGGTTAAAACGGGACCCTATTCCTATGATCCCATTGTCCGTCTATCTGTTGTGTGTGTTTGTCACCAGACTGTATTTCAGGAAAAGCGAGACAGTTGAACGCGGCTATAACAACAAATACTGAAAACAAAATATTTTTTGTCTGTTTATGTAAGTATATAACCAATAAATAACCTCACATTTGCTTAGGAGGCGGGGCTCTGTCAACACTGGATTTTACACTGACTTGTCGAATTTGTAAAGAACCCTCAGCCCATGGTAAAGGAAAACTAGTTGTCATCAGGTAATCTTTGTCGGTTGCCTTCGTTGCTGTAGGTATATTTAAAAAAAACAACAATTGTTGGGTCATTAAAACCAAATGAATAAAAACATGTGTAATGATAATTTTCTACATCTAGCTACTGCGCATTTTCAAGGCAGCTGTAATTATTTGTTACGAAGAAGATTATTTCGTTTGCTTTCGACTTTATGGTGCTGGTTGGAATTAGTGATTTATTTACTTATGTTGTTTACCTTGACGCCGTATTACGTTTGGGTTCCGAGAACCAAGCCAATAGCGGGGTAAATAGTTTATTTACCAAACGGATAGGTCACGGGTAAATCGATAGAAAAACAAAGCTCGAGCATAGCAGCCTTTAGATAAGATAAGAGAAGATTTTGAGATAAACAAAATAGTTAAATTTGACAATATGTCAAAAACTTCAACTAAACGTAATTTTTTTGACATAAAGTCGTATACCGACGCTTTTATGTTAACGTTGCAATGTGTGTCAATTATTAGGTATGGGCAAAATGGCAGCGCTTTTCGTGGCGCATAATGGGCAACAAATTGTTGACATTGTATTTGACACTTTAACGCGTTTGAGACGTTGATTATGACACAGAGACGCTTGTGTGAAGTTTTGACACAAAAATAGTCCCGAACGGATTGGCGTTAACATATCCATTCTCAGACGTGTTTTATCAAAATTGATCAGCCGTTTCAAGGCCATCAACTTTTTAAAATGTTGTTTCTTTTCTAAATAAGTTATAATTTTAATCCAATTAACATAGTGAACAAAACCCAAACACACAACCTCCCAAACACACCAAACCACACACCAAAGTCGCTGTGTCTTAGCGTAATCAGTAATCACGTCAAGTGGTAACGCGTAATCTGTAATCAGGTGGTCGCGGAAACTGTAATCACCCTGTAATCATGGTGGGTAATTTGAGCCTATCCTGGGTCATCTTGTGCAACGAGCTGCTAACGCTTGTACTAGTGGGAACAACTCAGACAATGGTAGAAGTAGTGAAATATGATTAGAGTGAGAAAGTGCGACCCGCGTGCTAAAATGACAGTGAACTAAACGCTGGATAAATTTGATCAATAAGAACAATGCACGGAAGATACTTACTGTAAAGCGTATTAGGTTAATTGACGTCTCTGAGTGTGGTAGTAAGATACATTATAATAAACTAGCTAGTCTGTTTCTTTATATTTGTACAATAAAGCACTTACTTACTAGCTTTCTTGAGCGTGTTTGCGTTAAAATTTCAAATACTATGAGATCAGTTTGTTGCCGTTTCGATCCGCAAGTGGCGCTGCCAAGTTTTCCGTAGTACCTAATTGCGACGTTTACGTGAACGCGTTCGGGACGTTTTTTCAAAATCACACTAGAGCAGTGTTTTTCAAACTATGGGTTGCATCCCCCTGTGTGGTCGCAAAGCCTCTACAAGGGGTCGCGAGAGGTCGCGAAAACAACCTCATAAAAAAACGTTGCTTATGCAAATGCATAAATGTGTCGTATTGATCTAATATTTGTAAGAAATAAAATACCTAAATGAAAAAAAGAAGGGCGGGGGTCGCGATATATTTTTTATAACTGGGGGGTCGTATCATGAAAATGTTTGAAAAACACTGCACTGGAGGCTCTGGACACACTGTACGCGAATATTTTCGTGTTGCTTCTGATTCATTCTCGCTCTATAATTTTCTAATTTTCATTGTTTACTGGGACACTACGTCACAGAAGTCTCGTCTGTTATGTCGTATGTCATAACATAACCACAGAGACATACATTACATTAACTAATCGCATCTTCGTTAGCAATCCAGGCCGGCGCGGCAACCGTCACACTTAGCTTGCGCAAGCGCAGGTACATGCGGTAGGTTCTATGCTGTAACTAATAACTAGACTCACATTAGGTATAGTACATAGAGCAAACAACCTAATAGAGTGAAAACGTCACACAATTCATATTCAATAAAGCGAAACTGGCGATTACTGCAGTCTGATTGGCCAGCCAAAGGTCAAAAGGGTAAATAAAGTTGAGCAAGCAGCTGCAGCTGTTATGATCGATATGTATTAAAATATATAGTCAAAATCCTAATAACATAAATGGCTTTGTTCTATGTAAACGATAAATAAATAAATAAATAAATAAATATCTTGGGACAAATTACACCAATTGACCCAGCCCCAAACTAAGCAAAGCTTGTGCTATGGGTACCAGGAAACGGATAAACATACTTATATAATGTAGATAAATACATACAACATCCATGACTCGGGCATAAACATTCGCATTCACCATACAACTGTCTGCCTCTACCGGGATTCGAACCCAGGACCTCTAGCTTCATAGTCAGGGTGACTAACCACTAGGCTATCCGGTCGTCAGCGAGTCGATAAAAAACAATCTCGAAAAATTTGCGTTAGTATGGTAATAATATGTCGAAAAAGACTGATGTTTAGCATGATTGTGGGCGTGTATAGGTGGAAAGGGGAATCAAAATAGTGACAATGTGATGTGATAGTCTGGTTTAATGTAACCGCGGATATCCCGTTGATAAATGTCTGACGCCTTGTAATGTACGGAAAAAAATGACAACCACAATTAAAAAAAAATTATACTGTGGTTTTAAAGGTACTATGGAATGAATCAAGAATTTTTATTTCTTGATTTTTATGTTTACTTTTACGGTTTTACCGTTAGAAATTACATTTCTAAATGTCACTGAAAATTAGAACACATATTAAAATCCGAAAAGTACAGCTATGTCCGGGAATCGAAACCGGATCCTCGTCATCCCGTGACACGTGCTATACCCCTACACCACCCATAGCAGCTATGCTATCTGCTTCGATTTCCGTACATAGCTTCACTTTTCGGATTTTTCTGTGTTCTAATTTTCAATGACATTTAGATTTATTTTGTGGTTTTAAATTCAACAGTCAGAGTCAAAAGTATTTATTTGCCAGAATACAGTCTTACATAGTGGTTTTTTTAATAGTGTATTCAGCCTGCATTTAAACGTGCAGATATTTTATTGAACGGCGATTAATTAAATAAAAAAACAAATTATCTATGTCAATTACAAAATTAAGATACTTACATTAAAATCACAGCAATCATAACCAACTGTGGTTTTAGGCAAACTAACACTAAAAGTATTCTGGACTAATTTTAATTTTAAGACACAATGTATTTGGTCGCTTTAATATCCTAGAAAATAATTAGGGGCGTGCGATGGATGAAAATAACGTCACATTAACTTTTAAGAGCTACGCTCGCAAGCTAGGGCAATCCCTCCGAGAATAGACGAGATCGTGTCAGAAATAGCACGCAGTGTCTTTCTAATCCCTAAAAAAATAAAGTGGAGTCTCCCTATACTTGCCTATCTACCTCTGTGGCGTCATTCAAGGAGGGAAGAAGATGTGGCTCGCACCATCTCCTTAAATATTGTATGTGTGTACTCATATTGTATATAGTGTGTATGTATGCACGTGTTTAATGATGTTTAGTAGTTTATTTTTTAATTGTTTGTTGTATTTTGAGATGTACGCTCTATTGTGGCTTTCACTATTTGGATATTTTAAACTCACTCTTTGTCGGTCTCTCGCTTAATGCTCCTCTCATTTACTCAAAGGTTAACTGGTAGAGATCCCTTATAGGGATAAGTTCGCCTTTGTGCATATATTTAAGGTCTTTTTTTGTGATTTGTCTCTACTTCTCTATATTTGTACAATAAAGCATTTACTTACTTACTTACTTACTTGCATGCGTGTATAACTGAGCCTAAAGTCGGTGATCGAATACGAGATCAAAAATGTAAACGAAAATTAGACAACAACATACAATGATTATTGAAATAACAATGACTTGACGACCGGATAGCCTAGTTAGTGGTTAGTGACCCTGACTATGAAGCTAGAGGTCCTGGGTTCGAATCCCGGTAGGGGCAGACAGTTGTATGGTGAATGTTTGTGCCCGAGTCATGGATGTTGTATGTATTTAAGTATGTATTTATCTACATTATATAAGTATGTTTATCCGTTGCCTGGTACCCGTAGCACAAGCTTTGCTTAGTTTGGGGCTGGGTCAATTGGTGTAATTTGTCCCAAGATATTTATTTTATTTATTTATTAATAAAAAAAAATTGTTTCACACAAAAACATAAAAACATTTTGCGTCCATTTATTTACATATCTGATGTTTTAGTACTTGTTTATTTATTTGTTGTTTTGTTTTATAAAATTGAGACTTTTTATAGTATTTGACATCTTAGCGCAAACGCTTTCGAAGCGTATTTTGTGACCGAAAACTTAAACTAAGAATACGGCCTACGGGAATACGAGGTGAGGTGCGGATCAAGCGAGATGCACATATAGTTAAAACTTGTTTACGCTCGTCCCTTGCACCAAGAAATTGACCTCCATACGGACTAGGGCATAAAATCAAGGCCAAGGAGAAAGTGAACCCAGCCGTATTGCATTCTGATCAGCGGTGCTCAGCATTTATAATTTAAATAACAATCAAACGTGTGAATTGTTATAGTCGTAGATGATTATTGAGACGAGAATTTGGTTTGGAAATAGATTTAATACTATTCATCAAGACAAATTACAAAATCATGTTATTGATACGTTACGAGGCTAACTGTCAAAATATAGTTCGCAGGAACGCCGCCTGAGGGCGCTGCGTTTCCATGCACGCAGACGACGTTCTAACATGAATCATAATTTATGTTTAGTAAACATTCTAACTTGCTTTAATCAACGCAATATACGTGTACGTAAAATATATTTCTTCCATGCCGGTCTGGGAGTAAGGAAAAAACATAGAATGTACCAGTTGCTTCTCTTCCCGCGCCGATGGTAAAAGCTCATCGAGGGAATAGGCGAAAATCTTAGGAATCATGTTATCGGCGATGCGGCTAGGAACCCATCACTGATTTGATTTCCCTTTCCACCTATACGCCTACAATCAGGCTAAACGTGGCCTTTAGGTCTTGTTACCTCAGGCTCTGTCTACCCCGCAAGGGACATAGACGTGATTTGTGATGTGTGTTGCGAACTCTTTGTAGTTTTATAATGAATTTTACTAAACGTCTAATTTTTGAAAGCAAGTTTTGTTTTTCTAATGTCTGTTGTTCAAAAAGTCATCTCAAATACAGCAAGCCTAAATTCTTTAAGAGTTTTATTTCCAACAAGTGTATGGATGTATGTATGACGTATTTTGTGACCGAAAACGTGCACTAAATAACAGAATATTTAACCTAAATAACCCATTGGCGCCGTGAAATCAGAACAGATAACACTAATGCAAGTAACTGTGCTTGTTCCATTATCTCAAGGAATCCTAATGGTCATTAAATGATGTTCCCACCATCTTGTTTTATGGGACTTACTTTAACAATGGCAAAATGAATATATTATTTCTTGCCGCGCCGTTATGATTTTCTCTGATTGATTCTATTATAATCGTAGGCTTATTATCTAACTCGCTCGCAATCGCCATCGCGTTCATTTTGACAGTTCGTATGGGCTGACAATTGGCATCGGAATCAGCTAGCTGTCACATTCTTGCAACAACTGTCAAAATGAACACGATGCCGGTTGCGAGCGAGTTAGACAATAAGCCTACTAATCTTACTAATCCTACTATCCTACTAATATTATAAATGTGAAAGTTTGTGAGAATGTTTGTATGTTTGTTACTCTTTCGCGCCAGAACGGCTGGACAGATCTGGATGAAATTTGGAACATAGATAGATTTATAGTCTGGAATAACACATAGGCTACTTTTTATCCCGGAAAATTGCGTAATTCCCGCGGGATAGCGATAAACGAATTCTATGCAGACGAAGTTGCGGGCAACAGCTAGTATTGTAAATGGGAAAGTTTGTGAGGATGTGAGCGAGTGTGTATGTTTGTTCCTTCTTCACGCTGAAACGACTGGACGGATTTGGATACAATTTGGAACGAAGATAGTCGGTACCCTAGATTAAAACATAGGCTACTTTTTATCCCGGAAAATTGCGTAGTTCCCGCGGGATAGTGATAAACATGTCAAAGGTCGTAGCTGCCTAGAGTCGGAACGTAAACAATGATTGCAGAATATACTCTCAAGTTTTATACTTTCTTCCATGCTGGTCTGGGAGTAAAGAAAAAACATAGAATCTACCAGTTGCTTCTCTTCCCGCGCAGATGGTAAAAGCTCATCGAGGGAATGGGCGAAAGTCATAGGAATCATGTTATAGGCGATGCGGCTAGCAACCCATCATAAATCACGTCTTTATCCCTTACGGGGTAGACAGAGCCTAAGCTAACAAAACCTAAAGGCAACGTTTAGCATGATTGTGGGCGTATAGGTGGAAACGGGAATCAAAATAGTGACGGATTGCTAGCATCGCCTATGATTCGTAAGATTTTCGCTGACTCGATTTTCCCTCGATGGACTTTTATCATCTGCGCGGGAAGAGAAGCAACTGGTACATTCTATGTTTTTTCTTTAGGTACAGCATGGAGTATTACGTGAAATGGCTCAAACAGAGGCGCAAACGCAAACTACTTGACTAACAATAGAGCGTGTCCGCTAGTGGACGACCCGAGCAATGGTAGTCACGTTTCACAGCACCGTTGTAACCTGACCTTGGTCATCAACATTAATCACTTGCATCACAGATCCAGATATGCTGGGCATGCAGTGAAATGCATTAACGTCCAATTTATTGAAAGCTCTTTGTGGTAAGATATTGTGCGCGAGCGCCGGTCAGGTTATGTTGGGTACAGATTATGTGCTATTGTAATTGTTTACGGCTGATTGCGTAAAACCAGAATTTCAAAGGCATTTTGCTGCCAAAGGAGGAATAAATTATTGGAAGTCATCGTGTTGCTAATTCTTGCATACGCTTATTATTGTACTAGCTTCTGCCCGCGACTTCGTCTGCGTAGAATTAGACATAAGAACTGATGTTATTGCAATTATTATTACTCTGCAATTATTTATTCCTTCCATGCTAGTCTGGGAATAAAGAAAAAACACAAAAATTATCAGTTACTTCTCTTCCCGCGCAGATGGTAAAAGCCCGTCGAGGGAAAAGGCGAAAGTCTTGGAAATCATGTTATAGGCGATGCGGCTAGCAACCCATCACCATTTTGATTTCCCTTTCCACCTATACGCCCTTAAGCATGCTAAACGTGGCCTTTAGGTCTTGTCTTGAAATAAAGACATACAAGTGAGACTGCAAGAAAACCCGAATGTTGTTCTATCATGAAATGTATATAGTGAATTGATGTTATAATAGTAGGTATAGGAAGTGCGTTTAGTAAAGCCTCCATGGAAGCCATCAAATCCATTGTTATAAAAGTATACGCATGTAATCGTGAACCATAGAGGAATTAACCTGTAGAGTGCACTGGGGGAATTTCGAAACTCGTGGATATCCACTAAATGGGGAACAATTACATAATCTAGCAACGCTTCCCTAGAAGGTTTTTCTCCATCCTCTACAATGTAACACATTCATTTTATTTACGTAGGCATGTATATATTTTCTCAGCGGTGATTTGTCGAATTATAAACATTCTTTCAAGTAGTGACCAGTGATTGTATGTATGTATGTATAACTTTTAATTGTACGTAAAACACAAGAAAAAGGTGAATACCTACAGGACAACACAAATGCACAAAGGCGAACTTATCCCTAAAAGGGATCTCACCCAGTTAACCTTTGAACGATTGACAGGATTAAGCAAGGGTAGACACACAGAAAAAGTAAAAGAACCGATCGAAACCTAAAATAATTCTAAATGCCTAAATTTTAAATAATGTAAGATATAATAAACGACACATAATAGATAAATACGATAAATAATACACAATAAATAAAATATACTACATACTATATAAATAAATATACATACACACACAAGTTACAAAATACATCGCATTCATTTAAGAGGATCCATCGAGCCAATACGCCTTCAAGCGACTGAGCAGGGTAGCAATTGCCTGAATATCATTTGACGGTGGAGCTCACTTCAGTAACAGCCTCACTCTGGCCTTAAAGAACCCTAGGTTGTGTCTGTCCGGAAACACAAACGACAGATTTTATGATAATTCTACTCTGTACATACACATACACAAATCACGTCTTCACTTACGGGGTAGACAGAGCCTAAGGTAACAAGACCTACAGGCCAAGTTTAGCAAGACACTGAGGGCGTGGAAGGTGGTATCAAAATAGTGATGGGTTGCTAGCCGCATAGCACATGATTCCTATGATTTTCGCCCATTCCCTCGATGGCGTTTTTACCTGCGCGGGAAGCGAAGCAACCGGTACATTCTATTTTTTCTTTGCTCCCAAACCAGCAGATAGCTACTAATGGTGGACTGTATTGAGAATGAATGGAGGATGATGGAAACACTTATAAACTGTATTATTATTTAATTAATGTAGCAAAACACAACACGTACAAACGGTGGCATAAGGCAGACTGCCAGGAAGAAATATATTGACATGTATCAATAGGGCAAAAACAGGCCGCAAACCAGCCAGTAGCCAACACCAGCATGGAAGAAATTGTACTCTGTTGGTTAATTAAATGACATAAACATACAATTGAGCTCTATAGTAGTTCCACAGACGCTGCTAATTACACCCATCTGTAACCATAGGTTCTTCACTTAGGAGTAGATTATCCATTTCCCGGAAACGGCTGAGCAAAAACATGCTAACAAGGACTTACTATGACGTCTTAATACGTTTAATTCCGCTTGAGTTTAGGTTCGCTCGCTGCCAGATCCATACTAAAAATGACAGCTAGAACCTGAACTGAGTCGGCATTGAATCGCATTAAAACGGCATGGTAACGCCTCAGCGCAGTGTTGTGTCCATGGCAAAACTATATCTGGTATCAAAATTAAGAGGCTGGAGCGTAATATGTGACCCAAATTTGTGAAAATACCACTTGAAAGTGGTGAAAAATGGTGCTGAATTTTAGAAGAACATACATACATAAACACGTCTTTATCCCTTACGGGGTAGACCGAGCCTAAGGTAATTTTACCTAAAGGCCACGCTTAGCATAATTGTAGGCGTATAGGTGAAAAGGGGAATCAAAATAGTGATGGGTTGCTAGCCGGATCGCTTATAAAATGATTCCTAAAATTTTCGCCCATTCCCTCGATGGGTTTACCATCTGCGCGGAAAGAGAAACAACTGTTGAGACATGATTGAAACTTGTCGCAAAATGTCAATAAAAATATCATTGTAATTTGTTTGGTGACATGGCTTTACTTCACTGTGACAGCGTTCCACGATTGCTCTACATTGTTATTGTAGAGTCTACAATAAAAGACTACGAGTGTATTTTCGAGTGATGTCCTTTGTCTTGACAAGGCAAATATTTATATTTAATGCACTACCAAATGAATTAAGAATTTTGCGTCTTGATTTTTTTTACGGTTTCACCCGTTAGAAACGAAATTTGGGATTTGTCTATATGTTCCAGTCTTCATGTGTCGTTTGGAAATGCCGTCACTATAATTGTTATGAAGTACATTTATAAAGTCACCTGGACACATGCACGTGTCGTATCTCTAAGTATATATCATTTTTTCTTACACAAATTAGTTTCGCAATTTTCACACAACTTATTGTGTGACACAAACCACTTTGGCATTGTGTGGATATGGTCATTGTATCAATGGCAGCTGCCAACTTATTAAATGCAGTCGACGAAATCGGAACTAACAATAATACTATAGTATTTTTAAAAGAGCTCTATGACAACAGCGCCTTAGCCAACGGTAGCTACAAGTCGGTTTTCCATTGTTTATTTACTTATAGCCGAATTTACATTTTCTTTGTAATTATACTTGAGGTTTCGAAATGTCGCAGTGGTCATTAAAATTTGAGAGCTAGCTTTGCATACAATATGTTTGACCGAAATTTGCCAATTAAATTATTTAGTAGCTAGTTAGCATATAGAGTTCATTAACCCGACTAGAAAGTTACTAGAAAACATTTGATAAAAATAAACAAAGAATAGAAAAAACAGTCACAAACAAACTAAAGACAATATTACTTTGTTCAACAGCAGAAAATTATTTCGTTTTCATCATCATCAGCTAACAAAGGCCGCCCCCTTAGCACACCATAATGAACGACAACTCGCCACCTGCATCCACCGGTGTCCCGCAACTTTCACGATGTCGGTCCACCTAGTGGGAGGCCTGCCAACTGCGTCTTCCGGTTCGTGGTCGCCACTCGAGACCTTTTCTCCCCCAACGTTGTCTGTTCTACGAGCGATGTGGCCTGCCCATTGCCACTTCAATGGACATACTCTTCGAGCTATGTCGGTGACTCTAGTTCTTCGGCGAATCTCCGTATTCCGGATTCTGTTGCGCAAAGAAACTCCGAACATAGCTCTCTCCATAGCTCGTTGAGCGACTCTGAGCCTCTCTAAAAGGCCAGCAGTCAAGAACCACGTCTCAGAGCCAGTGGCGTAACTATAGGGTGGCAGGAGTGGCAAAATGCCACGGGCCCCTAGCTCTCTAGTATAGGTGGAAAATGGAATCAAAATAGTGATGGGTTGCTAGCCGCATCGCCTATAACATGATTCTTATTTTCGCCCATTCCCTCGATGGGCTTTTACCATCTGCGTGGGAAGAGAAGCAACTGGTACATTCCATGTTTTTTCTTTGCTCCCAGACCAGCATCGAAGTTCGGTCAAATATGACGCCATGTATTCTTTATTTTATTTTTTATTATTTATTGTTCACCAATCAATCTTATTGATAAGTCTAGGATAAGTTACGTGAAAAATCGTAATGTTACACCACAGCTGATAGAGTTATCTGAAGTTAACAAATCGTCTTTATCGATGATCTTGACGGCAATAAGATAATTACATGATCGGGACATAATTGCTTCGTTGATGGCTTGGTTAGGGTACCGTAGTGAAAATGGCAAAATCGGAACCCTTATAGGTTCACCATGGTTGACTGTGGGTTTGTCTGTATATCTTGCTAGTACTGACTGCTGTGAATTTGAGTGTATTAATTACTAGAATGAAATTTTGAAAATAAAAAATAGATATACCTATACATAGATTGGGGTTTCTCCCATGCTGCTCTGCGAGTAAAGAAAAACCACAGAATGTACCAGTCGCTTCTCTTCCCGCGCAGATGTTAAAGCCCATCGAGGTAATGGGCGAAAATCGTAGGAACCCATCGCTGTTGTGGTTCCCCTTTCCACGTATACGCCCACAATCATGCTAAAAGTTGCCATTAGGTCTTGTTACCTTAGGCTCTATCTACCCTGTCTCAATGTGATTATGTATGTATGTATGATAATTGGGGATGTACTTTGTCTCGCCTATCCCATGGTATAGAGTGTTGTCACATCATTGAAACTATTCACGCGAAAATAGTAAAAAATTGTGTGGTCGCCCATTCCCTCAATAATAATATTCTACTGAAAATGCGTTGCCATTTCTATAAAAACAACGGTAACTGAGTGAAAACTTTCTCAAAGTCGGGGTTAATAATATCGGACAACACCCAAACCTTCGCCAAAAACACAAACACAATGCGTCACCTTTTGTTAAAAGAAAGAGAGAAAGCGCGTTCTAATTTATTTTGAAGGCCATTGGTGCTGTTTAAATCTAGGTACTTAATTAGGGGACATAATTATTTTAACACTAGCCTTCCGTCCGCAGCTTCGCCCGCGATAAATTAATTTTCCCGTAGGAAAAGGTATTTTCCCGCGGTAAAAAGTAGCCTATGCCACTCAGTGATAACGTAGCTTTCTAACGGCAAAAGAATTTTTGAAATCGGTCCAGTAGTTTCGGAGCCTATTCAATTCAAACAAACAAACAAACAATCAAATCTTTCCTCTTTATAATATTAGTATAGAAGTATAGATAATCAGGAACAACGCTCTATCAACTCATTGTAACAGTGCCGGTCAACATTTTCTTATCAGTCGTTGCTATGGTTATATAGTTACATTTTCCATAAAAGTCGTACAATTTTTCAAACATGCATTTCTGTGGTAGTTTAAGTCCCTTCCTCTATTCTATCCTACTCCTACTAATATTATAAGGTTTGTGGGGATGTATGAATGTTTGTTACTCTTTCACGCCTGAACAGCTGAACAGTACACACACACACACACACACACAAATCACGTCCTTATCCCTTACGGGGTAGACAGAGCCTAAGGTAACAGGTACCTACAGGCCACATTTAGCAAGATTGTGGGCGTATAGGTTGAAAATGGAATCAAAATAGTGATGGGTTGCTAGACTCATCGCCTATAACATGATTCCTATTATTTTCGCCCATTCCCTCGATGGGCTTTTACCATCTGCGCGGGTAGAAAAGCAACTGGTACATTCTATGTTTTTGCTGAACAGATTTGGATGAAATTTGGAACAGAGATAGATTATAGCCTGGAATAACATATAGGCTGGGCGAAAGATTGTGACGACTGGACAGATTTGGATCAAACTTGGAACGGAGATAGCTGGTACCCTAGATTAGAACATAGGCTACTTCTTATCCCGGAAAATTGCGTAGTTCCCGCGGGGGCGATAAACGACTTCTTTGCAGACGAACTCGGGGTTAACAGTTAATTGTTTATATGTATACACTAAGCATGTTGGTATAAACTAAAACAACTTAAGTAAATGACCTGTTGTATGTAGTAGTGTACAGAACTGATATGGGACTTAAGACATTTTTCTAATTTGGAACGTCAATTTGTCTACTCGCACTACTCACACTTTCTTCCATGCTAGTCTGGAAGTAAAGAAAAACATAGAATGTAGGTACCATATGCTTCTCTTCCCGCGCAGATGGTAAAAGCACATCGAGGGCATGGGCAAAAATCTTAGGAATCATATTATTGGCGATGCTAGCAACCCATCACTATTGTGATTCCCCTTTCCACCTATACGCCCACCATCATGCTAAAAGTGGTCTTGTTACCTTAGGCTCGGTCTTTGTGTTTGTCCCCTCGTGAAAGAAAAACAACAAGCAATAGTTGGTCCCCCAATAGCGTAAATGTTCAGTAAACTACTTAACTAATTATATTGTCTCAGCAATCAAAGATAATTACGACAAAAAAAACATCTATCCAGACGCGTTCATCCCTTACAGGCATAGAAGCAGTGCTTGTAAACATACGTAAATGTGCCCGACACGCTTCGTACCAATACGGATTTTGCTGGCAATACGCCTACCCTCTGTTAGAACCCACTGCACGCCCAGTCTATAACTATACAGGGTGTCACAAAACCCTTTAACGACCATTCACGAACTTGTTCGGTATATTGGTTTGAACACCCCTGGGGCTCGATTTTTGAAAGCACATGTGTGAAAGTGCCACTCGAAAGTAAGTAAGTAAGTAAATGCTTTATTGTACAAATATAAAGAAACAGATACAATTTACAAAAAAATAAAAATAACATTAATACATGCACAAAGGCGAACTTATCCCTATAAGGGATCTCTACCAGTTAACCTTTGAGTAAAGTGGTATAAATCTGTTTATATCTTCAAAACTACAAATCTAATAAAATTTTTGACTAGGTCACAAGATTAATGCGAGCCGTAAGTATCTTCTAAGCTACTCGTATTTAAAATTGAGCACAATTTTTCACCACTTTCGAGTGGTATTTTCACACATGTGCTTTCAAAAATCGGGCCCCTGCAAAGTATGACACCCTAATTAATACTAAATATAGTATATATATATAAAATAATTTAATAGCTTAGCTCAGTGTGCCACAGGCTTAAGCTACTCACAATACTCTAGTAATGTTTACTCATAGTACTACACGTCAAACTATTGTTGGTGAGTACTTCAGCATACGGAAGTTGCGTAAATCAGCCAATCAGCCTAAATATGAATAAAAAAATAAAAAATAAAATAAATAAATATATAAAAGAATCAAGTGACAGACTGACTGATTGACGGACAATGCACATCACCACTAAAACTATAGACTTGCCCCCTTATTCATAAACGCTCTGTAGGCTTCTGCTAATTTAGCAATCGTTTGTCCTTATCTGTCACTTTGACATTTACCTTTCACAGATAAGGACAAACGATTGCTGTCAGCAGAAGCCTAAGGAGCGTTTATGAATAAGGGGGTTGAAATTTGGCAAACATATTTCTTAAGTATCATACATGAGCACTGTGCAGGATTTTCAAAATTCACACGGGATAGGAAATAAATGGGATGTAATATTATTATTATGTTCGCCCCATAAGGTATCTCCGTAACTATAATTAGTCGTTCTTGAAATTCGGTATGCAAGTAGGGGTAGGGGGGTAGGGGTAGGGGTAGGGGTAGGGGGTAGTAGGGGGGTAGGGGGTAGTAGGGGGGTAGGTACTAAAAACAATTTCAAGATTTTTCGAAATTTTGTGTTATTATTACTTCGAAATGATCCTATCTCCGTTATAGTTAATTCTGCGATGACGAAGTCGCGGGCAAATACATAAATCACGTCTTTGTCCCTTACGGGGTAGACAGAGCCTAAGGTAACAAGACCCAAAGGCCACGTTTAGCATGATTGTGGGCGTAGGTGGAAAGGAGAGTCAAAATAGTGATGCGTTGCTAGCCGCATCGCTACAACGTGATTCCTATTTTCGTCCATTCCCTCGATGGGCTTTTACCATCTGCGCGGGAAGAGAAACAACTGGTGCATTCTATGTTTTTCCTTTGCTCCAAGACCATCAAAAGCTAGTCAAATTATAAACAAACTTCTAGTATCTATAGGTCCACTATGTTATTAGATTTTTACTTATCTATCCTATGTAAAATATATCGAAACACAATAAAATACGCGTTGTTTTGCAATGCTGGGATTTCTAAGAACAAGTTTGGTGCTAAGAGCACAAAGGTCAAACTGTGACCCCTAAAGGTCACGTCTAAATGTATAGTATATCACTAGAGAATCGTGCATATTTGTAAACAACGAAATAAAATTTATAGAGCAACGAAAATATAAAGAAATACTGGGATTTTTTAGCTTGGAATACAAAGAGGAAAATACTTACGATTAAATTAACTGAAGTTAAATAATTTATGTTAAATGATCGTTTAGAACACTTCGATGTCAAGGAAAGTGAAGTAGGTACGGTTTCTAATAAAATTAGAAATCCACAGACTAGTTTAAGTAGAACAAGAGCCTCCGCGAAGCCTCATTGTGGAATATAAAATTCGCTATGTTAACTTTCAAAACGCACAAACGATAAAAACCGCCATTTTCGCGAGCGAAGAAAGCGAGAAAAGCATCACACCAACACAAAAATACACTTATTTTTTTTTAATCTCTGCCCTTGACATGACGTTAACAACGATACTCCTTGGTCTAAAATGGGTAAAAAAACTTTCGCCTCGCGTCACTTACTTCCAACTGGTTTCGAGTGTGGCCGACATAGTGGGATGCGCACGAGTGTGGTGCGCCGCGACTATTCCGATACTGACGCTGCGCTTGGGTTGGGATTTTGTGGAGCTGCTACAACCTCCGCTGAGAAAGTGTTGGGGAAATGCGCGACGGCGTATAAAGTGGAGAGTTTGTGATAACAGTGTAAGTTAGGACTTCATAATTGCTTAGTTCAACGTCGATCTATTTGTTATTCATTTTAAAATTTTCAACGACCAACCCTTTTAGAATAGAATAGAATAAAATTTATTTTACACAGTAATTGTCACATAACTTAAAGTAAACATAGCACAAGAGAAAAATATTGTAAACTTCAAGGGATAAGTTCACCTTTGTACATCCGTTTAACTTGTCTGTAAAATTATTGTGTGTTATTTTGCAATAAAGAGTTATACACATACAAACGTACATACAAAACGGTCGAATCAAATTCAACACCAAATTCTGATAAATAAGAAAGAAAGAAAGATAAAGAAAGAAAGAAGACATTTATTCCTTTTTGCAAGACACACAAATAAAAGAGAATATACACAATTTTATAGAACAACAAATATCTATATATTTATAATATAATATATATATTTTATAGAAGAATAAATAAACAATTAAAAGTCTGTTTGTTGTTTATTACCATTTCACATCGAAATTTACTTAGCTTGGACTTTATCCTACTTCCTACTAATATTATAAACGCGAAAGTTTGTAAGTATGGATGGATAGATGGATGGATGGATGTTAGTTACTCTTTCACGCCACAACTTTTTAAAGTTTGTCTTAGGAGCAATGTAACCTGTGCAATTTCATCTGACATAAGAGTATGACGCTTATCTAGACGATGTAGTTGCGTTAATTTAATCGATACATTGCTTGCTAAATCAACTAATAATAAAAAATAAAATTGGAATATTCATGATTTTTCACGGCTTTCTATTGCAGCTCATTTCTGAAATAAACAATATAATTTTCTTTTTCAAATAACTATAAAAGTAACCGAGGTATACGCTATCAAAGACTGGTCTCTATCTCTTTCTAGAAAAACGGAATTTTAATATGGAGATTCACGCCAGAACGGCTGGATAGATCTGGATGAAATTCGGAACATAGATAGATTTTTATCTCGGAAAATTGCGTAATTCCTGCGGGACAGTGATAAACGAATTCTATGCAGACGAAGTTGCGGGCAACAGCTAGTAAACAATATGAGAAGTAATATTTAAAATATTTTTTCGTTTCGTAAACCCTATAGTAAAAAATTGTGTCGGTTTCTAATTAAAACTCACCAACCGGTGTTATTATGTTGTAATTATGCCGATAAACCGAACTAGTAATTTCATTGGCGTGTGCTTGTTATTAGATTTTATGTGTCACGCACGAAAACTATAGGTTTATTCTACATTTACTTAGATATTGTCCTGCAACTTCTCGGTTGCTTAACTATGACAGAGATGGCGCTGATTTCAATTTTCGACTGGAGACGCTAGATGGGTTTACTGTACGTGACGTGTACATAAATAATTATATTTTAATAGTCACTAAATCATTCGTAATAAAATATTATTTTGAACTATTTCAGTGTTTTTATTATCATTATTCACTAGCTTCTGCCTGCAACTTCGTCTGCGTAGAGTTATACATATAAATCTTCCTCTTGTATCACTCTATCTATTTAAAAAAAACGCATCAAAATCCGTTGCGTAGTTTTAAAGATCTAAGCATACACAGGGCCAGACAGACAGAAAAGCGACTGTTTTACACTATGTAGTGATATTAAAATTAATACTTAAAACACCAACAAACTATTTCATTTCATACATCAGCCAAAACTAGTTAATTCCGCTTAAGATCTTATGCTCAAATAATCCATAAACTAATAGTAGTTACAATCTAGTTATTTTAATATTTATATTATAATTAATTTAATTTAATTTAATTAGTTCTGGTCATGCTTTATAAAATTAAAGTAAATTGAGATTAGAAATAAGAAATTGGATATATCTTAGAAAATATTGTCTGATTACCTTGCTGCACTTTATTGGAGAAGTGGGGTCTTCTGTTACAGGTATCTTGCATACCTACTAGGAGGTCCCTAACCTTCTCATTATATACTCCTGAATGTTAAATAAATACATTTTCATTTTCATTTCATTTTCAATTAATAACAAACTATGATTATCATATCAACTTGTCACACCTTTTCTACCCAAGTCACACCGTTGACTGCTCTACGAGTACAGGTCTGCAAACACCGCACAAAGACGTTTGTTTGCTAACATGACACTGTTGACGCTGTTGTGTGCTGCGTTTGCCGTTCAACGAAACGCCCTTGCAAAATTAGGGGAAAGTTTTTTCGGACAACAAAATTCTGGGAACATTTTTTTGGGTCAATAGGTAGAATTATGTATCCTTGTTATAAGTAATTACTTAATTATGAACTGTACTTACGATTTAGTAGTGAAATTTCAATCATTAGCTCACCGCATACATTTTGAATCTAACAAAAAAAACAAATGAATTTAGAATGTCTTTATTCTGAAGTTGGTTAAAAACTGCCTTTGCACCAGTGTAACTACTTAGCTTAATCAGTGGTCAAAACCGGAACTAATTCCGAAACCATACAAGGAATCGTAAACTTGTTAAGGAATATACCACTCTGTAAATTTCATACGGGCATATTTATTTTTCCAGATGTAGTTAATGATCATACAAATTATATGAGAATGATATTTCGGTACCTAGTAACTTTTATTACAGATGCGAATTTTTTTAAAGTTTGTCTTAGGAGCAATGTAACCTGTACTATTTCATTTGACATAAGAGTATGACGTTTACGTAGACGATGTAGTTGCGTTAATTTAATCGATACATTGCTTGCTAAATCTACTAATAAGAAAAAATAAAATAGGGATTATTCATGTTTTTTTTCACGGCTTTCTATAGAAGCTCATTTATGTAATAAACAATATGATTTTCTTTTTCAAATAACTATAAAAGTAATCGAGATATAAGCTATCAAAGATTTGCCTCTATATCTTTCTAGAAAAACGGAATTTTGTGTACAATGTAGCAGATATTTAAACGCTGTCGTAAAGTGTCATAAATATCGATATAGCCATCATATCAAATGTATGTGCCACCGACCATATTGCTTATAGATGTATTTGACGTCTTGGTAACGCATATTTTGCCCTCGACTGTACTCGTGTAGCATGCAGTACAATCATGATTTATATTGACACTTTACCATTTTTCCCGGGACCAAGATAACCGGCCTAATCATCTTTGAAGATAAAACCCGAACAAACATCGTTTGTCCGTGTCTAATTAAACTCGTGTAATGTTTATGTGTTTATTCGATGCTTATTATTAAAAGCGACATTGTAAAACAACGTATCTCCACGCTACTGTCTTTGAATTCAAGACCTTATAAAACTGGTTCCTAGTGTTTAGATTAGGAACCAAGTCATCGGAATGGAAGTAAGTTGATGGTGTAGGACGAGTTGTAGAGGCTCTTAAAGGTTAATCAAGTGCCGCATACTTTTCTATCATTTTGCCTATTCGAATAGCGTCACATTAAAAAAAAAAACAAAAAAACAAAAATGGCTTACATCACTTTGGAAAAGAGCCGGTACTCTTCAAACTAGGTTCTGGACTGATTTTTTAGTAAAGAAAAAACATAGAATGTACTAGTTGCTTCTCTTCCCGCGCATATGGTAACAGCACATCGAGGGAATGGGCGAAAATCTTAGGAATCGTGTTATAGGCGATGCGGCTAGCAACCCATTACTATTTTGATTCCCCTTTCCACCTATACGTTCATAATAATGCTAAACGTGGCCTTCAGGTCTTGTTACCTAAGGCTCTGTGTACCCCGTAAGGGATAAAGACGTGATTTATGTATGTATGTATCAGGCGTGGCGTCAAGTATATCAGAACGCAAGCCGAAGGGCATTTAAATAGCGTTTTCCTCCAATTTTGCGCAATAAAAGTGCCCAACTGCCTTAAAATAGGCAAGCCGGTGGGAATCGAGTTCTACGGACGCCACGCCACTGGTTTGTATGAATGTATGTGTGCAAAAATTGTATAAGCTAAGTCGCAAATTGCTGATTTTAAATAAAACATAATACGACCCACTTTATCTCTTCAAACCGGTTCAGAGCATTTTCCAAGAAACTTGTGTTTATCCCCTTGCGCTTCGAAAGTACGTAACTACAGTTTTATCCTTAATTTTTAGGGTTCCGTAGCCAAAGGGTAAAAACAGGAACCTATTACTTGACTTCACTGAACAAAAAATATTAACGTGAGTAGCGGAGTAGCAAGGTAAATATTTTTTGTTCATTGAAATGGACCTCCGCAAAGTAACGCCTGATTCAATAAAATATTTAGGACTCCACTGTTCGTCTGTCTGTCTGTCACCAGGGGCCCGATTTTTCAGCTCTAATCAAAGTTTTGACTAGTTCACAAGATTAATGAGAGCTGTGATTGTCTTCTATGCTCGTATTTCAAATTCAGCACAATTTTTCACCACTTTCGAGTGGTATTTTCACACGGCTTCCAAAAATCGGCTCCCAGGCTGTTTCTGACCGTGAAAACTTGACAGTGGAAATCTTTACTAATATATTACAGAATCGTTCAGAAATATGTACCTAGCTATCATCATCACTACATAGTATAAAACAAAGTCGCTTTCTCTGTCCCCATATCCCTATGTCCCTATGTCCCTTTGTATGCTTATATCTTCAAAACTACACAACGGATTTTGATGCGGTTTTTTTAATAGATAGAGTGATTCAAGAGGAAGGTTTTTATGTATAATTCAACGCAGACGAAGTCGCGGGCAGAAGCTAGTTTACAAATATAATAAATACAATTCATTTCATTCATATAAGTACCATAAAGGCCTTAGAGTTTCCGAATAAAATGCCTGTGATATGCGGAGATAGATAGACAGACAGTTCATACAAAGTTCAAAAGAAAAAGACGCGTCATTTTTGCTCGTCAGTAACCATGGCAAGGCGTAGTCTAAACCGGCCTCGCTTTGACATTCGCAGAGGACCGTCTTGACTTTTTATAAGGTCTGAGCTCCAGACTAAGCCCCCGTTTCACCACTCTCTGTTAACGTCTAGTTATCTTAAGCGTCAGTTATCTATCCGTATCTATTTATTACTACGAAACAGACACAGCCGTCATCATAGATAAATCACACTTAAGATAACTGGATATAACTTCGTTGCTGGTCTGGAAGTAAAGAAAAAACATAGAATTTACCAGTTGCTTCTCTTCCCGCGCAGGTGGTAAAAGCCCATCGAGAGAATGGGCGAAATGCTTTAGAAACACGTATTTAACATAGGCGATGCGCCATAACTATTTTTATTTCCCTTTCCACCTATACGCCCTTAATTATTACTTTAGGCTCTGTCTACCCCGTAAGGGATAAAGGCGTGATGTATGTATGTATGTGTATTTGTATATCTTTTAAAGTAAATTAAATAAATTACATTAAGCTACAATTATTTACATAAAACACCTACATAGGTACTTAAATTGGAATGCTAAATTCTATGCAAGCTAAGTGATACTGTAGAGTATTATGAATTATAACATCGCCTAATTTAACAATATTGCTTCCATCTCACCTTACTCGTATTAATAGCGACAAATAACCGAACCATTAAATTTACCTTAGTACGTTCTGTTATAAAAATAGGAAAAACGATATTTTCTAATATCGTGTTCGAAGGTTGTTTTTTTGCACGTAGAATCTTAAACCGGGTCCGCGATACTTGTTTTTGATACGTGTTTAACTGTTTTTTTGCAATCTCAAACCACTTCTAAATTTGGCCGAGAGCACTGGAACAAATCAAACCGTGACTGTGCTTGAAGAAAGGTAGCTGCTATTATAAAGTTGTTTTAACATGTTTTGGTTTGAATAAGTATCTCAAGTATTACCTATACAATAATGTTATGTGTGTAGATATGTATGTATGTATGTATTATTTTATTTTATTTACTTAGCTATGTACTATATTTATGTTAGTGGGTCGTTCTCGCGAGTCGTTCAAATCGAGTAATTTATAAAATTTTCGAAATATTACAATACAATACAATAGGTACTCTTTATTGAACACCACATATAACAACTAAAACAGAAAAAAGGTATACAGAATATTACAAGGTAACAATAGGCGGCCTTATAGCTACAGAGCGATCTCTACCAGGCAACCATAATGGACTGGAGAACAGAACAGATCTGAGCAGGTGGTGCAATTTAGAATATTATTTTAATATACTAAGTACTGAAATACGTAATATATTATACATGAAACACACACATATTGACGATATTCGAGGATTTTATGCTTTTAAATGGTTCACATACACACGTATAGTAAGATATGAGTAAAGGCGTCATTGTACAGGTTATGATTTAGGATTTTCTAGAAGGAAAGTAATGAAGCCTCGGATGGAAATGAAATATGACTGGATGGCAATGAGTGCGTTTGGAAGGTAATGAGATTTATTACAAAATTAATGAAATATGCGTATTTAATTGTATTAGGGCCATTTTTACATATAAAAACTATTTAGTGTAAAGTGATGTTTTTATGGAATAAAACTTGTTTTTAATAGTAATTATCTGTTTTTTATTAAAAATTTAAATTTCTTCGAAATCAACACAAGATAGATATTATACTAATACTTGTAATATCACTAATTATTATTAAAAAAAAACCCGGAGCTACACTGCTAACAATGTCATCCTCGAAAAAAATCTTCTTATCTTTTGTTTTAATTCATGTGCCATTTTTTTTTGGCATATGTTTTTTTTTCGAATAGCGAAGTTTGATTTGCCATTGAGTTTATATCTCTTCAATCTCGAATTGTCACTTTCAATTATGTCTTGTTCTGTTTTTTATTTTTTATTTTTTCTTGATACACTTTCATCAAATAATAACTCATTTTTAACTTCTTGAACTTTTTCTTCTGGCAAGTCTTTTACTAACTCCTTTTTTTTCCACGCTGTCTTCCATTGTTTTTGTTAAGTTCTTCTGTTCTAACTCTAGTTTTTGGGTTCGCTTTTTTAATTTTTTTTTCTTTTCGTAATTTTCTTACTTTTTCTTCTTTTAAGTTTTTGATTAGGTACTTTAATGGCTTTATATGCAACTTTTATAACTGCAGTGGATTCTTTACGTATGCCGCACGCATTTCTATCTATATATCTATTCTAGTAAATATTCTGTTGAATGTGTGAGTAATGTGTACGAATATAAATTGACGTTCCAAATTAGAACAACGACTTAAGTTCCATATCAGTTCTGTACAATACCACATACAACAGATCATTTACTTAAGTTTTTCGCCTATACTTTGAAACACAAAGGCAAATCCGTCTCGTCACTTCTTTAAAACAATCAAAACAAAATCACAATCAATTCTAAGTATTAATTGAGTATTCCCATCGATAATTACAGCCTTGAAACTCGGCAAGATCACGACAGCGATTCAATAATTCATTGTGTTGTTACTTGTTTTTAAGGTTCACTTGGCTTCGAAAAACCTTCCAGTAAGCACCTAATAAGCAGGGATGTTACGGATATATAATTTCGAATCCGGATATGGATATGGATATTGGTAAAATATAATATCGGTTTCGGCTACGGTTATGGATATTAAATTATTTCGGATTATCCGATAGTTTCGGTTACGGATATAAAAATTTTAAGGAACTGTAAAAGGAAATACGATACGACAAACGCGCGCGCGGCTGGTCTGCCGGCCGGGCAAAAACAAAAACTTGTCACGACGTGTCATATTTACTAAGTAGTACCTATTTAGTTAGACTCCACCCTATCCGAAACTATCCAAAACTTTTCTATCGGATTCGGTTACGGTTACGGATATTTTTTTATTTCGGATATCCGATAGTTTCAGTTACGGATATGGATATCCATAACAACATTGCTAATAAGAATGACAATGGCGACCCGCCCAGTTGCATGGGTGCAATGTAGATGCTAACATGGCGGTACAATAGAGAATATTCATGATTTTAGGGTTCCGTATCCAAAGGGTAAGAACGGGACAGTCTGTCTGTCCGTCTGTCACTAGGCTGTATCTCATAAACCTTGGTTAGTTGAAATTTTTACCGATGATGTATTTCTGTTGCCGCTCTAACAACAAATACTAACCCCTTATTCATAAACGCTCTAGGCTTCTGCTAATTTAGCAATCGTTTATCTATCTGTGAAAGGTAAATGTCAAAGTGACAGATAAGGACAAACCATTGCTAAGTTAGCAGAAGCCTACAGAGCGTTTATGAATAAGGGGGTAAAATCTAACTTTTTTTATGTCTCTATGTAAGTAACCATAATATAAACTGACCTCACACCACCTACATTTTGCTTCAACAGCAGGGCTGTTTCAACACTGGATTTTATCTTCACGAGGCGAATTTGTCGCGCATTCACCCTATGTTGCGGGAAAGTTGTGGATGAAGGTGGCAAGTTGCCATTCATAATAGCGTTCTTTGGGAGGCCTGTATTCAACAGTGGGCGTCTTCCGCGATATTAATGATGATGTTGAGGTCAAAGATGTTGGTTGTTTTATTAACGAAAAAAATACAAAAAGGGAATTAAAAACTAAACTAAAACTAATCTTAAAATAAAATAATTAAAAAAAGGAGGCACCCCCGAGGCGTAGTACCACAGACGCTGGCAGCATACCCCCTTTGGACAGCGATACTAATACGCTGTCCAAGGAAGCTGCCAGCTCTGCGGTCACCCGTAGTGTCTATTAAATATCTTTGAAGAGGCTAATAGCGCTAGCACCCCACGGACCAAGGGTCTCAACACCTCAAGGGTCAAAGAGTATCATTACGATAGGACGGTAAAGCACCTAGATTTACCGGATCACACAAATCGTCTTAACGACTAAGCTTACGAAATTAAACAAGCAACCAAGCAACACAAATGTACATTAAAAAATAATTAAATACACATTTTACTGGTCAGGCTTAAGTATAGGATGTCGGATGCTGTCATTACCATAATACTTTGTGAAAACACGACATATTACGTTTGTATAGCGTCTGTTGACGCTATCATTTGACAGTGGATTGTGATTGCTGTGATCCATCGTCATCGAGCGAATGGTTCTCGAGCGGAGACTGTGGATCGGCAAGCGCAGCGTAGGACGTCCACCAACGAGGTGGACTGACCTGGTTAAAGTCGCGGGTTCACGGTGGATGCAAGCCGCTTCCAACTGAGGCAACTGGAGGTCTATGGGGGAGGCTTATGTCTAGCAGTAGACGTCCTACGCTGACCGACAAAATTGACATCAAGATGAGAAATCCAATTTGTTGACGAAGCTTTGTTACCTAGGACAAAACGTAGCTTTTACTAATCAAGGATAGAGAACATTCTTATCTCCATAGATTACATTCTACATACAAAAAAAGCCGTGGTAGCTCATGTGGTTGCAGCTATGACCTCTCAAACAAGTCGTGGGTTCGAGCCCGGCTCGCACCTTTGAGTTTTTCGGAATTAATGTGCGACGTTACATTTGAAATTAACCATGAGCTTTTCGGCGAAGGAAAACATCGTGAGGAAACCGGCGCACATCTGCGACGCAATCAAATGGTGTATATAGGCTGGAGACGATTATAATTAAAGCCTTGGAAATGGGCGGTATACGACTAAAACGAATGACCATAGTTGCCAATTGATAAACGACCCAATGCCATGTCGTGTCATCATCAAAAAGCCACAGCGATTGCAAATTCACATTCACAACAAGCGAATGGCCTCGACAGCATCAGAAGTAATGACGGATAATTCTCACAGTCAACAAATCGTTACAAGTTCAGTGCTAGATGTGTCAAATTGCATAATAACCGTGAATTCCGGCATTTTTGATAAATGGCAAGCAATATAGTCACGTTTATTTTCTGAATAAACTCACGGGAAAATGACAGGTCACGTTTAAACGAACAATTCTTGTACATACATACCGTAAAGATCCTCCTTTACATCCCATGAAAGTCAGTTTAGTAGCGCACATCGTTGTATTCACTTAGTCAAGAACACAGAGTACATTGAGCTAGTTCAGTATGACCCTCCGCGGGAAGAACTAGCAAGAAACCTCACGGGCATAGTCTTTTCTTATTGATCGCTACATCTTCTATTACCATAAATACAGATTTACGCTTCGAACTCACTACACATAGATACATCTCACAGTCAGAATGACAATACAATCTCTTCTTCTTCTCCATATTTATGGCGTATCAAGTCGTTATTGCGACGACAACTTCGCCAATGTCAAAGTAACAAAAATATGTTTAAAAAATCTTGTGACAAAATGTCGGCAACGTTGTACGGTAATGGTCAAAGACCCCCCTCCCCCCTGTCGGGCTCTTAGCCAACGGTCAATGATATCCCTCAGAAACTGCCAGGAAATCATTAGCCGATGCCCAGGGCGCACCGGATCAAGCACTGCTCTTCCCCCCGGACGGATCCAAAAAGGAAGCGCAGCTCTTGACTACACGTGGAGGTAACCCGACTCGCACCCCCAATACAATATCCGCGACCCTTCTAGAGCGCTTGGCGCCAAAACGTGCCGTTGACATCTGTCAGCTGTCAACGTCACTGCCCTGTCCAATGAGTGTGTTCCCTTTAACAAAGTCTGTTTTCATTTACCATAATGAAGAATCAGTTTTGAAATTCTTAACAATACATACACAAATCAAGTATTTATCCCTTACGGGGTAAACAGAGCCCAGGGTAACAAGACCCAAAGGCCATTGGATTGTGAGCGCAGGTGGAAGTGGAAAGGGGAATCGAAATAATAGTGATGGGTTGCTAACTGCATCGCCTAAAACATGATTCCAAAGATTTCGGTCATCCAGGTAGGTACTATAAGATGGATGATGGTGATGATTCTTCCGACCTATTTCGGCCATGGCGACCTTTTCAACTCGTAGTTAAATCGGAGTCCAATGATAAGGAAATGGTCTACTGCGCAGGATATATTTAGGTGCTGGAATAGAGAACCGTTACGACTGGAGAAGGTGTCAGATGATGTCTGGCCGACAGCATCTTTGTGCCTTCTACTGTCCCCCTAGGCCATTCACCTTGCCCTGCCGAGTCACCGAGTCTGCCGCACCCTGTTGCATATCTGCGGTGGGTTGACTTTACATGGAAAGCGTACCGGAAAACGCAACGTAGGACCCCAACAAGATGGACTGATAGCCTGGTGAAGGCCGCAGGAGTCCGCTGTTTGAGGACCGCGCAAGACCGGTCTTTATGGCGCTCTTTGGTGGAGGCCTATGTTCAGCAGTGGACGTCTTTTGGCTATGTTCCCCCCTCGGTTCTAACTAGACCCAGCAAATCCAAATACAACATCTCAGCTACCGAGGCCACAAGAAACTAACGTGGCAAAAGGAGGCAGGTAGTAGGTAAAGGTAGATAGCCTAGTATTAAAGTGTAGGTTAAGCATAAATTAGTTTTATCTCAATGAGACTGCGAATGACGTCAGCATTATACCATGTTACGCGCTGGTACAGCCTTGAACGGTGCAAAATACCGCTGAGATGTTCACGAGGATAATAACAAATTTAACCTAAAACATTTTTAATGCAGGTTTTTTTGCTGACTGTATTGTATGTATGCAAACTCTTTATTGTGCAAGATAACCATAGAACAAATACAATTGTAACCACTGAGATACATGCACAAAGGCGGACTTATCCCTTTTAGATATCTCTTCCAGTCAGCCTTTGAGTGGGTGAGAGGAGTATTATTATGTATTAGGGACAGACGAGTGAGTTTGTGTATTTTTGTTGATCGTCGTTTGTCCTACTGTCTTTGTTGCATTTAATTTATTTTTATAGTTTATCGAGGGTTATGAGATACATTATAGTATTTTATGCAACAGTTGTATAAGAGGGGTCAAAAACTTCGAACACTACTAAAATAAATAGTATGTGAAAACAATGCATTTTATTCATTTTAGACATCATGTTTCATAGAGCAACTTACTGCTTAAGACCTACACAATCGATATCTAAATAGAAATAGTGTAAGTATATTTTTTCAAAACAACCGGGTTCGATTCCCGAGCTGAGTAAAGGTTTTTTTAATATATGAATGCAGTTTTTCTTGTTATTAAAATCGATGACATGGTTCCTAAGAACAGATCTTCGTATGTCTTATAGTTTCAGACTTTCCCATACTGACCGATTTCAATGAGGCACCCTGTATAACTACGTTTATCGAATGCGTGTAAATAAATGTTTCTCTCTCTCTCTCTTTCTCGCTCTCTACATAGTATACTTACCAAATATCAAGTTAAAGAGACAAACCTTTAGTGTTCCTTCCTGCTGAGACGATCCTGGCAGGGTCGCCAGGATTTCACTTCATGATTATTGTACCTACTGTCACTGGACTTTCATAAGTCCGTCAAATTTCACGTCAATGCTGCACTGGAAGTGGGTCAAAATTCAAGACAGGTGAAGCTAAATAAAAAGCTTGTAATAACAGTACTAGAATCAGTTTTATTATATTTCCAACGTCACATGATGAGGTGTCTCATGTCTTGGTGAGCTACGTACTGCACTGAACTCTCTTCGATGACTCGGACGGCGTTGAAGACCAAGAAGAGGAGGTAGACGTTCAAGCCTGAAAGGGAGGAGTGAGTCTTCTCATCGAATTATAGTCCACCAGCTTCTGTCCGCGACTACCTCCGCGTAGAATTAAATTTAAGCACCGGCGCCATACCACGTCTTAATGCGATCCAATTCCGACTCACTTCAGGTTTTAGCTGTCATTTTTAGTATGGATCTGACAGCGAGCGAATATAAACTGAATCGGAATTGAATCACATTAAAACGTCGTAAGGCCCCAGATGTTGATAATATGTTCTACAACAATTCATTAAACTACGTTGTGACTCTAGGCAGCTACGACTTTAGACAAGTTTATCGCTATCCCGCGGGAACTATGCAATTTTCCGAGATAAGAAGTAGCCTATGTTTTAATCTAGGGTACCAGTTATCTCCGATCCAAATTTGATCCAAATGCGTCCAGACGTTTCAGCGTGAAGATGGAACAAACACACTCGTATCCTCACATCCTCACACAAACTTTCGCATTTATAAAATATAGCCTTCCGTCCGCAGCTTCGCCCGCGATAAATTAATTTTCCCGTAGGAAAAGGTATTTTCCCGCGTTAAAAAGTAGCCTATGTCACTCAGTGATAATGTAGTTTTCTAACGGCAAAAGAATTTTTAAAATCGGTCCTGTAGTTTCGGAGCCTATTCAATGCAAACAAACAAACAAACAATCAAAATTTTCCTCTTTATAATATTAGTATAGACTAGCTTCTGCCCGCGACTTCGTCTGCGTAGAATTATACATAAAAACCTTCCCCTTGAATCACTCTATCTATTAAAAAAAACCACATCAAATCCGTTGTGTAGTTTTGAAGATATAAGCATACATAGGGCCATAGGGACATAGGGACAGAGAAAGCGACTTTGTTTTAAACTACGAGTATGTAGTGATTAGTTGGATTTCTCGAAGCTACAAGCTCGGCCATTGATTGGTTGCCGGACTAATGTTGCCAGGTTAGCGTTATAAAATTGTAACTTAAAGCTTTGAGAAATGGACCATTGGTCGTATTTAATAATTATTCTGTTAAAAACAGTGTTAGTATAGTGGTATGACCTAAAACCCCCTTATAAAATAATAACACATAATAAATAATAATAACACTGCAGTAAACGCCAGTAAAATTACTGGCACAAGAGGTATCCTATACTAGGCTGGCCACGCATCTGCAATTCTTTAGTGTTGTCCTTTCGGGTGTCCATGGGTGGTGGTGCTCGCTTACCACCAGGTGACCCACTAGCTCGTTTGCTTTCCTTCTCGTATACATATAAAAAAACAAGAAATAATATGTAAACTCCAATAGTAATTGTCAAATAGCAATTGCTCGGGCGAGGTTCGTTTGCAAAAATCACATGTAGCCATGTAAGCGCCTAGTCTTTTCAAAAAGCAAAAATGTTGTGAAGCAAAAACCCTGTCTTCAAATACTTAGTCGGTACATGGCTATAACTATTTGCTAATAAGCATGCGCAGGCGTTTCTAGATAATTCCAGCTACAAACACGTTTCACATTACAAATGGGCTGTGGTTTTCTCGCGGGCCCTGTGCAGATGGGAAACTTTAGTGCCTAGGCAGTTCATTTTGGAATATTTGTGCCTACTGGTAAATTCCGTAGGTTCGACTCCGCGAGAAAAAAGCCCATCGAGGGATTGGGCGAAATTCTTAGGGATCATGTTACAGGCGATGCGGCTAGCAAAACCATCACTGTTTTGATTCCACTTTCAATCCATACGCCCACGATCATGCTAAACGTGGTCTTTAGGTCTTGTTACCTTACGCTCTGTCTACCCCGTAAGGGATAAAGACGTGACTTGTGTATGTATGTATTAAAATTGTCCTGGTTTATTTCAGTAGATGGTTGGGGAGGCCATAAGCCATCTAAGCTATTACAAGGTTTCATGAGAGATAAGTATTTTTTCTACTCGTTGATTTTAATCTGTCAATTATGTGTTTGTAGACAAAATTGCAATCACATACTTTTTAATCTTGGATAGACTATGGCACTTCGGGCTCAACTATAATGATTATTATACAACGCTCTAGACGACTATAATAATTTCTAAATTAGAACTTAGTTACTTCGATTGAGCGTCATGAGCGCTTAGTGGAACGCACCCAATGTAAAGTTGGAAATATCTGGCAAATTTGCTTCCATTTGAACACACTAACTTTTGTCTTCTATTACGTGATTGGTTAGTAATTGAAGTAATTGGCCAATCAGAATCAGTCTTATAACGACGTCTCATTCATTAGTTATTTTTTTATACTAACTCAAAAAGAAGAAGTATATGCCGATCTGGAAGTCCTCTTGGATGTCGAAGTAGGTGATGTCCATGGCCAGGGTCAGGAGCTGGAACGCCAGCCCGAAGTATAAGTAGAACCGGAGCAGCTTCTGGCTTCTCTGGAATAGGTGGAGATAAATAATGTTAATAGCAATGTTTTATAACTCCGTAGCTGTTGCTGGCCTCTTCATCCGCGCAAAATTTAAACCAGGCAGCTTGACTTTTCACAATATTTCCAACAAATACATACATAGCTACATAAATAAATCACGTCTTTATTCCTTTACGGGGTAGACTTCCTCGTGGATATCTTTATCCATATCGGTACTATTCCTTAGTGTATTGTATTTTCTCCGTGTTTTATATCTACGTGTATCAAATGTGTGTAAATAAATGTTTTTCTTTCTTTCTTTCTTTCTTTCTTTCTTAATGCTGTAAACCACTTGAAAATCCGTTCAGTAGTTTTGAGTTTATTGCGAACAGACATACAGACGACAGAAGCGGTGGAGGGCTTTGTTTTATAATAATGATAATGTATAGATACAATAATAATGTAAAGTGGTCCGTCACTTTCTTGATTGTCCTAATTATTAAGGATTAAAAGAAAGAAGACAATTATTCCTTTTTGCAAGACACAAATATAAGAGAATATACACAATTTTGTAGAAAAAAAAAACATTAACCGATGCTCAGGGTGCACTGGACCAAGCACTGCTCTTCCCCTCGGACGGATCCAAAAACGAACGGCAGTTCTTGACCACACGCGGAGGATGATGAAATAGCGGCTTGGCTTGATTGTGCGCATGACAATTTTAAAAAAACATTTGGTTATACCTTGTGAGCTCCGATCAGCAGGACGATGTACATGACAACATCAGTCAAGAGGAAGGCAAGGGTGATGGGCAGATGCACCAGCGGGTTCCGGAGCGGAGGAATATCCTCCTCATGAGGGCTGGTGGCTTCTGCTACCAGGAGGAACAGCGTCAACGGCAGCGCGAGGAGTGTCAGCACCTGTGAAAGGTTAAAGTACATAAATCATGTCCTTATTCCTTACGGGGAGACAGAGCCTAAGGTAACAAGATAAAGGCCACGTTTAGCATAATTTACAACTAATAAATCTTATACATACGAATCACTGCTGGGCTGGTAGTTTCAAAAAGACATGTAAAAGAGCCCTTGGCGGCCAATTTGCGAAAGTAAAATTTTCATTTTCATTTTCACTTTCACGTCTTTATCCCTTACTAGAGGTAAAGTTAAAGGGGTAGACTTATTCGACTTCAAAATGTGCCGAGATTTGTATTTATTTGTCTAGAGCTAAATCTGTTGTTCGGAACAAAAGCGGACAGAACCAATCAAATCTGCCCACATTCCAGTGTTACTGGTTCATTGTCACGTCGGAACGGATGTCACGTCACCATCCTAAGTAGGAGTAAGATTAACTCCCATAATTGCGTAAAATACTCCTTAAATGCACTGTTTTCTAACTGGACATTATGAAATTTTATATAAAAAACACGCTTATGGAATTCTTGCCCACCTAACATAACTAATTATATACATACCGTCACGCCTCTTTCACAAAGGGGTTGGCAGAGACTACTTTGTTCCACTTGCTACGACCCTGATGTTCTTTCGCTTCATCCACATTCATCAATCTCTTCATACATGCTCGCCGGTTTCGGATACTCCTGACCTGACCTTTTTCCAAAACGTCTCCTATTTGGTCTCGGAATGTCCGTCTAGGCTTTCCCCTCCCAACGTTACCATTCACACTCCCCATAAATATCTGTTTAGTTAGCCTACTTTCATCCATCCGCTCTACGTGGCCAAACCAACTAGCATACTTTTTTCTATCCTAGTCACTATATCCTCTTTCACATCAGCACGTTCCCTTATCACACTATTCCTTATACTATCTTTCAGTGATACACCTTCCATACTTCTTAACGCTTTCATTTCTACTGCATTTATTCTACTTTCAATGCTTCTACCTAATAACTAATACTAATTACTTTATGAAATCTTCGTTCAAAGATATCGTGCTAACATAGTCCTTGTTTAAAAAGTTACAAAAAGAAGGCGGAGCACTACCTACCTTTTTTCTAACCGTTTCGTCGTATTTTCAAACCCTCATCCCAGTTGACACCAGAATTCCAAATTCGATATGAAAAGTTTTAGTTCGTAAACAACAGTACGTAACATCGTAACTTAGCTTTTAAGTAAGACTATTTTTACTATGACGTCTAAATGCGATTCAATTCAGAGTCAGTTCGGATTTAACTGTCATTTTTAGTATCGATCTGACAGCGAGCAAACCTAAACTGAATCGGGATTGAATCGCATTAGGCGTCATGGTAACTCCCTGGTTTTCTGATATCAACCAATTTTTGGTTCTATTGTATTATATTCAAATGTTTTTATGTTAGAGGATTGCTAATTGATGGACTCTACTTATTATTTTAAGGAAACTCTGAATTGTGGATACTGTAAGACTTTATTTTTATGAAGTGACAATGTCTATTTCTAAACAAAGACTGTTGCTACGACACAAACCATACACTTTAACATTTGATTGAGTAAAAATACTTTTGTTGCAGTTAAATAGAAGTTTATCGTGTTTTAAATAATTATAAAATTCAAAACATCACACGATCAAAACACCAATAACACAAGAACAATAAAATTATCGACCTTTTTATGAATATTTTCAATACTAAAATTTCGAAACATAGACAAAACTTTTTATGATCTCTAAGAATACCTTTGCATTTGATTTATTGCAAAATTCCTCACAAAAAGGCCTGGGTCTGAAGGATGCAATGTTTTTATGGATAGGCACCTCCTATATTTTGTTCTACTTCTCTTTATTATCACACGCTGCTTTATTGTATTGTACTCTCGAATAACGCTTTGTTAACTCATATCACGTCGTGGTAGCCTAGTAGTTTGACCTGTGGTCTCTCAAGCAGAGGGTCCTGGGTTCGAAACCTGGGTTCGCACCTCTGAGTTTTTCGAAAATTGTGCGCGAAATTACATTTGAAATTTGTCATGAGCTTTTCGGTAAGGGAAAACATCGTTACGGAAACTGCACACATCTGCGAAGCAATTCAATGGTGTGTGTGAAGTTCCACATCCTCACTATGGACCAGGTACAGGCCTATGCCATGAGGCACGCCGAATAACGAAATTGTAGCGAAACGGAATAAAAAGGGGCTATACCTATATATATATAGCTCATAATCATAATGTACAAAAATTGATAAAAATAACATTCTTACTGAACATACTATAGTTTAATTGCAATAGATACAATACATCATGATTAATCTAAAAGTTAACTAAATATACAAAACTTAAAACTAAATAAATATACCTAACTATAAAAAGAAAATACCATCTAAAAGGCCCTCCTGCGGCATAGACCCCAACACACTGGCGGCATTACCTCTCTGTACAGCCAGAGAAAAAAAAAACAAAAACATTCTTACTTACCAAATTGACGTAACCAAACACTATAACTCCCTTTCGGATGGGCACAAAGAAACAGCACTTGCGAATGACCGGGATCTTTGGACATTTTGAACAGCATTTCATCTCGTTCACAAATCCACTGAGTAAAGGTTTCTAGTCTGTCAGCTATAATTATCAGGATTCCAAATAAAGTCACGGATCCACAAAGTCACTGAACATTTTGTTACAGAAAATATCCTTCGACGGACAGTTCATGTCAAAGACTAATTTCCACTGAATTCTCGAGTAATTTGACTTAAATTTCGTAGATAACGTAACTTTATTAAACAAGACCTAACAAGATGAAATGGCTTTTGTAAAAAATATTCTTAGGATAAAGGGTGATGAAGAGTGACACCGTTTCGGGTTCTCGCGAGAGACTACGAGATTGAGAGCGCTTGAGGACGTCCCGATTATAATAGAACACTTCCTTTGAAGTTATTATGATCTTCAATATAAAACAGGACAACGTACCAGACGAGGCAGGAATATATGATAATTTATATTAACTTAAACAATCGGATAACGCAGTCGTTAGTAAAGCTGACTATGAAACTTGAAGGTATCCGCTCGGGTCAGATACAATGTTAGAAAAATGCGAATGCTTGTTCTCGAGCCTTGGATGTTCAATATTTATTACCTAATCAATTAGGTACTTAAGTACATAATGTTTATCCGTTCCCTAGCAGTATACCCTATACAGCTTTGCTTAGTTCGGGACTAAAACAATTTGTGTCAATAAGTGTCGTAAGATATCTATTTATCTTGTGATGCTTCTTCTCTCTATTATTGCGTGATTCTGAGAGAATTGTGTTTCATCGTGGTGAAGAATCGTTTAGAATTATAACAGCCTTTGTTCTCTGTTTGTGTTATTTGTTAAACCGCTTAAATAAAATTCGTTACTAAAACCGCGTGTTTTATTAAAATAAGAGCAACTAACCTAACATTATTTTATTTCTACATGTTGCAAGTTTTGGAACGTAGTGTATCCGGTCTCAATCAGTCCTGAAGTGATACTTGGCGGGCCAAGTCTACCGTTCCACCTAGAGCGATATGCAAGTAAATACTTTCACTCAGTGGGTGCCCCAGGATGGATACCGAAGCCGCAGCAGGCCAAGAGATGGTGGCATGACCTAGACGCGTTCTCGAGCGACTGGGAAGACAAAGGCAGGGTGAGTTGGAAGTCTAGGGGAGAGACGTTTGCCCAGCAGTGGTACACTATTTCAGGCTAGTAAGAGCAGTCTCTCAAAAATAAATAAAATATGGATTCTAAAACATCCGTGGAACGCATGGTTCCCAGGAGGCAGGCAGCGTTACCGCGTTGAATAACCAGGCTCAGGCTGACCGAAATAGCTGCCTGCCTTCTGGTCACCGGTCGTTTGGATCAGGCATGCAGAGATCTCTCTGTGGTGGAACTCAAACTTATTGTTATAACTACCTACCATTATTTCTTTAGCAAATTGATAAATAGAGGCCAGCCACTGGGTGGTAAACTTTGCGCAGGATCGTTAGTACTCTTTGGACGTATGTTTGCATTGTTAGTGTCAAGGAAGTTATTAGTCGAGCGTTCCCGACGAAAAGATGAGTCGAGACCTTCAACGTCTGCAAGAGTGGGTAGTGTCATTACACTTGGGGTAAGGCTGGAGTGGACGCTCGCGTTGGGCGTGAAGCGGGGCGGGGCGTGCGGCGTGCACGTCAAGATGCTTATCCACTAGAGTAGTCCACGCCGCAGCCAAAGAACCCGGCGTCGGCGCGCTCGGTTTTGAACCCGGCTCGGCGCAGCGTCGCTGGCGTGAGGACATTTTTAGAAGGAATAATTAAAGAAAACACAATGTTAAAATAACTATGCTGGAAATAAACATTTCAGTGCCTCCAGTGAAAAAGGGAATATCTCAAAATTGCTACTTTTCAGTGGAGGCAAAAACCTTTCGTTCGTCGTTACATTATTTTTATAGTTTTTTTTTTTAGTTAAGTATGAGAATAAGAATTCTGTGGTACCTTAAGACAAGACGACTTTATTGACTCTTATGCCTTTATGTACACCGTGCTAGAGGCAGCCTTGGGTCGAGCGGCTGCCTCGCTCCGAGGCCTCGCAAGTGGAAACGCTGCCTAAGACGTTGAGGCAGCGTTGAGGCAGCGTCTCCACTTCCGACTTTAAACAAATGAAACTCGCACCAGTGTCCTGAGTGCACGCCGCACAGAGCCCGCTGCCGTTGCCCGCCATGCTGCACGCTCCGCCGAACGCTCCGCTTCGAACGTTCACCCAAGCCTTACACTAAATATATAGAGTTGGATTGCGGTATAGAAGGCAGCCAGTGTGTCCAGATCATTTTCTGTGTGGTAGGTACCTAGTTTGAGTCTGTGGTTTTAATAAGCTTAGAATTAATAACATACGTCACGCCTCTTTCCCACAGGGGTAGGCAGCGACTACTTTGTTCCACTTGCTACGATCCTGAAATACTTCTTTCGCTTCATCCACATTCATCAATCTCTTCATACATGCTCGTCGGTTTCGGGTACTCCTGACCTGCCCTTTTTTCAAAACGTCTATTTGGTCCAGGATCGTCGGTCTAGCTAGGCCTTCCCCTACCAACGCAACCATTCACACTCCCCATATAAATCTGTTTAGTTAGTCTACTTTCATCCATCCTCTCTACGTCACCAAACTTTTATCCTTCTTAACTTCCAAAGCCTATAGCATTTTTGCTGTAACCCAATAAAAATAGGTTTTTAAACAAATAACAAAAATGTTTTTAGTTAAAAAATAACTTATAATTTGATTTTCTGTCGATCATAACATTCCAAATATTTATATAAGATTGGTAATTTTCTTCCTCAGTATTTAATGAAATTATCCAATTAACAACCTCTTCTCCAGTTTTTCCACTAAAAATGTCGTCTTCTTTAGATCCACGTCTTCAGGCTCCGGGTTGGAAACCACGCCACATTTTACATCCTGCTCACTTACTACGGGCATCTCAAAGTCAACACGATCTTTTCCATTACCGTTCGTGTGCGCGATTTCACATTTTACATCCTGCTCACTCGCTACGGGCATCTCAAAGACAACACGATCTTTTCCATTAGCGTTCGTGTGCGCGATTTCACATTTTACATCCTGCTCACTCGCTACGGGCATCTCAAAGACAACACTATCTTTTCCATTGCCGTTCGTGTGCGCGATTTCACATTTTACATCCTGCTCACTCGCTACGGGCATCTCAAAATCAACACGATCTTTTCCATTACCGTTCATGTGTACTATTTCACATTTTACATCCTGCTCACTCGCTTCGGGCATCTCAAAAACAACACGATCTTTTCCATTACCGTTCGTGTGTACTATTTCACATTTTACATCCTGCTCATTCGCTACGGGCATCTTAAAGTCAACACGATCTTTTTCATTGCCGTTCGTGTGCGCGATTTCACATTTTACATCCTGCTCACTCGCTTCGGGCATCTCAAAGACAACACGATCTTTTCCATTAGCGTTCGTGTGTACAATTTCACATTTTACATCCTGCTCACTCGCTACGGGCATGTCATGTAATTCTGCATTATGCGTGTTTGCGGGCGCGATTTCATGTTTTGCTTTTAATTTTAACACCTCACTTTTTATAACTGCGATGAAGTAAAGTTGAATCACTAGAAACAAAAGAAAAACGGTTCAGTAGGCACCTAAATATTCGAGAGGATCTTAAGCCGTGTACTCACCTGAGAGCAGTAACCGTGACTGTAGCAGTGTATGTTGTTGTTGGGCCTTATAATTAGGTATTGTAACGTGCACCAGGGTGTTCCTTTGTTTTGTAGACAGGATTTTCACATAATTTCATTTCATAGAATTCATTTTTCAAAGAATATACAACTGTTAGAATATCAAATACGATATTTTCATTTCAAATACTCTTCATTTTAAAGAAAATTCTACAACCGTGCAACAGTCACTGTTATAGCTCGTAGATAAGTACCCGGCTTTATAGATAGATAGATAGATAAAAACTTTAATCACCACAAAACATACATGGCCCAAAACAGCATTGGTAATTAACAAAAGTAAAAACAACTTATAAAATAACATGCAACACGGTTCCAAAAGATATTTAAAATTAACATTAAAATAACTAATAAAAAAAAGGGAAAGCAAATAATTTTGAACATTAGAGAGCCATGTGATGTTGTGGGAAATAGGCGCTGACTCAGCATGGACTGCAACTACGAATAGCTGCAGAGCTGGTATTCTGTCAGAGACCTGAAAGAGTGCCAGCGTGTTTCTCAACAGAAAATTTGTATTGTGTCATTATGCCAAACATTGAAAAGAGTTCTGATTTTACTTACAAATTCTACTGACTGAAGAAGTGGCCAAAATGTAAAATTAGTAATTTAGAATTTATGATTTTTACACACATACTTACATACATAAATCACGTCTTTATCCCATACGGCTTTATAGTGGAATAATAAGCTCTCTGCATGCTTAGTGTAAGTTTTCGGTCGCAAAATACATCTCGTACGCGTTTGCGTTAAAATGCTAAATACTATGAACATTCAGTTGCCGCTTTCAACATGAAACTCATTCTCAGGGGGCCCCGAAGGACCGACCATTTCTCTCACACATTTATTCTTAGTAAAAAAATGTTACAATAATTCGCTTTTTTTACTTTCCAAAAGGGCCTCAAATTCTTGTGTGCCTAAGGCCCCAGCCCAGTTTAAGACTGCCCTGGAGGCGATAATTAAAGTAACTTACATATATCCAGTACGCAGATGAGAATGTCATAGATATCAGTCGAAAAGACCCTAGCCGCTCCACGGTTTATTAACTGCAAACCCAAATTGCACAAAAGCAATAGAGTAGACATGGATATATAAAATTTTGTGTATGATAAATATATTTTCAGACATCTGTAGTCCTCCTGCAACAGAAAATAAGAAATAATTAATAATAATTAAATTTTTCGTTACCTATGGTTTTATACAGGGTGATTTAGGAGACGAGCAGGACCAACCCTATCAGATTCAGTTGACTATAGGCTACTGTAGGCTTATTACCTAACTCGCTCGCAATCGCTATCGTGTTCATTTTGACAGTGCATGTATGGGCTGACAATCGGCATCGGAATCAGCTAGCTCTCACATTCATACGAGAACTGTCAAAATGAACACGATGGCGATCGCGAGCGAGGTAGACAATAAGCATACTGTTTCATATTGGTATTAGCGAGATATATTTTTATGTGAAGGCGAAAAGTACTAAATTGATTTATCAAGTGCTTGGTTATTCTACAATTAAGAATTACCTACGTACCTAACTCAAGTACACTTCACTTCTCTTCACTTTATCTATTTTCACATTTTTATTTACCTATACATACATACATATATCACGTCTTTATACCTTACGGGGTAGACGGAGCCTATATAAGGTAACAAAACCTTAAGGCCACGTTTAGCATGATTCAGGGCCTATAGCTGGAAAGATGCTAGCAGCATCGCCTACAACATGATTCCTAAGTCTTTTGCCCATTCCCTCGATGGGCTTTTACGAAGAGAAGCAACTGGTAAATTCTACGTTTTTTCTTTACTCCCAGACCAGCATGGAAGAATTTAACATAGTACCTTTACCTTTTTAGTTTACCTATCATCTTGCAAAATATATGTAGTATGTATACTCGTACATATATACATATTAATCTCGTCTTTATCCGTCACAGTGTAGATAGAGCCTTTTTTTTTTTTTTTATGATGTGTAAAATGCTCCTTATGCATCCGGCCCGGTACGGGAATACAAGGGGTATCTGGGGCTCTCCCGAGGCGTCAGGCATACCCAGTAAAAAATACACGGATTCCCAAATTTGGCACTATTGTAGGACACCACGGGAGAACTTTCGTGAACCGCGATGCCCTACGGGCCCACCCCGGCTAGGTAGCCGGGGTGCGCCCTGCGACACCTGTGCAATGCAGGATTGGGAACTCCCGCCCTCCCCCGCAGGTGCCGCTGTATTTTTTATAGAGGTTTTCTCCTCACAGTCACTGTTGCGACGCACGGCCTCAGCGTTCGGAACGCCAAAGTTACGCGAAGCCACGACAGGCACCCTGAGGCGCCTCCGTCACAAAGGGGTTGTTCTCCAGGACGGAAAATGTCCCTTCGAGCAGCCCCTGTGTGTAGATAGAGCCTGGGGCAACAAGATCTAACGGCCACGCTTAGCGTGATTTTGGTACTCACTTTATGTAAACCGACTAAGAAAATGGTGGAAAATCCAAAATTAGCGACTAGAAGCCCCAGGACAGCCAAAAATGTGTCAATCGTTCTGAACTGCGCTTGGATTGCCACGTTGAGGGCCGCGAGTGACGCCACGGCCGCCGTTATCTAAAATTAAAGATCAGAGTGTAATCGGGCATTTTCAAAAAAACATGTGCCCTTAAGGTGGGCTGTGCGGTAAATTGGATTTTTTGGAAATAGCTTTGCAGGACTTAAGAGAGAGTGGTAGGGATGTTGATGTGGTATGCCTTAGTGAGACATTCGTTCGTAAGGGCTCAGAGGGTAATGTCATTCTGAAGGATTTCAGGCTAGCGTCGGCTTACTGTCGCGATAAGGGAAGAGGTGGAACTTGCATTTTGGTTAAACGTCTATATGAGACCAAGTCTTTGCCCTATGTTGCACAACAAGCCTCTAAGTTTTATTTTGAATGCTGTGGTGTTGAGGTGATTGGCATGGGAATCATAATTGTCAATATTTATAGGATACCGGAACAAACCATATCTCATATAGGTGTTTTTCTTAATAAACTGGATAATCTACTATATTATTTAACATCTAGATATAAACATAAAAAAATTATAATCTGTGGTGATTGGAATATTGATCTATTAAAACGGAACTCTGCTGCCATGAACCTCTCTGGTATTCTTGAAAGTTATAACTTTGTCGCACATATATCAGTTCCAACGAGGCTAAACGCTTGTATTGACCAAATTGCGAGCAATGTAAAATCGGCCAAGCCTGGTATATACCATCTGGGACTTTCGGATCATGAGACTGCCCAGACAATAACCCTGCAAGTTAGAAAAATTAAAACCTACATATCTTGGTTTGAATATAGACGTGATTATGGTTTGGATAATGTTGAGAAGTTTTGTGACTGCCTATCTGCTCTTACTTTTTCTGACGTCATGAACTCGACTAATGTCACAGATGCTTTTAATTGTTTTTACGATCTTTTGCGTCTATTTTATGACTTATGCTTCCCTTTAGTTAAAGTTAAGATTAATAATAAAGCTAAAAAAGGCAATTGGCTCACAAAAGGCCTAAAAAAGTCTTGCAAAGTTAAACGTAACCTATACTTAAAATATAAATACTGTAAGCATAACAAAGAAATTAATAAAACTAACTTTAAGACGTATAGTACTATATTAAAAAAATGCTTGCATAATGCTCAAAAAATCAAGAACAACAATTACATAAAAAGTAGTAAGAACAAATGTAAGGCTACTTGGGAATCCATAGCTTCAACTATAGCTGATAACCCCTATAAAAGTGACATAAACAAAATTGAATATAATGGCGACATTTACACTAATCCTAATGAAATTTGCAATATTTTTAATAATTATTTTATAGATTTGACATGTAAGCATAAATCGACAACGGATAAATTAGCATATAAATATAAATCGAGTTTGAGTAATTGCAACCCCCACACAATGTTTCTGAAACCAATTGACAACAATGAAACATACAATATTATCATGTCTCTAAAAAATAGTAAAGCCAGTGGTTACGATGATATTACCACAAAAACTATAAAACTGGCTGCCCCATACATAACTTTGCCATTGACTCATATAATAAACCTGTCTTTCTCAGATGGAATATTCCCACAAAAATTAAAATATTGTATTGTTAAACCTCTATTTAAGAAAGGAGATAAGCTGAATCCAGATAATCATAGACCCATTACATTGGTACCAATTTTCTCAAAAATTTTAGAAAAAGCAGTATATAAAAGAATTAATGACTTTTTGACATAGTATACTTTGTTCAGAGCAATATGGTTTTAGAAACGGCTGCTCGACCACGCTTGCATGTTTTGATCTTGTGCGATATATAACGGAATGTATCAATAATAGAACTCCAGTGGTGTCAATATTTTTGGATATGTCAAAGGCTTTTGACTTTGTTGACCATTCTAAGCTCCTGCATAAGCTCGAAACGTATGGGATCAGAGGGAAGGTGCTCGAATGGATGGAAAGTTACTTGACGAATAGAATGCAATGTGTGGAGATTAAGTCAATCTCAACTTATGGTTCAAATAAAGCGATGATAAAGCAGGTTTTTAGATCACAATTTAGAGCTAACAAAAATGGCGTTCCACAAGGAAGTATCCTAGGACCCTTACTTTTCCTGCTCTACATCAATGACTTGCCTAGAGCCACCGCACAAAAAACCATATTGTTTGCTGATGACACAACACTTGTCGTTAAATGTGAAGAGAATAAAACATTAGAGTCAATTGTTAGCAGAGGACTGATGGATATTATCGAATGGATGAACAATAATAATTTACATATTAATATTGACAAAACTAAACTATTACAATTTAATTCATATAATTCTAATTCAATACCTATGAAAGTTTTATATGAAGATAAAATAGTGGACGAAGTGTGCTCAATGAAATTTCTAGGTCTAATTCTTGATAAACACCTTAATTGGAAAGAACAAATTGAACAAATATGTCATAGATTAAATCGTTTTGTGTTTGCCCTCAAAAGACTTAGAGAGACTGTTTCCGTGGAGGCTGCGCTGACGGCTTACCATGGATATGTGTCGTCTGTGCTTGGTTATGGCTTGATACTGTGGGGGAACTCTGTAGATTTTGGAAGGGTATTTAAAATTCAAAAAAAGTGCTTGAGGGTAATAAGTAATGCTTGGAGGGATGATAGCTGTGTCCCACTTTTTAGAAAATTAAATATTTTACCTTTACCGTGTTTATACATTAGGGATATGTGTGTTTTTGTTGACTCCCATCCAGAATACTTTAAAAAACGGGGTGAAATTATACAGAGGCCGACAAGGACATGCATTATGTCCCTCTTGTACAAACCCCGCTGTCGTAAAGCGATTTACAAAAGAAATGCGTACAATATGTGCATTGAAATTTTTAATCATTTGCCGGATGAACTAAAAAAGTTGTCGGGAAAGATGTTCAAACGTAATTTGACGAGATGGTTATTGGAGAAATGTTTCTACAGTGTCAAGGACTACTTAAATTATAGACATCATTGACATTGTACATTGATTGGATTAAGTTGACATCATTATTATCTAGGAATGTTATTATTTCATTATTATTGATATTATTGACCATTTTATTGTAAATTAAATGCCTACCCGAATTAATTAATTAGTTTATATTTTAAAATATTTGTACGCTTGCTTGCAGGCTGAATACAGGGACTACTTATACCACTTAAGACCACTGTACTGTACATATACCGTATTCTTACAAATAAACAATTTTGAATTTTGAATTTGAATTTTGAATTTAACTTTTTTTCCAAAATGATGACTTTTGGGTTTTTCTGAATCAGAATTATTAGCACTATTTATTTTTGTAAAGAAAAAAAGTGTCCATTGGTTTTTTTCAGTTTTTTTCAGACACTATTTTCATACGATTTATATGGGGCGTCACAAAACTGACACGAAAAAGTTGTATGGGAAACTAAGGTAATCTTGTTGGAAAAAGGGTACACGTTTTTTTGAAAATGCCCAATCACATCATTTTGTAAAAAAGCTAAAATTTTTCGATGTGATTTTGTTACCATCTTACGCAGTGTGCAAAGTAACTAAACCGACACATTTTTTCTCGTCAAATACCTAGTATGAAACATCCAAGAATTTGCATGCCAAATTTTGGCAGAGCATTCATGACATGTACTCGTAACTTCCTCTGACATGTGTAAAATTTTATAAAAAGCACCTGTGTATGTTCTTGCGAATTAAATAATTTCATTTCATTTCAAGGTGATCAAAAAGTTCGACGCAGTATTCCTATGGTATCTAACTATTTTCCGACTTGGAAGCTTCAAACTATATGACGCTAACTGTACAATTATTGATTCCGAGTACAAATAACCAAACCCAAAATAAATATGAGAAAAAGAATACATACATCATTCCAATTTCTGTATAGCTCTCTCTTTTATATCCCTTTCTTTGTCGGGGATAAAGAGGAAGCTAGCACCACGTTGCGACATAAGTTACCAAAAAAAAAAACTCTATAGAGTATTAGGTAAAGTTTGACAACAAATATAATGCGCATCGGCAGTATTCGTTTGCGCAGAGAAGCGCAGACCAGTTTCCGATGGTAGCCGAACGTGTAAATAATCTATATTGAACTTTATTTGCAAGCGCAACTGGCAGAGTATTGCTTGCTTTGCATTCTTAGCTCTGTCCCGCTTACACGATTTTGCCATTGTTGGTACGAAATCGATCGACCAATAACAGCGCCAGAGTTTCCCGCGCTACTAAAATTGGTATACTGCGCAGGTACATCGTGGAGCATTATTTTTGTTGACAAACTGTATGTATATATAATTCAAATACTAACCAATCGTAAATACGCCAAAAGCAACAAGCCAATCTTCAAAGGAATGCAGAAACAACATACTGTAAACACTGGCAGCTTATAACACATTTTGCGAATCGAATTTAAACAAAAGACGACCGGCTCGCTACGAAAACTCTTTGGAATGGGTGATAAGATATAAATACTATAAATAATTTAAAAAATATGAACAACTAGCTGTTGCCCGCGACATCGCCCGCGCAGAATTAAATATAGCATATGACACTCACAACTAATGTGGCTTTCTATTGGTAGAAGAATTTCCAAAATCGGTTCAGTAGATCCAGAGCTAGATTACGCCCTACAACTCAAAATTCGGAACTTTGTTTTGCATTCCAGTTTTGTCTTTTTTGAAACTACCTACCAGCGCATTCGGAAATACCATTATTCCTAAGAAGAATGCGCCGCATGAAACTTAGCAGTCATTTTTTCAAAATAAAATACATTTGTTACAACAACCTACTGTCCACTCTGTGTGTACTTCCATGCTGGTCTGGGAGCAGTTAGAATAGAATGTATCAGTTGCTTCTCGTCCTGCGCAGATGGTAAAAGCCCATCGAGGGAACAGGCGAAATTCATAGGAATCATGTTATAGGCGATACGGCTAGCAACCCATCACTGTTTTGATTCCCCTTTCCACTTATATTTTTTAATTAAGTATCTGTATTATGTAATATTCGTACACAATGAAAATTATTTTGTGAATAAATAAACTGAAACTGAAACACCTATATGCCTACAATCATGCTAAACGTGGCCTTTGGGTCTTGTTACCTCAGACCAGGGGCGTGCAGTGGGTTTTCACAGAGGGTAGGCATATTGACAACAAAACCCGTATTGGTACGAAGCGTGTCGGGCAAATTTACGTATGCTTACAAGCACTGCTTATATGCCTGTAAGGGATGAACACGTCTGTCTCAGACTACCCCGTTAGGGATATAGACGTGATTTGTGTATGTGTATGTAATGTATGTAAGACTGATAATATTAATTTGCACGTTATTGATAATAAGCGCGCCACCTCTTTGAACTAGGTACAGATAAAATAATCATAACATAACATATAATTCGTTTAACATAAACATTTTATTTGTTTAAAAATTATGCGAAATGCACTGCCAGAGCGGCACGGCAAGCTTTTAGGTACTGAGCGTTTTCAAAAAAAGTCCACACGAACATTCCAGAATTTAAATATTTTGGGTTTTTCTTACTCAGAATCTACCCTATCAATCCTTTTACAGGAAAAAATGTGTCCAAAATTTCCATTCCAGTTCGTCACTTTTTTAAATATAGGTATGTATGGAACGTGACGAACAGGAACCTAAATTCCATAGTAAATCTGGGAGCCACTTTTTACTGTATGAGAATCGATAGGGTAAATGGTTCTGAGTAAGAAAAAGCCAAAAATTTTAAATTCTGGAATAAACGTTCATGTGGGTTTTTTTTTGAAAAACGTTCTAGTTCGCTTATTTATTTAAATTTAAATTTAAATACACTTATTTATTTCAATTTGAAGTTCGAACTGTGTTGTCTCGCTCACACTCGTCGAGTTCATATGTTAGTGTGAAAGGGTCGTAAATTATGTTTCATAGTAACATTTCACTACCTACTCGTGCCTAGTCGCAGTTCGATGTCCATCGATATCTAAATAGAATTAATATTACATTTTTTAATACAAGTTTTTTTAAATCTGTGCACTTATGCCGTTTTACTTGTCCCTAAAATCGAAAATATTATGGTTCGTAAGTGTTCTTAGGAATATAATTACAGTTTTGCCCAATAACAATTGATCATCATTTATGGCATTGCATAAAACAAAAGCCTTTTACGCATAGTATTTATCTTTAAATAAATCACTTCGAAATGGAAAATGTGTTTTTACATGCTTTATTTTCTTAACCAGTTACAGTACATATACAGTATAGTATAATAATAAGTAACATGCCTTTTACTTTTGCACATAAAAGTCGTGTCCGTCGACCGTGTCTGTCGTTCGTGTCATTGCACAGAGTCGTCGTTACGCCCGTTGTCTGCGCACACGCAGTGCGACTCCGCGTCGGCCGCGTGGCTTACAAACTGCATCTCTAAGTTTTGTTTGCGCAACTTAATTACTTCACTGCGTATTAAAAGTATCAAGTATACTTGCACAACTGGAAATGTAAAAATAAAGTAATTGTTAGAGACTTTCGATATAGTACCTTAGTAGACAGAGTATAAGGATCGAAATAGCACTTTCTGTACAAAGACGCTTTCTTTAAAAAATATAATCTCAACTTAAATATTAGAAATAGCGCTGAGATAAATCTCTGTCTTAACCGGGATTTAAACCGGTGTAATGCGATATTTAAGATACTAGTTATGTTGTGTACTTAAATATGCGGCGTTGAACTCCCAGCCCCAGCTTTACTTTCCTGTGTTCAGATTCAGATTAATTGTACAAAATAACCTAACCTAAAATAATCATTTTTATACAACCTTTTTTCTGACTGTACTTGTATTGTCATCCGTCCTACATATGTGAACCTAATTTTACCAACCATTTAAGAGTTCCCTCCTGCGGAGACTGTCCTGGGTGGACCATAATGAATTCTATTACCAGATAATTGTATTGTCATCTGACATACACAAGTAGGTATGCAAAATTTCAGCTCAATCAGATGAAGATATCTGCTTTGAAATTGAGTCGCAAGATTCCATCCGGTCAAACATACATACACACAAAATGGTTTTCGTCAGGTTGTGGGACATAAAATAAAATATATTTATAAGTGTATCTTGAAACTTAAAAAATAAATTCAAAAAAGGTTACTTACAAAACGTTACAAAGTAGAAGCAAGAATCTATCAACAAAAAACTTATGAAGCGTAGGCTCCTCATCTCTGCCATCTGCCAAATTTCAATGGACATCCGTAAACCTCCGAGTATTAGCTCCAGGACCAACCAAATGATACTGTAGATGTATGTTATACGTAGCAACTTATGATTTTTCTATAAAAAATAAAGAAAATTTTATCATTTTTGAACAGTTATCACCACCAGCCTATAATTATATTTCCTGCTGCTGAGAGCTCCCCTCAGAATGAGAGGGCTTGGGATATAGTTCCTACACGGGCCCAGTTCCGATCGGGAATATCACACATACCATTGAATTACTTCACCGGTGGTTGCATGCTTCATGATATTTTCCTTTAGCGAAAAGCTCATAGTGAATAGATACCAAATGTAACTTCGCATATAAATTCCGAGAAACTCAGAGACGTGAACTCGGATTCGAGCTTACGGCCCTCTGCTAGCCACTAGTCTATCATGGCTTACCAAAAGACTAACACTTCGGGAATTTTCATTCAGGAGATTATAAGGATGTTCGAAACTATGGAATTGTTAAGCATAATGTTGATTTTACGTTTGTGAGGAGTTAAATTTGATTAAAAAATACTATTCATAAGTATATCTTTTAAAATTAGTCTCTACTGGCTATTTGCCTACAATTTCAACTCCAATAAAATCTTTATCGCTATCCCGCGAGAAAAAACATTTCTCGGGACAAAAAGTATTCTGTTTGTTAATTCATGTAGTAAGTAAATTAGCTTTACACAAAATTTTACAAGTAAACGGGAACAGTAGTCACGACATGAAAGAGTTATAAACAATCATACTTTCAGCTTCACACTTGAATTGAAGCTAAGTATTTAGACTTTGTAATACATACCTTATGTCCACCGACAATAAGAAACATGGTGAAGGCGGCGTCAATAGATAGATAAATGATTCCAGCCGGTATAAAAATCAGGTCTTCTTTTTCAAAGTATGTAGGCCAATGAAAAATAAATAAGTTAGCCAAGGTCAGAATGTCGATAGCCTGAAAAAAAGCAAATGATTAAAATTACAGAATACTGTAGGTATGTTATAGTTAGAACGTCAAACGATTATCGGTAGTCGAACTAGAAATAAATCAGAAAATCTTTTACATGATTATTTGTGTGTTTTAGTGTTTGTCAATTGTATTTTTTCTATGATCTTTTTACAAAATAAAGAGTTTACATACATACATACATACATGGGTAGCTTAGAGTAGGTTACATTAGGTTTGCTTCATAACTTTCCTGAAACCATCACAATAATTTCAATATGATTTCAAAAATTAAACTCACCAGTCTTAAATATCCCCACGCAATCAGGCCTCGTCTCAGAGACAAACAACAGCAGCATCTTCTGATCTCAGGAATTTCTGGGTGCATTTTTATGTAATCGCCAAAAAATGCTTTCACTATATTTATTTGGATTAAGATACGAAAAAAATAAGGTACAGCTTTACCACTTTGAAATATACAAACAGCAATATTCACAATAGTTGACACAGTAAAAAAAGTTTAAATATAGGTACAATAACTTGTTGCGAGTTCGCTATAGACTGACGCCTTTTTTGAAATAATGAATGTCCGGTGAATACCAAATTTATAAGTCATCTATACTGTAAACATTTCTTGATAAACTCTAACCCACCAGATTTACCAGACGCGTCAGGGATAATATATAAAAAAACCAAGTCTCGCAACTTAGTTCTTCTACCGTAAAAAGTTGTGAGGTCCATGTAATACCAAGTCGGTTAATTAATTCAGTCCCTACTAAAGAGACCTCCTGTCTTAATTACTTATATTAGAAAAATAAGTTTTTGCCAAAAATTACATTTAGAAAACAAGTTTTTTTGAGGATTGTGCTTATAGCGTACGTTACGACATTTCATGACATTGCAAATTGCGACTTAACTCCGAAGCAAGTCGCTACGCTACAGACAGTCTCTCCCGGGCCACAGTAGTAATAACACATTATTATCGCAACTTTCTGTGTGTGGAATAAATAACAGTGCTTTGATATCAGTGACTTTTATTGAATCAATATAAAGTATAGACATATATGCCCCATCTGCACAGTGGTGACCCCGACGTGATCAATTTGCAATTAATTTTAAATTGCATTGCAAACAAATTTTAATTATTTTCGTAATATAAACAGCATGTTTATGTTAAAATTCATCACTTAATCTGTACCACGTAAAGAAGATTATACTATCAAACCTAACAATGGGCAACTGGAGCAGCAAGAAAAGTACCGATACCGAGAATAACCAATCGGTTACAGCCGAAGCATCTATAAATAATGTTTCCGAATTGGCATCCCAGATAAATACTTCCAGTGTTATGTTGATTTGTGTGATCGTGATACTTACAGCGATAATGCTGTTCTGCCTCATTGTAAGTTGCCGCAAGAAAATGGATTCTTGGTTTCGCAAGAAAGTGAGCTCAATGAAAGTGCAAAGTGCGCAGGATCCATCTAAGATCATAATTTCCTAAATTTACGCCATTTCAAATTTGTTATTCCACGGACAAACTGTGTTTAGCACGAGATTTGGTGCTAATATTACATTGTATTTAATTATAAGATGTTAGATATAAGTGACGCCTGACAATAGCAACTCCATGTAATTTTACACTGGGTTTTGCGCGCAGCGACTGACTGCGATAACAGAATGCAAAACAAGGTCAGGCGCGAACGCTTAGCGTTCCGTAATATTAAACATAAGTTCTGTGTAGGTATTTGTTTAGAAATAAGAAAATTTTGTATTTGAAAAATTTTTTTTGGCAAGGGGAGTGTTTATAGCGTACGTTACCTACGACATTTCATGACGTTGCAAATTGCAACTTAACTCCGAAGCAAGTCGCTACGCTACAGACAGTCTCTCCCGGGCCGCAGTAGTAATAACACATTATTGTCGCAACTTTCTGTGTGTGGAATAAATAACAGTGCTTTGATATCAGTGACTTTTATTGATATTACATGCTTGTTACTGAGCATACTTGCATTATCATCCGTCTTAACATATATTATGTGTACCAAATTCCAAGTCAATCGAACCAACCGTTGAAGATTTTCATGCTGCGGAGACGGCCTTGACTGTGCTACCAGAATCCCATTAGCAGATTATTGTATTGTTATCCGACTTAATACATACAAGTTAGATAAAAGTTTGAAATAACAAATATTTATTATTTTTTTTAGAGCCTTATTGCTTGGATTTGATTCCCGTACTGTGTACAGTCAGCGTCATATAGTTTGAAGCATCCAAATCGGTCAAATAGTTCGGTGCACCATAGAAATAGTATGGTGTGTCAAACTTTTTGGTCACTTTGGATGTTTCATACTATTTGACGCTGACTGTACAAGTTTTTTTTTATCTATGCACTTATGCCGTTTTTCTTGTCACTAAAATTGAAAATATTATGATCCCTAAGTGTTTTTAGGAATATAATTACAGGCTTGCTCAATAACGACTGATCAACATTTACGCCATTGAATAAAACAAAAGCCTTTTACGCATAGTATTTATTTTTAAATAAATCACTTCAAAATGGAAAATGTTTGTTACAAGCTTGATTTTCTTAACCAGTTACAGTACACATACAGTATAGTATAGTAATAAGTAATACACCATTTACTTTTGCACATAAAAGTCGTGTCCGTCGACCGTGTCTGTCGTTCGTGTCATTGCACAGAGTCGTCGTTACGCCCGTTGTCTGCGCACACGCAGCGCGACTCCGCGTCGGCTGCGTGGTTTACAAACTGCATCTCTAAGTTTTGTTTGCGCAACTTAATTGCTTCACTGCGTATTAAAAGCGTCAAGTATAACTGCACAACTGGAAATGTAAAAATAAAGTAATTGTTAGAGACTTTTCGGTATAGTACCTTAGTACACAGGGTGGAAAGATCGAATGCCACGTGGATGGCACTATCTTAAATACTGGAAATACCACTTTCTGTACAAAGGAGGCTTTCTTTAAAAAAATGAATTCTTAACTTAAATATTAGAAATAGCGCTGAGATAAATATCTGACTTAACCAGGATTTGAACCGGTCTAATGCGATATTTAAGATATTAGTTATGTTGTGTACTTAAATATGCGGTGGTTGAACTGCCAGCCCCAGCTTTACTTTCCTGTGTTCCGATTCAGATTAATTGTAAAAAATAACCTAACCTAAAAAAATCATTTTAGATACAAGCTTTTTTGCTGACTGTACTTGCATTGTCGTCCGTCCTATATAATGTGAACCTAATTTTACCAACCATTTAAGAGCTCCCTCCAGCGGAGACTGTCCTGGGTGGACCATAAGAATTCTACTACCAGATTATTGTATTGTCCTCTGACTTACACAAGTATGCAAAATGCCAGCTTAATCAGATGAAGAAATCTGCTTCAAAATTGAGTCGCAAGATTCCACCCGGACAAACGTACATACATACAAAATGGTCTTCGTCAGGTTGTGGGTGAAACTTAAAAAATAAATTCAAAAAGGGTTACTTACAAAAGATCATAAAGAAGAAGCAAACATCTATTAATGTAAATTCTATATAACGTAGGGTCTCCATCTCTACCATCTGCGAAATTCCAGAGTACGCCCGTAGACCCGCGAGTATTAGCTCCAGGACCAACCAAATGATACTGTAGATATATGTTATACGTAGCAACTTGTGATTTTTCTATAAAAAATAAAAGAAGTTTTATCACTTTTGAACAGTTATCACCACCAGCCTACAATTATATTTCCTGCTGCTGAGAGCTCCACTCCACTCAGAATGAGAGGGATTGGGATATAGTTCCTACACGGGCCCAGTTCCGATCAGGAGTATCACACACACCATTGAATTACTTCGCCGGTGGTTGCATGCTTCATGATATTTTCCTTTAGCGAAAAGCTCATAGTGAATAGATACCAAATGTAACTTCGCATATAAATTCCGAGAAACACAGAGACGTGAACTCGGATTCGAACTTACGGCCTTCTGCTTGCCACTAGTCTATCATGGCTTCCAAAAGATTAACACTTCGGGAATTCTCATTCACGAGATATGGAACTATCGATTATAAGGCTGTTCAAAACTATGGAATTGTCGGGCATAATGTTGATTTGACGTTTGTGAGGTGTTAAATTTGATTTAAAAATACTATCCTTAAATATCTCTTTCAAAAATAGTGTCCACAATTTTATCTCTGTAAAATTTCCTTGTTCCGCGGGAAAAAATCAATTTCTAGGGACAAAAAGTATTCTGTTTGTTAATTCAGGTAGTAAGTAAATTAGCTTTACACTAAATTTTACAAGTAAACGGGAACAGTAGTCACAGTAATAAACAATCATACTTTCAGCTTCACACTTGAATTGAAGCTGAGTATTTAGGCTTTGTAATACATACCTTATGTCCACCGACAATAAGAAACATGGTGAAGGCGGCGTCAATAGATAGATAAATGATTATAACCAGTAGAAATATCAGGTCTTCTATTTCAAAGTATGTAGGCCAATTAAAAATAACAAAGTGAGTCCCGGCCAGAATGTCGATAGCCTGAAAAAAAGGAAACGCTTAAAATTACAGAAAAGTGTAAGTACCTATGTTATAGTTAGAACGTCAAACGATTATCGGTAGTCGAACTAGAAATAAATCAGAAAATCTTTTACATGATTATTTGTGTGTTTTAGTATTTGTCAATTGTATTTCTTTTATGTTCTTTTTGCACAATAAAGAGTTTACATACATACATGGGTAGCTTAGATCAGGTTACATTTGGTTTGCTTCATAACTTTCCTGAAAGCGTCACAATAATTTCAATATCCTTCAACCAAATGTTACATCAGGATAAAAAAATATTTAATCAATCAAAAGACTGTTTTTTTTTCAAAAATTAAACTCACCAGTCTTAAATATCCCCATGCAATCAAGCCTCGTCTCAGAGACAAACAACAGAAGCATCTTCTGATCTCAGGAATTTCTGGGTGCATTTTTATGTAATCGCCAAAAAATGCTTTCACTATATTTATTTGGATTAAGATACGAAAAAATTAAGGTACAACTTTCCCACTTTGAAATATACAAATAGCAATAATCACAATAGTTGACACAGTAAAATAAAAGTTTAAATATACAATAACTTGCTGCGAGTTCGCTATAGACTGATGCCTTTTTGAAATAATTAATGTCCGGTGAATACCAAACTTATATGTCATCCAATGTAAACATTTCTTGATAAACTCTTACCCTCTAGATTTACCAGATGCGTCAGGGATATGTAAATATGTTTGTTTAAGTTGAATTATATTACTACAAAAAATATTTAGTTTTGTGGATATTTTTTTACAAAATTGGGTGGCAAACAAGTAACTAGGTCACGTGGTGCCCCTATTACTACACTAAACTAAAGACATTTTAACAATGTAAATCACGACCGCTAAGATGTTACAGAACCGTTTTAGCCACTGTTTTCTGTCCCCCACGCTCCTAACTTGCTCTAGTAAACATCATTGTGAGGAAGTGAAGTGAGAGTGAAGAATTTTCAACTTTTAATGTCAATTGCTTTAGATAGATAATAGTATGTATGTATGAATGTAAACTCTTTATTGCACATAAAAATTTAAAAAATACAGAAGTACACAGAAAATAGTATAAAGGCGAACTTATCCCTAAGAAGGGATCTCTTCCAGCTAACCTTATACAGAAAGGAATAGTTTACAAAGAAAGGCAAGCAGTCATTACTATGCGCAAACAATAATATTAGTACTTAATAAATATACCATTTATCGTATTTTGTAAACTATATACATTTTAATGTCAAACATAAGTATTTCACAAAAGGATCGTCAATAATAATTGGAATAAAACTAAAACAAAAGAACAATACAATTAAAGTTAAATAAAATGTCAAGATAAAAATTTTAATGATTCACATAAAGTTCGTCATCCGAAAATTTTACGGCTATTAACCTACTAACAATGTTTTAAATACTCCGAGGTGTAAGTTTTTGACTGATATCAGTAATGTGCAAAAAAACTCTCAACCGAATCATATACCTATGTAAAATAAAACAAAATCTTTCCAACTATAAATATTATCATTTATTTTACTAGTAGGTAGGTACTTTTTTACCACGTTTGCTAACATTAATAGCTCTCATATTGCACGGAGCTTTTGTGTCCGTAGTTCTCGTATTTGTCGTTCGTATGCGCGGAGTTGTCCTGTCTGTCGTCCGTATGTTGCACGGAGGCGTGTCCGTTGTCCGTGCGCCGCTGCTCCGTGGAGACGCACCGCGCCTCTGCCTCGGCAGCGTTGTTTACGAACTGCATCTCGAGACTTTGATTTTTTAACTTTATTGCCTCACTGCGTGTCAGCAGTGTCAGGTATAGTTGCAAAACTGAAATAATTCAATACTTATATTAGAAAAATAAGATTTTGCCAAAAACTACATTTTGAAAACAACTTTTTTGCTGATAGTGCTTGTTACTTGACCGTACTTGTATTATCATCCGTCTTAACATATGTGTACCAAATTCCAAGTCAATCGGACCAACCATTGAAGATTTTCATGCTGCGGAGACGGTCAGGACGCTACCAGAATCCCATCAGCAGATATTGTATTGTTATCCGACTTAATACAAACAAGTTAGATAAAAGCTTGAAATAACAAATATTAATTAATTTTCTATAGAACCTTATTGCGTTGAGGTTGACTATTAGTTAAGGTATGGCATAGATACGATGTCATGTCACAATATAAATTATTGTCGTTCTTGTCACATCATTTATAAAAATCAAGATTTAATTCTCCAAAGTTCGGTAAAGTGATGTTAGTTTAGTTTAAACTACGTCTTCCCTCGCGCGCGTGTGTGTACCTCAAATAGTGTGCTTCGCTTCAGTTGCACATGTGTGCGTGCAGTAGGGAATATTATATTAAAAAATATTACATTTCTTAATAAAATATTGTAAAAAAGATGAGAAAACTCGAAATTAAAATTGATATGGGTCGAAAAATAGAGATCCTATCGGACGTCATATCTTATGTATAATAGAGATCCGATATGTCATGTGACGTCATATCTTATGTCACATCGCCCATAATACCGGGTGGGCCCTGTAACAGGAGCAAAAAATTAAAACACAGGTTCTGCTACTTAAATGGACCCAACTTTAGTTCCGCAAATTTCAAAAATTAAGTATGTTTATCATTATGTTTATTCCAAACAAATTAAATGGTATTTTCAATATACGTTTATTTTAAAAAGTTGTAGATCGAAATTAGCTCAGCATGAAGACTGAAAGCTGTGGTTTAAAGTTTCGCTTCTGTTACTGGGCCCACCCTGTATAACCTCAATATTAAAATTCCGTTTTTCTAGAAAGAGATACAGACAAATCTTTGATAGCTTACATCTCGGTTATTTTTAAAGTTATACGAAAAATATTTTTTTTACATTGTTTATTACATAATTAAATAAGCTTTAAATGAAATCTATGAACAAAATCATGAATATTCCCTATTTTGTACGTATGGTATGGCATTGAATTGCCTCCCTTTGCCGTACAGAGAATTCCGTCTTGACTTTTATTTGGTCTGAACTACACATTGAATATTTTACTTACCCGTAGTAATAAAAAGAAGAGCACCGGTTATCACCACATCTATTATTAAATATTTACGAGGGAGATAATGATCCCAATTCCGGCACAAACGAGCAATTTCGGAGATAATACAATATGCACTAAAAGCTATGCAGATAATTAGCCACGATATGCTATATAAGTATGAAATCTTTAGCAACTTGAAGTTTTTCTGTAAAAGAAAGGAAATTATAAATAATCATTTAACTGAAAAACGTCAGGAAGTCCTTATTTACAAAATAAAATGATGGCCAACTTTAATCGCAAAGTGATGGAAACATGGTTTAAATCGTATATTTTTAATCATAATGGGTTGTTAGGTTCTTTCCCTACTAACCTAAGCTCAACTTTAAGAGTAACTTTTTAAATATTATTACTTGGGAGCCCGGATTTATTGCTTTATTTCACAAGAGTATGGTTAGAATAATGCGTTTCCCACATGATCCAAACTCGAACCTGACGTACCAACAAACAGTAATAACCTAATGAAAATTATATTTAAAGAAAGTTGGAATGCATTAAAGGTAGTATTTATTATGCGTTAGATGGTACATTTATTTACCTTGTGGCCGGCAAATACAAGAAGTCCGGTAAAACCGACATCAACCAAGGAGAAAGCCACTATCGCGATTTCGATTCGCAGGTAAATGGTTGGTGAGTACAATATAAACCTGGAAATTGCTGTCGACATATATGTGATGATCAGGATATTGATTGCCTGAAAAGAAAAATGTATTCAGCTAAGTTTGTATAATATAGACGAGTATATTTGTGACGGTAAAGATAAATAACTACTTATCATCAATCACAACAACAACCAGGGGCGGCAGATTCGATTCAGATATGACTCAAAATTGAGGCTAAGGGATCTGAATCCAAATTATGGAGGAATAATAAAAGAAAGGCAAAAAAAGAAATCTCACCAGCCTTGCATAGCCCAATCCAATCAAACCTCTCCTCAGGGGTAAACAGAGGCAACATCTTTTGAACACAGGCAATTCGCTATTCAATTTCAAATCCATTTCTAAACTTGTTTCGACAACCTGCCTCGTGTAGTTTAAGCTATATATAGTTGACTTTTGACACGTTTTTGTTAATAATCGGCGCAATCTCAAAATAAGAGCAGGTACATAAAAAATAAGCTTCTGTTAAACGGTCTTTATCAGCCCAGTTGAATTAACACACTGTCAATGAGTATATATGCCAGAGCTTGGCATATTTTTTTATCATAATATTGTAATCGAAGCAGAGGGAGACTGGGCCGAAAAGATTAACTGAATTATAGCATAATATTAACTTTTCCCTTTTCGACATTAAAACTATCAATATTATCTTATCTTAGTCTAGGGGTTCCTACTTCCTACGGATACACTTCGACCCATTCGTGGATCTTTTGTGTAATTACCCCTCTCATCAATATTATAATTATGTTTTTTTTTGGATTTGGTACCTGAGACTCCTTGCCCTTCCCTTTTTGTCATTGATACATATTTTCTGATTGCATAGCGGTATCAAGTTGAAATGAATATAAAATACTTTAGGTATAGCTTCTTGTAACCGTAAAATAAAATAAGTTTAATTTCATGCAATCAAAGATGTTGAATGAAGTAATCAAAATCACAATTGATTAAAAAAAATAGTTGGAAACTAATTTTTAAAAAGGCCTCACAAGACAAGTAAATGAAAAAACAAGTTTTACGTCAATCCCACCACTGGAAGATGTTTAAAATTCACTTGAAAGATTTGATTACTGGCAGAAAACATCAGGACAGGTGAAACCAAATTAAAGCTCGTAAAAATTACAGTTATCAAAATAAGTAAAGTAAATAAATAAGTTTTAGCATTGCAGGTTCAATAATTTAATATTGATTGTATTTTTAATAAATACAATAAGTTAAGAAATATTCGAAATTGAATCTTTTAAAGAAACAGGGTTTCAATAAAACAAAGGGTCAAAATTAATTATTTGCTGTAAATTTTTTGAGGTGACTATGTTCTGGTGTCGTCATTGTCAGTTATACAAGTTAAACACGACTAAATCCCGTTTCACTTTGTTCAATAAGTTGTTTATTTAATGAAAAAAGTCAAAAACAGTGAGCAAGTACTTAAACCAACAAAACGCTGCTTTGTCTTCCACGCAACTATTTCAAACTGTATGGAATTAAATAAACGAGCAAATAACTTAAAGTGATGATGATGCTAAGTTAAAGTTGTATAAAATTAAACATCGAATTAGTTTCCTTGCGAAGTCGAAAAACGTATAAAATTTATAATTTTTTTTGCAATAGTCTTACGGATGCAAACATTTCAAATTAATAGAAAACTTTACTTGACCATATTGTTAATACTTCCCCTACAAATCACTGTCAATGTTTTATTTTAATGTGTTAGGACAACTTTATAAATCACAGTTGGTGATAAGTAATACCCACGGGATGTTTATATATATAACTACTATTATTTTTGTGGTGATAGTTGACTCACTGACTTACTTACTGGTTACAAACTTGTCATGAAAAAAAGTGTGATTGGGTTTTTTACTTAACTGTTTAATTTAAAAATTCCGGTTTTACTTCAAAATCAGCAGCTGTTTGGCAAAGTTATTTATTTTAAGGTTCGTAAAATCGGTTTCTTCAGTAAATGAGGCAACCAAAACTTATTTTTCATAGATTTTTTAGATCTGCATATTTAAAAAACTCTAAGACAATTCATAGGATTTTATTACTTATTCTTATTACCCTTCAAAACAATTACATAAAACTATTTATCAAATACGTTACGTTAAATAGGAGAGAACAGGAGTAATATTTACTTATTTATTTATTTATTCAAATTGCATCCATGGTATTTACAATAGGTGTTATAAAATATACTTAGATCTAAACGTGGACCCTATACGGGTATATCATTTTCATTACTACCAGGGATGACTATGGAGATATCATCTGCGTCTAAGAAACATTTTATACCATCCAAATTATTTATTATTTTAGGTAAATCGTTTATGTAAATAATGAATAAGAGGCATCCAAGTACGCTACCTTGCGGTATAGAGCAAGTAGTATGTATTTTTCGTGATCGTACCTTAATTTCTCTATTTATTTGGCTATCGAATGGCTATTTCTACTATTTGCACTCGATTTTTTAAATATGACGCGAACCAGTCATGAAGTGTCTCGCGTATCCCTATCCCATATAGGAGTAAAGTTGCCTATGTATAATTAGTTAGATACTCGCTAGTGAACACGTTTATTTTGCCCTACCTACTACATAAAAAAATCTATCTCGACGTATTTTATGTACAACTAGCTTCTGCCCGTGACTTCGTCTGCGTAGAATTATACAATACATGTGAACCTTCCTCTTGAATCACTCTATCTTTAAAAGAAAGGGCAACAAAATCCATTGCGTAGTTTTAAATATCTAAGCATACATAGGGACAGACAGACAGACCGACAGCGGAAAGCGACTTTGTATTATATTATGTAGTGACAGTGATAAAGAATAATCAGAATAAGGTGATTTTTTTTAAAGGAAACTTCCAGATAACCATCGACCGATTGACAAGAGTTCAGAAACAAGAGTACAAGAGGAAAGTCAAATGAAGCGAAATCAAAAATAAGCTTTAATAATAACCCATATGATGCGTCATATACCGTCTCTCTTACTCTGCTGTTATACGTTGTAAATGTGAAATGAAATGAAACAAAAACTCGCTTGTGTTTTTTTTATTTAAGTACACTATATTCTTATACTCTTGTCATATCAGTTGAAGTCTCGTTGCACGGAGTTATCGTGTCCGTTGTCCGTGTATCATGCACAGGAGTCGCGTGTGTCGTCCGTGCATTGCGCGGAGGCGTGTCCGTCGTCCGTGCATCGTTGCTGCGCGGAGACGCACCGCGCCTCCGCCTCTGCCGCGTTGTTCACGAATTGCACTTCAAGGCTTTGATTTTGTAACTTTATCGCCTCACTGCGTGTCAGCAGTATCACGTACACTTGTACAACTGAAAAAAATGTACAATATATTTGTGTAACTAGGCAGAATTTGGGCGAGTGATTCCTCTGATGGTAAATGAGTACTATCTATAGACACAAACTAGAGTATTTCAGATAGCCTTAAATATTTAAAGTTATATTTGTAATTTCACCGGCGGTCTTATTCTACACGCCAAAACGCAACCGCTCTGCGCAAGCGTTTGGTGACCTAAGATGGCGATAGCAAGATTTACGATAGTATCTTTCGTGTTAAAACAGTTGCTTATTACTATTTACTTATCACTCTTTCAGTATCATACCGTCCCGTTCACTCTCCTATTAATGACTATTAGTGTGAGCGGGTTAGTACGAAACGTACTGTGAATTTCAAACTTTGGAGCAGACCCGCAGTTAGAAATGTCCGCCATTTGTTCGCTTCTTATCCAAGCCTATCCTTTTCTATTGTTTACTTTTGTTCTTTAGAGAAGAATTCTGAAAATAAAGGAGCGACCACACGACCGCGTATACGCAGTAACGTGTCGTAGGCGTCATGTTTCCCTCCCTTCTTTTCATACAATTTGTTGCATAAACGCACCGTCGACGTCTTTTACGCACGGTGTGGCCGAACCTTTATTTCATGATATTCGATGGTATACTTACATATAATAGCAAAAACAATAGCGCAACTCAACATCAGTTCAAATACAAGATATCTGTATGATCTATAATACTCCCACGACGAGTTTATTACGAGATCTATGTTTGTGATGATAAAGTAGGCGGCAAACATCATAACTATGATGACCCACGACGTACTGTATACGTACGAGATCCGTAATAACTTGCTGTTTTTCTGAAATGATTAAAAGGATAGTTAGTTATTTTAAAGGGTCCTGATACTGAAAGTCATCCAAGTCACATAAAGGAGCGACCACACCGCTGCGTATACGCAGTGACGTCGCATGCGTCACGTTCTCTCACCGTTTCTTTAAACATTTTGTTGCGTAAACGCGCCGCCGACGTCTTATACGCACTGATGTGGCCGGTCCTTTACTGTATCATAAAGTTATAGACATGGACGATCATAGTACAAAAGTTTCTGATAGATGTCACTACAAGTATCAATCTTCAACCTCATGAGGCGATGGTTTACGTAGCTGTCGAAATGTTCCTATCAAAAAAATAGAAAAGTTGTAGACTTATCACTTCACTTTTATAGACCGACCGTTTGAACGAGTCCTCGCCCGCGCGGTGCAGGGGCGCGGGGTGGGACGACCGCGGGGGCCGAGAGGTGCGAGTAGCAGGCGCACTACCCGCCCGCACCTCTCTCGGTCCCCTTTGTCGCCATACCCGGGCGATGGCTCATTTAAGTGCTCATTTATTTCGAGTTTAACCATTTGCTGTGGTCGCACAAGTATGGCGATTGATAGTCCTGCCTTATTTCGCCTATAGTATAGATAATATATGTATTATGTTATGACAATACCCTATGGCAAGCGAACACGAGAAGTACGGTGAAGGCGACGTCAACCATGAAGAAGTTAAGAATTGCGATGAAATACCACGCGTGTTTCAAGTGGACAAAGTGAGCTATGAAGATCACTATCACGAATAAGTATACGATGCACAAAATATCCAGAATCTGAAAATAAATGAAGAAACAATAATTAGTAGGTAATTAGCTTTAATTTTTTACTATTACAAGCTTTATATAACTCGCAGCGTATGTTTGTTCGGGTGGAATCTTGCGACTCAATTTTGAAGCAGATATCTTCATCCGATTGAGCTGAAATTTTGCATACTTGACTTAGTTAGATCAAAATGCAATAATCTGGTAGTAGAATACTGGTGGTCCAACCAAGAGCATCTCCGCAGGAGAACTCTTCAACGGTAGGTAGGTAGGTTAGGTTATTTAACTGACTTCAAAAAGGAGAAGAAAATGCTTAGCTATTAAAATCGATGTTTATGATTTATGAACCAACTAGCATCTGCCCGCGACTTTTTCCGCGTGGAATTAGACTTAAGAACTGATGTTGATTGTATATTCTACAATAATTATTTACAATGCGACTTTAGGCAATTAACGAACTTCGACAAGTTTATCGCTATCCCGCGGGAACTATGCAATTTTCCGGTATAAAAGCAGCCTATGTTTTAATCTATAGTACCAGCTATCTCCGTTCCAAACTTGATAAAAATCTGTTCTGTAGTTTCAGCGTGAAGGAGGATTAAACATACACACTCACTCATATCCTCACATCCTCACTCACAAACTTTCGAATTTGTAGGCGTTTGTGTAGCAGACCAGCAAAACAAGTTTCTGGTTAATCTAATATTATTATGTACAGCTCAGTGGTCATTAGAGTCCGTAAGGGACCAAGACGTAATTTATGTATGTATGTATGTATGTATGTAGCAGTGGCGTGGCGAATTTAACCAGCCTTTTCCTCTACTTCTGCACAATAAAGTGCCCAACTGCCTTAAAATAGGCAAGCCGGTGGGAATCGAGTTCTATGGACACCACGCCACTGGTATGTAGTATTTAGTTACTCACCAGCCTAGCGTAGCCCCATCCAATCAACCCCCGCCTCAGAGGCAAACAAAAGCAACATCTCCTTAAAACAGGCACTTCGCTGTTCAATTTCAAATCCATTTCCAAATTATTCTGTATATTCTTATTTAGTTATTAAACTTCGTGCACTATTACAACTACAAATAAATAAATTATTGTTTGCGACTGTCTTCGCCAGTAGTTCACTATAAATGTTTAAATGAAGCATTTTCGATAAACACGCGAGCTTCCCTCTGTTATCAATTTGGGGGAAGGTCGGGTAAGTAGGACAAGAAACATATAGTATAAGTTATCGTTTAAAAGGTTGTATTTACAACTCTTTATTATACACTAGCGACCCGCCTCGACTTCGCACGGGTGCAAGATACGAACTTCGAATTTGGAATGAAGGTGTGAGACGCCATTTAATTTAGGAAAAGGGACATTTGAAAAGGCACTAGTATTTAAGCAGTTTACCTAATTAGTTGTTCCGCGTTTGAGAAACTTCTTCACTGTGGTAAATCTAGTTAGTAGGTACAGTTATAATCGGGAAAATTTGTTATTGGCGTTACCTTGGTATTTAGCTATTTAATCAGGTTCCGTTAACCGTTGACTCTGATAATTTTGGGACTACTTTGACCGTTTTGAAATTGCTATAATAACGATATTGTCCATATGCGTGAAAGTTTGGCATGTAGACGCAAAGGCGATCTTTTGCGTTTACAGTTTCCTATCGATGAAGACATCGATGTCTTCATCGATCGGAAACTGTAAACGCAATTAAAAATTTATGATTTCGTCATTGTAACTACTATTTTCTAAAGTCACCCCGTAAATGAAAGGTTTACGGTTCTGTATAACCGTATATTTACTTGCACTCGTGTTTCTCATTTTCGTATTATTTAGTGTTTCTAACAATATTTTAATATTGAAAACTCCTTTTTGTTTTGCCGTAGTCAAATGAAAGATTCTGGGTGCTTACTTTGACGATACTCTTAGCACTTTACCATATTGCCCGTCCTTCGCCTGCTAATCATCTTTGCTGTTTGCTATAGTTGGAGCAATGCGAACTTCATCTCGAGAATATAATGTATTAACCGTAGATAAAGTATACAATACGTAAAGTAACTACTATTGATAATACTTTAGATTGGTGCTGGGAAAACAGAGATGACGCCGAAAAATTGGACAATTATTGTCGCGTGTCAACAAAAGAAGCATTAGGTACAGTACTCCTAAGGCACAGGCCGAAGACAACCCTGTCCTGAACCCGTTTAGTATTAATGCGTTTTAGGGGAAGCGTATTATCCAGCCAATGGACTGCTAAAGGCTACAAATATTTAAGGAACTAAAATTGTACTAATAGACTACAAGCCCATGATAAATCAACCTGTGAAATGAACCAGCTTGAATGAAGCTTAGAAGGCTGTTACTATATCATAAAAGAACTCTGAGCGCTATGCCGTCATTTCTGAGCGGTACATTTATGGAATTACTCAGGTACAAGTGAGGAATTACGACTAATTATTAATTTGCGGCGTTTTTATAGCTTAAAGATGATTAAAAATAAATGTTGAAAAACCTAGTGTCGCTTTAGAATGGTGGTGCTGGAAGTTAGTGCAATTTTTTTTTTCAATGTGTCTGAACAAATCTGTAGGTACCGCTCAGAAATGACGGCATAGCGCTCAGAGTTATTTTATGATATAGTAACAGCCTTCTAAGCTTTATTCACGCTGGTTCATTTCACATGTATTTTTGTCCATGGGCTTGTAGTCTATAAGTAGGTACTTAATTATTTACATTCTGTGATGATAAGCAATTCCCACGATATGAGAAACATTAAATGTTGGCCATTAGTTTTAATGATTTCTTCTTAGAGATATTTTTAGTTTTTAGATAATTATCATCCCACAGTTGGGCAAACATCTCATCAGAATGAACTTGGGATCTTACTGTTATGCGCGCAAAAATTCACAAGCACAATTTAACCGCTTTCCTTTATAAGTTTCCTCACGATGTTTTCCTTCACCAAAAAGATCATGATAATTTGAAATATAATTATAAAAAAATTAGAGCTACGAACACGCAATGCACCCATGATCATCTCTTAAAAGGTCAAACAACTAGGGTGAAATTTTGTTCGGGTATGCGTGATTGAAATAAATACTTGATACCAAAAGCGTTTATTTTCATCTATACGTACTCGTATAGCTGGCTGGAATTTTAGTTACATGACTGTTTATATACATATATTGCACCAAAAATTACTACAATGACGTATCCGTCGTCCGTGCAATACACGTTCCTGCGGTTTACACGGAACGGCTGTGGTGTCCGCCGTCCGCGCAATACGCGTTTACACGGACCGGGCGTGTCCGTCGTTAGTTTAAGTGTCCACACAGAGAGACTCTGACTCAGCCATCTTGTTTACAAATATCATATTTTGCCTTAGATTCTTCAATTTCTTCATCTCACTGCGGGTCAGCAGAATCACGTATATCTGCACAGCTGGAATCATAATTTGATTAATAACAGTAAGTGAATTCAAATGAGTGTGTTTGATTGAAGGAAAAGGTCAGAAGACGGATTTTCCGTGACTTCATTGGGGATGTTTAGGCAAAAGGTCAGGACAAGAGCACCTATCCTTTTTTTATGGTGTGGGAAATGCGCCTTATGCATCCGGCCCGGTACGGGATTACCAGGGGTATTTGGGGCTCTACCGAGGCGTCAAGCATACCCAATAAAAACCACACGGATTCCCTCATTTGGCACTGTTGTAGGGTGCTACGGGAGTGCAGGTGTGCATACGTCCGCGGCAAGAGTACCTATCCTAAGCCGACTAGTACATGAAGAGATTGATGACTGAAAGAGGTATGTCAGAATCGTAGCAATTGGAACAAATTAGTCTCTGCCTATCCCTATGGGAAAGCGGCGTGTCGGTATTTATGTTTGTAAGTACGTCAACGTTTTATCTCTCATGGTTTGTGTGTGTCAACGTGATTTGTGTGTAACTTACAAGCAACTGCCAAAACGATGCTGGTGCTAGTCAGCAATTCCTGGAGCACAAACTTGTTTGCCGAGGACCAAGTCCAGGGCACGCGGAGCACCACGCTGATCACATCGTACGCTTGATAAGCTACCACCAGACATACCCAGGTGACAGCATATATGTTTGAGATACGGAATAACTTTCTGTTTTTCTGTAAAATTGTATTAAATTTTTACAGTTGAAAATATTTTCAGCGCAACGGAAAATAAATGTATGCAATATATTTAGATAATAAGGTTTCACTTCAATGTTTTATTGACAAAAACCAGGTGTTCATGCACTTGAGGCCTTACCATGATGTCTTAAGGAGCGACCACACCGCGGCGTATACGCAGTGACGTGCCGCATGCGTCACGTTTTCTCACCGTTTTTCCATATATTTTGTTGCGTAAACGCACCGTCAACGTCTTTTACGCACCGGTATGGTTCTCAGCTCATGTTTTAGCTGTTATTTTTAGTATGGATCTGACAGCGAGCGAACCTGAACTGAATCTGAATTGAATCTCATTATCACGTCGTGGTAAGGCCCCTGAGGGACGAATATCTGCTTAACTCACCTTGTGACTAGCAACTATGAAGAGTATGGTGAAAATGGCGTCGATCAAGAAGAGGATAGCTATTTCGATATAGCTGGTGAGCATTCCTGGGGTTGGTATGCTTCGCAGCCAGTAATAGCTCCTGATGAAGTCTGCAGCCATCAGTATATCCAGAGCCTGTAATTAGTAAATAGCGTAAAAGCCGGGTGACTATGACCCAACTGAGGGTAACTTTGGTCCATATGTAAACCGCTCAAAGAAATATAATAATACTACAATACATATAAAAAAATACGATAGACATAGTATGTATGTATGTTTGTCCGGGTGGAATGTTGCGACTCAATTTTGAAGCAGATATATTCATCTGATTGAGCTGAAATTTAGCATACTTGTGTACCTAAGTCAGATGACAATTACAATTCTGGTGGTCCGGCCAGGATCGCCTCCGCAGGAGGGAACTCTTCAACGGTTGGTCCGATTTACTTGAAATTTGGTACACATACCTATGTAGTTTTTAAAAAGTACAGTCAGCAAAAAAGCGTGTATCTAAATTTATTTTTTTAGGTTAGGTAAGTTAAATACTAATTAGGTATGTAATTAATCTTGATTTTAGACCAAATTATTGAAATTATTTGCTAAGATCCTTTGCTTATTTTTTGTTTTGTTTGCATCAATAAAATATGCAAAGTTCTAGTTTGTTTTGATGGAAACTACGAGTTACTTAAACAATAAAATTAACTTACCAGCCTCACATATCCGAACGTCAGTAAACCTCTCCCAAGCGGCAAACAAAAACAACAGTTACTAAACCGATGAGATTTTTCGTACATTTTGAAAAAACACTTCCGATCTTTTATTTATAAAAGGTAAGTTCTTAATTGGCTTTAAAACGTAAGAGAGCGTTTTCCAAAAAAAAGTCCACATGAACATTTTTCCAGAATTTAACTATTTTGGGTTTTTCTTACTCAGAATCGTTTACCCCAATTGACCCTCATACAAGAAAAAATATGTCCTAAAATTTCCATTCCAGTTCGTCACTTTTTTGAATAAAGCTATGTATGGAACGTGACGAAGAGGAAAAATAAATCCATAGTAAAATCTAGGACACATTTTTTTTGTATGGGAATCGATAGGGTAGTTAAACGGTTCTGAGTAAGAAAAACCTGAAATATTTAAATTCTGGAAAAAATGTTCATGTGACTTCTTTTTAGAAACCGCTCAAGAGCAGAATGTGACAAGTGCCCGGTACGTCTATCTAAATACTAGTGTAAAAAGCTGTCAGGGTGATAATGGTAAGGCCGTGTAAAATGAAGACTGGTCTGACTGGTCACGGAACGCAATCCCACTGAATGAACTATATTCGCAAGGTTAGCATGCTTTATATTCGTCATAAGGGCTCGGCTACCTTACACACTTTTTTTAACGGAGAGGAAATCTTTGTGGATTCTCTAGGCACGGGTATGCCTGAGACAACCTTTATAAAAAATCCAAGCGGCACCAGCGGGGGAGGGAGGGAATTCTCAAACCTAGAGCATTACACAGGTGCCGCGAAGAGCGAACCCTATCCCGGGGTGGTCGTGGGGCGTCGCGGTGACACCGAGTGCTCCCGTATCGCCTCACATACGGCCGAATAGGGTATTCGTGTGGTTTTTAGTGGGTATGCCTGCCCTCGCGGGAGAGCCCCACATACCCCCGGTAACCCCGTACCGGGCGGATGCATAAGGCGCATTTTCCACACAAAAATAAGGCACGGGAATGCCTAGGGTCATGAGGGACTCCTCCCCGAAGGAGTATACCCAAACTAAAAACTCTCCGACGTTGGCTCCCACAAACGCCCCCCCGGTGGCCCCGGCTTCCGCCAGGACCGCGCCAAGAAGGGGAAGGCCCGTACGCTGGGCCAGTCTTTATTTAGACAATGAGACCGTGCAATGCAGGTAGGTAATGCCCCGTTACCGTTCCCGCTGGCCTCAAGGGATCGGACGAGCGGTGCAAGCACCGAGTTCACCTTTTCCCCCCTCGTCTGCGCAAGAAGGCCTCTATTCTATAGTCGTTTACCTTTTTGATAGTCTGTTGCATTTTATATTGTTAAATATTTTTGTACTATAAAATCTCAGTACATTGTACAAAAAGAAACTCTTTTGTTTATTTTGTTTTGTCTGTTTCAAATAACAAGTCCATTTGTCTGAGCCCTAAGTCTGAAATCGACACATAATTTTAATTATTTTCAGATAATGATTGCAGTCGATGATGTAAATAATGGTCCATTGTTGTGATTATTCCTTTTCTGCTTATTCAATAATGCAAAATTGCATATTACAGAGTAAGTATTAAAATGTAGTAATATTAGTAGTAGGTAGGTCTCTAAAACGCGGCCTCTGTTGGACTACCTAGCCTTAATGCGTAATTACTTAAATATAAAAATAGAAATGTATTACAAGATAAATTAATTAAACTAAAACTAAACTAAAGTTTGACTGGAAGAGATCCCTTAAAGGGATAAGTACGCCTTTGTGCATGTATCTCAGTGTTTGTCAATTGTATTTCTCCTGTTTATTTTGCACAATAAAGAGTTTACACACATACATACATACTAAAATAAATCTAAAAACGTACTACCCTGCGGCATTGAGCCAAAGATGCTGGCAGCGTTTTCGACTCCTCTTTCTACTTATATACGTCTTGTAGGACTTGTAGGACTTGTTACCTTAGGCTTCGTCTACTCCGTACGTAAGGGTTTTATCCTAGCGACCACACCGACCGCTGCGTATACGCAGTGACGTGTCGCATGCGTCACGTTCTCTCACCGTTTCTTCATACACTTTGTTGCGTCAACGCACCGTCGACGTCTTTTACGCACTGGTGTGGCCGGACCTAAAGACGTGAGTGAATGAAACTTCAGTACTATTGTCTCGCTTTATTTCATAAGGGGTTGTGGCCGTTTTCCCGGGCGTACGATCGGACCGTCACCTCTGCCAAATGGTTGACGTATCGGAGCGCTTCTCGTGGTTTCCGCAGCTCGCTTCGGATCAGCAGCAGCAAGTAACCTTGTGTTGCTGAAAAGTAAAAGATGTAGATGAACTACGGGACAAGGTAAATGATGAAGTTGTTGATGATTTTTTGTTTAAACTATTTAAACATGTATGTGGAACAGACACACTAATTATCAAAATGGGACTACTCTGTAAAATGGTTATTCGTGGTCATAAATAAAAAAAAAACATGCTGGTCTGGGGGCAAAGAAAAAACATAGAATGTACCAGTTGCTTCCCTTCCTGCGCAGATGGTAAAAGCCCATCGAGGGAATGGGCGAAAATCTTAGGATTCATGTTATAGGCGTTGTCGCTAGCAACCCATCACTATTTTGATCCCCCTTTCGATTCATACGCCCACAATCACGCTAAACGTTGTCTTTAGGTTACCTTGGGCCCTGTCTACCCTTGTGGGCTGATTGTGGGTGTATAGGTGGAAAGGGGAATCAAAATAGTGATTGCTTTGCCAACATCGCTTATAACATGCTTCCTAAGATTTTTGCCCATGCCATCGATGGCCTTTTACCATCTGCGCGGGAAAGAAAGCAACTTGGAATATTCTATGTTTTTTCTTTACTCCCAGACCAGCATGGAAGAAATATATATTTATTTCAATACAGTGTATTAATCAGTGTCGTTACCTATGGAGCTGAACATGATGCAAAAATCGAGGAGTAGAATGCTGCTGTGTGATGATCCCGCGTACTTCAGGGTGAGGTACAGGAAGGTCGCGAACGCCGCCAGCGTCGTCGTCATCCCATAGTAGTAATACACCAGCAACAACTTCTCCTTCTTCTGTATAAAAATATGATACAATTAAATCATTTTTTGATTAGCCTAAATAATATACAATTTAAAAGCTTTATGACAGCGGGCGAAAACTCGGCAGAGTTTATCTGCCGCTGCTGTTTACTCTAATTAAATCCTTAAACTAAACAGATGAGTTATTGTTGCGTCCCCTGATGGGCAAATGCATCTCCTCTCAACCGCCACATCTCCCGGTCTGCACGTCTAGCACGAAAGCGCACAAGTTGCGTCGCGCGCGAGATAGATCGCCCGTCATAGATCGCCCGTCCTTTTCTTACTGTACCAACAAGAAAGAGACGGGTAGTCCAACTCGCGCGCGACGCGACTTTCGTGCGCTCTCGTGCTAGCGGGGCTGGTGCGCTGTCAGCCCCGGGGCCTTATCATGACGTCTTAATGTGATTCAATTCCGAACCAAAGTTGGGTCGCTCGCTGTCAGTTTCAAACTAGAAGTGTCAAAAATGACAATTAAAACAAATTTGAATCGGACAATTACGTGTACGACACAATTACAAACTCCCGTGGAGCATCTACTGCTCACCAGGGACGAGAGAAGGCGCTGTTTTTCAAATGATAGTATGTGATTTTTTGTGATTTTTTGTGTTTAGAAATTAAATTTCTAACGACGCTGAAAATTAGAACACAATAATAGAAACAATCCAAAAAGTAAAGCTATGGCCGGGAATCGAACCCGGATCCTTATCATTCCAATAGCCATGTAGTAGACCTTTACTTTAGTACGTGAACTAGGTCTACGGTCACTTGGAGCTGTAAAAAAAAAACAATTCTCTAAGTCTACACAATAAAGAGATACAATCATAAGAAGATGCTCCTGAGGAAGAATACAAAGTCCCGTGATATGGCGAGCGAACAATAACAATTATGTCCGTCACTGTACATCCCTGTATCCATAATAAACAAGTTTATCTCGTTAGTTGATTCATGCGTCTCGCCGCGGTGGGCGTCGATTCCAACAACAGCCAGGAAAATACTGATAAAATACCAATGATAGTTCCGCAGATTCCCCATTTTATCAACAAGGACATTCGGTATATGGATTTCAAAGTATCAGTTGGAAAAACTGATACTCTGAACAGATTCCCCTTTTACACAGACATAAATCACGTCTTTACCCCTTACGGCACAGTTTATATATATAAGCTAAAGCAGAAAGGAAACTAGGAACAAAACGGTTAAAACGAACGCACACATAGACGCGCGATTCTACAAGTACAAGGCCCCTAAGCGGATGTCGCGGTGCCGTCAGTCTCGAGTGCCGCGTTGAGCGATCTTTTTGTTTTCAACATGCCAAGAGCGTATTGCGCAGTGTGTCCATTTTTCCCAATAGTTTATTTAAGAAAGCTATTCATTCGGATGAGAATTTTTCATACCATAAAATTTAATAATACGCTCTCCGAACATATTGTCGTAGCAGGCGAAAGTATTTTTCAGTAAGTAATATATAATACTGACCTACCTACCGAACAATAAAAAAATCTTAAACTGTTGAAGATTTTTTTAAATACCCTATTTTATTAGATTAGATTAGATTAGATTATTTAAAAACGAGTTAATTTATTCGATAATTTAATTATTATAGAACCCAAATAAACGTTTGTTTCTTTTTTACGGAAATAAAGGGTGCTAACCCTGATACTCTTAGTTAAGTGTAGCCAGTTACTTTAAAACAGGCCTTGCTAGCTGAGATAGCGCTAACTAAACAAAAACCTTTTCAATTTTACAAAAGTTAAATCGACAACCCTAACACTATTGGAGCGTAGGTATTTATTTCAAAAAATAAGCCTAGTTTCCGTATGCTCTATTTATTTACTGTGCTTACGGCTTAAGGTAACAATATCTGAAAGCCATGTTTAGCATAATTGTGAGCGAATAGGAGGAAAGGGTTCCCCTCTTAACTGCTAATTTTAGTAATCGTCTTCAGCTTGTTAAAATTTCAGAACGAGAGTTAATCCTCCGTTATCCAAACCTTCGTCATTGGTTTTAGTTTCGGCAAAAAAGCATTTCGTTCGGATACTATGTGTTAATATTCCCAGTTTTGAAGCTTACTTACCATGTGCGCTCCAACTATAAGCACAATGACAAAGGCCATCTCAACAGCATTTAGGAGGAAGACCAGCCATCGTTCTACGATGAAAGAAGCACCTCGGATGAACCCGAAAGAATATGAGGAGAGGTCTTTGTCGAACTCGAAGCTGAGGTCAACGCCGACGATGAAAATTGTGTACGCCTGGGGATAAGATTTCGTGGTGTCAGCGACGGTGCTACAAACTTTGGCGATACGGCTGCCGTTTTTCGCCGAATAATAAATAAATAATAAACAATAAATATACATACATACATACTTATAATCACGTCAAAACCTTAAGGCCACGATTAGCATGTTTAAGGGCGTATAGGTGGAAAGGGAAATCAAAGTAGTGATGGGTTGCTAGCCGTATCGCCTATAACAATAAATATCGTGGAACAAATTACACCTATTGACCTAATCCCAAACTAGGTAAAGCTTATATGGGAACCAGACAACGAATAAACATATATAATGTAAATACATACCTGCATAAATACATATAACACCCATGACTCGGGTACAAAGATTTGTAGTCATCATAAAAATGCATGCCCCTACCGGGAGTCAAACCCGGGACCTTTAGCTTCTGTCTATGGAGGCCCTTATGAGTCTGAGCATAGCAATTATCATACATGACAGAAACTTTCAATGAGTTCTCGTAACAGATAATTTCGAATTAATGATGTACCTACTGGTAGGTAAATAGATGGTGTTAGGCGACTTATTTCGCGAAGTAATTTAACTATAATTAACAAAAACGTTCAAAATTAAAATCAATTCTTGAAGATCAAAAAGGTAAACGCTTCTAAATACTCGATTGGGAAATAAAATGAAAAACTATAAAGTTACTTACCAAACTTATGTATCCTAACGTAATAATTCCATAACGCAACGGCACACAGTAACAGCATCTCGTGAACTTCGGAATTTCCAAATACATTTTGTTTTCAAATTCAAATCGAACTTTTCTTTTTCTTTGCCAGGATCAACATAGACCATACAGCCATCTGTTTCGAACTGGCCAGTGACCGTCTGAATTCCTTCTAAACTCAAGTTCACAATGACGCTGGCCACTTACAAGTAATTACGTTGTTTAACCGTAAACGGGATCTGACCTTGTGCACTGAAAACTCTATTGTAGTTTTGGCTCTCTGCAACGTTTGTGATAAATAAAAAATAAAGTACTTAAATTGAAGATTTCTATTAAGTACAGAATTTAAGGTACCGGCCAGGCATGAACGATTAGTGTCTTCAGAAGTACTTAGTCTGTATTCGTTTTTTTTTAAACCGCAGTCTAATACACCTTTAAGATTGCGACGTACTCTGCGAGTGACAGGTTATCTCTTTGTTGACTGCAAAAGTACCATTTCTATAATTAAAGTTAGATTAAAGTAATCATTGTTTATGCCTCTCTGTTAGAATAACTATCACGGTTCCGTAAATCCGAGCCTACAATAATAGTGATGTTTTTTATGTTATAGTAGTATTGCAACAATAACAGTTGTATAAGAGGGGTCAAAAAAGGCGAGTGGTGTGGTTTACGATGTGAACGTCGTAAGAAAAAACGCCACGAGCATTTTTGACTTATTTATAAAACGTTGCATGTAATACCTTTTCTACGACTTCTTTAAAATTATCGTGAAAATCGTCATCATCAGCAGTTGAAAGACATAGAAGCAGTGGAAAACATAAATAATGCCAACTCGGGCTCAGAGCCACCAAATTACCTGAAAATGATACCCAATCACCATTATTATGTCAAAATGTCATCCGCCATCTTGGATCCAAAAAAATATGCGAGATTCCTGCTCAGAGCCACCAAATTACCCGAAAACGACACACATCAACATTTTTGTGTCAAAAGTGTCAAAATGCTATCCGCCATCTTGTATCCAAAAAATATGTCAAATTCGTGATCAGAGCCACCAAATGTCGGTTCAACCGAACGGACAAATAAAAAAAACAACTGCCCCTGCACTTTAATGTTACATTAAAACATCGCATGACGATACTTTAATGTAAACCTTAAAGTGCAGTTGTGGGCCATAGAGCATAGAATTGTCTCCAGTATTATACTGTGTACTGTAAGAGCCCTGAGGAGGCACAGACTCTACGACGGGATGATGTAGCTCAGATGGCTCACAATTCTATTTAATTAAACTTTGAATATAAGTTCAGTATTTTATTTATCTTTCGTGATGATGATAAATGATACATACATACATACATACACAAACCACGTCTTTATCCCTTACGGGGTAGACAGAGCCTAAGGTAACAGGTACCTACAGGCCACAATTAGCAAGATTGAGGGCGTATAGGTGGAAAATAGAATTAAAATAGTGATGGGTTGCTAGCCTCATCGCCTATAACATGATTCCTATAAGTTTCGCCCATTCGCTCGATGGGCTTTTACCATCTGCGCGGGTAGAGAAGCAACTGGTACATTCTATGTTTTTTCTTTGCTCCCAGACCAGCATGATAAATGATAGATGCCTCAAAAAGCTATAAAATAAGTAACTGGATGTTTAAAATTGAAACAACACCTTTATTCTCAACTCGTTATAATTCCTTCAATGATGAAAAATAATAATAAAATAATTCGCTTACACTACAATTAAAATTATAAATCACAATAAATATTAAATACTACTTAAAGTACGAGTACGATACGAGTTTCATGGGAGTATTTTACTTTTAGAATTATAACAAACTAGCTTCTGTTCTGCCCGCGACTTCGTTAGCATAGAATTATAAATCGAAAATATAAACCTTCCTCTTGAATCACTCTATCTATTAAAAAAACTGCATCAAAATCCGTTGCGTAGTTTTAAATATCTAAGCATACATAGGACAGACAGACAGCGGGAAGCGACATTGTTTTATACTAAGTTGTAGTGATTTATTCCAGAGATTTAGGTATAAATTTCGTTCAAATATGTCCAGCTGTTTTAGCGTAAATGAGTATCAAACATGCACGCAGACAGACTTTATCATTTACAAATGACATTTAAATTTTAAAACTGTTTAGGACCGTCGTGCAGTAAGTAACGAGCCTTACTTAATATTACGGTTTTAAAAAAATAATATTTCCCAAAAATCAAAACAAAATGCAATACCGTGGAAAAATACTAATAACTACTTATTTAATCAGTATTCATGGAATGTATACAAACGTCTCAATTACTATGGAAAAATTGACAGCGCCACTTGCGGATCAAAACGGCAACAAACTGTTCTCATAATATTAAACATTTTAACATAAACGTGTAGTGTACTGAACTGATATGGGACTTAAGTCATTTTTCTAATTTGGAACGTCAATTTGTCTATTCGCACGAGTAAAGAGGCAAGATAAAATAGGGGTCTCAGCACCGAATATAACTTTGTCCCTTTCGGTGTTGAGACCCTTGGTCTGTGGGGTCCTAACGCTATTAGCCTCTTCAAAGATATATCGAAGAGGCTAATAGACGCTACGGGTGACCGCAGAGCTGGTAGCTTCCTTGGACAGCGTATTAATAGTAGTATTATTTTATTTTTAATTTGACACGTGACAGCTAGTAACAGGTACAAAAATTCGAAGACTACCCACCTGCTATGGGTGGTGTAGTCACGGAATGACGAGGATCCGGGTTCGATTCTCGGCCATAGCTTTACTTTTTGGATTTTTATGTGTTCTAATTTTCAGTGACATTTAGAATTTTTTTTTTGGCAGTCAAAATTTTTGTTTTACAGACTAAAGCAGGTGATTACATAGTGAAGGAGTACGGGGTGAAGGAACTTCTGACTACTCTGAGCGGTGTGAAGCAAAAGATTGATACAGATGCATATGTGTGCTCGGCAGTGGGACGTGAGATCTCATTGAGGCTGGAGACGAGAATAGATGAGTCTATGTATACATTTTGGCCGCTTGCTCCGGAAGTCCATGTTCGTCTTAAACGTCATTGGGTACAACGGTGCTGGTGTCGTAGATGCCGTTGGTTATCTTCCTCTCTCCGGTCACTATCTGGTGCAGCTGGTTCTCGTAGACATGGGGCCCGTCTACCGCCAGCTTCCTGATCAGACTCCTCACAAGGATAACGAGATATAACTGCAGGCCTGAAAGAAAAGTAATCATGGGATCCATCATTCCATGATGGTCTGGGAGCGAAGAAAAAACAGAATATACCAGTTGCTTCTCTTCCCGCGCAGATGGTATAAGCCCATCGAGGGTATGGGTGCAAATCTTAGGAATCGTGTTATAGGCGATGCTAGCAACCCATCACTACTTTGATTTTTTCCACCTATACACCCATAATTATGCTAGAAGAGAAGCAACTGGTACATCTGCGTTTTTTCTTTGCTCCCAGACCAGCATGGAACTTACAAGCATGGACAATACTTACTTGCATATATACATACATACACACGTTGCAAGTCAATATAAAGCTTGTAGAATGGTCTCGTCTATCTATTTATCTCGTTTCACTTGCTTTACCCTATTGTAGGGGTGGCGAACCTTTTTTGATGGACGTGCCATTTTTTTCACAAATAAAGTAATATTTGGCTCTGACCTGTCATCAAAGACCCTGTTGTCTTAAGAGTCTGTTGTTATTTTACCATCCACTGACCACATTGCTCGTTTTTCGCCCTCTTTCATAATAAAATAATCTTACGTTGGAGATTTAATGGACAATAATAAACCTTTTTTTTTATTGGCGTGCCAAAATTATTTTGAAGCGTGCCAACAGTGGCACGCGCGCCATTGGTTCGCCATCCCTGCCCTAAGATTCTATGCTTATGCTCAACTTACACAGTCCAGCGAAGGTCAAGGCGATGGTTTCAAACGCCATGCGCATCCACATCTCTGAGGAGTCCAGGAGTTGCACCAGAACCGACGCCACGGTCGACACGATGGCGAAATAGTAGAATATGTTAAGGAATAACACGTTTTTCTGGAATAAAATAGATTATTAGCTTAAAAACGCTGCTAGAGTTCAGTGATTTACGTTCTCGTACGATTTAACAGAAATCGGGAGGTAAAATTTCCGATACACGGATCATGCATCTCTTGGTAACATCATGTTAACCACGAATAGAATACACACACACACACACACACACACACACACACACACACACAAATCACGTCTTCATCCCTTACGGGGTAGACAGAGCCTAAGGTAACAGATACCTACAGGCCACATTTAGCAAGATTGCGGGTGTAAAGGTGGAAAAAGGAATCAAAATAGTGATGGGTTGCTAGCCTCATCGCCTATAACATGATTCCTATTATAGAATACACAGGGAAAGAATTAAGTATTTTTGAATCGGATATTTACCTCTTACATAAATAAAAACAATCAAAATAAGGCTACTTCCATGCTGATCTGGGAGCAAAGAAAAAACATAGAATGTACCAGTTGCTTCTCTTCCCGCGAAAATGGTAAAAACCCATCGAGGTAATAGGCGAAAATCATAGGAATCATGTTATAGGCGATGCGGCTAGCAACCCATCACTATCTTGATTCCACTTTCCACCTCTACGCCCTCAGTGTCTTGCTAAACGAGGCCTGTAGGTCTTGTTACCTTAGGCTCTGTCTACCCAGTAAGGGATAAAGACGTGATTTATGTATGTGTGTAAAATAAGGCTTTTTCCCCGTACATAACCAATTTATATAACCGGCACTGGTAAAACCAATGAAGGATGATTAACATGAATTAATTTAGGTTTAGGTGAGGCGGGGGTGGCCCTTTGGGCCGCCCTATAGGTCTTCGCACATTAGACCAACTCCACGCCAATCCGACAACAACTCAACTCACACTCTCGATGAGTAGTCAACTAGTTGATCCACCCAATGGTCACTAGTGGGCAATGCGTTGTCAACGAGTGGACAACGCGGTGTCTAACCAAATGGTTGCCCGTCACGCGTCAGTCGCAAACGCATAGTTGTTACGTGGACAACGTGTGGTCGTTGCGTGGACGACGTGTGGTCGTTGCGTGGACGACGTGTGGTCATTGCGTGACAAACGTGTCGGGGTTGACCTTTAGTGTACGATGCGTAGGCCACTCGTTGTACACTACTTTATAATCATTTTTTGAAATTAAACCTAGAACATATGACACAGGGCTTAAATTTCAATGTCTAGCATAGAGTCGAGTCGCCGTTGAGTTGTTTTAATGTGCGAAGACCTTATAGCCGCGAACATGTTCGTTTTAATTCAGAAATAGTCTTTATTTTACCTTAGAATGTCCTGGTTATGTAAAATAGTTACGTACGGGGAACAAGCGCAAAATAATACAATCGAACGTGGCCTTTAGGTCTTGTTAACTTGGGCTCTGTCTACCGCGTAAGGGATAAAGACGTGATTTATCTATATTATGTATGTAAGGACTATGTAGGCGACGCACCTATTTAGGCAGCAACCTTTTTTATCAAACTTATATTTTGGCACTGGCCATAAATAAAGTTAATAGCACGCAGCGCTGAAAGAAAACTAAAACAAAAGAGAGTCGTGTCTTTGCTCTTGTCAGTGCTGCGTGTTGAATTTTTACTATAATTGAAATTGTTTTATTTATTAGTTTCTACAGTCTACAGACTATTCCCATATGATATTAAATAGTGCCTGTTAATAATATCGATTTATTTCAACAAAACATCTAAATAAAAGTCTTACTTAGTTCTGGGAAATGCATCTTGACATTTGTAAACAAAAACATGTTTGCTTTTTACTTGGAAAGAGATAGATGCTTATCGGAGGTCACAGACAGAGTGTGAACCAAACAAGTGATACCACATAGCTACTCGCAATCATATTGTTGTAAAACTCCGCTGATTCTAAAGCATAGTTTTCCAAAGTTGTTTCCTTATTGCAATAAAATAGCGTTATCCAAAAAAGTCCACATTAAACTTGGCTAAAAACGAAAATAGGTGAAACGAAAACTAACCAACATAACGTGACCTGATATACATTACTATACATAAATCACGTTTTTATCCCTTACGGGGTAGACAGAGCATAAGGTAACAAGACCTAGAGGTAACGTTTAGCACGATTGTGGGCATGCTGGTCTGGGAGCAAAGAAAAAACATAGAATGCAGTTGCTTCTCTTCCAGCGCCAATGTGAAAGCCCATCGAGGGAATGGGCGAAAATCTTAGGAATCATGTTATAGGCGATGCGGCTTGCAACCCATCACTATTTTGATTCCCCGTTCCACCTATACGCTCTTAATCATGATTTATATTTGCAAATTGGCCGCCAAGGGCTCTTTTACATGATTTTTTTGAAACTACCAGCGCATTCGGAAAGACCATCATTGACAAGAAGAATGCGCCTCAAGAAACTTGGCAGGAAGTCTTTTTTTCAAAATACATATACATACATACATACCGTCACGCCTCTTTTCCACAGGGGTAGGCAGAGACTACATATACATATATCACGTCTTTATACCTTACGGGGTAGACAGAGCCTAAGGTAACAAATCCTTAAAGCCACGCTTAGCATGATTAAGGGCGTATAAGTGGAAAGGGAAAGCAAAATAAAATACATTAAGCTAATAAAATACTTAAATTAAATACAGTTATAAAAGGGATGTATAAGGTCCCCGAGCCTTCAATTATATTAGTCTATAGCAGACATGTATAAAATCTCTACTAGTCAAAGTATAACAAAGTATGAGAAGAAAGAAAGAGAGAAAAAAACAGAATTTAGCAAACTTTAATAAAGCTTACCATGTGAGCTCCATAGAGCAGGAGAGCATTAAACACGATCTCCACGCAGTAGATGAAGAGGCAAGCCTCTGCGGCAATCATGCTGACGGAGCCGTGGTAGATCAGGGTTGGCTGCCTGCTACCCTCGTGGGTGCAGTAGCTGTACACACCCACCATAAACAGGGAGAACAACTGCAAAAGAAAAGGAAAAAAACTGTGAAACAGGGGAATCCAAGGGACAAGGACTTCCTAGAAGAACTACTTCTGGTAGGACGAGATATAAATTCTGGAGTTTCACGTATTGGAATAAAATTTCGACTATATAACCAGGAGAATACAGAAGAGACTTAGGGGACCCGACTTACCAAAGCACGTCAGTCAAAAGAACCATTTTTAAAGTAGTGAATCTGTCTATTGCTAGATTAGATCTAATGAAATGTACAACTAGTTTACAAAATTAATTAAAACTGTAATTTTCTAATACTCCTCCTTTTAAATTCAGCACAGTTTTTTATCACTTTCAAATGGTGTGCTTCCAAAAACGGGCATCAGGTCCAAGCTCCAACTTTTTTACGTTAGTCAAAATTGGTATTAAAGTGTGGTAATATATATATATTTTATTATTGTCATATTCTCGTAATAATAGTCGTCTGTGTTCAAGATCACAGAGGTTAAAATTGCTGATAACTGGGTGGATGTGGAGGCGTTTAAATGGTTTTTAATGCTCGAATCGCACCGCAAAAACTTGGTGATTGTCTCAATTGCTGTGATGCCAATTTTCTGCTTGACATTGTCATCATTTCTTAATGCAATCCACAAGCAATCCTTAAAATTTTAAGAGTCGTCATTTAACATTGTTAGTAGGTAGAATGTTTTCACTCTGTTTTGCTGTCTAAAATGGCGAGCAATAACGGATCATGTTTCAAGGGAATACGTCTGTTTATTTCTCTGTTTTAATCTCGGATTAAAGCTCCAAATTAGTCCCAATGAACGAATGATCCAATCAAAGCTAATTTCCCTACACGTTCAAGTTTACTACAGTCGCCACTCTTAAAGAATGCTCTTACAGAATATTTGGATCGTACCTATTCAAAAAACAGAGGAGGAAAAGGAGGACGCTTAATTCGATTGCATTTTTTTGATGGCACCGATATGTCCGATGGTTATGGAAACTTCGATTTGTTTTTTATTATTTCGATAGAATTTATGCTTCAATTTTGGTGACATAGAGTTTTCATAAACAATCTGTTAACTTATTTAATATTCATTCAAATTCAAAACTCAAAAAAGTTTTTAATTTTCTTTTTTTATGCTTGCGCTTTGTGTAAGTTTTGTTATGTTTTATTTAATTTGTATTGACGGTAATATCGTTTTAATTTTATTCTAATTTATAGTGGTTAAAAAATTAATTACTTACGATGTTCAAATATCCGAAAGTCAGCACGCCCCTCCTCAAGGGCATGCAGAAGCAGCACCGACCGAATTCAGGAAAATCACAATACATGGTTGCCTCTTGACACACAGTTTACTTCGAACTGACCGAACACAGCGTCTGAACACTACTGCCTAATGGTTACATATATCTCGGTCACTTATCTAATGTAACGCGGGATGTTACTGCCAGCAGATTGTGCACTTCCGTACTACAAAATCAACTACACAAAGCTTTATCAGGCGGGCACAATACGTAAAAAAACGACGATAATGTCCATCCATTAAGGTCTGTTTAAACTTGACAATAGAGCTATGGTTTGCCCAGGGATTGGTTATCGGGTGGTAAATATTGTGACGAATGTTGGCGGGTTGATAAAATAATAAACATGTTTTGTTGCAATTTGGTTTTTAAACGCACGTAGTTGATGTGTGAATCATGGAAATAACAATAACAAATCCACCCCTGACAAAGGTTTTTAAATGTTTTTAAAAACCAGTTAAGTGCGAGTTGGCCCCGCTCACCGTGGATTCCGTACAATATCGCCAAGTTAATGTAAAATACAGTGTTAGCAGAGACCTGTTCGTAAGCAAAATGCATGCAGTGTGAGATCATTTTATATTTGGTTGCTTCTTGGGTTGTTTTTTGTGATTCGTCTCTACTTCTCTATATTTGTACAATAAAGCATTTACTTACTTACTTACTTACTTACTTATATGTATAGACAAACAGACATAAAAATATTCTATGTTTAGTATTTGTTGTCATAGCGGCATCAGAAATACATCATCTGTGAAAATTTCAACTGTAGCTGTCACGGTTCATGAGTTACAGCCTGGTGGCAGACGGACAGAGACGGACGAATAGCGCCATGGGTCATGGTGGAGTCTGGCAAATTCTGTATACAGGGTGTTAGGTAATGAGTGGATAATCCTTGAACTATGGATAGAGGGCACTTAGGACGTTATAATAAAGCTATATTTGATTTTGAATTTCGCTATTATTGCGTAATTAATGGTTAATTTTGCGTTTAGATTGTTGTGTTGAAGTTTTTTTACTTTAATACTACTTCGAACATAATACACACCGATAGAATATGCCCAAATGCATTACATTTAGGTGTGCCAAGGCACAATTTCACCATTTATTATGCAATTAGCGAAACTCAAAATCGATTGCTTAAAAAATGGTCTTATTAGAATTTATGATTACATTTGTGAAGTTTGACTACAATACTCCAATAGTGTTTTCCATGGCTTGACTTCTCATGGCGGAGATAGCAAAGTTAAGTTACGACGTACTTGAAAACACTGCGAGGAAACATGCATACCAAGTATCTACACCAGCGAGGCAGTTCAATGGTGCATGTGAAGTTAGCACCCGCACTGGACCCGCGTGGGAACAGCCCAAGCCCTCTCATTATGTAAGGAGGCCTGTGCCCAGAAGTGAGACGTTAAGCTGGAGGCGTAGAGGCTGAGGGTGATGATGATAAATGATAGATGCCTCAAAAAGCTCCAGTAGTTTTCTTTCTCGTCCATTATGATAGGGCATTTTTTCTACACCTGTAAGTCTGTGAGTTATGTAATCACGAACACCACTATAAGAACACTCATTATATAGACTTTGGATAAATCTATATTGTCTATTCCCTCTAAAAGCACTTGTTGGCTTATGGCTCTAAAAGCACTGGTACGTAGGTAAAATTTTTACTGCCAATAAGTTTTTTTTTTAATTTTTCCATTCAGACAGGCTATGGTCAAAAACCATTCAGTCGTCCGGGACCAAATACGGTGGTAGGTAGGTACTTATTTAGAAAACAAACAAGGTAAAATATTTCAATTATATTTGTTGGGTAATAGTGGGCGCGGGCTCGAATCGTGCCACTTTGATTTTACCCAACTTGGTGTGGGTTCTGAAGTGTGAAGTGCTGAAGGATCTTGTATAATGAACTATTCTTGAGGTTCACTGATTTTATTAATCAATCACTTAGATTAAACAATTTACATGAATTTTATATAGAGAGAGGCGTTGAATACGTCTTTTCGTTACAATATTTGTCGTCAGTCTGAAAGAGAGAGAAGATATATGTCCTGCTCACACTATGGCAGCGTTCAGTAGCGCTGCGTTTTGAATATAATAAAATTGTATGAAAATATACTGACAACTGTTAATTTGAACTAACAATATTCAATATTTCAGTATATTTCAATTTGACAATTGCCTAATGCCTAGGATCCAAGACGGCGGACATAATTTGACAGGGTACCTCCCATTTGTTCTATGGAACTGTGACGTCATAGAACTGTTAACATTTTTCTTACCCAGCAGTTCCATGGTAGAACTATTGAAACAAAAAATGTGATATTTGTTCTATAGAACTAAAAGCACCTCAAGATTGTGATGGAAAACTTGAGGTGTTTTTAGTTCTATAGAACAAATATCACATTTTTTGTTTCAATAGTTCTACCATGGAACTGCTGGGAAAGAAAAATGTTAACAGTTCTATGACGTCACAGTTCCATAGAACAAATGGGAGGTACCCATTTGACACTTGATACGAAAATGAATATGGGTGTCCTTTTCGGGTAATTTGTTGGCTCTGAGCTCAAATTTGGAGGATATTTTTGGATCCAAGATGGCGGATGACAACTTGACACTTTTGACAAAATTGTTAATGGGTATCGTTTTTGAGTAATTTGGTAGCTCTGATCACGAATTTGGCATAATTGTTTGGATCGGAGATGTCTGATGACATTTTGACACTTTGACACAAAAATGGTGATTGGGTGTCATTTTCAGCTAATTTGGTGGCTCTGAGCCCGAATTTGGCATTATTTATGTTTTATTTACAGTACATTTAAACGTGGCCTCTAGGTTTTGTTACCTTAGGCTCTGTCTACCCGTAATAAGGGATAAAGACATGATTTATGTATGTAGGTATGTAAGTACATAGGCCCCGGTCCAACGGTGAACAGACCACGGACGCCGCTTCCAGCTTACTCCTTACCAGAGCAGCAACTTGATCACTCCAGGATCAGAAAAATCACGCGCGTTACGTACCACAAAACCCAGCCTCCGGTAGCAATTGGCAGCGAGTGACTTCATATGGACATGAAAGTTGAGGTGCGGATCGAAAATTATACTCAAATCCCTAACCGAGTCCACGCGCTCTATAGGCACGACCCAAGGACATACGTGGCAAGAAAGGGACTCTGAGCACGGCTGAAAGTCACGACGGAGCATTTTACTGTGTTGAAAAGAAGTTTACTATCAACACTCCATTGAAGCACCCGGTCAATGTCCTCCTGCAGCGCCGCACAGTCGGACTCCTGCTGAACACCATAAATAAGTTTGAGATCGTCGGCATACAGCAGGCATTTAGCGCACCTAGGAACCTCGGCTAAGTCTAACGTGAAGAACCTCCACATATCACCGAAGCAGTTCAATGGTGAGTGTGAAGTTCCCAATCCGCACTGGGCCCGCTTGAAACTATTTTGTACAAACTGCAAAATTTTATACAAGAGGTCAGAGGATGCTGTCCCAAAGAGGAGGGGTGTTATAAACATTAAATTGTATGTTGGTCAAGATTGTCTATATTGATAATGTCAAAGGACTTGGCTCCACCTCTCTCAATGGCAGTCAAACACGTGACACGTGACAGCTAGTAACAGGTACAAAAATTCGAAGACTACCCACCTGCTATGGGTGGTGTAGGGGTAGCACGCGTCACAGATTGACGAGGATCCGGGTTCGATTCCCGGCCATAGCTTTACTTTTGGATTTTTCTATGGTTTCTTATTGTCAGTGACATTAAGAATTTTTTTTTTGCAGTCGAAATTTTTGTTTTACTGACTAAAGCAGGTAATTACATAGTGAAGGAGTACGGGTGAAGGAACTTCTGACTACTCTGAGCGGTGTGAAGCAAAAGATTGATACAGATGCATATGTGTGCCCAGCAATGGGACATGAGATCTCATTGAGGCTGGAGACGAGATGAGTCTATGTATACATTTTGGCCGCTTGCTCCGGAAGTCCATGTTCGTCTTAAACGTCAGTGGGTACAGCGGTGCTGGTGTCGTTGATGCCGTTGGTTATCTTCCTCTCTCCGGTCACGATCTGGTCTACCGCCAGCTTCCTGATCAGACTCCTCACGAGGATAACGAGATATAACTGCAGGCCTGAAAGAAAAGTAATCATGGGATCCATCATTTCATGCTGGTCTGGGAGCAAAGAAAAAACATAGAATGTACCTGTTGCTTCTATTGCCGCGCAGACGATATTTATCGAGGGTATTTATTAATACACACACACACACACACGCACACAAATCACGTCTTTATCCCTTACGGGGTAGACAGAGCCTAAGGTAACAGGTACCAACAGGCCACATTTAGCAAGATTGTGGGCGTATAGGTGGAAAATGGACTCAAAATAGTGATGGGTTGCTAGCCTCATCGCCTATAACATGATTCCTATTATAATCGCCCATTCCCTCGATGGGCTTTTACCATCAGCGCGGCAATAGAAGCAACTGGTATATTCTATGTTTTTTCTTTGCTCCCAGACCAGCATGGGAAAGGTATTTATTAATATACAAACTATTAAAAACTAAATAACAATATTGTTGTTAACACTTTGTTTCTGTATTATTTTGTACTGATTTGTGGTGTTCAATAAAGAGTATTTGTATTGTATTATCATCCGTTCTACGTGAGCCAAGTTTCAAGTCAATCAGATCAACCGTTGAAGAGTTCCCTCCTGCGGAGACGGTCCTGGCTAGACCACTAGAATACTATTACCATTGTATTGTCATCTGACTTACGCAAGTATTCAAAGTTCAGGTCAATCGGATGAAGATATCCGCTTCAAAATTGAGTCGCAAGATTCCAACCGGACACACATACATACATATACATACATACGTTGCAAGTCAATTATAAAGCTTGTAAAATGGTCTCATCCCTGCATCATCACTATTTCAATTGCATTGCATTACTAAGTATATACTTTTGCTCAACTTACACAATCCAGCGAAGGTCAAAAAGATGGTTTGAAATGCTATAATACGCATCCACATCTCAGAGGAGATCAGGAGTTGCACGAGAACCCACGCCACGGTCGACACGATGGCGAAATAGTAGAATATGTTTAGGTATAACACGTTTTTCTGGAATAAAATAGATTATTAGCTTAAAAAACGCTATAGTTGAATTATCGAGAGCGTGGAATTGCATATGTAGTAGTATCTATTGTTTGTTTACAGGCATTCTATATTTGAATTTTCTATTTTCTTGTACTATCAGCATACAAAGAGGTTGTTATATATATATCGAAGAACTAAAAACAAAAATAATGTCAGTGTGAAATTGTCAATATTATTTACGTTGTGCGTATATTTTTACATCTGATTCGTCGAAAGTGAAGAAAATAAATATCGATGTCAGGAAGGAGAAATGGATCAAATAACAGACAATTTTATTATCAATACTTGTGACAGCTCAGATGAAGAACATGATAGCGAATAAAAGAAAAAAACAGAGGACTACTACTTATTCCACTTCTTGGGTATGTCATTTTATTAAGTTAAGAGAAAATTATTCTCCTTTTGTTGCAAACGGTACAACCACTACAAATGCAATTCCATCTTCTCGATAATTCAACTATACTAATTGAGTTCAGTGATATACGTTCTCGTACGATTAAGCAGAGCCTCTAGTGTAAGTTTCCACATATAAAAACACCTCGAACGCGTTCACGTAAACGTCTTAGTTACTATGGAAAAATCGACAGTGCCACTTGCGGATCGAAACGGCAACAAACTGTATGCTTAGTGTAAGTTTTCAGTCCCAAAATACGTCTCGCACGCGTTTGCGTTAAAATAGCAATCACTATGAAAACGTGAACAGCGCCTCCAGCGGAAAGTTTGCACAACAAAGACTGCGAGTATAAGTTTAGTTTTCGTGAACGCGCTCACCTTCGAATACGTTAACGCGGAACTCATCGAGCGCGTTTGCTGTACGGTCTATGTTAAGTTCCAATCAGTGTTGCCAATTCTAAAGCAATTACCGTGATTTCATAATTAGAAATAAGAAACGTTTATTGTTTAAAACTGTGTTATTTTTATTTATAACGTATTATGCTAAGCAAAAAAAAAGTCTAAATGTAAACCAATAATTGGATAAAATTACTTGCTTGCTTACCATCAGGTGACTCCCTTGCTCGTTTGCCTTCCTTGTATAAAACAAAATAGCATTTGACATTTTAACGCAAACGCGTTCGAGACGTATTTTGTGACCGAAAAGTTACACAGCATACAGAAATCGGGAGGTAAAATTTCCGATACACGGATCATGAATCTCTTGGGAACATCATATTTACCACGAATAGAATAGCTCCCGCGCAGATGGTAAAAGGCCATCGAGGGAATGGGTGAAAATGATAAGAATCATGTTATAGGCGATGCGGCTAGCAACCCGTCACTAATTTGATTCCCCTTTCCTATACGCCCTTAATCATGATTTATTTTTGCAAATTGGGCGCCAAGGGCACTTTTTCATGTCTTTTTTGAAACTACCAGCGCATTCGGAAAGATCATCATTGCCAAGAAAAATGCGCCGCAAGAAACTTTTCAGGGAGTCGTTTTTTCAAAATAAAATACATTAAGCTATTATAATACTTAAATTCTACTTAAATTAAATACATTTTATAAAAGGGATGTATAAGGTCGCCGAGCCTTAAATTATATTAGTCTATAGTAGGATGTATAAAATCTCTACTAGTCAAAGTATAACAAAGTATGAGAAGAAAGAAAGAGAAAAAAAAACAGAATTTAGCAAACTTTGATAAAGCTTACCGTGTGAGCTCCATAGAGCAGCAGAGCATTAAACAGGATCTCCACGCAGTAGATGAAGAGGCAAGCCTCTGCGGCTATATTGCTGACGGAGCCGTGGTAGATCAGGGTTGGCTCTCTGCTACCCTCGTGGATGCAGTTGCTGTACACACCCACCATAAACAGGGAGAACAACTGCAAAAGAAAAGAAAAATGTCTGTGAACCAGGGGAATCCAAGAGACAAGGAATATACCAGATATAAATTCTCGAGTTTCAGGTATTGGAATAGAACATCGACTACGTAACCAGGAGAATACAGAAGATACTTTAGGTACCTATTTAACTGCGTCCCAGGGGACCCGACTTACGGAAGCACATCAATCAAAAGAACCATTTTTAAAGTAGTGAATCTGTGTATTGCTAGATTAGATCTAATGAATATGTTCAACTAGTTGACAAAATTAATTAGAACTGTGATTTTCTAATGCTCCTCCTTTTAAATTCAGCACAGTTTTTTATCACCTTCAAAATCGGGCATCAGATCCAAGCTCCAACTTTATATAGGTATTTTATTATTTTCATATTCTCGTAATAATCGTCGTCTGTATTTATCAAGATCACAGAGGTCAAAATTGCTGATAACTGGGTGGATGTGGAGGCATTTAAATGATTTTTAAAAACTTAGTGATTGTCTCAATTGCTGTGATACCAATTTTCTGCTTGACATTGTCATCATTTCTTAATGCAATCCACAAGCAATCCTTAAAGTTTAAGAGTCAAATCAAGCAGTGTAGTAAAAATCAGGGGTTTAATTATTTTTCGTTGTTACTTCGGTTGGAAATTAACATTGTTAGGGAAACTTTTGATTCTGTTTTGCTATCTAAAATTGCGAGCAATAACGGATCATGTTTCAAAGGAATATGTCTATTTATTTATCTGTTTTAATTTCGGGTTAAAGCTCCAAATTATTCTCAATGAACGAATGATCAAATCAAGGCTAATTTACCTGCACGTTCAAGTTTACGGTCACCACTCTTAAAGAATCCTCTTACAGAATATTTGAATCGTGGCTTTCAAAAAAAGGAGGAGGAAAAAGGATTACGCTTAATTCGATTGAATTTTTTTGATGGCACCGATATCTCCGATGGTTATGGAGACTTCGGTTTGTTTTTAATTATTTCGATATAAATTTATGTTTCACTTTTGGTGACATTGTTTTCATAAGCAATCTGTTAACTTGTGATATAATATTTATTCAAATTCAAAACTCAAAAAAGTTTTTAATTTTCTTTTTTTATGCTTGCGCTTTATGTAAGTTTTGTTATGTTTTATTTAATTTGTATTGACGGTAATATCGTTTTAATTTTATTCTAATTTATAGTGGTTAAAAAATTAATTACTTACGATATTCAAATATCCGAAAGTCAGCACGCCCCTCCTCAAAGGCATGCAGAAGCAGCACCGACCGAATTCAGGAAAATCACAATACATGGTTGCCTCTTGACACACAGTTTACTTCGAACTGACCGAACACAGCGTCTGAACACTACTGACTGATGGTTACGTATATCTCGGCAACAGAAATATGTGAAAACTAGCTGACCCGGCGAACTTTGTTCCGCCTTAAATTTGAAAAATTCCAGTGGTTTGGGCTGTGCTATCCCGCGGGAACTATGCAATTTTCCGGGATAAAAACTATCCTATGTCCTTTCCCGGGACTCAAATTATCTGTATACTAAATTTCAACTAAATTGGCCCAGCGGTTTAAGCGTGAAAAGGTAACAGACAGACAGACAGACAGACAGAGTTACTTTCGCATTTATAATATTAGTAAGGATTTAAACTGTCTAGCTGTCACGGTTCATGAGTTACAACCTGCCGCACGAGAGCGCACGAAAGTCGCGTCGCGCGCGAGTTGGACTACCCGTCTCTTTCTTGTTGGTACAGTAAGAAAAGGACGGGCAATCTATCTCGCGCGCGACGCGACTCTTGTGCGCTCTCGTGCTGGACGTGCTGGTGACAGACGGACAGAGACGGACGACATGATAGAGTCTGGCAAAATAAAGTTGAAAGTGGAATCACGCGACATAAAAAATCTGTATATATCATATCATAGATATTGGTATTGAGAATAGTATCAGAGCGTTTCCCAAAAAAAGTCTACATGAACATTATTTCCAGAATTTTACTGTTTTGGGTTTTTCATACTCAAAATCTTTTAACCTATGGATCCTTATACAAGAAAAAATGTGTCCTAAAATTTCCATTCCAGTTCGACATAACAATTAGTGCAAACGGAACGACATAAAACGAACTTCGAATTTGTAACATGAGAGCATAAGAGAACTTAATTTAATTATTTTTTCCTTTAATGGCGGCCGTAAAGCTTGGGCCAATGTCAGTTTACTGTCTGCCAACCTGAGGTTTACTGTTGGGGTGCGAGTCGGGTTACCTCCGCGTGTGATCAAGAGCTGCGGTTCGTTTTTGGATCCGTCCAAGAGGAAGTGCAGTGCTTGTTCCGGTGCACCCTGGGCACCGGTTAATGATTTCCTGGCGGTCTCCGAGGGATATCATTATCCGTTGGCTAAGAGCCCGACAGGGGGGGGGGGGGGGGGGTTCTTATGGCCATGTTCTACCGTACAACGTTGCCGACATTTTTGTCACAAGATTTTTGAATACTGCATTTATTACCTTGACATTGGCGAAATCATCGCATGGTTCGATGGGGCCATATTAGAAAAGAAGAAGAGGTTTACTGTTCTCTTATGACACACGCTTGACAGATGCATAGACGTCATTAGACAGAAAGCACGATTGACATTAGACCAAGATCAGAATGGGATCAAAAGATCTGTCATTTCATATACCTCTGACAGCGAATGTTTTAAATGACAGATCTTGAAGATCCATGGTCACGGCCTTGTAATACCAAATTGCTTTTAACAACATGAAACTGTAAACATAATTATCACTTCTACTGATGTAGGCTAAGTTAACATTTATTAAACATTTCACCGTATTCGCTTCATCATGTGTCACAATATAGAAATAGAGTTTCCCACAATAGAGCACTTTCTTCTCCTGTATTCTTTGAAATGTGGAAGCGTCACAGTTTGTGCTTGGAACCTCGTAAGTTTTAATTTTCATCTACTTACCTGTTGTAAGACCATAATAGAAGGAAAGGTTGAAATAAAGCGGAAGACAGGAAGGCCAAGAAGAACAATTCACGGACCTGGTGAAAGGGAAAGAAGTCGTGTCGTGTCAGGAGGTCAAAGAAATTTCCCTGGCAAGGACTGCTTATAAATTGCTTCACCAACAAAGAGCCTTGTTCTTAAGTTTAAGAGAGACCTTTGGCCTGCGACTTTCTTCTGTAGACAATTTGTTTATCTTAGTCCAGAGGGAACTATACAATTGGCATTGATCATTTTTTTTAAGCTGTGCTTTTAACACCTTTATTTGATAAAATGGACTATTTCAAGCAACTAATTTGAATATTATGCTTTTACGTAGCTTTGTTAATTAATAATAAATATTTTTTCGCTGTTTTATAATTCGTGAATTTAGACAGAATCCCAATCGCCTTCGTTCGGCTGGCTATAAAAAAAACGGCTTTGTCTATGGTTTTGTAGATTTGACAGTGACACGTGACAGTTGCCGTAGCCAAACTTTTTTTTTCATTTTTGTGGCAAACATTCGATGCTGGATTCTGTCTAAAAACCCGGTCGTTCGGTCAAACAAAGGTTCAAAGTACTTTTACAAAAATATCTGCAATCATAAAGTATTTTTGAAATCGGACAAGATAAATCGGATAATTGATGGTTTTCCTCGAAATGGTTTTCGAATTGGAGCATACTAAAAAAAATGAACAATGCCAATTTTCCGTGATAAAAAGTTGTCATATTTATAAGCCTATATTTGTGTCCTACTTATGGGCAAAGGCCTCCCCTTACGACCGCCTCATCTCCCTATGCAGAGCTCTATCAGGCGTCTTGCTATTTGGCGTTCCGTACGACTGCCAGCAGGAAACAAGACACCTTGACTCCGTGTAATATCTTCGAGTGAACAAGTAAAGTTATGATTGTCTGCCAAGCCCAGAGATAACTTCACGGAAGGGTCTCAGACAAACAGACCTTTGTACCGATGGTTATAGTATAAAATTGTCAAATAGGAGAAGACCACATGCCATGTTTTACGCACTGAATCACAATCGCATTCACCATACCATACCTTTCTACATAGTATAAAACAGAGTGGCTTTCCGCTGTATGTCTGCCCCTATGTATGCTTAGATCTTTAAAACTATGCAACGGATTTCGATGCGGTTTATTTTAATAGATAGATTGATTCACGAGGAAGGTTTACATATGTGTAATTCTACGCAGACGAAGTCGCGGGCAGAAGCTAGTTAAACAATAAGTGAGAGAGGAAATAAATGGTGAATGCGTTCGCTAAAGCCCGCATGTTAGACAATTATGTCTTTTGCTTCACAGTAGTTTTGTTTTCCATCACTCTCACTTATTATGAGAGGGAAAGAAATGTTGAATGCCTCTGTGAGAATCCGCAAGTAAAACATTACGTACTTATATGTTCTCTGTCTCTCAGTAGTTTGTTTTTAATCTCACTTTTTCATCACCAGACTCGGTCATTGTTCACCGCGTTTTTCTTTACTGAAGTGATCCTGGAAGCGTTCCTTGACAAAAGTTGCGTCATTGGCCGACTCTTCGTGCATGAGAAACCAGCCTACGAGAAGTTGAATGAGTTCAACATATTCTACTCTTGCATGATGATGGTCATCGCAGAGAGTATGCTCATAGTTTGTTCCATGCATTTGGCTGCGGGCTTGATAGCGGTGAGATTATAGTCATTAGTAGAGTGAGAGGGTATGATGCGAACTTCTGATTTCGCGGTAGTTCACCAGTGTCCTAAAACGGGCCCGGAATACTCCAGCATAAAGTGTTTGACTGGAACACCCTCTGCAAATGATTTTCATGAGTTTTTTATTACACGTCCAGTATGTTTTCTTACATTGGTCGATGCTCAACGTGTACGGGGTAAACAGAGCCCTAGGTGACAAATCCTAAAGGCCGCGCTTAGCATGATTGTGGGCGTGTAGGGGAATAGGGGGTTGGTACCCGCATTGCCTATAACATGATTCCCTCGATGGGTTTTTACCATCGGCGCGAGAAGAGAAGGAACTGGTGTACGTTCTGTTCTATGTTTTTTCTTTGCTTCCAGACCAGCATGGAAGAGACCTAACCTAACCTTCAATCTTCTTTCGATGCAGACTTTTTTGCTGATTATCCCATATTATTTGTACCAAATTTTAAGTCAATCGGACCAACCGTTAAGATTTTCCTCCTGCGGATACGGTCTTGACCGGGCCACCAAAATTTGACTACCAGATTATTGTATGGAAAATTTCAGCTCAGTGGGTTGAAGGTATCTGCTTCAAAGTTGAGTTGCGAGATACATACATTGCAAGTTAAATAAAAGTTCGTAATAAAATATCTCCTCAGGAGTGTTCCATTCTGAGACAGCTTACAACGATTTTGTTTTTTAGTGTTCTACGTCCTCCCTTCGGTTGTACTTGACGCATCGGGTCTTCATTTGGATGATGGAAGTTATTTTCCTATTCACTCTGTGCATTAACCACGCCTACTTGCTTGGCTGGTACCTCATAATGCTTGTGTTTGTCAGTAAGTTCCCTTGAAATTTTAACCTTTTTATTAGTTGTAGGACCAGCGGAGAGGACCTCGTACAAAGTCTGTCCGGATTGCTAGCAACTTCTTACTTGCTACTCCTACTTCAAGCAGCAGTGCTTGCACCGTGTTCCGGAGAGTAAGACAGCCGGTGAAATTACTGGCACAAGAGGTATTCTATGCTAGCCCTCTCAACGCATCTCCAATCCTCAAGTGCCCCTGGGTGATGGTGCTCACTTACCTTCATAAAAAAGTGCCTACTTATGTGAAAAAGTTTATTTATGGCATATTCAAAGAGAATGATCGAGCTCTTAAATTACATACATTTGCAAGTGCACAGAAATTAAGGTTCCAGAATAATCCGAGGTCCTTAACTAGGCTGAGCCTTTTTTCATTCGATAGTCAGTTTCCTTGTGGTGATTCTTAGCCATGTTTGGTAAAAATCGGTCCAGCAGTTGAGTAAATGAAATGAAGACTATCCACACTTTTCTTAAACGATGTATAGTGCATTGGGGTAAATTCGAAACTCGTGGATATCCACTTTCCTAGTAGCTCCAATGTCTTTGGTATCTAGAGCGTTGCCAGATTATGGAATTGTTCCCCGTTTTGTGGATATCCACATTTTTTTTTATATATAAGAGGGGGAAAACGAGCAGACAGGTCACCTGATGGAAAGCAATCACCGTCGCCCAGGGACACCTCCAAGACCTGGGGAATCACAAGTGCGTTGCCGGCCCTTTGAGGAACAGGAAGGCTCGCTTTTTAAAGATCCCTAAATTGTACCGCTCAGGGAATGTTGCAGCAGGAAGTTGGTTCCAGACCTTTACTTTTCAAAATTCCCCCAATTTCGAATTTACCCCAATGCACCTTAAGGCATTTTTGGCATAATAATGAATTAGTTTTTTTTATTTTACTAACTAAGGGGTGTTTCAAACTATTAGTATATTTGCGTGAGCAGTTTTTTTTTAAATATTATGAACAAAACTCACATTAAGCATTCTGTTAAACGTTATTCCAGTTCTGGACCTGTATGCCATCGTGGTCGTGTACAGCCTCTACGCTTGCATGCAGCAATGCGAAGAAAACGACTGCGAGAAGAAATGCAGCACAGTCTGCGAGTCTACTAAATCCTGTCGTGATTGAAATAAACAGACATGTGCAAACAAGGGAAACAATTTTAATTTCGTGCTATGGAGTGCTGGGTAAGGGCGTCGTCAAGGGTGGGGCAGGGAAGGAGTCAGAAATTTAAGGCTATATACCGACTGTCCTCGCCTGCACGGTGCAGAGGCGCGGGGTATGACGACTGTGGGGGCCGAGAAGTGCGGGCGCCAGGTGCACTACCCGCTCGCAACCTCTCGGCCCCCTCCGCCGCGCCCTTGCACTGCGCGGGCGAGGACTCATTTAGCGGTCGGTTATAGCTCTTGACGGTGGAGTAATCGCCATTCACTTATTTTTTCTGCCATCGCTTTCAGCTCCTGATACGACACTACAATAACCTTTTCCTTTGCTTGATGTATAAATGCACGTCTCGAACTTCCTCTGCCTCTTCTATTTTTCTGTCGTATCAGGTGCCCCAGCATATCCTCTTCTGTTCTAGATTGTCCCCCGTAGAGAATTCAAAAAATATGGCCTTAATTTTGGTCAATGATGACATTAAGTGCTGCCACATTGTTTGACCTACTGATAGATGCATACTCGGGGTAAAAGTTAAAACAGCTGATAAATTCGCTTAACCAGTTAAGGCATAGTTGTACAAGTATATGGAGCAAGGGCGTCGCCGGCCGATAAGCAAAGGGTTAGTAGAAGTATGCGCAAGGGCAGATCCAGGGTTTTTTTCTGGGGAGCACAAAGGGGCGTACGGGCAAATAAAAACAGCAATAACTGTTAGAAATAAACTTGAAGTATGTACTGTCCAGAGTACACAAAAACACCGCCTAAATCTGCCTCTGACAGGCCTATCGATATTATGGCATCTGAAACGTATGAACACGAACACGAACTTGGAAACCTAGCACTTTAATTACCTCGTCATCTGTATGGCGTTTTTAGACAATAGACAGTATACAATTTTTAAATGTCACTGAAAAATAGAACACATAGAAAAATCCGAAAAGTAAAGCTATGGCCGGGAATCGCGGGTGACGCGTGCTATACCCCTACACCACCCATAGCAGGTGGGTAGTCTTCGAATTTTTCTACCTGTTACTAGCTGTCACGTGACCTTGTTACTATGCGATTTTTTTGGTCGCTAAGCGTCATCTGTTTGAATGATGTGTCTGTACGACACAATTATAAACTCCCGTGGAACATCTACTGCTCACCAGGGACGAGAGAAGACGCTGTTTTTCAAATGAAAACTATCAAATGAATCAAGAATTTTTATTTCTTGATATTTTTTATGTTTACTTTTACGGTTTTACCGTTAGACAGGAGGTTCTTATTTTTTAATTTTAAAAATGTAAGCAAAGAAGTAAATAGGTACATAATATACAAGGTTGGTTGGTCTATCGGCAACAGCATCTCTCCGTTAAAACTTCCGATAGAGAAACCATTATTTTGCGGCAACGGCATGTCTAGCAGTAGACTGCGATATTCTTATGTGATGATTAAACGACATGCGCGAGCTGCATGGTGTCCCAGCAGACCTCCTCCTCGGGCTCCGCCGGCCGCGGGCCCCGCTCCTTCTCCTCCATCGCCAAGAACGAGCTCCGGACTATCAGCATCGAGTACACGTTGGTTGCTGAAAGGAATACCGCACTGCATGGCTAGTACGAGAGCGAGATATACTACCCATCTCTTTCTAGAATGAACAGTAACAAAAAAGTTTCTGTCAAAATTTCAAATACAAGCTCTTTTGCTGGCTGTACTTGCATTGTCATCCGTCCTACATTATGTGTACCAAATTTCAAGTCAATCAGAGCAACCGTTGAAGAGTTCCCTTCTGAGGAGACGCTCCTAGCTGGATCACCAGAACTTCGCTGCTAGATTATTGTATTGTCATCCGACTTACTCAAGTATGCAAAATTTTAGCTCAATCGGTTGAAGATATCGGCTTCAAAATTGAGTGGCAAGATTCCACCCGGAGAAACATGGTACATACATTGCAAGTTAAAAAGCTAATAATAATAAAAATACGGGTAGTTTATCTCGCGCGCGACATAGCCACAGTATATAATATATAAACTAAAGCAGTAAGGAACCTACGAACAAATCGGTTGAAACGAAACACGCACCAGGCGCGCGCTTTACACGGCCCCTGAGGGGACCTCGTCCACTCCGCTCAGGCTCAGGTCCGCTTAGGGGCCGTGTAAAGCGCGCGCCTGTGTGCGTGTTTCGTTTCAACCGATTTGTTCGTAGGTTCCTTACTGCTTTAGCTTATATATATATACTGTGACATAGCTCTCACGCGCTTTCATGCTACCTATGCTGATTATTCAAGGTATAAATTTTTAAACGACATTGAAAATGACAACACGGAAAAATCGGAAAAGTAAAGCTGTGGTCGGGAATCGAACCCGAATCATCATTCAGTGATGCGTGCTATTACCCCTACAGCACCCATTGCAGGCACCTGATGCTATGCATAGTTTTACTTTTCGGATTTTTCTGTGTATTCTAGTTTTCAGTGTCCTTTAGGAATTTCATTTACAGGAGTGTTTAGTAAAATTAACCCAAATGCCTCCTGAAGTATTGAGGACTAACAGTAAAAAAAGATGATAATGACCGCGTACGGCCTTAACAAAAAGAAGCAGAATAGGTGTATATAGGCTTTTACCAATCCAGACGAGGGCGATGGAGAACGACCAGTGGCGAAGGTAGAGGATGGCGAAGCCTGTCACCACCATTTCTATCACTGTCATCACCAGGCTGGACATGAAGAAGTGACGGAGGTATTCTGGCTTTTTCTAGAACACAATATTTCATTGTCACGATTAAACATTATTAACACTATAACCTTTTCGGTAGGTTGTTCAGGGAAGTAGCTAACGGAGTTTCAATACAGCTGAAGCCACATGACTGATTTGGTCGCTAGCTCTCAGTCTATTACGTACACAAGAAAACTAAGAAAAGTCCTGACCGATTATCTAATAAAACTGACATTTAACATGAAGGTTTCTTTTATAATAGCCCCGCCACTGTAAAGCCGCAAATTAAAAATTAACACGACAAAAAAGCCAAACATCTTTAGGAAAATAGCGCTTAGCGAGACTGAACAATGATGTGATATTTTTGGCTTTTTTTTCCACATCGCTGGGGAGACGCACCTAGGGTCCTAAATAAGTTAAATATTTGTCCTGGAAACTATAGACCGTTCCAGCTGAAGGCTCTACTAGAGCTCGTGGTTCCCAACTCATGGCCCCCGCGAAATACCAATTTTACCCCTGAGGGGGTAATTACCCCTAGGTTAGGAACCCGCGGTTAGTAGAGTCTAGCTACTAGCTTCCTTTCCAACCGGAGATTCTTCGATGTATTCCATCAAAATTGGTTCATACGTTTAGTTATTATTTTTATACTTACCTTCCTCCCCCCCACGAGAAGCATGACGCAAAGCACGATGTACACCAGTAATACAATGATGTTGAGGGTTCGGAACATGTATGCGCGCGCCAGGAGTTTGGAGACGCCTGCGCCGCTCTTGGTGGTCTCTATGGTCATGCTTGTCAGGATACGGATGTTAAGCCATATCAATAGGAGCTTGGTGAACTGCAACAAAACGAGCCATTAGAACTATGGCGCGCATTCCGCCGTGGCAATCATGTAGGGTACATTTTATTAAATTTGTCATTCTTACAGTGCCGTGTCTTTACATCATGAAACTACCGTGAGACTTAATCATTATTACACATAAACGGATAACTCACGTATAAAAAGTCGAGTGATGCTCGACATGTTTCGGATGTTTCATGTTTCGACATGTTTGCGCTGGCGCGCAGTGTTCGTTTCGCTGCCGCCGGGGCGAGCGCTCCAGGAAGAAGGACTACGGAATAGTCCGAAACATGTCGAGCATCACTCGACTTTTTATACGTGAGTTATCCGTTTATGTGTAATAGTGTCTTTACATATTAATAATATTGACTGACGTTGTTAAACACCCAGAAAAATACGAAACATGCGAAGAAAAAATCGTTAGGCAAGGCACACGTAGAAAAGACTTGGTAAAATCTATTAATTGTCCCCACTCTCAGAGTGGTAAAGCATAGCACGAGACATCAAACTGTTAAATTGTACAATAGTTTACCAAATGACCTAAAGTGTATCAATAATGTGAACGCATTCAAGCGTAAACTGAGAGACTTTTTGATTAAAATGTGCTTTTATGACATAAATGATTTTATTGTTAATAATTCTTCTTAATTTATTGTTATTATTATTATTTAAATTTTTTTCTCGAATGTCAATATATTAGAAATAAGTGTTTAATAATGTTTAGTTTAGTTTATACTGATGTCCAACACAAATGTATTTTGTTATGGAATAAATGGAATGAAATGAAATTAAAACAAATCGTCTTGGAATGAGCTAGCGCGGATAAATTTGCCGCTAGAGGCGCCAGTGTAGCATGAAGTTTTTTTTTTATATGAATAGGAAGGCAAACGAGCAAGTGGGTCACCTGATGGTAAGTGATCACCACTGCCCATAGACACCCGCAACCCCGGAGGGATTGCAGATGCGTTGCCAACCTAGAGGACTAAGATGAAATGCCTCTTGTGCCCGTAATTTCCCCGGCTATCTTACTCTCCACACCGGAACACAGCAGTGCAAGCACTGCTACTTAGCGGCAGGATTAGCGAAGACATCAAATTAGTAGTAACCTAGATCAGCATCTCAACCAGATGGTGGTGGCTTCGATCACGTACTCTGGAGTCCAAATTTATAGTCCTATACGGTGCAGGAAAATCAGCGGTGCAACCTACTAAGTTATTATTGAATATTCTGTTACTTGAATCCATCATGTTGGTCTGGAAGCAAAGAATAAACATAGAATGTACCAGTTGCTTTTCTTCCCTGACAGACGGTAAAAGTCCATCGAGGGAATGGGCAAAAATCTTAGGAATCATTTAAGGCGATGCGGCTAGCAACCCATCACTATTTTGATTCCCCTTTCCACCAATACGCCCACAATTTGCTAAATGCCTTTAGGTCTTGGTACCTTAGGCTCTGTCTTCCCTGTAAAGGATAAAGACGTGATTTATGTATTTAAGTATGGTTATCCCTTACGGCGTAGAGGGAGCCCAGGTTAACAAGACCTAAAGGCCACGTTTGGCGTGATTGTTAGCGTAGTGGAAAATAGAATCAAAATAGATGGATTGCCGCATCACCCAACAAGATTCCTAGATTTTTTGCCCGTTCCCTCGTTGGGCTTTTACTATCTGCGAGAGAAGAGAATTAGCTGGTACATTCTGATTTTTCTTTGCTCCGACCAGCGTGGAAAGAATAAATGCAAAAATAAACTCACGATAGACCAGTAGGCAACAATAACAACTCCAATCCTCAGAGGAATGCAGCAACAACATTTTTTGAATAAAGGCAATTTGAATCCCATTTTCGTTTCTTACATTGTTTTTCCCTTCGTTTCAAACATTAATGCACTAAGTTAGGTGCATTATAAAAGATACCATACCGGATTTCTGAATACTTCCAACACTCCACGAGTGGTTTACCCTACGGGATGTTATAATCTGTTTTAGATAACTACAAAATGACTAACTGGCATTTTAATTTTCACATAAAAACTCATCGAGGAACTCGGGTTTTTTGTAGGGTAAAGAACGGTATAATTGACCGGTTGTGCGATAATGAAAAGAAAAAACTTAGAATGTACCAGTTGCTTCTCTTCCCGTGCAGATGGTAAAAGCCCGTCGAGGGAATGAGCGAAAATCTTAGGGATCATGTTATATAGTCGATGTGATTAGCAACCCATCACTATATTGATTTCCCTTTCCACCTATATGCCATAATCATGCTAAACGTGGCCTTATGGTTTTGTTAGCTTAGGCTCTGATTACCCCGTATGGAATGAAGTCGTGATATATGTATGTATGTATGTACTATTAGAGCTTGAGGCACCGAGTCTAAACAGTTCCGGTAGGTAGCACAAAACGAAATATATTTTGATATGAATTTTCTGTTTATTTTTCTGTTTTTGGCGAGTATTTTGAAGTTTTATTTTTTAACAATAAATATTTTTGCTCGTTTAAGTGAGTCGTTTCGTCATTTATCCAACTTACAATGTCTAATGTCAACTCCTTAAAACCTTTGACATTACTAAACAAAACATTGGTCCTATAAAATTTAAGGGCTGCTCTCTATATCAGAGATCCCATCTAAAGATTCTGACTTGGTGATAATGGGAGCATATCGGGAGCATAGCCTTTCGAATAAAATAAGATTATCGGTAAAAATACAAAAAAAAATACAGTACCATGGAACATCTTCCTCCTTCTTTTTTTGAAGTCGGTTAAAAATCATAGAGTTCCGGTTCTTATAGCATCCTACCAATATTATAAACGCGAAAGTTTGTAAGTATGGATGGGTGTTTGTTGCTCTTTCACGCCAGAACGGCTGGACAGATCTGGATGAAATTTGGAACATAGATAAATTATAGTCTGGAATACACAGGCTACTTTTTATCCCGGAAAATCGCGTAATTCTATGCAGACGAAGTTGCGGGCAATAGCTAGTTAGTAATATGTTTGTCTGAAAACTGTCGTGACAATCTTCACGAACTTAAAATACTATGAGACAGTTAACAGTTTGTTAACACTAGACGCGCTGGCAGTTTGCTCATATTGTGTACTCGTAGATAGAGATGATACGTTAAGAGACGCATGTTTTTGCTACTCAAGTACACCAAAGATTCTCTCGTTGTGAGGATCGTTTTAGTTCCATTATTGGCGCACCTACCCTACCCTGGTTAAAAGCATTATCGTTTACTAATAAATGTAACAAGGCTTTGATAATGGTTTATCACCGATATCTAAAACTCTATCTAATTGGTCACCTTGGGTGGTACAGTTAGCGCTCAAAATTAGGACTAAGATTACCTGACTGTATGTAATAATATCTCGACAACTTTAAATACGAAATGTATAATAACGCAGCTAATTTCGTATATTCAAAAAAAAGCTGATTAAGGTCTTCGCACATTAGACCAACTCCACGCCAATCCGACACCAGAGATGCGATTTATTTGAAATACTTCTATTTAAAATGCAAATACAAAATGCAAAATACGTATTTTGTATTTTGCATTTAAATGCCTTTTAGTAAAAACCATTTTGTATTTTATTTGAAATACCTTTCGAGATGTATTTTGCATTTTCATATTCATTTCAAAATGCAAAATACTTTTTGATTAAGTTTAGCCAATATTACCAGTCAAACAAAATGAAATGAACGAATGACGCTTGTATTGCCGCACTAGATGTACAATCAACCAAAATAAATGGCCACACAATTCACAAAATGGAGCCATGGCTCTCTTTTCATTAGTCTACTTGCTTTACATTATTTTAAGTGAGTATTGTTATTCATTACACATAAACGGATAACTCACGTATAAAAAGTCGAGTGATGCTCGACATGTTTCGGACTATTTCGTAGTCCTTCTTGGAGCGCTCGCCCCGGCGGCAGCGAAACGAACAAAAAAAACGTTAAAATTGACGATGAAAACGAGGGTAGTTGTGCGCCGCTGTCAGTTGCGACGAACAGCTGCGCGAGCAGAGCGCTGGCGCGCAGTGTTCGTTTCGCTGCCGCCGGGGCGGGCGCTCCAGGAAGAAGGACTACGAAATAGTCCGAAACATGTCGAGCATCACTCGACTATTTATACGTGAGTTATCCGTTTATGTGTAATAATGATTAAGTCTCACGGTAGTTTCATGTTGAAAGGAGTATTATTATTATTAATTATTAACGTAACAGAATTTATTGATACGCGTACTGATAAATTTGACCAAAATGTCATGCATAAGGTGCCATGTTATTAGACGTTTTTGTTCGGCTCGCCGTTGTGTCTCTATTTCTCATGATAAATACCTAAAATAAATAAAAATGACTGATATTTGATCAAAAGGTATTTTATTTTGAAAAAGTATTTTGAAAATACCTATTTTGCATTTAGCATTTGAAATACAAAACGCAAAACTATTTGGTATTTTGTATTTGAAATAGTAAATTTGAAAAGTATTTTGCATTTTGTATTTAAATGCTTTTTTAAAACCATTTTGTACATCTCTGTCCGACACCAACTCAACTCACACTCTCGATGAGTAGTCAACTAGTTGATCCACCCAATGGTCACTAGTGGGCAATGCGTTGTCAACGAGTGGACAACGCGGTGTCAACGAGTGGACAACGTGGTGTCAACGAGTGGACAACGCGGTGCCAACGAGTGGGTAATGCGTCTAACCTCAGTTAGTTAGTCTAACGCGTCAGTCGCAAACGCATAGACGTTGCGTGGACAACGTGTGGTCCTTGCGTGGACAACGTGTGGTCGTTGCGTGGACGACGTGTGGTCGTTGCGTGGACGACGTGTGGTCATTGCGTGACAAACGTGTCGGATTTGACCTTTAGTGTACGATGCGTAGGCCACTCGTTGTGCACTACTTTATAACCATTTTTTGAAATTAAACCTAGAACATATGACACAGGGCTTAAATGTCAATGTCTAGCATAGAGTTGAGTTGTTTTAATGTGCGAAGACCTTAAAAAATTCTAGTGGTTCAACCTATGGCCAAGCGGAGGGTCCTGGGTTCGAATCCCGGTCTCGCACCTCTGAATTTTTCGATGTTCATGCGAGATAAGAAATTTACCATAACACAAGCCTCACTAGCGCTTACTTTGGGACTAGCTTCGGCTCCTTTCCAGTATTTTTTTCAAAGTTTTTTATTTTTACAAACCTTGTCCAAACAGTAACAAAAAAACAAAAAAAGAATTATCCAATTCGGTGCAGTCGTTCGGAAGTTATGTGCGTTCATACATTTCGACGATTCATTTTTATATTATAGACTAGCTGACCCGGCGAACTTTATTCCGCCTTAAATTTGAAAAATTCCTTTGTAAGTGCATCTTTATACTAATCAAGGAATAATGTGTAGGCTTGCTAAATTTAATGTCTGTAGCTTTATTAGTACAACATTTCGGAATTTTCCAATCCCGTGGGAAAATCGGAATAAAAAGTATCCTATGTCCGTCTCCTGGTTCTAAGCTACCTCCCCACCAATTTTCAGCCAAATCGGTGCAGCCGTTCTCGGGTTATAAATAGTGTAACTAACACGACTTTCTTTTATATATATAGACTATATAGATTTAGTTATTTATTTATACTAGTCTTTCAAAGAACCCCTATTCGGCGCTGACACGCCTAAGCTATTACCAACATACCAACCATTTGCAAGCCCAACGTTTAATTTGCTATTCGGCGTCGCCAAAATGTCAGTTTGCCGAATACAATCCGATGAGAACGCGATGAGTTCTCTGATTGAAACAACAAAAACAACCAACCGTTCGCTTCTCTGAAACGCATTCGTCACAAATTTCCTGTCCAAATTCTTAAGAATCCTAACAGCTCTGCCCAACACATGAGTTAATAAACATCGAGAGTTCATTGGTCGAACACTATCACAGCCTTTTATCGCTGATAAGAGATAACAGGTCCCGCCGTAGTGGCCAAACAAAAATCGATGTCATAACCTCGCAGCATACTTTACAAATTCAACAAATCGGCTCTGTTTCTGACAGTAATTTCTTTTTAAATTTGTTTTTTTTTAGTGATCATGGCTTTCAACCTGCCAGTTTTAACTCGGTGTTGCTGTTGTTGTTCTTTGAAAGTTGGAGCTCTGGTAATAGGGTATCTGTCGATGGTAAGCAAATGTTTTTTAAGTGATATACCTAACAGGATTAAGTTGTTGGGTTTTATCAAGGTTTGGAGATTATTATCTGTGTTTTGTTAAGTTTAAGAAATTTATTTGGTTAGACTAGTTAGAATCTGTGCGTTATCTATATACATTAAAATGGAAAGTTGTTATAAAGTTTATAATATTATATAATATAAACGGAGGTAGGAATGTTTGTTGTTTGTTATTTTATTTTTTCTCGCGAAAACTACTGGATGCAATGTGTTGATATTTGACTCATCGACAGTTTAGAATCAGAATTAACTTAAAGAGTACCTAACTTAACTATCTATCCCGGAAAATTACACAGTCCGTGAAGTAGCAGTAGACAAAATTTCGTAGACGAACTCGCAAGCAACAGCAAGTCTATCATTACTTAGATACAAAATACTTTAAGTCGCCCGGGCTGTAAGTAGCAATTTTTATTGGCCGGGGAAGACGTAAAAGTGTGTACATACCTCGGATAAAGAAAGCCACAGGTTGCATGTTTATCGTCCTCGCCTTCGGCTCGTGCGGCAAGTTCCTGCGATCTGAGAAATTCTTTATTTCACCACCCTCGGAATGTAATGTACTATTTCATGTCATAACATAACTTCAAAGTAAAAATATGTTTTCAAAAACCTTTTTTATGCTGTTAGAGACAAGGTAACCAAGACTTATAAAGGCCACGTTTAGCAAGATTGTGGGTGTATAGGTGGAAAGGGGAACCAAAATAGTGATGTTGCCACCCGCATCGCCTATGACATGATGCCTATAAGATTTTCGCCCATTCCCTCGATGGGCTTTTACCATTTGCGCGGGAAGAGAAGCAACTGGTACATTCTAGGTTTTTTCTATGCTCCCAGACCATGGAAACCATCGGTAAACTTATCGTTACTATTCTTAACTACGTATATTGTATTGTATGTAGGTATCTCTTCCTTTTTCAAATGTCAAATGTATGTAAATCTCTCTCTCACCAATCTAATTTCCATCTCTTTCTAGTTCAGCTCGTTGATGTCGCTCGCTGGCATCTCCACGGCCATAGCCCTGGTCTCCAAGTACGTGGAACAGGAGAGTGCGAAGCCGAACCCTTCCCACCCGCCTGAGGACCTGGCGGCCGGCGCCCTGAGGATCTACATCACCTACGCCATATACCTCGTCGTCTACCTGTATTACTTCGCCATTAGTTTGCTGGTTGTTATTGGAGTGCACAGGGTAAGCGTTTTAAAATATTTAAGACTAGCCTTCCGGCCGCAGCTTCGCCCGCGATAAATTAATTTTCCCGTAGGAAAAGGTATTTTCCCGCGGTAAAAAGTAGCCTATGTCACTCAGTGATAATGTAGTTTTTCTAACGGCAAAAGAATTTTTAAAATCGGTCCAGTAGTTTCGGAGCTATTCAATGCAAACAAACGAACAAACAAACAATCAAATTTTTCCTCGTTATAATATTAGTATAGACTAGCCTTCCGGCCGCAGCTTCGCCCGCGATAAATTAATTTTCCCGTAGGAAAAGGTATTTTCCCGCGGTAAAAAGTAGCCTATGTCACTCAGTGGTAATGTAGCATTCTAACGGCAAAAGAATTTTTGAAATCGGTCCAGTAGTTTCGGAGCCTATTCAATGCAAACAAAATTTTTCCTCTTTATAATATTAGTTCCTATAGATAACTCAAGCGGAGCTCTTTGGGTGACCTTGAGCCTTCTTTATGATACCTACTTTATAGGATCACATTTCTCAGTTCCGATGACAAATTCCATGTTTCGTATTGTTTCGTATTGCTTCCATGCTGGTCTGGGAGTAAAGAAAAAACATAGAATGTACCAGTTGCTTCTCCTCCCGCGCAGATGGTAAAAGCCCATCGAGGGAATGGGCATAGGAATCATATAGGCGATGCGGCTAGCTACCCATCACTATTTAGATTCCCCTTTCCACCTATACGCCCACAATCATGCTAAGCGTGGCCTTTGGATCTTGTCACCTTAGGCTCTGTCTACCCCGTAAGGGAGAAAGACGTGATTTATGTGTGTATGTATGTATGTATAACATATTAGACCGACTGCTTAAATGAGTCCTCGCCCGCGCGGTACAGGGACGCGGGGTAGGCGACAACGGGGACCGAGAGAGGTGCGGGTGGCAGGTGCACTGCCCGCCCGCAGCTCTCTCGGTCCCCTTTGTCGTCCTACCCCGCGTCCCTGTACCGCGCGGGCGATGACTCATTTAAGCGGTTTACCTATAGCTGGCAACATTCAATGGTTAAAGAAAATACTTTTGTCAAGAAACAGCCGTTGGAGCTAAAAAGTCTATTCCACTTCTACGTCGGCTCCTAGCCACGTAACACTGCTGGCTGCAGCCTGAGGGGCTACTCCGAAATTCGATTTTCGAAGTTCGTTTCGTTCCGTTCCGCTCACACTAACAGTCATTAATTTGAGAGTGAAAGAGACGGTATGACACGAAGTTCGAAAATCGAATTTCGGAGTATAAGGCCTGTTCCTTGGAGCTATAAGTTAAAATTTTACAAGACTGAACTAGCAACATTAGGTCAATCAACCAATCAGTGGTTGGGATTTGCCCAATGTTGCCAGTAAAGTTTAGGCTTGTAAAATGGTAACTTGTAGCTTTGATAGACTGGCCACTGGACGCATAATTTTCGGCTTGCTACTCTCTTTCCTAACGGTCTTTCCTTCTGTTACAGAATAAGCCCCAACTGATGAAGTACTACGTGAACACGGGGCTGTTCCTTCTCGCGATGGCCGTCGCGCTGGTGGTGGTCACCGTTGTCTTTTTGGGCGTCATCTCAAGCTTGCCTCTGCTTTCCTCTAGTGGTAATATACTCACCTTATTCAAAAAGGTCTTTGTAGTTTGGGTTGTTAAAAACATGATGGACATTGTGTCCACCGTAAAATAATCGGATGTAACCAATTTACTTATTTAAATATAACACATCTTGTATGTTTTTTGTTTCAGTTGTTCTATTTTACTGCATTCTTGTGGTGCGAAGCTCGTATCTTGAAATGGAAGAACAGAATCGCCCAAAAATCCACGAGATGAACACATTGTACAGTCCCCAGCGAGCTCCGCTAATGGCTTAACATTTGGGATTAAAATAATTTTAAGTTACGATTAAGAATGTTTTGGTGTGTAATACTTAAATTAAATTATTTTGGAGTGTATTCTTTATATTTTATTAGTTCTTAATTTTTTATAATTAAATACAAACACAATTTGGAAAAATACATAATAAGAATTGGTAGTTTTTTTATCAGGTCAGGATCGGGACGGGCTTTATCAGGCTATTATCATTCGTTCACTGAGAACGCATCCAAATATATTTTTTATAGGGCAACTCTGCTCGCTTGCTGTATGCTGTCATTTTATTATCTTACTGATTATGATAGCTGTAATGGCTGTCTCTTTCTTTCTTGAGGTACATTTCTCTTAAAAATGTTTGTCTCTTTCTTTCATTGAGTGTTTTGTAATTTTGTAGGTTAATTAAATAAAATGAAACGTTGCCTAAGCCGAGATAACGCTTGCGTATCGGTATCATAATTTCATAGTTTTAGAACAAAATTCACGTATTACTGCAATGAAATTACTCTAACAAGCTACTGAAGGCCTAAATATAGCCAAAATGTCTTCTAAGTATCAGCCAAACTCTAACGTAACAGCACAAAACCAGGTTTGTTGTGCACCACAAATAAGCAGAAACGCAACCTCAATTTTATATAGATTATTATTATAATTCATGTTTGTTTGCATTTCAATTGTATATTGTAAATATACTGACTTTACGAGACAAGTTTTTTATTTCCCATTCCTTTTACAGCTTGTGCAATGGATAAACGAAGCTGGGATGTCGGAGGGCAAAAAGAAAACAGATCTTTTGCGGAAGATCCTGGAGATTCTATTGCACCAGGTCCCTCAAATGATACCTGTGTACATGGACAGTATATTGAGCTACGTAAACGACAAGTCTACCGATGTTAAGAAGCAAGTTATTGCGTTTATCGAGGAAATAAGGTGAGGACGCGGTTAAAGTTAGTTTGCTAATAACAGCACATAGTATGCCAATGTGCAATATATAAATCACGTTTTTACACCTTACGGGGTAGACGGGGCCTTTTTTTTTTTTTAAACGGAGAGGAAATCTATATGGATGCCCTAGAAGGGGACGCCTAGGGTTATGTGGGACTCCCCCCCCCCGAATCTGGTGTGACTGGGATGCCAATAGGGTTTCACCACTAATGCCCCACTGGTGGCCCCGGCTTCGCCAGGGCCGCGCCAAGAAGGTGATGGCCCGTACGCTGGCCCGTCTTCCCTTAGACAATGAGACCGTGCAATGCAGGCTGGTAATGACATGGGTAGACGGGGCCTAACGTAACTAGACTTAAAGGCCATGTTTAGCATAATTGAGGGTGTATAGATGGAAAAGGAAATCAAAATAGTGATGGATTGCTAGCCGCAACGCCTGTTACATGATTCCTAAGATTTTTACCATCATTTTTAGATTCTACCATCTGCAAAATTGCAGTAAGCTTAATGACTAAAGGCGGAATTCTTGTGGCATTTTGTGAGCTGTCACGGACTTCTCATTTAACAAATTCCAATATTAATATTATATTGATACATTACAGAACCCAACCTATCAAAGAAGATTGAAAGTAGACCTAAACAACAGGTAGCTAAATATAAAAAAATTAAAGATAGCTAAATATATATGCAATCTAATGAAATTAATAAAAAGTTAACAATTTCACAATTAATCAGTTGTCTTTTATCCCGATGTTTCAAAATAAAATCCTTGCGATAGCTGTTATGTTTTTTTTATTAAAATGAGGCATAATAACGAAAACCTCATAAGATATTATTTTAATTCTTATTTAAAATTACACCAAAAAGTAGATATTCAAAGATTATCTCGAAGATATCGTTCTTTGGCGATAAGACCGCCTGTTGTTTACCTCTGCTTTCAATCTTCTTATTAATATGTTGGTTTCTGTAATGTATTGATATAATATGAATATTGGAAAGGATTTTTTTCCAAAAGAGTGTCTTTGAGTTTGTTACAACCTTGGTTTAAGAGTAACTTAAACTGAACTGCATTCACATCAAAGTTTAAAAATGATGGAGGTGATAATGATGGTGACATTAATTAGGATAGTTAGTCTAAATGCCCTGAGAAAGTTTTGTATATAGGTTTAATTATTGATCATCTACACATGTTTCCATGGCTGCTATTTAGAAAAAAAAATGGTAAGTTCCCAGATGAGGAAAGCTTAAAAACAAATATCTGATTTCAGATTTTTTGCTTACGGTGGTACGCCTAGCTGGGTTTTCATTGACTATAAATTTACTCTGTAGTAGGTAACGGCAACATCATTTGCTGTCACAGAAGAAACAAAAACGCATCTAATTAGAAATGGTTACATACAACACAATACAAAATCAAATGATGTATCAAAAATGGCTAAAGAGTTAAACATAAATATCAAATTTACAAAACTGCATCCACATGCAAAATGTTGCAGCTTAAATGCGCAGAATTCAATATTCAATTGATTTCCAGCAAACTCCACCCGGACCACCTGCCAGCCCTGATCGGGCAGCTCCGAGTCCTCATCATGGACCCCGTCATCGCTGTCATGAAGCGAGCAATCCAGGCCTCCAGTATTGTGTACCGCAACACGCTCCTCTGGATCTGCGATAGCGATGCAACGGTGCAGGACAAGCAGTACGTGTGGGAGCAGCTGACAGCTCTGAAGGTTAGTCTTTTATGTAATTTTTATTTTTTTAATTGCTTTCACTCCTGGTCCTGGCCCTTTTTGGTCCTGTATTCATCTTTTTCTTGTGTTTTATGTATAACTAGCGACCCACCCCGGCTTCGCACGGTATATTATGCATGTATTATACATATAAACCTTCCTCTTGAATCACTCTATCTATTAAAAAAAACCGCATGAAAATCCGTTGTGTAGTTTTGAAGATATAAGCATACATCGGGACATGAGGACAGAAAAAGCGACTTTATTTTATACTAGCCTTCCGTCCGCAGCTTCGCCCGCGATAAATTAATTTTCCCGTAGGAATAGGTATTTTCCCGCGGTAAAAAGTAGCCTATGCCACTCAGTGATAATGTAGTTTTCTAACGGCAAAAGAATTTTTAAAATCGGTCCAGTAGTTTCGGAGCCTATTCAATGCAAACAAACAAACGATCAAATTTTTCCTCTTTATAATATTATTATGTACAATAAAGAGTTATACATACTTATACTCTTGCTGTATTTTAGAAAGACATTTCGCCAATGTCAACATAGTATTTCCCTTTCCACCTATACACCCTTAATCATGCTAAACGTGGCCTTAAGGTTTTGTTACCTTAGGCTCTGTCTACCCCGTAAGGGATAAAGACGTGGTATATGTATGTTCAACGTAGTGACATTACTCTCTTTATTTTATAATAACTTGGCCGCTTTCTGCGCGCAGAATTGAAATTTGTAGTGTACCTCCTTAAATCACTAAGCGGATTTTGTCGCCAAGCGCCATCTGTTTCATCTGTTGTACAGTTTGACAACAAAAATAATGCTCCACGATGTACCTGCGCAGTATACCAATTTTAGTAGCGCGGGAAACTCTGGCGCTGTTATTGGTCGATCGATTTCGTACCAACAATGGCAAAATCGTGTAAGCGGGACAGAGCTAAGAATGCAAAGCAAGCAATACTCTGCCAGTTGCGCTTGCAAATAAAGTTCAATATGGATTATTTACACGTTCGGCTACCATCGGAAACTGGTCTGCGCTTCTCTGCGCAAACGAATACTGCCGATGCGCATTATATTTGTTGTCAAACTGTAAAAGAGCTCTTTGCCGTCTATTTGCAAAATAAAGTTTTCATTTTTATTTTGTGCAGATAAAACACGTAATCAGTTCAAAGAGCTGCTAATATACTATTTTAAATAATAATTAAATTAATGTATCTTTTTTAGCTCTTGGTCCTAAACATGATAGACAGCGACAACGAGGGCATCAGGACGCACTCTATCAAGTTCCTCGAGGAGGTGGTGCTCCTCCAGACGCCCGGCGACGAGCCCGAGGACCAGTTCAGCCTGGACAGTCTGCCTGCTGGTTTTGACTTCATAGAGAGGAAGCCTCTTGAAGAAGAGTCCGAGTAAGTAGATTAGACCTCTTTATCTGAAGCGTGATCGCAATATTCACTATTGAATTCACCAAATGGGAAATTCCCTAAAGCGAGAGAACCTATACCTATATCATACTTATAGATTATTAAAATTAAAATTCTTTTCTGTTCTTACTTTCAGTATCAATATTTGTATTTCTAAATTTTTAAACTACACTGAAAATTAGAACAAATAAAAAATCCGAAAAGTAAAGCTATGGCCGGGAATCGAACCCAACAACAACAACATCAACAAGATCACGTAACAGCTAGTAACAGAAAAAATCGAAGGCTTACCCACCTGCTATAGGTGGTGTAGGGGTATAGCATGCGTCACGGAATGACGAGGATCCAGGTTCGATTCCCGGCCATAGCTTTACTTTTCGGATTTTTCTGTGTTCTAATTTTCAGTGTAGTTTAGAAATTAAATTTCTAACGGTAATACCGTAAAAGTAAACATAACAAATGAAGAAGTAAACATTCTTTCATTTGATAGTATTTGTATTTCTTTTCAGACATATCTTCACTCTCCTCTTGAAATTTCACAATTCGCAACACATTTCCAGCGTAAACTTGATGGCATGTATGACAACTCTGTGTCTATTGTGCAAGTTCAGACCAAGATACATGTCACGGGTCATACAAGCATTAGGGGACTTACACACAACGCTGCCGCCCACACTGTCGCAGTCCCAAGTGAACTCAGTGAGGAAACACCTTAAAATGTTGCTAGTTAATTTAATAAAACACCCGTCGTCCAACGATATGCTGCCACAACTCACGCAGTTGCTAATAGACATTGGTATGACCCAACAAGAAATAAATAAGGCTGTGCCTAAAGAAAGGAGGAACAAAAGGGTAGGAGAAATTAAAACTGCGGATATTCCCACTAAGAGAGTGAGAATTGATTCTCCTCAGAGCAACAGTCAGGGTAGCGACAGTAACAGTCGGAGCGACTTTAATTTATATGATGATGACAGTCAAGCAAGTATCTCCAAACCTAATGTGACAGAGGACTCGCTGTTTGACGGACTTGATAATGTTGACAATGTAGTAAAACTAGTCATGGCAACGCTACTCAATAGTCTACCTGACGAAATGCCAAACAATTTTATAGATGTATACAAGCCTATACCAAACGCTGGTAGCAAAGTACAGAAAAGGTCTCTTGCTAAAATGATGCTCAGCCTCATTAAAGATGAACCAGTAGTGAGTGTTGTGGCTGCTCCTCCACCGCCACCTGTGATACCGGAAACTGTTAAAATCCCATTATTAAGAGATGATGATGAGAAAATAACTCTTAAAAATGCGGTAGCTAAACTGCAAGAGTCTACTAAAGCTGATAAAGAAGTAGAAGACGCCATGACTAAACTCATGGAGGAGACTCGACAAGAGTTCATCAGAGAAGACGAACGGAATAACAAAGAGAAAGAGAAACTTATACCACCACAAACACCGACTGTACCTAAGTTGAAACAGAAAGTCAAGCTCTTGAAACTGCAAGAAATAACTAGACCGATTCCGAAAGAGATTAAGGAGAAGTTGATATTGCAAGCTGTAGGAAGGATTCTCAACGCGGAGAAGGAAAGCGCTATCGGAGGGGCAGCGGCTATACGTTCAAAGTTCATCACGATCTTTGCCTCCAGTTATACTCCAGAGATAAGAGAGCTGGTACTGAACTACATTCTAGAAGATCCCGTAAACAGAATAGACTTGGCGTTGTCGTGGTTGTACGAGGAGTACGCTTTCATGCAAGGCTTTAGCCGGCACCCGGTGACTTTGCAGCCGAAGATGCATGAGAAGCATGACCAGAACTATAACCAGTTGCTGTGTGCGTTGATAACAAATATATCTGAGCGTGGTGATCCTGCCACGGAGAGCAGTAGGGATCTCTTGCTACGGAAGATATACTTGGAAGCTCCTTTGGTGACTGAAGAGGCGGTTGATTATTTGAAGCACCTGGTGTCTGAGGAGAAGGTGGCTGTTCTGGCGTTGGAGGTACTGGAGGAGCTGTGCACGTACAGAGCCCCGAGGGCGCACAAATACGTGGCGTCGCTGGTCTGCCATGTGTGTAAGTACATTTTTGTTTACTAGTTTGCAGGTGCCTGGTGTGACCGATGCACGCCCTGTAATTCTCGTCCTCCGTTTAACTTGTATACAGGAAAGTGATTGTCAGGGATTGCATTGTTGGGTTGCGCATTCCAAACCAGACATTTTAAAGAAAGACGTAGTAAATCATTCAATATTGACACTGATAAATTTTGTTAGTCAGGTTAATATTAATAATATAATATAATGACGATGGAGCACTTTTAGGACGACATAAGCCAACAAGTGCTTTTAGAGGGAATAGACAATATAGACTTATCCAAAGTCTTATTATGAGTGTTCTTATAGTGGTGCTCGTGATTACATAAATCATAGATAATAGTACAGGAGTAGAAAAATAAATATAAGTGTCACGAAGGAAGAAAAAAACCCTTATTTTATCATTATGTAAATGTCTGATTATGTCATTAGAATGATGTTCAAAAATGAATAAGACTTTAAATTACTATTTTGGATAGAGTAAATATTTTAATCTTCTCCGCAAATCTTACATATTGCCTAGATAAAGGTGCAACCATACCGGTGCGTTTACGCAACAAAATGTATGAAAAAACGTATACGCGGCGGTGTGGTCGCTCCTTTAGATTGCGTGAAAATAGAAGTCCTGTCTTAACAGGATGTCACAGTACAGGCCCTGGAAAGGTCCACATGTAAATTGCTCCGCCGGCAAGAGCTCTTCAAGTTTAGAAATAAAATATTTTACACGCAATAAAAACTTGCACAACCCACAGTGAGCGAAAACGAAGAAATCCGCGACCTGGCGCTCGGAGCCACCCTGAAGGTCTACGCCCGAGGGTCGGACGCCGTCAAGAAAGTGGTGGAGAAGCATGCCCTGCTCTACCTCGGGTTTATATCGCTGAACCATCCACCAGGAGAGATAGCTGTGGCCAGGCACGGCATCAGACCAAACTGGAGTGACGAACTGTACAAGTTGTGTCTTAATTTAGTGATGGCGCTATTTATGGATAACGAGGGTGAGTTTTAACACCGTTTTTTTATGGGGTAAACGAGCATGCGGCTGGCTTGATGGAAAGCAATCACCGATGCCTATAGACTCCCTTAAAATAGCCAGTGGGTTTGCTGGTTCTTTAAGAAAGTTGTACATAAATATCTTAACAGCCATGTCAAATATATGTGTCGGACCTTATTGTCTGTGGCATAAAGGTGTATAGATGTTTTTGACGTCTTAGTAACGTACATATATTTACGCCCTTGAATGTACTCCAAGTTCTGAGTGTGGCGAAATAAAGCATGTCTCAGATCGCAGGAATTTGTCACACAAGCTAAAGGCGAGGGCGACAAACATGCGTTCTGAGGCTATCTTTATCACCGCCCTCGTGTCGCTCGGCGTAAAAAACCCTAGCGAATACCCCCTTATTTATAAACGCTCTATAGGCTTCTGCTAACTTAGCAATCGTTTGTCCTTATCTGTGAAAGGTAAATATCAATGTGACAGATAAGGACAAACGATTGCTAAGTTAGCAGCCTACAGAGCGTTTATGAATAAGGGGGTACATGTTTGTGTGACAGAGTTAATGATCGAGGTGGGCCGCGTGTACGGCGGGGCGCCGGCGGAGGCCAAGCGCTGCGTGCTGCGGCTGGCGGAGGCGCCGGCGCGCGCCGCCGCCGCCCGCGCACAGCGGCAGGCCTTCCACGCGCTGCTGAGGGACTGCCCGCGCGGCGCCGACACGCTGCTCACGAGGCTGCTGCATATATTTACTGACAAATGTGAGTATACTACTAACACTGAATGGGAAAGTTTGTTTTCACAAACATGCAATGAGATTTTGTGTATATAAGTATTAGGCTGCGAAGTGTCACATTTTAGATGCGACTAGACGAGTATTTAATGGAATTTCATACGACATTGCAAGCCAAGGCCGGCAATGTGTTCTTTTTTAATTTCTACAGAAATGCCTTACATAATTTTGGAAGAGCTGAAACTCATCAAACTTCTGGACCGATTTTTACCAAACATGGCTAAGAACTACCACAACGCCGCCAGCGCACTGCCGACAACGCACTGGCATCGCGTAAAGCGCTGCGGGTGTCTATGGACAGTGGTGATCATTTACCATCAGGTGACCCACTAGTTCGTTTGTCTGGCCTATCTAACATAAAAAAAAACAAGGAAACTGGCTTTCGAATGACGAAACCGCATCGAAATCGGTTTATCCGTTTGAGAGCTACGATGCTACAGACAAACAATTGTATTAAAGGGGTTAAAAATAGTAGGCGTGGCTAACTTTATCATTTGTTTATTGCAGCGCCCCCTACCCCGGATTTGGTGTCACAAGTACGCGATTTGTACGCGACGCGCGTCTCCGATGTGCGTTTCCTGATACCAGTGCTCAATGGACTTTCCAAGAAAGAGGTAAGTACTGTACGACAGGGATGTTACGGATATATCATTTCGGATCCGGATATGGATATGGATATTGGTAAAATATAATATCGGTTTCGGTTACGGATTATTCAATTATTTCGGATTATCCGATAGTTTCGGTTACGGATATAACATTTTTAAGGAACTGTAAAATGAAATACAATACGGCTAAACGCGCGCGCGGCTGGTCTGCCGGCCGGGCAAAAACAAAAACTTGTCACGACGTGTCATATTTACTAAGGAGTATTTAGTTAGTCTCCGCCCTATCCGAAACTATCCAAAACTTTTATGTCGGATTCGGTTACGGTTACGGATATTTTTTTATTTCGGATATCCGATAGTTTCGGTTACGGATATGGATATCCATAACGACACTGCTGTACGGCTTGGAGGGATGTAGCCAGTACCACAGCAAACTGATTGGACACTACTGGATTTATTCGAGATGTACGGGATCTTGGCGCCCTGAGCCAAATATTTATATAATTAATGAAATACCATATAGGTTCATAACCGTATTCTATTTCAAACTTTTTATCTTTTAATATTATAAGGCAGCTGTATAGGTAATGTCACAAAGAAACACTAAGCTTGTTTCTTCCGATTCATCTTAAATTCTAAAACCAAATTGTTAACCTGTATGCCCACAATCATGCTAAACGTGGCCTTAAGGTTTTGTTATCTTAGGCTCTGTCTACCCCGTAAGGGATAAAGACGTGATATATGTATGTATGTAATTGTTAATATTTGCATTACCTGCCGGCCAGTTGGTTTCTTGTAATGTATGTTTAATGTAACCGCGGCAATATAAGATGTCAGCACGCCAATTTTAATTAATTAGATGCTTAAGTTGTTCTGTACTAAGCTGCATAAGTTATTATAGTTTTTTAACTATTTGTATGTATGTATAACTCTTTATTGTACATAAAACATAAGAAAAAGATGAATACAGGATAACACACATGCGCAAAGGCGAACTTATCCCTAAAAGGGATCTCTTCCAGTTAACATTTGAACGATTGACAGGACATAAGTATTAAGCAAGAGTAGACACACAGAAAAAGTAAAAGAACCGATCGAAACTTTAATATTTCACGGGAACTTTAATATTCCGGGATTAAAAGTATCTAAAATATTGACCAGGGATATAAGGTATCACCACGCAAAATTTCATTTAAATCGGTCCAACGGTTTTGGAGATCAGCGAACACGGACATAGGTAAATGGAAACATCCATACATACATACTGACAGACGAAAATGATAAAATCTGCTTTTTTGTGTTTTATTGCTCTTCCCTAATCGTTAGCACTTTGTTTTTGATGAATTTATTACTGATTTATTATTATGTATAAATAACGAGTTATACATACATTATGTACTTTATTTGATGTCGTATAAATGGTGTATGAAATTTATTTCTTCCACAGATCATAGCCGCTTTGCCGAAGTTAATAAAATTGAACCCGATGGTTGTGAAAGAAGTGTTTAATAAACTGCTCGGCCTGCAGAACCCTAACGACGAGAACTTGCCAGGTAAGAAAATAATTTACTCTAGCAATAATAACAATAAAACATAGAATGTACAGTTGCTTCTATTCCCGCGCATATGGTAAAAGCCCGTCGAGGGATTGGGCGAAAATCTTAAGGTTCATGTTAAATAGGCGATGTTGCTAGCAACCCATCACTGTTTGGATTCCCCTTTCCATCTATACGCCCACAAGCAAGCTAAACGTGGTCTTTAGGACTTGTTACCTTAGGCTCTGTCTATCCCGTAAAGGGATAAGGACGTGATTTATGTATGTATGTAATAATAACAATAAAAATCAATCAGACGAAAGTAGACGGAGTTCTTCGGGAGGCTATGTGAGGCTGATTTAAATTGCGCCTCGCCCGCACAGCGCAGTCCAACTTTCTTTGCGAACGAGACGAGGCGTAGTTTAAACAAGTCTCACTTTGACGATCGCAGATCTTTTTTATTTCGAGTAAACGGGATGCAATTTATCACTATTAAAAAAGAAGCTGTTACTATTTTCCAATTGTATTGATACACTGTTCTTGTTTTCAGAGTATTATGTTTGTAAGTAGAACTTAACTTGTATATTATTTTAAAATGCCATTAATTTTAATTCTTCCATGCTGGTCTGGGAGTAAAGAAAATACATAGAACTTATCAGTTGCTTCTCTTCCCGTGCAGATGGTAAAATCCCATCGTGGGAATGGGCGAGTGTTAGGAATCATATAGGCGATGCGGCTAGAAACCCATCACTGTTTTGATTTCCCTTTCCAGCTATACGCCCTTAATCATGCTAAACGGGGCCTTAAGGTTATGTTACTTTAGGCTCTGTCTATGTATGTATGTATTTTAAAATGAGATTTTGGATCCGGATTGGGCCTTTTTTTAATACCACCATCTTTCGATATTACATCGAGATGTTACAGAAAGTTATCCAAAACACAAGTTCGTGGACACCACGCGCTTGAATGTGCCCCGGGGTCAATGTGCGATGGAATGTTAAATACGTATTCTTGTTTATTTACAAAAGCGTTAAAATGGACTGGAACGGACTATAGTGTCGAGAAATCCGATTAGCGATAGACTAGTTGTAAATCGATCCCGAACGTGACAGATTATGTCAAAGGGACCTCTGTGACATTTAGTGATATTTTGCTATGCAATCATGCTAAACGTGGTCTTGTTACCTTGGGCTCTGTCTACCCCATAGTGGCCATCCGTGAAGTACGTCACACCAATTTCACGATTTCTAGCCCCCCCCCCCCCCTTGTCACACGGTTTACTATGAAGACTGCAATTATTTTGTTAGTGTGTCACAAATTTCCAGACCCCCCCCCCCCTCCCTAAATGTGTGACGTACTTTGGATGACCCCTAAGGGATAGAGTGATTTATGTACAAAATCTGTCATTGGTTCCGTGACGTGTAGTTATTTGTCCACAGTTTCTCCTGACGACCTTCTAATAGCGCTGCACCTGATAGACCCGGGAGTAGTCGACCTCAAGTACATCATCAAAGCCACGGCGCTGTGCTTCGCCGAGAAGCAGGTCTTCACGCAGGAGGTGGGTTTAGTTTATAATTTTAGAATAGAATAGAATATAATTTATTACCACAAATAGAGTATACATACATTTATTTTTTACTTTACATTTATTTATTTATACTTACAGTATTTACTTACGTACAAACTCTTCTATGAGTCCTATTAAATAATTACTAATTTAATAATTTTTAATTTCTAACGGTAAAACCGTAAAAGTCAATATAAAAAATCAAGAATTAAAAATTCTTGATTCATTTGATAGTACCTATCATTTGAAAAACAGCGCATTCTCTCGTCCCTGGTGAGCAGTAGATGTTCCACGGGAGTTTGTAATTGTGTCGTACCGAAACATTCAAACAGATGACGCTTAGCGGCAAAAATTCACATCTAAAAATATTTAACCTTATCGGCGCCACGTCAAATACAAGAGACGTCTTTATTGCGATGCCTTAAATTGACCCTAAACCCAAGTGAACGAAGGCTGCTTTTGCATTGAAGTAATGGACGTATGTATAGGTCGTTGGCGTTGAACCTGCGGTGCTGATATGTGTCGTTGGCGTTGAAAAGGTTAAATATTGTATTCTGATTAGTTACCTACTGAATAAAAAATCGCTTAAAAATAAACACAGAAATCTCTCACTGCGCCTATGATACAAAACAATGTCTGGATTCGAGCTCAGCGCAAGTCTAAATTGACATGTATACATTTTTTGGGTCAAAAGTATTGACCGTCGATGCAAATGATACAGGTTTCTCGGTGAATGACTTATTTTAATAAAATTAACAGCCCTCTTATATATTCTTGGGGAACATTCCGTTACCGCGATGTAGGAATGGGACGGCCCGATACAACGGCATCTTGTGGTCGATAGGCGCACTAAATTCTCAAAACATTTCACCGCTGTACAAAATAGTATTTTATACAATCGTTGCATAATGAAGGCTCTTAGAGTCGAGTACCGTGTTTAGGCCACGAGGCTTGCCGAGTGGCCTAAGTAAGGTACGAGATTTTAAGAGCTAATTATGTAACTATTGTATACAATACTTTTTCTACGAGTCATCATCATCATCCATAACCTTAACCACATACATAACCACATATGTTATTTATATACATACATAACCTTTTGTAAAGTACATTGGGTTAAGTTTGAAAATTGTACCTTCCACTTATGAATTAATAGTAGTTATCTCCTCTGGAGTAGCGGCGAAACTAATCTCGTCACTGTCACTCACGTTTAATTCGAATTAGGGATTATTTATTTAACACCATCGATTTCGCGTCAAATAAACAAAACTTTAAAATTTTCGTAGCACAAAAATGAACTAATCAGACGTCGTTATAAGACTGTTTCTGATTGGCCGATTACTTCAATTACTAACCAATCACGTATCAGAAGAAAAAAGTTGGTGTATTCAAATGGAAGCAAATTTGCCAGATATTTCCAACTTTACATTGGGTGCGTTCCACTAAGCGCTCACGACGCTCAATCGAAGTAACCAAGTTCTAATTTTGAAATTATTATAGTCGTCTAGAGCGTTGTATAATAATCATTATAGTTGAGTTCGATGTGCCATAGACTATCCAAGATTATAAAGTATGTGATTACAATTTTGTCTATAAACACATTATTGACAGATTAAAATCAACGAGTAGAAAAATCTAAATATCATCGCTCATGTTGTATCTAAAATAGTTTCCCACCGATACAGTTTGATGTCAAAACGACCGCCATCTTGAATGTGTGTTTGTGTTTGTGTCAGGTGCTGGCGATGGTGCTGCAGCAGCTGGTGGAGGAGCCGGACATCCCGGTGCTGTTCATGCGCTCCGTGCTGCAGGCGCTCACGCTGCACCCCGCGCTCACGCCGCTCGTGCTCAACATACTGCAACTGCTCATCGAGAAGGAGGTCAGGCTCGTTGCAGCCCCTGCTAGACCTAAGTCTAGGGCCCTAAGGCCTGTTTCACCACTCACTGTAAAGTTCCGTTTATCTATGATGTCGTCTCTGTCCATTTCGTAGTTATAAATGGAGAGGGAATCATAGATAACTGACATTTACGATAGCCGGAAATTTACAGTGGTGAGACGCCCTTACCTTGCCTCGCAGTGGACATGTAACCACTCGGTATTAAAGTGAAAATTGTTCGTCCATCTATTGCGTGTCGCATCACGGCTGGTCTCGGAGTGGGGATAAAGCGACAGGCGCTCGGCATAGCAGACGAGAACAAAATGGCGGCGACCATAGCTCGTATCAGCTGACCGTGTAGCATTTGCATTCTCATTTATTAGTGCATTCTAAAATACGTAGATTGAAATTTATGTTAGTATTGGTTGTTTTTATTATTTCTGCGTTTCTCCTGTCTATTTGTTTCCGCCACCTATTTGAACTGTCTCCAACTTATTTCTCTATCTTATTGGTTGTCTGGTAGAGATCACTATTAAGCGATAATACCACCTATTGTCTACTTTGATCTTTGTTTCTGTATTGTTTTGCACTAATTTGTGGTGTTCAATAAAGAGTATTTGTATTGTATTGTAGTTTCATGTTGTAAACTTGTGTCGTTTCGTAAAACCTGTCCTATAATTAACTTGCGGTCTTCTGGTATTGTTTCAGGTGTGGAACAACAAAGTGGCGTGGGAAGGTTGGATCAAGTGCTGCGAGCGCACGCTGCCGGAGTCCGCCGCCGTGCTGCGCGCGCTGCCGCCCGCGCCGCGCGCCCTCGCGCAAGCCTCGCCCGCGCTCCGCAAGGCGCTGTCGCCGCAGGTAGCTATACTACAGCTAGTGTCACGTATCAAGTGCTATACTACTGCTAGTATCAAGTGTTCACAGTAGCTATACTACAGCTAGTGTCAAGTATAGTGTGCACAGTAGCTATCCTACAGCTAGTATCAAGTATTAATTGATCACAGTACAGCTAGTGTCAAGTATCGAGTGTGCACAGGATCTATACTACAGCTAGTGTCCAGTAGCAAGTGTTCACAGTAGCTATACTACAGCTAGTGTCAAGTATCAAATGTTCACAGTAGCTATACTACAGCTAGTGTCAAGTATCAAGTGTACACAGTAGCTATACTACAGTTAGTGCCAAGTATCAAGTGTTCACAGTAGCTATACTACAGCTAGTATCAAGGTACAAAGTGTTCACAGTAGCTATACTACAGGAAGTGTCAAGTATCAAGTGTGCACAGTTGCTATACTACAGTTAGTGTCAAGTATTAAGTGTTCACAGTAGCTATACTACAGCTAGTGTAAGTATAGTGTGCACAGTAGCTATACTACAGCTAATGTCAAGTATCAAGTGTGCACAGTAGCTATACTACAGTTAGTGCCAAGTATCAAGTGTTCACAGTAGCTATACTACAGCTAAGTGTCAAGTATCAAGTGTGCACATTGGCTATACTACAGCTAGTATCAAGGTATAAAGTGTTCACAGTAGCTATACTACAGCTAAGTGTCAAGTATCAAGTGTGCACATTGGCTATACTACAGGAAGTGTCAAGTATCAAGTGTGCACAGTAGCTATACTACAGGAAGTGTCAAGTATCAAGTGTGCACAGTAGCTATACTACAGTTAGTGTCAAGTATAAAGTGTTCACAGTAGCTATACTACAGCTAGTGTCAAGTATCAAGTGTGGATAGTAGCTATACTACAGCTATTTACTACTAGTATACTAATTTGCTTGTTATCCGTAGGACCAAACAAAATACGCGCCAGTGCCGGCTCCGATGGGGAACCCTCTGGAACCACTGCCTCCCGGGATGGATTGACGCCCCTCCCTTACCAACTACGTATTAAGCTAACTTCCGCTATACGCTGTGACAACAAACAGATTATTTTTATTGAGCTAAAGTATTAAGGTACTTACTGGTACCTACTAGATAAAGTAAGACCAATGATACATGATAAAGAATGGAAACACACGTTCAGGGATTTAAAACATTTTTACATACGTCTAGCTTCTGACGAAATCCAAATACGAATGAACTTCACAAAATAGCAGACCAAATGTTGACAACTGCGGTATTGACCGCTTGTACCAATGTAATCAGGCAACTCATTGACGCCATTATTGCAAACGAGAGTTAAGGAATCGCTCGCTATCGCAATGTAACCCAGTAACGGTCCGATTGCTTACGTATTTTATCTAGTCTCGTTGACCTTACTTTAGTACTGGTTATTTGTAGTTGTGGGGGTTAGGTACACCGTAGTACCGCCGCTTAATTTAAAATATTCAAAGATTGTTCTTTTGTTTAAAGTGCATATTTTTGTTCATATAAAATTATCATCATAGAAGCAATGTTTTACTCATGTCACGAATTATGTAATATTAAAAAACCTTAAGTTGATGTGTTATTAAGAAAAATGACATAGTTTGTAGGAGTCATCAATTTTGCAGCCTTGGACTGGTTGCGTAGAGCCACCTAATTTTAGTTTCTTCTGGTATGTTAACACAACTTGCGGGGGTTCACAAGTCAGAGAGTTGTGTTCTATAATTATGTTAACTGTGTTTCAAAAGGGCTGTAGTAGCCACAATACATTGTTGTTTGTAAATATTTATAAATAAAAGGTATTTTGAATTAAGCTTTTTATTTATCGGAAAAGATATTAATAAAAATGCTCTGCTGATTCAGTGTCATTTATTTTTGCATAAAACCATATAAAGGAGCGACCACACCGCGTATACGCAGTGACGCGTCGTAGGCGTCACGTTTTCTCACCGTTTTTTCATACATTTTGTTGCGTAAACGCACCGTCAACAGCTTTTACGCAGCAGTATGGTCGCACCTTAAAACAATACTTTGAGTATCAGATTTAACAAACAATAATATAATTTTTCTTTTTATTTTACTTAGCCTATAACAATGTAGATAATAATAATTTATTTTACTGTATTTTATAGCGTTCTGGTTTGGGTGAGATTGCTTCGAGAATATTCTCCACGGTGAATGGAGTTTCTGTAAAAAAAAAAACCTTAAGACACTGACGCGAGCCAGTCGCCTTGAACAGCAGTACGTAATCTCCACCCAAAGTGTGGTCCACTGCTGGGCACAGGCCTCTCAGAATAAGTCCCACATGGGCCCAGTGTGTATTGGGAACTTCACACACACCAATTGGCTTGTGTGCAGGTTTCCTCACGATGTTTTACTTCACCGCACATGGTAAATCAAACGTAATCTCGCACATACATTTCGAAAAACTCGGAGGTGCGCGCCTGGGCTCGAACCCACGAGCCTCTGCTTGAGAGGCCACAGGTCAAACTACTAAGCTACCACGACTTTCATACTGTGTCTTAAGTGAAAGAGAGGAAACGGCACAAGAGGCATTTCATCTTAGTCCTCTAGGTTGGCAACGCATCTGCAATCCCCCCGGGGTTGCGGGTGTCTATGGGCAGTGGTGATCACTTACCATCAGGTGACCCACTTGCTCGTTTGCCTTCCTATTCACATAAAAAAAAAAAGCCTGCGGTACTAGGCATACGAAAGGTTAATGACCTCGAACTTTGCCGCCATATTCGTTACATTCGCAGTTTCCTCTGCTTACCAACGGGTATCCACTGGGCGTCGTTGTAGCCGTATTCCTTGCGCGCCTCTGCTATGGCATCCCTAAGCGCATGCGTCACAGACACGGCTAGAGTCAACGCTGGCTCACCCGTAGCTAGAAAAAAAAAACATTATTATTGTTTTCATAAAATCTCAATTCTTCCATGCTGGTCTGGGAGCAAAGAAAAAACATAGAATATACCAGTTGCTTCTCTACCCGCGCAGATGGTAAAAGCCCATCGGGGGAATGGGCGAAAATCATTGAAATCAACCCATCACTATTTTGATTTCATTTTTCACCTATACGCCCACAATCTTGCTAAATGTGGCCTGTAGGTATCTGTTACCTTAGGCCCTGTCTACCCCGTAAGGGATAAAGACGTGATTTGTGTGTGTATGTATGTATAAAATCTCATCATTTTTTAAAACGTTTACGTCACAATATTTAAGATGGATAATAATAAATTTGAAATAACCATGTTATAACTATAAGCTAATTATAGATTTGTCTATCTTTCTAGAAAAACAGAATTTTAATATGGAGTTTATAATGGGCGTAGTGTTTAATGACGTCACATGTAGTGTCGGATCTCTCTTTCTAATCGCTATCTTATTAGTATCTTAGCAGTAGATGTTCCACGGGAGGTTGTAATTGTGTCGTACAGACACATCATTCAAACAGATGACGCTTGGCGACAAAAAAACGCATAGTAACAAGGTCACGTGACAGCTAGTAACAGATAGAAAAATTCGGTGTAGGGTAGGGGTATATTCTAGCACGCATCACGGAATGACGAGGATCCGGGATCGATTCTCGGCCATAGCTTTACCTTAAGTCTTATCACCTTAGGCTCTGCCTACCCCGTAAGGGATACAGACGTGATTTATGACATATGCATGTATACTACTTTTAATCTCACTTTTTGTCGTTTTTTTTTTAAATATTACATTTTATGCAGATTCTATATTGTATTGTCGTAGTTTACATATCGTGGCAATGGTACCAATTTCGCTCTGGTTCTTCGTACATAACCAACATAACCAAGTTACATTACTAGGACATTCTAAGGTAAAACAAAGACTATTTCTAAAGTAAAACGAACATGTTCGCACCTAAACCTAAATTAATCTAAACTAATCATGCATCGTTGGTTTTACCAGTGCCGGTAACGTAACTTGGTTATCTACGAGGAACCAGTTCAATTTGATCGGTACCTTTGGAGCGCAGTACGCCGGCAGTGTTGTGGGAGTTCCTCTTGAAGGCGACCCTTAGGTCTACGGGTATGTCTCGCGCACCGGGAGGCTTGTATGTCCACGTGCGGTCGCTCAGCAGGCGGCCCGACGCCGCGAACACTAACTGCTCGCTACTCCACAGGCCTAGGCCCATCACGAAGGCACCTTCGATCTGCCAATGAGTTATATAGAAAAGTTGAAATAGGAACTTAAAGACGTGACATTTGCACTGCGATGGGAACTAGGCTTTGCGAAAAGCTAATGTAATGTAATTTAATTTATTTTGTAATTTTTCTGTGATTTGTTGGCGATTATTGGGAAATTTGTAATTGTGTGCTTCCATGCTGGTCTGGGAGCAAGTGAAAAACATAGAACGTACCAGTTGCTTCTCGTCTAGTGCAGATGGTAAAAGCCCATCGAGGGAATGGGCGAAATTCTTAGGAATCATGTTATAAGCGATGCGGCTAGCAACCCGTCAGTAGTTTGATTCCTTTTTCCATCTACATATATGCCTACAATCATGATAAACGTGACCTTTGGGTTTTGCTACCTCGCAAGGGATAAAGACCATGATCTGTGTATCTGTTAAAACCTAATCTAAACCTTCCTCGTGAATCACTATTTAACATTTTACCTTTAGGTTTTGTGACTCTGTCTACCCCGTAAGGGATATAGACGTGATTTGTGTATGTATGTAATTGTAAATTTGATTGCGTTGACAAAAGTTGATAAAAGTAGTGTAGTAGTAGATGGTAAAAGGCCATCGAGAGAATGGGCGATAAATTTGGGAATCACGTTATAGGCGATGCGGCAGCAACTCCTCACTATTTTGATTCCCTTTTCCACATATACTCCCGCAATCATGCTAAACGTGGCCTTTAGGTCTTGCTATCCCGCAAGGGATAAGGACATGATCTGTGTATCTGTTAAAATCTAATCTAAACCTTCCTCGTGAATCACTATTTAACACATCCAGTCCCAGTGGCGTAGCTACCAAGGGGCTAGGTGGTGCAGTGCCCCGGGGCCCCGAAGCCCAGGGGCCCTCAAATCCTTGCCAAAATAATCTATATATATAAAAGAAAGTCGTGTTAGTTACACTATTTATAACTCCAGAACGGCTTAACCGATTTGGCTGAAAATTGTTAAGGAGGTAGCTTAGACCAGGAGACGGACATAGGATACTTTTTGTCCCGATTTTCCCCACGGGATTGGAAAATTCCGAAATGTTGTACTAATAAAGCTACAGACATTAAATTTAGCATGCCTACACATTATTCCTTGATTAGTATAAAGATGCACTTACAAAAGAATTTTTCAAATTTAAGGCGGAACAAAGTTCGCCGGGTCAGCTAGTATTTAATAATTTTACTTAAAAAACCCTAACCAGTTTAGATGGTAATGGGGCCCCATTTTTTTTATTTGCACCAGGGCCCTTTGTTACCTAGCTACGCCACTGAGTCCCACATACCTGCCCCACGTCAATGGCCGGGCTGAGGCTGACGCCCGTGTCCTCCAGTATGTCGACGCGCGTCACCACGTGGTTGCCCGTCAGCACGTCCAGTTCGACCTGCGTCGCGCATGCGCCGTACACGCTGTACCCCTCTAGCGAGTCGTTGTCCGAGTACATGTAGGAGGTTTGCAGGTTTATACCTGTGAAGCATTAAGGGGGCGTCCATTAAAGACGTCGTGTCTTCAAGTCTAGGGTGAATGGGCACTTACTAGCCTCGCCATAGCTAGGTATAAAATTTCTAAATGTCAATGAAAATTAGAACACATAGAAAAATCCGAAAAGTAAAGCTATGGCCGGGAATCGAACCCGGAATAGCTAGGTATGTGGATCTTAGACCCCATCTTCGCTTGCTATCAGGCCTGATTGTGGCCAAACACAAGCTTAATTTTCGGCGATTTTTTGACTCTCTACTCCTTGATGAGATTCTGTCAGATTTTGCGACCAGGAAATGGAAATTTCTGGTAGTGTAGCGAAAAATTGCTATTTGCGGGCAGGTGCGACGTAAAAAACCAGCTCGTTCCCCGTACATAACCAAGTTACATAACCGGCACTGGTAAAACCAATGTAGGATGATTAATTTGGATTAATTTAGGTTTAGGTGCCACGAGCATACATAGGTCTTTATCCCTTACGGGGTAGACAGAGCCTAAGGTAACAAAACCTTAAGACCATGTTTAGCATGATTAAGGGCGTATGTATACGAGAAAAAGGAAACCAAAATAGTGATCGGTTGCTAGCCTCCGCCTATAACATGATTCCTTCCCTCGATGGGCTTTTACCATCTGCGCGGGAACAGAAGCAACTGGTAAATCCTATGTATTTTCTTTACTCCCAGACCAGCATGGAAATAATAGTTTTTATTTTACCTTAGAATGTCATGGTTATGTAAAATAGTTACGTACGGGGAACAAGTAAAAATACCAACCTTTATCATACGCCCGTTTGACAACCTCTTCCCAAGTCGGCTCGTTCAGCTCCCGACGCGCCGGCGCCATACGCTCCAGCAACTCCTTGCAAGCCTTCACCGTCGCAAACGCAACACACTCGCTAGTAATACTCCCATTACTAGCCATAGAATTAGGAGACACGAAACTATCACTCCCCAGCACTTTCACTTTGTCCAAAGACACTTTCAAAGTGTACGCGCACACTTGCGCCACTTTAGTGTTAATCCCCTGTCCCATTTCTATACCCCCGTGGGATATCATAATAGTACCATCGGAATGGTACACGGATATGGTGACGGGGAAGTTAAAAGCGTACCCGATAGGATAGCTCATGACTGATATTTGTATCGCCTGTTTTTTCCATGCGTTTTCTTTATTATACTTTTCTATTATCGCTTTTCTTTGGTCGTATTTGATGTCGCTTCTGAATGTGACGAGTAGATCTTTGACGGTTTGGTGTTTGGACGAGAGATGCTGTATTTTTATTTGTGTCGGATCTTTTTTGACGGCGTGCGCGATCCGGTGCATGATGTGTTCGAGTATTGCTACGCCTTCCGTGGTGCCTGAAACAATGAGATTTGTTCGTTTACTGGGACCTCGTGTTCATCCATTGGTGTTTCGGGATTTTTCTCGAATAAAATTAAGGTTTTGCAGCAACAATACAGGTAACTAATGTTAAAAAAGCAAACTACAATAATTGATTCACTCATAACGATACCATTAGTAACAGATGCAGATGGTAAAAGCCCATCAAGGGAATGGGCGTAAATCATAGGAATCATGTTATAGGCGATGCGGCTAGCAACCTATCACTATTTTGATTCCATTTTTCATCTATACGCCCACAATCTTGCTAAACCGTGGCCTGTAGGTCGGGTTACCTTAGGCTCTGTCTACCCCGTAAGGGATAAAGACGTGATTTGTGTATGAGTATGTACGTGTATGTATAACGATAATAATATTGCACAGCATCCATTTTCATCTCATCTATGTATATTAATAAAAATGAATATTGTTAAGCGCAAAACTCGATGACGACTGGTCCAATTCGGCTAATTTATTTTTCATGCTTCTTAAATTCCACGGAATATGTTATGGAGAAAAAAAACATTAAAAATAATATGTAAAAATAATGAAACTAACTTCAAGTGAAATTTCTAAATGTCAGCAAAAATTAGAACACATAAAAAAATCCGAAAAATAAAGCTAGGGCCGGGAATCGAACCCGGATCCTTGTCATTACGTGACGCGTGCTATACCCCTACACCACCCATAGCAGGTAGTCTTCGAATTTTTCTACCTGTCACTAGCTGTCACGTGACCTTTGTTACTATGCGATTTTTTGTCGCTAAGCGTCATCTGTTTGAAAAACTTCAAGTGTTCATTCACTGGTGCACTTACCCTACTAGCTTGTAAAAAAATTAAATGCTCACCGGGTGCCCTACACCAAGTATTAGAGTGCGTGTCCGTGAGTACGCTGTACCCTTTAATTTGCCACCGACTGCTCTCATACAAGTTCGTGAGTGTGGATGTGATCTCTCCCACAGACGAGTCGTTGAACGAAAATCCGCAGTCCGTATAGACGGAAAGCGTCAGGTATTGGATGATACCATCGTTGTTTACGCCAATCTGCAAAAAAAAAGTACTACAATAGCTAGTTGGTTCGCATATTTGGTATAATAATACAAAATAATTCTTCCACTGGTCTGGGAGTAAAGAAAAATAGAATGTACCAGTTGCTTCTCTTCCCGTGCACATGGTAAAAGCCTATCGAGGGAATGAGAGAAAATCTTAGGGAATCATAATAGGCATCACTATTGTGAGTTTAGGTGGAAAGGGGAATCAAAATATTGATAGGTTGCTAGCCACATCCTTGATATCCCAGATACTTAAAATTTTCGCCTATTCCCTCGATGGGCTTTTACCATCTGCGCGGGAAAAGAAGCAACTGGTACATTCTATGTTTTTTTTTACTCCCAGACTAGTATGGAAGTATCCATAGGCATGTTGGTTTTCAATAATACATGAACATTTTCAATATTAGATTGTATCGATAGTGTCATTTTTCGTTTAATACTATCGATAGGGTAACTATTGGTTTCACGCCAAATCTACACCTGTCGACGTAGCAGCGTACCTCGTAGCGCGCGTAGCAGCGCGAGCGCATCCCGACGGCGGCCATGTTGTGCTGCAGGGGCATGAGCAGCGTGGCGGTGCGGGGCAGCGCGCGCGCGGCCACTGCGCACGCGCACGCCGCCAGCGCCGAGCGCGACGCCTTGCCGCCGTACGCGCCGCCCACGCGCGGCACCTGGACCAACACTCTGCACAAACATTATGACGGCATTTGCTCATATTACCGCACACTTAGATAATATTATTTGTTTTTAGGATGAGATCAGACGAGCAGAGTAATGTGTAGTTCAACAGAAATTACGCGACTGGCAACTCAGAAATTACCTACGCTCATCTCACCCTCATAGAAATGCGCCTGCTTAACGAAAACTTACTTTTTAAATAAACGCAAAAGCTTTTGGAGTTTCCTACCAATTGGACCATCGGGACTGCCGTTTAAGGCTAAGAATTTTTTTATTGTTTACATATCCCTCCAGCTTCCGAAAAACCTTAAAAATTACACAATATCTAGTTTACTAGGGTAAGCGTACTAGTGAATGAACAGTGCTAGTAGATGAACAAAGCATTTTTTCATAAAATTCATGCACTGCTTTTGCTTTGTAAATTCCTCGTGGTAGTTTAATCTATTCGACAACTATAAGGCGACACAACGGCAAAAAAAGTTTGAACTCACTGGTTTTCCTGCATGCCCAGTGCCTGGCTGACTGCAACGTGGACTAAATCCATCCACTGGGTGGACGAACGCACAGTGACACCGTGCTCAGTGTTGGACACAGTACAACACTGGGTCTCCATCGTGAAGTGATATTGTGAGGGTATGGTGAAGGTTCCTGTTATGACTTGCGTCGTATCTTCGCCTTTATCAGTTGGTTTTATTGAAGAGTCTTCGCGAATCTATAACATGTTGAAGCGGGTGTGTTAAAAACTAAGTTCATGCACTGGTTTCTTTTGCTAATTCCTCATGGTATACAGTTGAGTTCTGTAATATTTATAGAACTAACTGCATAAAACAACTAAATACGTAACTTATTCAAATTAAAATAAGCTCTATGTTAAGTTATTTTTAAGTAGGGTGTGTAAATGCCAGAGAACTCAGCTGTGCCTGCCGTGCACACTTACCCAGTTAAGTAGGTAGTACTTTTTTTTAATAAACATTTATTTATAAATTAACAGGTTAACCGTCTAAGATAGCAACTATCGGCACTATCCTTGTTGACTAATTGGGGGGGGGGGGGGGGGGACATACATACATATATTATTAATCAGGTCGTTATGAAATGGTTCTTGAAATGGGTTCCTAGCCTAATGGCCTACCAAAAAAAAATGCCTGTACCCTCGATGGGCTTTTACAATCTGCGCGAAAGAGAATCACCTGGTACATTCTAACTTACCCTCCTATCTTTATCCGGCGCTACCAAAGCCTCTTCTATACTCAATACCGGTTGTTTAATCCCCTTATACTCGACCCTGACCATCTCAGCAGCTTTCAGGGCCAGTTTATGCGTGGCAGCAGCTATGATGGCTACAGGTTGCCCGTAGTAAGAGACATGCTTGCTGGCTAGTATCTCCTCGTCAGACTCCTGGTTTGGCACGACAGTTGGTGTGAAAGAGTTCCTGCCTGGGATATCTTTGGCTGTCAGGAAAGCTACTACGCCTTTTAGTTTCTGAAAATAAAGGTAATAAAATATAGTTTTTTCTTGTTATGAAATTTGGTATGTAAATAGCACGGTCTCTGGAGTAACTTCTAGATACATAAATCACGTCTTTATTCCTTACGGGTAGACAGAACCTAGGGTATCAAGGCCATGTACGAAAATTTTCATAGGTATTCTTCATGCTACGAAAATGAAGATCACGATTGGATTTTTTGGGAAAACTCCAATGGGAACTCAGTAACATTGGAGATAAAAATAGGCCATTTATTCTAGAGTAGATATCCAACTCTCTACATGCTAAATCTTTTTAAAATCTACAAAACTGTAGCGTGAAAATGTAACAAACCCACACACACACACACACACACGTACAGTATCATACACACACACACACACACACATATCACGTCTATATCCCTTACGGAATACACAGAGCCTATGGTAACAAGACCTAAAGGCCACATACAGCATAATTGTGAGCATATAGGTGGAAAGGGGAACCATAATAGTGATGGGTTGCTAGCCGCATCCCCACGATGGGCTTTTACCATGCAGAGGCAGAGAAGCAACTGGTACATTGTAGTGGTATTCTTGGTATTTTTTGGTTGGTTCATACTTTCAGATATACAATACTAGCTTCTGCCTGCGACTTCGTCTGCGTAGAATTATACATAAAAACCTTCCTCTTGAATCACTCTATCTATTAAAAAAAACCGCATCAAAATCCGTTGTGTAGTTTTGAAGATATAAGCATACATGGGGACATAGGACTATTTTTTGTGTTGATGAATAAAAATTTCTTCTATTCTATTCTATAGGGACATAGGGACATGGGGACGGAGAAAGCGACTTTGTTTTATACTATGTAGTGATTTAGCTAGGCTTACCATAGCGGCGCTGGCGTCGAAGCGATCTATTTCGCCCACGCAGACGGTCGACAACACAAGCGCGACGAACACCTCACGAGGCGACGAGTTCACGTCGCAAGAGTACGTCGCTTCCCCTGAACACTGCGGGCAGTGTGCATCGAACATAGCGGTATTTATTGACCAATACGAAATATCATATACACTGTGTCACAAAATTAATGTGAAATACTTCAGCAAGTGGTTGGGTTACTTTACTTAGGTTAAGTTTTTTTTAGGATATTCTAATGTGGGTAAAAAAATGCGATTTAAACTCTATTACAACAGTTTTTGTACGTGTCCTAATTTTCAGTGACGTTTACAAATTTAATTTCTAACGATAAAACCGTAAAAGTAAACATACAAAATCAAGTCGTAAAAATTCATGATTCATTTGATAGTACCTATCATTTAAAAAACAGCGCCTTCGTCCCTGGTGAGCAGTAGATGTTCCACGGGAGTTTGTAATTGTGTCGTACAGACACATCATTCAAACAGATGACGCTTGGCGACAAAAAATCGCATAGTAACAAGGTCACGTGACAGCTAGTAACAGATAGAAAAATTCGAAGGCTTACCCACCTGCTATGGTCGGTGTATAGAGGTGTACGCGTCACGGAATGACGAGGATCCGGGTTCGATTCCCGGCCATAGCTTCACTTTTCGGATTTTTCTATGTGTTCTAATTTACAGTGACGTTTAGAATTTTTATTTCAACGGTGTTAAAAGAAACTCACCGCACCGCCTTTTCAAATATTCCACAATAATTTTTACGACATAATCGAGTCATTTATATATTTTTTAAGAGCGTTGTACCTGCGTGAGGGCCTCAAGTTTGGGCACCGGCTCGTTCAAAGGCCACAGAGACTTGTCAGTGTCGAAAGTTTGGGTGCCGCGCGACACGGGCCGCGAAAGAAGAGTGCCGCCGCTCACATACCGCGGATTTACGACGGGTGAAAGAGAAAGAAGCGCCTGGAATATGAGTTTCATTTAAGGGTTTTGTGGCTTATAGCCAAAATCGGAATTCTTAGTTTCGCAAACATACTAAGTAGAACTAATGTATGTCATGTATGGTAGTCTACTTATGTAGATGAACAAATTTAGTAAAAATACTTGAAAAGAACCAACGAACTGTCAGGTTTTATGCCGTGTAAAAGCTACTTTACCAATCCGCACTGGGCCCGCGTGGGAACTATAGCTCAAACCCTTCAATAAATAGAGGCCTATGCCATGAGGCATGCCGAATTACACGACAATTAAAAAAAAACTATTATATACTGAAATTGTAGCGAAACGGAATAAAAAAGGCTATATTATTATTATTAAATTTATTTTGCATAATGTCATAATACATGTTTTTGAATTAGCCATCCTAATAATAATTGTTCAGTAGACTAAACCATGGCAAGTGTTTCAAAGCACATTACATACACAAAATTAATCAACATGATATTCATACTGCATCAACCATATAAACAATATTTCAGTCAATCTTTCGTCGCCTCTCATACCAATAATTTGACCTGCAAAATCAACTCACACACACAAACACGGTAATCTAACAAAATCTTTGAAAAAAACTTACCTTATAGAAGACACCCAGTGCAATACTCTTCCTGCACTGCGGCGACGGTTCAGGCGGCGCCACAACCGGCACCAACTCCTCACTCAACCTCTCAACCCCTTTTACCAGCGCCTGGTCCAACGCGAGTCCTTTTAAAACCCCCTCAGTTTGGGAAGCCCTCACGAACTCTGGTCGTATGTTGCCATAGACTATATTGCACTTGTCGATGTTGAGAGACGCGTTCAGTTTGAACAGGAAGCCGGCGTTCAGAATAGCATGCGCGTTTTGAGCTCGAGGCATTATCTGTAGATGTAAAAAAAAATCTTCCATGCTGGTCTGGGAGTAAAGAAAAAACATAGAATTTACCAGTTGAGTCCATCGAGGGAATGGGCGAAATTCTTAGGAATCATGTTATAGGCGATGCGGTTAGCGACCCATCACTATTTTGATTCCCCCTTTTTTTATGTTAGAGAGGCCAGACAAACGAACTAGGTAGTCTATACGCCTATACGCCTACAATCATGCTAAGCGTGACCTTTAGGTATTGTTTCTTGTATCTGTGTACCCCGTAAGGGATATAGACGTGATTTGTGTGTGTGTGTGTGTGTAGAAAAAATTCTTCGACACCTAATAAGTACATAAAAGCCATGGTAGTGGTTTGATCTGTGGCCTCTCAAGCAAGTCAATGGTGTGTGTGAAGTTCCCAATCCGCAATGGACCCGCGTGGGAACTATAGCCCAAGCCCTCTCGTTCTGAGAGGAGGCTTGTGCCCAGCAGTGGGACATATATAGGCTGGAGATGAGATGAATAAGCACATAGGTGAAAACTTAGATATAAAAATAGTAACAGGTTAGAGATCGGCAATGCGATGATTTCGCCAATGTCAAAGTAATAAACACAGTATTCAAAAATCTTGTGACAAAAATGTCGGCAACCTTGTACCGTAGAACACGGCCAAAAGACCCCTCCCCCGCCCCTGTCGGGCTCTTAGCCGACGGATAATAATATCCCTCAGAATCTGCCAGGAAATCACTAACCGATGCCTCGGGTGCACCGGACCAGGCAGTGCTCAGCAGGACGGATCCAAAAACGAACCGCAGCTATTGACCACACGTGGAGGTAACCCGACTCGCACTCCAATAAATAAAGCAAAGTGTATTTTTCTTTGACATGACATCTCTCAAATCCAACGGTAATCAACATACAGTCGAACTTTAATTGCCCAGAAATATTTTAATACACCTACCTTATAAGTCCTTATATGGTAGTTACTAGATAATGGCGGTAGTTTCACATTCAATATCACTTTATCTTTGAGATCCAACTTCAGCAAATCTTGCATTTTAACATCAGTCTTTTCCAATTTGCTGTTTACTGAAAATAACAAATCGTACTGTTTTAAAGCTAAAATTTTAATTAGTATGAAGTTAAAATTGGATTTTATTTGGACTGAAACTGTATAATATATAACTTTTATCTGTCCTAAAGGGTAACAACTATCCCTTTATTCACTCGAGTCACTTTGAGAACTGTCTTCAATGCAGTCGCCTGTGGACCACCGAGAAACGATGTCTCAAAATGTAAATAAGGCAAGACTATATTGCATCTTGACTATATGATCGAAAAGCCTGTAGGCTTATTACCTAACTCGCTCGCAATCGCCATCGTGTTCATTTTGACAGTTCTTGTATGAATGTGACAGCTAGCTGATTCCGATGCCAATTGTCAGCCCATACATGAACTGTCAAAATGAACACGATGGCGATTGCGAGCGAGTTAGATAATAAGCGTACTGAACTTAAGTATATTAAGTAAGCATGCAAATATAATTCGAAGGATAATGAATGAAATACAATTGTTCATACCAATAGTGAGTGTGGCTTCTACAGTTCCAAACAGAAGAAAAACATCAGACGGGAAGTCATTGTGAGTAGCTTTCATTGCCAGATTCCCGCCAATGGTGCCAATCTAGAAAAGAAAACCTTCTAGGGTTAGTACATACATACATACATATCGCCACGCCTCTTTCCCACAGGGGTAGGCAGAGACTACTTTATTCCACTTGCTACGATCCTGACATATTTCTTTCGCTTCATCCACAGTCATCAATCTCTTCATACATGCTCGTCGGTTTCGGGTACTCCTGACCTGACCTTTTTCCAAAACGTCTCCTATTTGGTCTCGGAACGTCCGTCTAGGTTCCCCTCCCAACGTAACCATTCACACTCCCCATATAGATCTGTTTAGTTAGTCTACTTTCATCCATCCGCTCTACATGCCCAAACCAGGTTTGGGCTAGGGTTAGTGTCGGTCGTTAATAACCAAGCAGTTGATAGGACTGTCTTAATCCAAGCTAGAAGGATTAGTGAGTAAGTTGGTGGTAGCGCCACAAAACTAGCACAAGATCCTAAAAAATACTTCACTGAAGGTGTTACTACGTGGAAATTGACCTCGATGGCAGTGGAGTAACTATAGGGTGGCAGGGGTGGCAAAATGCTAGGGGTCCCTAGCTCTACGGGGCCCCGAACTAGCTTGGTTTAGAGCACAGAAGGGACGCTGACGCACTTTTTTATATTGAGGAAGGAGCCTCATCTGACGAATTTGCCACGGGCACCAGACGTTATAGTTACGCCACTGCTCGATGGTCTTGAATGATTCATGAGGAACGTCTTCTGAAGTCAGACATATTAAAAGTCACGCAGTGTGCACGTCTGGCACAGGTGACTGAAGAGACTGTCCCAAAACCATCGTCACTCTACTGACTGACTATTTGAAGCTTTTTTATGAAATACAGTGTCTTACTAGCAAGCGGGTTACCTGATGGTAAGCGAGCAACACCCATGGATACCAGCAACAATAATAAAATGTCTCACATTTCTGACAGGAACATGAGCCACCAGGTCCAAATGTTCATAGAACTGCTCCAAATATTGGAAGTCGCTGTCCTTAGCCCACTGCTGGCAGGTGGCCATCAGGTCTGAGAGGGACGTACCGGCCCCGACCACCAGATTGGCATCTTTGTACACCTCCCTCAACCCAGTGACCGACGATATGTCGATCAGAACACGAGCGTCAGTAACTACTGGGAATACTCCTGTGAAACAGAATTATGAATGGAACAAACTTAACTCTGGTATAGTCTAAAAATTTCAACGGAGCTCGTTTAATCACCATGTAAAAGTACTGAATATACTTAAAAAAATGCAATGTTCATGCAATGTGTTTCTACTATGCGTGTGTTTAAGTAATTAATACATACACACATACATAAACCACGTCTTTATCCCTTACGGGGTAGGCAGAGCCTGAGATAACAAGACCTAAAGGCCACGTTTAGCATGATTGTGGGCGTAAGGATGGAAAGGGGAATCAAAATAGCGATGGGTTGCTAGCCACATCGCCTATAACATGATTCCTAAGTGTTTGCCCATTCCCTCGATGGGCTTTTACTATCTGCGCGGGAAGAGAAGCAACTGGTAAATTCTATGTTTTTTCGCATAGAAGAAATTCCTGAAGTAATTAATTCCTGAATTATTTATTTAATTATTAAGTGACAGCACCGGATCTAAAGGGGAGGGGCAAACCGGGGTACTTGCCCTTGGGGCGGCAGTTTTTCTCAAACACTGAAGGGAGGGGGCGCCACCATCAATGTTTAACCCCGGTTTGAAAAAATCGTAAATCCGGGGCTGTAAAGTGATAAAACATTCTTCCTCCATACTGGTCTGGGAGCAAAGAAAAAACGCAGAATGTACTAGTTGCTACTCTTCCCACGCAGATGGTAAAAACCCATCGAGGCAATGGGCGAAAATGTTTGCAATCGTGGTTAGGTGACGCGGCTAGCAACGCTCTTTTGATCCCCCTTTCAAGTTATACGCCCACACTCTAGGTTTTGTTACTTTACTTAGGCTCTGTCTATCGCGTAAAAGATAACGACATCATTTATGTATGTATGTATATACCTAGTACCTATTTGTGCCGCAGGCACAACCCTTTTATATTGTTTTATGTTTTTATACTTTTTTACTATTTTTGAATGTTTCAATTTTAGAATTCTTCCTGTTTTGTGTTTAGTCTGTTAGTCTGAATATAGCGTGTTGTAAAGATAGTTGTTTCTTTTAGTAGTATTTTACAGACTCAGTAAAGCCCTCGGCGTTAGTATGTATAAAACATGTAGACTAACTTTACTGTACTTGTATGATCACCATGCATTTCTTGAGATCCATACGTCAGTTAAGACATCGGTTAACACAACAACGTAGTACAGGCATAGGGTGAAGAAAATACTAATTATTTCTTTCTCATTATTGACATTTGTCTCTTTCATCATCAGTCTGAAGACATCCACTGTTGAACGAAGTCCTCCCCCTTAGCACACCACAATGAACGACAACTCGCCACCTGCATCCACCGGCTTCCCGCAACTTCCACGATGTCGGTCCACCTAGTGGGAGGCCTGCCTGCGTCTTCCGGTTCGTGGTCGCCACTCGAGAACTTTTCGCCCCTAACGGTTGTCTGTTCTACGAGCGATGTGGCCTGCCCAGTGCTACTTCAACTTTGATACTCTTCGGACTATGTTTTTTTTCTGTAAATAATTTTACTAACCTTTTCCCGTGTTGCCAGCTATTAGCCGATAGCTGTCTGTCCCTTCGCGGTTTAGCACCTGGATTAATACAATGTTTTTAGTAGTTTTCTTATGATACTGTGGCAAACGAGCTAGTGGGTCACCTGATGGTTAGCTAGCACCATCCAGGATCACCATCAGCCTGAAGACGTCCACTGTTGAACAAAGGCCTCCCCCTTAGCACACCATAACACACCATAAAGAGCACCACCAGCTACAATCAACAGACACCCCCAGCACTGGACGAGCCAGTATTTTTACCAACAGCTTTACTCTCCACCCCGGAACATCCAAGGGCAATTTCCGTCAAAAAAAAAATTAAATAAATGCTCTAATAGGTATCTGGTCTGGGAGCAAAGAAATAACACAGAATGTACCTGATGCTTCTCTGCCCGCGCAGATGGTAAAAGCACATCGAGGGAATGGGTGAAAATCTTAGGAATCCCATCACTATTTTGATTCCCCTTTCCACCTATACGACCACAACCATGCTAAAGCCTTTAGGCCTTGTTACCATAGGCTCTGTCTACCCCGTAAGGGATATAGACGTGATTTGCGTAGGTATGTGTAATTACCTGAACCCTTCTAGTATAGTGTTATCATTATGCCGTTCAATGCATTCTTCATTTAATAGCTAAAAAAAAAATGAAAACTACGTCCGTTTCATTTGTACAGCAATAATGAATAAATAACAACATACCTGAAATATATCGTTAACAGTGTAAGCCTTGTACCAGCGGTTAGCCTTCATCTGCAAGTGTAGGAGCGATTCGTTGTCTCTCTCTATCACGCACCAATCGTCTTCCGTCTCACTGCATTTCCTTTCGCACCTCTTCAGGCATTTCACTTTGTCCAAGTCCTCCACATCCTGGAAATTGAGATTACCAAACTAGCACCCAAGTTCGAACTCGGACACACGCAAAGGCTGACTATTACTTATTGACACAAATCGCTAGATGGCATTACAGTGGCGTAACTATACCATCTGAGGACCGTGGCAAATTCTTTTGATGGGGCCCTATCAGTAAAAATCGTCACGTTGTACTCAGTTTAATTTTAATATTTTTGAGCTCGCGGCCTCTTGGGCCGGGGCCCTCTTGGGTCGGGGGCCCCTGGCATTTTGCCAGTCTTGCCAGCCTATTGTTACGCCACTGTGGCATTACTAGTTTAAATGTAAATTGCACCAAGTTACTTTAACAAAAACTTTGACCATTACAGACGATTTTGACGTATATTTAAAAGAAAATATATGAAAGATTTTCCTCGTGTCGTGTTCTTCATTGCTGAGGGTCGTGACCATGAATTATCCTGTGGACGACACGCTTTCCACTTGTTACGGTCTTCAATCCTTCGTTTTTGTTCACGAGGATCTGGTCTCTATCGCATATAGGGCTTCTTCCGCCACTAAGAGCGCTTCCAATGTGTCATTTTTCTACCTGGGGAGCGTTCAAGTATTACGTAACGCAATTATTGAAGATTTTTGACCCTCCCTCCCCCCCTTGTAACGCGCCGTAACGTTTTCCTGTACCCCCCCCCCTCCCCCTCTAAACGTTACGTAACACTCAAGTGACCATTTTTACCCAAGTGTCAAAATTTATGTTGTGCAAAGTACAAGAAAGTCGCTATAATATCCTTGTTATGGTTTTAATCGCGTTGGCGGTAATAATATTAAATAACACAAGAGATGTTTAACCCGCAATACATGCGTAGTTTGTTAACTTGGCAGTTTTAATTCCATATTTTTTTATTTAAAAAAAGAAAACGTTACGTAACGTGTTGTAAGAAAGCCCCCCCCCCTCGCCTCTGTAACGCACTGTAACGTTTTACGATACCCCCCCTCCCCCCCCAAATTGCGTTACGTAATACTTGAACGCCCCCCTGGCTATGTGACCGAAGAACTCAAAGACCCTACGGAGGGAGAATGTCGACAGTCTAAGAGTGACCCCCACTTCTTGAAGAATCGACATATTTGTGCGATGGGCTGTCCCAGGTAGACTCGTAACATCCTCCTTCAACACCACATGTCTAATGCGTCAATGCGAGATCTGCTTTCTTGAGGGTGCAAGTGGACACCGTAGATGAAGATCGAGATCACCAGGGGCTATTTCAAATTCAGCACAATTTTCCACCACTTTCGAGTGGTATTTTCACACATGTGCTTTCAAAAATCGGGCCCCTGCCATCGAAATTGTATAATATGAGAAAAAGGGTGAGTGGATTTATTTACAGAAAAATGGTCAACAATAACAAAATTGTCTGTTACGGATAATGTTAAGAGTAACTTGGTGCTACATTAAGCCACCAAAGCCACAGTATATATATAAGCTAAAGCAGTAAGGAACCTACGAACAAATCGGTTGAAACGACATACGCACACAGGCGCGCGCTTTACACGGCCCCTAAGGGTGCGGCTCCACTGAGGCGGAGACGAGCGGAGCGGAGAGGAGACGTGTGGGGATCGACCAATCATATTACATTCATATTACATGAAATCCACATCTCGTCTCCGATCTGTAATATGATTGGTCGATCCCCACACGTCTCCTCTCCGCTCCGCTCGTCTCCGCCTCAGTGGAGCCGCAGCCTAAGGGGACCTCGTCCACTCCGCTCAGGCTCAGGTCTCCTTAGGGGCCGTGTAAAGCGCGCGCCTGTGTGCGTATGTCGTTTCAACCGATTTGTTCGTAGGTTCCTTACTGCTTTAGCTTATATATATACTGTGCCAAAGCCTTCGTCAGACTTATTGGCCACAAACCTGAACTCTGTCCCTTAGTTCTCGATCAGCGTCTGTAGCGAAGCTTTTGAGAGCGTCGAGGATTGGTCGGTAGCCCGTACAGCGGCATAAGTTACCACCGAACGACTTCTCAATCTGCTGCTTGGTCAGCTTCTTGTTCGAGCTCTCGTATAGACTGCAACAGCATTAACGTCTTCAATGTTAAGAGCATGTATCCTACTGAGCTGGCAACGCCGCATTTTGGTGTTTTTAACGATTATTTAACAGAAATTGAATAGTTTCAAATGTGTATGCTGTGTTCTTTGGTTTTAGTGTATCATACATACATATATCACGTCTTTATCCCTTACGGGGTAGACAGAGCCTAAGGTAACAAAACCTCAAGGCCACGTTTAGCATGATTAATTAAGGGCAAATAGGTGGAAAGGGAAATCAAAATAGTGATGGGTTGCTAGCCACTCACTCTGTCACATAGTCTGTCTGTCCCTATGTTTGCTTAGATCTTTAAAACTACGCAACGGCTTTTGATACGGTTTTTTTAATAGATAGAGTGATTCAAGAGGAAGGTTTATTCCACGCAGGCGAAGTCGCGGGCAGAAGCTAGTTTATTATAAATACCTGAACATGTTCATAACCCATCCTGGGGTACAATAGCCGCACTGCGTGCCATTGAAGGAAGCCATGCGTTGTTGTATGGGGTGGTAGCCATCTTTCCTGTTGCCCACTCCCTCTACCGTCGTGATGTCCCACTCATGGCAGGACAGGACGTGGACGAGGCACTGGAATCCAAAATGGCGCCGTTAAAATGACCAGTCTCAGTGAAAGTGGAGACTAAACTTTATAAAGCCTTCCATCTCTCTCTATCTAACCTGCGACCTAAGTTCCACTCTTCTCTTTCTAACACACAGTAATGAATTGTCAACATCCAAAGATTGAAAGATTATCTTCAATAAAATAATTTGCCCCCCAGTGTTATCTATAACACCTAGTTCATGACAGATAGTTGCTCGATTTTTTTTTAATTCTCAGTAGCAAGCCTTAAGCCTGTTCACTATCGGGAAATTCGAGAATTTGGGTACTAAATACAGTCATTGAAAAATGTTGAAAAAAATATTACATAAATACATACATACATACATACATACATACCGTCATGTCTCTTTCCCACAGGGGTAGGCAGAGACCATTCCTTATTCTATCTTTCAGTGATACATCTTCCAGTGATTCTTTTTTTCTTAACACTCTTGTTTCTACTGCATTTATTCTACTTTCATGCTTCTTTTACCATCCCCAAGTTTCACTAAAGTACATTAATGTTGGAACAAGCACCCCTCTGTGGACTGCCAGACATGGCTTCTTAATTTTTTATTTTTTATTTTTTTTTAATTATTATTTATACTCATCTACAATCAGTCACCAGACTTTAATTAGATATTTTGTAGGCCTATATCATTGAAGAGGGGCTGGACTATTGCCCAGTTCTCTTTCAATCAGGGAGCACATGCGCCCGTTTCAGTCTTTTAGTTGTGCCTGCACTTAGCAGCATGCTCGCCAGAGGGTTGGGGTGAATATTCAACCTCTCCTTATGCTTTATCTTGTAGCGGTCGATCTCTTCAGCAACTGTTGGTATCTCCAGGTATTCATGGATTTCAGTATTTCGGGCAAACCAAGGTGTGCACGCAATTGTTCTGAGTATGTTGTTTTGAACTCTTTGGATGCATTGTATGTTCGATTTGCTTGCAGTTGACCAAAGCTGAATGCCGTATAGCCATATAGGTTTTAGAATGGCACAATAAATCATCAAATAAAAAAATATTAGGCATTTTTAATTACAATTTCAACCAACAACTAGCTACTTTCATAAAGTAATTTCAACCTAATTCAGGAAACAAAAAATATTATTTCTTACTATGTATACCTAGAAATTACTTTGAATAATCAAACAATTTTGTTTTCACCATGTTGAGTGTGCAAAAATCAGTCAGTTTATTTTTAATAAAGCAGCCTTTCTTTCACAAGTTTATCTTAACTCACCGAGTTTACAGCAAATATGTGTTTCTCTTTTGTTACTGGGTTTGTGTGGGAGACAGAGACAACACAGGCTCCGCAGCCACCCTCGTGGCACATAGCTTTAGTGCCGTGCAAGTTCAGGAAGTAACGGATGTAGTCGTTCAGGGACGTATCTGGACTTACTTCGGAGCCAGCTAAGAATTAAAAAAGAAAAAGTATGTGTATCATTAAAAATTGGACTTCTTCAAATATGTAGCCACTGGCTTTTATTTATATGGCTCTATTGTGCCTTTCACTATCTGGAATTTTAAACTCACACTTTGTCGGTCCCTCATTTAATGCTCCTCTCATCTACTCAAAGGTTAACTGGTAGAGATCCCTTATAGGGATGAGTTCGCCTTTGTACACATATTAATGTTATTTTTATTTTTTTGTGAATTATATCTGTTTCTTTATATTTGTACAATAAAGCATTTACTTACTTACTTATATAATTAACCATTTGAAAAACAGTGTGTGTGATGTGAAGTTCCCAATCTGCACTGAGAGGAGGCCTGTGCCCAGCAGTGGGATGTATATAGGCTGAACCCAAGTATTAGTATTATTATACATACATACACAAATCACGTCTTTATCCCTCATGGGGTAGACAGAGCCTAAGGTAACAGATACCTACAGGACACATTTAGCAAGATTGTGGGTGTATAGGTGGAAAATGGAATCAAAATAGTGATGGGTTCCTAGCCTCATCGCCTATAACGTGATTCCTATGATTTTTGCCCATTCCCTCGATGGGCTTTATCATCTGCGCGGGTAGAGAAGCAACTGGTATATTCTATGTTTTTTTCTTTATAAGCATTATAATTATTTTAAAAATACTGACAGTAAAGAAAGAAAAAAAATAGGACTTACATATCGAAATCTGGTCCCCGTTTATTGTGAAATATATTTTATCCATCACAATACAGTTTTTTAATACTCTGTTGAAAATAAAGTTTTGTTTAAAATACCGTAATAACTAAGTAGTATTTTAGGCGTTTTTTCCACTAAATTATTCACACAGAAGTCGAAAAAAAATCACTAAAAACTTACGAGTTGCTATTACATTGGAGTCATGCAACCAACTGAACTTGGGTTTGGTTCTTTGTATGCAATAAAAATTGTAATCGGTCAAGAACGATTGCCTATTCATGAAGTAATTTATAAGGCACGGCTTCACTCATGGCATTTATGGCAAAACCGCTTGCTATAACAGACTACGAAACAATCTTGAAGCAATGTAATCGAGAAAAGTAACCGAAAGTCGGTCGGACCTTTCACTTTTAATGAAAAAATTACATTGCAACTTCTAAATCTCTCCGGACCCAACGTAGACGCGTTACAAGAGCTGAGTTTACACATTTTATTATTTTCTCTGAATGTTATAATCATGTTTAGTGTGAGCATAAAACTTTGAATTAGATTTCGCGCCGAGCTATACAAAATGAGCAAAACAGAACAACAGAAACTGTTACGTCAAACGTCAAAATGTTTTTTTTTTGGTTGAGAAAGACCTTATTTCTCACGCGACAAAGTCTTAAGTAGCGTACCTATAGCAAAATAATGTAAGTGCTCTCTTTTTTTATCCTTCCACTCTGGAAAAACAAAGGAGTATTAGGTCATAGAGCTAAGTTGTCAGGTGAAAGTTTTTTTTTTTTTTGTTAATATAGGTGAGATTAATTTTGGCAACTACGACTGATAGGTTTTTTGGTAAAAAAGGTAAGTTCGGTAAGGTTTAAAACAAAATAAGTAATTCTAATAATTTTGCTTCTCATCGTCCACATAATACACAACAGCTGCGTCAGTGCGACAAAAATATGACATAACTACCTACCTAAACACCGGAAAACTGCAACGTTATTGTCGCTTAATGATATAAGGATACAATAAACCACAACATCTAGTCGAACGAATAAATAAATACCGATGCATTACAAAGTGATCCCAGCAGAATCTACCTGTAGGTATGTTATGTACTTAGTCTTGGGTAGGTACATAATAATTATGTAATGGTAACTGTGTGTAATGGTAACTAATGACTAGTAGAGCCTAGTAGAGACTTTATACATCTTTTTTTTTTTTTTTTTACTTTAGACTAATAAATAGGTAATTTAAGGCTCAGGGGACCTGATACATCTCTTTTATAAATGTATTTAATTTAAGAAGAATTTAAGTATTGTAGCAGCTTAATGTATTTTATTCTGAAAAAATGACTTTCTGCCAAGTTTCTTGCGGCGCATTCTTCTTGGCAATGATGGTCTTTCCGGATTGTTTTTTTTTGTCGTACTATTATGGAACGCCGGGCGACATAAAGACAAAGATTTATTACAAGATTGTTTCGTTAGACACAATACCTACATGTGTAAATTTATACTCAGCATCTAAGTAGTTCCACGAAACACATTGATAGATTATGAAATCTTACACAGGCCTTGGAATGCCCAGTCCCCCACTTAACAATACAAAACTTACACCTATGGCGATTTGGGCATTTTTAACCGACCAAAAAAAAGGAAAAGGTTCTCAATTGGTACGAATTTTTAAGGTTCCGTACCCAAAGGGCAAAAACGGGACACTATTACTAAGACTTCGCTGTCCATCCGTGTCTGTTTGTCTGTCTGTCACCCGGCTGTATCTCATGAACCGTGATAGCTAGACAGTTGACATTTTTACAGATGATGCATTTCTGTTGCCTCTTTAACAACACACACATACACACACACACACACACACACACACACACACACACACACACACAAATCACGTCAATATCCCTTACGGGGTAGACAGAGCCTGAGGTAACAAAACCTAAAGGCCACGTTTAGCATAATTGTAGGCGTATAGGCGGAAAAAGGAATCAAAATAGTGATGAGTTGCTAGCCGCATCGCCTATAACATGATTCCTAAGAACTTCGCCTATTCCCTCGATGGGCTTTTACCATCTGCGCATGACGAGAAGCAACTGGAACATTCTATGTTTTTCCTTTGCTCCCATACCAGCATGGCAGTACACAACAATAGGTATTAAAACAGTTTTTTATATCTGTCTTTATGTGTCAGTAACCAACATAAAATGACCTTACACTGCGTACATGCATAGGTACCTACTCTGCAACACTGGATTTTATAATAACTTGCCATATTTTACGGAACCCTCGGTGCCTGGGTCCGACTCGCACTTGGCCGATTTTTAACTCTTAACGTTAACACAATGACGCTTCAATCAAGTGGGTAAAGTGTCAAGGAGGGGTCGTATTTTGTTTAGTCGATAAGCCCTCTATGTTGGTCTGGGAGCAAATGAAAGCCGTAGTATGTACCAGTTGCTTCTCTTCCCGCGCAGATGGTGAAAGGTGGTAATGTTATAGGCGATGCGGCTAGCAACCAATCACTATTTTGATTCCCCTTTCCACCTATACGCCCACAATCATGCTAAAGTGGCCTTTAGGTCTTGATACCTTAGGCCCTTACTATACCATAAGGGATGAAGACGTGATTTATGTATTGAGAAATATTTGTTTAGTTACACTTACGTTTATTTATTGTAATGTAGTCCAGATGCTGTATGCTTCACAATATTAGGTTTTACTTCCGCGTTGTAAACAAAAGATTATAAATCTTTGTTATAATTTTGTTGAAATCTTTTGTTTCCTTTTTTTTAAGGACCCAGGCCGGAGCTCAAAGGGCGCTACCCTATAGAACATAGGATCAGTTGTCTCTGGCTCGCTTTTTGTCTTTGTAAACGTAAATAAACAGAACCGCGGTATAATTTTTTTGACAATGCTAAAGTGACAGTTGACGTAGTTTTTTAATTCTAAGCTAGTTCTAGGCTCGAAGCTTATCAGCCGTTAAATTTCACAAATGTTATATCGACCCCTTAAAAAATATTACTCATTAACAATAATATAATAAAAATAAAAGAGCTACAGTACCTCGACTATTAAGACGTTGCCGAAAAAAAAAATTGCAACTCTTTAAAAAACTTTATTTAGTCAATTGAATTAACTTGAAAGGCTTAGGTACCTACGCATTTCAGTGACCACACTGAATTCGGGGTGCATAACTAAAATAATACATACACAAATCACGTCTATATCCCTTACGGGGTAGACAGAGCTTGAGGTAACAATACCTAAAGGCCACGTTAGCACGATTGCAGGCGTAGGTGGAAAGGGGAATCAAAATCGTGATGGGTTGCTAGCCGCTTCGCCTATAACGTGATTCATAAGAATTTCGCCCATTCTCTCGATGAGCTTTTATGTCTGCGCGGGACGAGAAGCAACCGGTACATTCTGTCTTTCCTTTGCTCCCAGCACGTCTAGCACGAGAGCGCACAAGAGTCGCGTCGCGCGCGAGATAGATTGCCCGTCCTTTTCTTACTGTACCAACAAGAAAGAGACGGGTAGTCCAATTCGCGCGCGACGCGACTTTCGTGCGCTCTCGTGCTAGCGGGGCTGACCAGCATGGAAGTAACTAAAAAAATAATAGAAAATATTTCTTCGGTTAGTTATCATAGGTAGGTAGGTACTTACTCATGTGTGTCTTCCATGCCGGTCTGGGAGCAAAGAAAAAACATAGAATGTACCAGTTGCTTCTCTACCCGCGCAGATGGTAAAAGCCCATCGAGGGAATGGGCGAAAATCATAGGAATGTGGCCTGTAGGCTGTAGGTACGTGTTACCTTAGGCTCTGTCTACCCCATAAGGGATAAATAAGTGATTTGTGTGTATGTATGTGTCTATGTATACTTATAATTGTTTATTATTATTATGTCAGAGCATTACAATAACTACTGCCTACTTGGCACTGCCCCATTACCTACCTACATCCGCCAAAAAGTGCTTACCGTAGATAAGTGGCTCGCCTTTCAGTTTTGCCACACGCCTTTAAGCTACTCGCCATATTTATACTTGTCATATCTACATGCACTTATGATATATTCATAACTAGCCTTCCGTCCGCAGCTTCGCCCGCGATAAATTAATTTTCCCCTAGGAATAGGTATTTTCCCGCGGTAAAAAGTAGCCTATGTCACTTCAGAAATAATGTAGTTTTCTAACGGCAAAAGAATTTTTAAAATCGGTCCAGTAGTTTCGGAGCCTATTCAATGCAAACAAACAAACAAACAATCAAATTTTTCCTATTTATAATATTAGTATAGATAACATTGGAATCTAGAATCAGTGATTGCAAACCTTTTTTCATCACTACATAATGTCATCAAACAAAGTCGCTTATCGTCGCGCGCAACGAATTTTTATATGGTTTTTTAATATAGTGTTAAAGAAAAAACATAGACTGTACCAGTTGCTTCTCTTCCCGCGCAGATGATAAAAGCCCATCGAGGGAACGGGCGAGTCTTAGAAATCTTGTTATAGCGATGCGGCTAGCAACCCATCACTATTTTGATTCCATTTTCTACCTACACTCCCACTCTTGCTAAATGTGGCCTATAGGTACCTGTAACCATAGGCTGTCTACTGTAAGGGATAAAGACGTCATTTGTGTATGTATGTATGTGTGTGTTATAAAAGAGGAAGGTTGTATAATTCTACGCAGACAAAGTAGAAGCTGTTGAAGTTATAATTTACAATTTGACACAACGTGGGCACACTGACAGTAGACACCTAATGATTGCCATGGGGTTCTAAGGGTGACCTTAAGTCTTGATGCGATTCAATTCCGATTCAGTTTAAGTTCGCTCGCTGTCAGACCCATACTAAAAATGACAGCTAAAACCTAAACTGAGCCGGAATTGAATCGCATTAAGACGCTAGGTAAGGCCGCAGTTGTTATATCTTTATTATAATCTGTTATTTGCCCTTTACTGTTTTACCCTTTGGGTACGACACCCTATAAACAAGAAAACATTATCGCAAAGTTTAGTAATTTATTGTTTACTAGCTTCTGCCCGCGACTTCGTCTGCGTAGAATTATACATAAAAACCTTCCTCTTGAATCACTCTATCTATTAAAAAAAACCGCATCAAAATTCGTTGTGTAGTTTTGAAGATATAAGCATACATAGGGACATATAGGGATATAGGGACAGAGAAAGCGATTTATTTTAAACTAGCGACCCGCCCCGGCTTCGCACGCTATATTATGCATGTATTATACATATAAACCTTCCTCTTGAATCACTCTATCTATTAAAAAAAACCGCATGAAAATCCGTTGTGTAGTTTTGAAGATATAAGCATACATCAGGACATGAGGACAGAAAAAGCGACTTTATTTTATACTATGTAGTGATAGTGACTATGTAGTGATAATCTGTTATTTGCCCTTTGCTGTTTTTACCCTTTGGGTACGACACCCTATAAACAAGAAAACATTATCGCATAGTTTAGTAATTTATTGTTTAAGAATAATTCGACAAAAAACCCAAATAATACAACATGCGCAATCTTAATGGCGCTAATTTGTCCTTGCTATCAAACTATGAACCTAAACGTGATTGGATTATGAACTATATTTCAATGAGCGGCAATATTTTTCAAGTGCCCATAAATTTATTCTACGGTTTTTAGGATTTCTGTCCGTCTGTATGTCATACAGCTGTATCTTATGAACCGTATGGCCGATAATATCAACAAATAATAAAAAAAAATTTAAGTACGAGTTGGATTGTCAAACCAATAGTTCCGTACCACCGAAGTTATAAAAAAAAACATTCCTAACGCTTTTTTTATAAAAGTAGCTATGTACCACCTAGATATAAAATACTCTACCCTTTCCTTTAAAAAAATGGAAAGATATATATATAGGTACCTATAGTATTATTAAGAGCATACGATTAAATTTCGGTACCATACACAAAAAGTCCATAGTTCTGTGATTTCCATAAACAATTTGCATCCTAATAGAATTTCAGCAAAATTTATCGTAATTTCACAGTATTTCATAGTTTTGAATTTAATTATTGATTTTATCAATAAGGGCAGCTTTAGTACCCCCTTATCACTACATAGTATAAAACAAACTCGCTTTCCGCTGTATGTCTGCCTGTCCCTATGTATGCTCAAATCTTTAAAACTACACAACGGATTTTGATGCGGTTTTTTAATAGATAGAGTGATTAAAGAAGAATAGATAGAGTGGTTTACATGTATAATTCTACGCAGACGAAGTCGCGGGCGGAAGCTAGTTTTTTATAAAAGTAACCTGCCACATTGGTTTTCATGGTAGATAGATGGTAACCTACGCAGTATATATACAATACAATACAATAACTCTTTATTGAACACCACATATAACAACCAAAACAGAAAAAAAGTAAACAGAATATTGCAAGGTAACAATAGTAACAAAATACGGTGTATTTCTACTTTGAAGATGGACCCGTATAGCGGTTGGGTTTGCATATAAAAACGTTAGGTATATATTTCGCGCAGGCTTGGCGGTCTTGCACGTGTGTTGGCGGAGTGGCAAGGTATCTAAATATTAACAAGCCACACCACACCCTATCTCCGTCAGGCTCCGTCTAACGGGGATACGGAACCCTCCAGTGGTTCGCACTTCATGCACTTCGCTAGCTTTTTGACATACGGACTGGGAAGTATGTAGTGGAGGGGATAGCTCGCTAAGCCCGTGTGTCAGCACTTAGCCGCACTAACAGTTGCGCAGGCGCACTCAGGACAGAGGACAAACGTGCCCATAATTAATTACTAATAAGTGCTAAAAGTGAAGTGACAATGAGTGAAGACAGTTGTTTTGGATTAAAATTGAATAAAGGATGTTTGGCTCTGGGTGGATTTACTTTTGTGAGTATGCTTGTTTTTATCATCGTTATCAACCAAAAGACGTCCACTGCTGGCCTCTCCCAAAGACCGGCGTTTGCATAGACGCTTTTTTTAAATTAAGTAGCTTTCTTTCTAGGCCTCTTCGCTTTCCATCAGGCGTAAGAGGTCAAACGTAAGCCTATTTTATGTAAAAAAAAAAACAAAAAAAATAGGTCTCGGACTCTATGCCTTTACGACTTCCAACTCGCCCTGTGCCTACCCAGTGGCTCGAGAACGCTTATTTAAATAATCAAAATATATTCTCAAATGTTAGAGCCATAAACACTTAACTATAATTAGGAATAGAAAATAGGAAACCAAGGCTCTACCTAATAAAGCCGAGAGACTTCCCATTTTCAATCTCCTAACAATAAAACTGTTGACCGGGGGTCTACGAGTTTGAAATTCGAAGTTCTTATCAACCGTCCCTCGTATTCCTGTTAAGCACTGTTTGTATGAGCGAGACGGCGAGATACGAACTTGAATTTGTAATTTCAGAGTATACGTTATTCAGACGCTGAAAGCTCTACGGGACTTCCCCCGCGCGAGTGCTTACAGAACTTTCGAGAAAATCGTATTTTATTTGATAGCCAATTTCTGCATTTCGTTGGATAACAAAAAATCTTTAGCATAAGATTACTAGTAATTATACTTCCATGCTGGTCTGGGAGCAAAGAAAAAAACATACAATGCGCCAGTTGCTTCTCTACCCGCGCAAATGGTAAAAACCCATTGAGGAAATGAATCATGTTATAGGCGATGCGGCTAGCAACCCATCACTAATTTGATTCCACTTTCCACCTCTACGCCCTCAAGTGTGTCTTGCTAAACGTGGCCTGTAGGTCTTGTTACCTTAGGCTCTGACCGTAAGGGATAAAGACGTGATTTGTGTGTGTGTCTGTGTGTGTATGTAGTAATTATGTCGAGCCTCTTTAAATTGGTCCGAAATATTTCAGCAGATTGACGGTTTTTTTTGACTTAAATAAATAGCTTTGTAAATGTTTTTCAGGATTTTTAACCGACTTCATAAAATCATCGTTACAAATGTTTCCGTACACTGTTCGATGTTCAAATTCAACCGCGTAGGCAGAACTGGATTTCAAATTAATCAAAAATTTCAAGAAAAATCTTTTTTTTTAAATGCAATAGAAATGAGAGCGTTAAGAAGTATGGAAGGTGTATCAAAGATAGAATAAGGAACAGTGTGATAAGGGAACGTGCGGGTGTGAAAGAGGATATAGTGACTAGGATAGAAAAAAGTATGCTTAGTTGGTTTTGGCATGTACTCGTAGAGCGGATGGATGAAAGTAGATTAACTAAACAGATCTACATGGGGAGTGTGAATGGTTACGTTGGGAGGGGAAGGCCTAGACGGAAGTTCCGAGACCAAATAGGAGACGTTTTGGAAAAAGGTCAGGTCAGGCGTACCCGAAACCGACGATCATGTATGAAGAGATTGATGACTGTGGATGAAGCGAAAGAAATATGCCAGGATCGTAGTGGAACAAAGTAGTCTCTGCCTACCCCTGTGGGAGAGAGGCATGACGGTGTGTATCTTTTTATAGGGCGTCCAGTCGAACTAACCCCTGAAATCTGATGACCTTGGGCTTTACCATGGCTTAGTTCAGGTAGCTCTCATTTTTAGTATGGATCTGATAGCGAGCGGATCTAACCTGTAGGGTTATTACCTAACTCGCTCGCAATCGCCATCGTGTTCATTTTGATAGTTCTTGTATGAATGTGACAGCTAGCTGATTCCGATGCCAATTGTCAGCCTATACATAAACTGTCAAAATGAACACGATGGCGATTGCGAGCGAGTTAGGTAATAAGTCCACTGGTCTTGACTTGCAATAAACGTTATGGCGTTTTAAGTTTTACTACACCCTAAAGCCACATACTCAGCTTCTCTTGATGACGTCACACAGGTTTGTGTATTTAAAATACGTGAACGCAAGAGCATCGCCGGCCGATGATCAAGTGGGGGGGCTTGCAAGTATATGCAGACCTATGATCAAGAAGTATAGGGTATATCGGTAGCAGTGGCGTCAAGTATATCAGAAGGCAAGCCGAAGGGTTTAACTAGCCTTTTCCTCTTGTTCTGCACAATAAAAGTGTCCAACTGAGCGACGCCGCTGATCGGTAGGCCAAACAGTAACGGCCCTGCATCAAAAAACAAACGGTTACATGTTTCAAATCTCTATCTAACGGGTGGGAACAGCCCCCCTTGCCCCCCTGGTAACGCCCTAGCGAGAAACGGGCTCGAGACTTTTGTTACAACAGTTTTTTTTTTAATATGAATAGGAAGGCAAACGAGCAAGTGGGTCACCTGATGGTAAGTGATCACCACTGCCCTTAGACAACCGCAACCCCGGAGGGATTGCAGATGCGTTGCCAACCTAGAGAACTAAGATGAAGTTACGCTAAGTTTGTTATATGAACTCAACTTATATATTTATATGGTGTTATTTCAGTCTGCGAATATAGGTATTCCTATTTCAAGCTTTACTTCAGTACTCTTTGGTCAAGTTAGGGAAAACTTCAAATTAAAACGTCATGTGCATACCTACGCAATGAACACAGAAATAATTTAATACTAATAGCGCGACAGTACGGTATTTCAAATTCTGCAACTTCCCCGTGTTTTTGTCGCTATAGTCTTTCCAATCATTTATTTTCTCGATGACAGCTCCCGTAGAATGAACTGCGCTTTTTACGCAAAAAATAACTTAAATGCGAGGTATAAAAAATTATGACGACTGCCTAATTTTGTTCCTTGATCCCATATAATATGCATCTAAGACAAATTGAGTCCAGATATGCAGTAATATCTTTTTAAAGTACGATAAATAATAAACGTTTTAATAAAGTTACATTCTATGGGAATGCAAACAGTGATGTTATGATTGAAATATCGATATTGTATCGGTATTGTATATATTGAACTAGATGTGTTCAGTCGACTTTGTACTACACGTTGTAATTTTTTACCGGGATAAAAAATAGCCTATGTTACTCAGGAATAATGTAGCATTTTAATGGTGAAATATTTTTTGTTTGTCCAGTAATTTTTAGTTTATTCATTACAAACATACTGTCATTCGGCCATTTTGCACGCTTAGTAATAATTTAGCATTCAAGTCGGTTGTTTTATTGGCTCCATAGCTGAATACTTCTCAACTACTCGTATATATAATAAAATTGGATCGATATTGTATCTACTGATCACTTATTAGGTCACAACACTATAACTATCAAACTACATCTGTCATCGAGAAAATAAATGATAGGAAAGACTATAACACTTAATTTTACAAGCTGTACGGTGCAAGTAGGATGTAAGCCTACAAATGTTATAAACGCGAAAGTTTGTAAGTAAGGATGGATGAATGTTTGTTACTCTTTCACGCCAGAACGGCTGGACAGATCTGGATGAAACTTGGAACATAGACAGATTATAGTCTGGAAAAACACATAGGCTACTTTTTATCCCGGAAAATTGCGCAATTCCCGCGGGATAGCGATAAATGAATTCTATGCCGCTGAAGTTGCGGGCAACATAGTTATTTTCATAACGCTGGCATAGCGTTTATATCATTTCACGTTCTATGTAAAACACGTTCAGTTGCGCATAGTCAGCTGCCATCAAGCACATTAGTAACACTATCAGTATAAATAAATCAATTACTATGAATTTACTCTTTCAATTCTACAAACATTCAAAGGTGTAAGGTGCGAACCATACACAACACAAATCACGTCTTTATCCCTTACGGGGTAGACAGGGCCTAAGGTAACAGATACCTACGGTCCACATTTAGCAAGATTGTGGGCGTATAGGTGAAAAATGAAATCAAAATAGTGATGGGTTGCTAGCCTCATCGCCTATAACATGATTCCTATGATTTTCGCCCATTCCTTTGATGGGCTTTTACCATCTGCGCGGGTAGAGAACCAACTGGTATATTCTATGTTTTTTCTTTGCTCCTAGACCAGCATGGACAAGCTTTGCACAAGTTTTTAGATTAGGTATTTTGGAAATGGGAATTTTTTGATACTTGTGCTAATGGGATGACAAGACAACAATCTGCTAGAGGTATTCACCGCTGGCAATTTGGTCAATGAATATAAATTGCACGTTTTACACTCTATTGGTTAACTCTTCGATGTTTTTAAATAACTAATGCGACAAGTTTCATTTTATTCAACAGTATTGATTATACAATTTGCTTTATCCTTTTCCTGTTTTTTTCAATATTGAACAGTTTGATGTTAGCTAGATATTGTTATGAAGTAGGTAGGTATAAGCACTACAACATTGGTTAAATGAATGAGTCCCTTCTCAAGCCCCATGTCCAATATTTATTTATAGTTTCTAAACGCCATTTCACAGTAGGCAATATTTTAAGGAGAGCGTCGGATTACATTGTTTGGTAACTGAATATATATAGCTACCTCTAACTCAGCGGCCAAAAATGTGGCCTCATATATATATGTACCTATTATAGGTAATCGTACTTCTATGGAGACGTTTTGGAAAAAGGTCAGGTCAGGAGTACCCGAAACCGACGAGCATGTATGAAGAGATTGATGACTGTGGATGAAGCGAAAGAAATATGTCAGGATCGTAGCAAGTGGAATAAAGTAGTCTCTGCCTACCCCTGTGGGAAAGAGGCGTGACGGTATGTATGTATGTATGTACTTCTATGCTGATCCAAAACAATACAATACAATAACTCTTTATTGAACACCACATATAACAACCAAAACAGAAAAAGGTACCTATCCTACTAATATTATAAATGTGAAAGTTTGTGAGAATGTTTGGAGTTTGTTACTCTTTCACGCCAGAACGGCTGGACAGATCGGGATGAAATTTGGAACATAGATAGATTATAGTCTGGAATAACACATACGCTACCTTTTATCCCGGAAAATTGCGTAATTCCCGCGGGATAGCGATAAACGAATTCTATGCAGACGAAGTTGCGGGCAACAGCTAGTACAGAATATTAAAAGGTAACAATAGGCGGCCTTATCGCTTCAGAGCGATCTCTACCAGGCAACCATAATGGACAACCATAATGGCTGATCTGGGAGCAAAGAAAAAAAATGTACCAGTTGCTTCTCTTCCCGCGCAGATGCCAAAAGCTCATCGAGGGAATGGGCGAAAATAATAGGAATCATGTTATGCGTTGCGGCTAGCAACCCATCACTATTTTGATTCCACTTTCCACCTATACGCCCACAGTCTTGCTAAACATGGCCTGTAGGTCTTGATACCTTAGGCTCTGTCTACCCCGTAAGGGATAAGGACGTGATTTGTGTATGTATGAAAAATACTTTACAGCGAATATAGCACTTCGATGGTCCATCTGACTGCTAATGATGGCAAATTAGCATAAAAAAGCGAGAGTATGTGTTGTTCCCACGCTCGAAATGAGCACGTTAACATAAACAGATTTTGCAGATGTTTGCCGCAGGATGTCTCACTTTTAATTTAGGTACTAGTTGATTTCAAAGTGTATTTTGCACATCAATTTGTAATATCGCCTTTCATTTCGTCTGCCAAGTTTCTTGCGGCGCATTCTTCTTGGCAATGATGGTCTTTCCGAATGCGCTGGTAGTTTCAAAAAGACATGTAAAAGAGCCCTTGGCGGCCAATTTGCAAAAATACATTTTAATTTTCATTTTAATTTTCAATGCGAGCGACAAATCGACGGTGAATAACGAAGACCTTGTAATTTCGGATTAATGTAAAATAGGAGCTATCGCTCCTCTCAATTATAAATCGTACTAGCTTATATCTAAATTATAATTATATATTTTTGTTATTTTGTTATGTTCTGACAATATTTTCACATTTTGTGGTTTTATATTTGCTGTTTGACATTTTAAATTGCTTTTAAAATAGGTTTTATTTAAATTTCCGTTCCGACACCAAATAGGAGACGTTTTGGAAAAAGGTCAGGTCAGGAGTACCCGAAAACGACGAGCATGTATGAACAGATTGATGACTGTGGATGAAGCGATAGAAATATGTCAGGATCGTAGCAAGTGGAATAAAGTAGTCTCTGCCTACCCCTGTGGGAAAGAGGCGTGACGGTATGTATGTATGTATTTATTTAAATTATTATTATTGTCTCTTTTTATGTACCCATGACGATCTTTTTGTGAATCTACATTGACATTTCATTGAGCTTCATTTTTGTTTGGTGTTATTTTGTTTTAATTTGATTTCAGTTATTATTATTATTACTTTTTTATTACAATTGACGATCCCTTTGTGAATTACTTGTGTGACATTTAATTGTACTTTTAAAAGGGTGATAAATAAATCTAATCTAATCTAATCAATAGAATTCAAACTACAATAATTAAAATTTGTAAGATAGAAACTAATTCTTCCCCGTCCAAATGTAAATTGCTATGAAAACATTGAGAGCAGTGTGGGCGGATAAGATGTGAAACGCAATTTTAATAACACCATAGCCTCCTTATCACCAGACACGAGCCTAAACACTAGTGTAAGCATTTTTTAAGGTAATTTCGGATTATTATTATTATTATTTAACCTTCTCCCATGCTGGTCTGGGAGCAAAGAAAAAACATAGAATGTACCAGTTGCTGCTCTTCCCGCGCAGATGGTAAAAGCCTATCGAGGGCGGGCGATAATCATAGGAATCATCACTATTTTGATTCGGTCGTGTGTGTTTGAGACGTGGTTTGTGTGTGTGTGTGTGTGTGTTATTATTTAATAGCCCCTTTGACGCCGTATACTTTGAATGTCAACCAATGTATGGTAAGGTAACAATTGACGATCATAGAGAAAAATCCTGAAAATCATTTACCTACGGGGTGGTCAGAAAATGTAACCGAACCGAATTTCGGATTATTTTTGAGAGATATATCCTACTCCTACTAATGTTATCAATGCGAAAGTTTGTGATGATGTATACATACATAACTACACAGTATAAAACAAAGTCACTTTCCGATGTCTATCTGTGCTTATGTATGCTTAGATCTTTAAAACTACGCAACGGAGTTTTTTAATAGATAGAGTGATTCCAGAGGAAGGTTTATATGTATAATTCTACGCAATCGAAGTCGCGGGCAGAAGCTGGTACTTACATAAATCACATCTGTATCCCTTACGGGGTAGACAAAGCCTTTTTGTTTATCGGAGTGGAAACTCTTTACGAGTACCCCTGGTCCGGGGAGGCCCGGGACGGTTATGTGGCACTCTCCCCCGGCCTCTTTCCGCACGGAAAGGGACAGGGGAACATACTTAGTAAAACCACTGCCTTGCCCCACTTGCTCTCTTGCCGGGTTTAAGCCTCAGGAAACAAGACCTAAAGGCCACGTGAGGATGTATGGATGTTTGTTATTCTATCACGTCAGTAGGTACGGCTTATCGGATCTGGATGAAATTCGGAACAGATATATTATGTAGAATAACACATAGGCTACTTTTTATCCCGATAAATTGCGTAGTGTCCGCGGGATAGCGATAAACGAATTGTTTGCAGACGAAGTCGCGGGCAACAGCTAGTGTGGAATAAATAGAATGCATGCAAACCTTGCAATTTAAATGACACCTTCTCAAATGTACATTTAATCGCATACGTATGAAATAGAACGCGAAATACCAATGTAGCAGCTACTATCAAATTTCTAAAAAGTCTGTTTGAACTTCATAATGCGATAGGTAGTCACACCTCCCCGGGAGTACAATCATAAACGTAATTTGCTATGTTACGACGGTTTTCTCCGGTTTTACCGTTGTTTTATTGTCCTTTAGCTAATTAAAGGAAATTACTTTAGAACAACCTAATACATAATATAAACTTCTATTTTTTCCTCCCAGTGTGCCTAATGAACGCGAATAATATGTACAACAAGCAACAATTTATATAATTATAGTGCACTGGGGGAATTTCGAAACTCGTCGATATCCACCAAACGGGGAACAATTGCATAATCTAGCAACGCTTACCTAGAAGCTCCAATGTCTGTGGCTTCTAGAAGCGTTGCCAGATTATGGAATTGTTCCCCGTTTAGTGGATATCCACGATTTTTGAAATTCCCCAATTTCGAATTTACCCCAATGCACCATTTTTCGCGCCCATTAGAGAACGGATGAATCGGAACAGTCGCGGTATCAGAATTTGCGTTAAAATATAATAAACATCTTTGTTAAAACTTACTTTTTTCATTAAGTTATTATACACCGTTAATTAGATAAGTCCTGATAAGATGGAAAGGATAATCAAAACAATGATTCCTAAGATTTACGCCCATTCCCTCGATGGACTTTTACAATTTGCGCAGGAAGAGAAGCAACTGGTACGTTCTATGTTTTTACTTTGCTTTCAGACCAGCATTGAAGTACTTGGAATTGTAGAGACTATATTATACACCTCTACTATAGACTAATATAATGTAGTTCGGGGAAAAGTCCCATGCATCCCTTTTATAAATGTATCTAATTTACGTAGAATTTAAGTACCTATTGTAGTAGTTAAAATGACTTTCTGCCAAGCAGTGGCGTAACTATAACGTCTGGGGCCCGCCGCAAATTTGTCAGATGGGGCTTCTTCCTCAATATAAAGAAGTGCATCAGCGTCCCTTCTGAGCTCTAAACCAAGCCTACCAAGCGTAGAGCTAGGGGCCTGTGACATTTTGCCACCCCTGCCACCCTATAGTTTCGCCACTGCTGCCAAGTTTCTTGCGGCGCATTCTTGGCAATGATGGCCATTCCGAATGCGCTGGTAATTTCAAAAAAGACATGTAAAAGAGCCATTGGCGGCCATTTTGCAAAAAAAAAATTTTTTTTTAATTTATAAAAATGACAGATGTTCTTTTGTTTCCAGGTCTGCTCCGTCTTGATGATAGGTACATCATGTACCTGCATCGCATTAGAAGATTTACGAGTGAAGACCTCACCTGTCCCATCGCTTATGGGTAATGCCAACGTTACGAATGCGACGAGCCACATTCTCAATTTGAATTTGAACAAGTCCGTTATAGACATAACGCTTGCCATTATTTTGGTGGTGGGTGCGCTCTGGCTGGTAGCATCGATTGTGCTTCTCGTTGGAATAAAAAAGGTAATTAACTAGCTAAAGGTAACAAGATTACTTTAGGGTTCCATCCCCAAAGGGTAAAAACGGGACCCTATTTACTAAGACTCACAGTCACCAGGGGGCCGATTTATGAAAGCATACGAGTGAAAATACCACTCGAAAGTGGTAAAAAATTGGGCTGAATTTTAAAGACGAGCAGCTTAGAAGATACGGCTCTCATTAATCTTGTGACCTAGTCAAACATTTGATTAGAGCTGTAGTTTTGAAGATATAAACAGATTTATACCACTTTCGAGTGGTACTTTTGAGTGATGTGCTTTCAATAATTGGGCTGGCTTTCTGTATCTCATGAACTGTGATAGCTAGACAGTTATTCGATTAAGCGGTTAACGAAGGGAACTAAATTAATGTTATTAAAATAATTCGGTGACCGGTTTATACGAAGAACGAAATTATGGCTCACCGATACGAAACCGGTTTTATTCAAAGCAACGCCGCCGCCAACGCACCGCACGCGCTGAGTCACGCTGTGATGCTTTTCCTATCTCTTTGGGGCCGTCCATTAATCACGTGAGGCTTGAAAGGGGGGGGGGAGGGGTTTGACAAAAATCACGAAATGTCACAAGGGGGGAGGGAGGGTGTAGTAAGATATCACGTGTATTTATTTTTTCATTATTTTTTCAAACGCGCGATTTTTAAATTACAGTTACATGTATTATAGTAAAATGACACAAAAATATATCATGACATATACGATACCAAATTAATATATAAATTCAACACGCGCGCTTGCGCGCGCAAGACAATTCTGGTTCTAAAAAATTTAAGATTTTTTGTAGATACGAAAAATACACGTGATGTTGGATGGGGGGTGGGGGGGTAGTCTTAAACCTCACCATGTATCACCGAGGGGGAGGGGGGTTAAAAAATGCTTAAAAAAAGATCACGTGATTAATGGACGGCCCCTTTCCTGCATGCACTGGCTACAAAGAATGTTTGAAAAGATGACAAGAGATGGCGTTTTAACCCAGTTAACCGGTTAATTTCGCTCAAAAACCTGAATTACATACATATATACATAAATCACGTCTTTATCCCTTACGGGGTAGACAGAGCCTAAGGTAATAAGACCTAAAGACCACGTTTAGCATGATTGTGGGCGTATGGATGGAAAGGGGAATCAAAAAAGTGATGGGTTGCTAGCCACATCGCCTATATAACATGATCCCTAAGATTTTCGCACAATCCCTCGATAGGCTTTTACCACCTGCACGGGAAGAGGGAATCATCGAGGGAATGGGCGAAACTTATAGGAATCATATTATAGGCGATGAGGCTAGCAACCATTCACTATTTTGATTCCATTTTCCACCTATACGTCCACAATCTTGCTAAATGTGGCCTGTAGGTCTTGTTACCTTAGGCTCTGTCTACCCCGTAAGGGATAAAGACGTGATTTGTGTGTATGTGTGTGTGTGTGTGTGTGTCTTACTCTCCACGCCGGAAGACAGCAGCGCAAGAACTGATGACGAAGGGTGAGACGGCGGCATGTCTTATAACTCCAATATTTCCATTACTTCCAGAACATAGCTTCCTGCGTGATGTTTTACTTCCTGGTCGGGATCGCCATCAACATCATGTTCCTTCTGAGCGGCTTGCTGGAACTTCTGCATAAGATGTGGGCATTCTCGTTGCCTACCTTCTTATTTTGCGGTAAGTAATACAATAAAAATACCTTTATCCAGTGGCGTGAAGTTGCCACGGTAGGCAGTACGAAGTAGTGACAACCTAGTATATCCTACACGTCCTAGTCCTTATCTATAGTTAATAAACTTAAGGCAACATTACCAAGTTGAATAGCCATGCTAATTCGTTGGGAAAGATATTTGTCAGAAGACGAGTGCCTAAGGTAACAAGACCTAAAGGCCACGTTTAGCATGATTGTGGGCGTATAGGTGGAAAGGGGAATCAAAATATTGATGGGTTGCTAACCGCATCGCCTATAACATGATTCCTAAGATTTTCGCCCATTCCCTCGATGGGCTTCTACCCTCTGCGCGGGAAAAGAAGCTACTGGTACATTCTGTTTTTTCTATGCTCCCAGACCAGCATAATATTTAATCCAAATATTATGAAAGTAAGTAGTAGAATAATAGAATAATTAGATAGGTATTATATCTAATTATTCTATTATTCTATGCATTTATGCAAATAAATCGCAATCTGTATTATACTAATTATTGCTATAGTAAATTACGCAAAAGATAACACAACTATTCTTCGACTTTCAGTAATGTACCTCTACTGTTTGAAGTTCGTGTACACTGCGTACGAGCTACTATGGCACAAAGGGGGACTCAGTGACACAGAGCAACTCATCCTAGATGAAGATTTTGATGTAGAAGATGTAGATTAATAAAGAAGTTTTAAAATTACGGTCCAAATAAACTTTAACAGTGTATCTAAGTATAAGAATTAATCCGGAAAACTTCAGGTGAGTGGGACGTCGCGCGATAGATACACTACCCATCTCTTTCTAAGGAACAGTAAGAAAGAGACGGGCAATCTGTCTCGCGTGCGACGCGACTCTTGCGCACTCGTGCCAGCCATGCAGGCAGTGGCGTAACTATAACGTCTGGGGCCCGAGGCAAATTCGTCAGGGCTGCTTCCTCAATATAAAGAAGTGCATCAGCGTCCCTGCTGGGCTCTAAACCAAGCCAGTTCGGGGCCCCGTAGAGCTAGGGGCCCCTGGCATTTTGCCACCCCTGCCCCCTATAGTTACGCACGCATGCAGGGGCCTTACCATGACGTCTTGATGCGATTCAGTCCCGATTCTCTAGCTGTCATTTTTGACACTTCCAGTATGGATCTGACAGCTATCGGTCCAACTTTGGTTCGGAATTGAATCGCATTAAGACTGTGTTTTCAATTAACCCATTAATTGAAAACACAGATTTTTCAATCGTGCTTGACAAATGTCTTACATTTGTCGATGTTCGAAATATACGGCGTCAAGTAGTGACTTAATTTTGAATCTGAAACTACAATGAAAAATTTATACAAGATTAGAGTATTTGATCATACTAATCCAACCCACCTGATGGAGCGTTACCATTACGTCTTAATGCGATTCAATCCCGACTCAGTCAGGTTTTAGCTGACATTTTTAGTATGGATCTGACAGCGAGCGAACCTAAACTGAATCTGAATTGAATCGCATTAAGACGTCATGCAAGGCCCGTGTTTTCCAATTCTTAACTTGTTAATCGTTTAAACTACTTAATATTTGGCTTTAGGGTTATTTTTTTGTTAACTCCTAAATGTATAATGAAGAATGCAGTGTACAGAAACCAAAAAAAGTTTTATTTTTTGAAAAATATTGATATTTAAATTGTTACTGATTTTAATCAAATTGTTCTAGCGAAAAATATATGATTTTCAAAGTTAACATAAATCATATTTCTGACTAAATATGAACATCATAGCTACATATGTACAAACCAAAGTTTTGTTATTAAGTTATATCCTAAAACGTTGCCAAAGTGAGTTGAGGAGCAGAAAACCAAACAGAACAAAGACATTAATTTTTAAAACAATGCATTTATTTCTTAATTGTATAACGTTTCAGTATAAGAAGTACATAAATAAGCGTTTTTTTATACTTTTATAACACTAATTTTAATTTTAAATACCTACTAATTATAAGCCATTTTATCCCATTTTTTAAAACAGGGTAAGCACGAGGTCAATTTCGTCAATAAATATTTTATGAAATTGAAAATTTCTTTATTTATTTTCCGTCACTCTGCCACGTCGATTATTCTTAATAGATACGAAACCTGGGGCCCGATTTTTGAAAGCACATGTGTGAAAATACCACTCGAAAGTGGTGGAAAATTGTGCTGAATTTGAAATACGAGTAGCTTCGAAAATACTTACGGCTCTCATTAATCTTGTGAACTAGTCAAAAATTTGATTTAAGCTGTAGTTTTGGAGATATAAGCTGATTTATACCACTTTCGAGTGGTACTTTCAAGTGATGTGCTTTCAAAAATCGGGCCCCTGTGCTAAATTAAAAAAACGAGTAGCATAGAAGACTATCACAGCTCTCATTAATCTTGTGAACTAGTCAATACTTTGATTAGAGCTGTAGTTTTGGAGATATAAGCTGATTTATGAGTCATTTTCAAAAAATGTACCTACATAGTTTTAAAAAAAAATTAACTGATTCCTTTGTGTTACGTCCGTTTCACCTTTATTACATTGCAATAAGGGTGAAAAAGTCGTAACACAAAGGAATTAATTAACTTTTGTTTTAATTAAGGCCATATGTACATGTGTTTTGAATACGACTCTTATACCACTTTCGAGTGGTACTGTACTTTCGAGTGATGTGCTTTCAAAAATCGGGCCCCTTTACCATGCTTTTAATAAATGTTATAGAATATGATCTTTAATGGATCGTTAAACGTATTCACGTTTATGAGGACGGCTGGCTGCGCGCTCCTATTACTAATTAATAGTTAGGGGGCGTCCATTAATTACGTGAGGCATTTTTAAGGATTTTTTGACCCCCCTCCCCCTTGGTGAGATGTCGTAAGATTTTTCTCGACCCCCTCCCCCCTACCCCAATCTCACGTGAGATTTTTCATAACTTGTACTTTGGGTATAAAAGGATTTATTAAAAAAATAACTCAATTTCGGACAAATATGACGAATATAATTGTGTCAGATTTTGTCATATTTTATACAAGATACGTTTTTATTTTCATTCAACTTTAATTTAACTTAATTTTCACGCAGTTTTACTTAATTTTTTGCTAAAAAAAATTACGTGATATTTGCCAAGACTCTCCCCCAAGTGAGATTTAGTAAGATTCGGCTCGACCCCCTCCCCCCCCCCCAAATACCACACGTAAAAAAAAAAAAAATTAATGGACGCCCCCTTACAAAAAAAAGTGATCCACTTGTAACCCACCTTCCTCCGCGTTTTTTTACTCTTCATTCTAGAAAGGGACATTATCTCACGTGCGACACAACTCTCGCGGGCAGTACTAGCCGTGCAGCTAACTCATAATCGGGTTTACCCCGCGCCTCCCCTCACCCAACCTCATACTTTATCTTCGCAACTAGCATACTTCGCACCCACAATCTGTTTGAAGTTTCAGAAACTCACGGGTGTGAAGCCACTTTGTTCGCAAAGTTACACGAGACATGTGATTTTTTGACACTTCAAACATAGTGTGGGAGCGCCACAACAGTTAAAAACTGTGGCATTCGCGAGTCTCACTCTATCGGCTTTGATAATACATCTGTGTTGGTTTTAATGCTTTTTACCCCTTTTATTATCTATGTCAAAGTTCGTTAAAAGCACATTTCCTTACTGGTGCTCTTAAAATTACTGGGGCCTTACCATGACGTCTTAATGCGATTCAATTCCGACTCAGTCCAGAGGGGTGCGAGTCGGGTTACCTCCGCGTCATCCGCGTGTGGTCAAGAGCAACAGTTAATAATTCCTGGCAGATCCTAAAAGATATCATTATCCGTTAGCTAAGAGCCCGACAGGGGAGGAGGGGTCTTTCGACCGTGTTCTAGCGTACAACGTTGCCGACATTTTTGTCGCAAGATTTTTGAATACTGTATTTATTACTTTGTCATTGGCGAAATCATCGCATCGATCGATGGGGCCATATTAGAAAAAGAAGTAGACTCAGTTCAAGTTTTAGCTTTCATTTTTAGTATGGATCTGATAGCGAGCGAACCTAAACTGAATCGGAATTGAATCGCATTAAGACGTCAGTGTAAGGCCCCAGGTGTGAGGCAGGACGCTCGCATATAGTTGCTTGTGTTTCATTTGAACGCCGCACGCCCCGCCCCGCTGCACGCTCCGCTCGAGCGTCCACTTGACTAATAATACAAGTTCTAACGGGGCGTGGCTTCAAATACTTCTCACTCGTGCTCGTTGTGGCTGTGGCTGTAGATCGGTGACAGCCGTGACTTTTAGTGTTGCCCCTCGATATTCCACTATCGATATTCGATAGACTGGTAGAGATCCTTTACAGGGATACGTTCTTTGCGCATATATATCAGTGGCGTGAAGTCAAGTATTTCAGAAGGCAGGCCGAAGGGTATTTAAATAGCATTTTCCCCTAATTCGGCGCAATAAAAGTGCCCATCTGCCTTAAATTAGGCAAGCCGGTGGGGATCTGATATATATATTTAACGTTTTTGTGTCTGTTTCTTTATATTTCTACAATAAAGCATTTACTTGCTTACTTACTATCGATAGTTTGAGCAAAGACCATAGAATCGATATTTTTGGTAGACTATAATACTATCGATAGTATTGATCCTTGACGTCGAATAAACTATCGATAGTAACGATACAATTGCTTCTCAATATTAGGTACATAAACTTTTGACACTATCGATTGTTATAGGTGACAAACTTAAGTACCTAAATGATCTGTTGCATGTAGTAGTGTACAGAACTGATATGGGACTTAAATATTTTTTTTATTTGGAATATCGATCTGTCTATTCGCACATACAACAGATCATTTACTTATTACAAGTAGTATAAATAGCATCAATACTGTCGATAGTATCCATAGTTTTCGTTATTTTCTGTACATAACTATCGATAGGGAAACTATCGATATCGCGGCAACTCTAGTTGTGTCTGTGGCTGTAGATCGGTGACAGAGGTGACTGTGGCTGTGGCCTGTGGCTGTGGCTTGTGGCTGTAGCTTGTGGCTGTGGCTTTAGTATACGTTTCATACAGGGATGGCACTTTCGATGGACAGTTTCATCTGACGGTAAGTGCTGTTTACTACCATCATGTAGTATACGGAATACACTGAAACGAGAAAAAGTATATGTCAAAAATTTAATTTTTATCACAAGCTTTTTTTTGGTGACTACTTGAATCTTGTGATTCCACCCGGACAAAAATACATTACATACATATACATACATTGCAAGTTAAAAAGTAAAATAAATTACGAATTGGCGAATTCACCGAACGAAATCTGTAAAACTAATATAGTTTTTTTTGAATAAAGTAACAAAATTTTAGTTTATTTTTATTTTTAAATTTTTCCATGACACTATATTTTTTTAAGTCTACTATATTTTTTATAGAATATTTTGAAAAATACTGTGTTTCGCTGAAAAAAATTTGGCAACCCCAGCCTCATCTCATTCTACGCATAACTTACATGCCCCAGCATTGAGTCCCAGCACGACCAGAACAATGTTAGCTGGCTCTTTTAACCGAGGCCCGAACTCCGGGCTGAAGAGGCAGGTGACCACCGCCACCAGGAATATGCAGAGGATGAACACCGAGTTGAAGAGCAGAGACAGCTGCAGGTAGCCGGGTCGCTTCTGGAAGCACCAAATGGATATTTACAGCCAAGAGTCTAGTGGCGTAACTATAACGCCTGGGGCCCGCGGCAAATTAAATAAATAAATAAATAAATATCTTGGGACAAATTACACCAATTGACCCAGCCCCAAACTAAGCAAAGCTTGTGCTATGGGTACCAGGCAACGGATAAACATACTTATATAATGTAGATAAATATATACTTAAATACATACAACATCCATGACTCGGGCACAAACATCCGTATTCGCCATACAACTGTCTGCCCTCAGGACCTCTAGCTTCATAGTCAGGGTCACACTAACCACTAGGCTATCCGGTCGTCAATATAAAGAAGTGCATCAGCGTCCCTTCTGTGCTCTAAATCAAGCCAGTTGGGGGGCCCGTAGAGCTAGGGGCCCCTGGCATTTTGCCACCCCTGCCACCCTATAATTACGCCACTGCAAGGGTCTACAGCAGGGGTGGCCAACTTGATCAGACCCAAGATCTCCTGTTTACTAACGAAACCCTGTGCGATCTACCAATTACATACTTCATGAAACCTTAAATATGCAGTTGGTGATAACGTTGGGCAGTCTGGTCTACGTATTTATATTTTTTTGCCTTGCCACGATCGACTGGACTAACAGTCGCGATCGACCGGTCGATCGCGATCGACCTGTTGGCCACCCCTGGTCTACAGTATCAAATGCACTTCGGTCTTTGGAAAGAGATAACTGGCGTAACGTAAGTCAGAGCGAGACAACGCGCTACGAAGCCGAAGTTATCCGAAAAGACCGATGTGCAATCTTTATGGCCAGCTGTTAGTGTAATACCTATTCTACAAGCCCATGGACAAAAAAACATGTGAAATGAACCAGCGTGAAACACTTTCAACATGAAACTACCGTGAGACTTAATCATTATTACACATAAACGGATAACTCACGTATAAAAAAGTCGAGTGATGCTCGACATGTTTCGGACTATTTCGTAGTCCTTTTTCCAAGAGCGCTCGCCCCGGCGGCAGCGACACGAGCGGGGCGAGCGCTCTTGGAAAAAGGACTACGAAATAGTCCGAAACATGTCGAGCATCACTCGACTTTTTATACGTGAGTTATCCGTTTATGTGTAATAGCGTGAAACACGCTTAGAAGGCTATATCATAAAATAACTCTGAGCGCTATGCCGTCTTTTCTGAGCGTATGCACTAGCTTTTGCTCGCGACCTCGTCTGCTCCGAATCTCACAAAACCCGTCTTTATTCATTACAAAAAAACTTCCATGCATAAATTTACCCCTCTAAATCCAATTGGTGTTGATGAGTCCGTAATTCAGACACAAAATGATGACGAATTTTGATGATGTCTTCAAGCGACCCATCACTATTTTGATTCCCCTTTCACAATCGCGCTGAACGTGGCTTTGTCTACCCCGTTAGGTATAAAGACGTGAGTGTATGTAGGTAATTACATATTTTGCTAGGTTCTTAATTGGTCGGTAATTTTATGCCTGATTACCGCAGTTTTTTGCTTTACGAATTGTATAGACCGACCGCTTAAATGAGTCCTCGGCCGCGCGGCACAGGGGCGCGGGGTATGACGACAGAGGGAACTGAGAGAGGTGCGGGCGGGTAGTGTGCCTGCCGCCCTCATCTCGACTCCCGCGGTCGTCCAACCCCGCGCTCCTGCACCGCGCGGGCGAGGGCGGCCGGTCCATAGTGACCATAATGCAGTGGAAATTATTATAGAGTCATTGTCCATAGCGACTCATGCAGCGTGGCCTCAATTAATTTGCAACATTGCACCAAATGGTCAAAGACTGAGCCCAAATACGTAAATAGAAGATCTCTTAAAATTGATCCTGAATTGATCTCTTCCATGCTGGTCTGGGAGTAAAGAAACAGAATGTACCAGTTGCTTCTCTTACCGCGCAAATGGTAAAAGCCCGTCGAAATGGGCGAAATCGTAGGAATCATGTTATAGGCGATGCGGCTACCCATCGCTATTTTGATTCCCCTTTCCACCTATACGCCCACAATCATGCTAAACGTGGCCTTTAGTTTTTGTTACCTACTCTATCTACCCTATATATTTTTTTAATAGGTATTCGTAATACACTTTTGAATGGTGCTTTGTAGTTTTGTGCTTTCATAAATCAGGCCATAGCTCTAATTATCTTTTCGTAGCAAACAAGACTAATTAGCGCTCCTGATTTTCTCTTAATACCTACCCCGTACCTACCACTTTGACATCATGGTTTGACATCTCGCATCATAAGGTTGTAAAGGTTAGTAAACTTTTCCATCATACAACAATACGTTTTTTCTAAATGACCACTATATCTGGAGCAAACACTGCAATGAGTTACTTACGTCACAGTCTTACCCAGAATCGAAGAAACCGTTATCCTTCCTAAGTTTTACCACAAAGCATCTATATACTTATACAATATACATTGTCCAACCACTATGTCGGACACAATCGTCCATCACATTGTTTAATAGAAACGAGCAAAACTTCGGACGCATTCGCTTCAACTACTGCGTACTTAAAACATGTAAAAGATCAAAATTCCAATGTGAGATTTGAAGAATTGAGAAGAGTTGAGTAAATTGCTGCCGTAATTTATTGCATTGTTATTTTAAAGTCTCGCAAAGCAGTAACGAGCGTCATTTGTTAATATTGAACGAGCTAAATGGCTGTCTGTTCATTGTATTGCCGACGCTAGTCATTTGTTAATGTACGATGAATGTTTAAGACTACGTTTTAGGTTGGGGTAGGTATAAGTTACAAATAGGTATTTAAACGGCCTTTCATGCTGGTCCGGAAGCGCGGACAAAAATAAAATGTGCCAGTTTCTCTTCCTGCGCGAATGGTACAAGCCCAATGAAATGGGTGAAAATCTTAGGAATATGTTATACGCGATGCAACTAGCAACCCATCACTATTTTGATGCCCGTTTCCATCTATACGCCCACAATTGAGAGACCGAAATGTAAGGGATTTAATGAAGTCTATTTTACATTGACTTCCGAAGGAGTACGAGGTATTTTATTGGGCAGCAGACTAAATAAATTAACCCGTAATAGTGTCCCATGGCAAATACCTCTTCCTCTAGACTTCCAACGCACCCTGTCTGCCAGTGGTGTGGCATCAAGTATGTCAGAAGTCAAGCCGAAGGGAATTTAACTTAGCCTTTTCCTGTAATTCTGCACAATAAAGTGCCCAACTGCCTTAAAATAGGCAAGCGAGTGAGAATCGAGTTCTATGAAAGCCACGCCACTGCTGGCTGACATTAGCTTCGTATAATACTGACGAATTGGTTCGAAACATGTCAGGAATACATAATATACATACTTGCATAAATCACGTCTTTATCCCTAACGGGTATGTGTCTGTCGAGCCTAAGGTAACAAGACCTAATGGTCACGTTTAGCATGTCAGGAATACCCCTAACAATACGAGAGTGAGCCGATGTATTTTATTCAACAGCTGTCTCTGTGTCACAGCAATTTGACGACCGGATAGCCTAGTGGTTAGAGAACCTGACTATGAAGCTTGAGGTCCCGGGTTCGATCCCCGGTCGGGGCTGATATTTGTATGAAAAATACGAATGTTTGTTCTCGAGTCTTGGATGTTTAATTTGTATTTAAGTATGTATTTATCTATATAAGTATGTTTATCCGTTGTCTAGTGCCCATATTACAAGCTTTGCTTAGTTTGGGGCTAGGTCAATTGGTGTTAATTGTCCCAAGATATTATTATTATTATTATTATTATTATTAATTTTATATTATACTAGCTACTGCCCGCGACGCCGTATGCGCAGTATTTGTTCATCGCTATCCTGCGGAAACTATCCGATTTCCCTGGATAAAAACTATCTTTGTCCTTCCCAAGACTGAAACCATCTCTGTACCAAGTTAAAATCGGTTCAGTGGCGAAAGCGTAACAAACAGAGTTACATTAGGTACGTTTATAATATTAGTAGTGATTAAAAACGACATCGAAAAACATATGACTAATGTTTACTCGAAAACATTAAGCATTGTTTCTAAAATTATCTTTATTCCGACGGCGTAAGACTTCGATGTGCCGTCATTTCCGTGGTTGTCAAGTGGTATGCGCTGTCAAACAACATTTTGCGAGACAAGTGCTTCTGAGGTCAAACTTGCTGGCATATACATAGTTGAAGTATTTGCCGTAGCTGTAGGTACATATTAACTACGCATTGAGAAGTGGAAAGATTACACAGCTGCTGACACTTCGACTATACGGCTGTACCCTTCCAGAGCTCCCAGAGTGAAGAAATTAGTATTTTATGCAACAGTGGTAATAGAGAGGTCAAAAAAGGCGAGTGGTGTGGGAGAAATACGCCACGAGTTTTTTTTGACTGGCTTATACAACGTTGCATAATACTTTTTCTACGACTAAGATACCTACTTAATAAATGAAAGTAATACGTTCTCCTGAAATGAAGAAGTCCGCTGTTCCAGTCTCATGCGCACGCCATGAAATTCATACATACATACATACATATATCACGTCTTTATCCCTTACGGGGTAGACAGAGCCTAAGGTAACAAAACCTTAACGCCACGTTTAGCATGATTAAGGGCGTATAGTTGGAAAGGGAAATCAAAATAGTGATGGGTTAATTGCCAGCCGCATCGCCTATAACATGATTCCTAAGACTTTTGCCATGAAATTCTCGTAGGCTTTATCATTGCCGAGATTTTCTAGGCAACAAATTTTCCATCGCTTCCTGGGCCGCCGCGGATATTTCTTCCGGTGTTGATTTAATTTCGTTGTCATCCATGGTTTTTTATGATACGTTACAAAACCTTGTTAAAACTATTGCAATCGAACAACAAACAAGTCAAACCAGACACGAGCGGGAATATGAAAACGATAAACAAACATAAAATGTACCAGTTAAGAACATAAAATGTAAAAATCCATCAAGATAATCGGCGAAAATCGTAGGAATCATGAATTGTTATAGGCGATGCGGCTAGTAACCTGTCACTATTTTGGTTCCCCTTTCCACCTATACGCCCACAATCAAGCGCAAACGAAACGTGGCCTTCATAGTCTTGTTAGGTATAGTCTCTATCCAAAACGCGAGGGATAAAGGCGGGATTTATGATATGTCCTACCGGTTGTCTACGACTCAACTGAAAAATGAAAAATGAAAAATGAAAAATATTTTATTCAGTAACTTAAATTAGAACAGCAGTACCTATCTGTGCTGGCGCCTCTTTTTGAGTATACGAGATACTCGTGCTGAGAGAACACCGCTCTTCCACGTATTGTATCTTACGATTTAAATAGGTGTAAGAATTTATTCTACAAGCTCTAAAAAAACTAATAAAAAACTGTACTACGACTATGCAAATTTCCGGGATAAAAACTATCCTATGTCCTTCTTCGAGACTGAAACGATTTTTTTTCATTAAAATCCGTTCAGTGGTTAAGGCGTGAAAGCGTAACAGACAGACAGCTACTTTCGTATTTGTAAAATCGACACACCCTAAGAAAAAGTGTGTATCTACAAAAACCAAATTTTACAGGAGAGCGTTTTAAAGTTTCCATAAATTTAAAATCGCAATTGCGTGGTAACTATATACGCCAGAGGGTTGAAATTTGGCATGGAGTACAATATTGTGACAATAATGTATTCGTGATTTTTTATATATTATTAAATACGGTAGTTTTTTAATAATTACAGTTATTCACTTATACGTGATAATATTTCGTCAACTCTGACGTGCAAGTAGCAGATACATACTTGTTATACGTATATTTAACTTTGACGAAACAGTTTCTGCCATATATACAGTTCCAAATTTTACACTAGATTAATCAAGTGACAGATATTGTATAGCCTTTGCCAAGATAAAGACTGGTAGTGGTTGATACCCATTCATCTTTATTGACTGCCTTATTAAGTAATCTGTAAATGGCAGATGCACACTTGTTCATAGTGACTTATTACTTTACGCCATTCCGGTAAGTGACTGGTAAACACTTACCTTAAGCAATTGTTCCCAAAAGAACTATGTAAATGGCAAATACATACTTGTTACGTGACATTCACCCGCTCAATGGGTTCCCGCGTAATATTGTATAAGAGCCAAATATTAAGTTTTGCTCTGGAGTTTTTTTTGCAATGAATGTAGATAGTTAGTTCTGTGTTTGGGAAAAAATATGTTCGGACCACTTTTTTCTTGTTTTTCTTAATGTAATTGATAAAGTCGATACCGTAGACTACGAAATTGCAATAGTCGCATAACTAAGTATCAGGCAGATACACACTTTTTCTTAGGGCGTGTCGAAATTATCTGGTATTATCTGATAGAGATCCCTTATAGGGATAAGTTCGCCTTTGTGCATATATTTAAGGTCTTTTTTTGGGATTTGTCTCTGTTTCTTTATATTTGTACAATAAAGCATTTACTTACTTACTTACTTACTATTATCAGGGATGGATACTCACGAGCAATATCCCCAGCAGTATCACAACGTTGCTGATTAGCGACAGCGTTGAGAACATCACCATGCTCATGCCTATAAAGTTGTCTTCCGGCATCGCGTAGTGCGGCAGATTCCATGCGCCTGCGACTATGTCCGCCACGCATAACAGCTGGAATGATAAAAGGATATTTTTAACTAGCGACACGCCCCAACTTCGCACAGTATATTGCATGTATTATACATATAAACCTTCCTCTTGAATCACTCTATCTATTAAAAAAAACCGCATCAAAATCCGTTGCGTAGTTTTAAAGATAAGCATACATAGGGCCGGACAGACAGGAAAGTACTATAGAAATTGAGGTCTGTTTGCTATATCTTAGGGATTTTACGTTACCTAAAGTTTTTTCCTTTATGATCACAATGCATTACTTTGAAGGTTTATTAAACGCAATAACACTAAGAAGAAAAATGACTCAATTTCAAAGCATTATTTCACTTCGCCTAAGTAGCAAAATGACTCATTCGGTAAAAAGACTGAAGTATTACAACCAAAATGCCGGAGGACTAAGAAGCGCAAAAAAGTATAAGCGGCATTTGGTTTTAAGCCGAAGGAGGGGGGGGGGGGATGGAAGAATGGAAAACAGGGGGGGGGGCTTACGATGACATCTTATTGGGTGGGATTCAATTCCGAACCAAAGTTGGATGGATCGCTGTCAGCTCCATACTAGAAGTGTCAAAAATGACAGCTCTCGGAATCGGAATCGAATCGCATTAAGACGTTATGGGAAGGCCCTTGTTCGAGGCTCGACTCACACTTTGTTTGTTTTTAAAACACTTACCGAGGATAAAGTTGCCAGTAAAAGACATCCATTTCGGAGTGACATGAACCAGCAACATTTTTTTAGCTTTGGCAGCACCATCGTGTACCTGAAACAATTAAAAAAAACTTTACAATCGTATAATCATTGTATAAACTTGGGTACGTATTAAAATACATACAGTTTAAAATGCATAATGGTTTAAAATACATAATGGCTCAAAATATATAATGCGGAATTCCCAGAAAGTGGCAACTTAACGGGATTGTTATAAAATAAACCTTACCTAACCTAAAAACCAATTTATGAATATCAGAAATGTTCATCCGGATAATAGTTTCACAGAAAATAGCATTATATATTTTGAACCATTATATATTTTAACCAATAATACATTTTAAACTTTATGTTTGTGGCACTACACACACACACACACACAAATCACGTCTTTATCCCTTGCGGGGTAGTTAGAGCCCAAGGTAACAAGACCTACAGGCCACGTTTAGTAAGATTGTGAGCATATAGGTGGAAAATGGAATCAAAATAGTGATGGGTTGCTAGCCGCGTCGCCTATAACATGATTCCTATTTTCGACCATTCCCTCGATGGGTAAAAACCATCTGCGCGGGAAGAGAAGCAACTGGTACATTCTATGTTTTTTCTTTGCTCCCAGACCAGCATGGAAGTTGTGGGACTAAATTACAAAAAAAGGTAATTTAGCCTCCGAAATATATTTATTGAATGGTTTCGTATGGCAATCGTACCGCAGACTTTTTATAATTAAACCCTAAACATCTTATAGTCCGGGAGGCAGAGGCTATTTTGAAAAGTGTTTTTATGCCGATCGTTACTTCAAATACAAGTAAAGAAGCTGTCCCTAATGAGGAAAGTGAAGGTCAGCTGACGCACCCGCGGGGGCGCTTGCTGTGAGACTCCATTGAACACGTCAAAAAAAAAAAACCGAAAGTTATTTTATGCCACATGAAATTTTGTTCATGTGTAATTGACATTGATTAGAATTAAAAAAAAATAGTCAGCTGCACGGCAGACGGGGGATTGTGCGTCAGCTGAGCGTGCGAACTTGCAAAAAAAAATAAGAAAATAAAGTTATTTTATGCCGATTGAAATTTTTTTACATGATTTTAGACATATACAGAAATGTGATATTGATAATCAGCTGCATATATAGTGGGGGAAAGACCGTCAGCTGGAGCAGGAATGTATCACTGCGCGCATACATCTCTACGACGCGCGGAATTTTCAATGCTCCGGCTGACGACTTTCCCCCCAACGTTCAATCAGCTGACGAATATTTTCTTTTTTCTATATATTAACACTATAATATTTATAAATTTCATATGGTCTTTCAACAATTTATCCAAGGTATACCTTATATAGTAAGTACACATTATATACATGCATCTTCAGTACTGTGGTATTTTATATTTCAATGGCTCGACTGATGACTTTTCCACCAACGGGCATTTAGCTGACGAATATATTCTCGTTTCTATATATATACTAGCCAAGGGCGTCGCCAGCCGATGGCGCAGGGGGGGGGGGGGCAAGTTGACTTTACCTACTACAATTCATACTTTTCTCATTCTCTATGACTAGTCTAGGACTTTGGTTGCAATATATTTGGCAACTTTTTTAGAATCTCTAGGGGGGGGGGGGGGGCAGCTGCCCCTCCCTGCCCCCCCTTGGCGACGCCCTTGATACTAGCTGACCCGGCGAACTTTGTTCCGCCTTAAATTTGTAAAATTCCTTTGTAAGTGCATCTTTATACTAATCAATGAATAATGTGTAGGCATGCTAAATTTAATGTCTATAGCTTTATTAGTACAACATATCGGAATTTTCCAATCCCGTGGGAAAATCGGGATAGAAAGTATCCTATGTCCGTCTCCTGGTTCTAAGCTACCTCCCTACCAATTTTCAGCCAAATCGGTTCAGCCGTTCTCGAGTTATAAATAGTGTAACTAACACGACTTTCTGTTATTTACTGCAATCCATTGATCTTGAAAAAAAGAATCGATGGTTCGTTGTTCCCGCCCTGTAAAGCTGAACTGCAACAACATTTTCTTCGGACGGCATATATCGCCCACCTTTGGAGCCATGCTCACCGTTCCATGCCAACTGACCTGTTGCCAACTGAGTATGGATGGGAAGAATCTGCTGAAACATATTATTTTAAATGGTTTATGGGTGATCAATTGCCGCCATCCATCACTAGCATCACTAATCTCGACATGATCCCACATGGTATGAAAAAAATTATCTTCTCTTGATTTCTGACAAATAATATTTACCTACATGATTTTGTTAATTAATTGATTGATATTTTTACAGAAGACGACGAAACCGAAAACGATGGAGTGTGCGACATAAGCATTAACTGTGATGACGACAGTGATGCAAATGAAGATGATTCATATTAAGTTATTTTTAATAATAATAATAATAATTATTATTATTTTTGTATTAATATTGTTTTATTACTTTTTATATGAATATTGTAAAAATCTTACTTGAGATAAAAATAAACATACAATAATAATAATAATAATATCTTGGGACAATTGACACCAATTGACCTAGCCCCAAACTAAGCAAATCTTGTAATATGGGCACTAGACAACGGATAAACATACTTATATAGATAAATACATACTTAAATACATATTAAACATCCAAGGCTCGAGAACAAACATTCGCATTTTTCATACAAATAGCTATCCGCCCCGACCGGGGATCGAGTCAGGTTCTCTAACCACTGGGCCATCCGGTTTTATGTTAATTGTAATAAAAATAATTGAATTAAATTACGTTTCAATAAATCCGAGTATTACAAACTAATATGAATCATATTAATGATGTTACCGCTTCACTTCCATGAATCATGGATAAATTGTTGAAAGACCATATGAAATTTATAAATATTATAGTGTTAATATATAGAAAAAAGAAAATATTCGTCAGCTGATTGAACGTTGGGGGGAAAGTCGTCAGTCGGAGCATTGAAAATTCCGCGCGTCGTAGAGATATATATGCGCGCAGTGATACATTCCTGCTCCAGCTGACGGTCTTTCCCCCACTATATATGCAGCTGATTATCAATATCACATTTCTGTATATGTCTAAAATCTTGTAAAAAAATTTCAATCGGCATAAAATAACTTTATTTCCTAATTTTTTTTGCAAGTTCGCACGCTCAGCTGACGCACAATCCCCCGTCTGCCGTGCAGCTGACTATTTTTTTTTAATTCTAATCAATGTCAATTACACATGAACAAAATTTCATGTGGCTTAAAATAACTTACGTTTTTTTTTTTTTAACATATTCCGCAGCTTCCCACTCTCGCATCCACCGCAACTGGACCAGCTGACGATCGATTTCGTCATGAGCCACATGCATTCTCTTATCTATATTAACATCAGCCGGCTTAAAATGACTTGTTTCAAAAGCCTCTGCCTCCCGGACTATTACAAGCATCTCATTCTTCAAATCGAATATTCATCATCTCACTCATAATATTGTCCGTCACCTTCACACTCTTACGTACCATTCCACATGTATTTTAATACGTACCCAAGTTTTACACACTAAATTGCACACGCACCCCAAAAAATTATAATTTCTGATTAATGCTAGTCAATTCTTTAATGTGTAATGCAACTTCAGACCTCTAGATTCGCGCTAACACTAACAACGAAAGATCGTCTTAATAACCATATTGCATAAATAAGTCGGTGAACTTCACATAAAAATATCTCCCGCATCTAACGCTATAATATAAATATCTTACAGCTCGTCTCATACCATTACGAATATTAAAAATACCAGCAAAGTGACCTAAAAACAGACGAACTGATATCATCCATCCGCTCTGCGTAGCATTATTGCCGGAATCAAAACAAAACTGTTGATTTCTATGACGCTATTAAACAGGGGCCTTAGGGGCCTTAAGGGCCTTAAACAGGGGCATTTTAGTACGGATCTGACAGCGAGCGAACCTAAACTGAGTCGGAATTGAATCGCATTAAGACGTCATGGTAAGGCCCCAATCCTCAGATATCGACTGCGGAAACTTCAAATGTCGTAAGGGATATTTATTCGTTTGTCCACTAAATGCACCCTTGAAATCAGTATTTTTTCTCTATCGATCTGTTGACAAGACATTTTGTTTATCATCACTAGGTACATAGTATAAAATAAAGTCGCTTTCTCTGTCCCTATGTCCCTATGTATGCTTATATCTTCAAAACTACACAACGGATTTTGATGCGGTTTTTTTAATAGATAGAGCGATTCAAGAGGAAGGTTTTTATGTATAATTCTACGCAGACGAAGTCGCGGGCAGAAGCTAGTTGTTAAATAATAAAGTCAGAAGATGGTTAAGTTTGTCTTAGCTTCATAATGTCTAAAAAATGTTATAAATATTACATTTTCACGTCTTCATTGTTTAAGTGCAACGTCGCATGTCTCTCTTTTTTTAAAGTGTAAGGCATCGCAGACATACAATCTGTTAAGATGCATTTAAAACTATTACTGGCGTAAGCAGCAGAGCGTTTTTTTAAAAAAAGTTTTCATACATTTTTTTTTCAGAATTTAACTATTTTGGGGTTTTCGTTCTCTGAATCGTTTACCCTATCAATTCTCATACAAGAAAGTATGTGTCCCAAAACTTCCATTCCAATTCGTAATTTATTTATTCGTCGTTTTTTTAATACGTCTGGAACGTGACGAAGAGGGAAAATTCATAGTAAAATCTGAGACATATTCTTTCTTGTATGAGAATCGATAGGGCAAACGATTCCGAGTAAGAAAAACCCAAAATAGTTAAATTTTATTCTGGAAAATATGTTCACGTAGACTTGTTTGTTGAACTATGCCCGTTACAACATGTATAGGTATACTGAGACCAAACTGCGTGTAAAATAGTCTGAAATTTTAGACTTATCGAGCCCGGACATAAAAATTGTCTACTATTCTGTATACCTTATGTGTTGCAACAAAACTAGAACTCAAACCAAATTATCATCTGAAAATATTAAGTAGAGCTGTAATTTTTTTCAATCTACTCGCATTTCAAATTGAACACAATTTTTACCATTTTCGAGTATCATTTTCACAATGTGCTTTAAAAAATTGGGCTCCGGACTCCGGTACTTACTTTTTTTTTTTGGCAAAAAAGCGCTTTTTTAAATGCTTTATCTTTGTTAAATTCTAGCACGCTAAGCACAGATAATACACAAGTGGCTAATAATCTTTAGACATAACCTCCATCGTGTTAATGTAACTGGCCAGCCAGCCAAATTATCAGAAAAAGAATATAATAACCACTAACCACTCCCAGCACGCGATCACTAATCTTCAGCGTTCGAGGTCTCGCTCAAGGGCAGAAGGAGCGTCCGAAATAATAGGTAAACCATGTTGGTAGTGTGATTCATTTCGTAACGGACTGGCAGTTTGTAATATACGCTATTTTGAAGGTGGTAAAAAGAAAGAAAAAACCGGCACAGTTTATTTTTTGGATTTTTCAGTGTTCTAGTTTAAGAGTGTCGTTTAGAAATGAAATCCAGTATTCGCAGAGATGCCGCTGCCACGGATGCATGGGCAGATAGTGTTAAGAAAAATTTAGGCAGTGTGAGGTCAATTTCCATTTCATTCCCCTTTGGTTTCCACCTATACGCCCACAGTCATGCTAAACGTGGCCTTTAGGGCTTGTTACCCCGTTCAACAGTCTAATAATAGCTTTAACCATCAAACGCGCTATTAAGTTCATTCCCATTGAGAATTAGATTGATTTAGATTTGTATCAGTTGATTAGTTTCAAGTTTGGGTTGATTTTCCACACAGCCGAGTGGAAAACTGGAAGCACTACATACCTACTAGTTAGCTAATTAAATTATGGAATTAGCCATTTCAGTTATTAAAATGATGGCAGAAATATACCCTCTTTATACACTTGTCTGCACTTGTTGAATTTTTTTATTTGTTTCAGTCAATTCAATGTGTGAAATTAAGTATTTACCATGATTCCAATTAATTGTAAATCTTTAAATATTCTCATTTAAGTGAATTTCTGTAATTATTTTGGGAATAAAGTATCTTTAACCCGAAAATCATGATTTTACATGTAGCTCTTGTCAAAATGATTTTCTTTCGCCGAATAGCTCATGATAAATTTTCCCACACGATGTCTAATCTATCCAAAAATCTAAAAAAAACTAAAATCAGTTTTTTTGGACATGCGTTCTTTTGGATCAGAACGGCAGCATTGGTCAAACAACTTCACAAACATCGAGCATCTGAGTCTGAGGCAAAGGCAACTTTTGGCTAATATTTTATGCTCGCACAACACTCAAACTTTTCTCACGTGGCAACCCTGATTTTATACCTACTCCGAAATTCGACTGTCGAAGTTCATTTCGCGCTCGCTCACACTAATAGACATTAATTTGAGATTGAGAAGGATGGTACTATAAGAACTTCGAAAATCGGAATTGGAAGTAGCCCCTCTGAGCTGAGGCGTCTGCGAGTCGCCTCCCGCCGGCCAAGTGGCGCCAAAACACATTACATGATCTAACCTTCCGGCTGTTAGTGTCCCGTGACCTTCGCTTTCTTTTGAGGTGACATTTCAAGGAAGTTACCGTTTTCTTTGTGCCAAATAAGTCTGATTTCGTCTGTTTTGTGTAACATAACTTAATTGTAACATTTTTGTTGCAATGTGATCGTTTGGTTGTCCGAAAAATTAAACGATCTCATAGTTTTATTCGGGATAAGGTTTTTTTTATTTTGATTTTTGACGAGGCTGTGGTCACTCCAGGTGATCATGTCAGACTCATGGGTGCCCACACAGTTCCCTATTCGAGGGACAAATCAACGAAATACACACTAATGGCCTTATCTGATAATACATGGAGCCAAAAACCCCTAAAACTCTGCTTCTTACACATCGGCGGCCAATTTGCAAAAATAAAATTTTGATTTTTGATTTTGTTTTTTTGTCTCGGTGAACTAGTTGACTCAATAAATTTCTTAAATGATCAATCCAGATCAATGAATTTATTTTATCACTGCCTGCACGGTGGCCCAGTGGTTAAATAAAAAAATAATCCCTAAACTTAGTTTGGATTCGAATACCTACCTAGGCTAGTTTAATCATCAATGCTATAGACCGACCACATAAATGAGTCCCCGCCCGCGCGGCACAGGGGCGCGGGGTAGGACGACAAAGGGGACCCCTCTCGGCCCCCGCGGTCGTCCCACCCCGCGCCCCTGCACCGCGCGGGCGAGGACTCCTTAAGCGGTCAGCCATAGGTAAAGAAACCTTGATTGCCAAGAAAAGAACATCAAAAGAATCTTGTCAGAAAACAATCGTACATTATGCAGGACGATATCATGTTTTTCAGGGTTTCGCCGCTTATTGATTGGGTGGTATCGATTGGTCAAGAAGAGACGAAGGTTGAAAGGCGACCCTTGATATCTGGGCTAGCTATAACTGTTATCTATCTGTCTATAATGGTCTTCATACTTGCAACTCTTGTATGTACAGTCAAGGGCATAAATATATGTAGGTACGTTACCAAGAAGTCAAAAACATCTATACCTACACCTTTATACCACAAACAATAAGGTCGGTGACACATTTAATTGTACATACTTACATTTACCTATAAAGGTATTAACTGTTGCCCGCTGTTTTGTTTCCAAATTAATTTAATTTAATTTATTAATATTTTACGCAGTTGTCATTTCGAGGTTATTTCCACGCCCTAAAATTTGTCTATACTTACACAATCACAAACATCGTGACTGGCTGTTTAGGGGTTTCCAAAGTCAATTAAGAAAAATTTATTTTAATCCATAGAGATCAAGAAGGAGCTTTAGTCGCGATATGCGGGTACGTATTAAAATACATAAAGTTTAAAATGTATAATGGGTTAAAATATATAATGGTTTATAATATATAATGCGAGTTTCTCAGAAAGTTACAAATTAACAGGATTAATTGTTATAAAACAAACCTAACCTAACCTAAACCAATCTATAGATTACGATATCAAAAAAGTTCATTTAGCTAATAGGTAGTTTTACAGAAAATTGCGTTATATATTTTGAACCATTATGTATTTTAACCCATTATACATTTTAAACTATGTATTCTGATCCGCTCCCAATTTAAGAGCATAAGAAGTGAAGAGTATTGTATATTCCAGACAGCCTGCTTCACGACTCTGCTATTCGAATACTTAGTTATCAGTAGGTACCTATTGTTACTTATTTATATGCCTTTCTTCAAGGTTCCATCGATTGGTCGGTGTATGAAATCAGCTGTTCACAACACGTGGACAAATATTGTGTTCTTGAACTCTTCGTAGTAATCTTCAGTAAGGCTCATCTGACTATTGTTTCGATTGTGAGTCGATGTGTAATATTCATACAGCTCAAAATGCTACGTTACTTGAACTGCATAAGTCGTTTGAAAATGTTTGTTGTTTAGTTAAGAAGTGAAACGGAATTGAATAAATTAATTACGCATTTCTATGTGACGACATTTGTGAGACATTGTTTAGGGCCCTTTTACACCATATTGACAAACGTCGGCGATATGTGAAAATTCGACATGCAAGACGTGGTCTATGTGGAGCTAACCGGCGTAGATTGTCGAGTTTGCAATGTAAACAGAATTGTCATTTTGTCACCGACAATTGTCAAATTGGTGAAATAGGTGCCTGGCAGTGTTCGATTTTATCCCAATGCAGTAAGATTTATATGTATACCTAATTCTACGAAGACGAAGTTGCGGGCAGAAGCTAGTAGTATATACTAAAGCAGACGTCTGGTGGTACCTACATTGGTAATACATACATACATACATAAATCACGTCTTTATCCCTTACGGGGTAGACAGAGCCCAAGGTGACAAGACCTAAGGTCACGTTTAGCATGATTGTGTGCGTATGGATGGAAAAGGGAATCAAAACAGTGATGGGTTGCTAGCCACATCGCCTACATAACACGATCCCTAAGAATTTCGCTCAATCCTTCGATGGGCTTTTACCATCTGTGCAGGTAGAGAAGCAACTGGTACATTCTATGTGTTTTCTTTGCTCCCAGACCAGCATGAAAGAAATCAGTGCAGTGTGCAATATGTAATGAAATAGCCAACTATGGGAGATAGGATATACAGTCCGTGGTTAGAATGTCATTCGGGTTAGTCTTGCTCTTTCACTCTGATGGGTTTGATACTTAAATTGGCCGAGTGAGGGAGACAGGAAGACAAACTCAAATTGCGTAATAGCTCACGGACTGTACGCCCTGTAATTATAATTATTCTTCTAGAATTTCACCTACTTCAGGGGCCTTACCATGACGTCTTAATGCGATTCAATTCCGACTCAGTTCAGGATTTAGCTGTCATGTCTGATTGTTTTTTTTCAGTATGGATCTGACAGCGAGCGAACCTAGACTGAATCGGAATTGAATCGCATTAAGACGTCATGGTAACCCCTCAGTTAGTATGACTGAACGTTTATACAAAGAGTTAGGAATAACATCACTACATAGTATAAAACAAAGTCGCTTTCTCTGTCCCTATGTCCCTATGTCCCTATGTCCCTATGTCCCTATGTCCCTATGTATGCTTATATCTTCAAAACTACACAACGGAGTTTGATGCGGTTTTTTAAATAGATAGACTGATTCAAGAGGAAGGTTTTTATGTATAATTCTACGCAGACGAAGTCGCGGGCAGAAGCTAGTAATATATATAACGGGTCTAATGACCTACCTCTCATCTGCCATAAGTTTGAGTACTCGGATAATTTTTATTAAAGGTTAAGTTTCAACACCAAAAAGTTCTTTGGACTTTTTAACCACTTTTTCTTGTTGAAAACGTATGTACTGGCCGTAAATCAGATTTAAAACGTCACTAGAAATTACTAAAAAATGTTAAACGATTGTCACCTAAGTCAATTTGAATAGCGCTACTCGTTTCTAAGGTTTCGTTCCCAATAAAATACCATCGTAAATTGTTTTTTTTGTTACAGAAATTAAGAAAGTTAATGTGACAGTTTTGGACCCAAGTTGATATAACAAATATCCCAGCAAATCTTTGGAACGATCTGTTGGATGTTTCTTCGTTATGAGTTCTGAAATGATATTTATACATGAATCTAATATTATTGCAGACGTTATTCTTAAATGAAGGTTGATGTACCGATGACCGCCCAATGTCCTTTCTGGTCCCCGATTCTCCGCGACGTCTATCCATCTCGATTACGACAATTAATGGAACATCGTAATATCTCAATTACGATACAGTTGACGATAGTTATTGGTCCGACGCCTGCGATTTTTCTACATACATACATAATAAATAATAATAATAATATTTCGGCGAATAGCGAAGAGCCTTGACCATCACCTTAAAAGGCTCTCGCTAGGTGGTTGGGTCAAGGGCCAGATACAGAAGGCGGTACTCCTGGACACGGCTCGGGTAGTCAGGAGGTTCCTCTCTCTGTCGCCCTGACCACCGGTAGCTTAGGCCTCGCCTCGCTTGTTTTATTACTTTTTATATAAATATTGTAAAAACATAACTAGAGACGAAAATAAATATACAGTATAATAAATAATAAATATCTTGGGACAAATTACACCAATTGACCCAGCCCCAAACTAAGCAAAGCTTGTACTATGGCTACCAGGCAACGGATAAACATACTTATATAATGTAGATAAATACATACTTAAATACATACGACATCTATGACTCGGGCACAAACATTCGTATTCATCATACAACTGTCTGCCCCTACCGGGATTCGAACCCAGGACATCTACATACACAAATCACGTCTTTATCTCATACCGGGTAGACAGAATCTAAGGTAACAAGACCTATTTTTTACATGGGCATTTTGAAAGCACATTCGTCGAAAGTACTTAGGCGCTATCAATTAAGTTCTACAAGTTAGTTCGAGTCGAGGAAAATTATGGGTTCTAAATCTTGTTAACTATACTCACGAGCAAAAATAACGGGACGCTTTTCATAGAACTTTGTATGAAAAGTGAGCCGTTATTTGTGCTCGTCAGTGTAGTTGACAATTTTAATACAACTTCTTATACTTCAGTCTTTTTAGCAAAAAAAAGCGGTAAACAATTTTCAAATGTCTTTTAATTTAAAAACAGTTTTAAAAAATAAATAACGGCAAGTTACAATAAAATTTGTAAGAAATCCCTGGAATATTGTGATTTATTTAGTTATGGTTTTATATTTTCCAGTTACCAGTTTTTAAAAAGAGTTTGCTAAAAAAACTGAAGCACCTACCAATAAACAGTTTTTTTCCCCGCTTTAGAACGGTAATTCCTAGTCAAACTTAAAAAAATCGAGTTCCATCCTTTTTTAATTGTTTAAAGAACGGTATATCCAATTTGCGCTATCCTATGAGGAATTTTTACTCATACAAAATAGCCTATTTTATTTCAAAATAATAAAACTATGATTTTTACAAAATATCATATATCGGTCCAAACGGTTTTTCCGTAGATATCAAACGACAAAATACTTTTCCATTTATAATATTGAGGTACGATTATTATGACGATGACATATTGTATACAAGTATGAATTAGTATGGATGGATAGGTACTATATTACATGTTGCAAGATTTAGGATCCCGACACTTTTTAAAAATTACAAGCAGAGCTTGTAATAGGTATGCAGTTTCTCTTCTTCTGGTAGGCATTTCTTTTCTTTTCCAGATTAAGTTTCCACAATCCGAGGTCATATTCCGAATGTTAGATTGTAATTTAACTGTTTATCCATAAAAGGTGGTTTGAATACGTTTTACGTCATGTAGCAGACGTTGAGAACAATATTCCCACGGAAAATGACATTGTTTTTATCGTAACTATGAGTTTATGGCGTTACCTTGTGATAATGGCACGTGTAAAAAAATATCTAGGAGTAAATTTATTAAAAACGAACGTAGACATAATTTGTTCTGACTTAATTAAGTGACTGAAATAAGTTTTTTTTTTCTAGTCAATACGTTGGTGCACTTACCGCATCTAGTTCATAAAATAAAACGCGATGACACAAAACTAGTCCTTTTTTCTCCACCTGTTCTCATCCACAGTTTTCACAGCACTATCACCGAAATGCATAGTCCGCACTGCACTATTTCGTCCTTTTACACATTTTTTTTAATAAAAAAAAAATACAAATTCTTCACGTTTATTTACAACGAACGCAAACGCGTCCGGCCTCAACTCTATTTACATACAGTTTAATTATAACAATTTGTGGACGGCGTCTATTTTGGTCGCATACGCTTTCCAGAATACGAGGCGGTAATTTAAAACTGAATTTTTTACCACTGGCATCATCACACACAGCACGATACTAAAAAAAAACAAAAACAAAATTTTAAATTTCGAATAGAACGCTCCCGCGATTTTTGGTTTGTTTTTAATTTTGTGCGGTGCACAGATTAGGCAGAGGCGTAGTTTTGGCGGCGCTCTGTGATGAACTAACGTGCGACTTCCTCAGTCTGGCTGGCGGGCGGCCCTGGCCTTGCAGCTTGTTCGTTGGATTGTTTTTTTTTATTGCTTCCGATTGCTGATTACGAGTACTTTATCAATTAATTTTGATTGGGACTTGGGATTCTGCCGCTTACTATGATGGGAAAATAAGATGTGCGTTATGAATGGTAAAATGACTGAAGTCAAAATTATTTAGCAAGACATTTTCCTGTTTAGACGTAAGAATATGTAGGTATTATTCAAACATGGTCATAATAATAAATATTGTGTTGTGACCTGCTATGGGTGGTGTAGTGGTATAGCACGCGTCACGGAATGACGAGGATCCGGGTTCGATTCCCGGCCATAGCTTTACTTTTCGGATTTTTCTATGTGTTCTGATTTTCACAGACATTTAGAAATTAAATATTGTGTTATTTATTTTACTAGTAAGGGACGTGATTTGTGTATGTATGTGTGTATGATATTTTACTAGCCCACTAAACGGTTGAGTTTTATTACAAGTTACAAGCTTTATATTAACTTGCAACGTATATGTAAGTATGTTTGTCCGGGTGGAATCTTGCGACTCAGTTTTGAAGCAGATATCTTCATCCGATTGAGCTGAAATTTTGCATACTTGTGTAAGTCAGATGACAATACAATAATCTGGTAGTAGAATTCTGGTGGGCCAGCCAGGGCCGTCTCCGCAGGAGAGAACTCTTCAACGGTTGGTCTGATTGACTTGGAAGTTTGGAAATATCGCAAATAGCGACCATTTGGCTTGATTGCTATTTGCGATAATTTCACGAAGGAGATCACTTTTCAACAGGTAAATGAAAGAAACTATAATTTATGTCACGAAGCCCGCCGAAACTAGTGAAAAGTGGATGTTATTGGACCTCATGCGACACTAGCGCCTCTAGTGGCAAATGCACACGCGATAGCCGCCATTGAAATGACGTCATGGTAAGGCTACTGTACGTAAACAAACAATTTTGTGCCAATAATGCCGTACGTCATTTTGGAAAAGAGATATTCTTCAAACTGCTGGACCGATTTTTACCAAACATGGTTAAGAACCACTGCAAGGAAACTGGCTTTCGAATGAAAAAAGCCGCATCGAAATCGGTCCATCGGCTTGAGAGCTATGACCCCAGACAGACACACACACAAGGAAACATCTAAGTCAACTTAAGACACCACTCATTTTGCGTCGGGGTAAAAAGTCGCGTCTATATATTCATGCAAAACCCTACATGTGCACCCACCTTTATTGCGAGCTACTTTGGTATAATTTTGTGTTCATAATGTAGGTAGGTATGTCGTCTGTGTATAAGGTATGCGTATGTGATAGCCTAGTGGTTTGACCTATGGCCTCTCAAGCAGAGGGTCGTGGGTTCGAATCCTGGGTTCGCACCTCTGAGTTTTTCGGAATTTACATGCAAAATTACAATTGAAAATTTCCTATGAGCTTTTCGGTGAAGGAAAACATCGTAAGGAAACCTGCATACATCTGCGAAGCAATTAAATGGTGTGTGTGAAGTTCCCAATCCGCACTGGGCCCGCGTGGGAACTATAGCCCAAACCCTCCAATAAATGGAGGAGACCTATGCCATGAGGCACGCCGAATTGCGCGATAATTTATAAAAAAAAAAGACTACACGTACTGAAATTGTAGCGAAACGAAATAAAAGGGGCTATATTATTATTATGTGGGTATGAGGGCGTATAATTTTGTACGCACTCTGCATTCGATTTCTCCGCATGTTTCCTATAACCATTCCCCTCGAGAATAGTTCAATTTTTAGATATGAAGCAACCCCTAAAGATTGGTTCCAATATGCATGTAGATTCGATTAGAAGATTCGAGATACGTGGTTGAAACTATATGAAGACACGCGGCAGTGCAGGCAGCCAAGATCAAAGGAAAATCAGAGTGTTATTGATATTGCAATGGGCATTTTAATCCCCGGCGAAAAAAAGGGGTATTAGAACTTTGACTTCGATGTCTGTGTGTGTCTGTGGCATCGTAGCTTTCCAGCGGATGGACCGATTTTAATGCGGTTTTTTCATGCGAAAGCCAGTTTCCTAGCGGTGGTTCTTAGATATGTTCGGTAAAAATCGGTCCAGCACTTTGAAGAGTATCAGCAAGACCGTCTTCACCATAAGGGCACACGGGGCCCGTGCCTGGGGCCCCGAAGGACCGACAATTTCTCTCACACATTTATTCTTAAAGCATTTTGTTATTATAATTCGCTTTTTTTACTTTCCAAAGGGGTCCCAAATTCTTGTGTGCCCAAGGGCCCTAGCCTAGTTTAAGACGGCCACGAGTATCAGCTATTTTCCTAAATTATGTAAGGCATTCCTGGCATAAAATTGTTTTTTTTTTTTATTATTAATGCGTGGAGGTTTTTAATTTTTATTTAAATGTTACATAATAAAATAACTATAGGAAATCTTTAAGAAGTAGGGAGATACTCTCAACCACGAAAACTATATTCCCGAAAATGGAACACTTATTCGGTTTTCAAATGTAGCGTAGGTATCTCTATTTGCAGATGTTTGATGTTTTTTTATCTAAGCGACATAAGTCATGTTTGCGAATAAGAAGTACACACATACAGTGAAAGAAACTGAATTGCATACCCACTTTTCACTGCAAATGTCATAATGACTTACCACACACTTGTCAAAGATAATTATTATTGTGAAATTGTAACTAGCTATGTTAAGAGGTTCGACGTGATTCAGGTTCTTCGGCCGTACTTATTCCTAAACCATAAGAAAGGAATTTAAAAATCTGTCATTCCATACCTTTGACAGACAGATTTTTCAATCGCTTTCCCATCGCGGTTTACCGGTTTATTTAGTAATAATGGCGGAAACTCAGGGGCTCTACCATGACGTCTTAATGCGATTCAATTCCGACTCAGTTCAGGTTTTAGCTGTCATTTTTGTAAGGATCTGACAGCGAGCGAACCTAAACTGAATCGGAATTGAATCGCATTAAAACAAAGATTATAATAAAGACAGAGCAACGTTTTAAATATGTACATTTTTATTTCAAAGTAAAAAACCACATGTTTTTAAAATTATTTTTTTAGTAACTAGGGTTAAAATTGTTTTAGTCCTTTCCTCGTGTTGAATTCGCATTTAGTTGTAATATTATAATGTACATAGTTTGTGTTGGTTACTTCTTTATGCCGATGGATGTCGCTGTAACGGTCTTGAACCATTCCTACATCGCGTTGGTTGGATTTTTCTTGCAATGTATGAAACATAATAATAAAAATAGTCATTCGTCAAGGAACCGTTGTGTTATTCACGTTTGAACACCTCGCCACTGCTTTTCCACTGCCTATGCCACACCGTGCCACAGTATGCTTAGTGTAAGTTTTCGATTACAAAATACGTCCCAAACGCGTTTGCGTTAAAATGACAAAATACAACGAGAACAGTTTGTTGCCGTTTCATAGTAGTAATTGAGACGTTTACTGAGAACTTACACTAGAAGCTGTAATCTTAGCTCCTCTCGCTGCCTGGCGCCTAGAGCGGCCGCTCCGCTTGGCCTATCCATGCCGCCTGGAGCCTAGAGCGGCCGCTCCGCTTGGGCTACCCTTGCCGCCTAGCGCCTAGAGCGGCCGCTCCGCTTGGCCTATCCATGCCGCCTGGAGCCTAGAGCGGCCGCTCCGTTTGCCCTACCCTAGGGCCGGTTCTTGGGAGGCAGACGCCCGAATTCACTTATTCAATAAATTACAGAGTCCAAATATGTAGAATAAACAATAGGCAACTAACATTTATTAGCTATAGTCCATTTCAGTCTATTTTAATGCACAGACAACTCCCCGCAAGCGTTTAATGAGTTCCAGATATTTTGGCAAGCATCTACAAGATCTCTCAGAATTTTTCCAGCAGGCCCCTATTTTACCATCCCGACAATAGTCGGTGATAAGTGACAATTCCGTTTATATTACAAACTAGAATATTTTTAAGCATGTTAACTTCACGATTCTTAGTATCTAGTGCCAGTTGGTGGTTTGGGGTCCTCTGCACTGGCGGCTGCGGCCCCCGTCATCTCCAGGTAGTGGCTCCTGATGACGAGTTGGAAGTATATGTCCAGGGCTGGAAATAATAAGTTTTTGTTAAACTTGCTGTACTTTTTGCTGACTGTACTTGCATTGTCATTCGTTCTACACAAGTGTACCAAATTTCAAGTCAATCAGATCAACCGTTGAAGACTTCCCTCCTTTGGAGACGGTACTGGCCGGGCCACCATAATTCTATATGTTTTCAAAATGTTAGCTCAATCGGTTGAAGATATACATACAAACATACATAAATCACGTCTTTATCCCTTACGCGGTAGACAGAGCCTAACGTAACAAGACCTAAAGGCCACGTTTAGCATGATTGTGGGCGTATAGGTGAAAAAGGGAAAGGGGGGGGGGGGGGGAAGAAGGGGTTGCTAGCCGCATCACCTATAATTATGAATTCTAAAATTTTCGCCCATTCCCTTGATGGGCTTGTACCATTTGCGCGGGAAGAGAGGCAACCTGGTACATTGTGTTTTTTTCTTTTCTTTGCTCCCAAACCATCATTAAAGATATCTCCTTCAAAATTTAGTTGCAAGATTCCACCACAAACAAACATTAACCCCTTTATTCATAAACGCTCTGTAGGCTTTTGCTAACTTAACAATCAATGAACAAAAAATTTACCTTGCTACTCCGCTACTCTTGAGTAGTTTGACATTTACCTTTCACAGATAAGGACAAACGATTGCTAAGTTAGCAGAAGCCTATAGAGCGTTTATGAATAAGAGGGTAGACTGCAAGTTAAATAAATGCTTGTAATAATTAACGCAACAGATCGGATAACTCCCGTATTAAGATTTCGGATAGTCTTAAGACGGTTTCCAATTTACCCGAGATGTGACGACTGAGAATCCCGAATGAACCCGACAGGTTTAAACGTGACATGTGTAGAGTTTCAATGTCGTTCAAGTTCATCATGTAGTTCAAGGTCGTCCTGGCTTCGTATTTGAGCCCTGTTCTTCTTACCAACATAAGCAAAGGTGAGCACAAACTGCCCCACGCCCGGGGGTTGCGTGAAGAGTCCCAAAAGAGTAAGCACGATGAGCACGGAATTCGAGGCCCAGTATATCATCACGTAGTTACGCCGTTTCTGGAAGAGTTAATACCATTTCATTAAACTGCTGAGGACGATAGTTAACTAACGGATAACTCACATATAAAAGTCGAGTGGTGCTCGACATGATTCGGACTAGTTCGTAGTACTTCCTCTTGGAGTGCTCGCCCTGACAGTATACAAATAAGTTAAAGCAGTTAGGAAACTACGAACAAAACGGTTGAAACGAACGCACACATAGACGCGCGCTTCTACAAGGCCCCTAAGCTGATCTCGCGGTGCCGTCAGTCGCGAGTGCCGCGTTGAGACGAGTGGCCGTCTGTTACGTGCGCCTAAATAAGTAAAATTTAAAAATTGTGCTTTCCGAACGTGTCGTAGCAGGCGAAAGTATTTTTCAGTGAGTAATATATAATACTTACCAACCGACGAATAAAAAAATCTTAAACTGTTGAAGTTTTTTTTTCTTAATTAAGCGTAGGTAGCTAGTTACTTTAAAACAGGCCTTACTAGCTGAGACAGCGCTAACTAAACAAAAAGCGTTTCATATTTACAAAAATTAAATCGACAACCCTAACGCTCTACAGGAGCGTAGGTATTTATTTCATAAAATAAACCTAGTTTCCACACTGCTCTATTTATTTACTGCGCCCTGGCGGCAGCCAATCGAACACTACTTTTATAGGCGAGTTATCCGTCTGTGTAACTATGATTTAGTCTCACGGTAGTTTCATGTTGGAAGTGCTGAAGACCATTCTAGCGACACCGATATAGCCATAAATACAGTTAAGTATTTTTTCTTATACTTATCATTTCGTTCCCACAAATAAAGCAAGGAATAAAATGTCTATCTTGTGAGAGCCCAATTACCAGGATAAGGGGTCGCCTGGTCGCCAAGGTGAATCGGCACGCTTATGAGTTACTTATGCCTAGGCACGCCCCTAGTAAAAAGCAAAGCAGAGTAGTCTCTGCCTACCCTATTGGAATGGTATGTATGTGTGTGTATGTACAACAAAATTAAATATAGAGGCAATAAAGAAGTTTTCCTTGTGGTTAATTATAATTACAGAAGCCGTATCAGATAGAGCATTCCAGCGCAACAAATCTATAAACAAGCGCCCATTGAGCCCATTTTAGTACCAGAATAATTTCCTTATTTATGATATTTCAGTGTGTACTGCAGCATTATTCAAACTCTTGTGAGATGAACGTATGGGTCGTGGTAGGTGTCGGGTCCAAAGGAAAAGATGGTGGCTTCTTCCAAAGATAATATGTAATCACTCGTACACGATTAATACAGTTAAAGATACTTAACACAAGATACTAATATAATATCCGAGGGAAAGAAATATAACGTGCCGTAGTCTGTCGAGTCTCGAGGAGAGAGAGGGCATAGACAATATTTTCCTCTCTCGTGTTGCCATATGCGTGGCTTGGATTCGTGGCGTTTTCGCCACACCACCCCCCCACGGAGAATATTAAGGCAATCAAGGACAGAAAATAATGATAAACGTTAACACTTAACAAAATATCACACAAGCCAAAGGCGAGGGCAATAAACGCTTTAAGCTTTCTTTATCACTGCCCTAGATACACAATTTTAGTGGAAATCACTTCTCACGCCGGGGCGACGTAAATAACAACTTACTTTGAAGAGTCCAGATAGCAGGACGACTGTCAGAAACAACTGTGCAATGATCAGTGCTAGCATTATGAGCAATTGCCCCGTCGAGTGGGTGGCTAGTTGGTTCTCAGTATCAGTCGTGCCGCTTTTGCCTGCCATCACTGATAGCAGCAAGCAAATTGCCGACAGGAACATTAACTGAAATCATAACATTAAAATAAATGAGTATTGACAACTATTAATCACGTCTTTATTCTTTAAGTAGGATTTAGCGTGATTGTAGGCGTGACGTGGAGTGGAAGCAAAATAGCGATGGGTTTCCAGCCGCATCACCTTCGCGTATAACATGACTCCTATGATTTTCACCCACTCCCTCGAAGGGCTTTTACCTTCTTGTTATAATATGGCAATATTGTTTTATATAGAATACTTTTGTAGCATCACTATAGGTTACCTTAACTAGCAAATCTGTACTGTCTTGTTCCTGCCAAATAAAAACACTCGTACTATCAAGAATAAAATTGTGTCTTCAATCTCCTCGTACTCAGTAATCTTTGCTCCCAGACCAGCATGGAAGTAGCTAAATCGACCACGGTTATTTTCGGTGAGCGACTTCCGACCCTCATCAAGTGCATACTCGCTACCTTCACCTGGTCATCCGTCTATCTCGTGGCGGGCCTACGTCGCGTCTTTAGGGAAGTGGTTGCGTGGAGGTAAATGAAATACTTCATTTATTTAATACACAGTTAAGTGAATAAAGTACATATTTCATTTACCTCCACGCAACCATAAACAGCATGATTTACAGTGAGCACCGCTAACTTAAGGCTGGGGCATGTACGTCCTCCAGTAAGCTCCGCGAATCACTACTTATAATGTGGGCCCGTTGGCCCAAGTACAAACTGCTTTAGTCAACTCATATTCTAGTACGAATGTACTGGGATATGAGCTGACCTGGCGTAAGGCCACAAAGTGTGTCCCTACACGTCTTTCGGTACGTGGTCGTCACTCAAGAACCTTCCGGTTCCACCGTCCTTTGGTCTTGAGAGTCTACATGCAGTACCTACCAATTTGAAGAATCCTATGAGTATGCTAGCAACCCTCAGGTTCCTATTGCCGCAGCAGCTCTGCACCGTCGTCGACGGGCACTGCGTACACGGCCGACCCATCCTGCAACTGGACAAAGACAGGTGATGGTTGCAGCCAGGTTTGCATCGCATTAAAACGTCATGGTAAGGCCGCTGGGGGTAACCATGGCGTCTTAATGCGATCCATTCCGATTCAGTTTAGGTTCGCTCGCTGTCAGATCCCTACTAAAAATTACAGCTAAAACCTGAACTGAGTTGGAACTGAATCGCATCAAGACGTCATTATTAGGCCCCTGTTCTCCGTATATGCATTCCAATCGCCCCACCATCTCTTTTCTGATCTGTTTACGACAGCATTAAGTTATCCACGGGATATAGACCCCGATATCCTTTAACAAGCCCCCCGATATTTCGACGCAGTTCCATACATCACGATCACGGGTCACAGTCTATATCCTCTTGATAACTATAACTATATCTTATACTACACCGTGAATCTTTTAACCCCTCGTATCTGGATGCTAAAAATAGTACTGTATCCTAGTCTCATCTGTTTTAATACGCACATATTCTGCTGATTTAAATAAAAATACAAAATGATAGCCTTCAATTTGGGACAGATCCGTGTCTTAAGCATACGAGGGGTTAAACCTGTTAGCATTTAATAAAACTACCTTTTAAATAATCTTGCGTTTCAACTTTTTCAACACGACACTATCTTCCCACACGTGTGTCCATAATTTTCCTGTTCGCGAATCAAAATCTTTAACACAACAGCATCCGTTACACAGTCAATAACTCCTACACCATCCCGTTAAACAGTAAGTTAATTTTCAATAGTTAGAGCACTAACCAGGTAAATATACTACTGTTTACAAAACCGTTATGTTTATAGTACGCGCAACGCGTCCAAACAACGTGAGATACACACAAGACTAAATAAAGGCCCTAGTAGCACAATATAAAGGCAGAGTTTCCTGTTGCATTTTGCAAAATCAACAATAAAAAATAAGACGACCGCTAAGTGGGTTCCGTGTTCAAATATACGTCTTCCACGCCCATCTGGGAGTAAAAAAAACATAGAATAGAAAAAAACACAGAAGCGTGCCTGGAACTTAGTGCAATGTAATCATAATTAATTAAGTATTTGTAATGCCTAAGTACATTGTTATTGTCATCATTTAAATGGAAATGTACCAAATTTGTTAATATGTTAAATGTATTTTGTGAGTGAGCCTATTTTATTTTTATTTTTTTGGTGTAAGGGCCCAACTGTTGGAGCGAGCAGTATGTGTTCCGGCTGAAAAACAGCGCTGAAGTGTCGCTCGTGCGAGCTGGCACAGGCAGCATTTGCTGACGCCGAACCATTTACCACTAATCCTTTTATTTTTGTTTCTGTGTTTTGATGTTTTTTTTTATGGTTGTTAGTGGTAATAAATATTTTTTCTTTCTTCTTTCTTTTCAGAATGTACCAGTCGCTTCTCTTCCCACCCATCGAGGGCGAAAATCTTAGGAATCATGTTATAGGCGATGCGGCTAGTACTCGTCACTATTTTGATTCCCCATTATTCCTATTCACCCACAATCAAGCTAAACGTGACATTTAGGTCTAGTTACCTAGGGCTCTGTCTACCTCGTAAGGGATGAAGATGTGATTTATGTATGCGTATGTATGTATATCTTCAACCGATTAAGCAAATTTTTTTTATAAATGAGAGCCTTTGGAATGGAATTTTTTGGGACATTTTTTTCTTCTATTAGGGTCGATAGTGCTCGTGATTCCGAGTAGAAAATGAGAGTCGAAAAAGTAATATCCCATAAAAAAGTTGAGTGTACAACTTTTAATGAAATGGCCCATCTCTATGCCGTGGGAATTTCGTATAATCCATTCTTAGTACGAGTTTATGCTACCGAAGGAAAGCTTCACTCTGTACTTTCTACGCTTAGCAGTTCTGTAAGTTACACATAAATAACTAAAGCTATTACTTTAGTTAGTAAGACACAGCTACTGCTAGAATTAGGTACTACTAAAACAATTCAGAATGCGGAAAAATAACAAAAAAAAATGTGTACGATGTTCTGTTCATTAATAATGTATTTTAAAAAAGCAGTTGAGAACCTTAAGCAATTTACGAGTGAACCCTGAACTTGTTAGGTACTCTGTTAGCAAACCCCACCAGTGATACGACAGTACGGGTGCCTATTCAATCTGGTCGGGTTATACCGGCACACCGGTCCGCGAATCAAAATTGACTCCGGGATTTCACACGATGACGCAACTGTTTATAATTTTATACGCACCTCGGTAGCTACCATGATTATAATATATACCATACGTATGCATACCAAATAGCTCCTATGTATCTTTTCGAGCGATTCGGATACTTGGCTGCCGTTAGCCAGTATCGGCTACGGTCGAATGCTAAACTCCTTTTGGCATGTCCTTTTTCATCTTCCAAAACTTACTCCAAATCCTTCACAGTTCACTCTGCTAGGCTGTGGAATCGGTTACCGATCTCCGTCAGGCAGTTTGCCTCCGTGGCGTCGTTCAAGGAAGGCTTGAGGAAGATATGGCTCACACCATCTCCTTGGATATTGTATGTGTGTAGATACTCTTATTGTATTTTATATGTATGCATGTGTGTAGATATATTTTAGTAGTATATTTTATGTTTTGTTTATTGTACTTAGATATGTACGCTCTATTGTGGCTTTCACTATCTGGAATTTTAAACTTACACTTTGTCGGTCCCTCGTTTAATGCTCCTCTTATCTACTCAAAGGTTAACTGGTAGAGATCTCTTATAGGGATAAGTTCGCCTTTGTGCATTAATGTTATTTTTTGTGAATTGTATCCGTTTCTTTATATTTGTACAATAAAGCATTTACTTACTTACTTACTTCAATAGCGCCAGAAGGGCCACATTAATATTCGACTGATGGTGCAAAACCCTGTCGCAATTGACAGGTCACCGTCGCTTAAACTCTAGAATACATTTCTCTTACAGTTTGTTAGGTCGTAGTAAGTGAAACAAATTAGTCTCTACCTACCTATGGAACTATTTTAATCAGTGCGTCCTACCTGTAATGGCATACTGAGCCGCCACGTGGCCAATTACCGTGCGGCGTGTCCACCAGTTCAAGGTCGCTCAGCGAGGTATGGAGTAATCAGTCAAAGAACCAAGGTTACTGACATAACCCAGCGAATTAGCACGGTGAAGTAGGAGTGGGCAGGTCACATTATGCCGCAGAACTGATGACCGTTGGGGCAAACTGTTTCTGGAGTGGAGACCGCGTGTAAATAAACGCTGTGTAAGGCCTCCTGTTGCTGCATGAGACGATGATATTCGCAAGGCAGCGGGCAGGGATTGGAGGAGAGCTGAAGATCGAGCCCAATTGCGTGCTATGGAAGACGCTTATGTCCAGCAGTGGACTGACACGGGATGAGCTGTGGGAAAGAGGAGTGACGTATAATAAAACAAATGCAGGCTGATTGACTATCTATATTGCTTTACGTGAACAAACGCGCTCCCGCGCATAAAATTAGAACAATTACACCCGTCGCTGCGCGCGCGCCGCCGTTCCTGTACTCGCCGAGCCGAGCGGCGTACGAGATCGCGTAGAACACGAAGTTCTGCTCATGCACACTGTGTATCAGATGAGCGTAGGGGCCTGAGAAAAGGAGAGAAAGTGTCAAATGGATGCCTTAGAAAAGTCAGGCGCAAGCCACACAAAACAGAGCACGACATCAGATATACCACAGATTACGCAAATCTCACGATTTGTATTGAAATCAAGCGTGCCCACTTTTTACAAATGAGATTGTGGAAATGAGCCGCCAGATTTAACAGTAAATAATGTATATTAAAGCAAAATCATAAAAATAGGCCCCGACTTGTGTACACACGTCAGTCTCTAAATCAACAAACATTCATGTTGATGTCATGTCTAAGCACAACGTTCGGTGTTGCTTAAACACTAACATAGGTGCATGTAAATAGATTACATTTACCTGCCAGTATATTATCAGGCGCTATACAGCCTCTCATATTTACCACTTACTGTGACGGCACAGTCGAAATTTAGTGATGCTCCTCTGCCCAGATACGATTCAAATGATTTAACAGGAGCCGTCACATTTAAAAATGGCGACGTATCTTCAAAATGTAAGGAACAAAACCACGACGCTTGGTTGGGGTTTGACAAGCGAAGTACAGTTTGACAACAAATATAATGCGCATCGGCAGTATTCGTTTGCGCAGAGAAGTGCAGACCAGTTTCCGATGGTAGCCGAACGTGTAAATAATCTATATTGAACTTTATTTGCAAGCGCAACTGGCAGAGTATTGCTTGCTTTGCATTCTTAGCTTTGTCCCGCTTACACGATTTTGCCATTGTTGGTACGAAATCGATCGACCAATAACAGCACCAGAGTTTCCCGCGCGTAAAATTGGTATACTGCGCAGGTACATCGTGGAGCATTATTTTTGCTGTCAAACTGTAGATGCATTTGCGTATTCTATTGTATCATCGTAATCTGTGGAAGAGACAGAACAGGGACTTCGTTACTCATCTACTTACCTTTAGCATAAATAGCGACATCTCCTCCTCCATGGCTGTTCTCATCCAATATAATCCCAGCGATCTGTTCGTACATGAAGTCGTCAGTCTCCCCTGGGTCCTTCCGCACCACCGTGTGCTGGTTGTTTTCGTCAACCTGGACTTCGTACTGCATGGCACCAGGCCCTCCCGTGCCGTAAGACAAGGTAGTGTACGGTTTCTGGTCGTGAGGAGACACTTCCGATTTGCCTAAAAATTTTAACAGATAAATTATTGCATTTTTTTTAAATACACGCATGGAGAAAATAGAACAAATAGATTGGACTCCGCAATGGTGGTGAGGCACCATCTTTAACACAGCTTCTATATCAGGAATAAAAGCAAAAAGCTGATAGTCTGGGAAATGTCTTTGCTGTTTTGACCAATGGAGACAAACAATGGAGATTAAACCTAGTTGTTGAACAAATTCCTTGGTAGCTTAGGAGTTTTTTGTTGAAATGCACTTTATATTTACGTTACTATCTGTCCATCTTCAAATCTAGCGAAATGAGCACTTGCTAGGTGGTTGCGCCGCGCTACCGTGTCCAAGGAGGGGCAAGCCAAGCATAAGCTGGCCGAAATCCTCCTGATATCATGGTTTGCGCATGCGGCCGTGGCACTTAACGCGCGTTGTTATTGTAAGAAAGCTCTGTCAAAGTGACCCAAAAATATGCTCCAAGCCCGATCTTCGCATCACATCATTACATTATATAGAGATAAAGCGCCGCAACATGCGACAGAATAAGTACTATCATCCGCAGCACATCAGTGACAGTTGGACGAGTTAAAGTTAAGCTCGCATTCTACATTTCAGCTCAGCACGGGCCGCAACACTAGGCTAGTGTATGGAGCACAGACCCCATCCTCGCTTACCGTCACGGACGGCTAGCAGAAATGCGCGCGTGATCTGTGTCGCGCGCGAGACATACTCCTCGTCTTTTTCCTACCATTCGTTCTAGAAGCTCTCGCGCGCTCTTGTGCTAGCTGTGCAGGCGTGATAGTGGTAAAATGCAAGCCTATTCGCTAAAAAAAATCTTGCATAATTTCTGAGTAAAAGTAGATTTTTATTTAGAACTCACCAAAGATGTTGGACCCCCTATCGGGGTATCCGTTGATGGACAGCGTGTGTGTGTGGTCGGCGGTGACCACGATTAGCGTGTCCTTCTCGTCTGTCATGGACACAGCGACCCGAACCGCGTCCTCCATGGCTGCTGCCTCGTCGATGGCTGTCTTCGCTCGACCACGGTGATGGGCCATGTCGATGTTGCCGCCTTCCACCTGAGATTGTAGAAAAGTCTTGATAACCTCGTGGTTTTAATGCGGGCTTGTACTGTAAAGAAATGTATTCACGTACCACCGCAGAACCCTACTGCAATAAGTTGACATATCACTCGAGTTTGAGTGACGGCGGCCCGTCAATTGCGACAGGGTTCTACTGTGGTACGGTCAACAACCTTAGTTGTGGAACGGTGTCATATTGACATTGCCGAGCATTAGCAACGTGTTTTAAACACTCACAAGAAATCATATCACTATGATAACGTTCCATGTATGCGCAATAGTCAAAGTTGTTGACTATAATCGTGCTAAACGTAGCTGTAAGGTTTTGTTACCTTAGGTTCTGTCTACCTCGTAAGGGATAAAGACGTGATTTGTGTGTGTGTGTGTGTAAAATAATCAGATATCAAGAATGAATGATGAATGAAAGTTAACAATATCGACCTTCAGACATGTCGCTTATATTGCAGTTTACTTTCAGTTTATTGCAGATTTGATATGGATTAATTCTGTAAAATTAATGCAGTCTAGTTGTCTTTAGCTTATACAGACTTACCGCATCATTTATTTAAGATATTTACTAAAGTATTAGATCTAAGGCAGAACAATTTAAACAATAGTTATGACACCGTGATTAGAAATAATATACGCTTTGCATTTGCAAAGCGTATATTATTACATACGTACATTAAGTATATTATCATATATACGTTCATTAAGTATATTATCATTGTGAGATTTGAATACTTATTCAAATCTCACAATGATAATACACTTAATGTCATCTTAAAGATAAAGTAGGTCATGTAAAAATAGTAAATTATCAAACTAAAACACAAACTAACACACCTATAAGCAGTGACGATCCCTAGCGGAGAATAAATTTAATTGTACCTAATTGTTTTATTACTATTGTTTTTGAATTTGACATTTTTGTAATATTCAATTGATTTCTTTATGAATCCAGAGATAATCCTGTGGATAAAGAAAAAACGGGGCCCCGAGAAGCACTTCGGATCTTCAACAGGTCAGTCCAATTTTTAAGCTATCGACGAGAGTAAACTACTAAACAACTTCCAATTTGACCACGGAACGTCCGTCTAGGCCTTCCCCTCCCAAGGCACCTATTCACACTCGCCATATCTGTTATCTTTCATCCATCCTCTCTACGTGACCAAACCCTACTACTAGCATACTTTTTCTATCCTATAGCTACTTTTTCTTTCACACCAGCACGTTCCCTTATCACACTATTCCTTATTCTACCATCCACAGCCTTACCATCAAGAAGTATCCATTGGGGTTCCTCCTCAGCACTTTGATGGCAGCCTCTGTCATTTCGCTGATGGATGGCATGCCCTCCGGGCCGTGGTCGCGCTCGAACTCGTAAGCGAGGTGGCCGTTAGCGAAGATACCTGAAACGAAAGATAATCAGAGTTTCATATATGACAAACCAGATTGCCCGAAATTACTGTACCCTGCGGGAACTTCATGTTTTCCGGGAAAAGGAGCTGATGATTGTCGGGGACAGTGTAGCGATTTACGGAAAATATCTATGTTCAAAATGTAATTATAGTCTTGGTTTCTAAGTGACAAATAGCTTTATAAGATTCAGATAATATTATTCATTTGGCTACGAAATTCTAATGCTCATAATATAATGAGCTAATCAAAAATAAAAATAAATGCTTTGTTCGTTTACGTGTAAGGTGATGTAGCGTAATCTGAACAAATGTTCATTATTTTCTATTCCGTTACACGCAACGCTCGTGTCGCACAAACGCCTCCATAAAGCCTCACAAATAAAGATAATTATCTGACCCAACATTGTTGCAATACTAGCTCAAATGTTGACTTCAGGATCAGAAAAGTTAGCAGCACTGCACAATGCAATGTGTCTTGGGCTATCAGCTTGACAGGCGACAACGCCAAAGCGTTAGCGTATCTCGGAATCGAAACGCTTCAGAGTGTACTGTCTTGCACACAAGGCCCTCTCTTAACCATGACATATGCTCAACTCACCCATCAAATAATCTGTGTTATCAAAGTCGACACCCGATAAGTCATTATTATTCTGGACCACGCTATACTTGAGACTCCGTTCTTCCTTGTCGTCCCGGTATTCCTGGATCAGATCCAGCCCGTCCCTTCTGTAACAGCCCCACAGGTTGATGGGGTCTCCTGCGGTGCCGGTAGAATTAGTTACCAGCATTTGACGACCTCCTCCCATTATTACCTGGAAAAGAAGTAAAATTCCCTTCAGTCTTATTCAATGACATGCTGATTTTAGACATGACTAAAGTATTGTTGAAAATTTTATGTTCCTTTTTACATTTAAAAACAGGTTGGCAATACTACACAACAATCTAAAAAGCTGTTATAGTCTAAAGGTTTGACCTGTGCCCTCTCAATCAATGAAGTCCAGGCTCTCATCTCTTGAATTTTTCGAAAACTACATTAAATTTTTTGGAAATCATCGGGTTTAAAACTGTACTGGTAGGGTATAATATTGAGAGAATGGGCGAAAGACTTAGGATCATGTTATAGCCGATGCAGCTAGCAACCATCTGTTTAGATTCCCCATTCCACCTATGTATACGCCCATAATCATCCTAAACGTGATCTTTTGGCCTTATTACCTTAGGCTTTGACCCCGTAAAGGATGAAGACGTGATTTATGTATAATACGGACATAGGATTCGAGTCCAAATTCTCATCTCTGAGTTCTCACGCAAGGATAATCATGGGGTACAAACCTGTACTGAAGCACTCCGCATTAGGCCCGTTTGGGAACTACAACTAAGGCCTCTTTCTAAAACCTGGTCTGTGTTCAGTAATGGGGCAGAAACAGGCAAGATATTTTTGGACTTACATGCAGGTCCCGTCCAGGCCAGTCCTGGACGAGTTGCCGGGCGATGTCCTTGCACGGCGTTCCCTCGGGCATGGTTCCCTCGCATTCCCAATTGCGGTTGGCGCTGTGCGCGTACAGCGGCGCCGGCGTAGCGTGCGTCACGCGCATCGTCGTCACGAACCCTGAGGACAACAAAGCGATTTTTGCTAGAGAAGAAAGTGGTTGGTGTCAGAGGTCAACAAATATGACTTTAGACCATTTTTTTTGTGAGATAGATAATTCCTACTAAAGTTATAAATGCGAAAGTAACTTTGTCTGTTGTCTGTCTGTCTGCTACGCTTTCACGCCTAAACCGCTGAACCGATTTTAATCAAATTTGGCACAGGCTTCGTTTTAATCTTGGGGTAGGACATAACATAGTTTTTACCCCGGAAAATTGCATTGTTCCCGCGGGCAACCGCTAGTATCAGATAAAGTTGACACTGAGGTGTTACTGACTAGCAAAGGATTACCCGATGTTCTATTGAGTCTAGTTCTTAAATTCAGTCGAATAACAATAGTATAAATATAGTCGAATAAAATTTAGAAAATCACGAAAATACATAGTATTTTCCTACATATTTACAATGAGGTAAATGTATTCACTTACCGTTGTAAAACCCTATCGCAATTGACAGGCCATCGTCAATTGCAATAGGGTTCCGTAGTGGTGCATGAATCGTGAATACATTTCCCTTACTGTACTTACATGAGGATTGGTTAATATACCATTCAGCTGTTTGCCGTAGGACTCATGCGCTTCAAATCTATCAAAAACACCAGAGTGACTTGAGTATTCAAAGCTCATGTGATCTGAACTACTAAAAACGAAAACGAGACAAAATAAAAGTCTAAAGATGTCTTACCAGCACTCTTCCCAGCTTCGAGAGCCAAAGCAGCCAAGGACTTAAGATGAGCCTCTGAATCCTGGGATCGAGGGCATTCGTTTTCGTGAACGGTGGCGTCCACACCGATGGTCCTGTGGTTGACTTTGCTACCGGAGAAAAGGGCGGTGGCAGTGGAAGCTGAGTCCGGAACCATCTTGTTGGCTGAATATGTCTGGAAACATAGTGGGTAAGGATTTAAAGACAGGCTACAGTTTCTACACACCAAAGACACGCAGATGGTAATAAGGTACTTCTCTACAGAACTTCTTTACTTCGCTGTTTTTGTATGCAGATTTGTAACTCCTAGCAATACGCGTTTCATGATTATCATCATACCTGTTAATCAACAGTCTACTACACGGCTAGCACAAGTTAGTGCGACAGCTGTATCGTGCGCGAGATAGACTGCTCTTCTTTTTCCTACTGTTCTTTCTAGAAAGAGATAGGTAGTCTATCTCCCGTGCGACACAGCTCTTGCATGCTCTACAGCTATAGACCGAATGCTTAAACGAATCCTCGCCCGCACGGCACAGGGGCGCGGGTTAGGACGACAAAGCAGACCGAGAGAGGTGCGGGCGGCAGACGCACTACCCGCCCGCACCTCTCTCGGCCCCCGTGGTCGTCCCACACCTCATTTAAGCGGTTGGTCTTGCTGCTGGTCAAGATCTTTACGATAATAGGTTTAATGCTACCTGCAGCCAATTGCATCTCACGAACTTCAACAGTTCATCCATCCATCTGCGGTAGACCTATCAAACTCGCTACAGAAACTTCTTTCAAGGTATTTATTTACTCGAAGAAGTGTCTTTCTGCAGTACCCTAGTACACGTTGCAAGAGAGGATTAGTACCCGATCATTTTTTATCATTCTTCTTCAGAATCGTAGCTTTAATTTACCTTTATAAGGCCAACGTGAGGAAACTCTTCAAAGGCCATCCGGTAGGACTCTCCCCCTTTGTAGATCCTTGTGGCCGTGACGGTGTTGGGACCCATGCCGTCTCCGATGAAGAGGATGACATTCTTGGCCGTGTTCACATTGTGCCTCAGTCGCAGAGCCTCCTCGATCTCCTCGCGGGCCAGGTCACGCCAGTACTTCTGATCTGGGGAAGACAGAAGAATAGTGTCATCATGTAAGACTTATATAAGGTCCCACAGAAGTACTCCGAAATATTTCAGCAAGAGATTTTTAACGTAGTTTTGGATTCGAAATCAAGTCACTCCATTGACGCCGTACACTTTGCTTTGAAAATCGACAAAACAATATAAACACACACACAAATCACGTCTTTATCCCTTACGGGGTAGACAGAGCCTAAGGTAACAGGTACCTATAGGTCACATTTAGCAAGACTGTGGGAGTCTAGGTGGAAAATGGAATCAAAATAGTGATGGGTTGCTGCCTCATCGCCTATACACGATTCCTATGATTATCGCCCATTCCCTCGATGGACAAATCAATTCTATGGAAAAATTTGTCAAGCACTATTAAAAAATCCTAAAAAGCATTTACAGGGGTCTGCAGTACAATTAACCCAACCACCTCCTGAAATCATCATCATCACCATCAGCAGCCTACAGACGTCCACTGTTGATCTGAGGCTCCCCCTTAGCAACACATAATGAACGACAACTCGCCACCTGCATCCACCGGTTTCCGGCAACTTTCATCATCGGTCCACTTAGTGGGAGGCCTACTAACACTGCGTCTTCCAGTTCGTGATCGCCACTCGACAACCTTTCTCCCCTAACTGTTGTATGATTTATGAGCGATTTGGCCTGCCCATTGCCGCTTCAACGTACTCTTCGAGCTGACTCTAGTTCTTCGGCGAATCTCAGTATTTCCATAGCCCGTTAAGCGACTCTGAGCCTCTCCAAGAGACCAACCTGCTTAAGAATTCCGGAATAATTTTGAGAAACCTTGTATGATTTTTATTTTGCGAGTGGTTAAGACCTTGTGGGGTAGGCGAACGTGCACGTGGCTTATCTGATGGTCAGTGATCACCACCACCCATGGACACCCGCTACACTAAAGAATCTGCTGTTGTGTTAAGGCTAAGAGAAAATGCCTCATGTGCTAATTTCACCGGCTCCAACTCTCCACGGCGCAACAGCGCAAGCACCACTTGGCGGTAAGATTATTACACCCTATTGTTATTATTAGTAGCGAGACTTGGGTATGGCAAAAGAAGCATGAAAGTAGAATAAATGCAGTAGAAATGAGAGCGTTAAGGAGTATGGAAGGTGTATCACTGAAAGATAGAATAAGGAACAGTGTGATAAGGGAACGTGCTGGTGTGAAAGAGGATATAGTGACTAGGATAGAAAAAAGTATGCTTAGTTGGTTTGGGCATGTAGAGCGGATGGATGAAAGTAGACTAACTAAACAGATCTATATGGGGAGTGCGAATGGTTGCGTTGGGAGGGGAAGGCCTAGACGGACGTTCCGAGACCAAATAGGAGACGTTTTGGAAAAAGGTCAGGTCAGGAGTACCCGAAACCGACGAGCATGTATGAAGATATTGATGACTGTGGATGAAGCGAAAGAAATATGTCAGGATCGTATCAAGTAGAATAAAGTAGTCTCTGCCTACCCCTGTGGGAAAGAGGCGTGACGGTATGTATGTATTGTTATTATTACCGGAATGTAGGCGGTTTCTCAACACCTCGCTATTTGCCAGTACAAGAACAATTCATAAACTGGTATCAATGACTTCTGAAAGAAAACAAGTCAAGAGCGATTTGGAGTCGCGCACCTAAAGACTTTGTGCAGGAACAATGGGTTTCTTATACAAGAGGAGTTGAAACCAGTTGAATAGTTCAATCACAATAATAAAAACCCATGATTCATTGTCACTGCCATCATTGCCATAATATATATTATGTAAGTATCTCATGTCACAGTTGCGTAATTCAACTAATTGTTCATCGGATTGAATAAGATCGGATTCTGCAGTCTTCAATGAGAGCTCTCTTGTTGAAAAGTTGACGATCCTTCCGATCGATTTCAGCCATGGCAACCACTTCGACTAGTTAGTTTGACGCTTGTGTGCCCGAAGAAGGCTTATGTAGCCGATCTTCGAGGTAAAACTCGCGCTCAATGAAGGCACAAGAGAACACCATTGATAAAATGGTGGCTAATGGCAACGGACTATAGAGTTAATTCATCACGTCAAGTCAAGGTCAACTGAACGCTGCTCCACGAAATCGCGAGCTTCGAGGAGTTGTAGCTAACGACCGAATAGTCTAGTGCAGGGATGGCGAACCAATGGCACGTGTGGTGTTGGCACGCTTCAAAATAATTCGGGCACGCCAATAATAAAAAATAAGGTCGTATGATGGTAAAATAACAACACACTCTTAAAACAACAAGGTCTGATGATAGGTCAGAGCCAAATATTACTTTATTTGTAAAAAAATGGCACGTCCACCAAAAAAGGTTCGCCACCCCTGGTCTAGTGATTAAAGAACTTGACAATGAAGCTTGAGATCGGATTCGATTTTGAGCTGGAATCATCATCATCATCATCTCCAGCCTACATACGTCCCCCACTGCTGGGCACAGGCCTCATCTCAGAATGAGAGGGCTTGGGGCTATGAGTTCCCACTCGGACCCAGTGCGGATTGGGAACTTCACACACACCATTGACTTGCTTCGCAGATGTGTGCAAGTTTCCTCGCGATGCGAAGGCCACAGGTCAATCAAACCACTAAGCTACCACGACTGTTATTACCCCAATTTAATTAGTACTGTCGGCCAAATAAGCGGTCTACGACTTTTCATCCAACTTCTTCAAGAACTAGCAAGTTGGCAGCCACGGTGTATCGACTTTACATATTGTGTTGTGCAAAGCATTTTTTACCTTAGGGTGGTAGACCATCCCCTGTTGGCAACAATAGCCCACGATTCTAGGGGGGGGGGGGGGGGCTAGTATTCCCGGCCCCTCTCTCTTGTTAGATGGTACCAAAATATTTATCATGGATGCTAAGATGGAATAAAGATAGAATGGAACGTAGCGAGAGAGGTCCTCAAATATTTCTGAGTAGCCTTAAACTGTAATAAATTCTTAATAGCTTTACTTTTCGGATTTTTCTGTGTTCTGATTTTCACTGACATTTAGAAATTTAATTTCTAACGGTAAAATCGTAAAAGTAAAACATAAAAATCAAGAAATAAAAATTCTTGATTCATTTGATAGTAGGTACCTATCATTTGAAAAACAGCGCCTTCTCTCGTCCCTGGTGAGCAGTAGATGTTCCACGGGAGTTTGTAATTGTGTCGTACAGACACATCATTTAAACAGATGACGCTTAGCGACAAAAATTCGCATAGTAACAAAGGTCACGTGACAGCTAGTAACAGGTAGAAAAATTCGAAGACTACCCACCTGCTATGGGTGGGGTATAGCACGCGTCACGGAATGATGAGGATCCGGGTTCGATTCCTGGTCATAGCTTTACTTTTCGGATTTTTTATGTGGTCTAATTTTCATTGACATTTAGGAATTTAATAAATTCGTTACACTAAGTAAGGTTAATAACATCAGAACATGAGAACACGCAATTCGTCAAAAATATAAGAGCAGCGACTTCAGCGTACTTAGTGAGTAAGATGTCGTCTTGAAAGTTGGTAGTTAACATAACGCTAACTATCCTTTGTGGGTTAACTTAAATAGTCGACTCTCTTCATTAACATAACTCAATTCTTCACGGACATGCTAAGCTGATAATGGTATATAATTAAACCTTCTTGGGCACAATAGGTAATAGCACCTATGTGCAAGTAGTTTAAATAATATTTTTTTAGAGTTTCAACCTTTTTGGCTGTTGGTGGCTGGCTGGCCCTAGTCCATTGCCACACGCCGCGGCACCGAATGAAAAGAACAATAAGGCGGCTGTCACTTGTTTGTTTTCTAAATTGTGGGTGCACGGTCGTTCTTTTACGCGGATTAAACTATACTTAAATTTTAATTAAAATTAAACTTACATGTCGTAGTTAAGTTGTATTTTACTTATGAGCATTTTCCAAAAAAAAGCCCACATGAACATTATTTCCAGAATTTAAATATTTTGGGTTTTTCTTAATCAGAATCATTCGCCCTATTCTCATACAAGAAAAAGTGTGCCCACATTTTATTGTGGAATTTATTTTCCTCTTTTTCTAATTAAAAAGTGACGAACTGGAATGGAAATTTTGGGAAACATTTTTTCTTGTACAAGGATCGATAGGGTAAGCCATTCTGAGTAACGATACCCAAAATAGTTGGAAAAAATGTTCATGTGGACTTTTTTTTGGAAAACGTTTTATGTTTATTTAGCGTTTCGATCATTGAATAAAAGAAAGATGTTTTGTTAAAAGAAATCACTACTTCTCCACCGCGTCTGCTTGTTCGTATATTCACGATAAACTCAAAGACTACTGTACCGATTTTCATGCAATTTTTACGAAGGTTTTGGTCAACAATTTGTCAAAGATATACCTAAGTAGGTAACTATAATAGTTATTGCGGTAAACTTCATTTTATATAAGCCAATACACACGTGCTAACTTTGATACATAAATAGATTTAGGTACTTTACGCTCATTCACGTTTTTATAACGAATTAGCAATTTTAATTGGATGTAAAATAATGCTCGTGACAATGAAATAAAATTAGTAGGTTAACATTACACTTGAACTAAATACTGAGTTGAATTTACCTTATTTATCCATTGCTGTTTGCTTTATAGTGCATTGCCGCATTGGGGTAAATTCGAAATTGGGGGAATTTCGAAACTCGTGGATATCCACTAAACAACGCTTACCTGGAAGCTCCAATGTTGTTGGCTTCTAGATAAGTGTTGCCAGATTATAGAATTGTTCCCCGTTTAATGGATATCCACGATTTTCGAAATTCCCCCAATGCACAATTTTTTTTAAAAAGCTACCTAGAATTTGATTCACTTCTGTATGTTATTATTTGTAGTACCTATATAATTACTAACATAGTAGCTAAGCACTAAATGTAGGTACCTACTAACCAAAATATAGATGATTGTAAAAAAAATATCTGAAATAAATGTATTATTATTATTCTGTATATTTATTTGTATCTCAAGTTGGGTTTATTATTATTATTATTATAAACAGGAAAGATTTGCTTGTTTGTTTGATTCGAACAGGCTCCAAAACTACTAAACCAATTGAAAAGTTCTTTCACCATTAGAATCCTACATTATTCCTGATGAACATGTGATGACTAGTTCGTAGTACCTATAGGTAATGACCAATTTTGTTCCAGAAATATCAGAAAAAAGTGTAAAAAATTACAAGAAACCAAACTTTTCTTTTCCACCTGCTTATCCGAAAACTGCAATCGGTACTAACAAATTGAAAAGTTCGCCAATATTAACTTGATTGAACTACCAAAGACACTTGTACAAGCCAGCATCGAAGCACCTTAAGTGAGTTTCGCGCCACAAAAACAATTGACAGTCGGCACTCATCCTCCAATTATCGCCGGCCAGTTGCATTTTCGAACTTCAACCATATCTTTCCAATTGTATTTACCAGCTGTGCTTCATTATTTGTGGTCATGTTGCTTCTGAATGTTTTAACTCACCGGACCGCTGAGAAGATCGCGCGGCACCGAGCACGAATAAAAGTAAAACGGTGACACGCATTCTAGCGCGCGGTCGGATTGCAACTGAACGAAAACTATAACACGGTAGGTATATAACTATATGTTACGCCACTGATTCTACAGTGACTGTGTTCAGGCCGAATTGTATCCAATTTGATAGTTTTATCTTAACGTCACAAAGATTACAGCGCTGTGGTAAAATTGGGAGCTACTGCACGGATATAAGATTAGTTTTTCGTTACATACTTGTTTTTTAAGTCTAAGAAATAAAAATTAAGTCGGTGATAGCGTTTTTTGTGTTCCTGAGAGTCAAATGGAAGCATGTATTTGTAAACAACGCGATTTGAGGGTAGTACGTTACAAAGAGTGTTAAACGTTCTTAAGCGCCCTGTAAACGATCAAATTGTTTGTCAAATCTTACGTGTTTGTCAAATTATTTGTTAATGTACAGCTAGCTGTGTTTGAAGCGTTTGTCAAACAATCTACGTGTTTGATGCGTTTGATGAAAATCTGGATTGATGTCGAGTTTGACAAACAGGTTTGAACGTGAACGACGCTGTTTGTCAAACAACCAACACCAACCAACCCACTGGAACCAACTTCCTGCTGCAGCATTCCCTGAGCGGTACAATTTAGGGATCCTTAAAAAGCGAGCCTTCCTGGTCCTCAAAGGGCCGGCAACGCACTTGTGATTCCTCAGGTCTTGCAGGTGTCCCTGGGCGATGGTGATTGCTTTCCATCAGGTGACCCGTCTGCTCGTTTGCCCCCTCTCATATAAAAATAAATAAATAATAAATAAACAAGATCTCGGTAGAAGAAGTTTGAAAAACAAATTTGTCAAGCAAATTAGACCGTCTAAAGCGCCCTGTAAATGATCAAATTTTTATTATTAGGTTTTAAATTTAGTTTTAGGTAAAATAAGGATATTAATAGTTATTCGTATTTAGCGAGGGTTCCTTTGTCATTTCACGGCAATGGCACGCATCCCTAATAAAACTTGGAACAGTTAATTTATTTACTTTAGTCAAGTAATCTCACCTACATAATCTTCTTATCATTTATAGGTACTTAATTTAGTGTTATCTATCAGATTTCGAATTACTTTGAAACACAAAATACCTAAATAGATTTTTGCAACACAAAAGAAAGTAGGCATAATTAAGATGAAATCCATTGACCAAGGCTTTTGAATTTTTTTTTTATTAAATTACTATAGTGTCACACATGAGAGTGGCCATAGAATTATACACATAAACCACCCTCTCGAATCACTCTATCTATTAAAAAAACCGCGTAGCTTTAAAGATATAAGCATACATAGACAGACAGACAGACAGCGCACACATGCACACCAACGTCGTACTCTAGGAACAGTTGTGCTCACTTAACTTTGATAACGATACCATTGAGGGATCGAAACGCGTTAGTATTTGTGTGGTATCACTACATAGTATAAAACGAAGTCGCTTTCCGCCGTATGTCCGTCCCTATGAATGATTATATTTATAAAACTACGCAACGGATTTTGATGCGGTTTTTTTTAAAAGATAGAGTGATTCAAGACGATGTATAATTCTATGCAGGCGAAGTCGCGGGCAGAAGCTAGTAAGGTATAATTAAGTTTGTGGGGTTTATTATGTGTTTTATGTGGTAGTCGTGGGTTTGCATTAAACCACAGATTTGGTTATCTTGCACGTAAGTAGCGGAATAGCAAGGCATATATTTTTGTTGATTACCCTTGTAAAAGTTTTTCAGGATTTTTCTAAACTGTGTTTGACAAAATGTTTATCATGCGATGGTTGATGTTCAGTGTGTATACGGCGTCAAATGGGTGACTTATATTTTGGTTCAAATGTAATTTTCGCACATAAATTCCGAAAAACTCAGATGGATTTGAGCCCACGACGCTCTGCTCGAGAGGCCACAGGTCAAACCACTAGGCTACCACGGCTTTTTACATTTGAAATTTACCATGAGCTTTTCGGTGAAGGAAAAACATCGTGAGGAAACCTTGCACACATCTGCGAAGAAATTCAATGGTGTGTGTTAAGTTCCCAATCCGCACTGGGCGCGCGTGGGAACTATAGCCCAAACCCTCCAATACACGGAGAGGCCATGAGGCACGCCGAATTTAATTGAATTAAAAAAAAACAATAACAACAACAAAAATGAAATTGCAGCAAATTCGGAATAAAAAAGGCTATAATAATAATAATATAGGTATTTTCGTTATCTTGCACGTGAGTAGCAGGGTAAATATTTTTTGTTCGTTGATCTATGTATAGGTACATTTGGTGTCCATGTTCCCCTATTTCCTATCCGCGGTTTCCGCCATTAGCCTAAAACCTTTTATCGGAATCACTGTCTCTGTCATGCTATTGTGCGATCGGAATAGCCCCGTTTTATCGATCTTGGGACAGTCGTACTGCGCAGACTCCGCAGCCTCCGTTAAGGGGCTGTTTGCTGATGAATCCACTATAATATACATACATACATACATACATACATAAATCACGTCTTTATCTCTTACAAGGTAGACAAAACCTAAGGTAACAAGACCTAAAGGCCAAGTTTAGAAAGAAAGAAAGAAAGAAGACAGTCATTTATTCCCTTTTGCAAGACACACACATTTAAGAGAATATACACATACAGACATACACAAATCACGCCTCTATCCCTTACGGGGTAGACAGAGCCTAAGGTAACAGGTACCTACAGGTCACAATTAGCAAGATTGAGGGCGTATAGGTGGAAAATGGAATCAAAATAGTGATGGGTTGCTAGCCTCATCGCCTATAACATGATTCCTATAATCTTCGCCCATTCCCTCGATGGTATTTTACCATCTGCGCGGGTAGAGAAGCAACTGGTACATTCTATGTTTTTTCTTTGCTCCCAGAATATACACAATACACAATTTTATAGAAAAGAAACATGAAAAATAGATCATCAGCGTTGTGTGTCTTCGCAAAAGTGAAACGGTCGCTGGCTCAGCATAACGCTGAGGTGTTAGACTGCAGCACAATCAAGTTATAGGCGATGCTAGCAACCCATCACTATTTTAATTCCCCTTTCCACCTATACGCCCACAATCATTCCAAACGTGGCTTTCAGGTCTGGTTATATATACAAGCATTTTGCTGTTGTACGTCGATCGCTTTTAAGTGATAAATCAAGCTATTGTCTACATTACTTTATATTTTTGTAATCTTCGTACTGGTTTGTGGTGTTCAATAAAGAACTTGTATTGTATTTGTTCTTCTTTGTCTTTTGAACCGGACTTGGGATCCTTGCGACAGACAGACACCGGTGGAAAGAGAAAGGGGAGGCCTTTGCCCAGACACCAGATAGGCTACTAAAAAAAATGTATTTGGAGTTTGTTACAAACAAAATCGCATCAAATTTAAATATGTTTTATTCGAAGCTTCCAATGAATCGTATATTCCTAGCCCGAACCATCGAGTTCCCCCTTAACACGAGAGTATCAGTTCCAATCGAGCCCGCCGCGGCCAAAAGTACCATTAAAATGATCCCCACGGTCCCCTGGTGACCGGATCCTCCAGCCTCCAGTCCCACCAACTGTACCATAAAATGGTACAATAAGTGAAGTGGGAAATAAAATGTTAGTTACGAGAATGGTGTCGTGATACAGTTTGTGTGTGAGTTTTTGAAGTGAAAAGGTGTTTTTAGTAAGTTTTATTTTTAATTATTACTTTTGTATTCCAATACATACATATACCGTCACGCCTCTTTCCCACAGGGGTAGGCAGAGACTACTTTATTCCACTTGCTACGATCCTGACATATTTCTTTCGCTTCATCCGCAGTCATCAATCTCTTCATACATGCTCGTCGATTTCGGGTACTCCTGACCTGACCTTTTTCCAAAACGTCTCCTATTTGGTCTCGGAACGTCCGTCTAGGCCTTCCCCTCCCAACGTAACCATTCACACTCCCCATATAGATCTGTTCCACATATAGGTCTGTGTGTGTTTGTATTACAATCAGCTAACTTATAAGGCGCGGTAGCCTAGTGGTTTGACTTGTGGCCTCTTAGGCAGAGGGTGGGTTCCGTGGGTTCGAATCCCAGGCTCGCAGATCTGAGTTCACGGAATTTATGTACCTACGAAATTACATTTGAAATTTACCATGACCTTTTTGATGAAGGAAACATCATGAGGAAACTTGCACACATCTGCGAAGCCATTCAGTGGTGTGTGTGAAGTTCCCAGTCCGCGCTGGGCCCGCGTGGGATCAACCTCTCATTCTGAGAGGACGCCTGAGCCCAGCAGTGGGACGTATATATATACACACACACACACACACAAATCACGTCTTTATCCCTTACAGGGTAGACAGAGCCTAAGGTAACAAGACCTAAAGGCCACGTTTAGCATAATTGTGGGCGTATAGGTATATGGGGAATCAAAATAGTATTGGGTTGCTAGCCGCATCGCCTATAAAAGTCATGATTCCTATGGCCATTCCCTCGATGGGCTTTTACCATCTGCTCGGGAAGAGAAGCAACTGGTACATTCGATGTTGGACGTATATAGGCTGGAGATAATGATGAGTTGAACTACTTGTGCTATTTCGATCTCTGCTCTGATTCATGTTTTGTTTTACAGCCCAAATATCTAAGTAACATAACTTATACAAAAGGTCGAGGAGGGATTAGGCGAACATCTTAAGTATCATTATTACACTATACTACTATATATTTAAGTATTATTATTTATTTAAGTGTTATTGTAGTTTCATGTTGATCTTAAGTATCATGGCATATTAATTGTACACTGTTGCTCTGCCTAAATAGATCAGGGTCGATAATTTTTGAGACCAAAAAAAAATATAGTACCTAGGATGAAACCCATTAGAAAAGGTTCAAGAATTCACTTTTTATCATTTTCAAAATTAGATCATAAGAATCAGATTAGAATGAATCCGAAAGTTATTAACGTTTTACAGAAACAAACGTTAGCTAGTTTGTAGCATGGTACAGCGCCATCTAGTAAGGAACAATACGAGAAACCAACGATACTAAGTTAGAATCCGGTAAAGCGACATCTAGCTGGAATTTATATAAACAACGGCTTCAACACACGTTATAGGCGATACAACCCATCACTATTTTAATTTCCCTTTCCATCTTTACGAGTACGACATATTTCACGGAATACACGACTTTAAGCAGATGTACATAATAGTTTAAGTAAGTTTAATTGTATTTTTTAGTGAAAATTAGTTTGGGATTAAAGTAGGTAATTATTGTGTTGTAGGCAAAGATGGAGCTTCCAGTTCTAGACAAGTTCTGCTTCATCTTCCACCTGAAGACAGGATGCATCGTCATGGGCGTCATGAATTCTGTAAGTTACAATACAATACACACAACTAAAAACAAAAGGTTATTATCATATCGCGGAATAGGACCAGCGCTGCTAGTTTATTTTTATTTTTTTTAATCTAAACTGGCAGCTCATGCTGAGCCTGAGCCTGTTGCCACCAACTGTTGTGTATTGTTTTTGTGTAATTGTGTTATGTATATTATTATATATTGTTGTTCTTTTTTTTTTTTTTTTCAAAATTATTATTGTGTGTATTTTTTGGATAAATATGTATCATGTCTTTTTTGTGTTGTGGCAATAAATATCTTTATTATTATTATTATTATTATAGTAAAGAAAAGTAATCCATTTATTTTTTAGTAGTTCTTCCTTTTTTAATATGGCCCCATCGATCGATGCGATGATTTCGCCAATGTCAAAGTAATAAATACAGTATTCAAAAATCTTGTGACAAAAATTTCGGCAACGTTGTACGGTAGAACACGGTCAAAAGACCCCTCACCATGTCGCGCTATTAGCCAACGGATAATGATATCCCTCAAAATCTGCCAGAAATTCATTAACCGATGCCCAGGGTGCACCGGACCAAGCACTGCTTCCCCTCGGGCGGATCCGAAAACGAACCGCAGCTCTTGACCACACGCGGAGGTATCCCGACTCGCACCTTTCAACACGCAATTAAGAGTTATTTTGCTACCGAAAACTTAACTAGGTTTTGTACTACGGATAAGCGTATACCGGTCAAATATTATGGTCATACCGGTATGTCAATCGTGAGATTCAAAATAACCGGATTCTTTGCGATACGCATCAATATTTCGTGATATGGATGGCGATGTGCGTGGATTACACGATATTATTGACCCTCCAAACCATACAACTCTTTATTGAACAACACAAAACAACCAAAACAGAAAAGGTATACAGAATATTACAAGGTAACAATAGCCGGCCTTATCGCTACAGAGCGATCTCTACCAGGCAACCATAATGGACTGGAGAACAGTAAAGATCTGAGCAGGTGCAATTTAGAATATATTTTAATATAGGTACTAAGTAGGTAGGTACTGAAAATACGTAATAAATTATACATGAAACACACATTTATAATAAATGGAGATATAAATAGACACATACACACATACCTACAAAAGCCAGCTACAAGATTCATGCACAAGATGACAGATAGTGCTCCTTCAACATAGATACCTACCATACTGTACAGACAAGTATTTTATTGAATCAGGCGTTACTTTGCGGAGGTCCATTTCGACGAACAAAAAATGTACCTTGCTAGTCCGCTATTCATATGTACTCACAAACTATATAAATTAGTAGGGAGGTAATTACCTACACAAACGGATAACTCACGTATAAAAGTCTAGTGATGCGCGACATTTTTCGGGCTAGTTCGTAATCCTTCCTCTTGGAGCGCTCGGAGTTAAGTAGCAAGGTGAATATTTTTTGTTCGTTGTACAATCAAGGTCAAACATCAACCTTAACTCTGCAATAAAATATGTATACATATTTTTGTTACTTTGGCGTTTATACATATTGATGACTTGGACTGTACCTACCCATCAAAATATGGTGACAAAGTTAGAATGAAGAGTTCTAATGTACCCCATCGTTTCCAGCTCCTGACCTTCGTTCTGGCTGTAATCCTGATAACCTTCGCGGTGGACATCAAAGCCGCCTTGGAGTCCGTCAAGCGTGATGAAGTAGACACAGTGTCCTCCGTGGTCTACACCATAGTGGTCCTCCTCATCATTCTGCTCTTCATCAAGTTTGTGCTGGACTTGGTCTTCGTATACGCAGTGTACAAGGTACCACGGCAACCAATATATACTCCAACTGATTGTTTCTTTCCAGTTTTTCCTCTTTGTTTTTCGAAATAAATAAAACATTATTTATTTGTTAGTAGAAAATTATAAGAACGTTTGCCTATAGATATGTTTCTGCAATGTTAAAAAAAAAACAATTGCCGATGTTTTTAAGAAGGCGCTTCACAAATTCGCGAGCGCTAACCCTGGATTTTTTCTTTAAGTAGAAATTAGCAGTACGTATAAGTCTGTTTACAGATAAAGAATCCTTCGCGTATCTATAATCCACCCTAATCTATTAGAGAGCTTTTCTAAACAATCAAGTCCCCCAAGTTCATATAAAATCACACTAATATTATAAAGGCGAATATTTATGAGTGTGTGTGTGTATTTGGATAAAATTTGGAAAAGATATAGCTGGTACCTATAGATTAACACATGCTACTTTTTATCCCGGAAAATTGCATAGTTCCCGCGGGACAGCGATAAACATGTTAGGTCGTAGCTGCCTAGAGCCGCAACGTAAGTAATTGTTGAAGAATATTGGTTGACGCACAATTAACCAGTGGCGTAACTATACCATCTGGGGCCCGTGGCAAATTCTTTTGATGGGGCCCTATCAGTAAAAATCGTCACGTTGTACTCAGTTTAATTTTAATATTTTTGAGCTCGCGGCCTCTTGGGCCGGGGCCCTCTTGGGTCGGGGGCCCCTGGCATTTTGCCAGTCCTGCCAGCCTATTGTTACGCCACTGCAATTAACCGCTCCGCGCCGGCACGGCACCCGCTCAGTATTCTTTGTATGAAACTCCATACTGCAACGCACTCTTATCGGCTTCGGAACGGCAGCGTTTCGCCTCGGTGTGGGCTAGCAGTGCGTGGGTAACTCGCCGTCACTGCGCTTACGTCGAGTCGCCGCCGCGGGGAGGGCGGATTAAAATTATCTAAAATATTGACCAGGGATATAAGGTACCATCACGCGAAATTTCATTTAAATCGGTCCAACAGTTTCGGAGATTAGCGAACACAGACATAGGTAAATGAACATACATACATACATGTAAAAATTACGCTTAGCGACAAAAAATCGCATAGTAACAAAAAGGTCACGTGACAGTAACAGGTAGAAAAATTCGGAGACTACCCACCTGCTATGGGTGGTGTAGGAGTATAGCATGCCTCACGGAATGACTAGGATCCGGGTTCGATTCCCGGCCATAGCTTTACTTTTCGGATTTTTCTATGTGTTCTAATTTTCACTGACATTTAGAAATGTAAAAATTATAAAATCTACTTTTTGTGGTTTATTACTCTTCCCTAATCGTTACCAGTCTTTGTGATGAATTTATTTAATGTACAGACTCGATCTTCCTACTGATTTATTACAATAACTAGCTGTTGCCCGCGGCTTCGCTCTCGTTTTTTTTCTTCAAAATTTCAACATTTTCTCACCGTCTAAACCTTCCCTGGGCTTCCACGAATATTTCAAGGCTAAAATTAGACAAATCGGTTCAGCCGTTCTCGAGTTTTAGCGAGACTAACGATCAGCAATTCATTTTTATTTATATAGATATGTATTATATGTATGTATGGATGTAATTGAATATTATGATTATGCGGTGATTGTTAGTCGCCATAAAAGCAACGAAATCCAAATGTGCTCCGTTGCATATACTATGCGAGGTCAAGTGCATATTGTTCCTAATAACGACACGTGTCTCCCAGCACAGCTACCCACATTATAATATAAATCCACCTAGCCTGTTACCTATAAGGAATGCTATCTACAACGGATCTACAATAATTGGCATTGTCCATTTTTTTTAGTATGCTCCAATTCGAAAACCATTTCGAGGAAAACCATCAATTATCCGATTTATCTTGTCCGATTTCAAAAATACTTTATGATTGCAGATATTTTTGTAAAAGTACTTTGAACCTTTGTTTGACCGAAAGACCGGGTTTTTAGACAGAATCCAGCATCGAATGTTTGCCACAAAAATGAAAAAAAAAGTTTGGCTATGGCAACTGTCACGTGTCACTGTCAAATCTACAAAACCATAGACAAAGCCGTTTTTTTTATAGCCAGCCGAACGAAGGCGATTGGAATTCTGTCTAAATTCACGAATTATCAAAAAGCAAAAAAATATTTCTTATTAATTAACAAAGCTACGTAAAAGCATAATATTCAAATTAGTTGCTTGAAATAGTCCATTTTATCAAATAAAGGTGTTAAAAGCACAGCTTAAAAAAAATGAACAATGCCAATTTTCAGCGTGATTATCTACGCAAAATATAAGCTTTTCTTTTTACATAATCCAAACATGCAACGCCTTCTCTCGTCCCTGGTGAGCAGTAGATAGATGTTCCACGGGAGTTTGTAATTGTGTCGTACAGACACATCATTCAAACAGATGACGCTTGGCGACAAAAATTCGCATAGTAACAAGGTCACGTGACAGCTAGTAACAGATAGAAAAGTTCGAAGGCTTACCCGCCTGCTATGGGTGGTGTAGGGGTATAGCACGCGTCATGGAATGACGAGGATCCGGGTTCGATTCCCGGCCATAGCTTTACTTTTCGGATTTTTCAATGTGTTCTAATTTTCAGTGTCGGTTAGAAATTTTACATAATCCTGTCAATAATACAAACTACGCGACAGTTTTTTAGTCAATACTTGTATTTTTGTTACACTTCCACGCTAAAACGCACAGACCACCTACCCTAGAGACATGCCATCTTTACGAATTTCTAAGCAAACACTTCTGCCGACATTTACGGAATGCGACGTAAGCGGGCAGCAGGGGTGACGTCACGGAGAAAGAAAAAAAGAGATGAGGGTATGTCGATTATATATCGATAAGTTACTGACCGGTTAGATTTTGAAGTGATAACTTCTTGTAGGAAGGTAACTGGGAAACCGCATCGTAACTTAACGCATTACGGCGCCAGTGTGCATGCTCCACCTTTCGAATATTCTAAAAATCTGCCATATCTGGCCTTTAAAAAGCTTCCCAAACTTGTGAGTTATATCGATACGGTTTGGTCGCATCTCTACTTACAAGTACCGTTGAATGCAAGAAAGAGATGTAACGCGACGCAAAGCGTGCTAAACAAGGACATACATAGACTTGGTACTTATTAGCGACCAGTGTTATTAGAACTCCGTGATTTTTTGCTATTAACGTATTATCTTAACTTTGTACTAACCGATGAAACGTGACATTATCCTTCTTGTAATTATTTTTGCGATTGTCGCTTCTACACCATCTTACAGCGCAAACTGGCATTTTTTGTATTTTTAGTATTGTAGTTTTTAGGTCACAGTAACTCGCTGCTTACGGGTCTGTTTCCTGGTCGCTACTGAATGAGCGCGCGTTTGCGTTCGAAGTTATAGGCGCAATTGCGCAAATAGGATCCCGAAAATGCCGCCTTGTATTACATGTCTAATGGTAGGTGGTCTGTGCTAAAACGGCTGTACAGTTTGACAACAAAAATAATGCTCCACGATGTACCTGCGCAGTATACCAATTTTAGTAGCGCGGGAAACTCTGGCCCTGTTATTGGTCGATCGATTTCGTACCAACAATGGCAAAATCGTGTAAGCGGGACAGAGCTAAGAATGCAAAGCAAGCAATACTCTGACAGTTGCGCTTGCAAATCAAGTTCAATATAGATTATTTACACGTTCGGCTACCATCGGAAACTGGTCTGCGCTTCTCTGCGCAAACGAATACTGCCGATGCGCATTATATTTGTTGTCAAACTGTACTTACTTGTTGCTGTCTTTTGCCCCCGACTTACCCCCTTATTCGTAAACGCTTCTATAGGCTTCTGCTAACTTAGCAATCGTTTGTCCTTATCTATGAAAGGTAAATGCCAAAGTGACAAATAAGAACAAATGATTGCTAGGTTAGCAGAAGCGTAGAGCGTTTATGAATAAGGGGATTTGTCTGTAAATAATTAGTTTACTGGGGTAAAGTTTTGCCCAATGCCGTTTGAGACTATAATCTATCGCGGTGAGAAAACTATATAGGTATAGATATTTTCAGTCGTTTAATATAAAAAAAGAAAAAAGAAATAAATAAATATCTTGGGACAAATTACACCAATTGACCTAGCCCCAAACTAAGCAAAGCTTGTACTATGGGTACCAGGCAACGGATAAATATACTTATATAATGTTGATAAATACATAATTAAATACGTACAACATCCATGACTCGGGCACAAACATTCGTATTCATCATACAACTTACTTATGTCCTGTCAATCGTTCAAAGGTTAACTGGAAGAGATCCCTTTTAGGGATAAGTTCGCCTTTGTGCATGTGTGTTATCCTGTATTCATCTTTTTCTTGTGTTTTATGTACAATAAAGAGTTATACATACATACATACATACATATACATACAACTGTCTGCCCTTACCGGGATTCGAACCCGGGACCTCTAGCTTCAAAGTCAGGGTCACTAACCACTAGGCTATCCGGTCGTCCAAACAAACATTTATTCCTTTTTGCACAATCGATAACGATACAATGTTCCGCATTTAATTATCTCTGTAATTTAGTAGGCACATTTTCACGTTAGTCATTTTATGAAGAAACTAACTAATTACCTAAAACATTAGAGAGCGACATCGTTAATTGTTCATGATTCATCTCACATTGCCACATTCCACTTTTTAATCACTCTTAATTAGACAATGTGTACTACAGTGAACGTGGTCTAAGAATAGGTACATATACATACATAAGTCACGTCTTTAACCCTTACTCTTACACCCTTATACCCTTAGAGCCTAAGGCAAGACCTAACAAGACATAAAGGCCACGTTTAGCATGATTATGGGCGTATGGATGGAAAGAGGAATAAAATAGTGATGGGTTGCTAGCCGCATCGCCTATGACATAATTCCTAAGATTGTCGCCCATTCCCTCGATAGGCTTTTACCATCTGCGCGGGAAGAGAAGCAACTGGTAAATTCTATGTTTTTTCTTTACTCCCAGACCAGCGTGGATGAACCAAGAGTTTTGAGACAGGTCCGACAAAAAGAAATAACTACAACTTACCAAAAATGCTGCTTCTTGATTTTGTTGTCAAGTCGTATAGGTAATAAAGATATTTTGAAGAGGCTAATAGACGCTACGGGTGACCGCAGAGCTGGCAGCTTCCTTGGACAGCGTATTAGTATCGCTGTCCAAAGGGGGAATGCTGCCAGCGTCTGCGGAACTATGTCACGGGGGCCCCTCCTTTTTTAATTATTTTACTTTAAGATTAGTTTTAGTTTCGTTTTTAATTCGTTTTTAATTTAATAGTTTAATTTGTATCAATTTCCATTTATGTAATTTTTATTGAATGAATAAAGCAAATTAATTATGACGTAAGTGATGAACCATCTCAAATATCCGATAACAGATGGCAATTACAGCAGGATAGGCTTGAGTGACGGCACCAGTAATGGACATGGACCCTTTTAAATTAAGAATGAAGTGTCCATTACTGGTGTCGTCACCCTGTCTTTTGTCTTTATGAAGTGCACGCAACTGACGATGACGGTGATGATGATGATGACGATGATTATGATGATAATGATGATATTGTGTCTGTCAATGGCCCTATCTACTTTACAGGAGAAGTCCGGCTTGATGAAGAAATACTGCATCTTCTGGGTGGTGTTCCTGGTGCTTTTCATCATCGGGTTCCTTAAGAGCCTGTTCCACATGGATGCAGGCCACGTTATTGCACAGATCCTCTTCTTAGGTAAGGCTTCATTAGTGTAAATCATGTTGGCTCTTTTACATGTCTTTTTTTAAACTACCAGCGCATCCGGAAAGACCATCAATGCAAGAAGAATGCGCCGCAAGAAACTTGGCAGAAGGTCTTTTATTTAAACCGGGGTGTCTTTGTTTGTTGGGTGGTTGATTTCCATTGGTCTGAGTGAGTTCAAACTTGCTGTGTGTGTATTTGTATATTGACACTACTTCTTCTTCCTCATTCCATCACCGCTGAGGATCTCGACCACATGATTAGATTAAATTCTTTGCGGTCATTATGCTGAGTGACCTGCACCCACAAAAAGTACACAAAAACACAAGAATTAACAAAGCAAAAAAGCTTGCTTAAAATCAGGCGTTATTTTGCGACGTTTTCTTCCTAAAATATTTTCAGTTTTGTCATTTTCTAGCATTAGAACGCCAATAATTTAATAATAATAATAATAATAATATATTTATTTGCATAGAATATGGTTACATAATATGGATGATATACAATTAGATGTCCAGGCATATTCAGCTGTGCACATGCAACATACAAATATTACATTTTTATAGTGCTTAATATTATTATTAATATAAATTATTACTATTATTACATTATTACTATTGTTATTATTATATAATGTCAGAAAGTATAAAATTATTACGTAACAGAACTTAGAAAATGTATTCCGAAAAACCTGTTTCAGCTGAAAATTTCTACTACATTGTCGTGATTCGGAGCTATTTGATTTCGATTCACGAAGACGGAGTGCTGTAAAATCCTCCATCTCGCTTACACGAACCCAGTCACAACGGGAGGAAATGGGACGGCACTACCATGGACCAGGAGCTTTTTTTGAAATGAAATGTATGACAAAATGTGACCAGGAAAGTATCCAATTTTAACATTGAGGGTAGTTTTATATTATGATTTTATAAGCCTCATGTTAGTGACGGTAGGGAGTATTTTTTATTTATTTACAATTTATAAATCCTTCATATCTATTCATATAATATTTGCTATGAAAAATTGACCTATTAAATTAAACATTTTCTGATTTAATAGTGAGCTTACTAATTTACCTATCTATGTATACAAGTTTTAAACTATATCAAATACCTAACTTTCTCTAAACCTATCTAATACTATCTACATATTCCTTAAATAATGCAAACAAAATAATATAATATTTTTTCTGAATATTTAAATAGGTATATATAAATAAATACGTGAAATAGATATTGTATGTAGTTTTGTAATTAGTTGAATTGTATACATTGGTGTTTGTACGAAATATATAAAGTATTATAGATGTTATTAAATAACTGATATTAAGTAACTATTAGGAGGTGTTGAAATGTATGTAGATATTACTAAGGAATATAGATTTAGAATGGTTCGTGATTGTCCAGTTTTTAATGAGGGTAACAATTTAAAAATATAATCAAAGGTTTTTAATAGATCCTGGTAATTTTAACGCGTCGGCTCCTGGTCTAATATTGTAAGTTTTCGTTTGGCAAAATCTTCATTTCAGTGGAGCAAATAAATTTGGATGTTAAGTAATTAATGTTACTTAATTTAATTAATTAATACATTTAGTTGTCATAAGAATAATTAATAATCAAAAACATTTCTAATCCGCATGTTACTGAAAAAAAAACTCGCGCAAGCGCCCAGCGCTGCTTATATGACGCAGCAGCAACTCTAACTCCGTCTCACCTGACGGTCACGTGACCGTCAGAATCTGACGCGAGTTTAACATTTTTTACCGCTCCCAAAAAAGTACACAATGTCGCTACAGGAGTTTTCACTTCAAAAACGACATTTGCTATTTTAAAAATTTATATATTTTACTGATCTTACGAAAAGACCAGGAGTCGCAACCGAAAAAAAGAAGTTATTAAATTATAATTTATTATTATAGTCTGTGGTTGTGAAAAATGCTAAACCATATCAGTTTGACAATCGAAACTAATACAATAAATGTGTTGAATTTACTCTATTTATAACGCATTTGTAAAATATAACGAAGTTATTTTTAGTTATAAGTATCGTCTTCCATTTGTTAGATCTAAGATAATTTTCTGCTATAGAGTGAGACAGCCTCAATCTCTCGTATCTACGAGGTCTCTTAAAACTTTTCCGAAATATTTCGGCAAGAGGGGAGGGGGGGGGGGGGGGGTGTCACCGTGACGTCTTAATCCGAATCAATTTAATTCAATTAATTTAATCGCCATCGTGTTCATTTTGACAGTTCTTGTATGAATGTGGCAGCTAGCTGGTTCCGATGCCAATTGTCAGCCCATACATGAACTGTCAAAATGAACAAAATAGCGATCGCGAGCGAGTTAGGTAATAAGCCTACTGTTCATTACATAAATACCAAGATGTTACTATGTTAAATGGCGATAGGTATAACACCCCGTCCGGGTATAAAATGTCAACAATGCTTGATCTAAAGGTATCCCATTCTAATACACACACACACACACAAATCACGTCTTTATCCCTTACGGGAAAGAGCCTAATGTGACCAGACCTACATAACAGGCCACGTTTAGCAAGATTGTGGGCGTATAGGAAAATGGAATCAAAATAGTGATTGGTTGCTAGCCGCATCGCCTATAACATGATTCCTATGATTTTCGCCCATTCCCACGATGAGCTTTTACCATCTGCGCGGGAAGAAGCCAACTGGTACATTCTATGTTTTTTCTTTGCCCAGGCCAGCTGGAAGTAATAATATTGTAAAATAGTCATCCTTAATTACAATGCAATTCCGGTTCAGTTTGGTTCACTCGCTGTCAGGTGCATACTAAAAATTACAGCTAAATCCTTAACTGAGTCGGAATTGAATCGAATTAAGACGTCATGGTGAGGCCTCAGGTGGTTAAGTCGGTTTGACCCCTTACAAAGATTTTTCCTTTAAACTATTTATTCAAAATTTACTCCCGCTTTTGACACATCGCTTTGAACATTGATCGATGTATGGAAAAAATTGACAACTATGATTGAAAAATCCTTAAAAATATTACAGAGCCTATAACCCAAACCCAACCACATGCTGTAATGTTTCGGAACAATTTTATAAACCTTGTATCTTAATGATAATTAGTACGAGTTGCTTCAAGTTACTTTAACAATAGCTTCAACGATAACCAACGATTTTGACGGTATCTGACAGAAAATCTGTGTGTCGAAAACGTCGGCTTTGGTCAAAGTTATTGTTAATGTAACCAAGGACATCTCACACTAAACTATGCTTCTTTTGTTGCTATCTTACTGATTACTGTTCCTATTTTCAATATGCTTACTTAAATATAGTACAGTACAAAAATGCTACTACTGATAATATTGAAAAGAATGTAATTTGTTTTTTTTTTCAGTAAATTATGTTAAATTTCTAAACGACACTGAAAATTAGAACACATAGAAAAATCCGAAAAGTTAAACTATGGCCGGGAATCGAACCCGGATCCTCGTTATTCCGTGACGCGTGTTACACTCCTACAAAACCCGTAGCAGGTGGGTAAGCCTTTGAATTTTTCTATCTGTTACTAGCTGTCACGTGAGCTTGTTACTATGCGAATTTTTGTCGCCAAGCGTCACCTGTTTGAATGATGTGTCTGTACGACACAATTACAAACTCCCGTGAAACATCTACATAAATATCTGTAACTGAATATGTAGTAGTATAAATACTACTTGTTGTTTGATGAAAACACTCCCATTGGCATTAATGTACTCTAGTTTGCCTAAATAAAATCACGCCTAGGTGTATACTGTATACTTTATATTCCATGTAAATGTCATATAATGTCACATGAAATTTCATTTTGAACTGCTTAAAATCCTGTTGGGGTAATTCCGGTTCAAGCATGGGGTAAAACCGAATTTTAAAAAATCGCCCTTAGAATAGGCAATTTTCCTATTACGTAACAATATAAAATGAATAACCATTGGTATTTTGATCTATTAAATATCGTCAAAATACGGCCAGGAAATGCAACCTTTTAAATGGCCATACGGACGCCAGGTACGCTACCCCGAAATTTGAATTTTGTATCATACTGCCCCACTCACACTCGTATTAGCTATTACATAGTTTAACCTCTAAAGGAACCTAAAATATCTAACTTCAGAGTGTGTGCACTATGACAGTGATGCCAAAAAAAAACTTTAGGGTGTAGATAAAGACACTTTCGCTGACTCAACTCTATTTCGAGCCGGAATTGCCCCAACTTTTTTCACAAGTCCCCAAAAATTTGTGTACATGTGTTTATAAGCTACGCGGCTCCTACATTGCGGGCACTAGCTAAGAGTGCTCTAGTATACGCTTTTTGTCACAGCAACCGTCTTTAACGCGTTAGCTTTGAAGTGTCAAATGCTATGAGATTATAGTTTCCTTTACGCACCGCTAGAAGCGATGCCATTTTGCTCAAGTAATTGGGCATTAAAAAAAACGTGTAGCTACCCTTTTTGCAACAAAATTGCCTCAATTTCCCAAAAAAAAATCGTGTCAGTTTTGTGATGAGTCATCGCTGATGACTCATGCGAAAAAAATGACACAAAACTGCCAAAAAAAAGTATGTAATTTTTTTTCCAAAAATGAATAGTTTTGACTATTCTGGTTCAGAAAGTACCAAAATTTCTTAATTTCGGAAAAAAGTAGTTTTTTTAAAAATGCCCAATTGCGGGTACGGAAACATACGCGATCGCTTTCGAGACGGTTGTGCTGAGATAAAACTTGTGCTAAAGTCTCTGATTTCGACCACGATTAGTACCAATAAATAAATGAGTATAATATGGTTATAAATAAAATCGACAATAATACGTCCTTCGCTTTAATTAGCTTAGATTAATGTTCTATTCAATTCTGAGAAGAAAATAGACTGCTTTGACATTCTACTTGTACGTCGGAATTGTTTTGTAAATATTCTTTGTGCGCTTTAGAAAACTAGATGGATATCAGTTTATAAGAACAAATTTATCCTGGTGACTAAGTTTTGTTATTCTACATAATTATCATTTATTAGGGCCTGTCTCACCACACCACTCTGTAAAGTTATATCTTGTCTGTGTCGTAGTAATAAATAGAGAGGGAATCATATTTAACTGACACTTAAGATAAAATAAATAAATATCTTAGGACAAATTACACCAATTAACCCAGCCCCAAACTAAGCTTGTACTATGGGTGCCAGGCAATACGGAAACAGGACAGGGCAAACGGATAACAAGAACTTAACAGAGAGTCGTGAAACATGCCCTTAATGAAGCAGGAAACGCGGATGAGGAGACAATTATTTGTGTTGACTAAGTCATTATCACTACGATATGCAGACGTCCACCATTTATATCTTGGCCACGATACAACATTGTTTATTTTATAAATTACATACTTGACTTGAAAATATTAACGTCGCGCCTTAACTCAAGCGACTTTGAGAACTGTTTTGGCGGCACATCTTCGAATAGAAGATATTAACTTAAGTATAAATTATCTATGTATTCCGACTTCTAATTATTTGTCAAGATACACGATCATTATCATCCAATCATTAGTCAGTTCAGTCTATTTTCTTTGATATAAATATATGAGAGCCCTTGTATATTTTTACGGTTCCACGTTATCATTGGAACCTTAAAAATAATATGTGTATTAACATATCTCATCAGCCGAAAGCGCACATAAGGTTTTCTTATATATTACACTATGAAAACTTTTAGTCGATGTACTTATTTATAATAGTAAACCTTACTTATGAAAATGTTCTTAAGAATTATACATATACATAGTTATAGAAGTGTTTTATATGTGTGTTTTACTATCAAAGCTAAAGGCGTATTCACACTAATTCCTGTTCCATGAGTCCTCTTTAGGAATATTTTGTAGCCTAATAATCGTGATTACAAAAATAAAACTATTTATTTTTAAGTATCTTCAAGATTTTAGAGCGCTTAATTGAATAATTCTTAAGTTTTTAACGTTTTAATATGCATTTAAGTATGAATATATCTGTACAATGTTTATCAGTGACCTTGTATCGAAATACAAGTTGAGTTTACCCGGGACTAGACTAGATCAATCAGTATCAATTGTTCCACGATACACTATAAAATAAGTTAAGAACTATGGGCTACTGAGTGTCGATATGTGTCACGGAGCGTCACTTCGTTTTACTGTGTGTCACATTATCACAGAGTGTAACTGAGTACCATTGAGTATCACTGAGTGTCACTGAGCTCTACCGAGTATTACTGTGTCATAGTATCACAGAATGTTACTGAGCGCCACTGAGTGTAACTGAGTTGCACTAAGTATTGCTGAGTGTCTTTGAGTGTCACTGTGTTACCCGGTGGCGTAACTAAAACGTCTGGGACCCGTGGCAAATTCGTCTAATGGGGCTCTTTCCTCAATATAAAGAAGTGCATCAGCGTCCCTCCTGTGCTCTGAACCAGGCCAGTTCGGGGCCCCGAAGAGCTAGGGGCCCGTGGCATTTTGCCACTACTGCCACCCTATAGTTACGCCACTGGTGATACCCTAGTTTCTGTTTCCCTTTCCTTACCTCGACTTGCCCCATTTAAGAGATCACTTTGCCCCACCAGTGTGAATACACCTTTACATAAATGTGCTACTATCGATCAATTACGAACGCTTTAAATGTCGTATAATTAATTATTTACAATTAAAACGTGTAATTAATTTTATAGAATTTTTGATGTTTGTGAACGTTGTACAATGCTTTGTTGATTCATTGGGTATTAAATAAATACGTTAAAACATATCTGGTTTCATTTGATTACAGAATGCTCAATAGCGGTCCGGGCGGACCTCGCACATGGCCCTACCACCCGCAAAGTACAATATTGATACAACCATACATATTATCACGCCTTCATCCCTTACAGCTTAGGGTATACAGAGCCTAGGGAAACCGACTTAAATAGATAAATACTACGAGCTACTTAAAGGAAATAATTGTTTTATTAATGAATTGTATTACTTCCATGCTGGTCTGGGAGCAAAGCAAAAACATAGAATATACCAGTTGCTTCTCTACCCGCGCAGATGCTAAAAGCCCATCGAGGGAATGGGCGAAAATAATAGGAATCATGTTATAGGCGATGAGGCTAGCAACCCATCACTATTTTGATTCCATTTTCCTCCTATACGCCCACAATCTTTCTAAATGTGGCCTATAGGTACCTGTTATCTTAGGCTCTGTCTACCCCGTAAGGGATAGGGACGTGATTTGTGTATGTATGTATGTATGTGTTTGTGTATGTATTAATGAAAAAATACAAAAGGGTAATTAAAAACAAATTAAACCTTGATAAATTTTCTAATTATCTATAGATTGTATCTATATAGCAGAGCTTGCGGTGTCAACAGAAGTGAACGAATTTTTAAAATAAAGATATTTTATTTATTTTACAATAGCATAGTAAAAGAACACGTTTCTGTTAGACAGCTAAACAAAAAGTATAAGACGTTTTTCTCAAACATCAAACTTGAATACATCCGTCACCTTTCATACCGGCCAGTCTGTCAACGATTGCGAAAACCTCTTTCTAACACTCCTCCTCAATCGTTTCCTTCAGACTTCAGATGCTTCACATACTATATCTCTCTAATCTGTGCTTCACATGCTCATCATATACCTCTCACAAACATACTAACACAAAACACCTATCTTACTTCGGCAGAACACATGCTTTCCTTTAAGCACTGCCTTAGTCATAATGCAACCATATACTTTGTCTCTAAATATTTCAAAGTCAGTACATCACTCTCAAGTGTGTCCCTAATAAAATGGTAGCGGACGTCTATGTGCTTTGTCCGTTGATGTTGCACCGGATTGAGCGCTATAGCCATAGCAGCCTGACTATCTGTATGAATTGTAACTCTCTCCTCCTTACTTAACAGCTCATTTAGAAAGCATCTTAGGAAGATAGCTTCTTTAGCAGCTTCAGACAGGCTAACATATTCAGCCTCTGCTGTGGATATGGGTATGCTTCTTTGTTTTGAGCTTTGCCACGATACCGCTCCTTTTGCCATTATAAATACATTTCCAGAATATGATTTTCTATCCACAAGATTTCCCGCATGATCAGCATCAGCAAACCCTTGAATGGCTCTACAGGTATCCTTCTCATAAACTAACCCCATATTCTTCGTACCTTTTAGGTATCGCAGGATTCTCTTTACGGCCAACCAGTGTACTTCTTTATAGTTATTGTTAAATTGGCTCATAAAGTTTACAGAGTGTGCAATGTCTGGCCTCGTGCAGACAGCAACGTACATTAATGAACCTATCAGTTCTCTGTATGGAACTGATTCGTTTGGTTTGTGAGAGTCCTCAGGCTTAGTAAAACGTTGACCAGGAACTGCTGGTGTACTAACTGGTTTACAGTCTGTCATTCCAAACCGCTGTAGAAGTTGGTCTATATACTCTTTTTGATCGATTTTGATTCGACCATCCATTTGTTTAATACTCATTCCCAGAAATAACTCTGTCTTTCCGAGATCTTTCATTTCGAACTTCGACATCAGTTCACCCTTTACCCTCTGAATTTGTTGTGGATCATTATAGAAAATAAGAATGTCATCCACATGCACAGCTAGGATAATCCTGTCTTTTCCTGATGTCCGAGTACAAACACAAGGTTCATTCTTTACATCTATTAAATTTCAGACTCTCTAATTCTGTGTGAAGTTTAATATTCCATGAGCGTGGTGCTTGTTTTAGTCCATATAATGACTTCTTTAACATGCACAAATGCTGTTATTTTCCCTTTTCTTCAAAGAAAGGTCTCATATACACCACTTCGTCTATATTCCCATTGAGGAGTGCAGTCTTAACGTCCACGTGGTCGACACTCATTTGCAGGTTTGCAGCTAAAGCAAATAACAGCCTCAGGGAACTATGTCTCACCACTGGAGAAAATGTTTCGTCGTAATCAATGCCTTTTCTTTGGGTAAAGCCTTTTGCAACCAAACGTGCCTTGTATCTAGTTCTATTCCCGGCCTCCTTTTTGATTTTAAGTAACCACTTAGAATCAATAATGTTAGTTGCTTCGTTAGGTTTAACCAAAGACCATGTGCCATTTTTCTTTAAAGCATCCAGCTCCTCCTGAATTGCTTTTCTCCATTGCTCGCTGTCGGCTCTGGATAAAGCCTCCTGTATTGTTGCAGGATCTTCCTGTGTTTGAACTGCCTGATACAGTACATAATCCGGAAATTCTCTGGGCTTCCTATCGCTGAGCGGGTACCTCCGTTCACTCTGGTTAGGAATATTTTCCGCAATGGGAGCCGGTCCAGGTTCGCAATCTTCGAACTCATCGTTTTCGTCAGTCTGAGATTGTTACTCTCAGCAGGTACTCTCTGCAGTTCGGGTTCCTCATGCTCCTCTCTAGGTGCTTCAGTTGCTTCTCTCTCCAATTCAGGGTCTAGTTGTTCCTCTCTAGGAAACTCTATTTCCTGCAATGGTTGTAATGGAACATCGGAAGTTGTTCTACTGACGATGACTGGACAGAGAATCTCATTGGTTGAAACTCTGCGGTAAGACCTTGAAGAAGTAATGCAGCCAATAGTTCATCATCAACTTCCTTCCCCAAGTCCGCAAGTTCCTGTGACGTCGTCATGACACTAGTCACAATCTCTTACTGCCGAGAACTGCTCTAGCTTGAAGCTTACTAGCCTTGTCAGCAGTCGACACCGATTGTTTAGACCTTTGTCTTCAAAAGCGCACCTCAGTGCGTCCCAGACTTCCTTGGCTGTCTTAGCCTTCCGTACGTGTACTAAGCATTGTGGTTTGACCCTTAAACAAATTCTCGCTCGTGCCTTTTGGTCTTTTTTGTTTCCTTGTATATCAGATGCAGGCGGAGTAGCACTCGTGTACTGCCACAAATCTGCTTCCAGTAGATATAGCTCCATAAGGAATTTCCAAGTGGCGTTATTAATGTTTCAGTCCAGTTTATCAATCGAGATACCTCCATTTACTGTATTACTCTGCTGGTGTATAGTAGTTCCATTCCCTCCTCCAAGAGAATTTATACTTCCGCTTCCGGTTGACATATTTGTGTCTATAGGCACATTACCTGATAAATTTTCTAATCTAATTATCTATAGATTGTATCTATATAGCAGAGCTTGCGGTGTCAACAGAAATGAACGAATCTTTAAAATAAAGATATTTTATTTTACAATAGCATAGTAAAAGAACACGTTTCTGTTAGACAGCTAAACAAAAAGTATAAGAAGTTTTTCTCAAACATCAAACTTGAATACATCCGTCACCTTTCATACCGGCCAGTCTGTCAACGATTGCGAAAACCTCTTTCTAACAAACCTCTCAAATTAAATCTCTTCCCGTGGGTGTCGTAAGAGGCGACTAGGGGTTAAACCGGAGGATGGTGCTGCTCGTCCTCCGCGAACTATCTGGTATAACTGCGGTCGCCAAGCCGCCTGCCAAGCGTGGCGACTAAGCCATTTCCCCCCAAAGGTACAAGATAAAAATGAAAGATAAATACACTGATTTTATTATAAATAAAATAAATATCTTCGGACAAATTACACCGATTGACCCAGGCCCAAACTAAGCAAAGTTTGTACCACTATGGGTACCAGGCAACGGATAAACATACATACATACATACATACATAAATCACGTCTTTATCCCTTACGGGGTAGACAGAGCCTAAGACGGATAAACATACTTATATAATGTAGATAAATGCATACTTAAATACATACGACATCCATGACTCGGGCACAAACATTCGTATTCATCATACAACTGTCTGCCAGTACCGGGATTCAAACCCAGGACCTCTAGCTTCATAGTCAGGGACACTAACCACTAGGCTGTCGGGGTTATGTTACGCGTTTTTGGGTCAAATGTTATCTATAAGTAAATATTGACACGACACTGCACAGAAATTTTTCAAACACAATGTATATTGTTTCTGAATAAATAAAAAAAAAAAAAAAAAAAAAGAAAAACCAAGTGTGACGTTAACAGAGGAAAGTACACGTTTAAAGTGACTTCTGGTTGTATTTAGACATACTAATTTATACAGCCCAAGCCTAAGCCCTCTCTTTCTGAGAGGAAGCCTGTGCCAGGAGTGGGACGTAGGTGTATACGTGTGAATTTCTACAGAAATCGTGTTTTTTTTTGATGAGCTACCCCCGTTTCAGCAGCCGCCAGAAGAAAAATTTACTTTCTGCCAACGTTCTAGTGCATTATTCTTGGCAATGATGGTCTTTCCAATTGCGCTGGTAGTTTCAAATGAAGGCACGTTAAAGAGCCCTTGGCGGCCTATTTGCAAAATAAAGTTTTGAATGCTTCCACGCTGGTCTGGGAGCAAAGAAAAAACATAGAATGTACCAGTTGCATCTCTTCCCGTGCAGATGGTAAAAGCCCATCGAGGGAATAGGCGACATAGGAATCATGTTATACGCGATGAGGCTAGCAACCCATCACTATTTTGATTCCATTTTCCACCTATACGCCCTTAATCATGCTAAAGTGGCCTTAAGGTTTTGTTACCTTAGGCTCTGTCTACCCCGTAAGGGATAAAGACGTGATTTGTGTATGTGTATGTGTATGTATGTAAGTTTTGAATGAACAAAAAAATATTTACCATGCTACTCCGCTACTCACTAGTCGTTGAGTAGCGGAGTGGAAATGGACCTCCGCAAAGTAACGCCTGAACGCCTGATTCAATAAAATATTTAAAGTTTTGAATTTTAAATATTGATACCCTGTGTCAGTTTACTGCTGGAGATAAGCCTCGCCCATGGTACGCCATTGAACTCGGTCTTCAGCTCTCCTTCTCCTGCCCGCTCCCTGACGAATATCATCGCTTCACCTAGCCACAGGACGCCCTACACACTACCTTCGACGACACCGTGTCCACACTGTCCACTCAAGAACCAGTCTGCCCCAACGGCCATCAGTTCTACGGCATATGTGACCTGCTGAAAACACACACATCATGCACTTAAGGTAAACAGTTATTTATAAAAAGAGGTTGTTCCTACAAAATCCTAGAACAACAAATTACTATTTCACAATATTATTACCTATACTTATTTATAGGAACAAAAAAAACTTATCATTACGTTATCATAATTTAATATCAAATTGACTCAACCTCGTATATGAAATTTTGACGGAATTGAGATAATTCCTTTAGATCGTGCATAATATCACTACGTATGTTATCACAATCACTTATAACCATGAAACATCTACTTCTTAAATCACTTCATAGTATAAAATAAAGTCGCATTCTCTGTCCATATGTCCCTATGTCCCTTAGCCCTTATGTCTCTATGTATGCTTATATCTTCAAAACTACACAACGGATTTTGATGCGGTTTTTTTTAATAGATAGAGTGATGCAAGAGGAAGCTTTTTATGTATAATTCTACGCAGACGAAGTCGCGGGCAGAAGCTAGTTATATGATAAAACTCAAACTCGTATCTGGGACATGCAGCTGGGTAATCCCTGTAACTCGGCCGTAGCTGTTTTACTCATTTGGTTCACAGGATAACAGGATACTGCTACCCGTTAGGTAATTGACTGATAACAACGACCGTTTCTCTATCGATTGCGCGGTTGGTTCGCATACAGCACAGCGTTAACGTAGCAATATACGCAATGTATACTGTATTTAGAAAGTCCACCGCCTCGCCGACGGTCGCATCGTACGAGGCTGGTACACCGGGAAAGTACCCGCAAATTACGATTGGTGTAAATAAGTACAAGTACTCCTGCTATCTAAGTACTTCAACTGAATGCACTGATACCTGCATTGTTGTAAAAAGCACTTGAAGATTTCAGGGTAAAATGATTAGACTTCGTTTTATTACATTGACAGAGATAATTCATGTTTTACATTCAAAGACCTTAGAAGGGGTTCTAGCATTGTATTTATATGGTGCATTGGGGTGAATTCGAAATTGGGGGAATTTCTAAACTCATGGATATCCACTAAACGGGGAACAACCCACGCTTACCTAGAAGTTCCAATGTCTTTGGCTTCTAGATAAGCGTTGCCAGATTTATGGAATTGTTCCCCGTTTAGTAAGTATCCACGATTTTCGAAATTCCCCTAATTTCGAATTTACCCCAATACAAAATTTCTTATATTAAAGCATTAGAAGCTAACTAACACCATTCAGCCGATCAGTGTGTCCACAAGTTTTTTATTTCTTCTTATTTTGTTTCTTACGGGGTAGACAGAGCCTGAGGTAACAAAACCTAAAGGCCGTGTTTAGCGTGATTGTACGCCATAGATGGAAAAAGTATTAAAAATAGTAATGGGTTGCTTGCCGCATCGCCTATAACATGATTACTACGATTTTCGCCCATTACCTCGATGGGCTTTTACCATCTGCTCCGGAAGAAATTGGTACATTCTATGTTTTTTCTTTGCTGTCAGACCAGCATGGAAGTAATAATTAAGTAGTAATTTAATTGTCAGAAAAACCCTCGTGACACATAAAAAATACATTAGGAATTAACGTTAAAGCTCTTAAGTACTTAAGAATCTGAGTGATGATGGTCTGAATCATCCACCAGGAAAATGTCGTTTTTCTAGTCGTAACGCTCGCTTGAATGCTTCTGTCGAATCCAGCCTCTACGCCTCCCACTGGGCACAGCCTCTCAAAGCGAGAGAGAGGGCTTGGGCTATAGTTCCCACGAGGGCCCAGTGCGGATTGGAAACTTCACACTAGTGATGTAACGAATATTCGCATTCGCATTCGCGGATATTCGCATATTTTTGGATATTCGTATTCATATTCGCAAAATTTCTGCGAATGTTTTGCGAATATGAATATCAGAAAAAACAAGCCATTTGAAATAATGGTAGGTTATTAAAATCAAAAACCGATTCATTTCTTATGTTTTTAATGCAAGAAAAAACTCTAACCTCAAAATTCACTTGTTTTGTTTACGAAAAGACCGGCGCGAGCGGAATGACAATTCAGTCGGATGAGTTCGTATCAACTCGGTTATTCTCGGAACAAAATACAAACGGAACGCACCTCGTAACTGCCAGCAAAGCCATAGACAATTGGCGCCAAATTTGAACACTTCTACATTCGCAATCGCATTCGCATCCGCGAATGTCAGTAGCAGACATTTGCATTCGCATTCTCATTAGCGAATGTTTAAAAAATGACATTCGTTACATCACTACTTCACACACCATTAAACTGCTCAGCACCAGTGACGTAACTATAACGTCTGTGGCCCGTGGCAAATTCGTTAGTTGGGGCTCCTTACAATATAAAGAAGTGCATCAGCGTCCCTTCTGTGCTCTGAACCAAGCCAGTTCGGGGACCCTAGAGCTAGGGGCCCCTGGCATTTTGCCACCCCTGCCACCCTATAGTTACGCCACTGCTCCGCACGATCTATTAAGTAAATGGTAAATTTTAAATGTAATATCGCACAAAAAATCCGAAAAACTCAAGGAGCCGGGATTTGAACCCACGAACCTCTGCTTGAGAGGCCATAGTTCAGACCACTAGGCTACCACGGCTTTTTGGATGCTTAATTATCCTTCTTTGAAAATTTCATTCAGAGTAAACGCTTGTTTATTAATAAAATTTCTCAGAACGTTAATAGGGTTATCAATACGTGTGGTGGTTTATCACATTATCAGTAAACGTTTAGAAATGTTTCTGCTAATTAAATATTTCAAAGTAGGTTTAATCTTAATAATCAACATTACAATTACAAGCAAATATAATGATAAAAATACCGAAAGAAACATATTTACAAGTTAATAGTTGATACGAAAAAACCTTAAACTATCTTAATCTAATCCTAAATACCTATATTTACAAATATCGCCCAGATCGTTGCCATGGGGCAAGGTGCCCATAATGCTGGCTACGTTTCCTCGTTGGATAGCAATGCCTATGCGTTGCCCGAGGAAAGAGCCAGCTCTATGGTCACCTGTGGATTTAGATAATTTTTTTTTAAAGTTTAAAAAAAAGTTTTTGCTTCGGGTCCCCACGGTCCCAGAGTCCCACAGCAAAAGCCGCAAATACGAAACTGTCAGCCAAGTTATAGCGTATTTGCGGCGTTTTGCGGTTTCGGCCGTTGCAGCCGCTGCGCCCGCTCTCAATGATGTTGAAGGCAAGTGGGACGGTGCTAGCTCCACGCACGTGGCATCCCAAATGAGGGACCGTCCCATATGCCAGGGCACGAGTGTCATGCCGTCGGGTTTCTTACCATCATCACGCGCCAGTCCAGCTGGCTCTAGAGTTGATGGCACGTTGATGCTGGAAAGAGCCCGACGGATCATCATCATCATCGATGGATCATTGAGGCAGGCGTGGCGGGATAAATTAATGTGTAAAGTTCACAATTATTGATTTATCGGTTTTAATGGGCCTATTACACTCTCGCGCCGAACATCCTGTAGAATTAAAGACCGCCAATCATAGGCACAAATATTTTTGGTCTACTGGCACATTTTACGTTCTCTTTTGGCATTACATACATACACAAATCACGTCTTTACCCTTACGGGGCAGACAGAACCTAAGGTAACAAGACCTAAATGCCACGTTTAGCAAGATTGTGAGCGCACAGGTGGAAAATGGAATCAAAATAGTGATGGGCTGTTAGCCGCATCGCCTATAACATGATTCCTATGATTTTCGCCCATTCCCTCGATGGGCATTTACCATCTGTGTAGAAGAAGCAACTGGTGCATTCTATGTTTTTTCTTTGCTCCCAGACCAGCATGGAAGTTTGGCATTATAGATAGATAAATTATCAAAAGTAGGTAAAAAATGCAAAAGTACCTAAGTGATCCCAAAAATACTTTAAAACTATCAAAGTAGCCCCAAAATGAACAGTCAGTACTTACAAAATAAAAATCAATTATATTTAAATTCTAAAGTGAGTCCGCCCCTGACGCGGTTCACTTTGAGCACCGATCAAACATAATGAAGAACTAAACTATGATTCCAAATCCGTGAAAAACATTTACAGGACATTTACTACATATAGTCAGACTAACCCACAGGCTACTGTAATATTCTGGAACTATTAAATAATAGGCCAAGAGACCCACCTCTCTTTTGTAATAAGAGGCCAAGAGGCCCACCTCTCTTTTGTAATAAGAGGCCAATAGGCCCACCTCTCTTTTGTAATAAGAGGCCCATAGGCCCACCACTCTTTTGTAATAAGAGGCCAAGAGGCCCATCACTCTTTTGTAATAAGAGGCCAAGGCTCACCTCTCTTTTGTAATAGAGGCCTAGAGGCCCACCTCTCTTTTGTAATAAGAGGCCCATAGGCCACCTCTCTTTTGTAATAGAGGCCTAGAGGCCCACCTCTCTTTTGTAATAAGAGGCCAAGAGGCCCGCCTCTCTTTTGTAATAAGAGGCCAATAGGCCCACCTCTCTTTTGTAATTATTTTCAAATTTGTTTAGTTATTTGTAATAGTAGTTTTAGTATTGTATTTACATTATAAGTATCTGTTTTTTTCATACATACCTACATGAAATAAACGTAAAATAAATAATAATAATAAATAAATATTAGGGAACAATTCACACACACGCGCGTATTATGGGTACTAGACATAAATATACAAACTTAAATAGATAGAAACATTCATGACTCAGGAACAAATATTCGTGCTCATCACACAAATATGCCCTTACCAGGATTCGATCCAGGGACGCTTGCTTCGCAGGCAGGGTCACTAGGTCACTACCAACTAGGCCAACCGTGTCGTCAAATTACAATACAATACAATACAAATAGGTACAATTTATTGAACACTACAAATCAGTATAAAACAATACTGAACTAAAGAATAAGTTAGACATGTAGGCGGACTTATCGCTTAATAGCAATAGCAATTATGTACGAATTGTACCTCTTATTAGTCCATGAAGTGACAAAATTATCAAGTTGAGTGCCAATGTAACGTTTTAAGCGCAGCTGGCATGACAATGTGGCCACAATGGATGACATCATGGGCAGACTCCGTAGATAATAATATCAAATGTATTCAGTGCTGTACAAAAAACGTTTTAATCTTCGCCGGCGGCGCGGGCGCCGTTTCCGTTCGAAGCTACAAGGTCACTATTTTGGGTTCCGCGGTACAGAGAGCATAAATATCGAGCCGTCATGTCAAATATATGTGTCAGCGACCTTATTGTTTGTGGCAAAAGTGTGCAGATGTTTTTGAGGTCTTGAGTACATTTGAGAGCATAAATATCGATGCAATCATCATGTCAAATATATGTGTCCACCGACCTTATTGTTTGTGGCATAAAAGTGTATAGATGTTTTTGACGTCTTGGTAACGTACATATATTTATGCCCTTATACATATAAAAAAAAAAAACTAAGTTTGTACAAAAAAAAATCCCGACGACCATTGCCACGCGTAGCTACACATGTGTTTTAACCCCTGACGCAAAAGGGGACGTAATAAGTTTGTAATCGATGTCTCTCTCTCTCTCTCTCTCTTCGGTTAACTGGAACAAGATCCCTTTTAGGGATAAGTTCGCCTTTGTGCATGTTTGTTGTCCTGTATTCATCTTTTTCTTGTGTTTTATGTACAATAAAGAGTTATACATACATACTTTATCCCTTACGGGAAGATAAGACAAAAAAAAAGAGTATAAATACCTAGCTCCTCATTTGATGCAAACGTGTAAGCCAAGTAGTGGGAAACTGAAGTGGGTTCAGCTGGCAGAATCATTCATTACCTTGGGGCATTTTTTGCTTAGATACTTTTTTTATTCACCTCGTCAGTCAAACAAAGCTCGTGAAGCAAAAAGTTCAATCTCAAATTAGAAGTTCGAATTATGCTGTCTCACTCACACTAACGGCGTTTGATGTTAAAACGAAAGGGACAGCGTGTACGAATTGAATTTCGGAATGGGGGTAGACCCCATGCAACCAGTTAAAAAAACGTGTAGCAAAACTGGCTATCAAAAACTCATGTCAGTTCCTCGTGCTAAATAAAAAATAAAGAAGGAATTTTATGGGAATGGATCAGACAGAATATATAAAGTTTAAAATGTATAATGGGTTAAAATACATAATGTTTCAAAATATATAATGGTATTTTTTTTGTAACTATTAGCTAGATGAACTTTTTTGATAGCGTAATATATATATTGGTTTAGGTTAGGTTAGGTTTAGTTTATAACATACATACATAAATCACGTCTTTATCCCTTACGGGGTAGACAGAGCCTAAGGTAACCCTAAAAACCACGTGTAATGCTACACACTGTGGGCGTATGGATGGAAAGGGGAATCAAAATAGTGATGGGTTGCTAGCCGAATCGGCTATATAACATGATCCCTAAGGTTTTCGCCCAATCCCTTGATGGGCTTTACCATCTTTTAGTTCTAGTTCCTAGTCCTTCTTCATGGAGCGAAACGAACTCAGCGACTCAGGGGCGAGCGCTCCAAGAGGAAGGACTACGAACTAGCCCGAAACATGTCGTGCATCACTCGACTTTTACACATGAGTTATCCGTCTGTGTAATTATGATTTACTCAGTTGGGGACGCTTGTAGTTTCGGTCATTTCAGAAAACCTTTTTTAGCGCCCGACGCAAAAAGGGGTGTTATAAGTTTGTGTGTGCGTGTGTGTGTGGCATCGTAGCTCTCAAACGGATGGGCCGATTTCGTTGCGGTTTTTTTATTTGAAAGTCAGCTTACTAGCGGCGGTTTTAGCCATGTTTGGTACAAATCGGTCAGACTTCGCGTTGGGGGTTAGAAAATAATCATCGAGGACGGCCAGATGAGGCCGGTAGAAGCTACGCCTTATGTGCACACAGTCGCACGCACCAGAACCTTGAAACAGTCTGATACTTAGTATTTTCTGAACTTATCACTAAAGTGTAAACAACTAATCAAGCTCGATATAGTTCACAGTCAACGTAATCTTGACCTATAGATAGACAGATACCGTTAACCGGGGTGACTTTGATTATTTTGGGGTTACTTTGAACGTATTAAAATTGCTATAAAATCAATATCCTACTAATATTATAAACGCGAAAGTTTGTAAGTATGGATGGTTGGGTGGATGGATGTTTGTTCTCTTTCACGCCAGAACGGCTGGACAGATCTGGATGAAATTTGGAACATAGATAGATACATAGGCTACTTTTTATCCCGGAAAATTGCTTAATTAATGCGGGATAGCGATAAACGAATTCTATGCAGACGAAGTTGCGGGCAACAGCTAGTTGTCCATATGCGGTGAATGTTTGGCATGTAGACGAAAAGGCGATCGATGAAGACATTGATTAGAAGCAGTAAGCACGAGGCGGTTTGCTTCATCCTTCCTAATGCGAACTGCTAGGGAATGGAACTCGCTCCCATCGTCTGTATTTCCGGACAGATACAACCTGGGGCTCTTCAAGGCTAGAGTGAATAGGCTGTTACTGAACCAGTGAGTTACACCTTTGGCCTCATCTGCACCTTCCACCAAGTGAGATAGAGGCCAATCACTGGTCAGTTCGTAGTAAAAAAAAAAAAACTAAATAAATAAATAAATAACAATATAATAAATAATAAATAACATAAAAAAGTACCCCGTAAATCAAAGTCACCCTGTTTACGGTACTTCCTGTTTCAAAACGATTTATGCTTAGAAAGTACAGAGTTACAGAGTTCAGCCTCTAGTGTAAGTTTTCGTATATAAAAACGTCTCGAACGCGTTCACGTAAACGTCTCAAATACTATGGAATAATTGGCAGCGCCACTTGCGGATCGGAATGGCAACAAACTGTTCTCATAGTATTTGACATTTTAACGCAAACGCGTTCGAGACGTATTTTGTGACCGAAATCCTACACTAAGCACACAGTTTACACTTATGTCAAATAAAATTGTACGTGTTACATTACTCATAAGACAAACTTTTAAAAAAATGCGCTCCAATAACAAAAGTAACTAACAAAATATCATTCTCCCATGACTTGTATGATCGTTAACTACATGGGTAAAATATACGCCTGTTTGAAGTTTACACGCTGTATAAAAGCTTGTAAAAGCTCGAACGCGTTCGCGTAAATGTTTTTAATTAGTAAAGCGCCCTGTAAACGATCAAATTGTTTGTCAAATTTTACGTGTTTGTCAAATTATTTGTTAGTGTACAGCTGTGTTTGAGGCGTTTGTCAAACAATCTACGTGTTTGTCGCGTTTGATGAAAATCTCGATTGATGTCGAGTTTGTCAAACAAGATCTGAACAAGAAGAAGTTTGACAAACAAATTTGTCAAGCAAATTTGACTGTTTAACAGGGCGCTTTAACAAATTTGTTTGATATTTGGTTTGAACGTTTTAAGCTATGTTTGATGAAAACGTGAAATTTGACAAACAAATTTGTCAAGCAAATTTGATAGTTTTGCTTAAGGAAAAATTTGCAGCCACCCGGCACGTGAATCTCCAATTTCACAAGGGACAGACGAAAGTGAACAACAAAATAAAATCTTGCAAAGACTTGCTTTCGGGTTTACCCGCGCTCCGAGTTCCATTCGCCTGTTCGTTCGTTTGTGTAAACACAACAATCGATCGACGCATCTAGTGATGGGCAAGTTAATAAATATCGATATTTTGAAAATAATAACGACGTTAGCCAGAATAATACAGACACATTCGATACTCTTTACTAATAAATTAATCGTAACAGCATAGTACTGGAAAGATGGACATTTCAAATAAGTTCGGTTTGACTGACTTCTATTCTGCCGTACTATTCTAAAAAATAAGATTTAGTTTTTTTACATGTTTGTACAGTAGGCTTGTTACCTAACTCGCTCGCAATCGCCATCGTGTTCATTTTGACAGTTCTTATACGAATGGGACAGGTAGCTGATTCCGATGCCAATTGTCAGCCCATACATGAACTGTCAAAATGAACACGATGGCGATTGCGAGCGAGTTAGGTAACAAGCCTACAGATTAGATAAACAGATACCTATTGCGTCCTTTTGAATTAGGACGAGAGTATGATAGATTGGTGTCTAATCTGTCTTTAATAAAACTATATCTGTTTTTTTGGGCATGCGTGAACAAATCACTGGTTTGGGGTCTGATTCTGCGTGGTTCTTTATTTATAGAAATAAAAAACTGGATGGTGCGTTTTTTCTTCGTATATTGTCGGCAGACAAGGGGCGAGAGTTGCCGTTGGCACAAAAAAATGTTAATTTAATGTTGCTACCATGAAATAATGTAGATTGCAACAATGCGTCCTTTTGAATTAGGACGGCAGTATAGGCAACTTACACTGCCTAGGTATAACTACAAACATACATATTATAAGGTACCTACTTATTTATTTGTAATTAGTAAGTACTATAGTTTCTGATATTCATATTAAAAATTAGATTTTTTTATAAAGAAATACGCGCATCGTATTGCAAAGCGGGGGATTCCTCCGTCCCATGAGAAGAGTAGGGCAAACGCACTCACCCTTGAAGGTCTCCCGAAAAGGTCGACACTAGTCGTTCTAGCCGACTTATAATCGTGAGTCCTTTTATTATTACTTTTCTTGAACTTACACTGTGCTACTGAAATGGGGACTATCGTTTCTTTGCTCAACGTACCTAACTATTATCTTTTTTATTTTTGTAAGTAATCTCACTGTAAGGTTTTATGATGTATAATAAATAATATTTGTATGTACTTGTTGTAGTGTTTATTGATATCGCGACTGGTATCGATGCTTTCTACCCAAGCCTAGCCTCGGAATAAAATTGGTTTCTGTCGTTCGTTCTCGTTCATCTTGGTCGTTTCCAATCCACGCTCACTCAGTCTCTCGAGAGCCGTGCAGTAGTGCGTGTGTGCATTTTGTTTCCGATTTGAGTGTTAATTAAAAATACATGTAAGTTATTTTTTTTTATATTATACGCTATATATTATTGATTTTTTTTAGTGGAATAATTTTACTGCAAAAGATTATTAAAGGCTTCTTAAGCATTTTATTATTAAAGCGGCTGCAAAATGGCGGGCGCCGGGACGCCGATTATTTTTTCGTCTACCATTACTATTTTTCCAGTATTTCTAAAAGGTTTTAATTTCAAAACGTATTAAAATGAGAGTTAATATTCAGAAAATAAATGTGTTTTTTTTTAATTTATAGCACAATCGCTTGTTTTTCACAAGTGTTAAGTAAATTGGGGTAGTTTAGTCTATCTGTATTTAAACTTTTAGAAGGTAGTTTTAATTATTTTAATGTCCAGTTTTATTGTGTGAATAAATTTAAAAATATTTCATAGTCTTTAACGTGTAGTAAATGATTTTGACGTAGGTAAATACCTAATTATTATTTCGCCTCTGTATTTAATTTGCAAACACGTGTTTGTCTGTATCGTAGTTCAAGGTAATATTATTTTATTATAGGTAGGTACTCGTTTATTGAAGATATTTTAGTATGATAAGTGCGAGTAAAAGCAAATATTAATATTTAAATAATTTTGCTTTTACAAACAAGTGGGCGTTTCAGATGTACTTAGCTACCTACCTATTATTTTTTCATAATCAATTTTTGGATGATTCAGAATTAATACGGGCTCGAATTTAATGTATTTTGTCGATGAAAGTAAATTAATTACAAGTTTATAGTATCACACCGCCCACAGCTCTAGGCGAGGACAACGTAATGTTTTGAAAAAATCTATTGTCAAGAATATCAGGTAGTCAGTACAGTCAAGACTAATGTGTTTTCTTGACAATAGCATTCCCTACCTGTTCCGATATGTTATCCGTCCTCAATCTTTTTTTAAAGACGACAAATAAAAATAGTATCCCCTGTTGGCAACGTGTCCCTTGGACTTAACTTTCCGGTGCCCTACAATGCCATCTTCTATGCTGGTCTGGGAGTAAAGAAAAAACATAGAATGTACCAGTTGCTTTTTTTACCCCTCTAGGCTGTCAACGCTTCTCCAATACAGTGACGTTACGGGTTGAGCTCGCTTCATAGCGCGTGACTCACTAAATATTACATCCATACATACATAAATCACGTCTTTATCCCTTACGGGGTAGACAGAGCCTAAGGTAACAAAACCTAATGGCCACGTTTAGCATGATTGTGGTCGTATAGGTGAATCAAAATAGTGATGGGTTTCAAGCCGCGTCGCCTATACCTAACGTGATTCCTAAGATTTTCGCCCTACACTAAATATTAAACAGAAGTACCTAAATAGTTAGGGTCGGAGAGGTGTCATACGTTAACTGTTTTGTTTGTGCGAGCGACAGATGTCATGGCATGTATGGCTTGGAATTCGGGATCCAGCAATATGATCCCTCGAATCAAATAAAAACTCAAGATGAAGGGAGTCTTGTGACCGGCGACGTACATATGCACGCGTACAAACGCGACCACACTTTGCCAAAGACTTTGCAAAACACACGCAAGGCGTAGTTTAGCCTCACTTTGCCGTACGCAGAATTCCATCTTGAGTTTTTATTATATTTGAGTATCGCCCTAAAAAATTATGTACAAAACATAGAATGTACCAGTTGCTTCTCTTCCCGCGCAAATGGTAAAAACCCACCGAGGGAATGGGCGAAAATCATAGGAATCATGTTATAAGCGATGCGGCTAGCAACCCATCACTATTTTGATTCCACTTTCCACCTCTAGCCCTCAGTGTCTTGCTAAACGTGGCCTGTAAGTCTTGTTACCTTAGGCTCTGTCTACCCCGTAAGGGATAAAGACGTGATTTGTGTATGTATGTATGTAGCGTACGTTGTTTGGTCGCGTGGCAGTGGCGTAACTATAGGGTGGCACGGGTGGCAAAATGTCACGGGCCTCTAGCTCTACGGGACCCCGAACTAGCCTAGTTTAGAGCACAGAAGATATGTTGATGCATTTCTTTATATTGAGGAAGGAGCCCCATCGAATTTGCCGCGGGCCTCAGACGTTATAGTTATGCCACTGACGCGTGGATTTCCTGAAATGTACTGATTGGAATTCGCGATCCAGCTACGCGCGCCATGATACTTCGTGGAATGGAAGACGTGAATTATACACATATACACAAATCACGTCTGTATTCCTTAGGGGGCGTCCATTAATTACGTGAGGCATTTTTAAGGATTTTTTGACCCCCCCTCCCCTCTTGGTGAGATGTCGTAAGATTTTTCTCGACCCCCTCCCCCTACCCCGATCTCACGTGAGTTTTCAAAACTTGTACTTTGGGTATAAAAGTATTGGATTTATTAAAAAACATAACATACATACATACACACATCACGTCTTTATCCCTTACGGGGTAGACAGAGCCTAAGGTAACAGGTACCTGCAGGCCATATTTAGCAAGATTGTGGGCGTATAGGTGGAAAATGGAATCAAAATAAAAACATAACACAATTTGTTTAATTACTTTTTTAAGATTAGCAAGGACTAGTATTTGCAAATATTGCTGTAATTTTAATTATTAATTCAACTTTAATTTAACTTAATTTTCACGCAGTTTTACACCATTTTCTGCTAAAAAAAATTACGTGATATTTGCCAAGACCCCCCCTCTCCCCCAAGTGAGATTTAGTAAGATTCGGCTCGACCCCCTCACCCCCCTGAATACCTCACGTAATTAATGGACGCCCCCTTACGTAGTCCTGTCTAATGTCTTACACCTAGTAACATGATAGACCTAAGTACATACCTACTTAATCTGTATTATTCTACATAATATCAATCTGACCAGACTCCGCCGTATATAGAGCACCTATGACTAAAGTTGCCTTCGAATTATCTTTGCCCTAGATCAGGGGTGGCGTACCTTTTTTGTTGAACGTGCCATTTTTTCACAAATAAAGTAATATTTCGCTCTGACCTGTTATCAAAGACCCTGTCCTCCTATGACCATAAGGCCACATTGCCCGTTTTCCGCCCTATTTCATAATAAAAGAATCTTAAGTTAGTGATTTAATGGACAAAAATAAACCTTTTTTTATTATTGGCGTGCCCAAATTATTTTGAAGCGTGCCAACAGTGGCACGCGTGCCATTGGTTCGCCAGCCCTGCCCTAGATCCATTCTTTATGTTATTGTTCCGGGGGACTACAGGAGTACAGTACCTACCCGGCCAAATTGCACATCGGTCTTCTCGGCTAATTTCGGCTTCGTAGAGCGCTGTCTCGCTTAACTTCCTTGACGCCAACTGTCTCTTTCCAAATACCGAAGTGCAATCTTAATACCCGGGTACTGTATATATAGCACATGATAGCCTACTCAGCTCAGACATGTAAAAACGTGTAAATTTATGTTCATACAAATCATAACAAAAATAACTGCCAAAAAATGCGAGAAACATGACCTTCCAAGCAAAACGGCTCCGGCGTCACTAACGCAGCGACACTGACGCGGCGATAGAGCGATATGCAATAATGGAAATAATGAACTTACTTCCGAGTGATGCGTCACTGCTGTACAGTGACTCCAGCGCTCGCAAGCAAGTTCTTGAATTTCCATACTGCATAATACTTTCGCTCTGTCTCCGCGTCAGTGTCGCTGGGTTAGTGACGCCGGAGCCGCTTATCTCGAACGAAGTCCAGCTTTAGGGTTTAAATTTCGTGATTGCGATAGTTAAGTTAATGCTATGTATTATAAAAACGAAAGACAGTGCCGACTGCGACTTCTTCCATTGCATTGTGATAAATATACTATGTCATATGAGTAGTGACGTTTGACCCGAGCGGTTTAAACGCTGGAATATTCCCAGAGGGAATCCGCTCTACCATCTCTTCAGTCACGTGCAAGGTAACCAAGCCTGTGTGAAATATATATGTTTTGATACTTTTGATGCAATCCCTCCCTCCACTAATGCCACATAAAACACATATAAATTCCACAAACTTAATTATCCCTTACACCACACAAACACTGACGCATTTCGATGCGTCTACGGGATCATTATCAAAGTTTAGTTTGTGGGACTTATGTGTTTATATTTGACATAAGCTTATCTTGCACGCAAGTAGCGCAGTAGCAAGATATATATTTTTTCTAATTTTTTTTTTATTTATATATTTATTTTTTTTAAATTTAATTTCTAACGGTAAAACCGAAAAAGCAAAACATAAATAAAGCGAAATAAAATTTCTTGATTCATTTGATAGTACATATAATTTGAAAAAACAGCGCCTTCCTCGTCCCTGATGAGCAGTAGATGTTCCATGGGAGTTTGTAATTGTGTCGTACAGACACATCATTCAAACAGACGACGCTTAGCGACCAAAATTCGCATAGTAACAAAAAGGTCACGTGAAAGTTAGTAACAGAGACTACCCACCTGCTATGGGTGGTGTAGGGGTATAGCACGCGTCACAGAATGACGAGGATCCGGGTTCGATTCCCGGCCATAGCTTTACTTTTCGGATTTTTCTGTGTTCCAATTTTCACTGACATTTAGAAATTTAAATATTTTTTGTTCATTCAAATGGACCTCCGCTAAGTAACGCCTGATTCGATAAACTATCTTCTGTGGTTAGTGTCCTAAGGAACAGCCCCACCCATTCGTTCCCTGTCTGCCTCCCGCTTGTGACGTCACCGCCCGCCATTTCGAGGCTGAATAAGAAAATGGCGGGTTAGTTGAATGGGGGCTATCGCGTGTGAATTTGCCACTAGAGGCGCTAGTGTCGCGTGAGGTCCAATAACATTCACTTTTCACTGGTTTTGTCGGGTTTCGTGACATAAATTATAATTTCTTTCATATCCCTGTTGAAAAGTGATCTCATTCGTGAAATTATCGCAAATATGGATTATTTGGCGATGAATGAGAACGCTTTGAAAGCGGATTTTTTTTCGAGCAACTGCACAACATTGCGGCATAGCTACTCGATATGATGATAGTTATTTATAATGAATGAACTTAATTAGTTTTAAGTTTTAAAACTTTGTATCGGCGCCGATCTTATAAAGTCGCTTTTGGCTATACCTCTGGACCTTAGTCAACAGTGGCGCCAACTGGTGAGCAACGAAACGATAGTCCCCATTGAATCCAACTAAATACCTAATGGGTTGTTAATACTTTAATTGTTATGCACGGCGCGGGTGGAGCTATTTTTAACGCAGCGTTCGTATGTTTTGCTATTGACTCGGTCTTTAAACCAGCACGAGACAATAAAGGTTTAGGACCTTCGCCGGCGTCTAGACAATTAATCACTATAATATACGTAACCGAGCGAAATAGATAGACAGATTTATTTTACGTCCATTTTTAAGTTACATTCTTGATTCATTTGGGTACCTATCATTTGAAAAACAGCCTTCTCTCGTCCCTGGTGAGCAGATGTTCCACGATGTGATGGGTTGCTAGTCGCATCGCCTATAATATTATTTCAAAGATTTTCGCCCATTCATACGTATATTATAATATCAAGGTATAATATTAGGGTTATCATAATAATCAAACTATATGTACCTATACCCCATCCCAGTTCATTGTAACGTCTTTGTAAACAAACCAATTTCATCCAAATCCCCACACAATCACTCATTGCTTGCAATTGGGATTGTCTAAAAAAAAATACCTATCCTTTTTATATTTTTTTTGTGCAGAATAGTCAATTATAAGAAACCAATTTCAATATTTTCTCATATAACTCGGTATATTTTTCACTATTAATTATTGAAAGTATTTTGGTTGATGACGTCAGAGTTTCCACTGCCGGTGTCACACATCTGCTTATTGGATAAATTGATCATAAAACGTATGTGAAGCGCCGCCATTAACGTCTTTTCTATCTGTGGTGAAGTTGGCAAACTGTCAATACTGTCATTAGTATCAATGTCAACATGATTCAACAATAACACAGGAAGATTCACGCGATCTTCTCCTATGAATTTTATATTTTCACAGCCGTTACACATACCATAACATTCTGCGCGAAGCAGAAAGGTCCATAAACTCATACCAGGTATGATCAAGACAAAACAGGACCCGGAAATAAGACAGTAAACTCAGTAGGTGAAAGTAAACCGAAAAACGTAATATTTCGCTATCCATTAAAATATTTAGCGGAAAATCTTTCATGTGAGCGAAGCACATCGCTGTGCGGATATACTCTTGCCTAATTATCTACCGAAAGTGCTTCTAAATCTAAACTATAATACAACAATATGAAAGTAATCAGTGGAAAAAACAAGAATGACAGTAACAAGATTGTCATTTTGCTTGTCAGCTGTCATAAGATGAATGAAATGTCAGATTGCGGGTCCAAATTGAACTCCGTAGTATAATCCACGCGTAAATAGCATAGAATTTGTAACATTTGCAAATAAAGTACATTTTGGACCGTCTACGTCATGTCTGGGAATGTCAAATGAAGGTCATTGCTTATTTTTCATGTAATAAATTCATTATAGTAAAATAAAATAAAGTAAATACAGAAAACGATTTAAAAAGCATTTATCTCGAAATGGTTTTCGATTGACTATACATTGTAAAAAAATAGACAATCCCAATTGGCATCACATCCACCGGAATGTTTACAAGTCCTACTTTGATTATTATATTTAAATTGTTTATGAACTTGGGGGACTTGTAAGTAAGTAAATGATTTACTGTACAAATATAAAGAAACAGAGACAAATCACAAAAAATACATTAAATATATGCACAAAGGTGAACTTATCCCTATAAGGGATCACTACAAGTTTACCTTTGAATAATGAGAGCAACACTAAGCGAGGGACCGACAAAGTCTGTCTCAAGAGCTGATCTGTTTACAAAAGCGTTAAAATGGTCTGGAATAAGCTATACCTGTAGCTTCCTCTTTAATCAGTATCTATGAAAATCGCATTAAAATTCTTTGCGTAACTAGTTTAAAAGATCTGCGTACACATATACCTACATAGAGATGGCGGGTAGAGACTATATAATATTATACTGGCTGTTGCCCGCGACTTAAGCCGTGCAGTATTACATATAAGTACAGCCTGTGTTCATCAGAGATAATGTACCTAGTGGCGTGGCGTCAAGTATATCAGGAGGCAAGCGTTTAATTAGCCTTTCCTCTAATTCTGCACAATAAAAGTGGCCGATTGCCTTAAAATAGGCAAGCCGGTGGGAATCGAGTTAAATAGATGCTACGCCACTGGTAGGTACTTAGCGTTCTAATGGTGAAAGAATCTTTGAAATCTGTCCAGAAGTTATAGAATTTATTCGATGTCGATGCAAAAATAAAAAATTTTCCTCTTTATAATATTTGTCTACTGTAGTGTAGACTTGTGTAAAGATAGTACTAGGTAATATGTAAGTCGTGGATTGAACAAGTTTCAATAAATGCTGGTCTGGAAGTAAAGAAAAAACATAGAATTTACCAGTTGCTTCTCTTCCCGCGCATATAATAAAAGCCCATCGAGAGAAGGGGCGAGTCCTAGGAATCAAGTTATAGGCGATGCGGCTCAACCTAGCTATTTTGATTTCCCTTTCCACCTATACGCTCTTAATCATGCTAAACGTGACCTTAAAGTTTTGTTACCTTAGGGGTCTACCCCGTGCGTGATGACACCATTATGCTCCCACGGCGCCCCTCCAATGGCAGAGAGGGAATACCGGCGGTTTTTTAGTGGGTAGGCCTCCTCCGCTTCCCCCCGCTGGGGGGGGGGGGGCGGGGAGGAGAGTCCCACGGCGCGGTCGTATGCGTAATGCATTTTTCCGCCGCAAAAAAAAAAAAAAAAGGGTTCTACCCCGTAAGGGATAAAGACGTGATATATGTATGTAAAGCTGTTACTCATTGTAATTTTTGTTTGTTGGCCATGATTGAATATCAAATCGATCGATCCAATTAATTATCAGCTGTAGTTGAACTTTGACTTAAATGGAAAACTGTCAAATTGTGCAAACAGCAAGACTTGTAATATTCTTACGTAGTGTTGTTTTTATTTGGATTATCATTTGCTGTTCCGCGAAATATAAAGTTCAATGCCAAATTGCAGCGTTCGTACCGAATATTTTATCATAGGTATCTACTAAAATAAATGATGATCGGAGAGGACGAAACACGTGGCCGAAATATTATTTATTTATTGGTCGTTAAACATAAAAAATCAAGAAGTAAAATAGTGCTATATTTAAGTTAATACTTGATGATACGGGTGTTTAAGTGGTGATGATCATGATCACTATCAGGTGACCCACGATGCTCGTTTACCACAGTGTATTCTATAAAAAAATGTGTTTATTTATTTATTTAAGTACTTAGTCGAATGTAATTGCTAAGTTAGTATTTACTTTATGAATTTTCCGATTCTCTTGTCTTGTTTCCAATAAATAACATTTGTGTACCAATGTATTGTAAAACTTTCTATGAAACATAAACGGTCCTAGCACGTTTTACTTACACGTTTGTAAACTCAGCCGCATCGTAAACACTGCAATACCTAACACCGCGTACAGTGTGTTTGTAAACTATAGGCGCGGGCGCAGGTCTGTTCAAGGGCAACTGCGCCAGACCAGACGCCACGAACCGGTTATATTTTTTCGGCGCGCACGTGAGTTATAGGAGGCTTCTTTTTTTAAAAAGCAGGTTACAAGACTCCAAGTCCAAATTCGACGCTATGAACAGCCAGCTCGAAATAAGGAGCGGGGAGGACAATAATAAAAAAAACTCGAGGCAAGAAAGGCTGTTTAACAGGTTTTATTGATTCTACCAGCGATTTTAAAAAACCATGCCGTGAACAACTTGGTAGAAAATATTGTTTCCAAAGCACATTCTTACCACTGTACATGTAAAACGTGATAAAAAATATATATAATATATACCTACCTACCAGTGTCGTCGCGTCCAGTATATCAGAAGACAAGCCGAAGGGCATTTAACAAGCCTTTTCCTCTAATTCTGCACGATAAAAGTGCCCAACTGCCTTAAAATAGGCAAGCCGGTGGGAATCGAGTTCTACTTACCTATAATATGTTAATTGGCCCCACATTTTGCTTCGTTAAAATAATTCTTTCGAATGTTACTTTCGCTTGGTGTGTTATATTGAACTAAAAAAAATCCAACTAATCTCAATGTACAATAAATATTTTGCAAAACTGCTATCGATGTGCGAAATCATAACCTAGTTATTATGTTCATTACTAAAATAATTTCGAGACACTACTCTAATGAAATAACTTAATTTCAACGCGGAAAACCAAAATATACGCCAGTTAAATAATAGTAAATTTTGATGTTTTGCTCCGAAATAAATTAATACAACTGAGATCGAGTCACGTTACAACTTGTTAATTGGGTAGCTCTTCGTAGAACATTAAATACAGTTAACAAAACAGGATGTTCCTTGATAAACAAACATTATTTTGTTCTTTAAAGTCGTATCTACTGAGTCTATTGGGATTCCCGTTGACTTTAAAATAAATAAACAAGGAAAAACTATTCAAAAGGCTTTAATTACCTATCGGTTTATTACGAATTATTTGACTATTACATACGAATTAGACTAATACGAATAGGTAATTAGATTGTCGTTAGGCCGCGGGAAACGAACAATACAAAATGATAATTCTTTATTAAACAACACATAAAATAAATAGATGCATAGAAAAAATTACTAATAGTTAAATCGTTGTGTTGTATTTATGCTTGCTTGTGCATTCCCTCGATGGGCTTTTACCATCAGCAACAAACAACTGACAACATTGTAACTGAAAAAATTCCCTTTGTTTCAGAATCATGCCTGCCTTAATCTTCAATAATTGCTGCGGATGCTTCGACCTGAAGACAGGGTGCCTTATCATTGGCTATCTTGAGCTGGTAAGCTTCAATATAATAATAATATAATAATAATAATAAAAATTATTTCAGACTGAGTCCATAAAATGGTTAGTAGTACATTAAATCTTATAAAACTAAAAGAGGTTAGTAGTATTGACAAAACAAACAAATGGATAAAGAAACAAGTATGCCGCCCGCTGTTACTCGAGTTTATGCAGTCTTATCCAACGGGCGAGAATTAATAGGGGAGTCCCAGCGGTCTGTCATGACGTTCATGATGCGGTTGGGGCTGCCGCGGAGTCGGTGTAACTCCTAGATATCCTATGCGTAGGATAGGTAGGCCCACTAGATGGCCGGATAACCTGGTGAAGGTCACGGGAGTCCGATAGATATGGGCCGCGCAAGACCGGTCTTTATGGCGCTGTTTGGGGGAGGCCTATGTTCAGCAGTGGAAGTCTTTTGGCTAGTGATAATGATTCAATATCGATAATAAACTGCTTAACCAACTGAAATGTCCTGTCCTTGGGCCGGCCAATAAGAGTCTAGCAATTGCCGTAAATGTCTGGCGAAGTGTCAATACGCGTTGCACGTCATATTTGTATTCTTTTGGTGAATTCTCTGAGTGCGATCCACCTTGGATTTATTTTGAGTTTTAATAGCCGATATCTCGACTTTATTTTAATAACAAACACGCTGCACCGATGCGGCATTTAAAAACAAATAAATTTAATCACTTCATATCCTACTATCTCGAAAGCTTAGAAGATGGAATCAGACGTAACAGCGTATAGGATATTATAGATCAAAAAATATTTACTTTGCTATTCCGTTGCCATACGTGATAGATACATACATACGTACATACCGTCACGAATCTTTCCCACAGGGTATTCAGAAACTACTTTGTTCCACTTGCTACGATCCTGACATACTTCGCTTCATCCACATTCATCAATCTCTTCATACATGCTCGTCGGTTTCGGGTACTCTTGACCTGACCTTTTTCAAAACATCCCCAAGTTGGTCACGGAACGTCCGTCTACGCCCTCCCCTGTTAACGCACCCATTCACATTCCCCGTTTAATCTGTTTAGTTAACTTTCTTTCATCCATCCTCTCTACTTGACCAAACCAATTAAGAATACTTTTTTTCTATCCTAGTCACTATATCTTCTTTTACACCAGCACGTTCCCTTACGCAATTCCTTAATCTATAAAAAACACTCTAAAAGATGATTGGTCACTTCTCGTAAGTTATGGTTGCGTGTTACCTGCCATGTCGGTCCTTATCCTACAAATATTATAAAAGAAAGTTTGTGTGTTTGTTACTCCTTCACGCTAAAATGGCTGGACGGATTTGGATGAAATTTGGTGTGTAGACAACTGGTTGTCTGGAATAACACATAGGCTACTTTTGATCTCTATTTTCCCACGGGATTGGAAAATCGCGAAATGTTTTATAACGACAGTGAATTTAGCATAAATAGATACAGTTACACCCGTGGGTGAGGTGAGGACATAAGATTGTTTTTATCGGGGAATATCGTATAGTTCCCGCGGGATAGCAGATGCGGGCAATAGCTGGCATATTATAATTAGTGTCATTGTAACCATCAGATCATTCTCTTGCATTACTGGAAAGCAGTACTCCAAAAAAAACTATCGATTGAATCCGGAGTTACTTTGCGGAGTACCTTAATATAGCCATGAAGAGTGGGTTGAAATTCCGCCTGGAACTTAAAAAAAACGTTTATTTATAAACTTGACCCTGACTATGAAGCTAGAGGTCCTGGGTTCGAATCCCGGTAGGGGCAGACAGTTGTATGATGAATACGAATGTTTGTGCTCGAGTCATTGATTATTGAAGTATGTATTTATCTACATTATATAAGTATGTTTATCCGTTGCCTGGTACCCATAGTACAAGCTTTACTGAGTTTGGGGCTGGGTCAATTGGTGTAATCTGTACCAAGATATTTATTTTATTTATTTATTTACTTAGGTTTCAGTCTTGGTGGTCACCCTATTTATAATTAGTTCCTCAGTGATTAAAGGCTAGCTTATGCATTTATGTTATGTGTTTGTATACGTAATGTGTGGTTATTGGAAATCAGTAATGCAATGACGGAATGCCGATACCAGGGTACTTCACACGCTAAGCTTGCTTTGAAGTAGATGTGCACGTGGCTATGAAAATTACACGTATACCACAGTATTACAGTAACGCAATTATATAGTACAGGACTAAGAGAGGACCAGGGTCATCGTATATCCTTCCAGAATCGACGTTACCACTTTTTTGGTCGATTTGCTAAGCACACATTTTTGTAAGTAAATGTGTAGGCGACGCGCCTATTTAGGCAGCCACGTGTTACAACCTTTTTATAAAACTATCCTATTTTGGCTCTGGCCGCAAATAAAGTTAATGCCACGCAGCGCTGAAAGAAAGAAAAACAAAAGAAAGTAGTCGTGTCGTTGCTCTTGTCAACGCTGCGTGTTGAATTTTCATTATAATTTAAATTGTTTTATTTTATTAGTTTCTACAGTCTACAAAATGCTTTATTGTACAAATATAAAGAAACAGATACAATTCGCATAAAAATAAAAATAACATTAATATATGCATAAGGGATCTCTACCAGTTAACCTAGGAGTATCAAATGAGGGACCGACAAAGAGTGAGTTTAAAATTCCAGATAGTGAAAGCCACAATAGAGCGTACATCTAAATATAATAAACAAATCATAAAATAAACTACTAAATATCATTACACACGCATACATACAAAATACAATAAGAGTACACATTTTTGTGTTTTCATAGTTACGAAGATCAGCAGTGAAATGATCCTTTTTGAAACACAATCTCTTCAATTACATATTTATTAAACAATCAACTTGGCTTGCTGAGTTAGGAAACGTACCTAATAGAATTTTCTGGAGACATACCTAGGACCTAAGAAATAGACCGTGCCAGCGTTACCACCGTCACCCCGGGCAAGGATATTGTGGCGCCCACTTAAGGAAACTAAAATTGAGTACCAATTTGGCGGGGGAAGCATCGCACCCCCACCGATCGCCCCCTGAAATTTGGCGCCCTGGACCGACGCCCCATCGCGCCCCCCCCTGGCGCCGATCTATTTCAAATGACTCATATACTTATAAAGCAAGACGTATACAAGTCAGATAGTTCTAGAAGTTCAGCCATGAGATGGTGCCGCTTATTAAAGTAAAAATATATATATATATCTTGGGATAAATTACAGCAATTGACCCAGCCGCAAACTAAGCAAAGCTTGTAGTATGGGTACCAGGCCACGGATAAACATACTTATGTAATGTAGGTAAATACATACTTCAATACATCATCAACACACACACACACATTCGTATACATCATACAACTGTCTGCCCCTACCGGGATTCGAACCCAGGACCTCTAGCTTCATAGTCAGGGTCACTAACCACTAGGGCACTAGGCTATGCGGTCGTCAGATAATTTCGTCGTATAATAATTTATTATTTAATGTTTTGCTAGAGTTAAAGACACTACATTTTTCTGATCTTGTGTTAAATTAATTATCAATCAATATTTTATTCATTTGTTTACAAATACTCTCTACAATACAAATACTCTTTATTGAACACCACAAATCAGTAGGTACAATACAATACAGAAACAAACATGTTTACATAGGTACAAGAAACAAATATAAAACAAGACACAATAGCAGTATGTTTGTATGTTGGGCTAAGTGGCGTACAAAATTCATAAATACTTAATGATAAAATATATTAAAGAAAACAAAATGTCAACAATAGGTTACTCAATTAAAAAGAAATAAAAAACCAACAATTATTACCTATATTACATTCTACAAAACTAATTCAATAGACATACACAAATACATATATAAATCACGTCTTTATCCCTTAGACAGAGCCTAAAGTAACAAAACCCAAACACCAAACCAAATATCACCATACCACATAATCACCAGACCATACCAAAATAGTGATGGGTTACTATACTAACCGCATGTAGCCGATGCCAATATCAGAGTACCTACTTATGAATCATATAATTCCCATTATAAATAATAGCACATCAACAAGTTGGTTCCGGTAAACTCTAGTGTTATCTGAAGAGGTTCCTGGCAAATGGATTCCACATGCGATATGTAACTTACTGAGTGCCATTGTATGAGGAACATGTCACGGATACTCAATTATTAAAAGAATGAGGCATAGACATGAGAATAAATAATAACAGACTTAGACTTATTTATTCTTATGGCATAGACTAGAGACTAGAGCTGGGCAAGGATATGTATCGGTAAATTATTTTATCGTTTTTTACTCTAAAGAGACGTGCAAAGCTGTCTTGTAGGCTTAAAGGACTGCCTGGTTAATTTTACATCCGAAGAATTAAGTGACTCATATAATACTGATCGAATTTCATGTGTGAAGTTCGTTTAATCACATATTTAACCCTACAATAAAAACAATTAACTGAAAAAAGAAAAAGACGCCCCGAGACTCCTAGTAGACTATAGACCGAACGCTCAACCCATCAAGCGTCCAAGCGACTACAGTAGTCCCTAACTTTTTCGGGACTTTTTTTAGGGACTGCATAATGCTGTCCCAAGAACATTTCCCGCCCGAAAAAGTTAGGGACTACTGTAGTCGCTTGGAAGCTTGACGGGAATGAAATATTTAAAAATATTTTTTTTTACTAAAAAATATTTGAATTTTTTTTATAAGTTTTTTTTATCTTATAAATTAAATATTTTAAATTCATTTTTAATGTCCTCGAGTCCTCGCCAGCGCGGTGCGGGGGGTCTATAGTAAAAGTAAAAAACTAAAGGATCTCTACCAGTTAATCTTTGAGGAGACGAGAGGAGCTTTAAAGTAGGGACCCACAAAGATTGTAGACAGGACGATGGAGTCATGGTCTGTTTCCGTTAACAGATTGTACATGATTCCCAATCTCGTTCAATCCGGAATAAAGTGTTATCGTCGAGAGTTTCTCGATTCTTATCTTAGCAATCAGCACAGATTAGGTGTTAATTACATTTGAAACTGAAGTGGTAGCATTACTGCCTAATGTTAGTAACAGTAGTCCATAAAAGCAAGTCAATTATGTTAGTAATACTGGGTCCATCAGCTAGACTTAGGGATCGATTTTTTTATTTATTAGCATACAATTTTGTATACGTATTCACTAAATGAGCTTCTGGTAGTAGGAATAGGAAGCTAGGACCTTAGGCTCTCTCTACCCCGTAAAGGATAAAGACGTGATTTATGTATGAATATATATCTCTTACATACATACATACATTATAGCACTAAAACTCCACATGTCGCCAGATGCGTTCTCGTTGCCCCATTACCCCGAGATGATTAGTGACCAATTTTATCTGTTTGTAAAAAACCGTCATGACACGGGACAAGCAGAAATTTTATTGATATCGATGATTAAGGTTAGGTAGAGATCTCTTCTAGGGCGTTTGTGCATGATAACCTGGCATAGGTACTTCAATATTAACTGTGAAGCCAAAACAGTGGTATCCAGAGCGTTATTTTTGTAATATCGATAAGAACAGCACTAGACCGACCGCTTAACCCGTCGAGCGTCCTGTGGACACAGGTGTGGGCACAACGGTATGCACCCTGTGCACACGGGACGCTCGACGGGTTAAATGAGTCCTCGCCCGCGGTGCAGGGGCGCGGGGTGGGACGACCGTGGGTACCGAGAGGTGCGGGCGGCAGGCGCGCTACCCGCCCGCACCGAGAGAGGTCCTTTGTCGTCCTACCCCGCGCCCCTGTGCCGCGCGGACGAGGAATCTTTTATAACTATAGTCAAACTGGCCACATTCCTGCATATTGATCTGTCCATAGACTAAATTAGCACTCGACTTTAGCTAGCTCACGAGGTCATACATGAATATGAGCTAAAAAACAAGCCGTCTCATGTTTTTGACTCGTTTTGAATGCAGCCCACTGTTAATTTAGCTATTGTTAACCTCTAACCGTGCAAGGTCGTCTTCCACACAATGAATGATGATGACATAATTATTAATGGTACCCGGTTTCGGATTTCCTTTTATGTGTCTGTCTGAGGAGTATTCGATAATCGAGCACGCGGGAACTATACAATTTTCTTTTTTTATGATTTATTTTCACAACATTTTAACAACTATTTTAGTGGCTGGAACACCCTTTTAGGCTTAAGAAAGCCTGTGCCAGGGCGCACCGCTCCTCCCTTGCATACAATTATGATCATGTGTATTAAAAAAAGACTTCATAACGTTATTTTATACAAAAATTTGTACTTGAACACAAGAGTGTATAAGTGAAAATATAAAGTAAAATCGGGTATTTGTTAAAAATCTAACACAGTATAATTTTGCTGAGCATGATAGAAGATGTTTTAATATAAGTGTGAGTGTATATAACTATTTACTGTTGTTTATAATATTAATAAGATTAGTTAACAACAATTTCTAGAAAGAAAAGATATAAAAAGGAATCTAGGAGTCCGTTAAGACAGACTAATTACAATAATACATAACACATTTTCTGGGATGAAGCTTACACTAGCGGAACGAAACGGCAACAGACGGGGGCCTTACCATGGCGTCATAAAGCGATTCAGTTTAGGTTCGCTCGCTGTCAGATCCATACTAAAGAGTCGGAATTGAATCGCATTAAGACGTCATGGTAAGGCTCCTTTTCTCATAGTATTTGTCATTTTAACGCAAACGCGTTGGAGACTTTATGGGCGATAGTGATCACTTTCCAGCAGGTGACCCGTCAACTCGTTTGCCCCTCTTATATAAATCAAAATAGTGATGGGTCACTAGCCGCATCGCCTATAACTAAAATCCTAAGATTTTCGCCCTTCCCCTTGATGGGCTTTTACCATGCGCGGGAAGAAAAGCAAGGTACATTCTACGTTTTTTCTATGCTCCCAGACCAGCATGGAAGGAACACATTACACACATTACATTATAAGTGTTTGCTAGATGTCGTTGTGAAATATCATTACTTAAAAGCTTTCAACACTTTACCACTTCAAATTTAATTTAATTCAAAACACAAGTTGTGTATGTTGTTATAGTTGTTCCAATCATTTATTTTCTCGATGACAGTCATGCGGTTTTATAGTTATAGTGTTGTGACCTAATAAGTGATCAGTAGATACGATATCGATCCAATTTTATATATACGAGTAGTTGAGAAGTATTCAGCTATGGAGCGAATAAAACAACCGACTTACTTGAATGCTAATTTATTACTAAGCGTGCAAAATGGCCGAATGACAGTTGCGCGTGTTTGTTTTGGTGTTCGCAACAAATACACATCATTTCTCCACCGTTAATTTTAAGACCTGACAAGAAAAACACAAAATAAATATCTCACAACATATTTAATAATTACACTATACCTTATAATCTATTTTTTTGGTCCTCGGTCTAAAAGAGTAGGCCTACCGACCTGTTGCGGTGGTCACCGTGTGCGCCCGCAACGCCCGCAGTTCAAGGCCTGGAGGGAACGTGTGTGTTTTTAGACGGTAGGCCTCTCCCCTTCTTCCATAGGGAAGGCAGCGGCGAGATGGAGAGCCCGTCATACCTCCGTTCGTATGCTGCCCCGAGCGCGGAGATGCATAAGGCGCATTTTCCACACGTTAAAAAAAAAAAAAAAAAAAAGGCCTACCGACCTGAGGCAACGGTGGTGAGGGCAAGGCGTCGGCGACAGGCGCGGCCGCCTCTGCGGAAAACACCTCTCTAAACTATATGTGATCGACGAAATAGCTGCCGAATATGGTCATTGGGTTCTTAGACTTCCACCGTATCATTGTCAATACAACGCAATCGAACTAATATGGGCACAGGTTAAAGGACACGCCGCTCGAAATAATACAAATCCCCCTTTCACGGCAAACAAAATTCTAGATCTATAAAAAATGCATGTGCGGAAGTAACTGCCGAAAACTGGAAAAATGTTAGAAAACTCAAAATACTTATACTTATAATGTCATACACTTCCATAGGTACGTAAAACGTTGTTAAAGCGATTGAAGCTCGTTCCAAAGTGAATAGGTCGCGAAAACACGACGTTATCAACTTTATCGTTATGTAACTCGCATTATCGTCAGCGATGTTCATTAAGAGAACTGTTTTTAAAAGCTTTTTATATTAATAACTTAACGTATGTGTGTAAGTACCCATGTTTGTCCGGGTGGAATCTTGCGTCACAATTTTGAAGCAGATACATGTTTAACACGCCTAAACCACCAATGGTTGGTAAATTTCGTTTCTAACGCGTAAAACCGTAAAGATAAATATGTAAAAAAACAAGAAGTACCTAATATATTTTCCAAATAATCAAGTAAACATTCTTGATACCTAATCACTACATAGTATAAAATAAAGTCGCTTTTTCTGTCCCCGTGTCCCGATGTATGCTTATATCTCGCACATGATGTATGCTTACGGGCACAAGAGGCATTGCATCTTAGTCCTCTAGGTTGGCAACGCATCTGCAATCCCTCCGGGGTTGCGGGTGTCTATGGGCAGTGGTGATCACTTACCATCAGGTGACCCACTTGCTCGTTTGCCTTCCTATTCATATAAAAAAAAAAAAAAAAAAATCTTCAAAACCACACAACGGGTTTTGATGTGGTTTTTTTTAATAGATAGAGTGATTCAAGAGGAAGGTTTATATGTATAATACATGCATAATATACCGTGCGAAGCCGGGGCGGGTCGCTAGTAATATTATAAATGAGGATGCGGTTTCTGTTCCCGGCGTTACTTTTCGCTTATTTCTGTGTTCTAGTCTTCAGTATTTTTCTATCTAATCAGCCCACATCCATCCACTGCTGAGTAAAGGCCTCTTCATTTTCACGCCACTTTGCCCGGTCCCGTGCCAGTCTCATCCACAGTTTTCCAGCCGAATGACAGATGTCATCTGACCAACGGACTGATGGTCTGCCCATTGACCTTCGACCCAGTCATGGCCACCATTCTGTGACCGCCTTCGACCACCTGTCGTCGTCCCATCTGTCTTCAGTGTCGTTTAGAAATATTAAAATGCGTCTTTTTCACAGGTTGCGGAAATAATAATCAGCCTTTTGGTGCTGGTGCTACTGGTGGGCGGCAGCGTGGGCATCGCTAGCGGCGAGGAGCAGGGGCAGGTCCTGGGAGCTGGTCTCCTGGCCATGGGAGTCATCCTGATACTGGTGGTCGGCCTGCTCCTGGCTTTCACCATCACCCTGCTCGTCGGTGTGCACAAGGTAAGTTGTGGCATCTTCTACGGTGGGTCCATTTGTGTTAGCATCATCATCATCACCCAGAGAAGTCCACTGTTGAACAAACTATTTATGTTAAGCCCCGTATTCATGGTAAACATCTGTTTAGCAACAAAGTTGAATCAATGTTTACGCTTGTCGGGCGAGAGCTTGTCAACATGACGCTATCAACTCTACAACACGCAGTGTTGCCAGCAACATGTTGACAGCAACTCCGCAACACGTTGATTCAACTTTGTTGCTAAACAAATGTTTACCATGAATACGGGGCTTTAGCGTTGCGTTGATAGTTTCCCTAATGATAGATAATCCATCCTACCTAGAAAGATTTAGTTACTTGGCCGTTGGTTCCGAGAATTGGTAGCGGTCGAGTGATCAGTCTCTCGCGTTCCCTGTCTCCAAATCCAAGACCTACTCCAAGTCCTTTCCCGCACATGCTGTTAGACTGTGGAATCGTCTACCTGTTGAGATCAGGCAGTCTCAGTCGGCTGTCGCGCTGCGAAATCGCCTGAACAAGTATTGGCTTGATGAATCTTCTTAAGCGGACTTAGTATGTTTTGTGTGTGTATATTTATGTAGTTTATATGTAGTATATTTCTGACATAAATATTAGTTGATCGTATATTTTTACAATAAAGAGTTATACATACATACATACATAATCCTAAATGGCATAGTATCGATAAATAGTACAGAAAATTACTAAAACTTTTGATACTACTGAAGTAAAGGTAACAATCGATAGTATTCATAGTTTTAGATAAACTAAAGTCGAAAGTCGAAGTCGCGGTCAGAAGCTAGTAACAAATACCTAAACATCACGAGAATGGGCTTTTACCACTGCGCGGGAAGAGAAGCGACTGGTACCTACATTGGTTGGCTAAATCACTAAAGCTATAAACTTGAATTTTGGCAGAAACGTGTATGTACTGTATGTATGACTCCAACCGTCGTTCTAAACACCAACAGTTTCATAAAAAAGTTTCACGACCGTACATTATGTACTCATTCACGATTCAACAAGCGATTTATGTTAATCCTGAACCGTGACGAGTACCTAAATACACGGCAAATGGCATCCGACGAAATAATATTCAAGGCTAATGTAATTACAATACCATTATGGTTTTACTATTAAAAAAAAACAACACACCTACTTGATACATTTATTTAGTTTAGTTAAATATGGCTGAAAACAAACGTCTGCAGTAGCATTCCTTTTTTAAATTAATTCGAATTGCTGGCAGGCGGGGCCAGACTTTTTTTTATTTGATTCTACTTTATCGGCTGCCAGTAATTTAATTCAGTTCAAGTAATTTTAAATGATTCCGAACACGCTTGCTTGTTCGGCATTGTGGTGACAGTCGAAGTCACCTGTGACATACCTAATGATTTTAATGATTTATGTAGAGATGTAATATTTTTTTTAGGTTAAATGAATTTATTAAAATAAAAACTATTAAGAACTAAATAACAGTAGAGAACACTAAAACTGGTAATTAATTAATGATTAAACGAACTTACCTGTATGTGAAGTTCAATCATAATTATTCGAAGGCTTCGTCCGAAGAGATTAGCATAGCAACATGTAGTACCGCGTACGTATCGCCACATTCACACACTATATTTGAGGGTTGACCTCACTTTTTTATTTTTTAAAAGAGGGTACCTATGCGTTTCTTAGCCAAGCCGTTCCTGCCTGGCTTCATTTAGTTTAGAGCACTTGTGTTAAAATATTTCCCGACATAATGGGGGTAAAGTTCATTATAGACTGGGTGGGCGGGATGCTAATCTCTTCGGACGAAGCCTTCGAATAATTATGATTGAACTTCACATACAGGTAAGTTCGTTTAATCATTAATTATACTCGGCTTCGTCCTTCGAGATTAGCATAGCAACATGTAGACTTTTAGAGCACTTCATGTCGTGAAATATTTACCGCTAAATTCAGGATAGTATAATTGAATAGAAATTTAATTATTATCAAAAAACGGTTTATTTAGCTATATTAAGAGTATTACAAATTTTAGATTGTTTCATCACAACTATTGATTGAGTATTATTTCAGCGAAGGAAGTATTTTCTGCAACAACTTCTATGGGTCTATTATAAAATTTATAGAAAGTATTAGAACTGCCGCTCCAACCAGCCGTCCTTTTGATAGTGTCGAGGCTTACGCCCAGGCGGTGCGCGGCAGAGGTAGCCGCGTGCCGCGTGCTGTGGGCACCGAACATCGACACGTCAATCCCACTCTCGCTAAAAGTGGTTCGGACCCAGCGACTAAGTGTCTGAGTGGAGACGGCAGTGTAGGGTTTTCTTAAACTAATAAATAGTGAATTTACATTTCCGCGCAATGAAGCTGTTTTATTCAGATAAACCATAAGGGTCTTTGCCGGACATATTTCTGGCTTTTGATTAAAAAATGGCAATTTTAACAAAGGTTGACAGGAGCCAGGTCTAGAAGTTTTAATCAGGTCTGGAACTTTAATAGAAATCAAATCTTGGGACACAATAATATTATCTAATTTAACTTTTGCCATGGTTTGCATCCTATGGCCAGTAACAAGAGCTAATAGAGTAATCAATTTTTTAGTAATTACATCTAATGCTAGATTTTCATTAGGGTAACATTGTTCTAGGAATCTTAATACAATGCCAGTGTCCCAGGTCGTATCATACCTGGGTAATGGGGGACGGAGTCGAAAAATACCCCGAAAAAATCTTTTTACTCTTTCATCTTGTCCGATGTGTCCTCCTAGTACTAAAGACAATGCTGATTTACAAGTATTTAGAGAACTATACTGGGCTCCTTCTGTATATAAATAAGTAAAGAAATTTACCACATCATTAATCGAAGACGTATACAAATCAGCATTATTCAAATTACAATAATTATACCATTTTTTCAAATAAACATCGTATTGTTTTAAGGTATTATTTGATAGTGAGGCTAGCATCACATCCAACGCGCACTCCGGAACATCTTGTTTTATGTATGCCGTCCGGATAATACACCGACTGCCAGGGTAAGCTTGGTGTGGAAGTCGCGTTGGCTGTAAATGGGATCAAATATCATATTTTTATTCGCTTTTAGTAATAACAATTCTGACACTAAAAGTTGTCTAAATAAAGGGTACCAAGGTTGGGTGGGCCACATTGGTACCACAACAATACCAACTGCTTGCTCTGCCACAATCTTACGTAAGGTTTTGAGTACCATGGAGAACGGTGGGAAGGCGTAGAAAAACGTTTGGGTCCATTTAATTGTAAATGCGTTTATTGCGAATGCCTCTGGGTCGCGATGCCAGGAAACAAACGATTCACATTTCCTATTAATTCGGCTAGCAAAAAGATCAATCTGAGGCAGCCCAAACTTTGAAACAATGCATTGAAACGCTGAGTTAGTGAGTTCCCACTCTATGTCCGGATGGGTACGGCGAGATTCTAAATCCGCTTCCTTATTATCTGTGGATCGTACGTATGAGGCAAAAACAAATATTTTGTGCTGTTCGCACCATTGCCACAATTCTCTAGTTATTTGTGTAAGGTGAGGGTATTGTATACCTCCCATTCTATTAATGTAAGAGATAGCAGTGGTATTGTCAATGCGCAATAGAATCTGGCTATTAACAAGATTTTTAGCAAAGATTTTAAGGCCAAAAAATGCTGCCAGTAATTCCAAATAGTTTATGTGCCGCTGACTTTCAGCGGCACTCCATGGCCCGCTAGCTCTGTCATCTCCGCATGAAATGCCCCATCCCGTAGTTGAGGCATCCGAGTAAATTTCCAGGTCATATCTGTCCTCTTTTATTTTGTTTACTGATGTTTGTATAGAATGATGCCACCATTGTAAATCAGGTAAAACAGTGTTAGGAATTGACATAAAACGATCATAATCATCGTAATCTTTTAAATTTAAATATTTTAAACGTTCAAAATATTTGGTGTACAACCAACCGTATTCAATGGCAGGACAAGCTGAAGTCAAGAGTCCCACAAAACGAGCAAAATCTCTGATTTTACAGCGCCTGACATGAAAAAATTTTTGAATTTCCGTTTTAATTCGGTGAATTTTTTCGACGGGCAAACTGACCTGGAAGTTTCTCGAGTCTAAGATGTAACCAAGAAACGTGCAAGATGTGTTTGGTATTAAACAGCTCTTTTCTTCGTTCACTGAAAAACCTAAAGCTAATAGCAATGACTTAGTTTGAATGAGATTTTCTTTACATTCTTCATACGTGTGAGCTAAGAGGAGCCAATCGTCTAAGTAGACTGTGGATAAATACCCTGCGGAGCGCAAGAGCCGAGCGACCGGCTTCATAACTTTAGTGAAGACATAAGGGGCCGTGCTGAGTCCAAATGGTAATACATTGAACTCATATAGATCAGGACCCCATTGAAATCTTAAGTATTTTTTAAAGTTTTTATGTATTTTAATCGAAAAGTATGCGTCTTTCAAATCCAATTTGGCTAAAAAACAATGTTTGGTAATTAGTTTTAAGGCAGTGCGAAGGTCTTCTATTTTAAAATGGCTAGTGTCAATAAATTTATTCAATTGTTTAAGATTCAAAATAAATCTTTTCTTTCCATTCGGTTTTGGTACAAGAAATATACTAGAAATGAATTGACCTTCGCATGGCTTACATTTGGATATGATACCTGAAGAAAGCAACTGAGTTATAGCTTCACTAAAGTAAAAATAGTCCGGGTCGCTGGGCTTACGCGCCGGCGGGATATTTACTTGAAATACAGGTCGGGTGAAAGGTATTTTATAACCTTTGACATATGACAGCACTACGGGGTCGTTGGTCACAAGAGACCACTGGTTATAATTGTCAGCGAGTGCACCCGCAGCCCTTACCGGCTCTAGCGGCGCGGGGGAGCGGCGCGCGGCCGCTGCGATGCGCGCGATGCGGCGCCGCGCGGCGCCCGGCGAGCTGCTGACGTCGTCGGCAACGTCGTCTCCTTCCGAGCTGCTGCTGGCTTCCGCAGGTTCTGATTGGAGCTGCGCCAGTTTTTTGACGTGCTGGGAACTGGCTTCGAGGTCGATGTCGATGGCTTGACAAAAGGGTAGGTCGTTTTCAAATCTGATCCGGATTTGTTAATTGCCTTTGCGGTCTTCAACGTCTCTTGAAAGTTTTGTCCAAATAACAAACTGTCGATCTTTGTAATCTTTAATTGTTCCTTCATCTCTGGCTTTAGTGAAGATAAAATGTATTGGCGTCGAACTTCCGAGTCTTTGTGCTGACGATCACATAATAAACGACCACTATTTATCAGGAGACGTAATAATTCCGGTTGTTTCTCTTTAAATGACAACAACAAAGTTATCGCTTCACCCAAGGATGAAATTGCAGAGGCTAATATTTTTTGTTGGGCCTCTATGGCCTTATCTCGGTTAAGTATTGGTAAGGAGAGGGCGGCTTTAATCTCCGGATTCAGTGATGGTGCGTCTACCAATTTACAGTTAGCCGGTATCTTGTATTTGTCGGTTAATTCTTTACGTGTCTCCTTCGTTAATCCATTAGTCACACAGTGTTCGAACCGTATAGCGATTTCTTTATGCAGATCTGGGCCAAAGTGGTCACTCTTTGTAGGATCTAATCCAAGAATTTCCATTAGATCGCTATCCAAAGCAATACACGCATCAGCGTCGTTCTCACAGAGCCCTGGCTCGAGGGCCGTGGCGGCGGCGGCGGTCGGTTCCGCGGCGGCAGCGGGGGACGGGCCGGGCGGCGCGGCGGGGGTGGCTGGCGTAGGCAGGGGAGTCTGCGCCGGCGCCGGTGTCGAAGCGCCTCCGTATAGCATGGTTACTAAGTCCTCGCTCGGGGCGCGACTATACTGTCCTGAAGGACCAGGTACATCCAACCCATCCTCGATTTGGTGGTCTAAAAACAAAATCAGGATTTGAAGAAAAACCTGATATATCAATAGTCTGAAACAGCCATTGAGACTGTTCGCTAAAATGACTAGTGTTTATACTATTTATAGTATAAAAAATTTGACAAACGAGATAGCCCTTTAAACTATCCACAAGTCTTTGTTACGTTAGCAATGATATAGCCTTTTAAACTATACACTATGCTTTTTATATATATAACAGGACAAACATGATAATTTAAGAAACAGCCTCTAGAACTGTTCACAAGAAAAAACCTCATGTTGTCTTAGTAAATGTAGGTACTTGTAAAATAAACGCGTATGCGCTTGTAAAAAGTTACGTACAATTCGTACAGAACATTGGAAGACAAATATGTACATACTTATCCAACTACATATAGAAACTATACAAGATGGCAATCGAGCTCATCCCACCTTCAGTTTAAAGAAGTAGTCTCTGGGACTACCCACTGAACCGAACGTAGTTATAACGGTTTTATTTTTCAACTAACCTGTGGGTTCCGACCGTCCAACGTGGCGGGAAGGTGATGGTTCCGCAGATGAAGAATCTGAAGAAATGCGCCTCACGCGCCTTTTGTTCCTACGAGATTTATGAATTTCTCGTTCCAGTTTCCGAAGTTTTTCTGCTAAATGTTTATAATCTTCATCACTATTTTTTCTTTTAGACATTTTTTTTTTTTTTTTATGTGTGTACTTTAATCAATACGTGCGAAGTGGCGAAGCACTAGAACGCGAATGAAGCCAGGCAGGAACGGCTTGGCTAAGAAACGCATAGGTACCCTCTTTTAAAAAATAAAAAAGTGAGGTCAACCCTCAAATATAGTGTGTGAATGTGGCGATACGTACGCGGTACTACATGTTGCTATGCTAATCTCGAAGGACGAAGCCGAGTATAATTGGTTTTTAGTTCGTTAGTTTTTATTCTATGAAAGGATTTTTTCGTAATTTCTATAGGTTTTTGCTAACTTAGCAACTGTTTGTCCTTATCTGTCACTTTGACATTTAGCTTTCACAGATAAGAACAAACGATTGCTAAGTTAGCAGAAGCCTATAGTATAGAGCGTTTATGGTATTGGTTTCGTGTCAACTCCACAACTTGCATTCGAATACTGATACTGATAAAACCAAAATTGTATTGTTTAAACCTAATTCTAAAAAAACAGACAGGCTCAATGTGGCTGTTGATGGTGTAAGGATTGATACGAATCCAAAACGGAAAGAGAAATTGAATTATAGGGTTTTTCGTAGAAAGTTGAGGGCTTTTTTATTGTGAGGGTGCTTTTATAGTAACTGATGACATATTTATGCGGGCGGGATAGCTGATTCAAATAATTAAAAAAATTAAATTAATGTAATGTGAGAAATAACACCTAGCTACTTGTTAGTTTTTTAATTGATTTTTTAATTTAATTTTATGAAAAAAAAAAATTAATTGAATTTGTAATGATATTTCAAACACAATGTCTGTAGGTATTGTTTATGAATAAATAAAAAAGGGGGTAGCAGATCACCGTTTGTGTACCGAACAACACCCATGTCATGCTTACGAATAAACTTTATGGTTCGGTTCGAACATCAATTTTGTTAGAAAGAAGGGCGCGCCGGGTGTGGCTGACCTTTGTACGGATCATTGCTACACCAAACACTAACAGTATAAGCGAATAGTGAGGTATCTACTGTCTAGACACAGACAGGGCAACTGCGAGATGCAGACCATAGTCACGTGCCCAACGCCACCGTGCAGGCACCAGGTTCAAAGGCGACGCCCCACTGCTGCGCACGCTGTGCACGGGCACGCTATGAATGTCACCCAAGTGGGTCCACTGGTCATTTCGTGCGTAGCGTGTGCGTGCACTGCTGTGGAAACGATCGCCTACATTTTGATACGGAGCGAATATGTACCCACGTGCGTAGCATGACTGTGCGCTGCAGCGGACCGCCTTAACACTCCGAAATTCGATTTCCGAAGTTCGTTTCGTGAGATCAACAATGGCATGCACTGTGCTGATTTTTAAATTGCTTAACTTTAAAAAGTTAGTCAAAGCGTGAAGATTGCTGGGAGCGTGCTACAGTTTAGGCAGTACCTCCAGGTCAGTCACCAGTGCCAGTCGTGCACACTGAGTGGTTTCTTAATATTATGTTACTCTGAGAACGTTCCTTGTTATTTATTCAAGATCTACGTCAATATTCGCGTGTTTAACTTTTTCCGCGTATGCGAACGTGCATAAAATGTAATGTACCTATATTAATGTGAGGCCTGTCTGATTATTATCTGACGTGCAGCGAACCGCATCGGGTTCAAAAATGGCTGCTGATGTGAAAACAACACCAACTGCGTTTTAAAATTACCTCGCTCCCGTATTTGTAGCCGAGGTATGCCTGATGTGTAGCATGTTGTGATCTAACATTTAGGTGTCGCTGGCAATACAAAGTTTGTTTTATTAACCGACTTCAAAAAAAGGAGGAGGTTCTCAATTCGTCTATATTTTTTTTTACGTTGGCAAAGCGTGCCTTCTTCCGCTAATACTTCCGTCAACCATGGTGTCGTGTAAAACCATTTCTAGCTCTTAAGTTGAAAACTTGTAATAATTATAGTCTTGTGTTAATCCCTAGTAATATTATAAATGCGAAAGTAGCTTTGTGCGTCTGTCTGTTTCGCTTTTACGACTAAACCACTGGACCGATGTTAATAAAATCTGGTACGGAGGTAATTTTAGTCCCGGGGAACGATATACGATTGTTTTTATGCTGGAAAATTGCATAGATTTGCGAATTCTGCGCAGACGGAGTCGCATGCAACCGCAAGTGTTCTATATAATAATAAACTTAGTGAAACCTTTTTTAATTAGGTAATCGACCAGCCAGAAATAGCGTCTACAGTCCACGCTCTCGACAGCGTAACACTTAGGTACCATCAGGGGCGCTCGATCGTTTGCTAGCGCATTTTATATTTAAAAATCCATTGATGAAAGACCACGGATTGATCCAAAACATGTTGGGTGCAGCACTAATTAAAAATATAGGCACAACATGAGTGACGCTGTTATTAAAATTTAATGTTCGAATCTTAAAATAGTTTTAATGAACAGCGTCAAATGCCGTTTTAAAATGTCATTGGATGAACTATTCTTAAAGTATATGAAACGACATTTAGAAGTCTTTTTTTATTGGAAAAGCAAACATTGACATTGGCTGCTTTATACTTCCTGGCAACCTACCTAAAAAGCGAAAAATGATGACTAAAGTTTGGTTTTTAGCCGTCTTTAAATTATTTGGTTATGTATTAAATTAACCTATTTTACTCTGATAAAAAAATTATAAACAAGACAATTTCACATCAGGGTTGAAACATGCAGATTATTCGATCAAAGTTTAACAAGCTGCATCTCAAAATTGATGACTATTTTTATCTATAAAAATAGCCTAACTCCCGGATAGCGATAAACAAATTTACAGACCTTCGTCGTTACGGAGACGATATTTCCCTCACTGTACCATCCATTTGACGTCTAAAGTAAACAGCACCGGGGACTTCCCATATCGAATCGGGAAATCCAATTGCATCTCGTACTTGGCACTGATTATTGACCTGATAATGTATGCAAAGCAAATACCACTCGGAAGTGGTAATTATTGTTGAATTTATAATACGAGTGCGGTAGAAGAAAATAACAGCTCTAATAATAATAAACCATTTGTGCCAGTACTTTGGATACTGATCAATTACTATCTATACTATGAATACTATTTGTAGACTAGAAAGTAATAAAATAAAACAATATAAATTATATTGAAAATTCAACACACAGCGCTGACAAGAGCAATGACACAACTACTTTCTTTTGTTTTTCTTTCTTTCAGCGCACCGTGGCATTAAGTTTATTTGCGGCCAGTGCCAAAATAGGATAGTTTTATAAAAAGGTTGTAACACGTAGCTGCCTAAATAGGCTGATAACTACACTATCAATAGTATTCATAATCGTAGGAATCAGGATATAGGCGATGCGGCTAGCAAACCATCATTATTTCCCTTTCTATAGGTATACGCCAACAATCATGCTAAACGAGACTTTGAGCTACGGAAATTCAATAAGTTCAAAAAAATTATTGATGAATTCAGTGCTATACCTACTCATTAGATTATGGCATACATCCGTTAGTTCTCACATATCTTCCCCCTGTTATCTTGTTAAGAGTAAATACTATTAATTTTAAAATAACCATTGTTTATAACGAGATGCGCCTCTGGCCCCTATGATGATGTACACCGTACAACTGTTAAACACACACATACGCAGTCACAAGATGGCCGATCGTAACGTTCGAAGGTTAAAAATATACAGGAATGTTGAGTGCACCCGCTTTTGGGTTTTACAATGGGCAACAGGGCGAGATTACCGCCATTTTCTCAGAAGCCGTAATGACTATGGCGCGGGCCTCGCGTTCGCATTCACCGTCTCTTTCTTCCCTTATCCTGTACCATTGGACACAACATAATGTGTGTTTCTCCATACGAATGAATACCTCCGTTTCCTTCCTAGATAGTTACATAAGAACAAATATTTTTGCTACACGATTTATACTCTGCCATGCAGGGCCGTCTTAAACTAGGCCGGGGCCCTTGGGCACACAAGAATTTGGGGCCCTTTTGGAAAGTACAAAAGCGTGATGTGCCTGACAAAAATGTTTTGAGAATAAATGTGTGAGAGAAATTGTCGGTCCTTCGGGGCCCCCTGGTGGGGGCCCTGGCCACGGGCCACATGCACCCTTATAGTGAAGACGGTATTGCTGCCATGCCCCTATGTTAAATTTTTTTCCCATTTTCATTATTTAAAAACTAAATAATTGACGAATTTCAACGCCATATCTGAATACATATACACATACACAACGTCACGCCTCTTTCCGATAGGGGTAGGCAGAGACTACTTTGTTACACTTTTTTTTAACGTGTAAACTCTTTACGAATACCCCGGGCTCGACGGGGCCCGACGATTATGTGGGAATCTCCCCCGACCTCTTTCCCTGCGGAAAGGGGTGCGGGGAGCATACCAACTTAAAACACTACGGTGTTGCCCGCTTGCCGGGTGGAATCCTGAGGTTTCGAGCCAATGACACCCCCCGCACTTAGTTCCACATACTGCAATCCTGACGTACCCCTTTCGCTTCATCAATCTCTTCGTACTCATCAGGTACGGGGTACGGGTACTCCTGACCAGACCTATTTCAAAACGTCTCCCATTTAGTCCCGGAACGTCCGTCTAGGCCTCTAAATGTCTGTTTTAATCATCACTACATAGTATAAAACAGTCGCTTTCTCTGTCCCTATGTCCCTATATCCCTATGTCCCTAGGTATGCTTATATCTTCAAAACTACACAACGGATTTTGATGCGGTTTTTTTAAATAGATAGAGTGATTCAAGAGGAAGGTTTTTATGTATAATTCTACGCAGGCGAAGTCGCGGGCAGAAGCTAGTTACTAATAAATCATCTTCTCCATTTTCAGAACAAGCGCGGCCACGTGAAGGCGTACCTGATCTACTCTGCCATCTTCCTCGTGCTGAGCGCCATTATGTTCTTCGCTAGCTTCAGCCAAACCGTGCAGGCCGGCAACGTTGTCTCCAGCTTGATTGGCTATTGTAAGTACTGTCTTCCATAAGTCTTTAAGTCTGGGAGGGGAGCAAAGAAAAAAATAGAATGTATGCTTACCAGTTGCTTCTTCCCGTACATACACACATACATACACAAATCACGTCTTTATCTCTTACGGGGTAGACAGAGCCTAAGGTAACAGGTACCTACAGGCCATTAGCAAGTTGAGGGTGTGTAGATGGAAAATGGAATCAAAATAGTGATGGGTTGCTAGCCTCATCGCCTATAACATGATTCTTAAGTTTCACCCATTCCCTCGATGGTCTTTTGCTATCTGCGCGGGTAGAGAAGCAACTGGTACATTCTATGTTTTTTCTTTGCTCAGACCAGCGTGGAAGAAAGCTGCTGTGGGCTTCTTCCCGTGCAGATTCTAAAAGCCCAAGAAATGGGAAACTCTTAGGAATCATGTTATAGGCGAAGCGGGCAGCAACCCATCACTATTTTGATTCTTTCCACCTATACGTCCACAAACACGCTAAACGTATCTGGTTATGTCTTTTTACGTTAGGCTATGTCTACCCCGTTAGGGATGAAGACCTAATTTATGTTTGTATGTATGCAAGTACCTACTATTACGGAATCGTCGATACCGCACTATGGCACTCCACAACAAGCGGTTGGGGTGACAGGAGAGCTACTCCGAAATTCGTACCGTCTCTCTCTCTCCTACCATAGACCATAAGGGCAAACAAACTTTGAATTTTTAACTCCTGTTAAAAATCACCGCGGAAGGCAATAAAAAACAAATAATAGGTATACTTAGATACTGCCTAACGGACATTACAAATACTTTATTGTATGAAACTAAATAAATTAATCGGTTTAACTATAATCTCATAATATGTAATGACAAAATGGAGATAGGTGAATCAAGATTTTTTACTTCCTCGTCCCTGGTGAGCAGTAGATGTTCCACGGGAATTTGTAATTGTGTCGTACAGACACATCATTCAAGCAGATGACGCTTGGAGACAAAAAATCGCACAGTGACAAGGTCACGTGGCAGCTAGTAACAGATACAAAAATTCGAAGGCTTACCCACCTGCCATGGGTGGTGTAGGGGTATAGCACGCGTCACGGAATGACGAGGATCCGGGTTCGATTTCGAGATGTTTTTTTCCTGCAAGTCTAATCATAAATTTGTTATCCTCAGCGAATAACCCACATAGTATTAGAAGAACAGGCTGGATGACGTTACAATGATAAATAAGGGTCGTTAGTCGTACAGATAAGATAAAAGTCTATTTTGAAGTCCGTACACATTCCAGCACCTTGCACACTTGTGCAAATGGCTCGCACTCTTGTGTCATATTTGTATGAAATTTGACATTAATGTGTCAAGTATTTGCGCAAAAATGTGCAAGCTACACGCGTGTATTCCAGGCCTTAGTGTGAATTGCACCGAGTAAGGTACATTAACTATAATTGAGGATGATTTACACTGAAAACTAGAACAGAAAAATCAGAAAAGTAAAGCAATAGCCGGGAATCAAACCCGGATCCTCATCAATTCGTGATGCGTGCTACTCCTACCCCACCCATAGCAGGTACTAACGGATAACACCGTAAAAATAAGTATAAAAACTGGGGAGCGAGTAGGATTACATCCGCGTGTGGTCAAGAGCTGCGGTTTGTTTTTGGATCTGTCCGGGGGGGACGAGCAGTGCTTGGCCCGGTGCACCCTGGGCGTCGGTTAATAATATCCTGGCAGATTATGAGAGATATTAGCAAGACAAGAGCCCGACAGTGGGAAGGAGGTCTTTTGACCGTGTTCTACCGTACAACATTGCCGACATTTTGTCACAAGTTTTTTGAATATTATTACTTTGTCATTGGTGAAATCATCACATCTGTTAATGGAGCCATAAAAATTGTATTTAAAAAATCAAGAAGTAAGATTCTTGATTAATTTGATAGTACCTACTGTATTTCCACTTCCAATCTCTAGTACAATAATATTTTAATGCTTTTGCTTGGGCGGTCACCGTACAACTACTTTTTACATACAAAAACTCCATCTACCTACATATGTTTGATATAAACTCATACAATGTATGTACGGTATCGTACAAATTGTATGGTTATCGTTATCGATATTGTTAAAGTCACTTGGTATAACTCATATTCGAAAAGTTTAATTTGTAAAGTAACTTTTTCACTCAGTGGATACATATTTTGGAGTCATTCATCATTCTATATTTAGACAGTCAATGCTGAGCTCTGGCTTATCAAACCATTAATTCTCCACTCAGACAGGTCAATTAGGAGAGCTAATGCATTTGGTTATTAAGAGTTGGTTTGACCACATCCCGGTTCGTAGAACTTCCTAGAAATATCGAAAAAAAGCCAAAAGCCAAATTTTAATATTTTTTTTTATGGAAGGAGGAAAACGAGCAAGAGGGCCACCTGATGGTAAGCGATCACTGGCATCCATGAGAGCCAGTAACCCCAGGAGAGTTGTATGTTATTTTCAATGTTCTCAAATCGGATGAATATAGACATATTTCAACATGAAACTACCGTGAGACTTAATCATTATTACACATAAACGGATAACTCACGTATAAAAAGTCGAGTGATGCTCGACATGTTTCGGACTATTCCGTAGTCCTTCTTCCTGGAGCGCTCGCCCCGGCGGCAGCGAAACGAACACTGACTACGGAATAGTCCGAAACATGTCGAGCATCACTCGACTTTTTATACGTGAGTTATCCGTTTATGTGTAATAATATAGACATAATTTGATTTTGAAGTAGTTTTTGGAATGTTTCTTTTTATGGTACCCACCTTATGTTATGAAATAAGTGCGTTATTCTTATTGTCCCTGTTCAAAACTGATTTTTGTACCGTAAACTGGGTTGACTGATTTACGGAGTGATTTTAAATAGTACATTGTGTATTGGGCCGCTCGTAAAACATACAATGTTTTTCATCACATTTGCGAGTAAATAAATAAAATTATGGGGCAGAAAAACCGCGTGCTGGAGTTTGTCCAGGCGGGGGATGCCGGGGGGGAGTTGTCGAGGCAGTGGTGGGCTGCTGTGCGCTGCGGGATATCGGGCGCGGGCGTTACTTACCGCCCTAGGGTTTCGTGGCAAGAAAAAAGCCCGAGGGTTTTATATGGGGCGTTACAACCAAGTTAACCTGTATGTTTTGATACCGTTTACGAGCAAGTGTGATGAAAAACTAGTTATAATGACGAATTCATTCATTTTTAACCGACTTCAAAAAAAGGAGGAGGTTCTCAATTCGTCTGTATTTTTTTTTTTTTTTTTTTTTTTTTTATGTTTGTTACCTCATAACTTTCGACTGGGCGAAGCGATTTTAATGATTCTTTTTTTATTTGAAACCTGGTGCTTACCGTGTGGTCCCATTTCAATTTAGTCCAGTTCTGACAGTGGCACCCATGAGAAAACCATATAAGTCTGAAATTAGCATTAAGTCATCATCATCATCTCAGCCATTACAAGTCCACTGCTGGACGTAGGCCTCTCCTTTAGACCTCCATTTAGCATTAAGTATGTGTGCGACAAATCGTCAGTTTCATTTAAACGGCGCTGTCATATGAGCAGCACTTTTAGTAGGTCTACCCAGATTCAGAAAAAAATGTTAGTGTACTTCAGATTCACTAAAAATCAAAAAATAAACAAAAATTTTAACAAAAAAAAACCGACTTATATTATTTATAATATTTGATACATTTTTAGTGAATCTGAAGTACACTAACATTTTTTTCTAAATATGGGTAGACCTACTAAACGTGCTGCTCATATGACAGCGCCGTTTAAATGAAACGGACGATTTGTCGCACACATAGATACTTAATAATGCTAATTTCAGACTTATACGGTTTTTTCAGGGGTGCCATTGTCAGAACTGGACCAAATTGAAATGGCAGCACGTTTAGTAGGTCTACCCATATTCAGAAAAAAGTGTTAGTGTTCTTCAGATTCACTAAAAATTAAAAAAATAAACAAACATTTTAACAAAAAAAAACCGACTTCACTACGCACTAAAAAGAAAAAAATAATTGCATAATATTCTTCTACAACTTAATAATTAACTTACTTTTTCTACTTATCAATATATAGGTACGATCTAATGTTGTTACAATTATTGTTATTTTTGTAGTCGGTGTCAGCCAAGGAAACACTACAATATACCCAGCAACAATAATACGAGAATACTTTAACAAATACTTTTTCACAAATTAACTTTTATACGGGAGCGGATCAGAATACATAAAGTTTAAAATGTATAATGGGTTAAAATACATAATGGTTCAAAATGTATAACGCAATGTTCTGTAAAACTATTAGCTAAATGAACTTTTTTCATATCGTAATCTATAGGTAGATTGGTTTAGGTTAGGTTAGGTTTGTTTCATAACAATCCTGTTAATTTGTAACTTTCTGAGAAAATCGCATTATATATTATAAACCATTATGTATTTTAACTTTAACCCATTATACATTTTAAACTTTATGTATTTTAATACGTACCCCTTTTATACACAAGCACATCTCACCTGTAACTATGTATGTAGTTACAAGCGTACGTTGGCTGACACCGACTCCAGAAATAACAATAATTGTAACAACATTAGATCGTACCTATATATTGATAAGTAGAAAAAGTAAGTTAATTATTAAGTTGTAGAAGAATATTATGCAATTATTTTTTTCTTTTTAGTGCGTAGTGAAGTCGGTTTTTTTTTGTTAAAATGTTTGTTTCTAATTTGCTTACTGCTTCCAATCGATGTCTTCATCGATCGCCTTTCCGTCTACATGCCAAACATTCACCACATTGTGGCCAGTATCGATTTTATAGCAATTTTAAAACGATCAAAGTAGGCCCAGAATAAAATTATCAAAGTCACCCTGTTTGACGGTACCCCTTCCTTCTTCGATGCGCAGATGTACCGTAGATGTAAGCTTCACAAAGCTACACTTCGTGAGCTCCTAGTCCTAGAGCGAATGGTTTGTCTACTGTCACACTCACTCCATGTTTGATACTTGAATTGACTAACGGTACCCGAAACCCGAACGTCGTTTTTACCTAGGCCGTTTGATAAGTACCCGTTTTCTAAATATATTAATATCACTGGCCGAAAATAAGTATACCACCTTTTTAAGCCATTTTTCAGAGGCGGGAAAGTTAAAAAAAAATGTTTTTTTTTCCCGTAAACGGGTACTTATCAAACAGCCCTCGTAAAGTCCGTACCTACCGTATCATTTTTTGTTATCCTGTCTTTATGCACCCTAACGCACAAAAAAAGGGATGTGGGTGAATCCCAAGCTTTTATACCCGAGTCGAGCGTAGGTTTTTGTCACAAAAACATCTCAATACATACATACATACACACAAATCACGTCTTTATCCCTAACGGGGTAGACAGAGCCTAAGGTAACAGGTACCTACAGGCCACATTTAGCAAGATTGTGGGCGTATAGGTGAAAGATGGAATCAAAATAGTGATGGTTGCTAGCCTCATCGCCTATAACATGATTCCTATTATTTCCGCCCATTCCCTCGATGGGCTTTTACCATCTGCGCGGGACGAGAAGCAACTGTGTTTCTATGTTTTTCCTTTGCTCCCAGACTAGCATGGAAGTAATTTCATATGTGCGATTTCATGTCATTGAGTAATTTATTGTAAATTTTGATTGCCACGCCACATATATTCCTACTATACCGTTTGATAAATTGTCTAGGCACATTATAACTTATCCGGATTTCTTCCGTTTTAATTACTTACGTTCAGTATTTCTTTAGAATAAACTTTTTAATATTCTTTAGAAGTTTGTTTCCTTTTCGCGATTCCATATGTATGTATAATTAAAACGAAACCTTGTTTTGTTACACAGAATATCTCGACACAATTAACTGTTACCTCGGTTGCGTTCGCGCAGTTGTGTACACACAGTCATGACGCATACCGCTGTCTTTATTGCAAACTAATATTAATTTTTTTGATAAAGCAGCGTTGCAAACATCGAATCAGTATCATCACTGCTCTGTGCGATAGTATTAAAAAAAACCTTCGAGTCAATCTTGCTCTCTCTCTTACTCTTATGGCTTGGATACTCGAATCTTGCCGATGGTACCCGAAGCCAGAATGTTCTAGGAGCTTACGGATAGTGACTTGTGGCGTAACTATAGGGTGGCAGGGGTGGCAAAATGCCACGGGCCCCTAGCTTTACGGGGCCCCGAACTGGCTTGGTTTAGAGCACAGAAGGGACGCTGATGCACTTCTTTATATTGAGGAAGGAGCCCCATCTGACGAATTTGCCGCGGGCACCAGACGTTATAGTTGTGCCACTGATAGTGACATATACATATGTTGATTACTTGGTCAGTAAATAGATCAGGTTTTAGCTGTCATTTTTAGTATAGATCTGACAGCGAGCTAACTAAACTGAATCGGAATTGAATCGCATTACGATGTTATGGTAAGGCCCCTGAATCTGAAAAGAAAGTGTATTAAAGTATACCTAAAAATCTTACAAACAGAGTATCTAAATCATCTTTACTAATGATTTTATTTTTGTAAATTGGCCGCCAAGGGCTTTTACATTTTTTCGAAACTACCAGCGCATTCGGAAAGACCATCATTGCCAAGAAGAATGCGCTGCAAGAAACTTGGCAGAGAGTCATTTTTTTCAAAATCAAATACAGTAAGAATACTTAAATTCTACTTAAATTGAATACATTATTTTATAAAAGGGATCTTTTGTCCCCGAGCCTTAAATTATATTATCACATTTTAGACTAAATTTTGAAAGACTTGCACTTTTATCCAATTTGCATCGCTGTGTCATTCCTTATCTATGAACATAGTATGTAAACTAGGAAATTGCCTGTCATGTTATAAAGCTATTTCTAGAAATAGCATACCTAGTTCATTCTACATATTACGTAATGCGAGTAACATCACTACATATCACTACATAGTATAAAACAAAGTCTGTTCCTATGTATGCTTAGATCTTTAAAAGTACGCAACGGATTTTGATGCGGCTTTTTTTAATAGATAGAGTGATTCAAGAGGAAGGTTTATATGTATAATACATGCGTAATATACCGTGGGAAGCCGGGGCGGGTCGCTAGTAATATAAAGTGACTTAGGTTGCGTATTCACAAACCTGTTTGAAATTCAAGGATACAAGTGACAACGATGTGAACTGAATAACACTGCAAGTCTAACATACATACATACATAAGTCACGTTTTTATCGCTTACGGGGTAGACAAGACCTAAAGGCCACGTTTAGCATTTGATTTTGGGCTTATAGTTAAAAATAGGAAACAAAATTAATGTAGGTGGCCACCGGGCTGGGGGCAAAACCCACGCTTACATTGGTTTTCTGTTTCTTATCATATTTCCTTATTGCTGTTTAAAAAATTGGCTCCAGCGAATTGTGAATCTTAAGCAGGTTTCGACCAACTTTAGGTACATTATTTGTCAGTTTTTAGGTTTATTTAAAAAAAAATTACGAACATTCCGACTCGCTTGTTTTTGTAAACTAAGTAAAGTTTGACAACAAAAATAATGCTCCACGATGTACCTGCGCAGTATACCAATTTTAGTAGCGCGGGAAACTCTGGCGCTGTTATTGGTCGATCGATTTCGTACCAACAATGGCAAAATCGTGTAAGCGGGACAGAGCTAAGAATGCAAAGCAAGCAATACTCTGTCAGTTGCGCTTGCAAATAAAGTTCAATATAGATTATTTACACGTTCGGCTACCATCGGAAACTGGTCTGCGCTTCTCTGCGCAAACGAATACTGCCGATGCGCATTATATTTGTTGTCAAACTGTACCTATTTTATTTGCTGTATCTCGCTCCGAAAACTTCAACCGTCTACCCTTTATTATGGTTCAAGAGATACTCTAGTTCATAGGGATGACAGATAGACAGAAATCGGGGCCTTACCTCAGTAATAAATTAATAATACATACTTACACAAATCACGTATCTGTCAACATGAAACTACGAATGGACTACGAACTACTCCGAAACGTGTCGAGCTTCACTCGACTTTTATACGTGAGTTATCCATTTGTGTAATTATCACGTCTAATTGCGTAAATAGCGTAAAGTGACAAGACCTAAAGGCCACGTTTAGCATCGTTGTAGGCGTATAAGTGGAAAGAGGAATCGAAGTAGTGATGGGTTGCTGGCCACATCGCCTATAATTCCTGAGATTTTCGCCCATTTCCTTGATATATTTTTTCATGACCGTGAAATACCTACAAACTGAACATGTTTTGTTTTTGACGTTGACAGCAAAGTTCATTACAATATGTATTAGCATAAAACGTGACCGGAGATAATGGCAGCCAGCAAAAATATAGAATTAACTTGTTAATTAACTTTTGCGGGTGGTAGGGCCTTGTGCAAGGTCCGTCCGGATCGCTACCACCATCCTACTCGCTAATCCCGCCGCTAAATAGTAGTGCTTGCACTGCTGTGTTCCGGTGTGGAGAGTAAGACAGCCGGGGAAATTACGGGCACAAGAGGCATTTCATCTTAGTCCTCTAGGTTGGCAACGCATCTGCAATCCCTCCGGGGTTGCGGGTGTCTATGGGCAGTGGTGATCACTTACCATCAGGTGACCCACTTGCTCGTTTGCCTTCAATATTCGTGCTTTAAATAACATTGAGATCTGGCTTATCTATACTAATTTTATAAACTAGGTAGCTGGTGCCCGTGGCTTCGCCCCCGTTTCTTGTTTCATACAAACCTTGTTCTGACAGTACATTTTGTACAGTCGATCGGAATTTATGCGGGTACAGAATAAAATATACGTTTCGGTGTTTCATTTGTTTTATAGATAGACGTGAAAGTAACTCTGTCTTTCTGCCCGTCTGTTTGTTACCTTTACACCAATGAACAAAAAATATTACCTTGCTACTCGGCTACTCACGTGGAAGATAAGCATGTGCGAAATATTTGTTTTTCATCCAATCCCTCCCTCCACTAGTGCCACATAACACATAAATCGAATGCAAACTAATGCTATGCCGACAAAATCGTGGGCAGTGACTACAAAGTTGAGAGTATTTTCGAAAATTCTGGACCGAGATCTAAATATTTAGTGGCGAGGCAAATGAGAGCGTTCGCTATTATTGATTGTTATGCCGGCAGTGACCTTCATTTGTCTCCGAAAGTTCAAGTTCGCTTTTGGCATTGTGATGAGGCGTGTAGGAGGCAACACAGTTACAAATACAAGTCCCGGGCTGTAGCAATCAGTGTTGCCGTTTGGTTCCGTTTCTTCCGTTTTTCGGAACTTTTGACACCCCCGCGGAACTTAGGAACTTTTCAGAACTTTTCGGAACTTTTAAGCGACCTGGCAACACTGGTAGCAATTTGCCACCCGCTACGCAATCGGAAATTTCCACTTCCTGGTTGGGATGACGTAAAATTGTGTATCACTTCGGGCGGTGATAAAGAAAGCCTCAGGTCACTTGTTTATCGCCCTCACCTTTGGCTCGTGCGACAAGTTGCTGCGATCTGAGACATTCTTTATTTCACCACCCATGGAATTTAATGTGTATTTAACGATTCGTTTAAAACTAGGCATCATTATACTTTGGTATGTTCTTATTACCTAACTTCTATATTAAAATGATTGTCTCTGATAGATATCTCTTCCAAGCGATCAGTCCATATCATATTATACATACAGTCTTCAGTTTTCTAGAATCTAGAAAGAGTTCTGCGAACAAACAGTGAGGCCACTTTAAACTGCGCCTTCTTAGTTGGTTTGACCAAGTTTGGTTGCACTTGTGCGCGTGTAAGTGTACCTAACTACCCACATTCTATGTATAGCGTAGTTTAAATTGGCCTCACTTCGCTGTTCGCAAGAAGGTTGTAGGTAAGTCAAGGGCATAAATATATTACCAAGGCGTCAAAAACATCTATACACCTATATGCCCTAAAAAATAAAGCCGATGACATATATTTTTGTTATGATGGCTGTATGGATACCTATGTTTAAGATTAAATAAGTAAGTTTTTTCCTTCAAATAATACAATTAACGTGTGTTTTGTTGCAGTGCTGCACGCCTACTTCTTCCTGGTCATCCGCAGTTACTACCACAAGATGGACGACGCGAACAAGGGCGCCATCTACAACACCGCCTAAGCATCTAACCTCTTCTACGTTAGCGGTCAATGCCCTATGAAATTGTATCGACAAAATCAATTAGCTTCGATAAGTTAATCGATTGTTTGTTGTCTGTACCTTATTAAAGTTAAGCTATGTTTTTTATGAAGTTTCTTTTAAGTCATTCGCTTTTGAACTGGCCAGTTGCATTTAACAAAAAAAGTTCAAGTAGGTCTCTGTATTTTCTTGATTTGGCTGATGGCCTCGTAGCCAATGCCCTTAACATTATTAAAAAAAGTTCTCAACGGTTTCAATTGTCATTGTAATAAAAGCGGTAGAGTTGAGTTCTCCAATATCTACCCGCAGAAGTATCCAAAAGAAATTATACCTACACTGACTTTATTGCCAGTAATTAAAGTAAACTTAACGTTCAATATGAATTAAGGGTTTGTTTGCATCTTTGGTTATTGGACAACTCAATTGTACTTTTTTAAAACGGCTGATTTTAACAGCATTTAACAAGCATTGAAAGGCTAAAGTGAATATTTGTAGTCAAACAGTGACTGTTTTCAAAACGCCTACTGAGTTCAGCTAAGCAAAATCTTAAGAAGTCCAATTTAAAGGCTAAAAATAGCATTTTTTAAAAGGTTTTTCTATGACATTAGTTTAAATTTGTAACTTGTATCTTCTTAAGATCGTTGCGTAAACTCTTTCGCGATGTTAACGAGTTTAATTTGCTTAATAAAGGTAAGTAAAGTAATGTGAATTGGAATGGTGCCTTGAAGATCTCGATTGTGGTTAAAAATTCGTAATGCTATGAAGGTAATTCTTTATTTTAGTCCCGTGTGCACAAAATTGTTCTTCACAAAAAGGTAACAATGGAAGAATAAAAATATCAGATTCAGAGCTTAGTGCGTAATACTATGAAGGTATATACTTAAAAAATGAAATCGCTTTTTCGGGATAAAGGTATATTTTTCTATACTTACGAATTTTTGTTGTGAGCTTCTCGTTTTTGAATGTGCTTTGATGTTAATGTAAGGATTAAACACGTTATATGTCATGATTATGTTTTCTATGTATAATATCTGTTTGATATAACTGGTTATATCAAACGTCGGATTGGATTAAAAGTTAAGATCTATTTATACGACATTTTTATACCTCAGAATATATGTACACGATAAATACATAAATAAGTGCCATTATTTGACTTATTCCGTTAGCAGAACACTATTTCTACATAATCTTTAAAGTTTGCTATAAGATATATTGTGCTAGTTTATATTCAAATAAATGTTGGAATAATAGATTTGTTTCACTAACCGCCCGAAAGCGAAGCTCACATACATACATACATACATGCATACATAATCACATCTTTATTCCTTACGGGGTAGACAGAACCTAAGGTAACAAGACCTAAAGACCACGTTTAGCATGATTGTGGGCGTATGGATGGAAAGGGGAATCAAAACAGTGATGAATTGCTAGCCACATCGCCTATATAACATGATCCCTAAGATTTTCGCCCAATCCCTCGATGGACTTTCACCATCTGCGCGGGAAGAGAAGCAACTGGTACATTCTAAGTTTTTTCTTTGCTCCCAGACCAGCACACAACCAACTCTTGCTCACAACTTCACATATTAACCCCCTATTCTTCTTATTTGTGGCGTATCAAGTTACAACGTGGAGGTAACCCGACTGGCGCCCAGGGGGGTATCCCGGAATTCGATTTTCGAAATTTTGTATCCTCGTATCATTATCGTATCATATCGTGCCGCTCTCGCATAGGTTTGTTTAGTCATCAACGAAAGTTCTGCTGACCATGCTTAAATCATCTGTCATAATATAGATGTAAAAGCCTAGATCGATCTTACCGTCTTACTCGAATGAATGTCTATTAGTGTGAGCATACATATAATATATGCATATATCACGTCCTTATCCCTTACGGGGTAGACCCCTAAAGTAACAAAACCTTAAGGCAACGTTTAGCATGATTAAGAGCGTAGGTATAGAAGGGAAATCAAAATATTGATGGGTTGCTAAAAACTTTAAGTACGCGTCCAAGGACTTTTTGACGTTTTGAAAGTGGTCTATGGCCGTAAAAAGTTGAAGAAACACTGGTGAGCACATTTTGTCAATGTATTTGAGCTTTTCCGAGCTACTCTTAATTTGACAATGTGAACTATAGTGAACATGGTCTAAGAATATCTTTTAATCTCCCACAAAAAAATAGGTAGGAACTTAAGTTAGAAAAAGTGTAAATTTAAGTTTGACTGTTTACATAAATATGAAATGTGATACTCCTGTAGACGTTTTTTCAGGATATTTTATTATTCTTGTCGATGTTAAAGTGTCAAAGTGTATTCCAAAAGGTACCTACTTATTTCACCTCAGTTCAGAAATGCTAGAAACACCACTAAGTTCCCAAACCATCTCTTTGCCGTCTACCCGCATGTACTTGTTTCTGTCGAAGCCCTTCATTATAATTTACTTGACAAAGATGAGTATTCCTTCACTGGCAGATAGATACATTTCGCAGAAGTTTCTTGCGTAGGTAGTTACGCAAAACATTTTTTTTTTTACAAATCTACATGACACTGGCTAATCAATCGTATTCCAATATTGCCATATGTAATAAATTAAAATTGTATATCATAGCATAAGACGCAAAGCGAGAAACCTGCCTTATTAATGGTTTTGTTAGTTATTTTTGTCAGTGAAAATGAAAATTATTTTTTGCAATTTGCCGCCAAGGGCTCTTTTACGTGTCTTTTTGAAACTACCAGCGCATTCGGAAATACCATCATTGCCAAGAAGAATGCGCCGCCAGAAACTTGGCAGAAAGTCATTTTTTTTTAAATAAAATACAGTAAGAATACTTAAATTAAATACATTTATAAAAGGGAGGGAGGGTAGCATTCGGACATCTATATAAGATGCATCCGATCGGTCTACAGGTAGTAGTTTAAGCCAAGGACGAGGCTGCGCAAGAGGGTAAGAATTTTTAAAGCTTTTTTTACAACATTTTTTTCAAATCCTTTTTTGTTACGTACCTGGGCCCTTTTTTTAATCTACAACTTCTATCTGCCTTATTCTTCTAATGTGATTGTACTTTCCTATTTCAAATTCAGTACACTTTGTCATCAATGGTACTTTCGCGTAATGTGCTTTAAATCGAACCCCCAGCTCGGCACCTGCTTGTTTCACACATGTGTCAGCATTATTCGGGGATCTGTAAGCCTATTTCTCGAATGCATCATTCCAAATTGATGAAAGATCAAGAAATAGGAGTAGATTAATCTTATAAACTAGTTGACAATTTATTTAGAGCCGTAGCTTTGCAGCGATACCCGGATTTTTAACATTTTCAGATGATTTAGAGTATTATATGAAGTAAGGTCAGTCACTTGAATTATCAAAATTTGTTACCTACCTACTATGTCTCGTACGATACAATACAAATAAGGTGCATTAGGGTAAATTCGCAATTGGCGGAATTTCGAAAATAGTGGATACTTATCCACTAAACGGGGAACAATTCCATAATCTGGCAACGCTTATCTAGACGCCAAAGACATTGGAGCTTCTAGGTAAGCGTTGCTAGATTATGTAATTGTTCGCCGTTTAGTGGATATCCACGAGTTTCGAAATTCCCCCATTTTCGAATTTACCCCACACTATACCACAAAATAAACAAAAATGGAATCCTACTTATGCCAGTAGAAATGTGTATGTATAAGTTTCCTACACTTCCAATAATTAACGTTATAATTTCAAATTTACACAAAACTTGTCAATTTATATATACCTAAACCTTCCGCGTGAATCTCTTAATCTATTGGTGAATACCGCATTAGAATCCGTTCAGGAGTGTTTGTTTACGCCTTGGAACGCTTCTTTAGTAATGTGTATTTAATTAAATTAAAATCGGAAACACATTTTAATATTGTTTTTTTTTTCAGGGTTGCCATGGCCCCACCGTATCTACCAATTGCGGTTCAGTCCTGCTGTGGATTAGTAGGGCTAAGGGCCGCTAGCCTCACTATAGGATACTTCTACCTGGTAACACTATTTCATGCGATTTAATACAATTTATGAGCTATTAATAACAACTTCAGTGTAGTTTTACTCGTAAGTAACAAAGTAATTAGCAAGGTTAATTGACAAATTAACTAACAAAGTACATGTTCATAGATTACCCCGATTGGGCCTTCCGGTGCTTTCACTGGTTTGACTTGAACCTAAGTACATGAATAGGTAGCTCATTAGATTAGAGATTATGTTTATCTGTAGCCTAGTATTCGTAGTACTAATTTTGTTTAGTTTTGACTACCTACTTATATGTCAATAAGTTAAAATTTCGTGTGATCATTCCTGCATCAAGCGTAAAAATCCAGGGCCATCAAAGTTATAAGAGCTGATTGCTTTGTGTTACCTAATACCTATTTTTTTAGTTATTTACTACTTTGTCAGTTACTTGCAACTTTGACAGTTACTTAATACCTTGTCAGTTATTTAGTACTTTGTCAGTTACTTAGTACTTTGACAGCCACTTAATATATTGTTAGTTACTTAGTATTTTGTTAGTTACTTAGTACTTTGTTAATTACTTAATACTTTGTCAGTTACTTAATACTTTGTTAGTACTTTGTCAGTTAATTGAAACTTTGTCAGATACTTAATCCTTTGTCAGTTACTTAGTATTTTGTTAGATACTTGATACTTTGTCAATTACTAATACTTCGTCAGTTATTTAATACTTTGTCAGTTACTTAATACTTTGTTAGTTACTTAAACCGTTGTATGATTTAAGTTCACCCTCTTATTTCTCAGGTGGTTGACTTGGTCATGTGCACTGTGGTTATTACGGCCGAAGCTGTCTTGAAAATGGTGAAAGATAGGATTGACGCGAGTATGCACCCCCGTTTGCCAGAGATAGCGAATACCGAAGCCATCATGCTTGGGCTCTGGTTTCTGCTGATACCTTTTATAACAGCTCTTCTCGTAGGACTACACAAGGTAAGTCTCCGAAGATTTTTTAATAGTACATTCCCTGGGTGGTGAAATAAATAATGTGAACTGAGGCTTTCCTTATCACTGCCCGAGGTGTGTACACAATTTCACGTCTTCTCCTGGCCAGGAAGTGAAAATTTCTGTTCGCGTATCGGGCGGTAAATTGCTACTTACGGCCCGGCGACGTAGGTAAAGACTATTTTAGTTGGAAATATCTGGCGACCCTGCTAGGATGTGGTAATTGTGGTACCCATTCTCTATCCCATAACGGTCACAACTTTATCTGTTGTCCATTTTTAGGGTTCCGTACCTCAAAAGGAAAAAACGGAACCCTTATAGGATCACTTTGTTGTCCGTCTGTCCGTCCGTCCGTCCGTCCGTCTGTCAAGACCCTTTTTCTCAGTAACGCGTGGAGGTATGAAGCTGAAATTTATATCAATTACTCAGGTCTACTGTCCCTTGAAGCTGTGAAAAAATCAAACTTCTAAGCCAACGCAATCAAAAGATACAGCCGTTTATGCCGCAAATTTCCGCAAATTTTCAACTCTCAAGGGAATCAAAACCTACAAGGTAGTTCCCGTGAACGCAGAATCTTGAAATTTGGTATGAAGGTAGGTCTTATAGCACAGATTAAAGAATAATTGCGAAAACCGTAAATGTGTATGTATGTCTGTATATAGCAGTGACCAATATAAAGTAACCCCACACTGCGTACATTTTGCTTTGGAACAGGGCTCTGCTTACACTGGTTTTAGATATTTATAGATAATGATACGGAACCCTCGGTGCGCGAGTCCGACTCGCACTTGACCGGTTTTTATCCATTTTAACGCTTTTGTAAACAAATAAGTACGAGCGCCCTACCCCATTGCTATTCATTTTAAATATTGATCCTCCAACACTCCGGTGGATATAATGTTAACTGCGTACAATGAGTTATTCTGCGGGAATTTAGATGAACTTAGTCTGTTTATGGTCGTTAAAATTGATTGGAAACGAACAATGAAGTGCAAAGAATGCTGCCTGCGCGATGGGCACGCTGCCAAGAGGCCCACCTCTCTTTTACAATTAATTTGCAATCCCTCCGGGGTTGCGGGTGTCTATGGGCCGTGGTGATCACTTACCATCAGGTGACCCACTTGCTCGTTTGCCTTCCTATTCATATAAAAAAAAAATTAAAATTGATTTAGTTATTTTAATTTAATAGTAGTTTTAGTTTCGCATATGCATTTTAACTGTTTTTAAAATAATTGAAGTGCTAACTATTTGCTAACCTTACACTTTCGCTTTCTCTGTCCCTATGTCCCTATTTATGCTTATATCTTCAAAACTACACAACGGATTTTGATGCGGTTTTTTTTAATAGATAGAGTGAAGAGGAAGGTTTTTATGTATAACTCTACGCAGACGAAGTCGCGGGCAGAAGCTAGTTATATATGCCCTTAAAATAGTTCGATGCAAAGATATTTCTGACCATTAAAAACGGCCTTTATTTTCAAATATAAATTCTAATTCGACAAAGATTATACTGGAAACATGCCCTTTTGAAAAGGCGTTGCTCACTTATGACGTTGTTTTCAGAATCGGCCCCGCTTCGTAAAAATCTACCTGATGGGTATATTTGGGTACATCGTGTTAGAGGTCGCGATGTTCTTCGTAAGCTTTTTCTACACCGTCAATGCATTAATATTGACTATAAGAGCGCTATTCGTGGGTGAGTAATTTATCTATCTTCTTGTATATTATACAGTGTGTAACAGCAACATTAGTTTAAATTTATTTTTTCATTACTAACTTGTTATTTATTCTATGCTGGTGTGGGAGCAAAGAAAACACATGGATAGACTAACCAGTTGCTTCTCTTCCCGCGCTGATGGTAAAAGCCCGTCGAGGGAATGGGCGAAAATCTTAGGAATCATGTTATAGGCGATGTGGCTAGCAACCCATCACTATTTTGATTCCCCTTTCCATCCATACGCCTACAAACATGCTAAACGTGGTCTTTATGTTTTGTTACCTTAGGCTCTGTCTACCCCGTAAGGGATAAAGACGTGATTTATGTATTTATTTGGCACGCAATGTATCACACAATGCGTCGATTGAATTAACGTACATACGAGAGCATAAATATCGATACAAAATTAACTCAATTTTTTATTTATAATCACGTAGGTACATCTATCATTACAGTTACCCAATATGGTAGCGGAGTAGTACCAATACCGTCTTCACCTTAAGGGTCCTCGGGGCCCGTGCCAACGGCCCCGAGGACCGGCAATTTCTCTCACACATTTATTCTCAAAACATTTTTGTCGGGCACATTACACACTTTTCTTCTTTTTTACTTTCCAAAAGGGCCCCAAATTCTTGTGTGCCCAAGGGCCCTCGCCTAGTTTAAGACTGCCCTGTAGCACGTCATTTCTCATTGTAAATAATTTACATATTAAATTTTAATTTAGTATTAAAATTTAATATTTTCGTAATAATAATAACATACCTAATACAAATAAGGTAACCTTTGTGAATTCATTAAGAGAGCAACAGAAAACGTCGACTAGAGTGGCGGCCCGGTTGCGCGTGCGCAGTGCCCTCGTCAAATATTTGTGTCGCCGCCTTATTGTTTGTAGCATAAATATGTATACATGTTTTTGGCGTCTTGTTAACTTCCATATATTTATGCCCTTAACTGTATCTATCTGCGTAAACATCTTAACACTACGTCAAATAAAATACGATTCAATGCCGATTCAGTTTAGCTTCGCTCGCTGTCAGATCCATACTAAAATGACATCTAAAACCTGCACTGAGTCTGGATTGAATCGCATTAAGACGTGGTAAGGATGTGTTTGAAGTCTGTGCCTCAGCGCAAACCTCTCGTCCACGCTCCTATCATAGAACGCAATGCGTGGCAGCCGTGGCAAGACTGGCGTATTTGCGTATCTACCTATTCTAGACAGTACTGTATGGTTTTGTTTTCAGGTATCGAACTCTACTTTTTCATCATCGTGAGAAGTCACTATTACAAGATGATAACGCCCAATTAAGTAAGAAAATCTCTGGACAAAATAACAAAAATAATAGATATAAATAAATAATATTAATGATAATAATAATACACTGACGGGTAATAATTTTCGCTTGTCCAATATTAATGTTTTCCATTGTACATGTCCATCAAGGCTCGGATTTGACGTACAATATCATACCTCATATTAATTAACTAAACAAAATACACTCTCGGAATATTAATAAAATAATAATGATGGCGAAAAATGATTTTTGCTTGTAGCAATATCAATAATATTGATATATGGAGCAAAAACCATTGTCGAATAATGGTTTTGCTTGTACCAATATCCATAGTGTTGTTATTGCACGAACAAAAACCACTATGCGTCAGTGTAATTATTATTAAATTGTTAATAAAATTCCGTGAGTTACTTTATTTTCGTTTATTAATTAATTAATAAGAGGGATAGCATTGTACATTCCTAATCCTAATTTTGATGGACATACACAATGGAATAAATATTGATATTGTCACAAAATACATTATCCGTCAGCATATTTTTATTATTATTAATATTTAGTTAGTGTATTAACTTAGTTAAGTTTATTTATTAATTATTATAATATAAAACATGATATTGTACATTTCAAATCATAATTTTAATGGAAATTTACTATGGAATATTTAATGCTTAAGTCAATTATTTTTATTCGTAAATAAATTGTATAAATAAAATTTAACAGTACCTATGTACTTTTGCCCCTACGCATCAGTAGGTGTGAACTAGGATTAAGTAATAAAACTTAGATTCTCGTCTAAAATTTCACATATTGTTATTAATATTTCGCTGTTGAACTTCTTTCTGACATATTGATTTCATCTTCAAGTACCTAACTGTATACATTCTTTTAAATCCGTTAACTCTTTTCAATGTTTCGATAACAAAATTGAAATGTTAGGTTAGATCTTGATGACAAATAATAAAAAAAATATTTATTTAGACAAAAAATGTGTTTTATTTGTTCGTTTATTTTTCTACCATTCTTTACGCTGATTACATAGGTATACAGTAGAATCCGTTTAATAAGACTCCTCCTTTTTTATTTTGTGGAAAATGCGCCTTATGCATGTCCGGTACGGGGTTACCGGGGGTATGTGGGGCTCTCCCGCGACGGCAGGCATACCCACTAAAAACCACACGGATTCCCTGTTCGGTCGTATGTTAAGTATTACGGGAGCACTCTGTGTCACCGCGACGCCCCACGACCACCCCGGGATGGTGTTCCCTTCGCGGCACCTATGCAATGCAGGTTTGGGATAGATACTCCTATATTGACCAACCGCCTAACATGATGTAATTATACAACGCAGTTTGGTTTTCATATAATAGTACATTATGATACAAGTGTGCTATGTTGGTAATTACACACGAGGCGTATTGTACGCGCGAGCGACAGCGAGCGCGGGTAAGAGAGCCGAGATGTGTAATTACCAATGCACACGCGTCGCATACGACGTTTTTCAACACATTTGCGAGGAAAAATAAATAAAATTTAGTTAATAAAAGGACTTTAAGAACTTTAGTTTACCTTTGTTACCAGACATTGCTTACCTGGAGCTGTTTTAGAACTTTACTTTATCATTTGGTAATTAACACCTTGGATTTCTTACTGATATAACTGTCCGAACATTGTCCGAACATATTTTAGTATTTCCAGCGACGGACACTACATTTCTTTATTACTTGAACTCGTAATTTTTAAAGTAATAAAATTAATAACAAAGTCTGAATCAACAATATCAGTGAAAAATGGCGGCAGATATTATTTCTCCGCGCCAATCCGCGCGCAGCACTCGCGCATGCGCGCTGTGCACTTAGCACGCGCGTGACGAAGACACTGACACAGACTCCTAAACAGCCTAATATTAAAATTATAATAAAAAATAGTTAATCAATGCCTGAGATTGCAAATTATGTTCAGTTTTAGATAAAAATGAATAATTTGTCGAAATTAAATGTTTATTTATCATCTTTTCCCTAAAATAGTTTAATATTCACGAAAATATTCCTTGTTCCTATAGATAACTGAACTTTTTGCTGAGATTAAAAAATATATATATTACCGCACTCGTGCGGTAATATATTACAGCACTTGTGCGTAATAAGCTCAATTATGAGCTTAAATGCAGTGCAATAAGACTCACTTTACGAGCAAGTGTGTTGAAAAATTCTTTATAACAAAGTCTCATACAATAACTTCGCTTACAGTGACATGTCGGTTATTATAACCCATTTTTAGTTAAATAACTATGTCCGGTTATAATGACAGACAATGCTTTACACCTTCGGCAATGTTCGGCACTCTACGCCCGACAACGTTCGGCACGTCGCTTGTTTTTGTCTTGAAATGAAAAATATTCATAAATACACGTATAGATATTATAACATACAATTTTTATTGCCTTTTCACTTCTCATGCCGTAAAGTTGGTCATTTATTAAATGACATTTATGTCGAGAGAATGCTACACAAAATGCGCCCATCACTGTTTTGATTCCACCTAGGTATACCTACACCTACAAACACGCTAAACGTGACGTTTTGGCCTTGATACCCTAGGCCCTGTCTACCCCGTAAATAATAAAGGAGGAAGGGTGTATGAAGTAGAAAGAAAAGAAAGAAAGAAAAGAAAGAAAACATTTATTCGTGACAAGAAAAAGAGGTAAAAAACATAAGGACATAGGTATATCACGAAATGGTCCCATCTCAGCATAATGCTGGCCTTGCAGCCAGCGCTGGTCTTCCGTGGTCTTCCGTGGTCTTTAGTAGGTACCTATCAAGGATTCTTGGCACCCAACAACAGGGTATGAAACTCAAAACCCTGAAATATTATCGTTATTCAGATCGCAATCGAAGCAATGTTCTTCTTTATCGAGCTTGTGATCGCGATTATTAACGCGAATTTGCAACACAAAGATATACATCTAATGTGTGTATATATTTTTACTAAATGTTGTGATACGTGCTTCACAGTTGCGTCTGTGCGACTCATGTTTTCTCTTTTGGTCATGACCTTTTCAGCCATACATACATAGGGGAGACCGAGGCGAGTTGAGACAGAGGTGAGTTGATACAAAACCGATTTCTCTGAACTGTGACAGTTTATCGGGCTGGTAACTTCGCTAATTCGTTGCTCTTTCTACACTCCACAGTTTGTGTGAAGTTGTGACCTCGCTAACTGTCATAGGTGCAGAGAAAATGACTTTGTATCAACTCACCTCTGCCTCAACTCGCCTCGATCTCCCCAAAATACCGTTACGCCTCTTTCCCACGGGGGTAGGCAGAGACTACATTGTTTCGCTTGCTACGATCCTGACATACTTCTTTCGCTTCATCCACATTCATCAATCTCTTCATACATGCTCGTCCGTTTCGGGTACTCCTGAGCTGACCTTTTTCCAAAATGTCTCCTATTTGGTTGGCGTTTCAGCCATTGTTGTTAAAAAGATGACGCTTAGTCAGGGCAGCTTTTATGTCGATGTTGGGTCATATTTGATAAATAAACTAAATTATAAAATAAACTCTGCCCTCTCTAAAACGAAGGACGTAGGCTTCAACGCAGTCGGGTAAAAATTTCGCCGTCTATTGTACTTAACAAAAAACTGTTGCCAAAGATTCAGGGCGTTGTTCATTTCTGTTAAATGTTTTTGCAGTAGAGTTGATTGTTTTTTACATTAATTTATTAATTACCCAGTAGTGGGACACCTATGGGCTAATACAATATTAATAGTCCAATTAATCCTTTTTACCCGACTACGGCGAAGCCCAGAAAGCGGGTTATATTTTGCCGCGTGTATATTTAACTATTTCTTCCATGCTGTTTCTTTTCTTTACTCCCAGATAAAGAATAAACATAGATTGTACCAATTGCTTCTCTTCCCGCGCAGACAGTAAAAGCCGCTAGCAACCCATCACTATTTTGATTCCATTTTCCATCTATACGCCCACAATCATGCTAAACTTGGCCTTAAACGCCTCCCGCTGGCCCCCATTCGTGCGAAGATCCCAATCCCCCCCCCCCCCCCCCCCGCCCCGCGCGAGAACAAAAGACCAAGCTATCTGATTCTGAGTGGACGTAGGTACATATAATATTAAGTTTACTTAATCTGCGGTGTACTAAACCACCATATTGCTACGGCGCACAACACCATTCACGTTGTGTGTTACCAAAATCAACGAAAATTCCCATAAACCAAAACCAAATACCTTACTCCGCGACGGTTATGCGGTGTCTCTTATATCAAGATTCATCCATTTTATAGTACAGCGGTTGAAACGCAACGCTTACTAACTTTTTCTTAGGCATCCACTTACGCAACGGACGAAAAAATCCTAGCAATTAACGACAGGTCCCTCTAAAGAAAGCACAAAACTTTTTCAGTATCGTATCAATCATATCAGACGTCAATTACAACATTATCTCGCACTAAAGTGGGGTTAATCTAGTAGTATAAGAAGCATGGAATCACATACTATTAGCACACATCATTCATAGACATAAACTGTACCAACAACCATGAGGCTGCTGATTTTAGTGATTCTTGGAGCGGTGACGGCAGCCGCTTCGCTTAGGAGCGGTAAGTATTTCAACAGCATCTGTGAGAATGCCAGAGAATACCTACTTACGGACCAGGAGCTCTTGGAACGAAGACGTGCCCAGCGTACGGGCCCTCCCCTTCTCGGCGCGGTCCTGGCGAAAGCCGGGGTCACCGGGGGGACGTTTGTGGTGAAACCCTAGTGGCATCCCTCTGCGTCCCCATCACACCGGATTGAGGCAACGCCGGAGAGTTTTTAGTTCGGATATACCCCGAGGGGAGTCCCACATAACCCTAAGCATCCCCGTGCTAGGCGTCCATAAAGATTTCCTCTATGTTAAAAAAAAATAGGAACTCCTGGAACGACATTAAATTTGGTCTTCAAGTACCATCGGCCGATTCAAGTATCAAACCCATAAGAGTGAGTGAGACAGCAAGACTAACCTGAATGCAGTTCAAGGAGCTCACGGTACGGTTCTAGGTACTTACTTTGCGAACGGCGCCAAGGCACTTACTAAGTACCCAGAGATTTCCATTTTATCTCTGGAACTCGGGAAACTACTCGTAATAGAGCTTAAGCTATTGCAAACTGTCTAAATTCTAGTAGACACAGACCTTCTCAAGGCAATATATGTATATTATTTGTTTCACATAGGGCCTGGTGTTTGTCTCCAGCTTTATTTAGTCTCACGGCAATGCACAGAAATCTGGGTCAGACGGTAACCTTAGCAATGTTAACTATCACCATGTTGGTATGTCCCATCTTTCAGACCAGGAGTTCTGGAAAGGCCTCGCGAAAGCGGAGCTCGAGAACACCCTGAAGGTCCAACTGAACCTGAAGACGGCCAAGAATGTGATCCTGTTCATCGGAGACGGAATGGGCCCTAACACCGTTACTGCTACTAGGATCTACAAGGGTGGGGAGACCAGCAGCTTGTCGTTTGAGGACTTCCCGGCCACCGGATTACTGAAGGTATCAACCAAAAACATTTAGGGATTCTCAGCAAGATAGATATAAATGAACCAGTGTTGTCTACTCATATTACCAAAAGAAGCTGTACCTACTTGGAGCCTCAATTGATATTCTCAAAGATTATTTTAAGTGATAAAGCCTAATTGTGGACCTTCTATTTCAAAACTCTGGAAGGAAAATTACCTGGTCTTACAGAAAGGTAAGGAGCGAGGTGATTCTGAAAAGTAATATAGAAAAGCGAAAAGTAACTCCCCAGGGCCAGAATAACCCCCCCCCCCCCTTCGCATTGGTACACTAACAACGCATCTATCGGGCCATACTGCTACGTATCATTTCGTTTTCCAGACCTACAACGCCAACCAAATGGTGCCAGACTCTTCGTCAACGGCGACCGCTCTGCTCTGTGGAGTCAAGACCAACCGTGCTGTGATGGGCGTCGACGCAACAGTCTTCCAAAATGACTGCGCTGCCACCCTCAACCCTGAGGCTAGATTAAAGTCTCTAGCAGCGCTGGCGCTCGAAGCAGGAAAGAAAACTGGTACGTACTTAACTTTGTTAGAAACAAATCAAATGGTTTATTATTTAAATTTTTCTACAAGTCATATCCTTCATAAACCACGACGGATCTGCTCTGTGAATACCAACTGCCAACAGTGCTGTGACGGGTGTCATTCGCAACAGTCTTTTAAAATAACTATGATGGCAGTCAAATAACCCAGCTTGATGCTGGTTAGAAACAGGAGAGGTAGTTGTTAAGCCTTAGGGCTACCACCCGACAAAGATACTGCATAATATCTTCGAAGACTTTTTAATAAGTTAGGGCCGTCTAAAGTCGATCACACATGGCGACCGGTTGTGGATGTTAGCATATACTGAAAGTGGCCGAATTTGCGTCAATTGTTCTAGCTATACTTTAAAGGTTGTATCCGTAAAAGAAACAAGGCTATGGCTAAAATTTTCCTTACCTTGTAGTCCATAGCACCATCTTTTTTCTACAGGATTTGTAACGACCATGCGCGTAACCCATTCCACTCCTGGCCCGCTGTACGCGTTCAGCGCTAACAGAAACTGGGAATGCGAAGCCTCCATGCCTGCGGGGACTGAGGCCTGCAAGGACACGGCCAGGCAACTGGTGGAGGAGTGGCCTGGAAAGGACTTCAGCGTAAGCGCATACCACAATCCTTCATTGCTCTATTAAGTGCTTGATTTAATCTGGCGTTACTTAAGAATGTTCATATCCGTGAATTAAACCAATTACCTGGCTCCCTCCCTGATAGTTCGTCAGGTACAATTTCATCTCATTTGGTACACAGTTTTACGCAACTTGGAACAACGATGGAACCATAATGAACTATGGAACCGGACATTTATGGAATGGAATGCCTTGCCTGCGTCTGTGTAGTGTGTACCCAGAACGTTACAATCTGACCGCCTCCAAATTTAGGGTGAATGTGCGTTACCAAGTAACGTTACGTTATCTATATTTATGCCATCGACTGCATATGCTTGACAACAATGGTCACTTCTTGACTGCAGTTCAGTTACTTGAATGACAATTAACGCCAAAACTCCAACTTTTCAACCCTCAAGACTCATTTGATACAAGCAAAGCCTTGCCTTCAATCTGGTTCTCTTACCCAGGTTATCATGGGGGGTGGACGACAAGCCATGATCCCCAACGCTCAAGGCACAGACTACGATCCTCTGGACGCTTGGGGCTGTTCCCGTCGCGATGGTCGTGATCTATTCCAGGCATTCAAGGACGACAAAGCCAGTCGTGGGCTCAAGGCTACCGTGGTTGGAAACAACCAGGAGCTGCGGAACTTGGATGTAGAGAACACTGACTATCTTATGGGTAAGTTTTGGGCACACGTGCTACCAATCAGACGAAGGTCTTTTTGCCTATTTAGGTGTCGGATACGACCAACGTACGGGTTATACCTAATGCGCGACCTGACACTCCACACGCTGATAATGAATGTACTCATGTACTGTATACTATGTTAATTTACAGGAGTCTTTGCCAACGGTAACATGAAGTACGAGTTCGAGAGAGACAGCAGCCCTGAAGGTTCCCCGTCCCTCCCAGAGATGGTAGAGGCCGCCCTTAAGGTCCTGAGCAAGAGCGAGAACGGATACTTCTTGATGGTTTGTTAAATCACCATGCTTTTTAATGTTTCTGTCTAATAGAGTAGGTATATCTATTTGATCTAACCACCAATCATTGAACATACTTTTTATAAGCGGTTACCTACGCGATTTCCCCTTAGATTTTCACCAATTATCGAGTTGTGCGTCACTGATATGCCAAATGTAAACCGTAAATGTAAACATAACAAATCAAGAAGTAAAAATTCTTGATTCATTTGATAGTAACTATCATTTGGAAAACAGCGCCTTCTCTAATCCCTGGTGAGCAGTAGATGTTCTACGGGAGTTTGTAATTGTGCCGTACAGACACATCATTCAAACAGATGACGCTTAGCGACAAAAATTTGCATAGTAACGAGGTCACGTGACAGCTAGTAACAGATAGAAAAATTCGAAGACTTACCCACCTGCTGTGGGTGGTGTACCTACCCCTGTATAGCACGCGTCACGGAATGACGAGGATTTTTCTATGAAATGTAATGAAATGAAATGAAATGAATGAGCAGCAATCAAGTCAGATACGACACAGTCATCATCTTTGCTTTCTTTACAACCGTAAACCTCTTTTCCCTAACGTTGAATTTCGTTGTAGCAAAGGCGATTGTGTTTTGACCATTTCACTTTTGATACGAGTTTAAACTTACCATTTCACATTCCCAGGTGGAAGGTGGCAATATCGACATGGCCCACCATCGTGGTCGGGCGAAGACGGCCATTGACGAAACTGCGGCCTTAGACGAAGCCGTCCGCGTGGCCCTCGCCATGTCAGACGAGAGCGACACCCTGGTCGTGGTCACCGCTGACCACACGCAGACGCTGTCTATCAACGGGTATCCTGAGAGAGGGTCTAATATCTTTGGTAAGCATGTGAAGAGGGCATTAGTCTAACGCGCGGGCGTTTTCATTCAGCATCTCGTTCTACCCTCATTCTAATATCGTTTGATAGAAAGAAACGGCGAATGTGATCGTGGTTCCAATTGTGTTGGATAATTATGGATTATGGATTCAGGTCTCACGCCTAGAAAGTTGAAAAGAAAACGACAGTTACAAAGGACCAGCTGTGCAGTATTGAACTTTTATAACTTTCCACGGCTTTAGCAGAAAAAAATCTTTAAACTGCAAGTATGATGAGAAGGTTCAGCCATAAGATACAATACTTCGAACCTCGAAGACAGTAAGATATAGAAAATGTGTCAATTTCATTTGAAAGTTTCTATGACCTTTTCGCTTAAAGAATAAAACGGCGTGAGCTCAGAGAGAGCTGAGTCACTACTTACTGTGTAATTCCCAATCTGTATCTGCCAATGCCCTGTGTCGAAACTATAGCCCAAGCCTAGAAAAGGGACGTGGTATGGAAACCATAGACTATCCAACATGACCACCGCTCAACAAACAATGCAACGCTACTTGCCTTCTCTCTTTATTTGTAGCCCTTTCCATCTTATCATAATCAATCATGCTAAACGTTGGTCTTTAGGTATTGTTACCTTAAGCTCTGTCTACCCCGTAAGGGATAAAGACGTGATTTATGTATGTATGTCCATCTTATTATTAGCCTAACTCCTCAGCCAGCACGAACTCACTCACTCTTACCCCAATTTCCAGGCAAAGACCAAGTATCGGAAATCGACGGCATCCGCTACACCACCCTATCCTACAGCACCGGCGGCCCTGGTTCCTTCCACTACGAGGTCCAGAACGACAACAGCGGCAACGCCCGCGTCATGCGCACTGACCCAACCAATGATGACACTGACAGTTATCTATATGAGCAGATCGCCAGCATCGTTTTGTCGGAGAATGCTCATGGTGGAGGCGACGTTGCCGTTTACGCGAAAGGTAAGACAACAAAGTTTAGCCTAGTGGTTTCAAGTCGTGGTAGCCTAGTGGTTTGACCTGTGGCCTCTCAAGTAAAAGGTCGTGGGATCGAATCTCGGGCTCGCACCTGAGTTTTTCAGAATTTATGTGCGAAATTACATTTGAAATTTACCATGAGCTACGGTGAAGGGAGACGTCGTGAGGAAACTTGCGCACTACTGAGCAATCCAATGGTGTGTGTGAAGTTCCTAATTCGCACGGGGCCAGCGTCGGAACTATGGTCCAAGCCCTCTCGTTCTGAGAAGAGGCCTGTGCCCAGCAGTGGGACGTATACATATAGGTTGGAGATGATAAAGACAACAGAGCCTGTAGTAAGGCCAAGGATACAAGATTAAGTAATATGTGAATAGGTACACGTTCAAAGGTTCAAGCGACAACCTGCGGTACTAATAGATATAACAAAAAATTGAAGCAACTGTTTTTTCCGCCCACAGGTCCTCAATCCCACCTTCTGAGCAGCGTCCACGAACAGCACTACCTATACCACGCGATCTCCTACGCCGCAGGCTACGGAGACTACGCCAACTAACTCCACCCATCCAGGGTTACCAGATCAAAATATTTAAAGTCCCTTGCCAAAAACCCGATCAACATAGAAAGATTCAGATACTGCAACCCTAATTCGCAAGATGCCGGTAGAAATCTCTGGACAAAATCTCGAGACATGGTAACCCTAATCTCCTGGCTTCTTGGGAGGCGTTACAAAACCGCAAATACACTTGAAGACAGTACCAATAACAAGATAAAGAAAGAAACAGAGGATTAAGGTATAAGAATTTGTAAGCCTTATCGCTAGATAGTTCCCTACCGAACCCGATAACAGAAGATCTTTCTACTGAAACTACACTAAGAGTTTTACGAGGAAAAGGAGAGGTGTGTGCAGAAATTATCCACTTACTCCAATTCCCTAACCTCGCTTAGCACTGATCATTAATGTTGGATGTATCCTTCACGTATCTTGCAAGTACCTATGCCTGCCAAAACGAACCGTTGATGTGCATTAAGATTGTTAAATAGATTATTACTGCATTCATTTTGTATTTCTATTCTTCCCTGCTTATCACCGCCTTAATAGTTCTAGAGCCCACGACCAAAACCATGTCTCATAGCAATACGGCAAAAACCCTATAAAATCGTTAGATTGTATGATTCTGAACCCGACTATGTGTGTAGTAACGGTCGAAAGTGTAGCAACAGCGTGGGAGGCCATTTCTGCTGTGTCAAAAAAAAAGGCAGTCGGTATTATAGCAATACGTCTGATAGTGAAAATGTACATAGATTTTATAATTGTATTACGAAAAAGTTTGTTTTCAGACATTTTGCGCGTAGCATATAGCCTGAGCGCATTTTTGAAAATGTCAACAAATTTAGCCGACCTGTATCATAGCAATACGGATAATTTTTTTTTTAAACTTTTCGTATTGCTGCCAGGATTACCAAAAACCTGTTTTCAGACACTTTAAGTGTAGCATATACTCCCAAAAACGAAAATAACGTTTCGGAGTCGCCTGGCCGACGCCTCTGTTAAATGTTTTTTTAAATTTACAGCCTTCATAGATATTCAAGAATCGGGTAAATTCTTTGTTAATTATCATCTAATAAATTCAGGGTCGCAACGTATTCATTGGTTTGTAACAGAGAATTCAAGATGCCTCAATACGATTTTTATCGAGTATCGAAAAGTTGTCTGATAGAGAAGGTGCTACACTTAATTTGTCTGATATAAATTTTTTGCACATGTGGACAACTTATTTTATCATGTCCAACAATTTTCAGACATATTGCTATGATACCGATCGGTAAAATTTGTTAACATTTTCAAAACGGTCTCAAAATTTAATGCGTTCACATTTCCGTCTGAAAATTGTTTTGTTCGCATCAAATAACCAAAATTTACTAATAAAAAAGATTTTCAGACGTATTGCTATGAGACATTTTTTTTGTCTCATTTTTAATTTTTTTAAGTGATTTTACGGGTTTGCGCTACACCACTAACGTCTGAAAAATATGTTTCCGGTATCTCAGAACTATCATTCAACTACAGTCTGCAAATCAGACATATTGCTATGATGCAGTTCGGTAAAATTCTTTGACAGTTTTGAAAATTCGGTCAGATCAAACGCTACGCGGAAAATGTCTGATATTGGTATTTTCGAGTTCAGGATAATCGTATCTATCGATTTGATGCGGTTTTGGCCGTATTGCTATGAGACAAAAATTTTGGTCGTGGGCTCTCGTACTATAACCTCTTCACTGTATGAAGTGATGGGCTCTGTACGCTACAAAATAACAAACGACAAACTAGCTTGGTTTATAATTCCATTGCTGGATTAATTTCGAGTTGAATGGTCATGTATTGATGACCGCGGCGTGCGAGGCATACCATTGGCTGTCACGACTAGATGACCGGTGAAGAGGTTAAAGAGCTCGTATTTTGAAAGACACATGAAGTTCCTGAATCGCCAACATGAACTTGGTCGTTAGTTCCACTGTCAAGTAACCAAAAACCCTACTGGATGTAGCGTTTCGCTTACGCCCACGAGCCAAGTCCACGCTAAGATTTTTGGTTAGCGTAACGTGCAATAGTTACAGTTACAGGGGCCTAACCATGACGTCTTAAAGCGGTTTAAGCTGTCAGTTTTTGACGTGATAACGCCTTATAAATCGATGAACGCCGGCTGCACTCACGAAAAAGCATGGCTATAGTCTTTCCAACCATTTATTTTCTCGATGACAGATGTAGTTTGATAGTTATAGTGTTGTGACCTAATAAGTGATCAGTAGATACGATATCGATCCAATTTTATTATATATATACGAGTAGTTGAGAAGTATTCAGCTATGGAGCCAATAAAACAACCGACTTGAATGCTAATTTATTACTAAGCATGCGAAATGGCCGAATGACAGTATGTTTGTAATGAATAAAGTAAAAACTACTGGAAAAACAAAAAATATTTCACCATTAAAATGCTACGACATTATTCCTGAGTAACATAGGCTATTTTTTATCCCGGTAAAAAATTACAACGTGTACAAAGTCGCAGGAACACATCTAGTTCAATATATACAATACCGATACAATATCGATATTTCAATCATAACATCACTATTTGCATTCCCTTAGAATGTTACTTTATTAAAACGTTTATTGTTTATCGTACTTTAAAAAGATATTACTGCATATCTGGACTCAATTTGTCTTAGATGCATATTATATGGGATCAAGGAACAAAATTAGGCAGTCGTCATATTTTTTATACCTCGCATTTAAAAGTTAATTTTTGCGTAAAAAGCGCAGTTACATTCTACGGGAGCGGTCATCGAGAAAATAAATGATTGGACAGACTATAATTGCGTTACGTTCCGCGTGACGCCAGTGTGCAAGCGAGAGCGCGGAACAAGCGATAGAGGCACGATCGGCCCAAGCCTCGGCTTGTGATACATTTATCGTTATCACGTAAAACTATGGTCCGTAAACCGACTTTAAAGACGACCGGTTTTTCAGTATGGATCTGACAGCGAGCGAACCTAAACTGAATCGGAATTAAATCGCATTAAGACGTCATGGCAAGGCCTCAGCTCGCAGATCTTGTCTTTGGTCTGAGGATTTGTCGGCGGAGCAGTTCGAAATTTTGAATTACGAATAAAATACATCTTCACATTAATTTAGTTTATTGTCAATCAGACACTTGTGTAACGCACCTAAGTTTCACTTTCTACTAAACATAGTATGTGTATAAATATAACTATAGACGCCGATACACATATACAACACCCATAAATGCGAAACGATGTAAAATCACGTATATAATATCATAATATATCAAAATAATAACGTGTAAATACTTTAAACTCTTCTAAAAGCTACATTTTCACACGTGGACATTCAAAATATCAAGCAAGATGGAGTAATAGGTACTAACTCACTGGGGCAATGCAAACAGCATTTCATAAAAACATAGTCTACGATATCACTTATTTCTTTTCCCCAATATGTTGGTATTACGCCACCCTACAATGATGAACAACATTGCAATATTAAAAAAGGCATAGAAATAATAAATAACATATCGTTGCTCACTTTTAATGAATAGGGACACAATCCAAACTTAATGTATTCAAATTTTGAGTTATGCCACTTTCCCGAAGAAGCGATATGTGGCTATGCGTTTTGATAGAAATTTATAACATTACCTGTATATACCGAAATACTTATAGCTCGTATAGTGGCGCTATCTAGCCATGTAAAACGTAGTTTTTCTGATATCGAAATAGAAGTTCAGTTTGTGCAGATAACTAACCCAATGTCGCATTGTTTCTCTTAGAGAATCATTAAAATTAAAACCTATTTATTAAATGTATACCATACAAGGTCTTATGAATGGTATAAAAAGCATTTAGACTAAGTTTTCTTTCGCAACAAACGTCTCGAAGATGTTCACGTCCAATAATTACGTTTTTGGTGGTTTTTCGACCCACTTAAAGGAGAAACATTTAAGTTAATGACCTGTTGTATGTATGTAGTAGTGTACAGAACTGATGGGACATGAGTCATTTTTCTAATTTGGAACGTCAATTTGTCTATTCGCACACATTACTAACACATACAACAGGTCATTTTCACCTATACTCCCCTGGTGAGACGTCGTGAGATTTGGCTCGACCCTCCCTCCCCCATTAAAAATGCGCATTTTTAATGCAAATACTTTGATTTGTGTTGGGTTGCTATTCATAAAAAAAAAATATAATACGTTCGCATTTCGATTTAAACATGATTGCACAGAATGCACTATGGATTTTTAGTATATAGAATAGTAATAAGTTTCCGAAATAAAAATAATTATACGAATTTAGATATTTCAAAGAAAAAACATGTCTTACCTATTTAATTTAACTCTGTTCTCTCAAAATCATAGTTTCTTGCAGTAATATTTGCTGAGACGCTCCCATACGACCCCGATGAGATTGGGTGAGATTGACCGACCCGAACGAACCCATCTCGCCCCACCTCACATAATTAATAGACGCGCCCTTACTACTCCGTGACAGCAGCCCGGAGTAGCACACTAATTGATTTAAGATAAATACAATATAGAGCTCCGCAAATTGCCTTGTTCAACGACTTCTTTAATAATAAGTGCATGTGAGTAAAGGTTCTAGTTCTAACTACAGGGTGATATCGAAGACGTGATCAGAAGTGATATCACTTAATTAAGCATTAAAGTGGGATCCTAATAATATAAGTGTGTAGATGTTGAGATGTAGTATTCAGACTTAATCACTTAAAAGTCATTTAAAAAAAAAGCACAAAGTTAAGGGGCGGATTCTTTTGTGTTAAGACTCTTTCACCCTCATTGCAATAAAAAAACCTTTTGTTTCTTGTAATTAATATTACTTGTAAACGTCCATTAAACAATTTGGAACACCCATACATTAACGCCTTTTGTTATGAGTGTCTACGGACGGCGGTGGTTACTTACCATCAGATGGCCCCTATCATAAAAAGAAAACTGGTTTCTGATCACGTCTTCGATGTCAATCTGTATTATTGCTATGCTTATAGCTAGGCGTGATGCCGACTTAACGGTTTGGCCCCTCGTCGCTGTCTTCGACGCTGCGTTAGGCTGCCAGCTTCTTCTTGATCACGACCCCAATGGCTATTGCTCCGAGCAACGCCAGAATGTACCACTTCAAATTTGATCCGCTGAAAGGAAGGATTTTGTAATTTAGTTTTGATGATGACTAAGATAAAGACTATTTGACAAGTAAACACAAATAGCGTGTAGTGTGTATGTGTTTTATGTACAATAAAGAGTTATACATACATACGTACGTACAATAGCCAGTTATGTAGGGCGATCAATCCAAATGGGTCAGTAGGAAGAAGTCAAAATCTATGAGATAGGGGAATCTGTTCGTAGGGAATCAAACCCGGTCAAAATAATAACATACCATGCTTAAATGAAATAATTGTTGAGTTTTTCTTTTAATTATTTAACAATATTCCATTAAGAATGTGTTCCTTGCAACTGAATAATAAGTGACAGCATCAACAATAACGAAAAACTTTCAGAACCAATTTGTGACATTGTTCGCAGAAATTTTGAAAATGTTAGTATGAAAAAATAAGTACGATAAAAAAATGCCATTTTGAATAAATCTTAAATTGATGCCATGGTGCCCAAGAACAGATTCCCCCATCTCTTATAGTTTTTGACTTCTTCCTACTGACCCATTTGCATTGATCACCCTGTATAACTGCTTATAAGCGACTGAATAGAAATTGAGACGAAGTTATAATCATCAGCCTCTCGAAAGTGTGCTGGCGAAACAATTCACAAATTCGCAATAGCCTGGTATTCAACTGCGAGCGGTAACTGTTACTGTCGCACGTTACAGTAGCAAAAACCCTAGTGTGGATGTGGCTCGCGAGCCCGGCGCGAACGGAACGCTACGCCACACTAGAGTTTTGGTTACCGTTACGGTTAGAGCTTGCAAATTGCAGACTCGGCTTATGAGAGCTTCTTCAGCGCGTGAACCACATTATTGCGAATAACACAAAATATTTAAAAATAATATTATAATTACAGGCAATTTTGTGTCCGTTAGACACGCATAATGACACATAACACACATGCATAATGGACACGTACGCATAATGACACAACCAAGTGTATGACGTACGTTAATTATCGAATACGCTTTAGGACTAAGCCGCAAACATATAAAAAAAACTTTATTGCTAGTGAAGGTACATAGAGAAATATATATAAAATTCTCGTGTCACAATGTTCATTCCCGTACTCCTCCGAAACGGCTTTACCGATTTCGGCTACCAATCTCGGCGTGTGCTGGGCTGAAGTGCTCAGTGCTGTTTTACAGAAAGGCCCTTTTTTTGGTTTGGTTTGGTGTGGTGGTGGTTGTTTTACCTTAAAAATCTTTGCAATTCTCGTATACGTATAGGGCAATTTGAGTCGGCGTGTATGTGTCATTATGCGTATGTGTCACTATGCGTATGTGTCACTATGCGTATGTGACACTATGCGTATGTGTCACTATGCGTATCTATGTGTCACTATGCGTATGTGTCACTATGCGTATGTGACACTATGCTTATGTGTCACTATGCGTATGTGTCACTATGCGTATGTGTCACTATGCGTATGTGTCACTATGCGTATGTGTCACTATGCGTATGTGTCACTATGCGTATGTGTCACTATGTGTATGTGTCACTATGCGTATGTGTCACTATGCGTATGTGTCATTATGCGTGTTATGGTTATGTCCGTATAGAAAAGTTGTGTGTGCAACTGTATCCACCACGGCGTCACTTTGCCGTCCGCCGAACTCAGTCTTACTTGGTCTTAACTTCGAATCTAAACTAACTAAATCTAAGTTACTAATTAAGAAATATGATATCTTTCTTAAAATTAAGTACTGTGGCTTAGCTACCTTACAATCTTAGCTGATATATACGTTACCAAGTCTACAAGTATTCGAAAAGGTAGGTTTAGGTACATAACTGCAGCTACTATATGTAGACCGACCGCATAAATGAGTCCTCGCCCGCGCGGGTACAGGCTGCCCCGCCCGCACCTCTCTCGGTCCCCTTTGTCGTCCCACCCCGCGCCCCTGTACCCGCGCGGGCGAGGACTCACTTAAGCGGTCGGTCTGTAGCATTGTCCGTGAGCTCCTAGAAAGACATTCGGGTTTCGGATACTATCGGTAAATTAAAGTATTAAACCCATAAGAGCGATTGAGACAGCGACAGACCCGAATTTTTTGAATACTATCGCACTATAGGTACAGTCAAGGGCATAAATGTACGTCACCAAGACGTCAAAACCGTTACACCTTTATGCCACAAACAATAAGGTTGACATTGATGGCTGTAAATATTTTATTGAATCAGGCGTTACTTTGCGGAGGTCCATTTCAATGAACTACTAGCTGAGTAGCGGAGTAGCAAGGTAAAAATTTTTTGTTTATTAATGGCTGTATCAATATTTATGCTCTAGACTGTACATATTTGTGGCCAGTGGCGTAAATATAACGTCTGGGGCCCGTGGCAAACTCGTCAGATGCGGCTCCTTCCTCAATATAAAGAAGGTACATCAGCGTCCCTTCTGTGCTCTAAACCAACTCAGTTCGGGGCCCATTTTGCTAACCCTGCCACCCTATAGTTACGCCACTGTTTGTGGAGTTTTCTTTGTCAACAAGATCGAAAAATATATCCATCAATTTAAATGTAATATTGAACGTTTTTGTGACGTTACTGTCTTTAACTGCTCAAACCAAAGCTTACAGCTAAATTAGAATGATTTTGAGAATAAATACTTAACTAAACAAATAATAAAACAAATTAAAACATTGAAATACCCTCCTTGGCAGGGAAAGCAGCGTTTTCGGGGCCTTGAATAAAGGGAAAATTATGTTAAGTTACAATTATAATTTACAATAGGTATTAATTACTTATATTTATCAAGAGAGCAAACGAAGTACAGCTTGGATTGTATTCCGTGTGACTACCCTCGAAATAATGTACTTTTTATTTTATTTGGATGTTAGATTAACCCTCCAAGTGCTTTTATTTTTGCAAACATTTTTTCTCATTGTAAGTGAATGTAATTCTTTTGAGAAATAATTAATCTTGAACCTTAATCGCCTTACTAAAATTTAAATCCTACTAATATTATAAACGCGAAAGTTTGTAAGTAAAAAAAAAATGTTAAAATGTGTTTGTAAAATGTTGGATGTCTGTTACTCTTTCACGCCAGAACGGCTAGACAGATCTGGATGAAATTTGGAACATAGATAGATTTAGTCTAGAATTAACACATAGGCTACTTTTTATCCCGGAAAATTGCGTAATTCCTACGGGATAGCGATAAACGAATTCTATGCAGACGAAGTTGCGGGCAACAGCTAGTTACTTAATAAATGTTGCCATTTCAAAATAAAATTAATCTAACCCTTTATCCGCTGGTACAGGAACGACAACAGTTTCCGAATGGCCCGACGGTGTCGGATCAATGCGGACTCGAGTCTTTGATGATTTTTGGGACCTGTCACGTAAAGCTTATTAGACAGAGACAGCGATAGAAAAAGAAATCAACGCAAACGCGACCAAACCTCCAACTAAAACTATACCACCTTTTTAAATACCGAACGCGTCTTTCGCCTTTCTCTGTGGTACTCGTGTTTTAGAGGTTGTTGACGCTTCGAAGGATAGTCAAAGAATGAGCCTGTTCAGAACCATTCAAAACGGTTGGTCATTTATTATTATTTATGTATAGATAATAACCACTACCCACAGATGAATTAAATAAAATAGATGAAAATGGTACATTTGACCTTCCCACGAATGTAATATACCGAAGCGTACTGTCCTACTATCTATCAAAACAGTGCGGCAGGGTACTAAGATGGTGGTACCAAACCGGATGGACCTTGCACGTGGACCACCCTATTTGAGGGGGTGATATTCCGTGATATTTTTCGATAGAACACCTCTGTAACGATACGAGTAAGGTGCATTGGGGTAAATTCGAAATTGGGGGAATTTCGAAAATCGTGGATATCCACTAAACGGGGAACAATTCCATAATCTGGCAACGCTTATCAAGAAGCCAAAGACATTGGAGCTTCTAGGTAAGCGTTGCTAGATTATGCAATTGCTCCCCGTTTGTGGATATCCACGTGTTTCGAAATTCCCCCAATTTCGAATTTATCCCAATGCACTATTATGTACAAATATTACGACCTGTTGGGACTGCCATCAAAAGTTCTCCATGTCTTGTTTTCTTTGCCGGGGGGAAGGCCGGGCGGGAGACGCGGACAGCTGTTACAAGCAAATAAGTCTCGTCTTCAAAATTACCACCAAAATATAACTACAAGTTAAATTATTATTTGAATTTGAGTAAGTGCTCAAGTGTAATATAACCGCTGTGGTATTTCAACATGAAACTGCCGTGAGACTTAATCATGGTTGTTAGACAAACGTATAACTCACGTATGTTCGATTTCACATATAAAATTGAGTGTTCCTTTCGCTGCCGACGGGGCGAGCGCTCCAGGGAGGAAGAACTACGAATTACTATAGCATTAAACTCTACTTTTATACGTGAGTGTAACTCCGCTTTGGGTTTTAAATATAAGACAAAATATCCAGCTCAATTCACCGAAGTATTATAAATAAGACTATGTCATGCTTTTTGACACTCGGCGATACTGGCATATCCGTTATTAATCTTTTCGGCGACTAAAAGGTCAATAAAATGCTTATAAAAGACAGAAAAAAATAATAACCTTCCTGCGCTGCAATCGTCACATCTTTTGCCATCTCTGCGGAAAAAGTTAAAAGGTATTTACATAACAGAACAATAAGGCCCCTCTGAGACGCCATAGCGACGTCGCCAGCTGCCGTAACCAAAGAATTCATACAGAAATGTATCGGCTGCCACTCACTTGGCGACGCTTTAGGTGCTTATCCACTAGAGGAAGCCTCGGGTCGAATAGCTGCCTCGAACCATGGCCGCGCAAGTGGAGACGCTGCCTCGACGTCTTAAGCACCGTCTCCACTTGCGCAGCATTGCAGCGAGGCAGCCGCTCGACCCGATGCTGCCTCTATTGGATAAGCGACTTTTGGCGACGTCTGATTTGTAAAGGATACGGAACTGGCGCGGTCCCCATGGCGTCCCGGTGAAACAGGACTCTAAAAGGACCTAGCCAAGAACTGGGATGGTAATGGGTGACCTTCGGTGCATCATTTTAGCAAATGGTTGGGTTAGTTCGCCTGATCACCCCTACAAAGATTTTTCATTTACATTTTTGATTCACAATCTAGTCAAATTGTCCCAACCACCTTTGTATTAAGATATAGGAGGCATCAAAAATGTCGCAGGTTCATCGAACCCTGGTGGACATAAATACACACCGGATTCGTCAGTCTTTGCGGCGCCTATTTTAAAATTAGGGTGAAGCGAAACGATGAGGGCGAATGATAAATGCTAAGCCCACTAGGCCCGCAAGAAAAATGCTTGCAAGTCGCGTTGCAATGCTGCGTTGGGTCGAGGACTTCTAACTCGTTCACATATAGACCCAGTAATGCAGTGAAACTTGCATGTTTTTCTTGCATGTGTTAATAATAAAATAGAACAATGTTTAACGGAGGCTTTGCGGTCTTCTTTGATTTATTTCCGTCCATGGCAGCTGTTTATAAAAACTAAAATCGAACCGGTGCACGAATTCTTACAGTTAATTTATTAAATTTACACGTTTCACCAATATTTCATTTGACAGGACAATTTAAAATGACACTGATAGAAATTTGATCGAATTTGATTATCTGTTTTCAATATTTAGTCTTTTTAATTTTAAGCTGGCATGGGATTAAACTCTTCCAACCACAAATTTTAGTAGGTAATTTTTCATGCGAACGCAACCGGACGATTAACGTGCTATAGGTATAACATAGTCTCCAGACTATAGAATCTATGGTTCGTGTAATATACACACGGTTCTGTTGCTTTCTTTAGCTTGAACTTTGGCTTTGTCTAGATAATAATTGCCCACGGATAGAGGGGTCTAATAGCAAATTCGAAACTTCTTACCATTCCTCACGCTCTCTGTTAAATATTATAAGTATGAGCCTGTCGGCGCGATACGAATTCAGGGTATAATAATTGCAACTTGTCTTTGGTCTGAGGGACATGCTTCAATATTAAAGCCGTTAAATATTAGTTTTTTGCCTTACATACAAAAATAGGTAGGTTAGTTAGGTATTTTCATTTGCCCGAAGGGCAAAATACCCAGAAAAAGGGGCACCGCCCTTGGGCGGAGCTCCGTCGAAAATCAGGTGGACAAACTGTAGGTGGATCACGACCCATAGCCGTCCTCAACATGCCTAATAGGTACCTAAAGATATTAGCAATTCGAAAAGAAACACAAAACCGGATATAAGGTTTATTTTAGTCCGAGCAGAATAATCATTTAGTTTATTTTCCACTTAGCGCCTATAGATCAGGTATAAGTTTTGGAGCTGTGACAACCCAGTTCAGTTGGATCCTGCATGCTGCTTTCAACGCCAGAACCGATCATTCCATTTTCTTCTTTACCAGTACTCCAAGAGCTATTGCTCCTAGCAGTGCGAGAATGTACCATTTGTAGTTTTGAATGCTAAAAGAAAAAAAAATTTAAGGATTACCGCGTATGAATTCGTCGCTACAGACCGACCGCTTAACCGAGTCCTCGCGCGGGACAGGGGCGCGGGGTAGGCGACAAAGGGGGCAAATGTCATAATGACTTACCACACCCCTGCCAAAGAAATGATTGCGAAAGTGTATGAGGAAAGGTTCCACTGAGATACGTGGTTCAGTTTCTTCGACCATTCATAGATTTATTGAGTCGGTACGTACGTGGCCTTAAGGTTTTCTTACCTTAGGCTCTGTCTACCCCGTAAGGGATAAAGACGTAATATATGTATGTATGAATGTACGTGAAAATAATAAGGCCAACGGGCCCCACTTGGGGACTAAAATACGCCCGTTCTTATGATAAAAACAATGCAGAGATATCCAAGAAAAATACAAAATGACAGTACGTATCTACGATCCCTCCTTCATCGCCTTTCTTCTTGTCGGCCATTTTGAACGTCGGTTCTTTGCTAAGAAAGCAGCAGTTTGTTTGGTTCGGCTTTTACGGTAAATTCAATTAGATCACTATCATTTTTAGTTTTTTATTTAGTTCTCGATTTAGAACTGACAGTGCTAAAATTTTTTCATTTATTCCCAACGGACGTTCGTTGTCAGATGCTGTCTTCTGTGTCAGTTTTGGCGTTTTGCCACAGATTAAGCAAACCATTAGCAAACGACATTTAGTAGATGTACGTTATCTGTGCGTTTTGTCGTTTTCATAGAGTTCTGACTAAATAATAGGGAGTTAGAATAGTTAATTTCATGTTCTTATTTATTTTGTTTTGTAAATTATAATCCCTATTTCGTAATTTCATAGTGTCACTAGCATTTAGAATTAATAACAAGGTCTATAATCTTATCGCACGTGGCGGCAGCCTTAGAATTGAGTTTTTTTATCATCAGTAAATTTTTGTCTAAAGTTTAATGGTCATACAGTTAGGTATGAATTAAGTGGGTGACAGACATGCGAGTAAGTTCGCGTACTTACGGCTCGACGACTTTACTCGCCTGTGTGGCAGCCTAAGTACACGTACTTCTAGAATAAAGTACATATACGATTAAATAATTAATATATTAAGTACTTATTAACTAAACTTAAAATAGTTATGACATAATCATACAACTAGATAATCGCATATATCAATCAAGATTGTAATGCTTAGTAATTTCATAATATTTATTCTTACAACCAAATTATCATTATAACAACTGATAACGTATATTAGGAAAAAAAAGGAAATAAACCTTCTCAATTTCCGTATATTCAAGCTGAAAAAAAAACATGATAAGTTTAGGGTTAGTACAAAAGAGACGTACCGATACAACACTATGCAACACCGATATTATGTTAGCTTGTATTTATTACCCTGTAAACTTGTAAAGAATAGCTAGTAATATATTTCCTAATGCACAATTAGGTCAATCGACGCAATCAGTGGCGTAACTATAACGTCTGGGGCCCGCGGCAAATTCGTCAGATGGGGCTCCTTCCTCAATATAAAGAAGTGCATCAGCGTCCCTTCTGTGCTCTAAACCAAGCCAGTTCGGGGCTCCGTAGAGCTAGGGGCCCCTGGCATTTTGCCACCCCTGCCAGCCTATAGTTACGCCAGTGGACGCAATACTAGTTGTAGCAGGGCCTAATATTTTTTCTTTCCTATATGTACAGTGGTTCTATGTTCTTACACTTCTTGTTTCTTAATGTATTTGGCAGTTGCCGTGTTCTCAATAAACATGAATAAAAAATAATGCTGTTAAGAGCGAGAGCAAGTGGAACAGCTGCATCGAGCATCTCTGTCCAAACGAATCGCTCTCGGCAGCAATAATGTATTTTTTCATTCATTCGAAACACGGCAACTGTGAAATACATTTAAAAAAACTAGAACCACTCTCGTCATTCATCAATTTTCGTGCCTTAATATCTTAATACCTTTCGTATTTTTTAAATAAAATACGATGGCAAGAGAGCCGACCACCAGATAATAAGTGAGCACTACCACCCAAAGACACCCGGAACACCAAAGAACAACCTCCTGTACCAGTAATTACCGGTGTCTTAATCAAGCACTGCTGCTTGGCGGCATGAATAGCAATCCAAGCGGACCTAAGATATTCAACTGCCACTGCCAGCAAAAAGTCAAGTCAAGTGTTATGATTATGACTAATGAATCCTTTTTAACACTGTCTCCAAATTGTCTACAACGTCTAGCACAACAGCGCGCGAGCGATAGCCTAGACTACCTGATGAATACAAATGTTTGTACCCGAGCCATGGATGTCGTACGTATCTATCTACTTATATAAGTATGTTCTGTTCATCCGTTGCCAGGTTGGTACTCATAGTACAATTTACTTAGTTTGGGACTAGCTCCCATGATATTATTATTAGGTATACATTATTATTTATACATATTTGAAGTTAAGTTACTCACCAGGTTCCCACCGCTGGCTTCGTCGCCGCCTGCGGCTGGTCATGCTCCTCCTCTGGCAACGTTCCAATCTTATATTTCTTCAGCAGCTCTCTGTAACATTATATGTTGTAAAAATAGAATTGTTTCTAAATGTGTTATCCATTAGAATGTCACGGTGAAGACTACAATCAGAACTCGGGAATAAATAGCGTTATAAAATATAATTATAGAATGTAGTGTCTACTCGTGACCACGGCGACTGCATTACTGATGAAAGTTGGAGGTAATTTAACAATCCATTTCCATATAAATATTATGTAAAAATTGCAGATGATAATATTTCAACAAAACTTAAGCATAAATGTTGAAAACAGCCATATGAAAAGCCACAAAAAAATACACCATAAACTAGTATCTCCAGGTAATAAAGCATTTACAATCGCAAAGTTATATAATTTATATATTATTGCATCATCTGATAAGGGCTTACTTAGAGTTATATTTAAATGACTGTCAAGTCAAGGTTAAAATCATATTTCTATAAAACTGATGATGATGATTGCAGTCTCATGATACAACTATGACTATAAGTGTACAAATAGTTCATAGTGAGTAGGTTTGTAACTTTTCTTAAATATTAAGTTTTCTCTCTTCTTTTGTAATAAAAAAAGCTTATAATAAGCAAGCACATTACACGGAGCATGGAGGTTAGTAGTTAGACTCTACTATATTGTAATACTGTATGAAATTTTATTCAACTCTCTTACCTAGCATCTTCGCTGTGTCCAACATCTTCAAACTCCTGTGATACTTCCTTGCCGGCCCCATCCAGCAGTGTTTCTTCACCACCAGGATGCTACCAATGAAACAATAATTAACATAAAACACATAATTCTTAATAATAACAATCAGAATTACATAAAAAAACCATGAAAAAATCATCACAAAAATTACCTTTTATATTTATTTCTATCCATCTTTCAAAAGAACGAAAAAAGTTAGAAGCAAATGGCAAAACAATCCAAAAGTAACTAGCGGCACGTGATTATATTTTCAAGATAAAGATAACCAATAAGTTACATTATTACTTACTGATGTCGAATATTACCTCGTCTAAGAAATTTGTCACATCGTAGACATCATTGTGAATTATCATCCACACGCTATCCTTGTGATTGTGCTTTTTTACTTCTGCGGTGGTGATTATTCTACTCATTATCACGTTATAATTACACTAATAAAAATAAGTTATTTAATTCACTTTAACCTATTTTTTTAAACAAATCCGCAATCCGCACGCACATTAATCCACTCCAATTATGTTGTGGCTTTGCTGTTGTCACTGTCAGTGTCAATAAACTAATGCGATGCGGTAACTAAACGTTTTAATTGTGCAATAGATTGTAAACAAGATTGCAGGTCAAGGCTTCGCCAATAAATTGGTAATAGGTACTCTATTTATGTTGTATGTTATATCTTTTAGCTTCATCATATATCAACTTTGGTTGCCATACTAATCCAAACCATGTTAAAATTTTGTTTATATATACGATATGAGCAGCGTGACTTGCAAATGATGTATGTAACGTGACTGATTAATTATTTCCGTGCCGTGACTTTTGGTGATGTCATGTTCTATAAAGTGCATGGTTTCAAAACACTTTCGAACACTGTCAGTTATCCCTCTCTGTCAAATCAAATAGTCGCGTAAATATTTTTTTGTGATTGTACTGATTAAATGAACGGTGTATTACTATTTTTAGAAATTACCGCAATCCTAGTTATTGTGATAAACAATTAATTACAGTAAACTTTCTGTAAGTGCCTGTTTATGATGTGAACTTTATCGAAATAACCTCAAATACAAATTTGGCTTATTACACTAGGTGCCTTCAATTATTTATTATAGTAGCATTATAATCCTGTAGGCGCTAATAAGATTGATAGCTATAAATGGCTGATGAGAGAGATTTTAATGACGTTTTAGAGGATATTTTCATCAATGAAGAAATCGAACACAAGAATAGTTTCGAAGAAGGTTTCAAAGCCGGTAAAGAGGCTGGGAACCCTGAAGGCTATCACTTAGGCTATCACAGAGGTGCAGAATTGGGTAAAGAATTAGGTAAGCTGAAGCTGAAAAAAAAAACAACTATTGTACTTTCTTCATCCCAATGAGCAAAATTTTAAGTAAACAAATCTATATCAATAACATCTAATTCACTGTCAAATCTTTTTTCCAGGTTACTACTTGGGCACAGTAACCTACCATATAAACATTAATGAAAGTGCTGAGACAAAATATTCTGAGAAAATACTGAGCCAGCTGACCAAAGTAAAAGAGCTCATTGAAACATTCCCATGTACTAATTCGGAAGACCATGATATACTGGACATGGCTGAGAAGATACGAGCCCAGTATAAAAAAGCATGTGCTTTGCTAAAGATACCCTCCAATAACCCCTATGGTGCAGGTGTATCTTTTTAAGATATTACTTATTGAACTTAAGGTACTATATTTTTTTCACAGCTCTCATCCAGAAAAGTAAGCTTTGCTCCCTGTCGAGTGGGATCAAAGTGCAACTTTTCTGTTCAAGGCTTTTTACTAAGTGTTTTTTTTTGCAAATGCAATTTTTTGAAGTTGTTAATTGTAAAACCACACCATTTTCTATGCTGGTAGCTCTTTAATTATATTTAGAATTCTTTTTTTCAAGTTTTTTAATGTTCAGTGTGAAAAGTTGTATGAGTATTCCAGACTATAATTTATCTATATTCCAAATTTCATCCAGATCTATCCAGCCGTTCTGGTGTGAAGGATTAACAAACATCCATCCATCCATACTTTCAAACTTTCACGTTAATAATATTAGTAGGATTACATAATTAATGTAACATAACTTTTTTTCTTGTCTAGACATTCCAAAATGGACTCAACCATGCTCAAACTCAGAGGTCACATAGATGCCATAGTCACATATTTGACACCTCTACTACCCCTAGCCAATTGCCACATGGTTGAGTTCCTAACGGAGAACCATTGGGAGAGACTGCTGCCGAGAAGCCTGGGGGAAGCCCTGGATAGAATGGACATAGAAACCGCTGTGGATAGGTTTTGGAGCTGCTGCGATGCCAATGGGTGTGGTGAGTTCAAAACTCAGAACTATTAATACATAGTAATCCATATGAACATTATAAATGAGGAAGTCTATTGGTCTGTCTGTTACTTGTTCATGCTCAAACTGTTGAATCAATTTAGTTGGAATTTGATATCAAGGTCTTTCAGTTGGGGAAGTACATAGGATCAAAACACCTTTTCCATTTACCCTCTGATGAAAAAAAAAAGTTGTAAAGATGTCTTATGCTGTCTATGTGGTCCATACATACATACTTTACGGAGTAGACAGAACCTCAGATAACAAGACCTAAAGGCCACGTTTAGCATAATTGTGGGTGTATAGATGGAAAGGGGAATCAAAATAGGTTGCTAGCCGCTAACTGCCTATAACATGATTCCTTAGATTTTTGCCCATTCCCTCGATGGGCTATTAACATCTGCGCGGGAAGAGAAGCAACTGGAGCATTCTATGTTTTTTCTTTACTGCCAGACCAGCACGGAAGAATATCCATCATAACCAGGATATCTTTTATTTGCTATGTAACTCCTGTTGCTCATCCCCCTAGTAAAAATAATTTTAAACGTAACTATTTCCTCATGTGTGTTTGGCTCTGCGCCTTGCTAAAATACAGTGAGGGTGAAAGCCATAGTCTTTATTAGTGTCTGCTATGTATGTAAGTATATCAAATGGACCCGAAAAGGTCTCGATTGGAGACGGCGGATCGGCAAGCTCAGCCGTAGGACGTAGGACGTCCACCAACGAGATATAATAATAATAATAATAATATCTTGGGACAATTGACACCAATTGACCTAGCCCCAAACTAAGCAATGCTTGTAATATGGGCACTAGACAACGGATAAACATACTTATATAGATAAATACATGCTTAAATACATATTAAACATCCAAGACTCGAGAACAAACATTCATATTTTTCATACAAATATCTGCCCCGACCGGGGATCGAACCCGGGACCTCAAGCTTCATAGTCAGGTTCTCTAACCACTAGGCTATCCGGTCGTCAAAGATGGATATATATAGATGGACGGATGACCTGGTTAAAGTCGCGGTTTCACGGTGGATGCAAGCCGCTTCCAACCAAGGCAACTGGAGGTCTATGGGGGAGGCCTATGTCCAACAGTGGATGTCCTACGACTGATATCTATCAAAAGATGATGATGTCTATCAAAAGTAAACATATTCCTTTCCAGACCAGTCAGAGCTTGGTCAATGGGTGCATGCTGCCCGTTCCCAGTGCCTCACTGTCAACGACCAGTACTGCCTCTCCGTGGCGCAGTTCGAAGACCGCATCAGGTCCTGGGGTGGGGAGATGCAGCCCGAGATCAGGGTTAAGGACTTCATGAGCTCTAAAAAGAGTTATGAGGTTTGTTATTATATTTTGATTCGTGGATGAGTTTTTTGAGCTAATCTCATGTCATAGACTGTGCTGGTGCCAGGTTATTTTAGTTTGTGTATTAACATGTATGTATGTTCAACCGTTGTCTAGTATAGACGTTTGGACGACCGGATAGCCTGTCCCCTGACTACGAAGCTAGAGGTCCTGGGTTCGAATCCCGGTAGGGGCAGACAGTTGTATGATTAATACGAATGTTTGTGCCCGAGTCATGGATGTTGTATGTATTTAAGTATGTATTTATTTTATCCACACTATATAAGTATGTTTATCCGTTGCCTGGTACCCATAGTACAAGCTTTGCTTAGTTTGGGGCTGAGTCAATTGGTGTAATTTGTCACAAGATATTTATTTATTATTATTTATTTATAGGTAAAAACATAAGTAAATGACCTGTTGTATGTGTGAGTAATGTGTGCGAATAGACAAATTGACGTTCCAAATTAGAAAAATGACTTAAGTCCCATATCAGTTCTGTACACTACTACATACAACATAGGTCAATTGGAGCAATTTGTCCAGTTACTTCATCATCATCATCATCAGCCTATATTAGTCCACTGCTGGACATAGGCCTCCCCTAATGAGCGCCATAGCGCCCTGTCTTCAGCTTGACGCATCCAGCATCTGCCTGCAGTCTTTCGCAGATCGTCATCCCACCTGGCCGGAGGGCGTCCTACACTACGTTTGCCGAGTCGCGGTCTCCTCTCAAGAACACGTTTCCCCCAGCGGTTGTCGGTTCTTCGCGAGATATGGCCGGCCCACTGCCACTTCAGCTTGCTAATTCTTTGAGCTATGTCCAGTTACTTGTCATCTAATAAAACTTAATAACGAAGTCCAAAATGCCAGGGGCCCCTAGCTCTACGGGGCCCCCAACTGGCTTGGTTTAGAGCACAGAAGGGACGCTGATGCAAGGAGCCCCATCTGACGAATTTGCCGCGGGCCCCAGCCGCTATAGTTACGCCACTGCACGCGTGTCTCGTTCACATGCCACTACTACTTTTCTCTTTCTTCTATGACGCTATTAAGCGATAAGACCGCCTATTGTCTACTCTGTTCTTTGATTCTGTATTGTTTTGTACTGAGTGGTGTTCAATAAAGAGTATTTGTATTGTATCGTATTGTATTGATGCAGATTATTCTTTCCTGCCCAGGTAGGGATAATGTCTCGCCTGCTGTCTTCGGTGTACCACGCCACACAAGCCTCCTGTACAGTGGAGGTGGGCGGCGGCCGGGGCCACTTGTTTGCCGCCGCATCCCTGGGTTACCGGCTACGGTGTCTCACTGTGGACTGCGACGCCCACAATCTGGCCAGCGCTGAAGAAAGAGGCAAGGTTATACAGGTAAGCTTGTATCAAACAAAAAATGTTTCTTAAAAATTACATTTCCTCAAACATTCTCGGAAGTTTTCTCTTTCCGTTAGAAAATGGAACACGGGAAGCGCCTCATTTTTGCTTTTCGAAATTAAAAAAACAGAACTTCCCTACCTAGGAGTAAATGAAATGTACTAAAACCCATTTTCCCGCTTCGTAAACTTTTAAAAGTTTTAAAAACTTCAAACAATTGCATGTAAAATTGAGAGGACGATAGAATAATTCCATACAGCCAGGCCAACCGCTCGGTTTTCATCGCAGTGCGTGTGTAAGTTTTTTTTAATTTTCTGTTTATAACGTCTCAGATTTGAAAAACGTTTTTAGAAGGCGGTTAAATTGTGTTCTGTACGTGAATGAGTCTATTTGTTTGGATTTATTTATTTTTTATTTCCTCATATTGTTTGATAAAAGCGCTATACATTCCTCGACGGAAACATGAATTGCCTGACTCGTCTCTTTTCCATGGCTAAAATAAAGCTTTTTATAGTCCATAGGTTTTGCAGGCGGGTAAAAGATAGAAGAGGAGGTTAGGAGTTATATACATAAATATGTGTACAATAAAGAAATATACATAATTTCAGAAACAGTGGCATGCCATAGCCAAGCAGGTGGAAAACGGGCGAGAGTTCAAAGTGTCCAAGCCTGCAGGGGAGGAGCTGCATGAACTGCATCGTTTCGCGGAGCTCTTTGTCACAGAAGACACGGATCTCGGAGCCGTGGTCAAGGAGAAGTTCCCTGAATTGGAACAGGATGCGAGAATACTTCTCACAGGTCAGTTTATTTTGAAAAGTCGATAGTTTCAGACAGGGATCGGAACCGGTTTTGGAATACCGTTTAATATCGTTCACAAAACCGGTATAATTACGTTCATTGGATTAACCGGTTAATATGATAAACGAAATGTTGGAGCTCACGCTCACCGAGACGAAATCGGTTTCGCTCAAAGCAACGCCGCCCTCAATGCGCCGCACGCGCTGAGTCACGCCGCGATGCTCTTTCTATCTCTTTCCTGCATGCGCTGGCTAAAGAGAATGTTTGAAGAGAGATGGCAAGAGATGGCGTTTTAACCCAAGTTAACTGGTTAATTTTGCTGAAAAAAACCTAAATTGATGCGTCAACCGGTTTCTTTAAAAACCGGTTAATAAGCCGGTAGCTAGCCGTAAACTGCAATCATTTCGGTTTCGGTCATTGACCCCAAACCGGGTTCCGATCCCTGAAATCAGACAGTGGCGTGCAGTGTGGGGTCGCCGGGCTAGGTAGTGGGAAAGTCTCATGCTTCTATCGCGCCCTCCAATGGCAGTGAGGAAATACCGGTGGGTTTTTAGTGAGTATGCCAGGGGGCTAGGGAAGGGGGCAGTGGGGAAGGAGAGTCCCAAATAACTTAACTCCCGTGCCGTCCCCACGGCGCTGTCTACCCCGTAAGGTATAAGACGTGATTAATATATGTATGTACTGTTTCTTCCATGCTGGTGTGGGAGTAAAGAAAAAACATAGAATTTACCAGTTGCTTCTCTTCCCGCGCAGATGGTAAAAGCCCATCGAGGGAATGGGCGAAAGTCAGGAATCATGTTATAGGCGATGCGGCTAGCACCCATCACTATTTAGATTTCCCTTTCCACCTATACGCCCTTAATCATGCTAAACGTGGCCTTTGTTACCTTAGGCTGTCTACCCCGTAAGGGATAAAGACGTGATTAATGTATGTATGTACTGTTACCCCCTACAACCTCACAAACTTCTTCCTTCTTTATAATATTTAATGGAGGAAATAAATTTAAAATACAATCTGTCTGTAGGTCTCCACACCTGCGGCAACCTGGGTCCGTCCTCGCTCCGTATCTTCGCGTCGCGGCCGTCCGCGTGCGCCATCCTGAACGTGCCGTGCTGCTACCACCTCCTCAGCGAGGAGTTGGACGGGGAGCTTTTCGACGTGTTCCAGAAGAACTATGGCGACGTAAGCGAGAGGAGGGGGTTCCCTATGTCGGAGCATTTGAGAGGTGAGTCAAATCAAATGGTTACATAGGAATTATGCATTTAAAACAAAACACAGTTCCTAATAAAATATGAAAATATCGTTAAAGAGATGTCAAAAATTGAAATTGAAATTAAAGTCGGTCAAGATTATACGGAATAAGAGTTTTAAACTTAGATTAGAAAGAGTATCCATGTGGAAATTACGTTTTTCTAGAAATTGAGCTACACAAATGAGTTTTTCATGAAAGCCATGAAAAGAAATCATGAATATTCCCTATTCTGCCGTCCTAATTCAAAAGGTAAATGTCAAACCGTTAGATAAGGACAAACGATTGCTAAGTTAGCAGAGGCCTACCGAACGTTTATGAATAAAGGTATATCTTTACCTATAACCGTGATGAAAGATCACGGATTGGTCCGAAACGTAGGGTTTACCTCGGAGGTACGTGAGCGAGGGTATTCCATTGGGGTCGTCCATTAATCATGTGATGTTTTTTTAGCACTTTTAACCCCTCCCCCTTGGTGATACGTGGTGAGGTTTAAAACTACCCCCCCCCCCCCTACCCGATCCAAAATCACCTGTATTTTTAATACATACAAAGAATTTGATTTTTTTTTAGAATATTATCCTTAAATACAGGTGTAAAAGGCGCGGGGACTTCGTTCGTTGCCTGGCAACGGCGAGTCAAGGTCACACTGCACGCCGATTTTCGGTTTAAAAGTCGCGCGTTTGACGAATAAATAAATACACGTGATATCTTACTACACCCCCCCGCCCCTCTTGTGATATTTCGTAATTTTTGCCTAACCCCTCCCCCCCCTTTCGGAGCCTCACGTGAATGGCCCCATTTGGGAATTGGGAATGGATGATTATTTTAAAAGTGCTTGGTGATTTTTCTATTGATAGGAATAACCATTCTTAGCTACGGAAAAAAGTTTCAGATTTTTCCGTAGCTAAGGATGGTTATTCCTATCAATAGAAAAATCACCAAGCTCTTTCAAAATAATCATCCATTCCCAATTGTTGTGTTGCAGGTTACAACCTCGGTCGTAACGCGAGGATGCTGGCGGCGCAGTCCATAGACCGCGTGGCGGCGCGGCGACAGCTGCCGGCCAGGAGTCTGCTGCACCGCGCACTGTTGCAGGTATTTTTTTCTTAATATCTTAGCCTATTGGAGTGTCCCACTAAGCAAAGGCCTTCACTTTTTTCCGCCACTCGTCCCGGTCTAGGCAATGCTCCTTCTACTTGATATGCGCCCAAGTCATTCCGCGGATCGAGGAATTGCAAAAACCGTACATATAAAAAAACCGGTTAACCGGTTTGTAACCGGTTTTCATTATTTTCTTCAATTTTACTCAAATCAACATTTAATATCTCGACGTTCTTGCTTCATGAAATAAAATATTGCTTAGTTTATAAACTAAGTAAGTATTAGTTAAGCAGAAAATAAAACAAGTTTGTTCTGATCTGCTGAAACTTTCAGATGTCAAGAATATTAATAAAATGCGCTTTAAATGTTGTAAAATATAGATAGTAATAATATATAATAAGTCAGAATATTGAACATAACAGTTTTAGACTCACTGTAGTATATAGGATTAAATAATCAACTTATTATAGTTCTTATTTCATTCGGTTTTAATCCGGTTTTTGCGTCCCGAAAACCGGTTTTTGACCTTAAACAAAAAAGTTCGGTTAGCCGGATTTTCGGTTAACCGGTTAACCGGTTTGCAATCCCTACGCGGAACCCTACGGGTAGCGTGAGCCCATCGCTCTGGATCCAGGTTAAATATTACTGCATTTTTCTGATGTGGAATGCCGGGAAATTCAACTCTAACGTCAGTGACGCCTCGTCAGTGCATTGCCAATGATGTAGTGACGCCATGTGATTAAGTGTACCTAACACTACTGGCGAGCGTACGTCGATATCGATACGCTTCCAAGCGTTATGTCACTTGTCACAGGTCAGTGACGCCACGTCAATGATGCCGTGCCACGTCAGTGACCGTCGTCAGACGTTGGCAATGATGCGAAGGTGAAGTTTTGTTAACAAATCATTAACGGCCAGTTTTGACTCACAACAAAAAATTTCTATTACAGAAACTAATAAAGAAGCACAAACCCGGCTTTGCCCTAGCGGAAGGAAGACTAAAGCGCGTCGCGGCCAAAACGCAAGACTTCGAACAATATTTCAAAATGGCGGACTCCATTTTGAATTTAGAACTCTATGGTAGCTTACTTGCCAGTGATACGTCAAATGTGGATTGCCAGTGGAAAAAAATGGTTATGTTCTATTTAATACGATTGTGTTTAGCGCAGGTGGTTGAGAGTTTAATATTGTTAGATAGATTATTGTATTTAAGGGAAAATGGTTTCAGTAATGTGTTTTTGGTCAAGTTATTTGATCCAGTGTTGTCGCCACGATGTCATAGTATAGTTGCTGTGAGATGAAATAAAAATGATTTTTTAACACTTAGGTATTTCTTTAACATTGATCTCCCTATCCCTTTTCCATTAAGCAGATTAAGGTCCTTACATACACCCACTTAATTTCACCTCCCCTTCCCACCTATACGCCCACAATCATGCTAAACGTGGCCTTTGGGTCTTGCCTTAGGCTCTGTCTACCCCGTAAGGGATAAAGACGTGATTTATGATGATGATGACCTAGTAATGGTTACTAGAGTACCTACTCGTAATACTGAACCTCTAGTACAAGGCTGCTCAACCTTTTTAACAGTTGCGCCAAACGGTGGATTCAGACGTTTACGACGGCCCATTGACAATAAAAAAAAAACTGCCGCTAATTTGGCCGCCAAGGGCTCTTTTACATGTCTTTATTTGATACTACTAGCGCATTCGGAAAGACCATCATTGCTAAGAAGAATGCGCCGCAAGAAACTTGGCAGGAAGTCGTTTTTTCAAAATAAAATACATTAGGTAAGCTACTGCAATATAAATAATAATAATAATAATATTCGTTTATTCAAGTAACCATGACTCAATAGTGTTAGTATTCTTAAGACTAGGTTAGTAACAAATTATAAATTTAAATTTTAAGCCAATCCTGTACCATACCGCCCGATACAGCACAGCAACGGCTCACATACGAGCAGTCAAGTCGGCCGGCAATCATGCTCAGAATGCCGTTGGAGCTCTCCCGCACCCTGCGCACCAGGGACGCACATCTCTTACGCATAGTGGCGTAAAAACAGTCCACTTGTGCTTCCGCAAACATTACCGATGCACTACAGTAGCGAGGTAGCCCCAACAGCACTCTGAAAGCATTATTATACTGCACTCGGAGGGCATTGTAAGCTTTTTGAGTATATCTAGCCCACAGGCTACTCGTGTAAAATGATGTACAAAAAGCTCGAAATAGTGCAATTTTAACTTGTTGTGAACAGCGAGCAAACCTGCGAGCCAGCATGTTCGCTCTCACTGACAACGCCCTCCGTTCTCTTTCAATATCATCATCATCCTTGAGGTCGGGAGCCAACATATGACCGAGATATTTAAATTGATATACCCGCTGTAGTTCATTCCCATTTAAGAAAATGGGCGGTACTTTGTCGTAACGTTTGCTCCCGGCCCCAAAGACCATGACTTGGCTCTTTTTAACATTGTAGGCCAATCCGTGCGACACAGCGTATGCCTCACATTTAGCCACCAACCTTCTCAGACCGCAAACAGACGCGCTCAGCAGAACCATATCGTCCGCGTAACTGATGTTGTTGACGCTGACACCATCTATGTAACAACCAGCTCTGGTGCCGCTAAGCTCGCCTATCAGGTCGTTTACATAAAGGTTGAAGAGTGTAGGCGAACTCAACCCCCCTTGCCTCACCCCACACTCCAACCCATACGATCTAGATAAGGCCCCCTCCCATTTAACATTATTGACCTGGCTTCCATACCAATATTTGAAGATGTTTATGAGTTCAACAGGTAGATTAATTCTTTCAAGTTTTTCCCAGAGTATGTCATAGGAAACCAGGTCAAAGGCCTTTGACAGGTCAAGAAAGCAGCCAAAAACTGGCGTCCTGCGTTTCGTATAGTAGCTGACAGCGTGCTTAAGACACAGCACCGCAGTATCAGTTGACAGTTTTGGTCTGAAGCCAAATTGATTGTCATGAAATTTTGCGTATTTATTAAGCTGTGTGTTAAGCAGGCTATCAAATACCTTCGAAATAACAGTAGCCAACGATATCGGCCGATAGTTATTTTTGTCCGCAAGATCACCTGTTCTGTTCTTTACAATAGGTACCACTATAGTACGCATCATATCCTCAGGCATGTAGCTGTGTCCAAGGCAGAAGTTAAATAACATAAACAAAACACGAGACAAGTGCGAGCCAGCAAACTTGAGATGCTCGATACTGAGCCCATCGTGGCCAGGGGACTTTCCTCTTGACATAGATTTAATAACAAAGGCTATATCTTTAACTGTAAAATTAATCTCCCTGTTCACATTAGGCACAGTATCCAGCATCGATTGTGACGGCCCCAGAGGCGATTTGACTCCAAAGTGATCTACAAATAAATTTGCAATTTTATCAGGTTCACATACACCCCCCACGCTCACCGGAAGCCCCGGCCTACATTGCAACCTGTTGGTGTGCTTCCAGAAAGATCTAAAATCATTATTTGCATGATAAGATGCTAAAATATCCATTTTAATTTGATCTTCATGATCTTGACAATACTTTAAGCGCGATTTAAACATTTTTCTTGTCGCACGCATTTCCTCATACACATTACCTGAATTAGGTTTACCGTAACACACCCACAGGTTGATATATATACTTAAATTAAATACATTTATAAAAGGGACGTATAAGGTCCCCGAGCCTTAAATTATATTAGTCTATAGTAGAGATGTATAAAGTCTATTAGTCAAAGTAAAACAAAGCAATGCGAAATAAAGAAAAAAAAATACAATAAAAATAATTTAAGTTCAGTGGAGGTGTAAAACGCCTCCAATTCCTATTCAGTTACTCAAACTTCACTTTCAACATTCAGTTTGAGTTAAAAGTGCGCAATTAATCGTTTCTCGAAGCATAATGAGACTATCGTAAAGTGAGGGGGGGGGGGGGGGGGCGCGAAGACCGTGTGTCGGTCTTTAGGTAAAGGTACTACCTACGTTCCTTCGCGGCAGACAACTTGGCGGGATTTTTCAATATGGTGCGTATTTCAAAACTTATTTTGTCCTTTTACCCTTGCTCTAGTATAAGTTCTCTAACAAAAGAACGTCTCGAATGCGTTCACGTAGACATCTCAAATAGGTAGGTACTATGGACAAATTGGCAGCGCTGTGTAGTGATCACTCCAGTTAGATTCGTCATCGCGTATGGGGTCAAGGTGAAGGCCCTAGCGGTTCGCGAAACAACTGATGGGAAATAAATTGGGGGTCGCTGCGGTGACGCGGCTTTTTCCAGGGAAGCCTACACCTGACCTTGGGCAAGATAGCCATACGTTAACGATGAAGAAAACTATTTACCTAATGTTTTCCTAATCACTGCATAGTATAAAACAAAGTCGCTTTCTCTGTCCCCATGTCCCTATGTCCCTATGTCCCTTTGTATGCTTATATCTTCAAAACTACGCAACGGACTTTGATGCGGTTTTTTTAATAGATAGAGTGATTCAAGAGGAAGGTTTTTATGTATGATTCTACGCAGACGAAGTCGCGGGCAGAAGCTAGTATAGTATAAAAAGTAGCCTATGTTTTAATCTAGAGTGCAGTATCTCCGTTCCAAATTTGATCCAAATAAGTCTGTCGTTTAATCGTTAAAGAAGGAACAAACGTACACACTCACTCACACATCAACACATTTGTCATCCCACCCCGCGCCCCCGCCCCGCGCGGGCGAGAACTCATTTAAGCGCTCGGTCTATACCTCCGCTGTAATCAAGAGCTGCAATTCGTTTTTGGATCGCTCCGGGAGAGCAGTGGTTAGACCGGTGCACCATGGGCATCGACTAATGATTTCCTGGCAGTTTCTGAGGAATATCATTGACCGTTGACTAAGAGCCCCGATAGGGTGAGGGGGTCTTTTTACCGTATTACCGTACAACTTTGCCGACTGTTCTTCTTTTTTTTTTAATATGGCCCCATCGATCGATGCGATGATTTCGCCAATGTCAAAGTAATAAATACAGTATTCAAAAATCTTGTGACAAAAACGTCGGCAACGTTGTACCTACGGTAGAACACGATCAAACGACTCCCCCCCCCCCCCCCCTGTCGGGCTCTTAGCCAACGGATAATGATATCCCTAAGAAAATGTCAGGAAATCATTAGCCGATGCTCAGGGTGCACCGGACCAAGCACTGCTCTTCCCCTCGGACGGGTCCTAAAACGAACCGCAGCTCTTGACCACATGCGGAGGTAGCCCGACTCGCACCCCCGCCGACATGTTGTCACAAGATTTTTGACCATCGAGGTTTACTTTATTTTCTCTTTTAGAGCGACCGCCGCATCTATCTTTTAATTTGATCTTCACTTAGAACACGTAATAGTTTAAGCAGAACTGATAGAACTACTGGTTACGCCTTATTCGTGGGAAACGAACCACCACCTTTTGATAAATAACCACGGCCGTTACTAAGTTTTAAATTAAATTCTATTGATTATTTTGTCTGACACATAACAAGGTAGGTACTTTAAATGCTGCACATTAGTAATTTTAACGCTTACCTGCCGTACTCAGAATGCCACTGAATATTTTTGATAATTTACCTAAAAACCATCGCCATTTTGATTCCCCTTTCCACCTATACGCCCCCAATCATACTAAATGTGGCCTTTAGGTCTTGTTACCTGCTCTGACGTGATTTGTGTATGAAAATGAAATCATTTATTGCCGAACATGTTGTTACATGTCATAAAATTATTTGGTGCATCATGTTCTGTCGTTTCCGGCATGCAAACTCAGTATACATAACTAAGATAATACTAATATTAATTAATTAAAAAGGCATTATTTTTTTTAAGCAAATGTCATCACATTTTTTTTAATAAATCAGCATTGGTGGTTAATAATTAGTATGTATTCAGATTTTCTTCCAAGTCTGGGAGCAAAGAAAAAAATAGAATAGGTATACCAGATTGCTTCTCTACCCGCGCAGATGGTAAAAGGCCATCGAGGGAATGGGCGAAAATCATAGGAATCATGTTATAGGCGATGAGGCTAGCAACCCATCAGTATTTTGATTTCATTTTTCACCTATACGCCCACAATCTTGCTAAATGTGGCCTGTAGGTATCTGTTACCTAAGGCTCTGTCTACCCCGTAAGGGATAAAGACGTGATTTGTGTTTGTGTATTCAGAACATAACATGTGTATGTATGTAATAATGCTGATCATTTCCTATGATTTAGAGCACTAATGATATGTGTGTGGATAAACGCTATATTTGCACGTCACTATACTAACTACAAGTACTCTCCTAATTCTAGGCAAAGTGAGTTGTTTACATCTTAACTGGACCGGAAAGAACAATTAGGTAACTAAAATAGCTAAAGCTTGTGGGTGCAAATTAATTGCCGGTATTAGTCCCGGGGAACCGGAATTAAATTCTTAAAATAACTTAAAGTTTCAGTCGTCTTCATTATTGGGGGGAAAGATCTTCAAACGGTTTTACTAAACATTTACAACTTCCGCGGTTTTCGTTGTTCTATCATCAACTAATATTACGATGACGATGATGATGAAACTCTCTTGATTAGAATGTAAGGAGGAGCAAAGGAAAACAGAATATACCAGTTGCTTCTCTTCCCGCGCAGATGGTAAAAGCCCATCGAGGGAATGGGCGAAAATCATACGAATCATGTTACAGGCGATGCGGCTAGCAACCCATCACAAACACAATTTTGATTCCACTTTCCACATATACGCCTACAGTCTTGCTAAACGTGACCTGTAAGTCTTGTTACCTTAGGCTCTGTCTACCCCGTAAGGGATAAAGGGATGATTTTTGTGTGTGTTTAATGATACGCATCTGCATTCCATATAGGTACTTAGGTAGTAATGCGAATGTCTAGGTCTAAATCAAATGCCATTGAGTAACCTGTCTTGGTTTTTACGAGGACTTTCCATGGCTCTGTCTTTTTCTGAGTACCTAGGTGAATTACATTAGCAAACAGGTTTTTGATAACAGATGGCATTACTATGCTCGTCTGCGCAACGAGACGAGATCAACGTGAGTCCACCTCCCGAATCTCTTACGAAGTCCTCCCAAGAAATAGTGCCCAACGACGACCCCGCCGCCGCCGTTGCTTCCTCCTCGGAGCTCAGGGCGCATCCGGGTATACCACCAATCAGCTTCCCCTCACCCTGAACCCTTATAAGAGGTACGACATTCCTCCAGGGTGCTACCCCCTTCGGAATCTCGGACCCATTCCCCTCTCTCAGGGCGTGGGGCGCATCCGGGATAGGTGCAATACTGCCTCACTTTTCGCCACCTCCAGGCCGTGTAGGGTCACGGTGGGAGGGGCTACTTAGTGGGCAGCTGCAGAGCTAACCCCATCAGCTTCCCCGCACTCTGAACTTCAAATGCCCGGAGGCCCCTCACAAAGCCCAAAGGCCCCGGCGAAGCGCTTATAGGGACCGCGCGCCGCGTTCGGAGGTGCTCGGGTCCGTGTCGGTCCGCCGAGCGCGATAGATAGCGAGTGTGCAAGCGGGAACGTATTCGAGTCCGCGCGCATTGCGTAGCGTAGATGATGTGATATTTCGTTAACTTGTCGCTTCACTTATGAATTAAACACCATCACTTGTAACCCGTAATTTACACATTTAGTTTTGATAAACACATATTTGTAATTTAATTTTTTTACAGGAAAAATGCTTGTAATACATGCCCTATAAGTTTTGAAAACCAGGGCACAGTTCTCCTGATTTTTCAGGAGTTATTCTGATTGTTGACTATGTCTAGTAATGACTATAATTATGCAATTAGTTAATGTTTCCTACTAACGATCATTAGCAAATTGACGGCTCACGGATAATTAAGTGTATATAATATGGGTTCAATGATGACGTAATTTTATAATGAAATTAAGCGATTCGTAATTGAACGTCCAAATTGATTATTGTTACTCTAATTACGTGATTAGTGAGTAATTACCTTTTGCCCATTACATAATGACTATAATCATGCAATTAGTTAATGTTTCCTACTAACGATCATTAGAAAATTGACGGCTCACGGATAATTAAGTGTAATTAATATGGGTTCAATGATGACGTAATTTTATAATGACATTAAGCGATTCGTAATTGAATGTCCAAATTGATTAGTGTTACTCTTATTAGGTGATTAGTGAGTAATCACCTAATTAGGGTAACAATAATCAATATTACATATTAAATACACTTAATTATCCGTGAGCCGTCAATTTACTAATGATCGTTAGTAGGAAACATTAACTAATTGCATGATTATAGTCATTATGTAATGGGCAAAAGGTAATTACTCACTAAGCACCTAATTAGAGTAACAGTAATTAATTTGGAACTTCAATAACGAAACGCTTAATGTCATTATAAAATTACGTGATTAGTGAGTAATTACCTTTTGCCCATTAAATAATGACTATAATCATGCAATTAGTTAATGTTTCCTACTAACGATCATTAGCAAATTGACGGCTCACAGATAATTAAGTGTATATAATATGGGTTCAATGATGACGTAATTTTATAATGACATTAAGCGATTAGTAATTGAACCTCCAAATTGATTATTGTTACTCTAATTAGGTGATTAGTGAGTAATTACCTGTTGCCCATTACATAATGACTATAATCATGCAATTAGTTAATGTTTCCTACTAACGATCATTAGCAAATTGACGGCTCACGGATAATTAAGTGTAATTAATATGGGTTCAATGATGACGTAATTTTATAATGACATTAAGCGATTCGTAATTGAACCTCCAAATTGATTATTGTTACTCTAATTAGGTGATTAGTGAGTAATTACCTTTTGCCCATTACATAATGACTATAATCATGCAATTAGTTAATGTTTCCTACTAACGATCATTAGCAAATTGACGGCTCACGGATAATTAAGTATAATTAATATGGGTTCAATGATGACGTAATTTTATAGTGACATTAAGCGATACGTAATTGAACGTCCAAATTGATTAGTGTTACTCTTATTAGGTGATTAGTGAGTAATCACCTAATTAGGGTAACAATAATCAATATTACATATTAAATACACTTAATTATCCGTGAGCCGTCAATTTGCTAATGATCGTTAGTAGGAAACATTAACTAATTGCATGATTATAGTCATTACGTAATGGGCAAAAGGTAATTAATCACTAATCACCTAATTAGAGTAACAATAATCAATTTGGAGGTTCAATTACTAATCGCTTAATGTCATTATAAAATTACGTCATCATTGAACCCATATTATATACACTTAATTATCTGTGAGCCGTCAATTTGCTAATGATCGTTCGTAGGAAACATTAACTAATTGCATGATTATAGTCATTATGTAATGAGCAAAAGGTAATTTACTCACTAATCACGTAATTTTATAATGACATTAAGCGTTTCGTTATTGAACTTCCAAATTAATTATTGTTACTCTAATTAGGTGCTTAGTGAGTAATTACCTTTTGCCCATTACATAATGACTATAATCATGCAATTAGTTAATGTTTCCTACTAACGATCATTAGCAAATTGAAGGCTCACGGATAATTAAGTGTAATTAATGTGGGTTCAATGATGACGTAATTTTATAATGACATTAAGCGATTAGTAATTAAACCTCCAAATTGATTATTGTTACTCTAATTACGTGATTAGTGAGTAATTACCTTTTGCCCATTACATAATGACTATAATCATGCAATTAGTTAATGTTTCCTACTAACGATCATTAGCAAATTGACGGCTCACGGATAATTAGGTGTAATTAATGTGGGTTCAATGATGACGTAATTTTATAATGACATTAAGCGATTAGTAATTGAACCTCCAAATTGATTATTGTTACTCTAATTAGGTGATTAGTGAGTAATTACCTTTTGCCCATTACATAATGACTATAATCATGCAATTAGTTAATGTTTCCTACTAACGATCATTAGCAAATTGACAGCTCACGGATAATTAAGTGTAAATAATGTGGGTTCAATGATGACGTAATTTTATAATGACATTAAGCGATTAGTAATTGAACCTCCAAATTGATTAATGTTACTCTAATTAGGTGATTAGTGAGTAATTACCTGTTGCCCATTACATAATGACTATAATCATGCAATTAGTTAATGTTTCCTACTAACGATCATTAGCAAATTGACGGCTCACGGATAATTAAGTGTAATTAATTTGGGTTCAATGATGACGTAATTTTATAATGACATTAAGCGATTCGTAATTGAACCTCCAAATTGATTAATGTTACTCTAATTAGGTGATTAGTGAGTAATTACCTTTTGCCCATTACATAATGACTATAATCATGCAATTAGTTAATGTTTCCTACTAACGATCATTAGCAAATTGACGGCTCACGGATAATTAGGTGTAATTAATGTGGGTTCAATGATGACGTAATTTTATAATGACATTAAGAGATTAGTAATTGAACCTCCAAATTGATTATTGTTACTCTAATTAGGTGATTAGTGAGTAATTACCTGTTGCCCATTACATAATGACTATAATCATGCAATTAGTTAATGTTTCCTACTAACGATCATTAGCAAATTGACGGCTCACGGATAATTAAGTGTTATTAATGTGGGTTCAATGATGACGTAATTTTATAATGACATTAAGCGATTAGTAATTGAACCTCCAAATTGATTAATGTTACTCTAATTAGGTGATTAGTGAGTAATTACCTGTTGCCCATTACATAATGACTATAATCATGCAATTAGTTAATGTTTCCTACTAACGATCATTAGCAAATTGACGGCTCACGGATAATTAAGTGTAATTAATATGGGTTCAATGATGACGTAATTTTATAATGAAATTAAGCGATTCGTAATTGAACCTCCAAATTGATTATTGTTACTCTAATTAGGTGATTAGTGAGTAATTACCTTTTGCCCATTACATAATGACTATAATCATGCAATTAGTTAATGTTTCCTACTAACGATCATTAGCAAATTGACGGCTCACGGATAATTAAGTATAATTAATATGGGTTCAATGATGACGTAATTTTATAATGACATTAAGCGATTCGTAATTGAACGTCCAAATTGATTAGTGTTACTCTTATTAGGTGATTAGTGAGTAATCACCTAATTAGGGTAACAATAATCAATATTACATATTAAATACACTTAATTATCCGTGAGCCGTCAATTTGCTAATGATCGTTAGTAGGAAACATTAACTAATTGCATGATTATAGTCATTACGTAATGGGCAAAAGGTAATTACTCACTAATCACCTAATTAGAGTAACAATAATCAATTTGGAGGTTTAATTACTAATCGCTTAATGTCATTATAAAATTACGTCATCATTAAACCCATATTATATACACTTAATTATCTGTGAGCCGTCAATTTGCTAATGATCGTTAGTAGGAAACATTAACTAATTGCATGATTATAGTCATTATGTAATGGGCAAAAGGTAATTTACTCACTAATCACGTAATTTTATAATGACATTAAGCGTTTCGTTATTGAACTTCCAAATTAATTATTGTTACTCTAATTAGGTGCTTAGTGAGTAATTACCTTTTGCCCATTACATAATGACTATAATCATGCAATTAGTTAATGTTTCCTACTAACGATCATTAGCAAATTGACGGCTCACGGATAATTAAGTGTAATTAATGTGGGTTCAATGATGACGTAATTTTATAATGACATTAAGCGATTCGTAATTGAACGTCCAAATTGATTATTGTTACTCTAATTACGTGATTAGTGAGTAATTACCTTTTGCCCATTACGTAATGACTATAATCATGCAATTAGTTAATGTTTCCTACTAACGATCATTAGCAAATTGACGGCTCACGGATAATTAAGTATAATTAATATGGGTTCAATGATGACGTAATTTTATAATGACATTAAGCGATTCGTAATTGAACGTCCAAATTGATTAGTGTTACTCTTATTAGGTGATTAGTGAGTAATCACCTAATTAGGGTAACAATAATCAATATTACATATTAAATACACTTAATTATCCGTGAGCCGTCAATTTGCTAATGATCGTTAGTAGGAAACGTTAACTAATTGCATGATTATAGTCATTACGTAATGGGCAAAAGGTAATTACTCACTAATCACCTAATTAGAGTAACAATAATCAATTTGGAGGTTCAATTACTAATCGCTTAATGTCATTATAAAATTACGTCATCATTGAACCCATATTATATACACTTAATTATCTGTGAGCCGTCAATTTGCTAATGATCGTTAGTAGGAAACATTAACTAATTGCATGATTATAGTCATTATGTAATGGGCAAAAGGTAATTTACTCACTAATCACGTAATTTTATAATGACATTAAGCGTTTCGTTATTGAACTTCCAAATTAATTATTGTTACTCTAATTAGGTGCTTAGTGAGTAATTACCTTTTGCCCATTACATAATGACTATAATCATGCAATTAGTTAATGTTTCCTACTAACGATCATTAGCAAATTGACGGCTCACGGATATTTCAGTGTTATTAATATGGGTTCTATGATGACGTACTTAAATAATGATATTAAGCGATTCGTAATTGAACGTCCAAATTAATTATTGTTACTCTGATTAGGTGATTAGTGGGTAATTACCTTTTTCCCATTACATAATGACTATAATCATGCAATTAGTTAATGTTTCCTACTAACGATCATTAGCAAATTGACGGCTCACGGATAATTAAGTGTAATTAATGTGGGTTCAATGATGACGTAATTTTATAATGACATTAAGCGATTCGTAATTGAACGTCCAAATTGATTATTGTTACTCTAATTACGTGATTAGTGAGTAATTACCTTTTGCCCATTACATAATGACTATAATCATGCAATTAGTTAATGTTTCCTACTAACGATCATTAGCAAATTGACGGCTCACGGATAATTAGGTGTAATTAATGTGGGTTCAATGATGACGTAATTTTATAATGACATTAAGCGATTCGTAATTGAACGTCCAAATTGATTATTGTTACTCTAATTACGTGATTAGTCAGTAATTACCTTTTGCCCATTACGTAATGACTATAATCATGCAATTAGTTAATGTTTCTTACTAACGATCATTAGCAAATTGTCGGCTCACGGATAATTAAGTGTATTTAATATGTAATATTGATTATTGTTACCCTAATTAGGTGATTACTGACTAATCACGTAATTAGAGTAACAATAATCAATTTGGGTGTTCAATTACGAATCGCTTAATGTCATTATAAAATTACGTCATCATTGAACCCACATTAATTACACTTAATTATCCGTGAGCCGTCAATTTGCTAATGATCGTTAGTAGGAAACATTAACGAATTGCATGATTATAGTCATTATGTAATGGGCAAAAGGTAATTTACTCACTAATCACGTAATTTTATAATGACATTAAGCGTTTCGTTATTGAACTTCCAAATTAATTATTGTTACTCTAATTAGGTGCTTAGTGAGTAATTACCTTTTGCCCATTACATAATGACTATAATCATGCAATTAGTTAATGTTTCCTACTAACGATCATTAGCAAATTGACGGCTCACAGATAATTAAGTGTATATAATATGGGTTCAATGATGACGTAATTTTATAATGACATTAAGCGATTAGTAATTGAACCTCCAAATTTATTATTGTTACTCTAATTAGGTGATTAGTGAGTAATTACCTGTTGCCCATTACATAATGACTATAATCATGCAATTAGTTAATGTTTCCTACTAACGATCATTAGCAAATTGACGGCTCACGGATAATTAAGTGTAATTAATATGGGTTCAATGAAGACGTAATTTTAAAATGACATCAAGCGATTCGTAATTGAACGTCCATATTAATTATTGTTACTCTAATTAAAAAATCGCTTGAACAATTATTGGCTTGATGAATCTTCTTAAGTGGACTTAGTATGTTTTGTGTATGTATATTTTTGTAGTTTATATGTAGTGTAAGCGATCATAACTATTATAGCAATTACTTATTTTTCTACCACTAATCACAATAGGCAAATGATTAATGATGGCTCACGTGACCTTGATAAAGAAAGATTCTTGAGACGTCCGTCTGCCGCAAGCGCAACGATGTCAATGCCAGGCTAGGCGATGACTGTGTGTCCGCTCGCCTACCCTACCGCTAGCTAGGTAGCCAGGTACGGATGGTAACTGTGACAGTTAAAGATGGCGCCAGACGGATAGCGCTTACAGTAGTATATTTCTGACATATATTAGTTTATCGATTTTTTATTATGTATTAGGGTGTTCCTACCTGTATTGTTGTGTAGGTGTATTCTTCTTATTATTATTATTATTTTAATGCTTTATTTGTATAGGTTAAGTTAGGGTCTTTGGTCTTAGGTTTTTACTATGTTTACTCTCTATACTCTGGTTTCTGTTGTCCTGTCTGTTCGAAGGTTACCAGGAAGAGATCCGTTTAAGGGATATGTATGTATAACTCTTTATTGTACATAAAACACAAGAAAAAGATGAATACAGGATAACACACATGCACAAAGGCGAACTTATCCCTAAAAGGGATCTCTTCCAGTTAACCTTTGAACGATGTTCGCATTTGCATATCTGTTTTTCTCATTACCTGTAAAATTGAATGTTTTATAAAGAGTTATACATACATACACAGATACATATACCTGTTCAAAATGATACGATCAAAAATTCGCGTAGGCGAGCGCGTTGTCGTCAATTGCTAAAAAAATGGCGGACTCATCTCTAATTAAAATCTCAATTGTAATCGGCGACTGGTGTCATTGTTTTCAACCTGACCTAATGGCGACCCGTAGTTGACATTCCGGGATGGTATAGTGCAAAGCATGTGGGATGATTTGTTCGGTTGCAAATTAGATTTTTTGTGCGTCATGAAAAAACACCGTGTAATGCTGTGTAGCGACGCCGCGAGCTTGTTGTAATACATTGCGCGTTTTGCCAATCGAGCATCAAGCGGTGAGCGTGTTGACTAAGCAATGAAAAGCGATTTTTATTGCCGTGTCGCGTATCAACATGACTACGTAGCCGTGGTTGTGTCGTAAGCGTGAAATATCAAACGTTACGGATAATTTATTAAACAACAATACAAGTATGAGGTGGGTGCTCATAGAATGTTAATGGCAATCTTCTTTATGGCGCGTCACTCAGAGAAGAAACGTTTTATGCCGTTTTGTCGGGGCTAAATCCTACTTTATATTATAAACGCGAAAGTTTGTAAGTATTGATGGATGTGTGTTACTCTTTCACCCCAGAACTAGTCTGAAAGGGATAGCGATATAACTACCGTAAAACACTCCAACTTTGCCACCAGGGTATATTTTGCCCAAAACACAATATCTAAGGATCTACTAATGTTAAAAAAAGTTACAGAATTATGGCAACATGATATGGTTAAAACATGATTCCTACAGGCGATCTGATTAGCAAACTATCTATTTTGATTTATTCCACCTATACGCGTACAATTATTCTAAACGTGGCCTTTAAGTCTTGTTACCTTAGGCTGTGTCTACGCCGTAAGGGATAAAGACGTGATTTATGTATGTATGTAGGATTAGCGACTAAGACGGTGGCAGCGATTTAGATGAATCTTCCATCCGCCAAGCATAAATTAGGTACTACCTAAGCAAAAATCTTCAAAAACATACAGCAAAGCGAACAAATTAATTATTTGTGTAAAATTAAGATGTTTCGCATAAAAACAGCAAAAGAAGATGAATAATTAATTTACTTTTGTGACATTAATTTAATTAGGTACTTAGGAGTATAGGCTGACGAAGATGAGTAACAAATAATATAACGTTGCTAGCACTGGCTGTTTTACTCCAATGAATCATGGTCAACTTTTTTTTTATTAGCCTGTTGTGGTGTCCCACTGCTGGGCAAAGACCACAACCCCCGATTCGACGGAATATCAGGCCATTCCTTCATATACGCGTCCAAACCGTCTCGCCATCGCCTTCTTGGTCTGCCGCGTCGTCGTTGGCCATTCGACTCTTTGGACTAAAATATCAAAAAATATATATATCAAGTCAAGTCAAGTCAAGTTGTGGAACGAGTTGCCCCTGACGTTGAGGGAATCGCAGTCTGTGGCGGTGTTCAGGGGTGGGCTGAGGAAGTTGTGGCTAAGCACTGGCACCTGAGGCGGTAGCTGCTTTCATATTGTATTTCGATTCGAGTATTTATTTATTTTATTTGATATTCGATAGTGTTTATGTAAGTTCATTGGATAAATTTTATTCAGTTATTTGTATACTATTTTATTATGGTTTTATAATGTACTTTATTAATTTATTAGGTACTAAGACTACTTATTTGCGCATAACAATGACTGCTTGCCTTCTTTGTAAACTATTCCTTTCTGTGTCAGGTTAGCTGTAAGAGATCCCTTCTTAGGGATAAGTTCGCCTTTGTACTATTTTCTATGTAATTCTGTATTTTTTAATTTTTATGTGCAACTAGCTGTTGCCTGCGACTCCGTCTGCGATGGATTCGCTCTTTGCTATAAACCTCACGGAGCCCGAGTCCTTGGGAAAAAACCTGGTGGAAATCGATTCGTGCGTTCTGGAGTTATAGCGTCAGGAGGAAAACCCGACTTATTTTTATATAGTAGATAAAGAGTTTTTTTACATACATATATAGACAGGTACACGTTGGATTGAGATCCTCTGTTTTTTCGTCAGTTAAAATATCGCGTATACCAATAAATAATAAACATTATATGCCCCTACTAACATATTAAATTACAGTTTGTACCTACCTACGCTAATTGTTTGGTTAACCTACTTAAAGTTATTTTAATAATCGTCATTTGATGCCTTGACATGAAGATTATCAAAAATGGGCCATACAAGTCATCAACTTTAATGTTGTTTTATGTTGAACTAGCTTCTGCCCCCGACTTCTTCTGCGCAGAATTAAACGTATACTTCCTCTTGAATCACTAAATTCGTTGCGTAGTTTTAAAGATCAAAGCGGGATCAAAGCATACATAGTGATAGACAGCGGAAAGCGAATTTTAGACTACAAGCCCATGGAAAAAAAAATGTTAAATGAACCAGCGTGAATGAAGCTTAGAAGGTTGTTACTACAGTTTGACAACAAATATAATGCGCATCGGCAGTATTCGTTTGCGCAGAGAAGCGCAGACCAGTTTCCGATGGTAGCCGAACGTGTAAATAATCTATATTGAACTTTATTTGCAAGCGCAACTGGCAGAGTATTGCTTGCTTTGCATTCTTAGCTCTGTCCCGCTTACACGATTTTGCCATTGTTGGTACGAAATCGATCGACCAATAACAGCGCCAGAGTTTCCGCGCTACTAAAATTGGTATACTGCGCAGGTACATCGTGGAGCATTATTTTTGTTGTCAAACTGTACCTATCTCTATGTAACAATGTGTCCCTTGTAAAATGTTATGCACTTTGTAACTTCTGTGGTGAAATAAAGTTTTTCTTATTCTTATTCTATTCTTATTTTTTTCCAAATTATTTATAGCCTGTTAATAAGTTAACGAAATTACTTGAAATTCGTTTGCATATTCATGATTTTTCTCCAGCGACCTATAACAGTATCTCGTTAAGGTTATGGAGGGAATCGGCGAATACCTTAGGAATTATGTTATAGGTGATGCGGCTAGCCCCATCACTATTTTGATTCCCCTTACCACCTATACGCCCACAATCATGCTAAACTTGGCCTTCAGGTTTTGTTAACTTAGGCTCTGTCATTACCTACCTGCATTGCACGGTCTCATTGTCAAAGGGAAGACGGGTCAAAGGTACGGGCCCTCCCCTTCTTGGCGCGGTCCTGGCGGAAGCCGGGGCCACCGGGGGGGCGTTTGTGGTGAAACCCTAGTGGCATCCCACTGCGTCCCCATCACACCGGATTGAGGCAACGCCTAAGAGTTTTTAGTTTGGGTGTACTCCTTCGGGGGGGAGTCCCACTTAACCCTAGGCATCCCCGTGCCTAGGGCATCCATAAAGATTTCCTCTCCGTTAAAAAAAAAGGCTCTGTCTACCCCGTAAGGGATAAAGACGTGAATTATGTACATGTGTGTATGTGTGTTAAGGTTATTCGCTTTTCTATTAAACGCCATTTCTTGGAACAAGTGGTGATTTTTCACACGTTGAATAAATTACTATTATTTATCATAGACGTAAGGCGTGTCTCCCGTGGGCGGAAAATGCCGCTTAGGTGTTAGTTATGGGACATTTGATAATGATAGAAAAAAATTATACAAGGTTTAGGAAAGAAAGGAGACAAGAAAGAATAAGATGCAATGAGTTATATCTGAGTCTATATTAGGTCCCATAAAATTGAAGTCCCGAATGTTACAGCTTGCCATAATTTTCGTTAATCGTTAATTATAAAGTACCTATTAATTCACTTCAAGTAAGTTATCAAAGTTATTAATAACCATAGCTTCTGAAGCAATTAATTCTCATTTGTCTGGATTAGCTCTTTACGCTAGTAATCCAAGAAGAATCCAACACATAGTATTAGTGAGCAGAAACGGTGCATTTTCCCTCTAACAAGAGCCTAATACTGACGTTCTCATCAGCGCTCAACCCTTTGGACCAATCAAGTAGTTCTTCTTCTCTCCTTAATGGCGGCCGTAAGGCTTGGGCCAATATCAGTGTGGTAAAAATATAATTCAAAAATCTTGTGACAAAAATGTCGGCAACGTTGTACAGTAATGGTCAAAGACCCCCCTCCCCCCCCCCCCCCTGTCGGGCTCTTAGCCAACGGATAACGATATCCCTCGGAGACCGCTAGGAAATCATTAACCGGTGCCCAGGGTGCACCGGAACAAGCACTGCACTTCCCCTCGGACGGATCCAAAAACGAACCGCAGCTCTTGATCACACGCGGAGGTAACCCGACTCGCACCCTCAAGTAGTTCCGCAGTTTCCAATATGTAGGCGACGCGCCTATTTAGGCAGCTCTACGTGTTACAACCTTTTTATAAAATTATCCTATCTCGGCCCTGGCCGCAAATAAACTTTATTGCACGCAAAAGAAAGTTGCATTCACTTGCCAAATTTATACGGAACCCTCGTTACGTGAGTCCGACTCGTTCTCCGTTTTTTTTAAATGACAACTAAAGCAAATAAGCGAACGGGTTACCAGATGGTAAGTGAGGACCACCGTCGACACTGCAACACTACAGGATTGGGCATGCGATGCCAGCCCAGAGTACTAAGACAGAGTACCTTGTACCAGTAATTTCACCAGCTGTCTTACCCCAACGCCGGAGCACAGCAGCGGACGTACTGCTGCTTGGCGGCAGGATTAGTGAGTACGACGGTGGTAGCGATCCGGACGAACCTTGCACGCGGTCCACCTGCAAAAAATGACCTTTTAAATTGTTCTTCATTGAACTTAAGCCGGTTCCCTTCACTATCACCATCACTACATAGTATAAAACAAAGTCGCTTTCTCTGTCCCTATGTCCCTATGCATGCTTATATCTTCAAAACTACACAACGGATTTTGATGCGGTTTTTTTTAACAGATAGAGTGATTCAAGAGGAAGGTTTTTATGTATAATTCTACGCAGACGAAGTCGCGGGCAGAAGCTAGTTAATTATAACGTGATGTCGTGACGACGTCTGATTATAAATAAAACAACAGCAAGCAACAGCTAGTTTAAAAAAAAATGTGTGTTCTAGATGCGTGCTTTGGATATATTTTATGTGCCATGGATGCGTGCTAGTATGGTCGTGGGGTATGTATCTACGTACGTGGTTATGGAGCTGCGCATCTTCCTGGAACATCTTAGGGGGCGTCCATTAATTACGTGAGGTATTTAGGGGGGAGAGGGGGGGGAGGGGGAGGGGGGGTCGAGCCGAATATTACTAAATCTCACTTGGGGGAGAGGGGGGTCTTGGCAAATATCACGTAATTTTTTTTTTGCGGAAAACGGTGTAAAACTGCGTGAAAATTAAGTTAAATTAAAGTTGAATGAAAATAAAAACGTATCTTGAATAAAATTTGAGAATACAGCAATATTTGCAAATACTAGTCCTTGCTAGTCTTAAATCTTAAACAAATTGTGTTATGTTTTTTAATAAATCCAATGCTTTTATACCCAAAGTACAAGTTTTGAAAAATCTCACGCGAGATTGGGGTAGGGGGGAGGGGGTCGAGAAAAATCTTACGACATCTCACCAAGGGGGGAGGGGGGGTCAAAAATCCAAAAATGCCTCACGTAATTAATGGACGCCCCCAAAGCGTTTTCGTTTCACATCTTTGCCATGACGACTAAGGGACTTTGAATCAGGGCCCACTTATGAACTTTACATACACCGTCTTTGAAAATTGTTCCGGGACATTCCGTTAAGTGGTTAGATTAATTGTTTTCACAGCTCTTATTCAGAAAAGTAAGCTTTGCTCTGTCGAGAGGGATTAAAGTGCAACTTTTCTGTTCAAGGCTTTTCTAAGTGTTTTTTTTACACCCCCCCCCCCCCCCCCTCCCGCCCCTTACAGGAAACTTGCAGCTGGACATAGCTTAACATTAAGAAGCTCTTGCCCGAGCATTTGTAAATGAGCAAACAATGTATGCTTTCTAAGGCTCGGCTGAACGTCCACACCACGCGAATATTCGACGCCGAATGCTCACACACGAATGCTGTCAGTGTGGTCGCTCCTTCAGTCGAAACTGTCACATAGTTTCGTAGCGTAGCTTTCACATCTTAAGCAGTATAAGACTTGTCTGATAGAGACCTCAGGAGACCCCAGAGCTGGCGCTTACCTCTCCCAGCGAATTTCTCTGGCTGTACAGAGAGGTAATGCTGCCAGTGTGTTGGGTCTATGCCGCAGGAGGGCCTTTTAGATGGTGTTTTCTTTTTATAGTTAGGTATATTTATTTCGTTTTAAGTTTTGTATATTTAGTTAACTTTTAGATCTTGTAAATGTTTGTTTAATTAATAAATTATATAAATTACGTGAATATTAAAGCAGTATAACGCATCGCTGGTGGAAAGGCACCCTTATAAATTATTGTTGATCCAGGTCAGCCTCTTCAGAAAAACTCTTCTTACGCAGTCTGAGGCCATAATAATATAAAAAAAAGTTGTGGAATAATAGAAAGCTCTTCAAACTCTCAAGTCGCTTAGCTTTCAGTTAATAATTTAAATAGAAAACTGGAAGTTCGCAACATGATTAACGCAATAGACCGGATAAGTCACGTTTTAAAATATAAGATAGACGTACGACAGTAAAGTTTTCAATCGACCCAAGATTAAAAATACCGGACGGTTTCGAAACTTTCCAACTTATTATGTACGATATTTTCAAACGTGACCGGTCTATTGTTTAGTTAACTAGCGTCTGCCTGCGACTTCGTCTGCGTAGAATCCTACTAATATTATAAATGCGAAAGTTTTTGAGGATGGATGGATGGATGTGACCATGTCAGTGTGTGTGTTTGTTCCTTCTCCACGCTGAAACGATCGGTCGTATTTGGATAAAATTTGGAACGGAGATAGCTGGTACCCTAGATTACCACATAGGCTACTTTTTATCCCCGACAATTGCATAGTTCCCGCGGGATAGCGATAAATATCTCAAAGGTACCATCAACATCAGTTCTTAAGTCTAATTCTACGCGGACGAAGTCGCAGGCAGAAACTAGTTGTACATATAAACCTTCCTCTTGAATCACTCCATCTATTAAAACAACCGCATCAAAATCTGTTGTGTAGTTTTAAAGATCTAAGATCTAAGCATACAGTCGCCATCAGATATATCGGAGCGGGCGAGGTCCTCAAATATTTCGGAGCAGCAGTAAATTTCAATAAATTCGTTACACTAGATAAGGTTAATAACATCAGAACACGCAATTCGTCATAAATATAAGAGCAGCGACTTTTCAATAAATTCGGAACGTTCAATGAGGTAAAAATATCAGGAAGCACAGATCGTCAAAAATTTCGACGCAGTCAGACTGATCATTAACATCGGAACATTTATGGAAAATAAACCTTACTTCTGTAATATACAGTTTAAATTACAGTGAATTATGCATGCAAACGAGTACTAAATATAGGTGACATCTTTCATTTTTGTATGACGTATTAGCCATATTTTTGTTTTGTTAGGAATTCGAATCTACTCCTCTACAAAATGATAATGGTAGGGGAGCCGACGCTGCTAAATCGGGATTTACTCAAGCGTCATAGAGACCTATTGAGTTGCGAAGCTTAGATGATAAAAAGAAAAAAATGTTATATAATATATACCTTTTCATCGGAGGGGGAGCGGCTATAGATTTTCAAAATTGTAAAAATAACTGTTGCATGGACATACTCCAGCGTGTCAGATATTGCTGGCATCCATTTCCTACGTATTTTTAAATATGTTAATCTGATTGTTTCAGTGATGGGGGTGGTCGTATATAAGGTTTGAAAATGAAAAAAAAAAAAAATTTACTCGAGCGCGTCAGATTTTCTAAGGGGATGTTAAGTGAACTTAAACAAAGCTCTTATATAATAATCTGACGATTTGGATGTGACGCAAACTCGTGGCCATTATTAGAATATGCAAAAAAAATCGCCATTTTGACATACTCAAGCGCGTCAGATTAATATATATAGGGTCACCTTTATGCTCTAAATGTGCTGACTCATAATCTGACGATTATCTGGAGGGATCCGTCTAATCTGACAATTAATTTAATTTTTTATTTTTTGAAAATATTGAACTTAATTAGTTGAAAAGCTCAGGAAATAGCATGCAAACAAAAAAGTGTACATTTTTAAGTAGAATACTTGTATTTATAAGAAAATAATTATAAAAAATTAACTATTTTTTTGAGTCTTTTTTTTTAATTATGATCTTCTAAAACGTCTAATAATGACAGCGGTCAGAATTCCAGGAAATGAAAAATTAGAATATTGCCATAATAATCATGTTCCATAATGTAATGATTGCCCTAAAACTCATTTGGCCGAATCATTTTTTACCATAATTATTAATATCCCTAATGTTATTTTGCATATTCCTCGAAATCCCTAATAAAGTTTCACCTCATGTCATTTACCTTAAGTGTTGTTGTCCTAATGGGCATTAGCCCTAATCAATAGCCATAACAATAAGATTTTGACGAAACAGGAATTTGACGAACGTTTTTGCTATCATATTTAGAATAATATCTACTCGACTAATACTTGAGATAGCTGCCCTTAGGTATCTGGTGATTTACTTGAAGCGTGTAAATATAATTATATTGTAAAATTCTTAATTTAATAATTTTTGTACAATGTGGCCAGTTATTGGAGGGTGGCCAGTAATTGACGATTTACCCTACTCTTACTCTTCAAAATCGTGTTTGACAACTTTAAATGTGAGATTGATAAGGAACTGTATATTACAGAAGTAAGGTTTATTTTCCATAAATGTTCCGATGTTTATGATCAGTCTGACTGCGTCGATATTTTTGACGATCTGTGCTTCCTGATATTTTTACCTCATTGAACGTTCCGAATTTATTGAAAAGTCGCTGCTCTTATATTTATGACGATTTGCGTGTTCTGATGTTATTAACCTTATCTAATGTAACGAATTTATTGAAATTTACTGCTGCTCCGAAATATTTGAGGACCTCGCCCGCTCCGATATATCTGATGGCGACTGTACATGGACAGACAGTGGAAAGCACGCGGTGATATTGCTAATGTGTTTAAGGGGGCCCACACAGTTTTTTATATTTATTTATCGTGTTTAAAAATTAGATGCGATGAACAAAAAATATTTACCTTGCTACTCCGCTACTCACGTGCAAGATAACCAAGCCTATGTGAAATATATATGTCTCCCTCCCTCCACTACTGCCAATAAAACACACAAATCCCACAAACTTAATTATCCCGTACACCACACAAACACTGACGCGTTTCGATCCCTCTACGGGATCATTATCAAAGTTTAATGAGCACAACTGTTCCATGCAAACCTGAGTAGCGGAGTAGCGAGGTAAATATATTTTGTTCATTGAAATGGACCTCCGCAAAGTAACGCCTGGGGGCCGATTTTTGGAAATCATATCGCTCGAATTCACGACGAGTAATAGAATTCAATCCACACGCGAAAATTAGTCACGTCCATTTGCGAGTGGTCCTCAAATGCCCAATTTTTGAAATCCGCGTTCGAAATTTAGTGAAAGACTTAGTCGATGTGTAAAAAGTAGTCCCGTCTCGTTACACGCAGAAAGTCGATAATTACCGGTTTTTTGTTGGGCACCTGGAAATATATATTTTCAGCTCAAATTAATTTAACATAAATTGCAAAGTATTTTTGCATCATAGTTATTTATTTTTTATGCTAAAGTACTTATTAGAACTAGTTTAAATTGCGAATTTGTTACAAAAAAAATTACGTAAAACGAAAACTTGATAATGGCATTAGATTTGTTGAATTACAAATTAACAGAAAATCTCAATAATACGATGAAAATAGCCCAACGCATCGAGGCAATGACAGCAGTGAGTGAAGGTAGTCACCCGCCAACTCGCCATGTTTTTAATTTTGACAAGCCATCCCACCACTCGAATTCTAAAACGACTGCTAGAGACCAGTCGTTTTCAATTCGAGCGGTGATTTTCTACTACTCGCCTTTCAAAAATAGCAATTCACGGATTTGAACGATTTTCGAGCGATATTTTCATAGGTATGATTTCCAAAAATCGGGCCCCTGATTCAATAGAATAATTAGGACGCCTTGAAATTTAATGATCTAGATCCTTGAAGCGGATTCTACAGCCTACAAGTTGTGGTCTTGTGCTGTGATTGACCCACGTGTAGCCGCCAGCTTGGATAAAAGGCGGGCGGCGCGTCGCCGCGCGGCAATCGCACCGAGTCACCATGAAGACCGCGCGCGCCACCGCCGTGCTGGCCCTGCTCGCCGGTCAGTGACAAAATTTTGAATTTAGATTACCGTTTTTTTTTTGAGGTTGGCGTAGCATTGAGGTTTTATTTACGAGTGGCAACCGTTACTTTATTAACTGGTTTTTTTGTTATAACGTTATTTTTACAATTTGCTTGTTTTGGTGCAATTTTATTTATTAAAGTCTCTTTTTTGTTGCGTTTTTTTTCATTCCTTTTTTATCGTCTTTGTTACATATTTCTGTGAAACCTACAATGCAACGAACAGGTAAGATACTTTGTTTTGTCAAAGCGGTTAGCGTGAACTGTGTTAGCGACGGAAACTTTCTGAAACGTACAAACTCTTGCCGTTTTAGAAGTACCTAATTAGCTAGTTCAGTTTTATAAGTGTGCAAAAAAAATCCTTTGCATTAAAAAATATTTATTCAGTAAATGATTACAAAAGTATTGATACAAATATAAACTAAAGCAATTCTTTATTCAGTAAACGATTACAAAATATTGATACAAATATAAACTAAAGCTAAGTTAAATTAGTGGATAAATGATACATGTTTTATTAATTAAAAAAATACAAAAGGGGAATTAAAAACATATTAAAAACTAAACTAAAACTAATCTTAAAATAAAATAATTAAAAAAGGAGGGGTCCCCGTGGCATAGGACCACAGACGCTGGCAGCGTTCCCCCTTTGGACCTTAAAAATAACTTAATAAAACTTATGCTAAAAATTATTATAAATTTCTACCCTTAGGTAGGGCCTCCATCGCGCAAGCAGCGTTCCCATTCATTCATTTTGTAATAAAGTCAATGCTTGCTTATCATTATTTTATTTATCGAATGGCGGTTACGCACTGGTTAGATACAATTACAAAGTAAAATTTAAATCTAGAATGAAATCTAAATTTACAATCTGCAGATATAAACTCACCTCCTTTGTCAGGTTTAAAGTCCTCGCAGCTAGTCCGACATATCTGGACCCCCGAACACCATGGCTGTTTGTTTTTTTTAATCCCCACACTCGCGTTTTTGTTAACAAGCATTTGAAAAAAAAGTTTCTGGAACTACTTACTTAATAATAAGTATCTAGAAGAAATGTCCCCACTTGTTGCTCTTCTGTATGCGAGCAATACTGGACTTTGTAACCAACCTGGCAGAATACAGAAAAACCTTAAAAGCGAGTCTTAAAAAAAGAATAAAATAAAAACACGATCGTTTTTTTTTTTGATTTGTCAAATTAGGCTTTTTGAAACGCTTACGCAAACATCATCATTGCCAAGAAGGATGCCTCGCGCAAAACTTGGCACAAGTTTTCTTTTTTTCAAAAAAACTACAATTGCCTAGTTAGTGTAAATAAAATCTAATTTACCACTTACAATCTCAACACGAACTAAATTAAAAAGAATTTTTAAAAAAGTATTCTCTGCGACATACGTACCCACATTTTTATGTCAAAATTCAAAATTCAAAATTTTATTTTGCAAGTAGGTAGGCCGGAATGGGCTCTTTTAGATATTTTTTTTAAACTACCAGCGTATTTATTTATTTACACAAAACGTATTTCCATGGTGGTTGCTGACGCTAACGGTGAATATTTAGTCAGCGTTTAATTAACAGATGCGCTAATAGCCGATTCCCTGGGGAGGTAGTAAAAATACCGTAATTTGGTGAAAGCGTTCCGTGTGCAGCGACACTGGTTGTATGGGTAGGTTTCTTTTAGAATTCCGTACGTACCAAATATTAAAAAAAAAGTTTTGACAAGATGAGTATTATAACAGTACTTAAAAAATAATATTGTTATTTTATTCCGGGTGCGAGTCGGGTTACCTCCGCGTGTGGTCAAGAGCTCCGATAGAGCAGTGCTTGTTCCGGTGCACCCTGGGCATCGGTCAATGACTTTCTGGCAGATTCTTATTATCATTAGCCGTTGGCTAAGAGCGCGACAGGGGGGAGGGGTCTTTTGACCGTGTTCTACCATACAACGTTGCCGACATTTTGTCACAAGATCATATTGAATATTGACGAAATCATCATCATGGGGCCATATTATCCTAAAAATTGAATATACGGATCTACAAAATGATAACGTACGAGCTTTACCCATATCCGACCACCCATGAAACCGCATACACGAAACAAGGTACTCGTAATAATTATAATAAAAACGTATTTTATTTTCCTCCGTGTAAGGCAAATTTGCTCATTTTCAAAACATTGTCTTTATTTTGATAAAGTACAAGTTGAAAGGGGTTTGAGGACAGTCTTCCTCATACGAATATCTACGTACCTATATTGTTTCATGATAATAATATTTTGAATCGTCTCATCAAGTGCAACCGCTGCTTTTGATGTGTCTTAACGGAACATGAAATGTAGAACCGATTGAAATTTTGTTAACAGGTCTTCGTCCTGGGTTCTTCAATTCGGTTAAGCAGATTAATTAAGATCTGTAGGCTTATTACCTAACTCGCTCGCAATAGCCATCGTGTTCATTTTGACAGTTCATGTATGGGCTGACAATTGGCATTCGAATCAGCTAGCTGTCACATTCATACAAGAACTGTCAAAATGAATACGATGGCGATTGTGAGCGAGTTAGACAATACTACTGGGTTCGATTCTCAGTCATAGATTTTCCTATTTTAATCAATCAAGAAATCGTAAACGCGCCCAGGGCTCTTTTACATGGTTATTTTAAACTACCATCGCATTCGGAAACAGAAAGACCATCATTGCCAAGACGTTTCCAATGTAAAAAAGAAAAAAATGTCCTAGGGATCGCCGTAATAATAAAAACAAAATTGGCAAGTAACATCTTTGATACAAAATAAAACAAATACGTCTTTTAGTTTTCTTAATAATGAACTTTTACAAAATAACGCCAGATTTAATCAACATATTATCATAACGATAGCATGAGTTAAAACCGTTATTTTGTACTATTAAAAATCAATCAAAGGGAGAAAATCATAGGAATCATGTTATAGGAGATGCGGCTAGCAACCCATCATTATTTTGATTCCTTTTATTTAGATATTTATTGTTCTAAGTCAGCCCATGACGCCCACAATTTTTCCACCTTTACGCCCACAGTCTCGCTAAACGTGGCCTGTATGTCTTGCCACCTTAGGCTCTGTCTACCCCGTAAGGGATAAAGACGTGATTTGTGTATGTATGTATTAAAATGAGTTAAATTTTAACACTCGGCACTCGGCATAGCTTTGGATACGAAATAGCCCCCATTATACTAATTGTAAACTTCTATTAAATGATTGCATTATATCACAAAACAAATTAAGCGTTTCTATTGTATGGCTTTTTGTTCACATCCCCCGGGCTTTCTTTTTAATCAAAACTCACATTCTTTTAATGGCTAAGTGGAAAGCGTTGTTAAAAACGCCTTCGTGCTATAACCATCAAATAATTGTCGGATGAGTACAGTCAAGTGTAATAATATGTATCTAGACAAAGTTTCAAAAATAAGTACCATACGCTCTTACGCCAGAGTAATAAGGTTGTGGGACATATTTTTGAGAAGTTCCTATCGATACTTATTTTTGCACTTGACCGTACCTACCTAGTTAAATGCTTTATTGTACAAATATAAAGAAACAGAGACAAATAAAAAAAGACCTTAAATATATGCACAAAGGCGAACTTATTCCTATAAGGGATCTCTACGAGTTAACCTTTGAGTAAATGAGAGGAGCATTAAGCGAGAGACCGACAAAGAGTGAGTTTAAAATATCCATATAGCGAAAGCCACAATAGAGCGTATATCTCAAAATACAACAAACAATTTCATAAATAAACTAAGCTAAAAAGAAGAGAGCTGTAAACCTGCTCAACGATTGTTTTCACATACACGCACACACACATAAATCAAGTCTTTATCCCTTACGGGCCAGACAGAGCCTAAGGTAACAAAACCTGAAGGCCACGTTTAGCATGGTAGTGGGCGTATAGGAAAGGGGACTCAAAATAGTAATGGGTTTTTTTTTTTTTTTTATGTGAATAGGAAGGCAAACGAGCAAGTGGGTCACCTGATGGTAAGTGATCACCACTGTCCATAGACACCCGCAACCCCTGAGGGATTGCAAATGCGTTGCCAACCTAGAGGACTACAACCTAGGTACATTCTATGTTTTTTTTACTCCCAGACCAGCATGGAAGATGATTATCATTTTTATAGTTGAATCATCGAGAGCGTGGAATTGCATATTTGAATTTTCTATTTTCTTGTACTATCAGCATACAAAGAGGTTTTTTTTTTTTTTTTATATATATATATATATATCGAAAAACTAAAAACAAAAATAATGTCAGTGTGAAATTGTCAATATTATTTACGTTGTGCGTATTATCAATACTTGTGACAGCTCAGATGAAGAGCATGATAGCGAATAAAAGAAAAAAACAGAGGACTACTACTTATTCCACTTCTTGGGCATGTCATTTTATTAAGTTAAGAGAAAATTATTCTCCTTTTGTTGCAAACGGTACAACCACTACAAATGCAATTCCATCTTCTCGATAATTCAACTATAACCCTTATTAAATCTTACCTAACTACGTATAATTTTGTAGTTGTCTTTAAAGTCTATGAAACTTGGGCACTAACTAACCACCATAGAGAAAAATTACTGACCTCTCTTTAGGGTTCCGTACCACTAAAGAAAAAAAAGAAACCTTATAAAATGACTTCCATGCTGGTCTGGGAGCAAAAAAAAAACATAGAATGTTCCAGTTGCTTCTCTTTCCGGGCAGATGGTACGAGGGAATGGGCGAAAATCATAGGAATCATGTTATAGGCACAGGTGATGCGGCTAGCAACCCATTACTATTTTGATTCCATTTTCCATCTATACCTAGCCCCACAATCTTGCTAAACGTGGCCTGCAGTCTTGTCCCCTTAGGCTCTGTCTACCCTATAAGGGATAGACGTGATTTGTGTGTGTGTATAAAATGACTACGTTGTCCGCCGGTCTGTTCGTCGAGCGCTTTTTCTCCGGCGACCGGCGACGCCCGTTGTTTTGTGCCGGCACGTGTGCTGTCTCAGAGATTGATGTACGGAATGTCGCTGCCAGTGTCCGCGATGTCGCTAGAGCTGTCGATGAGAGATGTGTGTAGAGGTAAACATCGATTAGGAAACTTAAAACGTGTGAGCTGATATAATCTGCAAAGGGGGCGTCCATTAATTACGTGAGGTATTCAGGGGGGGAGGGGTCGAGCCGAATCTTACTAAATCTCACTTGGGGGAGAGGGGGGGGTCTTGGCAAATATCACGTAATTTTTTTTTACCAGAAAATGGTGTAAAACTGCGTGAAAATTAAGTTAAATTAAAGTTGAATTAATAATTAAAATGACAACAATATTTGCAAATACTAGTCCTTGCTAGTCTTAAAAAAGTAAATCAACAAATTGTGTTATGTTTTTTAATAAATCCAATACTTTTATACCCAAAGTACAAGTTTTGAAAAATCTCACGTGAGATCGGGGTAGGGTGCCTTGCGACATCTCACCAAGAGGGGAGGGGGGGTCAAAAAATCGTTAAAAATGCCTCACGTAATTAATGGACGCCCCCAAAGCGTTTTTGTTTCACATCTTTGCCATGACGACTAAGGGACTTTGAATCAGGGCCCACTTATGAACTTTACATACACCGTCTTTGAAAATTGTTCCGGGACATTCCGTTAAGTGGTTAGATTAATTGTTTTCACAGCTCTTATTCAGAAAAATAAGCTTTGCTCTGTCGAGAGGGATTAAAGTGCAACTTTTCTGTTCAAGGCTTTTCTAAGTGTTTTTTTACAAATGCAATTATTTGAAGTTGATAATTGTAAAACCACGCCATTTTCTATGCTGGTAGCTCTTTAATTATATTTAGAATTATTTTCAAGTTTTTTCATATTTGTTGTGAAAAGTTGTATGAGCCACTCGGGAGCAAAATTGTTTTCATCTTGAGCGTTAACACTTGAATCCCTCATTACGCTCTGGATTCAATGTAGCGCCCTCGCCGTAAATACATCATTTTGCTCCCTTGTAACACAAATAACTATTCCATGCTGGTCGGGGAGTACAGAAAAAACGTAGAATGTACGTTGCTTCTCTTCCCGCGCACATGGTAAAAGCCCATCGAAGGGCGGGCATAGGGATCATGTTATAGGCGATGCTAGCAACACGTCACTATTTTGATTCCCCTTTCCACCTGTACGCCCACAATCATACTAAACGAATAAGACAAGACAGAGAGACAAGAGAGAGACACGAGACGGAGAGTAAGACAGCCGGGGAAATTACGGGCACAAGAGGCATTTCATCTTAATCCTCTAGGTTGGCAACGCATCTGCAATCCCCCCGGGATTGCGGGTGTCTATGGGCAGTGGTGATCACTTCACTTACCATCAGGTGACCCACTTGCTCGTTTGCCTTCCTATTCACATAAAAAAAAAGGGTCTTGTTCAGGTCTTGTTACCTTGTACCTACCCCGTAAGGGATAAAGACGTGATTTACCTATGTGTTTGTGTGTGTTAGATAAGTTTGACTTAACACTGTACACGTTTTTCAGTTATCTATACTAATATTATAAAGAGGAAAAATTTGATTGTTTTTTTTGTTTGTTTGTTTGCATTGAATAGGCTCCGAAACTACTGGACCGATTTCAAAAATTCTTTCGCCGTTAGAAAGCTACATTATCACTGAGTGACATAGGCTACTTTTTACCGCGGAAAAAACCTTTTCCTACGGGAAAATTTATCGCGGGCGAAGCTGCGGACGGAAGGCTATGTTTTGATACCCACATTGATCTATGTTCAAAGTGAGCCTCGTCAATTGCGATAAAAATTTTGAACGACAAATTTAAATTAAATTACTTAAACAACCCTACAGGGTTGTTCAGTCAAAGTAACTTCCGGTTAAATTTTAAGAGTTCTTGTATAATTTAGTTAAGAACTTCCGTGCTGGTCTCGGAGAAAAGAAAAAACATAGAATTTACCAGTTGCTTCTCTTCCCACGCAGAGGTAAAAGCCCATCGAGGGAATGGACGAAAGTCTTAGGAATCATTTTATAAGCGATGCGGCTAGCAACCCATCACTATTTTGATTTCCCTTTCCAGCTATACGCCCTTAATCATGCTAAACGTGGCCTTAAGGTTTTGTTACCTTAGGCTCTGTCTACCCGTAAGGGATAAAGACGTATTGTATGCATGCATTCGTTTAGTATATTATTAGTATCAACATATAATAGCATTTGAAATATCGGTATTCTGCATACGCAAATCTCAATACCGTGTGAATATTGTAACAAAGAGTTAGCCTACGTGTTATTCCAGACATTCTACATACCAAATTATTTTGAAATCCGTGTAGCGGTTTTAGTATGAAACAGTAACAAAAATACAAACTGTCACATTTATACTGTTAGTAGGATCTAGAAAAAAATCTAGATCTTTGAAAAAAGGTTAGGTCAGGATTACCCGAAACCGGCGATCATGTGTGAAGAGATTGATGAACGTGGATGAAGCGAAAGAGGTTTTCAGGTTCGTAGCAAGTGGAACTAAGTAGTCTCTGCCTAGTGCCTACCCCTACGGGAAAGAGGCGTGACAGTAGTAAGTATATGTATGTAGGTATGTAGGATCTAGATAATCTTGTTGCATTTACATCACAATAGTGAAGGATCTATCCCCACGGCTTGCGTCAACATTTGCCGCAGAAATCGAATTCAAGCATTCAACTTTGAATGGGGCATTCAACAAACGAATGCGCTCTACAAAAGTTGAATACTACGTTAAAGATGAAGGAATTGGGTTGTGGACATAGCTTTAAGCGGCTACTCAAACCCCTGCAATCCCTGCATGGGTATTGTGGAACAGCTCTTGGAGCACTACCTAAATCGGACGGTATATTAAGTACGGATCACGATACGTCCTAAACAAACTTTAGTTGCTTAAGGCCTAAATACTTTAAATGGAAATGCAATTGTATTACGTTAATACTTTGTTTATTCAACTCTGATAAAATGAAACGTTACAATATACCAGGGAAACAGTTTAGTTCCTGGTTCAAGCAGATCTCCCGTCTGCCCTCAAGTTCTAAAACAAAAGCCGAATAAAATCGAACGAGTGTTCGATTTATAAAACTTGAGCACAAACACGAACCAGCCAATGAGTAAACCAGCCAGTTCGTAGACCTATAAAACCTAGCCTAACAGTACCTACGTGTAATACCACTGCAAATCATATTTAACTGTGTATACACACAGGGTCGATTTTATCACTAATACAGTTCGCTCACGTCTTACAGCCAGCAAAGATATCGACAGACTTACAAACAGAAACAATCGATATAGGAAGAACTCCTTCTTTAAAAAGGCTTAAGACGGTCAGTTCTTCTGAGGAAAGGGATGCAAATGCTACAAAGTATGCCCAATATTAAAAGCAGGAGAGCTATGTCTCTCTGTCCTTCTCTTCACGCCAAAACCGCTGTACCGACAATTTTGTTGAGATAATATTTGCCACCTCAATAAAATAATTAGGTACTTCATATCCCGGAAAACCGCATTGTTCCCGCGGGATCAAGACAACGGATCTGACATTTTTGTATAAAGGATTTTCCTCAATCCAGAATTCCCTAATTTCCCGCGTAAGGTTTCATTCTTTATCGTTATCCTGTATCCCGTGATGGCTGGCCGTCCCTTTTCTGCCAAACGTCAACCAATAGACATGCGATCCTGTTAGTCTTGACGTTGACAGATAATTTAATTTGACGCTAGTTTATTGTAGGGAAAGGGGTTTGAAGAGTTTTCCTTTTGGAATATGAGACGGAACTGCGGATGGAAAAATACCTACTATATTGCGTTTAAAGCTGCTGATTTTTTCTTTAACTATTGAGCCCTGGGGGCTATTCCGAAATTTGAAAACTTTGTATTAAGTCCCTCTCGCTCTACTATAGTGTGAGCGGAAGAGCATGAAACGAATTTCAAACTAGGCTTTTTCGCAATGGTATACCTACTACAGTAGTTTGAAAAAATTGCCGACCTCAAGTATCTAAGTGGCAAAGTACGGGAGCAGTTTCATTAATTGTTTAAATGAAATTGTAAGACGAATAATTCTGACTAAATTCTAAGCCAGGAAAATAATGACAAATATTTAAAAAAAAACGGAGTGTAAGTCACATTCGGTGTGAAATTTAAATTGATCGGCGGCTCCGCTTCGTATACAAGGTTTAGTTAGTTTTTTGGGGAGTTTATGGTTTGATAACAAGAAAACAAGACATTAAGATCGGTCTTTATGTAAAGAGATCCCAACACAAGAGACACAAGTCCTCTTCATGTTAATATAAAATTGGAAAATAAAATCTAGTATATAAAAATAAGTCGGGTTTTCCTTCCTGACGCTATAACTCCAGAACGCACGAACCGATTTCCACGGTTTTGCATTCGTTGGAAAGGTCTCGGGCTCCGTGAGGTTTATAGCAAAGAGCGAATCCATCGCAGACGGAGTCGCGGGCAACAGCTAGTCATAGTATAATTGTTATAAAATTTCATGAGATAGCCGTAATGATCCTTCAATATTCCGGTGGATGTGTTGCTAATTGCGAACAAGGAGCGATTGCGTGGGAATTCAGATGAAATTGAAGGCGTTAGAACGGATTGTGATCGAGAATACATACATATCACGTCTTCATACCTTACGGAGTAGACAGAGCCCATGGTAACAAAACCTTGAGGCCACGTTTAGCATGATTAAGGGTGTATAGGTTGAAAGGGGAATCAGAATAGTGATGGGTGGCTAGCTGCGTCGTCTATAACATGATTCCTAAGACTTTCGCCCATTCCCTCGATGGGCTTTTACGCTGCGCGGGAAGAGATTCTGTTTTTTCTTTACTCCCAGACCAGCGTGGAAGATCGAGAATATGCATGTAATTTTGTTTTAAACCGCAATAAAGAATGATAAATGTCGTTAACACATACATACATACATAAATCACGTCTTTATCCCTTACGGGGTAGACAGAGCCTAGGTAGCAGGTACCTACAGGCCACATTTAACAAGATTGTGGGCGTATAGGTGGAAAATGGAATCAAAATAGCGATGAGTTGCTAGCCTCATCACCTAACATGATTCCTATGATTTTCGCCCATTCCCTCGATGGGCTTTTACGCTGCGCGGGAAGAGAAGCAACTGGTACATTCTATGTTTTTTCTTTGCTCCCAGACCAGCATGGAAGAATTAACACATAAGTATATATAGCCCCTTTTAATGCGTTTCGCTACAATTTCAGTACATTGTGTGGTTTTTTTTAAATAAATTATCGCGCAATTCGGCGTGCCTCATGGCATAGGCCTCCTCCATTTATTGGAGGGTTTGGGCTATAGTTCCCACGCGGGCCCAGTGCGGATCGGGAACTTCACACAACATTGCATTGCTTCGCAGATGTGTGCAAGTTATTTCACGATATTTTTCTTCACCGAAAAGCTCATGGCAAAAAAATGACTGAATGATGAAAAACTCAGAGGTGCGAGCCCAGCATTCGAACCCTCTGCTTGAGAGGCCACAGGTCAAACCACTAGGCTTTTTTTAAACCGCAATAAAGATGATAAATATCGGTAATAAGTAACGGTAACTAATAGCCGGTTAGCAATAAATCCTATACTGTTTTATTACTGGTATTCCAATTAGAGCGCCATCACGACGAATGAGGAATTTCATTTGTTTTTTTAACATTTTGTAATGGAAGCAATAATTTGCCTCTGCAATACAATTTGCTTATTTGCCGTTTTCTAAGAAGAATCGGATTACAGAGCGTGACGATTGCGCTGAAAATTACTTTGTCATTCTGTACCTACAGACCTGCACCTACCTAGGTATGAAACTCATTATTAGACATCGGATTATACGCACGAATAAAGGCCGAAATATGCACAATGCAATATCAAGAAACCATATTTATTTTTATACATTTTAATTAAAGACAGCGGGTCCCTGGGGCTCGGAGGCAAAGGAGCTTTTCAGGGAGTTGGGCCGCAGACTAAGAGACAGGGGCTGCGATCCCCGCTCTGGTTCGTGGCTGGTTCAAAGGGTTGCCATTGCAGTACAAAGAGGCAACGCGGCCAGCATAATGGGAACCTTTGAACCAGGCACGAAACAGGGGGACATTTTTTAGGTTAATTTTTAATAATTTTTAACATAATTTACTTTAAATCAACTTTCGTAGTTTTAGTGATCCTTATTATTATTTAGTTTTTAATGGTTTGTATATTAATAAAAACAGCGAAATATAATTAAATTTACTCATAGGTGACAATATATACCTACCAAAGTATTGTTCAACATTTTCGAGTGCAAATTTGTGACGTTTGTCACCCTGGGCCCCGAATTTTGAAAGCACATCACTCGAAAGAGCCGTAAGTATTTTCTATGCTACCTACTGATTCAAAAAACAAAAAAACAATAATTTCAGTACATTTTTTATGTTCTGTTGCGTAATGCTTGCGTACTGTATATCATTGCAGAACGCAAACTTCAGAAATATAAATAACTTCTAAAGGGAAACCGTAAACATGTAAACAAAGATAGGAAATTAAATTTTCCGATAAGAAACAGTAAACTTTTAATTGAAGTCCTAGAAAAAGAGTTAGCCGACTTAGCTTTTATACTTTTATTTTCTTCTTATACAAGAAGGAAGGCAAACGAGCAAGTGGATCAGCTGATGGTAGCTAATCACAGCCCACGGACATCTGAAACACCGGAGGATTCCAGAAGCTCTGCGGTCACCCGTAGCCGTAGCGTCTATTAGCCGCTTCGAAATATCTTTGAAGAGGCTAATAGCGCTAGGACCCCACGGCCCAAGGGTCTCAACACCGAACGGGACAAGTTATATTCAGTGATGAGACCCCTATATTTATTTATCTGGCCTAATTCGGCCGCTTCTGCAGCCGCGCCTGGTCTACTCGTGGTTTTGTCTACGCACGAGCTGCATCCCACAAAAGCACAAGAGCAATCTAGGTTGGCTACTTGAAAACTTTTTTGCATGTGTAACAGTTTTGCTCATTCAACTTTGATAATGATCCCGTAGAGGGATCGAAACGCGTCAGTGTCTGTGTGGTGTAAGGGATAATTAAGTTCGTGGGATTTATATGTGTTTTATTGGCAGCAGTGGAGGGAGGGATTGCATGAAAAACATATATATTTCACACAGGCTTGGTTATCTTGCACGTGAGTAGCGGAGTAGCAAGGTAAAAATTTTTTGTTCATTGAAATGGACCTCCGCAAAGCAACGCCTGATTCAATAATACATTATTATTTGGTAAGGTTTCTTATGAACAATATTAGCAATTTGTAAGTAAGAGTTATTCACAGTATTTAATTTGTACGCCATAATGACTTATTTCGATTTTAAGAAACGGAGTCTAATTTCACGCTCATTGCGCTGTGTTTGACGAGATCGCAACACCCGTAGATACCACTTGTCAAAGGAATACTTTTTATGAATTAAGTAAATTTCCATTCCTGTGCAATGAAGTGTACCTAGGTACATAAAAATCGGCTCGTAATTTAGTCCATAAAAAGATACAAGTTTTATTTTATTTTATACCACAAGGAAAGCAATCATTCCCACCCTTGAGTAGGCAGGTATCCTTTTCGGCACGTCTGTTGGATACGATTTTCCCCGTTTCCCAAACGTGAGAGATAAAAATACATTTGTTTCGACATCATAACATTTTTTCTAATGCAAATTATTTACTAATCCGACAAACCTTCCAGACGGCCGAAAACAAACAGTTTTACGCAAGTAACTTCGCAAAAAAACTTGATTATTACCCAATTGGTTATTTGGGGCACGGTAGTGGCCCCGCCAAGACGTACAAAAATTTAGCCAGTGTAGTATCCCCTACATAAATTTTCCGAACCGTTTCTTCTCATTTTCAAACTCACAGAAATCTTAATTCCTTAGCATACCTATTACTTAGTTTGTAAAAATGTTATACTCTATAACAGTGGTTCCTAACCTTTTCAATGTCACTTCCCCTGTGAACAAGTAGGTATGGGAATTGAGTTTACCCCTAGCTAATTTAAAATAATTCAAACCACACAAATTCGAACGAAAATATGTTTATTATGTAAGAAATTGCACGTTTAGGTAACTAGTAAGTAAAGTAATGTATAAATCTCGGAGTTAACCGTACTATTATTTTGTTTATTGCTATTTTAATACTATTTCGTGCCATCCCGTGTTACCCCCCTAGAATCTCCGTTTTACCCCTGCGGGGGTAATTACCCCCAGGTTAGGAACCACTGCTCTATAACATAGTAGGTACTTGTAATATTAACTACAAGCGAATCGCCTTGCTTCGAAAATCCTGTAAAGGCTGATAACATTTTTACAGCGAAAGCGGCAGGCTTGTTAGTCTTGGCCGCCATTTTTACGTGAATGTTTATGGTGGAATTTAAGAAACTTACTTACGTAGTTACGAGCCTTGGGAACCGTCTTTGATTGGCTTCTTAAACGTGAGTCTTGCCACAGCATCTTTATCAAATATTTGTTTTGCGTTGGATATTATTTTATGGTAATTTAAGTGCAATGTTTCTTCAACGTTCCAATGTTTTATGCACTTATTGATGAAGAATCTTTTTTATTTTCGCTATCAAATGCACTGAGAATGTCGAGAGAAATTACATCGGTTTTGTCTTTATTTATAAGACATATTCAAATCAAATAAGCTTACATAACACTTTACTTAACTTTATAAATTTATTTAATTTAATTTAATTTATTTAATTTACTTTACAAATTTACAAATCATAAATACAAAATTATAACTCAGTGGCACGAAATTTAGCCCTAAATACTATAAACAATTAAAAAGATAAAAACTTTTAAATCGGCACTGGTTTTGGTCGATTATACTTTTGTTTCCACCGAAAACCAGTGCCGATCTAAAAGTTTTTACCTTTTTAATTGTTCATGGTTTTTAGATACTTTGTTTCCACCGAAAACCAGAGCGATTTAAAAGTTTTTACCTTTTTAATTGTTTATGGTTTTGAGATGACTTTTGGTTGCTTATTCTATTGTTTCCACCGTAAAGTAGATTTTATGAGTTCATGTATCATATTCGGTCAAGTTATGTATTGTGGCTCGTCCGTCCCTAACATAATGCTCCTCTCATCCACTCAAAGCTTGACTGGAAGAGATCCCTTGAAGTGATAAGTTCGCCTTTGTGCATGTATCTCAGTGTTTGTCAATTGTATTTGTTTTTATGTTTATTTTGCACAATAAAGAGTTAACATACATATCTAATCTTTGCAAAACGTCCCAATTCCATTTATTGTTAGAAAAATTATCACTGGCTCTCTGAATATGGCGTTCAGCTTCTACATCACAACTATTGTCTTAAGTAACGGCGCCCATCGCATGATTATAATTAAGTCATTATTTAAGTGAACTATCTCGTTTGTCACCGGGAGCGTATTTACTAGTGTCCGACCGAAACACGATTTTTAGCCGAAACCGAAACCGAAACCGAATATTCGGTTTTTTTCTGATTTCGGCCGAAACCGAAACCGAAACCGAAATTTTTGAAGATGTATCAAAATATTCAAAATTACTGTACAAATCGTAAGGAAAAGGTTATTGCAAGGATTTCTTATTTGAGAACGTTTATTTTTTTGTTAAACAAAATAAAAAACGTTTATTTTTAATGAAAATAGATATAGGTACATGAAACTACCGTGAGACTTTAATCATAAATACACAAACGGAGAACTCACGTATAAAAAGTCGAGTGATGCTCGACATGTTTCGGAATATTTCGTAGTCCTTCTTCCTGGAGCTTAGAGTAAATATTTCGATTTGTACTTTTACTTTACGCGCCCGAATTGGCATTGTTCATTTTTTTTAGTATGCTCCAATTCGAAAACCATTTCGAGGAAAACCATCATTTATCCGATTTATCTTGTCGGATTTCAAAAATACTTTATGATTGCAGATATTTTTGTAAAAGTACTTTGAACCTTTGTTTGACCGAACGACCCGGTTTTTAGACAGAATCCAGCATCGAATGTTTGCCACAAAAATTAAAAAAAAAGTTTAGCTAAGGCAACTGTCACGTGTCACTGTCAAATCGACAAAAACCATAGACAAAGCCGTTTTTTTTATAGCCAACCGAACGAAGGCGATTGGGATTCTGTCTAAATTCACGAATTATCAAACAGCGAAAAAATATTTATTATTAATTAACAAAGCTACGTAAAAGCATAATATTCAAATTAGTTGCTTGAAATAGTCCATTTTATCAAATAAAGGTGTTAAAGGCACAGCTTAAAAAAAATGAACAATGCCAATTAAGCCGAATGCTCCCGATGCGAGAGCCGCGAGAGGCTGCGAAGTAATTTCGGCCCGGCCGAAGGTTTCGGCCGGATTCTGGCCGAAACCGAAACTTCGGCCGAAATCACTTTTTTGGCCGAAATTGGCCGAAACCGAAACCGAAACCGAAACTTCGGTCGGACACTAGTATTTACTTCGAAGTCGGGGCACTACGAAACTAAATGTAATAAAATACTTCATCTAGTGGACAACAGATGGCGCTAGTGGTATCTTATTTTGAGACGAAATAACACATCGTCTATATAAATATAAATAAATTGCTGTTCGTTAGTCTCGCTAAAACTCGAGAACGGAATAATTTTGTCTAATTTTAGTCTTGAAATATTCGTGGAAGCCCAGGGAAGGTTTAAACGGTGAGAAAATATTGAAATTTAGAAGAAAAAAAACGGGAGCGAAGCCGCGGGCAAAAGCTAGTAAACACATAAAATGACGTCTTTATCCATTATGCGGTAGTCCGCGCTATTGACCTGCATACCTGCGACTTCACGCTGTTATTTTTAAATTTAAATTAAAAAGGTACTCAATTTTAATGCAAACGCCAAGGATATCCTTCTCGATAAGGATAATTTACACAATTAAATTTGCCTTTCCTTTGCCAAAGAGCATTTTGTTAAACGAGTTTAATTTACGACGTTCGTACAACTTGAGTCAAGTATTTAGTGAAATACTACTAAGGATGATAAATGGTATAGTTTGTTATTTTTCACGCTAAAAGGGCTTTCTAAACAGATCTGGTAACAGCCTGAAATACCTACCTACTATTGGTACTTAGGTTTCATTTTTACTATGAAAAATTCCCGCGGGACTGCAATAGGTAAACGAATTCATTTCATACGATCACATGTTTGCCCATTTCGGGCGTAAAATGTTATTGAACTTAAATTTAAACTAATTATTTGAAGACATGTACGAAATATTCATTTAAATTGTAAAAACATTTTATTTGTAAGCCATTCCTTCGGTTCCCCTTTCAACTTATTACCAACGAGTGACTTACCCCCTTATTCATAAACGCTCTATAGGCTTCTGCTAACTTAGCAATCGTTTGTCCTTATCTGTGAATTCACAGATTACAGAGCGTTTATGAAAAATTATTGCGCTAGAAAGTACAACTATTCGTTGAAAAAAAAATTGAACGCAGGCAAGGTCGCCATTGCTGGGGGGCTACCATGACGTCTTAATTCGATTCAATTCCCATTCAGTTTAGGGGCCCGATTTTTGAAAGCGCATGTGTAAAAATACCACTCGAAAGTGGTGAAGAATTGTGCTGAATTTTAAATACGAAGCTTAGAAGATACTTACGGCTCTCATTAATCTTGTGAACTAGTCAAAAATTTGATTAGCGCTATTGGGACCGAGCGCGACGACAGCGCCACGTAACAGGCGGCCATTATGGACAATATTGTCACCGCTGTCAAACAAGAAGTAAGTAAATATTGTGAAAAATATTAATGAAATCTTGTGTTATTTTACTATATTACACAATTTTGGACAATGGTAGTCAGTAACATTGTTGCCAATAATATTAAAATTGTTGTTTTCAGTGACAATTTTAGAGGTTAGGTAACTTACTTTTTTTTTCTTACGGCAAATATCCACTTATTTCTTTGGTCTCGTTTCCACCATGGTCTTGGAAATTGGTAAAATTTACAGTCGTTATTCTTCTTGGTGTTATTACAATTCACAACAACACATCTTACCAGGACCATAATTTTTATCTTAAAAACTATTACAAAATGTTTACTGCAATATGGATTTGACAGCTCAAGTCAGCGACAAAAATGACAATTTTAGCCATAGCGAGCGCTGTGATCGTTTAGGCTACCCCCTCCACCCGCTTTGCACTCTGCCAATAGCTTTGAAGGTATACACAGATTTATACCACTTTCGAGTGACGTGCTTTCAAAAATCGGGCCATAGGTTTGCTCGCTGTCAGATCCATACTAAAAATGTCAGCTAAAACCTGAACTGAGTCGGAATTGAATCATACTAAGTCATGGTAAGGGCCCTGGTCTTTCACAAAACGAAGAATTCATTCCTTCTTTTAGTACATACATACATACATATATCACGTCTTTATCCCTTACGAGGCAGACAGAACCTAAAGTAATAAATCCTTGAGGCCACGTTTAGCATGATTAAGGGTGTATAGGTGGAAAGGGAAATCAAAATAATGATGGGTTGCTAGCCGCATCGCCTATAACATGATTCCTAAGACTCTCTCTTTTTCTCTTTTAGTACTCAGCGTTAAATAACAATTGATACAGCAAACATTATTCAAAATACGCCTTTCGCTATATCTTACATAATCTTTTGATACCATCAATTGTCATACGAAAGCCTCAATATGAATTCTAGGATATAATCCGAAGATAGAAGGCTCAAGGTGTCACCAAGACTTAAGTTTAGTCTTGAGATTACCCCAGGATATTTCAGATCAATTGAATGGTCTATTTCTTTATGATAAACTTTGAAATACTTTTTAATCAAGGTATGGATTCGAATTTTCGTATTGGCATTTTGGTATATATCAAATGAATCAAGAATATTACTTCTTGATATTTTATGTTTTACTTTACGGTTAGAAATTAAATTTCTAAGCGACACTGAAAATTAGAACACAGAAAAATCCGAAAAGCAAAGCTATGGCCGGGAATCGAACCCGGATTCCGTGACGCGTCCTATATGCTGATATTGAAAAAAAAAATGGAAAACAAAGCCGCATTTAAATTCCGCCTCTATTCAAAATTGTTCGAAACCTTATGATTCGGCTACTGTTTCGAATACTTTTTATGCACCATGTTATCGGTTACGACATGAGATCCCTTGTGTTAAGCATCCGTGTATTTTCGAGATGTACCTAAGTATAAAAACCGTCTAACTTCACTGTCTGTGAAAAAGCATAAGACCAATTGCAGCAAAAGTAGACAAGGTTATTGTCTAAGGTTCTTGGAATCACAATCGCATTCACCGTTCCTTTCTGTCCCAACGATAAAGGTTGAGGTTAGAAAGAGATGGTGAATGTGACCGCGAGCTCCCGCGCGTTACACAAAGGCTCAGTTTAAGTTCCAAACCAAGCTTATAACTAAATCTAAAACTAACAACATTTGTTTTTCTGCAAGACGGCCTTGGCAAATAAAAGCGACCTTGTTCCCCGTTTAAAACAACTTCCTTGTTTTAATTCACTTAAATATTTGAGGTGTTCGCGAGATGAGGGACTTTCGAGATTAGACACGTAATATATTCATAGAGCGTGCACTGAAAAAAAGCGTCAGTTTTTACTCCCCGAGTTGTTGAAAAAAATTAACACGGTAACTTTTTTTCATGACTTCGTTCAGTAGGTACCTATGCTTAGTGTAGGTTGCGTTAAAATGTCAAATACTATGAGAACAGTTTGTTGCCATTGCGATCCGCAAGTGGCGCTGCCAATTATTTCATAGTAATTCGCGTTCGAGACGTTTTTATATATGCGGAAATTTACACTAGAGATTAGGAGGAAATTAGCCACGGTTTCGTACTCGTTAAAAAAACATTTAAAGGTTCCAGCGATTCGTTTCAATTATATTCAAACGAAAAAGGTAGGTAGGCAGTAGGTACATAAGTTTATATTTAATCTGAGCTTTTGACTCCATATTTATTTCCGAAGTATGAAACTAAATGGGAAAAAACTTCCGACGAACTTTTGCAGCGTTAAAAATCTTTAACAAGTTCCAGATTAGCTTTTGAATGTTCAAGTTGATTTAATAAATAATTAATAAGGGCTACTTCTAAGCATTTTGGAATCTGAACTTTATGGTTTGAATTAATATACCTAACAGTTGGATTATCATAAAAAATTGGACAAACATTTTTTTACGTCAATCAAGAAAAAAAATACATTGATAGTGTTAATGCGTCAAAGTTCCAAAAGCGGGAGTTTGTGACGTCACTCCTAAATAAAAATTGTACAGTACCCGGCATAGAAAAAGAGATATTGGGACCGTGCGCGACGACAGCGCCACGTGATAGGCGGCCATTATGGACAATATTGTCACCGCTGTCAAACAAGAAGTAAATAAATATTGTGAAAAATATTAATGAAATCTTGTGTTATTTTACTATATTACACAATTTTGGACAATGGTAGTCAGTAACATTATTGCCAATAATATTAAAATTGTTGTTTTCAGTGAAATTTTAGAGGTTAGGTAACTAATTTTTTTTTTCTTACGGCAAATATCCACTTATTTCTTTGGTCCCGTTTCCACCATGGTCTTGGAAATTGGTAAAATTTACAGTCGCTATTCTTCTTGGTGTTATTACAATTCACAACAACACATCTTACCAGGACCATATTTTTATCTCAAAAACGATTAGAAAATGTTTACTGCAATATGGATTTGACAGCTCAGGTCAGCGACAAAAATGACAATTTTAGCCGTAGCGAGCGCTGTGATCGTTTAGGCTACCCCCTCCACCCGCTTTGCACTCTGCCAATACCTAGTAGAAGTGTGATAAGTCGCTTTACCCGGTGTCGCCAAACGTTGACATTGACAGTTTACTCATACCTTGAAATCTTGGCAATTATTGGTCGTAGCCTTTCAATTATTAAAATGTAATAAGTTCTGAATTGGTATTATAATTTGAACTTTCCACCCGCAGAATATTGCTTAAAATCCATTGTACAGATATATAAACACCATCTAGAATGTAGCAGCCGAAAGAAAAGTCTGAAAATGTCAGTTGTCTAAATAATAGTTTCGCCATTGCACAATAGATGTCGTTAAAATAACTGCGTTGCAAAATGAACTCTGCTGAATGTTATTTAGGTTTACGTGATTGAAAATCTAACTGATAACAGCGGAGCACTCGAGAAAATCTTGATTCAGGCCAAATCATTCTGCTACTCGAACCGTCAAATTCAATTTGACGTTCATACATGCAATTTTCCGCAAAAAGGTAGCACGCATCCAGTGGCGTAACTATAGGGTGGCAGGGGTGGCAAAATGTCAGGGGCCCCTAGCTCTACGCCCCGAACTGGCTTGGTTCAGAGCACAGAAGGGACGCTGATGCACTTCTTTATATAGAGTAAGGAGCCCCGCCCCATCTGACGAATTTGCCGCGGGCCCCAGACGTTATAGTTACGCCACTGCACGCATCTCTCGTTCACATGCCACATCTAGGTTTCTCTTCTCACGTCCATATCTAGGTTCATCTTCTCGACTAATTTCGATTTCGTAGAGCGTTATCTCGCTCTAATTTACGTGATGCCTATTGTCGCTTTCCAAAGACCAAACTGCAGTCTTTATGGCCGGGTACTGTTCCAGGACGTCACGTCACGCAATTCAACTCGACATATCGACGGTGAAGAATCAAGACGTATCTTGTAATTTCGGATTAATGTAAGATATATAGACAGTAATTAAAATTTGTAAGATAGGAGATCTTAGTTCTTCCCCGTCGATATCTTCTTACCTAATGTTTTAATTAGGTATGTGAAAAATAATACGGGTCCAATATTTTTAGATAATCTACCAGATGGACTTAGAAAATAAAAATTACATCATTCGTATTGCTTGTAGTTCACAAACAATAACATCAAGTACAAGTAAGTACTTATCATGTTTCGAAGACTTCGATAACAAAACTTACGGGCCTCGGAAATGAGTTAATATATTCCAAAACTAGATCAGGATCTATGTAAATTCTGAAATTAGACTCGCTGTTGTTTGTCTTATCACTGGAAAGTCGAAATAAAGTAGCTCAAAGGATAAGTAATGCTGCTGTGGGTTAAACAACTATACAAGATCTCTCAGATTTTTTCGTAATATTTTGAAAGGTGATTGACTAAACATCCCTAAACAAGAAAAATACAACCGGTTGCACTCCGGGAGTGCCGGCAAAAGTAAAAACCGCACACACGCACACTCGCGTAAGCGCCCAGCGCCGCTTGAACGACCCAGCAGCAACTCTCCCTCCGTCTTACTAATTTTCGATCAGGTCGTGTCCTGACGGTCCGAGGGTAGTGAAATAAAGATTGTCTCAGATCGCAGGAACTTGTCGCACGAGCCAAAGGTGAGAGCGATAAACATGCCACCTGAGGCTTTCTTTAATCACCGCCCGAGGTGTACACACTTTTTTCATCACACTTGCATGTAAACAGTATCAAAACATACAGGTTAAATTGGCCGTACAATACAATACAATACAAATACTCTTTATTGAACACCACAAATCAGTACAAAACAATACAGAAACAAAGAACAAAGTAGACAACAGGCGGTCTTATCGCTTAATAGCGATCTCTTCCAGACAACCAATTAGGAAATAAGTTAGAGACAGTTTAAGTAGGTGGCGGAAACAATTAGACAGGATAAACGCAGGGATAATAAAACAACAATACCAAAATAAATATAATACATAGCTAAATAAATAAAATAAACTAATACATACATATACACATAACATTACTGTATAATACTTAAGAAAAAATAAATGTGAGAAAGTAACAATAATGCCGTAATGTCCCATATAAAACCCTCGGGCTCTTTTCTTACCATGAAACCCTAGGGCGGTAAGTAACCAGCGGCCTTGCCGGTGCCGGTTTTTTTGCCCTATTATTTTATTTATTTACTCGCAAATGTGATGAAATACATTGTATATTTCGCGGGCTTTACGGGAATTACGAACCTCGAATCAGAAAACCCTCAGTCTTCGACTTAAGGCTTCTACTAGAGCCTCGATCGTAATTCCTCACTTACCGCCCTTAATACACAATGTACTATTACATCTTCCGCTGGCCAGGAAGTGGAAGTTTCCGCTCTAGCGGGTGGTAAATTGCTACTTACGGCCCGGGGCGGCGTAAAAGTTATTTCCGCTTCCGAACCGAAGTTTTCACGCCCCGATTCTCGGTGTCGTGATTAGTCTCTATCGAGGTAACTCACGTTAGACATTGATCTCGACATCTAACAAAATGGGATTCTGTTGATCCAGCTAGTGGCGTAACTATAGGGTGGCAGGGGTGGCAAAATGCCAGGGGCCCCTGGCTCTACGGGGCCCCGAACTGGCTTGGTTTAGAGCACAGAAGGGACGCTGATGCATTTCTTTACATTAAGAAAGGGGCCCCATCTGACGAATTCGCCACGGGCCCCAGACGTCATAGTTACGCCACTGGATCCAGCTAACTGTCTGTATCTTATCCGTGAAATTCACCTTTTTATTTACAACTGTTAACTGTTTGCCAAACTATTACTGGACGAATAATCTAAATAATCTATATAAACAAAAATGGATCTCTAAAATGTTTGCATGCGCGCAGCTTCCGAAAAACTGGATGATTTTTTTTTTGTTCTGTTCGTTATTGCCAGGAAAGTTTGTATGAAATATTTATTTGAAAAAAATCTGGAACGGCGGCGAAGCCGCGGGCAAAAGCTAGTATAATATATAACCTAGTCCTAAGCTAACATATATAATTTGCTACAATATTGAAATGAGGGTGGCCACAATCTCCTAACATAATAGATGGAAGAAATTTATGAGGGGAATATCGTTTTTTACATAATTATAATAGAGTTTATTCAAATAAGATAGGCATAATATATTAAAAAGGATATTTTGTTTTGGCGGCGTTTCTTCATGTAGGCATGGGTAAGTACCACATAGTGTTTGAGTGGAACATAATAGCCTATTGTGTAATGGACTCCCCCACAGGTTTCCACACCTGACATGTGTGATTTAAGAACTTTTTTTTTATTTCCCTATGGACCGACCAATTATTTGCTATAGTAGTAAGTACATACATACATAAACACAAATCACGTCTTTACCCCTTAAAAAATAACCATAAATTAAAAATTCTATAAACTATAATTTGTTACCAAGCGGCGTTGTCCTACGCATTTTCGATCAGCGTCACGTGACCCTGACGCGAGTTTAACATTTTTTACCCATCCCAAAAAAGTGCACAACGCTGCTAAAGAAGTTGTCACTTCAAAAACAATTGACCATCTTGACAGCCGCTTCTAATTTATTACAATGTGTCTTCAGAAATATTCTGGTGGGGGTGCGAGTCGGGTTACCTCCGCGTATGGTCAAGAGCTGCGGTTCGTTTTTGGATCCGTCCGGGAAGAGCAGTACTTGGTCCGGTGCACCCTGGGAATCAGCTAATGATATCCTGGCAGTTTCTGAGGGATATCATTGACCGTTGGCTAAGAGCCAGACAGGGGGGGAGGGGAGTCTTTGACCGTGTTACAAGATTTTTGAATTATATTTTTGTTACTTTGAAATTGGCGAAGTTGTCGTCGCTATAGCGACTTGATACGCCACAAATAAGAAGAAGGTATTTTGGTGGCACCCTTCTCAAATGTTAGAATGCTTCACAGCCGTTATTGAACGCCACCTAACAGGCGTGTTTGAGAATCCCATAAAAGTGAATCCACTTTGTGTAATTCATTTGTCAAAGCTGTGGCAATTTGTAGGTCCCTCGGGCGGTGATGGTTCCCCAACAAACGGTAATGGCTACTAAAACATCACACTTTAGTAGCATACAGGGTGTAACACAATAATAGAAAGGATTATGAGATTTGATACATACATACATCACATAATGAAATGCAATGCCGCAATGTTTGAAAACTAAAGTTTTCTATCAGTGCGTCCTACACGTCATGACCTACGGAGCTGAGACGTGGACACTCACGGTAGGGTTGGTCCACCAGTTCAAAGTCGGCCACCAGCTCGGAGTCTCTCTGAAGGACAGGATTCGTAACGAATACATCCGACAGAGAACCAAAGTTACCGCCGACATAGCTCAAAGAATTAGCAAGCTGAAGTGGCAGTGGGCCGGCCATATCTCGCGAAGAACCGACAACCGCTGGGGTAAACGTGATCTTGAGTGGAGACCGCGACTTGGCAAACGTAGTGTAGGACGCCCTCCGGCCAGGTGGGATAACGATCTGCGAAAGACTGCAGGCAGATGCTGGATGCGTCAAGCTAAAGACGGGGCGCTATGGCGCTCATTAGGGGAGGCCTATGTCCAGCAGTGGACTAACATAGGCTGATGATGATGATGATACATCACATCTTTATACCTTACGGTAGACAGAGCTGGTAACAAGACCTAAAGGCCACATTTAGCACAATTGTGTAGGTGGAATACTTCCATGCTGGTCTGCTTCTCTTCCCGCGCATATGGTAAAAGCCCATCGAGAGAATGGGCGAAAATCATAGGAATCATGTTATAGGCGATGCGGCTAGCAACCCATCACTATTTTGATTCCATTTTCCATCTATGCGCCCACAAACTTGCTATAAAGTGGTAGGTCTTGTCACCTCAGGCTCTGTCTACCCTGGGATAAAGATGCGATTTGTGTATGTATGTAGGTGGAAAAGGGAATCGAAATAGTGATGTCACCCATGTCCTACGATTTTCACCCATTACCTCAATGGGCTTTGATGAAAACTTTTTTTTGACAAGTGAGCCCGATTGTAAGTGACCACCACATCACGCATAGACACACGTAACACCAGAGGATTGCAGATACGTTGCCAACCTAAAGTGAGACTGAGAAGCCATTACAATAGAACGTGTAATTTTTCGACGGTTACATAAACTACAGAAAGGTTTTACAGCGAAGGCAATTTTTCTTAGAAGCACGTAGAATTAAGTGGAAATTTACCCTTTAGCTGAAAGTAAAACTGAAATTCTAGAAAAGCCTAAAAGGATTATGTTTTGTAAAGTCTAGACGTGATAAAATTGACAAACAAGCTTCCTAACCTACCTATTTTGAACTCCCCACGCAAAAAAGAAGTCTTATAAGCTTGACGTCGATATGTGTGTGTCGATCTGTGGCATCGTAGCTCTCAAACGAATGGACCGATTTCGATGCGGTTCATTTCTTTCGAAATCCATGTTGGTAAAATTCAGTCCAGCAGTTTTAAAAGTATTCAGCTCTTTTTTAAATTATGTTGGGCATTTTGGCATAAAATTCTTTATTTATTTACGTATGATGACTCGATTAATGCGTGGGGGTTTCTATTTTTTTTATTTAATGTTATAGAGCACACACTTTTATACAGACGCGTTCATCCCTTACAGGCATATAAGCAGTGCTTGTAAGCATACGTAAATGTGCCCGACACGCTTCGTACCAATACGGATTTTGTTGGCAATATGCCTACCCTCTGTCAAAATCCACTGCACGCCCCTGCTTTCATAGTAACACATGTACAAACGCACTTGTCGTAACGTTATATATGTTGTGGATTTGTTTACTGGCCTTCCACATACTATGACGTGAAATAATCAGGTACAACATTTCAAACGCTTTCAACATGAAACTACCGTGAGACTTAATCATAATGACACATAAACAGATAACTCACGTATAAAAAGTCGAGTGATGCTCGACATGATTCGGATTATTTCGAATGAAAACGAGGGTAGTTGTGCGCCGCGGTCAGTTGCGTCGAGCAGCCGCGCGAACAGAGCGCTGGCGCGTTTGTGTAATTATTTCAAACGCTCTTCAATATTCTACCCCAATTTTATAAAGAGGAAAGATCCGATTGTTTGTTTGAATTGAATAGGCTCTTTGTAATATATTCTTTGACCATTAGAATCCTAGTTTATCCCTGATGAACATAGGCTATGTAAATTTGCGCGGACGAAACCGCAGACTACCGCTAGTATTAAATAACTCTCTTGCTATTGTCTGCCTGGTTAGATAAAACTATTGTAATAAATGCTACATTTTTAAACTACACTGAAAACTAGAACACAGAAAAATCTGAAAAGCAAAGCTATGGCCGGGACTTTTCTTTTCGATTTTTTCTGTTCTAATTTTCAGTGTTTGTGAAATTTAATTTCTAACCGACAAATCGTAAAAGTAATAAAAAAAAAAAGCTGATTCATTTGATAGTAATAAATGCTGTCATGAGAAACAACTAAGAAGTTAAGACAATTATTAATTGAAAAATGTTATTACTCAATAGACGAATTCTTAAATGACATGTCACTATAAAATTAAAAATGTATTTATTATGTATTTTGTTCCTTTTGACTTTGTATTTAAAAAAATAATATTATTGTAATGTTATCTCTTATATCATAGGTAGTTATTTAAGTTAGACATAGAAAATTGCTGTGCCCTGCCAGGGTTCATGTCTGAAATTGATAAGTATTTGTATTTGTAAGACCTAAATGTACGACATGATTATAATGCAATAAATAAATAAATAAACTAACCAAACAAACGCTATGGCCGGGACTTTACTTTTCGGATTTTTCTGTGTTCTAATTTTCAGTATCGTTTAGAAATTTAATTTCAATCGTAAAAGTAATAAAAAAATCAAGAAGTGAAAGTTCTTGATTCATTTGATAGTAATAAATGCTGCCATGAGAAACAACTAGCGTTTACATTCATCACATAATTTTACGGTCCAAGAAGCCTTAAAAGTAAATTACAAACACATATACGTTTCTCGGAACTAGATAATTTAATACCGTCAGGGACAGTGCAAACATGCGTAAGCATTGAATTAATTGGAATATTTGAAAAACTTAAGTATTCATTTGAGACCAGCTGCATCTATTTGTCTTTTTTTAAATGAACAAACATACATACATGCATATATAAATAATAATAAATAATATCACGTCTTTATCCCTTACAGGGTAGACAGAGCCTAAGGTAACAAAACCTTAAGGCCACGGTTAGAATGATTAAGGGCGTATAGGTGGAAAGGGAAATCAAAAATCTCGTAATGAATCTGTTCATTTCATTTTTATTACAACCTTTTTTGCTCACTGTACTTGGATTGTCATCCGTCCTACGTACGTGTACCAAATTTCAAGTCAATCAGACCATCCGTTGAACAGTTCCCTCCTGCGGAGACGATCCTGGCTGGGTCACCAGAACTCCACTACCAGATTATTGAATTGTCATCCGACTTACTCCAGTATGCAAAATTTTGGCTCTGATTGAAGATTCTGCTTGAATTTTCTTCTTTGATTTTCCTTTCCACCTATACGCCCACAATCATGCTAAACGTGGCCTTTTGGTCTTGTTACCTTGGGCTCTGTCTACCCCGAAAGGGGTAAAGACGTGACTCACGTATGTATGGAAACATTTGTCAACAAAAATTTCTAAATGTCACTGATAATTAGAACACATAGAAAAATTCGAAAAGTAAAGCTATGGCCGGGAATCGAACTCGGAGCCTCGTCATTCCGTGACGCGTGCAATCCCCCTACACCACCCATATCAGGTGGGTAGTCTTCGAATTTTTCTACCTGTTACTAGGTGTCACGTGACCTTGTTGCTACGCGAATTTTTGTCGCTAAGTGTACAATGCCAGTACAATCCAAAAATGTAAGGGTTAACTATAGTGGATCAATAATGAAACTATCTATAGATAACTTCTATGTAAACAAAGTATCTTCTTACGGTTACTTATGCTACTGAAGGAACCAAACGATAGCGCGATCTATTTCGACGCCAGCGCCATCTCTTGGATGCCTTCTTATCTAACTACCCTCATTACTAGTTATGCTATCTATTTTACTGTACTAACACTAAGCATCGTCTGTTTGAATGATGTGTCTGTACGACACAATTACAAACTCTCGTGCATACATACATAGCTTTACTTTTCGGATTTTAGTGTGTGTTCTAATTTTCACTGACATTCAGAAATTTAATTTCTAACGGTAAAACCGTAAAAGTAAACATAAAAATCAAGAAACAAAAAATTCTTGATTCATTTAATAGTATTTGTGAGTGATTCAAAAATTAAACCTTCCCAGCAGGACTGATCGCAGCGGAAGTCCAGGGCCTGGACCTGCTGCGGCTCCTCATGGAGCGGCCTCTGATCGCCGGCCACCACCGCTGGGACCGCAGGCCCGGGATCGAGGATCGCCTCGACCACCGGAACTACGTTGGAGATATAGGCAGATACGATCTGGAGCTCAAGTAAGCCAGACATGTTTTACCATGTCCTTGATACTATCGATAGTACCAATACTATTGATAGTACTGAAATAGAGTTAACAATCGATTGTTCAAAACTATCGATAGTATTAATAGTATAATATTGAAAAGCAATTGTATCGATACTATCGATACTATCGATCTCTTATTTAAAACTATACCATCGATAATTTCGACAGCTTTGTACAGAAATTTACGAAGAGTATTGATACTATCGATAGTACCGATAATACTGATTTTTTGGTAGACCTACTACTGAAATAGAGGTAACAATTCATTGTACAAAACTATCGATAGTATCAGTAGTATAATATTGAAAAGCAATTGTATCGATACTATCGACAGTTTGTTAGACATCAAGGAACAATACTATGAATAACCAGCTGCTAATATATTATTATTATTATAATAATTTAAGTTTCTCAATATTAATACTAACACAAGTTAAGATATTTCAATTTGTTTACTAACATCCTAGCGACCTCAACGTTGTCTGATAATAAAGATATTATCGGTAGTATTGTAGTCTACCAAAACTACCGATACTATTGTCTGGGCTCAATGTCGATAGAAGACTATCGAGCGGCACTAAATCATATCAGCCGGGAGACTCCACTGCTGGACATACGTCTTCCCTAACAAATTCTACGACGATCGGTTTTATGCTACCCACAGCCAATGGTTTCCCGTGACCTAACCAGATCGTTCCACCTTGTGGCAGGCCTACCAACACTAAAACCCTAGTGGCATCCCACTGCGTCTCCGTCACACCGGACTGAGGCAACGCCGGAGCCCGCGCTCTACGGTGTCGTTGCCACCTAGCTCTCCCGTAACCCTCACAGGCCATAGCTCAAAGTCCATGGCCAGGAGGGAACGTGTCGGTTTTTAGACGGTAGGCCTCTCCCCTCCTTCCGTTAGGGAAGACAGCGGTGAGCTGAAGCTGAAGAGCCCGTCATACCCCGTTGCTGCCCCGAGATTGGGAATGCATAAGGTGCATTTTCCACGGGCTAAAAAAAAGGCTTACCAACACTTCAACCACCATGAGCTTAATGGGTGAAGGCACAGAACAGGACAATATTTAGTTTAGCCTCAAAAAATATTGCCACATAAACTTTGTTCAAGTATTTACAGCCCTTTCTCGTTATCGTGATTAAGTTATGAGCTTCCCACTAAATAAATGTTGGGCGTTTATAAACGATATTCGGGAGTAAAAGACACGGGGGGTGCGATATTAGATATTAACAGACAACTACGTCAAGACATTTTCTGCTGGCGCGTGGGCGGGGCGCAGTACGAGTTTAATATTAAAATATCGTTTGTCTACCAATTTAGACTCAAAGAGTCGCGAAATATGGGCAGCGCCACTTGCGGATCGAAACAGCAACAAACGTTCGAGACGTGTTTTGAAACCGAAAACCTACACTAACCATACTGTGTTAAAAATTAAAATAAAGTTAGCCGTTGTCACCTACAACTGTCGAATTGGTGAAATAGATGGATGTATGCTTAAGATAAGTGTTCGATCACAAAATACGTCTCGAACGCGTTTCCGTTAAAATGACAAATACGAACAATTTGTTACCGTTTCGATCCTCAAGTGGCGCCAATTATTCCATAGTTATCGAGACGTTTACGTGAACGCGTTCGAGACGTTTTTATATGCGAAAACTTACGCTAGACGCAGTGGCGTAACTATAGGGTGGCAGGGGTGGCAAAATCCCTAGCTCTAGGGGGCCCCGAACTGGCTTGGTTTAGAGCACAGAAGGGACGCTCATGCACTTCTTTATATTGAGGAAGGAGCCCCATCTGACGAATTTGCCACGGGCCCCAGACGTTATAGTTACGCCACTGGCTAGACGCTCTGATCTGTTGTCAGCGGTGGTTCGTCGAAGCGGTCGGCGGTGGCGACGGCGCTGAACGCCGGGCGGCCGCGCCGGCAGCCGGCGCCTGCGCTCGGTAAGGCCGTCACGCGTTTTCCCGGCGTCGGTAAGCAGCGCCGTTCATAGGACGCGCTATGCATGGCTTATACAATAATAGGTGTTGGCACCAGTCTTGGACACTTTAAGCTTAGCCAGTGGTAGAGCATTTTTCGAAAAAAGTCTACATTATATTTTTTGCCTGAATGTATTTTGGTCATATCCACGACAAAAAAAACTTCCATTCCAGTGCGCCACTTTTTTGTTTATCCTTTTTTTTATGGGTAGTATGGAACGTGACGTACTTACAGGAAAAACAACCATTAAAGTCAGGGACTCATTTGTTCTTGTATGAAAATCGATAGGGTAAACGATTCTGAGTAAGAAAACCCAAAATAGTTAATATCTGGAAAAAAATACTGTGTACATTTTTTTTGAAAACGCTAAATAGACACTTCATTTTTAATTTAATTAAAGATAATAATGGTTACAAATCCCCGGTCGGGCGGATATTTACATGAAAAATACGAATGTTTGTTCTCGAGTCTTACATAAATACATAGATCAAGTCTTTATCCCTTACGGGGTAGACATAGCTTAGGGTAACAAAACCACGCCACGCTTAGCATGATTGTAACATTGTGAATGTGTTGCTTAGTTTAGGACGAGGTCAATTGGTGTCAATATTGTAACATAAATTACTAACCCTTAAGTTTCTTTTAAATAAGAGTTAATGTCCATTATTTGATCCGTGTCCATTACTGGTGCTGCCGCCTTACTGTAAGTTCGGGTTACTTTAACCTACATGACAACCACTTGGCATGGATTAGACCGAAGTTTCCCAAAGTGGTGCAGACCCCCAGAGGTCCACGGAAGACCAGACGGGGTCCACGCCAGCGCGAAAAAAATGGTAATATATTAGAAAAACCATAAAAATTTTAACGTGGTCTACGATAAAAAAAGTTTGGGGAACTCTGGATTAGACGTTCAATATTATCGCGTGATCCACGCATATCGCAATCCATATAAAAACCGGTTGTTTTGAAATTCACGATCCTTCATACCAGTATCAAGATAATAATGACCGTCTAAATCTAAACCATGCCATAGAACGCGCGGTGCATGGCTTCTAAACTAAGCGTAAGTTGCACTAAGTTACGTTAACGATAATTACAACCGTAACCGATTTTGACACGTTTCATAGACTTTTCGTCAAATTATGTATAGTGCATTGGGGTAAATTCGAAATTGGGGTAATTTGGAAACTCGTGGATATTACAAAACGGGGAGCAATTACATAATCTAGCAACGCTTACCTAGAAGCTCCAATGTCTTTGCCGTCTAGATAAGCGTTGCTAGATTATGGAATTGTTCCCCGTTTAGTGGATATCCACGATTTTCGAAGTTCCCCCAATTTCGGATTTACCCCAATGCACCCTACGTCAAAATTATCGGTAAAAGTTATCGTTTAATCTGGTGCAATTCACTGTTATATGTTGATCGATCGTGATGGCACTAGTGTTGGACACTTCATTCTTAATTGTTTTTAACCTTTTCGGCTAAATGCCCTATACGTCCATTACAATGTTTTAACGGTTTTAACCTTTTCGCCGGCACGTCAAATACAAGAGACGTCACCCACACGCCAGACTTTTTGGCGATGCCTTAAGTGCCCAATAGAACGAAGGTTGCTTTTGCATTGTAATGGACGTATAGGGTATTTAGTCGAAAAGGTTAAAAACAATATGGAAAATGTTGTAAAATAAATTGGAATGGTCTTATAATAGGATCGTTCACAATTGTTCTGGATGTGTGTAGAGTTGTGATAAGTACATTAAGTACACTCTGGATTTGTGTTTCCAAAAATACCTGAATATTGAGACAAGAAACATTCGTAATCAATGTCCATCCCTGGGGGTGTTATAAAAAAAATGTTTCGTCCTATTGCCCATTACTGTCCTGGGAATGGATTTCAATAGGCGAGCCACAAGTAGAGTTACCATTTCAATATTGAAAAATTCCGGACATTTTATTAAATATCATGTGGTTTTATTTGCACAATGTTCTTATATTATATTATTTAAAAATAGAGAGAGGAATTCGTGAGGTATTTGTAGCTAAGTCATAAATACAATTTAAAGAGTAGGAATACTTAAATGAGTACGCTCATACATCTTTTGATAATCTGTCATATCATTTGACGCAAAATACTTAAATTTAAATAAAAAATACTTAATTTAAATTCGGTGACAATACCTAGGTATGTATTAAAAAATTTCATCCGTTTTGTAACTTAACTGTTTTACTATCTATTCTAATATAATTCAAAACAATGAGAAAAAAAAGTCTGTTTTGTCTTCCCTGTCGTATAAAAAATAACTTTTTCACCTCACTCGTTCGAAAAGGCTGTCTTTCTCCGTCAAAATCGGCGTGGAAAAGGTTTTTGAAATTCGAACGTGACGATGATCACCATTATCCACCTACTCATACACTCAGAAATTATAAACTTCGCATGTTGCCCGCTTACACGAATAGAACTTAATTAGATGAGTGAAAGGAACGGTATAATACGAACTCTAAATGTAGAACTTGTTATCAGACCCCCTAACTTTTTCATTCGATTAAAAAAAAAACATAATGTCACGTTCAGAAACGCGATCCTTTATCCATTATTAATTTATTAAGCAATCCGTTAATTCTTAAGTTATTTTCAAGATTTGCTAACGTTCGTTGAACTGTTGCATAAAAAATTGTTTTAAGTTCAACTGTTTTTCTTTCATGCACCATTTTTCTCGTTCGTGGTTCATGGATTCCTTCGCTTGCTCGGGTTTCAATGCAGGCACTCGCGCCAAACAAAAACTTTGCAGCCTTGCATAACAAATAACTATTTTATTACTATCCTGACTTCCATACATAACAAAAACGCGGCGTCCTGTTAAATAAAGCATCTTTTTTCCTCGAAGCCACATTCAGGATCATCTAATAATTTTTGACATTGGGAAGCCGGAAAATGTCCGGCGTCTAAAAATAGGGACGTGTCCTGACAAATCCGAAAGGTTGGTCGCTTTAGCTATGACCTATGACCCGGAACAGAAAGACTTAAGTAAATACAGAAGTAATAAGCTCAGGTGCTTTATGTGACACTGAAAACGAAATTTTATGATTAATATTTGTTTTACGATAAGTAACTTAATATCAGAAAGTGTACCGATATACGACTACCTACTAGATATAAAACAGTCGATTGTAATTTACTTAAAGAAATTAAAAAATATTGATAAAACAATTCGCCCTGTACTAGTGCCTCCTTGAATCGACTTTAATAAGTCAAGACAAAAGTATTTGTAGCGTCTAAATTAAAGATAAAGTTTTCAGTTTAAAATTCCTTCATACAAACTAAACTTCTAAGCGCTCTGTTGCCGTGACGAGACTAGATACCTGATAGAGAAAGAAAAACACACAAATCACTTCTATATCCTTTACATGGTAGACAGAGGCGGTAATAAGACCTAAAGGCCACATTTAGCATGATTGTGGGCGTATAGGTGGAAAGAGGAATCAAAATAGTGATGGGTTTTTCCATGGCACCCTGATAGGGCATACAATAATTTAAATAGTATTAACTTACATCTAGATAATTAATTACTTTAACAATATTATAAGCTGATACATTTCATTTCCAATTCAATATGATATCATAGTAGTCATTGTCGGAACATTTTAGGTACATTTTATTCCGCATTGTAATTTATGATGGTCTCATCATTTAGAAAATCTTTCACGGAGTAGTAGCATTTTTCTATTAGTAGGGCTTTCAATTTACTCTTAAACACGTTATCAGCGGGCAGTTGCTTAATTGAGTCAGGAATTTTATTTGAGATCAGAATACTTTTATAGTAAGGACCATTTCTTTGCATAGCAAGGTTGGTTTTCGGAATTAATAATTTATTTCTATATTTTTTTCTAGTCTTATATGTGTCTACTTTCTGCTCAAACATATGTATGTGCTTCCTGACAAACAAAGCAGCCTCCATTATATATATAGAGGGAAGTGTGAGGAGTTTATTCTTAATGAAGGATGGTCGGTAACTGTTGGGGATTCGTATGTTGCCTAGGATGCGGACGCACTTTTTTTGTAAGACAAACAGGTGATGGGCGTCAGTGCTGTCTCCCCATAATACCACACCATATCGGAGGGTTGCAAAGAAAAAAACTGTTACCATCCATATTAGTTCCAAGAACTTCTTCCATGTTTTACCGTTCATATTTAAGTTCTTCGAAAGAGAGGCTACTTATCTTATCTTAGTCTAGGGGTCCCTACGGACACACTTCGATCCATTCGTGGATCTTTCGTGTAATTACCCCTCCTTCGCACTATTCCATCGCTTTTACCACCTCATTCATGAATTGGGTGATTGGGCGCAGTGGTAGTGCCTTGAAAACTCCTGGTTCAAGGTATCCGCTGCCAAGGAGTTTCATTCTTAGTCTGGCGAGGGCATCACATTCGCACATAATGTGTTCCATTGTTTCAACCTCATCGCCACATAAGAGACGCTAGTTAATTAACGTAGCGGTATTTTCCCGACGTTACTGAGGTGAAGGTCAAAATGCTTTTGCATATATTTTGCATGGAATGCATTTCTAAAATTAGAAAGCCCCGAAAGGGTGACAGGGCAAGGGTAACACTGGTGTGTCAACACAATCTGACCCTTTATACAGGACCTTGTTTACATTGCACATGATTTAAACATGAGCATCATTATTAGGGGTTCTTAAAATGGCCGTGTTTGCTGCTGTCTTATCATTAATTGATGTGAATTTGGGTTATTACATACATACACAAATCACGTCTTTATCCCTTACGGGGTAGACAGAGCCTAAGGTAACAAATACCTACAGGCCACATTTAGCAAGATTGTGGGCGTATAGGTGAAAAATGAAATCAAAATAGTGATGGGTTGCTAGCCTCATCGCCTATAACATGATTCATATGCATCATTCATGTGCTGGTAGTTTCAAAAAGACATGTAAAAGAGCCCCTGGCGGCCAATTTGCAAAAATAAATTTTCATTTTCATTTTCATTTTCATTTTCATATGATTTTCGCCCATTCCCTCGATTAGGGTTATTATTTTTTTTTTATATGAATAGGAAGGCAAACGAGCAAGTGGGTCACCTGATGGTAAGTGATCACCACTGCCCATAGACACCCGCAACCCCGGAGGGATTGCAGATGCGTTGCCAACCTAGAGGACTAAGATGCAGTGCCTCTTGTGCCCGTAATTTCCCCGGCTGTCTTACTCTCCACACCGGAACACAGCAGTGCAAGCACTGCTACTTAGCGGCAGGATTAGCGAGTAAGATGGTGGTAGCGATCCGGACGGACCTTGCAGAAGGCCCTACCACCCGCGAAAATTTTTATCAATTTCCAACATAACTAAAGCATAAAGCTCTTATTGCTTTCCCCGCTGCCCAAGAATATGATAGGCAATGAAAGAAAGAAAAAGCATATTTTTAGCAATATAAAAAGTAGTAAAAGAAACAAAAACGAAAATTAAAAAGTAAAGAATAAATTGGCGCAAAATGGTACGAACTCAGCATTAATGCATGGAAATCTTTTAGTTGTGTGCGTGTCATTGAATGAGGGTTCTTCTTCTTTTAGTGTCTTTCCAAGTTAAGGTTAGCAACACACCATGGTGAAGTTGCCAGAGTTGCGATATTTTCTAATGGAATGTTGTCAGAAATTTATTTATATTAATTATTAATGGGAGCATGTTAAGTTTCCATTTTCTTAAATGAAAATGACATTATGAAATTTATTTTAATTTTTAATTTTGAACCTGTTTTATATTTATTTTTATTAAAAAGTTTTTTAAAAACGCCCGTTGGAAACTGTCGTTATGGGAACTTACCATTAATTCTCGTAAAAGTTTCTGGAATTTCTGAGAATATTCTTGCTATGAATGTTAGCCGTTAGCATGCTTCTTCCTTACTTACTTACTTCTCCTTATCTTTAACGAGAGTTGCATTACAACATTATGATTTAATAGTCGCTGTTGTAAAGAGACAAAAAAAAATCGATCGATCGATCTTTTTTGCCACGAACTTGCAAAATCGGGAACGAGCTTCCCGCTGAGGTCTTCCCATCGAGTTACGACCTGGGTGCCTTTAAGAGGCGAGTGTACAATTTTCTGCAGGGCAGACAACGCACTGGCATCGCGTAAAGCGCTGCGGGTGTCTATGGACAGTGGTGATCATTTACCATCAGGTGACCCACTAGTTCGTTTGTCTGGCCTCTCTAACATAAAAAAAAAAAAAATGGTCGGCCTAGGTCGGTCGGTCCCTGTTTTTATAACATTGCTTCTTCCCGTTGTACTGTACAGTAGTTATTACCTCCGTGTCCTCACAAGTCGCTCTCCTCAGGGATCCTGAACGACATGGACACGTTCTTCGAGGCCCTGCGTGGCAACCTGCAGGGCATGGCGTCCCTCACGCCGGATGAACGGTCCACCTTCTACGACCCACCCAACGTCGTGCGACCCCCGTCATCTGGTGAGTCCAAAATTACGCTTATAGACTACAAGGCCATGGAAAAAAAACATGTGAAATGAACCAGCGTGAATGAAGCTTAGAAGGCTGTTACTATATCATAAAATAACTGAGCGCTATGCCGTCATTTCTGAGCGGTACATTTATGGAATTTCTCAGGTACAAATGAGGAATTACGAGTAATTATCAATTTACGGCGTTTTTATAGCTTATAGATGATTAAAAATAAATGTCGAAAGACCTAGTGCCGCTTTAAAGTGGTGGTGCCGGAAGTTATTGTTTTTTTTCAGTGTATGAGAAAAAATCTGTACCGCTCAGAAATGACGGCATAGCGCTCAGTTATTTTATAATAGGTACAGTAACAGCCTTCTAAGCTTCATTCAGACTGGTTCATTTCACATGTTTTTTTTGTCCATGGGCTTGTAGTCTATTGGAGGCCCCATTTTCGTACCTAAAGGGTAAAAACGGGACCCTAATTATAATTACTAAGATTTCGTTGTCCGTCCGTCTGTCACCAGGCTGTACCTCATGAACCGTGATGGCTAGACAGATGAAATGTTCACAGATGATGTATTTCTGTTGCCGCTATAACAACAAATACTAAAAACCAGAATAATGTATGTGTATATGTATATATCAGAGACCAATATAAAGTGACCCCACATCGTGTACATTTTGCTTTGGGGCAGGGCTCTGCACTGATTTATTAATATATATTTATAGAATAATGGTACGGAACCCTTCGTGTGCGAGTCCGACTCGCACTTGGCCGGTTTTTTAACCTCGACGTCAATGGCAAGGGCATCGTGGCTCTCAAGCGGATGGACCGATTTAGATGCGTTTTTTGCATACAATTTAATTATTAGGGTGTTTCTTGAACTATAAGTATTTTTTGCGTGGGGGTTATGTACCTACATTTTATATTTTGAAATTTTATATAACTTTCGAGCGGTCCTATTGAGAAATGTGCTTTCAAAAATCGGTATCAGTCGGTATCAGTGTGGCTAGACAAGGTCATTATCTACTATCGATAACGCTAAGAGAATGGAATAAAATTGTATGGAGTTGATAAAAGCCTACGAAAAATTTAAAGATTATTAGGTAAACATACTAAAGATTACTCAAGCGACTTGCCAAGGGCGGTTGTAATGATGTGCCCAGGGAATGAAGTCTAATTGGCATTGTTCATTTTTTTTAGTATGCTCCAATTCGAAAACCATTTCGAGGAAAACCATCAATTATCCGATTTATCTTGTCCGATTTCAAAAATACTTTATGATTGCAGATATTTTTGTAAAAGTACTTTGAACCTTTGTTTGACCGAACGACCGGGTTTTTAGACAGAATCCAGCATCGAATGTTTGCCACAAAAATGAAAAAAAAAGTTTGGCTACGGCAACTGTCACGTGTCACTGTCAAATCTACAAAACCATAGAAAAAGCCGTTTTTTTTTATAGCCAGCCGAACGAAGGCGATTGGGATTCTGTCTAAATTCACGAATTATCAAACAGCGAAAAAATATTTATTATTAATTAACAAAGCTACGTAAAAGCATAATATTCAAATTAGTTGCTTGAAATTGTCCATTTTATCAAATAAAGGTGTTAAAAGCACAGCTTAAAAAAAGTGAACAATGCCAATTTAAACAGTTGGGGTCGTACGCAGATTCGAGTCCATGCTTGTACAATTGTGCCCTTTTCTTCGTCCGGTTTGTTTAAGTAGATTGGATTTGGATACTTAAAGGGTTTTAATTTAAATATATCAGCGATGTAAACTATGCTGACAACATCTGAAGCTCTCTGAGTAAATTTGTATCAATGAAAGCAAATGTGTTGTGGAAATTGTATGGGAATTATGGTAATTTTGTTGATCACGTCTTTATCCCTTACGGGGTAGACGGAGCCTAAGGTAACAAAACCTTAAGGCCACGTTTAGCATGACTAAGGGCGTGGAAAGGGAAATCAAAATAGTGATGGGCTGCTAGCCGCATCGCCTATGACATGATTCCTAAGACTTTCGCCCATTCCCTCGACGGACTTTGAAAAGACGCTACACACGTTTTTTGAAAATGCCCAATTTCAAACGGTAGGTAGTAGTCAACAGTTGCAGCTCTGATTCATTAACCGGCTTCAGAAAAGGAAGATACCAACCTTAAATGTTTCTCTTTTGTGATGTAAAACACGGCTTTCTTGATTCACTAATTAAATTATTCATACGAGTAGGTACTAACCATTTTCCCTCCCACACATGAAGCCGATGTACTCACCTCTTACATACATAAATCACGTCTATATCCCTTACGGGGCAGACAGAGCCTTTTTGTTCTTCTAAATCTTTATAGGCACGGGGTGCTTAGGGTTATGTGGGACTCCCTCCCGAAGGGGTATACCCGAACTAAAAACTCTCCGGCGTTGCCTCAATCCGGTGTGATGGGGACGCAGTGGGATGCGACTAGGCCCTAGTCGTACTACCCTAGTCACTAGGGTTTCACCACTAACGCCCCCCCCCCCGCCCCCCCCCTGGTGGCCCCGGCTTCCGCCAGGACCGCGCCAAGAAGGGGAGGGCCCGTACGGTGGGCCCGTCTTCCCTCAGACAATAAGACGGGGCAGAGCCTAAGGTAACAAGAGCTAAAGGCCACCTGTAGCATAATTGTGGGCGTAAAGGTGAAAAGGGGGTTTTCTTACTCTCGCATATAGGTAAACCGTTAAAAAAAGAAGGAGGCAGCAATCTTTCATTCATCACATTATCCGGTAAGCTTAATAGGCTCACAAGATTCCCAGATTACAAATTGTCTCAACTAATTTCTTTCGTGCAGCGACCTCAGACCAAAGAAATAGTATAGACGGAGTTATATGTACGAGTGACAAAGTGAGGTAGGTTTAAACTACACCTCGGCGTGCACACCACAGAGTTGCACGCACACTAGAGCAACTAGTTGAGCATGTGTTGCAAGACCAGTGTTGCCAATTGAGTGACTCTGTCGCTAGAAATGGCGACTTTGCTGACGTCCTAGCGACTTAATCTGGCGACTTTAGGGGTCATTTCAGTTTTGCATTTTTTACACTCTAAGGCAGCGGATAGTGCCTTTTTTTGACGTTTATTTTATACCCCCCCCCCCCCCCCTTCCTGGAACTAGTGTCCCATTTAGCGACTTCCTACTTTTAACCTTATAATTTATGGCCTGTCCAAGGAATCTGCCAGCTCTGCGGTCACCCGTAGCGTCTTTTAGCCTCTTCGAAATATCTTTGAAGAGGCTAATAGCGCTAGGACCTTTGATACTGAGCTTAGTGACTTGGATCTGTTACAGTTGGCAACACTGGCAGTGCCCTTACAGTGTTCGATCTTGTGTCAAGGCTAAATGTTTGAATTTGAGTTTGAGTCAGGTCAAAGCGTAGTTTAAACCAGGAACACTCCACGCAGGACTCCGTCTGTTCTTTTTATTTGTCCGAGACAGCGGCCTCCCATTGTCATTGAACTCTGTGTATCGCGTGCGTCAATTTATAATCATTTACCAGCAACCTACGCTTGCGCTTGACCGATGGGAACGTCTTAATAAACTAGCTGTCTGGAATCAAAATAGTCATGGGTTGCTAGCCGCTTATAAAATGATTCCTTATATTTTTGCCCATTCCCTCGATGGAGATTTACCATGTGCGCGGGAAGAGAAGCAACTGGTACATTCTATGTAGTTTCTTACATACATACATACATTAGAAATACTATTTAGTGAACACCACATAACATCTCACCTTACATCAGGAACATCTCTTCATCAGGTTTTGTTACCTTAGGCTCTGTCTACCCCGTAAGGGATAAAGACGTGATATATACATACATACATACACAAATCACGTCTTTATCCCTTACGGGGTAGACAGAACCTAAGGTAACAGGTCCCTACAGGCCACAATTGGCAAGTATGTACAAAATAGTTCGTGTGTAAACTACTAGTGAACCGTTGTAATTAATTACATAGACAATTAATTACACTTAATAGTCATTACTACCATTTATAAAGAGATTTTCACGTTTAGCATGATTGTGGGCAATGGGCATATGGATGGAAAAAGGGAATCGAAATAGTAATGGGTTGCTAGCCACACGATTCCTAAGATTTTCGCACATTCCCTCGATGTTTTTACCAACAGCGCGGGAAGAGAAGCAACTGGTACATTCTATGTTAAGTCTTTACTTGACCAGCATGGAAGATTTTTTGTATAATACAAAGTTAAGTTTACGTACATACATACATATTTCTTGTAAAAGTGTTATATTGTTGTCTCTTTCTCCGTGTTCACAATTTCACAATAAATCATTGGTCTCATTTTAGCCACGCGCCCTTTTCTTTGTAAGTATATTAATAGACAATTAATGAACTGCCTCAGTACAAGTTAATTACTGACTTTGTACAGTCAGCAGCAAAATAGGTAAAAGATTTGCGTACCCTCCTTTTACCTCGAGTCGCGTGTAGATTGTATTTTGAGCTCACTAATATAGCTTTTTCTTCGTGATATCTACTTTGAGCTCAGATAAATTATGTTCAGATAGTTATTAGATATTTAATGTTTTTTTATTACAGTTCCGAATTGAAAAAAGGGCATAAGGCATCACCTGTAATAAACAAAAAATATTTACCTTGCTAGTACTCCGGCTTTGTTATCTTACACGTGACTGCAGATCGTAGCAAGGTACCTAATTTATTTTTTGTTCATGGAAATGGACCTCCGCAAAGTAACGCTTGATTCAATAAAATATCGCATGTAATGACAGTACAAATTGCTTTTTTGAAACACAACATGGTAAATCAAGTCTTATTTAAAACTAGCTTCTGCCCGCGACTTCGTCTGCGTAGAATTATACATAAAAATTGAATCACTCTATCTATTAAAAAAACCGCATCAAAATCCGTTATGTAGTTTTGAAGATATAAGCATACATAGGGACATAGGGACATAGGGACAGAGAAAGCGACTTTATTTTATACTATGTAGTGATGATGATGATGGACCTAAGTTTGAAATATCTAGGTCAACAAAGATAGGGGAGACCGAGGCGAGTTGAGACAGAGGTGAGTTGATACAAAGCCGATTTGTCTGAACTGTGACAGTTTATCGGGCTGGTAACTTCGCTAATTCGTTGCTCTTTCTACACTCCACAGTTTGTGTGAAGTTGTGACCTCGCTAACTGTCATAGGTGCAGAGAAAAAGGCTTTGTATCAACTCACCTCTGTCTCAACTCGCCTCGATCTCCCCTACTGGCGCGGTGTTAAGGCGAATCCAATGAATACTTTTGAAAACCATCCAAGCATTAAATCTGTGGCGAACTAGTGCACTGTATATTATAAATGAAAGCGGCTTATGATGATGAACTGGTTTTTAATAAATATGGGAATAGAACTACATAAGATGAGTGACCTCGTGGCAGCAGCACCTCTGCCGTGGCTCGTAAGGAACTGAATCAGTTATAAAAAATGAGATGTTGCTGTCACAAGGTTTACAACGACCAGCTATAAAATACATCTTGGCAGTACAAAAATAGATCCTTCACAACATCAATGTTAGGGAAAACAATAACCCTCCTTTTGATCCACCAGATAACAAAAATCATGAAATAATGTTCCGACCATTCCTTTGGCACGTCATATTATCAAACACGTATGTGTATCAATCGGCTTTCCCCGTCTTGCTCCGTCAGGGTGTCAGCGGGCTTTAAAGGATATCCTCCCTGTCGACCATCATTAAAGCGCCCGGTAAACGATCAAATTGTTTGTCAAACTTTACGTGTTTGTCAAACAATTTGATCGTGTACGGCTGTGTTTGAGGCGTTTGTCAAACAATCTACGTGTTTGATGCGTTTGATGAAAATCTGGATTGATGTCGAGTTTGACAAACAGGTTTGAACGTGTACGACGGTGTTTGTCAAACAAGATCTCGGTAGAAGAAGTTTGACAAACAAGTTTGTCAAGCAAGTTTGACCGTTTGCGCGGGGCGCTGTAACAAATTTGTTTGATATTTGGTTTGATCGTTTTACGCTTATGTTTGATGACAACGTGAAGTTTGACAAGCAAGTTTGTCAAATAAATTTGATCGTTTACGGGGCGCTTAACAACAAGAAACACATAACTTTACTACCCTCGATTTGCTATTATTCTTTAGCAGAATCTCCATAGCATTTTTTCTATGTTAAGCCTATTTGAAACCCAAATCCTAGACTGAAAAGACCAATAGTTTTATGTAGGTTACACAGTGGCACTTTTAAATCGGTCAGGGGCTTGACGTCTTAATGCGATTCAATTCCGATTCAATTTTACGTTCTTGCTGTCATTTTTGACACTTCTAGTATGGATCTGACAGCGAGCGATCCAACTGGCACCGAATTGAGTCGCATCAAGATATTATAACGTGTGATTACTTAACATTTTTTTACCATTCCTAATAATTTATTTTTCGTTTTTCTGACATTTTAATATCGATAAATTGTCGAAAATATCGGCTGCCGGAACTGTAAAAAGTAAGTAATCCTAAATGTGGCCAGAAAAGTCGCTACGACCTAAGTAAAAGTATGTAAATGCTTTTTTGTGTAAGAATAAAAAAACAAACTCAATTGACAAATAAGATCAGAAATATAAAAGACGCCATTTCTGGCGGCAAAGTCGCCAAATTGGCAACACTTTTTCTGCTATAAGGCGGATAAAGGGCTAATATTTTGCAGTCAACACGCGCAGTTGTTTCGTCCTTATCACATTAGTCGTTTTGATTTCGGTCACGCTCAGCAGAGGCCGCCGGAACTGCCAGGTCGAGACGTTTCCTCCTGCGCAGGGTCAATGATCTAAATGATCTATTCGCTTAGATCGTAATCCTAATAAAGGATACCCATACTACAAAAACTACAAAGTCGCTTTCTGCTGTCTCTGTCCCTATGTATACTAAAAACTACGCAACGGATTTTGATGCGGTTTTATTTAATACATAAATCACGTCTTTATCCCTTACAGGGTAGACAGGGCCTAAGGTAACAAGAACTAAAGGCCATGTTTAGCATGATTATTTTGATAGATAGAGTGATTCAAGAGGAAGGTATGTATAATTCTACGCAAATGAAGTCGCGGTCAGAAGCTAGTTTAGTATGTTATACAAGAAATCTATCCCTCCCATGCTGGTCTGAGAACAAAGAAAAAAACATGAAATATACAAGCTTTTCTTTTCGCGCAGTTGGTAAAAGCGTATCGAAGGAATGGGCGAAAATCTTAGGAATCATGTTATAGGCTATGCGGCTAGCAACCCATCACTATTTTGATTCCCCTTTCCACCTATACGCCCTCATGCTAAACATGGCCTTTGGTTTCAGCTCGTTACCTTAGGCTCTGTCTACCCCGTAAGGGATAAAGACGTAATATTAATCACTTTTATACGTACACACATACATAAATCATGTCTTTAACCCTTACGGTGTAAACAGAGCCTAAGGTAACCAAAAGGCCACGTTTCAGAAGTGGTCGAAAATGGTAAAAATTGATAACAATTATTATTGATCGTAAGGTTGACTGATTCAACATACTACACGACTTGTTTGTCAATACATAAAGTCGGTGGAATTAAAGTGGACTTACGATGTGCTATCAAAGTTATTAATAACCATAGCTTCTGAAACAATTCATTTTCATTTGTCTGGATTAGCTCTTTACGCGAGTAATCCAAGAAGAATCCAACACATATTAGTCAGCAGAAACGGTGCATTTTCCCTCTAACAAGAGCCTAATACTGACGTTCTCATCAGCGCTCAACCCTTTGGACCAATCAAGTAGTTCCGCAGTTTCCAATTTGTAGGCGAAGGCGACGCGCCTATTTAGGCAGCCACGTGTTACAACCTTTTTATAAAACTATCCTATTTTGGCACTGGCCGCAAATAAACTTAATGCCACGCAGCGCTGAAAGAAAGAAAAACAAAAGAAAGTCGTGTCATTGCTCTTGTCAGCGCTGCGTGTTGAATTGTTTTATTTTATTACTTTCTACAGTCTACACAATAAGTGTATCATGTAAACAAACATACATACATACCGTCACGCCTCTTTCCCACAGGAGTAGGCAGACACAACTTTGTTCCACTTCCTACGATCTTGACCTACCTCTTCCGCTTCAACTACATTCGTCAATCTCTAAATACATGCTCGTCGGTTTCGGGTACTCCTGACCTGACCTTTTACCTAAACGTCTCTTATTTGGTCTCGGCCTTCCCCTCCCAACGCAACCATTCACACTCCCCACATAGATCTGTTTAGCTAGTCTTTCATCCATCCGCTCTACGTGACCAAACCAACTAAGCATACTTTTCGGCCATAGCTTTACTTTTCGGATTTTTCTGTGTTCTATTTTTCACTGACATTTAGAAATTTAAGTCACCATAAATCCTCTTTCACATCCGCACGTTCTTATCACACTAAACACACGAAGTCATACGTGATAAGGTATTAAGCAACGAAGGAGAAACCGTGGTCTCAAACTAGTATTAACTGTGGTATTAAATGGACGGTACTCTGACTAAACATCGTGTATGAAATTTTACGTCGCCCTGAGCCGCAAGTAGCAATTTACGGCCCGCTACGCGAGCGGCAATTCCCACTTCCTGGCCTAGGGAAGACGTAAAATTGTGTACACACCTTAAAGAAAAGTAAAGAAAGTCTCAGGTGGCATGTTTATCGCCCTCGCTTTTGGCTCGTGGGACAAGTTCCCGCGATCTGAGATATTATTTATTTCACCGTCCTCGACGTGTAATGTACTAGCTATTATGAAATTGGAATAACCACTTTGAGGCGGTTATTCTAGTGTCGTAAAATTTCATATTGTATGAGGTGGGGTCAGAGTACCGTCGAAATGCGAATGTGACTTTGTTTGTTTCTTAGCTGAACTGTGAACTACTCTCCCTTATTGACAAAATTTGGTTTGGATATAGTTTTCATCCAGGAAAATTTGCAACTTCCATGCTGGTCTGGGTGCAAAGAAAAAAGAATGTACCAGTTGCTTCTCTTCCTCCGCAGATAGTAAAAGCCCATCAGAGGAATGGGCGAATGGGTATTTTGATTCCATTTTCCATCTATTCACCCACAATCTTACTAAACGTAGCCTGTAGGTCTTGTTACCTTAGGCTCTGTCACCCCGTAAGGGATATAGACGTGATTTGTGTATGTATGTAAAATTTGCAAATTCCCGCGGTCGCGCGATGAACGAACTCGCCGCAGACAAAGTCGCGGGCAGCAACTATAACAAGTGACAATTGTGTTTACATTACAATCTCGACAGGAGTCTACCGTAGCCTTCACATTGACCACGCATCGTAATTCGAATTGTCACCTGTCACCGACAAAATGTCGAGTTGGTGATATAGGGGCCAGCTGTCGCCGGCGACTCTCCGCGGGAGCTATGCTATTTTCCGGGATAAAAACTATCATGTACGGTCAAGTGCAAAAATAAGTATCGATAGGAACTTCTCAAAAATATGTCCCACGACCTTATTACGGTGGCGTAAGAGCGTATGGTACTTATTTTTGAAACTTTGTCTAGATACATATTATTACACTTGACTGTACTTCCCCGGGGCTGACTATATTTATTTATTTATTTATTTACGGAGATCCAACAGCTATGAAATACAGTGTGAGTTGATTACAGTAGTGACATTAAAGCCAATTATAGGCTCTCACAACTAGAGACAAATTAAGAAAAAAAAACCAAACAAAGTACGCGCGTAGTCGCAAACACACACCACACAACCAAAGATAGAAGAGAATACAGTAAAACTTATACACTACACACCAACAAATTTAAAGCAAACAAATATCTAATTACTGAATCTGCAGTCACTATAAATGTTAAATATGTAAAGCACACTCAAACCACCTCTCCGCCAACCGCCGCCGCACTGTAGAAATGTTACAGTTAAATATATCAATATCAAGCTCCTCATATACTAATTTCCAACTGATCGGTACAGTGGGTTAAGTGTGAAAAGGTAACAGACAGTTACTTTCGCATTAATTGTATAAGTAGGAACGTATCCAAGAAGATCAAAGTTGTAGGAACGAGCAAACAGCATATTTGTTCAACACATTTTGCTGGCAAAAACTAAGTTAATAAATTAATTAATGTCTAAATTAAACCTTTTAACTTGATAGCAAAAGGTCGTGTTAGTTCTATGAATAGAAAATACCCGCTGAGCTCACAACATTAATGGCTATGTTAATATGAACTTGCAATTTCGTTAATGATATTAGTAGCTCAACCAGAAAGTTGTGTTTCAAAATCACGGAAGGTTCATAAACCCGTAACCTGTTTTAACCTTCTTAGCGGATGAATTTCGGAAAATCGTTCTTAGCTTGCGTTAGAAATAAATAAACTTAAACAGTAGGTTTATTACCTAACTTGGTCGCAATCGCCATCGTGTACATTTTGACAGTTCATGTATGGGATAACAGTTGGCATCGGAATCAGCTAGCTGTCACTTTCATACAAGAACTATCAAAATGAACACGATCGCGATTGCGAGCGAGTTAGGTAATAAAATAATACAGGATGCCTAGGACGAACCCGAAAGGTTTCAACACTAAATTCCTGTACATATTTTAAGACTAAAATGTCATATGAGGCAGGCTGAATCCGCCTTAGTTTTTATGTATTCCAATTTTGGACAATATCTTGTCTGACATCATAATGAAAAACTATGAGAAACGTTGCCAGCTCGCCCTAACTAAGTTTCAGTTTGCGCAACTTTCGAATGGAATATTCGAGCGTTATGCTTTTAAAAATCGGCCCCCGATTCTTGATAAAGTGTTGCTACATCGAAAAACCCGTTAGTAGGCAATAAAAGCGAATTAAGTGACCACATGTCTTGTAACCACAGTCCGTTGGGATACGCCAGGAACATCCCACAATAGACCACCCGTCAAGACTGTTCGAGTTTCGAACTAAGTTAAATTAGCTGCTGGCTGCCTGTCTGTGCGTCCAGGGACGTGTAGAAAACTTTTATGAATAAAAAATGCATGCGTGGGTTACATTAGATATTTTTACGTCAAAGTTAACAAGTTGTAAATGGGTTTTATTGTATTAAGTCGAGAGCTGATAGACGTTTTTATACAGACATAAATTCCTACATTCCAGATTACATCGGACAGGTGTAAAAAATGATGTACCTCTTCTGTTTTTTAAATATTAAGGTGCATTGGGGTAAATTCGAAATTGGAGGAATTTCGAAACTTTAGAGTTTAGACTCTCTTATCTAGACCCCAAAGACATTGGAGCTTGTAGGTGAGCGTTGCTAGATTATGTAATTGTACCCCGTTTAGGATATACACGAGTTTCGAAATTCCCCCAATTTCGAATTTACCCCAATGCACTATACCCAATACCGTCGTCACCATAAGGGCACACGGGGCCCGTGCCCAGAGACCCCATTCTCAGGGAGCCCCGAAGGACCGACAATTTCTATAATAAATGGTCATACTTAGTAAAAAAAAAATATTATAATTCGCTTTTATTACTTTCCAAAAGGGCCCCAAATTCTTGTGTGCCCAAGGGCCTCAGCCTAGTTTAAGACGGCCTTGACTATACCAAGATATTAGGACTGTCCGGATTTACCCCACTTCATCAATCCGACTGAACTTTTATTGTACTGTGTACATACATGTATTGGCTTATGTGTGTTTGTGTGCGCAGGAGGCGGCGGCGGGAGCGGGATGCGGAAACTGCATGCGCTCCGGCCGCTCCGGCCCGCGGGCAACATCAGGTGCGCACACTAGTGTCAATCTCACAAAGAGGAAATAACCAATTGGGTAGAACATTAAAAAATGTGGGACGATTGCTGCACTCTTAGTGGCCTGTCAAAAGTCCAGGGGCCTTGACGTGTTTATCCGATGCAATTCCGACTCAGTTCAAGTTTTAGCTGTTATTTTTAGTATGAATCTGACAGCGAGCGAACCTAAACTGAATCGGAATTGAATCGCATTAAGACGTCACGGCAAGGTCCCAGGTCACTAGAATCGAGCAAGCAACTATTATGATCAGTAAATAGGTAGCTAATGTTTAGTCGTTGCGTGGTATGGTGAAGGATTCTCAGTGAAATTTAATAAGAGCAAAGAAAAATTGTAATAATTTAAATGGATTTGTTCCGTGTGGGAGATAACGGAAACACAATCGCGAAAGTGATGATGTATCTATAAATAATAATGTGTTGCAGGATTAAACTACCCGCATTCCCACTCTATTTTGTTATTTCCTCTATGTAAAGCAGGGACCCGAAGCACAACAAATTTTAAATAGCCCACTGTCTATATGCGAGGGTCCCAAAAAACCAAAACGAACCTATAATGATTATATACCACTACCGAAATCACCCATCCATGACATACTTTTCTTGAAATAAACCATTATCAAAATACAATAGTCTCAAAACAGCCTGTCCCAAAATACCCTAATCTATTTTTCACATACAAAGCCAATGTAATACAAACATTAATTTTGTTTACGTGCCAATTAATTTAAACGATGGATTTAATCATTGGATTAGCAGAAACAAATACACATCGATAGAAAGACCATTATAACGACTGACAAATGCGATGTGACGTCATTGGCCCCATGTCACATTTTTACGGTGCTACGTAGGATGGAATTACTTACTGAAATAGAAATTTTATTAGATTATTTATTGCATAATAAGCTTTAGCTAAAAGTTAAAGTGGGAAAACCTGCGATACTTTTATTTGAAATTCCAGTAGGACTAAAAGGTCAGACGAATTTTAATTAAACGTAGCTGATAACTATCGCGATTAAAGTACTATGTTGTTTAAAAAAATATAATCCAACGTAAGTAGTTTTCTGATATATGGCAACTGGAATCAAATTACCTTAGTGCTTCATAATCACCTCTATGCGAGGCATGTATTTTTGTGCTCAAAGCTAACTAATACTTATACATATACACAAGAAGATAGCGTGTTTCGTGTGTGTCTCATAGCACAGACACCAAAAACGACCTTCCTTTGTCCAATCACTTTCTACTTTGCCAGTTCTACAGCTTAATGCCATTAATGCCTACATTTTGTCAATAGATGGCGCTATATCCATTTACGTAGGCAGTATCGTCTAAGCTATGTCGACATCTTTCCAACTACAAGTAGAAACAAAAGTAAACTCGAACTTTCTGATCATTTTAGTTAATTATTATTTGAAAGTTACACCAATATTCAATGTAAATAATATTGTTGATTACCGCTTAGTCGTCTGGCAATTTGACGATCTATCAACAACTCAATTTGACTTCGCAAATTTGTTTGATACTCACATTTTTCCGTTAAGGACCGACTGAAAATTGGGAAAATAAATAATCGTGAAGGCTTTACTTTGCAGAGGCGGAAGACCATGTTACACTGAATGGATAATTTCACTTCGTTACTCCGCGTGTTTGAGAATGGACTAAGGGTTACAAATAGTTACTCTCCTTCAATATGCTAATATACTCTCGCAATATAATTAAAACTGGTCGCACATATGCTTTATAGAACGACACTTCGATACTAAGTTTTAAACTGGTATAGCTCCATCTATCGGCGCATAGCTGAACACCGCGACAGTCACACACGCGTTGATTATTCCATTTTCTAAAGCATAAACTGAATGAATAAAAATATTCTAAACGGGTATTTCTGTTTTGCAATAAAATTCCCTCGCTGTATCGTAGCGTGGAGTAGCAAAGTAAAATTATACATTTATTAAAACAAATAGTTTTAAAATTAGTTCGAACTACTTGAACCTTTATAGGTACTCATAGCAAAATGTCATCGTTGAATAAAAGTCCGTAACGTCATGGGAGCAAAATGTCCGCAATTTAAAAAGCCTTGTGTCAACAAATCAAAATGTCACATTGATCAACGACTGCAATTTAAATGACCACGAGAGCAGAACGTCCGCAGTTAAAATTGTACTCCACGCTATAACTAATGTAAGAATTATCGTCAGGAAAAAATATAATGTTCATTTTTTTAAGGAAATGAATCACTGTAGGTATTAAATACAATAAATATTGTTAATTTGTAATGTTAGCTACATAGAGAGATCTCATTTTCAATTTATTTCAACCGTGGCTTTTATTACAAGATGTTTTCTTTTATAACATTAATTCAAAATTTTTATAAACGCCCCATGCATTAATCGAGTACTCGTATGATTATACGAGTACGTAAATAAACACTTTCATGCCAAAAAATCCTTACACCATTCTGTAGAAGAGCTCATACTTACTCTTCAAACAGATTTTTACCAAACATGGCATGGCTAAGAACCCGCATCCAAATCGGTCCATCCGCTTGAGAGCTAGGATGCCACAGACAGTAGGTACACATACACACACTCAGGCATGGACATCAAACTTATAACACCCTCTTTTTACGGATATTACGGACATTTTGTTTTTTTTGTCATTTTTCATTGATGACAATTTGTTTCAAGGGCATTTTTAATTGCGGACGATTTGCTCCCTGGGCTTCCTACCGTGCGGTCTCTAAATCCCTGCAGCTGAGTATATTCCAAAGGGACTATACTGGGTAGCAAAGATACCGGGTTACTTTTCATACCACTTTCAATGGGAAGTGACCTGGTTTCTTTGCTTCCGAGTATAGCTAATAATCTTGTTTCTCTGATTTATGAGCTTTTATAGCTCTTCGTAAACACTCATAATTGCATGTAAAACGTCAGGCGTTAAAATGCGAACTGTTAAAGTCTATGGTTTGTGGGGTAGCAACAGTTTTTGTTTACAAATAGACATTGCCACTTAATAAAAATAAAGTCTTACAGTATGCACATATATTCAGTTTCCTTAATATAATAATAGGTAGAGTCCATCAATTAGCAATACTCTAACACGAACTAGTTGCTGTAATACTATTTAAGTATTTGCTGTTTAAATAGCTACTATCTATAACTGTCCGGATTTACCCCATTTCATTATTCATCTGACTCATCTTTGAACTTTGTATTATTACATCTTGCAGGAAAAATATGTCGGTTTTGTCACTGTATCTGGTTTAAAGTTTGATAGTTTTTATTTCGATACTATTATAGTAATGAAAGATTTATAAATCGTGTTTAATACTAAATCGAGATACTTTTTCTTACAAGACGACCTTAATTTGTGCTTTTCGGGCGTTCCTTATAGTTCATTCCAATACGTTTTAACCCTTTTGTAAACAAACAATTCCCCCAAGTTCATATAAAATTGACATTGTTATAAAATGTCGTGAGATATCAAGTCTTCTACATTCCGGTGGATGTGATGCTAATCGCATACAACGAGTGACTGTGCGGGAATTCAGATGAAATTGGTTTGGCAAAGGCGATAAAATGGATTGGAACAAAAAGACGACAATGGGTTTACATTTTGTCCCATAAAATTGAAGTTACGAATGTTACGGTTTGCCATAATTTTCGTTAGTCACAAATAGTTTTATTTCTGAAACGGTAAATATTTTTTATAGAATTGATAGCTAACCTAACCTACTACATTCTGATGACTTTTACAAAATTTCCGAAAAATGCACGATTGGTGTTACGACCAAAAAAATTACGACTAACGATTATTATGACCAATGAAAATTAATCTTGTTCCCCATACATAACCAAGTTACATAACCGGCACTAGTAAACCAATGTAGGATGATTAATTTGGTGCGGGCCACCCCTAAGCCGCGAACATGTTTGTTTTAATTTAGAAATAGTCTTTATTTTACCATAGAATGTCCTGGTTATGTAAAATAGTTATGTACAGGGAACAAGCGGAAAATTATGGGAGAAAAGAGACCCGGGGTATGTAGTTTACCGCAATTCACCACACTAACGCAACACCGTTGTACTTAGATCTTACAACCGCAGATCCTTGGTGGAGGACACGGTTTACCCGGGGGCCAACCGGCACGACCCGGGCCTGCTGTGGGCGGGCCTCGGACGGTAGGCCCCAACACCCCCTGATTACCGAACAACCCTACTACCCAGAACTCTACCCGTATGAAGTCGAAAAAGCCTCGAACCCTGGATATGTTCTTCACAAATCTATTGCAACTAGAGGGAGGAGATTCCGCGTGAAACCTCCGCTGCTTGTTTTAAAAGATTCGAGAGTGTTCTGATTGTGCGCAAGCGCTTGTTTTGATGCCGATTCGCTTACAATGATGATTACGGAACTAAGTTACCTAAGTTGTGTCGTTTTGTGACTTAAGACAGGGTTTGTCAAACTTATAGCCCGCGTATTCCTGTATGCTTAGTGAAATTCGATCACAAAATACGTCTCGTTTGCGTTTGCGTTAAAATATCAAATAGTGAATAGTTTGTTGCCGTTTCAATCCGCAAGTGGCGCTGTCTATTTTTCCATAGTACTTGAGACGTTTACGTGAAAGCATTCGAGACGTTTTTTTGAGTGAAAACTTGCACGAGAGGCTGTTACTTATGCGTAACCTTTCATTCGAAATAATGAACTGACTGATGCACTGAATATTTTTTTTGGTTTATACAAATTTTTGGTATACTTAAAATCGTGATTCCGACCTGGCGGAACCTACAAAGTATGTACTCGTAGCTTTTAAGTTAAATTTAATTTTAAATTATAGGAACAGACTAATGTGGGCCTTACGAGCTGAAAATGTTTAACGGCCTTACAAACTTCGATGTATCGCTTTAATAATGTTAATTATGTACACTTACCCTACAAAGCCTTCAATGGGATCGCGTGTGAATTTGCCTCTAGAGGCGCTAGTGTCGCATGAGGTCCAATAACATTCACTTTTCACTGGTTTCGGCGGGCTTCGTGACATAAATTATAGTTTCTTTCATTTTCACAACATTGCGGCATAGCTACTCGATATGATGATAGTTAGGTATTTATAATTAATGAACTTAATGAGATTCAAAATTTAAAACTTTGTTTCGGCGCTGATCTTATAACGTCGCCTTTGACAGCTATACCTCTGGACCTTAGTCAACAGTGGCGCCAACTGGTGAGCAAAGAAACGATAGTCCCCATTGTAATTGACTATTTGTGAGTGAATCGGCATCTAGTATATTTTGCTGTTTGTTTGTTATGCTTCGATCAATTTATTGTTACTTAAGTACTCATATTATACCGATATATATCTTCATTCAAAGTATATTTGGTACTTGCAGTATTATTGTCTATGGCAGTTTCTTAAAGCACTAGCCAGACCAACTCCTAGCTGTGTAGTTTCTAAAAAGAGTGGATGTAATAACATGAGAAAAAGCTTTAGACTAATAAAAGTATATTCTAGCCAGCCAGCTGTTTCTTGGCCAAATATTATCTGACACCGAAAGGGCCAGCTTGACTGTACCCGAAAACATGTATGAAACTTTGAGAAACCGTGCTCTCTATGAATGTACCCCCTTATTCATAAAAAAAGTTAAATGTTTTGTCTCTGTCTGGCAGAGGAATAGGTATGTAAAGTTAACACCAGTCAAGTGTTTACGAATAAAGGGGGTTAATTTATTATAATTTAGTTTGTTTTCTTTACTTTTATTTGATCTAGAAATAAATATTTGGTGTTATAAGTTTAATAAGTACGTAATTATGTCTATAACTGTGTAAGTAGTTAGGCGATTTCGAAATCCAAAATTTAGAAATTAAGTGATACAATTATTTATCAGTAGGTGTATACATGAATATTATAATTTTATCATTGGTTTATTGGACCTGTAATGATCTTTTTGCCAAATATGTGTATAATTATAAATTTTAAAATCGCCTATAATTAGTTTCACATAATAAAAAAAAAGGTAATTTTTTGTAAAAAAAAACAATACCATACACATATTTATTCGATCAATATGCTTCATAATATGATTCTTCTTAATCTAATACTTTTAAACGAGCGATATAAACTGAATCCCAGAAACGGCTCCAACGATTTTCGTGAAATTCAGCATTTGGGGACGATAAATCGATCTAGCTAGGTTTTATTTTTCGAAAACGTATCAAAAATAATACCGGCACTGTTTTTCAAGCCGTTTTTGGAGCTCGATACTGCACCATTTTTATTTTTTTAGTTAAACAACACAAATACTCTTCAAACAATGAAAGTTGTTGTGACCTAGAAGGTGTCACTTGGGTCTCCAACTAAAAATATTTAACGCTATATGTTCTGAAACGTTTTTATGTATTTTTTTAGCTTTATTTGTTATTTGGTCGTGAATTTCACACTATCTGACTGACAGATGAAAATATTCATTCGCATAAAAAATATAATTACATATATAGTGCTGGCCATAGGTGACCCTAGGGCGCTTACCTCTCTCAAAGGCTAGGAATAACAGTTCAGAGAGGCAATGCGGCCAGCGGCTTGGGGTCGATGCCTGTGCTGGAATATTTTGACGACATTTACTTTATAGTTTTATAATTAGTAGTACCTAGTTTCAGTTTTAGTATCAGTCTGTTTCAAATTTTTATTACTTTATTTCAGTAATGTTAATTGTTATAAATATTTGTCTGACAAAAAAAAATATAGTCAATTAACTCTACCACGGTTTTTCAACTCGTTCTTCGGTCGCTTCAATTTACGACCCTGGATGAGGCATACCTACTAAGTTTTATGAATACGGAAATAGTCTCTACATACCACCAACCACATCGATTCCTGACCCACCGTGGAACCCTCTCACAGTTAATATCATAGTGACGTTACATTGAATCGACAAAAATAATTTGATATTTACTGCGAGAACGTTCTACGGTGGGTTCGAAATCAAAATGTCTCGACGTACAATGGGCAACAGAAAACACCGCAGCGCAGTGTATAACTAGGATCATAAGTGTAATACTTATAAACACGCCAATGATAACTTGACCCGTTCTCTCGTGGGTGCTATACGGATGCATGTGCCTGGTAAACTGGTTAACTCGCGACCAACAACACAAGACTTCTAACTCCGTACGATGCCTGCCAAAGAATAGGTCAAATTGTGATTGCATGCCACTTTGTTTTATACTCATTGCCGCTGGCGTTGCTGTGTGGTATTGTAATAACAAAAAAACTAATCTACAATTATACGATCTGCGATAATCTAGTCAAACTGATGACTCAGTTTCATTGGTCGATAAACAGCATGCGGTGACAGGTGTATAACGACTAGTGAAAATCACAAGTCCATATAAGTTGAAAATCTACCACAGCCCGCATGCGGGCACTTTCGACCATTTAAAACAGTTTCCCGAATGCGGGCTCTATGGCATGCGTCTTGAAAATCTACTGCACCCCGCATGTGGGCACTTTCGACCAATGAAAACTGTTCCCCGAATGCGGGCCTTATGGCATGCGTTTTGAAAATCTACCGCACCCCCCATGCGGGCCCTATCGATCAATGGAAACTGAGCCATAACTAGTCGTAACTTATAATATAACTTATGTTGGTATCGTAGTGTGTAAGCATACTAACTTGGTGTTAATTTTGTCTGTTTGTTGTACTAAATGGTCGTCGAATACACATCTTAAAAGTTTTATGTGTTTCTTATTAATCCTGATCTTATCACTAGCTGTCTTACCCTCCACGCCGGAGCACAACAGCGCAAGCACTGCTGCTTGGCGGCAGGATTAGCGAGTAAGGTGGTAACAATCCGGACGGATCTGGCACGAGGTTCTAAAATATTAAAAACGAATGTGAATGTCTGGGAGCAAATAAAAAACATAGAATGTACCAGTTGCTTCTCTTCTCGCGCAGATGGTAAACTCATCGAGGGCTTGGGTGAAAATCTTGGGGATCATGTTACATAGGCGATGTGGCTAGCAACCCATCACTGTTTTGATTCCCCTTTCCATTCATACGCCCGCAATCATGCTAAACGCGGTCTTTAGGTCTTGTTACCTTAAGCTCTGTCTACCCCGTTAGGGATAAAGACGTGATTTATGTATGTATGTATGTATGTATGTAATGTGTAATGGTACAAAAAAGTCTTAAAAAAAATAGTTCGTCCTCTTTATTTCTGTTATGTCTTTTTATTCTCAAACCAGCTGCTGCCCGCGACTTCGTCTGCAAAAAATAGTTTTTCGCTATCCCGCGGGAACTATGCAATTTTCCGGGATAAAAAGTAGGCTATGTGTAAGCCGATGAGGCTAACAACCCATCACTATTTTTTCAACACAGTTGCTCGTAAATTGAGTCTTATTGCACCGCATTTAAACTCATAATACAGCTTATTACGCACAAGTACTGTAATATAAACTTTTTTTTAATCTCAGCAAACGGTTCAGTATCAATAAGAACAAGGAATATTTTCGTGAATATTAAACTATTTTAGTTTAAAGATGATAAATAAACATTTAATTTCGACAAATTATTCATTTTTACCTAAAAAGGGACCATAATTTGCATATTTAAGACATTAATCAATTAGTTTATTTTTATTATAATTTTAATATTAGGCTGTTAGCAGTCTGTTGTCAGTGTCTTCGTCACGCGCGTGCTAAGTGCACAGCGCGCATGCGCGAGTGCTGCGTGCGGATTGGCGCGGAGAAATAATATCTGCCGCCATTTTTCACTGATATTGTTGATTCAGACTTTGTTATTTCATTACTTTAAAAATTACTAGTTCAAGTAATAAAGAAATGTAGTGTCCGTCGCTGGAAATACTAAAATATGATCGGACAATGTTCGGACAGTTATACCTATCAGTAAGAAATCCAAGGTGTTAATAACCAAAATGATAAAGTAAAGTTCTAAAGCAGCTCCAGGTAAGCAATGTCTGGTAACAAAGGTAAACTAAAGTTCTTAAAGTCCTTTTATTAACTAAATTTTATTTATTTTCCTCACAAATGTGTTGAAAAACGTCGTATGCGACGCGTGTGCTTTGGTAAAATTACACATCTCGGCTCTCTTACCCGCGCTCGCTGGCGCTCGCGCGTACAATACGCCTCGTATGTAATTACCAACATAGCATACTTGTATCATAATGTACTATAATTCCATTTTCCACCTATACAACCTCAATCTTGCTAATTGTGGCCTGTAGGTACCTGTTACCTTAGGCTCTGTCTACGTGATTTGTGTATGTATGTATGTATGTATGTGTAATTCCAGACTATAATCTATCTATGTTCCAAATTTCATCCTGATCTGTCCAGCCGTTCTGGCGTGAAAGAGTAACAAAGATCCATCCATCCATTACAAATTAGTAGGATTTTTTGGCATTCCAATCTAACTGGGTCAACCCAGCGACAAAGTGACAAAACGGGCATTTATCTACATTAACAGAGCTAAGTTTATGTCCACCTTATTCGTGATCAATCGAGTTAACAAGCAGCCAATTGCGATCATTTCCTCCTAATCGATAGATAAACGTATCCTTATTGCCAGCAAATCGACACGACAATCCAAATAAAGGTAAGACCGCGAGCCATCTCGACTTGGTGCCCGATTTTTGAAAGTACATAATTATTATGTGGAGCTCTTTCAAGTCGCAATGGGTAGGCCATAATAGCACGGAGAACATAAAATAAAAATATGGGACCGAGCGCGACGACAGCGCCACGTGATAGGCGGCCATTATGGACAATATTGTCACCGCTGTCAAACAAGAAGTTAGTAAATATTGTGAAAAATATTAATGAAATCTTGTGTTATTTTACTATATTACACAATTTTGGACAATGGTAGTCAGTAACATTATTGCCAATAATATTAAAATTGTTGTTTTCAGTGAAATTTTAGAGGTTAGGTAACTTACTCTTTTTTTCTTACGGCAAATATCCACTTATTTCTTTGGTCTCGTTTCCACCATGGTCTTGGAAATTGGTAAAATTTACAGTCGCCATTCTTCTTGGTGTTATTACAATTCACAACAACACATCTTACCAGGACCATATTTTTATCTCAAAAACGATTAGAAAATGTTTACTGCAATATGGATTTGACAGCTCAAGTAAGCGACAAAAATGACAATTTTAGCCGTAGTGAGCGCTGTAATCGTTTAGGCTACCCCCTCCACCCGCTTTGCACTCTGCCAATTGGGATTGTCTAAAAAAAAATACCTATCCTTTTTATATTTTTTTTGTGCAGAATAGTCAATTATAAGAAACCAATTTCAATATTTTCTCATATAACTCGGTATTTTTTTCACTATTAATTATTGAAAGTATTTTGGTTGATGACGTCAGAGTTTCCACTGCCGGTGCCACACATCTGCTTATTGGATAAATTGATCATAAAACGTATGTGAAGCGCCGCCATTAACGTCTTTTCTATCTGTGGTGAAGTTGGCAAACTGTCATTAGTATTAATGTCAATATGATTCAACAATAACACAGGAAGATTCACGCGATCTTCTCCTATGAATTTTATATTTTCACAGCAGTTACACATACCATAACATTCTGCGCGAAGCAGAAAGGTCCATAAACACATACCAGGTATGATCAAGACAAAACAGGACCCGGAAATAAGACAGTAAACTCTAGGCGAAAGTAAACCGAAAAACGTAATATTTCGCTATCCATTAAAATATTTAGCGGAAAATCTTTCATGTGAGCGAAGCACATCGCTGTGCGGATACACTCTTGCCTAATTATCTACCGAAAGTGCTTCTAAATCTAAACTATAATACAACAATATGAAAGTAATCAGTGGGAAAAACAAGAATGACAGTAACAAGATTGTCATTTTGCTTGTCAGCTGTCATAAGATGAATGAAATGTCAGATTGCGGGTCCAAATTGAACTCCGTAGTATAATCCACGCGTAAATAGCATAGAATTTGTAACATTTGCAAATAAAGTACATTTTGGACCGTCTACGTCATGTCTGGGAATGTCAAATGAAGGTCATTGCTTATTTTTCATGTAATAAATTCATTATAGTAAAATAAAATAAAGTAAATACAGAAAACGATTTAAAAAGCATTTATCTCGAAATGGTTTTCGATTGACTATACATTGTAAAAAAATAGGCAATCCCAATTGCTAGTGAAAAAAAAAATGACATGCAATAAACTTAAAAGTAGCACTACACAAGTTTAGCAAAGGGAACCAATCTCACCGTGTGCTGGGCTCGAGAGCTCAGCGCTGGTTTACAGAAAGAACCCTTGATGTGATACATCGCAGCTCCTGCGTGAATACATAACAAAAAAGAAAAATCTGGGAAAAAAATTACTACAAAAGAAGTGAATGTCGACATATGGTCTTTGGGGCCGAAAGCTTCTCTAGTGGAGACCGCGCATCTGCAAGCGCTAGGACGTCCACCAACGGATGACCACAGTAGGCCTGTTACCTAACTCGCTCGCAATCGCCATCGTGTTCATTTTGACAGTTCATGTATGGGCTGACAATTGGCATCGGAATCAGCCAGCTGTCACATTCATACAAGAACTGTCAAAATGAACACGATGGCGATTGCGAGAGTTAGACAATAGGCCTACTGGTTAAAGTCGCGGGCTCACGGTGGAAGCCGCTTCCAACCGAGGCAACTGGAGGTCTATGGTTGGCTTTTGTCCTGCAGTGGACGTCCTATAGCTGATATGATGATGAAACATGTTAAACGTGCCCTTGTTACTGTTGCAATCCACATATTTAACAGTAGCAACATTATTTTTTTATATTATTTTGCCTATGGCAACACTCACTCTTTTGTCGTCAAAACGCCCCTAATTTGATCCAAAACGTCCGTCTAAGCCTTCCTTTCCGACGCACGCATTCACACTCACCATATAAATCTGTTTAGTTAATCTTCTAATCTTCAAATTACTTTAAAATCTGTCAATTTCTCACCACCCTTATCAATCTTAGCTTGGTACGTCTGATAGCCTGCATTATCACTCTATAGTTAATTCCTCTATACTAAAACATAACGTTATTATGACGGTCAGCCCCTCAGAACAATAACTAAAGCATAGAACCCGGACTAAAATAAAAACTAATTATTATAGTGCGTTGCTTCTTATTCCAGTGTACTGAAACGATAAGTTAAAAAGAGAACAAACTTGTCAGTTTGTTCTTATTTTTCTGTTTCGTACCAGTCCAAACGTCAAACTTGGTTCCTTTACGTCACTTGGTTCCGATATATGATGCCGATTTCAAGAGTCAGATTTCTTAGCCCAATGACTTGTGTTGAGTGTCAACTTAACTTGTCTGTATGTGCTTATTGTGCTTCGGATGCGTGAATGACGGACAATTGTTGGAGAATTTTTTGTTTATTATTGTTAAAAATTGATTAAATAACGAATATTGGTAAAGCCAATTACTTAGTGAAACTAGAAAATGTCTTGTGCAGTGCCAGGATGTAAATCTAATGCGTCCAGAAAACAAAATGATAATGCGTTTATAAGTTATCATCGTTAAGTGATTTTAATCAGCTTCAGGGTCGCATTAAAATATATTGAGAGTGTGTTCTATAAAATAACACCATTATTGAATCCTGTTTGTCAAAGATATCCCTATTTACATATTATTTTAAAGAAAATATGAAAACAGTATAGGTTATCTTAGTGATGTGCCTGTGATATCGACTAAACTGTCAATCGATATTAAATGTAAATACAGGGTGAAATTTTGAACGTGATACAAAGTCGATGTTTTCGATACATCTCTAAAAGACTAAAAGGCTCTGCTAAGTCTTGAGTTACCAAAGTAATTAATTAGAACTTAGTTAACGATTTTATTTATCCCATTTTTTATTGGCACGTGTGGTTACCCCACCCTTTAAATGACAGAGCAAAAAGTTTAAATTTGTTTTATAATAGGCACTCGCCTCTTTGGTTCACTTTGACATAAAAATAAAATAATACTGCTAATTCGTGACGTGAGTTGTCATAACAAATATCTCTCGGTTTATTAAAATTTAACTGAAAAATGCCGCCTGCTTATCCTTATACGCACGTTGAGCGTTTAGATATGGTTATTTTTTATCACACATCAAGTAGTACGGTGCGGACACAGACATTTTTTCCTTAAAAGTATCCACACTCTCCAATCCCGTCTCGTCGTTTAATAAACCACACTGTCCAAAACTTGAGGGATTATGGACAATTTTCCGTTCCATCACATGCACAAGGTAGAGGATCTCGAGCACGCTACTCGGATGCGTTTCGTACTCGAGTACTTCGTTATTTCAACCGCCACCCTCAAGCAAGCACAAGGGATGCAGCCGCACGTTTTGGAACAACACAATTTTTTATGTGGAAGCTATTGAATGCTGAAGGTCTACACCCGTTCCATTTCCAACGCGTGCAAGATATTGTTCTTGCAGATTACTCCAGAAGAGTTCAGTTTTGTGAGTGGTTTTTGGAACACTTGCATTTAAATATCATGTGGTCAGACGAAGCAACCTTCTCCAGGATAGGGCTATTCAACGTCCATAATGAACATTGGTGGAATAATGTGAATCCCCATGTCACACGCAGGGACTCGTTCCAAACCCGATTTTCATTTTTCAGTCAATGTTTGGGCCGGAATTCTGAACAACTGTGTAGTAGGACCACATTTTATTGACGGTAGGTACATTAAATGGAGCTAAGTATGAAGACCTGCTGAGGAACGTCTTACCAACATTAATGCGTGAAATTCCGGAAGAAAATCAAAACGACCTACACTTTCAACAAGATGGAGCTCCAGCCCACTTTTCTCGTCGGGTGCGGAATTATTTAGACCAAGAATTCCCCGATAGGTGGATTGGCCGCAATGGTCCAATCGCATGGCCTCCTCGTAGTCCCGACCTAACACCGCTGGACTTCTTTTTATGGGGTGAAATTAAAAGGCGAGTCTACAAACGTGAGTCCCATACAGTCACAGAACTTCGGCAAAAAATCATACAGGCGTTTGATGCTGTTAAAGCCAATGTGTTTGTGCTTGGAAAACTCAAAGACAATCTAAGACGTCGAGCAGAGCTATGCCGGCGGGAAGGTGGTGGTCATTTTGAGCATTTATTGAAGTATGTTTGAGAAACCCATTTTGGTTTTGATATTAAATAATGATTATTACCACTCTGTTTGTTATTTACACCAAAATAATACATAAGAGCTAGGGATTTAAGTTATCTGCGATGTTGATATTACTCGTATTATCTGACACTATCCACTAGATGTTAATTACAGCGACAAAACCTTTCAAGTGTCAAATGTAGGGTAGCAATACTTTCAGTTTCTGAATTATTTTTTTGTTAGGAAATTATCAATATTTAATTAAGACAAATTTTAACAAATGAGTTAACTCATCTAATTATACAGCATCTGCTGAGCAGGAAACACGTAATTTGTATCACGTTCAAAATTTCACCCTGTATAGAGATATAATTAAATATGTTTAATTCTTTCAGTTTTCCGACTCCATTATTGTTCCATATTGTTCCCTTTCTTTGGCCATAACTTTACTATTTCACTTTTTTTTGACTTGGCAAGTTTTTACTAATCTATAGGTATGCATAAATGTTCCTTTTATAGGGTTCCGTATCCAAAAGGTAAAAACGGGACTCTATTACTAAGACTTCGCTGTCCGTCTATCAACAGGTTGTTCATGAGCCGTGATAGCTCGACAGTTGAAAGTTTCACAGATGATGTATTTCTGTTGCCGCTATAGCAAAAAATACTAAAAACAATAAAATGAATATTTAAGGGGGGCTCCCATACCACAAACGTTTTTTTTTTGCGATATTTGTTCGATATCAATAGCGGCAACAGGTAGACGCTTGAAATATTCAGTTTCATATTCACTTTAAAAATAGATAATTAAATCAAAATAAAATTAATATTTATCGGGTCCCATACAACAAGCGTGATTTTTTGCCGTTGTTTTGTTACCAACCAATTCAAATACGAATGGACAAAAATGTGTTTTTGTTGTACGGTGAAACGGAATTCTCGGTGCGCGAGTCCGACTCGCACTTGGCCGATTTTCATAATAGATTTTTTTCATTATAATGATATCCGTTTAATATGTATTAATATCCACGACCGTCCCGATACCCATAAAAAATATCGATTGAAGACTAATCAATGACGGTTTGTTCCCTACACTAGCGAAATATATACATGTATAATTTAAAGCGGTTTGTATAGGTTACCCTGGTACGGAACAGACAGACGACTGTCTCGTGAATAGCATCTTTGTCTCTTTTTAACTTATTGTTTTAGTGCACTGGAATAAGAAGCAACGCACTATAATAATTAGTTTTTATTTTAGTCCGGGTTCTATGCTTTAGTTATTGTTCTGAGGTCAGCCCACGTCTGGTGTGGATGAGGGCCATAAATTATTTACCTCATGTCAAAGTCAAGTCAAACGCCTTGGTATTATTATATCGATATAAAGATCAAAGTGGACGAGGAATTCAAACCTACTTCATTGATCCCTTTACATGTTTGATATACAGACAGACACAACAAAGAGGTTATAAACGGATGGTTTTTTTTTAAAGATTATGGCCTGGGTACTAGTCCTTTAAGCCAGTACTTAAAGGCCTAGGTCTAGGCCTTCCCCCCCCCCAGCGCACCCATTCACACTGCCCATATAGATCTGTTTAATTAGACTTTCATCCTCTCTACATGACCAAACCGACTAAGCATACTTTTTTCTATCCTAGTCACTATATCTTCTTTCACACCAGCACTTCTATCACACTATTCGTTATTAGACCACATTATTATATCACGTATAACGATTGCCACTCTATTGTTATTTCTCTATGCGCTAGTTAAAAGAAAAAACAAATAAATAAATAAATATTTTGGGACAAATTACACCAATTGTACTATGGGTACCAGGCAACGGATAAACATACTTATATAAATGTAGATAAATACATACAACATCCATGACTCGGGCACAAACATTCGTATTTCATCATCAAAATCTGGAACGAGCTTCCCGCTGAGGTCTTCCCATTGAGTTACGACCTGGGTGCCTTTAAGAGGCGAGTGTACAATTTTCTGCAGGGCCGACAACGCACTGGCATCGCGTAAAGCGCTGCGGGTGTCTATGGACAGTGGTGATCATTTACCATCAGGTGACCCACTAGTTCGTTTGTTTGGCCTCTCTAACATTAAAAAAATATATATCATACAACTGTCTGCCCCTACCGGGATTCGAACCCAGGACCTCTAGCTTCACAGTCAGGGTCACTAACCACTAGGCTATACGGTCGGCTAAATTTGGTGGAGATATCCTAAAACTACGGTCAGGGCTCGTCAATTCTCTCACAAGCCGGGCGTATGATTGCTACTGACGTACGGAATACGGGGTGATGTGACCTTTGTACGGACATCTCTGAACTGGTGCAAAAACAGTGTTAAAGCATTATTTTATTGTGTACTAGCTTTTGCCCGCGAGTTCGTCCGCGCAGATAACGTCAGAGTGACATACATACATACATACCGGCACGCCTCTTTCCCACAGGGGTAGGCAGAGACTACTTTGTTCCACTTGCTACGATCCTGACATACTTCTTTCGCTTCATCCACAGTCATCAGTCTCTTCATACATGCTCGTCGGTTTCGGGTACTCCTGACCTGACCTTTTTCCAAAACGTCTCCTATTTGGTCTCGGAACGTCCGTCTAGGCCTTCCCCTCCCAACGTGACCATTCACACTCCCCATATAGATCTGTTTAGTTAGTCTAGGTTAGTCAGAGTGACGACATAAAAAATACTTTTTTTTAATAGTATCCTACGTTACTTCTAATACCTCCAAGAACACGTGTACAAAATTTCATGATGATCGGTTGAGCAGTTTTCGCGTGAAACCGTAACAAACAAACTTACATTCGCATTTATAATATTAGTAGGGATACCAGAAGTTCTTCCAAGCTGGTCTGAGAGTAAAGAATAAACATATAATGTACCAGTTGCTTCTCTTCCCGCGCAGATTGTAAAAGCCCATCGAAATAATGGGCGAAAATCTTGGGAATCGTGTTATAGGCAATGCGGCTAGCAACCCATCACTATTTTGATTCGCCTTTCCACCTATACGCCCACAATCACGCTAAACGTGGCCTTCAGGTATTGTTACCTCAGGCTCTGTCTACCCCGTAAGGTGTGATTTACATATGTAAATTTAATAGAGAAGTGAAGATAAATGCGAAAGTTGCACTTTTGTCAAAATTTCCTTCAAAAAAATTGGTAGGTACCTTGAGAGAACTAAGTAGGTGAAAAAAAAAAAAGAAAAATATTTTATTCAGTAACTTAAATTAGAACAGCAGTATCTGTGCTGGCGCCTCTTTTTGAGTATACGAGATACTCGTGCTAAGAGGCAATAAATATAAATAAATAAATATTAGGGAACAATTAACACAAACTGACCTAGTCCCAAAATAAGCGCTAGTAAGGCTTGTGTTATGGGTACTAGACAACGATATACATACTTATATAGAAAAATACATACTTAAATAGATAGAAACATGTTGCCGAGTTATGAGCAACAAATATTCGTGCTCATCACAAATAAACGTTTTATCTATCTATCTATCATCACACAAATATATTGCCCAGAATTCGAACCCGGGACGCTTGCTTCGCAGGCAGGGTCACTACCAACTAGGCCAAACGCGTCGACACTTGAGGTCAGAATTAATTTACGCGCAGCCACGTGAAACCTCAATAAGTACCCTATATTGAACAGGATTCGATTTAGATTTAGCTTTAGATTCTCGGCTGTCATTATTGGAGATAAACCGCAGGCCTATTTTCATTGCCTCCCATATAAACATTCATTATGACAAAGCCTGAAATCCCTCATAAACTGCGATATAATAACTAACAGAGTAACTGCAAGACAAAAGGCGTGGGTGAAGGGACTCCATGATTTACGATGGACTGACTTTCGTCCATCCCTAACATAATCTCCTTTCATCCACTCATGGTTTCATCCACACATAAACGGATAACTCACGTATAAAAAGTCGAGTGATGCTCGACATGTTTTGGACTAAGTATTTCATAGTCCTTCCTCTCGGAGCGCTCGCCCCGGCGGCGAAACGAACACTGTGCAGTGAAATAGTCCGAAACATGTCTAGCATCACTCAACTTTTTATACCTACGTGAGTTATCCGTTTATGTGTAGGTAATTATGATTAAGTCTCACGGTAGTTTCATGTTGAAAATGGTTATGTATGTATGTAAACTCTTTATTGTGCAAAATAAACATAAAACAAATACAATTGACAAACACTGAGGCACACGAACTAGGTGGACTTATCCCTTTAAGTGATCTTTTCCCGTTAACCTTTGAGTGGATAGAGGAGCGTATTTAAAATTTGAAAATTTGAGTTTAATTTCTTTGTATTTTTTTAAATAATGTGTTTTTTTTGTGGCAACAAACATCTTTTCTTTCAGGATACATTGTTTAATACGAGTAGTGTTGGCTCGCGACTTCGTCTGCACAGAATAATTGTGTTTCAAGCAGCTTGAATGTTTCGCGACACTTCCAACTTTCTTTATATTTCAACCAATTTATACAAAACCTTAACAAATTATATTTACTTCAAACATTCTCGTGATGATTCACTCAATTACTAAAAATTTGTTCAGAAGTTTTCGAGTATATCGCAAACAGACAAACGCGGCGGAGGATTTCGTTTTATAATAATACTAGCTGTTGCGCGGGAACTATCCGATTTTCCCTAATAAAAGCTATCCTTTGTCCTTCCCCAGGTCTAAAACTATCTGTGTACCAAATTTTATTAAGATTGGTTTTATGAAAACGAGTAACAGACAGAGTTACTTTCGCATTTATAATATTAATAGAGATTATTATTGCAGTGGTGTAGACGGTCCGCGATTTTCCAAATTTGTGGCCACCGTCACTATTCAACAGTGTGCTTACACGGCGGCGGGCCTTGCCTGTTTTCTTAGGACACTGTCCTTAATTTGATGAGATTTTATCGCAAACTGCTTGTGATTTATTATGTCCTGTACCCGTATGCAGTTAATCTCGTTATTAGACTCTTAAATTAAGATAGTCAAAGAGGGTTCGCTACTGTTTTAAGTTTTTATAGGGTTACTTTAGTAACAATACAAATACTCTTTATTGAACACCACAAATCAGTACAAAACAAAACAGAATCAAAGAGCAAAGTAGACAATAGGCGATCTTATCGCTTAATAGCGACTTAATACATATATTAAGTTTTTTTTAAATTAGCTGATATATATGTAGTTTTTGTAAAGGCCCTGTCGTCTCGGTTGATCGACGCCTCAGGGGACCCAAGAGCTGGCGTGTATTTATCCCAGCGGATCGCACTTGCGGTCCAAAGGGGTAATGCCGCCAGCGTCATGGGGACCCTGCCGCAGCCAGTAGGATTAGACGATTTGTAAATTTATATAGGTTTTTTATAGTTATTTTTAGCAGAGATATGTAGGTTTTTAGGATCAGTGTTTGTATATTTTAATTATTTGTGTGTGTTTTAAAAGATAAATAACAATAGTTTTATTTAAAATCAAAAGGTGTCGCCGGATATGGTTTTTGAATATAAAGTAAGTAACTTTTTCATCGCATTGTTGGTTACGCTCAAGGTTCAACTATAACTATTACCCAAGCCCTCTCATTGTGAGAAGAGGCCTATGCCCAGCAGTGAGATGCAGGCTGGAAATGATGATGTATTGATATGTGTACTTACACGAACGCGTTAGAGACGTTTTTCGTGTCAAAAAATAACACTAAAGACTGGGTTCTGGAGTTCCGAAATTCGAAATTCAAAGTTCGTATCATCGTCCCTTTCACTCTGATATCAACGACCATTAGTGTGAGCGAGTCGGTGCAATACTAAATTCGAATTTCGAAGGAAATTACGACAACTAGCCTACAAAGTGATGCGTCAGCTGGTAGCTCATTGACGGGTCGGCGCCGCCGGATGATCTAAACGCCCGTTTCCTTAATACGAGAGACAAGACACTAAACTGGAAGTAGTGCCGTTTCGCTTACACTATTAGCCATTAACACGGGAGTGAGAGGAACGGTGCGATTACGAAATTCGAATTTTGTCGGAGCAGTCTCTTGGTCCTTTCTCCAGTATGCTTGTGAACGTTCGGTCACAAAATACGTCTCGCACGCGTATGCGTTAAAATGTCAATGTACTACGAGAACAGTTTGTTGCCGTTCCGATCCGCAAGTGGCGCTGCCAATTATTCCATAGTATTTGAGACGTTTACGTGAACGCATTCGAGACGTTTTTATATGCGAAAACTTACACTAGACTAGAGGTTCGGAAGAGAAGCGAAGGCGCCTTTAGCGTATGTTTTGGGCAAATAAACCTTAACGTTTCAATTTTAAGCTACATGCATCACGTCTTTATCCCTTACGCGGTAGACAGAGCATTCGAGCCTAAGGTAACAAGACCTAAAGGCCACGTTTAACAATTAATCATCAAAACCTTACTAATGTCATTAAAAATAAACAAAACCAGAAAGTAAACATAATACGCGATTAAAGTGAAATCATTCGGTATTTCAACCACAAATAGGGATTTACGCAAAGTTTGCCCTTTTTTATGCTCGTCGTTTATAAGCTTAATTGGTATTTGCACAGTTTTTTCCTGATAAATCGACAATTATCTGGTTCGTCGGTGTCGACGGTTCTAGCTGAAAGTGCTGCAGGAGTCTAACACTTCAGCGTAATGCTGAGCCAGCGACCGTTTGTTCATGTCTGTGTTTTTTGTTTATCCTACTTAATATTATAAATGTGAAAGTTTGTGATGTTTGTTACTCTTTCACGCCAGAACAGCTGGACAGATCTGGATGAAATTTGAAACGTAGATAGATTATTAGTCTGGAATAACACATAACTAGGCTACTTTTTATCCCGGAAAATTGCGTATTTCCTGCGGGATAGCGATCAACGAATTCTATGCAGACGAAGTTGCGGGCAACAGCCAGATTTCTATAAAATTATGTGTTATGCTCTTTAGGTATATTTGTGTGTCTTGCAAAAAGGAATAAATGTATGTATATGTATGTATAACTCTTTATTGTACACTAGGCTTCTGCCCGCGACTTCGTCTGCGTAGAAATATACAAAAAACCTTCGTCTTGAATCACTCTATATATTTAAAAAAACCGCATCAAAATCCGTTGTGTAGTTTTGAAGATATAAGCATACATAGCGACATAGGGACATAAGGACAGGAGAAAGCGACTTTGTTTTATACTATGTACCTAGTGATAAAACACAACAAAAAGATGAATAAAGGACAACGCACTTACACAAAGGCGAACTTATCCCTAAATTATTATCTTTCTTATCCGTACCTACTCCATAGTAATGGTCAATAACTCTGTCTCTGTCTGTGGCTGCATGTATAACCGATTCAGTGGCGTCACTATAGGGTGGCAGGGGTGGCAAAATGCCACGGGCCCCTAGCTCTACGGGGCCCCGAACTGGCTTGGTTCAGAGCACAGAAGGGACGCTGATGCACTTCTTTATATTGAGGAAGGAGCCTCATCTGACGAATTTGCCGCGGGCCCCAGACGTTATAGTTACGCCACTGAACCGATTTACCGACATGCATGAAATTTGGAAATGGGATACTTTAATAAAACTATCTTATACATTCAATATATTAGAAAAAAACAATATAAATGTATCTTTTTACTTTTTAATATGGATAGTTGCAAAGTTCCCAGACGATAGCCACCATAGTCAACAATACAGAAAACAGATAAATAGAGAAAATTACAAGGTAACAAGGTATTGCAGAGCGATCACCTGGCTGCCACAGGAACCAAATGAAGAAAGGAGAAGAAGAATAGGAATAAGAATACGAATAGGAAGGTGGTGCAATTAAAAAAAGATATAAAAAAACATACATATACAATACACACTAATATTGATAGATACATACAAAGTCAATAACAAGTTTAAATAACAAGATAAACATGACACTCATAAACAAGATGACAGGTAGTCCCTAAGCACAGATACGAAAAAAACAAGCAAGAAAAACAGTTAAGGACTTCAGCATCCAATCAAAAATCCGGCGAGTGGGTCAATTTGGACCGCCTGAGTTATCTCCCTATGTTATATATGACTATGACTATGACCACTATGTATTTAGTGCCGTGCCTGTGATACAGACGTGCGTCGACCAGCGATGCTCTTCCGGTCGGCCAAAGAATATGACAAATACAGACTGGTAACATGAGTCAGCAAATGAATTAAAGTAATGTGTAGGTAGTAGTTGTTTTCGGTTTCATGCTCAAATAAGGCTAATGGGCCGTTACTCTGCTGACTGTTCGTTCGTTTGTCATAGGACTGAATATTATGATGATCCTGAATATGATGATGAGTAAATAGACACATATAATTTTAACAGAGATATAGGTACATAAGTAAAAGTGAAAAGGCCAATGTTCAATGGTTTAAATTGTGGTTTATTTGTGAATATGTTACAAATTCTGCTAAATTTATTCCGTTGCAGAAGTTTTGAAAACTTTCAGTAAGAATAGACTTGAATTAGAGTAATTACATAATTGGGTATGTAGCTATTTTTTGAGCAATACCGCACAACATGACAAAGAAAACCATGACAAACCAGCCTTACCTAAGTTATCCTCCAAAACAAACAACCAAGCCGGGCTATCAACCTTCTGCTAACGATACTCTGTGACCTGCGCCTGGGCATCATTATATAAAGCTGCATAAAGGTCAGACACGCACACTATCTCACTGGCCAGTTAGCTACTGTAGCGCGAGTCGGACACACGTTAGCGCGCGAAAAATTAAAAACAAACAGCCGCCATGTTGTTTTTGTTAACCGTTGCTGTGTTACTGGCCAGTGCCCAGGCTAAGTTTTACACGGATTGTGGTGAGTGTTTTTTTATTCTTTTGCAAGTTTCAATGGGAAACGGCCAGTATTATTGTAATGTTGCCAGTACTTGCCGCAGTTAATGTTGCGAAATTTAAGGTTAGAGTGAATTAAAGGCCTAATTAGTTACTTCCCGCGATTTCGGTGGAGTGCAATACTTTTCCGTATTGCACAAGTTAAAGCAAAAACAATACCTATTCTATCAGAACGTTGGAAGAATGTGTCCAAAAAGTTATTGCACTTGATACTTATAGATATAAAACCTAACTTTTATTTAATTCATGGCACAGAATTGATCTAAGTTAAGGAACATAGTAATTAATTAAGAAAAAGCTTGCCCGGATTAAATCCATTAAATAGTGTTCTTGTAGTTATCCAACTAATCCATTATTTACTTAGTTACCAACATTAAAACAAAATGCTGAAACTTTGAGAAAACCCTCAAAATTATGATAAAAGTTAATATGTCTAGGTATGGGTAACAATCAGATGAACCAATTTCGAGCGTAACTCTTACTAGGTTAAGATAATCTCGTAAACTTAATTTTGAAATAACGCTCATGAGAACACCATTTCGAAACTAAACGTGGTCATCAGGTATTGTTACCTTAGGCTCTGTCTACCCCGTATGGGATAAATACGTGATTTATGTATGAATGTATGTCCACCGGGATAATGTCAAAATTTGACGTAACGCCGGTTCAAAATCTGTTGAGCATAAGATCGGTGTAATGGTACAAAACAATGAATACTTATTAATTACGTTGTTCAATTATTGTTTATAACCGTGCAAATAACGATTAAAGTGATTATTATTCACAATGCTTGGTCGACACTAATATTATAAAGAGAAAAGATTCGTTTGTTTGCATTGAATAGGTCCAAAACTACTGGACCGACTTAAAACATTCTTTCGAAATGTTAAATAATAGTGCATTGGGGTAAATTCGAAATTGGGAGAATTTCGAAACTCATCGCTTACCTAGAAGCTCCAATGTCTTTGGCTTCTAGATAAGTGTTGCCAGATTATGGAATTGTTCCCCGTTTAGTGGATATCCACGATTTTCGAAATTCCCCCAATTTCGAATTTACCCCACCTTAAAGCTTATAAAAATACACCGTAGCAAATGTAAAATTTCCCGCATTCGTATTGCAGTGTACCTATTTCATTGTATTGTTTAGAAGAATAATCAATCCGTCACTCTAGCGCGCGATACAAATAATGAATTCGTAACATCTACGTCACAAAATCTGTATTGTTATCGGACAGTAGCCGCCGAAATGAGGCCTCTATTTACCTATTTAGCGTTTACATTTATAGAAAAAAATAGCCCATAACATAAAAGAATTCGCTGTTTCTCTGTCTGTCTGTCAAGACCTTTTGTTTATCATCACTACATAGTATAAAACAAAGTCGCTTTCTCCGTCCTTATGTCCCTATGTCCCTATGTATGCTTATATCTTCAAAACTACACAACGGATTTTGATGCGGTTTTTTTAAATAGATAGAGTGATTCAAGAAGAAGATTTTTATGTATAATTCTACGCAGACGAAGTCGCGGGCAGAAGCTAGTATGATATAATGCTGTATTAAATCGTCGGGGATAAGTAGTGCAATATCGCTTAACTAGCACTGGTAAAAACTGCGTATCGGCACAACATCCATAGTGCAAAAACACGTAACTATCACTAGTAAATACTGCGTATCTAAACAACACCCAATTTTTTACTGGTTTGAATTGGTATATTATAATCAGGATTTTACGTTCGTTGGCGGTAAATCTTAATTTGGCTGCATTTTGTTAGATACGCGGTATTAACCAATGCCAGTTACGTGGATTTTCCCTATGGGTGTCGTGCAGATACGCAATATTTACCAGTATTAGTTACGCGGTATTGCCCTATCCTCGACGAAATACTGAGTTCTGCGTCCCTGCTAGTTTTTTTGCAAGTCTGAACTAGGCTTTAGAGTGGTGAAGGAATTTCTTTTGTCCGACAGTTATCTTAATTAACCCATTTATTAAAAACATTGATGATTAAAAATAACGTGATTTCAGGCACGATCTTTTATCGCACGTAGGTTCTTTTACGATAAACGGTATAAGTTTTGAGATAGTAGTCTTGGATTAACATACATACATACCGTCACGCCTCTTTCCCACGTGGGTAGGCAGAGACTACTTTGTTCCACTTGCTACGATCGTGACATACCTGTTTCGCTTCATCCACATTCATCAATCTCTTCATACATGCTCGTCGGTTTCGGGTACTCCTGACCTGACCTTTTTCCAAAACGTCTCTTATTTGGTCTCGGAACGTCCGTCTAGGCCTTACCCTCCCTACGGCACACATTCATAGTCCCTATATAAATCTGTTTAGTTACTCGTAACCTTCTTTCATCCATCCGCTCTACGTGACCAAACCAACTAAGTGTACTTTTTTCTATCCTAGTCACTATATCCTCTTTCACACGTTCCCTTATCAGTTATCACACTATTCCTTATTCTATCTTTGAGTGTTACACCTTCCGTACTTCTTAAAGCTCTTCAATTTTCATTCATGTTACAATCGCATTTTGTTTTTAACGAACGGATAGCCTAGTGATTAGTGACCCTCACTATGAAGTTAGAGGTCCTGGGTGCGAATCCCGGTAGGGGCAGGCACTTTGATCATTCATGTTACGCATATAAGGTGCATTGGGGGAATTTCGAAAATCGTGGATATCCACTAAACGGGGAACAATTCCATAATCTGGCAGCGCTTATCTAGAAGCCAAAGACACGGGAGCTTCTAGGTAAGCGTTGCTAGACTGTGTAATTGTTCCCCGTTTAGTGGATATCCCACGAGTTTCGAAGTTCCCCCAATTTCGAATTTGCCCCTACCCCTATGCACTAGGTATATGTGTTTAAGAATGTCTATGCGTTGCCTAGTACTCATAGTCCTAGCTTAACCAGGATAGGTATTTATTTCATTATTCGTTTATCGGTTGTTTTACTGATCATTAAAAACAAATTTATGTGACATCCTGTCGTCAATATTTAATTCGGCCAATTTAAAAGTACTTAACTACTAAACCAGAGCTCCAATTTCAACTTCATATACATACCTATACATATAAGTTTAGGTAAGTAAGACATAGAGTAGGCTAATCATTACTGATCACCAATAATCCATATTTAAACTGAGGTCGTTGTGACATGTGACGTATAACTATATCATCTGATATTAATGTTTGTCAAATTATATTTGGCGGAAACAACTTGTATGTACGAGTGTTTCCGATCCTCGTTATGTTATCAGGGATCATGTTTAATGACATTACAACAATGTTTTTATCTGGCGCGTGTAAAATGTCGAATGATACTTATGTGTTGTTTAGATAAACCGTGCTTTGTGCCAGATTATAAACATATTAGCTATCTCCGTTCCAAATTTGGTCCAAATCCGTCAAGTCGTTTGGGCGTGAAGGAGGAACATACCTACACAGACACACTCACTCACATCCTCACAAACTGGCATTGATAATATTAGTAGGTTTAACGTAGCTACACTCAACCTGGCCGGGCCTTTGTGACCAGCCATACAAATTTATTCCTTACGTCTTTATCCCTTACGGAGTAGACAGAGCCTAGAGTAACAAAAATTTTGCGATCCTAGCATTTTGCGTTTCTGGCCTTCTGCGTTTCTGGCATTTCGAGTTCCTGACAAGATGCGTTTAAACGATCGCACACTAAGCATACTTACAGAGTGTAGGTACCGTGTGTCATGTGGGAATACCGAGAATCGAATCAATTGCCCTTTGCATTACTACGGTCTGTATGCGTACAGAATCGTCGACAATTGTAGGTCACATTAGCTTGACAATGTGTATCCTGTCCGAACGGCGAGTCGTAAACAGGTCCAAATATTAACGCACAGCCAGAACCTTAGGGTTAATCTTAGTATAAATAAAAAGTAAGGCTGGAGTTCTACGAACGGCGATGAGGCTGGCTTAGTTTGAGAAAAAATGACAGGAATTTTGTACGGAAATCAAGTCACGAAGCCCGATTTTTGAAAGCACGTGAAAATATGACTCGAAAGTGGTGTATTTTGAAATATGAGTAGATTAGTGCTTTCAAAAATCGGGTGGTCACATTATTACAGTATGATAAACTTAACTCGCATTAAATGGAGCAAAATGGACACAAAAGGGGAAGCTGGCTCCGCACTGTGTCACGAATTGCTTCGAGACGCTGATGTTCTGCCAGAACCTTGGCCTTAAGGGCTACTAAAACTAAAACTAAATTATAAATATACAACCTATTGTTGCGTTTCTACTCGGGCCGAGAGGGTCCAGGTAGAGCGCTAACTTATTTAAAAAGAAAGAAGAAGGGAAATGAAAATAGGTTTACAAAATACAGGGCATTTATTCAGTCCCACAAGAGTAAACATGCCACGGCTTAACTCAATGGTACAAAATAAGAATCTACAGGGCAGTGGGCATTCAGAAGAGCTGAGGGGGTGGCTTTTGCTTATTGTGTAGGTTTACGAGGGCAAATATGCCGGATGGGCGCCACGGCCATACGGAGGCCGACCGTTCAAAAAGTAAAAGAAAAAGGAAACGCGGTTCCAAAAAAAAAAAAAAAAAAAATGGAAAGCATTCACCAAGGGTACGAGCGGAGCAGGCAACGGAATAGGGCAGGCAAGCAAGACGCCATGCACGCCGCTGCAGCCGTCAGGAACCCGGAGTGCTCTCGTGACTCCGACCAGGAGTACAGTCGAGTCAATAAAAATTAAATACCATAAGTATAAAAAAAAAACCCCTGTAACAAAGAAAACAAGCACTTCAGTTACAGGTCAATTGGAGGCTAGGGCTCCACGCATCCAGGGAAGGAATAACCATCGCAGTTTGCTTACCGAATTGGGAATAGAACTCCTGCGTACGGATGACCAGGCCGCAGAAAGTGAGCTCCTCAACCAATCGGGGTTTTAAAACGCCTGTACACCTGAAATAATCGACAACGTTTAGCACAAAGAAACATCAGTCTAAATGCTGAATAAAAATAGTATGAAATGATCTTACTAGGCATCAAAATAGGGGAAAGGCGACATGGCCACGCACGATGACGTGGAGGCAGCCGACCTTTTCAGCCCAATCTGAAAACAATCCCACACATGACGGAATGCTCCACAAACATCATAAGCACCGTATTTCGGATTAAGAACAACTTACATATCCCGGAATGGGAATAAAAAAAGGAATCGTCTACTCGAGACGAGACGGAATGCAGAAAATGAAATAAACGAATCTGTCACCGTGGTTGCCAGAGCAAAGACAGGTAACGAAATAATAAACAAATCGGTTTCGAAAACGACCACCACTTACTCTCAATTTTTGTAATATAGTACTTACGAATTTTAGATATCGGATTCAGGTACGAACTGAATTTTAGAAACAATCCCTGCTGAAATAAGAAATGGAAATGCGAACGACCAATTTGACACTTGCAACACTCGCCACTTCGTCCTCTAAATCCCAACCGCAACAAAAGACAAAGGCCACAGCTCCATACTGCCACTGATCTTAAATACTACAGAAATTGTTTACAAAAGTGAAAAGGGGTAGGGGGGGTTGAAATTTTATACGCAACACTATTTCAAATTCAACATAATTTTTCACCATTTTTGAGTGATATTTTCGCACATGTGCTTTCAAAAATCGGGCCCCAGCTCTTCAGTCGTGTGACGTCGATTAACCTTTTTAAACTTTCAAGTAGTAATTCCAAGTGATAAAGACGTGATTTATGTATGTATGTATGTGCTTTCAAGAATTGGATGCCTAAAACTTTTTAAATTTCCATCAAAATCCTCAACGAATACCACCAACCTGTATTCATTTCAAAACATCATATTGAAATGCTATCGACAACAGAAGAGGCCCGTCCAAACCTGCAAATCCTACAGGCCTGACCTTTACTTGCTAAACCTCTGGATAGCTTAACTGTCACCTGATAATCCGCGTCTTTCAAAACGGCTATCTGTAGAACCCTGACACATAAACAACAGGAGAGCCTTTTAAATACTCAATTGAGTAAAAACAAAGCTTTGATATAACTAGCGAGCCGTCCCGATTTATTTCCCATAGGGGTAGGCAGAGCCAATTTGTTCCGCTTGCTACGAACGTAACTTTTTCGCTTCATCCACATTCATTCTTCATACATGCTCGTTAGTTTAGGGTACTCTTGACATTCCCCAAACCTGCATTGCACAGGTGCCGCGAAGAGGGAACCCCATCCCGGGGTGGTCATGGGGCGTCGCAGTGACACCGAGTGCTCCCGTAACGCCTCACATACGACCGAATAGGGCATCCGTGTGGTTTTTAGTGGGTACGCCTGCCGTCGCGGGAGAGCCCCACCAGTGCCGTAAAAAGCCTTTTCTGCGCCCTGTGCGAGCTTCTGCTTCTATAACTGCGCCCTTGGTTTTTTTTAGAGATATCATTTTTAGGTACCCTAGAGCAATGCTATGTATAGGCCTACTTTATTTCATTCAGGGTGGTAAAATAAAACACAAGGAACTTGGTGTTGGTGGACCAATTATCTAATATTTTGGAAAAAAAATCTATTTTTTTAAAGAACTGATATGTGCAAGCAAACAGACGAGCCATCTGGCATGTAGGTACGTATGTGTTGGAGTCGAGCACTAGGGGCGCAGCGGGAACTTCTCAGGAGCAAACCGAAAAATTAATAGTCCAGCCTGGTCTGACCATTTAATTCTTGCGCCCCCCAGAGTCTACGCCCTGTGCCTGGGCACCGGTGGCACCGCCCTATTTACGGCACTGAGCCCCACATACCCCCGTAAACCCGTACCGGGCGGATGCATAAGGCGCATTTTCCGCACCATTAAAATAGGGTACTCTTGACGACTCTTGTACCATACGTATATTGATGAAAACCACATTAAAATACGTTGCGTAGTTTAAAACCTATAAACGTACATACATACAGACGGCGTGGAGCGATTTTGTTTATACTAAGTAGTTATACCTATCTTATAAAGAAATAAAAGTAAAAGTTCATGACACTTCGAAACTCTTAACGATTTCCAGCGCAGTAAGTTGGAATGAAAGAAGTGTCCGAAAATAATTAGAGTCACTGAATTTAGAGTAAAGTTTACTATAGTAAATCAGTAAACTGATCAGTCAAGTTTTACCAACAATTAGTCACTTAGGTACTCTTACTTTTTGTACCTATATTAGGTACCTAGGTAATTTCTTGGTGAATTTATTTAAGTATTTATTAAGAGATTTAGAAAATAGGTACAATGCCAAATTAAAAAAAAAATATCTATAGACAAAGCATCCACAACGCAAGCTTCGTCAAACAACATAAAAGAAATCAGCAACAAGTTTCGACAAACTTAAAAAATTAATTACCTATCAACTATTTCTGTGTTTTGGGTAGGATAGCCTAGACGATACAACGAGAATTTCATGTCGTACCATCCCGCAATTAACATTTTATCAGATGAGCGAGAGAGGCGGTCTGATACGACCTTCTCATTTCTATCTCCAGATGCCCACCTGACGTTGGTAACAACAAAACAAAACAGCTGAAATGTAAACTTTATTGTTACGTGTAGCAAAACAATCAACATGACAACAAAATCATAAAGGCACATGTAATCTCTGACCAAATAAGTCAACATGGAGTTCTGCGAACGACAAAGAAAGGCCGGTTAAAGGTGCGACTACACCGGTGCGTAAAAGACGTTGACGGTGCGTTTACGCAACAAAATGTTTGAAAGAACGATGAGAAAACGTGACGCATGCGACACGTCACTGCGTATACGCGGCGGTACGCCTCGCGTACATACAGCACTGCTAGCACAAGTGTGCGCGAGATTTCCCCGTCATTTCCTTACTGTTCGTTCTAAAAATAAACGGCTAGTCTATCTCGCAGGCGTCATCCCTCTCGCGACTTGTGCTAGACGTGCTGTTTCCTACCAGCCACAAGACGATTTTTGACAAATACTTATAACATTCCTCCATGCTGGTCTGGGAGCGAAGGAAAAACAGAATGTACCAGTTTCTTCTCTTCCCGCGCTGGTGGTAAAAGCCCATCGAGAGAATGGGCGGATCATAGGAATCATGTTATGCGATGCGGGTAGTAACCCATCACTATTTTGATTACATTTTCCATCTATAAGCCCACAATCTTGCTAAACGTGGCCTGTAGGTCTTGTCACCTTAGGCTCTGTCTGCAGTGGCGTAACTATAGGGTGGCAGGGGTGGCAAAATGCCAGGGGCCCCTAGCTCTACGGGGCCCCGATCTGGCTTGGTTTAGAGCACAGAAGGGACGCTGACGCACTTCTTTGTATTGAGGAAGGAGCCCCATCTGACGAATTTGCCGCGGGCCCTAGACGTTATAGTTACGCCACTGTCAGTCTGCTCCGTAAGGGATTAAGACGTGATTAGTGTTTGTGTATATACTTATATCTTTTTTCTGGCAGGGTCGGCGCTGGCGACGGTGCAGAGCGTGGGGGTCAGCGGCTGCGCGGACGACGCTAAGGAGTGCGTGCTCAAGCGCAACACTAACGCTTCTATCACCATCGAGTTCACGCCCTGTAAGTATAAGTTTGAGTTAGTACTTTTTTCGATCAGTCGCATGGGAACCAGCCATTGAATTTGATGAATTCCAAATTCAAATAAGAATAGAAAACAAAATTCTGTTTTTAAAGTACTTCTTGCTTACAACTTAGTACTGTCAGAGGCCACAAAAGAGAGACCTCTCTCCAGGCACATTATATCTATGCCCGGGGACCGAAGTCCGAAAGAAGAGAGTTGAAAGCTATATTTATGGCAGCCGCATTGAGAAACTTTGTTAGCGGGATGTAGAACGATGTGACAGCTGTCATTGGAACTGGCGCTAGCTACTCGTGCGTTGTAGTAGTTAGTTATGTGGAGGCCAACTAGGTGGCGCTACCCTAGCTACAGTACTTACGACAGCGGGTACCACACGGCGTATGTATAAGTTTTTCAGAGAGTTGATTGGAAGTCCTTGGTCAATTAATTCCTACTTAATTAGATAGTTCAGTTTCTGCTGAATCTAACGATGTACGATTTAGATAAGCCATCCATACACTGTTAACGAGAAATTGGTATTTTTCTAACACGTGCCGAATTCACGAATTAAGCTTTGATAGGCGGCGCTGACATCGCAAGAGCTATAATCCAATGCTCAACTTTGCACCTCTATATTATAGGCACATTAGCCACAACAGCCACAGCCGCATTAAAAAGCCAGAAACGCAGACCGTAGGCGGCGTTTTACAGCAGTTCGTCTAGCCCACCTTAATAGTGTAGGTAGTGTACAGTCAAGTGTAATAATATGTATCTAGAAAAAGTTTCAAAAATAAGTACCATACGCTCTTACGCCAGCGTAATAAGGTTGTGGGACATATTTTTGAGAAGTTCCTATCGATACTTATTTTTGCACTTGACCGTACATTACCAGGTCATAACTGCACATCGGTCTTCTCGGCTAATTTCGGCTTCGTAGAGCGTTGTCTCGCTCTAACTTACGTGAAGCCAGTTGTCTCTTTCCAAAGACCGAAGAGTAATCTTTATGGCCGGGTACTGCAGATGTTTGTGTCACTGAGACGTCAGCATTTATCCTGGGGCCCGATTTTTGAAAGCACATCACTCGAAAGTACCACTCGTAAGTGGTATAAATCAGCTTATATCCCCAAAACTGCAGCTCTAATCAAAGTTTTGACTAGTTCACGAGATTAATGAGAGCTGTGATTGTCTTTTTTTTCTGTAAAAATAATTTATTTAGACATATTCTATAAACTAAACATAAAAAGATACATTAGAAATTAATAACAAATAAAAATTGAAGACTAAATTAATTAACTATTAAAAAATTGTCAAGTCAGTCTGTCAGTCGGTGTGTGGTAGGGCAGCACCATCATCGAAGCCAAACAGCGTCGCTGCTGGCTTCCATTTATGACGTGTGCCTTGGATGCACATGCTAGTTGCTGTGATTGTCTTCTATGCTACTCATTCGAGTATGCATTCGAGTGGTTTTCACACATGTGCTTTCAAAAATCGGGCCCCTGCTTACAGATATTACAGCCTGATGCAACAATAACTAACTAGCTACTAGTGTCAGCTAACACTCGTAGATCCAACATTATACAGTCTTACGGAAACAATCGTCATGCCACTTATATAAGCTGAGCATTGTCATTTAATTGTTATTAGTCAAGCCTTTACATTAAACTGACATAAAACGTTTAAATATTATCAAGAATCATGCTTTACGTGAACAAGGGTATCCATTGAAACATATTATGTCATCTATGTATCAGTGGCGCGGCGTCCAATAGAACTCGATTCCCACCGACTTGCCTATTTTAAGGCAGTTGGGCACTTTAATTGCGCCGCATTAGAGGAAAAGGCTGGTTAAATGCCCTTCGGCTTGCCTTCTGATATACTGGACGCGACGCCACTGCTATATAACTAGTTATGCTATGTATAATTGTATGCATCAACTTCCGTGCTGGTCGTGGAGCAAAGGTAAAACATGGAATGTCCTAACTGCTTCTCTTCCCGCGCAAATGTTAGAAGCCTATCTAGGGAACGGGCGAAATTTTTAGGAATCATGTTATATGCGATGCGGCAAGCGAGCCATCACTATTTTGATTCCCCTTTCCACCTGTTCCGCAAATATACAGAGGCGAGTGTACAATTTTCTGCAGGGCCGACAACGCACTGGCATCGCGTAAAACGCTGCGGGTGTCTATGGATAGTGGTGATCATTTACCATCAGGTGACCCACTAGTTCGTTTGTCTGGCCTCTCTAACATAAAAATATATATATATATATATATATATGCTTGCGTGGCCTTTGGGTCTTGTTAATTTAATTTAGGCCAGTTTTTCTTAACCTTTTTCAGTCATGGACCCTTAGGAAATCAAGCAACAGTTATTATCAAAGATCCCAGTAAAATTTAAATCGAAACGTAGCTTAGTTCACGAGACTTCGGGCCTGTTTCACCATTCTCAGTTAAGACCCTGATATTGTAAGTGTCGGTTATCTATGATGTTGTCTTTGTGTGTTTCGTAGTAAATATACATTAACGGTAACTCAGACTTGAGATATCAGGAACTTTACAGAAAGTGATGAGACAGGGGCATTTATTGATATTGTTAAATTGTCCAGAGATGAGACTGTGGAGCTCCATGCGTTCACTCATGGACCCCCAGGGGTCCGCGGCCAACAGGTTAAGAAACTGTTCTCTAGGCTCGTCTACCCCATAAGAGAAAGCACGTGATTAACATAAATGTATTGTATTTACAGCCGTAGCAGTGAAGTCCTTAGAAACGGAGGTCCATGGAGTCATCATGAACCTGCCGGTGCCCTTCCCACTGCCGCAGCCCGACGCTTGCAAAGGAAGCGGACTTGCCTGCCCCCTCAAGGTATATTTTAATACAGAAGCTTTTCTTTCAAGGTATATATAGGACATACAAGGTTTGTGTTGATGAGACGAAGGAATTCTCAATTTATCAGAATTACGAGCATCATTTTTGTAAAGAAAAATAATGTCCCGATTTTTCTGTGTATACAATTTTTTGTGTTATTTGTGATGACTCGTACAAATCGTATGAAAAAGCATCACAAAACTGTCGAAAAATAAGGTACACTGTTTTTCCCTTTCTTTACTTGACTAAATGAAAATTGTGCTGGGACCCGATTTTTGAAAGCACGAAAGTGGTAAAAAGTTGTGCTGAATTTGAAATACGAGTAGCTTAGAAGATACTTACGCCTTTCATTAATCTTGTGAACTAGTCAAAAATTTGATTAGAACTGTAGTTTAGAAGATATAATCAGATTTATATCACTTTCGAGTGATGTGCTATCAAAATCGGGGCCCTGGTAATTCGCCACTGTACCTATATCACAATGGAGTGTGGGTCAATGCCTGCGTGTGTGTGTCACAGCGTGTTCGATTAGCGAAACAAAATCATCACCTGGGCTATGGAAGCTGATCCAGTCTGCTATGGCACTCCCCTGAGCAAGCTCTAAAAAGTACAAAAACGCATTATACTTATTTCCAAGCCTATGGTCTTGTTATCCTATGCTGTCTACTCGAACATTTGGTACGTACCTGCACGGTCTTAAGGTCCGGCCACATCAGTGCGTAAAAGACGTCGACGGTGCGTTGACGCAACAAAATGTATGAAGAAACGGTGAGAGAACGTGACGCATGCGATGGTGTGGTCGCTCCTTTCGTCTAACTAAAAGAAGGACCCTACCCTTCATGGCGCGGTCCTGGCGGAAGGGGCCACCGTTGGGCCGTTTGAGGTGAAACCCTTGTGGCATTCCACTGCGTCCCCATCACACCGGAAAGCGCCGGAGGTTTTAGTTTGGGTATATACCCCTTCGGGGGGGGGGAGTCCTACATAGTCCACATACCCTAAGCAACCCTGTGCCTATGGCAGGGGTTCCCAAAGTGTGCGCCGCAGCGCCCTGGTGCGCCGTAGAAAGTAAAGAGGGGCGCCGTGAGTTCTATCACTATCCGAAACCACAAATATTCGCAGGTACCTATTTGAGCGCTCGCATCGGTAAATAATATAATATAATATAATATTCCTTTAAGTAGCCTAACCTAACAACTTAGCTAAGGCAGGGTGCCGTTACAAAGTACTAAACTTGTAACTGCGCCGCAGGTTGAAAAAGATTGGGAACCCCTGGCCTATGGCATCCATAAATATTTAAGTCACGAGTCATGTCTCATTCTGAGAGGAGGCCTGTACCTAGCAGTGGGACGTACATAGACTGGAGATGATGATGAAGGGAAATGTATTCACGTACCACCGTAGAACCCTCTATTGACAGGCCGCCGTCACTCAAGCTCGAGTAATAAGTCACCTTATTGCGATATGGTTCTACGGTGGTACGTGAATACCACCCTTACTGTAAGTAGGTACTAGTTCTATGTTTTTATATACTACCTTACACACACACAAAATCACGTTTTTATCCCTTACGGGGTAGACAGAGCCTAAGGTGACAAGACCTGCAGGCCACGTTTAGCAAGATTGTGGGCGTATGGAAAAGGGAAACAAAATAGTGACGGGTTGCTAGCCGCATCGTCTATAACATGATTCCTATGATTTTCGCCCATTCCCTCGATAGGCTTTTGCCATCTGCGCGGGAAGAGAAGCAACTGGTACATTCTATGTTTTTTCTTTGCTCCCAGACCAGCATGGAAGTAACAGTTATTAGTAGGTATTCATTATTGTTTTATATACTAACAATTATTTTTTACAGGCCGGCGAAGTTGCGCACTACGTAGCGACGTTACCAATCCTGAAGTCCTACCCCAAAGTGAAAGTCGACGTGAAATGGGAGCTGAAAAACGAAAACGAACAGGATCTGGTCTGCATCATGATCCCAGCCCGGATCCACTAAGAAATCCCCACACACAAACATACCTCGTCAAAGTAATTTGAAACAAGCGCCATCTACCGGACGAGCGGTGTACTATTTGTACTTTAACGCCATCAGAAGTTTCGATGTCAAAACGCAAAGAGCACTACCATTTTACTACAGTTTGACTACCATACATTTTCTACAATCAAGTGAATGATAATGATAAACGATGAAAACAAAAACCATGCTAGCCGTACTGAAGTTTCTGACCATGATCTGACTCTACTTTATCTCACTTCTCAACCATTTTTGAATGTATAATTTTAATTACACAAACGTAACTCGCTTATAAAATGTAATGCTCAGCATGTTTCGGACTAGTCGTAGTCCTTCCTCTTGGAGCGCTCGCCCTGGCGGCGGCGAAACGAACACTACGAACTAGTCCGAAATATTATTACACATAAACGGATAACTCACGTATAAAAAGTCGAGTGATGCTCGACATGTTTCGGACTATTTCGTAGTCCTTTTTCCAAGAGCGCTCGCCCCGGCTGCAGCGACACGAACACTGCGCGCCAGGGAACAGCCGCGGGAGCAGAGCGCTGGCGCGCAGTGTTCGTGTCGCTGCCGCCGGGGCGAGCGCTCTTGGAAAAAGGACTACGAAATAGTCCGAAACATGTCGAGCATCACTCGACTTTTTATACGTGAGTTATCCGTTTATGTGTAATAATGATTAAGTCTCACGGTAGTTTCATGTTGAAAGTAGTCCGAAATATGTCTAGCACCACTCGACTTTTATATATGAGTTATCCGTTAGTGTCAGTATGGAGTCTCACGGTAGATAATGTATAATTTTATTTGAAATAACTTAAGCTGGAAAAAAACCGATGTTCTGACTTATAAGTAGGTATACGATATGGTTTATTTTACTTGAGCTTTTTTAACCGTTACATTAATTTAAAAACTTGCCGGGCAGTGTGAAAAAGATTTTAAATATAGTTTAATGTATACTTATTACTTAATATTATTACTTCCAGTGGCGTAACTATAGGGTGGCAGGGGTGGCAAAATGCCAGGGCCCCTAGCTCTACGGGGCCCCGAGCTGGCTTGGTTTAGAGCACAGAAGGGGCGCTGATGCACTTCTTTATATTGAGGAAGGAGCCCCATCTGATGAATTTGCCGCGGGCCCCAGACGTTATAGTTACGCCACAGATTACTTCAACATTTACCAAAGTGAATAAAGTTACTTTAAAACGTAAGAGGAAGCGGAAAGCAAAGGCGATGCAGTTAGAGCGTATTTTGTGTTCTTCAGATTAGAACAGAAGTGTCTCTACTGATAAAACAACAAAAAACGCTCTTTCTATACGCGTATTACCTAAGCATCACAAGTATCAAAGAACCGTGATTATTTTGTACAATATAGAATAAAAGAACCAATTACAATAAAACCGTTTTTTATTTCTTAATCATTTTATAGGCGTTAAATACAAAAATATGGTGCCAAACAATTTTAGGATTCCATCTTAAGACTATTCAGTCCAATCTATTTAAATTTTTCTTATATCCAATGTGACTAGTATATGAGCAGTTCTGTAAAAAATATGTAAAACTTCCTCAGATAAACAGAATTGAAAAATGTATCCAAACAACAAAGTTTCCGTTAACTTTGTAATGCACTGGTCCCACCGAGGTCGAGGAAGCGATAAGCTATCGACTATTTCCTCGCTCAACAAACAAAAGATATAGATCTCTCTGAAAAAAGAGACAGATATGAACAAACAATATTTACCTTGCTACTCCGCTACTCACGTGCAAGATAACCAAGCCTCTGTGAAATATATATGTTTTTCATGCAATCCACCACTGCCACATAAAACACACATAAATCCCACAAACTTAATTATCCCTTACACTACACAAGCACGAGTTCCAATCCCTGTACGGGATCATTATCAAAGTTTAATGAGCACAACTGCATGGTTTGCATGTGTAACAGTTGTGCTCATTAAACAGGCTTGATTATCTTGCACGTGAGTAGCGGAGTAACAAGATATTTTTTTTGACCGTTGAAATGGACCTCCGCAAAGTAACGCCTGATTCAATAAAATATTAAAAAGAAACACATATTTATAGTTCACCGCTGGCAGTCCAAACTGCCGGCGAGGACTTTCTCCCTATTAGAAAGAGCTAGCGTCGATTCGCTATACACGTTTCTCGCTTTCCGTCGACGGTGGGACCAATACCAAATAATCTAATACAAATAAAAAATAACGTGACTTTTTACAAAACTGCTCAGATATTCCTGGGCATGAAAAATTGCCATAAAACAAAAATCCGTTACTCAAAACTAAACAAAACAAGAATGACCGCCAGTCTATTTGATTTGATGATGAAAATTTTACATCAGTTATTAGTACTCGGAAAGAGGAAAATAATGCAGAAATCATAAGGCAAGTGAGGCATCGAGCGATGAACGCAAACGGCATATCCTGGCAATTTTTACAGTGGCCTCCTAGTTCACTGGCGTAACTATAGGGTGGCTGGAATGCCACGCCACGGGCCCCTGGCTCTACGGGGCCCCCAACAGGCTTGGTTTAGAGCACAGAAGGGACGATGATGCACTTCTTAACGTTGAGGACGGGGCCCAGACATTAAAGTTACGCCACAGTCCTAGTTTTAACCTTTTCGGCGCCAACGCCACATATCAGCACCGCAGGTTCAACGCCAAAGAACTATACAGAAGTCCATAAGTTAAGGCATCGCAATAAAGAAGTCTGACGTATGGTTGATAGTGATGTAACGAATGTCATTTTTTAAACATTCGCGAATGCGAATGCGAATGCAAATGTCTGCTACTGACATTCGCGGATGCGAATGCGAATGTAGAAGTGTTCAAATTTGGCGCCAATTGTCTATGGCTTTGCTGGCAGTTACGAGGTGTTTTCCGTTTGTATTTTGTTCCGAGAATTGCCGAGTTGATACGAACTCATCCGACTGAATTGTCATTCCGCTCGCGCCGGTCTTTCGTAAACAAAACAAGTGAATTTACTTTTTCTTGCATTAAAAACATAAGAAATTAATGGGTTTTTGATTTTATTGACCTACTATTATCTTCAAATTGTTTTTTTTTCTGATATTCATATTCGCAAAACATTCGCAGAAATTTTGCGGATGCGAATGCAAATACGAATATCCAAACTTATGCGAATGCGAATATTCGTTACATCACTAATGGTTGACGTCTCTTGTATTTGACATGGCGGCAAAAAGGTTATTAAAAATGGAATTCTCTCATTTCCCTAATCTAGTAGGGTAAAATCATCCCAAAGTCGACCAATCACGACTGTCCTATTTCCACCAATCAGAACACGTCATTTTTGTAACGACGCCTTTTCGTAGACAGCCTTACACTTAACATATGGGACACTCGACAAGTTATATGAAAAAAATATAAACAAAAAAAACTTATCAGTTTTTAAAACAGAAAATAATATTTTGGAATGCTTATCGCATATAACATATAATATAATAGGACTTATTTATACTTACACCAGAGGTGCCAAGATGATTATGTACATGGTTTAAATTAAAATATCTATACTAAACAAGAGTACTCACTAAATATATATTTTTCAAATCAAATTGTAGTGTTAGTTTGCAATTATAATATGTAGATATATGATGAAGTTAGAGTAAACGCCTGCGCCTGTGACAACCAGTGATCACAAGTACACAGAATACACACAATTCAACTTTGTTTTAATAGTTTTATTCCTTATTTAAAGTTATTCGCGAGTTCTCAGTTTCTTAGTATGATTTTAACGTTCGGTATAAAAAGTTCAAGTATTTTGCACAAACACCAAAATCTAAAGAAACACAATAACATCGTCTATATACAATACGTAAATAAATAAGTTGTCAATTACCAAAATGGCTTCTGGAAAAGTAGAATCTTTAATGTTTTCACTATATCACTTGATTGGTACTGACACAGTATATATATAAGCTAAAGCAGTAAGGAAACTACGAACAAATCGTGGTCGAGGTCCGCTTAGGGGCCGTGTAAAGCGCGCGCCTATGTGCGTGTTTCGTTTCAACCGATTTGTTCGTAGTGTCCTTACTGCTGTAGCTTATATATATACTGTGGTACTGACGACGCATAAATATCTACCAATACTTTATTATACCGCCTGTTTCTTTTTAGTTGATCCTTTGCACCGACAGCACATTTGATCTTTCGCCTTCTTAAAATGCAAATTAAATTCCAGCTTAAAAATCTTTCTGTACATAGATTCTTTGACCGGCGCCACATTTTCCTTACTGCACACATTATAATACATTGTGTACATCTGCTTTATAGTCAAACTGTTTTCCAAGTACTGTTTTTTTCTAGAAAACTGTTTTATCTGTTTGCCGTCTATCGTACTGAATGACATAATGTGATTTCGGACCCTATCTTTGACTTCTTCAGGTGTTGCGTGGCAGCTGGCTCCGCTGAGACCTCTACCGTCTGGCTTGGGGATATTCATCTCCGATTTACATAAATGCACATTATATACCGGCTTTTGTGATATAGCTAAAGTGCCTAAATAGAAATTCTTACATACAGTGTACCTCACAGCTCTAACTAGGAAGAAATATTTGAAAGAATACTTTCTTTTACGCTCCTCGTCTTGCTTGACGTTTCTTACGTAGTTCCGTTCAGTTGTGTTCAGCAAAAAGTGCTTCTTTTCATTAGCATTCAGCGAATAAAATGCTTTGAAGATGTGTTCTCGGTCTGTGTCATCTATTCGTTCATTGCATTTGTACTTGCATGATTTGAGGCAGTCCTTGGTATTTTTGACACGGCGTTCAGGGACATACTTCCCTCTTCGGTTGACGTAGGCCTCACCCCTTTGGTGCTTGAGTTTCCGAACGTTGCAGGCCCATTGGCTAGGATTAGGTACTTGGCTCCTAGCTTTCTTCATAGGATGATGGTCTATCTCGATTACCAATGGCTCTGATTTGCATCTGAAATTGGAGAAGTATATTTAGCCATTAATTTTTTGAGACAATACTTATTTTTATATTTATTAATTTGTATCTTGTACACTTAACTTCATGGCTAGATCAATTACTGTTTATACATACATACATATATCACGTCTTTATCCCTTATGGAGTAGACAGTGACTAAGGTAAAGTAACAAAACCTTAAGGCCATGTTTAGCATGATTAAGGACATATAGCTGGAAAGGGAAATCATAATAGTGATGGGTTGCTAGCCGCATCGCCTATAACATGCTTCCTAAGACTTTCGCCATCATTTTTTACTGATTATTTATCAAACAAACAACTGTTTTACATTGATAATTTATAGATATCTGTGGCCCATTGTATAGTCCCAGAAATTAGTATATTAGTAAATTTTATATTATAAATGGTAGTCGCAACTTATATATATTTTAGGAAGACTACATTATCCTTGTATCTATATCAGTCAATAAAGTTTTTTTATTCTTCTTATTCTTATTCTTATTCTTCTACACAACCGAATATGTTACAGATTTAAGAGTTAACAAAAAGGTTAAACTTGCATTACGGAATAAAATAAATTTAAATCAGATCTTAAAAAAATAATAAAATAAGAACTTACTCTATCTGCTTGTCCTCATCTATAGTCTGGAGGCCTGGCTCAATTTTCGTCAGACACGGCTCCTTCTGATACGCATTGTAACTGTAATACTGCTGCTGAACATTGTTCACCAGCATATGCTGCTTAAACACAGGCACTTGGGGTAAGATCACATGTGACGTGATTTGCAATGGAGCCCCAGACGGCAGAACTTGAGAAGACATCTGCCCTTGCATCGGCAAACTCTGCAAGTGCGTTTGCTGGCACGACATTACCAAGTTCTGTGATGTCTGTATCTGATTAATCTCCGCTATATGCTGAGGCGGTAAGTGTATAGAGTCTGATATAGTTTGTGGGTACATATTAGCCTGTGTAGTAAGAGGTGGATGGGATAAATGTATAATTTGTCTACTCTGTATTTTTGTGTCTGATATAGCTGGTTGGTACACTTGTACTATGTGGGGAAGGACTTGGCCGGTCGACGTTTGCATCTGCTCCATGATCTGGAAGTTTAGATTACTTTAGATTGTTGTGTAACTTAGTACTTTCTAGTTATCTTTAAATGTCATTTCATAGTTCAGAAGGTTATTAAGTTACTTTACATTCCTTGTAGCCATTATGCATCATTGTGAATATAACTGACAACAATACAGCAATTAAGGAATGTTTTTGAAGGTAAACTTGATTCAATACGTACTTTGGACACTTTGGTGAATGGTGATGTGGATCACGATTGTTTGAATATGTTCCGAAAGGTCATTTAAATACCTAGAGATTGGAAAACTTAACTCCAATAGTAAGTTCCATTTCAATAAACGACTATAATAAAGCTGATAAACGAATATTCTAGTTATTTTGCCACAGTTCTATCTCAATAAGTTAGGAAAACAAAACAACATTACGATACCACAATGGTCGGACGATAACGATAATTTGTTTCCACTATTTCACTCAAATTTGCCTAAATGTTGTTAATAAAATATAAAAGAATGTGATCAGAAAGGCACTTTATAGCGATCGCGATAAAGACTAATTTTATTGTATAGAAAATTGACATACAAAAAAGCACAGGGTCTATTTTTGGAAGATAAGTAAATTTGGCACCATACTAAACGCACCAACGCTCTGAAACTGATATCTGGTATTGTATTACTGACAAAGAAAAAAAGATCAACTTTATTAATTAGAATTTGGGTTGCATCTGATTCATAAATTTCTATTTAAAATAACGCAGATATTTGTTATTTGTTATAAATCAATATTGAAAATCCCACAATCTACTGCTGTTTTTTTTTTCAAGTAGTCTGGACTGTCACAAGTTATTAGTATTTGAACAACAAATTAAGCTAGTGATGTGTTTACCGATAAATTACGTAAATTTCGATTAAATTTAGTAAAATTAAATAAAAACCGAACTGTTAATACACATAACAAAGAATGAAATGATAAGCCTAAGGTCTTATGAAATAGCCTCTAAGTTAAGGACACTTCATTTCTTTTTTTTGGATAATATTGGATTATAAACAATAAGTTTGACTAATGACTGGACAAGTGCCTTGCTTAGATCATTGTATTCTACAAGGTAAATAAAAAAGGAACATAATAATGATAACAAACATGTTTAATGCATCAAAATAAACTATCAATAACATAAATAATTGGTCATTATTGCACAAAATCTCCACTTAAAACTAAATACATAAATTGTACACTTATGAAGTACTCAATAAAAATACATTTTTTTTAGAAAAATATAAAATGCAATATCATCACGTAAACAACGCTACTGTAACAATGTACACAGTGTGTACTCAAGTATATGACATTATAAAAATAAACTCAGATAAAAATTCAATAGATATGCATTGTAATATTTTTTTTGTAAATAGCACAACTACTTTGAAAAAAAAATATTTTATTGTGCTTCAACTAATTTTGGAACTTATTCTCTAGGAAATGGTATACGTAGTCGTATACCACGAGCATGATCGCGCCGCCAGGGCCCAGCCGCATCACTTTCGGTAACAATCCTTTGTATAAGGCTCTAAATCTGAAAATACAACAATAACATTAATACAGAGCTATGAAAGGAGATACTGCTGAGGATGATTTAATTTGAATATTATTGAAGTGGTAACTAAATAAGAAACTTTAAAGACAGTTCTCTTAAACTTCTAGTGTTTAAAATGAGTTATCTATATTTATAAAAGAAAGTCGTGTTAGTTACACTATTTATAACTCGAGAACGGCTGAACCGATTTGGCTGAAAATTGGTAGGGAGGTAGCTTTAGAACCAGGAGACGGACATAGGATACTTTTTATCCCGATTTTCCCACGGGATTGGAAAATTCCGAAATGTTGTACTAATAAAGCTACAGACATTAAATTTAGCATGCCTACACATTATTCTTTGATTAGTATAAAGATACACTTACAAAGGAATTTTTCAAATTTAAGGCGGAACAAAGTTCGCCGGGTCAGCTAGTTGATTGATAAAAGTAAGCAAATGTGCGCCTGACAAAAACAAATAAAAAACTGAGCAAGTAATTAACGAGAACGAAAATAGATCTTAATAAGAACAGCTGACTCTATCAACAGTAGGTATTGTCTCTTTTTGTTTGTCTTTCTCTCTCTCTCTGTCTATTGCACAGAGCTTAAATTGAAACCCATTTATCACTGTTACTAATTGAGCTATTAGAAAACATCTGCATCAACTAAGCTTTGAATAGCGTTATACAAGATGTCGGTCAGTTATTATTAAAATCGACTTTTATGTCTCGGACACTAAACATCCCATAGTCCTGAAATCTTGAATTACGTAAACAGGATTTCAAAAATAAGATAAGTTAAAAAATATTGAATTCAGATTGTATCTATTTTTAACATGCACTAAGTGAATGTTTTAAGTATTTGATCTTTTCCTTTGTGCAAACTCCAAATGCGTCATGACTAACTAAAATACAGCTACTTATTAATAAAACAAAACGGGATCTTAAACATACGGACATGACGGCATAATTAGTTCGTCTTAGTACCGAATAAGAGTAAATTACAGGTCACTTGGCAAGAATTCAAGGAAATGTGCAACATCTGCAAAGTGCACTGAACTTTACTTTGACAGTAACAATAAATATTAGCAAACTGTACCCGTTTTGCATAAAAGCTTTATATAAAAGCAACGTGTTTATTCTATTCATAAAGTTTGTGGCGAACACCTAGCCACTTCTAAACTTTTCCGAAGAGAAATCAATCGAAAATTGTTAGCAACACGTTTTATTTTCGGTGAAGGTATTTACAAAGTATTTGCCAACGTCGAAATTAAAGATCTTTAGATAAAATGCGATTCAGACGTGTGTGTATTATAGTCAAGGAAAATTACACTGAAAACCTTGTCGCCGTTTTGTTTTCTTGAGTATTTAATAATGAAGCACATTTTTAATTAAGCACAAAACAAATGTACCATTAGGTAAATGTACATGTCAATTTCCATAAGCCTCTTGTTTATTTAAGTACATAATAATATAAAATTGTGAAACAGAAGCGATCTTATCACGTTTTATCATGCTATGGTCGTAAAAGTACAAAAGATACTTTAGAGATAAAAATAGATGTACATAAAATAAATGCGGTAACGTTAAATACACGTTCAAAATAAACATGAACCTAACACTAAGGTGGAGAAATTCTCTATGTTCCTTTGAATTATGGATTTATGGATATCTCCTTGTTTTAAAACGATCATCCCTGTACATCTGAGATAATCGAACTGTGGTTCTTTTTCAAAGGCTGTTGCGTTGGTATAATTTATTATAGTAAGTTGTTCTAATATTAAGGTACTAGCGACCCGCCCCAACTTCGCACGGATACAATCAGTGCTTCTCTACTATACTATGCATGTATTATACTTACTTGCGCTCATAGTTAAGTAATGCAATAATTTTATTCTTATTTTTAAACAAGCCTCTTGTAATGAAGTAAATATAAAAACAAGATTTTAAAATAAAACACTGCAGCAACTCCAATAAGCCCAAATAACCTTCTTGGTGTTTGCAAAAACCGATAATGTTAACTACAATATACCAGATGAGATCGCTTACCCTTCTTCACGATACACCATAACAATAGCGCCCGTGGTGGATCTATACTTGATGACTCCTGCGATGGGCTGCGGGCCTTGGATGCGACTCTTGGCCACGTCGAAAGGAATGTTGACGCATGAACCCAGCACACCTGACGTGAACCCGATGGCTACTTTCCTACCGAACTCTAAAAGAGGATCCTGGAAAAAAGGAATATATTTTTATTCCCCAAAGCATTTCATTATAGGGCTCCCAGTATTCTATTACTCAGAATAAAGTGAAAAATCTGTACAAGTATTTCTATTTGATATTTGTAAATAGTGTTCAAGTTTTAGTTTGAATTAGCTGTTATCAACTAAAACATTCAAGGAAAATTACTGTCAATACTTAACAATAGGTAACGAGGGCTGCCAGCACAAGTAGGTACGTATGTTAAGTTATTGTGACTGAAGTTACTACATCTTTTGGTGCAGTTACAACGTAACTCTAAAGACATAAAATACACAAATAATTCGAAATCCGAATTGCGAAATGCATCTATTTCAAATATATGAATTCATCTCAAAAACCACCTTGCACAATAGATCTTTGGTAGTGGGTTATCATAACTTTATCTATTACGCAAGAATTACGGTCAACAACAGATAAACGGAAATTATACCTATCATATATGGCATAACATTACAAAACATGCAATAGCATTTTCAAATCAAGCTAATATCAACCCGAGAGTAATGGCGACAGAGTATTATTTTCCCAAACGAAACTTTGTTATGACTAATTGAATACTCACTTCGTATTCAGGGACGTAACCTTTAACGCTATGGTAGAATCCGAAATAAACCATATTGAATACGCCATTTCTCATGATCGTTGCTGTCAAGCCCTTGTTCAGTCCTTTGAAGCCTAGTCCATTCTCTCGAACTATTTGCCTAGTCACTGACCAAGTGCTGGGTACTTGGGACGCAAGCGATTTGTTGGATTGAAGTGTTACTTTCACTACTTCGAATGGATTGACTAGTATTCCTTCAGTGATGCCTGCACCAAGCCCAGCTAGGGCAAAAGTCTGAAAAAAATAATTACTAATAGATAGAGTATAATTACAAATATTTAACAGTTTGTTAGGTCCACATAATTAAAAAAAAATGTTCGAATTTTTGATTCATGTCTTTGTTTCGCAATTGTTTATCTAGTACTAGGAATATATATTTTTCGAAGATTGGAGAAGAACAAGCATTTGAATTGATCTTATCAAAGTAATGCTTTTATCAGGTTGTCTTATTTGCATTATATCTCCAACAAACAATTTGATAACGATTCTTACAAGCCTAGCGACGCTGGGCTAAAATACTAACTTGAATTAAAAAAAAACTTATCATAACAGAATGTTTCATTTCTTTTTGCGTTTACTTTTGTGAGCTTAAGAATGAATCAAACAAAAAAATCAAAATTTGTTCTTAACACAAAACATGAACCAATTTCTGAAGTCAGTAAAATTGCTGTTCCAATTTTGATAAAATAGACAAGAGATCATAATAAAAGTTTACTGTTCAAGCAGAAAGTTTTTTTTAATGAACCGTAATTGATGTAGTTAATGGAAAAAAAAAATATAAATGTAGTATTTAGGGCCTTTTGCTGTTTGAAGACGGTTTACTTATTTTAATTAAAATAAAATAAAATGAAATCTCACTATAGGTGTTGGTGTACTGGAACCAAACATGAAAAACCTTTTGTATTGCTCGAACGTCACAAATTTCACAGCTCGCTTAGGGGTTTCAGCAAGGATCGGAGGCACAATACCTTTCCAGAAAGATGTGACTCCCTCATATCTATGCATTTTCCTCAAACAGTCGAATACTCCGTTGTAGTAGTGAGGATCAGAGCTTTTTATCACTGAAGCAGTCGCCTGCAGTTGCAATCTTGTTTTCACGAGGTCCAGAGGATGCATGATACAAACTTCTATGAATCCTGCACTTCCACCGGCTCCAATTTGCATTGCAGCTTGTTTTAGTAATCTTTCTATATCAGACATTTTTGTAGAAATTACTTATATGCACTAGTACACTTAATACACTTACTTATACACAAGGAAATGATTTAAAATGACTGATACAAATAAAAATAATTAATTTAAGCAGAATTAAATTAGCGGCGTAGCTGCCGCTTGTCAACGCGATCTGCTCGTAAATATTGGTGTTGCTATGTTGCATTGTTTATACTTCTTTTGTGTGAACCGTAAATTTACCGATACATGTTAACATCCCTACTCCGAAAAACACATTGCAAATTACAAAGTGGCAACATTAGCCCTCTTCTGTCAGTCAAATGAGAAGTGGTTGTTTCGCTGGTTTCACCATTTTTTTGATGTATTTAGCTTATCTTTCTCTAATTATTTGATTACCATTCTTTCGAGATACTTTCTTGCTATGTGTGACTATGTATTTGTTTAAGTAGATAAGTCCTCGAATCCCTTTGAACCTTGTTATTAATGTTCTCTCGATGTCAATAGAGACTATATTTGTTTGCAATGTGTCATCCAAAATGGCAGGAAAGACGAATAATTTGCATTTAGGCATTAGCTGATGTGAAATAATGATATTAAGTGCACCAAGAAGAGTGCTGTGTGGGTGGACTGTGAATTAACGCGGGAATGTGGACATAGCGTGTAAGATGGGGTCACAGACTTTAGAAATATTGCGCCAGGGTGTTTGGGCTTCCCTTACTGGCGGTTGGTTCTATGACCCGCACCAAAATTTGTTTTGCAACACTGTGCACCTGTACGTGTGGTTGTTCCTGTTATGCCTGCCGTTCTCTGTGTACTTGGTAAGTACATAGCCGTAATTATGCCTTCTCAAGGCCACAATATGCAACTAAAAGAGTGAAATAATTGGGTCAGCTCTATTGAAGACTATTGTTGTTGTTACCTTTGTCCATTTGAATAGCTCTAGATGCCGCTCGGATCATCTCTATGTCTGAGGAATTAGATTTGCTGCTGGAAAGAGACGGCAGTAAAATGTATAACAACAGGGTTCATTGTTTGTCTTTATCTGAACACATGGCTACATTTTCATCTGTAATCATAACATGTGATTCGCATTTTGTGATTCTGTATATTATTTATTCCATAATTAGACTTGTTTTTTTTTCTTAGAACAAAATGAACAAGGATTTCAGCCCAAACAGCCATGCCTGCACATTGTAAATTAATATTTTCTAATTAGTGTAATCTGTTGCTGAGTATTCTTAACTTTCCTTAAAACTATTGTGTACTTCATGATAAGCTATGATGAGAAGCAGCCACAGTATACATAAGTAAACCCTGTTGTTACTCTAAAGAGCCTATTTTACTAGTCTCATTTCACTTTCAGTTGAGACCCTCATATTTTAAACATTGTTTATCTATGATGTTGTCTCTCTGTTTCAAAGTGGGAGAGGGAATATTAGATAACTGAGACTTAACATATCAGGAACTTTACAGAGAGTGGTCAGACAGGGCCCTATATGTATAAAGTAACAAAGTAGGAAAAGGAAAATGAATAATGGACTGTTCTTGTGAAATTGCCGTAGAATAGGTTTTCATATAACAAAAAGAAAATTGTAGTCATAAGAATAAGCTATTACTAGTACATGTACAGTCTGAGCTCTAAAACGCCATTTTGCTTTCGGATACATTCAGCCGATTCAAGTACTGTTAACTGGGTTAATTTTTATAATTTTGGGGCTACTTTGAGTTACTCTGTGGTGAATGTTTGGCATGTAGCCGCAAAGGCAATCGATGAAGACATCGATGGTAAGCAGTGAATGCTAGTAATGATTTTGTCATTTTTAAAGTCGTACCATTGTTGTTACCGTGTACATTGTTACCATAACGCGGGGTGACTGATTAACGGGTAATCAGAGTCAACCCGGTTTACAGTAACAAGACAGCAAGACAACCCTAAATTTATGGCATTCTAAGAGCTCATGGACTGTACGTATGGGTATGAAATGACTGTCAGTTTATTTATCTCATTTACAATAGCTTGTGAAATAAAAACCATATGATTCATACATAGAGCATGTTTAATATACCTAAAATTATGTAACACTTTTTAATTAAGGTTGTATTTGTCATAATTTTACCATGAACAAATTTATTCATAAAAGTATTTAACCATTTCTGGAAATGACAAAAGATGTTGTGCTTTTGCTGCAAATGTTATTTAATTAATTAATTAATTAATTTAACTATTCCTCTCCCTAAAATGCACAAATTCTAATACTATGGATGATTTTGTATGCATTGATGTTCTGCAAGTTTTATAAACTACTTACATTTTTATTAAAACTAAATTGTTTAAAAACGACAGTAAAATTCAACTACAAAAAGACAAAAAATACTGGAAAGTAGAGAAACTAGCCCTAAAACTATGGAAACAGTATAATAGATAAAGGTTAGATGTTAGATAAATGTATACATTGGTTTTCAGTACTTCCCGCCAGCGAGCCTGGGCTGGGCGATCTACTGTGTGCTGGTGGCGTTGTTGTTCACGGGGTTGAAGCTGCTGAACCACGGCCTGCACCACATGTACGACACCAGCGAGTGCATCCTACAACCTGGTACTCACACCACCGAGGATACCACGCAGTAAGTCAGGATTACTTGCCTGTCTGTTTGTTGATCTGGTGCGGAAAATTGTAATTGAAATTTATTAAACATTGTATATTACATGTAATGTAAATGAATTAATTTTAGACTTGACTAAAGTATTGAAAAAAATACAGAAAATAGTTTGTTGCCTACAGATTTCAGTAGAGTTAATAAGAATCTTAAATTTTGGCTCTTTATGTTCATAACATTATTATTTATGCTATGCATTTGTTTATCATTACGAGATAAAAAGAGAATTATAATTAAGTTTGGTGATTCCGCAATACTTCTATGAGGGAGCTTCTTCTATTTTGTGATGGTATAGATTGTTTTTTTTATTGCAGGCGTGACGAAGGCATTGAGATGCAGATGCTGCGTGGTGCGGCCGCCAGCAGCGACAACGAGTCCGCCGCCGGCCAGGAGTACAACAAACCCACCAGTAGCACCATAGGTTCGAATTTACTTTGGTTTATACGACGTCGTTGATGCATGAGCGGTGGTTGGAAAACTTGACCACTCGAGAATCCCAGCTGATAGAAGACTATGAATGTTTGGTTACTCCGATGATTCCTACTGCTGCTGGGTAGAGTTTCAGAATGTTATGCGGTTACTTATTTTCTGCATCAAAAAGCTCCGATGACAACATATTCGATAACTTATTCAGAGACAATTCTTTGTTTCAGATTTAAAAGTAGACGTGCACAGAAAGAACAGCTCCGAATCTAGCATGGAGGACAGCACGCTCTCCGTGAAGCTGTCCGACGTGGGGGTCAGCGGTAAGGCCTCGCTGTGCGCGGCGCCGGCGCCGGCGGGGCCCGCGGGGTCTGCGGGGGCTGTGGGGGCTCCGTCCACGCCGCGGCCCGCGCCCCGCGCGCGCCCCCGCCAGCACAAGCGCGAGCCTCGGGCCAAGCAGCGCCGCGCTCACCAGAACAGGATCGACGAGCTCATCGTGGAGGAGGTCTGCCGCAACCCACGCCCCGACGGGAACCTGCCGTCCCACGTGGTGACCGACGAGGGGCCCTTCGCCAAAGTGAGCAGGCGGTACCACGAGTGCTCCCGAGGCCGACGCTCCGACAGGGACTTCTTCAAGGAGTGGCTGTATTTGGACGGCGACGAGGCGGCCGGCGAGCCCTACCGCTCCAAGTTCGCCCGTAGACTGAGCTCCGACGAGCGAGACAACTCGGAGCCGAGCGTCGGCCCTCCGTCCCCGAAGAAGAGGATAGCGCATCGCCGGAGATACGCGAACTATCCCGACGAGAGCTGCACGAAGTCCGCCATGGCGCTGGCGACGCAGTCTTCCAACATGCGTCGGAACTCCAACTCGACCATGTCGACGATCCAGCTGCCTTTGCTGAACTCGACCGCGCAGCTGGTTTCGCACATGCGCAGACACTCCAACAACGCGGATACGGGTTTCTTCGCGAGCGTCGAGTTGGGAGAATACATGATGGTCAAAGCTGAAGCCCCGAGCGGTGACCCCGAGAAAACTAAAGGCAAGAGTCCTGGCGTGAGACGAATCAAAAGTGCCGCGTTGGAGATAGGCTGCCCGCCGCCTAGTGTGTCGAATCTATCCCCCCATCCCAATAGTGTAGAGACTATAGGCGGGCAAGTGCTGAAGAACCCTAAGAGTGCGGTCATACCTCCCCCTAGCAAGTGCTTGACTCGCGGACCACACTTTAACCTGTTTCCTCGCAGCGAGCCGGACGAAGGCAGAGGAAGCTATCCGTATCTCACGTACGGCTCCGAAATAGTGTATCCAATAGCGGAAATATCTGATGAAATGCAGACGTCGCAGAAGGAGACCGATCTGGACTCCAGCGGCGAGAGTTATAGCGATTACGAGGACGATAAACAGTTTCGAGGGTTCGATTGGGACGCGGACCAATCGCCGGCAGTGAGGTCCAGCGACTCGGACTACGAGAACAACGGCTCCCGGTCTCCGTTGCTGGACAGGGCTGCTGAAGTGCGAGTCGTCAGGTCCAAGAATCAGGATGGAAAGAAGTACTGCTGCGCGCGCCACGCTAAGAATCCAGACAATGCCCACCCTAAAACTAAACCTGTAAGACTGAAAAAGCTTATGAAACAAGAAGAGGCCAAATGCGCCGAGCGTCCGGGTGGCTCGGCCGACACGAAGTATCCCACCGGAGACTACTTCGACAAGGCCAGCGCCAGCTCAAAAGACTTGCTAATAGAAAAATCAAGCGTAGAGTCTAACGAGAATCCCGAAAAGCAGCGGGAGGAGAAGGAAACCGCCGAAAAGAAACCCTGGGACCACGACATTTCTAATTCTAGCAGCAGCAGCGAAACTAACCTCGAACGGCTTCCGGAAACCGTGAAAGAGGACAAAGTATTTCAAGAGACTGAGGAGTCACAAGTGACCGACAGCAGGAGCGCCGACGAGAGGAGCGTGTACAGCCTGGAGTGGCTGTTCGAAGAGTCGCCCACGGAGGAGCCCTGCTGCTCCTCGGACTGCCGCGACGCGGAAGAAGTCATCTGTCAAAAACTCGCCAACGCCCTCGGCGAGTCCTCGTTCAACGTACCAAAAAACTTAGGCGCCATACCGAAGCAGATAAAAAACTTGGCGCGCTCGCGAGCTTCCTCCCAGAAGGAGAACAAGAAGAGAGATTCTAAGAAGGAAAACGAGAGCCAGGACGACAGGAACCTGTTGGACGCCGTAGAGGCCCAGGCTGCGCTGGTGCAAGGGCTGGAGTGCCTGTTCGCCGCCACCAACGCCAACACCGTGGTCATGCCGCCGCCCCGGGACGAGCGCCCGCGCGCGCACCGCCAGGGCACTCGCGCCGACAGGGACACCTCGCACAAGACCAGGAAGCGCTCCATAGAAGAGGTAGCCCAGACCTCCACCAACACCCTCCTCCCGACATCCATGCCGCTGCTGGCCGCTTTCCTCAACTCCCGTGTAGACTTCATGCCTTGCTGTTTACCGGAAAATGCGCCGCCGGAACTGGTGCAATACGCGGAGGAAGGCCAGAGACTGAGACCCCTGATGGACCGCAATCACAGAAACCGAGTGCGGAAGATCAAACGATCGACCAGACAGCGAAACAATCCGGGCGGCCAGAACAACCCCGAGAAGAAAGACGAGACGCCTCATCCGGATAATCCTAATAACGCGAACAACGTTCACTTCGCGACGTCCTTCGATGATACGACCGACGGGGCCATACATTGCTTTATGGACGAGTACGGCAACTGGATGTCTTACACTTTTGACAAGAACAGTTCGGGGCGGGCGCAAGCCCAACCCATACCTCTGCCAGACAAAGAAGACGCTTTAAAGTGCAACAGGGTGAAGCCTGTAGAAACGGCTGATTCACAAGAAACAGGCGAAGGGAGCTGCGGCTCCTTAGAATCCGAAGCGGGTAACAGCGAAAGCATACCCAAGCCGAAACGTGAGAATAGCATAGATCAAAGTTCCTCTAACCAAGGGAGTAATAACCCCTTACTCTCGAGTAACAATAATGTATCCACAGTTGTTCCTATTAATACTAACAATGCGAATAAGCGCTTCTACGTATTCGACGGTGGGACTGGCTCGCATACGGACCAACCCAGGTCGCCGGTGGCTTATGTGACTGATAGTTTACTTGAACAAATTGAGGCAGAAAGGCAATCCAGGATGGGGTTTCCTAGCATGCATATAAATTTTCTAATGAGCCAGCAGAGAGCCCAACAACAGTCTGTAGAGACGGTATCCAACAATATACCGAGCCTGATGCCTTCGATCGGAGAAGCGAGCTTAGAACTAAACCTCAGAAGTAATTTCTCAAAAATGATGGACGATATGGAGAAAGCTAACCAGCCGAAACCAAAGAGCTATTACAAGTTTAATCTCTGGAAGTGTTTAGAAGTGAAAGTGACCATGGACCGACTGAAATTAATGGCACTGTTTGATAGGAATTTAACTTTCAAAGAGACTTTTGTTTCAATTTTACTAGCGATCTCTGTGGCTGTGCTAGGATCTATGGTGTTAAACTTAGGGTTCTATAAAGACATTTACGCTTTCTGGTTCTGTTTTATAATGGCTGGGAGTCAGTACTCCCTGTTGAAAAGTGTTCAGCCAGACTCCGCTTCACCAGTTCACGGTTTCAACAAAATGGTGGTGTTCTCGCGACCCGTGTACTTCTGTTTGTGTACCGCTATACTATGTATAGTGCATGGACAGTTGGAACAAATGACGCCGGACGAACATTCGAGAAGCAAACGAAGTATAGACAAACCTCTGACTATTTACGGTTTCGAAATGAATGAGCGAGATTTTTTACAAATAATCCAAGATGTCCTATCGAAGTTCCTCCTGTTCTTTCCTCTTGCGTTCAGCTTGGGTCTATTCCCGCAAGTGAATACGTTCCTGATGTATTTATTGGAACAAATAGACATGCATGTTTTTGGGGGAAACGCGACAAGCAGTCTAAGCGCGGCCGTATACTGTATCGTAAGATCATTGGGTGCGATAGGCGTGCTATATGGTTTCGCTTACAGCGGATTGGTGGAAGGCAAGAAATCACAACACCAGAAACATAACATCCTCTTTTCCATATTCTGCGCGTTACTAGTTCCTATAGCCTACCATTTGAGCAGAAGCGCGAGCGACTACACTCTCGTATGGAATCTGATCAAGAAACATTTGCTACCGCCTGATTTGTACGTGATACAGACACCAGATGTCGCACCTGACGCTGAGGCAGAGAAACCAGAAACAACTTTAACAGATGATAAGAAGAACAACTCTGAGAGTAACATATCCAAGCAGAATTCCATCGGTTCCTCAGCATCGAAAATCAACTTTAGCTCAGAAACGAACATAGCGAGAACGCAGAAACGCTCGCAGACTTCGAGCGTGAGCTCTCTCAAAATGGATCCTAGAGGGGAAACGATGAATTCGACATCATCCTTAAAAGATGCTCCTACTGAGCCTGAAGACAAGACCCAGACTAAAGATGACCCCAACAAGGTGGAAGAGGATATGGAGGATCCGCTGCCGAAGAAGCTGCAGGCGACTGTGAATGCGAGGCTGAAGAACGATGTGATAGTGTGTACGTTCCTTGGGCTGTTCGTGCTGGGCTTGCACTGCACCACGGTGTTTACGACCCTCACCAAGCAGCAGTTGAACACGGTAAGTGCATTAAAACAAAATATACATACATACTCACCATACATAATGTACTATCCAATGAATCAAGAAAAATCCTTGATAATTCAATTCTTGGAAATTCTTGATTCATTTGATAGGTATCATTTGAAAAACAACGCCTTCTCATCACTCAAACAGATGATGCTTAGCGACAAAAAATCTCACAGTAACAAGGTCATGTGACACCTAGTAACAGGTAGAAAAATTCGAAGACTAGCCACCTGCTATGGGTGGTGTAGGGGTATAGCACGCGTCACGGAATGACGAGGATCCGGGTTCGATTCCCGGCCATAGCTTTAGTTTTCGGATTTTTCTGTGTGTTCTAATTTTCAGTGATATTTAGAAATATCTACATACATATATCACGTCTTTATCCCTTTTATTTATTTATTTAATGTAATAAAACCTTAAGGCCACGTTTAGCATGATTAAGGGCGGAAGGTGGAAAGGGAAATCAAAATAGTGATGGGTTGCTAGCCGCATCGCCTATCTTTGTAGGGGTTCTGTCAAACTGATCCAGCCATTCATTGAAATGTTCCGGTCTAGTTCTGGGACACCTTCCATGCTGGTCTGGGAGCAAAGGAAAACATAGAATGTGCCAGTTGCTTCTCGTCCCGCGCAGTTAGTAAAAGCCCATCGAGGGGATGGGCGAAAATCTTAGGAGTCACGTTATAGGCGATGCGGCTCGCAACCCATCACTATTTTGATTCCTTTTTCCACCTATGCGTAGGCGTATGCCTACAATCATGCTAAACGTAGCCTTTAGGTTTTGCTACCTCAGGCTCTGTCTACCCCTTTACTTTTTAGTTAAACATAAGTCGGGTTCTATCTATTTTACTATTTATTTGTTCTATTTGTTTACGTAAAAGTTTATGTTATGTGTAGTTTTTATCTGTGTATCGTTTCGTAAGTCACAGACGGTTCTGGCTGAAAATCAGTGCTGCAGGTGTCTTAACACCTCAGCGTAATGCTGAGCCAGCGACCGTTTCACTTTTGCGAAGTCACACACAACGCTCATGATCTATTTTTCTTGTCTTGATTATTTTCTATAAAATTGTGTATATTCTCTTTTATTTGTGTCTTGCAAAAAGGAATAAATGTCTTCTTTCTTTCTTACCTCGTAAAGGATATAGACGTGATTTGTGTATGTATTACTGTTTGCCCGTCGATTGAACAAAGCTAGTCAATGTAACGTGGTGTAACTGTGTGAGTGTGTGGGTATAGGTGGTGTGGATAATCTGCGTGGTGGGGTGGGCGCTGCACTACGTGACGCCGCAGCTGCGCAAGCAGCAGCCCTGGCTGTGCCTGGCCGGCCCGCTGCTCCGGCCGCACGAGCACGCGCAGTTCGAGGTCACCGAGCCCGCCAGGCTCATGTACTTCGAGAAGGTATGACAACTAGTGATGTGCCGGATCGTTAAAAATGTATATACGCGGATCAGATGAAGAGGCATAATAACAAGGCCACGTGACAGCTAGTAACAGAGACAAAATTCGAAGGCTCACCCACCTGCTATGGGTGGTGTAGGGGTATAGCACGCGTCACGGAATGACGAGGATCCGGCTTCGATTCTCGGCCATAGCATTTACTTTTCGGATTTTTTGTGTTCAAAGTTTCAGTATCGTTTAGAAGTTTTATTGTGTTGTTCAGATGTTCGTGTACCTGTGCTTCGTGGAGCGCAACGTGCTGTTCCCGGGCGTGGTGGTGGCCGCCAGCACGCTGGACGCGCCGCTCATCGCCGCCAAGTACGGGGACGGCGTGGCCGCGCTGCTCGTGTGCGTGGCCGCGCTCAAGTGTAAGTGTTGCCAGCACGCTGGACGCGCCGCTCATCGCCGCCAAGTACGGGGACGCCGTGGCCGCGCTGCTCGTGTGCGTGGCCGCGCTCAAGTGTAAGTGTTGCCAGCACGCTGGACGCGCCGCTCATCGCCGCCAAGTACGGGGACGGCGTGGCCGCGCTGCTCGTGTGCGTGGCCGCGCTCAAGTGTAAGTGTTGCCAGCACGCTGGACGCGCCGCTCATCGCCGCCAAGTACGGGGACGCCGTGGCCGCGCTGCTCGTGTGCGTGGCCGCGCTCAAGTGTAAGTGTTGCCAGCACGCTGGACGCGCCGCTCATCGCCGCCAAGTACGGGGACGCCGTGGCCGCGCTGCTCGTGTGCGTGGCCGCGCTCAAGTGTAAGTGTTGCCAGCACGCTGGACGCGCCGCTCATCGCCGCCAAGTACGGGGACGCCGTGGCCGCGCTGCTCGTGTGCGTGGCCGCGCTCAAGTGTAAGTGTTGCCAGCACGCTGGACGCGCCGCTCATCGCCGCCAAGTACGGGGACGCCGTGGCCGCGCTGCTCGTGTGCGTGGCCGCGCTCAAGTGTAAGTGTTGCCAGCACGCTGGACGCGCCGCTCATCGCCGCCAAGTACGGGGACGCCGTGGCCGCGCTGCTCGTGTGCGTGGCCGCGCTCAAGTGTAAGTGTTGCCAGCACGCTGGACGCGCCGCTCATCGCCGCCAAGTACGGGGACGCCGTGGCCGCGCTGCTCGTGTGCGTGGCCGCGCTCAAGTGTAAGTGTTGCCAGCACGCTGGACGCGCCGCTCATCGCCGCCAAGTACGGGGACGCCGTGGCCGCGCTGCTCGTGTGCGTGGCCGCGCTCAAGTGTAAGTGTTGCCAGCACGCTGGACGCGCCGCTCATCGCCGCCAAGTACGGGGACGCCGTGGCCGCGCTGCTCGTGTGCGTGGCCGCGCTCAAGTGTAAGTGTTGCCAGCACGCTGGACGCGCCGCTCATCGCCGCCAAGTACGGGGACGCCGTGGCCGCGCTGCTCGTGTGCGTGGCCGCGCTCAAGTGTAAGTGTTGCCAGCACGCTGGACGCGCCGCTCATCGCCGCCAAGTACGGGGACGCCGTGGCCGCGCTGCTCGTGTGCGTGGCCGCGCTCAAGTGTAAGTGTTGCCAGCACGCTGGACGCGCCGCTCATCGCCGCCAAGTACGGGGACGGCGTGGCCGCGCTGCTCGTGTGCGTGGCCGCGCTCAAGTGTAAGTGTTGCCAGCACGCTGGACGCGCCGCTCATCGCCGCCAAGTACGGGGACGGCGTGGCCGCGCTGCTCGTGTGCGTGGCCGCGCTCAAGTGTAAGTGTTGCCAGCACGCTGGACGCGCCGCTCATCGCCGCCAAGTACGGGGACGGCGTGGCCGCGCTGCTCGTGTGCGTGGCCGCGCTCAAGTGTAAGTGTTGCCAGGACCCGTTTCACCAATGTTACAAGTGTAGGTGACAACTGACGATTGACAATATTTCGATTTATTCTGTGCCACTTTTTACTGTCTGACTCGAAAGAGCGCACACTTTTGAGGCCATCGTGTTTTTTTATATTTGTTAAAATCTTGTATTTTAGTGGAAAAATCCATTTAAATCGTTCCTCGAGCGGAAAGGGCGTATGTTACAAACGTCAAGTATTAGCAAAATGACCAGTGGCGTAACTATAGGGTTGCAGGGGTGGCAAAATGCCAGGGGCCCCAAACTGGCTTGGTTTAGAGCACAGAAGGGACGCTGATGCACTTCTTTATATTGGGGAAGGAGCTCCATCTGACGAATTTGCCGCGGGCCCCAGATGTTATAGTTGCGCCACTGAAAATTACGTTAAAATAATTACAATAATTGACTGACAAATCATGTGCTTCAATCAATCAATCAATTTTTAAAAAGAAATAACGCCATCGATACTGTCGATGATTCCGCCAATGTCGAGGTTGAAGAAGACAGTGTCGTTATTTATTTAACCGTTGTTCGGTGGCTTTACTGTACGGTATCCTGTGCTTCAATAATTTGACAGTAAAAGGAGTTGTCAATGTCGATGAACGTCATGACGATCTGCCCGAACTCAAGCGGAATGCCTCACAAAAAAAATGGTTTTAAGTGAAAACTTGTAAAAACACGTAATTATTGCCTATTTATTTTTAGGCCTTCGCAACGCGTATTCGGAGCCGGAGACGCAATACCTGATCCTGGTGTTCGCGTACCTGCTCTTCCAGCGTGACCTGAGCAGCCAGAAGATATCGGAGCAGTTCCTCATAGATTACTTCATCACTGCCATTATATTTAGCAAAGTCTATGAGTTCCTTCTCAAGGTAAGTTGAGATACTGAATAAAATATGATTATTACAAAGTTTTTTTTTAGCTGATATGAAACTGTAAAGTTTCTGCCAAGTCTCTTGCGTCGCACTCTACTTGGCAATGATAGTTTGACCGAAAGCGCTGGAAATTTAAAAAAAGACATCTAAAAGAGCCCTTGACGGCCTATTTGCTTATTCTGATTCGGGACACAAATCATGTTTTTTTAAATACATCGTGATTTTATGAATATTCGCCATTTCTATTTTTTTTTAATATTCTAAAAATACCATTATAATATGTGTTTTTTTTCCATGCAGCTATAAGAGAATTACAGAGATGCGATTTATTTGCGAGAATTTATGGATACGCGTACCTACTGATAAATTTGACCAAAATGTTATGCGTAAGGTGCCATGTTATTAGACGTTTTTGTTCGGCTCGCCATTGTGTCTCTCTCTATTTCTCATGATAAATACCTAAAATAAATAAAAATGTCTGATATTTCATCAAAAGGTATTTTATTTTGAAAATACCTATTTTGCATTTAGCATTTGAAATACAAAACGCAAAATTATTTGGTATTTTGCATTTGAAATAGTAAATCTGAAAAGTATTTTGCATTTTGTATTTAAATGATTTTTTAAAACCATTTTGTACATCTCTGGAGCATTATAATCGTAAACAGACTCAATTAAGCCCTCAGACTTGAACTTTGGACTACAAGTAAAATCTCGTGAGTAATACCTCGCTTACAGCCCTTGTTACATAATGTACTATTGCCGCAGATCCAGTTCGTGGTGACGTACATAGCGCCGTGGCAAATAACTTGGGGTAGCGCGTTCCACGCGTTCGCTCAGCCGTTCAGCGTGCCGCATTCCGCCATGTTATTTCTACAGGCCGCCGTCTCTGCGCTGCTGTCCTCGCCGCTCACGCCTGCATTGGGTGACTGATACACTATAGTATATTACGCACCTAGGGTAGAAAGTGGCACATTTCCATGCTGGTCTGGGAGCGAAGGAAAAACATAGTATGCACCAGTTGCTTCTCGTCCCGCGCAGATGGTAGAAGCCTATCGAGGGAATGAGCGAAATTCTGAGGAATCATGTTATAGGCGATGTGGCTAGCAACCCATCACTATTTTGATTCCTTTTTCCACCTATACGCCTACAGTCATGCTAAACGTGGCCTTTAGGTTTTGTTACCTCAGGTTCTGTTTACCCCGTAAGGGATATAGACGTGATTTGTGTGTGTGTATGTAGGGCAGATAGTGGCAGTTTACTTGACAAAGTTTAAAAAAAAATCTACTGAGACGAGAACACTGCATGTGATCAAAGCGAACGTTTTCTGTGTGTTCTCGTCTCGCATAATAAAATAATTGAAAAGAAAAAATCCGTTGTTTTGTCTGGTATCAGTTGCAGCAAATAAAATTTAAAAGCGTATATTGGGAAATTGCTAAACGACACTGAAAATTACACATACATACACATACACAAATCACGTCTTTATCCCTTACGGGGTGGACAGAGCCTAAGGTGACAAGACCTAGGCCACGATTAGCAAGATTGTGGGCGTATAGATGGCAAAAAATGGAATCAAAATAGTGATGGGTTGCTAGCCGCATCGCCTATAACATGATTCCTATGATTTTCGCCCACTTTCCCCACGGATTTTCTTTGTAACGGTAAAATCGTAAAAGTAAACATAAAAAATCAAGAAGTAAAAATTCTTGATTCATTTGATAGTACTTATATTGGTGGTTTAGTGAAAACGTTAGGAACTGCTGACTTACTTCTAAAATACAAAAGTTTCACGCTTCATAGAACATACAATGCAGAACTGCCTTTGTCTTTCACCGTGTACAGTCAGCGTCATATAGTATGTAACAGTCAAGATCATCAAATACTTGGAAACACCCAACATGGTCGTTAACAGTGACTCAAGCAAAGCGGTCAAATTGTTCGAGACATCCATCGTGCACAAATATACCGAAGCACGCACATCGCCAAATACATAGTAACACTCAAGCCGACATTAGTACCGTACCTTCCAAACCAGGGATGTTGCGGATCCACTTTTTTCCACATCCGCGGATGCGGATGCGGATGCGGACTTTAAGAGGCTCACATCCGCGGAACCGGATCTGTATAAAAAACTTAAGTGTTGGGTTGGTAGAGTTAAAAAAGCACAGTAGCGCGAGTCAGATCTTGTCAGTTGTCACAACAAACAGTAGCGAGCCGCGTCAACGTCACCGATTCACCGAAGTCCGAAACAAAATTACCGCTTTCCTATTGGTCAATCAGCACGCGCGGTCGACACGTGCCACTCGCCGGGCCCTCCCTTTCTTTCATGTCGCGACCTGCTACACATCCGCATCCGCTTCAGCTCCGCATCAATTTATGCGGATGCGGATGTCGAAATTGGTGCGGATGCGGATGCGAATATTCGCAACATCCCTGTTCCAAACCGCCACTGGTAGCGTAGCAGCCAAAGTATCCTAAAGTATGGAACACGCTCGAACTACGACCATTTTGGGTGTTTCCAAGTATTTGATGATCTTGACTGCTACTTACTATATGATGCTGACTGTGCAACGTTTTTTTCCGTCCGCAGGAAGCGCCATCTTTATGACGTCATACGTACGCCCAGTTAAGTTTTGGGAGCGCGATTACAACACTAAGCGCGTGGATCAGAGCAACACTAGGTTGTCTTCGCAGCTGGAACGTAACTTGGGTGCTGGTGAGTAAACAAAAGTCCCTAGTGCGCGAAATAGGATAAACGCGGAGGGAGGGAAGGCGGCTTTTACAAATGCGCAGTGGCGGATTTACACATTTTCAAGGTATAGGCTGAATAGTGTTTTTGCCGCCCTTCTGTCATAGAAAAATCTTTTTTGACTTCTATGAGGTAAAAAAAAAATCTCGTCACCCAAATTTTGGCCGCCCCCAAAATCCCCAAATTTGCCGCCCCCAAAATCTGCCGCCCTAGGCTCGAGCCTTCTCAGCCTTCTGATAAGTCCGCCACTGCAGATGCGATCTGTTATCTGTTGGCTTATTACCTAACTCGCTCGCAATCGCCATTTTGACAGTTCTGGTATGAATGTGACAGCTAGCTGATTCCGATGCCAATCGTCAGCCCATACGTGAACTGTCAAAATGAACACGATGGCGATTGCGAGCGAGTTAGGTAGCAAGCCTGTGCAAGTGATTTTGACACCGATATATTAAAAAGAGATGGTTTTTGGTTTCTTTGAGTAATTTAGGATTCACTTTAGGATGAATGACTGTCATCTTGTGTGACAATGTGAAGGTTTTTTTTTTGCGAAGTGACTCCTAAAGTAAACAGCGTATCCGTACAATAATAATAGTTAATTTCGAGTAACAAACATTTGAGTGCTTGTAAATTCTGTTCTCGAACAAAACGCCATCGTCTTAATTGAGTTGAGCCTCTTATGGCAATTGACCGTGATTTGGTAATGTGGTAATGTCTCTGTAGCGGGCGGTAAACGGTTCTTTTCCACCCGCAATGACAATTTGCAGCTGGTTGATGGAGCCATTTGTTACAGATGACAACAACCTGAACTCTATATTCTACGAGCACCTAACCCGTTCGCTGCAGCACTATCTGTGCGGAGACCTGATGCTGGGAAGGTGGGGGCAGGTCCAACAGGGGGACTGTTTTGGTGAGTGGAATTTTATAGAACATTCTCGGTAATATTCGTTGGACTACACACTCATGCTTGTCCGGCAATTGGCTACTTGACGCCCTCTGTAATTATGTACTATTGTTAAACAGTTGTTATTCCCATCGAGGGAATGGGCGAAAGTCTTAGGAATCATGTTATAGGCGATGCGGCTAGCAACCCGTCACTGTTTTGATTTCCCTTTCCAGCTATACGCCCTTAATCATGCTAAACGTGGCCTTCTGTTACCTTAGGCTCTGTCTGCCCCGTAAGGGATTAAGACGTGATATAAGTATGTATGTTTAACAGTACAGTTGTGACAATCTCCACAAATTAATAACTTTTCTCAAAAATGTCCGTTAAAGTCGTCATTTTTAAGTATACATATCAGAACAGGAAGTTAATTGTTTCCGGTCAGTCCAAAATAAAAAAATAAAAAAAATACTGTAGTGCCAAACTCTCCAGTAATGTTGCATACAAATTCCATTACTGTGTAGTTATTAACTTTTAAAAATGCAAATCACCAAATGGTGATAAAAAAAAAGCTAGTACGACAACGTGTTTATCTGTGTCTGAAATAGCTTTAGATGTTCTGGGTAGAAAAATACTCTCTTCAAATGCCATTGATAGAAAGAGGCGGCAAAGCAAAAATAATTAATAATTTATGTCAATTACATTTTCATTTATTTTTGTTGTTGTTTTCTTTTTCGATTTTTGAGAAAAGCACTATACTTGCCTCGGCCAGAATAGCATTGCTGGCTTCGTATTATTAAACGGACTCGCAAGCTCGTCCGTTCAAACCAATACTCAGCCAGCAATTGCCTACTTCCTGGCCTAGACAGTAATGTACTATTACGCTATCTCTGCGATATAGTGTAGTAAAGTCCGCTTTCCACCTCCCCATAATCATGCTAAATGTGGTACCCCTTAAGGGATAAAGACGTCGTTTATGTATGGATGTTAAACAGTGAGACGCTTATTACATATCTGAAATGATTGTTATAGTGCTAGCGTCGGACTACCTGAACTGCCTGGTGCACATAGTGGAGATGGGCAATGGCCTGGTGTCGTTCCAGCTGCGGGGGCTCGAGTTCAGGGGCACGTACTGCCAGCAGCGGGAGGTCGAGGCCATCTCGGAGGGGCCTGAGGAGACCACTGGTAAATACTTTAGCTAGTTTTCTTTTGTATAACGTAACATTGTCATGACTAGCTGTTGCCCGCAACTTCGTCTGCATAGCTATCCCGCAGGAATAACGCACTTTTCCGGGATAAAAAGTAGCCTATGTGTTATTCCAGACTGTAATGTATCTATGTTCCAAATTTCATCCAGATCTGTCCAGCTGGTCTGGCGTGAATGAGTAACAAACATCCATTCATCCATCGCGTTTATAATATTAGTAGGATTTGTACATAATGTCATGTTAGATGAATTTCGAAAGTCGTCAAAGTTCAAAAAATAAAATATTAAAATGTCACAATATGACGTAATAGGCCGGGAGATGGTGACAGAAAATATTTGGTCATTTGTACCAGTATTGCGGTTCTTCAGGGGTCTAACTAAGTAATAACAAAAAGCCTATAGCCCGCCATACCGACGCAAATACAACAACACGACGCTATAAGTCATACTGGAGAAGTATGGCATTATAGACTACAAGCCCATGGACAAAAAAAACATGTGAAATGAACCAGCGTGAATGTAGCTTAGAAGGCTGTTACTATATCATAAAATAACTCTGAGCGCTATGCCGTCATTTCTGAGCGGTACATTTATGGAATTTCTCAGGTACAAGTGAGGAATTACGACTAATTATTAATTTACGGCGTTTTTACAGCTTATAGATGATTCCTTGTGGTTCATCCTGGCAGGGTCGCCATGTAATATTATAAATGTGAAGGGTAGCGAGGGTTACGGAGAGCAAGTAAGATCAGTCATGATGATAGAATAAGACCTCTTTAATCAAATAATCTTACTTTATATACGTATACATGTTTATTGCTTAGGTGGTCGCTGATACAAGCGATATGCGTTTATGTGGTATCCCCTTATTTGCTATAAAATCAATGGCTATAAAATCACATTCTATAAAACCATTTGCTATAATGATTCACTTTCTATAAATTCAGATGCTATAATCATTGCTTGCTATAATGCTCACTTGCTATAACACTTAAATTCTCTAAAGTTACTTTCTATAAATTCAAAATCTATAACATTCATTTGCTATAATATTCATTTGCTATAACATTTATTTGCTATAATATTCATTTGCTATAACACTCATTTGCTATAAGGATTAGATAGTATAACATTTGTTTTCTATAACTATTGAAATCTCTAAACTTTACTTAGGCAGCGGTACTACAACTGAAAAGTCGCGGAAAAGGGGGGTGTGGGGGGCAGGGCCCACCACATGGGGGGCTCGGGGGCGCAGCCCCCGCCATTAGAAAAACACGTTACCAACATCCAATTTAAGACAGATAGGTTTGTTAGTTACCTTGTGTCCTTCAGAGCAGAAAATAGGAGCCCCGCCCAGCGGGGCTCCGTCGACTTTACATTTGAACACCTGGCTCTGTTTTATAGATTTTGATGCTTATAGAATGTGAATGTTATAGATTTTGAATGTTATAGATTATGAATGTTATAGAAAATAATCATTATAGAAAACAATTTTATAGATTTTGAATGTTATAGATTATGAAATTATAGATTTTGAATGTTATAGATTTTGAAATTATAGATTTTGAATGTTATAGCATGTGACTTTTATAGCAAATGAATGTTTATAGCAAGTGATTTTATAGCATATGAACTTATAGATTTTAAATTTATAGCTTTTGATTTTATAGCAAATAAGGTAGACCCGCGTTTATGTAGCAGTAAACTATTGTGTTACTGCCAAACATTGAAAGTGGCCAGTTTCCATACTATACCTCCCCCGAAAGTCCCTTCACCGCCGGGGTGGCAGAAAAAAAAATTAAACGCATGTTACTTGTTTACATATTTTTTTTGTTTAAGGAATTATTCGGCAAAAACTTGAACCTACAGGTGGACGTGAATTATTATTACTTATGTTAAGTTTACACATTAGACATAAAAAAAAATCAAAGCAATGTTATTATATTATTGTTGTTTTTATATTATTTCCTAGTGTCACGTTTTTGAAAATATTTGATAATCAACCAGTCATAGTAAGTTCCATTAAAAAAAAACTTTGGTAAACACGTCTTCTGTGTACAAATAATTGTTTATCTTTCATTTTTATGGTAACGGTACTATAATGTCATATTAATAACTAATGCCTTTAATCGGAGTCATCTGCTCCTAACATAATCTATGGGCTATGCATCTGTGCGTCCCTTTTCATAACTTCATATAAAATCACATGGGCATCTTCGCCCTATAATAATAAACTTGGCATATCAGGTCACCCATTTCGGCGCGCCTGTAAGTTAAGAGTCTCTAATTACATTAAGACATAAAGTCTACAACATCTTCACGGAGGGCACGGTAGTCCAAACACCATGATCAGATAAGGACTAAGAGCTCTAACTATGTTGACAATGTACCGTACCAAAATAAAAAATAAAAATCATTTAAATCAATCGTAATCTTAAAAAAAAAACATTAAAATCTTTTAAGGCATAATTCTAGAATTCTATTCTTAGAATCTTTAAAAATCATTACAATCCTTAGTGTAATTCTGTTAACTCTTTAAAAATCCTTTAAGTAACTAAAGATAGTTTTATTGAGTACTAGCTTCTGCCCGCGACTTCGTCTGCGTAGAATTATACATAAAAACCTTCCTCTTGAATCACTCTATCTATTAAAAAAACCCGCATCAAAATCCGTTATGTAGTTTTGAAGATATAAGCATACATAGGGACATAGGGACATGGGGACAGAGAAAACGACTTTGTTTTATACTATGTAGTGATTATTGTTAACTATTTAAATACTGGAATGATGCGATGCATCGCATTCCTATGGTTTCTAATTTCATTCAATTTTAATTATAAGTCGCATACTTGGGTGCCGGCGTGCGGCCTGGTTTCAATGATTAAATGCTGACGCGCGTAACGCGAGCGGCGCTAGCAACTGTCGCAAATTGCGAAATAATGTAAGTAGCCTTGTGACACTAGGTTTCTGGGAATTTACTTGAATTAGCAAAAATAAAAATGTCATGAGCAGTAAGAGGAATATATATATATATATACCTGTTTTTCCAGCAGGGTTCTTGCTGGTAATTATTGTAGAGGTGGAGACAGAAACAACTTTTGCAGTCCATTTCAAATCTAATTTTAATGTAACAATTTCATGCTTATATACTAAACTGTATCCAACTTTAACAATCTGCCTATCGCTAATCTAATCAGCTTGACGTGACCAATCTGCCAAAGAGAAACACGTACATACATGTTTAAACTAATGTCACGCAACCATGTGACATCCGTCACACCTGTTTTGCGACAACCTTTGTAAAATTAAAAAAAATAATGGATGAGTAACCGTGGAGAGTTGTCCTACAGCAACGTCACCTGCCGGTTCCGTCCTCGTCCTCTTGAGGGTGTCAGCGGCTGCAGCGTCCCTGGGAGCCCCGGTTGGCGCAGCGGCGCGTAGGGCGGGTTGACGTCAGTGGTCGGCGGCGGGTTGGTCGCTCTCCCGTATATTTGGTACGCCCTGGCTAGCGGCGCTGTCGTGCCGCGCCACTCTCTTGTGCGGTTGCTCGGTGTTGTGGTGGCCTGGTTGGTCGTGGTCTGCGGTGGCGGCTACCGCGGCGCTGGCGTTAGTGTTGGCGTGCGCGGCGACGCGAATGTCACCCTTCTCGACTGCTTGGTTGTTGGCGGCGTCGCTGGCGTGTTTCCGATGCGGAACGTCACCTGTTGAATGGCCTGCATTGGGCCCGTGACGCTGATCTGCGTCCTATGGTGGTGGTAAAAGTAACCGCGTCGTTGGTCATTCTTTTCTCTTCACTGACTGTTTTGTCTGACTGTTCTATCTGTCCTCCTGTGTGTTGTTCTTCTGTTTTGTCTTCTTCTTTCTTCACGATTTTTTTGTGGTCTTCAGTCTTGATTTCTTGGATTTTATAAAGTTGATAGATTGTTCGTTCTGACTGCGACTGGTTGGTTGGTGCCGGTTGAATTTCTTGCTTCGTTTTGTATGATGATTCCTTGTGGTTCATCCTGGCAGGGTCGCCATGTAATATTATAAATGTGAAGGGTAGCGAGGGTTACGGAGAGCAAGTAAGACCAGTCATGATGATAGAATAAGACCTCTTTAATCAAATAATCTTACTTTATATACATGTTTATTGCTTAGGTTGTTGCTGATACAAGCAATATGCGTTTATGTAGCAGTAAACTATTGTGTTACTGCTAAACACTGAAAGTGGCCAGTTTCCATACTACACCTCCCCCGAAAGTCCCTTCACCCAGTTAGACCCCTGAAGAATCGCCATACTGGTGCAAATTACCACATGTTTTCTGTCACCATCTCCCGTCGTATAATAAGAATTCTTCCCTAGGAATTCTAGTGACTAAGATACGAGGGCGGGCTGATAAGTAGCCTACCAGGGAAATACTCAGTTTAGCGTTAAAATATTTTATTTTTCAACATAGTCTCCGTTTAGGTCAACGCACTTACTCCACCTTCGTTCTAAGGCCGCTATCTCCACCATAAAATGACTTTTATTGAGACCATCAAATTACTCTTCCACAGCCGATATCTTCATCTTCAGCCTCATCATTTGTTTTTTGAATCTTTCAACGTCCCAAAAAAATTTAGAGTTAAGGAAACAGATGAAATCTAGTAGGTGCTAGGTCAGGCGAATACGGCGGGTGGGGACATACAGGGTGTTAGGTAATGAGTGGATAATCCTTGAACTATGGATAGAGGGCACTTGGGACGTTATAATAAAGCTATAATAGGTTTAGTAAAAGTTGCACGGTTTCCGAGATATTCGGGCTTTTAGGTTTTTTTTCGAAAATGAACACCCTTGTTCACTGTTTTGATCATAGCACCATTCTAAGCAAATTTGAATTTTTTTAAAAAAATTTCTGAATATCAGATAGGCATTGCTATTTTTGTGAGACTACATAGGTTTTTTTTTAAATCACAAACTTAAGTTTTGCGTTTTCAATCGTAAAAATTAAAAAAAATTATATTTGCTTAGAATGGTGCTAAGATCAAAACATTGAACAAGGCTGTTCATTTTCTAAAAAAACCTAAAAGTCCGAATATCTCGGAAATCGTGCAACTTTTACTAAACCTATTATAGCTTTATTATAACGTCCTAAGTAACCTCTATCCATAGTTCAAGGATTATCCACTCATTACCTAACACCCTGTATAAAGAGTGAGGGTCACCAGGGTCGTTCTTTAGTCGCCTTTTACGAAACCTCGGAAGGAGTGAGTGAGGTGTTATTCTAGCCCCGATCACCACACAGGGTAGATCCTTAGTTACCTTTTACGACATCTCAGAAAGAGTGAGTGAGGTGTTATTCTAGCCCCGATCACCACACAGGGTAGATCCTTAGTTACCTTTTACGACATCTCAGAAAGAGTGAGTGAGGTGTTATTCTAGCCCCGATCACCACACAGGGTAGATCCTTCGTTACCTTTTACGACATCTCAGAAAGAGTGAGTGAGGTGTTATTCTAGCCCCGATCACCACACAGGGTAGATCCTTCGTTACCTTTTACGACATCTCAGAAAGAGTGAGTGAGGTGTTATTCTAGCCCCGATCACCACACAGGGTAGATCCTTATCCTTAGTTACCTTTTACGACATCTCAGAAAGAGTGAGTGAGGTGTTATTCTCGCCCCGATCACCACACAGGGTAGATCCTACGTTACCTTTTATGACATCTCCGAAAGAGTGAGTGAGGTGTTATTCTAGCCTCGATCACCACACAGGGTAGATCCATAGTCGCCTTTTACGACACCCCGGAAGGAGTGAGGGTGGTGTTATTCTAGCCCCGATCACCACACAGGGTAGTTCCTTAGTCGCCTTTTACGATACCTCGGTAAGAGTCAGGGTGGTGTTATTCTAGCCCCGATTATCACACAGGGTAGTTCCTTAGTCGCCTTTAACGACACCTCAGAAAGACAGGGTGGTGTTATTCTAGCTCTGATCCTCAGACGGGGTAGTTTCTTATCGCTTTTTACGACACCTCGGGAGGAGTGAGTGAGGTGTTATTCTAGCACCGATCACCACACAGGGTAGTTCCTTAGTCACCTTATATGACATCTCGGAAAGAGTGAGGGTGGTGTTATTCTAGCCCCCCCCCACACGGGGTAGTTCCTTAAGTCTTATTTTACGACACCTCGGAAGGAGTGAGGGTGGTGTTATTCTAGCCCCGATCACCACACAGGGTAGTTCCTTAGTCGCCTCTTACGACACCTCGGAAAGAGTCAGAGTGGTGTTATCCTAGCCCCGATCACCACACAGGGTTCTTCCTTAGTCGCCTTTGATAACACCCCGGAAAGACAGGGTGATGTTATTCTAGCCCCGATCACCACACCGGGTAGTTCCTTAGTCGCCTCTTACGACACCTCGGAAAGAGTGAGGGTGGTGTTATCCTAGCCACGATCACTACACGGGGTAGTTTCTTAGTCGCCTGTTACGACACCTCGGAAAGAGTGAAGGTGGTGTTATTCTAATCCCGATCACCACACAGGATCGTTCATGGAATGGATGAATGCATGGATGCGCATCTTCATAGAAAGGCTACAGAGTTTCATAGCGTAGCTTACGGACACTCGCGATATACCTCATCGGGGGTAAGGTTCAGGACCTCTGACATTAAGCTACTGGTCTGATTGGCTGGACCACTGGTTCAATGCGTGTGTCTGTGTGCGTGTGCAGAGGGCGCGTGCGGCGGGCTGGCGTGCGGCTGCCTGGGCGCGCGGCTGCTGGCGCCGGGCGCGTGGTGGGCGCTGCGCTGGCTGGCGTGGCAGCTGGCGGCCGCGCGCTACGTGCTGGAGGGCTACAGCGTGGCCGACAACAGCGCCGTGTCCATGCTGCAGCTGTTCGACTTCAGGAAGGTGCTGCTCACCTACTACGTCAAGGTGAGCGAGCGCCGGGCGCGTGGCGGGCGCTGCGCTGGCTGGCGTGGCAGCTGGCGGCCGCGCGCTACGTGCTGGAGGGCTACAGCGTGGCCGACAACAGCGCCGTGTCCATGCTGCAGCTGTTCGACTTCAGGAAGGTGCTGCTCACCTACTACGTCAAGGTGAGCGAGCGCCGGGCGCGTGGCGGGCGCTGCGCTGGCTGGCGTGGCAGCTGGCGGCCGCGCGCTACGTGCTGGAGGGCTACAGCGTGGCCGACAACAGCGCCGTGTCCATGCTGCAGCTGTTCGACTTCAGGAAGGTGCTGCTCACCTACTACGTCAAGGTGAGCGAGCGCCGGGCGCGTGGCGGGCGCTGCGCTGGCTGGCGTGGCAGCTGGCGGCCGCGCGCTACGTGCTGGAGGGCTACAGCGTGGCCGACAACAGCGCCGTGTCCATGCTGCAGCTGTTCGACTTCAGGAAGGTGCTGCTCACCTACTACGTCAAGGTGAGCGAGCGCCGGGCGCGTGGCGGGCGCTGCGCTGGCTGGCGTGGCAGCTGGCGGCCGCGCGCTACGTGCTGGAGGGCTACAGCGTGGCCGACAACAGCGCCGTGTCCATGCTGCAGCTGTTCGACTTCAGGAAGGTGCTGCTCACCTACTACGTCAAGGTGAGCGAGCGCCGGGCGCGTGGCGGGCGCTGCGCTGGCTGGCGTGGCAGCTGGCGGCCGCGCGCTACGTGCTGGAGGGCTACAGCGTGGCCGACAACAGCGCCGTGTCCATGCTGCAGCTGTTCGACTTCAGGAAGGTGCTGCTCACCTACTACGTCAAGGTGAGCGAGCGCCGGGCGCGTGGCGGGCGCTGCGCTGGCTGGCGTGGCAGCTGGCGGCCGCGCGCTACGTGCTGGAGGGCTACAGCGTGGCCGACAACAGCGCCGTGTCCATGCTGCAGCTGTTCGACTTCAGGAAGGTGCTGCTCACCTACTACGTCAAGGTGAGCGAGCGCCGGGCGCGTGGCGGGCGCTGCGCTGGCTGGCGTGGCAGCTGGCGGCCGCGCGCTACGTGCTGGAGGGCTACAGCGTGGCCGACAACAGCGCCGTGTCCATGCTGCAGCTGTTCGACTTCAGGAAGGTGCTGCTCACCTACTACGTCAAGGTGAGCGAGCGCCGGGCGCGTGGCGGGCGCTGCGCTGGCTGGCGTGGCAGCTGGCGGCCGCGCGCTACGTGCTGGAGGGCTACAGCGTGGCCGACAACAGCGCCGTGTCCATGCTGCAGCTGTTCGACTTCAGGAAGGTGCTGCTCACCTACTACGTCAAGGTGAGCGAGCGCCGGGCGCGTGGCGGGCGCTGCGCTGGCTGGCGTGGCAGCTGGCGGCCGCGCGCTACGTGCTGGAGGGCTACAGCGTGGCCGACAACAGCGCCGTGTCCATGCTGCAGCTGTTCGACTTCAGGAAGGTGCTGCTCACCTACTACGTCAAGGTGAGCGAGCGCCGGGCGCGTGGCGGGCGCTGCGCTGGCTGGCGTGGCAGCTGGCGGCCGCGCGCTACGTGCTGGAGGGCTACAGCGTGGCCGACAACAGCGCCGTGTCCATGCTGCAGCTGTTCGACTTCAGGAAGGTGCTGCTCACCTACTACGTCAAGGTGAGCGAGCGCCGGGCGCGTGGCGGGCGCTGCGCTGGCTGGCGTGGCAGCTGGCGGCCGCGCGCTACGTGCTGGAGGGCTACAGCGTGGCCGACAACAGCGCCGTGTCCATGCTGCAGCTGTTCGACTTCAGGAAGGTGCTGCTCACCTACTACGTCAAGGTGAGCGAGCGCCGGGCGCGTGGCGGGCGCTGCGCTGGCTGGCGTGGCAGCTGGCGGCCGCGCGCTACGTGCTGGAGGGCTACAGCGTGGCCGACAACAGCGCCGTGTCCATGCTGCAGCTGTTCGACTTCAGGAAGGTGCTGCTCACCTACTACGTCAAGGTGAGCGAGCGCCGAATTCCTTCAGACCGACGCCTTACTGTCCGACGAGCGAGGACTCGGAGTCGCATAGACTGAGTCTTTCTACCTGCATCCTTTCCTTGTTGACAGAAAGGAATGGAGAATGCGATTGCGTTTATGGGTTAGACATAGTGATAACCCGGGTCCCATTTTGTCCGTAATTTTCATTGGTCAAAATATTCATTACTATTTGTGTTTTGCTGTAGCACAGGACGTCTGGCACGACAGTGCACAAGAGTCGCGCCGCACACAAGATAAATTGCCCGTCTTTTTCTTACTGTTCGTTCTAGAAGGATAGACTCTCATGCGCACTCATGCTAGCCGTGCAGGATCGCGCATTTTTCAGGAATTTTCGTAACGTCTTCAGAACGCAGATTATATTAGTGTTCCACCAATTCAAAAAAGCGTAGATTTAAAGATTGACAAGGACTTAAGTCCGTCTTAAAACCACGGGTAAGGAATATAGGCTTATTATGTAACTCGCTCGCAACCGCCATCGTGTTCATTTTGACAGTTCTTGTATGAATGTGACAGCTAGCTGATTCCGATGCCAATTGTCAGCCCATAACTGTCAAAATGAACACGATGGTGGAAACGAGCGAGTTAGATAATAAGCCTACTGGTCAGTATACAAATAGACATTAAGTTTTGAGTTGGAAGGTCTTAAGGGGTTACAAGACTTTATTTTACTTGATTGACCTTCTGTCTCACCTGATGGAATGACCGACGAAGCCAAAGGTGTAGCTCACAGGTTCAGTAAGTCTTCGTTCTGGCCTTGAATAGAGAAGGTTATGTTTTTCCGGAAACACGGACGATGAGAGCAAATTCCACTCCTAGGCGGTCGGCATTACAAATGACGCAAACCGCTTCGTTCCAGCCAATGGAATGCCAGCAACATAATGCTGGCCATACACCATCCTTCCTATTGTCCAATCGGCATGTTCGCTGGCGATTGAATCAGTTAGAACTGACCGTGCCTGGGACGGAGTGTGGCAGCTGTCATGCCAATCCACTTCCGCACACGGTCAGTTCTAACTGATCCAATCGCCAGCGTCATGCTGATTGGACAATAGGAAGGATGGTGTATGGCCAGTATAAGGGTGAAGGTGCTCCCTTGACGTCCGTTGGCAAAACGGAAATGGGCTCATAAACAAATCGTTTGCAGAGTATCATCTACTACACAATGCAGTCCGCGAAGCTGGAAGAATGGCTGTCGTCGCCCTCTCTGAGCGAGGCGCTCAAACCGATGAGCGAACGCAACTTCGTAGACCTGGACCCCATATTCAACGTCAATCTGGACGAGGACTATGACTTCAGAGCTTCGGGGATCACCAGGTCAGTTCTGTCTACATTTTATTATTACAGGCTTTATATTAACTTGCCACGTATGTATGTATGTATCAGTTTTGAAACAGATATCTTGATCCGATTGAGCTGAAGTTTTGCACACCTGCTTGTGTAAGTCAGATGACAATACAATAATCTAGCGGTAAAATTCTGGTGGGCCACCCAGGGCCGTCTCCGCAGGAGGGAACTCTTCAACGGTTGGTCCGGTTGACATTATAATTTGGTTTACGTATGTAGGACGGATGACAATGCAAGTACAGTCAACATAAAGTACAGTCAGCAAAAAAGCTTGTATCAAAAATGAAATTTTTAAGGTTAGGTTATTATAAGCTTTATGTTAACTTGCAACGTATGTCTGTTTGTCCAGTGCTTTATCACGCTCTTGGCTGAACTGTATTAAGTCTGTGCTGTGGGAGATCGTCGGGGAAGGCAGCGGGAAGGTCCCCTCCCCCCCCCCCCCCCCGCAGCCTAGCTCTAAAGTGTGTGTGTGTGTCTGTCAGGTCGCGGTTCTGCGCGGTGTACCAGGAGTGGATCGTGCACTGCGGGTCCCGGCGCGGCGCGGGCTGGCGCCGGCGCTGTGCGGCGCGCGAGTCCCCGCTGGTGACGCTGTGCTTCGCGCTCAGCGTGGTCGGGCGCCGCGCGCTCGCGCACGCGCAGCACCTGTCCGCGTCCAGGTACCTCGCCTTATACCTGGCGGCGCGCGAGTCCCCGCTGGTGACGCTGTGCTTCGCGCTCAGCGTGGTCGGGCGCCGCGCGCTCGCGCACGCGCAGCACCTGTCCGCGTCCAGGTACCTCGCCTTATACCTGGCGGCGCGCGAGTCCCCGCTGGTGACGCTGTGCTTCGCGCTCAGCGTGGTCGGGCGCCGCGCGCTCGCGCACGCGCAGCACCTGTCCGCGTCCAGGTACCTCGCCTTATACCTGGCGGCGCGCGAGTCCCCGCTGGTGACGCTGTGCTTCGCGCTCAGCGTGGTCGGGCGCCGCGCGCTCGCGCACGCGCAGCACCTGTCCGCGTCCAGGTACCTCGCCTTATACCTGGCGGCGCGCGAGTCCCCGCTGGTGACGCTGTGCTTCGCGCTCAGCGTGGTCGGGCGCCGCGCGCTCGCGCACGCGCAGCACCTGTCCGCGTCCAGGTACCTCGCCTTATACCTGGCGGCGCGCGAGTCCCCGCTGGTGACGCTGTGCTTCGCGCTCAGCGTGGTCGGGCGCCGCGCGCTCGCGCACGCGCAGCACCTGTCCGCGTCCAGGTACCTCGCCTTATACCTGGCGGCGCGCGAGTCCCCGCTGGTGACGCTGTGCTTCGCGCTCAGCGTGGTCGGGCGCCGCGCGCTCGCGCACGCGCAGCACCTGTCCGCGTCCAGGTACCTCGCCTTATACCTGGCGGCGCGCGAGTCCCCGCTGGTGACGCTGTGCTTCGCGCTCAGCGTGGTCGGGCGCCGCGCGCTCGCGCACGCGCAGCACCTGTCCGCGTCCAGGTACCTCGCCTTATACCTGGCGGCGCGCGAGTCCCCGCTGGTGACGCTGTGCTTCGCGCTCAGCGTGGTCGGGCGCCGCGCGCTCGCGCACGCGCAGCACCTGTCCGCGTCCAGGTACCTCGCCTTATACCTGGCGGCGCGCGAGTCCCCGCTGGTGACGCTGTGCTTCGCGCTCAGCTCACAAGCTAATAGCCATCCGCTCTGTTCCAGCGTGGAGTTCTTCCTGTACGGGCTGCACTCGCTGTTCAAGGGCGACTTCCGCATCACGTGCGCCCGCGACGAGTGGGTGTTCACCGATATGTCGCTGCTGCACTCGGTGCTGGCGCCCGCCATCCGGATGGCCCTCAAGCTGCATCAGGTAACTTGCCTCTAGCTGGTGCATGATTTGTTTGGAGTTAACGCCAAAAAAGTCGGCGAAGTTTGAGTCAAGCTTGCGCACCGAGAGCTCCGTACAAAATCGGCGAGCGAATATAAAATCCAGTGTTAGCTGAGCCCTACTCTTTAACAAAATGTAGGCGGTGTGAGGTCAGACTGTATTGTTTATTTACATAGATAATCAGACATAACAAGTTACATACAAAAATCACGTCTTTATCTCTTATGGGATAGACAGTGCCCAAGGTAACAAGACCTAAAAGCCATTGAGGACATTTAGGAGGACACGGGGAATCAAACTAGCCGCATCTTTTATAACAAATGATTCCTAAGATTTTCGCCCATTAAAAAGTTAAATTTTATTTTCGGATCGTGAAGTCTTCATCATTTATTTTTGATTTATTTATTATGGTTCGCCAACAGGTACAACACTATGAAACTAAAAAGAATCAATTTGTTAAATATTACTAAAGAGTGATAACCCAATGACAGGCACACAGCAAGCATTAATAACAGTTCAGTTAAAGTGTGGAACATGGCTGAACTAAATTCGAACACTTAAAGTAGGTGTGACGTAGTACGTAAGGAATATATACACAGTTGTAAACCTCCTATCTTCTGCATACTCATCCAAACCAAAACGACACCATCAACTCCCTTAACTCCTCTCACGACTCCGTCACCTCTCGACACCATGGACTACCCTGCAGCCTCCTGATCTTTCCTCTGCTCATCCTCTAGACTGCTACATCTCCCGGCAGCATCCTTTAAACTCCTTTTTATTTTCAATTAATTTTTTTTTCCAAGTCCTTGTTCTTCATTTTCGTCTGCTTTTATTTAAGTATTTTATTCTTCATGTTTCAGTGTTTTTCCAGTATTTCTTAATCTCAGTTTCTTCCTTTTGTATATCATCGTCTACTTTTAAACACGTTAGTGTAGTAATTATATCATTTATTTTTATAAGTATCGGACATTATAATATTATTATAGTTCTAAATTATTTTTATTCAGTGTCTATTTCACTTGTCACTTTCCACTTCACTTTGTTCTTCTTTTTTTTGTCTTCAATATTTATTCTCTTTATTTAATTTTAATCACTGGTTGGCGCAGCGCGCCGCTAGTGCAGCGCCAAGTCCGCACTGGCAGGGTCGCCATGTGAGGTTCGATGTAAATAAGAAGACGAGATGACACTTTGAATATTGATCTATTACTGAACTGATAGGAGGTTTACAACTGTATATATATTCCTTACGTACTACGTCACATAGGTAACAGTAAAAACAATTCAAAAGGAATTGTTACAAAATTAACTTACAAACTAGATATGTTGAGTAACTTAATAAATAAAAATAAAGACTTCTCAGTAGCAGAAAAAGATAATCAGGTCCGACATTAACTATGAGAGGACCATGACACAAAAACCAATTTAGTCAATTCGTCATTATTTATTCGTAATAAGTCATTATCATGCTAAACATGGCCTTTAGGTTTGTAACTGTTAGGCTCTGTCTACCCCGTAAGGGATGTATAATTTATTCGTGAGTCGTGGATCGCAGGATGTTGATGCGTGTGTGGTTGCAGGATCACTTCATGTTCCCCGAGGAGTACTGCAGCAGCTCGGCGCTGTTCTCGGCCATCGCGTGCCACTCGGCGCGGCTGGTGATCTGCCACGAGGCCGCGCCCGCCTGGCGCCACAACGTGCTGCGCGGCGCGCCGCATCTGCTGGCCCTCAGGTATTATAGAGCTGCTATATATATCTAAGTACAATAAACGACTAAATATCATTACACATGCATACATACAAAATACAATAAGAAGAGTACACACATACAATATCTAAGGAGATGGTTTGAGCCATATCTTCCTTAAGTTTTGGAAGATGAAGGAGGACAGGCCAAAAGGAGATTAGCATTCGACCGTAGCCGACTGTACATACATTCTATGATTTTTTCTCAAAAATGACCGTTAAAATCGTCATTGTTAACTACATATTAGAACAGGAAGTTAATTGTTGCCGGTCAGTCCAAAATTAAAAAGAAATACATTACTGTAGCGCTATAAACTCTCCAGTAATGTTGCATACCAATTTCATTACTGTCTTACTGTCGCTACAACGTGTAGGTAATTATTAACATTTTTTAAATGCAAATCACCATTATAAAAAATAAAGGCACAAGACTTAAAATACCAAATTACAAAAAAAAAAGCTAATACGACAACGTGTTTATCTGTGTCTGAAATAGCTTTAGATGTTCTGGGTAGAAAAATACTCTCTTCAAATGCAATTGATAGAAAAAGGCGGCAAAGCAAAAATAATTAATAATTTATGTCAATTACATTTTCATTTATTTTTGTTGTTGTTTTCTTTTCGATTTTTGAGAAAAGCACTATACTTGCCTCAGCCAGAATAGCATTGCTGGCTCCGTATTATTAAACGCACTCGCAAGATCGTCCGTTCAAACCAAAACTCAGCCGGCAATTGCCTACTTCCTGGCCTAGACAGTAATGTATATTTGCTCCCAGACCAGCATGGAAGGGAAAATTCTCAAAATTGTAACATCGAAATGTCCTTACCTTGTGTTTGACTGTTTCCAGACACGTGATGGACGAAGGCAACGACGACTATAAGATCATAATGCTGAACAAGCGGCACCTCGGCTTCCGCGTGATCAAGCTGAACCGCGAGTGCGTGCGCGGCCTGTGGGCCGGCCAGCAGCAGGAGCTCGTGTACCTGCGCAACCGGAACCCCGAGCGGGGCTCCATACAGAACGCCAAGCAGGTGAGACGCTTACATACCGACACCAAAATGTAAGCGCACACATCAAACGCTCACGTATTTCTCACTTGTTTTGATTATTTAAAAACCTCAATCTGGCGAGTTCTTTCAGTTCCTAGATCTGCGCCGAAAAAGGTTAAGGTGCTCTTATACTGTAGTGTTTAGGTTTGCGTTGGGGGGCTGCCCGCGTCCCGCTGGCGTCCTTATACTGTCGGCATCCTAATTCTGGTTGAAGTAACAAGCGTGTGTGAAATTCTCATGAGCGCCAACTCTGTTTTTGAATGACGGATGTGACTTTTTTAGTCGTCATGGGTGTCATTTTCGGGTAATTTGGGGGTGCTGAATTAGAAAATAGCCTTCATTTTGAAATCCAAGATGGCGGAAGTGATTTTTTTGAAAAGTCGTCATGGGTGTCGTTTTCGGCTAATTTGTGGGTGCTGAATTAGAAATTGGCCGCCATTTTGAAATGCAAGATGGTGGAAGTGATTTTTTTTAAAGTCGTCATGGGTGTCAATTTCGAGTAATTTGGGGGTGCTGAATTAGAAAATGGCTAGATATAATATAGTTATTTATAAAGTTTTGGCAAATAAATAGTTAGTCAAATGCTGCATTTCTAAACTATTGAGAGTGACACTAGCTCTGTCCCCAGGCGCTGCGCAACATAATAAACTCGTCGTGCGACCAGCCTATAGGCTACCCGATCTACGTGTCGCCGCTGACCACGTCGTACGCGGACACGTCGCCGCCGCTGTGCGCGCTGCTGGGCGGGCCCGTCACCGTGGCCGCCATCCGGACCAGGGTCGCGGCCTTGTGCAAACGGTACGCGCCACATACTACTGGATACTGGACCCCTAGCCCAGGGTTACTTAAACTACTGGCTGTCACAAACTATGTTACGGCTTTCAGATGACGGCGAACCCCTCAGTGCCGCCTCCCAATTAGTACTGAAAAAAAAACAACAGCGGCCGTTTTTTTTAAAATTTTTGATAATGTATATCGATTTTGAAAGCAATCGGGCCGAAAATTGAAGATTTCAAAATGGCGGCCAGTTTTTCTTATTCTGATAACGGATTCATGTTTGGAGACCACTCGGACCCTCAGATATCAATTTTGAATGCAATCCGTCCAAAAACGATTTGAAAATGGCGTCCACTTTTTCTTATTCTAATAACGGATTCATGTTTGGAGACCACTCGGACCCTCTGATATCGCTTTTGAAAGCAATCGGTCAAAAAACTAAAAAATGGCGGCCTAAGGGGCCTGTGGGTGCGTCGTTTAGGGCTTTTGTTCCTAGTTATCTTACTGCTTCCGTCACTGTTGAATTTGCAACAATGTCATCCTCCATCTTGGATTCATAAAATATCCCAAATTCGGGCCCAGAGCCACGCAATTACCCGAAACGGTGTCGACCCATTTAATCTTTCCTGTGTCAATTGCCAGTTTATGTCCGCCATTTTGGATTCTTGAGTCCTTTATGGATTCAATGTCATATTGAAATATTGTAAAAATATATATTTGCTTGCTAAGTTTATGCATCTGATACATAATGGCGATCTTTAAAACAGGAGAGTGGTTTTGTTAAACGAGCCTTGGCGAGTTTCATAATAAGATCACACGAGTTTTATGAGCCCTAGTTATTTATGTGGCGACTCCGCGATAACGCTTTTAGTCGCATCAGCATTCTTGCCATACAATTCCCGGGCACGGCGCACACCAGTCAGTCGCTTAGCACCTTCCAACCAGATTACTCGCGTTAACCTAGTGTGCACCCCGCCTGGTCTAGATAGTCTCTGTAGTTCCTTATTTCCTGTCTTTCTACTGTGTGAATTATTTCGTGTAACCTTTGTATCCGTGATTGATTCTTGAACATTATATTTAGTGAACACAAACTTTATTTTATTCATCACCACTCGGCCGGTTCCTTTTCTTAGCAACTCTAACAATTGCTAAAGTGGTGACCCCGAAAGAACACTTAATAGCGACTCACGGCCGAGTAAGACCAGGCGGCGGTTTATATAAAAAGTGCAGTGTTTTTAAGTAATAAAAAATGGAACAAGTAAACGCGACCAACGCTACCTTGCCCGCGCCGCAGCCGTTTGATCTCGCGTCTATCACCATATCAGCAAGAATCGCACCGTTCTGGCGAGAGATGCCGAAGCTTTGGTTCTCCCAGTTTGAGGCCATCATAGCGCAGCAACGACTAGGCCAAGAGGCGAAGTTCGACCTAGTCATTGCCAAATTGGGCAAAGAAGAGCTCAACGCAGTCAGCGAGCTACTGGAGAATGCGAGCAAAGAGAAGAACTACGCGACGCTAAAAGAGAGACTACTGAGGACCTACCAGGAGAGTGCTGACAGCCATTTTAACCGGCTGGTCAAGGAATTAGAGTTGGGGGACCAAAAGCCGTCGCAACTGTACAGAAGGATGGCAGATGCTGGACGGAACTCGGGCGTCGCGGAGGACACGGTCAAGAAACTCTGGCTGCAGAGGCTCCCACCGGCAGTGCGAACAATACTGGTCGTCAGCGAGGACGCAAAATTAGAAAACCTGGCGGCCATGGCCGATAGAATTATGGAATCGTTGGACCACGGAGTAGTCGCGGAAGTAACAGCTTCAGCTACGCCTACGCCATTAAATTTCGGCGAGGGAAGCGCGGCGCTCATAGAAGGATTCAAGAATATGGCACTGGAGTTGCAGCAGTTGAGAGGAGAAATCAGCGAAATTCGAGGCAGGCCGAGGGAAAGACAAGGCAACAAGTGGCAGCGTAACCGGTCACGCTCCAGTTCAAGAGGAGCAGCCACCAACCCCAACTGGCTCTGCAGATATCACTTCAAGTTCAGAGAACATGCCCAGAACTGCTATCAGCCGTGCGCGTGGGGCCGCAGACAGACAAGCACAGGACAGCAAGCGCAAGGGGCGCCTCACACAGCAGCAGCGCCGTATGCAGGTCAACAGGTGCAGGGGACATCGTACTCCTGGCCAGCGCAGCAGGGAAACTAAATGCGGTACACCCTGTAGCGGCTGGGGGGTGCAGTATGCCGTCGGACAACCACCGCTTGTGCGTCATGGACTACAAAAACGGTATGACTTTTTTAGTTGATACAGGAGCGAACGTCTCGGTAGTGCCAGTGAATCGTATCAGTGCTAGTAACAGACAGGAGTGTAACTATAAACTATATGCAGCCAACAACTCCGAGATTAAAACTTATGGTGTTACGTCGTTGGAACTGAATTTAGGACTCCGTAGAGCGTTCAGGTGGACGTTTATCATTTGTGATGTGCAGCAGCCGATTCTAGGAGCAGACTTTTTAAAAGCGCACAAACTAGTTGTAGACTTGTACAATAGGAAATTAGTAGATAATGTAACCGAATTGTGTTCATATGGGTCAATTATATGTAGCGATCAGCCGTCCGTTAAAAGCATTCAAGATGATAACCCTTACCGTGACATCTTGGAGCAATACGCGGAGGTAACCAAACCCATTTCGTTTAAGGAACCTACAAAGCACAGTGTAAAGCACTATATTGAAACCACAGGTCCACCAGTTTACGCGCGGTCGCGGCCATTGCCGCCGGACCGATATCATAAAGTTAAAGAAGAGTTTCGCCTAATGCAAGAGTTAGGTATTTGCAGGCCGAGCAAGAGTCCCTGGGCGAGCCCGCTGCACGTAGTTCCGAAGAAAGATGGCCAGATCAGACCATGCGGAGACTACAGGAGGCTGAATGCGGTCACGAAGCCAGACCGGTACCCGATCCCCAGGTTGCAGGATTTTACCTACGGTCTAACAGGTAAGAAAATTTTTACAAAACTAGACATAAACCGTGCTTACCACGCTATAGAGATAGCACCGGAGGACATAGAGAAGACGGCCATTATTACGCCGTTTGGCTTATTCGAATTTCCGCGGATGACATTTGGCTTACGAAACGCCGCGCAGACTTTCCAACGCTTTATGAATTCGGTATTACAAGATGTAGAGACCTTCACAGATCAACAAGGTTCTAACTCCTATCTATTTTGTTACATAGACGATGTGATCATAGCTTCAGAAACGGAACAGGTTCATAGGAAACACCTGATGGCAATTTTTGAAAGGTTCAGCAAAATCGGTTTGACAATCAACCTGAGCAAATGTAAGTTCGGAAGCTCGGAAGTCGAGTTCCTAGGATATTCAGTGTCACCGTTAGGATTGAAGCCGTTAGAGGATAAAGTTAAGGCAATTTCAGACTTTCCGCGACCGGAAACCGTAGAGCAACTTCGACGTTTCCTTGGAATGATTAACTTTTATAGATTACACTTAGAGAAAGCAGCCCTTGTGCAGTTACATTTGAACAAATTTTTACACAATGCGAAGAAAAAAGATACTACGAAAATTGAATGGGACCCCGAATCGAACGCAGCGTTTGCCCAATGTAAAGAAAGCTTAAAAAGCGCTGTTACGTTGTCGCATCCGTTGCCGGACGTCCCATTATCACTCATGACCGACGCATCGGGCGTCGCTGCTGGTAGCGTTCTACAGCAGAGAGTAGGTAACGAATGGAAACCCCTAGGATATTTTTCAAAGACATTTTCCGACGCTCAAAAGAAATATAGCACCTACGATAGAGAGCTTCTAGCAATTTACATGTCCATCGTACATTTCAGACCGCATATTGAAGGCAGAAGATTAATAATTTATACCGACCACAAGCCTTTGACTTACGCATTAAGTAAAGTAGGTACAACCAAGGAAACGCCGAGGCGAGCTAGGCAGTTAATGTTTATAAGTGAGTTCACTAATGAAATACAACACATAGACGGTTCACAGAATAATGTTGCTGACGCGCTATCACGGGTAGAAAATGTTGCAACAATAACATGCCCCAAAACTGTTGATTTCGACGAACTAGCTCAGGCACAGGAAGGCGATACTCAAATTACTGAACTGATTGCGAAAGGCGTCCAAATGAAACAGCTTTGTTTGCCTACCACAGGTACAATGATTTATTGTGAAATGACATTAAATAACGCACGACCTTATGTACCAGAACGATTCCGTAAAACAATTTTTCAGGCAGTTCACAACATTAGCCATCCAGGTATTAGGACTACACGTAAAATGGTTACGCAAAGGTACTATTGGCCGCAGATGAATAAAGATATAGGTTTATGGACTAAAGCTTGCTTAGATTGCCAAAAATGTAAGGTAAATAGGCACACAGTCTCAGGACTAGAAAGTTTCCAAGACGCAGAAAGATTCGATCATCTCCATGTAGACCTAGTAGGACCTTTACCTACCACACAGCAAGGCTTTAGGTATTTAGTAACTTTAATTGACCGTCGTACACATTGGCCGGAAGCTATCCCAATCGTTGACATGACAGCAGAAACTGTAGCTAAGGTAATTTACGATAATTGGATTTGTCGATTTGGGTGCCCGAGTAAAATAACTACAGACCAAGGTAGACAATTTGAAAGCGATCTCTTTAGTAATCTCATGAAGTTTTTAGGTATACAGAGAATCCGGACCACAGCTTATCACCCAATGAGTAACGGAAAAATCGAACGTTGGCATAGATCATTGAAAGTTGCATTAACAGCTAGGTTAGCAGACAACGCTTCCTGGATCGATGAACTTTCCACAGTCATGTTAGGACTTCGAGCTGCATGTAGAACCGATAATGACGTCAGCTCAGCAGAAATGGTCTATGGCCAAGCCTTACGGTTGCCTGGTGATTTTTATGTCAAATCCGCAGTAACTTGTAACGATTCTTTTACATTTGTAGATACATTGAAAACAGTCATCGATAATTTGCGACCCACGTCACGAGCGATTAGCGATTCGCGAAAAATGTTTGTTCATAAGGAGTTGGAAAACTGCTCGCACGTTTTCATTAGGAACGATATGGTTAAGAAACCGCTGACCCCTACATATAATGGCCCATACCGCGTTTTAGGTAGGCGGAATAAGGTTTTTAAGATTCAGTTGCCTAACAGAAATGTAGATGTATCCATCGATAGGCTAAAACCAGCTTTTATGTTGCACGACGATTCCTATGGTTGTAAAGTTAAAAATGTTGTTATCAATATGGGCGAGAAAAACGATGAGCAGAAAACGCCATCAGTTTCTTCCTCGCAAACGCCTATGTTACGTACCACGCGCAGTGGCAGAGTTGTAAACAGACCAGTAAGGTTTTTAATCGATGAGTAATAGCATAAGTAACACTTCACAGGCACAGTACACATTACGCAGTATAATAACAGTAACACATCCTCCTGTGCGGATTGGAATGCCCACAGGTGAACACAAGTATTTAAGGATTTTTACCATTATCAATTGTTTCACAGAATATACTTCATGAAGGTCCCGCTAATTTGTTTTACAATGAGGATTCAGACACCGTCATTTTCCTAGGACCTTGGTACGTCGGTACCTAAATTAGCATTTCGTTCACATGTAAACTACCTCTACATGTGAACCATCATTGTATATAATCAATATTTTCAGCATCAAGACGGGCTCTGAAACACGAGTTCCGCAATTAGTTAGGCATTACAGTACTGACCGCAAAAGTCTACTGTGACATTATAATTATGTTGTAACTTGTAACTTGTAACTAGAACAGCGAATCGAGTCTATTAAAAGTATTAGAATAAGCATAGTTAAGCAAAATTTATTATACAAATACGTGTATTTTGTACAGCACACTTATTCACTATCAAGAAGTCTTGTAGTCGACTGTCGGAATTTTACTTTATAAATTTTTTTTTTTTTTTGCCACCAAACATGGGCTGGAATCAGAGCAAAGAAAAAGACACTAACTCTCACAATACCATAGCGATTGCAAGAGTTGAGACTATGTCTAATCAAGTCGAGTCGAAACTGAACTATGTTGGAGTTGGACTCATCATAGTTGGTATCATAATCATGATACTGTGTTGCTATCTGATTTATTCAAAGTGTAAGCAGTGCGCGAAAGCGTGGCTTCGGAAAACCGTTAACAATTTGCCGCCATCAGACGTTAAAGTCCAGGCGATACCAGTGAATATACCTCAGCAGACATACCATTAGTAAAGTGTAACATGTGTTAGTTTAAAATTTAAAGTGGAGTTAATTTTGTAACCTAAATATAGTTTAAACATTGTGACGCAGTGTAAATGTAAGTAGTTATTGCCACTCAGCAAATAAAACACCTGTATGTAATTGTAAACAGCCTTTAATAACAAGATATTTTGTTTCACGTTCACAGAATGACTTTGTTAGCAAATTGTAATCGCCACGGCGATAAAGCCGGTGGCACACAGGTAACTTAGTATTGTTTTCATATAGCATTTGATTGATTTAATATTTTTGTGTAAAGAGTACCCCTTTTATTTTCTTGTTTTTTTTTCAAAAAGGGGGGGAATGTTGTGGCGACTCCGCGATAACGCTTTTAGTCGCATCAGCATTCTTGCCATACAATTCCCGGGCACGGCGCACACCAGTCAGTCGCTTAGCACCTTCCAACCAGATTACTCGCGTTAACCTAGTGTGCACCCCGCCTGGTCTAGATAGTCTCTGTAGTTCCTTATTTCCTGTCTTTCTACTGTGTGAATTATTTCGTGTAACCTTTGTATCCGTGATTGATTCTTGAACATTATATTTAGTGAACACAAACTTTATTTTATTCATCACCACTCGGCCGGTTCCTTTTCTTAGCAACTCTAACAATTGCTAAATTTACTATAGTGACATTGTGTGCAGCATCCGGCGGCGGTGCGGGGAGGGGTGCTCCAGCGGGGGCGGGGGGGGGCGGGGGCGGGGGCGGGGACGCGGCGGCGGCCGAGGCGGGCGCGGCGCGCGGCAACAACACGCCGCGCCACAACGCGCTGCATCTCTCCAGGACCTCGCTCGGTAACGCGCTGCTTGCTGCACGCTAGGGGGGCTCCAGCGGGGGCGGGGGGGGGCGGGGGCGGGGGCGGGGACGCGGCGGCGGCCGAGGCGGGCGCGGCGCGCGGCAACAACACGCCGCGCCACAACGCGCTGCATCTCTCCAGGACCTCGCTCGGTAACGCGCTGCTTGCTGCACGCTAGGGGGGCTCCAGCGGGGGCGGGGGGGGGCGGGGGCGGGGGCGGGGACGCGGCGGCGGCCGAGGCGGGCGCGGCGCGCGGCAACAACACGCCGCGCCACAACGCGCTGCATCTCTCCAGGACCTCGCTCGGTAACGCGCTGCTTGCTGCACGCTAGGGGGGCTCCAGCGGGGGCGGGGGGGGGCGGGGGCGGGGGCGGGGACGCGGCGGCGGCCGAGGCGGGCGCGGCGCGCGGCAACAACACGCCGCGCCACAACGCGCTGCATCTCTCCAGGACCTCGCTCGGTAACGCGCTGCTTGCTGCACGCTAGGGGGGCTCCAGCGGGGGCGGGGGGGGGCGGGGGCGGGGGCGGGGACGCGGCGGCGGCCGAGGCGGGCGCGGCGCGCGGCAACAACACGCCGCGCCACAACGCGCTGCATCTCTCCAGGACCTCGCTCGGTAACGCGCTGCTTGCTGCACGCTAGGGGGGCTCCAGCGGGGGCGGGGGGGGCGGGGGCGGGGGCGGGGACGCGGCGGCGGCCGAGGCGGGCGCGGCGCGCGGCAACAACACGCCGCGCCACAACGCGCTGCATCTCTCCAGGACCTCGCTCGGTAACGCGCTGCTTGCTGCACGCTAGGGGGGCTCCAGCGGGGGCGGGGGGGGGCGGGGGCGGGGGCGGGGACGCGGCGGCGGCCGAGGCGGGCGCGGCGCGCGGCAACAACACGCCGCGCCACAACGCGCTGCATCTCTCCAGGACCTCGCTCGGTAACGCGCTGCTTGCTGCACGCTAGGGGGGCTCCAGCGGGGGCGGGGGGGGGCGGGGGCGGGGGCGGGGACGCGGCGGCGGCCGAGGCGGGCGCGGCGCGCGGCAACAACACGCCGCGCCACAACGCGCTGCATCTCTCCAGGACCTCGCTCGGTAACGCGCTGCTTGCTGCACGCTAGGGAGTGCAAACCGGTTAACCGAAAAACCGGTCAACCGGACTTTTTTGGCTGAGGCAAAAAACCGGTTTTCGGGACGCAAAAACCGGATTAAAACCGAAAGAAATAAAAACTATAATAAGTTCATTATTTAATCCTATATACTACAGTGAGACTAAAACTGTTTTGTTCAATTTTCTGACTCATTATATACCTATTATTACTATCTATGTTTTACATTTGAAACGCATTTTATTAATATTCTTGACATCTGAAAGTTTCAACTTGTTTTATTTTCTGCTTAACTTATGCTGACTTGCTTAGTTTATAAACTAAGCAATACTTTATTCCATGAAGCAAGACCGTCGAGATATTAAATGATGATTTGAGTAAAATTGAAGAAAATAATGAAAAGCGGGTAACCGGTTTTTGATTCTGTAATGCGGTTAAAAACCGTTTTTTACATCTGTACGGCTTTTGCAATCCCTATTGCACGCCCAAAATTAATACCGGCCTAGTGCTAGTCGGATTCAAGCGAAGCTTCCGTACTATTTCAACCACTACCCGACTTTTTCTTACAGTTTGACAACAAATATAATGCGCATCGGCAGTATTCGTTTGCGCAGAGAAGCGCAGACCAGTTTCCGATGGTAGCCGAACGTGTAAATAATCTATATTGAACTTTATTTGCAAGCGCAACTGGCAGAGTATTGCTTGCTTTGCATTCTTAGCTCTGTCCCGCTTACACGATTTTGCCATTGTTGGTACGAAATCGATCGACCAATAACAGCGCCAGAGTTTCCCGCGCTACTAAAATTGGTATACTGCGCAGGTACATCGTGGAGCATTATTTTTGTTGTCAAACTGTACTATTCGTTATAGGAAGAGACGAGTATTCTATGTCGCACCTGACACAGCTCTCGCGCGCTTTCGTAATAGACGTGCAGTGAATATAAAATCCAGTGTCCCAGAGCCCTCGTCCTAAGCAAAATGTAGACAGTGTGAGGCCACTTTGTATTGGTTATTTACATAGACCAACAGACATGAACAGCGATTTTAGATTTAATTACTTGTGCTGTACAAGCTACCTTCATACTAAATTTACAATTTCTAAAACAACTGGAAGTAGCTATCATTTGAAGAACAGCACCTTCTCTCGTCCCTGGTGAGCAGATGTTCCACGGGAGTTTGTAATTGTGTCGTACAGACACATTCAGACAGATGACGCTTAGCGACAAAAATTCGCATAGTAACAAGGTCACGTGACAGCTAGTAACAGATAGAAAAATTCGAAGGCTTACCCACCTGCTATGGGTAGTGTAGGGGTATAGCACGCGTCATGGAATGACGAAGATACGGTTTCGATTCCCAGCCATAGCTTTACTTTTCGGATTTTTCTATGTGTTCTAATTTTCTTCTAACTGGAAGTACCTACTCCATATAACACTAGACTAACACTAACACTAGATTTGTAAGCACTGATACTAACATAATATGGATTTATAATCTGAAATAAAAACATTTTATTTTTATTTTTTATATTTTTTGGGAGCACGTAAATTTTATGGAATCACCTTTTCTAATGACCGTGTCTTTTGATTGCGTTGCTTAGAGGGTTGATTTTGTACAACTACAAGGAGCCGTGACAGGCAGACGGATTGACAGTAAAGTTTCGCGTTAAAATTAAAGTTAAAATGTATTAACCGAGTTTTTTATTGCAGCCGGTACGCGCGGTAGCCTGGCGAGCGCGGGCAAACCCACGTCGTCGACACTAGCGTCGCTGGCCGGGCTGCTGCGGGAGCACTCGCACGAGCGCACGCACCAAGAGGAGCCCGGTAATAATACATTGTGCACCGAGGGCGGTAAGAAGGGGATTACTAATGAGGAGTCTATTAAACGTTTGACGCTAATAACTTATTTAGTCACTCAAGTTTGTGAGCCTTCATAGTCTATACATAGTATGCTTTTTGTAAAATTGTAATGAAGCGCGATTGCTAAAAGAAATTGCCAGTTTTTGTCGATAGATAGTCTTCCATCTCAGCTCCAGGACGAGCCCGAAAAATCTCCCTGGGCAGTCAAATATCCAAAAATCCCCTGGAAGGTGAATCGGTTGCAATCGCCTGCGCTTAAAAACATATTTTACGAGCGAGCGTGAAAAAAGTATTCTGTTGCCATAAACAATATTACATTGTGCAACGAGGGCGGTAAGAAGGAGATTATTACGAGTAGGTATTTAGTATAGTCGTGTTGTTTTGGCAGGCGTGCAGTGCGGCGGGCTGGGCGTGGCGGTGCTGAGCAGCGCGCCGCCGGCGTGCGAAGCGCGTCGGCGCAGCGAGGAGCGCGCGCCCGCGCAGCCCGCCGTGCCCGCCGGCGCGCGCAGGGAGCGCAACATGCGCGCGCGCGCCGCGCACAACCACCCCGCGAGACAGGTATAACTGAATAACTTATACTACTTATAGTAAATAGCAAACACTGTCAATAATAGAGGACTTCCTGACACATGCATTCTTATGCTTACCAACCTTGATACTTCAACATGTAAACCTTAAAAAAGAATACATTTTTCCATTTTTCATTTTCATTTACATTACTGCAGAGTAAGTAAGCCATCCTGGACAAGTACGAGTCTAGGATGGCTATTACGCACGAAGCAAGTATAATGTCCATTCCTCAATTCTTTCCATAGTTATGTTAGCAACACATACCGACTCTCCTACAGGCTTCGTCTTCTTGTGCGTATTCCACAGATTTAGCTTCCTATGGTTCTGGCAGAATATCAGTGCTGCGGTTTTCCGCAGTTTTATGCTGAGTCAGCACCTTTTTTTTTCACAACACATGGCATCCGCAATTCGTTTCAACATACTTAGTTGTTTATTTTTCTTTATTACCTTTTTTGTTCTTCAGTTGTTGTAATTGTATTTATGTTGTGTTGTATGTATTAATTTTCCATCTAAATATGTGAACTCAATACATGTTATGTAATGTACCTGTGTTGTGAAAAAATAAAGTTTTTATCTATCTATCTATCTATCTATGTTTTTTTAAAAATGAAACGAGAAGATTTAGTAAAATAAAAGTATATTAAAAAAAAATAAGAAATATTGTATGTGACGTTATTCATGTTAGATTGTCTATTGTTACTGATTTTTTTTTACTTCATGAGACTTGAATTTTGGTTCATATGCCAAACTTAAAATAATATTTGCTCTTCAATTAAAATGTGACTATTTAAATACGAAACTAATAAAATTGTTTTAGAATTTTTTTGGCCTTGCAAATATGCAGTTTCAGTAAAATAGTGTTGAAACTGAATATACTTATTTTGAAACCTGCACACGTCCGCATAACCTCTTTCGTTAATAAAAAAACAAAACTGGTACTGGACGGCCCTAATAAAAATGGGTACTTTCAAATTCAAATATAATGATATGATATAGATTTTCATGTAACTTTGCTGGACACTTTTTGATTCCAAATTCAAAATGACTAGTCATCCAGGATGTTCAACCTTCTGGCCCCTTTTCACTAATTTAAAGGCGACATTTCATAACATTTTTAAGAAAAGTAAATTACCTGTTCTATGTGTGAATAATGTGTGCGAATATTTAGACAAATAGACGTTCCAAATTAGAAAAATGAAAGCCCATATCAATTCTATTCATTACTACATACAACAGGTCATTTATTAAGATTTTCACCTATATACCCCGGATACTCGGCATCACCACGGTTTACACGGACAACATCACATAATCGCGATCCTTATCACGAAATATTGATGCGTATAGTAGCAAATTTTTTTTTTAATTATTAATATATAATTAAAAGTGCCAGCTGCTTTTATTACCGCGCCGATGATAAAACTCATCGAGAGAATGACATTTGGAGGTGTCATTTGGCTGCAGTAATGTATCTGCTAGACTATATACCACGATAGTGGTGACCGTCTAATTCTAATACACATACCGTTGTGTGCAGGCCGGAAACCGCAGCCGTGTGCGGCGCGAGCGCGCGCGCCCGGCGTCGTTCCGGCTGCCGGCCGCCGACCCGGACGCCAGGCCGGGAGACGAGGCGAGTATTGTTTCACACCACATTAGTATAAGACAGTGTGATAAGGGACCGTGCTGGTGTGAAAGAGGATATAGTGACTAGGATAGAAAAAAGTATGCTTAGTTGGTTTGGGCATGTAGAGCGGATGGATGAAAGTAGACTGACTAAACAGATCTATATGGGGACTGTGAATGGTTACGTTGGGAGGGGAAGGCCTAGACGGACGTTCCGAGACCAAATAGGAGACGTTTTGGAAAAAGGTTAGGTCAGGAGTACCCGAAACCGACGAGCATGTATGAAGAGATTGATGACTGTGGATGAAGCGAAAGAAGTATGTCAGGATCGTAGCAAGTGGAATAAAGTAGTCTCTGCCTACCCCTGTGGGAAAGAGGCGTATGTATGTATGTATGTATTAGTATAAGAGTAATTACGAGATAACTGCTACCTCCGGATTGCTTTTATTGTTTTTTTACTTGCTGTTGCATGCGACTTCGTCCGCGCAGCATTGGATATAATATGACACTCAAATCATGTGGCTTCTTATTGATGAAAGAATTTTAAAATTGGTCCTGTAGATCTAGAGATTACCCCCTACAACCTCACAATCTAACAAACTTTATCTGTTTATAATATTAGTATAGATACGCAGAACGACCGTTTCAAGTATGAGTTACTACTACGCAAAATTCACAACATTTCAATTTTAAATAATTACTAAAGTACCGACAACCATTTCGAGCTTTGTGTTTAAGTATTCCATTCCATATTTTTTTGATTTTTTTTATTACTTATTTAACGTAATATTCACAAAAATCTTCAAAAAATCCGAAGTAAGGCATCGTCGTAGTATACCTTTGCCTTCCTAATTATTTATGAATAAAAATGTCAATGTCAAAAAGGTGTTAATGTCAAATATCAGTGTTGTTTGCCGATCGACGTTGTTTGTTCGCTTTGTTTTGAAAAAGCATTGTTATATTTATTAAATTGATTTGATGAAAGTTTCGGACGGTTATGCCATGGCAGAGCCGAAACCTTCCCAAGGTGGATTATATGATGTTGTTGCAATACATGCGTGAAAACGACTCGTTTAACGTTGCCTAAATCCGAGGAGCTAAGGTTTTGTTGTCATCAAGGGATGCTTACGTTGAAACTTCTGTAGGCTATGTGGAAGTGAAACGAGAGAATGCTGTGTGTTTTATCAAGGGCAGAGTAACTCCTGAGCACCGAGTTCGTACTAAAATGTACTCTGTTGTCGCAAGCATTAACGAGGCAGAAGAAACTATATTGGATGTGAAATGTGAAGACTGTGCTGCAAGTCAGGGTGGATGCAAACATTCAATTTGTTTTATTATATTATTATGTGGCTTATTTTGTTGTCAATTATTTCCAATTCAGTCCAGAAAATGCGAATAATTAAAATCCAATAAAAACCAATATCAAATCACCAAACGTCAATCAAAAATTCAAAATGACAACCCGTTGTGACAACCAGTAGACAATGTAGACATCAATCTTATCTTATTTTTTTATGACCCAGGCAAAGGTAATGTGTAGATTCAACCTTACAAGCGTTTTTGAAATTTTCGGGATTTCAATATTATTTTTGACTAACTTAGAATACAAATTTCGCGATAAGAAAAAATATGGGTCTCCTAGTTTTCAAAGTACTATTCATTGAGCATAAGAAAACACAAGGTAAAAAAATTGAAATGTTGTGAATTACGTATGTTTTGACCAATATGCGGTATGATCGTTTTAATTTCAATGTCGATATGCAGAATGACATACGTTAATTATCCAATACGTGCCACAGGGGTGGCATTTGGGTCATCATTAAGCTGTGAACATAATCCGTTTTAATTTAGAAATCAGTCAGCAAAAAGATATTTTTTTAACGTCAAAAATGTATGTAAACGATTAGTTGAACTGTGTTTTGTGTAGGGCTTCGCTTGCGGCTGGGACGGCGGCTGGCGCGACCAGCCGCGCCGCTCTGCCAGCTCCAAGGTAACAATAAATGACAAACCAATATTCGTACATTCAAGTTGTATAAAAGTTGCATACTTCGGGACATTTCTTATTTTATACGCGGTATTCCAATGCGTGTTGCCCCCGTGATGAGATATGGATCCGAAACGTGCTGTTCCACTATAGGCTCTAGAGTTGCTTAGCGAGCTATGGAGAGAGCTATGCTTGGGGTTGCTCTACGGGATCGAATCAGAAATGAGGAGATATGTAGAAGAGGGTTATCGACGTAGCCGAGCGAATTAGCTCGTCGAAGTGGCAATAGGCAGGCCATATAGCACGGAGAACAAATAGTTTCGGAGTAGTTCAGGCGTGTCATTAAAGTTACCCTTGTGCAGGTGGCGGGCACGGCGGGTTCGGGCGCGTCGTCGCTGGAGTCACTGGCGCGGTCGCCAGGCGCGCCCGACGTGTCGCTGCCCGACTGCCGGATCATCGCCAACCGGAACGCCAGGCAAGACGCTCCTCTGCCCAGGTAGTTACCCGGTGCAGGTGGCGGGTACGGCGTCGCTGGAGTCGTTACCCCGCCCGGGACCAGCGCGAGGAAACCCCGGGAACGACTTTGGAGAATTTGACGGATTCGCTGTCACCTGCCAAATCCGGGACCTCTTCGCGTGCCGCAGACGCGCATGTGCGTTCTAATGTAAATTGTGACTGCGGCACCGGGCGAAGCTCACGAAGACGCATATCCGCGTCGGTGGCGGTGAATGCGTTAAAAAAATGACTGAATATTTTTCTTTGATTTTGGAATTTTTATGTTACTTCTACTACGACACTAAGATTCTTATACGCGAAAAAAATGTGTGCTCGGGTCAGTTTTGTTATTTGGGCAAACTATCTATGATACCTATGTATCTATCTATCTACGTATGAGAAACCACTACTGACAACCGCAAGGTGTTTCCACAGACGAAGATGAATCCAGCAGAACAGTTATTAATTAATTCGCCTCGCCATGTCTATGTTGGATGCTCGTTTGTATCATATTGTTGAATTAATTTCAATTTTGTCATCACACTCGTTATTTCTGACATCCTTTACGGTTGGTTTATTGACATGTGACAATTCTGTCACGCATTATTATTTCGAATTGTCAGTTATCATCGACAATCGTCGAGTCGTTGAAATTGGGTCCATATTATAATCAAATTTATCAATTTAATTCTTTTTTTACAACTTTAACACCTTGCTTCCAGATACTTCCTAAACGAGGGCACATCGAAGGACCTCTCTAAAGTGAGCAAAGAGATACGGCACGAACGGGAGAGCTACCGCGAACTGACGGGACGGTACATAGAAAAATCTGAAGCTATACCACTGAAGGAAACTCACTATTCCGACTTGTCCAATAAGGAGTCTATCCTCAAGAAAGAGGGGAAGAAAGATCCCAAAAATAAGGAAATCAAGACTAAGATTAAACGCTCGGATTCAGGACGGAGTGAGCTGAAAATTAACGTCAGTGTGGGGAGTAAGGTGTTGATTATTGAACCTCTGGGGGTGTATGATTGTATTAATCTGGGGAGGAGGATCGATGTGCAGTGGCCCTCGGAGCAGCAGCGGGAGAGGGGGGGGAGGAACTTCTGGGGCAGCTGGGTGCCCATGCCCGGCATGGATGGACTGGTGAGTTGGTGTTTTGGTCTCGAAGTTTCATTGGTACCAGCCCTAGAAGTAAATATTATTGTAACTGTAAAAAAGAATTTTTGTTTCGTGCCTCAATTAGGATCACTTCTTTATAAAATTAAATTTGACAAAACGTTAGGTTTTCCAACAGAAATGAAGGGGGAAAATCTAAATTCACTGTTCTGCCTAAAATAACTGCTGCCGGTGTATAAAGTATGGCTCGCAAAAGACCACAAATTTTCTTAAAATCCTTAAAATTCCATTAATAATAATTAACTGCCTAAGACTCCTGGCATCCAAACACCATGTATATTTTATCTTCTTTTTTTCAGGTTGTTCACAAATGGACCCCGAACCACCGCGACCCGAAGTTGCGCTCGCACGTCGACAAGAGCATCCTTCTCGTTCAGATCGACGACAAATACGTGCCCATAGCCGAGAACTGCGTGCAGGACCTAGGCGACGAAGTGTGAACTGACGCAGCGCCAGGTCAGAAGAACTGCTCTCGTAGAGGCTGACAATGACAACTTGTTCGTTGAAATTGATTTTACTTAAACAGTTTTTTATTAAAACTATTTATTCTAGTGCAGCCAAATGTAGATATGTTAATATTCATCATATTTGAAAGGCTGTGGCCGTACTAGATACATTATTGGACGAAATCGGCTCGATAGAAATTATTTTCAAAGATTGCTCCGAAAGTCATCATTAAACGGTCCGCTTTTTGACTTTGGGGCTATCCAATTAAAATCAGAATTTTAACATACATTGCCGGAATAGTTTCTTCTTCAAAATTCACTACATCTACAGAAGCATGGGGCATACAAGCACCCTTTTTGATGATATGGAATGCAATTACGTTAGATTTACTTCATTTCGACTGCCAAATCGTATTCAAACTAGTTTTATTAGCATTTATTTTTGACAGCACAGCGAAAAGGAAACTTGCCTGATACAATAACAGTTGCTTCAAAATTAATGTAATTTGTGTGGTTTTGTAATTAGTTTGGGGTAGAGTTGGCGGTTATGCTGATTCTTAGCTAAAGTAATGTTGAATGTCGTAAGCGCCGCACGGTAACATTCAATTTGCCGAGAACTGAATTTTGTCACAAAACCTAGTTAATTGTGTGTCGGTGATGTTCGTTTGAAGGAATGCTGAATGTCACACTGACATTGTTTTCTCTATTTTTAAGTTACTCGTTTTCTATGATATTATGATTTGATAGTTTAGTTGTATTTTATAGGTGAATTTTCTCACCGGTCGGTACCTACTCTGAAAATTTAAGTATTATACTATAAGATATTTCTTTAAGCTTATGAAATACGATAAAATGTGAGAAACTGCGATGGCACAAAAATGGGGAATGCCAGTAGGCAACAAAAAGTGTAGAAAGTAATCGGCGATGTAAAATAATAGAAAAAACTTGATTATGATTATTTTAATGAAATGTACTGTTGATTATCGACTGTATTGCGAAAGTATCGAAGCGCGGAGAACGGGCTGCTCGAACACGTTTTAAATGGATTACATGCCCGTTAAGACAGGGCTGGGGTCACGTGTATAGAGCAGCTTGTCCACTCAAAAACAACGTAGCTGTGTGTGTGTGTGTAGCGCATGTGCTTATGACTGGATCAAAGTATACAGGGTTGTTATTTAGTCGATACACATTTTTTTAATGCGATTCAGTATACAAAAAATCCAAAAATAACGTAAAATAATTTTCTTTTCACTTTATATTTATACTTTATGCTGATTCGCATGTTAAAAATGTGCACTGACTAAAGATCTCTCCGTGCACAAAAGCAGACAAGTGATCGTTACGGATTTCAAATTTCTAGCTAATTATAGTTATATGTAACATAATAGCTGCGTACTGTCATTTTCTGTTCGCGAATTTGATTCCGTTCTGTATATAAAAATAAACGCTTCGTTGTGTGTGCTTCGTATAGCTAATGTTCGATGTAAATAAAATGTAAATTATGTAAAAAAAACGTGTAAACATTTGTATATTAATCTCTTTAATATATAAAAAAACCGTACACTGTATTTAATAAGTAGTTTTTTTTTTATTTTTGTTATTTTTTTTGTAAATCTCGTTTTTTAACGTTGCCCTCCCAAATTGATAAATTTCCTTTGACGCCAAATATACTTTGTATGTGTTGTATTTATGCCCTTTACATATTTATTGGATATTGTGATTAGGTGTGTTTTTAAAATTGAGTGCACGTTACGCGAGTGACACAAAAATGCTGGTAAAAAATTGGGACATTTTAATGTCATGTTACAAGTGCAAATTATTCCTTTCTCATCTTTCGGCTCTTTGTCACTATTACTTGTCGCTTAAGCACTATTACAACTATCGTAACATGTCGCTTAGAAACGTTTCACCGTCGGTATAAAATCACGCTCGTGATTTTAAACTCTGCTGACGTTTTCGGAGCACTTGCGAGTCGCTTACGCACTTTCACCATGCGAATATGCGGTCGCGAATAAACTTATGAACTATTTATTTAAAATACGTGATGCTATATTAAAATGGCCCAACTTCCCTCGTGCACCGTTCTATATATCCGAACACGTTGTTGTTTGTTGTCTATGATTGTGATGTATATTTGTATGTCTATGTATTGTTTATAGACTAAAGTACGGCGTGTTGAGTTTTAACGAATTTACGGGAGAGTATAATTATTGAAGTTATTGATGTAAGTGTCTTGATTGGTCGTTAATTTCTATGAGACGCGCGTTCCCGAGCCGCCATGGCCGTTGTCGTTCCTTGTAATTTAAAATTAAAATAAATACACATTTTTCTTTTTGTGTATATTGAAATTAAACCCATTTAAATTGGTCTGCATATTGACAATATATCTGAATCTTTTACTTTAGAAAAAAGAACAGCCCGTTTGTCACATTGACTTATAAGCAGAGATCGGACAAATTTGCGTCATTGCTCGCAATAATGTGGACATGACTCCAAAATTAATCAAATATGTAATCATTTAATTAATTTCTTACTTGACTTCAATTTTAATTCCTAGTCAATAAATAAAAAAGTTTGTTAAAGTAGATTTATTAAAGAAAATAATCAGTATTTTTCCAAATTTTCTGCAGTCAAGTCTATTTTTTTTTACATCAAAAATATACTTAAGTGCTGAAAAACTCCGCTCGCACTCCACTGATGTTAATGGGGCAAACTTAACAACTGCCACTTTAATTAACATTTTGCTAATAATTTTATGCATGTGTAAATTTTTATCTCCGGGAGTTCAAATTTTATTTCGAGAAATTAATTAATGATTAATTATTTGATTAATTTTTGAGTCATGTCCACTTTATTGCGAGCAATGACGCAAATTTGTCCGATCTCTGCTTATAAGCTATCTTGAACCGTTTCGCCGCCGTTTTGGTAAAAATTCAGTACCTACGTGCAGTGTAAAATGCATCTTAATTTGACAAGATAAAAATGACAGTTGTCAATGACACGAGCTGTTTGGCGGCGAAAAGGTTAACGTGGTTGCACCAAGTCACAATTAGATTGTTATGATTTTATAAGTAACAGTAGCTGATTTTCAAAGAGCTGTTCTATTTTTTTTCTACTACAGAACAACTTATCATGTTCTGTCTATATAAGTATTTTTAACTGCTGGGCCTGTCCCTCTCAGAATGAAAAGGTTTGGCTATAGTACCCCATATTGACAGGAACAGGAACTAAAAGGAACGACGTCGGCCGATGATACGGCGCTGCCGTGACGTCATGCCCATTCGTGTTTGCCGTACATAACTAACACCAGAGTTGAGTTTATATTTTTAGTCTTTGACGAATATCTCAAATCTGGGAATAAACAGTTCCCAAGCATTTGTAGCTCAGTATTACAGCAATCGTTAACAGCAGACAGTGTTCTGAATCCTCTTTTATCCAAGTTTAGACTTACAAGAAAAGTTCTGCTTAAGTCAATGACCTGTTGTTTTTAGTAGTGTAGTGTACAGAACTGATATGGGACTTAAGTAATTTTTCTTATTTGGAACGTCAATCTGTCTATTCGCACACATTACTCACACATGCAACAGGTCATTTATTTAAGATTTTCAGCTATAGCGGGGCTGGGTCGACGATTCTAACCCGTAAGCATCACGGTCTGCACATGTAATGAAACTTCCAGGACTTCTCTTGCTAATATATTTCATTAGTTAACCAAAATATTTATCTAGAACTTATTTTTCGTTCACTTCTTCTGTGGGCTTCAGTAATTACAAAAAAAAACGTGATGCGCATGCTTGAACCTTGTCTTGTTCATGTTTCTTTTGTGTTGCAATGAACCTTTGACTGTCGGTAGACACGAACGGGCCACGCGTATCATTATATATTCTCAAGTTGCCTTAATATATTTTAGACTGATTTTTTATATTCGCGAGAGTCTAAATCATATGAATAAAACTAGATAATGTTAAGACGCTCTTGAATTATTAGTGTTAAGGATAACAAACAGTACTTATGTTCCAACTAAGGCGGCTTCACAGTTCAATGTCTTATGTGTTCCGTTTTCTTGTTATTGTGAATTTGCCTTTACCTCTATCATTATTTTGGGTGACACTTTGAAAAAGTTTCCTGTATAATGATATAAATGACGAGGATATTTTAAAACCTTAATTTATCGTCAAATTTTGTTTATAGCTGTACCTGATCATATAACTTTAAAACGGATCTTATTAAATCTTATAGTCCTTTGTTTAAATTTTAAACTATTATATGAATACACACTCGATTACTTCACCAAATTAATAATTAAATTGTAACAAAACTTGTTTAACCTTTTCAGCGCCGACGACCGATATATCCGTCGGAGAGCACGGCGAAAGTGTAACCTTCACCCAATGATATAAGTTTTAAATTAGCTTAACAATGTCGCCAGGCTTGACGCTGAAAAGGTTAAAAAGTATCCCGTTTAGTTTGAATAGGTAGTTACTTTGCACAAACTGATAAAATTGTTGGTAGAGGTTAATGGATAAAAACCTCCATTTAGACTTAGTGTAGGGCACAATCCGTCCACGAAAATGTTCCCTGCATGCCAGTGTTAAGGTGACCGGCACAACTTGCTTGACGAAGCTATACTGCGGCAACACTGGCTTAAACGGCTCAGTTGCCAGTATAAAAAAAACCATAGACAAGCCAGCGATTTTCTGTCATAGACAACCGTGTTGTTATTATATTAACTGAACCGGGATGAGAAAGGAATTGAAAAATCTGTCATTCCATATACTTGCGTCAAAATATATGTAATGAGGGATTTTTCAATCCCTTTCTCATCACATAACGGAATAATTATTGATGGTGAGCGCACTCCTTTGACACGGCGCTACGACAGCCTTGTTGGTTAAAGTCTACGCGCCCGAGTTATCTCGCTATTAATGGTTATTACATACGCTATGGTATTTTTAGTTTTTACTCAGTTTTAGTGAAATTTGGCGAAGAAAATTGTAAATTTAAAAGTTTTTGTGTAAAATATTTAAATGATTTTTAATGAATTAGTTGATTGTATAGTTTTTCGTCAAAGGCTTGTCGGTCACCTGTAGTCCTTTAAAAGTAATATAAATTTAATTGTCCAAGATCAGTTGTGTGCGTGAGCCGCCATTAGAACTGTTGAATTGTGTTATATTATGGATATCAAAATAAAATCCTTGAAATTGCGTCGTTGTTTTATTACGTGGTTTTACTTCTGATGCGGCTAGCAACCCATCACTATTTTGATTTCCCTTTCCACCTTATACGAACTTGATCATGCTAAACGTGGCATTAAGATTTTGTTACCTTAGGCTCTGTCTACCCCGTAAGGGATAAAGACGTGATATATGTATGTTTTGTATGGACAGTCTGCGATTGCGTTGCAGTCGAAATGCAGTTCATCTGTAAAAGGTTTTATACATACGTTGAATTGTTTTGTTCCCATACACACATACACATACACAAATCACGTCTCTATCCCTTACGGGGTAAACCGAGCCTAAGGTGGCAAGACCTAGGCCACGATTAGCAAGATTGTGGGCGTATAGATGGCAAAAAATGGAATAAAAATAGTGATGGGTTGCCAGCCGCAACGCCTATTCCAATAATTTTCGCCCATTCCCTCGATGGGCTTTTACCATCTGCGCGGGAAGAGAAGCAACTGATACATTCTATGCAACAGCACATACAAATTCTATTCTAATGCAATCTGTATATCTACAACTGCACGCTAACTGCGATGAAATTGTGAGCAGACGGCAGTTGCAGTCACGTTGCAGCCGGAATGCAGTCCGTTTTAAAATCCGATCAAGTATATTACAGGTGTGAAATAAAAGGCGAATTCAAGAAAATATACTTATATTATTCTAAAAACATTTCATAGTCTGACAATATCTATAAACAAAATGTACAACACACACATTCCATATAGGAAAGGACATTACACATTGGACGCATTTGAGGGGTTATCGAGTACTACATAGGACTATTGTCCAGTAAAATGGGCCCAAAAGTGGTCTAAATGGATAAATATAGTCTTAAGGTACACTACGAAATGTATGACACTAAGCTCTGTGCATAAGATCTACTATTTTCACAATGAGACTTGTCTCTGCTGATAAAGGAGTAATTGGTATAGGAGAAAAACAAAAAACACTCGTTTAAAATTAAATAAAAAAAATATATATATATAGACAAATGTTTTTAATATAACAAGAACTCCTTTATAGCAACACTATTAATGAGCTATCAGCTACCTACCTACACATTCTTAGATGTGCTACACTATCATCTATCAGCATAGTCAAATTTAGTACTACAATTTCACTAAATTAATAAATTCGTTCTATGCAAATGATAACAAATAACAAATAGCGGGATGGATACATAGCACCACGGAAGCTTACAACTGATTCTATTAGAAAATTGACAATTCCTTTCGAATTATTCATTCATAGTGAAGACAAGTCAATATAGTATAGAAAATAATGAACAAAGCACCTTAGCTGTTAGGCCTAGTTGACTTAAATTTAGTTAGTTAATTTTTCTCTTACATGACAAACTCCTGTCTAAAATTTAAGATTAAAACCGAAACTCAAGACAGGTCAATCTTAAATTTAAATTTCGAATGTTTTATGACGGCCACTTACATTTTTCAATATTTCAAATGGCATTCTAATGATGATTCTGACAATATCCACGGTGAATACACTACCCGAGGAGACTAGTTGTTTTTAATCAGTTGTTCGGTAGCTCTGTTATTTATACAGTCACGGACACGTTACAACAAAAAACGCTTTATCAGTGGCAAAAAAAGTCAAAATGACATGATCAATGAGTAAATTTATGGAAGTATTAAAAACTGTCCAGGGTACTGCCAGCCGATCTTGATTTTTTGTAAAAAGATAAGATTAAAGAATACAATAGACTACTTTCTATTAGAAAATTGCATAGTTCCCGCGGGATAGTGGTAAGCGCTTCGCAGACAAACACGCGGGCGACAGCTAGTATGCCTATTTATTTAACTGTACATATAGCGCTACGAGGCTTAGGATGCCCGTATCCAAATAAGACCACGTGTATACACATTATAAATCTTAGTAGGTAACCATACAGTAGTTTCTTGAGGAACTTTCGTATTCCCGTAGAGTAAACTATCGTTTTAGCGTTTTAAAATAATTTGAGCCACCAAAATTGGAACAGGGGCCCGATTTTTGAAAACACAATCACTCGAAAATGGTATAAATCAGCTTATATCCCCAAAACTACCTCTAATCAAAGTTCACAAGATTAATGAGAGCCGTAATTATCTTCTAAGCGACTCGTATTTCAAATTCAGCACAATTTTTCAGCACTTTCTAGTGGTACACATGTGCTTTCAAAAATCGGGCCCCAGGGAAGATTTATCGAAGGTGCATAAAGGTGTAATATCAGATACGTAGCCGCTCGGGCGACTGCACAAAAATAACAAGACTTGCTTAGTCTTAGACTTAAGGAGTGACCACACCGTTGCGTATACGCAGTGACGTGTCGCATGCGTCACCTTCTCAGTTTCTTCGTAGGTACATTTTGTTGCGTAAACGCACCGTCGACGTCTTTTACTGGTGTTGCCGGACCTTTACAGATGTAGTACAAAATGATTTTCCATGTCATTTCGTTGAATCCCATGGAGTTTTCCACTTTAACGACATTAAATTTGAACAAGGTTCTTATTTATAAAACAATTTAATCTGACAGCTGCATTGTATACACGACTTTAATAACGTCACTAAAGTTGAAAACCGGATAAAATTCAACGAAATGTCATAGAAAAACTTTTTGTACTACACCTGTACATTTATGAATCTTCAGAATATTCCAGCAGGTTGTTGGGTTGGTTCAACTCAGTAGCTCTGTATTTTTATTTTTCGTTGTTCGGCAAATGTTGCCCTACATTGGTCGATGTTAAAGATAACCGCGCCAAAGGCGCGACGACCTATACAATCAAAACGTTCCAAATGAAATAAATAAATAAATAATAAATATCTTGGGACAAATTACACAAATTGACCCAGCCCACGGATGCCCAACCAGGCAACGGATAAACTAATTCATATAATGTAGATAAAAACAAACTTAAATACATGCAACATCCATGACTCGGGCACAAACATTCGTATTCATCATACAAATGTCTGCCCCTCCCGCGATTTAAACCCAGGACCTCTAGCTTCATAGTCAGTGTCACTAACCACTAGGCTATCCGGTCAATGTTTGTAGAGTTACGCAGTCCCAACCGAACCACTTGCTGGAATAATTTCAAAGAATTTTGCGAAACCTTGTATTGAACCTTTTCGCCGTCACGTCAAATACAAGACACGTCACCTGTACGCCAGACTACTTTGCGATGCCTTAAGTTGAACCTAAACAGAATTGAACGAAGGTTGCGTTTGCATTGAAGTAATGGACGTATATATAGGTCGTTGGCGTTGAACCTGCGGTGCCATACGTGTCGTTGACGTCAAAAAGGTTAAATCTAATTAATAATCTTGACCTGTAAATACTGAGACCGGTGGCGCCGCGCAAGACTGCGGCATCTTCCATAAATCATCCCCATTCCAAATAATACTCTACACAAATATATGAAAATAAAAAAACAGTCTTATTTAGACTAGGTTCTCATAATAAAATAGTTTTAATATAAAATCATACAATTTAATAAAAATAATTAAATCCCTTCCACAATTAAAAGCCAGTGCGGTTTTAATTGTGGTCTACTATGACTCGATTATTTTTAATTTTCTCTTTATTCAATAGACATTTATATTATATTATAATCTTATTCACAAATGACATGCAATAATTACAGCTTTTATTATCAATTTCTATATTGTCTAAATATGTAAGTGCATGTATAGTACAAGTGGCAAGGTACCTTTCTGTGTAGTCTCAAACATTTTAATACATATGCGGTAATATCTTAGTAGGCATATGTACATTTCAGTTAAATAACAACACAAATTATCTACGTTATATCACGGATTCACAGATCATGCGAGATATTAAAATATTGAACATCATTATTGCTTCAACAACTACACGCTACGTGAAAAACAAACAGAATTATTACCACTTTGCATATTTTACTAGATACTGGCATAAACAATCTTAGAAATAGACTATTTCCACTAAAATCTGAATTTTATCCTAACTTTTGCCTCATAACTTGGATGTAGCCAACTATTCTGATACCAGCGCCAACATAGAACTTCATCGTACTATATTTCTATTAGTCTATGACTACAAACAAGAAAAACCTTTTTTAAATTCTCCTTCTGTTAATTCACAAGAGATTTTTTAACCTTTTCGCCGTCTTTGACTTGATGAAGTTCTTACATGCTAGCGTAAAATGCACCTTTATCTGACAAGATAAAGTTGAAATTGCGAGTGATACTAGAGATGCTTAGCGGTGAAAAGGTTATTCGAGCTTTGAAGGATTTATTCGGTAAAACCAAGACTAATGCAGCAATTTTTCTACAAATTGAAAAGAAGACCAGTTAGCGTGTCTGAAAACACTAAATGTAAACGCTCACGAAAATTACGAACAGCGGAACGAAGCGATCATAAAGACACTCGCCTTTATTTTACTCTAAAAGAACGCGTACTTAGACTGGCACACAGGCGAGTAAGTCGTCGAGCCGTTTGTACGCGAACTTACTCGCCCTGTCACCAACTTAAGTCAAACTTCATTCTCTGAAAAACGTATTTCTAATTTCAAGTATAAAAGATTATTTCATGCCAAAACCATGCTAAATCACTATTATCATAAGAAAGAATAGAAGCAGAACTAACACGAAAGAGACAAGACAAAGAAAATATATACCTATGGTTTTTGAAGTATTTCTTCTTTTATTATGCAATTGATAAGTCTGTTTTTTTTTAATTTCTACGGTAAAGAATTTATACATCAACGCCATAGCCATTTTGATAACTAAACAAAAGCGCGCGTTTTGTTTTATAGATTTCTTTAAGATATACTACCAGAGGCCTTTGTGTAACGCGGGGGAGCTCGCGATCACGTTCATCTCTTTCTACCCTCAACCTTTACCGTTTGACAGAAAGGAACGACGAATGCGAATGTGATTCCAAGTATCTTAGGCCTCCGGTTAAAATTAATATTAAAATATACGCAAGTAATGGACTTATATTTAAAATAACAGTTAACAGAAGATAACCAGACGCTACAGTAGTACTTACCGTAAACCGGGGTGACTTTATAATAATACTAGCTTATGCCCGCGACTTCGTCCGCGTAGATAAATCCCGTTTTTTTCCTTATCCCGTGGGAATTTCCAAAAATCCTGAAATTAGTTTCTTAGTTTTGTAATCACCTACTTTTGTATCAAATTTGAAGTCTAGTTATTTTATAGTTACTGAGATAGCGTCACTCGGAATCGAATATACAATTCCCGTTTTTTCCTTATCCCGTGGGAATTTCCAAAAATCCTTCCTTAGTGGATGCCTACATTGTATAAGGTATCTATATGCAAAATTTCAAGTCTCTAAGTCCAGTGGTTTGGGCTGTGCTATCCCGCGGGAACTATGCAATTTTCCGGGATAAAAACTATCCTATGTCCGTTCCCGGGACTCAAACTATCTGTATACCAAATTTCAACTAAATCGGCCCAGCGGTTTAAGCGTGAAAAGGTAACAGACAGACAGACAGAGTTACTTTCGCATTTATAATATTAGTAAGGATGTAATAATTTATTTATTTGTACATAGATACAAAGAGAAAACGTATTCGGTTGTACAATAGGTCAGATGAAATTGTGGTCGAAGCTTTCTAACCTTAAACTAGGTGTAAAACCTGTGTCTTAGGGGCTTGAGTTCGTTCGTTTGTGTCGAAACAACATGGAATAGTACAGTGTAACAGCAGACCAGACTGATTCTAATTACACAAGTAAAATACAGTTGAAGAGATGAATAAAAAATCTAAAGATAAAAATAACGATGAGACAAACGATTTAAAAAAATAGTTATATTATAATTACGAAATCTTACTTACTGCTTCCAATCCATGTCTTCATCGACTGCCTTTGCGTCTAAATGCCAAATATTCACCGCATGTGGACAATATAGATTTTATAGCAATTACAAAACGGTCACCCGGTTAACGGTACATAATTTTTATCTATTTTAAACGATTTCTTTCTATACATTTTAATTCTTAAATTAACATATTTTTTTATCTACGCGCCATCTTTCTTTTTACCGGACATCCGGTCAATTAAGTTGGTGATCATGTCGGCATCGACCAGACCGATGAATTTATCTACAATAAGTCCATTCTTTATCGCTATTACTGCCGGCACCGCTTTGACCTGTAAATAATAATAAATTTAAGATATTAATTTAATACTTCCGTGCTGGTTTGGGAGCAAAGGAAAAACAGAATGTACCAGTTCCTTGGGAATGGGCGAAAATCTTAGGAACCCATCACTATTTTGATTCCTCTTTCCACCTACACGCCCACAATCATGCTAAACGTGGTCTTTAGGTCTTGTTACTTTAAGCTCTGTCTACCCCGTAAATGAAGACGTGATTTATTTAAATTCACTATTTTGGGTTTCGCTTACTCAATCGTTTACCCTATCGATCCTTGTACAAGAAAAAGATATACCAGATTTTACTATGTTTTTTTTCATGTTCATCACGCCACATACAAACAAATCACTGAAAATTTAGACCGGGATTCCTTAAGTGGGGTCCGTAACATGTGTGCCAGGGGTCCGTAGCTAACTCTGTATTTTTTTTTAATATTTACTGTAACGTGCAAACAGTTGCGGTTAACAGCTCGCAGGGCACCCGGCTCTCGACACAGCACGTACCTCGAACGTGTGCACCAGCTCGGCGTTGTCCTCGACGTCGACAACGGCCAGGTCGAGGTTCCCGAGCGGCTCGATCAGCTCGCGCAGCTTCGGCGTCAGGATCTTGCACGGCTCGCACCAGTCCGCGTGGAAGTTCACTATGACAGGCTTGTCGTTGTTCATTACCTGAAGAACAATATATAGTTTCATAACACAACACATTTCTTTCAACTAGGGCGGTGTTTAGTAACCTGTAGTCCGCGGACCACTGGGGGTCCATGAGTGTACGTATGGGGGTCCACGAGTGTATGTATGGGGGTCCACGAGTGTATGTATGGGGGTCCATGAGTGTACGTATGGGGGTCCATGAGTGTACGTAGGGTGGTCCATAAATCTCATTATATGGCCCATGTGACAATATAAATAAATACCACCAAGTGTTCTTCCATGCTGGTCTGGCAGTAAAGAAAAAACGGTATTTACCAGTTGCTTCTCTTCCCGCGCAGATGGTAAAAGCCCATCGAGAGAATGGGCGAAAGTCTTAGGAATCATGTTATAGGCGATGCGGCTAGCAACTCATCACTATTTTGATTTCCCTTTCCGCCTATACGCCCTTAATCATGCTAAACGTGGCCTTAAGTTTTTGTTACCTTTGGCTCTGTCTACCCCGTAAGGGATAAAGACGTGATATATGTATGTATGTTATAGTCACTACGCTTCGATTTCTTTTTTATTAGGGGGTCCCTGAAAATTGAGTTTGGTTTTCTAGAAGTCTGTGGCTAGAAAAGGTTAAGACACATTGAACTAGGGTTTAGGGTTACTGTATAATATATGCAACAGTTACAATTACAACTCGCAAATCGTACCCGGCTTTACATACATAAATACATACACAAATCACGTCTATATCCCTTACGGGGTAGACAGAGCCTGAGGTAATAAGACCTACAGGCCACGTTTAGCATGACTGTAGGCGTATAAGTGGAAATGTTAATCAAAATAGTGATGGCTTGCTAGCCGTATCGCCGATAACATGATTCCTAAGAATTTCACCCATTCCCTCGATGGTCTTTTACCATCTGCGCGGGACGAGAAGCAACTGTTACATTTTATGTTTTTCCTTTGCTCCCAGACCAGCATCGAAGTTATCGGTCTTTAAATGTTAGACATTATGTACGTTTGATTTGAATTCCGAGGCCGCAGCGGGGCGCTAGTTAAACAAAGCAACACAAATAGGAAACATCGAACAGCAAGACATTGTTTTAAGATTATTTTTGGTCCAGGGATTATTAGATCAGTGATCTAAACGGAGCGAATTCTTTTAAAAATGCCATTCGATAACGGACGGTTCCCATTTAGTTACTAATTTAAGAAACGAGTTTTTCGTGTGATGGTGTTTAAGAAATAATGTATAGGTTTTATTTTATTTATTTCTCCACCACAAGTACAAGTAGCAGAAATATAAAAAAAATGCCTTTCATGTAGACCAGTAAAAATTGCCTTTTATGTAGACCAGTAAAAATTGCCTTTTATGTAGACCAGTAAAAAATTGCCTTTTATGTGACACATCACCAGGTCTCTGGCCCTCAGATACGCAAACAAACAAGCATATAAGTCAGAAAATTTGCATGTACAGTCAGCGTCAAATAGTTCGTGACACCCAAAGTGCCCAAAAAGTTAGCAACCGACCTTATTTCAACTGTAATAGTGACGTGTTGCTAACTATTTGGCTACTTTGGGTGTCACGAACTATTTGACGCTGACTGTACTATGTAAATTTGAGTCTGCTACATAATGAAACTTTATATAAACATTCAAAGCGAGATTAATGCGTGTGCGTGCGCCTTGTGTGTGTGCGTGTGTGCGGGCGTGTGCGTGTGCGGGTGTGTGTGTATGCGTGCGTGAGATACATTACGATAGGGTCAACATTAGCCTTTCAGTTGACACATGAATGTCATGATCTCGTTGTTGTAGCCATTTTGCTACGAGTTTCTTACATTTCTTTTTAGGAGGGTAAATTGAGAGGGCTTATACAGGCAGCTACCAAAGCCACAAAATGTGTTTGAAACATTTTTTAGGTATGGCCATCATCAGTTTTCGTGTCTCCGGACAATTAACGAATTAGCTGATAAGCGCGGAACTATAAATCGTCGTAATGGTATTCTGTAACCCCCGCCGATAAAGTATTGTGGGTGGTCTTTTCCACGACTATTATTAAATGTTGTGTAACAAATTAGATAAGTATTTGACGCTCTAAAACATTCTAGCTATTATCCATTCTATCCAAACGGCAGCGGGTAGTAGGACCGCCTTACTCGCTAATCCTGCCGCCAAGCAGTGCTTGCGCTGCTGTGTTCCAGCGTGGAGACTAAGACAGCCGGTGAAATTACTGGCAGGAATTCTATCTTAGCCTCTAGACTGGCAACGCATCTGCATTCCTCCAGTGTTGTGGTCATGGATGGCGATGGTCACTTACTCTCAGGTGAGCCACTAGCTCGTTTGACACCCTATTTTATACATAAAAATGCTGTGGGTATTTTACCTATTTGGTGAAATAGTAATTGGAGATATGCAACCGCAGCATAGCAATATATTTGTACAACAAGTAGTCATCCTATCTAATGAAACGATTTTAAGCCAATAAATAAACAGTCTTCATGTTCAGTCTCCCATGCTGGTCTGGGAGCAAAGGAAAACATAGAATGTACCAGTTGCTTCTCTTCCCGCGCAGATGGTAAAAGCCCATCGAGGGAATGGATGAAAATGGGAATCATTTTATCGGCGATGCGGCTAGCAACCCATCACTATTTTGATTCCCCTTTCCACATATACGCCCACAATCATGCTAAAAGTGGCCTTTAGGTCTTGTTACCTTAGACTGTCTACCCCGTAAGGGATAAAGACGTGATTTATGTATGTATTTATGTAATAAACATTGAAATTCAATGAATATAATAACTCATGACTATAAATGAAACATCCAACACCCTCAGGATATCGAAGTGTCGTAAATACATATTAAATACTAGCACTTCCCCGCGGCTTCACCTCTGTCCAATTTTTATATACTTTTGTTTTTTTTCTCCATGAAAACATTTTAAGGAACTTCCAGAACACATGAAAAAAATGTATTAGCCAAATTGGTCCAGCCGTTCTCGAGTTTGCGCTTAGCAACATTCCTTTTTATTAATATAGATAGATAGATGTACCTTGTTGACGAATTCTTCATTATTCTTGACCAGTATGGTCTCGTTGTGCACCACGGAGGTGGAGATCGCGGTCCGCAGCGGCGCCCAGCGCAGCGGCAGTCGCAGCCCCCGACTCAGCGCTGACGACATCCTCGCTGACAACATAACATTCTAATAACATTGATGGCTTTACCGTCTTGCCATGTCAAAAAAGTAACGCTAATATTGAATGCTATAAACTAGTGAAAAATCAATATTACCTGTGTTGGTTAATTAACTCTGTTTTAGTTCATGAACATGCACACTAGATTAGTAAACTATAAGTCAAAATTAATTTTAAATTAGTTTTTAAATTAGTTTTAAACTAGATTTGAGTTAAGTATGTTGTAAATTAAACTGGTTGTATTATTTTGAGATACTCTTTGATCTAGCTGTGTGGTATTGTATCAATATTGGTGACAGATGTAGCACCATAGACAAAAAAAAACATAGTGGACAACCCTCCTAAACAAGTTAACTATTTATGCAGAGCAGTATTTTAACACAGTTTTCTGTATTTAGTGACTAGTTCAGAAAATAATAACTAGATATCAGTAGACACTTTTGTTTTAATTAAGCAAATAGTTCACTAACATGTCATTTTCATATCATTTATGACAATGGCCTTTAATGATGAACAAACTCATCAAAATGCCAGCAGAACCCATTTAAAACTAATTTGCAAGCAAATATCTTCTTCCTGCTTAGGAATGTTGTTCATTACATATTATCTATACACATTAATTTGCATACAAAAATGGGACCTACAGAAATGTTCAAGATAAAATCTGTTGGTTCTCCTTTGTTAAATTTCTCGCCGTTATTCTGTCTCATAAGCAAAGGCACAAAAGTTGTACAGTTGGTTAAAAGAAATGATGTGTCTAATTATACTGGCATGCTTAACAGGTGACCAATTATGGAACAGGCTTAAACTAACCGTAAACTTATGTTTTAAAGTGTGAGCGAGGAGAACGAAACCATAGCAACAAGTGGCAAGAAAAGTTGATCCACCCAAATAAACAAATAAATATATAAAGAAATAATTTGTTATACTCATAAGTCTTAACAGGCATCATTGGGCTGGCAATCCTACTAATATTATAAATGCGAAAGACTGTGGCGAAAGTTTGTGAGGATGGATGGATGTGACGATGTGTTCCTTCTTCATGCTGAAACAACTGGATGGATTTTGACAGTGGCATAACTATGGGGTGGCAGGGGTGGCAAAATGCCAGGTGCCCCTAGCTCTACGGGGCCCCCAACTGGCTTGTTTTAGAGCACAGAAGGGACGCCGATGCACTTCTTTATATTGAGGAAGGAGCCCCATCCGACAAATTTGCCACGGGCCACAGACGTTATAGTTACGCCACTGGATTTTGATAAAATTTGGAATGGAGATAGCTGATACCCTTAGGAGTCATACTAGACAGCAAACTGAACTGGAGCAACCATCTTAACAACAAAATCGACAAAGCCACGGTGACCTTCTGGCAATGTCGTAGAATGTTAGGCAAGCAATGGGGACTGACCCCAAAAATCACGCTATGGCTATATCAGGCAGTCATCAGGCCAATCATCAGCTATGGAGCGGTGGTGTGGTGGCCACGCACCAAACTAATCACCGTAGAAGCCAAGCTACAACGACTCCAAAGACTAGCTTGCATGGCGACCACGGGCTGCATGAGGACCACTCCAACTGCGGCCCTGGAAGCCCTGCTGAGCCTACCGCCGCTGCACTTGTTCATCCAACAAGAGGCGGGAGCGGCTGCAATCAGGCTCAAGAAGCTAAAGCTCTGGAAAAACGCGAAAGTCAGTCACACACGGATACTTGACGATCTGGTAAGAAGGGAACCACTCATGGAGGCGGCCACCGACAGGATAGCCAAGCAGTACGTGTTTGACAAAAAATACAGAATACAGCTGCATGAAGACCCAGGTGAGGGACTCAACCTGAAGGAGCTGAGGATCTTCACGGATGGGTCAAAAACAGCAACAGGTACAGGCTCTGGAGCGCATTCGGAAGACCTGAATATCAACATTTCAACACCGCTTGGGGCCCACAACACCGTCTTTCAGGCGGAATGTATGGGCATCATAGCGGCTACCACAGCGATAGACACCAGACAGGTAAACTATCCCATCCGAATACTATCTGACAGCAGATCGGTTCTACAAGCCCTGCAGAGCGACACAATGACTTCAGGATTAATCCACGAATGCCATAAAGCTCTGACGAGGGTAAGCGAACACAGCGCAGTAACCTTACAATGGATCAAGGGTCACAGCGGTTCGCGAGGAAACGACGCAGCCGACCGACTAGCGAGAGGGGGCTCAGAGGCGAACGCCATAGGACCTGAACCCATCATACCTCTGCCGTTCGGATGGCTGCGTGGTAGGCTACGGCACAACACCAAGGTAATGCACCAACAGCTCTGGTCAAACCTGGACACCTGCAAGCAGACCAGAGAGGCGCTCCCGACGATCAACCCCGGATTGTCCCGCAAACTTCGCGAGTACGGGAGACCCCAGCTCCGACTACTAACCGGAGCTCTGACTGGGCATGCCTTGCTCAACAAACACTTACACAATTTAGGTGTTACAGACAGCCCCCTATGCAGAGCGTGCATGGAGGCAGAAGAAACAGTCACACACATTCTGCTGGAGTGTTCCGGAGTGGCGAACTACAGGGCACAACACCTCGGGTCACCGAGGACGCTCCAGGAAGTCGTCGGCAACATAAAGGGTCTGCTAGGCTTTCTACAGGAGCTGGGCTGGCACGAATAGTGCCGCAGCCCACCACGCAAAATAGGCGCAGTTAATAGTCGTCGAGTTGCGGAAAACAGCCCGTTACAACATAACATAACATAACATAGCTGATACCCTAGATTAAAACATAGGCTACTTTTTATCCTAGAAAATTGCATAGTTCCCACGGGATAGCCGTAAAGTCGCGGGCAACAGCTAGTTTCAAATAAAGGCAAAAAAAACTTGTACTTAGTGTCGCTATCACAAAAATTGTACAAGAAATATCACCCTACTTATTTTATACTTGCATAGATGAGAACAACTTACCTAAATATACTCAAAACTTTACCCAGAAAGTTCTCAAGTTGCTAAATATAAATTATTTGTTTATTAGCTTTGCTTCTTGTCAAGATGGTAAATTAAAGTAAAACCAGTTCACCACTAATGGTTATTAAATTAAAACAAAAGGAAACGGATACTGTCACTATTGTTCTACCTATCTTAATGGTGTGCTAATGATAAGAAGACAGAAGTTGTTTGATGAGAGTTTATTTTAGATATAATTAGATAAGTAGTAACACAACTTGGCCAATTATTTAAGCCTTTTAATATAGCATTACTTTATCAATTACAGAAATGATAGTTAAAATCCCACAGTTAAAATGAAAGCAGTGACACAAATTTTAGGCTTATATAATTTTTAAAAAAGCAGGCACTTACCAAAGCAAACTAATTAGCAGCACCCAAGCGTCTTATCTTTTTCGTGTCGAGGGGAGTCAAGCACACATGAGCGATACAGTACGCTGAACTGACGACTACACTCGCCAGCAGGAGAAAAAGAACACCGAACCTAAACACGAACAGCCTATCGTAAAAATTGGCAGAAATATCACCCTCCCCTTTTGGCAAAGCGATCAGCGCAACTGTTATGACCACAGCTACGGGAACAGCGATCTTCCCCACAACGTGACCCGTACGCACCGACACCCAGCACAGCATGAACGTTATAAACCAAACCACTGCCAAACAATACACCCCCACGCCGAAACTAGACATTTCCTATTTTAATCATCACAAAGGTTAGTTCATGCGGGAGCCAGGATTCACACAGACGCATACAGAATTAGAATGATTGTTATAGGTTTTCATGAGGCGGTTTATACTAGTTTGCTTGTTTTAGCGATAAAAACCTTGAAAAGACGAATTCACAACAAAAAGCGTGCGTCACGTTCAGTCACAGCTTTGACAGATCAACGACTGACATGACATGACTGATAACTCACTAATTAAATTGAGTAAGTAAACTAACTCACTCAACTCGCTACACTACTACTACTACACCACAGATTAGAGAGATAACTACACTATTTTACATTAACTGAACTGAACGAAACGAACGGCCGGGCGGAGTTGAGTCGACCGACTGATTGAATGAATGAGATGAATTGAATGATATTATTTATTTGAAATTAAAAAAATTAAAGAAAGAGAAAAAGGAAGCAAACAAAAGAGAAGGCACTACCATGAAGTAAGGTACAAAACGCAAAGGCGCCAATCAGCACAATCAGCAATGACATTTGACCATAGACAATTTATAGACTGTAGTACTATGACGTTGCGGGCGATGTTGTGGCAGGAGCTTAGCATCCATAGACCATAAAAGTAATTTCGCGTTTAGTTAATTGGAGGAACTTTAAAAAAGTTACCTTTTTATTTAGTATTTTTTCCATTATTTAATTCGGTGTTATTATCCTATCATAAGTATTTTTTTTGAAATACATAAAAAATATTATGTAATTTATTGATTGCGCAAGTTATAAAATTAATTCAACAAAACGCGACCAAGTTGGCATCTTGACAGAAGTCAGTGGAGATTGTCTTGTCCAATGATGTCTCTATGTTGTCGCACTTGTCAACTGTGAATTTTCTAGTGCTGTGTGTTGCTGTCAATTTATAGAAAGGTAAGTTATTTTATTAGATTTCCATTGCAATATGCATTATTTATAACCTAGAGTGATCCCCATCAACAGCTCCCTGAAGGTCCCTGAATGTTTAGTACTAAATTGGTCTTCAAGCGTTAGATATAACCGTAAATTTCTAACGCCATTTTCCGCTCCGTCCGTGCTCGAGTTATCGCTAAGTATTTTTTCCTTTTATCGCGTTGAAACAGCTTGTGTAAACTGGCACAGATGTTCTAAATGTTTAATAATTTAAAATGATGGAGATTGGCATAGCGTCTGTATGTAAAATTTGCGTCGTTGCAAAATATTTGATGACTAATCCTGCAAAGTTAACAAGGTCTATTAATTGCGAGCGGTATGAAAGGCCAGAGCATACTTGTATTGTTAAGTCAGTGACCTACTGTAGGCATTGATTTGTGCTAAATGCCAGGTGCTCCATAGGGCAAGTGCTTAGCCCTTTGTCGAACTGCTAGAGACGACCTTCGAAGTTTTTGTGAATTCGCTTTCAAGGTTGCTTGCACTAAAATGTTTATTTGTACAAATGGTCTTTTATAGCAAGAGATTTGTAAGAGTTGTATCGATTTTACTTATAAGTAGATGAAAGTCTTCTTAGAATTCCATAATAATTTGAAAATCCTAACAGTTTGTACTCGAACTAATATTATACTTAAAAGTAAAATGAAAAAAGCACTAAGGGGTATTATACCTTATCTAATTCTCAGCAGTATAGTCTTCTTCTTCTAGAGTACAGAAGTGACAACCATGACCACTCTGTCAAGAGTGTAACGAAGAAGAAGAAGAATACTATTATATATTGACTGTCTTCCCCAGTACTATAAAGAATCTAGTTAGAATTTTACATTGTTATGTGTATTTTTGGGAGGCCTTGCCTAGCTATGAGAGATCAACAAGGCTAAGTAGCCTTGTTGATCTCTCATACCGACATTAAGTAATTAAACCTATGTACGGCCTAACATTTTATATTTAATTGCACTGCTTTTTGATGCTATGAAGAATCTTGCTATGTTTTTATTACTGGCCGGTGAGAAAAGTTGACTAAACAGGCCGTTAGCCAAGCTATTACTACTGCAGAATATCTGATGATGTCATACAGGGTGTGTAATTTGTGTCATACTAGTATTGATACATGCAATGTTCTATCCGTGTCTATTGTTTTTTTTTTTAACTTAGTACATTTTATTTGCCATTCTGCCATGCTCACCTTGCATTTATCAAGATTTGGAATCAGTCCTGCTTCCTTTAGTATATTACTACTGGTTGGCCTAGTACTGCATTAATTGGCTTTATGTATAACAAAGATCAATGCCATTGGTGCAAATGCACAGAAGTGTACACTTGGGCCTTGTTTTCTTTCCGCCTTATTCATAAACACTATAGCTTCAGCTAACTTAGCAATTGTTTGTCCTTATCTGTGAATGGTAAATGTCAAAGTGACAGATAAGGACAAACAATTGCTAAGTTAGCTGAAGCCAACAGTGTTTATGAAAAATTGGGTAATACTTTAAATTGACATCATTCTGATTAGGTAATTGCCCTCCTTTGCTCCCAGTCAGGTAATAATATAAGACTGCATAATATTTAATTTTACCTGCTTGCTTGCTTTTACATTTGAATATTTTTCATTCACTAAATTTCAAATGGAACGGGGAAAACTTTGTCTTAGTAAAATGGGTAACTTGAAACTAGTAAATGAAGTCTACAATCTATTAACAAGTGTTACTAAAGTCGGGTCCAAGTAAAATAAATAATAAACTAGATAAGTGATAACACTAAGTTAATGATAATTCTAAAACCCTAGAGCTTGACATAATACCAATTAAGATAAGGGATTGTTTTATCAATGTGGAAAAGATAATAAGCAACAAGATGGGCAGATCAGGTCCACTCCACTCTGGACACCATGAAAGAGAAGCTGATGGGGGGCTTTGCGACCTTTAGCAATAAGGAATATGACTCGAGAAGGGAAAAGTAATACGCAAAAAGATACTATATAGTGATCAAGAACTTCAGAAGAAACAGACGCCAGAAGATCCTCATAGTCCATTGAGAGTTTGAGACTTATTTGTACCCCACTTCCGCCATAGAACAGGCACAAGATCGTTGAAGCAAGCATTGCACTCGCTCCCGATGCCCTTGCGCATGCGCAGGGTCACGGCCGAGCGTGCGCGGTCACAGGTATGCGGGGCCTATTGTTTAAAGCGACAAGGCAAGCTTACCGGACCACGCTTTACCCAAATAAGATGAGACAATTTATAAAAAAATGTGTAGATTTAAATTCGCCAAAAGACGAGTTGATACTTGATTACAAATAGTTCAGTAGCCATCAGATAGGTAATCAGGCATGGTGCTCACAACTATCAAAACACTTGAGATTGCTTGAAATATTTTTAAACACCAGTATACTTAGAAATTTTATAAAAACAATTGGGATATTCATGTTTCTGCATGGATATGTATTTCCAATACCTTTTCTTTTTCGGACCTAACAACGATATCTTGGTGGCCCACTACTGTGCTGGGAAAGGCCATCGCCTTTCTCTTTCCACCTTTCTATCTTTTGCAAGGCTTTCCCAGTCCAGATAGAAAAGCTCCAAATCCACCACCAAGGGTAGGTACCCTGAAAGAAGGTTCTTTCATACCCAAAATAAACGGTCCATACTACTTCCTCCATTAAAATTTGTTCGTGGCCTTAAACGATTAACGAAAGTCTTGTTTTTTCTGCTGCTTCTTTATTTATAACTATCATTGTTTTATTTATACCTTTAAACCAACGACGAATAAAAGCGTTAAACCAAATAAACCTACCTGAAATAGGTATGTGTCGTATCGGAGATACAAATAGCCGACGACCGGTATACAAGCAATTGTTCTTGCAAGACAAGGGTCTTAAACACCGCCACTTGTCAAGAAGATTGGCACAATTCAAACACAAACTGTTACATGACACATGACTTTGAACTTAAATAGAACAGATGTATGATTTTAAAGTCATGTTGTTTTATGGTTGGGTGTTGTGGATCTATCTCAATGTCTACAAAGCAGAGGTAGTGGTAGTATTCCATCGTGTATCTATCCAACTGACTATCTCATTTTCTAATGGGATATTTTTTGTCTGTGTTCTATCCTACGGCGATATCTTTTCACTGGTCCTAGTTTTTCCGCATTCATCTGAAAGATATTGATAATATTTTCTGTTCTTTCATTTGCGTGGCAATGGTCCTAACTACAACATTAAGTTGCCAATCAGCAAACATACTTGTCAAATTTGATAAAGCAGCAATACGGACGATAATTCACATTAAACGAAACTGAAACTGGACGCAGTAGCAAAACCCTGTTCAAAGTCCAAGCATTCACTTGTCTATTTGCACTTTTTTTGGTATTCTCACTGTGAGTCCGACAACCTTGAGCTTTATTTTTTAATATTGAACGACTATAACGTTCCTATCCTATAACTCCTCAATATTAAGAAGTGCATCATCGCTTCTTTGCTCTACGCCAAGTCAGTTTCGGGGCCCAGTCGAGCTAGGGCCCCTGACATGCCGGTCCTGCCACCCTTCCATTCTTAACGTAGTGAAAACTTTACGAGTACCACTGGGCCCAGGGGGCGTGACGGTTATGTGGGACTCTTCCACGACCTCTTTCCCTGCGTGGGCAACGCTTGCAGAGTTTAGGAAGGCGCCGTGGGATTCCGAAGATTCGAGCCTACGACGCCCCCCGGCTGTGCCGGCTTTCGCCAGGGCCACCCGTCTTGCTACCCTATAGTTAGGCCACTGCTTCCCACATATATCTTTCTTTTCATTAACTATCGCGTTGAAATGTACTATCAATTTGAATTGTTTATCTTGTGACCTTTATCTCGGTTCAATGAACATTCTCAGTTAGTTTATTGAGATTTATTGTGCCATTTCGTTCAGGTGTTAGGCTCGAGTTTTAATTATCCAAAGCCCGTCTTCAATGACATTTATTACTAATTAAAACGGCATTGATTAACTAACCGTTAACGGCGCCATTAACTTTCTCAATGTAGGTATAAGAATTCATTGAAATTTCTCGGGCGGTTTACGTGGATGATGTTTTTATTAAACTGTGGTGGAAGACATTCTGGATTGTTCAGAAGAAAGAGTATAAGTTTTAGTTTGTTTGTTATTTTGGTGTAAGAGCCCACTGGGACTCCATAGCGACATCGCCAGCTAACGTAGCCAAAGAATTCATATAGAAATATATCGCCTGTCACTCGCTTGGCGACGTCACCTCTCGATGCTAATGCGATCTTCCGAGCTATGGTAACAAGACCTAAAGGCCACGTTTAGCGTGCGTTCCTTCCATGCTGGTTTGAGAGCAAAGAAAATACATAGAACTGCTTCTCTTTCCGCGTAAATGGTAAAAGCCCATCGAGGGAATGAGCGAAAATCTTAGGAATCATGTTATAGGCGATGCGGCTAGCAACAGTAACAGCCCATCACTATTTTGGTTCCTCTTTCCACCTACACACACAAACACGCTAAACGCCTTTAGCTATATTTTGTCTGTCAGAAAACCTTTGTTTCTTGTCAGGTTTCCCCAATCATTAGCGTGCTTGTACTATGTACTAGGCATATAGGAGGAATAGAAAGGCGTGCCCGGCTCCAATTTCTCGTGCGGGCTTCTAATTCAATTATTTCGCCTATTGAGGCCATCTCGGCATTGCTATTTGCAATAACGTTTTCCCTTCGGTATTTGGCGAAATAAAATTTGTTTTCACGAGCTTTTATTAAATCGAGGAGGGATAATATTGTCTGCATGGCTGCCATTGAAGTTGAACGTGCTACTAGCATTTCTTCTGGGCTTTGAATTTGTTTTGTGTTTAGATAATTTTCAGATAATGTTGCTATGTTCCCTGTGCTATAGTCTGGACTCACGAAGATAATTCAAAATTTTATTAATGTTACTAGCTGTTGCCCGCGACTCCTTCCGCGCAGAATTCGCTTATGGCTATCCCGCGAGATCTATGCTGTTTTCTGGGATAAAAACTATTCTATGTCCGTCCCTGGGACTGAAGCTGACTGTATACCAAATTTCAACTAATTTATGTGTGTACGTTTAATGTAACCGCAAAATTTACATTAGATTTAACTCTAGTTGGTGTGTGTGTACTAAGCTGCATAAGTTATTATAGTTTTTTAACTAACCCACAGGAACTCTTAAATTTTCCGGGATTAAAAGTATCTAAAATAATGACCAGGGATATAAGGTACCACCGCGCAAAATTTCATTTAAATCGGTCCAACAGTTTTGGAGATTAGCGAACACAGACATAGGTAAATGATCACATCTATGCATACATACATATAAAATCTACTTTTTTGTGTTTTATTGTTCTTCCCTGGTCGTTAGTACCTACTCTATTTTTGATGAATTTATTTAATATACAGACACGAACTTTCTACCGATTTATTATATGTATAGATTAGTTTACTAAAATGCTGCGTGTATATAAGTAGGTATACATAATGTTTTGACATGGCAACCTAGCTGTAAACGTCGAATAGTTAATCAATTTCTATTATTAATTATTATTGATCACGAGGTACAAATCCACAAACCAACTTTCACGATAATTCAATTGAATGAAATCGCATCAACGTACGCTACTGCTGACTAATGGCTGTAATTCATTAGATGTTTAATTAATCATTAATTTCACTTTGTTTCATCTGATCAAGTCTGCCTGTAGGCTTAGGTATTATCTAACTCGCTCGCAATCGCCATCGTGTTCATTTTGACAGTTCAATTGGCATCGGAATCAGCTAGCTGTCACATTCATACAAGAACTGTCAAAAAGAACACGATGGCGATTGCGAGCGAGTTACATAATGAGCCTACTTATCTATACAATTTAATCTTAAAATTTACCTGGGAAAAAGTAGCATCTTTATTAAACGCATTAAAGAATTTAGAGTCTTCCACGCTGGTCTGGGCAAAGAAAAAACATAGTATGTACCAGCTGCTTCTCTTCCCGCGCAGATGGTAAAAGCCCATCGAGGGAATGGGTGAAAATTGTAAAAATCATGATACAGGCCAACGGTCGGCAACAAGCGGACCACGAAAGGTCGAAACTCGGATCGATAAATATTATAATGTATTGAATACCAAGTATCAATTAAACATTGTGTGTAAATAAATGTTCCTCTCTCTCTCACTCTCTTAATGAATACATAGATAAAGTATAATTGCTGACCCCTGACATAGGCGATGCGTGCGGCTAGCAACCCATCACTATTTTGATTCAAATTTCCACATATACTACCACAATTATGCTAAACTTGGCTTTTAGGTCTTGTTAGCTTAGGCTCTGTCTACCTCGTAAAGAACAAAGACATGATTTATGTATGATAAATGTTTCCAAACATTGGTCGGTGTTCAAAGCGTACAGCGTCATAGGGGTGTCTGCATTATGAATCAAAAATTACTGTGAAAAACTCATCACAAACTATTTATTGCATAAAAATGTATCTATGTATGTAAACTCTTTATTGTGCAAAATAAACAAGACAAATACAATGTTATGACAAAAATGTTAATATGTATATAGTTTCAAACATTTAACCTGCATGGGCACAGCAATTCATTATAAAATAATCTTAAAACTAAAACTTATTATTATAATAACAGTAATTGCACTTAGTAACTAATTAGACGAGTACGAGCAACAATTACCTACTTATATGTTGCAGGAGCATGATAAACAAAAATTGTAATAATAATAAGTAATCGAAAACAAACGAATTAGTAGCACAGAGTCGCAAGGTAGTCTTTACAATACATTATATGTAGAGATAAAGACAAAAATTGTATTTATACAGACAAATAAATATGGCTAATAAAGTTTCTTAATATGGTAGGTAAATAAATGAATGTTCTGCTTATTATCCTCGAGTGTACAATCAAAGTAGAGCCTACATACATACATACAAAAATCACGTCTTTCTCCCTTACGAGGTAGACAGAGCCTAAGGTGACATGATCCAAAGGCCACGCTTAGCATGATTAATTAATGATTAAAGATTAGCCTGCTGAAATAAAGAAGGTATCTTCAGCTCCCATCTCCTTTTAAAACAGCCGATTAGAATTAGAGAAGATAATAATAGCCATCTTGAGATTAATACCGATTTCTCCACGGTTCTATAAGAACTAACAAAGAAATTGCTATTGCGCATTTGTAATAGTTTTGTGATTCGTGTAATTATTGCTATAATGTCTTTAATCTGGATCTGAGTTTTTAATTTGATTCTTGTAGCTTAGGGTTCCGCAATTCATGGAATAGTGACCGCAGAAACTAATGAAAATAATAGTGTAATTGGAAGTAAGCATTAAAGTATTTAGGGTCTTCCATGCTGGTCTGGGAGCAAAGAAAAAACACAGAATATACCAGTTGCTTCTCTACCCGCGATATGGTAAAAGCCCATCGAGGGAATGGGCGAAAATCATAGGAATCATGTTATAGGCGATGAGGCTAGCAATCTGTCACAATTTTGATTCCATATTCCACCTATACGCCCACAATGTTGCTAAATGTGGCCTGTAGGTACCTGTTACCTTAGGCTCTGTCTACCCCGTTAGGGATAAAGACGTGATTTGTGTATGTGTATGTAATTGGAAGTAAAACATAAATCTTATAGATCCAGTAATTACCGAATTGCTAATTAATATAGAGCCTAAGGTAACACGACTTAAAGGCCACGTTTAGCAAGATTGTGGGCGTATAGTTATAGGTGGAAAGTGAATTAATATGTTTAGTGTAATTTAAGTGAATTCGAGATACAAAGATAATATATTACAGTGGCGTAACTATAACATCTGGGGCCCGTGGCAAATTCGTCAGTTGCGGCTCCTTCCTCAATGTAAAGAAGTTCATCAGCGTCCCTCCTGTGCTCTAAACCAAGCCAGTTGGGGCCCCCCTAGAGCTAGGGGCCCGTGGCATTTTGCCACCCCTGCCACCCTATAGTTACGCTACTGCTATATTAACCGACCAATCAGGGGGCTTGTAAGTATCGTGCCATCCCACTAATATGACGCTATGAGAAGTCACAATGAATTTCGAAATTGGAAGTGCCAGAATCGTAAACTCAAACACGACATCTGTCTTGACCGTATCGAGTGCGCAGAAGTGAGACGGACGGCTGCAATTGGCCAGTCATTAAATGCCATAAGTCAACGGTTCGATCCCACAGATTACATCTGTTTCATCTCCAGTAATTGAGGGAAAGGTATTTGATTTATGGACTTTCTTCGTGTACTTTTACTATATTTTCTCATTAGTTACGGGTTAGTACTAAGTTTATTTATATCCATAACTCAGTGGGTTTTTTTTTGGTTCTTGAAAGGAGAGGAGGCATGTGCCCAAAATGGGACGTATATAGAAAAGATGATGGTGTTGAAAGCATCGCTCTTCGAAGTAATTTTACATGTACAATATATAGTGTTAGCAACGTGAGCTTTGCCGCCAGTCCTATGACGTCATTGACGTCATGAAGGAAGGAGCAGGGCGCGAGGTGCGCTCGCGACTCGGGGCAGATCGTTTTTCTCTCTGTCAGTGACGGACGTATATTAAACTAGTGCTACGAACATTATAAAGTGTTTTATTCATAACACAGCGGTGGGATACATATCCGAAAACCGTTTCCGAAGTGAACTAAAGTGAGTGATAACGGACACTTATTGACTATGTCGCGACCGTCTCGTAGTCGTGAAAAGTCTGAATCGGAGTCGTCGGCAAGTTACACTCCTCCGAGAAAAGTACGGCGCAGGAGATCCCGGACGCCGGAACTAGGGTCTCTCCCGAATTTTGATCCCAGCAAGGAGGGAAGTTACGTTAAAGAATGGATCCGACAGATCGACGACATTGCGACTGCCTGCGATTGGAGTGAACGGCGCAAATTGTATCGCGCGACTCAGGCCCTAGAGGGTGAAGGTAGGGCTTGGTACAACCTTTGGTTGCCTAAAAGGAGATCATGGAAACAGTTTCAAAAAGATTTGTTCATTTCCTATCCAAGGGAAGCAAACTTTTTTACCACCATGGAAGATATCGTTAGCTTCAAAAGCAATCAAGCTAAGTCCTTAGTGCTATATGCAGGTAGGATGTCTGCTAAGATCAAACGTTTAGGTGTAAATTTGACTGAACGTCAGCAGATGGATATAATGCTTGGTGGTATAGTCGAAAAAAATATCAGTATTGTACTGGAAGGTTGCGAAACTATGCAAGACGTGGTAACACAACTGTCGCGAAGGTCAATGAGCGAAACACGAAATCGTACTCAAAATGATAACACTTTACCACATACCAAAAATTGGAACAATAAAACCAAATTACGATCGTCGCGTCGGTTCGAAGAAAACAAAGGCGTTTGTTTCAAGTGCGGTAAGCCGGGCCATCGGCGGTTTGAGTGTAAGGCGAAACTAGACACTACAGGTGGCGATAAGGCCGGGGCCTCTAATTCTAATAACATAAACAAAGGGTCGGTTCAATGTAATCATTGTCACCGCTATGGGCATTCAGTCGAACAGTGTTTCAAGAAATTAAAACCCGTCAACTTATGCTCCGACAAGTTAATACGAATGTCGACTACGTGTTATATAAACAATAACCCTATTCGAGCTATAATTGATACTGGAAGTTCGGTGACTTTGATACGACAGAACGTTGCACAAAAGCTTGGTTTACACTCTAATCCAACCACAGCTTTGATGAGCGGAATAAAAGGAAGTATCGTGGCGGCTGTTGGGCAGACATCGTGCAGACTAAGTAGTGACGGTGTTGGGGTAGATATCACCCCTTTGATCATGAATGACCATGATCTTCCAGTGGACTTGTTGGTAGGCCGCGATATATTGGAACATCCAGGTATACAAATAGTTGCTAATAAGGAAGGTGTCTGCATCAGATACGAAGAACCTAGTAGCGTGAACCACACCTACGCAGCATTACAATTATGTGACTTAAAAACTGGCTCACTGTCTAAAGACGGACAAAGAGGTTTTAAACAACTTATGACCGAATATTGGGACCGTGTATCTACATCATTGAAAGATATTGGTTGCTCTAATAAATATCAGCTCTCAATAAAACTCTTGAATGATGAACCAATATTCACAAGACCTCGTAGATTAGCCCAATTAGAGAGAGAAGTAGTAAGGAAAATGGTTGAGGAATTAATAGAAGCCAAGATAATCCGGCCAAGTAATTCTCCATATGCAAGCCCAATGTTGCTCGTCAAAAAGAAAGATGGAGGTGATCGCTTATGCGTTGACTACCGCGAATTAAACAGAGCCACGGTAAAGGATCGTTTCCCTTTGCCACGCATCGAGGACCAAATTGATACGTTAAGTAAAGGGGTCTATTATACGACTTTAGATCTCAAATCAGGGTTTTACCAAATCCCAGTTAACGAAGAAGATGGCTCCGTAGCAAAAACTGCTTTTGTCACTCCTGATGGTCAGTATGAGTTCCTAAGGACACCATTTGGCCTTGCAAATGCACCGTCTGTGTTCCAGAGGACGCTAAACAGCACGTTGTCAGGACTAGAAGGAATACTGGTGTACATTGATGACATTCTTATACCAGCAGAGAACGAAGAACAAGGGCTGAAGAGGTTAAAGCAGGTGTTACAAAGGTTACGAGAGGCTGGTCTTACGTTGAATTTAGACAAATGTAAATTCTTCCAGACTAGAATAGAATACCTAGGAAGAGAAATAATGGCTGGGACTGTGAGACCTAGTCACCATAAAATCGATTGTGTGACCAAGGCTTTACCCCCGAAATCAACAAAGCAGCTTAGACAGTTTTTGGGTCTAGCGGGTTATTTCAGGCGATTTGTTCGCAACTTCGCAACCAATGTAAGTCCGCTTTACAACCTACTGAAGAAAGAAGTCGATTTCGACTGGAGTTCGGATTGTCAGCAAGCATTCCAATCAATAAAAGATATCCTTACCCAAAGGCCAGTTTTGAAAATATATAATTCCGAAGCAGAAACTGAAGTACATACTGATGCTTCGAGTGTTGGATTGGGAGCAATATTGCTGCAAAAGGATGAGGATGGGAAATTACATCCGGTAGCTTACTATAGCCGGCGGACGTCACCGGACGAGTCCAAATATCATTCATATGATCTGGAAACTTTAGCAGTTGTACAGGCACTTAAACATTTCCGAGTGTACTTGATCGGAATTAGGTTCAAATTAATAACCGACTGTAGTGCTGTCAGGGCAACTATGACAAAGAAAGAGATCAATCCACGAGTGGCTCGATGGTGGATATACCTCCAAGATTACAATTTTGATATTGAATATCGTCCGGGTAAACGGGTAGCTCACGTTGATTATTTGAGCCGTAATCCTGTTTGGCTGACTTATGAATTCACAACGGCAGAAAATTTACTTGAATGCCAGGAGGCTGATGGAGAAGTGTCAAGAATCCTCAGTATTTTAAAAGGAGGTAACGATGAAGGAGATCGTGACCAATACTTCAACGATTATGAGGTGAAAGAAGGACACCTCTACAGGAAGACTTCAGAAGGGTCCAGATGGGTTGTACCACGGAACGCAAGATGGGGAGTGTTAAAAATCATGCATGATGAGAGCGGACATCAAGGTGTCGACAGGACGCTGGCTGCCATTCGGGGTAAATACTGGTTCCCCCGAATGAGGAAGGTCGTGACAAAATATGTCCGGAATTGTTTTAAATGCCTTCTTGGCAAGAGCGATACTGGCCGAAAGCCAGGGCTGCTTCACCCTATTCCAAAAGGTGAAACCCCATTTGAAGTGGTACATGTTGATCATCTTGGTCCATTTGTCAAAAGCAAGGAAGGGTACCAGTATGTTATTGCTTTGCAGGATGGTTTTACCAAATATTGTTTCCTGGAAGCAGTAGCCGAAACAAGCACAAAGGGCGTTATAAAAGCTTTGAAAGCTATGGCATATCTGTTTGGCGTACCCCGGAGGCTCATCTGCGACCGTGGAACAGCTTTTACTTCCCGAGCCATGAAGGAGTTTTGTAATGAACACGGAATTCAGTTGGTAATAAACTCTTTAAATTTACCGAGGGCCAATGGTCAGGTAGAGCGTTTAAACAGAACGATATTAAATACGTTGAACGCTATAATCAGGGATGAACCAGAAGAAAACTGGTGTGAAGCCCTGGCAGCCACACAGCAGGCGTTGAATAATTCAGTGAATAAGGTCACTGGCAGAACTCCGAACGAGTTGCTGTTCGGCTATAAGCCGACAGCGCTGTGTGAGGCGCTTTTGATAAATAATCTCACCCAGGCAGGTGAGAGGTTGGACTTGCGAGTCACAAGAGCAAAAGCTCGTGAGCTTTTGGATGAGGATCAAAAGCGGCAGATGCGGCGGTTTAATGCCAAACGGTTTGTGAGATCGCCTTACAAGACCGGAGATTTGGTGTTGATTCGAATAAGTAAAGGGAATCCGGGATACAAAAAGTTAAAAGGCAGATTTCGGAGTATCCCGTATAAAGTGGTGAAAGTTCTAAAGAACGATCGCTTTGAAGTATTGGGTACGAGACCCAATGGCAGCACTCACAGAGTGACGGTCACTTTCGAAAATATGAGAAGTTGGCCGGCGGAGCAGATTTCTGACTAGAAGTCAGGCGGAAGGCAGACAGTGAGAGGATTGTAACCCCTCTCCTGTTTTTCATTTTATTCTAGGTAGAGCTTCGAGGGCGCAGCTGTCGTCAGTATGGCCGTGTTAGCAACGTGAGCTTTGCCGCCAGTCCTATGACGTCATTGACGTCATGAAGGAAGGAGCAGGGCGCGAGGTGCGCTCGCGACTCGGGGCAGATCGTTTTTCTCTCTGTCAGTGACGGACGTATATTAAACTAGTGCTACGAACATTATAAAGTGTTTTATTTATAACAATAGTAATTAAACACGTACAATATACAAACCAACTTGCGATTTAAAAAACAGATGAAAAAGAAGAGAACATACATAAATCACGTATTTATCCCTTACGCGGTAGACAGAAGGTAACAAGACCTAAAGGCCACGTTTAGCATGATTGTCGGCGTGTAGGGTATAGGTGGTAAGGGGAATCAAAATAGTCATGGGTTGCTAGATGCATCGCCTAACATGATGATTCCTAAGATTTTCGCCCATTCCCTCGATGGGCTTTTACCAGGTTTTACCTTGTTTTTTCATTACTCCCAGACCAGCATGGAAGAAACAAAGAAAGAAGAGAACAAGTTGACATTAACAATGGATTTAAAATCAAAGCTTTACGTACTTGATTGATCTCAAACGAAATTGCCTCATTTCTTACGAGTAAGAAGAAAGTCCCCGAAACTTCTCACGTCACGGTAATTTATGTCCCGATAAAATTTGGACCATTCATCTCATCGTAACGCTTTAAGTTACTAACTTTGTCGACATTAATTAACTTTCTAGCTCAACTTAGCTATGTTCGATTCATTTTGTTTTAAAAATATCCTTGTCGCTGCATCATTCAATTACATTTCGATAAGCCTGAAGTCCATTCTCTAATCTACCGCACTTATTTATATAGTAATATTATGTTTGAAGTTCGTCGTCCGCGTATTGGTCGTTTGTGGTTCACGTCCTACTCTAGAACACTGGTTATAGATAGAGCTATGACCCACACACCATTGACTTATCGGACTTTAGCTTTAGACCAATTTTTAAGTACATCAGGTTTAAGCTCTGCATCCACCAGAGCTATGCAACGTAGCCAAGCGATGTGCCAGGAAAATATCCAACAGTGATTACTTCATTTCCATAGCCTCGCTCAGAGTAGCGTGCGATTTCTATCAGCAGATGTTTTCGTCTCTACCTAATCCGTGGGCCTATCCCTAAATCGAAAATTCGAAGTAGTGATAGACAGTTCGGATAGTCGTTTTTATACGACAAGGCTCTTTCTTTTAATACGTAGTCTACAATATAAATCACTTTATCTTGTCTCTGGACATCGAATTCAAGTCGTGACTAGGAGAAATTGCTTAGAGTCTAGTCTGACACATTCAATAGATTGCTGTTCTCGTGTTGCACTCGGGAAATAAATATCTATTGCCGTTTGTAGCAGCTCGGTGACTTTAAACTAAAACAAAATGTAGATAAAGGCTAAATAAATATCTATCTAAGTGTTCATCTACACAAAAAACTCTTCTCACCTACTTGATAGTATTTTTTGGAATCCCTCGTTTATACGAACGTAAATTGATTACTGAAGAAGAAACAGAAAATGATATTTTCATTCTTGTCTCGAGTATAACTAGATTACAAAACAGAGGTTAAAGTATTTCTACATCTAGACGTTCAAATGAAATTTCTTTTCTTTTGCCTCAAGAGGATTGAGACTGTCCAATCGAAAAACAGCGTGTCTATTCTATAGACGAATATTTCCCAGTGGAATTGTGATTCTAAATGGCGCTGTGTTAGTTAAGTTGGTAAAATAAGCATCAAATTCCTGGATGAATAAAGTTAAAACGTGAAATTTATTTGCAGCGGTTACATTACCATTTAACATAGCATTGTTAGAAAAGTTACTCATTTATTTTATAGAGCCAGCGTTATGTTGTTTTTATCTTCGTTAAAAATGAATAAAACACCGTTTTAAGCAGAGCAAAAATCCAATCTCCCCGAGACAATGCTTCATTTAAATTTTGAACCTTAATATCAGACTGTTCATTCTTATTCGCTGAGCATTTGTCTTCCAATTTCTGTCTCATTGAGTAAACATTGACCGTGACCACAGACCGGAACTGCGGTGAGTCATGCTGTCTCTATCACGCGTCAAGAGGCAAGGTGCAACGACGATACAACTTCAATAGAAGAGCAGGTGTTTGTGACTAACGGATTTAAAAGATACACATCAGTGGTTGCTGTGAATGAAAGTAATGTTCAAGTTCCTCTTGAAATTGTATTTGAGGATACTAATGCCTACTACGTTATTCAAGACTATTGTAGATAGGAATTAGTCAGTTTCAAGAGAGACTGGAAACATATACCCCCTTATTCACAAACGCTCTATAGGCTTCTGCTAACATAGCAATCGTTTGTCCTTATCTGTCACTTTGACATTTACCTTCCACACATAAGGACAAACGATACGAATAAGGGAGTTAGAGTCAGCCTTTTAAATTCCATGCACATTTTGAATTAAGCTGCAATTATTACATTACATTTCACAGCACAACGCCTTGAATTCTGTCTACTAGACACAATTTTAGCTGGCCTATCTATATCTACAAAAACCAAGAAAGTATTCTTACGTGGTATCATAGCAATTCCGTTAACTGGACCTAAGAATTCCCTCTGAGATAGCCTGACTCGTAAACACAGGGCTTTAGACGCAATTAACTGGAAACTAGTATATTTTCTCTTAGTAAATTACACGTTACACGAACCGTTCTGCCCCGCCGTATCATCGGGCCACCTTGCAAAACTCGGTGAGAAAACAAAAAGAAAACAAATTATAATTTATGAAAACACAAGGCCCTGTCAAAACAACCTATCTCGTGGTTTAATTATTTTGTCGTAATTGGAATTACGCAGTTCGTATTGCGAATAGTAATCTAATGACGCGAATGCGGAGAGTGAAAGTGGGGTTTTCGACGATACACTTGTCCATTGTTTTCGTTTTATTTATAAACAGAAATTGCTTCCGACAGATACACCTGATTGTTGACAGTTATATTACTAGAAATCAAATTGGGAAACGTAGACGATAGCTATCGAATGAATCAAGAATTTTTACTTCTTGATTTTTTTTTGTCTACGGTTTTACCGTTAGAAATTGAGTTTCTAAACGACATTGAAAATTAGAACACAGAAAAATCCTTGAAAATTCTTGATTCATTTGATAGTACCTATCATTTGAAAAACAGCGCCTTCTCTCGTCTCTGGTGAGCAGTAGATGTTCCACGGGAGTTTGTAATTGTGTCGTACAGACATCATTCAAACAGATGACGCTTGGGGACAAAAAATCGCATAGTGACAAGGTCAAGTGACAGCTAGTAACAGATAGAAAAATTCGAAGGCTTACCCACCTGCTATGGGTGGTGTAGGGGTATAGCACGCGTCACAGAATGACGAAGATCCGCGTTCGATTTCCAGCCATAGCTTTACTTCTCGGATTTTTCTGTGTTCTAATTTTCGGTGTCATTTAGAAATTCAACTTGAACGATGCTTGAGTAGAAATCGGGATATCATTTATTTTATGCATTCCCCTTGTTTTTGCGTTGCCAACGCCAAAGTAATTAAAGAGACGATTTGCATTTCTTTATGAATATCAATGGTTTAAAATAAATTATTTTAACTGCAAACAGTGCTGCCAGAACCTGTAAAGAGACCTCTCCGAACATAAGCTCGAAATCGCGTAATTTTAGGTTGTGTATAAGTACTGAACGAAACACGAGTAGAGTAGTAAGCTCGTAACTAGTTTTATCAATCGGTCGAGACATTTGTTTAAGCTATAGTTTTGTAGCAGTCTAGCAATACACATATTTACACCACTAATGTATTTGGTATTTTCATAAATATGAATCTATTTTCGCCCGCTCATTATCGATTGGTATTTGGTAGGTCAGCAATAAACCGAATACAACAATCAAATTTTGATAAAGTTAATTTAAAATTTGAACAAACAAGGTTCATTTCGGAACAGCAGGATAACGTCTCAAAAAAAAAGTTCGTTGAAAGAAAGACAAACTTTTCCTACGTCGGGGCGTGAACTCAAACTCAATCAGGCAGTTTTTCCATCGCTATATTGATTTCCCGGGAACTAATAGTTAAAGTTTGCTATTGTTCCCCGTAGTTGAGAATCACAATATAGTGTTCATATTTATGTATTTCTATCTTTTTTTAACAAATTTTCCTTCAACATGACAACTCGTCTCATTCTTTACTTGTAAGTGTTTATCGGCGATTGAGACAGGTCTTCAGAATAGTCAAACTATCAACACTTTCTAATTACATCACAATTAACTAATCTCTGATACAGGGTTCTTTAGTTAAGTTTTTTTTCATGTGACAACGGATTACGTTATGAATCTCTTGTGAAATAACGTGATGTTCTTTCCGTGTAATATAATAATGTTAAATGTGTCTGTTTTATTATTGTTTGTTTTCAAAGTTTATTCTTATTTGCTTTCGAATCTGCGAGGTTGTTTGCATTTTCTGCTCCAAATGCAGTGTGTGAATAGTTTTGCATTTTGCAATCCTTGTCGACCGGCGTGCATAACTTTGCTTCGTTGAAGATTGATTTTGCAACTAGGTACCTAAATACCGTTACATTAACATTGATTCAACATATTACCCTTTTTCTAAGTTAAATACTTTTCATTATCATTATACGCATTGTTACTTTATTAAATAGAGTTATAGTTAATGTCACAGCAATGGTCAAAGCTAGTGTTAACGGCAATCAACGTTCTAGTACACATCAAGAGCAAAAGGAGAATCGTTACCTATTCTTACTTAAGAGTGACGATTATTTTCTTTCTCATCTCGGTCTTAGTTAATTAAGTCTAATGCAAGACCTCGCCGCGCAAAACCTTTTGACTAATGTCCAGACTTGTCGGCGTCTTGGTATCGATCTACCTGACCTTGTGCTTTATGTAACTTCTATTGAAGGTTTCCCCGGATTATCCTCATGTTAGCTTTATTACGTTTTTGTACCGTCATACACATATAATCCTATTTACTGGTGGAATCTAGAGCTCTTTGTTTCTGTAACTTAATTAAGACAATTTACTGTGTGAACGTTAATGTGTGATTCTGATTTACGCGTGCTGTTATGAAAGACGCTAATTATCTGTAAATAAACTAACCGTAACCTCTTTTGATCTAATTCCATGTACAGTATACAAATCAAGACGATTGTTGCATTTGCAGTGCTCTCTTTCTATACTGACATCACCATATTTGTATTTGTCTTTATTAGTTAGGTTTGATTCGTAATCTATACCACTCTGTACTGTACTGACATGAATATTTTCAATCTGAAACATTACGCTTCTGCGCCAAGTACTACAGAAGCATGTAAACCAGTAGAATCAATGAATACGGTATCATTAGATGCTTGGTCATTCAATACTACAGATCTGTTTACTCCTTCAACAACGTATCTATTTACAACTGCAAACTCATTTCCATGCACGTATTGATAACCATAATTGGAACCCCTGCACAGTACATGTGCATACTTGCACAACTGCGCATGTAGTGGTGCAAAGGGTGGGTTCACCCTCGGTTAACGCGATTGGTAACCGCTAGGGCGGCCAAAGTTTGGCCATTCCGTTTTTAATCGAATAGGTTTTTTGTCAGTTACGCGACGGAAAAGTTCTATTCCGTTTTTTTTTGCACTCTTCGTACGTTTTTCTTTGTGGGACGTTGATGTAATAGCGAACAGTTTGCGAGGTCTTTGACTTGTTACAATTTTGTTTAGTTCCTACCATGATCAAGTTGACCGATATTTTAGTCAAGTTAAAGTAGTCCTGGCATCGTGTAGTCTTATGGACTCTATTATCCTTAACATGGTAGGTTTCATCTTGGACAATGATTTGATCGTTTTGAAAAAAGACTATACCCTCGAAAAGCGGGTCGCTTTTTGTCCCACAATTTACTTTGGTCATAATAATAAATAATAAACTCATGAAATCGTTCGTTTTACAGGAATTTTGAAAAAACATCAGAATGTAGTATACAGTAAGTCACGACTATAAATCCTAAAAAAAATACTGTTTCAGAAATAAAACGCTTTATGCCCCTAAAATACTTCAAATAATAAAATGAAGTTAATATATCTTTATCGCAGGGCTATCGAATACCCTGCCTAATCTATCAAGTCGACTCGATTTTGCTAATCGAGTGGCGCTTGCATGCGTGCGCCGCACTATTCCACCCCGTCCCAACCCAACTCTTCGTGTTAGGTTAGTACGCATTGGACGGCGACAGCGGGTGGACGTACGCTCGTTCTTCCCAGCCGGCATAAAAAAAATCAAATTCGCGTCCATTTAAACCGTGACCGTCCTATGTTTCTAGTGCTTCAAGACTTCAGTGCTCCCAACCTTGGAGGTTAACATACTTGTGCCAATTTTCTCGACTGCGATCCCTTTCGTTTTATATTTTTACGAATTTTCCTCCGGTTACGTATTAGTCTAGTTTATTTATTTGTTTATCGGTTACCGTGTCTTAAATTTGAACGTAATCGCGTGTTTATAAACGAGGTCTTGTATGTTTATCGATCAGTTACCAACCTGTGTTACGTTTTCATCGCGTTTTGTATTTTTAAAGTATTAAATTCAAACAGCTCTGTCTAGATTACTTGACTTTCATAAGTCTGTTTTGAAATTAAGTTACAACTTACTTACTTCCTTAACAGTTACACAGCTACAGGTGTTATACGTCATACGTCTCTCACCTTGCCGTTTTGGTCTAATCTATTGCGAAATTACTCTCTTCTGAGACAAGAGCTATTTCATTTTGCTATTAAGTAATTAGAAAGATTTCTCTCGCTTCATTAAAATTCCTATCAACGCTTCAATTGTCTCCGGGTATCGACAGCAATCTGGACACGACGAAAGCCACTATTAATAACAATTTCACTTTTACTTTCGTTTCTATATTTTAATCGATCATTACATTCGAGTTTATCAGAAACACTATCTATTACGCATTATTCAGCTTCACATGTATTAAATCTAACATTTATCTATATGGTTGCAATAAATCTTAATCATTCATTACTCACAGCATTAAATAGGAGATGTTCTTTCCCATGATGCTCGTTAACTTGACTGCAGCACTATCCTGCATTTTTATGAAGTTGTTTCAAAGCAACCAGCTTGGTACTTTATTATAAGAAGCTTTGGGTTCAGTTTTAGCTGTGGAAACATGGGTTTTCTATGTTATTCGTATCCATTTGCGTCAAAGTAATTACTACTGGCGTCTACAGTGGACATAGTATAAGATTTATTACGTTGAAGACGTTATTAAATTTGGACAGCCTTTGAGATATAATATATTAAATATAAATATGAATAAACACTTCTTTTTTACTATATTTATTAATACAATGCTGCTACGAGATTATTTTCACAAAATAAAAAAATGCAAAGCAACCCTTCCAGAAATATGATTTGACGGTAGTAATCTAATAATAAAATTTTCAGATCCATCGTATTTTTTTTTATTAGTTCGCTGACGTACCACGTACCACCTGTGAGAAAATTATTTAATTCTAAATATCGTTTCTACATCAACAACACTCGTTCCCGTTTCCGAAGTAGAAATAAACATCTGCTTACATTACTTCATTGCAATATCTCATAGAATAACTATCCGTAGCTCATAAAACCAATTGACCACCGCTGAGAAAATACTTGGGCGGTTTTATCTAACGGCTGACCCATTTCCAGGCGCTGATCTAACCCCCTCACAGCTACTTCTATAAGTATTAAATATACTAGCTCAGCAGTACCTATTGTTTTTTTTAACTTCTCAGTTCAGGAATTTTATCGTCATATTCTATACTAATTGTGAATTTTGTGATACTACCATGCCCCTTACTCTCAGATTGGAATTAAATATTTCATGCAATTTACTCAGTATCTTATACCGTAAATATTGTCTAGCAGAACTTTCAATTTGGTTTCCTTTTTAAAACTCAGCGTATTTTAGTTTCCCATCCTTTTGTAAGTTTCAATTTCAATATCTAAACATAGTCCCGTAAGTTTTTATAGCATGACTCAGATCACAGTGCTTTGTGTTCTATCGATTTTATGCAAACTGCATTTCTCTCGGTTACAAAGAAAACTATCCTTGAACATAAACCCCTTTACACATTTTAGTGCTCTCTTGCAGGTTTCGCTGCAATGCTCCTTTGGCACACTTGAGATTTCCCAAGGGATTGTGAAGGAATTTCAAAGGATTTGTGTCATGCTTTACTAAGGCTTGACCTCCTAAGATGTTTCGGAAAATTACGCGGTCTTGGCTCAACTACGTAACTTTGCAAATTGACCGCTTTTAGCTAGATCGTTAGCGTTTAGTTCTCCATTACGATTAATTTAAGCGATAACCGTTATACTTGGTCTGTTTTCAAGTTTTGCTGTGTTTAGTTGATTTCAATGATAATTTTCGCAATTAGGCCGCTGCATTGCAATTAAATACGCTCGTGAGATGGTTATCGCGTGGTTTCACACGAGTCATGCATTATCTCGTTGCGCTTCCACATTGCTCACAATAAAACCAAAATATTGACGCGTTCTTCTTGAGAGTTGGATTTTTTAAGGAACTTCATAAACACTTAGAAATTCGTTTAAGTAGGTACATCTTCATTAACTACATCTTCATCTGGTGCATTGCCTTTGTTTCCATGTACATATAATGTTTCCAATTCAACAGTTCTTTAAAATGTAAGCTTTTGTCGCTTTTGTTTGATATCTATTCCAGTAATTTTACCATTACTGCGTACACTTTCTGTCCCTACTCGATCAATGAGAGCAACATCTAAAAATAAACAGGCGACATACTGGTTGCTATGCATTGTTGCGATTCGAGGCACGATTCGCTTGGGTATGTCATTAGAAGCTAATGAAGTATGTGCTGATTTGTATTCAACACACCCTTATTTTATTACAGCGTTGTGGATGAAATTATACACTGTTACAAATCTACGCAGTTTCTTGTTTTAATATTTTAGAGACCCGTCGTGAGTTAGTTAATCGATCTAGTTATTCATAGGTGCCATCCCATGCGTAAACGTATTCAAATTTATACTGCTCATCGATATTCCTGTTTCTATCGTATTTCTTGATAACTTTGCTTCCTTCATATCTACATTATGCATACTTTGGTTCCTTCTAAATTTTACAAAATAAATTATTTTAGATTTAGTTTAAGCAAAGCAATTACCTAAACCATTTTCAATTTGAATTGTCAGATTTGAGTTTGTAAATATTAAGAACAAAAACAAAACTGTTCCCGTAAGTCCGTGAAAATTTGAAATATCACGTTTTAAATTATGACTCGTTTATTTTAGGCTGTAAATTAAAATCCTGCTGTTTAGTGCTTTCGTAAGGCCGGGGTAGACTCCATATTATTAGTGCGCAATGCGGCATTGCTTGTACAGAATTTGTAATGTTAGTCTGTCAGCGCCAGACGCGTAACTGAGCTCCTTGAATACTGAATAAAATTCCTTTTTTTAACATAAATCAATGAAAGTCTGACAGGCAGGCTGTTTGTACCTGTTTATTGTTACATCTGACTTTTTAGCCTGCCTGTCAATGCTATCACAGGCTAAAAAGGTACAAATTTACAACCGAGACATAGAGGAATTTGATCGCTGCTTTTGTTAACTTTGTTCCATCGACATCGCCATAGCAAATAAAATTATCAACAATCCTTTACACATTATCAGCGTTCCAGATAGCTTTCGACACGACGGTTTCCTTGATTTGATTGATATGAGTGCATGAAAACAAACAAACATCGACGATAACGGATGATCTAGGGATCAACGACACTCCGACCGGCGCGTTGCGTAGGAGTGGCTATTTTAACACCCAAGTTTATACACCTGCCTCGCTCTAACCCACGACAAACGCCTATTGTTGTCTCGCGCCAGAATTGAGCAAGAATTGGCAAGCAGTATATTTTTCCTAATGATATGTGCCAAAACCTACACGTGGTTGACCTGAGCTGAAATACATAACTTTTACTTTTCCTTCTATATTATTTATCTCTTGGTAAACATTGTGTGTGATCAAATTTAAAAAAAAGCTTCTGTCTATCTATTGTCTCGTCCCAGCCCTAAACATATATGTTGAATGTACTTTTGCCCCGCCTGGCATGTTGGACAATGTTACTGTTTTTTCAATAAATAAAAGTCCTTTGTTAGCTATACAAACAAAGTATTCTATTTCATTTGAAAGCAGAGCTATTGTATTTTCCTGCTGATCAATAATCAATATGAATTGTGTCTGATTATGATTAGGTTTAGTCGTATCATAAACATCGCTTGACATTAACAAGTTTGAAGCGCTAGTTCTACGTGCAATCGTTCCAAAAAGTTTGTCCTGATTAATTTAGTTTTAGCTTCCTCGCCAAGCTTCACGATTTCATACGTTATCATCTAGAGTGCAGACTGTTAACCTCTATTTCAAAGTTAATCCTTGGCACGCTCTGCATTCCCGATTCCAATTCTCGTGACCTCAATGTAGTCCCAACGCTATCAACGGTATGAGAGTGACACGCGGCATTTCCCCATCCGCTTGACCTGGACTGAAGAACCAATCAATCTAGTCTTGAAGATTGTTTCGATTCCACTTAAATTGCGTTTGATAGAATCATGTTAATCCCGAAAACCTAATGCTATTAATACTGTTGCAAATTAGACTAAAATTACCTTCGCTCATGTGACATAAAATTATAAGACAAGAAATTGACTATCTCAAAGGAAGAAACAGTGTATGTACGTAGAACGGGATAATATTCAAGTGTCTCATAAAGAGATGATATATTATTGTAGAATAAACACCTTGTAGCTAACGACGAAGTAAATAACCCTGTCAGCTGTGTTTCTGTAGAGGCCTCAAAGGCCTTTTGCAGTGTCACGCCCCAGAACGCTAAATCGTTACATCACCTGCTTAGACCAAGACGTATAAATAAGTTACACAATTTGGACATACTCGGAATCATAACATGTGTGTTGTCCTCCAAGGTCGTCATCGCCAAGCGTTTCGTGACCGTTTATTTCGATGATCTACTGTTGCAGTGTCGTTTACGTACTTGACCGGTTTTGTACTTTTTTTTAATTAAGTGAGAGTGCTTGTGATATTGATAAGATACGACGTCTAATGATGGCGGTGTAGTGAAATGGATATTTTTTTAACCAACTTCTGATAATGTCGAAGACTCTCAACGCGTATAGAATGTAAGTATTCGTTTCGGCTGACTTGTTCAAGTTGTTTATGTATCGCTTATTTATTTTTATTGTGGCCTTACTGAAGTAACGCTTCTATCATACGAATCAAGAATTTTTTGTTTACTTTTGCGGTTTTGCTCGTTAGAAATTTAATTTCTAAACGACACGGAGCTTTACTTTTCGGATTTTTTGTGTTCTAATTTTCAGTCTCGTTTAGAAATTTGTATACGCTTCTATTAAAATGAACATTATCTAAATAGGTAACAACAACTTTATTTTAGAAAATCAATAATTCATTCATGGTTTATTTTGGATGCTTTTGGATGTTGTCACTGTCGGTTCAAATTAAATATGGTAATACAGTTCCGGCAAAACCTTTTTCAGCGCCCTACTCATCTATTTTAGGGCTCTCAAAGGTCCAGCCTAATTCAGCGGAAACGTTTTCTACCTAATTGATCACGCTATTGATGCCAATCTTTGTGTCGGGAATTTGCGAAGAGAAATGCAAGATATTTAGGCTTTATACTCCGATATTACAAATTCGAACGTCGTATTGTGCCGTCCCGTTCACATTAATAGTGTTTAATGGGAGAGGGAGAGTGATGGTATATGAACTTCGAACTTTGTCGTAGTAGATCCCGCTCTTTAAACGTGACAAGTAACCATTCTAGAACGACCTTTGGGGCCCAATGGGTATACCTGCTCTTATAATCTTTTTCATACATGGACAAATGACAAGGACTACAATCGTAAGTTTTAAATTTATACAGCTAGCATACGCATTACAAAATCAGCGTTTTTTCATATTTCTGAATGTAAATTAGTCACCAGTCCCTATTTCTCCGTTATGATTATGAGACACAATAATGACTTGAGGAATGTAGCACCATTAGTCCGAAATGTGGCCTGTGATGGGGAACGTAATGGACTGCCAGTTCTTATCATCAATCATTATGAAGACTGTGGTAGACTCTTCCGTTTTAAAAGTTGTTCATTACAATCCTAGGCAGACAAAACGATAATCCCAATTGTTAAAAAACATTTGGTTACTTAGCTCTGTCGCGCATTACTTGAAACTGGTTGAAAACAAAGTCTCACTTCAATTTGAGGAAGTCTTAACTCAGTTATCTAAGTCAAGATTTTCGCCAAATCGATCGTCACTTCAACCGTAGTAACTGCTTTCCATCTTCAAGGTCGACTTCCCTAACAAGGAGAGCCGGCGTTTTACCCGGATGGAATCCCGGTTCAAGGATGCCAGACCTTTAACCAAGGACGACGCTATGAAGGACGTATTTATATATATTATGGTTATCTTTTGTTCATTCTTTAAGTAGACTTTTCAGGAAATATCATATTTTTTTCGTCAGACGCACGAGACGGATGTTTTTTTATATCACAAAAGTAAAAATTATTGTAAACGCTTCGTCTAGTACTGTCCCTTGTTATTAAAGGCACAAATTGACATGATTTTTTATCTAAGAAAATAGTATCGCAACATTCATAACTTAAACGAAAATAACAGTGTACGTTCCACAAATAAATACAGTCTTGGATATCCTCGGCTGACTAATTTTTAATGCGGCTGTCTGGTTGGCTGGCATTGTCTAGACACATCGATTGAGCTGCTTTGTCAACGCAGCGCTTTAATTGCATTAGGGATATCCTTTTAGCGGTGATTCAAAGCGGACGCAGGTCGTTTGCCTGATCGTTTGCGACTCATTGATTTTCAGAACTTATTATTAATCGGTCGGTACTTGATCATTCAGTCGGTACGCTTCGACGACTATCCAATTGCAGTTAGGTCTAGACATCTTTTTAATAACCAATATTTTTGTCCCATCCGAGTTCCCATGGTTCATATCAACATTATACTCTTCTTCTTTTTTTAATATGGCCTTATCGATCGATGCGATGATTTCGCCAATGTCAAAGTACTTAATGAATATTTGTATTCAAAAATCTTGTGACAAAAATGCACCCCTCCCCCCTGTCGGGCTCTTAGCCAGCGGTCAATGATATCCCTCGGAGACCGCCAGGAAATCATTAGCCGATGCCCAGGGTGCAACGGACCAAGCACTGCTCTTTCCCCCGGACGGATCCAAAAACGAACCGCAGCTCTTGATCATACACGGAGGTAACGCGACTCGCACCCCAACATATACTCGTAATGTTAACATTATCCTTCGTTCTCTGTCAAAAATGTTTTCAAAATTCTATCGATACCAGCGTTTCCACATTTCATTGAAATCCGTATTGTATCGTTCACCTTTCTCTAAATATATTTCAGCTGGCACGTGTCCAGAGTCCCTCCCTAATTCATAAAACTCGCAAAAAACGCTATTCAACCACCCCTTCTCTAACCCTCGTTTTTCCTTTTGGCTCACTGAAGTTTTCACAATTCGTTGTGTCAGAGCTGAGCCCGAGGTAATGTTTGTTCTGTAAATTACTTCGCGTCAACCGTGATGTTCCATTTTCTTGTCCGTATTAAGTTAATCACTTAAAACCGACGTACATTCTCTATTTTCGCTAGCAACATTTTCAAGTAACACTGTTTTGTTCTGTTCTTTAGAATCATTTGTTAGTCCTTTACCTTAAAAGCATAAAATCCGTGTAGCGATTCACCGAGTCGCATTTCACCTCGAACGTATATTTAATTATCGCGTTGTGTCTCGATCGTCTACTTTTTTACTGGCTATAAGTTTTCGTCGCATTTCACCTTGACAGTGCATTTAACTCTCGCGTTGTGTCTTAATCGTACTTTTTTTTAGTCGATATTAGTTTTAGTCGCATTTCACCTCGATCGTGTGTTAAATTTTCGCTTTGTATCCTAATCGTTTATTTCAGTATTAGACAATATCTTTAATCGCAATGTACCTTTTTCGCTTATTTTTTTTATAGCATATCAGCGTGAACATTATTTATTACTCACAAAGATAATATTTCAATGAGTTTGCAAGCATTTAAGATATGAAACTACAGGTACAAAACACGTTTAAAAAAATATTATACAAAGTTTTTGTGCGAACATTAATTAACGCGTCAAAATAAATAGTCCCAAAAAAATATCGATCGCGACGAAATGCGTCTAGGGTAAAATACTACATGAAAAATTAAATGCTACAAATTGATAATACTAATGTAAAAAGCCACGCGAAAAATTGCTTTAAGTAAAAGATTCTATTGAAATTTTGTTAATTCGAGGTGAAATGCGACTCGGTAAATCGCTACACGGAATTTATGCTTTTAAGGTAAAGGACTAACAAATGTTTAGAATTCGACATACATTATTGAGTGAGTTGGTAACAACACTAACTTTTCTCGTATAAATGCCAGACTAGTAAATCATGCACGTAAACGGCAGTGGTGATTTCGCTGAAAAGTCTTTCCTGAAAGTTGCACCACAGGAGGGTTGTCGCCCCTGGTTGCCATGGTGATGGGTGTTTTATGCGTTTCACGTCGCGCCCCCTCGCGGAGGGTTGGGATGGGATTTGGCAAGGTTATACTCATTCCAAAGGCTGTGTTAGATGACTACAGCGTCTGATAACATTGTTGGTTTGATCTTTTATCGATATAAGGTGTATTGTGTTTGGTAATGTAGATTTTCTTAGTAGTAAAGTTTTGACAGCATTTAACTATCGGTTTGATATGCGTTATGAAGCACAATCGATATCAAAACAAATATGAAATTCGAGATTTTGAACATATCTTCTAACTTATTATTTTCGACGCAGCTATACCAAAAGGTAGAGATAATTTATTTGCATAAATATGAGTTAATATTTACATTACAAAGTTGTTCTAGTCATAAGAGTCCGTCATGTTTTGCCTTTCGGCGTACAAATCATAATATGAATACAAATTGTAACGATTATAAATATGACAGTATAAATAAAATTAGAATTAGGGAATGGGCGAAATTCTTAGGAATCATGTTATAGGCGATGCGGCTAGCAACCCATCACTGTTTTGATTCCCCTTTCCACCTATACGCCTCCAATCATGCTAAACGTGGCCTTTAGGTCTTGTTACCTTAGGCTCTGTCTACCACGTAAGGGATAAAGACGTGATTTATGTATGTATGTATGTATGTATTTTAAAGAGACCCACATGTGTGATAGCGGTAAAACTAAATTATATTCCTGTGCACTAAGTGGCTGTAAAGAATATTGACCCGGCGTTGTTACGCGCTATTAAAATATTTTCCACTGTCGCGTGTCTTGCTAATTCCGAATGAAAGTTTTTATTGGAATGTACAAGGATATGGTGACTATCTTTTTTCATCCATGAAATTCTTCGTCTAGTTGTAGATTAATATCATTTTAACCTTAAGGGTTTGTCTCATCGCTCTCAGTAAAGTTCCTGTTATCTTGAATGTCAGTTGTCTATGATTCAATCTCTATTTCGTCTACGAAACAGACAAAACGACAGCTGACACTTAAAATATCAGGAACTTTACAGAGAGTGGTGAAATGGGTCCTGAATTTCGTATATATTTATATCGCTTACTTATCAATTCCATTCTTACGTACACTCGAAGACTTAATTGTTGAGCCATTATAGAACACTGTCGTATTGACTTTGATAATCTTTTACGTGTTTAAAAACACTAAAAGAGCATTTCTCAAAAGAGATGCCACAATTTTTTTTATTATATTTCCTAACAATTTTATGTTTTTCCTACTCAGAATCACGAGCTCTGTTAATCTTAATTGGACAAAAAAAATGTCTCAAATTTTTTTTTCATACACTGTATGGCGTAACGAAAAGGAAAAACATAAAAAATATATTAAAATTTCGGGACATCATTTATATCCTACAGGGATGAAAAGAGCTCGTGCTTCTCAGTGGAAACAGGTGGTAAAAAATTGAGGGATTGGATTTTTTTTTTGAGAATTGCTCATAAAGCATTTATTTGACTGTGACAGCATTCGCTCACATGCCAATGTGCCAATCAATTTTATTGCTTCTTTTCTGATGGAGGAACTGTCATAAAAAATGATAAAACACTTTCTTGGTGGACTATACATTCCTAGGCTATTTTAGCAACCATTTTTGTTTTTTGTTTTAATAAGCACTTGATCTATGTTGTCGAGACGAGACACGGCGTACATATCAACCAGTCTGCAACCAGTATCTCCAGTTCTGTGAGTCCACCTGTCGTTAGCGTTGTTTTTACGAGACAGGTGCCCGCTTCACGGTCTTCCGTATGCATTTTTACTTCTATGCAGACCGATACAGGTGCTATATCACTTTATTCTTTGTATTAATGAATGGCTCATCTTGATTTATATAGTTATTTATTATACGCATTCGCAAATTCTTTGCAGCTTTTGTTTTTACATCAGTTCCTGAAACCATATAGTCTTTCGCTCGTAATCCCATTCACCATCTCCCTCTACCCTCATTCTGTACGATTAGGAAAATAATGTTATTGTGATTCATAGTGCGTTATACAGATGGCCGCTGATATTTGTACCAAAAGCATAATCTTCATGTGTATATTATGTTATGGATAGTATATTAATGAAGTTAACTGGCTTGTCAGTAGTTTCATTGTAAAATTCGGAAACCCCGATTCTAAACCACTCGCAATACTATGAGACCATAACATAGTCGCCGGCTTCACTATTTTTTTTATTAATATATTTACCGCTAACATCCACAAGTACGCTTAAATTTTCCTTGTAAAATTTCTCGGTGTATGAAAATATCAGGTATTTCGAAAATTCTCCCTTCCTCGAAGGGATGGAATTAATTCATACAGAATTAAATCTACCTTTGGGGACCAGACATAAAAGGTAAAGCGAATTCCCTGTTGTGAGTAATATCATTCTAATCCTAAAAGCTACGAGTATATATTATTTAAAATTTGACAGTTTCATTATTTTAACAATTTGTCAAATAAACTTTGTCTAGATATTCCATGGCATTTGACAGAACTAAAAATATCATGCGCTAGAATTTAATGAAGACAAGATAAGTCAAGTCGAGTTACGAACGACTTTGAGCCACATCCTCTAAAGTTGGCTTAGTGAGATTCTGCTAAGTTTATGTAGTATTTAAGTATGTACTCAGCGTTAATACTTATTTACTAATGAGCCTTTTGGAGTCACAAAGGCAACTTTTGGAACATGCTTTTAAATGCATGTAACCTCCAACAGCACATTAGAAAGGCAAATGGGTTTGGATGAGTCTACTTCTAATTTAATTTGGGATGTTTCATTGTTGAAAATTTTACATCTATCTTTTGTTTAACAAAATTAGCTCACGAAATGTCTGCTTTTTTTCAGAAAAGTGATTTTTCGTTTTTACAACGGTGTTTAAATATTCACGTTGCTTGCAGAATTTCGTCTAATTTCACAAGCTTTGCTGTCTTGCGAGCGAGAGCTCAGAGAGGGATTTCTGGTCCCGTTCCCTCAACACCGCATACATATACGGAATTAGATCGTAAATGATTCAAATTCTCTGCATTATTTCGTCTGGTCTTACCCTTATTTGAATGCTTGCACAAACTGTTTGGTCGCCCGCCAGAATCTATTTAACTGTTTACTTTTTTTATTTGGATGATTTTATGCTAACAGCCTTGACGTACTCGGTATGACCGTTATGGAACGCGCAGAAATTATAAATATAGAAGAAGCAAATTGAATACTGATAAGATCGTCAGACATAAAAGCACGCAGGAAACACTATTAACCCAAATGCTAGAACAAAAAAATATTGAATATTTATGACCACCGAGTAAATATATTCACGTGCTATTTATATTTATGTTAACTTGGATGCGCGTTATGAATTTGAAGTAGTAGGACTTATGAGTCTGTGTGGCAATCAATTTGTCGTTTAGGATCCCTCTTCCCACGGTATCGGCGCCTAATGCCGCGCCTTCGGTCCTTTCGCAACATCCATTTCCACCTATTTAGTGTTGTAACCGGGCGCGGCAGCTTACTGCTCACTTCCTGCACTATCTCTACTATTATGAGTTCCTGGCTGTTCAGCTTCGACCCTTTTTATATTTGGATCGATTTGGTTCGCTTTATTACGGTCTATTCAGTATTTGGTGTTTTTATTTTATTGGATTTTCTATCGCAATGTTAGACATCGTTTTAAAATGGCTGCCCTCAGTAACTTCATGAGGCGAGGAAATTGAGCAATCACGACCAAATGAGTTCTGTTTTATATTACGTGTGTACATAGGTGTTATCACATCGGTATGCCAGTGGCTTTAAGAAATACGATAAGTCTCTTTTATGGATTACGACGAACGTTCATAAAAAGTTTGTTAACGTCTTTAATTTCAAAAATGTTCTGAATTTCATGGAACTCGTGAAATTTTCAATTACATTTTTGTATTTGAAATGTCCTGTTTTTTCTGACATTCTGCCATTTGATTGGTAGAAAGACTGGCACCAACACACTACATTTCAATAAAAATGTACATTACTGCTAGATTAGCTTCTACTACAAGCTTTCTTAATATTAATATTTCTCAAAGCCATCAAAAGGTATTCAACCTTCAATAATGCTTTAAGATCTCATCGCAGACTTCAATCTGTCACATCTTCTTTGACCTTGATTTCTACAGCAACGGTGCCAATGGTGTTAATATCATCAATGCTTGCACTCAAGTCAGCAAGTCATCAACTGTCAATGCATCTACCATTAAAGTCATTCTTTCTTGTGTGATGATGACTAGTGGTTTTGCAAATGCACTATGCGCCTTTCTTTGCTCCCTTTCTTCGGCGTTAATGTTGAGAGAAATGGCAGTGAAATCTGTTGTTGGAAATGATTATTCATCAGGTTAAAGTAAGCAATTCTTTTGGATAGGTTATCTACTATATTATACAGATATATATGGTTGTTACCGACCGTTTCCAAATATATCTCGACACGTGACGTGAAACCTTTTTGCACCAATTATAATATTGAACCTTACTCATCTCCGCGTGTTGTAAAATCTAAAGTACTGGCATTAATCTCTTGAGCAGTAGGTACTGACAATACAATCAACACATCATGTGATGACTCATCATCAAACGACGATTTCTTTATACGTGTTACTTGCAGTAACTTACAATAAACTCTACTATTTATAGTGGACTAAGTCTTTATTATTTTCCATTCTGATCTCGCGTGTTAAGCGATAAGCCTCAAGGTTAAGTCCTTAAATGTAGTTAAGTGATTTACGTTACACTAGTCATAATCTCACGATCTTTGACAGATCGATAAAGTAAATTTCACTGTTGGCTTTAAGCTTGAAAGACTAAAGATAATCAAGGATGTAACATATATATAGTGTAAACATAGTTAAAAATTGTTTTATAGTCCAAATCAATCATTCATCATGTTCAATCTTCAAGTGACGGCAAGATAAATTGAAATGTAACATAACGTTTTAGTCAATGGACTTGAGTATCTTCATAAAGGAATCGATTCAAATAATCATGTATAGCGTTTAAAGATAATTTTACTATAGACTACACTGCTGAACAATGCGGAGAGATTAAACGCGTATGAACATGCAATAGCCATAGATAGTTTATCCATAGACATTTTAATATGTACATTTAATACTTAACTACACCTGTGTTAGCATAAACACGGCATTAAACCGCACTTTTGCTTTCGCCCAGACAAACACCAAAGAAAATGGTAACAATTAACAAATCTGATTAAAACTAAGTGGAGAAAGGCGAACGCGAACCAGGCCGCGATCGTTGCTTGATTAAATCAATCTCGCGAACGAATGACTCACTCACTCAGTCGGTCATTATCGTAAAATTGATGTCATCGTATCTTGATGACTTGGTTACTACGTAGGTACGTTATGATGTAGATTGTGAACGCGAGAGTATTAGACCTTTGTGTTTCTTATTATTGATAGTGTGGATTGGCTTTATCATATTGTGTGAACTTTCCGATTATAAATGTTGTTTGTTTAATATCCTTCGGGTAGGACGTCAATAAACTTTGCGTCGTTAAAATAATTAGTGCAGAAAAAATGTAGTCTGAAGCAGCGAGCGACTCGGAGAAGTGTGTTTTTATCTTATTTTTGTACAAAGTTTATGGTCATTACATATTTAAGTTCGCCACTTAAAAATTACTGTACCTGTCTACATTGTTACCTGTTATACCACCTACGGTGCTACTTTGTTCGTTATGGAATCAATACAAGAGACAAGACCGGAGTCTTGATCAAGTTGTGAACTACGGAAATTCAATTTGTGTCTGTCCTTGAGTTGTCTTGTGTTAAGTAAGATTTTGTTTTACGCGTCTACTGTAGTGCAGGCCACGTCCCCTGCCACGATAAAAACCAAAATAGATCTAACATTTATCTTCTTTGTCCACAGAAAGAAGATCGAATCCCTAGGCAGGATGACGGCGATGACGCAGGAGGAGATGGTGGCCGGTGCGCGCACGGTCGCCGCTGGCCTTGAAGCCTTGAGGGCTGAGCACGCACAGCTGCTGGCTGGACTCGCCGCCAACACTGACCATGAGCACGAGAAGGCGTCTCTGGTCAGGAAGAGCATCGACGCTATAGAGCTTGGGATTGGAGAGGCTCAGGTAAGCAATACTGTGGTAAATCTCGTCATTTCCAACTGGGCTCGGCACCAGCAATGACCATGAGTACGAGAAGGCGTCTCTGGTCAGGAAGAGCATCGACGCTATAGAGCTTGGGATTGGAGAGGCTCTGGTAAGCTAGTGTGACGTGGGAGTGGAGAGGCTGTATGTATAGGATAAGGAACGTGTCATTGCTGACCGTAGTCGCTGCCATTTGACCAATGAACACGAAGGAGAGTCTTCGCAAAGGCTTGTCTCGTGGGTTAAAAAGTTAAATATTATATAGTTGTGAACTAAAACTAGAATTGACGATTGATTGCGGTATAAAATTTCAATAGGGTATGAACTTAATATACCTAAATAAATTTCGTGTATTGATTAATAACAATCAACCTAACATGGCTCTTTAACCTTACACTCGTCGTACGTTTGTAAACAACCTAAATTGCCTGTAAACTAATCGAACTAAATTCAATCGTTGCAAATGAAGTCATTTCATTCATTATCGTATTACAAGTCACCAACACGTGTGATGAACAGACAAACGTGTTGTCAAATCGCTGTGCATCTGGATTCATGTGAATATCTATTGCTTTGGTTTTGTGGTTTGCGGTGTCGATTGTAACGGAGCTGGCACACGTTTTAAGTAGCTGGGTATACGTGAATGTTTTAATCGTGCCTTGATGATCCTACCCAGTTATTCATGGGATGAAGTTGTATTATGCCTTGACTCACCGATTTAACATTCAGCAGCTACACCAAAAGCTTTTTTCTAGGACGGATGAAAACTGATTTGAGTTCTCATGATCATGCCGAAAAATAGATTAATCCATCAGGCATTTCAGCAAACTGTCTCTGTACTTACTGTGAATTCTGTGAACTTTGTTTGAAACTCCCACATCGTTAAGCCAAAAAGAATATGCCGCAAGAAACTAAGAAGAATATTTTAGTGACATATCGAAAATAGCATTCGGTAACAATGCGATCAATAAAATGGCCGTGGCTCAGTACAAACTTGCTTCATCCTTACCTTTACTAATAACAGACTTTTCTCGCGTAATTCCTTTCAATGATTAAAAGCTTTTCTTGAGCCTGAAAGTCTGTATCCCTTTGATGCTCCCCAGCGCATGAAACCCCTCGAGGCGGCCGCCCTCAATGCAAAGGACTGCGAAGCATCATTTAGGTCGCCTGCTTCCCACCTAAGGCCCCTAAGGCTGTGTAAAAGCCTTTAGAATTTTACACCGGGCGGTATAATATGCATGTTGTGTTTTGAGCTCAGTGGGAATGTGAAGGGTTGGATAAAAAAGTAGGTTTTTCTAGAAGACATGGTATTTTTATTATTACCTATGTGAACGTGATCAGATAACTTATTTTCTAATGCGCGGGCTCTTGCCTCATTCTATCCTCGTCCTTTACCGAATGACAGAATGAAATGGTGAATGCTACATTGATTCCGAGTAAAATTTATTTTTAATAAGATTCTTTAGTGAAAAACTAACCTGTGAAAATGATTGGTAAATATTTTAACGAAACAGTACATAATTAGGAACAAAAGCATATGAATAAAAGTAAGAGTTCGCAAAGGGAGGGGGCTTAGTACTATCATATTACGCAGAATACACTCATACTAGTCAAAAGTTTCCTCGTCACTCGCTGCATATAAAAATAAAAAGCGACATCCAATGCACATGAGTCGAATTTAGTTAATGAATTAACTTTTCCACAATTTGCTCACCAATCCAGTAAAGATTCTTACAGAAAGTGTCTACCTAACTAATTACTCTGAACCCTTTGTCTGAAAACAGCTGACGGGGGCACAGGGTGCAAAATGAAGTTCCCCTAAACGATGACTGCCCTCTTGAGCCACCAAGTCTACTTATGAGGATGCTGACGCCCGGCGTGGCCCAAGTGACACCCGGAAGCTGTTCTTTTGCATAATGTAAATTTAAATTCCAAAACTTGGCGTGGGAATCGTAAAGAGGATTCCCACTTGAAACTTCTGTTAGGTGTGGTAGTCAATAATATTGGCTTAGTAAGCCAGTCCATCAATTTTACTTAAAACTACTTAGTCAACCTGATCAGTTTGTCAGTATCTCAGACCAAATAAAAAGCCATAACGGAGCTCTTTGGACGGTAAAGTGAGGCCAGTTTATCTACGCCTTGCCGTGTGTGTACAGTTGCATAGTCACACGCGTAGAAGCGAAATAGTTGAGCTACGCGCACACAGCAAGGCGTAGTTTAGACCGGCTACTCTGCCGTCTGTAGAACACCGGCTTGACTTTACTAACTTGACCTGTTGCTGTTTTTTATTTGGCTCAAATCTTGCACATCTTGTCTTGTGGTCGGATTGCCTTAAATTGGGTACACTGGTACAGTCAGCGTCAAATAGTTCGTGACACCGAAAGTGGCCAAAAAGTTAGCATCACGACCTTATTTCAACTGTAACTGTAACGTGTTGCGAACTATTTGGCTACTTTTGGGTGTCATGAACTATTTGACGCTGACTTTAGGATAGACAATGCAAGTACAGACAGCGAAAAGGCTTGAACTAAAAATATATATATATTTTTAATTATTTGATCTGAGTTTGTTACTTGCGCCACCGGCTGGCGGCTGGCATGGTGTTCTTGACTCGCGGAGAGCTGACGACCGTGGGAATGTTTGTGCGTCGACAATAGCGCGTGTTTACGTTTGTGCTAGCAGTTTGTAGAGTTGTAAAGATGATTACTTTATTACTTGGCGCTAATTTTGTTATGTTTTATGGCAACTATGTGTGGAATGAGGAGTAATTATAATGAGAAGAGGATGAAGTTGGGTATTGGCCCCTTATTTCTGTAACTTATAAAAAAGATGAAAGTGTTCTTTTTGAAATGAAAAAAATGTTGTGTTAGTCTCAAAAAGGTGACACTTCTTTTAGATATATTATAATGGGGGACGGCGGGGTCTAATAGGCTATTGTGACAGCAATATTTATTTATTACTATTGCATATTTACAAGAACAAGAATAGATTTTGTTACATAAGCGTAGGAAGAGGGTGAGCTTTGCTTACTACTGAAAAGGGCTAGTAGGGGTCAAAAATTAAAAAAAGCTTACGTTTAAGTACTACTTAAACTACACGCCTCTTCCCCATAGGGCGGCAGAGACTAGTTTGTTCCACTTCATCCTCATTCATCAATCTCTTCATACATACTCGTCGTCCCCAATATGGTCACGGAACGTCCGTCTACGCCTTCCTCTCCTAACGCACCATTCACACTCGCCCAAGGGCGTGCAGTGCGTTCTGACAGAGGGTAGGCATATAGACAACAAAACCCGTATTGGTACGAAGCGTGGCGGGCACATTTACGTATGCTTACAAGCACTGCTTATATGCCTGTAAGGGATGAACGCGTCTGCACTCGCCATATAAATCTGTTTAGGTAATATCCTTTCATCCATCCTCTGTATGTGACCAAAGCAACTACGAGTAAGCATACTTTAGCACTTGAACAAATCGTAATTGTCTTTTTCAGGTGATGATGGCCCTAGCGTCCCACCTGCAATCAGTGGAGGCGGAGAAGCAGAAGCTCCGCACGCAGGTCCGCCGCCTCTGCCAGGAGAATGCCTGGTTGCGCGACGAGCTAGCTGCCGCTCAGCAGCGCCTCCAGGCCTCGGAGCAGCGCGTGGCGCAGCTCGAGGAGGAGAACAAACACTTGGACTTTATGGCCTCCATACGGTAATTGAGAGACAATAATTTTATGGAAATTAATTAAATCAGGCGTTATTTTGCGGAGGTCTGTTTCAATAAAAAATTACATTACTACTCCGCTATTACACGTGCATGCATGAATGTTGTTGTCAGATCTGATCCAATGGGTTCAGATGGAGTAAGCTTATAAAAGTTATGGGTGGATATACTACTTATTTCTTGTTGTTACTCTGTGCGGGGGCAAAGTATTAATTTGGTAGAAGAAATGTTGTATCACATTATACCTTCGAAATAGTGTGGTGTGTCGAACTTTTTGGTCACGTTGGATGTTTTATACTATACTAGCCTTCCGTCCGCAACTTCGCCCGCGATAAATTAATTTTCCCGAAGGAATAGGTATTTTCCCGCGGTAAAAAGTAGCCTATGTCACTCAGTAATAATGTAGTTTTCTAACGGCAAAAGAATTTTTGAAATCGGTCCAGTAGTTTCGGAGCCTATTCAATGCAAACAAACAAACAAACAATCAAATTTTTCCTCTTTATAGTATTATTAGTATAGATGACGCTGGCTGTAGGTGTAATTATGGAAGGGTATTAAACCTACCACAAATATGCATATTTAGCAAATTACATACATACATACATACATAAATCACGTCTTTATCCCTTACGGGTTACACAGAGCCTAAGGTAACAAGACCCAAAGGCCACGTTTAGCATGATGGTGGGCGTATAGGTGGAAAGGGGAGTCAAAATAGTGATGGGTTGTTAACCGCATCGCCTATATGATTCGAAAGATTCTCATACATTCCCTCGATGTACTTTTTTTACCATCTGCGCGGGAAGAATCCATCCTACTCGCTAACCCTGCCGCCAAATAGCAGTGCTTGCACTGCTGTGTTCCGGTGTGGAGAGTAAGACAGCCGGGGAAATTACGGGCACAAGAGGCATTTCATCTTAGTCCTCTAGGTTGGCAACGCATCTGCAATCCCTCCGGGGTTGCGGGTGTCTATGGGCAGTGGTGATCACTTACCATTCAGGAGACCCACTTGCTCGTTTGCCTTCCTATTCACAACTGGTACATTCTATGTTTTTTCTTTACTCTCAGACCATCATGGAAGAAACGCACACAATATCTAATCATTTAAAATAATCTAAATTCAAACCGTTCTTCTTTTACAGCAAATATGACAGCGACGTCACAGAGGAGTCGGAGACTAGCCGCAGCGGACAGAGCGAGAGCAAGCGCGACGACCCCATGGTCGATCTGTTCCCTGATGATGATCACGACGACAACCGCAACAATAAGTGTGAGTAAAAACTTACAGTATCGCTGTCGGCTAGCGATAGGCTTAAGCGTCACTCACTATCGAAAAAAGTGATGCCTAACCATCTGTTTCCACAGATTCCTCCTTTCGCTGTTAAAGTCAAAGAGCAACAGTTATTTTTTTATTTATACCACGTCGGTGGGCAAACAAGCGTACGGTTCGCCTGGTGTTAAGCGGCTACCGCAGCCTATGGACACTTACAAGTCCAAGGAACTAGCATGCGTGTTGCCGACTACTTAAGAATTGAATATACCCCTTAATTCACTGTAAGTGAAAAATTACATTCATTAAATACTAGCTGTTGCCCGCAACTTCATCTGCATAGAATGCGTTTATCGCTATCCCGCAGGAATTACGCAATTTTCCGGGATAAAAAGTAGCCTATGTGTTATTCCAGACTATAATCTATCTGTTCCAAATTTCATCCAGATCTGTCCTGCCGTTCTGGCGTGAAAGAGTAACAAACGTCCATTCCTCCATCTATACTTACAAACTTTCGCGTTTATAATATTAGTAGGATAAGTACTCCACTCATCTAATCAAAGATTGGATGGTAGCCATATACTCCTACCTCTAAAACTCACCTTTACACATGTATCTGAATTAATCTCTGCAAGGCTCATACCTTCCTTTAAAGCCAAATGATGATGATGATGATGTTGTCTTCCCCAGCGATGTCACCAACCCCGCCATCGCAGTTCGCCCAGCAGGTGACCGCTGGCTACGAGATCCCGGCGCGTCTCCGGACCCTCCACAACCTGGTGATCCAGTACGCTTCGCAGGGCCGCTACGAGGTGGCCGTGCCTCTCTGCAAGCAGGCCCTCGAGGACTTGGAGAAGACCAGCGGCCACGACCATCCTGATGTCGCTACGATGCTGAATATCCTCGCGCTGGTGTACCGGTAAGCGTCTGCTAACTTTTTACAACGCTTCACAGTTAGGAGATGGCTTTGGCTCTGATTTTAAACAGTGACTTTGTTTTTAAAATGGGGTATACTTGATATTCGCGTAATTGCAGTCGAGGCAAACAATCTGCTCTTCATCAAGGTGAGCTCAAACAGAAAGCCGTCAGAGATCAGTGGCTAGACGAAACGTAGAAAAAAACTGACGTTGGCGTGATCTAAGAAACGCGAGAAACCTTTCAATAGACTGATTATGTTTTTGTTATGTTGTTTGTTATATATGAAAAAACGTAAACGATTATAATAAATATAATAAAATACCTATAAGTTATTGGTTCAACTCACGCTTATAGATCTGCTTTGGACTGCAATCTTTCACACGAGAGCTAAAATAATACTACGTTGTGGTCCTAGTGAATAAGGGTTTAGGTCTGAAGTAAATGAAAAACCATTTTCTACACACACAATACAATACACAAAACACGTCTTTATCCCTTATGGGGTAGACAGAGCCAAAGGTGACAAAACCTACAGGCCTCGTTTAGCAAGATTGTGGAAAAGGTATTGATGGAAAATGGAATCAAAATAGTAATGGGTTGCTAGCCGCATCGCCTATGACATAATTCCTATGATTTTCACCCATTCTCTCGATGGGCTTTTACCATCTGCCCGGGAAGAGAAGCAACTGGTACATTCTATGTTTTTTTCTTTGCTCCCAGACCAGCATGGAAGTACCATTTTCTATTCTAGTGTAAAAGGGGTTAAATCTAAAGATAGCTATGTAGAAAATTCAGAATTATACCGCAATACTATGTAGATAGACAAAGAAAGTTAATGCATAGATGTGACTATGTTTTACGCATTTTATTAATGCTTCACACATACCACCTCGAAGTGGTAACTAGCATGGAATAAAGTTAACAAGAAGCTCAGGTTCGCTCGTGCATGGAGTACTGCTGTCATCTTTGGGACGGTTCTGCCAAGTAACAGCTGGCCGCGTTGGATTCAGTGGAGGGCAGAGCCCGAAGACTCATTGGTGATGCTCCAATGGTCGGGGTCGGCTGAACTATTCCGGTTTCGTTTTAGGGTGGTGTATGTTAGTACAATAAACGTAGATAAATACAGAACGTCTATGCTATCCCAAGCCCACCCTCTACTATCAATTCCGTACAGTAATTAGGCAATCAATGCTAATATTCAGATCTTAACGCATTTTACGAATGCTAACCATAACACACCTAAAATTGGTGACTATCGTGAAATAGTGTTAACTAACGAAACTAATGTATTTTTCCAGGGACCAGAACAAGTACAAAGAGGCTGCCAACCTGCTCAACGACGCGCTGTCCATTCGTGAAAAGACTCTCGGCGAGAACCATCCCGCTGTCGCCGCCACTCTCAACAACCTGGCCGTGCTCTACGGAAAACGAGGTAATTGATTTTACATACACACATAAATCACGCCTTTATCCTTTACAGGATAGACAAAGCCTAAGGTAACAAGACCTAAAGGCCACGTTCAGCATGACTGTGGGCGTATAGGTGTAAACATGCATACATACATAAATCACGTCTATTATCCCCTAGCCATCCATAACGTACGTCACACACTTAGGAGGGGAAGGTCTAGAAATTTGTGACAAACAAAATAATTGTAATTTTCATAGTAAACCCTGTGAAAAAAGGGGGGGGGGGCTCTAAAATTATGAAATTGGTGTGGCGTACATTGTGGACGGCCCCTTGCGGGGTAGACAGAGCCCAAGGAATAGGTGGAAAGGGGAATCGCAATCACAATAGTGACTAGTTGCTAGCCGCATCGCCTATATAAGTCATGATTTCGGACCTATGCGCGGGAAGAGAAGCAACTGTTACATTCTATGTTTTTTCTTTACTCCCAGACTAGCATGGAAGCATAGATTTTTAAGGGTTTAATGCTGGTCATTTCTTACTGTTTCTGAACGCATTTCAGAGCACTAATTATATGTGCATAGATAAAAAAAATTATGTTACAGGAAAGTACCGCGAGGCGGAGCCGCTGTGCAAGCGCGCGCTCTGCATCCGGGAGGCGGTGCTCGGCCGCGACCACCCCGACGTGGCCAAGCAGCTGAACAACCTCGCGCTCCTCTGCCAGAACCAGGTCTGTACTATGACGTCTTGATAGTTAACCCTGAATTCGAAGTTGGTATCGTGCCGTTCGGTTCGCACTAATATTGAGTAATAGGAGAGTGAGAGCGACGGTATGTTACGAATTTCGGCGAAGTTCCCGAATGGCCAAAACGACGATATTGGCAAGAAATAATGGATAATGTTTATGCAGATATATTTTTAATAATATAATATAAGTACTTTTAAACAGAAACTTACGGTACCTCGGAAACGGCTCCAATGATTTTATTATTATTATTATGTATATTTCTTTTCGTCTTAAGTTAGGTTTTTACAAGATTTATATAAAAAGTAATAAAACAATGTTAATACAAAATATAAAACATTATAAAAACCTAACCTAGGGTGCCGCCGGCAGCGAGGCGAGGCCTTATTGTAATTATTACTATTTAAAATAATACACTAGCTGTTCTTTGAGCTGATACGTGTATATCTATCACTGCACTTGTGTTCTCTGACTTTTTAAATTTTCATGAAATTTAGTATGCAAGGAGTTTCGGGGGCGATAAAACGATCTAGCTATGTTACATTTATTACAGGAGCAAAGCTCTGTTTCCAGGTACTATATTCTTATAAGAAGTATTGTTTAACGAAAAACATACACATACATACACAAATCACGTCTTTACCCCTTACGGTGTAGACAGAGCCTTAAGTGGCAAGACCTAGGCCACGATTAGCAAGATTTTAAAAAATAGAATGAAAGTAGTGATAGGTTGCTAACCGCATCGCCTATCTATAACATGATTCCTATGATTTTCGCCCATTCCGTCGGGTTTTTACCATCTGCGCGGGACGAGAAGCAACTGGTATATTATATGTTTTCTTTGCTCCCAGACCAGCGTGGATGTAGAAAAACACCGCGAAAAACATCGTTGCTAACGCGTAATACTATTTTACTTACTATTTTGTTATTACAGAACAAGTATGAGGAGGTGGAGCAGTATTATCAGCGCGCACTGGAGATTTACGAAAGCAAGCTCGGCCCCGACGATCCCAACGTCGCCAAGACCAAGAACAACCTCGCCTCCTGCTACCTCAAACAGGTACAATCTTATCATTACCACCATTTTAGAGACTTGTCGCTGTAACAACTGTGACACATTCAACTGTTGGTTTATGGCAGTGGTTCTTAACCGGTGATCCGCGGACCACTGGTGGTCCCTGGAAGCGTCCAAAGTGGTACGCGGGGCCAATCAAATCAATTAATTAGATAAGTGACAACCAGACACAGCGCGTGAAGGTGCAATTCCGTCCATTGGGACCGATCGAAGCCATACGTTAGATATTATGTAGTTACTAGGTGGTCCATGGCAAGACAGAAATTTTGATAAATGGTCCCTCATGTCTGAAAGGTTAAGAACCACTGGTTTATGGTTACTTCACTACGGCAAAGCTACGTAAGTGATGAGCTACTTTAGACGTTGACTGTACTACGTTTCGTTTGATCATAAGGTCACCTTATATTAAACTAGCAACCCGTCCCGGCTTCGCACGGGTGCAATGTAGATACACGGCGCTGCCGCTGCCACAGTTATCTTCACAATTTAACAAAAAGAAAACTAACAAGTTATGTACCTAAACCTTCCTCGAGAATCACTATTCGTCAAAACTGCATGGAATTCCGTCGAGTAGTTTTTGATCGAGAACTTACAGACGGACGCGGCGGAGGACTTTGTTTTGTAATATAAGTACGTACCGTACGGTACTAGCAATTGAGGAAAGACGAGCAAATTCATTAAACTTTAGTTCACTTTTCGCGTAACCTTTAAAAATCTTTGAGACACCGTTCATGATTAGCCGAGTCCTGATTGAACACGGCGCCTCGCGTGACAGCCATCTTCGGATCGATTCTGAACAAAATCATGCCTCATGCAGCTGCCTCGCGAGGCGGCTCGCCCAGTCAGGACCCGGCTAATAACATCACGCACTTTTCTGTATAGAATCTTCCACGTCATCTTTCTCTTTTTTTTTACGAAGTCGTGCCTAACTTTTTAATCGTGTGGACACAAATAGCCAGTCTTTCGACAAAAGGCTCGCAGTTTCAGACTGCCACACTGGTTAATTGTGACAGTTGGCATGCTAAGCATGTGTTTTATGTCCAGGGCAAATACAAGGAGGCCGAGACACTGTACAAGCAAGTTCTGACGCGAGCGCACGAAAGGGAATTCGGAACTATTGATGGTAAGTCTTTTGACAGACGCTTTATGTACAATATTACTCGATAGCAATGGTCGCACGCACACGTTTTCGAACAGATACAAAAATAATTAATTTGAAAACAATATAATTTTATATTCAATTGAAAGTGTTGCGCTTCAAGTCCGAATAAAAAATGGTCTTGTAGAGCGAGCGATTTTGTTTTAATGAAATTCTAACAACCTATTAAACACAGTTTTTGTTCTTAAAATGTGCGTAACATCGACCATCTTTTTTTTTTAAAGTACATGACAGGTTGTGAGTAAGTAGTTTTATTAATTTTTTTTTAAATTAATGAATACTTTCGTTTAATTCCGCTTTTGAATTATTATTTGATCGCTTTATTTTAATATTTATTTTTACCATTTCAGAGTACATAACGTCATTAAATAAAAAGCAAAAAAAATAACCAACCGCATAGTTTAACAGTGATGCGGCGGCGACATTCCTTAATGCATAATGCGAATAATAAATAATGCTTATTTAATAATTAAAGATATTGTCTCGAAATATATAACTAGGCAACTTGTGATTTAACAAAGTAGACGTTAACCGGACGGGTTTTAATTATTAGGAGTACGATTTTGTAAGTGCTAAATTTTCTGTTACAGTATTATCTTTTCTCTGATACATAATTATACGTACTTCTTAAACATGGGGCCTTAAACAGTTAAACAAATGATATAAAGTAGTTTTTCCTCATTTGGTTTTGTTTCACGTCGTGTTTTTAATAATTCAAACGGTTTTAAATTAGTTTTTGTCGAGTATCTTCTGTTGGGTTAACGCTTACTTAAAAAGCAGCAGGATTTAGCTAGTTTTTTTATGTGTAAAAAATAGCTCTTCGCGGTGGTGGTTATAATAATAATTCTGTAGAATATTGAAGCTCAAAATCCTTTTAGCATGTGGTTTGACCATGATCTAAGTGACGTGAAATTTGGCCGTAAATTTGATAAAATATTATGGTTGTTTTAGAAAACATCAGTTACAATGTTTATATTCAATGATTCGGTGGTTTTATATTGAATTTTGTAATGTTCTTCAGGTTTTTACTTTTGCTACTCGGATTTTGTGCGACATAATAAATGAGGCTGTTATTATTCTATATTTTATGCGATTTACTTATTTTTGTTGTATATAGTAAGTAGAGAAATATATGAAAAAAAAAACGAAAAACATTTGCATGACTTCGTTTAATTAGTTGAATAAAGGGCTGAATTATTGTTAAATAATTATTGGCGTGGGATGAATTTGGTGCAAAATACGTATAATGTTATTTGAATTGCAATACTTATTAAATTAAATTGGTAACTGGGATTATTTTTCTACATAGTTTTATGCATAATAGAATTGTTGTTCTATTTGATGAATTCATTAAATAAGTAACAAAATTATTCAACGTAATTTGCCAGATTCGATTTAAATCAACTTTGTATAGATCTCTCGAAGCATTTTGTTTTCTCGAATTTTGGCAGTTTTCGCTTCTAGTGAATTTGAATATAATTTAGCTTGCCATTAGTTTTATAGGTTATTTTTTGATTTGATTTATTAGGCTAAAATATTTCAAGACTTGAGAATACTAGATTCTTACGTTTAGAAATATAAAGCACACATGACACAAACTTTTCGTGCTCTGTGCTATTTGTGTTTGTTATAGATTACTGGTGGTATTTATAACCGGTTTATTAATTTTAATTTTGACTTAGACTTGGCTTCGAACTGCGGTTCGTAGAATCAAGTAATTTTAGTAAAAAACACGCAATCTCTGTTACCTTTTCCTAGTAAAAGGGAGACAGTATGGTTGCTAAAAAATAATAAAAAAAGTCCTGTAAATTGTTGCCAATGTAGAATAAGTAGGAATTTGTGATTGATACATAGTGCCTTGTTTTTAATATTTGATTGTGTACGGGTTCCTAATTGCGATACAAGATGCCTGTAGTGTTACTATTTCAGAGATTTTTGATACTACATATGTTCCGTATTCGAGTTGGGGACAAATTGGTGATATAACATCCTTTCATTGTTTATTTTAGCCGTTTGCTATTGGATATCGATATTTATGGGCATTAAAGATAACATTAGCATTCAATACCGGTATCTACAAATCTACATACCATAGGAACCGGTAGAGTTTACCGTTTTAGAGTTGCTGAAAGTTACAGAATAAATATTAGTAGTTTCATATTACCTTGATATTGAATGGTCAATGGTTTTCTCGTTCTTAGCTCAGTCTGAAATATCGAACTACCATGATACTCGGACGTACAGTTCCATTCACAAGAGCTGGCGCGAATGGATTGAATGAATGAATGATAATGCTATGTGTGTATAACAAAATGATTAAATACAGGTTGAGGTTTATTTTTTCTCGAGTATTATGTTTGTTTACAAAATATTAGGAGGCCCTTGTACAAGAACGTCACTCACACAGTGACAAGTGACATTACTTCGTTCAATCTATTTGTGCCAGCTCTGGTTAATCGACCTGTGATTATAATTTTGTATTATGCTAGTATATCTGGTATAGTCTGTTTCTTTTAAAATGACGAAAATGCAATTAACGCGGGATTTTACAACTTCTTTTGTTGCTGAATATGAAAGGAAAAAATAACAAAGAGACGTAAAAAAACTGACCGCAGTATGGCATGTGTATTGGAGTAGCTCAACCTTTCTTGATCTTTGAAATTAAAGATTTTAATTTTTATTTAAAATATGATTATTAACATACAAAAAATTAACACTTATACATATTACAATATATTCTTATGGCTAACATTCAATATAATTTCAAATATGATATTATGATTATATTACCTGAACTGGACCTTTTTAAGTATAATAGGTGTATTGGTTTCCAAATACAATTACATGAGGCTGACATGATCACCTGGAGTGACCAAAGCCTTGTCAAAAATCAGAATAAAAAAAAAAAAAAAAAAAAAAAAAAAATACAATTACAGTGCGCCTAACACTCCGGTAAAAATGTCTTATACCTACTATAAAAAAAATTAAAAAGTGATATTGACACAGTATATAATTATTATTTTAGAAACGCACGTCGTCTAGTGTAATACCGACCAACAACATCAAAACTATCAAGATTGTTTGTTCACGGTATACTTTTAGCTAACGCTAATGGTTTTACAACCCCACTTGAAGTTAACAATTGAACAATAGATGTTGGTTTTAAGTGCTTTTCGTCATTTTAAAAGAAACAGACTATAGTTTCGGATCGTTAAGAGATTCTTAATCATGGAATGCGACGCGGGTCACAGCGCGGCGATCAGTCGCGTATAGAATCTCGGATAGATTCAGAACTGTCGGACGATTGTCCAATATAATAATTTCATAATATGTGATAATATATTATTTTGCCAATTAACAATTTGCCCCCATCTCAATCCGCCAATTGTTGAATTTTATATGATAATGTAACAATTTATTTTTAATAGTTGGTTTTCAATAATTTTATCCGTTCTGGTCATTAAACAGAGATCGTAAAAAAATATTATTTTAATTTTGGTACCTGATTTGTAAACAGTCGCCGGGTGGTTATAAAACGTACCTTAGGTAAGTGACACAAGTTTGGATTTAGTGTGGCACAGGCAGGAAAGGCCATGATACTAAGAAATACTTGTAGATTATTTTATTTCTTGTTATTTTCATTTGTTTTAGTAATTCTGTTTTCATTCGATCTGTGTCACACCTTCCCGACTTGTGTCACATTTATTTTGGATATTTTTTTACTTGATTGCCTGATAGAGAATGACAATAGAATCCATTGTCGTCGTTTGTTTAAATAATTTAAAAACATCACGTAAAAAATATGTTGAATTTTTTAATATATTTTCTGCTCGTTTTTTGTTGAATTTTTTTGTGAGACGAGAAGTCATTAAACAAAAAAACACCCAAAAATCTTAACATCCTTTTTAAAACCTGGACTATTCGAATCTCGCAATCAGGTTCTAATTTTATTTATCTGAATCCTTATCCAATATGTTCTGATATACGCATTCCACCTTCCAGGTGACAACAAGCCCATCTGGCAGGTGGCTGAGGAGCGCGAGGAGAACAAACACCTGCAGAAGGAGAACGCGCCCTACGGGGAATATGGCGGCTGGCACAAAGCTGCCAAGGTATTCTTACATGTACATATTCTTTTATACCTTTTATTATGTAGCTAGTTGCTTGTATGAGTGGGTGTTTGTGTGGACTAGTAGACTACAGGCCCATGTCCAAAAAATGTGGATCATATGAACTACCAGGTGACGTATATAGGACGATATAAGAGCATAAAATAATAAGATTCAGCACTATGCCGTCACTTGTAAGCTGTCCAACTGGGTGCTGGTGAGAATTCAAAAGTGCAACCCTCGATTTTTTCCCCTTGTCGCATGATTTTTGTACGGCGTTGCGGAATAATGGATTAGAAGCTGTACTGAAACAGTATGAAACTGATGCAGTACAAATGGTGCGCCACAAACTCGGTAATTTTCTTTGATTTTCTGATAATTTCCAGGGTAAATTTGGTCATTTGATTCTGTACGGCATCAGTTTCATACTGTTTCAATACAGCTTCTAATCCATTATTCCGCAATGCCGTACAAAAATCATGCGACAAGGGGAAAAAATCGAGGGTTGCACATTTGAATTCTCACCAGCACTCAGTTGGACAGCTTACAAGTGACGGCTTAGTGCTGAATCTTATTATTTTATGCTCTTATATCGTCCTATATACGTCACCAGGTGGTTCATATGACCCACATTTTTTGTACGTGGGCCTGTAGTCTATAGGTATTATGATAGTGTATCAAGTTTTATTGTGCCAACGGGTTAGTCTTAGTTTTACGTCTGTCCATCTGATACGGTTAAGATTCACAGAGTATATTATGGCTGCTATAACAACGAAAGAACGTTTCAATTATTCTGTCGTCCTCTCAATTTCACATGCAATTGTTTGTAGTTTTAAAAAGTTAACGAAGCGGGAAAAAATGGATTTTAGTACATTTCATTTACTCGTAGGGAAGTTTTGACTTTTTAATTTCGAAAAGCAAAAATGAGGCACTTCCCGTGTACTATTTTCTAACGGAAAGAGAAAAATTTCAAGAATGTTTGAGATTATTAAATACTCAGCCAAACAAGCCGCATCTATTGAATTATCTCGTAATTTAGCAATCAGTCTCATAATAGTCCTGTTTACGAATTGAAAACGTCTCGTTTGGCTGAGCACTTACCAAATGTCCACGTTGTGAGCTGATCCCCCCGGCAGGTGGACTCTCCCACGGTGACCACGACCCTCAAGAACCTGGGCGCGCTGTACCGGCGCCAGGGCAAGTACGAGGCCGCGGAGACGCTCGAGGACTGCGCCCTGCGTAGCAGGAAAGAGGTACGATCACATCATGAATAGTCTCAGAGCGTAATAATAGCCAGAGCGAATTATCGCGGCAAAACAAAACGTTGTCCCATTCTAGCTAGTGCCAGTGTGGGGAGATGCTATGCCTGGGGACCGGAGTCCGAAGGAAGTGAGTTGAAAGTGGTATCTATGCATCCGTGTTGAGAAACTTCGTTAGCGGGATGTAGAACGATGTGACAGCTGTCATTAGAACTGGCGCTAGCTACTCGCGGGTCGTAGTAGTTATGTAGTCGACAACTAGGTGGCGGTAGGGTCGCTACACTAGAATTTTTTTTTTTATTAATACAAATAGTTGCGTAGGTCCACCAAATAAAAAAGTCACATGAGGTTTGTTGCATAAATAAAATATATATAGAAACAGATGCAATCTCTTCTGATGGTGATAGGAATAGACAACATGGATGGAATAACATATAAAATAATCTCTTAGTTTACCACTTCTTTTGCATATATCAAATTGACGGTCGCTAATGATTATAAATTAATGGAAAAATATAATAATACGATGTCGATAAAAAAAATCTAACGCTACTTAGATTGCGACAGCGTTTTGTTTTGCCGCGATAATTTAGGGCTCTGATGGTAACTAGTGAGGTAACTCCGTCTAGACAGGGCTACGGGGCATGGCGGGGCAGCCCCCCCCCCGCCCCCACGCTAATTCGCAGGCCCCAGTTCCTCTAACCGTGACATAAACTCAGGGACTTATAAGCCGTCAAGCGTCCAAGCGACTACAGCAGTCCCTAATTTTTTCGGGCGGGAAATGTCCTAGGGACTGCATTATGCATTCACGCCACTGGCCAGGTCTTTCTCCCTTGGAAGAGCCAGCGACAACTCGCTATATATGCTTCTCGCTCTTTCTTTAAGCCTCCCGCCCGAAAAAGTTAGGGACCACTGTAGTCGCTTGGACGCTTGACGCGTTAATTATTGAGCATACATTGTACGCTGTCATAGTGAAGCGATTGCTTGTACAATGACAGTATGACAGCGTTCCAAAGTGGCTCAACAATTTAAGTCTTTGAGTGTACGTGTACTGGGCAGACGAAGTGCGCTCACTATTACAAATTATAACGCTATGACCGTGAGAGTAGTCTCAGAGGCGTTAATGTTAATACTTTACCAATGTTTTAGCTGATTGGCCAAGTTTTACTGAACCCTTGTGGTTGTCAAATGTTTTGGTCGGTGCTCAAAGTGTATCGCGTCAAAGTCGTTTGCTTTGAAAAAACATATGTATTTGAGAAACCTGTACAGCTTGTGCAACAATCTGCTGAAAAATTGAGAATTATTTTTAAAATACGTACTATCAACCTGATTGATTCCTGACCCATTGTGGAACGATTTCGCAGTAAATGCCATAGCGACGTCACATTGAATTGTCAAGCGAAATTATAGTATCGTTTAAAGTGAAAACGTTAGAAGTCGGGTCAGGAATAAATTTGATCGATATTAGGATATTATTTACATGACTTTAGGGATCATCCATAAAAACTAAGGATTTTAATGTTCACAGAAGATCAACTAAGTTATAGACAAGAATGTGGATATATCGAGTTATACTCCTAAGATCATTGGATCATTTATTCTTAATTATATATCAAATGTTATGGATGATCCCCATATTCTAAATAGAGCTTTAGCAGTGATCTTTACAAATATATATCGAGGTATTTACTAGAAATTAATAATTAAATATTATTTTGCTTCTTGCAACAAACACGCAATTTGCATTTAACATAATTTTTAATGTATTTATTGAAACACAAATAGTATATTTACAGCATATTGAATACGATAAACACAGTATTATGTAGTATGCTAGTCACAGGGCACCATTTAACACGATATAATAATATGTTTTGCACGCAGCAAGTGGCTCGCGTACAACAAGTAAGTTCTACAAGAGAGCTTAGCATATAATGCCACTAAAAGCTAGCTATATGTTATCGATATGTACATATAAATACAGTAGCTAGCTTATGTAGAAAATATATAAACATTGATTGAATTTTGCATCTAAATCGTGCCCTTAGATTCTATTTTCTATTCTAATAGTGTTTCTTTATTTGCTGTTTTATTATGTTTATCTTACTTTGGATATATTCAGTTTTGTGACTAACATTGTGTAACTAGGATGACAATGATTCAGAAATTCAATAAATTTGATGTTTTCCAGTTTTTTTTGTGAAGGTTCTGTTTTCTGGTGCTGAGTTAACGGCTAACGAATAATTAGGTTTTTGTGAATTCGGTTATATTCATACGGTGAAACGGTTTTTGTCGCAAACCTATCGAATTAAAATGTTAATAAAATTAGTTGCTACTCCTTGTCTCTATGTCTCGTGTTTATGGCTAGAATCCCCGGGAGTTAAAATGAAATAAAAAACAAAACAAAGCGGCCTATTGTCCAATTTACCTTTGTCTAATAGCTAGTATTAGATTTGGATAGTGGACACCCAACAACCGACCGGTATAGAATTGAGAATAATGATTCTGTCCGTTCAAAATATGAGTTTAATAGCGAAAGTTGGTAATCTTGGGAATCATGTTATAGGCGATGCGGCAACCCATCACTATTTTGATTCCCCTTTTCGCCTATATGCGCCCCCACAGTCATGCTGAGCGTGGCCTTTCGGTCTTGTTACTTTGGGCTCCGTCTACCTCGTAAAGGAAAAAGACGTGATTTATGTATGTTGTGATACGAAAATGATACAAGCTATGTGTTCAATCGTCGATCAACTGTTTCTTGTTGCTATCAGCGAGAGGAAAAAGTACAGTTTTGTTAAAAGAAATGTTGTTAGCTCATTATATAACAAGCTTAGTAAATGACCAATAATAGAAACTATAAACTTACCCCCTTTATTCATAAACGCTCTGTAGGCTTAGGCCGTGGTCGCTTTCACCCGCCGCACGCGGCCGACAGCGGCCCGCCGCCCGCGGCGTCTGAATGGTGTGTTCGGGAATGCTCGGGAGTGGTCGTTTTCGCCCGCCGCGTGCAGCGTAACGCACGCGGCGGGCGAAAACGACCACTCCCGAGCATTCCCGAACACACCATTCAGACGCCGCGGGCGGCGGGCCGCTGTCGGCCGCGTGCGGCGGGTGAAAGCGACCACGGCCTTAGCTAACTTAGCAATCGTTTGTCCTTATCTGTCACTTTGACATTTACCTTTCACATATAAGGACAAACGATTGCTAAGTTAGCAGAAGCCTATAGAGCGTTTATGAATAAGGAGTTACAGTTTAAAGAGTGACCTAAAACGGAACCACAGCAACGAGTGACAAGAAAAAGTTGATCCAACCTGAAAAGACTAGTAACGAATGTAACGCTAATAAAATAAACGCGTTATAGTAGTTATATTTCATTATATATCCCAATATACCGAGCAAAACACGCGTTAACCCAGCTAGAATCTCCAACCACGAATAAACAGTCTACTTAGCTGTCTAGGTATTTACCCCCTTATTCATAAACCCTCTATAGGCTTCTGCTAACTTAGCAATCGTTTGTCCTTATTCCACTTTGACATTTAGCTTTTACAGATAAGGACAAAATATTGCTAAGTTAGCAGAAACCTATAGAGCGTTTATGAATAAGGGGGGTTATTCTATAAGCGACATGAACCGTTTGACCGTATTGGGTGTGTGTTGCAAGGCGTTGGACATCGTGAAGCAGTCGCGGCGCGGGCGGCACGCGCGCGACGACGCGCCGGAGCCCGACGAGGTGCGCTAGACGCCCGACACTGTGCCGTCACGTGTTCGCTTTAATTCTGTCGTCTTTGTCCGTGCATGGCTCGTGAGAGTTTCGGCTATCGTTAAACATCCGTAGACAGAGAAAGAAATATTTGTTTTTCATCAACAAAGTGGGAGTGCGTTACAGTTTGACAACAAATATAATGCGCATCGGCAGTATTCGTTTGCGCAGAGAAGCGCAGACCAGTTTCCGATGGTAGCCGAACGTGTAAATAATCTATATTGAACTTTATTTGCAAGCGCAACTGGCAGAGTATTGCTTGCTTTGCATTCTTAGCTCTGTCCCGCTTACACGATTTTGCCATTGTTGGTACGAAATCGATCGACCAATAACAGCGCCAGAGTTTCCCGCGCTACTAAAATTGGTCTACTGCGCAGGTACATTGTGGAGCATTATTTTTGTTGTCAAACTGTAAGACTATTCTCATTGAGGTGAACAATGGACCTGTTTTCGAACAACGCAACTTTTGAGATCATAAATAATAGTACGGTTTTTTTAGCAAAATCAAAAACAAAATAGGTAAACCTGAATTTTGTTTGTGTTAGCAAAGAATGAAAATATACTTCTAACTTTATATTTTTGTTTTTCGGTAGTCGATACTCTCGAAACTTTCGCAATCTTCAAACTCAAATCAAACTCGTAATAATAGCGGCAGGGACTTGGGAAATCGTGATTTTATTTGCCTCTGCCGTTGCAATGCGATCGATACGTCGAGGTAAATAAAAAATAAAAAGGTCAACTAGTGCGAAGTTCTGTCTTAATCAACATGCATGGCTCATTGGTCACTGTATCGTGTTTTGAAATATTTTCAGTTAGTATAGAAAATTGGGTGTTATCTTTTTTTTCGTGTTCATGCAACTCAACGAATTCAACTTCATTCCACGGTTCATTGTTTACTAACACTAAGTGTTATGACTTTACAAACAGAATCAAAGCGAACCATCCTATTTATGTTTGCTCTTAAATTGTTCCAGCAAAGCTTTCCTACACCGTCCTGCAATGTGTTTAATGTCGTGTCATCACATAACATCGTTGCACAAATTTCCAGCAAAACCACGAATCATAGTCACCTTACACGCTATAACTGTATCATTATTTGTTACGCTTCTTATTGTATTTTTTCCTATTTAAATATTTTATTTTTATTATTTCACACTGGTTCACGACCCGACTGAGTAATGCGTTATAATGGTTTTATCGTTTTAAGTATGTGCCGTGAAATCGCATTACCTATCTCTTTCTTTCCACCGTCTTATACAGTTCCTTTTTTTTACTAATGACACATGAAATTGATTACTTAATAAGATTTAGATCTGTAGGCTTATTACCTAACTCGCTCGCAATCGCCATCGTGTTCACTTTGACAGTTCATGTATGGGCTGACAATTGGCATCAAAATCAGCTAGCTGTCACATTCATACAGGAACTGTCAAAATGAACACGATGGCGATTGCGAGCGAGTTAGGTAATAAGCCTACTGTTTACTAATAATGAAGAGTGTCGTGGTTGTTCTAAAATATTTATATACTTTTATATGGGTATCAGTTGTCTCTGGTTCAGTTGCTCAGTCGGATTTCCTTTTTACAACACGCTTCCACTTTTAATTTGCGTTTTAATTTATGTTCTTTTTGTTAGGGTTCGAATCAAGCGAGCGAGCCGCGCATGAACCTTAAGTCGAAGCTGTTTAACGCGCTAGGCATCAACACTGGTGCGCCGCAGTAACATAGTTATACGTAGCATAAGTTAGTGTTAAGCCACGCTTCGGCCGCGGGCGATTCTGAGTGCGACGGTTAACGAATCATTGACAGACCATGATAAGCCAGGCGCCTATTTCACCGTCTCGACAATAATCAGTGACAAGTGACAATTTTAAATGCGTAGTCAATGCCAACCGGTGTTTTATTGTCGAGTTTGTAATAAATAGAATTGTCACTTGTCAGCGGCTATTGTCACGTTGGTGAAATATGGGCCGGGTACTGAGGGTCTCGCGAGGCACGCCAGTTCGATTTTGAGCCTCATGCAGCTGCCTCGCGAGTCACAGAGCTCAGTCAGTACCCGGTTTGTACACTGTTATAATTTATCCAGGATTTTATAAGTGGTCGGCCTAAGTTTGACGAAATGCTGTTGTAGTGTTTTGCGATTTTTTTTAATGAGATTGACTTGCTGGAATGTTCTGGATTCATTTTATAACGCCTCGTAAATACATTTTGGAGGCGTGAAATTAAACAAAATATACGTTGGGGTTGAAGACACATTTCACAATTAGTGTAAATAAAACCGACGAAAGACGGAGCTGGGAAGTTCTAGAATGTACGCCTTAGATCGGCCCTACTAGACTAAGCCCCTATAAGACTACTAGATCGAATTCCTATGTCGGACACTGGTAAGTATCGTAAATGTTTTCAGCAGTAAGTCATTGGTTTAAAAAGAGATAGTATTATCTGTTGCTCCTTGGAACAGAGTGAGACGTATGAGAATAAATCTTGCCAGACGGCGTGTTTTCATTGCATTTATCACTGACAGGCAAACTGTATTTGCTGTTTGAGCTCGATATGTACAAGTTTAGTCTGTGTAATAGCAGCTTAATGCTGGAAATTCCAAGGAGTCATGAATCCATTTGTGAAGTTATGTGGTCAGGCATTTATTTTTTAGTAGAATATGACTACTAATGTCGCTTGTACTGGAGATTTAAACTTATTGCTCATTGTATTACGAGTCGCTCGCGGCCTACATTTGTCGCTCCACACACATTATTTTGTAGGACACATGACATAGATAGTGCATGATGGGTAAATGGTCATTTGTCGACATTATCTAACAAAATAATATGTGCTAGCTCACTAAGATAGATTAGAACTATTTATGATAGCATGCTGTAAGTATAATTTTATGAGAGAAATTGAGAAAATATTAAAAAAAATGTAACGCTTAAGATTTATCGAAGCGTTCTAGCCGTCCCAAGGTACTGCAAGATTATTATTTTAAATTAGATATTTATAAGACGGTGCGGATTTTAACAAATTTTATGATTATGACTTCGAGAGTCGCGGTTCTATATAACTTACACGAATCATTTTATTTTTAGTGAGTTAGGAACCGCATTCGCCAGCATAATTAGTTGAAATTGCATTTATTTAATTGTGGTGTGTCGGAAATATTATATTTTATAATTTGCAACGATTTTATTTATATTCACTGGTTTAAATTTTAATTCGCTTATGTCAGCGCTCTTTATGTAGAACGCATGGTCGTGATTTTATTTTTGTGAACGTTTTAATTTATTTTATTGTTTGCGTCAGATTCAAATTTAATAGCTATTTAAATTATCAATAACAATGCTTACATAATGTCATTCCAATGTTAGTGTGTATCGGTCTAAGCTTTATGCGGGCGTAAGTGATATAGTATAATATTTTTATATACTTTGAAATGTTTCTATTTGTATGTGGGTGCTGCTTGTGAATGCAATTTTTTATTCTATGTACACTAGATAATAATTTTACAAGAGACATCGGTACCCGTGCAGGTTTTAACTAATTCAAAATGTACGAATCTCTAGTAAATTGGCGCTCTGTCACAATAATTGAAATTATTGGATTTTTTTTAAGTGTCTCGATAATCACATCGATCTTAATTATGATAATTTTTAAACTGTTAATAAATATTTATGTAACATTTTATTTTGTTTTTTATTTTTTATTTTTGCTGTAACTTCGTAAACCGCGGTAAAAGGTGAGTCTACAGTGTTATGCAATTTATAGCCCACAAACTAAACATTAAAACGAAAAATAGTTTTTCAAATACTTAGTACACACGACAATCTGTAGTAAGAAATCTAACTTTCACTCACTACTCAGAAACCACATTTTATTGACGGCTTTCGCTGTTGTAGTAGACGCATGTAGGCATCTCGTACCTCAATCACTTTGGATGTTCTTTACATTTCATACCACTCATTTACATCGTAGTTCATGTTGTTAGATACTACTTCTTTATTTAATTTACTTTCTATCATTAGTGATACCTATTCTCTTAAAACTTTATTTCGCCGTGTTATAATTTCATAAATTTGAAACCAATTGGTACCTATCATATAAATTCTATTTCTATTGCAAATCAAAACCAATTTTAGACTTGGTAATAAATTTCAGGCGTCCCATCAAACTAGCAACTTACTCCCGCCCTTATTTTAATAAACCATGATTAATTATTTTTCGCTAAATAACTTCTTAAAATTAAATGGCGCCAAACCACAATAACCTCAAAACAACGCTCCGGATAACATTTTGAGCCGAACCAGAAGGCATTTTACAGTTTAAACTTGTTAAAACATTCAATTATAAGAAACATGCCTGGATCTTAAATTTTAATGTAAATACGATTTCTAGTTGAAACAAAATGGAGTGTAAATTGCATAACACGGGGCGGCAGGAGCGGCCGGTCAGCCGGAGCGCGAGTTTTTCCAAACTGCGCGACTCGCTGCGACGCTCGTCCGCGAGGCTGTTCAATCGCCTCGCGGGCCGCCACTCCGCCTGCCTGCCCGACGTAGACTACTCCGATCCTGACAGGTAATGAAAAGGGTATAAATAAATTGAAAACCTCATATGAATAAATCGGAATGGTATTGAGCAAAGCTTCAGTTTTTCGTACAGAGCAGTGGCGGGAGTATTTCATTGGCCTTTTAGATAAAGCAAGACGAAATTATTACCTAATTATCTACGTTTACGTTTAGTTGGTCAATCTGGGTTACCCACAAATATATTCAAAAGGCTTCCGATTGAATAAAATACTGCCTGGGGTAACATATTATAATCTTGAAGCGACTTAACTTCTGTTATTGCACTAAGCAGGAACCTTTTTATTAGGTGAGTGGTTCCTTGCGTTTAAGATAATGACAAGGTAAGACCCCGCTGCATTGGCAAATTATGTTTATAAATATTTAAGTAGGTAGTTTAAATTAAATAGATTTATGAATGAGTAGCAGGCACAACGTTGATGGCCTAAGAATAGCATGGCTAGTTCAGTCATTGTTACTCCGAGTAAGTATACTAGTTTTTTTTGTTCAATCTTCCCTTTTTTTACCTTCTCTTTTTTCTCGCTCTCAAGTTTTTGTAAAGTATGTACATACATTCTAATTTCTAGCAAACATGGTCATACGAGCACACTGTCGGGAAAATGCGACAAAATACGTGTAAAGTTATTTCATTTTAAAACTGAGCGAATCTGACTGATGGTCTCACTTTCTGACGTCATTCTGTTTTTTTATCAACTAACAGCAACAAATTAACGTTTCCACAGCTTGAAGCGCGCAAGCTCCCTGTCCTCGCTAAGTAACTCCGTCACCGAGCCCTCAACTCGTGACGACCAACGGTAGCAAGCGAGCAAGATACGCACCGTCGTCAAATACACCACATTTACATTCGTGAGGATCCTGGCACTACAGACGTGACCCTAGTCGCGGTGTGAAAAAAGTTGAACTGTCAAAAACTGGCGGGAAATTGCGTTCTGAAACTGACTTGTATTAATTTTGAGTTTAGATGATAAGTTTTAATAAAATGCCAAAATGGTACTTTTATTTACATCGCAACTAACTTTCAATTTGCCACAAATTTGAGAGTATTTCATTTAGCCGTGATCTATCGGTAACGCGGTTACATTACTCGGCAATTATTTAAATTGACTATCGCTATCGCCAGCAAGGGTTGAACATCAATATCAAATAAAACACAGAACTTGTTTACAGCGAAGTACCTACCTATAAAAACCTTTTTTTTCTTAAGTTAAAGGAGAATCATCTATCATTGCGCTACGCTATGAAGAATCGCTTTTAGATTTTTTATGTAAAATTTAGCTAGGCAATTACGGTACTCAGTTCAGGCAGTTTCAGAACGTAAATTCCGGATTTTATCAACTTAGCAACTATTTAGTCTTATAAAAGATAATAATCATGCTTGATACGATAAATTGCGCTTATGGAGAGCGATTTTGAACCCTTGTTGTGCAATGCTTAAACCGCTGTCGTTTTTAAATAGTATCATCTTGGACTTTCATTGTTAAGTATGGTTCGGAACCCTATCTAATTGAGACAGCCTGACATATAGCTATTTTTTATACGACAAGGAAGGCAAACGAGCAAAAGAGTCACCTGATGGTAATCGAGCACCACCACCCATGGACACCCGCAACACCAGAGGATTGCAGATGCGTTGCCAGCCTAGAGGGCTAGGATAAAACACCTCTTGTGCCAGTAATTTCACCGGTTGTCTTACTCTCCACGCCGAATCACAGCAGCGCAAGCACTGCTGCTTGGCGGCAGGAGCGAGTAAGTCGGTGGCAGCGATCCGGACGAACCTTGCACGAGGTCCTACCATCCGCTAGCTGTTTGTGATATTGTTTACAAAGCGTCTAAGTAGGTACAATGAGGAATGGCGACTATCATACTTAAGTAGGTATTAGGGCCAAAATTTCCGTGTGAAACTTTATTAACCTTCATAGCAACGGCAACGGTTAAACTCGGCAGAAGTGAAGGGACAAAATCGTTCGAAAATTCTGCCGCATTAAGCTTTAAAACAACGCAGTATAACTCTAGTGATGTGCAAATCATAAGAGATTCGTAGTGTATGTAGAATTTAAACGTTGATCTATCTTTAAACCACGAATTATGTTAACGTAAGTTCTTACTTAATACTAAGTAAAACAAAAACAAAAACATGTATAAGTAAGGTGCTTGGGGTAAATTCGAAACTGGGGGAATTTCGAAACTCGTGGATATCCACTAAACGGGGAACAATTCCATAATCTAGCAACGCTTATCTAGAAGCCAAAGACATTGGAGCATCTAGATAAGCGTTGCTAGATTATGTAATATTGTTCCCCGTTTAGTGGATATCCACGAGTTTCGCAATTCCCGCATTGTTGAATTTACCCCAATGCACTATACGTTTATTGAAACGCAATGACTGATTACTTACCTAAATTATAATTTCTTTTTTTTTATTACGAACTGACCAGTGAGTGACCTCTGTCTCACTTGGTGGAAGGTGCAGATGAGGCCAAGGTGTAACTCCCTAGTTCAGTAATAGCCTATTCACTCTAGCCTTGAAGAGTCCTAGGTTGTATCTGTCTGGAAATACAGACGATGGGAGCGAATTCCATTCCCTAGCAGTTCGCATTAGGAAGGATGAAGCAAACCGTCTCGTGCGGGCCAATGGTATGTTGACAACAAATGGGTGAAAACGCTCCCCCGCCTGGAAGTCCGTGCTTCTTACGTACCTACCTATGTCACGTATTGCTGTCACCTTTTCGTCGCCATCACCTAATGACCGCTCTTTAGTTTAAAGAACAGTGACCTATTTGATGTTGCGATAAACGCTTGATATAGGAATGAATTGTTCCCAAAAGAAGTCACTAAAAAAGAACAACCTCATAATTTTAATCCTGGAATGAAAATTCTGCAGTAACGAAACGTAAAACTTAATGACAGTTAATTAAGAATTAAGATGGCCTCACGCAATCAGTTTTGCGATCCGGCAAATGTCCTGAAATTATTTCTCCTTGACATTAACTTAAAATAGAAGTTAGATGAAGAATCAACTTTTAAATTAGTGATTCAGTAGGTAGCAAAATTGCCTCAAAATATGGAGTTCTGTATCTTTTGTCAAAGTTTCAACACAGCGCTTGTTGTTTGCTTGAAAATAATAATCTGCATCGTTTTCATGAGTGCGTGGTCTTTGTTAATTTAGGGTATAAACATCACATCTAAACCCACACGGTATTTATAAGTACCTAATAAAACTAAGGATTGTTATTTTATAAGAATAATTTTATAGTTTTTATAATAAATGACCTGTGTTTATTTCAAGAATGATTTGATAACTTTGTCAGAATAACTGTGAAACACTGCAGTGTCGCTTAAGTATTAAAAAGATTGAATACCGGGCAAGAAATAAATTTCGTCATATAGACAAAGAGTAGCTATGTTCTTTCCCACCAAATTTGTTGTGTATCTCGATATCAATTATCTACTTAGGTACTTTGCGCCAAGTAAACATTAGATACTATATTAAAAATTAATTTCTTGCGCGGTTTAAACTAAAATGACGTATAGAGCTGCTTTTGTGAAGCTAAATTTCTATTGATCTCAAATTGGTTGACGTGGAATTTTATTTTAAATAAACTGTTGTAAGAATAACTGTAGTTTTCTTTCTTCGAATTATTTACATCGGACTTGGCGTAAATCGTTTACTTAGTGTAAAAAACCACTAACAATAAATGGCACTACTGTGAAATTAGATTTTCGAAGCTCGTTCGGGGTTGTTCTGTTCATACTAATAGTTATTAATTTGAGAGTGAAAAGGACAGTAGGTACGACACGAACTTTGAAAATCGAAAGTCGGAATAGCCCCGCTGTTGGTCTAATAATTGTTTCGTTTTTGGTATCATTTGATTAAACTTACATTAGGACAAAAACATATTCGACCATGTGAACCTACAGATAGGAGCTCCAAAAATAATTAAGTTGAATGGTTTGAAGAAACTTCGGCTGACCAAACAAGTCATACATAAATGAAATGGTCCCGAAACGCGCGGTCTCGAATAATGAAGTGCGCGATGAGGGAGCGACGTTTAATCGCGTCTGCGCAGCTCATCAGCGCGCGCGCAGGTTTGGGACGCAGGGTTGGCACACACAAGATAATACCAAATACTGGGATTTTCATTATTAAAAGCTTTATATTAAATTGCATTGTAAGCATATAAGTATCTCCGTCCGAATGGACTCTTGTGACTCAAATTATGTATCTTCATCCGATTGAGCTGAAATTTTGCATACCATACACCGAGGTGACTTAAAAAAGTATAACTACTTTTGTATGTATATATAATTATGTATGAGTATGTAAACTCTTTATTGTGCAAAATGAACATAAAACAAATAAAATGGACAAACACTGAGATACATGCACAATGCTCTTCCAGTCAACCTTTGAGTAGATGAGAGGAGTATATAATAAAATATTAAATTATTATTTAGTTATAATGACGAATCATTAATTTTTATTTGCGTCTACATGCCAAACAGTCACCGCATATGGACAATATCGATTTCATAACAATTTTAAATCGATCAAAGTCGCCCCAAATTTATTATAGTCAACCCCGGTTAACTGTAAGTATTTGTGTAAGGCAGATAACAATACAATAATCTGGTAGTAATATTCTGGTGGTCCAGCCAGGACCGTCTCTCGATACTCTTCAACGGTTGCTGCGATTGACTTGAAATTTGGTAAGTACACATGGAGGACGGATGAGAAATTGACAAGCAAGTACAGTCAACAAAAAAAACTTGTATTAAAAATAAAAATTTGACAGTTTTTTTTGTATCCACGAAAGAAGACAAACGAGTTAGGAAGTTACCTGATGGTATTTGAGTAGGTACCAGCGCTCATGGAAACACTGAAGCTTTCCCTCCCACGAGACGAGGAGATGGTGATTTTGTATCTTTGTTAAGATTAAGTATTGTAACTTTCATTATATGTGGTACAACAACGTCCGCCGTTTTATTTTTCCTCGAGGCGTAACCGACGCCAAAAATTAAACACTACGCTATCACTGGCAACCCTATTCACTGAATAATGTGAACCGGGATTGCTTCTGAGTTGTATCACCGCGTTATGAGGTCAGTGCTGATTTCGGCGCTCTCAATGAAATGAAAACTAAATAGTAGAACTCGATTCACAATAAAATTATACATTTTATAATTGCAACAAGATCTCAAGATTGCAAGAAGAAGACTTGACTGTAAAGGACCTAGCATCCTGGCCATAAAATCTTTAAAAAAAAGCTGACTCGCGCTGAATTATTTAAATGCTTTGATTTTATGTTCACTAATATAGTAAGGAGGAAAGATTTGATTGTTTGTTTGGATTGAATGGCTCTGAAACTACTGGGCCGATTTGAAAAATTGTTTCACCACTATATTCCCACATTATCCCTGATGAACATAAGGTAATATACATACTCGTACATACATACATTATTGTACATTATTATTTGTGGTAAGGACTTAGCTACGTCCGTAACACTACCATCGTTGCTCGCTATCCTGCCACAAAGCAGCCGTTTACTTTGTAATTTTTTAATTACTAGTTCCAGTTCTTGTACCAGTTGCTTCTCGTCCCGTGCAGATGGTAAAAGCCCATCGATCGAATGGGCGAGTCTTAGGAATCATGTCATAGGCGGTGCGGCTAGCATTAACCCATCAATTTTGATTTCCCTTTCCACCTAGATATAGGTGTACGCCCTTAATCATGCTAAACGTGGCCTTAAGGATTTGTTACCTTAGGCTCTGTCTACCCCTTAAGGGATAAAGACGTGATATATGTATGTATACATATGTATGTATATTTATGCCCTTGACTGTACTTATTAGTAGGCAGTCGTTTATATAGTAACAAAACTTTCTTCCAAATGCATTAAGCCAATATTTCAAAGCCATCATCACACGGCAACAGAAAACAAAGACAAAGAAAAACAAAGTAAAAAACAAAATGTCGCCGAGCAGCTGCCACAACATGCGCACGCGCCGACTGAGTAAACTGATAAATAAAAATTAAAATATCTGTTAGTATAGGTAAAATACTCGTGTAGGTACCTACTGCTTTCTTTATGAGATATTGTCTTGTTCAGTGTTACCAGTATTTAGAACTCTGTCATCTATATATCCTACTAATATTATAAACGGGAAAGTTTGTATGGTGCTTGGATGGATGGATGTTTGTTACTCTTTCACGCCAGATCGGCTGGACAGATCTGGATGAAATTTGGAACATAGATAGATTATAGTCTGGAATAACACATAGGCTACTTTTTATCCCGGAAAATTGCGTAATTCCTGCGGGATAGCGATAAAGGAGTTCTATGCAAACGAAGTAGCTGGTAACAGCTAGTAATATATAAAAATGAAATGCTGTTTGTCTGTCTCGCTAAAACTCGATAATGGCTGGGCGGATTAGGCTAATTTTGGTTTTGAAATATTTGTTAAAGTCCAGGGAAGGTTCAAACGGTGCGAAAACATTGAAATTTGAAAGAAAACTGGAACGGGGCCAAAGCCGCGGACAGCAGCTAGTTTGAAATTAAAAGAAACATTTGTGGATTATAAACGGAAATCACACATTGTGTAATACGTGAAAATGATCATCGAGGAATGGGTGAAAATATTAGGAATCATTTTAAAGGCACTCACTATCTAACTTTATCTTTATCTGCAGGCAGATGCTGGATGCGACAAGCTAAAGACGGCGCTATGGCGCTCATTAGGGGAGGCCTATGTCCAGCAGTGGACTAACATAGGCTGATGATGATGATGATGATGACTATCTACCTATCACTATTTTGATTCCGCAGGTCTTGTTACCTTCAATACCGTCTTCAGCATAAGGGCACACTGGTCCCGTGCCCAGGGCCCCCCCCATTCTCAGGGGGCCCCGAAGGACCGACAATTTCTATAATGGTCATACTTAGTAAAAAAATGTTAATACAATTCGCTTTTTTTTACTTTCCAAAAGGGCCACCCACACACACCCACACACACACACACACACACAAATCACGTCTAGATATATCCCTTACGGGGTAGACAGAGCCTGAGGTAACAAGACCGAAGGGCCACGTTTAGCATGATTGTAGGTGTATAGGTGGAAAGGGGAATCAAAATAGTGATGGGTTGCTAACCGCATCGCCTATAACATGATTGCTAAGACTCGCCCATTCCCTCGATGGGCTTTTACCATCTGGGCGAGACGAGAGGCAACTAGTACATTCTATGTTTTTCCTTTGCTCCCAGACCAGCATGGAAGTAAAAGGGCCCCAGCCTAGTTTAAGACTGCCTTGGTTACCTTAAGCTGTGTTTACCCCGTAAGGGATAAAGACGTGATTTATCTATCTACTATGTATGTAGGCGCACTGTAACTTGAGAACTGATCACCACAAAAAATCGTCCAACGAACCCTCCCGCTTCAAAAACAACTCATAACATTGATTTAGATGTGAAAGCGTAATTAGTTACCGTGTTAACAGCGGGCCCTGGTTAGCGGAGCACTGAAGCCCTAGGGACCGCGCCCCTGTTCCCACGCCGGACCAGCTGAGAGGTTTATGACTGTTGTGATTAGGAAGCACTAGATAAATGGGGCGCTGAGGACGGTTACAACACGGCGGCAACGTACGGCAAAAACGAGGATCCTTCTTCTTTTTTTTAATATGGCCCCATCGATCGATGCGATGATTTCGCCAATGTCAAAGTAATAAATACAGTATTCAAAAATCTTGTGACAAAAATGGCGGCAACGTTGTACGGTAGAAAACACGGTCAAAAGACCCCCCCTGGCTCTTAGCCAACGGCCAATGACATCCCTCGGAGACCGCAAGAAAATCATTACCCGATGCCCGGGTGCACCGGGCCAAGCACTGCTCTTCCCCCCGGACAGATCCAAAAACGAACCGCAGCTCTTGATCACACGCGGAGGTAACCCGACTCGCACCCCAAAGAGGATCCGTTACACGAATTTGTATTTGGAATTGACAAATGACGGTTGGCAAAGTTCTAAAATGGCGGATATAGAGCATAGTTACGGTTTGGTCATCGTCAATTCAAATCGTCATCAAACTCGGAAACACGGCTATTTGAATAATTGATATAATTTATGTTCCGATTCTAAAGGACATTCGTACCTACTAATATTAGTATTCTCATAAGTGTTATTAAACGCAACTTTATTAGTCTTGTTAGCATTGTTCATACGAATCATAATAATATGTTTTTGAATATCTACATACCTACCTATAGCCCGCGCGGTGCACGGGCGTAGTTTTATAAGAGATTTGAGGCTGAGAAATTATTTATAATCCAATTTAGGAAAGCTGTACTATGGATACCTACTACTAAATACATAAATCACGTATTTTTCCCTTACGGTGTAGACAGAAGCTAAAAGTAACAAGACCTAAAAGCCACGTTTAGTATGATTGTGGGCGTATAGGTAGAAAAAGGGACTCTAAGTAGCGGTACCTACAAACAACATTCAATCATATTTTTTTAATTTTCTCTTACTAACTCGACGTAATTAATTTTCAAAGATGCTGCCGAGCAGCAATGTAACGCGAATTTATTTTAATTGTCACATTCTATGTCACATGTCAAACTTAGGGCCGATTTTTCAATCGTCAGATAAGCCCTATTCTACGAATAACTATGGGTATCTGTCAGTTAAATCCTTATCTGAGGATTGAAAAATCGACCCTTATTATCTTAACTGCATTGTTTACGTACATTACGTGCTGAATAATTTTGCACGGTATTTTTTTCCGTCTTATGTTTTAATAAGAAGTACCTTAATTAACCCTTTCGGACCCAAACTTAACGCTGTTTTAAGATCGCCCTTACTCCAAACCCACGCTGTATATAATTATAGCCAAGTTCTTCAAACACGCTGTCTATCGTAAGAATCAACCTCTTGTCTAACCATTTGATCTAGATACTTCCCGCTAGCGTATCACTATCCAATCAATCGCAAGGATGTTTGATAGCGATCGCTTGACGCCATCTTTGAAATGCCGCCTGGTTACACGGCCGAGCTGCTGCCGGTGCGTATCGTCTGATCAGGGTCAGAGCATCCGCAGTACATACATAGACAAATCACGTGATATCCCTTTTGAGATAGACAGAACTTTAGGTAACAAGACCTAAAGGCCACGCGTATGCTATTGCTGGCGTTTAGGTGGAAATGGTAATGAAGACAGTGATGGGTTGCTAGCCGCTTCGCCTATAACATGATTCCTAAGATTTTCCCCCATTCCCTCGATGACGCTGTACACCATTGGTAATATTTTTGCTCCCATTGTTCAGACCAAATAAAAAGTCGAGACGGACCGGCGAAGTGGGCCAGTTTAAACTACGCCTTGTAGTGTGTGCACAGTTGCACGCACACAAGCGCAATTAAAGTATGCCAGGCTAACTGGTCGAAACACTAACTTTTTTAATAAAAGTAAGTAAGCAGGCCACATCGCTTCGTAGAACATACAACCCTTGTAGGAGAAAAGTTCTCGAGTTGCGACCACGAACCGGAAGACGCGGTTCCCGCTAGGTGGACCGACATTGTGAAAGTTGCGGGAAACCGGTGGATGCAGGTGGCGAGTAGTCGTTCATTGTGACGTGCTAAGGGGGAGGTCTTTGTTCAACAGTGGACGTCTTCTGGCTGATGATGAGTCATTGATGTTAGTGAAATAATAATTGTATTTAGTGTCCACGACACTACTCTACCTAACAGCAATAACCCAAATACCTGTACTTACATTTTTACAAGCAGTTTCAACTTGCAACGTACCTACCTATATATGTATTTTTGGGTCAGATCTTACAAAACAAATTTGACCCTTCTAGTCTTTGGATTTACTTCAAAATCATCCTAATCATACTATGTAGCAGTGGCGTGGCGTCAAGTATATCAGAAAGCAAGCCAAAGGCAATTTAACTAGCCTTTTCCTCTAATTGTGCACAATAAAGTGCCCAACTGCCTTAAAATAGGCAAGCCGGTGGGAATCGAGCTCTATAGACGCCGCGCCACTGCTATGTAGAATAGATGATGATGACAACGCAAGTACCTACAGCTAACACAAAGTACAGCCAAGAATCTTATGCCAATTTTTTTTTATCAAAAACTTGTTATAGACAAAATAGATAGAATTGATTTTGATTTATAGGACTTTCTGCCCTGCCGAATACACGCATAGCAGAAACAAACTAAGATTATTATCTATCACGTACTAATTAATCGTCAGCACTCCCATAAAACAATACTCCAAAAACAAGTGACACCAGGCTCCGCCCAACGCCCCGCCCTATGCGCAAGCGACGTCGTCCGAAAGAGATCTATCTACTGAAGTGTGCCGAGTGGACGTGCTTTCAGGATTGAAAAGTTTTCGTGTTAGGAAAATAAACTCAAAAGTTCTTAGACTGTTATTGGTTTGTTAGAATTTTAAAGTTTAATTTTATCTATTTATTGTGAAAAAAGTTCTTCGGTGATACGGTTACAAACATTGCTTCAAAAACTTGAAGAGTTGGTTTAAAAGGACTTCTTAGAAAAAGCTCATGTTGAGTACCTTAGGTGGCACAGATTGTTATCTAAATCATATCAGGAAAGTTAACAACAACAAGAAAAAAGTCAATATTAGCAAGTAAATTAAAATTAAAAAAACTCCGCTGTGGCATGGTGCTGGCAGCATCTGAATGGCTATGCTGATCAGGAATAGTGTTGGCAACATACAACATAGTTCTCCGAAAACAACGCTACTTACCAAATATCAGTATTCAACTTAAACCTGGCCGGATAAAAGCTACAAGTGTCATTAACTTCTTACCACTACACCAACATCTAGAAGTGTACCTCTAATAGAGCTATAATTACACAAAAATGGAATACATCAGATCCAACTTTTTAATAGAAGACGATGTAGAAAAATACCAAACACCAAATTACGAGCAACCGCATTTGGATGCGACATTTCCTGAATTTACCTACCAGCAGGAGTACCCCTACATACCGATGTTCTGTGAGAGGCAGGAAGAGGGGGTGAACTGGCAGTGGGGGTGGGGGGAGCAGGTTTCGGTGAAGGAGGAGGCTGATGCAGTGATGGCCACGGCTTTTCGAGAAGAAGGTGAGTGATTGGGCTTTTGTATGACGACTATATAATATTTGGTATAAAGTAGGGAGGCAAGCTAGTATTTCCGAAAACTGCATTGCATAGGTGCCGCGAAGAGGAAACCAAATCCCGGGGTGGTCGTGGGGCGTCGCGGTGCCACCGAGCGCTCCCGTAACGCCTCACATACGACCGAATGGGGATCCGTGTGGTTTTTAGTGGGTATGCCTGCCGTCGCGGGAGAGCCCCTCATACCCCCGGTAAACCCGTACCGGGCGGATGCATAAGTGGGTTATAATATCTGATGGTATGCATTCACCACTACCCATGTACGCCCTAATTACAGTTTTCTTTGAACTTTAGTTTATTAGTTACCAGCTGTGGCCCGCGACTTCATCTTCAAATTCGTTTATCGCATTAACTACGCAGTTTACTGGAATAAAAAGTAGCCTATGTGTTATTCCGAAACATAATCTACCTATGTTCCGAATTTCATCCAGATCCGTTCAGCCGTCCTGGCGGTACATAGTAACAAACATCCGTACATCCTCACAAACTTCCGCATTTATAATATTAGTAGGAGTAGGATAGGTAGTAGTATAGGATTTGTACGATAGGAGAGTAGTACTATCAAATGAATCAAGAATTTCACTCTTTTTTGTTTATTAGCTGTCAAAAGATTATACAAGTTCTTGACACGGCACGGCACTTTAATTTTAAATGTCTTCCTTCATCCTTACTTCCTTTAATCATCAATTTGCATGCGAGTAATGAGTTGTTATTTTACGTCGCACCGGGCCGTAAGTAGCAATTTACCGCCCGCTACGCCCGCGGAAATTTTTACTTCCTGGCCAGGGGAAAACGTAAATTTGTGTACACACCTCGGGCGGTGATAAAAAAAGCCTCAGGCCGCATGTTTATTGCCCTCGCCTTTGGCTCGTGCGACAATTTCCTCCGATCTGAGAAATTCTTTATTTCGCCACCCTCGTGGTATAAGTAGGTACCTACTATAGAAATTTTGATGACGCGGTTGGCCTAGTTGGTAGGTGACCCTGCCTGCGAAGCAAGCGTCCCGGGTTCGAATCCTTGGTAATTAATTTTTGTTCCTGAGCCATGAATGTTTTTATCTATTTAAGTATGTATTTCTCAATACAAGTATGTATTTCGTTGTCTAGTGTCCATAGCACAAGTCTTACTAGCGCTTACTTTGGGACTAGGTCAGTTTGTGAGAATTGTTTCCTAATATTTTATTATTTATTATTATAGAAATCACTAGAATGACAACGAAACCTATAAAACTTTTATTCCTTCCACTGTTTACCCCAGCTGTCACCGATCATCTTCCATAGGTCCACTGTAAGTATAGAGTCATTCGGGTCAAGAGCACGCACTTTTTTTTTGATGGCCTCCCAGACCTATAAAGAAGTATATAATTGGCATGTTATGATATTAAATCTGTAGAATATTGAATAAATTTTCACTATTTAAGAAAATTTTCCATCAAGATTGATTAGTTTTAGCCCTACATAGGCTTAACTGAAAACTTTTCCAATGCGTAATCTTGACCCGATGTGTGGGTAAAATTACGCAAGTCTTAGGGTAAAGTTACGCACGCGGGGTAAACGTACGCAGTCATTCGGGTCAAGAGCACGCATTTTTTTTTTGATGGCCTCCCAGACCTATAAAGAATTGTATAATTGGCATGTTATGATATTAAATCTGTAGAATATTCAATAAATTTTCACTATTTAAGAAAATTTTCCATCAAGATTAATTAGTTTTAGCCCTACATAGGCTTAACTGAAAACTTTTCCAATGCGTACTCTTGACCCGATGTTTTTCGCCTTCATTATTTGGTCATCTGAGATGAGGGTCCGCTCAGGGGCCTTCCTTATGTAATTTCTCGGCATTTTGGTGTATTCTGAAAGATTGAATTTTTTTTGATATTTTTATTTCATTTGGGGTATAAGTACGCAACGGGGGTAAGTACGCGTGCGTACTATTAATCTCGTACTCTTACCCCAATCGGCAAATATACAAAATAATCAGTCACAACACACACGTTAAATACTTTTTCCGAATATGATAAACTTACATAAAAACTACATTAAATGAACAATAGAAATATAGTATACTTACTGGCACAGAGCTATCCATTTAACTACAGCACACTTTTCCGTGGCACAAAAATTAAACGAAATAAGCGTGCTACAAATATTCGGCGACGTGTCGCGACCACTACTAAGATTGCGTCGGCGCGGCGTGTGGCTCCTAAACGGCGACAGTAGCGCCACTCTGTTTTACAAACACAGACCTCGGCCCCCCCACCCCTGTCGGAGATTGGACCACCGCGTACTTTTACCCACCGCGTGCTGTTACCCCGAATGACTCTACATACATACCTATATCTGACCTGTAGCGTAAACAATGCTCGCGCCGGCGCCTGCGCTGTTTACGTCAGGTTTACTGGCGTCCTGTGCAGGTGTGGTTTATGATTGGTACTGTCAAATGAATCAAGAATTTTAATTGCACTTGCACTAGCACTGGGTTTATATTTCCTTGCCGAATTTTTACGGAACCCTCTATGCGCAAGACCCGGCTAGCACCTGGCCGGTTTTCTTCAAGTAGGTATCACTTCTCATCACTCTCTATAAAGTTCATGTTATCTATGATGTCGGCTCTGTCTGTTTCCTAATAAAAAATAGAGAGGGAGAGACGCGATGGAAACAGGCCAATAGTGTGAGTTACATAAAGTTACTTTAACGAAAACTTTAACCATAACCGACAGTTTCGACAGAAAATACACACATACATACACAAATCACGTCTTTATCCCTTACGGGGTAGACAGAGCCTAAGGTAACAAGACCTACAGGCCACATTTAGCAAGATTGTGGGCGTATTGGTGGAAAATGGCATCAAAATAGTGATGGGTTGCTAGCCTCATCGCCTATAACATGATTCCTATAAGTTTCACCCATTCCCTCGATGGTCTTTTACCATCTGCGAGGGTAGAGAAGCAACTGGTACATTCTATGTTTTTTCTTTACTCCCAGACCAGCATGGAAGAAATTCGACAGAAAACCTCTGAATAATAATTTTTAAATAACCGGTTATAGTAAAGTTCATTGGTAAAGTAGTGTGGTGCATCTCTTAATATACGATACTTGAAAAAATGGCCAAATGCGAGTAGCAATCGCGCACAGAGGGTTCCGAACAAATTAAATATAATATCCAATTTTAGCAGCGCCCTGCTCTTAAGGAAAATGTGGGCAGTTCTAGGTCACATTATACTGGTTTATTATTTTAACTTTCATCTGGTCATTTTATGGTCATTTTATAGTGTTTTTTTGTCTACAGAGCTGCGTTCGCCAACCCGCAAGGAGCGCACGGCGTTCACGAAGACCCAAGTCCGCAGTCTAGAGGCGGAGTTCGCGCGCGCCAACTACCTCACGCGCCTGCGCCGCTACGAGATCGCTGTGGCATTGCACCTCACTGAACGGCAGGTAACTTATACCCCCAGTTGAAGTTCCAATAGTGTTGTCTCACACATAGGTACTAAGTGTTTAACATAAAAGAGAGAGACGAAGATACAAACTCAGACCCCTGTTCACACGACCCATAAGAACACCCGCCTAACGGGTACTCTAATATCGTGACCTTGAGTCCGGCTGGAGCGGGAGTTTCCGTACTACTATGTTCTTATTTATTCTTATGTCCGATAGTTGAGATACCACCAGCACTCAACACTGTTAAACTTTATGTGCTACGTCGTAGCACACGTAGCAAGCGCTACGCCGCGTAGCACTTCACTTCCGTTTTATTTAGTATTTTCTAATTTGTTATACCAGTTTTATACATGCGTTGGCTGAGATAAGTTATTGTTATTGCTATCTATAATGCACATAGAAGGAAGAACAGAGCTTTGGTATGAGAGAGACAGCATGCGAGGCAGCCGTTGTTTCTCCAAGACTAACTTTCTATGTTTAAAAACAAACGGGATATTCCATAATGTTTTACGGCGCGCCAGAAGTTAGAGGCGTGTGTCGTCTGTGGCGCTACTGACTTCGCAAAAGTGACGTTTCTCTATGAACTGTTTAGTTCCATTTTTCACCACTATCACCTGACCGTTTATTATTATGGTTTAAACCACAATATATTCTAACTGTTAGCGTAATGTGGATACTGAAATCATTCCATGTTATAAATAATACAAAATAGATTAGAATTATAATTTTACATACTTACTTTAGGTACTTTTACGTAAAAAATGCAAATCGAAGAAAGTGACGCCCTCTTTTTTTCTTCTGTATTCACAAAGATGGTGGCGCCATTGGGGGCTATCGCTTGTTAATTTGCCACTAGAGGCGCTAGTGTCGCATGAGGTACAATTACATTCACTTTTCACTGGTTTTGGCGGGCTTCGTGACAAATTTTAATTGCTTTCATTTACCTGTTGAAAAGTGATCTCCTTCGTCAAATTATCGCAAATATGGATTATTTGGAGATGAATGTGAACGCTTTGAAAGTGGAATTAAGAAAAGGAGGCGCAAAAATAAGCGGCCTCAAAGTTAAAATTAAACATAGTAATTTATAATTAATAAACTTAATGAGATTCAAGATTTAAAACTTTGTTTTTGCGCCGATCTTATAAAGTAGCCCTTCACAGCTATAGCTCTGGACCTTAGTCAACAGTGGCGCCAACTGGTGAGCAAAGAAATGATAGTCCCCATTATGTATACTTTTAGAACTAAATATTTCTAGCAATAAAATTACTACTCTTAATTTAATTACTATTTTTTGTTTTATTATTATTTGCAGGTGAAAGTGTGGTTTCAAAACAGAAGGATGAAGTGGAAACGGACAAAAGGCGCTGCGAAGTACACCAAGAAAAAGGATTAAGCAAAACGGCTTTTAAATTAATAAAAATAGTGAAATAACGAATAAACCAAAGTTAAGACAATTTAAATAATCTTAAACATCATTTTCATGTTAAAATATTAACATCCAATGAACAAAAATATTATTTTTAAGTAACTAAACATTTTTTGTTCATTAAAACGGACCTCCGCAAAGTAACGCCTGATTCAATAAACTCCAACAAAAGAGGATAAAACTGAAAAAGGAACTACAACTTTATAAGATTTTTCATTCAAAGTGTTGCCATGTCTAAATATTACCAGCGATAATTAAAAAAATAAACCGTTATTTATTCCCATTTTATTGTGGCGGAGTTTAACCATATATTTAGATATTGTTATCTTACAAAAAGGGTAACAGCTTAACAGCCCAAGAAGCGTTTCAGCATTCAGCGTTTTTTGTAATCAACTATTCTTACCAACTTAACACAAAAATCGCTCAACGCCAAAATGTTTCTACATCAAAATTAAAAAAAAACACCATTGTCATGAGATAAGGATATGTTTATTAGACAAATTCATACCTCCGGCGAAGTAGCCGAATAAAACTAAACACAATAATATTGTACCCTACCTCGCTATCTTTGGAAGAGATGTCGGCGTTCACAAATTGTTCTGAGCTATGCGAACGAGGAAAACAATGTATGATGGAACTTCCAAGGACTTATACTAGCAGAATAACTTGGAATGCGTCTGTTGAGGTGTCAGTGTAACACATAAAAAAAAATAGTACATCATAATAAATTTTACGAGGTTACGCAGGGTAGTTGGAAGGATAGTTAGTAGCCAAGCGAGGCAGTTTGATTTATGTTTTTTATTGACACAAGGCTTCAAATCAACTGCCTCGCGAGGCAACTCGCTCAGTGTGCTATTTAATTATTCCGTGAGCGCTTAGAGACCGACCCCTTATATGAGTCCTCGCCCGCGCGGTACAGGGGCGCGGGGTAGGCAACAAAGGGGGCCGAGAGGTGTCGTCCCACCGCGTCCCGCGGGCGAGTACTCATATAAGCGGTCGGTCTTTAGAACGACTTTCGGGTTGTCTTACTTTCTCGCTTACTTTTATGGGTTCGAAGAATCGGCCGGTGGTACCCAATACCCAAAAGTTCTAAGAGCCCACGGACTACGTTAGCATTGCTAGTCACAACACATTAGAACGTGTTTATTAGCTGGATCCTGACTGAGTGGGTCGCCTCGCAAGGCAGACAGTTTCATCAAAACATGCCTCATGCAGGCAGTGGCGTAACTATAACGTCTGGGGCCCGTGGCAAATTCGTCAGGGGCTCCTTCCCAATATAAAGAAGTGCATCAGCGTCCCTTCTGTGCTCTAAACCAAGCCAGTTCGGGGCCACGTAGAGCTAGGGGCCCCTGGCATTTTGCCACCCCTGCCACCCTATAGTTACGCCACAGCATGCAGGATAGTAGATAGAGCTGTCGCGCGCTAGATAGATTACCCATCTTTTTCTTACTATTCGTTTTAGAAAGAGACGGGTGGTGTATCTCGCACTCGTGATAGCCGTGCTGCCCTCAAGCGGCGACTTGCTCAATTAGGACCCCGCTGTGGCATGCGTGAGACGGTTAATATTATGTGATCCATGTATATGGCAGCGAATCCGGTTGTTTGAAATCCACGATATATTGACATACCAGTATCACAATAATATTGACCGTGTAACCCATGCCTATTGGATCTCAAGCACGATATGGCTTGTGCAGATCACACATACAAGCTTGCACTTTGACGCTATTCGGCACTTTAGTGTGTATTTTTTTTGTCCAGTTTGTGTCGAATTTCAGTATTTTTTTTTTCATATTTCGCGGATTTTACGCCTCCGCTTGTGTGGGTAAACTTGTTTGAGTGCGATCGAAATGTCAGCTGATCGCTCTAACATAAGACCGCATCCTGCTTCGTCTTCGCTTGTACAATCGCGTTAAGTGCTATATTTCACTTGTAAGTTGTCTGTTTTATACTGGGTTAATAGGAAATATTCATTTAGCGACAAAATTGACTAGGCATTATAGTAAGGTGCATTGGAGTAAATTCGAAATTACCCCAATGCACTATATTTTGTATTATAAATGAAAAAGCAAGATTTTAAAGGTCACAGTGGTGTAAGTCATGAATCTTTTGAACAGTCATAGACACTGAATTTTATAAGTCCGCTAAGAAAAATAATTAAGATTAAAGAAAGTTATAGCAGATTATGTACGCAAATCACGTCTATATCCCTTACGGGGTAAACAGAGCCTAAGACCACGTTTATGACTGTGGGCGTATAGGTGGAATGGGAAATTAAAATAGTGATGGATGCTAGCCGCAACGCTTATAACATAATTCCTACATTTTTGACCCATTCCCTCGATGGGCTTCTACCATCTGCGCGGGAAGAGAAGCAGATGGTACATTCTGTTTTGTCTTTGCTCCCAAAGCAGCAAATTATGTGACTGTCATAATGCCTAATAACTTTGTCTCCAACTGTCTCTTTCATATAAAACTACAGCGATAAAGACGAAGCGAAAAATAACAAGGATGCCACAAAACTAATAACTTCTGTCAAATAGTCAAATAATTAAGTCACTAAAAACAGTTAACAATTTATATTTGTATGTTGACATACATAAAGATGAGCAACTTAAATATTCGACATTATTCAAGGAAATAATAAGAAATGCTCAAAATTTGTAAATACAACCCTATTGGCCAAAGCGTAAGAGCTGTTTCAGATTTATTTAAGCACCTACCATGCCTTATTTCATTGATAAAAAAACATCTACCCGAATTGCACGCAAGTTACCCTTATACAGCTCGAAAAGGCTGCAAAAGCATTTATACAGCCTTTATAACAGTTAAAGCTACTTAAAGAGTATATTAACCTCTTGTAACGCTACATAGGACTTGTGTGCCACTCGTAGATGGTTTTGCTTGGACCAGAAAAGATAGAGCATGTTGTAGGTATTAAGCGTTTAAAATACAGTTACGAACCAAAATACAATCAGATCAAACGAATATCATATGATAGTGGATACACGAGCATTCTCAGCAGACGCTTTCGCCTCTGTACAACACCTAATCGATAACGTTGGACCACTATTCTATATCATTGGACCAAAAATAAAATATGTACTAGTAATTCTCAACAATAGATATAAGTATTTTTAACATACAATTTTATTCTCAACATGAGCCTTTATATAAAATCGTCAGAACTATCCGTCTGTGTGGTGTTTTATGTACAGTGAACGTACAGGGACATATAATACATAAGAACACCGCAGGCACCACATCAACCACCAACACGTCGGGTGCCATACAACATAACATTCAGATTTGTTATTTATTTGTAAGTTATTATAAAATTAGTTTATGTATCGTGATTCAAGCGGACCAATGATTAACGCGTGTCGTCTTAAATATATGCAATTCAATAAAAATAAAACATTATTTTTAAAATATAGTTTCTTTTCATACACGAGGCTGTACCGAAACACCATGGGCTTGGATATTATTTTTTTTTGGTAGATTTTTAGTGCTATACCGCTAATCTATGAATATATGTGAATTAGTCAGCGTATAAACATTATTTACTTATTACAACGATGGAAAAATATGCTCCAGTGTTATTTAAACTATAGTTACCTATACAAGAGTCTAGTTCACGCAAATGATACGAAGCGGGCCGGCTGTTGGATCCATAAATGCGACACGAGCAATTGTCCACTCGTTGTCGAGTACCAACAAAAATCTATTATAAAAAATGATAATAAATATAAATGCCACATCTAAAATCTACCATTATATAGTTCGCAGTAAACCTGATTCTCAATGATTTATTATACTCATCTCATCAAACAAATCATAATAATTCGATTGAAATAGATCAATCGTCAAATCAACTCTATACTAGTTAACGCAACACGATTTCGAGGATTAGGAAAAAAAAACTAAAGTTCCTTATAAAAATATACTAAATTACGGCGATTTCATTACAGGTCAGCTTAAAATTATTTCCAATAATAACACATTTAATTTAACCCAGTTAGATAATTAAAGTTGCTATCAAATGTAAAAATAACTTTAGACTAAACAGCAGTCCGGCGAGCCGTCGGCGCACCGCGGAGCGAGTTCGCATCATTTGCGCAAATAACATAACCTAACACGAGAGTATAACACAATCGTCCATCACTATCGAGTCCACTATAATAATATATACACAGTAGAATTATAAGGCTTTGCGGTGTCTCACTCGCCTCGACCGTCACTGTCGTCACTACACTGAGGCTTTCACTACTACAGGCGCACTGGTTGCCCTCGGGCGTGTCACGGCGGGAGGAGCACTAGGATGAGGCTTCGTTATGGGCGCGCGCCTTCGCCCTGCAGCAGCGCGGGCGAGGGCGCACTCTGAGCGACAATCGTCTGCGGTATCACTGTCAACGACTTCGGTATCTTCGGCATCAGCATCGCGCTCGGCGCCATGATGGGTAGGTTAGAAGCTATAGTCTCGCTCGTTATTGACACGGCGGGACCTAGCTGCGGCAGCTTTAACGGCGTCGTCACCAGCAAGGATGGCGAGCTCACTGTCGGTGATGGGAAGGTTTGCGACGTGATCGTCGCAGTTTTAGGTGTGATGGGAGCTATGGTGATGTTTTTCAAGCCAACGTTCTTGAGGATAGTGGCCGCGTTGGAGCCTATCTGGGCTAGTTCTAGGTCTTTCTTCTCACTGTCTGTAGGAACGGTTTGTAGGACGGTGCCGCCGTTACCGAGCATGGCGGAGGTCTGGACCTCTGTCACGAGGGTTTCCGTGTCGGTGGAGGGCCTCTTCGTTTTGGGCTCGTCCTGGCCGAGCTGCTGCAGCTTCTCGCGGCGCATGACGCACATCTTGTTGTAGTCCTGGATGGTGATGTGGTACTGCTTGCCGGAGGACATGACCTTCACGAGGCTGGGGAGCCGGCGACCGTCCACCGCCACCTGGATCGGTTCGCGAGCCACTCGGGCCAGGTTCTCCTGCGGAATTAAATGGGTGTTCATGACGTGGAAAGTGCAATAAACATTTACCCCCTTATTCAAGGCTCTATAGGCTTCTGCTAACTTAGCAATCGTGTCCTTATCTGTTAAAGGTAAATGTCAAAGTGATAGATAAGGACAAACGACTACAGAGCGTTTATGAATAAGAGAGATATAGTATACGGTACGCGAGCTCTTAGAATGCCATTTGGCTTTCGAGTCATCATCATCATCAGGTTGAAGACGTCCACTGTTGAACAAAGGCCTTCCTTAGCACACCACAATGAACGACAACTCGCCACCTGCATGCACCGGTTTCCCGCAACTTTCACAATGTCGGTCCACCTAGTGGGAGGCCTGCCAACACTGCGTCCGGTTCGTGGTCGCCACTCGAGAACTTTTCTCCCCCAACGGGTACATTCGGCCGATCCGAGTATCAAACCCATAACATTGAGTGAAACAGCAAGACATACAAGAATGGCATGCTAAGAGCTTTCGGACTGTACATACGTATACCGTCACGCCTCTGTCCCACAGGGGTAGGCAGATACTACTTTGTTCCACTTTACGATCCTGATATATCTCTTTCGCTTCATCCACATTCATCATTATCTTCATACATGCTTGTCAGTTTAGAGTACTCTTAATCTTAACCAGTGACGTAACTATAACGTCTGGGGCCCGCGGCAAATTCGTCAGATGGAGCTCCTTCCTCAATATAAAGAAGTGCATCAGCGTCCCTTCTGTGCTCTGAGCCAAGCCAGTTCGGGGCCCCGAAGAGCTAGGGGCCTGTGGCATTTTGCCACTCCTGCCACCTGACCTTTTGTCAAAACCATTTGGTCACGGAACGTCTGTCTATTCTCCTCCCTACGCACCCATTCACACTCACCATTTAAATCTGTTCAATCAATCTTCTTTCATCCATCCTTTCTACATGACCAAACCGACTACAGATGTAGTGCAAACAGATTTTCCATGAAATTTCGTTGAATCCCATGCTTGTTCAACTTTAACGTCATTAGAATAAGGTTCTAATTTATAAAACAATTTAAACTGACAGCTGCATCGTATACACGACTTTAATAATATGCCACTAACGTTGAGAACTGGATAAAATTCAACGAAGCGTCATGGAAGAACTTTATGCACCTGTCAGCATACTTTTTTATATTCGTCACTATTGTTTTCTGCCACACCAGCACATAGCATTAGTATTGTATTATTCAAGATAGAACAAAGCGTTTTCCAAAAAAAAGTCCACAAACATTTTTTTCATAATTTAACTATCTCACTCAGAAGCGATTACCCTATCGCAGGGCAGGCGAACCTTTATGCATCAGCGTGCCATCAAATAATTTTGACTTTCTGATTATTTGGAAAATAACAATAATAAATACTATCAAAACTCTTTATACTTACTTAACACATTTTTTTCACATGTTTTATGATCGGCGACGTGCCCAAAATATTGTGTAGCGTGCCATTGGTTCGCCTACCCTGCCTTATCGGTCCTTATACAAGAAAAAATGTGTCCCAAAATTTCCATTCCAGTTCGTCACTTTTTTTCATATAGCGTATAAAACCTGACGAACAGGAAATTAAATTCCATAGTTAAATCTGGGACAATTTATTCTTGTATGAGAATCGATAGGGTAAACGAAATTTAAATTCTGGAAAAAATGTTCATGTGGACGTTTTTTTTGAAAACGCTCAACAACGTAACCCCATATCTATCAGTTCTATATCGGGTGTCACAAAAATCATTAATGATATTTCGTATTCTAGTCAGAATAGTCCATCTAAACATCCCGGTAAAGATTAGTACTTACCACAGGTCTAATTATTAACCTTCTACCTAAAGAAATGTTACGTCGTGTCAAAAATGATTGCATAAGATTTGTTACAAATAAAAATTGGTACGAGAAACATATTGGCAAATGTCAAATTTATAGTGTAAGACACCCGGTGAAATTTGGCACATATATTCTTCAGCCTTCTCGGCTGGCAACGCATCTGCAATGCTTCGGTGTTGCGGGTGTCCATGGGTAGTCACTTACCATCAGGTGACCCATTTGCTCTAGTGCCATCCTACATTATAAAAAAGATACGCCCTTACCAAAAGTTTTACTAAATTTATGAATATTAACTCAAAATAACATCGTAAACTGTCACGTTGACACTAATCTCCAAGAAACTTACCGGAGTAATAGGCATAAGCGTGGGCCGCCAGGGTTTGCTCGTGGTCTTCTGCTTCTTTGGGGTATCAGGCTTAACCTCCTTCTTCTCCTTGGGGGGGTCAAACTTGACTGGCGGCGGCGGGGGGAGAGGGGAAGCCGCCACCTCGGTCGGATCCGAAGCCGACACACCTTTGACCAACTGCTGGATGTTGTGTAAAACGTTCTGTATAGCCTTCCTTCCTTGTGCGTTAGGAGTATTGATCGCTATCAACTCGGGCGGCAAAGGCTTGTTTTTCTTCTCTTTGGCCTTAGGCTTAGGGAGCGCTGGAGGAGGCGGCATGAACTTCTTAGGGTCTTTGTCAGCTTCGGCATTCTGATTGGACTTGAGCAGACTTTTACCGTTCACCGAAGGCTTTTTCCTGAACTCTATGAGGCTTATAGCCGGCTCGCTTCGTCTCGGAGCATCATTAACTACGTTATCGTAAGCCCGGAGACGGCTTTGGACCGAATCGCTGTACATGGCCGCGTTGGGTGTCGCGGTGTGGGACAGGACTAAGTCACCTCCTCTGAAATATTTCTCCAAGAGAATCAAGTGTCTTAGGAAGCTAGATTGGTTGCCGTAAGGCCTTTGGAGTTCGTTCCACAGCTTTTTAGTTTCGACGTCGTACTGTATGGTGGAATTACACTTCTCCCAGCCTTCGGGCGTCGCGCCTTTCACGTTGCCGAACTCAATGTTGCACTGTAGATTCATTTCTTCCTCACCAGGGAACAACTCTCTCACAGATATAGAAGGATTGGTTTCGAGCCTTCGAACCGGATTGGAATATTTCCCATCAGGTTTCTTGGGTTCTTTTTCAACTGTCAGTTTCTTGGATAGTTCGCTCAGATTTTTCTTGACTTGAGTGAAGCTTTCAGACTGCTGCCATTTATTTTTCAGCGTGTTGATATCGGCCGGTTTCTTGTTCGGTATACTTTCGATGGTGCACTCCTCGTTTATGGATAAGTTCTTCATGGTTACATCCTTTGTTTTTTCCGGATCGAATATTTCTAAGTCGTCTTTTTTGGCCATTTTGTCTTTTTGCACGATCATCTGTCCGAGCTTGTGTAGTCTACGAGCATTCTTGTCATTGATCCTTTGCTGCAAGCCGGGTTTCTGTACGCCCAGGTTGTGTACTTTTAGTAGGTTCCTTTGCTTCTGTGTTAGATTGACTTGGTTGTGCATGAACTGTGCGGGGTTGTTCTGTTTTTGCAGTAGTATTTGCAGTTCTGTTTGTTTGTCTAGTATTGGTGCGTCCAAGTCCATTGCGTCGGGTTCTGAGCCGTCGCTTTGCAGGCTCGGTTCTGTGGATGTCTTAGCGCTGGGTACTAGTATTTTGTTGGAGGATATGAGGCTCTCTATGTCTTCTTCTAGGGGTTGTGTGGTCTTTGGTGGTTCGGTGTCTTTCTTGTCTTTCTCTGGGCTCTCCATTCTGTCTGGGGACTCGCTTTCGCCGGTCTTGTCGGGGTCGGAGGACTTGCGTTTGGGCTTCGAGCGGGGCTTCTTGCGGCGCGCGTTGTCCTCCGCTGAGAGCTGAGGCGCATCTTCTGCTTCATTCTCGGACTCTGGTGGCACTTCTATGTTATATAGTTGGAGCAATCTGGAATATAAACGTTAAACGTTTAAGTTTAGGACAAATAAGTTTCCTAACTTAACCTTAACTATAGTACGCCAAATACAGAATTGAACGTGTACAGAAGAAGTTCATTAAATTTTTATGTTTCAAGCTGAAAGTTCCGTACAGTTCTGCCGACTACTATACGTTATGCAAGAAGCACCATCTTATTCCGTTACACAAGCGGCGTGAGATTGCGGACATTATCTACGCCCTCAGTATCACTAGTGGTAAGGTCGATTGTCCTGAACTGCTTTCCAGTATATCTTTCAATACTCCGAATAGGTCTAAAAGATATCACCCGCCTATTTTACTTAAGCATGGTGCAACTAAATATAGCAAAAATAGTTTTTTGAGGCGAGCTTGTCGTAGTGTCAATGAGGTGGCTGAGGAGCTTGATATTGATATATTTAACTGTAACATTTCTACAGTGCGGCGGCGGTTGGCGGAGAGGTGGTTTGAGTGTGCTTTACATATTTAACATATAGTGACTGCAGATTCAGTAATTAGATATTTGTTTGCTTAAATTTGTTGGTGTGTAGTGTATAAGTTTTACTGTATTCTCTTCTATCTTTGGTTGCGTGGTGTGTGTTTGCGACTACGCGCGTACTTTGTTTGGTTTTTTTTTCTTAATTTGTCTCTAGTTGTGAGAGCCTATAATTGGCTTTAATGTCACTACTGTAATCAACTCACACTGTATTTCATAGCTGTTGGATCTCCGTAAATAAATAAATAAATACGTTTTTTGGTGGTAGTACTAATTTACGGCACCCTATTAAAACAGGCTACTTTTTATCACAGAAAATTGCATAGTTCCCGCGGGATAGCGATACAAATTGTTAGCAGACAGGGGTTACCTGCGGCGGTAGGAGCTGGCGTGCTTGTGGTTGTGCCCGGGGCGCTGCAGCAGCGTGGTGTAGTAGCGGCACATCTTGCACAGCACCGCCTTGTCCGGCAGCTGCACCGGCACGCCCGCCGCCGCCAGCAGCGGGTTCAGCTCCTCGTGGCCCTGGAGACACTCGCAGCGTTAGGGTTTGACAGTCACCGCTATTTTACTCGCTCATGTTGCTGCCGAGCGTTAAGTATGACAGGGGGTGAAATGAATGCCGTATGAAGTCAAGATGTGAATACTAACTAATGTTGTATTTGGCAGCGCTTAACTTTTGAGTGGCGGGTTGAGTTTTAGCGTGTGTTATTTGTCAGCGTGTGTTGTGTGTTTGGGAGTGTGTTATGTGTCAACGCGTGTTGTTTTTCGGCGTGTGTCTTGTGTGTCAGCGCGCGTGTTGTGTGTTTGGGAGTGTGTTGTGTGTTTGGGAGTGTGTTGTGTGCCAGCGCGTGTTGTTTTTCGGCGTGTGTCTTGTGTGTCAGCGCGCGTGTTGTGTGTTAAGGAGTGTGTTGTGTGTTTGGGAGTGTGTTGTGTGCCAGCGCGTGTTGTTTTTCGGCGTGTGTCTTGTGTGTCAGCGCGCGTGTTGTGTGTTAAGGAGTGTGTTGTGTGTTAGGGAGTGTGTTGTGTGCCAGCGCGTGTTGTTTTTCGGCGTGTGTCTTGTGTGTCAGCGCGCGTGTTGTGTGTTTGGGAGTGTGTTGTGTGTTTGGGAGTGTGTTGTGTGCCAGCGCGTGTTGTTTTTCGGCGTGTGTCTTGTGTGTCAGCGCGCGTGTTGTGTGTTAAGGAGTGTGTTGTGTGTTTGGGAGTGTGTTGTGTGCCAGCGCGTGTTGTTTTTCGGCGTGTGTCTTGTGTGTCAGCGCGCGTGTTGTGTGTTAAGGAGTGTGTTGTGTGTTAGGGAGTGTGTTGTGTGCCAGCGCGTGTTGTTTTTCGGCGTGTGTCTTGTGTGTCAGCGCGCGTGTTGTGTGTTTGGGAGTGTGTTGTGTGTTTGGGAGTGTGTTGTGTGCCAGCGCGTGTTGTTTTTCGGCGTGTGTCTTGTGTGTCAGCGCGCGTGTTGTGTGATAAGGAGTGTGTTGTGTGTTTGGGAGTGTGTTGTGTGCCAGCGCGTGTTGTTTCTCGGCGTGTGTCTTGTGTGTCAGCGCGCGTGTTGTGTGTTAAGGAGTGTGTTGTGTGTTTGAGAGTGTGTTGTGTGCCAGCGCGTGTTGTTTTTCGGCGTGTGTCTTGTGTGACAGCGCGAGTGTTGTGTGTTAAGGAGTGTGTTGTGTGTTAAGGAGTGTGTTGTGTGTGAGGGAATGTGATGTGTGTCAGCGCGCGTGTTGTTTGTCAGCGTGTGTTGTGTGTTAGGGAGTGTGTTGTGTGTCAACACATGTGTTGATTATTAGCGTGTGTCTTGTGTCTCAGCGCGCGGGTTGTGTGTTTGTATGCCGTTTTGTCTCAGCGCGCGCGCGTATGTTTATGTGCGTGTGTGTACGTACGTTGTGCAGCAGGTGCGCGGCGTGGTGCTTGGTCAGACGGCGTCGGCAGAGCGCGCAGGCCAGCAGCGGCGCCAGCGCGGCGTAGTGCGCGCCGCACAGCCCCAGCGTGTGCAGACCCGGGTAGTCCGACTCCAACTTCAGCTGCAACAGGCACAGTTCAATAATTAAAAAAAACATTTACCTTCCAACTTTGCTATTTCAAAAAATAAAAGATAGTACTAAATGTATAGACCAGAGGTTCCCAAACTGACCTGAGGGTCCAACTAAACCATTTTGGGAATTACTGGTATAGACCGACCGCCTAAACGAGTCCTGCGGGGTGGGGAGCTGTGCGGGCGCCAGGCGCACTGGCCGCCCGCCCGAGTACCCTGTACAGGTGTGTGTGTGTGCGTACCACTTTGTTGACGCAGGCGCGCATCTTGATGAGCCACTTGCGGCGTATGGAGCGCATGGCGGGCGCGGCGCAGGCGGCGGCGTGGCAGCGCGTGCGCACGCCTAGCGACAGCTCGCTCTCCGACTCCGCAGACTCCGCTCGCGCCGGCTTCTCCGATTGCCTGTACACAGATACGTCACTCAAAAGATCATCTCTACTAATATTATAAATGCGAATGTAAGTTTGTTTGTTACGCTTTCACGCGAAAACTACTCAACCGATTATCATGAAATTTTGTACACATGTTCTTGGAGGTACTAGAAGTAACATAGGATACTTTTTATAAAAATATATTTTTTTTTATGTCGTCACTGACGTTATCTGCGCGGACGAAGTCACGGGCAAAAGGTAGTAATTTATAAGTGAAAAACTTAAGCAAATGACCTGTTGTATGTGTATGTATTCATGTTTGCTGTATTTCGAGATGTACGCTCTATTGTGGCTTTCACTATAATGGATGTTTTAAACTCACTCTTTGTCGGTCCCTCGCTTGATGCTCCTCTCATTTACTCAAAGGTTAACTGGTAGAGATCCCTTATAGGGCTAAGTTCGCCTTTGTGCATATATTTGGTGTCTTTTTTGTGATTTGTCTCTGTTTCTTTATATTTGTACAATAAAGCATTTACTTACTTACTAGTCGCTGACTATAAATAATGCCAAGTAGTCGGTTTCCCCGACTAGCCAACAAGTAGTCGGCCCATCTCTACTATAAATGCAAATGTGACTATGCTTGTTTGTTACGCGTAAACTACTCAACCAATCGTGTTAAAACTTGGTATGGAGATAGCTTCGAGACCCAGGGAAGGACATAGAATAGTTATACATAGTTCCTACGGGTTCGCAATAATAAATTCTTTGCAGCTAGTAGATACAATTCAATTAACCACTCGGTAACGTCCGCGAGATCGAGTAGGAGACACCTTCCGTCCGTTCACACCATGTAGTGTAAAAGTTGGATCACTCACGTATCGTCGGGCGCGGCGGGCGCCTGGTGCGGCTTGGGCGCGCGCTTGCGGTACGAGGGGCAGTTGGCGCGGCGGTCCACGTGCCGGTAGCACGCGTCGCAGAGGCAGCTGTCGATGGTGAGCCGCTCCTCATCTGGAACAACATGTCATATTTTTAACCAGTAGTATGAGCTTAGTTTTTTCTTTTTTTTTTCAATTTTGCTTCACTTTGACCAGTACACTATAAATCTCTAGTATAGACTAATTTGAGGTATCTAATTAACTTGGGGACCTAATACATCCCAAAGGTTAACTGGTAGAGATCCCTTGTAGGGATAAGTTCGCCTTTGTGCATACTTTTAAGGTATTTTTTTGTGATTTGTCTCCATTTCTTTATATCACTACACAGTATAAAACAAAGTCGCTTTCTCTGTCCCTATGTATGCTTATATCTTCAAAACTACACAACGGATTTTGATGCGGTTTTTTTTAATAGATAGAGTGATTCAAGAGGAAGGTTTTTATGTATAATTCTACGCAGACGAAGTCGCGGGCAGAAGCTAGTTTGTACAATAAAGCATTTACTTACTTACTACACACAGTATATTTTCGCAATTAACATTTGTTTTTTTGAATTGTGTTCTATCATAGTTAGTTCTATTATAGAGTTGCGATTCTCTTGCGATCGCGTGTCCGGGCTATGCTAATTAAATACGTGACCCAACTCACTGTCTAGAACCTTCTTCTGCCTCTCGTGGCTCTTCATCTGAGCGATGTGGCAGGGCGTGTCAAACAGGCCGAATTTCCCCCCGCAGTAGAAGCACTGGTCCTGGCAGAGCCGGCCAGGGTGGATGCTGAAGGAGGAAGCCTTCTCGGGGATCACCAGGTTGAGAGTCTCCTTGGGTTCCGCCGGCTCGGGGGTCGCCTCAGCTTCAGCTGCACAACGAACACCAGTCAGATTTGACAGTCTATTTTTTCAGACTAGATACTAAAATGACATTGTAGTATGCTTAATTCAAATTGTATGACATGAAGCTCCAGATTTAAAATATTTATGTTGCTATGCCCTTGCAGGGTGTCACATCTGTACTACTTTATGATTATGATTTCCACCTTTATATTGTAATGTGACTTGCAATAAACGATTCTATTCTATTCTATTCTATTCATTAACTGTGTTGCCTGTTCTTTGCAATTGAAAACCACCACTATCGAATGTTAACGATAAATTAAATTTAGTATAGATTTTTGTATGTATAAGCTAGTGTAATAAACTAACTAACCTTTGAATTTGCTTGATTATGATATAGTGCATTGGGGGAATTTCGAAACTCGTGGATATCCACTAAACGGGGAACAATTACATAATCTAGCAACGCTCACCTAGAAGCTCCAATGTCTTTGGCTTCTTGATAAGCGTTGCCAGATTATGGAATTGTTCCCCGTTTAGAGGATATCCACGATTTTCGAAATTCCCCCAATGCACCTTAATCGTATTTTTTTTCTTAAAATATAACATGGCCAAACCACTTGTATCCAGACCACAAACATTGTCGATGGTTTCGAGTAGGTACACCACTAAACAATAAAATTATTATTTGACAATTTGACATTTGCAATTGTCAATTTAGTATCTAGTATGAAAAAATAGACTACATACAGTCAGCGCCATATAGTATGAAACATCCAAGGTGACCAAAAAGTTCGACACACCACACTATCTCTATGGTGTACCGAACTATTTGGCCGGCTTGGATGCTTCAAACCATATGACGCTGACTGTACATAAAGCCGACGAGTGACGTGGCTCTAAAGGCCACATTTAACTGGTCACGCGTCTACTTATACACTCACGAGCAAAAATAACTCATCACTTTTCATACATTCTATGAAAAGCGACCCTTTATTCTTGCTCTTGACTTTATTACATTGCTGTCTCTTGCATTACCGATTTAACTACAAATTAGCAGAGATGGTGTCATTGATATTCGATACTTAAGATATTAGGAACATACCCTATTCATAAACGCTCTATAGGCTTCTGGTGACTTAGCAATCGTTTGTCCTTATCTGTCACTTTGACATTTACCTTTTACAGATAAGGACAAACGATTGCTCAGTTAGCAGAAGCCTACAGAACGTTTGTGAATAATGGGGTTAAGAGTGGTGACATATATAAAGTTATTACTTCATACCAAACCGGTAACATACCTACCAGTGGCGTGGCGTCCATAGAACTCGATTCCCACCGGCTTGCCTATTTTAAGGCAGTTAGGCACTTTTATTTTGCAGAATTAGAGGAAAAGGCTAGTTAAATGCGCTTCGGCTTGCCTTCTGACTACTTCTACTCTACGCCACGCCACTGATACCTACCTACCTTAATAAACGGAGAATGAAGTGAGTCGCATGCAATTAAGTACGTTTAAATTGTTAAAGTGAACCATCTGAAACTTGTTTAACTGACACTCAACAGAACAAATTTGTTAGTCAGTTAAATAAATTTTCGTAAAAAAACTACCAGAAATCATTTTGCAAGTTAATATTGAGTTGAAAAAAAAAACACGCTAAACGTGGCCTTTAAGTCTTGTTACCGTAGGCTCTATCTACCCTGTAAGGGTGACGTGTTGATATGATGAACCCAACATAAGAATGTCAAGTTAATCTGACTCGGTCAGTGAGTAAAATTCGATTCTTGTGAATTTATCACATCACAGATAACCGTGTAAATGAGCGACCACACCGCTGCGCATGCGTCACGTTCTCTCACCGTTTCTTCATACATTTTGTTGCGTAAACGCACCGTCGACGTCTTTTACGTACTGGTGTGGTCGGACCTTAACTAATAGTTTGTAAAAATGAGAAATTTCATGATTTCTGACCATTTCTAACGGGAACTCACAAAACCCGGGGCTAACACAACTTAAAACACTCCTTTAAGCTTTAAAACTATCAAAAAGCATTTCTTTAATTCGATTATATCCAAACATTTACATTAGGAAACAAACGCAAAATTGTGAATGAACATTTAGGAAGATTTGTATACATATTGGGCACGAAATCAGCAGGTCTAGTTAGAATTAAAAAAAATTAAATTCCGCGCTGCTCACTCTTATAGTCATCAATAAGAGGGTGAAAGGGACGGTGTGATACGAACTACGAATTTTGGAGTAGCCCCTTTTTTTATGTGTTAGCCCCAAGTTTAGTAGATCAGGGTGAGTGTACAGATCCACACACCATGGTTGTTAAGGCGGTTACTGTATGATTTTCTGTGCCCACCCTCTGTACCAGCGGCGGCGAAACCCTGAAACAAACAAACAAACAATCAGTAAGCATGTCTATACTAAAAATCTAAATTTTGTTTTCCAATAGGCCGTAGAGGGCAGTTTTACACGACTTTTTTGGATACCAGCGCTTTTGGAAAGACCATCATGGCCAAGAATGCGAAAGAAACTTGGCGGATTTTTTTTTTTTTTAATAAAATGTCTACATCACTTTCTACTTGACTACCAATAGAAGTAAAACAAGTAAATTAATAAGAAGTAAAAGATACACATTCAATTATTAAGGATACAAATTATTCGGTAATTTTTATTTTATGGGATGGATTCTATTATCATAATTTAGTTACTTTAAATGTCTGATATTTTGTAAAACTACTGGACCAACTTCAAAACTTATTCACTTTTACAAAGCCACATTAACCCCGATTAATATAGGATACTTTTTTGAATTTTTAAAAAAGTAAGATTATCCTTCTGATATTTTCATACATTATTTTTCCTATGTATGTACAAGGTAATAAACTATACAAATAATCTAAGTGTGAGTTGCAACCTAATTACTATAATAATAGCAATAACTTTAACCATAGATTTTGAGTATCCTAATCTTAAGAATCATGTTATAGGCAAGGTGGCAGCAACCCATCACTATTTTGATTCCCCTTTCCACCTATACGCCCACAATCATGCTAAACGCGGCCTTACGGTCCTGTGTACCCCGTAAAATGTCGACGTAATTAGTTTTTTGTATAGATTTTATTATTTAGGTATACCATAGGTTCTCTGTCAAATAATCATCAGTTTTGATTATTGCGATTGCTATAAGTATAGATAAGTTGTGCTCCAAATTAGGAAGTGCATGTTTTGCGTTGCGACGCCTGGCCCGTATTGTGCCGCGGCACGCGGTGCGGACGTGTTACTTCGCCACGATACACTCGCTTCTGCAGTATGGCGCCGAGTTATGGGGGCGTGCTGCAGAGTGGCAGCGTGCTTTTCGACTGCAAAAAAGGGCTGTGCGAGCAATAGTTCAGGTGGGGCAGAGTGAGTCAGCAAGGCCATATTTTAAAGAGTTAGGCATACTCACGCTGCCATCGCTTGTCATATTTCAAGTAGCCGTGTACGTTCACAGTAATCTGTGCGAGTATAAGAGGCGCGTAGATGTGACAACCCACTCGCTGCGGGATCCGCAGAGGCTCCGTGCAGTAAAACGGCGACTTGCGAAGTCGGGCAAGCTGACCCACGTGATGGGCCCGGCAGTTTATAACCAGCTGCCTGATACGATCATTTCGGCCTCGTCGGTAAGATGTTTTAAAATTAAACTCAGGAATTGGCTTCTCGAGCACACATTCTATACATTCGACGAACTCTTTTCCTGGCAGTCAAAGCCTACAGCTTTATGATTGAAAAAAAATATTTTATTATTTTATTGGTGCTGCCGTTTTATTTAAATTTTAAATTGTAATTGACATGTAATAACTATAATTATTACGAATAAATGAGTATGAGTATGAGTATGAGTATAGCAACTTAGTCACACCATTTATCTTTTAAATAGTTATGTAGTTTAGTTTGCCATTTTCTATACTTACTATACTTTTTTTAACTTGTTTGTAAGAACCGAGTATATTCTGTTGCTCTCGGACCCTCTAAAGCAGTGGTATTCAACCTTTTTCTATACAGTCCACAAACATATTTCAGTCAGTGTCGCCACAAGTATAAATTATTTAGGGGTGCCTAGGTTGTAGACGTAGAAGGCCGGGCGGGCCGTAGGTTGAGCACGACTGCTCTAAGCAACGGTCGGCAACAGGCGGACCGCGAAAGGTCGAAACTCGGACCGCCAGATATTGTAATGTACTGTATACCAAGTATCAATTAATGCGTAGATAAGGTATACTTGTTTTTTCCTGGACCTGGTTAAAACTACTTGCCGACCCCTGCTCTAAAGGATTTTGCGTCTGATTTCTTTGGTCTTACGATTAAGAAATTAGACGAATCGAATCTATGTGAAACCATGCAACGGTTTTAAACAGGAAGTGCTACGCCGTAGGCCTCGTAGCACTGAAGTAGGTCATAAAATGAGTTTTACTATGTTCATTAATGATGTCTATACCTATATGAGGGCATAGGGTAAGCTACAATCTACCATGTTTTTCAATGAATCAATTACCCTACTATTGAAGGCAATGAAAACATGAATTTTACTTAAATCAGTAAGCAAATGTAAATATAGAGCTCAAACAGAAAGCGTTAGTTTTGATTTCTCAATACCTAAATAGCAATAAAAAGGTAAAGTGAAAAAATGTTTTTGTACTTTAACACAAATCCATACTATTAAGTCAATATCAGACTATTTACATAGTTTGCTTACGTTTTCACCCCCTCAATTGATAGTATAGATATAATTCAGTAACAATTAGTTAAGTCGTAACACGCGATTTACATTTTATGCTACTTAGATAAAAATAATACCACAAGGGCGATAAAAAGACATCTTAAAGTTGCCCACTTGGTTATGTTATGTACAATCAGCGTCTTATAGCTTGTAGTATCCAAGTCAGACAAATTGTTCGGTAAACCATAGAAATAGAAGTGTGTTTTGGTCACCTTGGATGTTTTATACTACATGACGCAGACTGTACCTAAAAAAACGGACTATAATTTTCAGAACAGTGATATATCTACTGTCTCGTCGGTTATAGCTTAAATCGCAGGCTAGAGTAATAAGTAAACGGCACTTACTTCTCGACGTTCAATGGTGTAGTAGGCGTCATCGTCGGTGGGCTCGCCGACCTCGGGCACCGGCTTCGCCGACCGATGCTTGCTCTTCTGGAACGTCATCTTCAACGAGCTCCGGTATTTCTTCTTCTCCCTCTCCCCTGTCCCTCTGTTCAGCTTTATAACCGTCTTCAGCGTCCCCGTATAGTCCCCAGAATTTTTGGAAGACTTCTTGTTCATCATACCGCTCATGTTCGCCCCATAAATACGCTGTTTTTCTTTTAGCTTCTCTATCTTAGCTTCCTTGGCAGCTTTGTGTGTGAGCAGGCCTAACGTTCGCAGCACGTTCTCTTTACGCTTCTGGCTTTCTGGCGTCTCATGGAGGACGTTGCTGGGCCCGGGCTGGCTCTCGGTAGAGTTCCGCGCGGATTTGTTTCCTTTACCGGGACTCTTGCCCGGTTTGGCCAACTCGGCAGATTCGGATAGCTTGCTCTCTACGGCCGTTTCAGTCTTTTCCTCCGACTCTTTCATATCTTTTTCTTCAGGCTTTTCAGCAGCCTTTTCTTCTAGTTTCTCTACGGTATCCACAGCCATCGCTTCTGGCACAGCCTCAGTCTTTTCTACTGGTAAAATAGTTTCTTCTTTATTATTTGCAGTTAGTTTTATGCTATCAACTTTTGGGATCTCAGTGGCCAAAGGTGTGTCGTCAGGAATTACTTTGGCGATTTCTAGCGGAGGCGCTAACGCGTCGGTCTCCATCGGGACTTCAGGAGACTTCACGGAGACCGGTGCGGGCGCTGCGACGGCGAGCGCCGCTAACGCCGGCGGCGCCAACACCGATGGCGAGACAGGTGACTTAATCGGGGGCGGTGGTGACTTGATTTGAGGCGGCGGTGATTTAATTTGTGGCGGCGGTGATTTAATCTGCGGAGGCGGCGATTTAATTTTTTCTATTGTTGCCATTTTTTCCTCAGCATCAACGCCAGATTCGGAGGATTTTCGTGATAACGATTCTTTCGATTTACGACTCTCCTTAGAGTCGGTGACCACACGCGGCGTGATTGATATCTGGCTGGTGTCCAACACCACCCCCTTTATGCTAGCAGTGGGGTTGTTCGGGTGTAGAGTAGCGAACTGGTGCAAGTCCACCTGAGCAGCAGCAACCGATTTGTCAGCAGACTTCCTGATTTCAGTTAATGTCACATCTTTGCCCAAAGACTTCTCAAAAATGCTGATAGCATCAGATTCTTTTGAATGGTTAGAGCTTGTTGATTCCTTTCTGGAACTGAAACTGTTTCTCTTTATAAGCGTAACAGAGTTGGGTAAATCTATGTCAACAGACTTTCTTACATGATCTCTTTTAACTATTGATATTGCAGAATTGTTTTCGAAGCAACTCAGTACATTTTCTTTTTCAAAAGGTCTCTCTGGAGATCTCACAGACTGGACATCCTTGAGAGGCTTTATATCTGCTCCCGATTTCGGTATTAAAACAACGTCGTTGGTGACCATGACAGTCTTGTTGTCTGTAGATTTCGTCTCAGACTCCTGTCTCTGCCTCTTCTTATCGAATTCTTCAAAAACTTTCAGCCTGTCCATAAGTTTGTCTATGCTCGCGACGGTGCTGACTTTGTAAGATATCTCGGGCTTAGCATTATCTACCGATTTTTCTAGCGAATCCTCCTCATAATGAAGTCTTATATTCTCACTATCGTCAATCTTCGAGGGGGTGTTCTCCGCGGTCACGGTCGCGGCCGCCTCCTTGTCCTTCACGGGAGTCTCGGGGGCGATTATGCTATTGTTGTCTCCGAGCGGTTTCGACGAGCCGTAGAATTTGGAAACGGATTTGGTCTGCATCTGGTCCGCGTCGTCCACGGTCTCGTTGGCCAGTTCGTGGTCACGATCAATGTTCTGGTCCAGGTTGTTGATGAGATCATCGATCTCTTTGGATAGGGTCTCGAGGGTCTCGTGTTTGTCGTCGACGGCGTCGCCGGCGATGTTGCTGGCGGCGCTGGCGCGGCGCGCGAGCTCGGAGGCGGCGGACGGGGCCGCGGCGGCAGAAGCGGCGGCGGGAGCGGAGGCGGGAGCGGCGGCGGCTGCGGTCATCCCGGGGCTCGGCCGCGCCGCAGCGGCTACCTTCCGCCCCCTTCGAGCCTTCCTTATATTCTTTGACACCTCCTTCGAATTAAAAGTCTTGGACATGCTAGTTAGTATACTACTGCGAGCTTCAAAAAGCGTATCCTTTTCAGTCTTCCTCGATTTCTTGTCCTCCGCATCGGATGAGTTTAAATTTTCTAATTTTAGCCTATTACTATTATTGTTGTCCGAGTCTAATGAAGTACTTCTTTTTAAGCTCATACTCTTCTTACTCTTTTCGCTTATGTTACAACTAGGTTCCGTATCCGGTTTATCTGTTAGTTTCGGATCGACGAGAGAAGGCACTTTTTCCATTATAGAGATCTGTACAGAATTTTCAAAATCTAAATCTAGGTCAGTCTTGGGCTTTTCTAATATTTTTTTGAGCTCCTTGCCGTCTGTCTCGAGTAGTGTTTCACTAAGGCTAACATCAGACTCGGTGATGTCGGAGCATTTGGAGATCTCACTGCCATCCCGAGAACAGGAGCGGCCTCTTTTGAGCTTCTTGCATTCCTCAGAGGCATCAGCGATGTCACTACTCTTGGAGTCAGAAAGCAGCCTACGTCGCTTATTTTGCTCCTTCATTACAACCTCATTCAACAAGTTTTTAACTTTCCGTGGCTTTCCACTTCTAAGGTTCTTGGCTTCAACCATGGAAGGGCTATTGCTCCTCTCGGAGCGCATAGAGTAGGGACTAGTCCGCGGGCCCAGCACCAGGCTGCTAGGGGAGTCTCCAAGGACAGACTTCATCATAATTTTGTCCGAGGTGAGTCTCTGCTTCCTGCCAGCTGTTTTAGGACTCGAGGACCTAGAGTTGGGAGTAGTATCGTCGACTGGCTCCTTTTTTATTTCTGAAGCCGGTATCAATGGGACGGTATCTTTGTCTTGAGAATTATCAGGTTCTGTCTTGGCTGCAGGCTTCCTGCCCCTAGTGACGGTCTGTTTTATAACATTCTTGAGTTTCCCTTTGGCAGTGGCAACAACTTTCTTGCTCCTTAAGGCTTTGCGGATGCCCAGCGGTCGCTTCTTGACCACAGCTTTCGGCTTCAGTTTTGTTTTAGGTTCTTTGGAAGCCTTGGGTTCATCGTGGCCGACTTTGCTTTTTTCTTCTTCGCTCAAGTCGGAAGCCTTCTTGCGGGCCTGGCGGGTCTTAGGTTCTATAGTAGTTTCCTCATCGATGGTTTTATCCAGTTCATCTTTAGACTGTTTTGTTTTCATGTTGGAATGTGTGGTGGGAGAAGATCCCGTACTTCCGACATCAGGTATAGGCTGGCTGTCAGCTCTTGACTTGGACCTAAGACCGATGGTTGAGGTCGGACGGGGTTTGCTTCGGGTTTGAGGGCTTGAGTCGTCCCCGTCTGAGTCGTGCTGGTGGGAGTCAGCCAAGGGCTCCTCCAGGCTCGTGTCACAGCCGCTGTCGTCTCTGGTGCCACTAATAGCGCCTCTCACTCGCAAGGATTCTTTAACCTTTGTGTTAGAACGACATTGAGCCATAGTATGCCTCTACAGGGTGCAGGCTCAACCTGAAAAACGATAAAAACAAACTTAAAGCAAACTATAATCACAATTAGCAACGCAGTTATTAAAATTAAACTCTAAATGAATACGTTTCACACATAAAAACGAGTGACGTTCCGACGCTAGTAGATTGTTAAATTATAACGGGATTTACTTATTAATTCACAGCTTAGACTACGAAATCGTGTTCTTGAATATAATATGAGATGATAAGATCCCAAAGAAACTTACATCGTGAGCTAAAATCGAGAGAAAAACACTCGTAAACAAAAGCTGGGCACCGCATTAACCCAACAAGTTCGCGCACTATTTGTCGAAATTTATTTAATTTCATGGTAAAATAATTGGCCCCGATTAACAAAAATTATTTAGAACGACTTATTATGCTTTGAAATACTTGTTTACATCGTTCGTTGGGGTGAAAATCGTGCCGGAAAGTCATGAAAAAGTCATGTTTTGGTGGCCTAAGGCCGATTGACATGTAACGCCACCTACCCAGCTGACAGTGCGTGTGCGTCGAACGAACGAAAGCCCCCAAATCATTTCCCTAGCCGTGGCGCACCTCTGCTATGTCCTCACAATATACTCACATTTTATACAACGAAACATCCAAAATCCACAACAAAACGTTAATTAGACACACAACGCACCATAATATGCGAAAAAGTTCAATATAAACACACGATTAAACTTAGAAAACGATTTTTGAAAAGCCCAAATGTCTGCAGGCGTCCGCCATAATGTTTCCTTCGAAACGAATAATATAGTTCTTATTGCTCTTGTGTAGCAATTCGCTCTATTCGCTATTCAAAATGGCGGCGATGTGGCGTGCACAGTGCGCATTTGCGCGACTTTTTACCGGAAAAACTGGACAGATCTTGAACAACGCAACAGATTTTGGTGCAAAACTCGCCCCGGAATCACTATCGGTAATATTTTAATTATATTTTCACTCGCGTCGTGTTGTAATGTGGCTTTGACCGCAACATGTGACAGAACTATGGGCGTACGGTGGCGCACGCAAGTCGCCCTCGCCACGCGTCGCATTATTTTCAGAATGACGTTGATTGATGAGCGATGACAAGCTACGCTGAGTGTAGGTTTTATTGATATATAATGTAAGTAAAGTATTATGACGCGTGATACTTTATTAAATGGATTAACTATTATTTCCTTTTTTTAATAATAACACTAGGTGGATCGATGAAGGGAAACGTTAATAATTATTTATGTTGTATATTATTTCTCATTTTTTTCCTTTTGTTTGTTGCAGGTATCTAGAAAATATTCAAGTTATGCAGGTTCGCCATTAGTAGATAAAATAAAGGACCAATACGAGTATGAAGTTGTTAAAAATCCCCCAGAATGGGCTTATGTAGAGAGGCTTTTACCTTTTGAGATCATTCCAGAGGTCAAACCTAAGGCCGAGTACCCCTCGGGCTGGGTACCACCAAAAGAGGAAGCAGCAGAACTGCCATACTTCATAACAAGAACGAGAAACCATGAATTACCAATTTACTTAAACCTGACGTTTAGAGGACAACGCAAAATATCCATTATTAAAAAAATAGAAGGAGACATTTGGCTTATGAACGACGAAATTAAGGAACTTTTGGAAAGCAAATGCAAGAGATACGTCGAAACCAGGGTTCACGAGCTGGGCCGCTTCATAGAAGTCAAAGGCGATTACGTTAATTACTTACGTGATTGGGCGCATTCCAAGGGGTTCTAACTGTAGTTTAATAGTTATTATTATTAGTTTTGAATAAAAACGTTTTATTAACATGGTCAACAACTTTATTTATTATTCCTCGCACCCTTTTCATACCAACAAAGCAATAATAGCTAAAACCATGAGTACCTTGCGCATACTTACTATCCGAAATTTGCTATCCTTACAATCGCTCAAAGGCATCACAATTATGTATATATTTTTTATTTTCCCGTAATGGTTACTCACATACAATAGATAAAGTAACAAAAAAAAACTGAGCATAAAATTTTCATACATATAAAACTAATGTAGAATAAATTGTTCTAAAAGCGCGACAGGTAGCTGTGTCGCCGGGTGTACACGGCATGAAGTTAGCTTCGTTCAGCCGCCGCTAGAGGCGCCCTCATCGGCGGAAGGTTTATCTACGTAGCTATATAACATCCGGGCACATTGGGCCTCTCGACTCTCGACTCGATTTTATTCAACTCCACTCTTTGTTGAAGCGTTGAAGGCAACTTTTCTGTACCGCTGACTCGATTTAAACAAAACATGATTTTCAGACCACGTTATAACAACTTTAAGGTTAATTTAAGTTTATTTTTAGTTGACAATGCGAATTATTTAGCCGTGGTAACATGCAATTAGCATTAGAAAGTTTATTAAGTCGATTCACGACTTACGCTAATCAGGGATCGATGTAGGAGTATGCTCGTTATGTAATTTATATACTTACGTAGTTACGCGTATTTTTATAGCTCTGTTCAAGGTTAGACGCTTTCAGCAGGACGTGTAATATTCTGGTACTTAGGCATATCAGTGCCTAGGTATTACATTGTTGGAATAATCAGTAATATTAGTAGGTACGTAGGTACTTAGATAATCGAAACTTACGAACTTCATTTGCTACATGGGCCACAGATTTTAAACAAAGTTTGTTTGTCTTATTAACATAGGACCTTGGTGTTTAATGACAGCACTCGATTAATTCAGTTAGTCGGCCAGGCATAGTAGCAACTATGATTTACGTGTTTTAGGTTATGTCTAAATATGACAAATCTATGAGTTTGTCAACTTTTGAGTTAATTAAACATTACTCAAGTAGGTATCTTTAACCTTTTATTTCGCAAGTCGGACCAAGTGTACTCAATTAAACTAACAAAAATCACCACTGTAGTATAAAACAAAGTCGCTTTGTGTAGGCTTAGATCTTTAATACCACGTAACGGATTTTAATGCGGTTTTTTTAATAGATAGAGTGATTAAAGAGGATGGTTTATATGTATAATAGATGCATAATATAGTAGTGAAACACCGATTGCAACCGTGCGAAGCCGGGGCGGGTCGCTAGTTAAAAATAAAATAAAAAAAGACGTTCTTAAAATAATGTTGATTGGGTATGATAAACACTGCGAAATAAAGGATTAATGTTATTTGAACTTTCTATATACCTAGTGCATTGGGGTAAATTCGAATAGGGGCCTGAAAATGCGGCGAAATGGTTCCAGTACCTATAGGATGGTACGGCAGTGTTTGCTTCGCGCTCGACTTGGCGGGGGCACTACCGTGCCCCCCAATTTGGGGAAAATTCGAAATTCGTGGATATCCACTAAACGGGGAACAATTACACAATCTAGCAACGCTTACCTAGAAGGTCCAATGTCTTTGGCTTCTAGATAAGCGCTGCCGGATTATGAAATTGTTTCCCGTTTAGTGGATATCCACGATTTTAGAAATTTGGTACCTACTCAGTAAAAACACTTTAACTTATTTTAATAAATTGATTTTGAAAGCAGCCATTCACTTATTTTAATAAAGCTGCAGTAAAGACCGCCATCTTAAAAAATATTAAGACATGTGGTGATTTCTGGGTGGGCAATTATGCAGATTCTCTTTTTGAGAAAGAAAATTACCTACATCACCTACGACCATCGAATTATTACTTTTTTCTAGAAATGTTGTTGCCCATAGCTGAATTTTATCGGGAATGATATCGTTGAAATCGGGACAGCTGGAACTCTAGCCATAGGTACTTCCTCGAAACTTTCGGGGTTTCGGGTGCGCTAAATTAAAACATAAAGGAGTTTAACCAGTAGCAATCGATTAATTTAATTGATATTATTATACACACATGCATAAATTACAAAACACACATACATAAACAGGGAAAATCGAGTGAGCGAAAATATTAGGAATCATGTTATAGGCGATGCTAACAACCCATCACTATTTTGATTCCGCTTTCCACCTATACGCCCACAATCATGCTAAACGTGGCCTTTAGGTCTTGTTACCTTAGGCTCTGTCTCCGTAAGGCAGCTAGTGTTTCGCAGTGATACTTTTTAATTGAAACACCCAGACAACACAATCGTAAAACCTTTCCCCAAACAGACAGAAAGTTCTGTTAGTTAATTAAAAAACTTTAGCTTATTCTGTTAGCTTTAATCTATATTTGTGATCATTAACATCAGGTGCCCACAAGCCCGTTTGTCGGCTTTAATATAAAAAAATACAAACAAAAAGCTACACATGTGCCTTCTGTCGTTGCGCCTTAGATCCTGTCTACTCCGTAACGGATAAAGACGTGATTATATGCGTGTACATAGTCTAGTAACTCATTTATTGTACATAAAAATGTAAAAATAAATACAGTAATGACCGAGAATAGTACAACGGCGAACTTATCCCTAGAAAAGGAGTTTTTCCAGTTAACTTGATTTAAGACATGATTTTATGTACATGTAGTCCTTCTAAACGACACTGAAAAATTCCGGTCATAGCTTTACTTTTAGGATTTTTCTGTTCTGCTGACATGAGGGCCTTCATTAGAGCCTTGTCGTCCCGGCTGACAGAGGCCTCAGGAGACCCCAGAGCTGGCGCTTACCTCTCCCAGCGAATTTCTCTGGCTGTACAGAGGTCGAATGCCGCCAGTGTGTTGGGGTCTATGCCGCAGGAGGGCCTTTTAGACGGTGTTTTCTTTTTATAGTTAGGTATATTTATTTAGTTTTAAGTTTTGTATATTTAGTTAACTTTTAGATTAATCATGATGGTGTCTATTGCAATTAAATTATTTTCAGTGTCGTGTAGAAATTTAATTTGTAACGGGTAAAAACCGTGAAAGTAAACACAAAAAAATTAAGAAGTAAAATTCTTGATTCATTTGATAGTACTTAAATGTATTCTGCCGATCCAAAGGGAAAACTGACGCAGTTAAAAGTAAGTCCGATAGATGGTTATACATAGTTAGAAGATAGTTACAAACAGAAAAGAAACAGACTATAATTAAGACGCACCAAATTAGGTCGTAAAAAAAATTATATCGATTGAATTTACTTTTTAGTGACGACGCTGATGATCTATTTTTCATGTCTGTGTTTTTTTTCTTGTTTTTTTCCTTATAAAATTGTGTATGAATCTTATATTTGTGTCTTGCAAAAAATAATAAATGTCTTCTTTCTTTCTTTCTTGATAAGTTTTCCTTTGTACCGCTTAATATTTTCCATTGTGTTATTCTGCCCTAATATTATAAATGGGGAAAATTGTTTTTTTGTTTGAATTGATTAGGCTCCAAAACTAGACCGATTTGAAGAATTCTCATTCAAAATTAGTCTCAGGTCTTGTTACACTGGGCTCTGTATACCTCGTAAGGGATAAAACGTGATTCATGTATTTGTATATTCTTTCAACCCCCTAGATGATAAATGTTAATAATGAACTTAAACATTTAAATAGTCTAAACAGCTACACGGTTGGTGTAAGAACTTACAAGAGCTGTGTCGCGCGTGCGTTACACAACCCGTCCTTTTCTCACTGTTTGTTATAAAAAGAGGCGGGTAATTTCGCGCGCTCTTGTGCTAGCAGTGTACACAGGCCGAGTCAGCAGTACGTCGCAAATACGCAGGCTGTTACGGGAATTCGTGTCTACACATTTGCTTTTTGCTGTAAAAACATTGGGTCCAAAGCTACTGCACACAAAGTTTCCGCCAAAAAAAAACAAAGTACCTACCCGAGACCATATGACTGGTGTATTAATTATCAACACAAAGGCGACTTTATTCCCTAAGGAGATGTCAAAGTTAACTTTCGAACGATAGACAGGGCAGCAGAAACCAGAGTCAACGAAAGCTAAAGCAAAATTAAGAACAAAAAAAATGTTACCACCCTCATGTTATTCGGGTAAACCTTGCATGTCTTCAGAGGAGAGAAGATTAAGTTGTCACAGTGGTCTGCTCAACTGGTTCCTCTCGCTATGGCTGTGGAAGTTCCTGCCCCCCTTGCACGAGAGCGCACGAAAGTCGCGTCGCGCCCGAGTTGGACTACCCGTCTCTTTCTTGTTGGTACAGTAAGAAAAGGACGGGCAATCTATCTCGCGCGCGACGCGACTCTTGTACGCTCTCGTGCTAGACGTGCTGGAGCGCGTCTCCTACGGGATCTTTCTCTTTCACATGCCTATTCTTTTGGTTGCCATTATTCTTGTTCCTATTCTTAAATGTATTTTTATATTTCTCACTTTGTTTCTTCCATACTGGTCTTAATAAAGAAAAAACATAGAATGTACCAGTTGCTCCTCGTCCCGTGCAGATAGTAAAAGCCCGTCGAGGGATTGGGCGAAAATCTTAGGGATCATGTTATAGGCGATGTGGTTAGCAACCCATCACTGTTTTGATTCCCCTTTCCATCCATACTCCCACAATCATGCTAAACGTGGTCTTTAGGTCTTGTTACCTTAGGCTCTGTCTACCCCGTAAGGGATAAATACGTGATTTATGTATGTATGTACGTTTTTCACTTGTAACTTTTGTTTTACTTAATAAATACCTCATAATTGACCACCCCCATACATATAGACAGGCCTTATTTCCTTGCTCATATATTACTTCTATACCATAACCTGCGCGTAGCCCGACACACACTTGACTCTCCAATCATAACACCTAATACCTACGTACATACATAGTTACACACATATATCACGTATTTATTCCTTATGGAGTAGACAGAGCTTAAGGTAACAAAACCTCAAGGCCACGTTTTGCACGATTAAGGGACTTTCGCCCATTCCCTCGATGGGCTTTCATCTGCGCGGGAAGAGAAGCAACTGTTGAATTCTATGTTTTTTCTTTACTCCCAGACCAGCGTGGATACTTACGTAGACTATATAATATCACAGTATATATATAAGCTAAAGCAGTAAGGAACCTACGAACAAATCGGTTGAAACGAAACACGCACACAGGCGCGCGCTTTACACGGCCCCTAAGGGGACCTCGTCCACTCCGCTCAGGCTCAGGTCCGCTTAGGGGCCGTGTAAAGCGCGCGCCTGTGTGCGTGTTTCGTTTCAACCGATTTGTTCGTAGGTTCCTTACTGCTTTAGCTTATATATATATACTGTGATAATATCGTCATCATCTCATATGATAGCCTGTATACGTCTCACTGCTGGGCTATAGTTCCCACGCAGGCCCAGTGCGGATTGGGAACTTCACACACCACTGAATTGTTTCAGATATACTGGGGAGCAAAAAACCGGGTAACTTTTCGTATAACTTTCCAAGGGAAGCGACCCGGTTTTTTTGCTTCCGAGTAATAGATAGTGCATGGTGTTTTAATATTAAACCGGGATACTTAAGCGAGTACTACACCCTGTAAATGTTTTTCAGTTCTCCAATATCTATGTAACTGAAAATAAGGTCGTGTAGCCTAGCTAAATCGATTTATCACCCTCGAAACCCCCTGCATACCAAATTTCATGAAAATCGTTGGAGCCGTTTCCGAGATTCAGATTATATATTACAAATTACAAACATACTAGCTTCTGCCCGCGACTTCGTCCGCGTAGAATTACAATAACTGATGTTGATGGTATTATTCTGCAAAAATTATTTAACTTACGTTGAGACTATAGACAGCTACGACCTTCGAGATGTTTATCGCTATACCGCGGCAACTATGAAAAGTTCCGAGATAAGAAGTAAACTGTATTTTAATCTAGGGTACCAGCATCACCGTTCCAAATTTGATCCGAATCAGTCTAGTTGTTTCAGCGTGAAGAAGGAACAAACATATAGGAACACTCACATCGTCACAAACTTTCACATTTATAATATTAGTAGGATATATATCAGTGGCGTGGCGTCCATAGAACTCGATTCCCACCGGCTTGCCTATTTTAAGGCAGTTGGGCGCTTATTGCGCAGAATTAGAGGAAAAGCCTAGTTAAATGCCCTTCGGCTTGCCTTCTGACATACTTGACGCCACGCCACTAACATATATATATATAACTAGCTTCTGCCCGCGACTTCGTCTGCGTAGAATTATACATAAAAACCTTCCTCTTGAATCACTCTATCTATTAAAAAAAACCGCATCAAAATCCGTTGTGTAGTTTTGAAGATATAAGCATACATAGGGACATAGGGATATAGGGACAGAGAAAGCGACTGTTTTATACTATGTAGTGATAATTGCTGATAGTCGATGTTTAAAGAGTACGGTGTCAAAGGGATGACAATTCTAAATCCAAAATTACTATGGAAAGCTTTTACAAGAGTTTTTAATACAAATAACCTAACCACATGCTATAATATTCTAGAAACCTCGTACCTATATACTTACATAGATGCTGCCCGCAACTTCGTCTGCAAAAAAAATGTTTTTCGCTACAACTATGCGCGGTAACTATGCAATTTTCCGGTATAAAAAATAGCCTATGTGTTAATCTAGGGTATCAGCTATTTCCGTTCCAAATTTTATCCAAATCCATTCAGTAGTTTTTACGTGAAAGAGTAACAAACATCCATCCATCCATCCATACTTACAAACTTTCGCGTTTATAATATTAAGTAGCAGTACATACCTACATACATTATATCACGTCTCCATCCCTTACGGGGCAGACAGAGCCCAAGGTAACAAAACCTTAAGGCCACGTTTAGCATGATTAAGGGCGCATAGGTGGAAAGGGAAATCAAAACAGTGATGAGTACGCCCTCAATCTTGCTAAAAGTGGCACCTGTACCTGTTACCTTAGGCGCTGTCTACCCCGTAAGGGATAAAGACGTGATTTGTGTATGTGTATGTGTTACTTAATACAGTTAATACCCATAATGGCCATGGTAGGTTTGACCTGTAACCTCTCAAGCAAAGGGTCGCAGGTTCGAACCCCGGGCCCGCACTAAGTTTTCGTAATTTGTGTGCGAAATACATTTAAAATTTACCATGAGCTTTTCGGTGAAGGAAAAACATCGAGAGGAAATCTGCACACACCTCCGAATCAATTCATTGGTGTGTGAGAAGTTCCCAATCCGCAATGGGCCCGCGTGGGAACTGTGGCCCAAGCCCTCTCGTTGTGGGAGGCCTGTGCCCAGCCGTGGGATGTATACCTATAGACTGGAAATGATGGCAGTTCGTGTGCTGTTGTAAATGTTGCAACAAACGCAACTAGGCGTGACTTAGCCATCAAATGCAAGCTTTGCCTTTCGTTTTCTTGCGAGTACGTGGAGAGAAGTTATGTATGTTATAACTAGACGACTAAATCCATACTATATTATAAACTAGCGACCCGCCCCGGCTTCGCACGGTATATCATGCATGTATTATACATATAAACCTTCCTCTTGAATCACTCTATCTATTAAAAAAACCTCATCAAAATCCGTTGTGTAATTTTGAAGATATAAGCATACAAAGGGACATAAGGACATAGGGACATAAGGACAGAGAAAGCGACTTTGTTTTATACTATGTAGTGACTATGTAGTGATGCGAAAGTGCATACGTCTGTTACCTTTTCACGTTTAAACCGCTGAACCGACTTTGTCGGAATTTGGTATATGCATAGATAAATGTTTTTATAGTGTTACTAGCGACCCGCCCCGGCTTCGCACGGTATATTATGCATGTATTTTTATATAAATAAATATATAAATATAAACCTTTCTCTTGAATCACTCTATCTATTAAAAAATCCGCATCAAAATCCGTTGCGTAGTTTTAAAGATTTAAGCATACATAGGGATATAGGGACAGAGAAAGCGACTTTGTTTTATACTATGTAGTAATTATACTATGTAGTAATAGTGATAGTGAAGAGTTATTTGGATTGTGTTAGGTGACATTGACACTCAAAGGTTGACTGTAAGAGATCCCTTAAAGGGATAAGTCCGCCTTTGTGCATGTATCTCAGTGTTTGTCAATTGTATTTTGTCTTGTTTATTTTGCACAATAAAGAGTTTACATACATACATACATACATTGATTTGGTGTTATTGTGTTGGTATATTTATTTTATTTGGAACTTATGACTATAGAACTTGTGAATTTATTTATAACTAGCGACCCGCCCCGGCTTCGCACGGTATATTATGCATGTATTATACATATAAACCTTCCTCTTGAATCACTCTATCTATTAAAAAAAACCGCATCCAAATCCATTGTGTGGTTTTGAAGATATAAGCATACATACGGACACGGGGACAGAAAAAGCGACTTTATTTTATACTATGTATTGATGTTGTAATTTTAGTGTATCTTAATTTGGTAATTGATATTGATAATTTGTATTTTTATTTAAGTAATCGCCTTTCAATAAAATATTTGCACGCCTGCATGTAGGCTGAACACAAAGTAAAAAAAAACCACAATATAAGACCTACCTGGCCGTGTTCTGGCAAATAAATACTTTTAACTTTCTTTTTGTTGATAGTTTCAGTCCCCGGGGAAGTAAACAGGATATTTTTTATCCCGGAATATCCTATAGTTCCCGCGGGATAGCGATAAGTGAATCTACGTTAGCGGAGTCGCGGGCAGCTGTGGCTGGAGACTTCACACAGAATTTAAATTTATTTCCCAAGCTCGACTTTTCCCGACATTTCCAACAACTGTCGCTTTATTTCAACCAATTTACACAAAACTTTGATATAAAAAACGATATTTTCACAAGTAACAAGATGAATAGATGTACCTACAGAGGCGAACTTATGCCTAGAATCACTACATAGTATAAAACAAAGTCGCTTTCCGCTGTCTGTCTTGTCCCTATGTATGCTTCGATCTTTAAAACTACGCAAAGGATTTTGATGCGGTTTTTTTAATAGAAAGAGTGATTCAAGAGGAAGGTTTAACATGTATAATATAGTAAGGAAAAACTGATTGCACCCGTGCGAAGCCGCTAGTTATAGTCTTCCCAATCATTTATTTTCTCGATGACAGCTCCCGTAGAATGTAACTGCGCTTTTTACGCAAAAATTAACTTTTAAATGCGAGGTATAAAAAATATGAAGACTGCTAATTTTGTTCCTTGATCCCATATAATATGCATCTAAGACAAATTGAGTCCATATATGCAGTAATATCTTTTTAAAGTACGATAAACAATAAACGTTTTAATAAAGTTACATTCTATGGGAATGCAAATAGTGATGTTATGATTGAAATATCGATATTGTATCGGTATTGTATATATTGAACTAGATGTGTTCCTGCGACTTTGTACACGTTGTAATTTTTTACAGGGATAAAAAATAGCCTATATTACTCAGGAATAACGTACTAGCATTTTAATGGTGAAATATTTTTTGTTTGTCCAGTAGTTTTTAGTTTATTCATTACAAACATACTGTCATTCGGCCATTTTGCACGCTTAGTAATAAATTAGCATTCAAGTAGGTTGTTTTATTGGTTCCATAGCTGAATACTTCTCAACTACTCGTATATATATAAAATTGGATCGATATCGTATCTACTGATCATTTCTTGGGTCACAACACTATAACTATCAAACTACATCTGTCATCGAGAAAATAAATGATTGGAAAGACTATAATTGTAAACTTAAACCCTGTTCATGAACCACTCGATGGTGGAAATCCGTTCGGTGGTTTTTGAGTTTGTTGCCAACAAACAGAGGCGCCGGAGGATTTTGTTTTATAATATGTAGAGGCTAATTAATATAGCTAAATATTTGTCCCTACTAATATTAAATTTCTAAAGGACACTGAAAATTAGAACATAGAAAAATACTCGTCATTCCGTGACGCGTGCTATACCCCTACACCCATAGCAGGTGGGTAAGCCTTCGAATTTTTCTATCTGTTACTAGCTGTCACGTGACCTTGTTACTATGCGAGTTTTTGTCCCCAAGCGTCGACTGTTTGAATGATGTGTCTGTACGACACAATTACAAATTCCCGCGGAAAAAATATAACCCTGTCTGTCTGTTACATTTTCACGCCAACAATAAACCGATTTTAATGAAATTAAGTACTGAGATAATTTCAATACCAGGGAAGGACTTAGAAGGTTTTTATCCCGGAAACTCGCAGTCCCCACGTGATAGCGACAAGCGAATCCTACACAGACGGAGTCGGGGGTAACAGCTAGTACGTATAAAGTTTATACTATAAACCTTCCGCTTCTATCTTTTTATCTACTGATAAAATCGTTGCGCACATAAATAGTTTACAAGATCTAAGCGTACACACACTCGTATTCTCCAATATCTATATCTACTCGTATACAGCCGACCGTTCAAAAATATCTACACATTTTCTGCAGGGCCGACAACGCACTGGCATCGCGTAAAGCGCTGCGGGTGTCTATGGACAGTGGTGATCATTTACCATCAGGTGACCCACTAGTTCGTTTGTCTGGCCTCTCTAACATAAAAAAAAACATATACCGTATTTTCAGTTAGATATGAAGCGTGTTTCGATATTTTTTAACAGTTGGCAGGTTGCATAGATATTGGAGAACTCTACTGTGCACATGCATACTTTGTTTATACTATGTAGAGATGAACAGTTACACACACATACACAAATTAAACACGTGGTAGTGTTTTTAGAAGAGACGATTCCAATTTTATTATTCCTTTGATAAAGCCCCTCTCAATGGGGTATAAATGTAGCATTATATTTTATTCAGAATGTCAACAGGGTGAAAAAAAGGTGGTAGCCTAGTGGTGTGGCCTGTGGCTTCTCAAGCATGGTCGTGGGTTGGAGCCCGGGCTCTCACCTCTGAGTTTTCGGAATTTAAGTGTATTTATCATGAGCTGGGCCCTGCTGGGCAATGCACTGGGCCCGCGTGGGAACTTATTTATTTATTATTTATTTATTTATTTATTTAGTCAATAAAAAAATTACAGCATTACAGTCGAAACCAATGCGCTATAAAATTCAAAAAATATAATAAATGTTATTTAGGCGACGAAACGTTGTGGCTCCGCTGCGTCGTAATCTCCGGTGTTGGATTCGGTAGTTTGCCCCGGAACCGACGAAATACGACACCCTTCGGCCAGAAGTCAGCGCACGCGATGGTCTCCTGCAGCGGTCGCGGAACGCGCACCACAAAGGAACTGAAGTGCACGTAGTGGCGCGAACGCAATTGGAAGACCCTCAGCAAGAAGCCGGTCTTCTAACGGACATACTCTGCCGAACTGGTCTTATGACCGAAGACATTCTGAGAGGAGGCCTTAGCCCAGCAGTGGGACGTATAATAGCCTGGAGATGGATTATGGTGAAATTATTCATCAAAGTAAACGAGTCGCTGCCATTAAAAATTAAAGCAGACCAAAGCTGAGGCTTGAAACCTCCCATTTACCTTGGGGATAAAGCCATTTGGGTCTAGTTAAACCAAGAGTCCTTTGCCATTATTACCATCCTACATACACATACACAAATCACGTCTTTATCCCTTACGGGGTAGACAGAGCCTAATGTAAAAAGACCTACAGGCGTATAGGTGGAAAATGGAATCAAAATAGTGATGGGTTGCTAGCCGCATCGCGTATAACGTGATTCCTATGATTTTCGCCTATTCCCTCGATCGGCTTTTACCATCTGCGCGGGAGGAGATGCAACTGGTACATTCTATGTTTATTCTTTGCTCCCAGACCAGCACGGAGGATTAAGGAAGATTACCGTCCTAAGGTTCAATATATGCGCCCACAATCATGCTAAACGTGGCCTTTAGCTCTTGTTACCTTAGGCTCTGTCTACCACGTAAGGGAAGACGTGATTTATGTATATTTGTAAGGTTCAATGTCTATTGTACGGCTTAAAATATTAAATACTAATTTCACTTCCAAGGCAATTATCACAATTCACAATTAGCCTTAATTGTTCTAATTTTTCTGATGTAGGTAGGAACTGCCATAGAAAATTAAGGCTTAAGGGTTAATAAATACTCGTAAAAAACAAAAATAGAAATAATTACCTAACCAATTTTAGACTCGAAATGTTATTCAACTTGACGTACAAAAATAATGGGTCGGTTTCTATACAAAATTATATGAAAAGTGGTTCGTTATATTTGCTTGTCAGTACATTTCATAATAATACGCTATTTGTGGAAATTTAACCAAAGTTCACGTGAAAACAAACCAAAGAATAAATAAGAATTAGGAATATTTGTGTTGTATGGTATTGTAAAGGTCAGTAGGTACTAGGGTTCGTCAACAGTAAAAAAGGTACTTGAACTTTTTAAAACCAAGGTTTTTCACGAACTTTTACAATACTTAAGGTGCATTGGGGTAAATTCGAAAATCGTGGATATCCACTAAACGAGGAACAATTCCATAATCTGGCAACGCTTATCTAGAAGCCAAAGATTTTGTAGCTTCTAGGTAAGCGTTGCTTGATTATGTAATTGTTCCCCGTTTAGTGGATATCCACGAGTTTCGAAATTCCCCCATTTTCGAATTTACCCCAATGCACTATACTGAACATAAAATTTAGCTCTGGACACTTTTCTAACTCTTTTATGTTATGGAGACCTAAATGAATCAGTTCTTTCATGCTGGTTTGGGAGCAAATTAAACATAGAATGTACCAGTTCCTTCTCCTTCTGCGCAGATGGTAAAGTCCCATCGAGGGAATGATTGAAATTCTTAGGAATCACGTTACAGGCGATGCAGCTAGCAACCCATCACTATTTTTTGACTACCTCTTTCCATCTTTACGCCCACAATCATGCTAAATGTGGCCAGGTCTTGCTACCCAAGGCTCTGTCTACCCCGTAAGTGATAAAGTCGTGAAATATGTAAGCATGATCTCAATAAAATGTACATTAAACTTTACTTACTTACTTACTGAAGGGCTTATACTTGCTCGCCTATTTCTGCTTTAGCGTTTTCATCTCGTTCTCGGTGACAGCCGCGACAAAAACCTATCTGGGGACCGATTTTTGAAAGCGCATGTGTGAAAATACCATTTGGTAGAAATCTGTTTATATCTTCAGAATTACAGCTCTAATCAAATTTTTGACAAGGTCACAAGATTAATGAGAGCCGTATCTTCTAAGCTACTCGTATTTAAAATTCAGCACAATTTTTCACCACTTCCGAGTGATATTTATCACACATGTGCTTTCAAAAATCGGCCTCCTGGCCTTACAATCCCAAGTCCGAAGTTCGTTTGGTGCCGTCCCGTTCGCGCTTATAACCATACACGTGAAAGTGAGAGGAACGGCATACGAACTTCGAATATCGGAGTAGCCCCCCGAAGACGTAGTTTCCCGCAACTTCTAGTAAATGAACAAAAAACAGTTACCTCGCTATTATTATTCCTATTTATCCTCGAACTAGCTTCCGTCCGAGACTTCGTCTGCGTAGAATTATACATATCAACATGTAAACCTTCCTCATGAATGACTTTATCTATTAAAAAAACCGCATCAAAATCCGTTGCGTCGTTTTAAAGATCTATGCATACCTACATAGGTTACAGACAGACAGACAGCGGAAAACGACTTTGTTTTATACAATGCAGTGATTTAGGTTTTACAGCCGTGAAACACGAAAACAAAGAGTAAATTCAGCAACTTTCGGAATTGCATAACGTGACGAGAAAGACTCGGGGACAAATTTCCATCATTTTAGGCTTTAGTAAAATACTTTTGGGTTTGTACTAAGAGTTGGTAAAATCCAAGCCTGTTCGAAACTATTACGAGAGGAGGCTTCTGTCTAGCAATGGGATGGAATTACCCATTCATGTTTTATACCATGCTAGCTTCTGCCCGCGACTTCGTCTGCGTAGAATTATACATAAAAACCTTTCTCTTGAATCTATCTATTAAAAAAACCGCATCAAAGTCCGTTGTGTAGTTTTGAAGATTTAAGCATAAGTACCAGGGATGTTACGGAACTTCGACTCCGGTTCCGTTAAGTCGGAACTTCCGATTATTATTACACCTTCGGTTCCGACTTCGGCTCCGACACTTTTAAATCGAAGGTTTTAATCGGAGGTCGAAGCATAACATAGCGGCGGCGGCGGCCTGTGTCGACTGTTATGAACAGGTTCATACATGTCGCGCGGGGAATCCCCCCCGACTCCCACTACGTGCACTCTATCGTCAATTATCCGACCCTGCCTCCGACTCCGATTCCGACTCCGATAAAGCAAATTCAAAAACTCCGACTCCGCCTTCGGTTCCGATAAAACTACCTCCGTTACATCCCTAATAAGTACATAGGGACATAGGAACAGAGAAAGCGACTTTGTTTTATACTATGTGATAGTGATAGTGATATATACGTTTTTTTTCCATGTGATTTTTTTCACTTTCATTGGTTGTATAAAAAAACATATTCTAATTTTGACATTAGCATAAGAGCTGTCGTTACCAGTGGGTCATCCAAAATGTCCGTCGTACAGGTATTGGAAAAATGAAACAATAAACACAATTAATCGATTTATTTAGACTTAAATGCAAAACTCTTTTACACCTAGATTAAAATTACTTCTATAAAACATAAATATTTTATAACCGTTAAGGAAGGGTAACAACACAGGGATTTTCGAAATGGAATCGGAAAAATTATTTTGATACATTCACAATACGAACACATTAACTAATGAAGGTTATTTGATTTAAACTGAGTTCAATCGATTTGAATCACGGAATTATGGGTTACTGTAGAACTTTGTCACAATGTGTCATCGCTGTGACATACACACGGCTAACGACTTGACACTGCCGGTATTTTCTCTGCAAACTTAGAAAAATTAAACAAATAGCTACCTATTTGTTTAATTTCCGTCACCCTCTACGGTGACGGCACCAGTAATGGACATGGACCAATAGTCATTTATCAGTCATTTATTTTACAACAGTCAATTTAAAACCATATCATCTTTAAATTAAGAATGAAGTGTCCATTACTGGTGCTCGTCAGCTTGCAGTGTCCAAAACTGGTGCCGTCACCCTACGTGATAAAAAAAACATTGATGCGTTTTAAATCTTTCAATTCAATCATTGATTTTGAACTCAATTTTAACCATATTTTAAGTCTAAGGGGCTGTTTCAGCACTGTTAAGTTCCAGTTATCTTAAGTGTCACTTATCTATGATGACGTCTCTGTCTATTTCGTAGTAACAAATAGAGACGGAATCATAGACAACTGACACTTCAGATAACTGGAATTGAACAGTATGGCGAAACAGGCCTCAAGTATTAAATACTTGAAACAAAAAATATTAAAGGTATTTTTTTATGCATTCATGTGCAATTGTCAACATATGTGCATTTTCATGACATTTACACAATTTAAAAAAAAAAGTAGCTGGACACAATTCTTTGTCGTTTAAAGGAGCGACCACACCGTTGCGTATACGCAGTGACGTGTCTTATGCGTCACGCTCTCTCACCGTAAACGCACCGTCAACGTCTTTTACGCACTGCTGTAGCCGGACCTTTATACAATTTCACATAATTCTAACAGACACTGTGTTGTTAGTGATTGTGACAAAGTACTACTTCAAAACAAGACACGTGCTGAAAAGAAATTGAGCATTTTATCTGCCCTTATGGATCCCGCTACACACCCTAGACACCATTTATAAAAATAATTTATCCTTTGCTATTATCTTGGTTCACGTCGTTATTATCTATAGTAATGTTGAGTTTAAAAATGTAACAACGAATATATCAATTACTTTTAAACAAACAGTGTCCTAAACTTAATACAGAATAGTTCAGCAGATGAAATGAAAAAGGATGGATTGTTTTGATGGATTCTTCCATGCCGGTCTGGAACATAGAATTTACCAGTTGCTTCTCTTCCCGCGCAGATGCCAAAAGCCCATCGAGGGAATGGGCGAAAGTCTTAGGAATCATGTTACAGGCGATGCGACTAGCAACCCATCACTATTTTGACTCCCCTTTCCAGCTATACGCCCTTAATCATGCAAAAGGTTTTGTTACCTTAGGCTCTGTCTACCCCGTAAGAGATAAAGACGTGATATATGTATGTATTAATTGTGTTAGACAAAATTCCGTACGTTGATCGATGTTTTAAGTGTAAGGCTGGAGATGTAAGACGTCAAAATGGTGACTTCATTTTGAATCCAAAGTTACGATACAAAACTTTTACAGGAGTGTTCAATCTGGCTAACTTAATCTAACCATTTGCTGAAATATACCAGATTATATCTACGACACTTTGTCTATAGTTAACCTGACTTCATCATCATCATCATCATCATTATCATATCAGCTATGGGAGGTCCACTGTTGGACATTCAACAGCAAGTAACCACTCCAGACAGTCAAAGAGTATGATTAAAAAAATATTCTTTTGGCACTTCGTTGATAAAATTAAAAAGGTCAACTTCTTCAGTTTTTATATCAGTAAACTCTTAAACCTCAAGTGTACCCATAAACGCACCTTTTTATAGCAAAATTGTCGCTCAAATATTAAAAAAACTTGATACGTTTAAGTGCGTTAGGATCTGTAGGCTTATTATGTAACTCGCTCGCAATCGCCATCGTGTTCATTTTGACAGTTCAAGTATGAATGTGACAGCTAGCTGATTCTGATGCCAATTGTCAGCCCATACTTGAACTGTCAAAATGAACATGATGCCGATTGCGAGAGAGTTACATAATAAGCCTACTCGATTGAGTGCCTAAAGAAAACTTTTTAGTTTCATTATTATTATACGGACATAATTCTACAAATAATTTACGAACTTTAAGAGATCACAAAACATTTTATAGATAATTGTAATAAATGAAAAACAAATGGTTATAATTAAGATCATTTCAATTCATTCCGCCAATATCGAGGTTTTACTGAAAACTGTCAACCGGCATCATTAACTTCTTTATTCAAAGTGGCTAGCCTTTAAATTGAATGTTGCTGGATAGCAAATTTAATATAAGTCGACTTTGCAGTTTAACTGTGTAATTAGATATAGCTTTCCAAGAACATTCTAAGTAAGTAAATGCTTTATTGTACAAAAATATAAAGAAACAAACATAATTCAAGATTAGGGGCCTTCCCATGACGTCTTGATGCGATTCAATTCAGATTCAGTTTAGGTTCGCTCACAGTCAGATCCATACTAAACATGACAGCTAAAACCTGAACTGAGTCGGAATTAAATCGCATTAAGACGTCAAATATTTGTACAAAGGCGAACTTACCATTACCATTATCTTTTGTGAATGTTTACAATTTTTCTAGTATACTTTACTTGGTCCTAATCCTAACGAAGTGTACTATTGATAAAAGTCAAATTGACACCTTACTTTTGCAGAAAAATTGAATATTCTATGTCATTTATTCACTGACACAACACCCGTAGATACGTAAAGAAATCTCAGATTTAAATTGAAAATCGACCCGCGCTAAGAGCTATGCATACTGCATTCGTCTGGCCGTCATATTAGTACAGGGTCGGTGCTTCGATTTTAACCACTAACTGCATAGAGATGTACATACCTACTTATGTAAGGTCACGTGTCTGTAAAGCGACAAGGTAACTTCGTCCAAGAATTGTTTATCAATTTTGTGTGTATGTATGTATAACTCTTTATTGTACACAAAACACATGAAAAAGATGTATACAAGACAACACAAACGCACAAGGGCGAATTTATACCTAAAACTAATTTGACAACGAACATTTCAATATAATTACATAATGTTAGAAATAAAGCAGTTAAATATATGTTGTGTACACAATTTAAAATAAAATTTTAACACTGGATATATAATCAAAAATATCTGGTGTTTATAAGCCACTCCAATAAAGTTAAGATTTAAAAATGAATGTTCGAACCAATGCGTTGTTGTTGTTCTGTATATTCAATATTATCTATCACCTAGCCACTAACAAAATAAAGTATGTACACAATTTTAGAAATCGATCTTCAATGGCTCTCTATCTACTCGGGTAGTTCTCATATTTAGGTAGCGGTCAAAACTCAAGTCTATGTCCGCATTTTCGGTGCCAGATCAAGATTTCGCATACGAAGAATACATCAATTTCGCAAGTCTTTAAATTTCGACCATAAGAAAGACAAGCAGTCACAGGACGACGCGAGCACACACGAATGTTTCAATTGCCCGAATTTCATATGCCATAACCTTTTTTTCTCTGAAACCGTAATTTATCAGGAAATTTGTAATGGACATAATGTAGGTAGCACTTTATACGTAGATTAGGTTAGTTTTGTAACTATAACAATCCTGAGTAATAAGTTCAGAGAAATTAAATTTCAAGCATTATGAAATTATGACAAACGACAGGGAACCGATCCCATCGACCCCGTGTTGAAAAGGAATAAATATGATTTAACGCCTTCCGATCTTAGCAGGCTGTTGCCTACAACCAGTAAATACTTATAACACTTAATAATTTAACAGAACTCCTAATCCGACCTTTCTAGGAGCTTCCTGATCTGTCTCCAGTCCTCCATGATGTCGGCGTCAGGCAGCATATAGACGACATACGGCGGGGAGACGGCAACGGTGCGCCGACGCCGCTTCCGGCCCCACTCAGGGCCGGTGGACCAGAGGTCTACCGTGTGACGTTCTTCTTCCAATCTCCGGATCTTTTCAAGGATCTCCTCCTTCAGGGCTTCGTAGTTCAACCATTTCTCGCTCTGTTGACAATGAGACGGGTATAGGTTAGAGACGATTGATTTAAAACATTTTCAATGGTTAAAAATTATTAATTAATTTGTTTTCCGATTTACAACGGTAAGTTTTCGGTCACAAAATCTTTTGCGAATGTCAAATGAGAACAGATTGTTGCCGTTTTGATCCGCAAGTGTCGCTGACAGATTTTCTATAGTACCTAATTGAGATGTTTACGTGAACGTATTCGAGACGTTTTTTCTGTGATGAAGATACAACACACGGTTATGTATAATGGTGTAATATAAGTACCCGAAATATTATTTTCCTTTGTCAAGCTGTACCAGAACTGACAGCCAAACAAGGACGAGATATCTCTATATTATTATGTAGAATACTGTAAAACACTTGCAAAAGAGGCCTTTGGCGGCTTAATTGCAAAATAAACCTTCGATTTTTTATTCTATTTTGATAAGACCGCGTACATGTTTATTATTAAAAGCTCCCTAAGAGTTTGTTCAAGATTAGAAGTTTCTAAGGAATTAAATGTTAAAGTTTAAATATTTTATTGTTAGCCGGAATAAGAGATCAGCATTACCAATTTATTATTGATACTCTAACAGAACTTGTCACCCAAACCGTACTACGTTTCATCCACCTGTTTTATTATACTAACGGACCCATTCAAATCTGTACAGTCAGTGATGTTCACGATAGCTATTTCAAAGGAAACATCGTAGTCATAAAAAACGCACCTCCCCGATATTGCTTTCCGAGAGATTGCCTTTTATAAGCAGATTTGTCAAAGGCCTGCGCATCGGAACGACGGTGCTCAGAATATACAAAAAGCTGTGAAAATGCCGCTACTTGCTTAATTAACAATTCAAAATTAGATTGTTCCCGTGCACAAAACAAAGGGGTAATGGATAAATTAAGGAAAACTCCTATTCAAGAAAATCCAATTACCTATATATTAATGACAGCGCTGAAAAAGAAGGATAACCTACATCCAATACTTAAAAAAAAATAAGGAGTCTTCAAAATAACTTCTCAAAAAAAAGGACTGCTTTTTAATTTTGTTGCAGTCACTCTCATCATATAATCATAGGAACACACAGACACAGGGCATCATCATAAGAATTTCAGTAGCACTCTTGTCGGTGGAGTGATAGACTTCCTACGCTCTCCTGCCACTCCTGCCAGTAGGTATCCCTAAAGGTCCGGCCACACCAGTGCGCAAAAGACGTCGACGGTGCGTTTACGCAACAAAATGTATGAAGAAACGGTGAGTAAACGTGACGCACGGCACTGCGAATGCGCAGCGGTGTGGTCGCTCCTTTATTTGGTTAAAACAATTTTGCCTTTTGCAACATGTATAACAAAACAAAAAAAACTATCATCTCCCGGTGAACATCATTTCCCTACTTATCGCAATATTTCTCAGTACTTAAGTCTAATTCTATGCGGACAAAGCCGCGGGAAGAAGCTAGTTATAAATAGTATTCCTATAACATTTCTTCGATGCTGGTCTGGGGGTAAAGAAAAAACATAGAATGTACTACTTGCTTTGTTCCCTTGCAACCCGTATGCCCACAATCATCCTGAATGTGGCCTTCAGGTCTGGTTACCTTAGACTTTGTCTACCCCTTGTTTAATATTAACGTATTTTTATTGTTCACTAGCTGTTGCCCACGAGGTCGCCCCGTTTCAGTCTTTCTCAAAAATTCGTTTCACAAAAACATTCTCCCAACAACAACAAACGCAACAAATAGAATTAACGAAATCGGTCCAGCCATTCACGTGATGCCGTGACCATGGGATTCGTTTTTATATGATGGTCATTCATACCTTCAAGTTATTTCATCAAAATCAGCATTAAAAATTGGGGTAGGTACGTATTAAAATACATAAAGTTTAAAATGTATAATGGGTTAAAAACATACGGGTTTAAAATATATAATGCGATTTTCTCAGAAAATAGCAAATTAACAGAATTGTTATAAAATAAACCTAACCTAACCTAAACCAATCTATATGTTACGCTATTAAAAAGTTCATCTAGCTAATAGTTACTTAGAAAATACCATTATATATTTTGAACCATTATGTATTTTAACCCATTATAAATTTTAATACTTCCATGCTGGTCTGGGAGCAAAGAGAAAACATAGAATGTACCAGTTGCTTTTCTTCCCGCGCAGATGGTAAAATCCCATCGAGGGAATATGCGAAAATCATAGGAATCATAATATTATAGGCGATGCGGCTAGCAACCCATCACTATTATCATACGAAGATACAGAGAATTTATTATTGTGAAGTAGATAATCTTTGTAACCTTTCTTTTTATTGGATTTTTATTTTTAAGATTTGAATAGCCATTTTGTTTAGCTTTTATAGCCTGAAACACAAGATTTCCTGAAACATTTTAAACTTTATATATTCTGATCCGCACCCAAATATTGTTACACAGTCCTTGAACACGGGCATCCATTATGTTCAGTGATGTTCGCATGTTTCCGAGCGTCATCCCGCTCTGCGCCTGCGCGAGGCTATAAATTGGAGCAAACCGGTCGAATGATTTACCTGGAGGACCCCGGCTCGCGCGAAGCATGATTATGAGTTCGGATGCAAGGTCGGAATTGCTGTGGCGAGCTGCGCTGCCAATAAAATGAAGGTTTTACGCTGGATGCCTTTAGAATAATTTGGTTGCGTGTAGTTGAAGGATGATACGTTTTTTTCTTGCATGAGAGAGAGAGTTTTAAACTTAGACGTGATATATGTATGTATGTGAGACGTTTTCAAAACACACAAAATAAGTTAGTTGATTCCATTGTGTTACCACTTTTTCACTTTTTTTATTCCATTGCAATGGGATAAAGGTGAAACGGTCGTCTTTATCCTTTCCGGGGTAGACAGAAGGTAACAAAACCTTAAGGCCACGTTTAGCATGATTAAGGGCGTACAGGTGGAAAGCGAAATCAAATTAGTGATGGGTTGCTAGCCGCATCGCCTATAATAATGATTCCTAAGATTTTCGCCTATACCCTCGATGGGCTTATTAAATTAGTTTTCTAAGTATTTGTATTAATAAGGATCGATAGGATAAACGATTTTGAGTAAGAAAAACCAAAATTGTTAAATTCTGGAAAAAAAACATGGACTTTTTTTTGGAAAACGTTCGAACATAAGTCTGCTGCCGGACACTAATTCAACTACTAGCGACCCGCCCCGGCTTCGCACGGTATATAATGCATGTATTATACATACAAACCTTCCTCTTGAATCACTCTATATGTTAACAAAAACCGCATCAAAATCCGTTGTGTAGTTTTGAAGATATAAGCATACATAGGGACATAGGGACAGAGAAAGCGACTTTGTTTTATACTATGTAGTGATAGTGATTATTATATAATAATAATTATTATACTAATTTAATAACCGGACGTTAATAAGCGTGTTAGGCTGGGTCAATTAATAAAAACAATTAAGTCAACTCATAACTGGACAAACAACATTGAACTACAAATTTATTGCCCTACATAAAATCGCGATTTTAGTCAAGCAAAAAAAAGCGGCCGTATACACAAATCCGAAGTTGTCGGTTCGTTCATCACCATCAGTATCATCATAAAAGTTAATCAAGACGTACACAGCTACACATATACCTTCCCCAAGTAAGTCGTAAGTCTATGACGATCAATTTTGTGCTACCCGCAGGCGCAACCGATGGCTTCCCGATGGCTTTTTTTGCGGGTGGTAGGGCCTTGTGCAAGGTCCGTCCGGATCGCTACCACCATCTTACTCGCTAATCCTGCCGCTAAGTAGCAGTGCTTGCACCGCTGTGTTTCGGTGTGGAGAGTAAGACAGCCGGGTAAATTACGGGCACAAGAGGCATTTCATCTTAGTCCTCTAGGTTGGCAACGCATCTGCAAACCCTCCGGGGTTGCGGGTGTCTATGGGCAGTGGTGATCACTTACCATCAGGTGACCCACTTGCTCGTTTGCCTTCCTATTCACATAAAAAAAAAAAAAAAAAAAAAAAAAAAACTTTACCAGCCTAATAACATTTTCTCAAACATTGTCGTAAATGTCGTCATTGAATTCTAATTAACAGAACACGAAGGGCTTTGTTGACGGCCGAATTACATTGCAGGCGCGATTTTCATTTGTTTTTAACTTTTCAAAGTCAAGGAGACTATGGAATAATGAACAAAAATGCCATACAGCCAAGTCGATGGCCGAAGAGTGCGCATCATTTTGTTTGATTCTAACGTTTTTATCAGCGTCCCAAATAGCTTACGGTGACAGGTGACACAAAAACCTCTGACCGAACGCGAAAACAACCTAAGTTGCGAGGAAGTTTAGTGCAAATTTATTTTCATTTCCTCTCAATGTTTGAGAAAAACGTTATATCTGCCTCGGCTGGAAGAGCAATTGCTGGATTCGTAACTTTAAAAAGCACTCACCTGCAGTTCGTGTTTTTAAACAAGTTACTCATCCAGCAACTGGCTACTTCCCAGGCCTCGGCATTAATCTACTATTTCACTTTCCCGTAGGTCAATGGGTCAATATTACAACTAGCCCAACTGTAAATATTTTAATCAGTTTTATTTCCTTTCATTTCCATTATCTCTCAAACTTTTCCGTCATTAAAAACATATTAAACAATAGACGAAGCAAGACTCATGACAAGTATTTTGACTGGCTCTTAAGATATTTATTAAATTACATACATACATTACACATACACAAATCATGTCTTTATCCCTTACGAGGTAGACAAAGCCTAAGGTAACAAGACCTACAAGCCACGTTTAGCAGGATTATGGGCGCATAGATGGAAAATGGAATCATAATAAGTGATGGGTTGCTAGCCGCATTGCCTATAACATGACTCTTGTGATTTTCGACAATTCCCTCGATGGGCTTTTACCATCTGCGCGGGAAGAGAAGCAACTGGTTCATTCAGCATGGAAGTTACTAAATTACTTGCAATTGCACTAACCAAAGACGAGGAAAAACAGGTCACTTCGCATGCAAATTTGTATTAAAATATTACATAACAAGTTTGTATGGGAAGTGACTAGTTTTCGTGTTCTGGGGCCTTACTATGACGTCTTAATGCGATTCAATTCCGTCTCAATTCAGGTTTTAGCTGTAATTTTTCGTACGGATCTGACAGCGAGCGAACCTAAACTGAATCGGAATTGAATCGCATTAAGACCTCGTGGTAACCCCCCTGAGTGTAGAAAGCGTTGACGAATTCAAACAAGCTTTATGTCATTTTTTATCGTCTAAATGAACTCAAAAATACTTAAATGATTTTTCAGTGCACAAACATGGTATAAGTCTAAATTAATACATATCTGATTTTTGAATCAACAGCCAAACAAGTTCGTGATTCAACCTCAATATTAACAAATGTACAAACTTGATTCTCCGTGACGCATTCCATTTACCCCTTTGTGTAGAGTGGAAGTAACCCCAAAAATGCAACGTGTCCTTAGGGGATGGGGCAGGTAAATTGCAGACAATGCAAGCTGGGTATCTATAGCACTGCCGACCGGGAGAGGCAGTAAATAATAATAACTTGTTTAATTTTGCTCCCAACAAAACTACCGGTAATGTCAAAAATGGAACGCGTTTCGGTTAAATTTTTGAAAAATTGGGGCATTGTAAAAAATCCCGACATCAATGGTTACCTAGTTATGTGAAACAACAACAACTACTTTAATATACGTGCAAGTAAAGAAACTGCGAAAATACACCAGTCAAAAAAAACAGTAAGATTTTGTAGCACCTAAAGTAAACATTTAGGTAATTTAGCAAACAATACATCGGAGGATATACCTACTGAATCAAATAACTGATTAATTATAATAAGTAATTAGAACTGATCGATTACAATTGCACTTTGGAGCACATTATTCCGATCTACCAATTTAATGATTAGTCAACGAATGAAAATTAAATATATGCACAAAGGCGAACTTATCCCTATAAGGGATCTCTACCAGTTAACCTTTGAGTAAATGAGAGGAGCATTAAGAGAGTTCTACCAATAATAAAAAAATAAAATACTAATAATTCCGGCTGGGGTCTTCCCATCGAGTTACGACCTGGGTGCCTTTAAGACGCGAGTGTACAATTTTCTGCAGGGCCGACAACGCACTGGCATCGCGTAAAGCGCTGCGGGTGTCTATGGACAGTGGTGATCATTTAACATCAGGTGACCCACTAGTTCGTTTGTTTGGCATCTCTAACATATATAAAAAAAAAACCATGTCGTTTCTCGAAATAGCCATAGCCTTACTTCAATCGATCTAAGGAAGTTTTTATTGGTTTTAATTCGAATTGTACCATGGGCCCGATTTTTGAAAGTACCACTCGAAAGTGGTATAAATTTGTTTATATCTTCAAAACTACAGCTCTAATCAAAGTTTTGACTAGTTCACAACATTAATGAGAGCAGCTGTGATTGTCTTCTATGCTACTCGTATTACAAAATTCAGCACAATTTTTCATCACTTCCGAGTGGTATTTTCACACATGTGCTTTGAAAAATCGGGCCCCAGTACATAGATAATTAATATAAATAGATGAAATGCTATTAGGCAGGATCCTAGCACTGTTATGCTATTTTGCGTACCATATCTCTGTCAAAACGCTATGCTATAGTCATTACAATGTAAATGTTATCCGGGTAGGGGCAGCCGTTTGTATGATGAATACGAATGTTTGTGCCCGAGTCACGGATGTTATATGTATTTAAGTATGTATTCATCTACATTATATAAGTATGTTTAACCGTTGCCTGGTACGCTACAAGCTTTGCTTAGTTTAGGACTAGGTTAATTGGTGTAATTTGTCCCATAGTAAAAACGTATGTATAAATAGGAGTATCGAGTGTCAGAATCAGAACTGACGAACGGAATGAATTTCGGATAGTAAGGTGACGTCATTTTGTGCAGTATTTGCACAAAACAACCCGTTGCATGACCTTTAGCTTGTGTCAGTCGAAAAACTAAGTAAAAACAGCGACAAAAAGTGATCAAGTTAAAGTTAGTAATAAGAATAATAACTGTAGCATACTTCAAGGCTTAGTACTGATCTGATCCTACAGTACAAGCTAAGGTTTTCATACATACATACATATAAATCACGTCTTTATCCCTTACGGGGTAGACAGAGCGCATGGTAGCAAGACCCAAACCAAAGGCCATGTTTAGCATGATTATGGGCGTATATAGGTGGAAAGGGGAATCACAATAGTGATGGGTTGCTAGCATGTCTACAATATGATTCCTATGATTTTCGCCCATTGCCTCGATGGGTTTTTACCATCTGCGCGGGAAGAGAAGCAACTGATACATTCTACGCTTTTTCTTTAAGGTAAGGTTTCGTCGGCATACAGATTTCAAAGTCACTTTAAGAGAGTCACTGGAAGAGATCGCTTTTAGGGATAAGTTCGCCTTTGTGCATGTGTTATCCTGTATTCATCTTTTTCTTGTGTTTTATGTACAATAAAGAGTTATACATACATACATACTTTATTTGACTTAACTTCGCATCCGTAACCGTGAAGCTTAAACTCAAATGGAAATAAAACGAAAAACTCTCCTAAATTTATAGGTTGCGTTTCACATAAAAGGCTTTATTCCGTAATGTTTTATTGATCTCTATCCCCATTTGGACCTTGTTTTAGGGTTCAGTACCAACGGTACACTAATGCTAAGGCTCCGCTGCCTCGCTGCCCGGTCCGTCCGTCTCTCACTGGGCTGTATCTAGTGAATCTAAAAGGGGAGACCTGTAAATTTTTCACCGAGCGTGTTCGCGTGGCCGCTATAATAACAAAAGCATTCAAAAATCACATGTATTTGCAACGTTTCTGCTTGATTTTAATAATGGTAACTGTACAGATTATACATAAATAAGTTGATTTGTCGCTTTGGCGAGTGGATTGCTTCCATGCTGGTCTGGGAGTACAGAAAAAACAGAATGTACCAGTTGCTTCTCTTCCCGCGCAGGTAAAAACCCATCGAGGGAATGGACATAGGAATAGTGTAGACCAGTGTTTTTCAAACTGTGGGTCGCGACCCCCTGGGGGGTCGCAAAGCCTCAACGAGGGGGTCGCGAGAGGTCGCGGAAACTACCTCATAAAAAAAAAAGTTGCTTACTATGCAAATGCATAAAGGTGTCGTATTAATTGTCCTACTTTACTTACTAACACAATTTCTTGTGTGTAACTAACATCTATGGATTTTGTCCGAAATAAATGATTATTATTATGTATATTTATTTTTATCTCAAGTTAGGTTTTTACAATATTCATATAAAAAGTATTATTATTATTATTATTATTAATTGAATATTTGTAACATAAATAAAATACCTACACGAAGAAGAAGAAAGGGGGGGGGGGGGGTCGCGAAACATTTTTTTCATACCAGGGGGTCGTATTGTGAAAAAGTTTGAAAAACACTGGTGTAGACGATGCGGCTAGCAACCAATCACTAATTTGATTCCCCTTTCCACCTATACGCCCACAACCATGCTAAACGTGGTCTTGTTACCTTAGGCTCTGTCTATCTACCCCGTAAGGTGTGTGTGTGTGTGCGAGTGGATCTTCTGTTTACCCGTTTAATTCACTATGCCACTCAATGACTAAACTCAGTACCTAATCTGATTTCCCAACTCTACTGCCATGCTTTTTACCTTGAGCCAGCCAATGAATGTGCAGCAGTTAATTCGTCAATATACGGATCCCTACATATTTGACTCTAAATCCCATTTTGCCGGTTCTTCTTTAGAGACACGAGCCTACCTACGTCAGTCCCGAAATGTAAAGGTTCCCCCGAGGAGGCCCAAGTAGGTCACAAAAAGAGGTTGTATGAAGCTTGAAACGGGTAACTGTAAGTTTTTGATCCAAAAAGACATCTCGAACGTGTTAGCTTTTTAGTGTCAAATACTATGAGAGCCCATGTCATTTTTATAAATAAGCCCTAAGTTCGTGGGTTACTTTACTACTACAAATTCACAACATTTCAATTTTCAATAATTACTAAAGTACCGACAACCATTTCGAGCTTTGTGTTTAAGTATTCCATTCCATATTTTTTTGATTTTTTTTATTACTTATTTAACGTAATATTCACAAAAATCTTCAAAAAATCCGAAGTAAGGCATCGTCGTAGTATACCTTTGCCTTCCTAATTATTTATGAATAAAAATGTCAATATCAAAAAGGTGTCAATGTCAAATATCAGTGTTGTTTGCCGATCGATGTTGTTTGTTCGTTTTGTTTTGAAAAAGCATTGTTATATTTATTAAATTGATTTGATGAAAGTTTCGGACGGTTATGCCATGGCAGACAGCCGAAACCTTCCCAAGGTGGATTATAATGATGTTGTTGCAATACATGCGTGAAAACGACTCGTTTAACGTTGCCGAAATCCGGGGAGCTAAGGTTTTGTTGTCATCAGGGGATGCTTACGTTGAAACTTCTGTACGCTATGTGGAAGTAAACGAGAGAATGCTGTGTGTTTTATCAAGGGCAGAGTAACTCCTGAGCACCGAGTTCGTACTAAAATGTACTCTGTTGTCGCAAGCATTAACGAGGCAGAAGAAACTATATTGGATGTGAAATGTGAAGACTGTGCTGCTAGTCAGGGTGGATGCAAACATTCAATTTGTTTTATTATGTGGCTTATTTTGTTGTCAATTATTTCCAATTCAGTCCAGAAAATGCGAATAATTAAAATCCAATAAAAACCAATATCAAATCACCAAACGTCAATCAAAAAGTCAAAATGACAACCCGTTGTGACAACCAGTAGACAATGTAGACATCAATCTTATCTTATTTTTTTATGACCCAGGCAAAGGTAATGTGTAGATTCAACCTTACAAGCGTTTTTGAAATTTTCGAGATTTCAATATTATTTTTGACTAACTTAGAATACAAATTTCGCGAAAAGAAAAAATATGGGTCTCCTAGTTTTCAAACTACTATTTATTGAGCATAAGAAAACACAAGGTAAAAAAATTGAAATGTTGTGAATTGAACTACAAGTAACGAACTTTAAAAAAAGTACCTACCTACTTAAAAAGTCAACGTTCGGATGAAACGTTTGGACGCCGACTTAAAATACTTCTGTTGGATCTGTCACTGTACTCAGTCAAAGAATATAGTGACATTAAACTTGACATTTAATTTTAAATGTATGTGAATTATTCTTTGTACCATTCTAGTACCTCATTTATTATCATTAACCTATATATTTTTGTTATTTATGTTCTGACAATATTTTCACATTTTGTGGTTTTATATTTATTATTTGACATTTTAAATTTTGAAAAAGGTTTTAATTAATTTACCTACTATTATTTTCTCTTTTTATGTAGTCAAATGGAACTCATGACGATCTTTTTGTGAATCCTCATTAAAATTTCAGCTTATTTTTGTTTGTTGTTATTTTGCTTTAATTTAATGTCAGTTATTATTATTACTTTTTTATTACAATTGACGATCCTTTTGTGCATTAGGTACTACTTTTTGTTTAACATTTAATTGTATTTTTAAAAAGGTGACGAATACATTTGTCTAATCTGTCTATCTAGGTCCCTACTTAAGGAATTAAATATTTTCATCCACCTATATTAAATATCTCGCCCTCTTTTTATTTTCGTGTACCTATTCAAAACCACTTCTTTATCCTTTTGTAGTTTATTTAATGAATGACAGTTATGTTGTCGTCATCGTACAATAAATAAGTACCTAACCTACTAACACTAACTATCATTCATAAAAATACTTGATTTAACTTGAAGACATAATTTAAAAAATATATTTAAAAAAGTACAACTGAGCCATTAAAATACGTAGACAAGAGACAACAAAACATCATATCATAGCATAAAGAGCTCATTGACCAACATACTAAAACAGCGTCAAACCAAAACAAAACTCAAACGTTTCAAGAAACTTATCAACTAATTGATTACAGCATACAGCGTTGCGTCGCTCGGTGCGCGCACGAGAACGAGCGCGGGCGCATGAGGCCATCGGAATAACAAAATGGCGGCGCTCGGCCGTTTCCGGGAAACGCTTCGTGCGAGGTCGGCGATCTGCCATCTGCAGGCTGCCGAGTGAGACTGTTAAGCTCCAGCCAGTGACGTTGATGCAAATTCGCGTTAGATTTCACAATGGTTCGATGTCGGTATGAATGGGTTTGAAAGGTCGCGTGGTAAGTATTTTTGTGTGGTGTTTTATTACGTTACGTAGTTTTCGCTCGTGCTTAAAAAGGCAACCTGGAGATTAAATAACGTAGGCTATTTAATCTTATTATTAATTGATGGCTATTATGAATATAGTGAAACAGAGATAGGTACTTATATCCGTTAGTAAGTATGAAATAAGCATCCGACTTAAAGATTCTTTTACACTCACTTACAATGTTTAAGTCAAACAATTGTTTGATGTAAAACAATTCCTTTCGAGACTTACATCCATGCTTTAGCCTTGGCCATACGGATAGATGTGTAAGTGGTTAGACGTTAAGTGCTTTGTTCCAGGGATGACAGACGTACGATAATTTGCTTAGCGTGAGTTGCACTTAGTTAATTTAACGATAACAGACGATTTTGACATAATTCACAGGTTTTCTGACAATCGTTGGTTATGATTATAGTTATTATTAAAGTAGCTTGGTGGAACTCACGCTTAGAAGAAATAAGTACACTTTTTGATATCAGTTTGCTTTGACCATTTGTTACTCCCAATATTACGTTCCAAGAAAGATTACTGCAAAAAAATGACGACAATCAGGATGACAACGTTCAATTTTTAGGCTAGCGCGTCTCTGACATACGATCATTTTTATCTCGTGCGATAATTTTAGTAGTTTGGTACGATCATTTATTTTCACTTGTAAGTAGGTACCTATGTAAATGATTTTAATCTACATTTTTTTTATCTATATGTATAAAAGAAAGTCGTGTTAGTTACACTATTTATAACTCGAGAACGGCTGAACCGATTTGGCTGAAAATTGGTAGGGAGGTAGCTTAGGACCAGGAGACGGACATAGGATACTTTTTATTCCGATTTTCCCACGGGGTTGGAAAATTCCGAAACGTTGTACTAATAAAGCTACAGACATTAAATTTAGCATGCCTACACATTATTCCTTGATTAGTATAAAGATGCACTTACAAAGGAATTTTTCAAATTTAAGGCGGAACAAAGTTCGCCGGGTCAGCTAGTTTAAAATAGATCGTCTGTCAGAGAGGCGATAGCCTAAAAAAGTAAACGTACCTACATGGAAAAAAAAAACAAAAAAACTGCCCTAACTTCCGGTACCACCACTTTAAAGCGGCACTAGGTTTTTCGACATTTATTTTTAATCATCTATAAGCTATAAAAAAGCCGTTCATTAATAATTAGTCGTATTTCCTCACTTGTACCTGAGAAATTCCATACCTGTACCGCTCAGAAATGACGGCATAGCGCTCAGAGTTATTTTATGATATAGTATCAGCCTTCTAAGCGTTATTCACGCTGGTTCATTTCACATGTTTTTTTTCCATGGGCATGTAGTCTAAAGTAAAACATGTTTTACAATACCATTAATCGCGGTTATGAGAATAAACAAGGTTTAGTAATAAATCTAAGGTAATTAAGTCTTAATTAATGAATAAAGTACACAAAAACACCCTTTAAAAAAATCTCGCATAAGGGCATGGAGAAGAGGGGGTCAAGTCAAGGCGAATCTCACGAAATCTCACCAAGAGGGGATACCAAAAGCACCTAACGTGATTAATGTACGCCCCCTAACCAAAAACTTTCAAGGCTTTCCGATCGAGAAGGCTCGCGATCCACGTCCAAACTAGTTTTTATACCTTACGGGGTAGACAGAGCCTAAGTGGGCGTTCAGGTGGACAGAGGATTCAAAATATTGTTGTTACTTCCATGCTGGTCTGGGAGCAAAGAAAAAACATAGAATGTACCACTTGCTTCTCTTCCCGTGCAAATGGTAAAAACCCATCGAGAGAATGGACGAAAATCATAGGAATCATGTTATAGGCGATGCGGCTAGCAACCCATCACTATTTTGATTCCACTTTCCACCTCTACGCCCTCAGTGTCTTGCTAAACGTGGCCTGTAAGGTCTTGTTACGGGGTAGACAGATCTACCCCGTAAGGGATAAAGACGTGATTTGTGTATGTATGTATGTATGTACTGTAACAACTTGAGTTTGTTTGTACAAAGGTTTGTACTATCAAATGAATCAAGAATTTTTATTTCTTCTTATTTTAAGATTTTTTTTTATTTCTGGTGAGCAGTAGATGTTCCACGGGAGTTTTTAATTGTGTTGTACAGACACATGATGCAAACAGACGACGCTTAGCGACAAAAATTCGCATAGTAACAAAAAGGTCACGTGACAGTTAGTAACGGGTAGAAAAATTCGGAGACTACCCACCTGCTATGGGTGGTGTAGGGGTATAGCACGCGTCACGGAATAACGAGGATCCGGGTTCGATTCCCGGCCATAGCTTTACTTTTCGGATTTTTCTGTGTTCTAATTTTCACTGACATTTAGAAACAAAGGTTTGTATAAACAAAGCAACTTGCTGGCAGGTAATGCAATTATTTGTAATTTGATTTTAGAATTTTAATGGAATAAAGAAACAAAGTGTTTCTTCAGGGCATTACCTGGACAGCTGCCTCCTAAGGCATGACTATTGTATGATAAATAATTAAGTACCTAAGTTTGAATATACGGTTGAAGTCCTTAACAATTTTATTATTTCTAAATGTCAGTGAAAATTAGAACACAGAAAAATCCGAAAAGTAAAGCTATGGCCGGGAATCGAACCCGGATCCTCGTCATTCCGTGACGCGTGCTATACCCCTACACCACCCATAGCAGGTGGGTAGTCTCCGAATTTTTCTACTTGTTACTAACTGTCACGTGAGCTTTTGTTACTATGCGAATTTTTGTCGCTAAGCGTCATCTGTTTGAATGATGTGTCTGTACGACACAATTACAAATTTATTAATAAATTAAAATTTTATTATTTAAAAGTTACGCGCTGCTTGTTCACGTACTTAAGCTCGAATCCAGGAGTTTCCTATTAAGTTAGTGTAGACCTGGCTACAATCCTCACAGTACTGTACTCGGCTTAACAGAGCAGCAAGGTACGCAACAGGATACTAGGCGCGGCCCGCGGCTGCGTGCGGAAAACGGCCATTTGCTAATTAGCCGAATGCCAGGGGAAATTCACGCGCCGAACCGCCAATTACTTGCTTTGAAAACTTTGAGGTATGCAGACAAACGGACTCCAATTTTAACCTAGTTATCGACGCATTAATAACAATAATTTAAAAAATCATACAGACTTACATAAATCACGTATTTATCCCTTACGGGGTAGACAGAGCCCAAGGTAACAAGCCGTAAAGACTAAGTTTAGCATAGGCACGGCTTATAGGTGGAAAGGGGAATCAAAATAGTGATAGGTTGCTAGCCACATCGCCTATAACATGATTCTTAAGACTTTCGCCCATTCCCTCGACAGGCTTTTACCATCTGCGCGGGAAGAGAAGCGATTGGTAAATTCAATGTTTTTTTTTTACTCCCAGACCAGCATGGAAGTGGCTTTCTATTTGTAAGAGAATTTTCAAAATCGGTTCTATACATCCAGAGGTTACCCCAACAACCTCCCAAACTCCTAAACTTTGTCTTTACAATATTAGTATAACAACAAGTTGATTCCTGAGCCACAGTGGAACCCTATCAAAATAAATGTAATAGTGAGCTACATTGTCTACCCTAACCTAAAAATAAGCCCTAAGATCCTCCCCCCCCCCCCCCCGAGTCGGGTTACCTCCACGTGTGGTCAAGAGCTGCGGTTCGTTTTTGGATCCGTCCGGGGCGAAGAACAGCGCTTGGTCTGGAGCACCTTGGGCATCGGCTAATGATTTCCTGGCAGTTTCTGAGGGATATCATTGACCGTTGGCTAAGAGCCCGACGGGGGGAGGGGGGTCTTTAACCATTACCGTTCAACGTTGCCGACATTTTGTCACAAGATTTGTTAATTATGTTTCTGTTATTTTGACATTGGCGAAGTTGTCGTAGCTATATCGACTTGATACGCCACAAATAAGAAGAAGAAAAAGAAGGTGCATGAAAAGTGATAGCACTTAGGACCACTGAAGCGACCACTTATTTGGCCCACTGTACCTTCTCGTATGCAGAAAGTAGTTACAACTTGTGCTAGGCTATTTTACCGTCAAATAATTTGAAATATAATCACTGCAGACTTTTTCGTGAAGGTATATTTCGGAAAATCGCGTGTTTTTGTGAAGTAACCAGGCAATTTGAAGTCTTGGCAACCCCCTATATTCTAATCTTGGCCACACTGGCACTTAAGCCACACGTGTGTGTACTGTATGGAGCTCTGTCAGTGTGTGCTTCGCCATCTCGACAGTAAACATCATGTCTTCGTAACACGTGTTTTTGTTACAAATCAAAATACAACATTCAAAAAATTCCAAATTTTACACGTATTTTTTTAAACTACCAGCGCATTCGGAAAGACCACCACTGTCAAGTAGAAAGCGCCCCAAGATACTTTATAAATCCTTTCTAAATTTGCAACAATTAAATTCTAATTAACTTATATTTATAAAAGGGATGTATAAGGTCCCTAAGTTAAGTACCTACCTTAAAATAACCAGATTCAAGGTTCAACTATATGCATACTAGATTCAATGTTCTATGTTTAAAAACTGCTGTGAGACACATTTTAAAATTTAATACAGAGATCTGCAAATAAATGCATCACTACTTATTACTGCTTTTCATGCGGTTTTCACCAATCAATAGGATTTTGTATAAATTGATGAAATATAACAGATGACAGAGAAAATTCAGGACAGAATTGCCTGGCGCAAATTAACTAGGAGAGCCGACCCCATCTAAAGTGGGAAAAGGAAAAGGAGAAGAGAGAAGGAGAGATATATAAGCTTGAACTTTGGCTTAACACGCCACGGCGTGTCTAGGTATATCGGATTATTGTTGGAAGTGTCGGGGAAAAGCCAAGCTGCCTGGGACACAAATTCCACTTTTGCGTGAACGAAATTTCGGACAACAGCTATTTATAATAATTATGCTAGCTGTTACCGTGACTCCGTCTGCGCAGATCTTTCATGTAGTTATCTCGCGGGAACTTGTTTGTTATATTTAAAGATACTGTATTGTAACTTCCATTATTTGGAAAAACAGACAGAGTTACTGTCACATTTATGTATAATATTAGTATGTATGGATGGATGCTTAGCGGCAAAAAAATGTGGCCCTCATATGCAAGCAAAAAAAAAATCAAAATTCAAAATTCATTTTTGCAAATTGGTCGCCAAGGGGTCTTTTTTAAACTACCAGCGCATTCGGCAATACCATCATTGCCAAGAATAATGCGCCGCAAGAAACTTGGCAGAAAGTATTTTTTTTAAAATAAAATAGGTAAATTACTACAAGCTACTACAATAATTAAATTCTACTTAAATTAAATACATAAAAGGGATGTATAAAGTCCCAAAGCCTTAAATTATATTAGTCTATAGTATATAAAGCGAGCATAGCAATATAGGTAATTTTAGTATTGAGACTGGACCAAATTAGGTACAGTTGAATATATTTTATACCCCCTCAGTGACTCATTAAATACTTTGGCAGTTGCTTACCCAATCCTGCTTGACTCACCCGCGGTGCCATTGTCTCGCCAACCCATGCATTCTCGATGAATCATTTTAAATATCTTAATGACAAAAGAATCGTTATAACTATCGCCAAGTCGAGCGCGTCCGGGTTTCCCACAGTCAGGATTGTTAATTACTATCTTCGTAGCATAATAGTGGCATCTGCTCTCGGTCCAGGTAAATTTAAAAACTCTACTACTCTACTCTATTTAAGTACTTACCGAGAATTAGGAAAAAAACGCGCTCTGGAAAATACGAGAGTGGGAAGCAATTGACAGCTTTGGGACCCTATACAACGCCGGCCACGTTTAGCTTAATAGTAGGCGTGTAGGTGGAAAGGGGAATCAAAACAGCAATGGCTTGCTAGCCTAAGATTTTCGCATACGCCAGAGGTGGTACGCTGACATTTAAAAGCGTTAAATGGTATCCAATTTCTATGAGTTCTACGAGTACGTAGATACTGTCAGCCTAACAAACATACACATTCATACAGTCTCACCTCTTTCCCATAGGGGTAGGCAGAAACAAATTTGTTCCACTTGCTAATCATGCTAAACGTGGCCTTAAGGTTTTGTTACCTTAGTCTCTGTCTACCCCGTAAGGGATAAAGACGTGATATATATGTATGTATGTATGTATGCTACGATTATGACGTACCTTTTTCGCTTCAACCATATGCATCAATCTCTTCATACATGATCGTCGGTTTCGGGTACTCCTGACCAGCCCTTATTTCAAAACGTCTCCTATTTGGTCCCGGAACGCCTAATACTTGAAAATAATTATTCTTATTTGTAGATGTCATTGCCCGCAAGCTTCCATGCTGGTCTGGGAGTAACGAAAAAATATAGAATTTACCAGTTGCTTTTCTTCGCGCAGATGGTAAAATCCCATCAAGGGAATGGGCGAAAATCATAGGCATCATGTTATAGGCGATGCGGCTAGCAACCCATCACTATTTTGATTTCATTTTCCACCTATACGCTCACAATCTTGCTAAGGGCCGACAACGCACTGGCATCGCGTAAAGCGCTGCGGGTGTCTATGGACAGTGGTGATCATTTACCATCAGGTGACCCACTAGTTCGTTTGTCTGGCCTCTCTAACATAAAAAAAAAAAAAACGTGGCCTGTTGGTCTTGTTACCTTAGGCTTAGTCTACCCCGTAAGGGATAAAGACGTGATTTGTGCATGTATCGCTCGCAAATCGACAATTCCTAATAGTTTACAGAAAAGCTTCAACAGTTATCAATATTTCACTGTCGCAAGACGGGAGGCTTATCAGTTACACCACAGATGATAACGATACGTTATCAGCTATCATGAAACCTCGATCACGTGTCGCTTATCACTTAAAAAGACAATAAACTATTTACAGTTCACGTTTGTATTGAATTCGTTGGTTGAATCGGTCATTATCGTGATTGTTGGCATAACAAGTGGGTAAGCCTGACGGTATAGAATGCAGAACCTATATATATATTTTTTTTAACGTAGTGAAAACTCATTTACGAGTACCTCCGGGCCCGGGAAGGCCCAAGTGGTTATGTGGGGCTCTCTCCCCCGTCCTCAACTTTCTCCCCCGTCCTCACTCTCTCCCCCGTCCTCGCTCTCTCCCCCGTCCTCAACTCTCTCCCTCGTCCTCGCTCTCTCCCCCGTCCTCGCTCTCCCCCCCGTCCTCGCTCTTTCCCCCGTCCTCGCTCTCTCCCCCGTCCTCTAGAATGCGGAACCTATTGTTAGGTACAATACACTTCTCCTTCTTCTTCTGTCTAGACCAAGGGCCTTACTATGACGTCTTAATCCAATTAATTCAATTCAATATTTATGATAATAATGGCCCCATCGAACAGTGCGATAAGACACGGCCAGACGACTCTTGATCTTGTGCGGTAAGGCTGTTTTTTTTTTTTTTTTTTTAATATAAGAGGGGCCAAACGAGCAGACGGGTCACCTGATGGAAAGCAATCACCGTCGCCCAGGGACACCTGCAAGATCTGGGGAATCACAAGTGCATTGCCGGCCCTTTGAGGAACAGGAAGGCTCGCTCATCGAGTGGGATTCTGCCCACTCCAAAATACGAAGGGCAGCCTGAGCGCCATATCCATTCATGCCATGTCAGATCCATTCTAAAAACGACAGCTAAAACCTTAACTGAGCCGGAATTGAATCGCATTTAGGCGTCATGGTAAGGCCCCAGGTCCCATTTACTTGGGTCGGCTTTCCTTATCCGCATTTTCCATTTATCACACTTCTGTCCTACGTCTTTGTGCGAAAGTGCTTCTTTTAGATCTTTTTCAAGCGTCGTCAACCAGGTGGCGGGTGGTCTTCCACGCGTACGTTTCGTCGCTGGAAATTCCAGGGCCAGTTTTACCATATGGTCGCCAGGATGTCTCTGAACGTGACCACACCGTGTTTAATTTCCCTTTTGCATCATGCCTAGTTTCAGTGTTACAAATATATCTTTAGCAATAATAAACGGATTTAAAAATAAACACTGGACTAATATTAAGAATAATATAATATGAAATCAGTTGGGGTGTCTAAAGTTATCAGTAGGTGGTGTAACACGTACCTATATCTTGAACAAATTCACTTTTAGATATTAGGGATATTGAAACCGTGTCACTTTTCATACAACTTTTACGGGAAGTGACCCAGTTCCTTTGCTCCCGAGTACAAGTTTCAGATTTAGGTCAATTTTTTTGATAGATGGAAAACGAGCATGCGGATCGCCTGATGGAAAACAATCACCGCGGTCCAACATATGGGGGTAACGGGTGCGTTGCCGGCCGGGGATAGAAAAAACTTAATTCTGAGCACAAAATAACTTTTTTGGTAGCCCCTAAACTGATTTATTATGAAAGAAAGAGTTGACAAACATGGTCGCCATGTTAGTATCCACAATAAATGTTGTAAACAAAGCGAGGTCATATTTATACTTGCGTGTCAATAATGCAACAAATTATTAGACGTGGCGGCTCGCGGCGTTGCGAGACTTCACTACTTTCGGTTACATTTCATTGCTAGCTTTTGCCCGCGACTTCGTCCGCGCAGAATCAACATTTTCGCTAAAACTTTTTTCTCTCTCCCATGTACAAAAACCAACCAAACGAATCCCGTGGGAATTTTGAAAAATCCCTCCTTTGTGCACCTCTATGATACTGAAGCAATATTTAATTACGTTGCGACTCTCGGCAGCGGCGACCTTTGACAAGTTTAACGCTATCCCGCGGGAACTCTGCAATTTTTCGGGATAAAAAGTAGCCTATAACCTGAGCGGTGATTTTCTCAACAGATTAGTAAAGTTTGCATCGAAATCCGTTCTGCCGTCTTCACGCGATGCGCTCGCAAATGTCCAGACAAACAAACAAAAAATCTAAAAACTGTTGAAACGTGTTCTAAGTATCCCCAGCCAATTTTTTTTAACATCTTCTATGTACAGACTTTCGACTCTCTTCAGCTTTATTATATGTATAGATAAGTGTGAGTTGCTTCAAGTTACTTTAACGATAACAACAACCATATCCAACGGGATTGACATTTATTTCACAAGTTTTCTGTCAAACCGTGAATTAGGTATGGTTAAAGTAACTACAGCTCACACTAATAGTTACAGAGCCTCTACCTACAGGCGGACTGCATTCCGACTGCCGACTGCCCATAGATACATTTTCTATTGCAGTTCCATTGACTAGTAGATAGTTTATACATCTCTACTATAGACTAATATAATTTAAGGCACGGGGACCTTATACATCCCTTTTATAAATGAATTTAATTTAAGTAGAATTTAAGCTTAATGTATTTTATTTTGAAAAAAATGTCTATCAGCCAAGCTTCTTGCGGCGCATTCTTCTTGGCAATGGTCTTTCCGAATGCGCTGGTAGTTTCAAAAAAGACATGTAAAATAGCCCTTGGCGGCCTATTTGCAAAAATAAATTTTGAATTGCAGTCGGTAAAACTCCACGCCACTGCGATCGAAATATACGGACAGTCGGCAGTTGGCAGTAACGTTGCAGTCGGAATGCAGTCCGCCTGTACCGCCCTTCTGCTTGTTTTATACAGAATCTATACTAATATTATAAAGAGGAAAAATTTGGTTGTTTATTTGTTTGCATTGAATAGGCTCCGAAACTACTGGACCGATTTTAAAAATTCTTTTGCAGTTAGAAAACTACATTATCACTGAGTGACATAGGCTACTTTTTACCGCGGGAAAATACCTATTCCTACGGGAAAATTAATTTATCGCGGGCGAAGCTGCGGACGGAAGGCTAGTGTTAGATAAAGATAATCCTTGACCGGCTTATAGAGGGCATCCAGTACGTTCCAAAAACGGAAAACCATTTTTTTGGCCCTTAATTAATGATTCTCCTAAAGTTAGTTAGTTAGTTAGGTAGTTTTCTAAAAAGAGTTACCCGCTTATTCATAAACGCTCTAGGCTTCTGCTAACTTAGCAATCGTTTGTCCTTATCTGTCACTTTGATATTTACCTTTCACAGACAAGGACTAACGATTGCTACGTTAGCAGAAGCCTAGAGCGTTTATGAATAAGCGGGTAACTCTTTTTAGAAAACCAGAAAAGGTGCGAGTCATGTTACCTCCGCGTGTGGTCAAGAGCTGCGGTGATCCGGTGCACCCTGGGCATCGCTCAATGATTTCCTGGCAGATTCTGAAGGATATCATTATCCGTTGGCTAAGAGCCCGATAGGGGAGGGGCTCTTTTGACGGTTTTGTTCTACCGTACAACATAGCAGACATTTTTGGCACAAGCTTTTTGAATACTGTATTTATCGAAATCATCGCATCGATCGATGGGGCGTATTAAAAAAAAGATGAAAAAGAAGTAAGCACAAGCCTTATAGAGCGTTTATGAATAAGGGTGTTAGTGTTTATGTTTTCTAAGTGACCTAATTACCTAGTTACACAATGAGCAAGTTTTGCAGGTTACTGGCTATTAAATGTCAGTGAACTTTTACCAAAAGGTCACAGTTCAACTTAACTAATGTACAGCCAAAAACACAGTAATTAAGCTTTTCGATTTGTTCCACAAACTCATAGCAGTGACACAAAAGTGGTGATGATTATTTGACATAACAAAGAATCTGGAATCTACCACGACTTGGGATTAAATTCCGGGTACTAAGGAACTCTAACAACATAGGTAACAACTAGGTACTTTGTGGTTCCCCAATTTGAATAATACATGGTTTGTTGACTTATTCAGCTGATTTATTAATACCAATAGAAACTGGTCTGGGAGTAAAGAAAAGTTGCTTCCCTTCCCGCGCTGCGCAGATCGAATCCATCGAGGGAATGGCCGAGAATCTCAGGAGTCACGCTAGGCGATGTGGCTAGCAACCCATCACTATTGTGATTCCCCTTTCCACATGTACGCCCACAATCATGCTAAACGTGGCCTTCTACCCCGTAAGGGACAAAAACGCGATTTATGTAGGTATGTAGATAAATGTATATGTAACACAAAAGACTCCAATTAGTTAATGAACACTTTTAAGCAGCCAAACACTTATTATGCATACATACAAATATACATACCGTCACGCCTCTTTCCCACAGGGGTAGGCAGAGACTACTTTATTCCACTTGCTACGATCTTGACATATTTCTTTCGCTTCATCCACAGTCATCAATCTCTTCATACATGCTCGTCGGTTTCGGGTACTCCTGACCTAACCTTTTTCCAAAACGTCTAAACACTTATTACTTTTATCTAACGCTTATGGTATAAATGAGAACCGTCTCTATGCCTATGGTTCAAAATATACCACTAAATACTAGGCTAGAATCAACTGATTCTGAGTAGAATTGACAGGCTATGGGTGGTGCTCCACCTAATTTGGTCCACCCGGAAAAAATGCTGACACCATTTCGAATCACTGATTATTATTTTAATACAAAAATAGGTTGTAGGTATCACCATTTGCCAGAAGGACAAAATTGGCACCCAGAAAAAAAGGCTCCGTCGAACACCAGGTGGACCAACTGTATATGAACCACGGGCTGTATATGGACCGGTATTGACATATATTTCCAAATGGTGCACAACAGATTATTTTAATTTTCCCAGAAATTCTGTAAAATTGGCAGGGTCGACCTATTCTGTACATATGCTAAAGCCCTGTGACTGACGTGTTCACAGACAATGAAGGCGAATAATAGAGTCCTCTTGGTTACCTATTAACAACGAACCCTACAGAAATGCTTTGTACAACACTATTCACTGTTGAATTTCCTAAATAAAAAAGTATTAAAAAAAGAAAAGTGAAAAAAAAAAGATTTAAATTCACGATAATAGCTTTATGTTTATTTTCATGTAATAAAGCATTTAAAATCATTTGCACACACACACACACACACACAAATCACGTCTATATCCCTTACGGGGTAGACAGAGCCTGAGGTAACAAGACGTAAAGGCCACGTTTAGCATGATTGTAGGCGTATAGGTGGAAAGGGGAATCAAAATAGTGATGGGTTGCTAGCCGCATCGCCTGTAACATGATTCCTAAGACTCGCCCATTCCCTCGATGGGCTTTTACCATCTGCGCGGGACGAGAAGCAACTGGTACATTCTATGTTTTTCCTTTGCTCCCAGACCAGCATGGAAGTATTTGCATGATTATAAAAAATATGGTAGTTATTTTTTTTAAATCAGTGAACAAAAACATTACCTTAGTTTGGTAAAAAGAAGCAGCCTGTATACCAAAAGCGTCTGACCAAAAAAACGCTGCACAAAAAAAAACAAAAATGTTTTTATGTACAATGTACATTTTATGTATTGCAGCTCGTAGCACCGGGTTGGCTACGAGAGCGCTACGGGCTACGAGGTCAATGATCTGTGACGTGGCCCGTCAAAAATACATACATACTTACATCTATCTTATGTAGTTGATATGTTTTGACACATCATATATACGTACAAGTATGTGTTAGTAAGTAGTATCAGTTTACAATTAAACTTATTTGGAAATTGGACGAAAAAAAAGCGATACATAATATTCAGATTTTCCTTTTGTCTCAATCGATACATATGTAAAAATATGTTTGTAAATGCACATGGACATAGTATTTCTTGCTATAAACTTGCTTTCTTCAAATAATTGTAATATTTACTCATTATTATTACTTAGGCAACGAGGTTGACAATGCGACAAAATAAGTTGCCAAAAAGTTTTAATTCTTAAAAGCTTTAAATGTATAACCCCCCCCCCCCCCTTTTAACTCACTTGAAGAATGAGGAGGTTCTCTATTCTTTAAATTTCATAAGTGCCTATGTTAAACTTGCGGAGCCTAATTCAACTTTAAACTTAGATAAATCCATTTTTTTTGAGACTTTTTATAACCCTTTACAGTCCCGCCTTTTTCCCATAGGGGTAGACAGATACCACTTTGTTCCGCTTGCTACGATCCTGACATACCTCTTTCGCTTCATCCACATTCATCAGTCTCTTCATACATGCTCGCCAGTGCTATTAATTCACCTAACTAGCTAAACAACCCCGCAACATTCCTGGCGCAAAGCTACCCATCGCACTCGCCGTGTTGCTGTTCTGAACGGCGATGGACAATCTCAGCGCCATAAATGATCCGGAAGGAGAGCCAAAACCACAAACTCATTCATTCATTCATACATACATACATACATACATACAAAAATCACGTCTTTATCCCTTACGGGGTAGACAGAGCCTAAGGTAACAAGATCTAAAGGCCACGTTTGTGATGATTGTGGACGTATAGGTGGAAAGAGGAATCAAAATAGTGATGGGTTGCTAGCCGCATCGCCTATAACGTGACAAACTCATTCAAAGATTCTTAATTAGTTACTCTTGTATTAACGTTGGCTTTGAAATAATTTTTCACGGTTCTATATCGTTTGGCATAATTGCATATGCCATAAATACATTGTTTGCCATAAATATCACTTGCCATAACTATATTTTCTCTTAAACTGTTGATTGTTCAAGATTGTTTTGAAACTAACCTTTTTTTTTTGTTGCCCGTGGAAAATCTGCTGCAACCAAGATAACCCATCACCACGAGGAGGCGATGGGGTTATGTGGGGTTTTTACCCACTAAAACCACCGGGGTATCTTTCCTCGCTGCTTTTCTGGCGACGCAACGGTTCAACGGTATAACACGTTACATCGCCAGAAGGCGGTTATCCGTATCCGGATTCGTCACGTGGGAGGTCAATCTTGGTCTCCGTTTCCCAGCAATGGCGTGTCAGGAACACTGAACACGCCATTCTTCTCGAGGACCTTATGCAAAACTAACCTAACCTACCTAACCTATAGAGTTCAACAGAATAAGAATGAGAGCAAAGGCAACACAGCGTTTCGGAGGCTAAAATCCACTTCAAGTCATTTCCTTAAGTAAGAAAGTATTTTATTTACTTTCTCAACATGTGTTTTGGATGAAATGAAATGTTTATTTATTCACAATGAACATATGGTTTCATAAGGTCTTATAGTAGTATTGCTGCCCATAACATGTTCAGACAAGCTCGGCATGTGAAAGTCTGAGGTCAGCGATTTAGTTGCTCGGTCTGATATCATAACATTTACGGGTACGTATTAAAATACATAAAGTTTAAAATGTATAATGGGTTAAAATACATAATGGTTTATAATATATAATGCGATTTTCTCAGAAAGTTACAAATTAACAGGATTTTTATAAAACAAACCTAACCTAACCTAAACCAATCTATAGATTACGATATCAAAAAAGTTCATTTAGCTAATAGTTTTACAGAAAATTGCGTTATTTATTTTGAAGCATTATGTATTTTAACCCATTATACATTTTAAACTTTATGTATTCCTGATCCGCTCCCAACATTTACATAATGTCATTGTGAATTTATTACGATATAACTACGAATGTCATTGAATATAATGACAAATAAATTTTCTTAAGTTAAACTAAACTAAATTAAACTGAACAATATTATCTTGTGTCATATTTTATCATGTGTAGATATTTTCAAATTTGTGGTTTAAAAATTCGTTGATGCTGTAGAAACATTTTTCAGCCAACATTCTGCGCAGGTTGGTTTACGGTTGGCGACAAGATATGACTAGAACCTTATTTTAACGAATTAGGGTGGAAAAAGAGCAAGTGTGCCACCTGATGGTAGAACCACGGAAATAAAAAGATCGCAAATCCATTGCCACCCAAGAGGGCTAATATGGAATACCACATACGCCAGTAATTTCTCCTGGTGTCTTACTCTCCACGTTAGAACACAGCAGGCCAAGCACTGCTGCTTGGCGGCAGGATTAGTAACTCAGATGGTTGTAGCATTCCGGATAGACATTGAAGGTTTTACCACCCGCAAAAACTTGAAAAACCCAAGAAGTATTCGTAGTCTACGGGCTTCAAGAATCGATCGCCGCACGGCGCATGCGTGTGACGCACACTGCGGCACATAGCAGGTATATAATGTACACAACCTCATTATATGCTGGGCGATTACTTGTATTTGTATAGACCATTACGGTAACGATGCGGCTGGAAAGATGGCGAATTGGAAGGTTTCAAAAATAACTAGATAAAATGATATACATATTATTTTGTACAGGCATGCTGGTGTGGGAGTAAAGATAAAACATAGAATGTGCCAGTTGCTTCTCTTCCCGCGCAGCTAGTAAAAGCCCATCGAGGGAATGGGCGAAAATCTTAGGAATCATGTTATAGGCGATGCGGCTAGCCACCACATTTTGAGTCTCCTTTCCACCTATACGCCCATAATCATGCTAAACGTGGCCAGGTCTTGTAAACTTAGGCTCTGTCTACCCCGTAAGGGATAAAGACGTGATTTATGCAATGTAATGTAATATCAGTAATTGAAAATGGATATTTATCTAATACACACATCACTATATAGTTTATAAACCAAGTCGCTTTCCGCTGTCTGTCTCGTCCTTATGTATGCTTAGTTCTTTAAAACTACGCAACGGATTTTGATGTTTTTTTTAATAGATAGTGATTCAAGAGGAAGATTTATAAGTATAATTCTACGCAGACGAAGTCGCGGGCAGAAGCTACATACACAAGTACATACATAAGTCACGTCTTTATCCCTTACCCATCGGGGGAATAGGCGAAAATCTTTTGAATCATGTTATATGTATTATATTTATGTTGATATTGTTGTTTTTATTATCCCTGCGTTTATCCCGTCTATTTGTTTCCGCCACCTACTAAAAATGTCTCCAACTTATTTCTATTATTGGTTGTCTGGAAGAGATCGCTATTAAGCGATAAGACCGCCTATTGTCTACTTTGTTCTTTGTTTCTGTATTGTTTTGTACTGATTTGTTGTGTTCAATTAAGAGTATTTGTATTGTATTGTATAGGCGATGCGGCTAGCAACCCATCACTGGGTATTTTGATATCCCTTTCCACTTATCCGCCCACAATCATGCTAAACGTGGCCTTTAGGTCTTGCTACCTTAGGTTTTGTCTAATCTACTCCGTAATGGATAAAGACGTGATTTTTGTATGCATGTATGTTATCCCTTTTGGGGTAGACAGAGCCTAGAGTAACAAGGCCAAGTTTAGCACGATGGTGGTGTGGGCATATAGGTGGAAAGGGGAATCAAAATTGTGATAGGTTACTAGCCGGATCGCCTATAACATGATTCGAAAGATTTTCGCCGATTCCCTCGATGGGCTTTTACCATCCAGAAGAGATCCAAATGGTATGTTCTATGTTTTTTCTTCCCAGACCAACATGGAAGCAATGAATATAAAGGAATAAAATAGACTACTTTCTGTCCTGGAAAATTGCGTACTTCCCGAGGTATAGTAAGTAAGTAAGTAAGTAAATGCTTTATTGTACAAATATAAAGAAACAGATACAATTCACAAAAAATAAAAATAACATTTATATATGCACAAAGGCGAACTTATCCCTATAAGGGATCTCTACCAGTTAACCTTTGAGTAGATGAGAGGAGCATTAAACGAGGGACCGACAAAGTGAAAGTTTAAAATTCCAGATAGTGAAAGCCACAATAGAGCGTACATATCTAAGAACAATAAACACAACATAAAAACTACTAAATATCATTACCCACATGCATACATACAAAATACAATAAGAGTACACACATATAATATCTAAGGAGATGGTGTGAGCCATATCTTCCTCAAGCCTTCCTTGAACGACGCCACGGAGGCAGACTGCCTGATATAGTGATGAACGAATTCTTCGAAGTCACGCACAACAGCTGGTGAAACATAATCCGATTTGGGGCAAAACCGCTAGAGCAAGCTAGTTTGAAATAATATTTGTCAAAAATGATGTTTTTAACCCACTTATTCATAAACGCTCTGTAGGCTTCTGATAACTTAGCAATCGTTTGTCCTTATCTGTCACTTTGACATTTACCATTTACAGATAAGGACAAACGATGGGGTGCGAGTCGGGTTACCTACGTGTGGTAAAGAGCTGCGGTTCGTTTTTGGATCCGTCCGAAGGGAAGAGCAGTGCTTGGTCCGGTGCACCCTGGGCATCGGTTAATGATTTCCTAGCAGATTCTGAGGTATATCGTTATCCGTTGGCTAAGAGCCCGACAGGGGGGGAGGGGTCTTTTGACCGTATTCTAGCGTACAACGTTGCCGACATTTTTGTCACAAGATCTTTGAATACTGTATTTATTAATGTGACATTGGCGAAATCATCGCATCGAGCGATGGGGCCATATTAAAAAAGAAGAAGAAGGACAAACGATTGCTAAGTTAGCTGAAGCCTGTAGAGCGTTTATGAATAAGGGGGGTAATACTACAAGCGTTTTGCTGAGTATACTTTTTGTTGTTATTTGTAATTGCGTTGTCATCTATTTTATACATTATGTATACCTTTCTAGTCAATCGGACAAACCATTAAGAGTTCCCTCCAGCGGAGACGGTTCTGCCCGGACCAGCGGGATTCGCCCACCCCGGGCCTTACCACGACGTCTTAATGCGATTCAATTCCGATTCAGTTTAGGCTCGCTCGCTGTCAGATCTATACTAAAAATGTGAGCTAAAACCTGAACTGAGTTGGAATTGAATCGCATCAAGACGTCATGGTGGCCCAGATTGTTGTATTGTTAGCTGACTTAGACAAGTACGCATAATTTCAACTCAATCGGCTGAAGGTATCTGCTTTAAAATTAAATCGCAAGATACCATCCGGACAAACATACATAGTTATCCTACTAATATTATAAATGTGAAAGTTTGTGAGTATGTTTGGATGTTTGTTACTCTTCCACGCCAGAACGGGTGGACAGATCTGGATGAAATTTGGAACATAGATAGATTATAGTCTGGAATAACGCATAGGCTACTTTTTATCCCGGAAAATTGCGTAATTCCTGCGGGATAGCGATAAACGAATTCTATGCAGACGAAGTTGCGGGCAACAGCCCGTATAGTAGTTACATATATACATTCAAAGTTAAATAAAAACTTATAATCAAAGAAATTACTAAAAATACAGTATGAATGGCTGAATTTATTCAGGTTGGCCACGGTGAAGCAGACAGACATGGCCCCGTAAAGGAGGTCGCTGGAGTTTAAGTTTTAGGGCATCTCCGTCGGCTTAAACGTTTGTTGCGAAACAAACTTCGATAATATAACTAAACAAAGTATTTCTAGCTAACAATTTCCTCGTAGGTTTCCATTTGTATAAATACTGTTGGCACCCAAAGGGAAGTTACTGAAAAAAAGAATAAACGTTATCTAGAAATAAAAAATAAAGCAATGAAATGAAATGAAGATATAGTGACTAGGATAGAAAAAAACATTTAGTCGGTTTAGTCACGTAGAGCGGATGGATGAAGTAGACTAACTAGATCTATATGGGGAGTGTGAATGGTTGCGTTGGGAGAGTAAGCCCTAGAGGACGTTCCGAGACCAACTAGGAGACGTTTTGAAAAAGGTTAGGCCAGGAGTACCTACCCGAAACCGACGAGCATGTATGTATGTATGTAAATAAACTATTTATTGTGCAAAATAAACAAGACAAATACAATTGGCAAACACTGAGATACATGCACAAAGGCGGACTTATCCCTCTAAGGGATTTCTTCCAGTCAACCTTTGAGTGGATGAAAGGAGTATTATATTAGGGATGGACATGCATGTCTGAAGAGATTGAATGTGGATGAAGCGAAAGAGGTATGTCAGGATCGTAGCAAGCGGAACAAAGTAGTCCCTGCCTACCTCTGTGGGAAAGAGGCGTGACAGTATGTAGGTATGTATGTAAAAATAAAATTGACATGAACAATCAAAATTAAAACAAAAACAGAAAATATTTAAAGTGTTTTAGGGAGTGTTTTAAGGTTACAAATAGAATCCTAGGATTATATAACCTTATCGCAATAAGTGATCGACTTGTTATTTGTGTCTGCCAGTGCCAAAGTACTCCGATGTTGTTTATAAAGGGGTTCTACAGCCTTTGGTTCCATTTGGTTGGCCATGCATATCCAGACGGTAAGCAGAGATTCTGTTAGTAATTTCTTTCCCAGGGCCATATTGTCAAACGCGTTTAGAATCACATTTAGCATCTCTATCGCCATCTTACAGTTTGAAGATAGAAAAGTTGATTGTTACGGCGAACGTGCGCGCGTGAGACAATACGCTAAGGGGGTATTCAGTTTTTTACGGCGTTTTTTCGTCATTACAGTCACAGTATATAGCGGTAAGAGATGATACATACATAATACATACACAAATCACGTCTTTATCCCTTACGGGGTAGACAGAGCCTAAGGTAACAAGGTACCTACAGGCCACATTTAGCAAGATTGTGGGCGTATAGGTGGAAAATGGAATAAAAATAGTGATGGGTTGCTAGCCTCATCGCTTATAACATGATTCCTGTTTTTCGCCCATTCCCTCGATGGACTTTTACCATCTGCGCGAGTAGAGAAGCAACTGGTACATTCTATGTTTTTTCTTTTCTCCCAGACCAGCATGGAAGAACTAAGAGATGATGCTTCGACTTAACTTTTTATGACAACGTAGCTGCATCTAGTTTGTTCAAAGTTGTTGCTGCTTGGCTTTCTGTTAGGGCAATAATGGTGGGATAACAGTGACTCATGAGCCGAGCGGTCGAAACGGTTTTAACGTTCACCCTTAAAAGGTCGAAGAACAGCATAAAGCCGGCCGCACACGCTAGGTTTTGCGTGCACAAGCAATGCCAGCAGGCTCGACCGAGTTTCATAGGACACACACACGTAACGACAAAACGTGCACACTCTCAGTTCAAACCATCATGGCACAGGCAGCGGTGGTTGACTAATGAATAAAACTGATGAATTAAAGTCCTTACATCATTATTGCTAGTTTCGGGGACACCCTGTTCCCCTGTATAATCAAATAATTATTGGGTCGGCCAGAATGGAAAATATTATAAATACTTTGGTAACCCTCACATTTTTAATTTTTTAAATACTTCACAACCACTGGATAACTGAAGCCCCCCCCCCCCCCCCTCGGTACAAACGTTCAGTTATTACGCAATTTCTTTCCTCGTACGACAAAGATCTGGAATCAACTTCCTGCTGCAACATTCCCTGAGCGGTACAATTTAGGGATCTTTAAAAAGCGAGCCTTCCTGTTCTTTAAAGGGCCGGCAACGCACCTGTGATTCCCCAAGTCTTGCAGGTGTCCCTGGGCGATGGTGATTACTTTCCATCAGGTGAGCCGTCTGCTCGTTTGTTTGCCCCCTCTTATATATAAAAAAAATGCCTGCGCGAGCGCAACCGAGCGGCAAAAAATCTTAATTTGCATATTTCAAATGTGTGTGTGTGTGTGTTTGTGTGCGTGTGTGCGTGTGTGTGAGTGATATCGGTTATAACCTAGCGTGTGTGGTCGGCTTAAAAGTTACCTACTTGTCATTCCAAAAAAGGGCGCAAATCCTGAAGAACAAGAAACTAGGCAATTTAAAGCTTACCGTATTAACCTCTTCGTAACCCGTTTGGTATAATCCGGTCTAGCCAGTGCAGGCCACAAATGGCATCTGCATCAAGTTGGTTGTTATGGTCTTCTCAAGTTAATAACTAAGAAAATACTAGCGACCCCGGTTTCCCAGGGTTGCAATGTACGAACTAACACAGCTCTGCCACAATTACCGTCATATTTCAACCAATTAACTAAATAAACTTGACAAATAATACACCTAAACCGTCCTCATGAATCACTCTATCTATTGGTAAAAACCGCATGGAAATCCGTCCAGTACTTTTTGAGTTTATCGTGAACAGATAGACAGGCCGACGCGGCGGAGGACTTTGTCTTATGATGCGTAGTGGTGAAATCTTGATGACGTCAGATGGTAAAATACAAAATGCCATTTCGATTATTACAGTTTTGACTTTACACTCTTGGACAGATACGGTTGGACGCGGTTTTGAAAACGAAAAATTGAAAAAATATATTATGTTATACCTATACTCTCTTCACCCGTAAGGTTTTATTTGCCTTTACCAGGATAGTAATGTAGTCATTGGTTCCAGTTAAATTAAATTTCATCTATTTACATTTATCAAAAAAAAACAAGTTTTAGAAAAGTTAAATATTACAGATTTTTATTATATTGAATTAAGTGATCCAAGGCGGACTTGTAAATAGCATATGGTAACAAGACCTAAAGGCTTCCTAAGATTTTCGCCAATTCCTTCGACGGGCTTTTGATTTTCGCTGGAACAGAAGCAAACGGTACATTTTATATTTTTCTTTGCTCCCAGACCAGCGTGGAGGAAAATAATCCAGATTCAGTCGTAAAGCCTGGTTTAAGCTTACCATTTACATACATTCAGACACAGGTAAGCTGTGCTTAACACTAAAACATCAGCAACCAAACAACAGAACAAACACAATCACACTTTATTTATTAACTAGCTTCTGCCCGCGACTTCGTCTGCGTAGAATCATACATAAAAACCTTCCTCTTGAATCACTCTATCTATTAAAAAAAACCGCATCAAAATCCGTTGTGTAGTTTTGAAGATATAAGCATACATAGGGACATAGGGACAGAGAAAGCGACTTTGTTTTATACTATGCAGTGATTTAAAAGACAGGAAAACAACCAAGCCATTTTAAAAGCCAACCTCAGCTCTACAACAGAAATCGCGTACAAAATAAACAGTAAAACACCTAAAACGTGTATAAAGGCAACGAGCAGAACAGTTCGTGTGCACACGCCGAAGTGGTCCCTACAAAGTAAATATTATGTTTTCCCGATGCGTCACTGCGGATTTTCCCTCACGACATCGCTTACTATTTAGTGACCTTTAACAAGCCCAGTGAACAGAATTAAGAAAAGATACCAGTGGGCGGGTATGCGACAGGACAAAAGGATCCAATGTAATGAGAACGAAAACATACTTCGAGATCCTTACAGTTTGACAACAAATATAATGCGCATCGGCAGTATTCGTTTGCGCAGAGAAGCGCAGACCAGTTTCCGATGGTAGCCGAACGTGTAAATAATCTATATTGAACTTTATTTGCAAGCGCAACTGGCAGAGTATTGCTTGCTTTGCATTCTTAGCTCTGTTCCGCTTACACGATTTTGCCATTGTTGGTACGAAATCGATCGACCAATAACAGCGCCAGAGTTTCCCGCGCTACTAAAATTGGTATACTGCGCAGGTACATCGTGGAGCATTATTTTTGTTGTCAAACTGTACCTCTCTTAACAAAAGAATATATCTACGAAAAACAAAAGAAAATCAAAGTTTAATATGCTAATTTAGGAGTCCGCGTCTATACAGTAAAGCAGTCCATAGGGTTAGAACTGCCCTGATTCAAACCCAATCCGTGTGAGACGAGAGGGTGTGGTGGTTAAGTCTCTTCCGTCCACTACCGTGGACATACTCGTCTCTTTCGTTCTAACTGTGCAGCGAAGGCGTTAGAGCGGGAAAGCCTTATGTCCGCTGGTGCGCTGGGCGTCTGGACTCCAGGTGTACCTGGGTGATCGGGCATTCATGCCTTGTCTCGGCTTCGGTGTCAAGCCTTGGCCTTTCAACTGCTTTGCTTTGCGAATTCATTACTACTATTTAGTGTCGAATAATAATGCGTCAATTACGCAGAATAGGAGCGCCGCTAAGCGGAGCTCCGTCGGCTAAGTGTCATTTGGTGATCATTTGCCATTTTTGGTCATAATATCACATTAAAATAGTTATGTATGTATGTATAATTCTTCATTCTACATTAAAACACATGGAAATGATGAATACAGTACAACACAAATGCACATAGGCGAACGCAAAGCCAAAGCCGTGAAACACATTTTGGTGATCTAATTATTTTACCAACTGGCCCCTATTTTATCAACGTGACATATGTCGGTGACTCCATGACATGTGACAATTCTGTTTACATAACAAAACCGAAGAGAATGTACATCGGTTGGCTTCATATTGAATACCACCGTCACGTACAATTGTCGAGTTGGTGAAATGGGATATCATCAGTTTAAAATAGACCAAATAACAGCCTAATTTCTGCCAAGAACTGTCGTAGTTCAAGATTGGGAGTCGCGATTCTGCAAATTGTCGACATTGCCGTCGCGGCCAGCCGATACCGACCCTGTTTATGTGGTACAGTCGTCTTCACGTACAGTCACCCACGAGATGTCAGAGAATGAGACATGATACAATGTCAACTTTCGCAATTTTCACTTGTTTCAAACTAATACTTACTAAATACTTCCATACTGGTCTGTGAACAATGAATAAGAATAGAACAGAATGTAACAGTTGCTTCTCTGTCCGCGGAGATGGTAAAAGCCTATCGAGGGTATTGGGCGAAAATCTTAGGAATCATGTTATAGGCAACGCGGCTAGCAACCCATCACTATTATGATTCCCTTTTCCACCTTTACGCCCACAATGGGTACCTCCCATTTGTTCTATGGAACTGTGACGTCATAGGACTGTTAGCATTTTTTTTTCCCAACAGTTCCATGGTAGAACTATTGAAACAAAAAATGTGCTATTTGTTCTATAGAACTAAAAGCACCTCAATTTTGTGATTGGAAACTTGAGGTGCTTTTAGTTCCATAAAACAAATAGCAATTTTTTTGTTTCAATAGTTCTACCATGGAACTGCTGGGAAAGAAAAATGTTAACAGTCCTATGACGTCACAGATCTATAGAACAAATGGGAGGTACCCCCCACAATTATGCTAATTGTGGCCTTTAGGTCTTGTTACCAAAGGCTCTGTTTACCGCGTAAGGGATATAGACGTGATAAGTGTATGTATGTATTCAAACTAAGTTAATGACGATTCTTTACTCCAGACGCAAAGAGAGGGGTGTTACAAAGTTTGACCTAGGCCTGAAGGCTTAGAAGTAGGTTTTGGGACGAAATTGGAGACGTTTTGAAAAAAGGTCAGGTCAGGAGAACACGATACCGACGAGGAATTCAGGATCGTAGCAAGTGGAACAAAGTAGTCTCTCCCGACCCCTGTGTGTGTATGTACTGTAGTCACACAAGCAAGTTTTTATTTTATTTTTCTGTCATCTTGTCTTGTGTGGAATTAGTCGCGCTATGGGTTATAAATAGTAACGCTCCGTTAATGTCGACAAAGTAGTTCAATTTAAATTTAACCGTCTAGAAAACATCATGAACCAAACGTTATTACAGCAGGATCTAGTCTCTCGGATGTTGCCCGAGGTTTACTTAATTATCTCCCGAAGTTTCGACATCACGGCAGTGTTGCCAGGTCACTTCCCTTGAAAATTACATTGCCATCCCTAAAAGTTCCATTTTTGGCAGAAAAGTTCCATTGGCATTTAAATCTTGGGGAACGAGCTTTTTTTTTTTACCTCATCCATAGGAATTAGGAATAATATTTGTGTTAATAACAAAAAATTAGCCTGTATTTTTTAGTGTGTATTTCAAGTTTTTTTACCACGTATCTTTATACCGGGACCCCAAAAGTTCCGAAAAATGTACCAAAATACAAAGTTCCTCCCAAGTTCCGCGGGGGTGTCAAAAGTTCCGCAAAACGGAACTTTCGGAACCAAACGGCAACACTGCATCACGGTAAGTAGAAATTTCAGATAAATGTTAGGACGGTAAGTGGTTTGGCGTCAAGTATGTCAGAAGGCAAGCTGAAGGGCTTTTAACTAGCATTTTCCTCTAATTCTGCACAATAAAAGTGCCCAACTGCCTTAAAGCAGGCAAGCCGGTGGGAATCGAGTTCTATGGACGCTACTCCACTATAGTATTTCCAATCATTTATTTTCTCGATGACAGCTCCCGTAGAATGTAACTGCGCTTTTTACCCAAAAATTAACTTTAAATGCGAGGTATAAAAAATATGACAACTGCCTAATTTTGTTCCTTGATCCCATGTAATATTCATCTAAGACAAATTGAGTCCATATTATGGTAATATCTTTTTAAAGTACGATAAACAATAAACGTTTTAATAAAAGTTACATTCTATGGGAATACAAATAGTGATGTTATGATTGAAATATCGATATTGTATCGATAAAAAATAGATTATAAGGTATAGTGTAATTATTAAATATGTTGTGAGATGTTTATTTTGTGTTTTTCTTGTCAGGTGTTAAAATTAACGGTGGAGAAATGATGTGTATTTGTTTCGAACACCAAAACAAACGCGCGCAACTGTCGTTCGGTCATTTTGCACGCTTAGTAATAAATTAGCATTCAAGTAAGTCGGTTGTTTTATTCGCTCCATAGCTGAATACTTCTCAACTACTCGTATATATAAAATTGGTTCGATATCATGTCTACTGATCACTTATTAGGTTACAACACTATAATTATCAAACTACATCTGTCATCGAGAAAATAAATGATTGGAACAACTTTAGTATGTAGGTTGTAGGTTTACCAAAGAAAAATTTGATTATACCGATTGTAAAGATCCTCTCTAACATCCAATGAAAGTCAGTTTAGTAGCGCACATCGTTTTATTCACTTGGTCAACAACACAGAGTACATTGAGCTAGTTCAGCATGACTCTCCGCGGGAAGAACTAGCAAGAAACCTCATGGGCATAGTCTTTTCTTATCGATCGCTACATCTTCTATTACCATTAATAAAGATTTACACTTCGAACGTATCACTACACATATCAGCATCTCACAGTCCGAATGACAACACAATCTCCGCGTCTCTTCTAGAGCGCTTGGCGCCAAAACGTGCCGTTGACATCTGTCAGCTGTCAACGTCACTAAGTGTGTTCTCTTTAATAAAGCCTGTTTTCATATACCATAACGAATATGTTTCGATTTGCATTCTTAACACGATATTAAAGCCGACTGTACAGGTTAGGAAGTTGCCACGCTCGACTATTAACTCGAGCCGCATACGACTATTATGCAACAGCTCTGGCACTGCATAACTTCGATTATGAGTCGCTAACATGATCAAAAATAATCTTTTAAAACGTAGCTTATATCTTATGGGTGAAAGGTCCATCTGGACCGCTACCACCATCTTAAGCTCCGAACACACCGTAAAAGATGCGTGCGTAAAAGATGTTGACGGTGCTTTAAAAAACGGCGAGAAAACGTGACGCCTTCGACACGTCACTGCGTATACGCTGCGGTGTGGTCGCTCGTGTACTTGCGCTGCTCTGCTCCAGAGTGGAGGGTAAGACAGCAAAAAATTACTGGCACACGCGTTATTTTCTCCAAGACTGGCAACGCAATCCATCCATCCGTCCATGGGTGGTGGTGCTCACCTTACTATCCCATACCCACTTGGTCGTTTGCCTGCCTTGTCGCATTTTTTTCTTTTACAACAAGCAAGTAGGTTACCTGATGGTAAGCAATCACGACTGCTTAGCCCCTTATTCGTCAACTCAAGTCGGTGACAAGCGACAATTCGAATTGCGATGCGTGGTCAATACGAAGGCCATCGGCATAGATTATTGTCGAGTTTGTAAACAGAATTGACACTTGTCACTGGTTACCTGCTATGGAATGACGAGGATCCGGGTTCGATTCTCGGCCATAGCTTTACTTTTCGGATTTTTCTGTGTTCTAATTTTCAGTGTCGTTTAGTACTTGTCACTAGGGTTGCCAACTTTTATTAAAAGAAATAGAGTATATCTGCATTTAAAGGACGTAAATAAAGAGTACGGACTTACAAAAAAGAGTATCATATATTTTATAATTATATTTATATTGGGTTTGCATAATATTACACGACTGGCACTAGTATAGTAAACATAGTGTAAAAAAAAGTATTTTAGCATACTCTATTAGGTGTTAAATATTGTAAAGTACGCCTCCATGACACAGAGTACTTATACTCGATTTTAGAGTATGGTTGGCAACCCTACATGTCGCCGACTATTGTCGAGATAGTGAAACAGGGGCATGATGGGTTGCCAGCCTAGAGGGCTAAGACGAAATATCTCATTAATTTCACAGTAATTTCACCGGCTGTCCTTCTCTCCACGCCGGAACACAGCGCAAGCTGCTGCTGACCAGCCACTGAGCAAAACTAAATTTTGTCACCGCCCCCCATTCCCTATTAATAAAAAGATATCAAAGTAACATAAATGTTACTTAAGACGCACTAAATGCATGTACATGTGACCAATGTTTGTGCTTGCGCTCAAGAAATTGAAAACAGGTCAAAAGACATGTAATCAGTAGGCAATCGCCATCGTGTTCATTTTGACAGTTCTTGTATGAATGTGACAGCTAGCTGATTCCGATGCCAACTGTCAGCCCATACATGAACTGTCAAAATGAACACGACGGCGATTTCGAGCGAGTTAGGTAATAAGCCTACTGATCTCTGCATAAGTTAAGTGTTTGATGGAAAACATTTTCTTAATAAATTCGTGGATAATTATCAAACTTAATGTAACATTGTTTAAATTGAAACTGCATTTCAAAGAATTCATGCGGCACGGCTTCCCAAAACGAGACCATAGTTTTATTAGAAAAGTGATCTCTAAAATAAAAATATTTCTGAGCATAATAACTCACAAAAGGTACTGTTTAAACCTTAATTATTAGAATTTGCCTATACAGAATGTTGCAGTTTGATAGAAATAACACTAATGAAATCGACTTTGTAAAAACCGTATTAGAATATGTGTGCTGTTGTCCGTACGTCCTTAAGAAAAGAGTTCAACGAAGAAGAAAAGTCTTGAAAAACAAAAAACAAAAGTAATTTTCTTTACCCGGATTGTAATTGAGTATTTGGGTGAGGACCAAAAAGTTACACACCGTTAAAGTTGCGTTAGTAAGGTAGTTAAAATTCGCTAACTTTTTCCATTGTGACACAAAAGTTATCAATACATGTACGACTAATTTTCGTGTAATAATGGAAAAAGTTAGCGAACTTTAATTACCTTACTAACGCAACTTTAACGGTGTGTAACTTTTTGGTCCTCACCCATTTCAGAAGAATTTAAATGCTGGTAATGTAACATTTAAGTATTTTATGTGCAATCAAACAAATTTATTCCTAACCCACCGTACAACGTTCTCACAATAAAAGGCACAAGGATTTTCTTTGCAAATTCAATGTAACGTCATAAGACATTTACTGCGAATAAGTTCCGCAATGGGTCAGGTATCAATTTGTTCCATATTACTAGCACGCGCCAACTTCGCTTCCGTTATGATATCCCACCAACCAACGGTAGCCCAGTGGTTTGACCTGCGGCCTCTCAAGCAGAGGGTCGTGGGTTCGAATCCCAGGCTCGCACCTCTGAGATTTTCGGGTTTTTTATGCGCTATTAAATTTAAAATTTACCATAGGTCAGGAAACCTGCACAAACTTGTAAAATAATTCTGTGGCGTGCGTAAAGTTATTAATAATTCGGTATGCTTAACTTCCATGCTGGTCTGGGAGCAAAGGAAAAACATAGAATGTAGCAGTTGCTTCTCGTCCCGCGTAGATGGTAAAAGCCCATCGAGGGAACGGGCGAAAATCTTAGGAATCACGTTATAGGCGATGCGGCTAGCAACCCACCGCTATTTTGATTCCTCTTTCCCCCTAGGTATACGTGTCTACCCCGTAAGGGATATAGACGTGATTTGTGTATGCGGCGTGAAAGAGTAACGAGTTATGCAACAAATTTTAACCGAAGATTCTAGAGAAGATTCTATTCTATTTGGACTAACAAAAGTAATATAAACATTGCTAGATAAAGCCTAATTTTCGAGATATTAAATTGTTTCAGTAATTCACAAGTTGATAAATGTCAAGGTTAACACGTCTTTATAATGTGACGTAGTCACACACACGCACACACACGCAACACTGATCTAATAACAAACTTACCTGCCATCTGCCATAATTTCGAGTACTCGAATAAATTTTCAATAGGTAGAAGTTAAGTTTCAACACCAAAAAGTTCTTTGGATTTTTTAACCACTTTTTCTTGTTGAAAACGTACTGGCCGTAAATAAGATTTAAAATGTCACTAGAAATTCCAAAAAAATGTTAAAGGATTGTCACCTAAGTCAAGTTGAATAGCGCTACTCGTTTCTAAGGTTTCGTACACAAGAAAGTACCATCGTTAATTGTTTTTTTTTGTTACAGAAATTAAGAAAGTTAACGTAACAGTTTTGGACCCCTGTTGATATAACATTATTTACTCGTAATACCAACATATAGTTAAACATTTTCGCATAACTCGTTATGTATACAACCTCACAAACTTTCACATTTGTAATATTAGTAGGATTTTATGTATTGGCCTAAGCCAAACATGAATACATACATAAATCAAGTCTCTATCCCTTACGGGGTAGACAGAACCTAAAGGCCACGTTTAGCATGATAGTGGGCGTGTAGGTGAAAAATGTAATTAAAATTGTGATGGGTTGCTAGCGGCATCGTCTGTAACATGATTCCTAATATTTTCGCCCATTCCCTCGATGGCCTTTTACATCTGCGCGGGAAGAGAAGCAACAAACACATTATATGTTTTTTCCATGCTCCCAGACCTGCGTGGATGAAACATATAACAGATAAACAGGCCAAACATATATCAGATATAGATCCTGGCTGACCTCAATACAATTAGTGGAACGGGGGCACCGTGTCAGGCTCGCCGCGTCACACGGAGCGTCCTTGATGGACTGGATCGGAAAACTGGAGCAGCCAATACCTGGGAATCCGGGGAAGCCTAGCTGATTCCATTTTAATAACTAGGTAGATGTGCAGTGGCGTAACTATAGGGTGGCAGGGGTGGCAAAATGCCAGGGGCCCCTAGCTCTACGGGGCCCCGAACTGGCTTGGTTTAGAGCAGTGGTTCCTAACCTTTTCAATGTCACTACCCCTGCGAACAAGTATGGAAATTGAGTTTACCCCTAGCTAATTTAAAATAATTAAAACCACACAAATTCAAACGAAAATATGTTTATTATGTAAGAAATTGCACGTTTAGGTAACTAGTAAAGTAAAGTAATATATAAATCTCGGAGTTAACCGTACTACTATTTTGTTTATTGCTATTTTAATACTATTTAGTGCCATCCCGTGTTACCCCCCTAAAATCTCCGTTTTACCCCTGCGGGGGTAATTACCCCCAGGTTAGGAACCACTGGTTTAGAGCACAGAAGGGACGCTGATGCACTTCTTTATATTGAGGCAGGAGCCCCATCTGACGAATTTGCCACGGGCCCCAGACGTCATAGTAACGCCACTGTAGCTGTGGCCCGCTGTTACGCCCGTATCAGTTTATTTTTCAAATATTGTTCCATATTCTCATGCCGATTTAGAAGCAAAGATAAAACAAAATATACCAGTAGCTGCTCTTCTCGCGCAGATGGTAAAAGCGCGTCGAGAGAATGGGCTAAAATCTGAGGAATCGTGTTATAGGCGATGCGGCTAATAACTATCACTATTTTAGATTAGATTAGATTAGATTATTTATTCATTCAATAAAAATTACATCATAAATTGTACATTGTCAAGTTAGGATTAATTTAGATTGAAATCGCGTCAAGAGTAAATAAAATAAAAATAAATAATATCTACAAATAAATTGAATATTACAAAAATGACAAAAACAATAATAATAAAACAATTAAGTACAATTAAATTAATTTTCCGCTAGGGATCGTCACTGCTTATAGGTAAATAATGAAATATAATTTGATTTGTCACGGGGACCCTGCCGCAGCCAGTAGGGTTAGAAGGGCTTTTCTTTTTATGACTTTTTTTTTATTTGTAAATATAGGTTTTTATAGTTATTTTTAGCATAGATAGATTATGATGGTTTTTAGGATTAGTGTTTAATTATATGTTGTAAATAAGTATTGTAAAAAAAAAAAAAAATTATTCCCCTTTCCACCTATACGCCCACAAACATGCTAAACGTGGCCTGTAGGTCTTGTTACCTCAGGCTCTGTCGCTAAACACGTGATTTATGTATCTAATACCTTTAAAGGAGCTATTCTTTTATCATATCTGAATTCCGGAAACGGCTCCAACGATTTTCATCAAATTTAGAATGCAAGGGGTGTTCATCATCATCATCATCTCAGCCATTACAAGTCCACTGCTGGGACATAGGCCTCGGGGTGCGAGTCGGGTTACCTCCACGTGTGATTAAGAGCTGCGGTTCGTTTTTGGATCCGTCCGGGGGGAAGAGCAGTGCTTGGTCCGGTGCGCCCTGGGCAACGGCTAATGATTTCCTGGCAGTTTCTGAGGGATATCATTGACCGTTGGCTAAGAGCCCGACAGGGGGGGAGGGGGGTCTTTGACCATTACCGTACAACGTTGCCGACATTTTGTCACAAGATTTTTTTATAAAAATTTTTACATTGACATTGGCGAAGTTGTCGTCACTATAACGACTTGATACGCCACAAATAAAAGAAGAAGAAGAAGAAGAAGACATAGGCCTCTCCTCTAGATCTCCAATAAGACCGGTTGGAAGCGGCTTGCATCCAGCGCGATCCTCCGATCTTAATGAGGTCATCGGTCCACCTTGTGGGTGGACGTCCCACGCTGCGCTTGCCGGTACGTGGTCTCCACTCCACTCGAGGACATTTCGACCCCATCGGACCCAAGCAAGGGGTTTTGGGGGCGATAAATCGGTCTAGCCAGGTTTCATTTTTGGAAAACGTACCTAAAAGAAATACCGAGCAAGGCTCGGTCATCCGGGTAGGTACTTTAACCTATTAATCCTACTAACCTACTATCTTACTTAATATTATAAACGCGAAAGTTTGTCAGTATGGATGGCTGTTTGCTACTCTTTCACGCCAGAACAGCTGGACAGATCTGGATGAATTTTGGAACATAGATAGATAGACTGGAATAACACATAGGCTACTTTTTATCGCGGAAAATTGCGTAATTCCTGCGGGATAGCGATAAACGAATTCTATGCAGACGAAGTTGCGGGCAACAGCTACTGTAGGTATAAAAGAGGTCTTAACTTTATCTGACACCTCGATACCTGCCGAAAGCGATCTCGTTCCAAACAACTTTTCTCTGTTCCCGTTCCCAGCGTTCCCTAATGTTTTCTCACGCCAATAAAACTTGGCCGAGAAATGTTTTTGCTATTCCCAAACTCGCGCTCCGAAGGAAGACTAATACGGGGAAAAGAGGCTTTTGGGATTATTTTGTATTTTATTTGTTATTTATACTGGGGTGCAAAGAAACCGCGTCACTTTTGATACAACTTTATGCGGGAAGTGACCCGGTTTCTTTGTTCGCGAGATATTTTGATACCATCACTGTACCGTGTTATCACCTATTGAAAATCTGAAAACTGTTTAGAATCAAGCGAGAAAAAAAGATTAATTTTTGTAACAGGTATTTTTTACGACCAAAGTTGTTTTTAAGACTCCTTAACTAAACATCAGATAAATACTTTTATTTAAATAATAAACAATTTTACTACTGTATTTACATTGTCATCCATTTTACACAATCTACAAAATTTTAATTAAAACCGATCAAATTTAAAAGATCAATTTAATAAAAACATACATACCTACATAAATCACGTCTTTATCCCTTACGAGGTAGACAGAACCTAAGCTAATAAAACCTAAAGGCCCCGTTTAGCATGATTGTCGGCGTATAGGTGGAAAGGGGAATCAAAATAGTGATGGGTTGCTAGCCGCATCGCCTATAACGTGATTCCAAAGAATTTCGCCCATTCCCTCGATGGAATTTTACCATCTGCGCGGGAAGAGCTCAGACCAGCATGGAAGTATGCTAGTAAAAAAGCTTATACATAAGCACGGATGGAATTTATATACCTACCTGTAATTCGGACTAGCGCCGGCTCTGCATTCAGCGAATCATGACTCGTTATTACTGTACAATGTCACTGCGCCACATTCGCTACATCAGCTGTATCACAATGCTAAGTGCATAGTGCTTGTGACCTCAACATTTTCGTTGCTCTACTTTGTTTGCTTAGAAAGCCACAGTCGAACAAGTCCATAAACTAAAACCTTGCTTAAAACAGCTTTACTTTTCGGATTTTTCTGTGTTCTAATTTTCAGTGTCGCTTAGAAATTTAATTTCTAACGGTAAAACCGTAAAAGTAAACATAAAAATCAAGAAGTAAAAATTCTTGATTCATTTAATAGTATCTAACATTTGAAAAACAGCGCCTCTTCTCTCGTCCCTGGTGAGCAGTAGATGTTCCAAGAGCGTTTGTAATTGTGTCGTACAGACACATCATTCAAACAGATGACATTTAGCGACAAAAATTCGAAGGCCTACCCACCTGCTATGGGTGGTGTAGGGGTATAGCACGCGTCGCGGAATGACGAGGATTCGAGTTCTATTCCCGGCTATAGTTTTACTTTTCGGATTTTCCTATGTGTTCTAATTTTCAGTGACGTTTAGAAATTTAAAACCCTGCTGACAATTATCTTATAATATCTTACTTTATACTGTATAGATTCAGTGTATGGGTTCAGAGTTTGCTTCTTCGACCGTTTGTCGGAGTGTCAACATCCGCTGAAGATGCCTCGGAGAGAATGAAACACGTGTCCAGTCTAGATGTGTTGGTGGCGGTTCTGATTGTCAATTCAGTTGTTTTTCCGGTGTTTTTTTGTTTTGTGTAGTCATTATTTTCTTAAACACTGACTGCATGAATAGGCTTTGACGGGAACGTGACTGTCTTGCATGATTTGACCTCACTGTACCTCGATGCGCACAGGCAACAAGCTAGTAAAACAACAAGATACGTGGCAAATTAAACAAAATCACGCAATAATTGTAATATGATATCTTTCTCTGAGACATAAACACCTCGTCATTGCATTTCCCTAAGCCCCAAGCACGGTTTAATACGTGAACCAGGAATTTGATTCCGTAAACAAACCCCGTCTGAGTTCGCTTGGAAAACCATTGTAACTTGACCCTCTAACATACGAAGTATTACGAACATACGAACTATACGAAGTATTACGGAGTCAGTTGTCTTGACGTCTTACTTAGACGGTACACTGCCGGGCCACGAAGTTTCCTATAATCCACCTTTGTGCATGTATCTCAGTGTTTGTCCATTGTATTTGTTTTATGTTTATTTTGCACAATAAAGAGCTTACATACATACTTTTTCATATTTTTCCATTAGGTAGTACTCCTGTAAGAAGAGCAATGAGGAAGTGAATTGGCTGAAGAAAACATTACATGCTTATGCGATGAGACGAGGAACAACGATAGGACCTTTAATTCGGCATAAGAGTTTTATCACCAATATTCTAGAAGGGAAGATCCAGATTAAATGATCCCAAACAAGTAAGAGAAAATGTCAGCGCCAAAGAGAAGACAAAGAGGGAACTGGCAGGAAAACGGGAGAAATAGAAATTACTCCACCGACAAGAGTTCAAATCTTAAAAAGTGATGATGACGAAATAATAAAAATCCATACATATATCACGTCTTTATCCCTTACGGGGTAGACAGAGCATAAGGCAACAAAACCTTAAGGCCACGTTTAGCATGATTTAAGATAAAAATCCAGGCTTGTTTTTAAAAAGAAAATCACGGCACGACTCAGGGGGCTATTAATTTCTTTGGGTTGAACAGCCATGGTCTAGAGAACCACACGACAGACTCATCATAGTTCAGCCCAAACCTGCCAAAGGCAAGTAGTTAAAGCATCTGAAAGGATCAAGTTCAGTACATTACACCTAGGATGGTGAAATATGTCTCAGATCGCAGGAACTTGTCGCACGAGCCAGAGGCGAGGACGATAAACATGCGACCTCGACTTTCTTCATCACCGCCCAAGTACACAATCACGTCTTCCCCTGCCCCGGAAGTGGAAATTTCCGTTCGCGTAGAGGGTGGTAAATTGCTACTTACGGCCCGTGGCGACGTAAGTTTATTTTCATAACACTTGCTCGTAAACGGTATGAAAACGTTCAGGTTAACTTGGCCGCAATGCCCCATATAAAACCCTCGGTCTTTTTTCTTTCCATGAAACCCGAGGGCGGTAAGCTGCGCCCGCGCCAGCGACACCCGCAGCCCCGCGCGCCGCCATCCCCCGCGGCCCAGCCTGGCCAAACACCGCGTCTTTGCCACGCGGTTTTTCTGCCCTATAGTTTTATTTATTTACTCCCAAATGTGATGAAAAACATTGTGTTTCATGGGCGGTACGGGAATTACGAACCTCTCGACTCAGAAAGTCAGTTCTACTGGAGCCTCGATCGTAATTCCTTACTTACCGCCCTTAATACACAATATACTATTATACAATACAATACAACACAAATACTCTTTATTGAACACCACAAATCAGTACAAAACAATACAGAAACAAAGAACAAAGTAGACAATAGGCGGTCTTATCGCTTAATAGCGATCTCTCCCAGACAAACAAAAAGCTAAATAAGTTGGAGACAGTTTAAGTAGGTGGCGGAAACAAATAGACAGGATAAACGCAGGGATAATAAAAACAACAATACCAACATAAATATAATACAAAGCTAAATAAATAAAATAAAATAATACATACATATACACATAACATAATACTTAAGATAAAATAAATGTATGTTATATGCGCATTTTACGGGCGATGTTGGTTTAGGTTTAGTGAATGACGCCGCCGCGCATGCCCGCGTCGTACCGGCGCGCGCGCAAGGAATGTTAACGACTAGCGGTGCGCGTTCCACTCTAGCTCCCCCCGCGACGTGTAATTTAGCCTCATTAAGGAGTTTGGATACGAAGCTGCAACGAGGCTGGGGGAATACTAGGAAATTCCATTTTCCAAGTTCGTATCAGTATCACGCCGTCCCTCTCACTATCAAATTAATGACTATTAGTGTGAGCGCAACGGCACGAAATGAACTTCGGAAAAATAAAGCCTGGTGTTAGGCTGCGATCGGGCGCTTTGGAAGCGTAATACATTACACACAAATCACGTCTTTATCCTTTACGGGGTAGACAGAGCCTAAGGTAAAAAGACCTAAAGGCCACGTTTAGCATGATTGTGGGCGTATACGTGGAAAGGGGAATCAAATGATGGGTTGCTAGCCGCATCGCCTATAACATGCAATGATGCCTAAGATTTTCACCCATTCCCTCGATGAGCTTTTACCATCTGCGCGGGAAGAGAAGCAGCTGGTACATTCTATGTTTTTTCTTTACTCTCAGACCAGCGTGGAAACCTAAATCTCCTCTGTGTTACGAAAATAGTCGAATACATCCATAAACTAAATCAAACAGCAGTTTTTCTTGCATTACTTCAGCAGTGGGAGACTGCAATAGGCTAATTAAAAAAAAAATATATATATATTTAAACCTTTTAAACATCACAAAGTAATCAATTACTTCGCATCGTTAATGGAAGCATATTATAATTGAAAATGGCTCACCAACTGCAATTAATTATGATTGAACGCCGTTTCATTCAGCTGAAACTGAATCCGCAATCCTCGAGCAAAACGCCAGTAACAGAGTCATCATTTAATTTACAGGTACCGGAAATCAATCTCCAAACTATACACGTCCAACTGCTGGGCACAGGCCTCCTCTCAGAACGAGAGGGCTTGGGCTATAGTTCCCATGCGGGCCCAGTGCGGATTGGGAACTTCACACACACCATTGAATTGCTTGCCAGGTGTCTACAGGTTTCCTCACGTTTTCGTTCACCGAAAAGCTCATGGTAAATTTCAAATGTAATTTCACACATAAATTCCGAAAAACACAGAGGTGGCGTGCCCGGCATTCGAACCAACGACCCTCCACTTGAGGGCTTATGAAAAAAAAAATGAAAAAAATTATTATTTTTTTAGGTTTACACATTGAAGTATCAAGGTTGGACCCTCCTAGTAAGCATAAGAATGCTTGTGTCTTCTTAGGACTTAGGATTAGGATCTTAGGACTAAAACGAGATCTTATTCACCAACAACTCAGTTTACTCGTAACTCATCCGCTTAAGCAAGACAATGACAGCCTTCTTAGTTATAATAATGCAGTTCATAAATACTAATCAAATTAGCTTAGGCTTAGGTACCGAAAACGGATGCAAAATATTCGATTGAAATCATGGTCGTAGGTACAGACTATAATTGCCCATCAACTATAACATCTTACGGCTTACGGCAAACTTCTTGAGCTAGGCCGACGTGGTAGCGATAAGTTCGCGCATGTACTTTTGTACCAGAGACGTTAGATTCGCCTCTCATTCAAGGTCAGGCTCTAAGATGTTTACGAGTACGTCGCGTCATGTATATGCAGTCATCTTCGTAGCAAGGTTGTGTCGCTACTAGCTAGACAAAATCACTTGTCCATCGATAACGCTAAGAGAATGAAATAAAATTGTATGGCATTTATTTATTTATTTAGTCAATAAAAAATTACAGCATTACAGTCGAAACCAATGCGCTATAAAATTCAAAAAATATAATAGATGTTATTTAGGCGACGAAACGTTGTGGCTCCGCTGCGTCGTCATCTCCGGTGTTGGATTCGGCATTGACATAAGCCTACGAAAACCACGTGATCCAGCGGAAAGAATATTGCCCATCGTATGTCAACATCGATACACTTCGAAGCGTATTTCACCTGTCTAGCCACGATATAGTTCGTGGACGTATTCATCCATTTTGGTAACACAGAAGACACGGCGGTGGAAAAACTGTTTTGACTATACGCAACTTTGACCACGCTCGCGAATTCTGTGCATCGTTGAGCTCTTGGTCTTGTTACCTTAGGCCAGTGTTTTTCAAACTGTGGGTCGCGACCCCCTGGGGGGTCGCAAAGCCTCGACAAGGGGGTCGCGAGAGGTCGCGGAAACTACCTCATTCAATTCAAAAAAAGTTACTTACTATGCAAATGCATCAATGTCGCATTAATTGAATATTTGTAACATAAATAAAATGCCTACACGAAAAAAAGAAGGGGAGGGGGTCGCGAAATATTTTTTTCATACTAGGGGGTCGTATTGTGAAAAAGTTTGAAAAACACTGCCTTAGGCTATATCTACCCCGTATCCCGTATGGGACTAAGACATGATTTATGTATGCATGTATGTAATCATAGACTTGTATCCGTCGCCTCACAACATCGTCCCAATTTTACGGCTTCAATTATGTTAACGGTCTGATAGTAAAGTGCGAATATCCCACACTTTCCAGCAGCGTTGTAACACAAAACTAGCAAGTATAGGCACAGTCCACCAAGTTTGCACTGTGCAATTAATTTCGTTTACACTGCGGCGTTTGATTGATCAGTTTTAAAGAGTCAGCTCATCGGCCGCGCAATGTAATGTTAGTTTCACGAAATTTCACGATGTAATCTGGGCTTTAGACACCAAGCCCTCTGCTCCCTAACTAAGCAAAGCTTGTACTAATTTAATAGGTACCAGGCAATAGATTCTACAACTTACATGTAATAATTATTTGGTTACGGAATCAGGGGCCCGATTTTAGAAAGCACATCACTCGAAAGTGGCATAAATCAGCTTATATCCCCAAAACTACAGCTCTCATCAAAGTTTTGACTACTTCACAAGATTAATGAGAACTGTCATTGTCTTCTATGCTACTGGTGTTTCAAATTCAGCACATTTTTTCAGCACTTTCGAGTGGTATTTTCACATAATGTGCTTTCAAAAATCGGGCCCCAGCTACCCGTTGAAGTTTCTTAAGCGATATTGGCTCTATGCACGACAGTAGCGCCATCTCGCAAACGCAACTTTAGGGGATTTTGTCCAATAGTGAATGACACGTCCTTATTACTTTACATAAAATTAAGTTAATAAATAATACATATAGAAAGGCGATAAATAGTATTTTAGAGGCATTTGTTACAAACAGTAATAGGAAAAATGGATGTCGTTATAACTAATAGTTTTGAGAGTGTAAAACACACAATAAGTTTCCCCCAACTATGCTATGAAAGGAAATAAATTGGTTTTAGCAAAACTCCTTAGGAATGTAGAAAATCAAAGAACATCGTTGACCTTTACACCCTATAAAACAAGTTGAATAATGACCCATTTTCGAAGCAACATTGACAAGTTTTTGCATGCGCTTTGAATATTTTCTATACCCCCACCATACACTTCGCACGTTCCCAATACAACGTGAGGGATCTTAAAAAGGGCACTTTAATAACATTAAAATTAAAAAAAAAACTCGCCCTCGCTTCGCTAATTAAATACTGCTAAGCTGAAATGCGGGACTGGCCTGGACACCTCGGCCGCATGCACCCACAGAGGTGGCCCTACTCTGCCACTTGGTGGGTGCCAGGGAATGTAAATAAAAATAACATCTTGTACATGTAAATACGTCACTTTTACGTCAGCGGCACCAAATGTATGTATGTATGTATGTATAACTCTTTATTGTACATAAAACACAAGAAAAAGATGAATACAGGACAACACAAATGCACAAAAAGGGATCTCTCCTAGTTAACCTTTGAACGGTGACAGGACATCAGTATTAAGCAAGAGTAGACCCACAGAAAAAGTAAAATAACCGATGGGGCCTGTCGATTACTTAATCATACCGTCACCGTGACAGCGTGGAAGTCCACCAGCTCACACCAAGTTTCTCGCCTGCACCGGCTGTGCTAATTAAATAAGTTCAACATCTCACGTAACCAACTTTGCTGGAGTTCGGAGCGAGTTGGAACGAATTGATTTTGTACCTTGTTTGGTAAATGCAAATATAAAGCCTAACTAGCCTTATGATCGGGTCAGACACCAAGGATTTGTTTTAGTGTGTATATAGGGAATATTTATGTTTTTTTCATGGTTTTCAGTAAAAGCTCATTTATTTTCATAAAAGAAATAGTTACTACCTATCAAATGAATGAAGAATTTTTATTTCTTTTTTTTATGTTAAGAATAAGAATAAAAATAAGAATAAGAATAATTTCTTTGTTGAAAGCAGGTGTACATAAATTATCTTAAAGCTAGACAGAATCTCCACTTACTACCTAAAATAGGCGTACAAAATTAAATTGACTGGAACAATACAAGAAAAAAATGTCATGCATAATAACAAAATAACAATAGTACTAGTAGTAATAGTAGTGTTTAGGTACTTTTACGGTTTTACCGTTAGAAATTAAATTTCTAAATGTTAGAAAAATCCGAAAAGTAAAGCAACCGGCCATAGCTTTACTTTTCGGATTTTTCTAACATTTAATAACATTTTCTGACGCTAAATCTATGGCCGGTTGCTTTACTTTCAGATTTTTCTGCGTTCTAATTTTCAGAGACATTTAGAAATTTGCGAAAAAGAAATCTAAATAACCGAGATATAAGCTATCAAACATTTGTCTCTATCTCTGTAATAGCTATAATAATAGCCCGGGTAACATAGGCTAATGGAATAAACCTCAAATTTTAATTACGTAGTCGGATTACGAATCGGAGTACAAATTGGTAGCTCCTTTAGCGACGTACTTTTTTTTTTAATTAGCCTATCGTGGCGTTCCACTGCTGGCCAAAAGCACAGTATATTATATAAGCTAAAGCAGTAAGGAAACTACGAACAAATCGGTTGAAACGAAACACGCACACAGGCGCGCGCTTTACACGGCCCCTAAGCGGACCTGAGCCTGAGCGGAGTGGACGAGGTCCGCTTAGGGGCCGTGTAAAGCGCGCGCCTGTGTGCGTGTTTCCTTTCAACCGATTTGTTCGTAGTTTCCTTACTGCTTTAGCTTATATATATACTGTGCCAAAAGTCTCTCGACTCGACCTCCACAACTCCCGGTCCGATGCGATATCACGCCAATGGAGAATAGCCAAGGCGACGGCGGGACGACTTGGACGCGTAAATGGAGCGTAACTATCAACAAACTGAGAAGATTCGACATCAACATCATTAAATCCATTACATAGCTAACGTACCTACGTAAATGTGATTTATTGAACTTTATGTAGTGTTATAAAGGTTGCTCAAGTAACTTCATTATCCTCGAGTATTAAAGGAATCACTTTTCACATTCCAGCTAACATCGCATAAATTTTAAGACCACGCGCATCTCGTGTGACGGTTACCACGTTACGTAAGTAACAATATCGAATAGATAATATATTATAATAGCTCTATGCATTATATATTGTACTGTTCACCGACAAACTGTTGAAACTCATAAAAATCATAAATGTTATCACAATTTTATTGTAGGTACATTGTAAACAATAAACGTTTCTTATTTCGAACGCAACAAAACGCTCCAAAACATCTAACGCGACTCTATTCTCTTCAGCGTGTTAGATGTTTTGGGAGTAGTTTCTTTTATCCGATATTATTACAGGTACAAATAAAACCTACGCATTGAGTCAATGCCATTGACCTTAACTTGAGTAGGCGTATTAGCAATTTGTTGCCTTTTGACAAACTTGTATAAGGAGAATTAAAACGCCTCAACTGAAATAAAATACATAAGGCAGAGTTCGTAGAATCTTTGTTACAAACGATACAATCCAGCGGCAACGAGCCGAGCGAAGCCAAGTATAAAGTGCCAACGTATACATACACAGCTACCTACGTATACTGGTGCAAGTGTAGCAGACGCTCCGCGGAGCCAAGTTAATAATAATAAAGAGAGAAAAAACGCGCGACTGCGCCGAGGGGTTAGCGTCTTCCGTCCGTAAATGTAAATAGACAGGCCAACGCAAAAACAACCATGTGCAGTCACAACACAGCGGCCCCAAAGCCAGAAAATACCAGTCGAAACCGCTCGAATCCGGTACTTCTCGCAGTATTAAGACGCATTGATGTACAAACTAGCGGAAAATGCTAAAAAAATTAAAAGCAAACTGAATTTTTCAAGTCCAATCGACGAATAATGCAAGTGGTACGCGCGCACTTTGGTGGTATTGAACGCGCAAGCGGGGCGTCGGTTCGGGCGCGCTCGGCAGTATCCGTGGCCGCTCGGCTAACGGCTCTTTTCCCTGTGTGCGCGAGCGCCGACTTTCGCTACAAAAATAAACGCTGTTTGGCAGAATATCAAGGCGAGCCTTCGAGTTTTAACGATATTCAATGATTTTATAGGCGGCTCGCTCACCTTCTAGCGGGTGTATAGTTAGCGTCATGTTATCATGGATGTTGTTATTTAAACTAGGATCGGTCGTGGGTGCCGTGCGATAATGTATGTACAAATAAGTAGACGGATAAGAGGCAGCGGTCGAACAAAGGTCAACAGTTTTAAATAGAAACGACGAGCCGTCTAATGAAAGGTTACGAGCCAATTAAGTTTACAGAGAAATATGTTTTAATAGACGTCATTAGGCAATCATTAGGTATATTACTACCGGTTAAGTGTTAGCGTTCCTCAACATTAAAGTATCGTCAAGTAGTTTAGCTGCTGTTTTGATTAGGTAACAAGTGCAGGTGACGTATGCCTTATAATTTTGAGTGTTAAATGAATATTTTTGAAGATGTGAGAATTTAAATGAGATTTCGCGAAAAATTGTATATTGTTTCAAAAGCGACTCGAAAACACATGCGACGATCTACGGCTATGCGTGGATATATGGTTTATGCGTTTTCAAATCGGCTAAAGAGAATTATCTCTTTTACTTGTAAAAATTTGGTACTTTTGGAATTTTCTATCCCTTGGGAGTATGAAAACATACGGCTTTATCTAAAGGGAACTCTTTCAGGTTTATCATCACTTCACAAACCCAATTTAGAAAACCTTTATTGTCGACTAATATTAACTTAAGGTTGAGGCTGGACGTCGATGAATCAGTCAGACAATCAGAAAGGTCACATTATGGGTATTTACACGTGTAAGACACGTAAATATATATAAAAAGGAAATAGTCGAAAGGTCGACTGCACCAGATCGGTCAATTTTAAGTTTTGTTAAAACTACTGTAACGCGGGCGAAGCGAGGGAAACAGCTAGTAAATAATAAATTTCGTAAATTCCGTTGGTCGGATGGACTTGAAATTCAGCAAGGATATCTAAATTAGGCTATCAGCAAGTATACGCAGTATATTTTAACCAGCACAATATATTTTAAGGTGTTGCTAAGGCAAGTTTTTTTATATCATCGCAAAGAATGCATTGCGCAAACATCGCATCCCACCAGACTTTTGTTTTTGCATAACACATTACAAAGTAGACAACGTGCACGTAACGCATCTTCGTTTCGTTCCGTTGATAAATATTGACTGTCACCACACCCTGCGCGCGCGCTACGAATCAAAAACAAAATGGCGGCGCGGCGTTGCGTCAACGCAGCTAGCTCTGTCATATTCCGATGTTGCGTGATGCGTTAAGCGTTGGAGTGAAAATGCCAGCGTTCGGTTTGCGGCTACAATATTAATGCTTTGAATTGAAATAGTTGTATTTGAAACTATTTTAAATAACGACCAAAGTTATTTCGCGTGGAAATCAAATATATTACTTCTTTATCATTGTATTCAAACTCATGGTACTGAATAATTGAGACTCAGTTCTATAATCTAACTAGCTTCTGCCCGCGACTTCGTCTGCGTAGAATTATACATAAAAACCTTCCTCTTGAATCACTCTATCTATTAAAAAAACCGCATCAAAATCCGTTGTGTAGTTTTGAAGATATACGTAGGTCACACTGAAAGTTTTTAGAATCTCAAAAATTAAGGAGGATATAATGATGTAAATTATATTATTCCTTTTCGAAGTACTCTCCTCGACAATCAATACACTTATTCATGCGATGAAACCATTTTGTGAAGCATTCGGCCCCCCCTTCTTTAGACACCTCTTCTACGGCGTTTTGGAACGCCACTACTACCTCTTCCGCATTCATAAAATGTATTCCGCGCAGTTTATTCTTAATTTTAGGGAATAAATAAAAATCACAGGGTGCAAGGTCGGGACTGTATGGCGGATGACCCATTAATTCTACATTTTCAGCACTCAAAAACTGTTTTGTTTGTCTGGCGGAGTGAGCTGGAGCATTGTCGTGATGGAGGATTATTCTGCTTCTCGGCCGTCGCTCTTTAACTTTTTCCAAAACAGAAGGTAAACAGCTATTCACATACCAGTCTGCAGTAACAGTTCGTTTATTTTCCAGTGGTATAGTATCATAGTAACCGGATTTACCAAAGAAGCAGGCAATCATCTTTTTTTCAACACTCCGTCCTTTTTTCACTTTCGTTGGCAAATCTTCAAAAGGGAAGACCCATTGAGCCGATTGCCTCTTAGTTTCTGGCTCATAACAATAAATCCAGCTTTCATCACCGGTTACAATGTCAAAAACAGAATTTGATTGACCATTGTCGAATTTTTGAAGCATTTGGTGACACCATTCCACGCGGCAGCGTTTTTGATCTTCATTCAAATTGTGAGGAATCCATCTGGTACAAAGCTTCCTCACGTGCAGGTGATCGTGCAAAATTGTTTGTACTTGACTCATGCCAATACCTAATGATGCCCGTATATGTTCATAAGTAGTTCGTTTCTCTGCTTTAATCACAAGCCGCACAGCGTTGATGTTTTCCTCCGTCACCGCCGTCGCAGGACGCCCTTCTCTAGCGTCGTCACTGAGATGGGTACGGTTACGTTTGAAATCATTGAACCAGTTATAAATAGTGGCACAGGATGGGGCTTCAACACTAAATGCTAACTTAAGTCTTTCATAACTTTGTTTCTGGGTGAGACCACAACGAAAGTCATAAAAAATCATTGAACGAAAATGTTCTCGCGTTAAATTCATTTTTGTGAGTGCATCTAACTTTCAAATTGCCGCCAAAATTTAAAAACAAATGACAGAGCAAAAAAATTAATGGCGTTTGACATAGAAAGAATACTATTTTTAAAATTGGAATTGTTTTTTTTTCTATCCCCATGTTAAGTGGCCAGTTCTAAGAACTTTCAGTTTGACCTATCGTAAGTATACATAGGGACATAAGGACAGAGAAAGCGACTTTATTTTATACTATGTAGTGAAATACCATTCGATATTGGTGAAAGATTTTTATCACGTGGCACTATTGAGTGATGCGCTTCAAAAAATCGGGTCCTGAGATGAAATTACCTGTTAATTGAACATTTAATTTGTTTGAGTTCCCAATCTACACATACCAGTATGCGTGACTGTATAAGTATATGAATAACTAGCTGTTGCCCGCAACTTCGTCTGCATAGAATGCGTTTATCGCTATCCCGCAGGAATAACGCAATTTTCCGGGATAAAAAGTAGCCTATGTGTTATTCCAGACTATAATCTATCTATGTTCCAAATTTCATCCAGATCTGTCCAGCCGTTCTGGCGTGAAAAAGTAACAAACATCCATCCATCCATACTTACAAACTTTCGCGTTTATAATATTAGTAGAATGAAATGATGATGATATAAGTAAATACTTACTAATCAAATACGTATGTATAGGGTCCTAACGCGTTATTAATTTCTCTGTCTGAACGGTTGTATAGTATGGTAAGGCTAGTTTTATAACGATAGGTTAAAAAAGTGAAAACAACATACATGGCCATGTGGGACCTCCCAAAAGTAGTATGCCAGGACCGGAATAGTTGACTATAAATTTACCCTCACAGCATCATCCCAGTTGCGGAACTCCCTAATTCGAGGTAATTTCACAAAACCCGTCCTGTTACTTGTTTACATTACAAAGAGAACATCCATGTAAAATAACAGCTTTCTAGGTCCAAGGGCTTAAGCTGGGCTTTAAAATGATTTAAGATTTTTAAATCAAAAAAAAGTTGAAACAAAAGCATATGTTGTTCTTTTAAATGCATCTTAAGATTAGCTTCCTGATTTTTCTTTACTTGTTACAACTAAACACTTAAACGACAGGAACACTATTCCAATATGACATACGCCAACGTAATATCATGTTATTAATTCCCATCACACGTGGCAAGTGACGGTCCTGAACAAAACACACAACAAAACATGATTAAGTAACGAACGAATGCCGGAGCGGGACATTAATGTAATATGAAACGACAATATGAAACCCTTTATTAGGAATACGTACTGACGCGTATACAGGCTTGAAAAAACTTTGTACGGTTCGAAACAAGGAATAGTTTCGCTTGAAACTGGGCTGACAGGCAATTTATTGAACTTTGGCGTTACACTTTGTAACTGGCATGTAACTTCCGCGGCACTACAGAAAAGGGACTGTGACGTTTGGCTTCTAGTGACATTTGTACGGATGAGGACAAATATTTGTATACATTTTTCCAGTTTAGTGTACCACAGCATTAGGTGTACGTATGTCCATGTATAGCATCTTCTCGATGGTACACGACGAATGAAAGCAGTACAAAAATATTCATGATGAAATGACTCCTCAAGGAGTTCCTTCAAGTGATGATTAATGTTAGGTAAGTATACTAAGCATAGAGCTTAAGAATTATTAGATTTTGTGCCTGGTTCGTAACGATGTGGCAATACAAAAGAGACTTGGACTGCCAGAGGGTTGACAGTTCTAAGTAAGTACCTATATCAGGCTTAAATACCAGGGGTCTTACTACGAAAAACCTAAACGAGATTTAAGCAATCCCCAAAATAACAGTGTTCTATGAACTCACAAGTGTCATCGAACAAAAATATGGTTGCGCACAGTTTTTGTTAGTTCAGTTCAATGATGATCCTTCGCAAAGCAACGCTCGATTTAATCCATTATTTTACATATACGTTTTATAGACTAATTACTTACACTCCCGGGACTTGATCACTCAAAATATTGCTAAAATTACCTCGACGAGGACAACGGCATGACAACAAATTGACATGACAAATGGCATGTCCGACAATGGTCTAATAAGTTACGCTTTCTAATTGAAACTACGATTACTTTACGTTGAAACGAATTATAGTTTATTCATCATCATCATCATCATCAGCCTATGTTAGTCCACTGCTGGATATAGGCCTCCCCTAATGAGCGCCATAGCGCCCTGTCTTTAGCTTGACGCATTCAGCATCTGCCTGCAGTCTTTCGCAGATCGTCATCCCACCTAGCCGGAGGGCGTCCTACACTACATTTGCCGAGTCGCGGTCTCCACTATAATTTATTATTTTTGTTAAAATATCTTCAGTAAGTTTCAATTTTTATACTCATGTAGGTAGGTGTAGGTTGACTGGACCTGAGGAAAGCTCTTAAGTAAATCATATTTGATCGAGAGATGCCATTGAATTGACAACAAAACAATATAAGTACAACCAACAACTGGGCAAGATTTAGTGAAATATTATATTGAATTCCAAAAAAAAACCTGAATCCCAAAACATTGTAAAAAATACCAGGTAAAACCTAAGCAGCTTAGTAGTGCAAGAAACAATAATAAAGAAATGTTACTGTAATGTTATTTTTCCATTCTACTAAATTATTATCAAATTTTCTAGTACTTATGTATAAACTAAAATGGAAGACAAATTCTGGCGTGCATACGCATACGAGACATTATCAGAGCAGCGTCATTTCATGATTTATTTGTATTGATATACTTTCACTCGGCACGTAATGAAAGAACTGGATCCCATACCAGCTCAAACTGTATTTTTCAGTTGCTAACAAGATATCGATAAACTTTAAGAATAAAAAATATCGATAATAGTTGATACAAAAGCGTTAAATTTCGAATAAATTGATGGCGAGAGCTTTATTTAGAAAAACATAAATCGGAAGGGTTTTGCAATGTTTAAAAATTAACACTAAATATCGGAATAGCCTACCAAATAGTACGTGATTGGAAAGTGTATAATGAAAATTTGGTTTATGTGTTGTTATCCCACCATTATTACCCTAACCGAAGGACGAGTCGCAACAACTTTGAACAAACTAGATGCAGTAGGTATCCATACTGCTTCGTTGTCATAAAAGAATAAGTCTGAGCATCTCTTTAACGGTATATGCTTAGACGATAATGTCGAAAAAAAAATGCTGTAAAAACGCTGAATATTCAGGACACAACACATTATTTGCACTAAACAATTACTTCAATAATACGATCAAACATCAAAGGAAGTCGTAAAATCCGATCCCAATTCAAACAAGCCTATTGGTCCCACAATGAATACTTAGATCACTTATGTACATAAACGTTTAATAGTTGTTTAAACTGGTTAATTGTGTTTGAGTTACAACGAAATCATAAGCTGAAAGGTAAAGTTAGTTAAAGATTAAACGGGTCGATACACTCCGTTGGAGGGCTTCGTCTAATTATTGGACGAACCTAGTCGTCAATTTATATCTATAGTTATGAAAATTAATTTCCATTCCCCTTTCCATCTATACGCCTACAATCATGCTAAACGTGGCCTTTAGGTCTTGCTACTTTAGGCTCTGTCTGACGTGATTTGTGTATGTGTATGTTATAATTATAAAAATATAACGTGACTGACTGACTGACTGACAGAGAACGTAAAGCCTACAACACTTAAAACTTGTCAGATATACTTCTACTTCCTCTACAGCTTATAATTATACATGCACACACATATTTAAATCAGGTGGACCGAGTTTAAGGTAACAAGACCTAAAGGCCACGTTTAGCATGATTGTGTGTAGGAGGAAAAGGGATTCAAAACAGTGATGTGTTGTTAGCTGCATCGCCAATAACATGATTCATAAGATTTTCGCCCACTCCCTCGACGGGCTTTTACCAATTACGAGGGAAGAGATCCAACTGGTACATTCTGTTTTTTCTTTGCTCCCAAACCAGCATGGAAGTAAACTTGTCAGACATTTTTCCTCTAACCGATCCAATTTGATCGATCGTCGTCAGATCCATGCTAGAAGTATCAAAAATGACAGCTAGCATAGCTAGAGTCGGAATTGAATAGCATTAAGACTTCATGGTAAGGCCCCAGCATACAAATATGGTGCGGCTCTTAAAATGCAACCAGAATACTTCATCAGGACGTGTTTGGGTTAGATTGACCGAACATAGTTGTAAATGTTTTTCAAGTTTTTTTATTGCGGTCCATAAATGTTTCTACTTCTTTTATACGACAAGGAAGGCAAACGAGTGAAACCTGGCGAAGTAAGCGAGCACCACCACCCATGAACACTAAAGGGTTACAGATGCGTTGGCACACGTGCCAGCCTAGAAATTAGGACAGAATACCTCTTGTGTCACTTGCCACTTGTCTTGCTTGCTTGTGTTGTGCCTATTGTATACTTTGTTCTTTACTTACTAGTTTCTGTATTGTTTTGGACTGATCCGTAGTGTTCAATAAAGAGTATTTGTATTGTATTGTATTGTATTGTTTCAGTAATTTCATCGGCTGTCTTACTCAACTTTGGTCTACACTTTGGTCGACGTTCAAAGTCCAAGGAATAACTTAATTTTGAATACAAAATTACCTAGCAGTAGTTAGTTTTTTTTAAGTTATCTTTGGGTCTTCTTACGTAGCCTCTGTCTGCCCCGTAAGGGATGAAGACGTGATCATTTACAGGACAGTTCCATTGAAGTATCCCAACCAAGTACAGAAATATCCCCGAATATTTCTAAACCACTTTGTACAACTTGGGCCCTGAGAGACTTAATATTTCCATAATATATAATTTTGTACAACTGTCACAGAAATCATGCAATATCGATCCTATAATAGCAAACACTCGCTCTAGAACAGTGTTTCTTAACCTTTATCAGCCACGGACCCCTAGGAAAAGTAGCACAATTTTTAAGGACCCCCGTAATCAAAAAATAAATCGACGCGAAATTAGCTGTTACGAGACTTTTGGTGGTATTTATTTATTGTTGTCAAGTGATCCAAAGATGCGACTGCGGCCCCATAAGGATACTCACGGACCCCCAGGGGTCCGCGGACCACAGGTTAAGAAACACTGCTCTAGAAGGAGACCTCCAATGTGGTGTAAGGACGACATCTCCCGACAGGCGTGGAGAAGTGGAGTGGAGGCCTATGAAGTCTGTCAGCCTTCTGTGGATGGATATTCTTAAAGCACGACAGTCGTATACTTTTTCAGTAATATTCTGAACTATTTTGTATAACCGTATAAACAACCATAAAAACGTCGCGCCGATCAAAACACGTCAATGAACCCACGTCACTTATTTGCGCATTGCCTTAAACTATACATAGCAAATTATATAAGACAATACGCTAACAGCGCACATACCAAAACATTAAACAAATTTGAACTCTATTAATCGCCATCAAAGTTCAAACAACGATAGCTTTGGTTATTTGACATAGTGCAGTCTAGATTTAGATGGAAACATTATTTACCAAGGAGGTGAGTTGGCTAGTTGTTGGTGGCGACATCTCTTGGCATGAAATGGTACCACGTATAACTAAAGCTGAGCGCAAGCGCAAGGGATGACTTGGCGTGTTTAAATAGAACGTAGGAGCAAAGGCCATGTCGATGATCTAGTTCACAATCGTACTAATTACTAATTACATTTCTATTGTCAATCTAAGTATATTGTCTAATTCACCTTTTGGTTCTGCCAATAGGAATAGTGACTTCTCAAAAGATTTTTTTAATATCTTGGTATTCTTTTTGTTTTGCCTGAAAATGAAAAAAATATTGAAAATACGTGAATTTTTATGTTTTTGTTTCATAAATAATAACGATCTTTGGAAACTAAGACTCCAATGAGTATAAAACTACCGTTCCTCTGACTCTGATCCGCACTAATCCTTCGGTTATAATAAAGATATTTACTTCGACAGTTTATAACTAGCTTGAAGCATAGATATCTGAGTAAACTTTAAAATACCGCGAACAGTGACACATTTGGGGCAGGGGGGAGTGGACGGACTAGCGGTCTGGACATACTTCTGTGGTCCTAAGGAACATTCGTGCACATAATTTATCTCGGGAGTGGCTATTCTACCCTTAGCTTTCCCGTAGTATCGCGAGACTCGCGCTTTCGCTCGTATGTATAATACGAAGTCTGTAGTCATGTTGTCAAAGCCACCTACGCCAAGACATCGGACGCCGTATGACGCCAGTTAGGGGTCGAATTTTGATGGTGTACCTAGCGCAATCACTTCATGAACAAGGTTCGTTCAGGCCCCTATATTTCGCCAATGCGACAATTGTCGGAGAATTCAGTTTACATTATAAACTACCTACGCCGGTTGGCTTCATACTGACTACGAATTCCATGTCAAATTGTCACTTGTCACCGATAATTGTCGAAGGCCCAGTTACTCATCTCAAATCTGGACGTTGGTTCTGGACCTTTTGTCGCTGGTATACACATAACATAAGCTAATGAAAAGCACCACCCGCCACCACTTACTTCAACTGCACGACGAGCTAAAATACGGGTCACTTTCATACAACTTTGTGTGGGAAGTGACCTGCCATTTGTGTATTGTATATAGATGACGCTATTGTGTAATGTGTGATCTGCCTGTGTTTTCACTGACGGAATTGGCTACATTAGCCAACATCAGGGCGCGTCAGAGCTCCTATAATTAAGACGCTGAAGTATTCTAAATTCTAACCGAAATGGGCATTCATGACATCAGTTGGTCGATATTAAAATGGAATACTTCAGCGGGTGGTTAGGTCAGTTACATTGGACTCAACTGTAAATGTTTTATAAGATGTATTAATTAACAAAGCCGGTGTCAAAAGAGGTGACTTGATTTTGAATCAAAAATTATGATAAAATAACCAACTGCTGAAGAATAATTCTAAACACGTAGTGTTTATTTATCAGCTCACTCGACGTAGCTGTAGAAAGATGATTAAAGTCGGTGAATGTTATCAACAATCTTCGGAAAAATCTCAAGAATCGTTACTCAAAGTGTCTCAATGTTTTGTGTTGGCAATTTTCGCTTTGAGTGTACTGTGTCACGAGGATTTTCAATTGTTCTCCATTTTAGGGAGCGCAGTCACCAGCTGTAGCAGAGAGGTGGGTCAGGAAAAACGGCATGTCTAATCTGTTCAAAATTGTACAAAAATAAATCTGTTTTTGGACAAGCGTCCTTTTGTTAGGACGGCAGCGCAGCGCAACCATGAATTAAAAACAATTTTATCACACAAGTCAATCTAAATTAAAGCCAGGTCATTTCAGATTCATCTGTTAAAGACAAATCTTTTTGATCGGGTTAAATATATATGTGTCACGATTTAACAAAAGTTTTTGACTACCGATAAAAAAATAAGAAAGCAGCTTAATCATAGACGATTTTATTAGATGTTTTAAAGAACATAAAATCTGATTGCAATAAATCTCCTTAGCGTGCAAAGTCCGAGGTCATGCTAAGTTAACTTTCTCTTGCTGAGCAGCCCATCTGGTAGGTCGCTCTCTTCGGTAAGCTGTCAGCCATTAGAGGCTAATCAGTACCAGTATACAGATCAACAAGAAAAAACTAAACAACGTAGCTTAAAAACTTATTAAACATACTCACACACATACACAAAATCACGTCTTTTTAACAAGATTGTGGGCGTATAGATGGAAAATGGAATCAAAATAGTGATGGGTTGCTAGCCGCGTCGCCTATAACATGATTCCTATGATTTTCGCTCATTCCCTCGATGGGCTTTTACCATCAATCAGCGCGGGAAGAGAATCAACTGGTACATCCTATGTTTTTTTTTGCTCCCAGACCAGCATGGGAGTAGTATTAAACATTCTCGGTATAAATAATGTACAGTCAGCGTCATATAGTTTGAAGCATCCAAGCAAGCCAAGTAGTTCGGTACACCATAGAGATAGTATGGTGTGTCAAACATTTTGGTCACCTTGGATGTTTCATACTATATAACGCTGGCTGTCGTTGTTGTCGCCGGCGTCGTTGTCGTCTCCAGCCCTAATACGTCTCACTGGGCGCAGCTCCCTCAGAATGAGAGGACTTGGGCCATGGATACTTTTTCACTATCGACGAATACTAACCCACTCACATCACTGCCTGCCAAAAAAATGAACCTAGCATATTATTTTCTTGCTTTTGTTCATTGGGCGTTACTTAATAGGGGCTATCCAAGCTACCAAAATGATAACGTCTAAGATTTCGTATCAAAGTGTCAGATACATGTGACATCCAGTATTTAATGAGATTACATAATGTTATCGTAATAAACGGCGACATCAACGTTATCTCGGATATATTTGCCTTAGCATGACGTCTTAATGTGATTCAATCAACCATTTTTTTTTAAATATAGCTCTATCGATACTGTCGATTAATTCGCCAATATTACGTCTTAGCTGTCATTCTTGACACTTCTAGTATAGATTTGACAGCGAGCGATCCAACTTTGTTTTGGGATTGACGAAACCTATGAAATAATAATTGTACACGCCTGAAAAGCAAATTATAACGATTGTTCCCAATATTTTTCAACTCTCCATGTATGTGCATACCTTCAACTATCAACAAATTATTTTGAATTTCAATTTGACATGTTACGTCAAAATCGTCGTTTATAGTTAACGTTAGCAACCCATCACTATTTTGATTCCCCTTTCCACCTACATGCCCAAAATCATGCTGAACGTGTTTTTTAGGTCTTGTTACCCATTGTTACCCCGTTAGGCTCTGTCTACCCAGTAAGCTCTGTCATCTTGTGCATGAATCTTATGGCTGGCTTTTTTTGTCTATTTATATTTATATCTCCATTTATTATAAATGTGCGTTTCATGTATAATGTATTATCAGTACTTAGTACCCGAAACCGACGAGCATGTATGAAGAGATTAATGAATGTGGATGAAGCGAAAGAAGTATGTCAGGATCGTAGCAAGTGGTACAAAGTAGTCTCTGCCTACCCCTGTGGGAAAGAGGCGTGACGGTATGTATGTATGTATGTATGTACTTAGTATATTAATATATATTCTAAATTGCATCACTTGTTCAGATCTGTTCTTTTCTCCAGTCCATTATGGTTGCCTGGTAGAGATCCCTCTGTGTTAACAGAGGTCCTATAAAATCCTCGATCGTAGCCCATGCCCCTCTTTGCAGGTATTTGCGCCCCCACTTTAAAAATCACCGAGAGACTAGACTGGTCCATGCCAACGATGTCACCAAAATGCAGACTTATGATTATGCAATCGGTCTAATTAGTGGTCTATCAGGGGCCGTCCATAAAGAACGTTACACCAATTTCATCATTTTTAAAGATTCCCCCCCCCCCCCCCCCCCCCCTCCTTTTGTCACAGGGTTTACTATGAAGACTACAATTATTATGTTCGTGTGTCACAAATTTCCAGACCCCCCCCCCCTTCCCTAACTGTGTTACGTACTTTATGGATGGCTCCTGACACTGTTCATCCAACTTCCTGCAAATGAAAATGTCGCTAAATTCGAACTTTCATAATGACAGCAAAGCCTTATCGGAATTATATTGTAGTGCAAAGGATTTTAAAAGCCGTGGTAACCTAGTGGTTTGGCTTGTGGCCTCTCAAGCAGAAGGTCGTGGGTTTTTCGCATGTGCGATATTGCATTTGAAATTTACTATGAGCTTCTTGGTGAAATGTTTCTTTTTATACATTTATTAAAAATGAAACTTACTCGTACCTAGATCGGTTTATCGCCCCCGAAACCCCATGCATACAAATAGACAGAATAAACGCAGGGATAATAAAAACATCAATACCAACATAAATATAATACATAGCTAAATAAATAAAATAAAATAATACATACATACACACATAACATTACTGTATAATACTTAAAGGTGTATAAATGTTTATGACCTCTTAGTAACGTACATATATGCCCTTGATTGAACACATCATACATACGTACCGTCACGCCTCTTTCCCATACGGATAGGCAGAAACTTTGTTCCACTTGTTACGATCCTGACATACCATTTCGCTTCATCCACATTCATCAATCTGTTCACACATGCTCGTTTAGGGTATTGTTGACCTGACCTTTTTTCATAACGTCCCCAATTTGCTCATAGACCGTCCGTCTAGGCCTTCCCTTTCCGTTGCGGTGGTCACCGTAGTGCGCCCGCAACGCCAGCAGTTCAAGGCCTGGAGGGAACGTGTGTGTTTTTAGACGGTAGGCCTCTCCCCTCCTTCCATAGGGAAGGCAGCGGCGAGTTGGAGAGCCCGTCGGCGCATTTTCCACACGTTAAAAAAAAAAAGGCCTTCCTTTCCCAACGCACCCATTCACACTCTTTGTACCACTCTATCTCTAAACGAATTTAGTCAACATAAAATATCTCATTTGTTCACATTTCACTTTGAAATCGTATCAAAAATCACTTTCCCATCGAATATTCGTCCTCTCACTCATACGTAAACTATTCACACACTCGTGCGTTCCGTTCCACGTGAACTGTCAAAATATCTTGTCTACAAACTTCTGAATTTTACTAGAACAACTTTTAAGCCATATTATCCTTACTATCCTTACTCCTTACTAATAATATTATAAATGCGAAAGTAACTCTCTGTCTGTCTGTCTGTTACCTTTTCACGCTTAAACCGCTGGGCCGATTTAGTTGTAATTTGGTATACAGATAGTTTGAGTCCCGGGAAAGGACATAGGATAGTTTTATCCCGGAAAATTGCATAGTTCCCGCGGGATAGCACAGCCCAAACCACTGGACTTAGAGACTTTAAATTTTGCACGTAGATACCTTATACAATGTAGGCATCCACTAAGGAAGGATTTTTGGAAATTCCCACGGGATAAGGAAAAAACGGGAATTATATATTCGATTCCGAGTGACGCTATCTCAGTAACTATAATAACTAGACTCTTAAAATTTGATACAAAAGTAGGTGATTACAAAACTAAGAAACTAATTTCAGGATTTTTGGAAATTCCCACGGGATAAGAAAAAAAACGGGATTTATCTACGCAGACGAAGTCGCGGGCATAAGCTAGTTAAATAATATAAAGAGAGACGTAATAAAACGACGCGATTTGAGTGATTTGTGGTACGACACATAAAAATGAGACGCGAGCTTTGATAGCATCCGGAACGCGGTTATTTAGTTTATTTATCAAACGACGGGAAACGGTAGACATTTTAGAGTTTGGCATGTGACAGCGTAAAAACTTGCAGTACATTATCTAAATACAAAAACACAAGTCCGACTGAATGACAGTAGTATAGACCAGTGTTTTTCAAAAATTTTTGTCATGTAGGTATTTTATTTATGTTACAAATATTCAATCAATACGCATTTATGCATTTGCGTAGTTGGCAACGTTTTTTTTTTAATGAGGTAGTTTTCGCGACCTCTCGCAACCCCCCCGTAGAGGCTTTGCGACCCTCCTGGGGGTCGCGACCCACAGTTTGAAAAACACTGGTATAAATGATTTTTGTGCGCGGATTTTTTAATGCTTCTGAAAATTGAACAAGTCAGATAAAGAAAAAGAAAAAAGCCTGTGGCAGCGATCCGGACGGTACTAACCACTTGAAACCGGATTCTATGTGACTTTTTTTTACCTATTTCCCGGAAAACCTCATCGAATCACACGCAGTATAGGTAAAAAACTTAAGTAAATGACCTGAGCCTCTAGTGTAAGTTTTCGCACATAAAAACGTCTACATTACTAAGGAAAAATAGGCAGCGCCTCTTGCGCATCGAAACGGCAACAAACTGTTCTCATAATACATACACAAATCACGTCTATATCCCTTACGAGGTAGACAGAGCCTGAGGCAACAAAACCTAAAGGCCACGTTTAGCATGATTGTAGGCGTATAGGTGGAAAACAGAATCAAAATAGTGATGGGTTGCTAGCCGCATCGCCTATAACATGATTCCTATGAATTTCGCTCATAACATTTGTCATTTTAACGCAAACGCGGTCGAGACGTATATTGTGGCCGAAAACTTACACTAAGCATGCTGTTGCATGTGTGAGTAATGTGTGCGAATAGACAAATTGACGTTCCGAATTAGAAAAATGGTTCGAAAAATTCAGTTCAGGTCCGTTCGCTGTCAGATCCATATTAAAAATTACAGCTGAAACCTGAACTGAGTCGGAATTGAATCGCATTAAAACGTCATGGTAAGGCACCCGGTCGTTTACTTAAGTTTTCACTATACCATTATATGTACATTTGTTTATTCTTCCACGCTGGTCTGGGAGTAAAGAGAAAACAGAATTTACCAGTTGCTTCTCATCCCGCGCAGATGGTAAAAGCCCATCGAGGGAACGGGTGAAAGCCTTAGGAATCATGTTATAGGCGATGCGGCTAGCAACCCATCACCATTATTGATTTCCCTTTCCACCTATACGCCTACAATCATGCTAAACGTGGCCTTAAGGTTTTGTTACCTTAGGCTCTGTCTACATGTACGTATGTAAACGTCTCACAAAAATAATTCACGCTTGGGCGTTCCTACAGAATCCACATTAAAACTATATTAGCCTAATTTATTTACCTATAACTTTTTTTGTATTTAGTAACGAGGTGCGGCCACGTCACTGCTCTTAATGACCCATTAGCCATTAGCCTGCTGGTGTTTTAACGCTATTAAAAAAACTCGGACAAAACAAGCCTCCAGTGCAAGTTTTCACATGAAAAAACGTCTCAACTGTAGAAAAATTGGCAGCGCCGCTTGCGCGGCGACCAAAGCGGCCGAATATACGATCGATTAGCCTAGTGGTTATTGACTCACTATGAAGCTAGAGGTTCCGGATTTGAATTCCGATAGAGTCACTTGTATGAAGAAATCCGAATGTTTGTACCAGGGTCATGGATATTATATGTGTTTAAGAACGCATAAATTATATCTATTAAATTATGTTTGTCCGTTACCTAGTGCCCGTAGTACAAGCTTTGTTTATTTTGGAACTTAAAATTATAAATGGTCCCATTATATTCATCCCACTAATATTATAAACGCGAAAGTTTGTAAGTATGGATGGATTGATGGACGGATGGATGTTTGTTAATTTTTCTCCCCAGAACGGCTGGATAGATCTGGATGAAATTTGGAACATAGATAGATTATAGTCGGGAATAACACATAGGCTACTTTTATTATGTAGATCTTGTTACCTAATGCTCTGTCCTACCGCGTAAGGGATAAAGACGTGATTTGTGTATGTGTATGTATGTAGATCGAGACGTACTTATTTATATAACAGTAAATTAGGATGTGTTTCATTAAGTAGGTACGTAAGTTTCATCAACTACAACCAATATCTAATGATACTGAGGCACCGCCATCTTTTACGTCGCTCCGGGCCGTAAGTAGCAATATACCGCCCGCTACGAGAGCGGAAATCTCCACTTTGACGTAAAATTGGGTACACACCTCGGGCGATAAAGAAAGCCTCAGGCCGCATGTTTATAGCGCTCGCCTTTGGCTCGTGCGACAATTTCCTCCGATCTTTATTTCACCGCCCTCGGAACGTAATCATCGCAATCAAAGAGAATTTAGCAAATTCAATCGCAAATTTAAACTTGAAAAAGCTTTCGCAACTAATTTCATACTCTGAAAAGCGTAAAAGCACTAAGTGAATCCCACTGCTATGCAAAGCAACACGCGGCACTGTCGGGTCGGCAGAACAAAACGAAAGCTTTTACAGGAGCTTTTAAATTCTCCATGCCTAGCCGTGTACCTAGCTTGCAAAGCCATTAAATAAATTAGCTTCGGCTAGTTTGGATTTAAGGTGGACTACAAAAAAAGTACCATCAGATTTATTAGAGGAGGCCTGTGCCTAGTAGTGGGACGTATAGTCGTACATATGAGAAGAGATGATGAGGTACCATTATATAGACGACTTACTGTTGCCCGCAACGTCGTCTGCAAGAAATTAGTTTATCGCTATCCCGCGGGAACTATGCAATTTTCCGGGATAAAAAATAGCCTATGTGTTAATCTAGGGTATCAGCTATCTGCATTCTAAATTTTATCCAAATCCATCCAGTAGTTTTTGCGTGAAAGAGTAACAAACATCCAAACATCCATACTCACAAACTTTCACATTTATAATATTAGTAGGATTAGTAGGATAAGACGTGTCTGTCAACTTGAGAGTTCAACTAAAGGAGCGACAACACCGCTGCGTATACGCAGTGCCGTGCGTCACGTTCTCTCACCGTTTCTTCATACATTTGGTTGCGTAAACGCACAGTCGGCGTCTTTTATGCACTGGTGAGGCCGGACCTTTAAGAGGCATTTTCAATGGTCGATAGAAAGTTAGATGAAAAGTGATAAACCACTTACATGGCCTTCTGTCAAGTGACGACCGGATAGCCCAGTGGTTACAGAACCAGATTATGAGACTTAAGTCCCGGCTTCGATCCACACCCACTTTGATTGAACTTTGATCAATGTACGGATTGGTCTATGTTCAAAGTGTACGGCATCAAAAGGTGTCCTAAACGTAATTCATATATTTCTCTCTCTTTCTCGCTCTCTCCCTTTGAATCTGTTATAGAATTTTTAATCACCGACGCAAAAAGAGAGGCGTAAGTTTGACGTCAATGCTTCTCTCTCTCTCTGTCTGTGGCATCGTAGCTCTCAAATGGATGTAGCGATTTCGATGAGGATTTTTTTACTCGAAAGCCAGTTTCCTTGCGGCGGTACTGAATTATGTTTTATAAAAATCGGTCCAGCGGTTTGAAGAGTATCAGCTTTTTTCCCAAGTGATGTCAGGCATTTGTGGCATAAAAATTGATGCGTTGGGGTTTTTAAAATGTAAATATATAAATACTCGTAACTAGATCACTTCGTTACACAAGTTTAAGTGTCTAGCAACAATCTGCGCCTCGTGTTCTGATAATACCCGTCCAAGGTCTACGTTGCGTAAATACGTACCTGATCTCGATGCATCGCATCGTTATCATCGCATTGTTCTGTTATCGATTACCTTGATAGGATAATTATGAACAACAATCTAAATACAAGCTTTTTAAATACTGTATGGATTAAGGTGTTACTTTGCTTTGTCCATGTTAAAATAAATGGATAATCTCTCTTTGCTACTCCGCTTAGAATGTACCAGTTGCTTTCTTCCATGCTGGTCTGGGAGCAAAGAAAAAACATAGAATGTACCAGTTGCTTCTCTACCCGCGCAGATGGTAAAAGCCCATCGAGGGAGTGGGCAAAAATCATAGGAATCATGTTATAGGCGATGAGGCTAGCAACCCATCACTATTTTGATTCCATTTCCCATCTATACGCCCTCAATCAAGCTAAATGTGACCTGTAGGCACCTGTTACCTTAGGCTCTGTCTACCCCGTAAGGGATAAAGACGTGATTTGTGTATGTGTATGTATGTATGTGCTACTCCACGATACAGTGATGTCAAAGCATGCAGAACAGCCTCGCTCCCGTAATATTTTTTATTCGTGCAGTTGATGCTTTAGAAAATGAAATAATCAACGAAAAAGCATCGAAGAGAATACAGCCACGACTGGAGTTCCGATAGGATTTATTACAACCTAATTTTATTCTACTAGCTGTTGCCCGCGACTCCGTCCGCGCAGAATTCGCTTATCGCTATCCCGCGGGAGCTATGCTGTTTTCTGGGATAAAAACTATCCTATGTCCGTCCCTGGGACTGAAACTAACTGTACACCAAATTTCAACTAACAATGTATTTATGTTTAATGTAACCGCGGCAATATAAGGAGTCAGCACACCAATTTTATTTAATTACCTAGTTCCTTAAGTTGCTGTGAACTAAGCTGCGTAAGTTATTACAGTTTTTTAACTATCCCACGGGAGCTCTTTAATCTTCCAGGCTTAAAAGTATCTAAAATATTGACCAGGGATATAAGGTACCACCACGCTAAATTTCATTTAAATCGGCCCAACAGTTTTCGGAGATTAGCGAACACAGACATAGCTAAATGAACACATCCATAAATCTACTTTTTTGTGTTTTACAATTCTTAACCAATCCTTAGCACTCTATTTTTGATGAATTTATTTAATGTCTACACGAACTTTCTACTGATTTATTATATGTATAGATTATACTTACCATGAGGGTCACCTCTCGATCGTTTCCACCCTACTTCATACAAAAACCATATCCAGTGTATGCGCAATTTACTTGCGGAGGTGACGCCTGTCAGTATCGCACATCACCTCGTTTATCAACATCCGCCCAACGTTCAGCTTCTGGGCGGTGACAAAAACACGACGCACGTACCTACTATCAAATGAATCAAGAATTTTTATTTCTTGATTTCTATGTTTTACTTTTTCGGTTTTACCGTTAGAAATTAAATTTCTAAATGTCACTGAAAATTAGAACATAGAAAAATCCAAAAAGTAAAGCTATGGCCGGGAACAGAGATGCGATTTATTTGAAATACTTCTATTTAAAATGCAAATACAAAATGCAAAATACCTATTTTGTATTTTGCATTTAAATGCCTTTTAGTAAAAACCATTTTGTATTTTATTTGAAATACCTTTCGAGATGTATTTTGCATTTTGAAATGAATATGAAAATGCAAAATACTTTGTGATCAAGTTTGGCCAACATTACCAGTCAAACAAAATGAAATGAACGAATGACGCTTGTATTGCCGCACTAGATGCACAATCAACCGAAATAAATGGCCACACAATTCACAAAATGGAGCCATGGCTCTCTTTTCGTTAGTCTAGTTGCTTTACATTATTTTAAGTGAGTATTATTATTATTAATTATTAACGTAACAGAATTTATTGATACGCGTACTGATAAATTTGACCAAAATGTCATGCATAAGGTGCTTAGACGTTTTTGTTCGGCTCGCCATTGTGTCTTTATTTCTCATGATAAATACCTAAAATAAAGAAAAACGTTTGATATTTGATCAAAAGGTATTTTATTTTGAAAAAGTATTTTGAAAATACCTATTTTGCATTTAGCATTTGAAATACAAAACGTAAAACTATTTGGTATTTTGCATTTGAAATAGTAAATCTGAAAAGTATTTTGAATTTTGTATTTAAATGCTTTTTTAAAACCATTTTGTACATTTCTGGCCGGGAATCGAACCCGGATCCTCGTCATTCCGTGACGCGTGCTATACCCCTACACCACCCATAGCAGGTGGGTAGTCTCCGAATTTTTATACCTGTTAATAACTGTCACGTGACCTTTTTGTTACTATGCTAATTTTTGTCGCTAAGCGTCATCTGTTTGAATGATGTGTCTGTACGACTGTAGTATATATACACGACATACGGTCGAATCGTTACCCACAGGCCTTTTCACAGAACATTTCATATCGACATCGGCCTATCAATCTGTAGGTACCTACTGAAAACTAGACATGGAAAAGTCCCGAAAAGTAAAGCTACGACCGGGAATAGCTTTTACCCTTCGAATTTTCTGTTCTAGTTTTCCGGTTTAGATTTATTTGGTTTTCATTAATTTCATTGCTAATGGAATGGTCCGAAAAACAAAACAGGAAGTAAAATTTTACAACAACTAAGCGACAGTTGTAAATAGCTACTGTTAATTAACTGAATAAAACAACGAAAATCTCAAAAGAATGCTGCTCGTTTATTTCATTAATTATATTACTCGAATATTTATTATTCAATCAATCGAATATTCCCAAATTTTTTATCGCCTATTGTTATTGTTTCTGTATACCTTTTTTCTGTTTTGGTTGTTATATGTCGTGTTCAATAAAGAGTTATTGTATTGTACATACACAAATCACGTCTGTATCCCTTACGGGGTAGACAGAGCCTTTAGGCAACAAGACCTAAAGGCCACGTTTAGCATGATTGTAGGCGTATAGGTGGAAAAAGGAATCAAAATAGTGATGGGTTGCTAGCCGCATCGCCTGTAACATAATTCCTAAGAATTTCGCCCAGACGAAAAGCATCTGGTACATTCTATGTTTTTCCTTTGCTCCCAGACCAGCATGGAAGCACCAAACAAGTTGCATTGTACTCGTATTGTATTGAATATTCGAATATGAAAACCTATCGAATAATTGCAAGCCCTAGCTGTAATGGTTCGAATGACGTCATTGAAACTGCATGATGAAATCTATCCATTTTTACCAATATCCAATGGCCCGTTAGCCTTGAAAATTTGTCCACATGTGTAGACTTCTGATGACAACTCAATAATCAAAGAAATACTGCGTCAAAAAAATTTTTTTGCTCACAAAACCCTAGGTATTGATGATGGTTATCATTTAGCAACCTTGCTGGTTCATTTTCCGATCGTAAAGGCAGCTTTCCCACCAAGCTGAGTCACGTCGACGATATATAATATAGCATGTTACCGTGACGCATCGTTTGCTCCCGCTAACGCGTTGGTTATTTCGTGATATTACTCACATTCTAATTTATTAAAGTGGTGCAACGCTGCAATTGGTATTGCCAAAGTATTTCGTCATAACTGCAACACAGCTTCATTTATTGTTATTGTATTGCCTCTTGTTTTAGATCAACTTTTTTTATGGTGTGGAAAATGCGCCTTATGCATCCGCCCAGTACGGCTTTACCGGGGGTATGTGGGGCTCCCGCGACGGCAGGCATACCCACTAAAAACCACACGAATTCCCTACTCTGTCGTATGTGAGGCGTTACGGGAGCACTCGGTGTCACCGCGACGCACCCAGCATATGCCCTAGGCTAGTTAGAATATTAAGATCTTTAGTATCTACGATTCTTACAGATAGTCAGCCGGTAAGAAATAATTCTGTATTCCTTGGAAATTCGGGAAAATTATGAAAACAGTTTGCTGTCAATAGTTGTAATAATTATCTACTTACACGCCTTTGAAGTCTTTATTTATTGTAAATTCTGCCCGCGACTTCATCTGGGTAGACATACACAAATCACGTCTTTATCCCTTACGGGGTAGACAGAGCCTAAGGTAACAAGACCAACAGGCCACGTTTAGCAAAATTGTGGGGGTATAGATGGAAAATGGAATCGGAAATGATCGGTTCTAGCCACATATATATAACATGATCCCTAAGATTTTCGCCCAATACCTCGATGGGCTTTTACCATCTGCGCGGGAAGAGAAGCAACTGGTACATTCCATGTTTTTTCTTTGCTCCCAGCGTTCATGCCAGCCCATAATGCAACTAATTAGGTAAACGGGGTAAACCGGAGTTATCGCAGTCGTACGTAAACAATGTTTGTTTGTGCATGCAAATATCTAATCGCCGCGCGCGCACCAACCCAATAAATATAACAATACCGGTGCAGATATTTACACTCCTGCATCCGTGTTGTTGAACTGGTTACACAAATTGAACTATTTTTATGGCTTCTGATAATTTGTAAGAAAAACGTATTATCGTATATAAATGTATATCATTTGTACCAGGGGCCCGATTTTTAAAAGCACATCACTCGAAAGTACCACTCGAAAGTGGAAATCTGTTTATATCTTCAAAACTGCAGCTCTAATCAAAGTTTTGACTAGTTCACAAGATTAATGAGAGCCGTAAGCATCTAAACTACCCGTATTTCAAATTCAGCACAACTTTTCATATGCTTTCAAAAATCGTGCCCCAGATGGTAAAATCCCATCGAGGGAATGGGCGAAATTCTTAGGAATTGCGTTATAGCGATACGACTAGAAACGCATCAGTATTTTGATTCCCCTTTCCACCTATACACTTTCCGCCTACAATCATGCTCAACGTGGCATTTAGGTCTTGTTATCTTAGGCTCTGCCTACCCCGGAGGGGATATAGACGTGATTTGTGTTTGTATATATGCTTATCATTTTCGTTACGGCTATCTACAAATCTGCCCTAACAGCAAAATATGCAGGCCTCCTTTTAGAACAAGAGGACTTAGGCTGTAAAGTTCGCACGCGAAGTGCAGAAACTTCACAAGCACCATCGTATTGCTTCGCAGGTTTTCTCACAATGTTTTCCTACACCGAAAAGCTCGAGATAAATTTTAAATGTAATTTCGCACATAAATTCCGAATAACTCAGAAGTAAGAACCCGGATTCGAACACACGACCCTCTGCTTGAGAGCCCAAACTACTGGACTACTACGGATTTTTACCAATTCACTTTAGGATTATCATTTTGACATAGTATTCCCCTCTTTGAGCGCTCCGCACCTGCGCTCAGCCCTCCCGACAACAAAGCCTCAATTTTAGTCTCTAGTTAAGCATGAAATTATCTCTCCATAAGTATAAAAGACGATAAAAATTTATCACTGGATATCCCATCTCGGTTATGTCGTGAACGAACACTGTAGAACCTTTTCACAAACAACATCGGGATTTTTTGACATTGACAGACACAAATAACAGACAAAGTTATATTTTATTGAATCAGGCGTTACCAACCATTTGGGTTTTGCATGTGTAATAGTTGTGTTCATTAAACTTTGATAATGATCCCGTAGAGGGATCGAAACGCGTCAGCGTTTGTGTGGTGTAAGGGATAATTAAGTTTGTGGGATTTATATGTGTTTTATTGGCAGCAGTGGAGGGAGGAATTGCATGAAAACATTTATATTTCACACAGGCTTGGTTATCTTGCACGTGAGTAGCGGAGTAGCAAGGTAATTTTTTTGTTCATTGAAACCAAGTTATTGCGAGAAGGTCACGGCTCAGGGTTTCCAAAATTTTAAAGTCACCGAAGAAAATTAAATACAATAGAAGATTGTACAACCAGAGCATAAAACAACCCATTTTACTCGAGACGTCCATATAGCCAACCGAGCCGGCATGGCGAGGGTGGATAGACACGTCGAGGAGAAAATGGGTTTAATGCTCGAATTTTACACTCTGACTTTCATTTCGATTGCAAAGAAATAAATATAAATAAAACACGTAGACATATTTTCTACCACAGCACAAAAAAATCGGCTAGTTTCGACAAATAATTAGTTTCCCGCCACAATTTTTTTTTTCAGTTTATGATATTCGAATATTGCCAGGAGATCCTTAACGTCAATTTACAAAATAAATATTTGTTTTTTTTTACTTACTTTTTTTTAAGATATCACTAAACTCATCTCAAAAAAAAGTGTCTTTTAAATGAAGGTGTATTGTGTATGTTTCTGTATGACCACTTGGCTCGCCCACAAAAGAAACTTCTCTATGCACAAGGGGATAAAAAGCCATTTTATGCAGCCTTATCTACACATAAAGAACTACTTATGAGAAGTGAAAAGTGTATTTTAAACATAATCATAATCTAAGCCAGCGTCACGTCTGCCAAACAGGTGAGATACAGCGCATCGCATTCCGCGCACGCTGCGCGGGCGCCGGTTTTTGCACGTGCATTCCGTACGTGACTAACTAGATGCCGAGTATCAGAGAGACAAATTGCAGCTGAATTAAATCTGTTCAAATTATATCTATACATATATATACGTGAACATTATTATTTTTTTGTGTTCCTAAGATTTTCGCCCATACCCTTGATAGGCGTTTACCATCTGCGCGGGAGAAGCACCAGAGCAGCAGACCAGCATGGAAGAGTAAATATTTAATATACAGAGAAGATATTTAACATTTACTCCTGCTTATTACGTATGTCCTGTCAACCATTCAAAGGTTAACTGGAAGAAATCCCTTTAAGGAATATGTTCGCCTTTGTGCATTTGTGTTGTTCTGTATTAATGTTTTTCATGTGTTTTATATAATGAGTTATACATACATTGATACATTATGTATTTTTGTGTGAAAACTACTGGACCGATTTTATTGAACAACGTCGATCGATTAGTTTATCGGTCGATCAGCCAAAGCTACTACACTAATCGATCGTAATTGATCGATGTTGTTCGATGACATCGATCGATGATCGATCGATTGGTGTGGTAACACCTTAAGCTACCACCATTGTCATCAATCCTACCGCCAAATAGCAGTGCTGACGTTGCTCTGTTCCAACTTAACTTGGAGAGTAAGACAACCAAACCGGTGATATAACTGACACATGAACTCTATCTTAGCCCCCCGGCTGGCAATATATCTGCAATCTTTGGTGTTGCGGGCGTCCATGGGTGGTGGTGCTCACTTATCATCAGGTAGCACACTTGCCCGTTTGCCACCCTCTGTTAAAGTCCCCTTCCCCACATGTAAAGAGACGATGACATTTTGTTAATATGACGTGACTCCACTTTTTACTTAACGTTATATCTAGTTTTCCTAAAATAGGTAATATGATCATTAAAAAAATATTAGCTACAACTATTAACTATATATTATAAAACAAAGTGTCCGCCGCGTCTCTCTCTCTGTTTCTCTGTATTTATTGTTTTTTTTAAGTATGATAATACAATGGTCAATGGTAGCGATAAATAATTTATGAATTATATTGTAATGATGAATAATAATAATACTTAATCATGATGTATTGTATCTATTGCTATTATAAATTCTATTGTTAGGACACATTTTCTTGGCTTTTGTGTTGGATAGTGTTTTAGTCTTTAAGTTTAACATTTGTACACCTATTATCGTAGACCACAGATCAGCCTAATTGTATTTATTGTAGATCCTATGTAATTTACCTGTGTATCACAAATAAATAACTTCCTTACTTTGTTCGCCATAAACTCAAAAACTAGTAAACGGATTTTCATGTGGTTTTCACCAAAAGATTGAATGGTTCGCGGGGAAGGTTTATGTCCAGGTTTTTTTGAAAATTGGATGAAATATGACTATAATCGTGGCAGCGCCGTGTTAGCAGTATATCTACATTGCACCCGTGCGAAGACGAGACGTATTGCTAGTTAGAAATAAAACATTCACATTACTTATAGGTAACTAACTAGCTGTTGCCCCGTTTGTCCGTAAAGAATTCATTTATTGCTATCCCTCGTCAACTATGCAATTTTCCGTGATGAAAAATATCCTATGTTTTAATCTAAGGTACTAGCTATCTCCGTTCCATATTTGATCTAAATCCGTCCAGTCGTTCCAGCGTGAAGAAGGAACCAAACTCACTCGCACACTCCCTCACTCATCAAGCACTCACATCCTCACAGACTAGCATTTATAATATTAGTAGGAATTAATTCACAATGGCCTCCTATTCTAACAATTGACCTATCAAGCAGGTTTGTTTAAGAGTTTCTTGCGGCGCATTCTCCTTGGCAATGACGGTATTTCCTTATGCGCTGCTAGTTTAAAAAGACGTAAAAGAGCCCTTATAGCGGCCTATTTGCAAAATGAAGTTTTGATGATACATTTTTCACCGCCCACAATCATGCTAAACGTGGCCTTTAAGTCTTCTTACCTTATAGGCCCCTACCTTGTAAGGGATATCTACGTGACTTATGTATGTATGTAAGTTTTGATATTTTCAGCAGTTCATAATTTTTTACTGCAACTAAAGACACGTCCTCAAAAAACTGAGCGGCTACTCTGACATTCGATTAGCGTCCCTCTCGTTCGCAAATTAACGACTGTTTGTGTGAGAGGAACAGCACGAAACTAACACCGAAAATCGAATTTCGGATTATAAGAGGCCGTAGGAGGTAATCAGATACGGTGGGCGTCAGACAAATTAAAGTCAACAAGCCGCTTAAAAATATCTAAAATGAGCATGAGAACGCTCCAACGTCTTTGATCACGGAGTCCGTTCATATTCGAAAAGGTACTAGCCAGTTTATAAATAATTCTAATGATGACTATACAAACACTCAAAGTCTGTTTTTGTCGTTCTCTTTCATCAGTTTAGGTTCGCTCGCTCCATAAGAAAAATGACAGCTAAAACCAGAACTAAGTCGGAATAGAATAGCATTAACACGTCTTGGTAAGACCACTGTTCTTTGATATTAAACTATAAGACAAATTCCCGTAATTGCAGTTTATACTCCATTCCAATACACTTTAACGCTTTTGTAAACAAACAAGTCCCCCAAATTCATATGAAATGCAAATATAATAATCAATATTGAAACAAAGTCGCTTTCCGCTGTCTGTCCTTAAGTGTGTTTAGATCTTTAAAACTACGAAACTGATTTTGATGCGGCTTTTTTTAATAGATAGAGTGAATCAAGAGGAAGGTTCATATGTATAACTCTACGCAGGCAAAGTCGCGGACAGAAGCTAGAGTAAATATAATAATAATCATAGTATAATTGTAAAAGCCCGTCGAGGGAATGGGCTAAAACTTAGGAATCATGTAATAGGCGACGTGGCTAGCAACCCATCACGATTTGGATTTCCCTTTCCATCCTTACGCCCACAATCATGCTAAACGTGGTCTTTAGGTCTTGTTACCTCAGGCTCTGTCTACCGCGTAAGGGATAAAGACGTGATTTATGTATGTATGTATGTAATTGTTATAAAATGTCGTGAAATATTCGACTCCTTCAATATTCCGGTGGCTGTAACGCCAAATGCCTACAATGTGTGTGGGGATTTTGATGAAATGGTTTGTTTACAGAGACGCTAAAATGGAGTGAAACGGAGAATAGGTATGCAAATTTGCTAACTACAACTTCTGCTCTACTCTGATATGCCTGTCCAGATTCCTACCACTATCTTACCTAATTAACTCGTCGCCAAGTACTGTTCTGGGGGCACGGTAGTGCCCCCGCCAAGTCGAGCATTTAGATTTCTAAACGACACTGAAAATGAGAACACAGAAAAATCCGAAAAGGGGATTCGAACCCAGATCCTCATCATTCCGTGATGCGTGCTATAACTACCGCAACACCACCCATAGCATGGGCTATTTCTATGTGTTCCACTTATTTTTCAGTGTCGTTGAGAAATTAAATTTCTAACGGGTAAAAACGTAAAAATAAATATAAATAAAAAATCAAGAAGTAAAATCCTTGATCCATTTGATAGTAAGTAACCAGTGGCGTGGCGTCCATAGAACTCGATTCCCACCGGCTTGCCTATTTTAAGGCAGTTGGTCACTTTTATTGAGCAGAATTAGAGGTAAAGGCTAATTAAATGCCCTTCTGCTTGCCTTCTGATATACTTGATGCCACTTGGTAAGTATCTACTGTTTTGCTTGACCATCAATTTCTACAAAACACCAATGCTGAGTTAGTACCATTCAGTGACAATTTATTTACTTCTTTTTAATATGTGTTGTAACTACTTCTGTGATTGTATAAATACGCTTTTTATTTCTTTCTTTCTTTCAATATCCGATACGACTTGCGCCATAATCGCATTCACAGCGTCCTTTGTTAGTTTTTCCGATCTACCAATTAAAATAACAGCTTGCAACACGCTAACGCTTTGGCAAGCAAATACATTATTCACACATACATATCTACATATACTCATACATATGTACAATGCCTAGACGGATGTTCCGGGGCCAAATTGGGGACGTTTTGGAAAAAGATCAGGTCAGGAGTACCCTAAACCATCGAACATGTATGAAGAGATTGATGAATGTGGATGAAGCGAAAGAGATATATATAAGGATCGTAGCAAGTGGAACAAAGTAGTCACGGAAAAGAGGTGTGACGCTGTTTTTGTATGTGTATACATATATTCATATTAACCATGTCTTTATCTCTTACTGGAATGACATACCATTGAGTAACAAGTACGAAAAGTCACGTCTGGGAGTAATGAAAAACCATAGATTGCACCAGTTTCTTCTCTTCCCGCGCAGATGGTCAAACCCCATCGAGGGAATGGACGAAAATCTTAGGTATCATGTTATAGGCGATTCGGCTATCAACCCATCACTATTTTGATTCCCCTTTCCACCTATACGCCCACTCAATCATGCTAAACGTAGCCTTCAGGGCTTGTTACCATAGGCTGTTTACCCGTAACGGATAAAGACGTGATTTATATGTATACTAGCTTCTGCCCGCGACTTCGTCTGCGTAGAATTATACATAAAAACCTTCCTCTTGAATCACTTTAGCTATTAAAAAAAACCGCATCAAAATACGCTGTGTAGTTTTGAAGATATAAGCATACAAAGGGACATAGGGACATAGGGATATGGGGACAGAGAAAGCGACCTTGTTTTATACTATGTAGTGATGAACCTATACAATAATAATCGTAAGTGTAAATGTGGCGCGTAATCATAAGGAATGAGGAATCTTATTTCACTACAACAAAACAAGACTCCGAGACAGCTCGTCATAAAATCACCATCTTTACATCAACATACATTGTATGTAGTATCAGCCAATATACATACTAATTCTAACGTATCACACAGATCAGCCTACATAATAAACACGCTATAATATGGTTAAGCTATGACTCCAAATTTTCATCATACATTACAACCATGCGTGCAAGCATGCCGTCAAACTTTGTAAGTGAACAGACCATGATTAAATCATGGTAAGCGCCGACCTTACAGCGAGCACTTTCGAAAACCTATGTAAGCGTACATAAAAACAAGATGGCTGCCGCCGCCCAATGCATTCGTTTATCGTCGGGGCACATCGGCGAGCTGGCAGCGCCGCGTCCGCATTCCTGCCGGCGAGGCAACGTCGCGTCGCGCGCGCAGCCCGCGCCTTTGTGAGCGGGTGACGTCGCCAAATGATAAAATGAATGCAATGACAAATTTACGATGCAGTTTTAGATTTGACGAGGCTTGGGGATTGATTGGGGATTTGACACTCATTACAGTCTTATATTTTAACTTGCTGCAGCTTCAGCTCTGATAAATCCTACTTCAGAAACTATTAAGTAGATACTTATTATTTTAGTATTATGTATGATACTTGTGGCAAGTAAAATAGGTAAGTAATTCAGTTAGGTAGGCAAGCATGATAATATAGGTTTAGAGATTATTTATTCTCATTAAGAATCTTACAATTCACTTATTATGAGAACTTAAAATTAAGTATGTTTGTAATAAGCGTATGTAAGTACTAAAAACATAAAAAGAGGGTAAATTTATGTAATGTTTCGACAAAGTTTTGTGGGTATACTATAATCAACTGCACGGGTTTGATTCATGCGCCCGCGCCGAATCGCGAAACAAAATAACAACGATCACAGTTACATAAAAACATTAAACTATAAAAAAACAAGTTCTAGCCTAAGCAACAATCATGAACCCAGGCTGCATAATAAAGTGGGTTTATAGCTAAGTTTTCGATAAGTTAAGAACACAAATGCATACAACGCTCATGCATGCATACATGCAGTCTTGACTCTTGAGTATCAAACAAATCATACACTACAACCCATTACCATAGTCCTTAATCTAATACATACATTAATATCACGTCTTTATCCCTTACGAGGTAGAGAGCGTAAGGTAACAAAACCTCAAGGCCACGTTTAGCATGATTAAGAGCGTATAGCTGGAAAGGGAAATCTAAATACTGACGGGTGGCTAGCAGCATCGCCTATAACATGATTCCTAAGACGTTCACCCATTCCCTCGATGGGCTAACCACCTGCGCGGGTAGAGAAGCAACTGGTAAATTCAATGTTTTTTGTTTACTCCCAGACCAGCGTGGAAGATTCCAGACCAGCATGGAACAATTTTAATCAAAGCCACCTTTACTTTGTCAAAAACATTGTAAGAATCATTTGATTAAATCGCCACGCTCTCTGTACAACTTATAAGCACGTATCGATAATACTATCATCAGAAAACTGGACAATCTTCACCCCATCCCATATTTTATAAAACTGGCACAAATTGAGTTAACTATCCGCATCCACGATCTGTTCCCGTGCTGCCAGCATAATGTAATTTAGGACCCTAGCTCTATAATTTCCGTAATTTAGAGACCATTTTGCAAAAAATCCTTTGAATTGACAATACCTTAGATACGTAGGTACACACGTACACAAATCACGTCTTAACGTCACGTATTTGAGGTTTTTTTTTGTGATTTGTCTCTGCTTCTTTATATTTGTACAATAAAGCATTTACTTACTTAGATACGTCTTTATCCCTTACGGGGTAGACAGAGCTTAAGTTAACACAATCAAAGCAACGTTTAGCGTGATTGTGGGCGTATGGATGTAAAAAGGGAATCAAAATAGTGATTTGCTAGCCACATCGCTCGCTGTTATAGGCGATGCTGCTAGCCACCCGTCTGTATTTAGATTTCCCTTTCCAGCTATACGCTCTTAATCATGCTAAACGTGGCCTTGAGGTTTTGTTACCTTACGCTCTCTACCTCGTAAGGGATAAAGACGTGATATATGTATATATGTATTAAGGGATATGGTAATGGGCTGTATGATTTGTTTGATACTCAAGAGTCAAGACTGCATGTATGCATGCTCCTCTCATCTACTCAAAGGTTAACTGGTAGAGATCCCTTATAGGGATAAGTTCGCCTTTGTGCATGTATTAATGTTACTTTTATTTTTTTGTAAATTGTATCTGTTTCTTTATATTTGTACAATAAAGCATTTACTTACTTACATCGCTTACAACACGGTTCCTAAGATTTTCGCCTATTCCCTCGTTGGGCTTTTACCGAGCGGGAATAGAAGCTACTGGTACATTCTATGTTAATTATTTGCTCCTAGACCAGCATGGTACGTAAGGTGGGTCCTATTAAAGAACTTGTGTGAACTACCCTACAACTTGACCCTGCGTTTAGCAATGCGAAAGTTTGTGAGTAAGGATGTGATTGTGTATGTTTGTTCCATCTTCACGCAGAAATCGGATGAAATTTGTAACGGAGATAGCTGGTACCCTGGACTAAAACATACACTTTTTAGCCCGGAAAATTGCATAGTTCCCGCGGGATAGCGATAAAGACGTCAAGAGGCGTAGCTGCCTAACTCCATTATTCATAAGGCTTCGGCTAACTTAGCAATCGTTTGTCCTTATCTGTCACATTGACACTTACCTATCACAGATAAGGACAAACGATTGCTAAGTTAGCAGAAGCCTATAGAGCGTTTCTGAATAAGGGGTAGGTCACAACGTAAATAAATTGCTGCAGAACATACTATCAACATCAGTTCTTATGTCTAATTCTACGCGGACGAAGTCGCGGGCAGAAGCTAGTTGTCACAATAAACGTCGTTGAATAGTTTGAGTCTAGTTGACAACCCTAGTCTAGGGTGACAACACTTACGTGCCACTACCAATTATTCTATAGTTCGACACGTTTTTTCTATCTTAAAATGATATAGAATTTGGGTTTCGTGTAACCATGTAACCATCGGCCGATTTAAGTATCAAACCCGTAAGAGTGAGAGAGACAGCAAGACAAACTCGAATGGCATTCTAAGAGCTGACGGACTGCACACAAGTCACATAGCTTATTGTCTAACTAACTAAAGATAAAGACTCTAACGCATGCTCCATCTCTTCCGACAAACGGTAGCAATGGTAAAAATACCAATAATATAGCATTGCCTCTAGATTAGATAATGTTCCGGTGTGGAGAGTAAGACAGCCGGGGAAATTACGGGCACAAGAGGCGTTTCATCTTAGTCCTCTAGGTTGGCAACGCATTTGCAATCCCTCCGGGGTTGCGGGTGTCTATGGGCAGTGGTGATCACTTACCATCAGGTGACCCACTTGCTCGTTTGCCTTCCTATTCATATAAAAAAAAAAAAAAAAAAACATGGAACACCCGGTATTGCCATGTTATTATTTTGGAACATAATTTATTTTTCTAAGCGACACTGAAAATTAGAACAGAAAAATCCGAAAAGTAAAGCTATGGCCGTGAGTCGAAGCCGGATCCTCGTCATTCCGTGACGCGTGCTATACCCCTACACCACCCACAGCAGGTGGGTAAACCTTCGATTTTTTCTATCTGTTACTAGCTGTCACGTGACCTTGTAACTATGCGATTTTTTGTCGCTAAGCGTCATCTGTTGGAATGATGTGTCTGTACGACACAATTACAAACTCCCGCGGAACATCTACTGCTCACCAGGGACGAGAGAAGGCGCTGTTACGAGTACATTATTTATTATTATGCTAAGGACAACCCGTGTAATTTTTCCTACGATTGGTAACCTCAAGGCCACGCGTGGGAGTCATCCCACGCCTCGCCTTTCTTGCTTTATATTGAAAATCACAAACAAATAATTACAATTAATTAGGTATTTCCAAATACATTTTTACAGGCCTTCTTAAAATAGAAATATTATACTCTCTAAACAGGTAAAAAAAGTGTTTACATAAATTATTATTATGTATTATTTTATTTTATTTACTTAGCTATGTATTATATTTATGTTAGTATTGTTGTTTTTATTATCCTTGCGTTTCTCCTGTCTATTTGTTTCCGCCACCTACTTAAACTAGACTCCGACTTATTTCTTTCTTTTATTGGTTGGCAGGTAGAGATCGCTATTAAGGTATAAGACTGCCTATTGTCTACCTTGTTCTTTTTTCTGTATAGTTTTGTACTGATTTGTGGTGTTCAATAGAGAGTATTTGTATTTGTATTGTATCGTATAAATATGTGGAAGCCCGAACTAACGGCGGGTTTATTGACAGACGTTGGAAAAAGGAAAAACCACTTATTTTATCCGTATTTAGGTGAGGACCAAAAAGTTACACACCGTTAAAGTTAAATCAATTGTTCATCTCAAGTCAACATTCACAGTGATTTATATTATGTTGAGAAGATGAGAAAAAAGACGTTACAAAAGAAGAAATCCGGTAACCGAGACGTTTTCTAAATCTAATTCCTCAGGGTAGTGAATGAAAACTGCAGCCCGGACTGATCAAACATACAGAAAACTGATTATGGCATCCGAATTCGGAATTTTTTGTGATTTTCTAAGGTCTCTAGTTTAAAAATAAAAATTATTTAAATTGAAAAAGGTACAAATCGTGTGGTAAAAATACTCATTCTAATGTGATCATCCAGGGACGAAGCAGAGGAATACGTTTCTCCATCCGCCATCCTTTGGCCACCAAATCTCTTCAGTCAATATATAAAGGGGAAAATATGAATAAACATCTGAACATTAAGTTGCTAACATAAATGAATGCCGCATATTCAACGTTGAAGCTAGCGGCTGACCTCTAACAAAAGGTCGACCGCTTGAAACGTTCAATGCTTCAGTAGAAGGACAATAGTTCTATTTTTACAATAGTTTTTAACGTATTTTTTTCATGACACAGCATACCGGCTAGAGGGCATTCGTTATTGATAATTCTTTGGAAATATTTCAAGTAATTTTATGACAAAAATCAAAATCGTTCGTTTAGATATTAGATTTGGTAGTAGTCAACGATCTATTATTGGCGGCTATATATTAAGGCCGGGTATTCCGGCGAAAGTAGGCATTTAGCGCTGTCGCGACCGCGCGTCAAATACATCGCGCGGGCTCAGCGACTGTGAACTCTCATGACCCGGCAGCGTCACAGTGTAGAAATAAAACTTTATTTTGACTTTAGTAACGCATTTATTATGATCAATCTTTAGTAACTACCTAATTAATATGAATTCGAATAAATAGGTAATAAAAGAATAATTAATAGTCAAACTTACAGTATTACAACAACCCTGAAAAATCCTTATTTAATTAGATATTTTGTTACTATGGGCCTTAAATGCCTGAAATAATTGGTAGGTATATTATTATCTATGAAACAACCAAAATTGAACCAAAGAAACATGTGGCTCAATACATACCTAGGGTACTTTAGGGTAATTGCGAAATTGGGTATATTCCGAAAGTTTATAATAAATACCAAACGCCGCGATATTCTCTTACTGGCTACATTGCTTTAAACGCCATTGTCGCCGATAGGCTTTGATGCTCCAATCGCCGTTCGTCGCTGCTAGCGTGTGTGAGCAACGTGTCATCTCGACAGACAAGTGGTTTTCGCGCCTTTTTGGGTGATTCGCAATAACCCCAACACTCTTTTCTCGGAACCCAGGTAAGTTATTAAAATAATTGTTTTTTAGTATTATAGATTATCGTTTTTTACTAATGATTGCAGGGAACACGAAGTCCGAGTGATGTTTTTTATTTAGTTTCGGAAATACCCCTCTGGGGTTATTACGATATACATATAACCCCAATCTAATATTTTCATAGAAATGGCCTGTGGTTCTCAAACTAGGTATTTAGGACAAAGAAATATTAAAATATGTCAGGTCCATATTTTCTTGCAATATTCAATCTTAAGGTGTTATAATGACAATTCAAATTTTCTTCTATGCACTGTGTTAAAATCGTCGGTATTCTCATTCATTCTTTCAACTTAATCCATCCATCCATACGTAATAGTAGGGCATTTCACATTAAGGTCACTTAGGCAAATGCTAAATTTAGTGTATAATATTGTACCAAATTAATCACCAGCGGCTTCTTTTTCAGTCATTGTGCCTCGAATGTATGTCAGAAAAAGAATAAAAATATAAACGTCTCAAGATTTGGCTACAGCCGTGGTTCTATTACGTTTAAGTTTTTTGTAAAACATTAAAGTTATTTCTCAGTTAAATGAGATTTTTTACAACTTTAAATAATGCATATCTGTATGAAATGTTGAGAATCACTTCCTTGTACCGGGGTAAATCCGAAGTAATCTATCCGAAATGACCGTAAAAGCGAAACTATTACAGAGTTACAAATATTACAGTAAGGGGCAATTACAAATGAAAAATAATTATAAACCATCAGTTTATAAGTGTAGTAAGGTCTACTTTTCAACTTTTTCGGAATTACCCGGCCATATCTCGTATTTCCCCCAAATGTTCGAAAACGGGACACATTACAATAAATATGCATAAACAACAGCGTATTTCTGTGTGTAATGTCTACTAACCATAAGTATTTTCAAGAGTTACGAAAATAAAAGCAGCAAAATTGATGTCGTATACTCAACTTGTCAAAATTTCTATCGTAATTACCCCAATGCACCTTATTTAGTTCATTACGGTGAAACTAAAGCACACACGTACGGGTAACAATAATTCGAATAACAAACTTCGAGTACCTACATAAGTTGCGCGCAAAACTAGATCTAGGGTTTGTCTTCGTCATCTACACCCTGTATAAATATAACACAAATGGATAGAAATTAGCATGATCTCTTAAACAAATCGAGTAAGGTGCATTGGGGTAATTACGATAGAAATTTTGACGAGTTTAGTACACGACATCATTTCAGTGAAAAAATCATTCTATTTTTAAATTTTCTGCCTTTATTTTCGTAACTTGAAAATTGGTGAACAAAAAAAATACGCTCTTGTTTCTTTTTTATGCATATTTATTGTCATGTCTCCCGTTTTTGGACATTTGGGGGAAATACGAAATATGGCCGGGTAATTCCGAAATAGTTGAAAAGTAGACATTACTACTTATAAACTGATGGTTTATACTTATTTTTCATTTTGTAATTACCCCTTACTTGTAATATTTGTAACTTTGTTAATAGTTTCGCTTTTACGGTTATTTCGAATAGATTACTTCGGATTTACCCCGGTAAAAGGAAGTGGTTCTCAACATTTCGTACAGATACGTATTATTTTAAGTAATAAAAAAACTCATTTAACTGAGAAATAACTTTATTGTTTTACAAAAAACTTAAACGTAATCGAACCACCAAATCTTGAGACGTATATATAATAATAATAATAATAATATAGCCTTTTTATTCCGAATTCGCTACAATTTCATTTTTTTGTTGTTGTTTTATTATTAAATTGTCGCGTAATTCGGCGTGCCTCATGGCATAGGCCTCCTCCGTGTATTGGAGGGTTTGGGCTATAGTTCCCACGCGCGCCCAGTGCGGATTGGGAACTTAACACACACCATTGAATTTCTTCGCTGATGTGTGCAAGGTTTCCTCACGATGTTTTCCTTCACCGAAAAGCTCATAGCAAATTTCAAATGTAATTTTCGCACATAAATTCCGAAAAACTCAGAGGTGCGCGCCCGGGATTTGAACCCACGACACTCTGCTTGAGAGGCCACAGGTTAAACCACTAGGCTAACACGACGTATATATATTGTTATTCTATTTGTGACAATATTATACACTAAATTTAGCCCGCGCATTCGCCTTTGTGACTTTATGTGAAATGTCCTACTATTATGTATGGATGGATGGATTAAGTTGAAAGAATGAATGAGAATAACGACGATTTTAATACAGTACTATGTACATAGAAGAAAATTTAAATTGTCATTATAATACCTTAAGATTGAATATTGCTAGAAAATATGGACCTCACATATTGAAATATTTCTTTATCCTAAATACCTAGTTCGAGAACCACTGGCCATTTCTATGAAAATATTAGGTTGGGTTATATGTGTATCGTAATAACCCCAGAGGGGTATTTCCGAAACTAAATAAAAAACATCACTCAGACTTCGTGTTCCCTGCAATCAATAGTAAAAAACGATAATTTATAATACCTACTAAAAAACTATTATTTTTATAACTTACCTGGGTTCCAAGAAAAGAGTGTTGGGGTTATTGCGAATCACCCAAAAAGGCGCGAAAATCACTTGTCTATCGAGATGGCATGTCGCTCACACACGCTAGCAGCGACGAACGGCGATTGGAGCATCAAAGCCAATCGGCGACAATGGCGTTTAAAGCAATGTAGCCAGTAAGAGAATATCGCGGCGTTTGGTATTTATTATTATAAACTTTCGGAATATACCCAATTTCGCAATTACCCCAAAGCACCCTATATCGTTTCAGTCTTCGTCATCGCGTTAAATATACCTACCCGGTATATTTGGGTTGTTTATTACAGCGGCAATGTCCTTGTCTGTTTCTTGAGGTTGCCCCAGTGACCTACACTAAAAAGTAAATGGAGTAATTGTATTTACTTACATAGTTACTTTACGTTTTCAAACGGCAGGCAGAGGTACCGATAGAGATAAAATATGCATTGTCAAAAATCGTAGTGATCTTCAGTTGTTATACTGATATTTTTATACTATGGCACTATAACCGTAATTTTAAGCATAATATTTTTATAAATTATCTACCAATCAGAAATGGAGATAAAATGAAATATAATTTAACTTATTCAATTTCGATATGCTGTCGACAAAATTATATTAATATTTACTTCGTCACATAATCTTTGGAGTGCATTCTTTTTATTTGTTATTTTTATAGCTTTGCACGACTTTTTTCGTTTGCGTTGTTTATTGCCCATCATAAATAACTTTCAACAATTATATAAATTCGTCAAAAACTGCGTCTTTGGTGCACGAAACTGTCGCGGATAAAACTGACACAGGTCCGTCGTCCGCAAGCGCCAGCGCGCGACTGATCGGGCTTGCCGAGCCTCCGCGCTCGCACATTTCGTAGGTATTTGGACATAGTAATTAAGATAATCATTTTATCTGTTCAAACTCTGCGAATTTGTCTACAAATATGTAATGGCTTTAGTTTAGTACAAAATTTTAATTAAAAATGTCAATAGTTTAGTCATAATATTGAAAATGCTTTACGAAAAGAGGTAACTTTGGATTTTTTTTCTATCGAGTCAAGTTCATTAGATCGTGTAACTGAATGCGACTTTGTCTATACTATATCCTTAAGTAATACATATATTTTTTTCAGATTTTTAAACCCTATTTTCTACGTCTGAGATGGTTTTTAAAAACTCTAAAATGCGGCCTCTGTTGGACTACCTAGCCTTAATGGCGTGGTCTGTTGACGACAGAATTTAAAAACATTTCCCCTATATGGTTTTAATGGTTTAATAACACAAAAACAAAGTAAATAGGACCCATATCGGTACTATTGCTAAGTATATTGTATTTCTTCTTACTATTATATATCTACGTGTATCGAATGTGTGTAAATAAATGTTTCTCTCTCTCTCTCTCTCTCTAATACGGAACAGCTGTTTATGCTAGCAACCTGACAGAGCAACTGTCTTGGAAGTTGATTTCAGCACAAAAGAAAGGTATTTTAAAACCGAAACTTAAGTAGTTAATATACAAACTATGTACTAAAGGGAGGCTCCAACCCCAGTCGCCAACAGCGTCCATAGAACTCGATTCCCACCGGCTTGCCTATTTTAAGAAAGTTGGGCACTTTTATTGTGCAGAATTAGAGAAAAAGGCTAGTTAAATTCCCTTCGGCTTGCCTTCTGATATACTTGACGCCACGCCACTTCTATATAATATATAGAACTTGGAATATGATAGGTATATATTATATACCAGGGGTCGCCAAATGGCGGACCGCCGACCCATTATGTGCGGACCGCGAGAACACAGCAACTTGCACTACAGAGTACGTAATTTAATAAAAATGTATCCCCCGAATTAATTTTGTGGACGTCAATTCGATTACAAACGAGCTAAACACTTTTTCTATAAAATGTGCGGACCGCGATGGTAATTTCATCTCTTAAAACGGACCCCGAGCAAAACTAATTGGTGACCCCTGTTATATACCTATCATATTCCAAGTTCAATACAATCAAAAGTCGGTCAATTTTGTCTCTCAAGGCTTGATAACATTGTTGTTTAGTTAGCAATACAAGTGAAGCCAATAAATACACGTTTAAATGTACCCCGAGTGGCTGACAGCGATACATAGAAAAGGAGAACAACCGTTTCTAAATTCTTTAAAGTCAATATGGTCTGAGTATTACAAAGTACTCAGAAGAATTTTCAATATTTCCTACCGATTAGGGACTTTTCCACAACAATTATTAGACATTTTTTAACAGAATAGTGCAGAAACGACTGGACGGATTTGGAACGAAGATAGCTGCTACTTTTTATCCCGGAAAATCGCAGTTACCGGTATAATGATAAACAAATACTTTGAATCATGTTATAGGCGATGCGGCTGCAACCCATCACTATTTTGATTCCCCTTTCCACCTATACGCCCACAATCATGCTAAACGTGGCCTTTGAGTTTTGTTACCTTAGGTGTTGTCTACCCTTAAGGGATAAAGACGTGATTTACGTATGTATGTATGTATTTATTAACGCTTCGATTTAAAGTTTCTAAAATTGGCTAAAATAATGTTAGTCAGGTGTGATAAGTTAAGTAAGTACTCTATTGTACAAATATAAAGAAACAGAGACAAATCACAAAAAATACATTAAATATATGAACAAAGGCGAACTTATCCCTATAAGGGATCTCTACCAGTTAACCTTTGAGTAAATGAGAGGAGCATTAAGCGCGAGACCGACAAAGAGTGAGTTTAAAATATCCAAATATCCAAAATAGTTAATGTTAAAATGTTCATATTTCTTCGCTGTCAGCAGTTACCTGCATCCTTATCCATCCTACATATTAGTTTCAATTAAATTCAACGACTAGAACTGGGTCAAATGTGGGGAAATGTCAAGTTGATCGGGATACAAACTTTAGGTACTACTGCGCGAAGTCGCCAGCAACGACTAGTTCCTAATAAAGACTTCAGACCTATTACAGATTGGTTCCCAGTACGATACTGAGAAATAGAGAACAAATATTCGAGACAACACTGTACAGCTTGCTCCGTAAAGCTTCGATGTACCTATTTGATGGGAGCTGCACAAAACATGGATAAGTCACAAACACACACACACACACACACCTAGTTATATAAGGCAATATGTATTGATTATATCGCACCCTTCGTGGAAGAAAGACGTAAGTCCTGTAGAGCCTTAATAGCCTTAATACCATATTATGGGAGAGGACACTGACTTCCGTAACACAGGTGTCAACCTAGCTCGGAAGTCAGGGACTTCAGTTTGTTTTTGTAAGCTTATTGTCAATAAAACTTTATTATTATTATTTATTATTGTTATAAGTGTATGTACCAAAGCGACTGGACACATTAAAGGAGCGACCACACCGCTGCGTATACGCAGTGACGTCTCGCATGCGTCACGTTCACTCACCGTTTCTACATACATTTTGCTGGGTAAACGCACCGTCGACGTCTTTTGCGCACTGGTGTGGCCGGACCTTAAGTTGACAATTTGATACACATGTGCATATCAGCGACCCCAGAAGTGACTAAATTGAATAGTCATTCATGTGTGTACTAAATTACAACTTAACCCATAATTTGACATCATCATCATCATTACCAGCCTATATACGTCCCACTGCTGGGCACAGGCATCTCTTCACACATGCTCGTCGGTTTCGGGTACTCTTGACCTGACCTTCCCTTAAGCCTTAACAATGTGCCGCTACAAATCCAATACTACTATGACAGAAATTACAGCTTTAGGTCAACCTCAACCGCCTGCTTTTCTGTAGAAATTTAACAGCAATTGAAATCCTACAACACCCTTCTAGAATTTTAGACGATAATCAGATAAAAATAAAAGATTAGTAAAGATAAGATAACGGTTTATAATTTAATCATAGTTTAATTATCAACGGTAGTTTCTTTTCGTTCTAACTTTTAACTACATTTAAGTCGATATTCTAATCTGGGGGTATTTTTTTAATAACTGCAAAGCCCTAACCGGTTTGATCTTGTTATCGAGGCTAATAAACGTTCGAGTTTGAGTTTTGAGTCGGAAATATCCATTTAAAATGTAGTTTACTATTTAATACTACAAGTGTACATATAGTCTTGACAACATCCGCCCTTCACTAGCTTCGCTTGCAAGTCCGTCGTAATTTGAATTTAAGTACGTCCCATTTACAGTTTGGCGGCTTAAAACACAGATCACGCGCACCCCGATTAAGAACAAAACCGAGTTTACCACAACACGAGATTTGAATTGCACTTAGCATCTGTTTTACTTGTTCAACGACTAAAGTAAAGTATAAGTTGCATCAAGTCTTTGGGTTAAGCAAAGCCTATGGTAACACCTAAAGGCTACGTTTAGCATGATTGTGGTCGTATAGGTGGGAAGGGGAATCAAAATAGTGACGGGTTGGTAGCCGCATCGCCCATAACATTATTCCTAATATTTTCGCCTGTTACCTCGATGGGCTTTTACCATCAGCGCGGGCAGAGAAGCAACTGGTACATTCTGTTATTTCTTTGCTCCCAGAATAGTATGGAATGATAACTAACATGACATAATCGTCGATTTTGACTTTATTTGACAGAACCACTGTGAAATATATGTCGAAATCGCCGGTTAAAGTAACTTGGTGCAGCTCACACAAAAAATGGTAAAATTTGACGCGGAAAAGCAATGCTACGGAATGTCGTCTGACCACGCTCCTACACTACTACAACTACTACAAGTTTCAAGTGTCAAGAAATAACGTTCGGAATGTGAGGGAGGGGGTGACTTCTTGACACTTGAAACTGATAGTGGAGGAGCGCCATAACGATGACGTCAGAAATGATGCTCTAAAACAAGCACACCCTCGGAGTTATCTCTGCGCATAACATGCAGTCATTATCATAATTGTGTAACTATCTTGACACTCTGCATAAGACCCCTGACTCCAACAACATAAGACCCCTGACTCCGTATAAAGCCTGCTAGATAAGGGGTCAAGTTACGATTACTTTAGTTTCGTTTAAATGATGTAATCATACGCTTAAGCTCTGTTAATTAATTCCAATCATATTTTACCCACAGAAAAATATTAAAAATGTAGTCAACCAAGTCGGTGTTAAAGCCAAGAAGGGAGGGGGGCTGACCTGAGTCACTCACGTTTCTCACAAGCATACCTCCCACGCATTACTTACTTGTTTTTATATATGTACGCAACGCTTTCCGCCAGATTGGAGCCCAACGAGGTTGAGAAAATGAGGTTCTCATAATCCTGTGTGTGGTTGTTTTTGAGAGCTTGAGCCCGATTTACAGAAGCTCATCGAAAGTGGTTAAAACTTGTATATGTTGCTGCAAATTTACAGTTCAAATTAAAGTCTTTCAATATGATAAGATTGATTAGGGTTATAATTTGCTTCTACTCTTCTCGTATTTTTAATTCGGCACAATTTTCCACCACAGTCGATACGTGCTTATAAACCTCAAGTACGTCAGAAGTGGTCACGCCGGAATCGCCGGCTTCAGGTGGAAATAGGGATGTCAGAGTGAAGATGTAGAGAATCCGACCGATCAAAAATAAACTCACGCTTTTAAAGTTTATACTATCCCAGGCAGTTTGGTTTTTCCCGACACTTCCTACAATACATACATACATAAATCACGTCTTTATCCCATACGGGGTAAACAGAACCTAAGGTAACAAGACCTAAAAACCACGTTTAGCATGATTGTGGGTGTATGGATGGAAAGGGGGATCAAAATAGTGATGGGTTGCTAGCCACATCGCCTACAACATGATTCCTAAAATGAGACTTCCTACATTTGACGTTATATTTTAAGTTTCAACTAATTTACGCAAAACTTTGACAAAATAGTTACGTAAATAATAAACCTACCTCGAGAACCATATCTATTGGAAACAAGCGAATGAAAATCCGATCAGTAACTTCTTGATTTAAACGTGAACAGATAGAACAGACAGTCACAGCAAGGACTTTGTTTTATAATGTAGTGATGATTTGTTTCATTAATTTTAGTATATTTCCCATCCTCCAGCAAAAATTATTAATGGAATCAGCTGAGAGACAAATTACTATGACAATAAATTCTTTTGGGTTTCTCACATTAGGCAAGTAGGTAAAATAACTAAATTTGTCTAAAAGGTTTCTCTGTGTTTAATAAAGCATTTTCACAGCTGGCTACCTTTATGTAGCTCGCGTCTTTGAAGTTATTAATAGCACAATACAAGTCAGTTTCCCAAGAGGTCTTAAACAATTTTCGAAAGAGACTTTATCTCCAGTTCAAATACAACACCGGCAATGATTTTACTTTCTCCTACAAAGAAACAGATTGAATTAGCATTAAAACATTACATGATTATATTGGTATAGCTTGGTACATAAGCTTGATATTTTACCAAGAAACTGGAATACGCTACCGGCTTTGTCTCTGATGTTAGAACTTGAATCTCAACCCATGGGAATTTCAGTAAATCTAACCTTATACATACATAAATCATGTCTTTATCCCTTATACGGGCCGACAGAGCCTAAGGTAACAAGACCTAAAGGCCACGTTTAGCATGATTGTGGGCGTATAGGTGGAAAGGGGAATCAAAAAGTGATAGGCTAGCCACATCTGCTATAACAATTCGTAAGATTTTCGCACATTATCTCGATGGGCTTTTACCATCTGCGCGGGAAGAGCAGCAACTGGTACATGCTGTTTTTGCTTTGCTCCCAGACCAGCATGGAAGCAACTGACCCCTATAATGCTATAACCACTATATACATAAAATTTCAGTTTATTAGACTAGGCCTAAGGATCGGGGCTGTGCGTTGATGATTTCGTCAATCTTAAGGGATTTGTATTTAATACAGTCAGCGGCAAATAGTTTGTGACGCCCAAAGCGGCCAAAAAGTTCGCAACACGACCTTATTTCAACTGTAACAATGACGTGTTGCGAACTATTTAGCTACTTTGGGTGTCAGGAACTATTTGACGCTGACTGTACGTATTGAGATTTGTTGTAAATAAGTTAGTATATTTTGCACTACATATATGAACACACATCATTATACCCATTCATTGATCCAGCAATCAGTTCCTTCTAAATTTCAACTCGAATTTTGACTGGCAAAAATAAAAATTAAAAACCAACTTTTGTTCACCTGTTTCTTATCAACATAATTTATTTCATTATTTCCCATCCTCTAAAGGAAATTATACTAATATTTGCCGATATTATTGTCTCAAACGCCGAAGTTAATACTTATAAGCTTACGAGCCGTGGGAAGCTTCAATTTGACTTGCAAATGTTGTATTCAAAGCTTATATACAAGCTTTGCATGCAAATCTATCAGTTATTAGCTGTAATTATTGTATTTGTATACGTTTACTGCCAAGTGCATATTAAAATTAAACACTACATTTTTTTAAACAGGATAGCAAAAGAGTAAGTTCTGATGGTAAGTGCAATGGCCGCAGTGGCGTAACTATAACGTCTGGAGCCCGCGGCAAATTCGTCAGATGCCTCCTTCCTCGATACAAAAAAGTGCATCAGCGTCCCTTCTGTGCTCTAAACCAAGCCAGTTCGGGGCCCCATAGAGCTAGGGGCCCGTGGCATTTTGCCACTCCTGCCACCCTATAGTTACGCCACTGCATGCCCCATTTGCAAATAGCGTTGCGGCAAGCCGCAACATTATGCTGAGTGGGGTCAATTTTACACCATATCGGTACTATTCCTTAGTAGGTATATTGTATTTCTCCTTATTTTATAATTATCTATGTGTATCGAATGTGTGTAAATAAATGTTTCTCTTTCTCTTTCTTTCTTTCTTTCTTTCATTGACTCCCGCTGTAACAGAGGATAGTAGATGTTTCCATTGAAGAGGGTTAGATGAGACACTTCCTCCGGCTTTGTCTTACTCTCCACTCCGAAACAAAGCTCACACCACAGCACGAAGCAGACACTCGATATGTGGTTTAATACGTAACTACGTACAGTCAAGGGCAAAGATATGTATACACCACAGAGTGTCAAAAAGCATGGTCATCTAAATGGTCATAAATTTGGCAACATATAAAAGTACATAAATTAGTATACATGATTTGAGAGATAACTATGTATACAACATTTGCAATAATATGTCCTCATGTATTAGGCCATAAACTTAGAAACACCGTAAAGTTCAAAAATATGTATACACTATTTAACCATTAATTATGTATCTAATATGGTAACCAAAAATATGTAAACAATCCAAAATTCTATTAACACAACTCTATTGTCAGGAGTATTTTTTGGACGCATTTGCGTAACATCGAACTCTGTAATCTTAATGTAATCCTAATCAGCCAACCACTTGAAGCTTCAAGTCGTATACAACAACTGCTATTCCAAACTCTTTAACTGATAATTACTCTATTTATTTTAAATCATGTCATGTGCCCACAATCTTGCTAAATGTGGCCTGTAGGTTGTAGGTACCTGTTACCATAGACTCTGTCTACCCCGTAAGGGATAAAGACGTGATTTGTGCATATGCATGTGCATGTGTCGTGTGTCACTTTTGGATTTTTTAATTCCATTTGACTTACCGTTTCTTATGGTTTATCTGGCGGCTTTTCATTAATTTTGAAGGAGAAAATGTATCGTTTAAGCGATCATTTAAAACATAGGATTGTTGCCTTATGCGAGGAAGGTATATACGTGCTTGATATAGCTCTGCTGACGAATTAGGCATCACGGTAAGAAATATTAAACATGTTAATAATAACGTACTATAGAAAATATTACTCTCTAATCACTTTGTCTTAAGTTTAAGGAGTGGTTTTCTTTATTATACAGTTATTTTAAGTATACTTTGCCTTTTATTAAGTAAAAAACAATTAGAAAATAGCGTAAATCGCCAATTACTGTATGATTTGATATTGACGACACGGATGGCTCAGTGGTGAAGCAACCGCTTTCTGAGTCGAAGGTCCCGGGTTCGAAACCCGGCCAGGGTAATGTTTGTGTGATCAACTCGAATATTTGTGCTTGGTTCATGGATGTTCTACATACATACATACATACATACATATATCACGTCTTTATCTCTTACGGGGTAGACAGAGCCTGAGGAAACAAAACCTTAAGGCCACGTTTAGCATGATTGTAGGCGTATAGGTGGAAAAATTAAATATAATAGTGATGGGTTGCTAGCCGCATCGCCTATAACATGATTCCAAAGAATGTCGACCATTCCCTCGATGGACTTTTACCATCTGCGCGGGACGAGAAGCAACTGGTACATTCTATGTTTTTCCTATACATACATACATTCACACATACGTACATACATACATTCTATGTTCTATATATTTAAGTATGTATTTATTTATATAGGTATGTATATCATCTACTCGTAACTAGTACCTATAACACAAGCCTTCTTGAGTTTATGTATACATATTTCGATACTTTGGGTATATATTTATTTTTTGTCCCTGAATGTACCTAGCGTTTTCATCTTCAATCAAAATCAACGAAATCTGAATCTGTAAAATCTGTTAAACATGCCGATTGATAACGTCGTGGTGACAGGTCAAAACATGCGACAAACATATGCAATGACAAGTCTGTACTGTTTTCGTGAATTGTCAAAACATACTTTACAAATTTGTTTCGTGTGACTAGGCCGTAAAGTTGATATTCGCAGATTACATTTTGTATACATATTTTCGTAGCAATTACTGAATCTATATATAATGACATAAGTATGACTATAATATTTTGCATTATTTGCAGGATACTAATAATGGAATTTTGATTGTATACAAGTTTTTGGACTTGCTAGGTACATATTTATGTTGCCAGTGTAGTTTCCATATTTATTACCATTTGAATGAGTATATATCTTTTTAACTTTACATGATTACTTATTTTCTTTCACTTTACTTGCATATATATCTTTGCCCTTGACTGTACATATATCACGTCTTTATCCCTTACAGGGTAGACTGAGCCCAAGGTAACAAAACCTTAAGGCCACGTTTAGCATGATTAAGGGCGTATAGGTGGAACTGGAAATCTAAATAGTGATGGGTATAACATGATTCCTAAAACTTTCGCCCATTCCCTCGATGGGCTACGTGGTTTAAGTATACTTAAATAAATAACACCACTCATAAACGCTTGTTGAGCGTAATGTTAACGTTCATTCGACATTTACGTTTTCCAGACATGCGCACGCATACATACATAACATAAATTTTGGTATAAGAGACTCGTAACTTTTTAATAAAATAGGTTACCTTACCCCTTATTCGTGAAAGTTAGAACGCGCTCAGCAATTACCTAGTATGTCTGTTTCTGATATACTTACCGAAGATAATTTGAAAACCAACGAATATTGTTTTGTTAGAATGTGGCTAGCTACGACCTTTGACATGTTTATCGCTATCCCGCGAGAACTATGCAATTTTCCGGGATGAAAAGTGGCCTATGTTTTAATCTAGGGTACCAGCTATGTTCGTTCCAATTTTTATCCAAAACCGTCCAGACGTTTCAGCGTGAAGAAATAACAAACATACACACTCACATCGTCACACACTTTCGCATTTATAATTTTCGCAGTAGGTATAATAAATATGTGGGATTTACAGTAAGTATTCATTATTTACACTTTACTAACATTTTACGAGCAGAACATAAAAATCTTCCTCCAAGGTTTTTCTGATATTCCTGTTTAATAACATAACAGGAAGTTTCGGTTTTCCTGATAAAACCATACGTGACATAAATGTAAGCGAAGTACCTACAAGTTATTTATAGTTAGGTATAACATATAGAATATATTCGTTATTATTCTCGTTCACACGTGAGACAAAAGGCCCTAATAGCACGTTTAGGGTGCGCCTCTAAAGCAGATTATCCACTAGAGGCAGCCTCGGGTCCAGCGGCTGCCTCGCTACGAGGCCGCGCAAGTTAAGACGTTGCCTCAACGTCTAAGGCAGCGTTGAGGCAGCGTCTCTAGTGCCTCTAGTGGATACGCGGCTTAACGAATCCTGTAACTTTTTTTTTATCTGTAACTGTAATTTTTTCACACACATAAATAACGTCGAGCCTAAGGTTTCAAGACCTGACGACCACGTGGAGCATGATTGTGGGCGTATAGGTGGAAAGGGGAATCAAAATAGTGATGGTTCGCTAGCCGCATCGCCTATAACATCCCCTCGATGAACTTTTACCATCTGCGCGGGAAGAGAAGCAACCGGTACATAATATATTTTTAGGGTAAAAAGCGGGATCGTATTACTAAGACTTCGCTGTCCATCCGTCTGTCTGTCTGTATCTCATGAATCATGTTTGCTATACAGTTGGAATATATCACGTCTTCATCCCTTACGGGGTAGACTGGTAACAAGACCTAAATGCCACGTTTAGCATGACCGTGGGCGTATAGGTGGAAAGGGGAATCATAACAGTGAGCTAGCCGCATCGCCGATAACATGATTCCTATGATTTCCGCCGATTCTCTCGATGGGCTCACCATCTGCGCGGGAAGAGAAGCAACTGGTACATTCTATGTTTTTTCTTTACTCCCAGACCAGTATGAAAGAACTTTATATTTATTAAATAGTAAAGAAATGTTATAATTCTAACTACAATGCCATTGCATCAGGTAAAGTGGGTTTTGAGGTCATGGCTATCATTTAATTGTTTGTTAATATCCGAATCACCGACATTTCAAACTGCATTCAGAGGTCTTATTGTCTAACGCACACAGAATCATGATCGTATTTACCATCCCGTTCCAACAAACGGCAAGGGATGAGAATAGAAAGAGACGGCGAACGCGATCGCAAGCGCCCACGCGAGTCAAGGCTTACTTACATCTTACATGGCTTCAGGAGGGTTACTCGGAAATTCCAAGTTGCCCTTTCAATTTTCTATTTATAACTATTAGTGTTGAGAATCAAACCTTCACAATTGTGTGAGGATTGCTTGAAGATAGATGATTTGTCCCATATGTTGGTAGAATGTGCCCGGAATTCAGACCTAAGAAGCAATTTTAGGGGTTTTTGCCTACATGTATAATGGCCAGGTGAATTGACATTGTTCATTTTTTTAAGCTGTGCTTTTAACACCTTTATTTGATAAAATGGACTATTTCAAGCAACTAATTTGAATATTATGCTTTTACGTAGCTTTGTTAATTAATAATAAATATTTTTTCGCTGTTTGATAATTCGTGAATTTAGACAGAATCCCAATCGCCTTCGTTCGGCTGGCTATAAAAAAAACGGCTTTGTCTATGGTTTTGTTAGATTTGACAGTGACACGTGACAGTTGCCATAGCCAAACTTTTTTTTTCATTTTTGTGGCAAACATTCGATGCTAGATTCTGTCTAAAAACCCGGTCGTTCGGTCAAACAAAGGTTCAAAGTACTTTTACAAAAATATCTGCAATCATAAAGTATATTTGAAATCGGACAAGATAAATCGGATAATTGATGGTTCTCCTCGAAATGGTTTTCGAATTGGAGCATACTAAAAAAAATGAACAATGCCAATTGCTGGCTAGCAGAGCCATTATCAAATAGTGCAATTAGTGTATATTTCGTTGATTTGTCCCTCGAATAGGGAACTGTGGCACCCATGAGGCTGACATGATCACCTGGAGTGACCAAAGCCTCGTCAAAAATCAGAATAAAAACGAAATCAAGTTTGAGTTTCAAATTTCGGAGTAGAAGCTTGGGGCTTTACCATGACGTCACCTTGCAGTTAAGGTTTGCTCGCTGTCAGATCCATACTAAAATGACAGCTAAAACCTGTAAGCTTATTACCTAACTCGCTCGCAATCGCCATCGTGTTCATTTTGACAGTTCATGTAGGGGCTGACAATTGGCATCGGAATCAGCTAGCTGTCACATTCATACAAGAACTATCAAAATGAACACGATGGCGATTGCGAGCAACTTAGGTAATAAGCCTACTGAACTGGGTCGGAATTAAATCGCGTTAAGACGTCATGGTAATGCTCCAGAAGACTCTGGTGTTGGTGTTTCACAGAATCAAGTTTATCGCATAAAACATTTTCTAACGGTAAAACCGTAAAAGTAAAACATTAAAATCAAGAAATAAAAATTCTTGATTCATTTGATATCTAGTACCTATCATTTGAAAAACAGCGCCTTCTCTCGTCCCTGTTGAGCAGTAGACGTTCCACGGGACACATCATACAAACAGGTGACGCTAAGCGACAAAAAATTCGCATAGTAACAAGGTCACGTGACAGGTAGAAAAATTCGAAGACTATACCCACCTGCTATGGGTGGAGGGGTATAGCACGCGTCACGGAATGACGAGGATCCGGGTTGGATTCCCAGCAATAGCTTTACTTTTCAGATTTTTGTGTGTTCTAATTTTCAATGACATATAGAAATTTAAAACATTTTCGTTTGTCCTTTATTATTTGGATTGCCGAGGAGTGGAAGTCTGTTTCCAGGGTCGGTATTCGAAGCTACTCGACGGTATAAGCCGGGTACAGCTTACGGCAAACTTCTTCAGCAATGGCGACGACGAAGGGGTAAGTTCGCGCTTTACTTTACCAGAGACGTGAAATTCGCTGGCTGGCTTGGCTTGGCTCAAAATGTTTGCCGGAAACTGTAATGACATAACTTCGTGATTTTTACCCGTAGTTAGTTATGCTAAACGTGACCTTTAGGTATCTTTACCTCAGGCTCTGTCTACCCCGTAAGGGATAAAAACGTGATTTATGTATGTATTAAGTTATTAACACTCGCGTCAAGATGGATATTGAGAATCCCTTCAGTCTTGCTTCTTTCCCGTGGTCTATTGTAGTTTATGGTGGCCGCCACTACAAGATCTTGGAGCATAGAAACATGGCTACGGAACGAGATAGATATATATCCTTGTTGCGACTGTCTTCGCTAACTATTTCAACGAATTCTTCTAATATTATAAATGCGAAAGTGTGTGAGGATGTGAGTGAGTGTGTACGTTTGTTCCTTCTTCACGCTGAAACGACTGGACTGATTTGGATATAATTTGTAAAGGAGATAGCTGGTACCCTGGATTAAAATATAGGCTACTTTTTATCTCGGGAAATTGCATAGTTCCCACGGGATAGCGATAAACATGTCAATTGCTAATTCTACGCGGACGAAGTCGCGGGCACAAGCTATTGAACTATATAGCAAAAGATCGTAACAAACATGCATTAAATTGAAACTTTAGCGGATTCCGGGATGTTTTGATATTTCAGATAATTTTAATTTTAAGAAATCGTAACGAGAGAACTTTTAATTGGATAACGTTTGCGAAAGCTTTCATTAAGTTTTCCTAATGATATTATTGTAAAATATCACGTCACATAAATTGAGTGAAATACTTTCGCGTTCTTAAAGTTTGTCTATAAAAGAGCTCCGTGACTAACTGACTGACTGACATACTAACAGACAACGTACAGCCTAAACCACTAGAGCTATAGTAGTAGTTTTTTTATTGGCAGACATATTCTTTGAATATCGGAGGTGCACTAATAAAGGATTTTTAGAAATTCCCACGGGATAGTTGCAAATGGCCAATTATTACCAGAGCCTTGAAATTTGTCATGCAAGTATGCACTACGAAGGTAATTTTCAAATTTCCCATACGATAAAAGGCGGGATGAAAAATAAAAAGTTAATTATTGAAGACATGAGTCGATGAAGAGGATGTGTGACTGACGTTATCTGCGTGGACGAAGTCGCGGGCAGAAGCTAGTATATAACCATACAAGACAAGGCATATATTTGTATAGGTTTCGCGACATACCTATCCACTTTTCTAAGCAATCAGTATGGAAAAGTGGACGGTAAGAAACAGACTTTACTGGTCAACTACATAGTATCAAACAAATTCGCTTTCCGCTGTCTCTCCGTCCCTATGTATCCTTAGATCTTTAAAACTACGCCACGGATTATGATGCGGTTTTTTTAATAGATAGAGTGATTTAAGAGGAAGGTCTATATGTATAATTCTACGCAGACAAAGTCGCGGGCAGAAGCTAATTATTATTATGTTTTCATTGTCTAATTCGTTACTGACAAACACAGACAGACAGAACCTTTCTTATATTAGTATGGATATTAGATTCACTTTCTCAAGCAATACTAACCTTATCTTTACAAGTTGGTGGTAGAAGTAAGGTTCGTTAGCAATCCCTTTATTACATTAAGGCGGCAATGGATATAATTGACGAAAGCCAAGTAGGCCGTATCTATCATGGGGAGTGCTCCGATGAACTCTTCGGATTGCTGCCTGCGGCTAAATTCCACTACCGTACTTCGCGGAACCGTCTGTCCTTCCATCCACAACATCTTGATGGTTGGCAGTCAAGCACCGTGCGTTTTAAACGCAATTTCTTTCCTCGACCGGTAAAGATCTGGAACCAACTTCCTGCTGCAGCATTCCCTGAGCGGTACAATTTAGGGATCTTTAAAAAGCGAGCCTTCCTGTTCCTCAAAGGGCCGGCAACGCACTTGTGATTCCTCAGGTCTTGCAGGTGTCCCTGGGCGATGGTGATTGCTTTCCATCAGGTGACCCGTCTGATCGTTTGCCCCCTCTCATATAAAAAAAAAAAAGGCTGAGTTTCTACACAGGCAGAGCGGAGTAGAGACGAATCGAATCGACCAATCACACAGCCATTGCGAAAGGAGCGGGAGGAGGTGCATTTCAAATAATATAAGTTGATCGATTCTTTCTCGGCTTCGATGGAACTGCACCCGAACTACATCACAAGTACAAACCGTTACAACGTTAAGTCATTATAAACATTGTAAACATGACTTAATAACATAGATACTGTTATCTCATTCATTTCTGAGGAAATTTTAGTCATTAAAAAAGCGAATTGCTAATTATTTAGCTCTGAAGTGACAGCTGCACTACCAATCACTCCACATTATATCTAACTGTCTCATTAACATACATATAGCCCCTTTTAATCAGTTTCGCTACAATTTCAGTACATTGTGATTTTTTTTTAATAAATTATCGCGTAATTCGGCGTGCCTCATGGCATAGGCCTCCTCCATTTATTGGAGGTCTCATTAAGAGACGCCAATCAATAATTAATCTTTGATTAGGTATAACAATTTTCCATAGATAAATTTTGTAATGGACAGAGTTTAGTTTAACTACCTATATTTAATTGCTTAGTAAACGTTTCTGTGTACGGGAGTTAACTAGTTAAGTAAATAAATTAATCAAATCGTTAGACATAATTTTTTAGACCAGCGAATCATGAAAGTTAATCGATTAATAAATCATACTATAGCCCCGAAACAGTCTGCTGCGCGCGGCAAATAAAACGATTCGCAAATTGGAACAACCTCACGCTCTCGCGCAGGCCAGCTATGTGTGTGTGCGAGGGTACGTCACCTTGACACGAGGCCCCACGGGGTACTTAATAATTTGTCTCAGTCACACGCCACCGTAGCGGCCAAGCGCGAGCGAGACAAACAACCCGTAGACAGACGCTTTCAGAGCTACGCGTTCGCCCGCCATTTTGTTCTTCCTTTTAGATATTAGAAACCTTTTTTTTTTGGCTTAGGCGTTCTGCTGTTATTCCTTATGCGTTTGTTTTACACTGTTCGCTTCGTTGTTAATTAATTCATAGCTCGTACGTTGAACTATGAACTTAGAATTGAATTACTTCATTAGTGAATATATTTACTCGGCGCGGCGTTGTGGCGGATTGGCGATAACCTTTGGAAATAGATCGTTTGATTGAACCCAAGACATTGATGCCATGTGGATAATTAATCATTCGTTCAATAGATGTACCTACCATTACTTAATAGACAAATATCGCCATAACATCTTAAATACGGTTACAAGTAATAAACAATGTGAAACTCAACGCGAGCGGAAATGCATGCATTTAAGAGCACAGGCACAGACGTGATACATAACGAATAATCAACACGTGGCCCGTACTCCGTACTAGATAAGATAACGCTCCGCCACAGGAATATAGGTTACGTAATTATATACCTACAAACAAATTCAACTAGAACACTCACGTTCTCTTAAAAAAAATTAATAACAAAATATGAAAATTACAAACTAAATTAGTCGCAATCGTGTCTATACGTGGAGGTAACCTGAAAAATTTTATATCACTCTTCGCTACCTGTGGCGCCATCTGTCAGTTAACTTGGTGAACGCGGCAAGGTTGTAAGCCCGCACTGCTCGTGGGTATTTTTAGAACTATTTAATTGTGTCCAGGTCTTCTTATATTAGGTGTGCCGCGTATTGGGGTCCCGCGTGAAAATAGAATTGGCTGACGTGGTTCGGCCGGCACAGCATGGCTTTTCGTCGACGCGTGCGTCCTTTATTAATTGGTTACGGATGACCGGGACGCAACGAGCGGAGAATGTGAAATTTTAGTGCTAGTTACATAATTGCTGTAAATTGCCACGAAACAGGGTGTTTTTTTTTAAATGTACTTAGTGTTCTTTTATTTATAGGATGAAATAACTCACTAAACAATACAATACATGACTCTTTATTAAACACCGCGTAATAAACAACATGGTAACCAGGTAAATAGAGAAAATTACAAGGTATTGCTTAATAGGCGGCCTACAAACAAGTACCAAAGTACTTGAGTGTCAAATTAAGTTTTAATAAGAGACTAAAGGTCACCTTCAGTTAACAATATTTCATACTTAGGCGGAAAAACTAATCGTGTATTTGTTATTTGAATTTCTAAACAACACTAAAAATTAGAACACGGCAAAATCCGAAAAGTAAAGCTATGGCCGGGAATCGAACCCGGATCCTCGTCATTCCGTGACCCGGGTTCGATTTCCGGCCATAGCATTACTTTTCGGATTTTTCTGTGTTCTAATTTTTTGTGTCGTTTAGAAATTTAATTTGTAACGGTAAAACCGTAAAAGTAAACACAAAAAATCAAGTAAAAATTCTTGATTCATTTAATAGTACCTAGTTACCTTATTTTATTTGCACAATTGGCATTGTTCATTTTTTTTAGTATGCTCCAATTCGAAAACCATTTCGAGGAAAACCATCAATTATCTGATTTATCTTGTCCGATTTCAAAAATACTTTATGATTGCAGATATTTTTGTAAAAGTACTTTCAACCTTTGTTTGACCGAACGACCGGGTTTTTAGACAGAATCCAGTATCGAATGTTTGCCACAAAAATGAAAAAAAAAGTTTGGCTACGGCAACTGTCACGTGTCACTGTCAAATCTAACAAAACCATAGACAAAGCCGTTTTTTTTATAGCCAGCCGAACGAAGGCGATTGGGATTCTGTCTAAATTCACGAATTATCAAACAGCGAAAAAATATTTATTATTATTTAACAAAGCTACGTAAAAGCATAATATTCAAATTAGTTGCTTGAAATAGTCCATTTTATCAAATAAAGGTGTTAAAAGCACAGCTTAAAAAAAATGAACAATGCCAATTTCTACAGTTCGGTCACTGTCACCGGCTAAGAAACGAAATAACAGGAACTGGAACTGGGTAAGACCAAAAACATACGTCATTTTTATCTCTGAAATATGCATGCAGGTTTTAGTGCCACCAGAGAAGTATCAAACATGTCGAGTCTCAGCCATATCGGTCTATAGACGTTTCATTTTAAGTAGAATTAGCAATTGACACGTTTATCGCTATCCCGCGGTAACTTTAAAATATTCCGGGACAAAAAGTAGCCTATGTGTTAATCTAGGGTACCAGCTATCTCCTTCCCAAATTTTATCCAAATCCGTCAATTGGTTTCAGCGTGAAGAAGGAACAAACATACACACTCACATCGTCACATCCATCCATCCATCCTCACAAAGTTTCGCATTTAATATTAGTAGGATTATATTTTTAGCGAGTCTTCTAATTGTGGTATAATTAGCTACAATTCGTAGTTAAACGAGCCATCGTCTGCTTTTCTTCTTTTTTTTAATATAGCTAGCTGTGTTAGATCATTTAGGGCCTGTTCCATCACCCTCTAAGCTCCTGGGGTAATACCATGACGTCTTATTGCAATTCCATTCCGATTCACTTTAGGTTCGCTCGCTGACAGATTCATACTAAAAATGACAGCTAAAACCTGAACTGACTCGCTATTGAATCACATTAAGACGTCATGGTAAGCCCCCTGATATGTTAAGTGTCAGATATCTGTGATGCCGTGTCTGTTTAGTCATTCAAAACATAAAGAGACGTGAAGAAGGAACAAACATACACACTCACATCGTCTCATCCATCCATCCTCACAAACTTACGCATTTAATATTAGTAGCATGAACTACCGTTAGATCTAGAGAAATGACGCAAACAGAAAATCGGTCAGCCATTTTCCTCGCTTTCTAAGACATGAAAGGCTATAATTTACTACAGACGGCGCACGAGTTTGCAATGAAGCTGAACGTATCACACACAGAGTTGAGCTAAGCAGCAGCGTTAACTTAGTTTAAATTAATAGATAAATAAATATCATTACTTCCATGTTGTTCCGTTTTGGCTATAGTTCCCACGCGGGCCCAGCGCGGATTGGGAACTTCACACACACCATTGAATTGCTTCGCAGGTGTGTACAAGTTCCACCGTGTTTTCCTTCACCGAAAAGCTAATTTAAATTTCAAATGTAATTGACACCCCTCTATTTCAGAGGTTAAACCACTAAGCTAGAACGGCTTCTTTTTTGACAAATAGGTATGTCACTAATTTATTTATCAAGATTAATCCCAACCCTGTGACAACTTTAAAAAATATTCTGAGTTTCTATACATACATACATACCTACACACACATAAACAAATTACGTCTATATCCCTTACGGGGTAGACAGAGCCTGAGGTAACAACACCTAAAGGCCACGTTTAGCATAATTGTAGCCGGTAAAGGATGAAAAAGGAATCAAAATAGTCATGGGTTGCTAACCGCATCGCCTGTAACATGATTGCTAAGAATTTCGCCCATTCCCTCGGTGGGCTTTTACCATTTGCGCGGGACGAGAAGCAACTCATCCTTCCTTTTATGGTGCTTCCTTTGCTCCTAAATAGACCAGAGTGGAAGTAGTTTCTATAAATTGGATTTAACAAAAAAATTAAGCACTGTCTAAAAACTAATCCAAAATGCTTCGACAGGTGGCTCATCATCATCTCCTAACCTAACAGGCTGTATACGTCCCACTGCTGGGCACAGGCCTCCTCTAAGAATGGTGCATGGATTACACTCCAGTACAATCTATATATATAAAAGAAAGTCGTGTTAGTCGTGTCTTTGTCGGTCTCTCGCTTAATGCTCCTCTCATTTACTCAAAGGTTAACTGGTAGAGATCCCTTATAGGGATAAGTTCGCCTTTGTGCATATATTTAAGGTTTTTTTTTGTGATTTGTCTCTACTTCTCTATATTTGTACAATAACGCATTTACTTACTTACTTACTATTTATAACTCGAGAACGGCTGAACCGATTTGGCTGAAAATTGGTAGGGAGGTAGCTTAGAACCAGGAGACGGACATAGGATACTTTTTATCCCGATTTTCCCACGGGATTGGAAAATTCCGAATTCCGAAATGTACTAATAAAGCTATACAGTCATTAAATTTTGCATGCCTACACATTTTTCCTTGATTAGTATGATGCACTTACAAAGGAATTTTTCAAATTTAAGGCGGAACAAAGTTCGCCGGGTCAGCTAGTTTTATTATAAAGCTAGCTAGCATCTTCCATGCTGGTCTGGGAGCAAAGAAAAAACATAGAATATACCAGTTGCTTCTCTTCCCGCACCGCACGGTAAAAGCCCATTGAGAGAAAGGGTGAATATCTTAAAAATCATGTTGTAGGCGATGCGGCTGGCAACCCATCACTATTTTGATTCCCCTTTCCACCTTACACCGACAATCATGATAAACGTGGCATTTAGGTCTTGTTACCCGGGTAACCTCGTAAGCCCTCGGGGCTGTCTGCCCCGTAATGGATAAAGACATCCCGGAAGGCCAAATAGTACGAACAAGGCAGAATCACTCGAAACTGAAACACTTTTCCAGACTAAAAAGGAAAACTGCGCAATATTCGAACGCGTGCAAAAACAAAAGCATCGGAGTATAAAAATAAAAGACACGCATCCACGTGCCCTGCCCACACACACGCGCAACTCGAAAACAATGCACTTTGTGCTATAAAAGATGTTGGTGAGAATGTAACCGACACACACCAACGAATAGAGCATATAGTCTTGCAACCTAAAACTTGTAGAAAATATACAGTTCATGCAACTGATGCGTGAAAACATGAGTGTGGCTTAAACGAATGAGTCTTGGCGAGTTTCGTTATAAGATCACACGAGTGTTTTAAGGCCTAATTGTATACATAAATACACAAATCACGTCTTTATCCTTTACGGGGTAGACAGAGCCTAAGGTGACAGGTACCTACAGGCCACAATTAGCAAGATTGAGGGTGTATAGGTGAAAAATGGAATCAAAATAGTGCTGATTGTATACATACAATATTTTATTTAAGAAATAAGAATAAGAAAACTTTATTAGCTGATACAGAAACACAAACAGAATATTACACATGGATACTTATCCCAACCAGCCAAATGGCCGCCACTCAGCTATGCGTCACGATAAGATCCAGGATAATGTCGTGACGCTGATTTTCAATGACGCCAGTTACAGAGTTACGGAGGTGGCTTACGTACATAATAAAATTACCCTATTATCCCGTCCATGGTGGTCTGGGAGCAAAGGAAAAACATAGAATGAACCAGTTGCTTCTCGTCCAGCGCAGATAGTAAAAGCCCATCGAGGGAATGGGCGAAATTCTTAGGAATCATGTTATAGGCGATACGGCTAGCAACCCATCACTATTTTGATTCCGTTTTCCACCGAATACGCCTACAATCGTGCTAAACGTGGCCTTTAGATCTTGTTACCTCAGGCTCTGTCTACCCCGTAAGGGATATAGACGTGATTTGTGTAAAAAAAAATATAAGTTCTACTTTAAGGTGGCTTCGTAAGCAGAAAAAACTAACTTCACAATATACCGATACCGGTATCATTTAAGACGCTATAAGTAACATTGTTGTAATTCTGGTCATTACGTACGCTTTATGAATGTTAATAGGACTTATTATTTACATACACACATACATACATACATAAATCACGTCTTTATCGTAGACAGAGCCTAAGGTAACAAGACCTAAAGGCCACGTTTAGCATGATTGTAGGCGTATAGGTGGAAAACGGAGTAAAAATAGTGATGGGTTGCTAGCGGTATCGCCTATAACATGATTCCTAATAATTTCGCCCATTCCCTCGATGGGCTTTTACCGTCTGCGCGGGACGAGAAAGCAACTGGTACACTCTATGTTTTCTCATTACTCCCAGACCAGCATGGAAGGGATAATAGGATAATTTTATTATGTGCGTAAATAAAATATCGTATATAATTAGGGCTTAAAACACTCGTGTGTTATTATTATTTGTGTGTAGATAAAAGTATTGACTAACTATGGACCTATAAGAAACCTATTATAACCTTTAGCCGATAATTCTCCAATTATTAATCGCACTACGGGCACAGTATATATATAAGCTAAAGCAGTAAGAAAACTACGAAAAAATCGGTTGAAACGAAACACGCACACAGGCGCGCGCTTTACACGGCCCCTAAGCGGACCTCGTCCACTCCGCTCAGGCTCAGGTCCGCTTAGGGGCCGTGTAAAGCGCGCGCCTGTGTGCGTGTTTCGTTTCAACCGATTTGTTCGTAGTTTCCTTACTGCTTTAGCTTATATATATACTGTGCTACGGGTCTGTTTCACGTTTCACCACTCTTTCATATTCCTGATACCACTGTCAAACATCTATAGTACCGTCTCTCTACGTTTTGAAAGACTAAACAGAGATGGCAACACAGATATCTTACACTTAACATCAGGGGCCTTACCATGACGTCTTAGTGTGATTCAATTGCGATTCAGTTCAGGTTTTAGCTGAACCTAAACTGAATCGGAATGGAATCGCATTAAGACGTCATGGTAACACCCCAGGAGCTTAGAGGGTGATGGAACAGGCCCTAAATAATCGAACACAGCTAGCTACATTAAAAAAAAAAGAAGAAAAGCAGACGATGGCTCGTTTAACTACGAATTGTAGCTAATTATACCACAATTAGAAGACTCGCTAAAAATATAATCCTACTAATATTAAATGCGAAACTTTGTGAGGATGGATGGGTGGATGGATGTGACGATGTGAGTGTGTATGTTTGTTCCTTCTTCACGCTGAAACGACAGGACGGATTTGAATAAAATTTGGAACGAAGATAGCTGGTACCCTAGATTAACACGTAGCCTACTTTTTGTCCCGGAAAATTGCATAGTTACCGCAGGATAGCGATATACATATCAAAGGTCGTAGCTGCCTAGAAGTCGCGGGCCGAAGCTATAGTTTGTTACATAAACGTAGAAGCTGATTGAGTTTTACTGTTTTTTTGGAGTTCTGGTCGATTTTATCTATATATTTTACGGTACATATAAACTCCCTAGTCTTGTTGTCAATCTACATAATTTAACAGTACAATTCTTTTTTTTCTTCCATGCTGGTATGGGACTAAACAAAAAACATAGAATTTACCAGTTGCTTCTCTTCCCGCGCAGATGGTAAAAGCCCATCGAGGGAATGGGCGAAAGTCTTAGGAATCATGTCATAGGCGATGCGGCTAGCAACCCATCACTATTTTGATTTCCCCTTCCAGCTATAACGCCCTTAATCATGCTAAACGTGGCCTTAAGGTTTCGTTACTTTAGGCTCTGTCTACCCCCGTAAGGGATACAGATGTGATTTGTGTATTTATGTATGTTTAATGACAAATATTTGTATTCATCGTACAAATTGGCGGCTGCCTCTACTATAGTCAGGGTCACTCAAACAACTGTTTCAGAGGCCATATCGTCAAACGCGCTCGCAATCTCAAAACCATACACTTTCTAAACTCTTTAACAGATAGACTTTGAAACCGTGTGGGCTGGAACTTCAAAACCAAGCGCTCTCGAGCCGTGGACCATTAAGCCGCTTTTACGGCTCAAACCGATGCCCTCCAGTCACCCTCAACAAAGAAAGCGGTATCTGAAAGTATAACGTTTATAATTTATACACGGCCGTTGACCTCGGAGCCGATGAACCTATTTAGAGCGACGCCACGCGTTTCGGGCTATCATGATATTTCGTGGCAACATTATTTGTACTTCATTTGGGTAATTAAATAATTAGTTCAGCTTGTCACATACAAAACAAAGTCCTCGGCCTGCGTCTGTGTTCGCGGTAATCTCAGAAGCTGATAGTAATAATGCAAATCACATAAAATTCTGAAAATTAAACGAGAGTACTTGGGAAGGTCAGTTCGTCAATGAAAACGGAAAGGAGAAGGAGGTAGTACCATACTATTTGCTTTTCTTCCCGTGCTGATGGTTAAAGTCCATCGAGGGAATTGGCGAAAATCTTAGGAATCATGTTACAGGCGATGCGGCTAGCAACCCATCACAGGGGGCGGACGTATAGTTGTTGTTATAATTGTTTTATGTTTGAATTGTTTTGTGTAGGTATTAGATTAATTTATTTTTCTTGATGGTTATGCGGTTATTCATTTGTTAGGTTTAGGTTTTGTATGTTTTGTTTTATTTGAAAAATAATATGAAGAGTACAGGCAAGTACCTACTGCGTGTTTTGTAACTTGTCTGTATGTGTGTATGTATGTAACATAGATTAAGGGGGCGTATTAGACGCTGTATAGCGCCTGATTATATACTGTCTGATAATGTAATCTATTTACATGTATGTTAGTGTTTAAACGGTTGTCTAAGCAACACAAAACGTTGTGCTTAGACATGGCAACAATATTATTGTTTGTTGATTCAGAGACTGACGTGTGCAAACACGTCGGGGCCTGGTTTTATAATTTTGCTTTAATATACATTATTTACTGTTAAATCTGGCTGCTCATTTCCACACAATCTCATTTTTAACTCATCTACGCTTAGCTTACAGTGTGATAAGGGAACGTGCTGGTGTGAAAGAGGATATAGTGACTAGGATAGAAAAAAGTATGCTTAGTTGGTTTGGGCATGTAGAGCGGATGGATGAAAGTAGACTAACTAAACATATCTATATGGGGAGTGTGAATGGTTACGTTGGGAGTGGAAGGCCTAGACGGACGTTCTGAGACCAAATAGGAGACGTTTTGGAAAAAGGTCAGGTCAGGAGTACCCGAAACCGACGAGCATGTATGAAGAGATTGATGACTGTGGATGAAGCGAAATAAATATGTCAGGATCGTAGCAAGTGGAATAAAGTAGTCTCTGCCTACCCGTGGGAAAGAGGCGTGACGGTATGTATGTATGTATGTATGTATGTACGCTTAGCCCAAACGGCTAGAACGGCCTTAAACCAAGAGCTAGCTGAATATCCACAGTAATTTCTTTCATACATACATACATAAATCACTTCTTTAATATCCCTTACGGGGTAGACCGAGCTCTAAGAAACAACCCAAAGGCCACGCTTAGCATGATTGTGGGGCGCATAGGTGGAAGTGGAAAGGAAAATCAAAATAGTGATGGGTTACTAGCCACATCGCCTATAACATCATTCCTAAGACTTTCACCCATTCCCTCGATGGGCTTTTACCATCTGCGCGAGAGAGAAGCAACTGGTAAATTCTATGTTTCTCTTTACTCCCAGACCAGCATGGAGGAAAACAATAAGGGGACAAGAAATTCTACACATACATACATAGGGAAAGCCTCTTTCCCAGAAAGGTAGGCAGATACTACTTTGTTCCACTTGCTACGATCCTGACATATTTCTTTCGCTTCATCCAGTCATCGATCTCTTCATACAAATGCTCATCGGTTTCGGGTACTCCTGACCTGACCTTTTTCCAAAACGTCTCCTATTTGGTCTCGGAGCGTCCGTCTAGGCCTTCCAAGAAATTCTACAATAGGAGTTAACCCTCAAGCTCATGTTTGTTATTACATACATACATACATACATAAAATCACGTCTATATCCCTTACGGGGTAGACAGAGCCCAAGGTAACAGGTACCTACAGGCCACATTTAGCAAGATTGTGGGCGTATACATGGAAAATGGAATCAAAATAGTGATGGGTTGCTAGCCTCATCGCTTATAACATGATTCTTATTACCTTCGCCCATTCCCTCGATGGGCTTTTACCATCTGCGCGGGAAGAGAAGCAACTGGCACATTCTATGTTTTGTCTTTGCTTCCAGACCAGTATGGAAGTATTTGTTATTACATCATCATCATTTACCATAGCCCATATACGTCCCACTGCCGGGCACAGGCCTCCTTTCGGAACGAGAGGGCCTGGGCCACAGTTCCCACGCGGGCCCAGTGCGGATGGGAACTTCACACACACCATTGAATTTGTTTCGCAGATGTGTTTCGGATTCGGGGATTCGATCCCACGACCCTCTGCTTGAGAGGCCACAGGTTTTGACCTCTGGCCTCTAGGCTACCACGGCTTTATAATTGTTAATACGAGATTAATTGTTAGTACGGCCATGTGCAAAAATTAGTATCGATACAAATTTCTTAAAAATATGTCCAACAACCTTTTTTTTATGGTACTTACTTTTGAAACTTAGATTAAATACATATTAAACTCACATATACATACATACAAAAATATCGTCAGTATCCTTAAGGTAACAAGACCTAAAGGCCACATTTAGCATGATTGTAGGCGTATAAGTGGAAAAGGAATCAAAATACTGGTGGGTTGCTAGCCGCATCGCCTGTAACACGATTCCTAAGAATTTCGCCCATTCCCTCGATGGGCTTTTACCATCTGCGCGGGACGAGAAGCAACTGGTACATTCTGTCATTCCTTTGCTCCCAGACCAGCATGGAAGTATTAACCTTGACGGTACCTAGCTACTAATTTTACTCGCACGTAATATATCAAAAGCGTTGCACTGCGAGTGCGCCGGCGCACAATGCGCGCGCAGGAAGTGACGTCACCCCGTGTCAACGACACCACTGTCCAAACATCGCTTATCGCCAGCTCGCCATTTACGTGGCGGAGACCAATCCTTTATACATACATAATAACATACATATATCACGTCTTCATCCCTAATGGGGTAGACAGAGCCTAAGGCCTTACTCGCTAATCCCACCGCTAAGTAGCAGTGCTTGCACTGCTGTGTTCCGGTGTGGAGAGTAAGACAGCCGGGGAAATAACGGGCACATGAGGCATTTCATCTTAGTCCTCTATATAGGTTGGCAGCGCATCTGCAATCCCTCCGGGGTTGCGGGTGTCTATGGGCAGTGGTGATAATTTACCATCAGGTGAGCCACTGGCTCGTTTGCCTTCCTATTCATATAAAAAAAAGGTGACAAGACCTAAAGACCACGTTTAGCATGACTGTGGGCGTATCGATGGAAAGGCGAATCAAAACAGTGATGGGTTGCTAGCCTTTATACATAAACTCTACAATATGATACTGGTACGTATTAAATTAAATAAATATATTAGGACGATTTTATTACACCAATTGACATAGCCCCAAACTTAGCAAAGCTTGTATCAACGGAATAAGGTATCGGTATATATTTATAAGACAGGCAGACAGACCTATCACGTCTTTATCCCTTACGGGGTAGACAAAGCCAATAGTAACAAAACCTCAAGACCACGTTTAGCATGATTGTGGGTGCATAGGTGGAAAGGCGGAATCAAAATAGTGATGGGTTGCTAGCCGCATCGCCTATAACATGATTCCTTAAATTTTCGCAAATTCTATATTTTTTCTTACTCCCAGACCAGCGCGGAATGTTTCTTTTTCTCTTTCTTTCAAAGCATGAGCCCTCCTTTCGCCGTAATCGGGTAAAAAGAGACAATACACTAAACACAAAATCACGGCAAAGGTTACACTTTCAAAGTACAGCTGCGAGGGGTGATTTAAAAAAAAAGCTACCCCTGCTGGGGTTGCGAGCCGCGACCCCTCGCAGACAAGGTAGGTAGCTACGAGTATTAATAGATTGGGATGCTGGGGAAATTTCGGCAAAGCATAGTTTCAATAATAATTATAGATGACTAGCCGTTTCCCGCGGCTTCGCTCCCGTTTTTTTTTGTTCAAAATTTCAATATTTTCTTAACGTTTAAACCTTCCCTGGGCTTCCACGAATATTTCAAGACTAAAATTAGACAAATCAGTTCAGCCGTTCTCGAGTTTTAGCGAGACTAACGAACAGCAATTCATTTTTATTTATATAGATATCTTAGAATTCTTCTGGAACATTGCAGCAGATCATTGGACTAGTTTGATTATTATGATTGCACATATATCACGCCTTTATCCCTTACGGGGTAGAGAGCCTAAGGTAACAAAACATTAAGGCCACGTTTAGCGTGATTAAGGGCGTATAGCTGGAAAGGGAAATCAAAATAGCGATGGGTTACTAGCCGCATCGTGTATAACATGATTCCTAAGACTTTCGCCCATTCCCTCGATGGGCTTTTACCACCTGCGCGGGAAGAGAAGCAACTGGTAAATTCTATGTTTTTTCGGGAGCGGATCAGAATACATAAAGTTTAAAATGTATAATGGGTTAAAATACATGATGGTTCAAAATATATAACGCAATTTTCTGTAAAACTAATAGCTAAATGAACTTTTTTGATATCGTAATCTATAGATTGGTTTAGGTTAGGTTAGGTTTGTTTTATAACAATCCTGTTAATTTGTAACTTTCTGAGAAAATCGCATTATATGTTATAAACCATTATGTATTTTAACCCATTATACATTTTAAACTTTATGTATTTTAATACGTACCCGTTTTTTCTTTACTCCCAGACCAGCATGGAAGAAACATACATAGATATATACATAATTATAAATATTATTAATCACGTTTTTGTCCCTTAAGGACGGGGTAGACAAAGCCCAAGGTTACAAGACCTACAGGCCACGTTTAGCAAGACTGTGGGCGTATAGATGGAAAAAGAAATCAAAATAGCGATCGGTTGCTAGCTCGCCTGTAACACGATTCCTATTATTTTCGCCCATTCCCTCGTCGAGCTTTTACCATCTGCGCGGGAAGAGAAGCAACTGGTACCAAATTTCATACAGATCTATTTAGCCGTTTTGAGATGATTGAGTCACAAATACATCGAAGCCTTCGCATTTACAATAATTAATACATACATACACACAAATAACGTCTATTTCCCTTACGGGGTAGACCGAGCTTAAAGATAACGAGACCTAAACGCCATGTTCAAGTATGATTGTGATCGTATAGTTGGAACCGGGAATCAAAATAGAGATGGGTTGCTAGCCGCATCGCCTATAACGTGATCCCTTAGACTTCTATACCTTCGATGTGCTTTCACCATCTCCGCGGGAAGAGAAGCAACTGGTACATTCTATTTCTTCCTTACTCCCAGGCCAGCATGGAAGGAGATTCAATCAATCTATATGGTCCATTAAATGATTGATAAGCAGTACAAATAAACGTCTCAGATAGCAGGAACTTGTCGCACGAGCCAAAGGTGAGGACGATACACATGCGACCCGAGGCTTTCATTATCACCGCCCGATGTGTGTACACAATTTTACGTCTTCCCTAGGCCAGGTAGTGGAAATTCCCGCTCGCATAGCTTGCGGTAAATTGCTACTTAAGGCCCGGGGCGGTAAAGTAAATGGAATATGGCGACTGTACATAGCTACTTGTTATTTTATTGGTTAGCTAGAATTTTTTGTGGAAACTTCTCGTTGACAAAGCCGAGGGCTTCCGAGGGCAAGCCGAGGACTGCCGACATCAAATGTAAGTAAGTAAATGCTTTATGTATGTATGTATGTATGTAAACTCTTTATTGTGCAAAATAAACAAGACAAATACAATTGACAAACACTGAGATACATGCACAAAGGCGGACTTATCCCTTTAAAGGATCTCTTCCAGTCAACCTTTGAGTGGATGAAAGGAGTATTATATCAGGGATGGACGAGTGAGTTTAAAATTGCAAACACTGAGAGCCACAATACATAACTTTACCAACTTACACTTTAGTTACTTTACTTGTTTACTTTATTGTACAAATAAAAAGAAACAGATACAATTCACAAAAAAATATAAATAACATTAATATATGCACAAAGGCGAACTTATCCCTATAAGGGATCTCTACCAGTTAACCTTTGAGTAGATGACACAACTGTCTAACACTTCTCGCCGTGGTGATCTGTCAAACTATTCAGCCTATACCTTGAAAATTTGTAAATCCGTCACTGCCCCTTTCCACCTACACGCCTACAATCAAGCTAGATTGTCGAGTGGTATTTTCACGCATGTGCTTTCAAAAATCAGGCCCCTGCCTCCGATATCAGCCTAATGTCTACTTCAGGGGTTCCCAAAGTGTGCGCCGCGGCGCCCTGGTGCGCCGTAGAAAGTAAAAAGGGGCGCCGTGAGTTCTATCAGTATCCGAAACCACAAATATTCGCGGGTACCTATTTGAGCGCTCGCATCGGTAAATAATATAGCAACAATACAACTTAGCTAAGGCAGGGCGCCGTTACAAAATACTAAACTTGTAACTGCGCCGCAGGTTGAAAAGCCTGAGCCCCTGGTCTACTTTGTTCTTTGATTCTGTATTGTTTTATACTGATTTGTGGTGTTCAATAAAGAGTATTTGTATTGTATTGTATTGTATCTAACGGGAGCCAGTTCCGGGCCAGTTTAAAGTTAAAGCCCAGACTGGCAGCTACATTTAAGCAGTGTAGGCAGTAAGCACATAACTAAGTTAGGCAGTATCGATCTTTCAGCTCTATGGCTTCGTCCGGCGCAAGGACGTCCCATCCACGTTACTTTAGCATATTTATATAACTAACGTTTGCCCGCGACTCTGCGCATTCGTTTATCGCTATCCCGCGAAAACTATTCGAATATCCGGGATAAACTATCCTATTTCCTCCCGGGACTAAAACTATCTACGTACAAAAAAAAACGAAAAATTCAAAACTTATATACATAAAAGTAACAAGACCTAAAGGCCACGTTTAGCATGATTGTGGGCGTATAGGTGGAAAGGGGAATCAAAATAGTGATGGGTTGCAGCCGCATCGCCTATAACATGATTCCTAAGATTTTCGCTCACTCGATTTTCCCTCGATGGACTTTTACCACATGCGCGGGACGAAAAGCAACTGGTACATTCTATGTTTTTCCTTTGTTCCCAGACCCGCATGGAAGGACAGAGTTACTTTCGCTTTTATAATATTAGTAGGTATTAGTTAACTTATACATGGTTTCTCATAATTTTCATCTGTTTTCTCATTATTTGTAAAATTAATGTGTTTTATGTACAATAAAGAGTGCTTAGGCACGCCAGATACGAACTCCTGCAACTAATAATGATGGGCAAAGTAGCAGGCAGAAGAGCCGTCGGCCGTAGGAAGAAGTCGTGGTTGCGCAATATCCGAGTGGACCGGAGTCGCAAGTGCTGCCGAACTTTTCAACCTCGCGAAGGATCGGAGGAAATATGCGGAGCTGACTGCCAACCTCCACTAGTTGGAGAGGCACTATAAGAGAGAGAGATGTACAATAAAGAGTTATACATACATACATATATTTTAGCGGAATATTTAAGCATTTCACCAATCCCCTATTTCACCAACGCGACAATACTCGCTGACAAGTGACAATTCTGTTTACATTACAAAATGACAAAAATCCACGCCGGTCGGCTTCATATTGACCACGCATCGCATTTCAAATTGTCACTTGTCACCGACAATTGTCGAGATGGTGAAATATATAAAAAAAAATTGAAGATTTTTATTTTAGATACAACCTTTTTGCTGACTGTACATGCATTGCCATCCGTCCTACATATGTGTACCAAATTTCAAGTCAATCGGACCAACCGTTGAAGAATTACCTCCTGCGGAGACATTCCTGGCTAGGTCATCAGAACTCCACTACCAGATTATTGTATTGTCATCTGACTTACACAAGTATGCAAAATTTCAGCTTAATCGGATGAAGATATCTGCTTCAAAATTGAATCGCAAGATTCCACCCGGACAAACATACTTATATAGATACATTGTGTAAGTTAATATAAAGCTTGTATAAAAAAAGTTTCATTCTAACCGGGATAGTGGTAGATTTCCCGCAGGATAGCCATAAAGGAATCCAGAGCAGACAAAGTCGCGGGTACAAGATAGTGTATTCGAAATTCAGTGGATGTGTCGGCGTTGAAGTCTTTTGTGAGCGTCCAAGGACTTTTAAAGGTCATGCTTTAAAATTACCGTTTTCAACAAATATAACTGAAAAAGTAATTATATAGCTATACTAGCTGTCGCACGCGGCTTTGCTCGCGTTGGGTCGAGTTGAAAATATTTTAACGATCGAGTTACGTGCAAAGCGAAGCAATGGGGACTATCGTTTCTTTACTCACCAGTTGGCGCCACTGTTGACTAAGTCCAGAGGTATAGCCGTCAAAAGCGACTTACAAGATCGGCGGCGAAACCAAGTTTTAAATCTTGAATCTCATTAAGTTTATTAATTAATAGGTGTTGCCCGCAACTTCGTCTGCATAGAATTCGTGTATCGCTATCCCGCAGGAATCACGCAATTTTCCGGGATAAAAAGTAGCCTATGTGTTTATTCCAGACTATAATATACATATGTTCTAAATCCATCCATACTTACGAACTTTCGCGTTATAACATTAGTAGGATTTTATTTTATTTACTCTTGATGATTTCAATCTAAATTCTTCTAACTTGACAATGTACAATTTATGGTGTATTTTTTATTGAATGAATAAAAATCTAAATCTCATTGTCTGTGGCATAAGGGCGAGGACCAAATAGTTACACAGCGTTAAAGTTGCGTTAGTAAGGTAGTTCAAATTCACTAACTTTTTCCATTGTGACACGAAAGTTATCCATACAAATGTATGACTAATTTCCATGTCACAATGGAAAAAGTTAGCAAATTTTATTTACCTTACTAACGCAACTTTAACGGTGTCTAACTCTAACTTTTTGTTCCTCACCCATAAAGGTGTATAATGTTTTTGACGTCTTGGTACCTTACTGTGCGCCGAACAACCGCGCCTTTAATACCAAAAATATCTACCACTAACCTACTAAATACTAAACGGAAACGTAGGTACAAAGAAACAAAGGAAAACTTTAATCAAACCTTAGCACACATAATAACCACAAACACACACCATTATACTGTACGCCTATAGAATAGTAACGATAACACACACAAGCGTATCTACACACCAGACAAACAATAATCTGCTTCAAACGAAATATACTCTATCCACACGGAATAAAAACGAACACGAGCGCATTGTTGTCTAGGCAATCTCGTGATAGGACGAACTGTACCGCATTTGCCGTAAGGTATGAAATCAGTCAGTGTGAAAATACGCCTCAATCAAAATATTTCAAGATTAGTTTAGCCAAGCTCGGTGTTTGCTAAACTCGGAAAAACGCATTTTGTCACAGAGAAGACTGTGGTTAATTAAACAAGAAAACTGCATACATACACATCCATATATCACGTCTTTATCCCTTACGGGGTAGAAAAACCTAAGGTAACAAAACTTTAAGACCGCGTTTAGCATGGTTAAGGGCGTATAGGTGGAAAGGGTAATCAAAATAGTGATGGGTTGCTCGCCGCATCGCCCATAACATGATTCCTAAGACGTTCACCCATCCCCTCGATGGGCTTATACCATCTGCGCGGGAAGAGAAGCAACTGGTAAATTCTATGTTTTTTCTTTGCTCCCAGACCAGCATGGAAGAACCTGTATATTTATAAGAAAACTGTATTTTGAGAAAGTAGAAATATATTAGCTTCACAACGTAAGTGTAGACATTTTAGGTATACATGACAGTGACTGTAAAAAAACAGAACCGGAACCGCTTCAAAACATAGCGTTGCCAACTTTGACACCAATAAACTAAGCCCTCCTTTCTAGCCACTATACAACCTAAACATTTGCATTGCCATATTATTGTAACAAAGAATTAACTTAACAAATTTCATCAAAATCGCTAAGAAAATCTAGCCATTGAAATAGTATAGGATTTTTAATCAAAATGACGATTTGTTAAAATGCTACACCATGATGAAAGCAAAATAAATAAAATCTTACAATTTCATGAGTAATTTTTTTCATTACGCATGTTTTTTTTAACCAAAGTAACTATACAAACTAGTTCTAAATACTCAAGTCTCAACGAGGATCCCAATGCATAGAATAAACAAGAACATAGTAGAACGGAAAACTATTAGCTTCTTCGCAGACTCGATTAAAGACCCATTGCCTAATAGACCGACCGATGTGATTTTAATAAAACTCGTAACAGAAGACGTTTTTCTAAATTTAAGGGAAAATAATAATGCTTGCAACATTATCCATCCGTTATTTTTTATAGCCCTCAAACGCACGCGTTCCGTATCTCTTTCTCCAACTAACAAAATTTGTATCCCATTTGATACCGTATCGTATCCAATAAAAGATCAAGTTCAAAACAATCGTAACAGTTCTACACGACAAAAAAAAAAACTAGGTTAGCCTCAAACTCATTTCGTTACTACTAGCGCCATCTATCCGCAAGCGCTGGTACCACGTGGAGCGCGGGCGAACCATCAAGTAGCGGTAACTTTTATAACTAGTTGGTTAGTTCTAGTTACGTGGTGCTACGCCGCGTAGCTCGTAGCACTAACAGCGTAGCACTTGCGATAAATACAAGCAATGTAAGATAGTTATTGATAATGATGAACTAACGCGTAATAATATTGATAAGTAATAAATCATGATAAACGCGACATATTAGATACTACACTACACATAACAAAACAACCATTTCTGTGGTGTTACATGATTACAAATTACAATGTTAAACCTTTAGGTCATGTTACCATAGGCTCTGTCAATCCCGTAAGGGATATAGATGTGATATGTATGTATGTATGTATGTATGTATGTATGTATAACTCTTTATTGTACATAAAACACAAGAAAAAGATGAATACAGGATAACACATATGCACAAAGGCGAACTTATCCCTAAAAGGGATCTCTTCCAGTTAACCTTTGAACGAAAAAATGGGCGAAAATGGAATGGGATGGTGGGAATGGAATGGGAGAAATGGGCGAGTCATATAGGAATCATGTTATGGGCGATGCGGCTGGCAACCCACCACTATTTCGATTTCCCTTTCCACCTATACGCCCTTAATCATGCTAAACGTGGCCTTATTACCTTAGGCTCTGTCTAGCCAGCAAGGCATAAAGACGTGACATATGTGTGTATGTATGTATGTTTTTTTATACATATAGGCTTACGTTTGACTTCAATCTCGCTTGATGGAAGGCGAAGATGAGGCCTAAGATAGTACACGTTTGGTTAGAAGGTGCCTGATCACTTTGGCCTTAAAGACGTCCACATCATAGCGTCCCGGAAAAACTGACCTCGGCAGAGTTCCACTCCTTAGCCGCACAATGAAAGAAGAGGCAAACCGCTTCGTGCGTAATGGAGGAATGTCCACAACTTAAGGGTGAAACTGGTCGCCGCGTCCGGTGACGGAAAGGAGGAAGGGGGTATCAGGTTATGCCAAAACTCTGTACACTCACCTAAGTGTAACCGATAAAATACCGAGAGGCAGACGACTACGGTGTTCGAGGCTCAGAAGCAGAAGAAGAGGGTGTCATTTTATGTTTGAAAATATACACAAATGGATATCAACATTCATCAGCTCGAAGGTCAAGAAACCGATTTTCCTGATGGATACTGTAAGATAATACAGTCGAGGGCATAAATATGTGTACGTTACGTAACGTCAAAAATATCTATACACCTTTATTCCATAAAAAATAAGGCCGGTGACACACATATTTGACACACATATCGATATTTATGCCTTCTCTGTACAAGTACAAAGACTAAGTATTGTGAAGTAAGGAATCTTACTAAAAATGAAAATCAACCATTTTCAAGCAAAATGTTCTACGTTTCCTTCAATAGGGAATACTCGTGATATTTTAATGCCTATCATTAAAAGTTCATATTTATGTAATAAGCAATATAAATTTTTTTTTTTCAAATAACTATAAACTTGAGCGAGATATAAGCTGTCAAAGATTTGTCTATTTCTTTCTATAAAAAAAGAATTTTAACATGAAGTTTATACGGCAGTTGTGACGTATGACGTCACAATGTCATATCGGATCTCTCTTTCTAATCACTGACTAATTAGTAGTTTAAAACTCTCATATTTTCTCATCTATTTTGCGATACTTTCATGTTTTATTAAGCAATGTGAAATTGTTATAATGCATATTACCCGATTGTATTTTTTTATGTACTTACGTACTAATCATATATTATAGACTTGCTAAGAGAACAGAAAGCATATTTCAAGCATTAACAAATAATACGTTAATTGCTTTATGAATTTTGACAAGTTAATTACGACGTACTAAAATGTAAAGTATGTTATATACCCGGTAAATTCATTCCTATTTCGAAATTGTTGAGTATATTTTTTAAAGAAATGCTGGACTCTTCAGAGTTGACATTGGCCGCATAAATTAAAAAAAAAAAACAATCCTATTGTCTAGGAACAGATATCGTCATTTGTCTATGATTAATTTCAAATGACAGCTATAAAAAAAACTCACTTACCTTTCGCAGACTCGTTGATTTTGCTGCTCGTTGCGAAAAACAACGACATCAGAAGAAAAGGGTAAAACAAAGTTTTTGAATTAAAATTTATTAATCCCAGGATCTTGTCACGCACTAAACCCAGTATTTACAGCTTTTCTTATAATGCCATCGAATTCAACACAAAAAAATACACACATGCATAGGGTACTTAGTAATTTTAAATGGAAAAGTATATGTAGACTTCTACATAACAGTGGAAAGCAAATGAGGGCGCCACTTTCTACGTAATTGGCACATTTTTGACGTAAAAAGCTTGACCAAAGCAACAATTATGTATAAAAATAATTTATTCTTCTTTCGTCCGTTTTCTAGTCTTTTATGTGGGAGTCTGTGGAAGTGGTGGAAGACTGAAATCTGTTGTTAGTGTTCCATAATGAAAACGACGTAAACGGTTCTAGTTTCGTTCTGTCTATCTGTCTGTTTGCCACAATTTCAGAAACTATAAGAACATGAAAATAACATAACACCACTACATATTTTGCAGTGACATTACGAACATAAGGATATGCCAATGAGGGAGAAAAAAATGTTTACTTCTCTGTCTTTAATCATATTTTAGAAATTATTAGCATCTATTTTAAGCAAGTCAATATTTTAGGAGCTATGGTGTTCAAAATCCTATAATACCAACAAAAATTGGCCGTCATACAGTTCCATAATAAAATGTTTTATTTTCTTCTTACTCGCTGTATCATGGCCACGTGCGACCGGGACGCCATTTTGTAATACATTGCGTGTGTTACCAACAATCCGCTAGACGGCAGCATGCCGACCACGCATTGGACAAACTCCCCCACAGCATCGCCAATAGCGCATAGCCGTGGTACTTTGAGGGAAACACCGTAGTACCCTGTCGCAATTGACAGGCCGCCGTCACTCAAACTCTAGAAATATGCCATCTTATTGCGATAGAGTTCTATGATGGTACGCGAATAAATTTCCCTTACCGTACAGTCGAGAGCATAAATATCGATGCAGCCATCATGTCAAATATGTGTCACCAACCTTATTGTTTGTGGCATAAAGTGTATACATGTTCTTGACGTCTTGGTAACTTTTATATATTTATGCCCTTGGCTGTACGTGGGGTCGTGGTTTAGCATTAATTTCTTACCTTGAAGTGTTGATGAGCCGCTTGCTCCTCCGCGTCATACTTGTGCTTGATATTCTCGATCCTCATCTGCTTTAGTATACCAGCCACTTCGATTCTACAACAAAAACACAGGGTTTTTGCAAATTCTAAGTAATATCCCAACGTGAAAATGACCACCGCGTTTAATTATAGGAGTGGTAGAACTTTGTCATCTAACCCCTTAAGTTTATTAATTATAAATAACTATCATCATATCGAGTAGCTATGCCGCAATGTTGTGCAGTTCCGTTTTGTTCGCGAAAAAAAAGTCCGTTTTCAATGTAATGGAGTGTGAAATGACAAAGGATAATAGAGAGAGGTACCTTGCTGATGTGAGCCTGTTTAATGGAGCAGTTAACACAACATTAAGTTTTCCGGCATCAGAAAATGCGGTACGAATATACAGGTTTGTGAAATACTCCTTTGCTGCCAGAGAATCTGGTAGTGGGCAGGAGAGTGTTTGATGAATCTGATCCAAGAGACATCCGATGAGGCTGGCATAGTCACACAAGTGCACTTAAGCCTCGTAAAAATATTAGATTAAAAAAAAGGGTTCACGTTCATAACCCATATTTGCGATAATTTCATGAAGGAGATCACTTTTCAACAGGTAAATGAAAGAAATTAAACGTAAATGTTATTAGACATCACGCGACACTAGCGCCTCTAGTGGCAAATTCACACGCGATAGCCCCCCATTGAGTACACTTGGTCCGACTTGTGAAAGAAAGGGTTAGTAGCTGCGTTAATATGTTGTATGTACCATAAAATCTGTGAAATTATATTGAATTGAATTAATCTCTTTATTTGATTGTTCCTCACCTGACCCTCATGTTGTCTTGCAGCCTGCGCAGAGGCCCGAGGTACTCCTGCGAGCGTCCGCCACGCACCTCCGTCAGCTGGTACTCCACGTGCTTGATGCGCTCCGAGTACAGCTGCTCCCGGAGCACAGTGAACTGACGCTCGAGGTTCGCTGAAATATACACCAATGTTATGTTACAGTTTGAGACCACAAAAATAAATCAAAATTACAGTGACAGCCCAACTGATCCAACTGATTCATGATGCGGAGCTGTTTTGGATTGGAGTCTGTGGGCACAAAAAAGACCAGTAAGCAGACCACAAAAATGGTGGTGGGTAGCTGGATTCTTACTACCCTAAATATTCACTTACATCATTTTTGATGTGTCTTATTCAAGACCAGAAGACAGATATTTTGTGGATGGTAAGACCTTGTGTAAGGTCCTTCCGAGCCACTACCACCATCTTACTTGTTAATACTGCAACTAAGTAGCAGTGCTTGTGATGCTGTGTACTGGTTGTAGAGAGTAAGATAAACTAAGAAATAACTAGGGCATGAGGTATTCTTAGCTGTCTGGGCTAGCAACAGAGCAGTGTTTCAGTATTTTGGGTGGCCAAGGGAGTGGTGATCAAGGGATTACTATCTTACTTACCCTCCATTAGCCACTTCATTATTTTCAGAATTTTTAAATCTAAGTAAGTAAGTAAGTAAATGCTTTATTGTACAAATATAAAGAAACAGATACAATTTACAAAAAAATAAAAATAACATTAATACGTGCACAAAGGCGAACTTATCTCTATAAGGGATCTCTACCAGTTAACCTTTGAGTAGATGATCAAATCTAGTTATTAGCAACATGATATTATTTTGTAACGATTAGGGTTTTTTGGAAATATAAATGTAATAAAAAGGATTTAGGACAGTGGTTCTTAACCTTTCAGACATGAGGGACCATTTGTCAAAATTTCTGTCTTGCCATGGACCACCTAGTAACTACATAATATCTAACGTATGGCTTCGACCGGCCCCAATGGACGGAATTGCACCATCACGCCTTGTGTCTGGTCACTTATCTAATTATTTATTAGATTGGCCCTGCGGACCACTTTGGATGACTCCAGGGACCACCAGTGGTCCCCGGACCACCGGTTAAGAACCACTGATTTAGGAAGATGAAGTTTTATGAACAAAAACATTTACTTTGCTACTTTGCTGCCATGGCTAAGGTAAATGTTTTTATTCATTAACAAGGATCACTGCAAAGTAACTGATTCAACCAATTTTATTTATAACGGGGTTTGCATATCGATAACATTTTTATAATGAATTTGTTATTTCTGCCTAGCACAGTATACAACTACAACTACTACCAAAGAAATTGTTAAAGATTTACTTTCAGGTTATCTCGGATAGCCTCCAAAACAAGAGACATTGAAGCAATGTTTGTTGTCGCTAGACTTTAAAAAAGGCAGTATGACTTAGACTCCCTAGCCCAACCCCAACCCGGAAGGATAAAAAAAAGTAAATCATCACCAGATGACAACTGCATCCACCTCAATGTTTCGTGATTATTCTATATTTCGCATAACGACTTCTTGTCCTTCAAGCAACAAGATTATTGGTGATATACTCATCAAAGAAGCATTATCGCTGACTGAACCATTTAAACAGTAACATTCCAACAACAGTACAAAAATCATCTTGCTTTAATAAGTAAAAACAGTAGAGTAATATATTCCACGGCTCGTACCGACATCAAAATACCTAAAACTCTTGCATAAACAACGAAAACCCAACCCAAACACAACTGTTTACCTTCATAATCAGTTGTTCTGTTAGTAAACATAACCTCAAAATACTAACCTAGATTGTCTAAGCATTCGTTCCGCCGGCGCTCGCACTCGCTTTCATCCATCTCGGAGGAGTCATCAGAGTCTGGTTCGTCAGCTTCTTCCGCGCTAGAGTCCCTGTCCGGTCCACGGGAGGACCCTCCTGATCTCTCAGTCTCGCCACCAGATAAGTCACCATCGCCATCACTGTCACCTTCCACTTTCATTGACGGCATTTTATATGAAAAACTCAGAAAATGCGACGTAGAAAAGGGTTAAGAGAAAAGTAGGGCAATTCTTAGCTGATTTGGAGGTTTTCGTTTTCGCTCCGTTCAGAATATGCCAACTGTCACTATCTATTATCTTGTCTATGTGTGAATACTGTCAATTTCCAGCTGACAAGCGGATTTGTTGCTAGGATCAAAAAAGTTCTCTATGTTTCCCAGTTTTGTTTAGAACAAAATATTAAGATTTTTCTTAAGGATATTAATGTAATAAATACCTTTATAATGCTATGAACTTTTTGTTTTAAATACTATCTACACCAGGAAAAAAAGAGGATAGAATTTGAGATGGCTTGTAACTAAATGACTCACTAGATGGCGCTAGCGTCAGTCATTATGAAAAAAAAATTACTTACCTACATGAAACTATCTAAAACTACTTTTATCCTTCCTTAGTTATATTTTTATTGATCTTTTCTGTACCCATACCCAACAGTAAAAATTATCCTTTACTTAGGGATCGTAAATGGCAATGATATTTAAGTAGATAAGTACTATTAGGAATGGGAGTAAGAAGCGGAAGGCAGTAGTGCTACTTACCAATCAATTTGTTTTATTTTATATGAAAACAAACATAAGTTACAATTGTTTCCCTTGTAGATAGATAAATAATTGATACACACTTTATTCACAACAAACACATGCAAAGCTCAAATTACAAAGAAAGAAAAATCACAAAAAAATAACTTAAAACATGCGCTTACATTTATATATAAAGTGAGTAAATGCTTTATTGAACAAATATAGGTAAAGAAACAGAATACAATTCACAAAATAATAAAAATAACAATAATATATGCACAAAGAAAAACATATCCATATAAGGGATCTCTACCAGTTAACCTTTGAGTAGTTTGGTATATATTTTGTTTCCTAAAGCAAGAGCTACGCAATGATGTTGAGATTAGGCGCTGACTCAGTATATACTGCAGGAAATCTACACTTGTACTTTGTTAATATTATAGGACCAAAAACAAATGAAAATATCATCATCATCATCCTGAAGACGTCCACCATAATGAACGACAACTCGCCACCTGCATGCACCGGTTTCCCGAAACTTTTCACGATGTCGTCGGTCCAACGAGTGGGAGGCCTGCCAACACTGCGTCTTCCGGTTCGTGGTCGCCACTCGACTTTCTCCCCCAACAGTTATCTGTTCTACGAGCGATGTGGCCTGCCCATTGCCACTTCAACGTACATACACAACGAGCTATATTGACGACTCCCTAGTTATTGAATGTATCTCCGTATTCTGGATTTTGTCGCGCAAACAAACTCCGAGCGTAGCTTTTATATTTTGGTCCTTTGAGCCGGATGGTGTGTGATGCGGCGACCAGTTAGTAATTTCATTGTCTAAAAATAATATTTTTAGTAAGTACTTACTTACTCGTTTACAATGGAAAATGATACTTTAAATGTTGGGTCATGTTTAGGTTGTTAATATATTTATGTAAAATAAAACCAGCATTAAGTATATCTGATATTAAATTTAATATTCTATTATTTACATTAAATTGTTCTCTATTAACATGTTATTTATAATATTTTTTTTATTATTTATTCAGTTGTTAATAAATTATGTACAGGACTATTTATAAATTAGATAATATCAATACTGTGAAGTCTCGACAAATCCACAATTCTATTGTCAGAATGCATGATGAAACTTTATTTTTATTTTAGTAAGTTCGTATTCTACTACAGCCTGTGGTTACCTAATTAGTGGAAGTTTGGTCATGCATTATGGCAACACTGATAAATACAAACTGAGGGTAATAAACAAACTAGTTTATAGCACCCTTGCAGGTTACCACTGATTTACATACTGAAATATATAAAGCTGGCTATTTACGGTCCATTTGATCACATACCTAGTACAGACGCCTACAAAATACTGAGTGATCTCGACTCTCGCATTACGTTACAAGAGCACTTCAGGCCTTCACACGGTGTGTTGTTGGCAGGATGTGTTGTGTTGTTGTTTTTCCCCTGTGTCACAACAGCGAAATGTTGTTATGTGAAAGGCCTTGAATTCAGGATTATAATTAATTTCGTATTTAATTTTAAATTAATAGTTTTAGGTGACAGGTGTTTTTTAAGGATGTAGATGCCAATTTCATAAAAGTATTCGTTACACAACGGAAAGTGTTTAAAGGACAGAAGGATTATGAAATAAGAGAAAATAACATGCCTTTCACGGTTGGAATATGGTTGCCACTGTTACGCTTTTTAATGACTCATTATGAACAGGTCAAGTAATAACATAGCCAGATTTTGTCTTGGACCAATTTGAAAAACCAATTTAATATACGTAAAAATAATTATATGTAAGTATACTCCAAATCCGCGGCAGTTTGTTTGAGTAGGTGTAGAAACAGATGGACCGTAAACAGCGAACTCAACCTACAACTAATACAAAGTTACGAATAACTTGAACAATAAAACATATGACACGATCTCGAAATCAGCACATAACATGGAATGGTAATGGTATAACATAGCTATATATTTAAATTAATATTTACAGAATGTAACAAAATCATGCAGGATATTCCAGCAGGTAGATAGACAAGTCTTCTGTGTCAATTTACTCTCGTAAGTCCTTACAAATCAATAGCAAGAATAATTTGCGATAGTTCTTAACTCTATATTGTGCTCAAAAACCAGGAAATGAACAGGTGACAAGACAAAACAAATGTACTGAGGTTTTTTATCTATCCCTCAATAAAATACATAATTACCAATACTTTCAAATTTAAGTAGGTACCTAAGGACTAGGACTTACGAAATTAATCAACAAAAAAACAAAACGCTTTTCATTTGAAACAAGTCACTTATTTAAGGCGAAACTTCAACTGCTTGAGCTTTTGAGCTTTCCCAACTACCTGCTACCTTATCCTGCATAGGTTCCGTAACATCCGGTATAATTATTGTGATTACAATAAAAAATGAATCGACCCTATCTCGGCCTAATATTTGGCACTAAGTTATTTGGAACGCATCTATCTACGATAATATTGTAATGAAAAATAATTCCAAGTATTTACCTAATTCCATTTATTCCGGACATTTAGAATATGTGTTCGTAAATTTAAAGTATTGCATTTATCCACTTATCCACGCCATCTAAAATAGTGATGTAAACGTAGAACTATAAAAGTTATAAATCTCTGAATCGGTAAAGCGACAACTCAATACGCGACTACACTAAGTTACAGCCCTTTTTATAACCTAGAAAGAACCTTATTTAACTGTAAACGTATACCGCTGTTAGCAGTAAAACATTTTGGCAAAATAACGTTCCTTCTTGTACAAAATGGACTGTAGTTTTGTAAAGAGGTAAACGCGCCAAAAAGGAATCCATAATGTAAGGTTAAGGTTTGAAATAGAGATCTTATAAAATTCAGATATGTCGTTGTACAGCAGGCAATGATTACACGGATATTGCTTTTCTACACACTAGTAGCTGTTTTCTGTTTATTGTTATTTTTTTAAAGACTTCATTAATTTTTCCTACCACCGAATCATTTCTTTAAGAGAAAACCCACGATAGACTACTGGAGAAATGTTTCAAAAATCCTATTTAAGAACTACCGTACAAATTTGGCAATAGAGAAATAGGTATTTTATTGTATAATTTTAATGTTTGGTTTCTATTCACTACCTGCGAACTATTAATTCCATTGCATTATTGTGTTTTTAAGAGATCCTATTACACGAAACTTGTGTTACACAGAAGAATATTGTGAGTTAATTTCTTTTTTCTCGTGTGTAACGAAAGTTGGCAATAGATTCTCTGTCAGAGTAAGGCTTACAAACTTCAAGGTTCGAGGAAAAATAGAACCTTTCGTGTGAAGCCTCCTCCTTTAAGCCATTAGGTCCATTTCACGAAATCACTTAAGATTTCTCGAGACTGAATTGGCATTATTACAAAACAACAGTTTAAATATCATCATTTTTATGAAATCAAATATTTCATCTATGAAACAATTTCGTGAAATGGGCCCTTGTTACATTTAATTACTTCATTGCTTTACTATTACGGATATTTGAAAAGTTTTCCTTACTCGAAAATGTCTTAGTGGGAAATACGACACAAAGAAATAATTTTAAAGAACTATAAAAATGTATTTCTCAACTGGTAACCCTTGCAACTCGCTGATTTCACGTGTGTTCTGAATTTGAATTCTGTTACCATAAAGCAAGGTTGTTTGCTGTAAGTTACCAGTTAAATTTGGAAACTACACAGCCTACTTGTTTTTGGCATAGTGTTGTCAGCGGACAGTCTTCGAATTTGGCAATTATCATATCCATTAATTCACTATTGACTTTATAAGTTTTATTAAAAAGTTTAAACTCCAAACAATGATATTATAATAACGAAATACTAATCATGAAAAAAAAAGAATTAAGTACGACATATGTTTATTCCAAGATCCGTTTTTCTTCTTGCAACGTAACATTTTGTTTAATAACTATCCGAATTAATACAAATGGTTTTGCTTAATACGTTCATCTATTGAGCTTTCACTGGAAAACAAATTAGTAAGTAAATTTCTAGTGGGATGATAAAAAATACATGGTAAAAACTATTTTTTATAATATCATTGCTCGAGCCATTTTTATACTGGCTACACCATATGGAAGGAATACAGTTGATTTTAAATCATGTCTTAACTACAGCGCCCTGTTTTTTGAATAAGTAGAACCTATAGCAAATAATTTCTCTCTTTGTTTCAACCGACGGACAATTTCAGTACCTTGCCAAGGCCTTTGACATTAACTTTTCGTCTTTTAACCCAAGAAACTGTAAAGGGGCGAAATTTAGTCGGTTCTGTACTACCGTACAAAACTTTCCGTTCCGTTTTTAAAATTATTTATTAAAAAAACGCCCATAAAATTCTATTTCTTGTTGTAAGTTTTTGCTTTTGTTATTATGCATAGCGACCATATTACATACTCTGTGTAAATTACGCCTGCCTGTAAAGGTTCAAATAAAGATTTCAGTTTTAAGATTTCTAAACCAATCGTAAGTACAAACGGCGAAACTTCAGCGACGGTTAAATGTTGGCAACATTGCCTATTTTTTTTGAGACATCTTCCGCACCTGTGGTCAGCGCGTGACTGCATAAACTTACAACATAAACAAGTGACGTAAGCTGGCCTTATACTCCATACTCCAAAATTTGATTTTCGAAGTTCGCTTCGCGCCGTTCCGCTCATACTAAATAGTCGTTAATTTGAGAGTGAAGGAGACGGTATGACACGAACTTTGAAAATCGAATTCCGTAGCAGCGTCTGTTTTGACGAGGCACTTTCGAGCAGCAGATGTTAATCGGCCAATGGTACCCGAAACCTGAATGTCGTTCTAGCTCACGTTCTCGGTGCAGTTGTAGTCGATCAAGTGATTTTTGAATCAGAAAAAATAACACTTAGAGTTGTAAGTGAAAATAGTATTTCTGTTTTAGGCGGTGCAAATATTGAACCTTAAGTGATAAAGTTCCTTGGTCAACTATACCTACTGTGTCGTACCTTGCCTTGGATTGTTTTAGTGTAATACTGAAGGAGATAGTTGGAAACCGAACATGATTTATTATGATATCCTACCTATTACTAACTTTGTTGAAATCAGAAATGTCACGTAAACCGAAGTATACCTAAGTATATCGAGGGATACCGAAGTATATCGGGGTATACCGAAGTATATTGAGGTATACCGAAGTATTTCGAGGTATACCGAAGTACATCGAGGTATACCGAACTCTATCGAGGTATACCGAAGTATACCGAGGTATAACGAATGGAGGCGTCATTTCTCATTTTAACTAACAAAATGATCGTAACAGTACTTGTAGATATTTAAAATTACATAACTTTTATGAGTAAGGCAGTATATTTTTGTTAATATTCAAAAGAAATCCTCGTCATGTATTAAGATACACCGCTTATTTATACATCAGTACATCACGTATGCACATATCTAACCTAATATCAGACGATAATGAATTATTATTGCCAGTAGATTGATGCGAATGACGAATATTCGTATGAAAAATTACGAACCGTGGTCTACTATTAATGATAATAAATATGACTATTTCTCTCGTACATTTTTACAACTTCTATTCATTCATAAGCAAATTGCACCTTAGTCTACACACAACATTAAAAACAATTGAACAAAAGTGCCCAAAAATTGAAAATACCATCAAACTGTCTCGAACAAAAGAACGCTACGTTTACGAAAAGTAGTTTCATTCAAACGACGGGCTCATACCCCCCTCCCCCTACTGCCTACCCCGCGCGCTGCCCGCCGCCGGCGTGAAGCGTCGCCGGTTCCACGCTCCGTGGAAGTACAGAAGCAAATGTAAAACCATTTGCTTTAATATCCCTAGTACGAGTATGATTTTGAACGTGTGTATTGCCTCATTATTGATAGCGACACTGGCCCTTCTCACATTACCACAATCAGCAACCCGGTCGGAAGGACTAGCGTTTCCACAGAGTTGTTCACTGCGCGCATCGCAGGTACCGCTGGGTTGGCCGCGGGTCCCGGTGCCCCGGGGACCCCGGGCGCCAGCGGGGCTCCCCGGGCGCTAGGTTTGCTTGAGCCAGTGCGCGGGCACCCATTGCGGCTCCCGCTCCAGGCTATTGATCTCGTTCAGCAGTTGCTGGTACGCGCGCTGCGTGTCGTTATTAATGATGATCATGTCGAAGAGATGCCCCCAACGGAGCTCCATGTCGCGGGCCGTCGCTATAATTTCTTTCAGTTCTTCCTCCTGTAAAGCATACCACAAAATTAGTGATGACACCACTAGGTGCAAGCTTTTTCAAGTATAAAGAGGAGTAAGTTTAAATCAGCTACATCTGTACTTTCTTTGACTTATAAAAGTCTTTACATCTGATCAAGTTCTGCTCTTCAAAAGGCACAGGCAACAGGTTTGCATCTTCTGTGTTTGTGTAACAATGATTTTCTACTCAGAACATGGCATCCATATACCTATCAATGCTTTTGTCGGCGAAGTCAAATTATAATGCATATTTTTAATATTGAACTGTGCTATCATTTCCCATTTATGTTTTTGTTGGTATAACAATTACGGGCAGCTGGATAGCTACTTGATGGTAGAGATCGCTACAACCCCGCCTGCCTACGGTGGACTCAGGTCCAGGTAAGGAAACATTTGGAGAAGGCAAGCGACAGTCACCTTGAAAGCCTCGCCGTTCCGTATCTTCTTCTGCCTTAGCTTTTCCAGACTAGGTGGTGCCACGAACACCGTGTAAGGCTTCAGGTCAGACCCTCGCAGGATCTTGAGCGATTGTGGGTGAAGATTAAGCACGCAAATCTTGCCCGAGTTGACTACTTCTCGGATCGCTTCCAAAGATGTGCCTGTAATCAGAAATCGTTTGCGAAAGCTTGTAACTAGATGGCACTACTGACACGTGATGAAATTTGTCAGTGGTAATAGATGTCGCTACTATTACGATGTTCAGAAAAAGTAAGGCGTTAGGAGGATGTACATAAAAAGATGCAGGTCGTTCGTAGTTCCTTCATGGAAACGCCTTAATTGTGAAATAACCCAAAGAAGTTCTTCTCACGTGTAAGAGGAAAACCAAACCACGGAGAAAGGGGAGAGCGCATCCTGAATTTTCTCTCCCTTCCATTTCATCTCCTGACTCGCTCTCACTATCTTAGTCACAAACAGATTAAATTGTGGGCCTTATAAGCGGAGAGTTGATGAGCACGACCTTCGCCGAATTTATGACTACAGCTTTAAACGAATACAAATAACCGCTATGTCTGCAAAGAATTCGTTTAGCGCTATCCCGCGAGATTATTCAAATTTTCCGGGATAAAAAGTAGTGACTGTTATCTACCCATGTTCAAAATTTCGTCTAATCTGTTCAGCCGTTCTGGCGTGCAAGGGTAACAAACATCCATACATCGATGTTCAAAAACTTGGTAACATACCGTAATACGCTTTCTCGTACTCTCCGTGTTCAACAAACTTTCTGTTTAGTATGTCAGCCTCGAACTGCGTGCGCGAAATGAAGTGGTAGTCTTGGCCGGGAACCTCGTGGTCTTTCCTTGGCCGCGACGTATCTGAAATAATCACGGGAACATGAATAAAAATATAATTCTTCATACAAACGTACATAGTGGTTCCATTTAGAAACGGCACTAGAATACATAATCCAGTTTAGATCTACAGGAATTGCTCCGTCCCTCGCTGCACTATAAACTTTGCACAAGAAAGCTGTTAAAGGGCAGCTGTCTTAATGTCGTACGGCGAGATTCCCTTTACCTTTCAAACTTTATTAATTAATTGTGACAGATGACAGTTGCCTCTGGTCGTTATCCTACCGTAATTCCGTAAAACGTCTTCAATTATAATTAGAAAAGCAATTTCAATTGCCTTTAGCCGATGTAAAGCTTAACAACGGTAAAAAACTGTTTTTAAAAGACAACGGTTGCAGTGGCTTCATTCGACGCGGTCTCTAAGACTTTTGAATTCGAAGTTCAAATGGCATCTCACTCACACTAATGCTGTTTAAATTAGAATGAGAGGGCCGGTACAGCATGAACTTCTTTCGGATTTGGTAGAGTATGACTCACGTGGCACGGCGGCGGCGAAGCGCTCGCTGTCCTCCATGAGCCGCTGCCGGAGCTCGTGCCGGCCGATGTTGGGCGGGCCGATCAGCACGATGGGCCGCTTGTGGGAAGCCCGTGGATAATAAAGCGCTACTTCTTCGTACGTTAGGATCTCCTCTTGTTCGTAATCTGCAAAGAAATGGGAAGTTTATCAGTCGGAGGAGTAGCGGTTTAAGAGTTCACCAGTTGTTAAGTGATCATGATCACCGTCGATGATACACAGGTGTGTGATGATACCAGTGGTTCTAAATGGCACCTACTATAGCATACCATGGTATACATAGCTGTGGCCAGCGAATTCGTCTGCGAAGAATTCTTTTATTACTATCCCGCGAGCACTATGCAGTTTTCCAGAATATAAATTAGCCTATGCTATTCCAAACTTTAATCTATTTATGTGCTAACATTCATTCAGATCTGTCCCGTCGTACTGACATGAATGAATAACAAACATCCATACATACATCCTCAAAAACCTTCGCATTTATAATGTTAGTAGGAATACGAATTTTCTAACCTTCTGTACCCGACGTGGAGTAGATGGGGTACCCGGCTTCGCTAGTGGCTTTCTTTCCCTTCTTTTTCCGCGGCGGTTTCTTGGCACACAGCAGAGTGCCACCTTTTCGAGGTTTGTCGCGCGCCGCTACCTCGCCCGCTAGCGTAAGCTTCATCGACTCCCGTCTGAAAAGTAACGTCAGTTAGGCATAAGAATATTTGCAAACATAGCTGTGATCAGGGAATTTTGACGTGTCAAATTGTTCAAGACGCAGACACCACAGAAAAGACGGGGCGAGGCCTCGTTGGGGCCTTCATGAATTCGCCTTTGTCCCACGTCTCTTCCGTGAGGCCTGTACCTAAGCCTCGCCACCAAGGTATTCTAAACTGTGAAAAAGGTTATTTTAAGATATTTTTTTCCCGTCTATGTTATTTATTGTTAGCTCTCATTTGAGCGCACATGTGCGTTTCCGGCACTTAAAGACCTCCCGTATATGAGAGCTGGAAGTGAGTGTGTTGAAGATGTAATAAAATACTCACTGGTGCTGGAAGGCTTGGCTGGGTATAAGACCGGCAAGGCTCTGGTCCTCCTCGCCCTCTCGGAATGCCTGCCACCAGTTCGGGTCTTCGCGGCTGATCACGTGGAGCACGTCACCCTTTTGAAAACTAATACCTGCAAACGGAAAGTAATGGTTATTCATCTTAGTATGGAACTGGTAATAGTGGCGATACACTCCCATTTTCAGCGGACTATGGGAGGCTGAAGTCGAGAGATTCAAACAAAGGCTAGAATTAAGACAAAGTAATGATCATAAGAGTACCTACAGTGATATTTTGGGAAGTATGTTTGTTTATCTCTTTGCAAAGAATTCTGTCTCATACTTCGCTTGACACATGACAGGTCTCGTACATATACTCACGAGCAAAAATAACGGTTCACTTTTCATACAACTCTCTATGGGAAGCGACTCAGTTACTTCGCTCTTGAGTATTGATACCTAGAAGTGATGCATACTGACCGAGCTCCCTGCAGGGTATGTAGACGTCGTCCTCGGGGTCGTAGTCGAAGTGCGCGCGCACGTGCAGCACGCGCGGCGCCTGCGCGGGCCTGCGCGCGCCCCGCGCCGCCACCAGCACGGCCAGCGTCCCCGACAGCGCGCCCAGCACCTGGCACACCTCGTGCACCGACTTGCCGCGCATCTGCACGCCGTTTACTTCTAGAAGCTGAGGGGTGAGAGTCCAGGTGTTAGAACCTACTAATATTAAAAAAGCTAAAGTTTGTACGTGAGCGAGTGTGTATGTTTGTTCCCTCTTCACGCTGAAACGACAGGATGGATTTGGATCAAATTTGGCACGGAGATAGCTGATACCCCAGGCTAAGAGATAGGCTACTTTTTATCCCGGAAAATTGCGTAGTTCTTGCGAGATACCGATAAGAGTTTTTGCAGACGAAGTCGCGGGCGACAGCTAGTTATAAATAAATATCATGGAAAAATTTACACCAATCGACCTAGTCCCGAACTAAGCAAAGCTTGTAATTTTGACACCAAGCGTACAAACATACTTATACAAACATTCATATTCATCATACACAATGCCCGACCTACCGGGATTCGAACCCGAAACCTGGAGCTTCATAGTCAGGGTCACCAGCCACTAAGATATCCAGTCTATCCCGCCGGTACAGTCGAGGGTCGAAGGAAAAGTAGGTTAGGTTAGGTTTGGTTTAGAAGAATGGCGTAGTGTAATCAGTGTTAGGTACCTCATCTCCTTCGTGGAGTAACCCTGACTTCTCGGCCGCGCCGCCGCGCACTATCCTACCGATAATAACAGCTTCTCCTTCATTTCTTACAGTAGCACCTGTAATGCAAAAAGTTTATAGAAGTAATACAAAATATTCAAGGGATCTTGTCGACTGTTCCAGATGTGTGATAATCCTTTAAGAGTATAATGGTAACAGTGTGTAACTCACCAAGTGGTTCATTAGTCTTTTCTATTTTGATGATTTTGATTTGGTCGCCGGGGTCTTCGGGCGCCGTTAAAGCTTTCTCATCTTTGTGATTGAAATTGTTGCCAGTCTGAAACAAATCGCGATCAAAACGTGAATATTCAAGAGTTCGCAACATTAGGAGTCTTGTAATAATTTCGATATTAGCTACGGCACCTGCGCCTTTAATCAATGGGGTATCGACGGGGAAGAACCAAGATCTCCTATCTTACAAGTTTTAATTATTGTAGTTTGAATTCTATTGAGAGAACCAATAGCTCCTATCTTACTTTAATCCGAAATTACAAGATAGAAGATCTTGGTTCTTCTCCGTCGGTAAGTAAATCGTGATGTAGAACCAAGAGATGCAAATTCAACTCCATAAAAGCGAACCCGAGAAATTTCCTGTTTAAAAATGATACAGCACAGCGTAGTTTTCCTGAGCATTGACCGAGGGGGTCAATCTCCAATTTGGATATCGAAATTTATATCATACCGTCCCCCGTATTCTCATATTAATCTCATTTTACGACTATACGTTCGAGCGGAACAGCACAAAACGAATTTCGAATGATTTACTTTGGAGAAGGTCTGCAGTCGGATCAATCTGCGAAGCGTTTCAACCGCTTATCTTTACTTTAATAAAATCTGTGACTTTGTCAACTAAAACCAATTAAGTGCTACTCTACTCTACTTCGCGTGTGTGGTCTTCGTAGATAGGAAATCGCCTCTAATCCATGGTCATGTGCCAATTTTAGTACAAAAAGAAGGGGCGGTCGAAACGCGTCGCGGCGTGACCCAGTCGGCAGCGACTGCGAGCGTTGTAACCTTAGTTCTCTTGCGCGCGAAGCAGGCGGGGTCGAGCAGCGCGGCGGCCTGGTCGTGCGCCTGCAGCAGCGACTCCAGCTCCAGCCCGCCGAGCGCGCCCAGCAGCTCCGCGCACAGCGCCGCCGCCGCGCCCCCGCCGCCCCCGCCCCCGCCCCCGCCGCCCGTGTGCGCGCCCACCACGTCCATACACTGCAACCACATCACAAACACTAACCTTTAGTAACTGACAGAAACTCCTACCGGGGAACCTGCTATGATCGCGGTACGCAGAGTAGCTGATGAGAGTTGGATGAGAGTAGTCGGATCCTCGGATCGTACCCGATGGCGTGTAGTCGGAGAGGCCTATGTCCCGCGGTGGACTAGTATAGGCTGATAATGATGATGATGGACCTGGTACCTACCAGAGTAAACGGAAGATTTCCCTGTCTAAGGCTAATGTTCCGACTTCTATTTTATTTATAAAAATGCAAAGTGGTAGAACCATGATAACGTACACCGACGTTTCCCATTGTAGGTGGATTATGGGAGACTGAAGTGAATCACTTTGAAACCCATCGTTTTGGATTTGTGACCATTAAATATTGGCCCACAAAATACTAGGCTTTCGCAGAACCCACTTTGGGTTCAATGATTCTTGAAGTACTTTTTACACCCTTGCAAATTTCAAATTTACTCAATATAAATTATTTATCCATAAAGTCTTCACTATCAAAGTCGTCTTCCTCTTAAAAGTTATATTTCCATAGCCACACAGTATTTGAACAGTCAAAAACGATGTTAATAGTTCAAGTTGTTCACAGTCAACCGTGCTTATGACTACATTATACATTGTACATTCTAGTCTATAGTATATTATATTCTTAACCAATTAGTTAACACTAACTTCTTTCAACCGATCCGTCGCTCTATGCGTATGCGGTGGTGACAAGCCAGGCCGCTGATGCCGCGCCGCCGTCAGCACCGCCGATCTGGTGCCCAGAGCTGTCCTCAACTCGGGACAGAGCAGTGCTCCCGCCGCGCCCGCCACCCGCGCCGCCAGCGCAGACTCCCCTGCCGAGCCCAGGGCCTTTTGGACGCGGCTGAGCGCGGCAGACACCTCTTGATAGTCTGGAAAGAAAATGTAATTTTGTAATTTCATTGCTCGATAGTATTTTCATGGGCTGCATCCTCTATTGCTTTTGTGGCCATGGAAGCCAATGTATGAGCGACATAAACCTAAGTCTGACAGGCGTAAAAAAAACAGTTGAGCGGGAAAACATCACTGAATAGGTGTCTCCTGTCTTGCTTGTTCCGAATCATAAATATTTAGAAGAGGAAAAAGTGTTAGATGAATGTAACCAGTTTGCTGCTTATAACTAATGTTCCACTTAACTATTTATAGCATGTACTTAACAGAACCTTAGCATCTATTTATAAGCCAACGATACTTTGGCTTGGCCTAGCAGATGGTTCTCTATATAAGTATCTTTATGAATCCGAAGGCTTTGTATCTTTTTTAGGTCAAGCCGATTTATTTATGTCTACGCTATATGGAAACTTATTTAGCAAACAATCAAACAATATCATGTCTAACTACATCAACTACAGTTCAGTGACTTAGCGCCATAAATAGAAAAACTGGTTGATATAACGTCAACTTAGTTCAAGGTATAAAATCGTGGGAAAAGTTTGTCCATCTTTGGGTCTTTCGAAATTGGTTATTCTGCCGATTAAGGCTTGCCCAATGTTAAATCATTCCACCCACATAATCGAGCCTTCATAGCATTAGCATAAGATAATAACACTTCTAATGTTATGGGTATCATTGTTAATGGCATACAATACACTCTATCAAAGAGGTACGTGGTTCCATGACACAGATTTTGTGGAGCAAAGACCTTAGTGCCTACTTCATTAGGTTTAAGTGGTTCACCCCGTTTTCACGTGGCCTCGATACATGAAATTTACGAAGAGTTTCAATAATACTTTTTCTAGGAATTCCATCTCCTATTGCCAAAATTCTGCAGTTACTATAGCTCTCATTTTTAACCAAATCCTTCGATTTTCAAAAGATTTCACCTATGTAGTTTATGTGAAAGCTGGAATATTAAAATCGTTGTTTTTGTCACTCTTACGTCCAAACAGAGAAAATGTATCCACGTGAAAGAAATCGCAGATCTAATATGTGCAAACCTACAATTTAGTACATGGCGCAATTTAGGACCCCAATGGTCTAACTATTGACTGACAAACAGCCTGACTATTTTTGCCGTTTTCATAATTACCAGGTATGGACTGAATGTGGTCCTTGGTCTTTCCATTATTTTATAGAAACGCAGAAAAAGACGGTGTCATTGTCCTAAGAACACAAGGCAAATTGTGCTTTCTTATACATAGCCAGCGTTCTATTGTCCAAGATATATTGGCACGCAACGCAACTAAAGAATTCCTCAGGCTCTTATAATGGCGTACCTAGCATTTAACGCACATGAACTACTAGTAAAGGACAATATAAATAACTATGGTATTGTACACAGTCTAACATATTGATAAGCTGTGGTATACCATTTCTTTCGGCCTAAAACGATTGCTTAAATGACTGCTTCGTGTGTGCAGGATTTCCCGCGCTTCACCAAAACTCGTGGGAATATTTGAAATGTGATTTCGCAAACAAATTCCGAAACCTTTAGAGGAGCTTGCGCCACACTATCTGCTTGAGAGGCTCCAGAGCATTCCCTCGATATTTTTAAGGATATAATCATCGATTATAATACCACCAAGATTAAAGCGAAGTATGTCATAAAAATGTTTGGTGTGCATTCGACCAGCCGCGGCATTAGCGCTCCTTTGTCGACCACTCATGCGGACAACAGCTTACACAAATGGGTCACAATCGCATAATACTTATAAGCTCGGTCATCCACATGCTGTATAAAAGTCTAGTACGAAGGGCAAACTAATTCATGAACGCTGATCAATTGATGTTATATTTGAAAATTGTGATAAACATAGATAAAAAGATAACAACCAGTTCTGTAAAAAGCTTTAGTTTACCTTTTTCCGCGCAATTGCTTTAGTTGAAAAAACTAGGTAGTTTTGCACTTGGTGACACATCAAGCAATTTTTATAGTTATTTAGATTCTCTTTAACTATATTTCGCTTGAATTAATTTGAAATGTGAATACCTACTGAAAAATATTGTACACATTCGTTGAAAGTGGTCATTTCAACTTTAACCTCACATATTCCCCCAAAAATTGGGCACAGCAGTGCTGGTATATACATCGTTCTTATTAAAATATTGTAACCACTGAGTCAAGCGGTCATTGAATCCGTGGTTAATCCCATTATCAACACGAGGGCAAAGTTTGTATGCTTGTCTATCAATGGCACCCACGCTAAGCTGGACGACGTAGGTGTATCGAATTTCGTACATTAACCTATGGATTATATCCGGATTAGTCTTTTATGGGGGAAATATTATCTTGTAAATATGGAACAAATATGACGTGAGAAGAAAATCTATAGATTGATTATTTAGTTTTAGGAGTCTGTTTCTCAGATGGAAATTCTGCTTTCGAGTTTGTCAATATCCTAGCGCTAGAAAAAGGCACGGACAGGTTATATACATAACCACCTTTGGACAGTTTGTACCTGATGCGATATTGTCTATAGCACTCTGAATCACGATCACACATAACATTCCTTTCTGCCAAATGGTAAAGCATGAGGGTAGAAAGAGACAAACGCCACCGCAAGATCCCGCAGAAACAAGACCTGGTATGTATAATGATGAACTCACCAATAATTGTATACATTGGCGACGGCTCGCCCTCCAACTCATCGTCAAACGCATCGTACGCATCGTTCACGAAAGCAGTCCCACTGCTGGGTGGCGTGGACTCTAGCGCCTGCAGCTTGTTGGACCCTCGCAGTGAGGTCCGGAGGAACTCGTTTTGTGCCGCCGCCCTCTCCTCCGCTTCTTTCCGTTGTCGTAGTTGTTCCTGGAAAGATAGAACCAAGTCAGCCAAAGTTTGCACTCTAACAACAAACGAAAAACCTTCATAATGAGAGCGCCTTTCAACTGTAGTATTTACCTACAATGGCTACTGCGAGTTAGGAATAGCAATGTGCAAGTTGCAGAATATTCTCAGAAATTTCCTAAAACTTTGACAAGAATTTATGTTATGCTCCTATATTGAAAGATCCAACTCTTTTCCTTCGGACTTCGGTCCCCAGGCAGAAAATCTGCTGGAGAGAAATCTCTGTGATCTCTTATGGGACGAGAAGTTATTGCCTTTTGTCTCACTTACGATTACAAATATAAAAACGCCTATCTAATTGTCAATATCTCCCATAAAATAGAACAATGAGTGATTAGACTGTTTATAGGCACGTTTCCTTCGATTCCTTGAGCAATTTTACAAGGGACAGCAACAATAACCTTAACACCATTCTCATACGAATTCATCATATTTATATTTATCGCTACAAGATGTACATATGTTAACCTGTGCACACACGTAGCCGCGTACGGGTCGCACGCGCATGCAACATGGCCGGTAGTCATGGCAACGATGATGTCATAGCCAGGGATACCAGCGCCAGACGTGTGTACGATAGAATGTACGATAATTTGAACTCCAGTACAATGTATTCGAGAAAATTAAATAATCGTTGTAATGTCATTTGGCTCCGATCGTTTCGATACTGCCTACTTAACCCGTCGAGCGTCCCGTGTGCACAGGGCGCATAACGTTGTGGCCACACGTGTGTCCACAGGACGCTCGACGGGTTAAACTGTCTCCAACTTATTTAGCTTTTTGGTTGTCTGGAAGAGATCGCTATTAAGCGATAAGACCGCCTATTGTCTACATTGTTCTTTGTTTCTGTATTGTTTTGTACTGATTTGTGGTGTTCAATAAAGAGTATTTGTATTGTATTGTATTGTATTGTACTGCTACTTTCAAATACATGAAAATGAAAATGAAATGAAAACGAACACACTCACAAGGATGAGGTATCTATTGAGCAAAAAATTTGTCGATGAAAATCGGGATTAACATCTTTTTCGTCTAAGCTTGCGCCTCTTTGGCAGCTGTACCATATACACTGGCGTAAAATTAATTCGAAATATTTCAGAAGGTGGTATATTACATACATACATAATACCGTCATGCCTCTTTCCCCTAGGTGTCGGCAGAGACTACTATGTCCGATCCTGACATAATTATCATCTTTGTAACATTGACTTGGGCCCATAACCTAAAGTAATGAAACAGTTCGGTGACAAGGGAAAAAACGAGACACAATATGATATTCAATTGAAATGGTTTATGGTCACGTTCCAATAGGATGACTCGATTTTGAATTCAGAATTATGATTAAATAATTTGACCTTGTATCTTTTTTTGGGATAATTTACTCACTCGTCTGGTAACCCAGGTCAGTTGTCATAGCGACGGTGTCAAAAGCAGCGCACCGGTTGAAACGGCCGTGACCGGCGCACGATTTATAATAGCATAAATACTAAGCAGAAGCCTTCAGAAAATTCATTTAGTTATCATATTAAGTACTTTGTATGGCGACCCAACATTTTTGCTCGTCAGTACAGTAGATTTATCTGAAGACAGATTTAGCCACTCGTCCGTTGCATTCCTATTCAGAACACGGGTTTTTGAAACACTTTTTGCAAAGCGTTTTTGCTTAAAAATGTCAAGTCAATCCGACAATAGTATTGGATAAAAGCAAAAATATCTAGAACGTTCTACGCTAGCAACGTACATATTTCAAGTATTTTACATGATTTATTAGATTAAGCAGATAAATAGAGAAACGAAACAAGAAAATAAATATTATTCAGTCTAAATCAATCTGGTGCTGATACCTATTATAAAAAAAGTCTATTTAAAAATATAATCTACAGATTCTCATAAAAACTTTTAGGGAAACCACTTCAGAGACGGCATTAATTGTGATGTTTTCTTCGTTTTATTGTCAACGTGTGACTTTGGCATAGTTTTAAAAGGCTTCTATCTCAAGCCTGCAAGATGGCGCTACGCTGCCCAACACATGGTGTGTTGTAACGCCGTGCTCCAACGCATGTATTGGCGCACCTCGATCGCGAAGCCATAAAGTGCGCGTGGTACAACGTAGTGATGTAATAGTTAGACATGCATGCTTAAACGTTAGGTATACATAGTCAATGTCAAAAGTAGCTCCTCACTTCAGTGCTTTGTCGTAGTAAGGTAACCATACACAGACAGTTGAATGTGTCACAGTTGTTACAGCGACAAAGGCTCTAAAGTGATCACCGATGTTTGATGTTGACTGTACTCAAAATCGAAACGAAAGTATGTCAACAAAACGCGTCATTTTCAAAGTAGCTTCTCAGTACGGAGTTACACGTGAATTACCGATTCAGAACGATATCCAAAAATGTCCTATTACGTTCGTGCACAATAATTTAAAAAATATGTCGGCCCGATGTGTTTCGTATGGCAACTTTGAAATCTTACCGCATCTTACCTTAGGTGGAATTACCAATATCTATACAAATTTCAATTCTCGTCTCGCCGGCGAATTAGTAATTCTACTAATATTATAAATGCAAAAGTTTATGAGTGAGTAGTTTGTTTATTCTTCACGCTGAAACGACTGGACGGATTTGGATCAAATTTGTAACGGAGATAGCTGGTACTCTTGATTAAAACATAGGATAATTTTTATGCCAGAAAATTGCATGGTTCCTGCAGTATAGCGATAAACATGTCAAGCGTTTTAGCTGCCAAAAGTTGCAAGGTAAATAATCATTGCAGAATATACTATCCGCATCAGTTCTTAAGTCCATTTCGAAGGCGCTGGCAGAAGCTAGATTCCATATAAATTTCAAGTCTCGTCTCAACTCGCCTATGAATTTGTAATTCCATACTTTCAATCTCATCTTGCCTCGTCTCGTCTTGACGGCAAAGCACCTTCAGTGTGACACAGTCTAACCTAGCAGAATTCTTAAAAACGCGATAAAAATTAGCTTGCATTGCATGTAGCGTTTACGCTAGTTACGTCAGCGTGTGATCACTCGTGTGCTCTGTGGCCCCAACACAGATCACGTAATGTTTCAATAAGCCTGTTTGTTCAAACAACTTGCAATCCATTATTAGACGGCATATTGTTAGCGTATCCGTGTGAATCAGGTGAAAAATAGCGTCTCAAGATTGCTAATACAAGCTGGTATCTTGTAGTTTCATAAATCCCCTACGAAAAACGGACTGTTATAAATGCGTGTGCAGTGCGATAGTATTTAGTCTTTCGGATCTGTCTTGCTCTCTCACTCACTCAAGGGTTCGATATTTGAATCGGTCGATGGTACCCGAAACCCGAATGTCGTTCTTGAAGCTCACAGAATGATTCTGTGGAATCTTTGCCACCGACTAGGTTCCCTATGAGTCCTGTGACGGGCATCGGAGTTGGGGCAGACCAAAAAGATGGCGGGACGATTTGGTGCATTTTAAATTGGTTTGGTAAAAGACCGAAACGGGTGGAAAGGGAGCCTCTAGTCAGTAGTGGGACACCAAATATTAAAAAAAATGTTTTTCTGCTTATAGCATCTTAGCTGCCTTCGGATGGTCTTGATCCATCCATGTCTTTCAATAGGGAGTTAGTTTAATCCCTATGGTTCATACATAGTTGTTAAAGCGGTTCAGCCGTTTTTGACACACGCAAGTTAACAAATACAGCTCCTGAGTATAATGGACATACAGACGGGGCAAACCATACAGCCACTATTTCATAAACGTGACAGGCGCCAAGAGACGGTGACAATTTGGCATACTGTTACATTGCTGGCTTGAAAAGTTCAGTTTTGGAACGGGTTTCATATCGACCTGTGTATTGTATTAGGTATACCGAAATGTCACTATCACTTGTCACCTGTCACGGTTATAATAGGGGCATGGTTTCCGTTCTGATACCCTTATAAATTGAACAGTTGACAAATTAACAAAGTATTTTCAATCTACGTATGCCTGTGTTATTTGTCAATCCTCCCAGGCAAAACCTTATATTTCCCAGTAGGCCGTACAAACAGTATGGAACGAACTCCATTGCAAATAACCCAGTTAAATTTAAAAACAAACTTTCATACTGCACGCTAAAAGCAACGTTTTCATAGAAAGTTGTTCTATTTTCATCTCATTCATTCATTCTTTTTCATTCTTTTGGCGTTCGGATTTGCATTAAGCCCGAGTACTTGTTTAACTGCGGTAACGTGTAGTTCTAGTTAGTTAAACAAGTAAGTGAAGTGTTGGAGTTATTTCACTTGAGAAGTGTATTTTTAAAAAGGCAAATTTCCACTACAAACTTTTTTTGACACATCGAGAAAAACATGAATTCACGCTTTTCATTTCGAAGTTATATAAACTGTAATGCTGGTCGTTACATTACGTACGGTTTTTGAAAGTGTTATTATAGAGGACTTGATATGTGTGTAAATCTGAGTGTAAATAAAACATTTTATGCACAAAAATAAGCAAATACTCACAGAATACGCTTTTATTCTCTCTGGGTCGACGTCATGTTGCGAGCGCGCCAGCGCGCGCGGCGATGACGACACCATGATCTATGGATCACGATCTATAGATCCGTCGCTAACGGTTTATCCAGTTTGTATGTAGCGCCATTTTGAAATGTCATTTCATAACAATCGTGTTTTCATTTTTTGTTGCACTACGGTACGCTTTAGTCGACACTATTTAATAATATATTGTTCGTAAGGCTGTTGGTGGTTGAGGGTTGGAAGATGGAGTACCTATCTAAATAAATAGAGATCTACTATATTGTTTAATTTATATACATACATAAATCAAGTCTATATCCCTTACGAGGTAAACACAGCATAAGGTAATATGACTTAAAGGCCCCGTTTAGCATGATTGTGTGCGTAAAGATGGAAAAGGGAATCAAAATAGCGATGGGTTCCAAAAACTTCTGCCCATTCTCTCGATGGGCTTTAACCATCCGCGCGGGAAGAGAAGCAACTGGCACATTCTATGTTTTTACTTAACTCCCAGACCAGACTAGCGTGGAAGGCAGCATCGACTTGTTTAATTTCGTTCACAATTATACTTATTCTTTCATCAAAAACCGTCTGACGAGTGGTAAATTTGCTGATAGGTATTTTCGAAAGCTGGTATACCATAAAACGGAGTGTCATAATTTTTTAAAATCGCAATAAAATTGTTATTGCAAAATGTGACATCACTGGAAATTGGTGACGCGAAGAAAAATCAGTAAGGACGTCCTCAAAATACTTCTGAAAGCAGCCCCATTAAACCACACCGTTTTACGGTATAACATTTTTAGCTTTAGCTGTAATAAAATACGCTTAAGTCTACACTAATGGCACGTTATAGTTTGCGCTAACGCGAATTTTTTCTTTCGTCTATTTCTGTTTCCCTCTCGCTTATCCTAGCCTCCAATGGATAACCTGTTTTTAGAGATGCTATGGTGATTTTGATTTATCAAAGATCTCGCTTCCGATGACATCTTCTTGGTCTTCTTCGTTCTTTTGATGGCTATATAGCCTAGTGCAAAGGTTCCCAAACCTTTTTTTCTCGTGGACTATTTCTAATCCTACTATATTCTCAAAACCCCCCTTTTTTTTCGCGCCAACGTAGACTCGTGGGGGTCCATCTGGGCGACTTTGGGAACCTTCGGCCTAGTGGTTAGAGAACCTGACTATGAAGCTTGAAGGCCCGAGTTGGACTCCGGATCGGGGATATTATGAATGAAAAATACGAATGTTGTTCTCGAGTCTTCGATGTTTAATATTTATACAAGTATGTATTTATGTTTTGATTTCCCCTTTCCACCTATACGCGCACAATCATGCCAAATGTGGTCTTAAGGTCTTGTTGCCTTAAGCTCTGTCTGCCCCGTAAGGGATGAGGACGTGATTTATGTATGTATGTATTCGCCATGCCAGCATCAACGACGTCATCCGTAGAGCCCTTATCAGCATTAAAGAGCTAGGCGTTCTAGAACCTAACGGCTTGGCTAGAAACGATGGCAAGAGGCCTGACGTTCTGACACTGGTTCCTTGGCGGATGGGTCGACCCTTAGTTTGGGATGCAACGTGTGTTGATACTCTTGCTCCGACCCAACTTCCAAGGACCCAAAATGTTGCTGGCTCTGCTGCGGCCTCAGCGGAGGACTTCAAACGCCGAAAGTATAGCTCGCTTGGATACAGTTATATATTTGAGGCGTTTGGAGTCGAAACTCTGGGGTCATGGGGGCCAAGCGCGCGCCGTGTGTACAAAGATATCTCGACGCGCCTTATAGAGGCCTCCCGTGACCAGAGGGCTGGCCAATATTTCGCTCAGCGAATAAGCATTGCCATACAACATGACAATGCTGCCAGCCTTCTGGGCACCCTCCCCAGTGGCGGCGATTTGGGAGATTTTTTTTATCTTTAATAGTTTTGGCTAGGTTTAAGTTACTTTTAAGTTTTGACTGTTTTTTATTATGACTTGTATTTCTTTTGCAATTAAACAAAAGTTTTTTCATCCTCTTCTCACCAACTGTATGTATGTATTTATCTTTTATCCATTGTTTAGTGGGACTAGGTCAGTTGGTGTTGATGTTAAATGTCTCGTAATATTTATTTATTCATTATTTTTTACTATACTAGTGCAGGCATATGTTACTTATCGCTCGGTTTTCTTAGGCAGTGCATCGTAAGTCGTAAGTAGGCCAAGCACTACGTGTAATTCAGATTATCTAGACTAAACATAATACTGGATGCAACTGTATGGTTTCATGTCTTGGAGGTACTCGTAATTCTTGATAAGCCTTGTCACCAGTGTTGCCAGGTCACTTCCCTTGAAAATTACACTGCCATCCCTAAAAAGTTCCATTTTCATTGAAATCTTGGGAAGGAGCTTTTTTTTTTACCTCATAGAAATCAAAAAGAATAATATTTGTGTTAATAACAGAAAAATTAGACTGTATAGTAGTGTGTATTTAAAGTTTTTTTTTACCACGTATCATTATGCCGGGACCTTAAAAGTTCCGAAAAATGTACCAAAATACAAAGTTCCTCCCAAGTTCCGCGGGGGTGTCAAAAGTTCCGAAAAACGGAAGAAACGGAACCAAGCGGCAACACTGCTTGTCACGCGCCGTCATAATTACATATCATAAAAAGTCCTCCGCCAAATTAAAGTTCGCGACAAATTCAAAAACTACAGGGGCCTTACTATGACGTCACGATTCAATTCCGAAGTAATTCCGATTCAGTTTAGGTTCGCTCGCTGTCAGACCCATGATGAAACCTGAACTGAGTCCGAATTAAATCGCATTAAGACATGGTGATAAGGCCGCTAAGTTGGAATTGAAGTTGGATGTGGGGGTTTTCTACATTTTTAATTCGATGTTATGGACTTATGTAGCAAATTTGGAGAAAATGGTAAGCAGTTAAGCAACCCGTAAGCAACCTGTAAGCAAGCAGTAAGCAACCAGTAGGCTTATTGTCTAACTCGCGTGCAATCGCCATCGTGTTCATTCTGACAGTTCTTGTATGAATGTGACAGCTAGCTGATTCCGATGCCAATTGTCAGCCCATACATGAGCTGTCAAAATGAACACGATGGCGATTTCGAGCGAGTTAGGTAATAAGCCTACTGTTCCTGAGTCATGGATGTTTCTATCTAATTATGTATATCGTTGTCTAGTAGCCTTACTAGCGCTTACTTTGGGGCTAGGTCAGTTTCAGTGACTTGTTCCCTGATATTTAATAGCAGTCAAACTTTACTCGACGCCGTATTTGGAAGTCAATATTCTTTGAAACTGGAAAGTATCATTTTAAATTTTAAAGTTAAAATCGTTGGATGCCTCAATATCGTTTATGTAGACTTATTTTTCAAACCTGACATTACGAGTATTGCCCGTATATGTTACACAACCATGAAGGTCGAAGCCAGTCGGTAACATCTGTCAGGTGCAGAATATAAAAATACAATATAACTAAATAAGACGTCTAACATTACTATACAAACTAAAATAATTATTTGTAAAGTACCTACTCTCTCGCTTAAAAACAGGGCTACAATTTTAAAACAGTATAATATTGAGAAGAAAAAATGCCGCACAGAAACGAACATCGCATAAACCAAGTTTAATCTATGTTGTGTATTATTGGCAGCGTTCAAATAAGAGAAACTACGGGAACCATTTTCTTGTTAAGTGCTCTTATTACGAGGGTCACTTTGTGTCATTAATAATTGTGTAATTATTCATCACTCATATCATATAGGTACCCTAATTTTCTTACACATGTCAAAACTGTAAATTAGGTTAGATTTCTTTATCAATTCTAAACAAGTTTAATTTTAATAATGAAACTATGTCAAAACTAATACATTCGGAACTTCAATAAATACTTAGACCCGCCATTATGACATAAAAAACGTTGAAATTATTTATTATTCGTGCACCTTGTTTGTTACAATATGGTTGGTGTATGAATAGAATTTGAATAAAAACATAATTCACGTACACAAATCACGTCTTTATCCCTTGCGAAGTAGACAGAGCCTAAGGTAACGGGTATCTAGACAGGCCACATTTAGCAAGATTGTGGGCGAATAGGTGTAAAATGGAATCAAAATAGTGATGGGTTGCTAGCCATATCGCTTAAACATGATTCCTATTATTTTCGCCCGTTCCCTCGATGGACTTTTACAATCTGCGCCGGTAGAGAAGCAACTGGTACATTCTATGTTTTTTCTTTGCTCCCAGACCAGCATGGAAGACCACCGCAAATTAAATTCAGATTAATCAAAATCTCGATCTCAAAAAAGGAGGTTCAGTTCGGTCATATTTTGGTAAATACAAGATCCTGGTTGGGTTTATAATTAAAAGGGATCTAACCACAGACAATATTCCAGTAACTGATTGCCGGGACCGTCTGCCACTGGCAACACTAATTAAAAAAGAAATTGGCGCGAACATTTAATTTCCTTAAAAGTTTTTGCATTTTAATTTCATCCGCAGTTATGACGGGTGTTGCTAAACGTTTAACCCTTATCCATAACAGTTACAAGCATCTATGTGCTGTCTGTGTCTGGCACATGTCAACGTCAAAGTGACAGATAGAGACAGACAAATACCAACTTAACAGATGAGGGGCGGGTTAGATAACCACCTTATGTGTTGAAAAGTCTTAGGGGGGAAAGAATAGCGCTTAGACCGGTGCACCCTGGGCAACACCAGTTATATTATATATTTATTAATTATACAAATTTATGTCGATCAATTTAACAATTGATTAAACACTAATGTAAACGAACATCTTAGTTAATTCAAACGAAAATCACTACATAGTATAAAACAAAGTCGCTTTCCGCTGTCTGTCTGTCGCTTAGATCTTTAACATTACGCAACGGATTTTGATGCGGTTTTTTTTAATAGGTTATGTATAATTCTACGAAGACGAAGTCGGTGGCAGGAGCTAGTATTGTAATAAACAGTCGATAGAAAACTGGAACAAGACAATTTTACTTCTGAGAAAACGTAAGAAGAATCTTAAGTCTAATCTGGAGAATGTTATCATTCGATACACTGATAAGGGTCTCTTATCACCGGTCGGATTGTATCGAGTGCGCGTTATGCATCTTACGGTAAATTCAATCCAATTTAATATTCGGCCCGCGGAATATCGATTCACATTATAATGAAAATTATAAATACTATTGCACCACGACCTTGCACTTTTGACGATCGGGTAGCCAAGTTGTTAGAGAACCTGACTATACTGACTAGTAGAGACTTTATAACATCTCTACTATAGACTAACATAATTTAAGGCTTGGGGACCTTAAACAGCCCTTTTATAAATGTATTTAATTTAAGTATTGTAGTAGCTTAATGTATTTTATTTTGAAAAAAATACTTTCTGCCTATTCTTTTTTAAATCTTTATTAGAGAAAAAAGGGTTTTGTCACGCAGTGACCACGTCACGTCACGTCACGTCGTGCCTATTCTTGCGGCGCATTCTTCTTGACAATGATAGTATTTCCGAATGCGCTGATAGTTTCAAAAAAGACTTGTAAAAGAGCCCTTGGCGGCCAATTTGCAAAAATAAATTTTGAATACGAAGCTTGAGGTTCTAGGTTCAGTCCCCGCTCGGGGCTGATATTATGCATGAATATAAGTTTCTGTCAAAAAATGACAAGCTTTTTGCTAACTGTACTTTTTGCTGACTGTACTTGCATTGCCATCTGTCCTACATATGTGAACCAAATTTCAAGTCAATAAGCTCAACCGTTGAAAAGTTCCTGCGGAGCCGGTCCTGGCTGGAACACCAGATTATTAAATTTCTAAAAATGTCAGTGAAAATTAGAACACATAGAAAAATCCGAAAAGTAAGCTACGGCCGGGAATCGAGCCCGGATCCTCGTCATTCCGTGACGCGTGCTATACTACACCACCCATAGCACCTTTTGGACAAGGAACCTAAAAATCATCGATTGTATATCCCAATCCCGTCACAAACAGATACATCTATACCTTCACACATATAAACATTGCAATAAGATATGCGCATGAGATCAGCTGGCAAACGGCAGGTAAACGGGAATGTTGACGCTCTCGTTTTTACCCACACAGGTGCAAGCAAGATGTCATAAACAACGCGTTAGCGACTGACTGAGACCCGGGAATTCTTCAGATGTTGCAAACGCAAATGAGCGTGTATGACTCTAAATTAAAATGACGCGGTGAACGACACGAAAACAGCACGGTGGTTGTAAATGCTTTGAAACTGCATTAATAAATGATATTTCTAAAACAAGTCACAATCACGGTGGTTGTAAATGCTTTAAAACGGCATTAATAAACGATATTTCTAAAACAAGGCAACAAAAAAGTTTCATTTAAGAAAACAGTAACATTTTAGCTGTTTGTGTTTATAGTCACGACAAAGCAAAGAAAAGAGAATCAAAAGATAAGTCACACAATTTAATGAAATATTTTCATGCTTCATATCGAGAGCAACAATTGAATTGAATACAAAAGAAGATAACACAATCAAGACAAGATTGAGCGCTGTTTTCAGACTAACAGCACACTTAGACGCAACAAAGATAGTTCTGGACCTCGCAGGCAACCGTTGGAAATTTCATTATCCCAGAGACAAAGCGTTTTAATACAAACAGAACACTCTTTTGTCATAATTGAGTTTACTCGCACTAGGATAATTAATGTTCAAATTACCTCATTACTTTCCAATTTACGGCATAAACAAAACTGCTTCAATCTATCCACTGTAATACAGCATTTCGATGGTTCTAATAAGAAAACATTTAAACTGCTAAAAACCTTCGACATTTTGACACACAATTTTTATCACTGGCAACATTCAACGTCAACGATTCCCGCCGAAAACCGCCATGTTTTGTTTTTATTTTTTAAAGTGAACGCGTGCTTGTGTTAGGCAAAGTGTGCGCGGACTAGGTTTTGTTATCAGAGAGCGGCTATCTGGTTTGTCACGCCAGATATTGCTTTGCTCGTTGTGATGACGATAAGGCTTTGATATATGGCTGCTGCAGACACATAGCAGCATGCAGGGGGCGTATTACGTTGTATGCGCTAAACGTAAATGCAAATTGCAACGTTAGTATTTCGCCGTAGCGATTTCCATATTCATCGCTCTGCTGTATACTTGTGTAAATATAGGAACTACGCTATAGTAGCAGCATATTTGACCTTACATTCATAAAACTTCAAACCCGTTATGACTAAATTATGTTTTCTCTGTCTATAAACAACACTAAATTGTAATTTATGTTTATTTGTTAGTGCTATAAGCTGTAAATTGCTTTTATCCGTTAATTACTTCTTAATGCTGTGAAAGTAGCATGAAGGGCCTATTACTTATCTCGATAATGTCCAGGTACCATTTTTATATATTTCTTATTACCTGTACCTAGTACATGATGTATTTTTTTCAAAAAATAATAATTCTGTGTGCATAATAACTCGTAGGTACCTAACATTTAAACTACTTTCATTTTCTTTTCCCACACATGCATAATTATTACAAAACTAATTGGCCCTTCCATTCTATTGTACAAACTTATTCCATTAGGTAATAAATCATTGTCAGCTTTAGTTTTAATTAACTTATGTTAATAGCACAAATTGGTTCCAGGACAAGATTAAATTTAACCAATATATTGCAAACTTGAAATCTAGCTTTATAACAAAACAATTTTTGGCCTATATTCTATAGATACAGCTTCCGCCCGCGACTTCGTCCGCGTAGAATTAAGACTTAAGAACTGATAATAGTATATTCTGTTATAATTATTTACGTTGCGACTCTAGCCAGCTCTGACCCGTGACAAGTTTATTGCTATCCCGCGGGAACTATACAATTTTCCGGGATAAAATGTAGCCTATGTTTTAATCTAGGCCATCAGCTATCTCCATTCCAAATTTGATAAAAATCCGTCAAGTCGTTTCAGCGTAAAGGTGGAACAAACATACACACTCACTCACTCACATCGTCACAAACCTTCACATTTATAATATTACTAGCTTCTGCCCGCGAATTCGTCTGCGTAGAATTATACATAAAAATCTTCCTCTTGAATCACTCTATCTATTAAAAAAAACCGCATCAAAATCCATTGTGTAGTTTTGAAGATATAAGCATACATAGGGACATGGGGACATAGGGACAGAGAAAGCGACTTTGTTTTATACCATGTAGTGAAGTAGGATTTTCAGGGTAAGGCATTCTCTCTACATTGCTCTAATTAACTAGCATGCAAATGGGGCCACATTCATCCCACAAAATTTTAAAACGTTAACCAATTAATCCCTTCTCGAGTTAATTAGCGTTTTCACTTAATAAAGTAAACGAACGTCTAGAAACTGAACAGCCGCCGGCAATGAATGTAATTAAATAAGCAAGCGATGCATTAAACAAAGCTGCTCCGTTATTGCTCATTCTGAAAATTTGTGCTGCTCTTTATGTTACCACTAGCTTCAGCCTGCGACTTCATCTGCGTAAAATTATTATTATTATTATTTTATAATATAAAATATTATGCATATTATGCAAACGAGCAAGTGGGTCACCTGATGGTAAGTAATCACCACTGCCCATAGACACCCGCAACCCCGGAGGGATTGCAGAGGCGTTGCCAACCTAGAGGACTAAGATGCAATGCCTCTTGTGCCCGTAATTTCCCCGGCTGTCTTACTCTCCACACCGGAACACAGCAGTGCAAGCACTGCTACTTAGTGGCAGGATTAGCGAGTAAGATGGTGGTAGCGTTTAGACTTAAGAACTGATGTTGATTGTATATTCTGCAATAATTATTTATGTTGCGACTCTAGGCAGTTACGACCTGTGACATGGCTTATGACACACTATCACGCGGGAACCACGCAATTTTTCGGAATAAAATGTAGCTTTTTTCAATCTAGGGTAACAGCTATCTCCGTTCCAAATAGGATTAAAATCAGTTCAGTCGTTTCAGCGTGAAGACGGAACAAACATACACACTCACTCGCATCCTTACAAACTTTCGCATTTATAATATTAGGTAAAAGGCTACCAGAATAAAACACACACTTGTCTTCTATTCAAGTGTAGAGATAAAATATTCATATAGATATATCATATCGTGCAATATTGCACGCTGTATAACTATACTAGCGCTGATATTAAATATGTACTTAACAGGTCCAATAACAAAATTTCTTACATTCGCTAACAAAGTTTTGCAATCAAAAGCTAACAGCAACGGGGCTTTGCAAAACTCAGTTCTCAACATTAATGTGATGTTTCTAATGCAACTGGAAATTGCAATTTTTAACTGTCAAAAAACATTTAGATTCTGAATATCAAAGATAACACAAGAGATACGCGAAGAAGCTGTTTGGAGAGCTACGAGGAAATAGGCGAATGATATTGCTCCAATATCGTGGCACAAATCTCAGATGCTAGATTCATTGATTGAAGTTTTTAATAAAAAGTCACGATTAAAGAAAATTGTACTACCCACGTCTTGTTTAAAATGCTAGCATTAAAATCCTCTGTTGAAAGTCGATATAAATACCGTTCGATGTTCCCCTTAAACAAAATGTTACAAGGGGATGACTAGTAAAAAGGTAATTAGGTGGTAACGTGGCAACACTGAGTTTAAATACGCGTGGGATCTGCCAGGTGACAGACAGGTGGCCTAGGCGAATACGGACAGGGCTAAATACCTGTTTTTTTTTTTTTATGTGAATAGGAAGGCAAACGAGCAAGTGGGTCACCTGATGGTAAGTGATCACCACTGCCCATAGACACCCGCAACCCCGGAGGGATTGCAGATGCGTTGCCAACCTAGAGGATTAAGATGAAAATGCCTCTTGTGCCCGTAATTTCCCCGGCTGTCTTACTCTCCGCACCGGAACACAGCAGTGCAAGCACTGCTACTTAGCGGCAGGATTAGCGAGTAAGATGGTGGTAGCGATCCGGACGGACCTTGCACAAGGCCCTACCACCCGCGTAAAGCAGGCGTAGAATATTACGATTAGATACGGCTTGTAAGTTACGGGTTTAAAAGGCTAGCACAGATACACCTACTCTATTTAAGACTTCACAAAGGTCCAGGTATGTTTTCACTATAGCCATGATATACGGTGTTTGTAATACCAAGGTTATGTCATGCTGGTCTGGGAGTAAAGAAAAAAACATAGAATTTACCAGTTGCTTCTCTTCCTGCGCAGATGGTAAAAGCCTATCGAGGGAATGGGCGGAAGTCTTAGGAATCATGTCATAGGCGATGTGGCTAGCAACCCATCCCTATTTTGATTTCCCTTTCCACCTATACCCCCCTAATCATGCTAAACGTGGCCTTAAGGTTTTGTTAACTCAGGCTCTGTCTACCCCGTAAAGGACAAAAACGTGATATGTTTGTATGTATGTAATACCAAGGTTGTCAGAGAGAAAGAAATAAACAAAAAGTTTTCCGCTATATGGTCCTCATTTCAGTGGTACAATGGAAAGCTAGGTTAAAACGATAAAATAGCAAGCGTTCTAGCCTTCCTGTGGCACTAATTCCAACAGAGATGAGATTTCAGAATAATGTGCGTGTAACCATTTTATTCGTCTTACCGCACTAAGGGAGCTCTTGCAAGCATTAAATTACGTACATCGTTGCTCTGTGACCACAACTATGCCAGGCGTGCTTTGTAATAACCTAGTTTACATCAACCGAATTGTTTTGCGACAAGTTTGTTAGGTTGGTTAAGAATTCTGAGACAAACACGTTCAAACTGCGAGGGACGAATTTAAAATTTAAAGAAGGAACACAGTTTAGGGCAAATCGGAAACGTTCATAAGCGCCAGGGTACGAAGTAACCTAAACAAATGTGGATATTCCAAATTAAACCGACGTGAATGTAGAAGGTATGCAAATAAAACCGTGCCAAAGAAACACCAGTAAGCCAAAAAACTCTAGAAGTTGGCAAACAAAGGTAAGCGACCATCTAAATATCTCAAGTTCCCAAAGTTTCGAACGGCAATCTCACAGCCACTTGACTGCCTCCCTGAAAAAGGAAAGCAATTCGCAGCAAGATAATGTCAAATCAAATATTAAACTGCCTCATTCGCATTACCGCTCGGGCGTGAATAATGGACGCGTTCCATTGCCGGCTCATTAAGTATTACGCGGCTGCCAGTGGGAGGGCACGTGGAGATGGATACCGCGTTAAAGTCGACCTAAAGTTTACGAGGTGTTTATTATTGTACTAGCAGCGAAGTGCTCTTTGGATCGAATAAAGAGTTACCATTTCCAATGTATGATAACATAAATAGATTTTGTAATACAGCTCTTGCGCGACCTCGTCTGCCAAGAATTCGTTTACTGCTATCCCGTGAAAACTACTCAAATATCCGGGACCAAAAGCAGCCTATTTTATACCTTAATATCTAAAGCAACGTTTTGCCAAGTCGGAAAAGTGGTTTTACCCCGAAAGATAGCAAACAGACGGACAGAGAGATTGGGATTATCGACACATTTGTAATATTAGTAAGGATAAGGATTTATAATACACTACTATTTTATTTAATGAAAATGGTAGCAAAGTGAGACCAAAGCTACAAAAGCCACTTTTCGGTGATATACTATAGTTGTTTGTGCAAGGGCCCTTCCCTTCAAAATGATGTATTTACGGTGAGGGCGGTACATTGAATCCAGAATGTAGTGAAGGATTAAACAATAGAATCCTAAGCATAGCGAGAGGTTCCAAAGTAATCCTGTGCGTAATGAGGGATTCAAGTGTCGCCCATGATGAAAATAATTTAGCTCCGGAGTGGCTCATACAACTTTTAACACCGAGCAAAAATAATCAAAAAGCAACCAGCATAAAAAAGGCGTGGTTTTACAATTAACAACTTCAAAAGCTTGCATTTGCAAAAACACTTAGAAAAGCCTTGAACAGAAAAGCACTTCGATCTCTCTCGTCAGGGCGCAAATGTCACTTTTCTGAATGAGAGGTGTGAAAAATGTATTCTTTCAAAGTAGCTTATTATCGTTATCAGTGACAGGCTTCTTCTAAAGCCACACCTTTTATTGCTGACCAAACGATGGGAGATCGTGCCGAGGAATACCTTCACTGAAATTCCATTAACCCCGCCTAATCGGGCGGGCATTAACGTAATTTTAATTCCCTTGTTTGGAAACCGTAATGCTCAACGATTAGGCATTCCAGGTATTCTAATTAAAAAATTCAGAGGTGCCTTGGTGATTTATGGAGTTTTGAAAGATGTTGATCCACTTTCCTCCTACACTATAAATTCACAATCTTGTTAAACGGGGCCTTTAGGTTTTTTTGACCTTTGGCTTTGTCTCTTCGTAAGGGATAGATATGTCCGAAGTTTGTATTTCAACTCAATTTATTCTAGCTTTTGAAATTATTGCTGTTTATTGTATTATTGTATTATATGTATTGAGAGTTGAGGTATTTTTATTAGTACTTTAGCTAGTTGCTTCTTCAATGGGTAAAGAATCGTTGTACTGTATTGCGTCTATAACATTTAGCTGTACAGTTTTTTTACCATACCACGTTGGTGGCAAGGTGACTTACAAGTCCAAGGAACTAGCATGCGTACTAGCTCTTTACAATTTTCAACAATCCTTTTTAAGAACCCCGACTATATTCCTCTGGGAGAACATCGGCTGGGAGTTCATTCCACAGCCGGAGAGTTCGAGGGAGAAAATTTCCGTGCGTGGCCATTTAGGTTCCAGTATGTTCACATTATCCTGTATATTATCTAAGTACACGTGCGGATTTCTAAAGTATGCTCCATAGATGTTGGTTTTTACGACACATAGTTTGTGAAACGTTCTAAAGAAGTCCAAGTGGCCGCGGAATTGGCCACAACCTCGAAGTAACTGCGGCGGAAACTAGTTTAAGGCTATCACGTCTAAACGGTCCAGTTAGAATACTTAGGCCAGGGCAAATAGCAGATAAAGATAACAAATGTCAGTTCAGTATGCTGTAAGTAAAGCAAACCATATCTGTAGGCTTATTGTCTAACTCGCTCGCAATCGCCATCGTGTTCATTTTGACATTTCTTGTATGAATGTGACAGCTAGCTGATTCCGATGCCAATTGTCAGCCCAAACATGAACTGTCAAAATGAACACGAAGGCGATTGCGAGCGAGTTAGATAATAAGCCTAATGGTCCTTTACAAAATAAACATACGGGTATCCGTCAATGGTATAAGAACAAATAAAAAATCAAAATATTTTGAAAAACGGTCAGGTTACCCGAAACCGTCGACCATGGATAAAGCGAAAGAGGTATCTCAGGATCGTACAGCAAGTGGAACAAAGTAGTCTCTGCCTACCTATTTTTTTTTTAAATAGAGAAAGGATGAAAACGCACTGGCATCGCGTAAAGCGCTGCGGGTGTCTATGGACAGTGGTGATCATTTTCCATCAGGTGACCCACTAGTTCGTTTGTCTGGCCTCCCTAACATAAAAAAACGAATTATTCTGCTAGGTATGATGTAACTCTAGTGTAGATACTGTAAACTGTTTTATAGCTTTTTTGGAATACTGCCGCAATTGAAGAAGTATTTATTGTTAAATTTCTTTTACAATTAACAATAAATGTAATACGTGTAATGCAATTTATAAACATAGAATTTACCAGTTTCTCTTCCTGCGCAGATGGTAAAAGCCCATCGAGGGAATGGGGTCTTAGGAATCATGTTATAGGCGATGCGGCTAGCAACCCATCACTCTTTTAATTTCCCTTTCCACCTATACGCCCTTAATCATAAACGTGGCCTTTAGGTCTTGTTACCTTGGGCGCTGTCTACCCCGTAAGTATGTACGCCTAAGTAGGTATATAAGTACCTATACCCGAAATTTTAATTTCTTGGAAGCGCTTTTAAATTTACAAACATGGCGTAGTGTCAGTTCTAATAATACATACTTCCAGTAGTCGGATCAAAATAAAAATCTGATCCCGAAAACATTATAACTAGTGTCCGACCGAAGTTTCGGTTTCGGTTTCGGCCAATTTCGGCCAAAAAAGTGATTTCGGCTGAAGTTTCGGTTTCGGCCAGAATCCGGCCGAAACCTTCGGCCGGGCCGAAATTACTTCGCGGCCTCTCGCGGCTCTCGCATCGGGAGCATTCGGCTTAATTCGGGCGCGTAAAGTAAAAGTACAAATTGAAATATGTACTCTAAGCTCCAGGAAGAAGGACTACAAAATAGTCCGAAACATGTCGAGCATCACTCGACTTTTTATACGTGAGTTATCCGTTTGTGTAATTATGATTAAAGTCTCACGGTAGTTTCATGTACCTATATCTATTTTCATTAAAAATAAACGTTTTTTATTTTGTTTAACAAAAAGAGAAACGTTCTCAAATAAGAAATCCTTGCAATAACCTTTTCCTTACGATTTTTACAGTAATTTTGAATATTTTGATACGTCTTCAAAAATTTCGGTTTCGGTTTCGGTTTCGGCTAAAAATCGTGTTTCGGTCGGACAATAATTATAACAAACATTGGGTTTATTAAGTTAAATACTTTGTAAATTTTCTCTGTGCATTGTATTGGAAGCATATTACGCAAACCGCATAGCTGTTTCAGTAACAAAATTAAGTCTACACAAGTCTGTTTATGGCGTTATTATCTCCCCCAGCATTATCACGAAATATTATCTCAAGAGACAGATGAATGCAAAAGTTGTTTGTTTGTTGAACTCGGAAAGCAGCGTAACATAACAGTTACGACTTTTTTATACTTTAAAGTTAACTGACACTTTATTCTTGAAGTGGGTTTTATGTTTTACGCCACTTTGTCAACTCGACTCCCAGTGCCGGTTGTGAAGTTACAGTAAATTATTAACGTATAAATTAAACAAACAACTGTGGAAACTGTGAGATGGAACGAAGATGCTGCTACTTTTTATCCTGGAAAATCGCATAGTTTCCTGGATAACGATAAACAAATTCTTTGCAGACGAATTCGCGGGCAACACCTAGTACTTAATACAGAAGGATAGGCCTGACCGACTGTCTCGACTCTTCAACATGCTGTAACTATGAATCTTTACAGTTTCCCATTATGTTGTCATGAAGGAATAAAGAGGAATTTTGCGAAATTCCCGCGGGATATAGTGATTTGTAATGGCTACGATACAGCCGGCTAGTATAAAAAATAATTCGCTTCTATTTATTCTACCATTAATAAACAAGACTATATACATACATAAATAACGTCTTTATCCCTTACGGTGTAGACAGAGCCTAAGGTAACAAGACCTAAAGGCCACTTGTACTATTTTGATTCCCCTTTCCACCTATACGCCCACAACACAATCATGCTAAATGTGAGCAGGTCTTGTTACCATAGGCTCTGTCGACCCCGTAAGGGATACAGACGTGATTTGTGTATGTAGTCCATAAGTACTCGTTGTTTTTGTATGGCTGCGAGTACCTACTAGAAAATACTCAGATTAAAACTCGATTTTGTCATGGTCATGGTAACTCAGATGACCAATTGAGGTGCGTGAGCGCACCACACTAGTTTGATCTGGCCTTGCGTTCCACATAATATAGTGACGTCATCCTGAGCGTACCAAAAAACTATTGTGTGGTAAAACAATTTAAATTCAATCGGCGTAACTTATACGAGTACACAATAATGCCTGTAGCCGATTCTATTTCTGTTTACACACATACATACATAAATCACGTCTTTATCCCTTACGGGGTAGACAGAGCGTTTGGTAACAAGACCTAAAGGCCACGTTTAGCATGATTGTGGGCGTATAGGTGAAAAGGAGATCAAAATAGCGATGATTCCTATGCCCATTCCCTCGATGGGCTTTTACCATCTGCGCGGGAGGAGAAGCAACTGGTACATTCTATGTTTTTTCTTTACTCCCAGACCAGCATGGAAGCAATTTATTTTTAACACTTTTATATTAAGTCGACCCTTTTCTAAGTCTTCTCTAATCAGCCCACATCCACCCTCTGCTGAGTAAAGGCCTCTTCATTTTCACGCCACTTTGTCCGTGTGCCAGTCTCATCCACAATTTTCCAGCCGAATGACAGATGTCATCTGACCAACGAGCTGGTGGTCTGCCGACCTTCGACGCAATCTTGACCACCACTCTGTGACCGCCTTCGACCATCTGTCGTCGTTCCGTCTTGCCAAGTGCCGCCCATCGCCACTTCCAATTCTAAATTGTATTGAAAAGTAAGCTGTTATTTTTCTTGTAGTATATTAAGCCAACGTTACACCCCTATGCGTTTAACGCTGAATTATATAGAGTTCGGTAGCGACCCAATGCGTCATATATTTTTACGAGTCAACTCCGTTTATGCCACGTTTCTTTAGTGCGGCGGAAAAAGTGATCCCGAACAATCTCATGTTTTAGTTATACGACTGTAGTATAATATTTGGAGCTATAGCTTGCTATTAGGACATCGAACTTGGAATACATACACGCATCTTCCCCATAGAGGCAGGCAGATACTACTTTGTTCCACTTGCTACGATCCTGACAACTTTTTCGCGTCACCCACAGTCATCAATCTCTTCATACATGCTCGTTGGTTTATGGCACTCTCGACTTTTGTCAAAACGTCCGCAATTTGCATCCTAGCCCTTCCCCTACTTATGCACCCCCTTCACACACGCCTTACGAATTATAAATCTACTTAGTTAATCTTATTCCATCCATCCCCTCTATATGTGACCAAACCAACTAAGCATACTTTTCGACCCTCTTTCACGACAGCACGTTCCCTTATCACACTTTTCCATGTACGGAAGACTTCAAAAACTTGGCACTACATGTAAGTAAGGTCTCGTAAAAATCGTTCCATATCATAGGGGTGAGAAGGCATTGCGGGGGGAGTAGGGATAGAACTAACATTTTGTGTTTTAACTTGCTAGTTGATATTTCTGGGTCAGCTTGCTCCAGGAGTAGTATTTTTAGACAATATATCTCCTTTTTTCTGGTGATATGCCGTCGTCATTTTTTTATTTGTTTCTACCCTTTCTGACCCCACTACGGGGTGAGCTGGGATTTTCTTATATTTCAGTGTTTGCAGGCAGATAATTATTAAACTAAAAGCCATATCATCGGAACATTTTGTTTTAATAAGGTTAGAACTTCAATTTTGTCCCCACTTACCCCGTTTTACGGTATTTCAGCATTTTTCCCACAATTTGCAATACTATCATCAACCTAACCTCAATACGCAAACCTCATTTGATCATTTAATACAATTACATAAATATCTCACTATTTTTCACACAAAACTAAGCACTAGCCTAGCATGAGCTTATGCGACCTTAGGCCCGTTTGTTGACGAAGCAGTCCAATCCCCAACTGACGACACACCACATCATGGTAGCCATTCAAGCCTAACATGATAGCCCCTCTGGGGCACTAAGGCAGTGGGCATATCGATCTATCGCTAACTCTGATCTCACATAACCGCCTAGTTGCAAAACAAACCTCAGCCAGTACGCTCAAGGTTGGCTTTCGGCAAAAATAAAAGAACATCACACGCGCACGAAAATGTAATGGAACGTGATGTCCTTAGTTCCGAAGAGTAATGTAGCTAAGCATTACAGAAGAGCATATAACCTTATGAAAATTGAAGTGACATAAGTCCTATTGCAGCTATGCGAGTTCAATGATATTATAGCAATCAAGATTCTCGATTATTCCGTAAGTTTTATCCTTGTTTCGATGTTGTGTATGATTTATGGTGCGCGGGTAATGGAGATTGGTCAATAGTAATTAATTGATGATTTTTGTTCGGAAGTCGGAAGTGCTCGTGATTTGTTTGGATAGCTTTAGTTTCATATTACATGGGTAATGAGTAGTGATTTTCCTTCGCAAACACAATATATAGCAGTAAAAGGAAACTACACAGTAGAACAGTGAGTCATAAAAGTGTAAGGGTTTTCTTGTTTGTCAGTATCATTATTGCTGGAGATCGCGTCTAGTCTGAAATGGCTTCTGTCTTCACCAATTTTTAATACTTTAGTGATAGGCAGGCCAGTGAGAGATTTGACTACGTCTGACCATGAGGTACTACCTAATTGAGCGACCGCTTAGTCTTTTTCCATCGACCTTACTTATCACTGCCAGTTTTTGCATACTATCAGGGGTAAGGTAACCTAATAATAAAAGGAAAATATCTGCTATATCAGAAGCTAAAAACGGAACAAAAGAAACAAAAGCTAAAGAGAAGAAATCTTCTGTTATCGAAGAAACAACTAAACAGTCAACTTGTAACTCAATTATAAAAGTTTGATTCCAAAAATAGCTCCCTATATCACGGCCTATGCTTCGAAAAGGGAGAGAACATTTGTTTATACTCGGTCCCTGTCTCTCCGGCGCTTCGTCCGGAAGTTAAGAAAAGGACAAAAGACCAGATTGGATTGTTTTGAGCCCGTAGCCATGGCAGCGTTCGCAAGTTCCGGCTCCCTTCCGCTTGCATTGAATACTGATATCGATGTTCAATGAGAATCGCACAAACTTCGACTAGTCAGTAGTATAATAGCATTGTGCTTTGTTCCGCTTTCACTTTAGAATACAAGTTGCATCGCCTTTGATAATTTGTACATAACATACAATGTCTATGCATTCTGCAGTCTTTGGATCCCACTGATAAGGTGACAAGAAGAAAATGATATTCGCATTAAAGTAACAGTCTTATTTTTTATCTTTAATTTAATAGTAGTTTTAGCTAGGTTTAAGTTATTTTTAAGTTTTGACTGTTCTTTATTGTTTTCTTTTTCTTTTTGAGAATAAATATTACCCTAGTGTTTCACAATGGGTTAATACGATAAAACTGTGCAAAGTCTTATTGTAAATCAAATACAATGGATGGTGGAGAGTTGTTCATTATGTGGGGAGAACAGTGGACGTCTTCGAGGTGATGATGATGAAATCAAAAACCTAATATTGAACATAAGCCGCATATCAGCACGAAAACCTACACTGCGTATGACCCGACGCACACTTTAGTCATAAGCTCTTAAACCTCCTTAGTTTAACGGGCATACGTAAGTTACATCTAGCAATCCCGAATACAGGCACGGACGATCAAACCCATCCTTCCGTCCAATTTTCAGCAACATTTCTTCCAACCATTTCGAAAATGTTGAATTTTAAGAAATGTCCAAAATAAATTCTGTACACAGCAGACCGTGCATTTTGTTGCACAAAAGACCGGGCGCGTTATCTCTCCAGTCATGTCAAGCTTAAATAATGACAGTCTAGGACAAATATTTTCATATTTCCTTAAGATTTCCACAATTTATGAAGCTGTTCTATTTTATACGGTCGTAAAATTCGTAGTTGGCCGTGAGAATTCAACTGATCGCGAGGTTCCTTGGAAGAAATGAAATTTCTTTTCCCTAAAGATCAGAAACAAAATTTTACATCAAGTAAATCCAAGAATGATCAGTTCACTAAGATCAGGCAAGCGAAATTAATGGTTTGTTAAGATATTTAGCAAGTTCTTTGAGTGCTCAATGAAAAACTTAAATACTAGTAAAATCAACTACATACTTTAGAATTCGAGCAACTAACTACATCCACATGCATGTCCGTAGTTGAAAACAATTTTGAAACTTGAGATTATCCAATTAAAACCATGACTTTCTAAATGCTACAGAAAGAGAGCAGGCTGAGAAATAAGTTTAAAACGCTGCGGTAATTATTTAATTAAAACAGGAGAACAGTGGTAAGCCAACGTGACGCTGTTTTAAAAATATACGCTTAAATAAAAGCCAGGGTGAAAAATGCATTTCGTTTCATTATTAAAACCTTTAGCTGTCTAAAAATAAATATTAAGTGAAAAATTCACTACTTCAATAGATAAAAACATCCATGACTCAGAACAAATATTTGTGCTAATCACACAAATATTATGCCCTTACCAGGATTCGAACCCGGGATGCTTGCTTCGCAGGTATGGTCACTACCAACTAGGCCAAATGCGTAGTCCATAATGTCCTCATCCAAATATGTCCATATTTGTTAGTATAACCACAAAAGAATAGAGCTCTCTGGCGTAAATGAGCAAGGAGACGATCTGTAATGAAGAGTTTGCATTGTCTTTTGTCGTGGTTGAAAGGGAATAAAGTAGAACAGCTATCAGAAGCTGAGGGTGAGCGCGGACCAGAAACAGGACAAGAATGATTCACGAAAAAGAAGCAACTGGTTGATGTTGGTCTTCTGATTGTAAGTGAGAACCATTAGACCATCACCCATGACCAGAGGATTGTCACTAAATGGCAAAGATAGACTGGATAGAATGTGGAATGATCATCTGCCAGTAATGATAACAGGCGTTTTGCGGGTGGTAGGGCCTTGTGCAAGGTCCGTCCGGATCGCTACCACCATCTTACTCGCTCATCCTGCCGCTAAGCAGCAGTGCTTGCACTGCTGTGTTCCGGTGTGGAGAGTAAGACAGCCGGGGAAATTACGGGCACAAGAGGCATTTCATCTTAGTCCTCTAGGTTGGCAACGCATCTGCAATCCCTCCGGGGTTGCGGATGTCTATGGGCAGTGGTGATCACTTACCATCAGGTGACCCACTTGCTCGTTTGCCTTCATATTCATATAAAAAAAAAAACTCTCCATGCTGGATGGAACACAGCTATAATGAGCTCAAATATTCTGTTTCATCAGTTCTTGTCAGTTCACCGTCTCTATGCTGGTCTGGGAGCAAAGAAAAAATATAGAATGTACCAGTTGCTTCTCTACCCGCGCATGGTAAAAGCCCATCGAGGGAATGGGCGATTAAAATAGGAATCATGTTAAAGGCGATGAGGCTAGCAAACCATCACAATCTTGCTAAATGTGGCCTGTAGGTACCTGTTACCTTAGGCTCTGTCTACCCCGTAAGGGATGAAGACGTGATTTGTGTGTGTGTCAGTTCGCCCTCAGACAAGTTTGGATCGTAAAATGATACAGCTAATGGTAATATTACACCTGTCATTAATCGTATTATACACACCGCAGGGCTGCGGTAAAGGGGGACGAGCACGCGACAATACAAAACCGGAAGCATTTTATATGCGGGCGTCGCCTGCGCACCCGAGCTTACATACAAACGCGTTCATTATTGATACCCATGCGTTCGGTTGAATCGAATTGCAAGCTTTGGTGCAGGTTAAAGATTCTGAGTCATGACCATTAAAATTGAAAAATAGCTACGTGTAACTAAATGTGGCTCTTTTGGCGCTATTCGGTTATTTGTTGTTTGGCGCTGATATTTAATTATCTTTTATATTTTTATAAGTACTTACATACATACAGTGCTGCCGAACTTTTCAACCTCGCGAAGGATCGGAGGAAATATGCGGAGCTGACTGCCAACCTCCACTAGTTGGAGAGGCACTATAAGAGAGAGAGAGATACATACATATCGTCACGCCACTTTCCCACAGGGATAGGCAAAGACTACTTTGTTCCACTTGCTACGATCCTGACATACCTCTTTCGCTTCATCCACATTCATCAATCTCTTCACACCTGACCTTTTTCCAAAACGTCTTCTATTTGGTCTCGGAACGTCCGTCTAGGCCTTCCTCTCCCAACGTAATCATTCACACTCCCCATATAGATAGATCTGTTTTAAGTATTTATCTGTGTCAAACTCTGCTAGTTAAAAGTTGAAGGCATTGAAAGTTTGATTTTTGATTTTCAGGACCGTTTTTTTGCGTTAATCGTATTCGCCTAAAAGCTTCGAGAGCCTATACGCGATGCGGTGGCCATTGGTTAATGTGTCGACCGTCAAATATGAATTTATTGGTATAAAAGCATCGAAAACGTCCGAAGTTAAGTGAATATCTTTTTTTTTGAAGTATTTTCAGTACTGTTCCTATAATATTCCGGAAAAATCTGAATGACCTTGTATTCTATCATAAACAAGCTCCAAGAGTCAAGGCTCTTGAATAAAACTAGGATTGGGGGCTGAAGAGCCAGGTAAGCTTACCACCAAGAGTCGAAGGGCTAAAAGACTCAAGTTTTTTGGGATACTAGTTCAACATCTATGTATCCGACGCTCTAGTATTTTCGTTTCTCCAATTTCGATCTCTCCCGACTTAACTCGACTTGTCAAATCGAATGATACAGGTGTCACGTTAATGAGGTTCCGAGGGTCGCCTGCCGAACTTCCGATGTCATATTTGTTTAGGGAACTCTGATTTTGTTTGACAAGCTTTTATAGTCCGCAGGGAAATGAGAATATGTTTATGTTGCCTCGCCGAGTTAATACTTTTGCTTTGAATAAAGCGAGAATATTCTGAGTGATGTGGTTTTATTTCCTGTTGGATAGTCTGTGACTATTAGTGACTAATGAAGGTCTTTCATGTATTTTGTGGTTGCTGCGTTAAAAATCTCTTTAGAAAAGGGATTAAAATTAAAGTCTGTTTTCCAGCAAATGATTCAGTTAATTTAGACCCTAACCTAAATGTTTTTCATCGTTATTTCGGACTTAAAATTAAGTCACCTCTTTGACACCGTTACGCTTTAATGATCGACCATCGCGTATGGAAATATTTGTGAACCACAATTTTAAAAAATCTAAAGAAAACATTTTGGCCTAGTTGATAGTGACCCTGCCTGCGAAGCAAGCGTCCCGGGTTCGAATCCTGGTAAGGGCGTATATTTGTGTGATGAGCGCGAATATTTGTTCTTGAGTCATGGATGTTTCTATCTATTTAAGTATGTATTTGTCTATATAAGTATGTACATCGTTGTCTAATATCCATAATACAAGCCCTACTAGAGCTTACTTTGGAACTAGGTCAATTTGTGTGAATTGTTCCCTAGTATTTATTTATTTATTATTATTATTTACAGGATCCACCGGTTGTTTCTCTTCCTGCGCAGATGGTAAAAGCCCATCGAGGTAACGGGCGAAAATCTTACGAATCATGTTATAGGCAATGTGGCTAGCAAGCCATTACTATATTGATTCTCCTTCCCTCCTATACGCCCACAATTATGCTAAACGTGGCTTTTTGTCTTGTTAACTTAGGTACTGTCAACCCCGTAAGGGATAAGGACGTGATTTATTATATATGTTCAAGTAATCATATATATATATTATATATGTTCAAGTATGTCAGGATCGCAGCAAGTGGAACAAAGTAGCCTCTGCCAACCCCTGTGGGAAAGAGGCGTGACTGTATGTATGCATGTATCATAGATAACTGACACCTATGATAAACTGGAACTTAACAGTTGTGAAACAGGCCCTAAGTCTGCTGCCCCTATCAGTATCACAAACAAGCCGTATTTGTTGATACACGTAAAGGTTTGAACCGAATAGTAAACCGGATCGGAGGGGGCTTCGGCCGGCTACGGGCGCAAGTGTAGGCAGACCGGTTTGCCTGACCTAGTCCGAATACAGCGCGGACGAGAAGCATTCCCTACAGTAGGGCATGCCGTGTTTGTACCACGTGGACTTTCAACCAAATTAACTATTCGGTTTTGGTCGAATCTCACACACAAATCACGTCTTTATCCCTTACGGGGTAGACAGAGCCTAAGGTCAAGACCTACAGGCCACGTTTAGCAAGACACTGAGGGCGTAGAGGTGGAAATTGGAATCATAATAGTGATGGGTTGCTAGCCGCATCGCCTATCTATAACATGATTCCTATGATTTTTGCCCATTCCCTCGATGCGTTTTTACCATTTGCGCGGGAAGAGAAGCGACTGGTAATATCTATGTTTTTTTTGACACCGAGACCAGCATGTATCGTGACATTAAAATGAGAACGACACCGACTCTGCACCCTTTAAATTATGTATGTATGTATGTCTGTATGTATAACTCTTTATTGTACATAAAACCCAAGAAAAAGATGAATACAGGACTGTTGACATGCACAAAGGCGAACTTATCAATAAAAGGGATCTCTTCTACTTAATTAAGTATTTCATCCCGTTCCAGCCCCCACGTTTCACTTCATACCAGTTCCATTATTCACCACGTGGTGTCCAATAAAGTACACCAATTTGTTACACCGTGAACTCCGGCCTTTATTAATAAAAAAAAACCGGAATACTAAACCTGATTTAATCCCCCAATTGAATCCCGAATCCCGGAATTATTCGAGTGTGCCAGATCCGTGCCATTCCAGATGATGGCCACCATCCGATATTAAGTCAGCGGAGATTAAAATTTATAAATCTCCAGGGATATAGGAGAGGGTGTAATTTGAAAGATCTCAAAGGAGACCCCGTTTTGGGAGGCGAAATGAAACGGGGGCGAAGTTTATATTGACTGCGATACAAAGGCTCGGAATACCTCTAGTGTTTGTTCACCTGCACGTTTACCATATTCCGGGACCTAGTTCAGAAGCTGGCTGTCAAAATTTTCTCTCAGCATCAAGTCAGTCATGGGTGGGTCGGGTTACCTTCGGTTGGTTTATGGATCCGTCCGAGGGGAAGAGCTGTGCTTGGTCCGGTGCACCCTGGGCATCGATTAATAATTTCCTGGCAGATTCTGAGGGATATCATTATCTATTGGCTAAGAGCCTGACAGGGGGAGGGGTTTTTTGACCGTGTTCTAACGTATAACGTTGCCGACATTTTTGTGACAAGATTTTTGAATACTGTATTTATTACTTTGACATTGGCGAAATCGTCGCATCGATCGATGGGGCCATATAAAAAAAAGAAGAAAACGTCAGTCATGAATTTTGAATTCAAAACCAAGTGAATGCCTCGGGACACTCTCTAAGTATTTGACAATTGAGAGAACATTTATCAGGATTGATCACGATGGTAAAAATAAGATATTTTTTCGACAGCAAAACCTATCCTGACCTATCTTGGAATACATAAAAGTAAACATAGTAATGTTAACTGCTAAAGAAAAGGTTAACAGAAGTGATTCGCCGCAATGAAATTTACAGACTTCACAAAATCTAACTACGGCTATAAACCGCGTTAGGGATGCCCAGTCGAGTTTGAGTACAAAAATAAATAGGGCAATGGACTATAATCCGCAAAAGACGTAATAAATCGCTCTGAACGGGCTCAGGTAGCCCACAAATTACGGGATAACACAAAAATCCACTAGACAGCTCGACATCTTACAGCTCACTGGATTTATCAGGTCGGCTTAGGTGAGATAAATTTGCCTATCGTGTTTATAGAAAGGCTAAACAAACGCAGCAGGGAGTACTTTAATATTTCACACAGTTCCGTCCCCCAGGTGCAATCAATTCAGCGATACTGGCACCGCGTTGCTGCGTTACAAAATGAACAACTTTAATGCCAGTCATTTAGCAAAGCATCGGAGATTTCATTTTACTTTGTTGCGTATTTCGTATTCTACTAAAAACACTTTGTTTCCAAACAAAACGATAAAATTAACTGTACAAAGTTGCGGCTGCCTGGTTTTAAGAAAAGCGGCTAGTGCAAATGCAGCCGAATAAAGCCTACCGCTCCACATTTTAACGGAACAGCAGAGTTCATTGTAGAGAACATGGCAAGAATTCGCTGTCGAATAAAACTGTGGAATACTGCCAACCTCCTAAACGTTATGCTAAGTAACTTGCACACTCCGTCATGAAACTAAGCCTGTCGCTCTCCATTATCTTGCGTGGGGGCGAGAAACAATTTACGGGGTAAACTTATATGAGGGTTAATCTTGAGAATTTAGAGATAGTTTCGGATGTCGAACGGTGTTGTTTAGAGTGAGCATCCGAGGCTCGTGGCGGCTGTCAACGGGAAGAGGTTTTACGCGACCCTTATAAGAGCTTCAGTTTGGTCTAAGACATGGGGGCAATATTAACTGCGACATTCATTGGATAAAGTTACTTTGCCGGTTACTCACGCATTATTGACGCCATTATAATCATCTAAGGGCCTGCTTCACCACTCTCTTTTAAGTTCCAGTTATCTAAGTGCCAGTTATCTATGATGACGTCTCTGTCTGTCGTAGTAGTTAAGAGACGGAATCATAGATAACTGACACTAAAGATAGCCGGAACTTTACAGTGAGTGATGAGGCAGGCCCTAAGTCGCTTTTGGTCAAAATTGTTTTTTTTTGGCATCATTTCTTATTTATGTATACTGTCTAAGGGATTTAGGCGTGATTTGTGTGTATGCGAATTTATATATTTATTATTTCTTTGATACCGTAACAGTGTCTTCATCAAGTTAACATTAACTGATTAGCTAGACTCGTGTCATTACATCCTTTCGCCAACCGCCTCGCTAAACGCAGGCTTTAGTTCTTGTTAACTTATTCTGTCTACCCCACAAGGGATAAAGACGTGATTTATGTACGTATTTGTAAATCCTCTCGCTTGTCCCCTACACTTGGACCACAAAAATCGGCGAGGCTACGGATATTTCTGTCCGAGGAATGAGGACATCTGCCGTTGCGTAACTACGGACTCGGATCATGTCCCCCCCCCCCCTGCCATCTCAGATATTTCTCAGTCTTTATTGGCCATATAGGAGTTCTGTATAAGCAGTAAAAGCGGTTAAATAATTTGATTACAACAGTCACTGGCTCATGTTCCTCTTATACGATCTTTAGAAAGGCTCTTAATGCGCTCGCACATTTCTGTCAGGTGCTTAAAGAGACAAACAATGAGGAGTCAAACGTGTTGGGAAAAACAAAACAATTAAGTTAGTCAAGAAATAACTCTAAATATTAATTGTATTACCGTTAAAAGTAAACATTTCCTCATACTAACAGGAAATTATGGTATGTGTCCAAGGATAGATTCTAGAGTTGTAGTTGAAAACGGTACAGTATAATCCAACAATAAAACGTGATTTATGGATTCTATTGTATGCACAAAAATACATACATACATCACGTCTTTATCTCTCACGGGGTAGACAGAGCCTAAGGTAACAAAACCTTAAGGCACGTTTAGCATGATTAAGGGCGTATAGCTGGAAAGGGAAATCAAAATAGTGATGAGTTGCTATAGCCGCATCGCCTATAACATGATTCCTAAGACTTTCGCCCATTGGCGATGGGCTTTTACCATCTGCGCGGGAAGAGAAGCAACTGGTAAATTCCATGTTTTTTCTTTACTCCCAGACCAGCATGGAAGAATGCACAAAAATGTAGCAATTAAAAATGCCTACGATTTAGTAAACTCGGCAATCGCAGATGAAGATGGCGCAGTACTTAATAACACACGGAATGTAACAGCGCAAGAACCATGTAAGATAGAAATTCTTGCTAAAGTCGTACAAAAAACTAAACAGAGTGGTTCAAATGGAGCTGGAGTGCAGGCGATTGCTGAAATGGCGATCGTCAAAATGAAGAATCTACTATAATGACTGCGGAACTCCGAAAAAGCTGAGAGCACCTAGACAGAGGACGTTACAAAAAATTTGATCTAAATGATGGAATTAGTTGCCGTCCGTCGGCACGACGGTAATGGGGAAACTCGATTGACTTCCAATTCACCGAGAACGCTTCCAAAGGGCATATTCAATTCTCGGAATTGTATAAGATTTTGGAGTTCCACTGGATACCGAGATGCATTGTTAAATAGAAATACGGGTCTGAAAGATGAGATCAAAGGCTGATACAAGGAAGAATTTTGTATTGTAACCTTCAGTAATGAAGCGATGCTGCACACGTTTCATCTTGCGCTGTGGTGTTTGTCAATGTGACTGTCAACATTTTTCTTGATTGTGTCACCGCGTTTTTGGATAGCTTTTGAACTAAGTATGATAATGCCGCCAGTGTGTTGGGGTCTATGCCGCAGGAGGGCCTTTTAGATGGTGTTTTCTTTTTGTAGTTAGGTATATTTATTTAGTTTTAAGTTTTGTATATTATAGTTAAGTTTTAGATTAATCATGATGTATTGTATTATGTTGTAATTTTAGATTAGTTGGTTTTAAATAAATGAATATCATAGTATGATAATTAGAGAAAGTCATTATTTGCTTTAATAACATAAATACGTCTATCACGTCTTTATCCCTTACGAAGTAGACAGAGCATACTGTAACAAGACTTAAGGCCTTAAGCATGATTGTGGGCGTTTAAGTGGAAAGGGAAACCAAAATAGTGATGGGTTTCTAGTCGCATCGCCTATAAAATGATTCCTAAGACTTTCGCCCATTCCTTCGATGGGCTTTTATCATCTGTGCGGGAAGAGAAGCAACTGGTATATTCCATGTTTTTTCTTTGCTCCCAGACCAGCATGGAAGAAATTAATTACGCTACGTTTAATTAAATATTATACTTTTGTGAGTAACAATCAGAAGTTCAAATGTTTCCTACCAAAATACAATACCCTCAAACCCATATTATTAAAGTGCGATATAAAATCCGAGCATCAACAAATATTAAATTACTGAGGAGATTCCTTCAGCCGTCGGTAAAACCGAAACATTTCGCATCATTTAATCTTCTTCGCTCAGGACCTTCATTTCTTCAGTGATATTTGAACAGCAAAATACCACAGCACGGTTACGCGGTTGGAAATTTAGTCCATCAGTCTTTTATATTTTCAGAGGGTCTCGGAATTCTCTGAGAGATTATGTCGGAGTTGAAATTTCTAATTCCGTGCCCCATTGCCTTAAGTAAAAGAGTTAGTGGAATTAAATTAGCATCCCTGCTGTAAATTAATGAGTCGCTCGGCGATTTTTAGCACCGACGGTAAATAAGGAAATTCGCTCTAAAAATGTTCTTTGTCAAAGACTTTATTTGGCTTATAAAGGCGAGTCACGCTCTTGTTCTGTCTTTAATTATGTTCAGGATCAGCAAATGGGATTTGGGAACGTATAAAAAAATGTCTGTTTGCTTTTCTAAATAGGCACGTAATTGTTCTATGTGGTTTTCAAATGAAACGAGTTCGTGGAGTTATGAATCAAATCTATAGAAATTTGCTTTAAAAAAGTGCCTACCTCATTATTGTAAGGTTTAAAGTTCCATGCATTTTGCTCTGTCGAAGAATTTCCTATTGTACTACTGTATAACAGCGATGATAATGTACTTTGATAGCAACATTCTTGGCAATTAACGTGCATTTGAAAGCATATTTTGGTAACAACCCAGCTATCTAAGTGGCGTATAAAGCTTACAAAGCATAAGCTACACAGCTAAGTGCGCGTGACCTTTTATTGTTACTAAATGAATAAAGGAGGTCAAATGCAGTAGATTTGAATGTTTACTACAAATTATACAACATCTAAAGCATTATAACAGCGTTTTAAGTACAAATATAAACACAGATACACCTCAGCAACCCGTTTCTGTTGTGTAGACATTTTCCAAGATAACATCCAACCTAAATAAACATATTTCTTTCACAATATCAGTAATTTAAGTACGTAAATAAATCACGGATATTTTTGGCCAGACCGTTTCAGAATAATGGTCACACTGGGGCGATATTTCTGGGCTGGCAACACTGACGAGGGTGCGAAATTTACGCGCCAAAATAAACGGGCGTGGGAATCTATAATTCATTGGGAAATTGGATATTTAAAAATAGTGTTACACTGACTTTAATAGCAGACAGGATAATTCTTTAGTTTTTAAATCTCAGTGTCGGGTCCAAAGCTATAAGCATCACAAAAACACTTTTACAATGGCAACATAGTTTCATGAGTCGCAAAAAGTAAGTGCTCGGATATACGCATTATTTATTATAAACAGCATTGATAAATATAACTATATGTGAAAACCAAAAACGACGATTCGGCAAATAAAAGACAGCAATTTGGATCGCAACATAATATATCGCGACAAATAAACATATTTGTTGAACATGAGGCCACTGACTTGGAGTCGGAATTGCTCATCATACCAATGCTAAGGATTAGTTATTTAAATAAGAATGAGTGTTATTTTTATCTCATTCGGTATCGACAGACTTACGAATTGTTATGGGATGATAAGGATGTATTGGCGACCGAATATTTATTGGGCAATTTCATTACACAAATAAAGGCTAAAAAATAAATCAAGAAAGTTTAAAATGAAGCCCCAACTTAAGTAGTTCTCTCTACTCTGGAAGTCGATTTGGCAATGGCTACGAGCAATTTATCTATCGTAATATATTGAAAAAGGAGTTTTATGTCTTTGAACTAGCCTACCAACTTTTGTCTTTCAGCGTCACGCACTTATTTGAAAAACAAAAGAACCTTGGTAAATTTTATCCAGTAGTCTTATTACCTAACTCGCTCACAATTGCCATCGTGTTCACTTTGACAGTTCATGTATGGGCTGACAGTTGGCATCGGAATCAGCTAGCTGTCACATTCATACAAGAACTGTCAAAATGAACACGATGGCGATTGCGAGCGAGTTAGACAATAAGCCTAATGGACATAAAACAATTCATGTCGTATCAAGCAATCCCTACTAATATTATAAATGCGGAAGCTCTTGTCTGTCTGTTACAGTTTCACACTTAAACCACTGAACCGATTCCGTACAGATATAGTTTCAGTCCCGGGAAAGGACATAGGATAGTTTTTATCCCGGAATATCGCACAGTTCCCGCGGGAGAGCGATAAGCGAATTCAACGCGCACGCGGCCGCAAGCAACAGCCAGTGAATCATAGAATTAAAACTATTTTTCTCTTGCTCTATTATTTCTCGTCTTTATTTGGGTCCTACTCAACCAATTTTAATGATCAAAGGTCGCATCAATTAATGAATCATTATCAGACTTCTGAATATAGATTTTAAGGTTAAGTATAGTATTAAAACGGTATTCGATAGTTATTTAGAAACCGAGACTACTTTCATTGTAACTTATGACTTTAATAAACGAGTCGACTGCACATTTTAATGGCGCGTAGAGTTGAAAAGTAGGCATTTTATGATTTGCCAAAGACAATTAATACAACTGTTTAGGGCACGTGATCATATTTGACCTATTTTTGACACCCCCCCCCCCCCCCTGGCGATATTTGGTTATTATAACGTTACCTCCTCCCTCCCATTCGAGATCACGTGTATTTTTCGGACTTATACTATGAATTAAGTTAAGTTAGTTAAAAAACAGCAATAAGTAACTTGTTGTTTTTCTTGTTTATTTTCTATAAAATTGTGAATATTCTCTTATATTTCTGTAACTTGCAAAAATGAATAAATGTCTTCCTTCTTTCTTTCTTTTTTTACTTTTTACATTATTTGTATTACAAAGTCGCTATCCGTTGTCTGTCACTATGTATACTTAGCCCTTTAAAACTACGCAACGGACTTTGATGCGGTTTTTTTTAATAGACAGAGTGATTCAAGAGGAAGGTTTTCTAGAATTCTACGCAGACGAAGTCGCAAACAGAAGCTGGTAAACAACACATTTTGAATCAAAAATTTAAATGAAAAAACTATATACGCCTTTCATTCGAACTAACTCGACCATCTGCTGGAATATTAAGGAAAAATTCTAATAAACACTGTATAAATAGCCAAGCCATGTCAACGTGTTATTTTCGTCGGTGATATATAAGTTTTTTTGTCATAATATCGATTGGAAGTGACGTCTTCGCAAGGCTGAATCATCAAGGCGGTAATGATTCGAGGCCCTACCTTAGTACGCAACAAAATGATGATCATTGACTTAAACACGACAAATACGTACTAACGTACTTAGTACACACGTTCACGCATTCTCAAATTTCAAGTGATGAGCGTAACAAAGAAGTTCGTCTCTCCTTTGTATAAATTATTATAACTGAAAAAATGTTCGAATACAGTTGAAGTTGGTCAGGTAAACAAAGTTGCTGCTACGCGGGTACGTAAATAAATGCAATATTGAATATCAAAGACAATGATAAAAAAAACGGAAAAATAGCATGAAGGCGTTTACCGAAAAAATATCGCCCCAGAAATAATAACAAAATGTATGCGCATTTTTTTACCCTTATTGAGAGTCAGGAGCGATAATATTGATACAAAGCCATTTTGACAAACAGCAAAACATTGTATTTATTTTTATTACATACGAGAGATAAATGGCCCATTTTATTGTATCAGAGATATTACCCAAACATTAATAACACTGTGTTGACACTTGTACCGTGCAGCGAAAATAAAATAATGCGCGAAAACAAAAGGCAATCGACATCAACCAACAACAGCCATTGGAACACAACGAACCACAAATTCAAAAACGGAACAATTCACTGAATGTCACAGTCATTCAAATTGGCGGCAAAATTGTGACGTGACACTCGGCGGTACCAACCGCACGCACGACGCTCCGCGGCAAAGGAACTCGGCACACTGCCAGTGGGTCGCGTCTGACGTCGGCACGACTCTAGTCAAACGTGATTTAAAAAGTTATTTTTCCTTCTACGCTACAACGTTCACCGATGTTCAAGACCATATTTACAAATTAAATTAATTAAAAACTTCTGCCCCGCAAACAAAACGTTTGCTGGAATTTTGGCATTCCATTCCAATTTATATAATTTAGCTGTATTGATTTCGTCTAAAAATAGCGTTGATTTTTCAGGCAACGACCTTAAATATATTCATGAAAATGGGATGGCGTTACGTCATCAAGTAACAGGATTAACATTTAGTTGGTAAACATAATTCGGGGGAGTACTGCTCTTGTGTCTGTTTGTGGAATAGTTAATTTAATCTGAGTGACTTATCGGCGGGCGCCAAACCGTGGAACTTCAAATATTGGGATAGTGTTGCTTCGCTTGATATCCGACTTTTGGAATCTCCAAACGACTGGGCTTACGGCTCGGCATGCAAACATAGCTCCAAATACCTTTACGTTGGTATTACGTGAAAGTTTTATTGGATTTTTGGAATACTGAAACAAGTTGCGAACGCTTTTTTCATTCAGCGAAACGGAAAAAACCGCGCTCTATGTAGAGTGCTGTATTGTGATCGTGCGTAGGGACTGTGTTTTGAAGGTAGATATATAAGATATCAATTGAATGATAAAATAAAGCATTTTCAATTCTATTATATACCGAGTTTGGGAAAAAGCAAGACAATTTGTTCTAATTTAAATGTACGAACCTTTCTTCACCCAACGAAGTTTATTATACAAAAATCATTTAAAAATAAAGGTTTGTGATCGAAAAAGCAAAGGTTTTTCCTATCCAGGACAACAAAAATAAAGCCGACTTCACCAATATCGGAACGTAGCGCGACCAAGCGATTATTTTAATAACCTGTGACGCCAGCCTTAAAACGCGCAACGCTTCGAAAAACGCTACTGAATTTTCCTCTATATTTTTTTAATTAAAAAGGTGTCAAATGACAGAGTAATTTATAAGCGACGTTTTATTTGGCTTTATTTAGGTAGTTGTAAAATAAACATTGTTCACTGTAGAATATTCTAAGTGGACTAGTGGTGAACCATGAACAAATAATGAGTAAATTTTAGTGAGTCATTAATAAGAATACCTAAAGCAATCAACTCAATAATGTTAGTTTAGCAAGCCGTGTCTTAAAAGATTATTAAAGCATTTAAACACGTTTCTTCGTTAACATATAATATAACACCAAAAACACTAGTAAGCTTTTAATTCCTGAAATAACTAAAATCCTTAGCTGAAATCTCGTGCTTTTAAAACTTTCATTTCAATATCGATAAAATGAGAGTATAAATGCTGCGTAGCTTTAAAAACCTTTCACGTATTAATTGGAATATTTTTGCTCACATTTTCATTCCGGCTTTGTGTATTATGGCCAGTATTTTTGGACGCTTTGAGAGTAAAGATTAAAAAGATGCGAGCGTGAAAAGAAAAGGCTGGAAAGTGGCAGGCTTTATTTAGAGTTGTGTTTAAAATGTAAATATATGAACAGTCCGGAAGAGAGATAAAGAGAAGTATTATTTGGATAATGGGTAGTGTAAACTAAAAGAGTAAAGGGTAAAATGAGTTTCAAAGTTGAGTTTCCGCTATACTTAAAGGAGCGGTGACCGTAAAAGACCCGTTTTTGACGACATTTCTACTTTTTATCCTAAGTCTAGCGGGTCAGGGGATTCAGCCAGCATAATTTTAATTAGACTCGTTTCCCCTTTTTTTATCAACCTCCCCGTTTCTCCCATGTCAAAGAACTTCAGTCACGCGTTCGATGTTCGAAAACCATTCGGCTTGTTCAACGACCCCGCGGTACTTTTTAATTTTCTGTCGAGGCATTTTTTTCCAGCCTTAAATAGGACACATGCTTTTTTTTAATTGGACTTGTAAGCAAAAAAGATCTCGGAGTCTTGCATAATGAGCGTTTTACATTTCTTTTATAGCTCAGGGTCTGGATTCGGGGTATTTTCAAAGGATACATAGGCAACATTTTAACATGAAAGGATTTTAATGTAATTTAAACTCAACCTTGACTATTAAAGAGAATGTTTGAATAAAACTACCTGACGAATAAAACTACATGAGAGGTTTGGTGTCGGTAAATGAGCCGGATTTAAAAAATAGTTATGAGAAAAAAGTATTCTAGCAAGTATATTTTCTATCTTAAGGCCGTGCTAAGCTAAGTGATTCAGGATGATGGCTAGAAGAAAAAATATCGAAGAAAATTCATATCTTGTTTTTCTTTTTTTAATCAAAAAGTATAAAGTTTCGGGTGCTCAAATTTTACACATTAATTACTAATGTAGAGCCACACCGTCCATAAAAAATACAAGCCCAAACGCGAGGGGGCAGAATCACTTATCTTATCCTGGCACGGCTTTTATAGAGAAAAGGTTCCAAAACGGGTCACTTGACTATAACAGCAGCGCGCAAAATACTCCGTGTATGCCTACGTTAAAATTAACCGTTACAACTCTTTGTTTACACATTTGACACATAACCTGTCAAACCCGGTCGCGTCGGTGACGTTTAAAAACAAAACAACGCGGGACAAAAGAATGCACATGTCACCTCATTCGAGGCATAGACAAAGAACGAATTTGTCCTATGGAGCGACCCAGATCCGCGCCATTCAGCCATTGTGACTCAATCTCATTACAGGGCGTGCATTTTTAGGGGTCCGTGTTTAACATTTAAAGGCTACAATGATTTTCACAAAATATTAAGATTTTTTTTTATTTGTTTGTTTGTTTCTTCCATGCTGGTCTGGGAGCAAAGAAAAAACATAGAATGTACCAATTGCTTCTCTACCCGCGCAGATGGTAAAAGCCCATCGAGGGAATGGGCGAAAATAATAGGAATCACGTTATAGGCGATGAGGCTAGCAACCCATCACTATTTTGATTCCATTTTCCACCAATACGCCCACAATCTTGCTAAATGTGGCCTGTAGGTACCTGTAACCTTAGGCTCTGTCTACCCCGTTAGGAATAAAGACGTGATTTGTGTATGTATGTATTGTTTGTTCCGCTTTCACGCCTTAACTACTGAACCGATTGCGATTAAACTTTGCATACATCATATAGAAGTCTAAATAATCGTTTTCATCTCAGAAAATTGTATAGTTCTCGCGGACGTGCGGACAACGTGAAGACGTGACAAGTTATCGTAACGAGTTGGTTACGAACTCAAAAATCGTTGAAACAAATCAAAGGGCCATAACATTCACAGTGTTTGACAGAACCCGCATGTGTGGAATGCAAACAAGAGTTAGAAAGTATAACTTGGTCTAGCGTCGCTAGAGAGACACAAAATAAAAAAAAAAACATTTATTTTCTCGCAATAATATCCATAAATTATTAAAACGCTTGCCTGAGTAAGCGGCAATTAGACCGATCTAATTACAGTTAAATAATTTTCTGTCAAAAAATTACATTTTTTAATTCAAGCTTTTTGTGCTGACTGTATTTGCATTGCCATCCGTCCTATATTATGTGTACAGTAATTAACTAAAACCAGGCTATAATTAACTAAAAACAAGCTGTAATTAAGTGAATTGTGTGTATGCTTTTATAATAAAATTTGTGTGTCTTGCAAAAATGAATAAATGTATTCGTTCTTTCCTTAAGGAAAAGAAAAGTCCTGACGAACTAACCTGTACGTAAAAGGTAAATTAAAAGCTGAAACTTTGCACTTATATGCCCACAATCATGCTAAACGTGGATTTTAGGTCACGTTGCCTTAGGCACTGTCTACCCCGTAAGGGATAAAAACGTGATTTATGTATGCATGTATATATGAAACTTTGCACGTAGTGACGTAGATAAGGAAAAAGGATAAATTTTGCGAAATTACCACGGGATATAATTCTTTACGGGGGCAAAACCAGTCACGAACTGTCAATGAGCGGTGATAAGAATAACAAGAAAACGTTGATTTGTTAAGAAAGGACACAGAAAAGAGTTATCGTCTCTTACTCATGGACCAAGGTTGGCAAGAACGAAACGAAGACGCCTGGTAATAACCACAAACTAAGATGTTAAATGGTAACACAACAGCAACCTCCCCCGGGTTAATAAGATTTCAACTGAAAGCAGGCAGGGAAGGGATTTGATTCTCTACGCATAACATTCCTCAGTTTCACCCAAATTACTGCAAGCAAAGCATTTAAGGCAAAGTCGGAACGTCATGTTATACGTCGTAAAGGGGCGTAAAACGATTTATCCGGATAATTTCCCGCTCATAAACAAGCACATGCGTGTCTTATATACTTGTAGGAAAATGGGGCGTGGGAGGGAATCCGGTGCGGTTGTTTCTTACATGTTGTTTCGAGAGATTTAAGTTTTTGTTTTTTCCGCTTCGAAAACACAAAGTGGATTGACCGGAGCGAGATGTCACGAGGGACGGCTAGTATAAATCTACGGCAAGCACACAGCGTCAACGTCCCTTAAGGACCCCACTTAAATTTGGTTTTGGTCAGCGGGAATCGTATTTAGATTATCCCCACGAAAACAGAATTAAACAAGCCTTCGATTTTTGTACGCGAGGGGCCACCGGCCAGCCCTACCTAACGGAGTTTTGTAAGCAAATTTCACGGTTAGTTATGCCGAAGGAAAACATAATTTTCGTTCGCGCGCCGCTCGTTTTAAAAATGAGAAATTATGCAAGTGACTTGTCCCCGGAATATTGATGATAGGGTTTAAACCGATCGAATCCCATTACAGGGAATGATATCGTAAAATTCCGACGAGAAATTGCTTATTCCGAAAAATATACGCGCGAAACTCGCAACAGGAATACAAGCATGTTTGAACGCAATCATTAATAATGTAACGTTTGAAAGGAAAAAACAAACAAGTAGCGATGTCGACTCCATGCGTAACAATTTCGATGTTAGTTTTGAATAATAAAAGCGTGAATTTAGAAATGTACAAACAGGAAGAACAAACAAAGCGTCCGCACAATAGGTTAACGGTTAGCGGAACGAGCTGTTCAGATATGTAAGTACCTACACTTAGCGAAGCGGTCGGCTGAAAAATGGGAAAGTTTTTAACGAGAACGCATACGCTGGTGTAGAAAGGGCAGATGTTTTTCGGCAGGCAGGGGCCATTCCGTCATTTCCCGACGGCATAGCAACAAAACTAAAAGCGTTCTCACACAAATAACAACGATTGTATCCGTAACGCTACAATCTCCCTTGAATTCGTGTTACGCACGCAAAATGCGAACAAAACAAACCGTTTTCGGGCTCTCCAAGTGAACTCGGAGTAAGTACAGTCGTAACGTTTTCTGAAAACGATTGATTTGTTATGACTTGTGTCATCTGTAATATGACGTAAGATGGGGGACTGGTGATTTTGTAAAAGCTTCGCCGCTTCTGTGGACGTGAAAGCACTCGGGATGCCGAGCGTGATCAGATTGAAAAGATATGTCACCGCGAATTGAGCACGTTACTGAATGGAGAACATAAACATTTTAAGATCGTCGACGTTTAAGAAGAAATAGAATGCTGGGAAAGTAAGGACACATCCACTACAGCAAATATATACTCTTTAATCACGCCTTGGCAAGCGAACATATTAGTAACCCAGAGTAAAGCACACTTGTCTAATAAATAGAGGCCAGCATTCTGTTTCTCGTCACATAAGTTTAATCAGTGTTTCAGAATAAAGGAATTAGATATAGGAATAAACAGTTTAAAACTATTTCGACATGTCGGCCGCATTGTTTCGGTTATCTTGATATGAATCCCTAGAGACCAGTACATCAGTGAATATTGGTAAGCATTTTCTCGGGATAACACGTAGCGTTTGAAAATAAAGCCCGGTGTGTATATACTCGCGAAAGATTTTTTTTTTAATTAGATCAGTAACTCCTGTTACCTCCTACAAACAAAGTTTACCCCTTTACGTTTTCGTTAGAAGACTGAGAGTCCATTGAGTTTCCGTGGACGGCCACAATTTTGCTTTTAATTGAGACAAATAAAAGCACCCGTTTACTATTTTCCCTCACAACATCCGAGGCCACACAATATCACTGGTCAGCCATTATTCTCGCCTAAAATCATCACAAACACTATAGATATATGATAGATGCGATGATCGATCACTATCAACAAATTTTCAGAACACGTCCCAGCTTTTATGTAATGACATATAACTTTGTTTTTTTGTCCCTGTATAAGAAGGTTGAAACTACGATGGCGTAGCTAGTGTGAATGTTTTTAGGGCAAGTTAGAAACGAAGCACACGACGATTTTGTGATTTTTACATGCAAATATATCACGTCTTTATCCCTTACGGAGTAGAGCCTAAGCCGCCTAGTAACAAGACCTAAAGGCCACGTGTAACATGATTGTTGGCGTATAGGTGGATAAGGAAAGCAAATTAGTGATGGGATGCTAGCCGCATCGCCTATAACATGATTTCTTAGATTTACGGCAATTCCCTCGATGGGCTTTTACCATATGCGCGGGAAAAGAAGCAACTGGTACATTCTATGTTTTTTCTTTGATCCCAGACCAACAGGGATGGCTGCGATTTTTCGGAAGAAGCAATCGCGAGGATGTGATAATATTACGGCCTATCTTGCTGCTAGCCAAATGTAACAAAACCAATGATGGCAGGGGAAATTCAGAGAGCTGACGACTGGACACCATAAGCATAAATCTTGCAAGCCAAATTTGACCGTCTTCTAGTGGTCGAAGCTGAACAAATCACTGGTTTGAGGGTCTGATGCTGCGTGGTTCTTTCTTTATGGAAATAAAAAACTAGATGGTGCGTTTCTTCGTATATTGCCGGCAGACAAGGGGCGAGAGTCACCATAGGCAAAAAAAACCGGTCAAGTGCGAGTCGGACTCGCGCACCGAGGGTTCCGTATCATTATCTATAAATATCTAAAACCAGTGTAAGCAGAGCCCTATTCCAAAGCAAAATGTACGCAGTGTGGGGTTACTTTATATTGGTCACTGCTATATACAGACATACATACACATTTACGGTTTTCGCAATTATTCTTTAATCTGTGCTATAAGACCTACCTTCATACCAAATTTCAAGATTCTGCGTTCACGGGAACTACCTTGTAGGTTTTGATTCCCTTGAGAGTTGAAAATTTGCGGAAATTTGCGGCATAAACGGCTGTATCTTTTGATTGCGTTGGCTTAGAAGTTTGATTTTTCACAGCTTCAAGGGACAGTAGACCTGAGTAATTGATATAAATTTCAGCTTCATACCTCCACGCGTTCCTGAGAAAAAGGGTCTTGACAGACGGACAGACGGACAACAAAGTGATCCTATAAGGGTTCCGTTTTTTCCTTTTGAGGTACGGAACCCTAAAAACATAATATTTAGTGTTGCTACTATAAATTAAGGTAGATTGCAACAGAAGCGACTTGAAATTCGGGTACATAGCAAGTACACTGCAAGCTTTTAAGCTTAAGTTCATAATGATGTTTTTCAATCATCAGAAAACAATGTAAAAATAAAAACAACTAATGCAAAACTTTAACAATAAGGATCGTGTTCAGGGTGTTAAATTGGAAACACTAAATGTAATATTTGCAGTGCCCCTACAGGGTTTGATCTTGTATATTGTATCTTGTATCAAAGCAAATAAAAGTTTGAGTTTGAGTTTGAATGGAGTATTTGCTGGGAAAATAAATAAAAGCCAGATTAGTGGGCCGACCGATGCTGTCGGTGGTATCGAAAAAGAGGATTTATTTCTATACAAACAAATCTTATATACTAGTTTTACAGCGCCATCTCTGATATTACTAATGAATCAAAACAAATTGTAGTTACATGAAAGCTTATGATCTATACGTGTGAAGTGGTGCCATCAGGATTGACCTAGATGGCGCCACTTGAGTTATTCGTTAAATAAATTTAACACAGGGGTAAGTTATTCAGCTAAATAATGCAATCGCGTGATACCGTTCGTTACTAGAGCAATAGAAATGCAGTCGCGCGATTTTTTGTGACGCTAAAAAAGTTGCCGTGTGTCAGGGAATTTACAAATACGCAAGGCTGTTCGGAAATGATATTAGACGCATCCTTACATTGAAAGGTTTCCTGGACCCGTAAGTTATTTAAGGAGTCAAGCTTTCATCCTCCTTTGAGATGAAAAACAACCGTTACCGCATGAAAAAGAAATGTCACTCTATCATAAATCCGAGTTGATATCATGACGATCATTTGATTATCTTCGAATGAAAAACAAATATACACATGTACACATACACAAATCACGTCTTTATCCCTTGCGGGGTCGTTTTGTATGTATGTAAACTCTTTATTGTGCAAAATAAACAAGACAAATACAATTGACAAACACTGAGATACATGCAAAGGCGCACTTTTTCTTTTAAGGGATCTCTTTTGGTTTTCTTTTCAATCGAAGACTTATTCGATGATACACCCCGTTTGGCATCTCTTAAGCGACTTAGAAAAAAAAACACTTTATCGTCTCGAAATAATCCATATTTTCTTTAAAGATTCTTTCAGAACATTCTCGAAGTCCACTGAAGCTTCTCAAGATCGCACTTCACTTGTCTTCGTCCCCGCGATTGATTGGGAGTGAGACAGAAAAAACTCGTCAAAACTTTAGGCATATTTCAAGATAAACGCGATGAAATTAGATATGTGAGAAATAAAATATTTATATAAGCCGATTTTTTTTACCTAATCGATTGTTTTCATAGTAACAACTGATTAAAAAAAAACAATTACTTTGGTTTGTAAAACTCATAAAAAAACAAGCTTTTTTATGAATTTGATTTTTAAAAGTTCATATGTATATCCCGTCTTTATCCCTTACGAGGTAGACAGAACCTAAGGTAACCAAATCTTAAGGCCACGTTTAGCATGATTGTGTGCGTATAGGTGGAAAGGTGAATCAAAATAGTGATGGGCTGCTAGCCGCATTGCCTATAACATGATTCCTAAGATTGTCGCCCATTCCCTCGATGGGCTTAAAAGTTCACATTTCAATTAAATTGGTCATTTAACTAGGAAACCCGACGGTTGGCATTTCATCTTTTTCTAATTATTAGTATTTCTAATAATTAAAATAAATATTAATATGTCAGTTTTATAAAATCAATCAATCATGCTAAATGTGGCCTTTAGGTCATGTGACTATAGGCTCTATCAACCCCTTAAGGGACATAAACGTGATCGGTGTAAGTATGTGTAAGTGTATGTATGTTAGTTTTATAACAAATTTTTACCTAAATCGGTTATTACTGAAGTGAAAAGAGAAAATCGATTAATTACAAAGTAATTTACAGATTAAGTAATCGGTTTTATATCACATCCCTACTATTCCGTGAAAAACAAGATTATAATTCCCATTTCATGCTGTCCACTTTGAGTAGTATTTTTAAAAATAAGAATTACATTTCTACGTTCGGAATTGAACGTAAACGTGCGCGTCAATGGTTTGTAAACGTGCGCGTCAATGGTTTACGTTTCGATAATGTCACGTTTAGTCCCACAGAGAAAACGGTTAGACGCTATTGGACGTGACGTCTGGTCCATATTTCACTAAAGCTACAATTGTCAGTGACAAGGTGATAATTCTGTTTACAATACAAACTCGGCAAGAATACGTTAGCTTCATATTGACTACGCATTGTCATTTGTCACTGACAAATATGGAGTTGGTGATTTGTGGCCAAACCCCTATTTCACCAACCCGTATATTATAATCTCGACGAGAATCCACGCCGGTTGGCTTCATATTGAATACGCATTCGAATTGTCAATGGTCACCGACAATTGTCGAGTTGGTGAAATAGAGACTTAGTACTCGCTCGCAATCGCCATCGTGTTCATTTTGACAGTTCATGTATGGGCTGACGATTGACATCGGAATCAGCTAGCTGTCACATTCATACGAGAACTGACAAAATGAACACGATGGCGATTGCGAGCGAGTTACACTTGTGTTAGATTTGTGTTTTAGTTTAACGGTAAAAGAGGCTCAAAGAGGCACAAAACAGCTCCGGCGCATTAGGATACACCTTAGCTAGCGGTCAACAAAAGTCTTTCGTTTGTGCTTCTGTTGGACCGGCAATACGTTCAAAAATTCTTTCTTTTCCGTCGGCTCAGCTTCGAATACACAAGGGATGAGATAACAAGCTGTCAAAAGTTCACTAACCTTATATTTGTTGATGGAGTCCATCTGCTCTTTGGTGACGTTGTCGTGAGCGGGCGGGCGAGGGGGTGCGTCGCGGGGCGCTTCCCGCGGGGGGATGGCCGGCGCCGCCGACTTCGCGGTGCCGTTCACCTGCTGCGAAGTTAGTGAGATGAGCTATGGGAAGTAGACTATGTTATAGTTTAAACTTGGAACTACTAGCCGCAGGTCACAAGTGCAAATCCGTTGGTAACCAGTTCACAATGTTCCAGCGTTTCGCAAGTTGAAGATTTCCCTCCTGCTTATCTAAAAATCCCCAAGTACAAAAAAAAATCTAAGCGACACTGAAAATTAGAACACAGAAAAATCCGAAAAGTAACTATGGCCGGGAATCGAACCCGGATCCTCGTCATTCTGTGACGCGTGCTATATACACCACCCGTAAGAGGTGGGTAAGCCTTCGATTTTTTTCTGGCCACGTGACCACGCGATATGGGTGGTGCACGCGTCACGGATGGCGAGGATCCGGGTTCGTTTCCCGGCCATAGCTTTACTTTTCGGATTTTTCTATGTGTTCTAATTTTCAGTGTATTTAATTTCTAACGGTAAAACCGCAAAAGTAAACATGAAAATCAAGAAGTTTAAAATTCTTGATTCATTTGATAGTATCCCCAAGTACGTTTAGAAAAAGATATACTTACGAGTAAAATAACGGGTCACTTTTTATACAACTTTTTATTTTTTGACCATTTATTTTTGCCCCTTCGACCGAGAACGTGAAGGTATACTAAACGGATTTGCATTTGGATCCCTCAGGATCTCACCACACCATCGCCTGGTTCTTTCAGATCTTTACAATAGAGCATAGCCAGTATCTTTTGTCTCACTGTATAAAAAGTACGACAATAAACTTGCTCATCAGTTATACGTTACTTCTCGCTGATATGTGCGAAGAGATCCTTAGAACAGTATGCTTAGTGTAAGTTTTCTGTCACAAAATACGTCTCGAACGCGTTTGCGTTAAAATGTCAAATACTATGAGAGCAGTTTGTTGCCGATTTGATCCGCAAGTGGCGCTGCCAATTATTCCATAGTAATTGAGACGTTTACGTAAACGCGTTCGAGACGTTTTTAAATGCGAAAACTTACACTAGAGGCTCAGAGCCTCTAGTGACATGCGTTCGCATAAACGTCTCAATTGCTATGGAAAAATTGATAGCGCCACTTGCGGCACGAAAAGACAGCAAACTAATATTATTTGATACTCCAACGTGAACGCGTTCGAGGCGCTTTTTCGCGCCGAAAAACTCACTAAGCGCTATGGCCTCTATTACAACGTGACAGGTGACGTAAATACATAAATCACGTCTTTATCCCTTACGGGGTAGAGAGAGCCTAAGGTAACAAGACCTTGCCACAACAAAGCCGGGTACTCATCTGCAAGCTGTAACTGTAACCACAGGTTACAGTAACCAGAAAACCCTACATTCGCGAGTCTGCAGCGAGCGACGTTCACACTAGTGTTTTTACATACACACATAAATCACGTCTTTATCCCTTACGGGGTGGACAAAGCCTAAGGTAACAAGACCTGAAGGCCACGTTTAGCATGATCGTGGACGTATAAGTGGAAAGGGGAATCAAAATAGTGATGGGTCGCTAGCCGCATCGCCTATAACATGATGCCTATGCCTATTCCCTCGATGGGCTTTTACCATCTGCGCGGGAGAAGCAACTGGTACATTCTGTACTGGTACTCCCAGACCAGCATGAAAGCAACTTAAACATAACTTTTGTGTGGTGCAAATTTTAACTTATATGTGTGTGTATGCTGAGTGTGGCCCTTTTGGCACCTGCGGCACATAAGTACCTAGTTTTACTATTATTATTTTTTTTTTTTTTAAATTTTCTTTATGTGTCGTTTTTGTGTCAATAAATGTTTTCTTTCTTTCTTTCTTTCTTTCTTTAACTTACAATATTAGTGTGGAGAAAGGCCACAATAGATAGATCTCTCTAGAGGCAGATGTCATGCGTGAGGAAAGTCCAAAGGAATAAAGTTGGAGGTTGTTGTATTCTAGGGTTTTTAGTTACGGTAATATGCAAGAGTTACGGCTACAGCTTGCAGATGTGTACCAGGTTTAAGAATTCCATATAAACCGCTGACTTGAAGTTCTTTTTTAGTATCGTCGCCTGCCACGTTTGCAGAATAGGGGCCAAAGCCGAACGGATATGAAATTCGAAATTTGAAGTTCGTATCACACTATCCCTCTCACTCTCCTATTAGTGTGAGCGGAACGGCACTAAATGAATTTCGAATTTCTAACTTCGTAGTAGGACTGCTGTTTTCACTCAGCTTAAGACTGGATTAAGTAGACAGATCCATAAGCCAGCTTTATTGGGCCGATGTTAACCAACCTTTAAGGCTTATGCGCAAGTGAGATAGAAATACATGGTGGTCACTCTAACGTACTTAAGGGATTAAGTTGAAAGACATTGGCGCAATATGTAGAGCGGGCAAGGCATAATATACATATAGACAGATATACAGTCACGTTGGATACTCAGAACAAATAAAAAGTAAAGACGGAATTCTCCAGACGACAAAGTGAGACCAGTTGTAACTATTTATCTTAATTATGTGGGTAGGCCAACTATTTAGTTTTGCTTGCACTTGTGTGCGTAGAATTGTATGGATATGACGAGCTCTGTCTTCACTTATTTGATCTGAGTTTGGGGGCCAGCTTTATAAGTAGTACAATACATAGAGACAAAGAACCATATTTTTATACAATATACATAATTAGAAGAGCAATAGGACAGAAGACTTAAAATCTAGTTATAAACCATAAGCAAGGAAAGATACATGTTGTTATTAAAATCCAGAGACAGTGTAAGCTGATTTTGATAGCGATGCAATCGCAACTTTAACCTTTTCAACGCCAACGACACATGTCAGCATGCTCTGTATATGTTTTCGGTCACAAAATACGTCTCGAACGCGTTTGCGTTAAAATGTCAATTACTATGAGAACAGTTTGTTTCCGTTTCGATCCGCAAGTGGCGCTGCCAATTATTCCATAGTAATTGAGACGGTTACGTGGAGGCGTTCGAGACGTTTTTATATGCGAAAACTTAGACTAGAAGTTCAGCAAAGACCTATATTTACGTCCATTACTTTAATGAAAAAGAACCTTCGTTCAATTGGGTTTAGGTTCAACTTAAGGCATCGCAACAGAGAAGTCTGGCGTATGGATGACGTCTCTTGTATTTGACGTGACGGCGAAAAGGTTAAGAAATCCCAGATTTTTTTATTTTTTTTAGATAGATTAGATATTTTTATATTTACTCAAAGCGCATAGGCAAAGTACAACCATTTGGAGATTGTGTAGTAGGTACCTAATTGTTACATTACTTGATTACAGTTAATACAACAAAGGCAAAAGACAAGTGGTCACCTGGATGACAAACAATCACCACTACCAAAGCTTAAGGCCATGCTCGGCTAGCACAAAAGCGCGCCAGAGCTGAGTCGCGCGAGATAGACTGTCGTATTTTTCTAGGACTGTAACAAAAAGACGAGTAGTCTTTCTCAAGCGCGACGCTTCTTGTGCTAGCCAGTTTGGAATTACGATACACTACGACCGAAATGGTTGCACGGTCCTAATTCATCATTATGTAAAAGCCAAGCAAATTATGCTTTAAGCGTTCATTACATTATAATTTGACGGCCAATTTGTGCAGGTTTGATTATATACCAGTGTCGAGTCGACCTAACTCGATTCCCAGCGAGTTTCTTTATCAAATTTCGTTCTCTCATTCTTTCTTCATGGAAGTGTAGGAAGAAGTTAATGGGTAAATAGGTGTTCTTTTGCCTCGGGTTGTCCAACGGAAACATTCACGTAACGTCACTGGTATATACCCAAACTTCAGGTCAGTGTTGGGACGTTTGTGACCCCCAAGATAATCTACACTGACGTCGTCCACTTATGCAATAGGTCCGTGACAAACCGTTTTTGATTTAATATTGATTAATCCTTGAAAATTGGTCATTTAGAATATCTTTACAAGCATACAAGCGAAGCTACGCCATTGCTAAAATATAAACATAAGTCTTCACAAAACCAGTAAAGAAAACCCCATTAATCACTACCTTATTCCCATTGTTAACGGGAAGTTTGTCATTTTATTTTATATTTCGTCACGTATAAAAACAGTTTTATTATTAGTAATACTTTATAAAGTACGGAACCTCAGCGGACGAGCCCAAATCGCACTTGACCAGCTTCTTTTAAATTTCAATTTAAGAAAACGTATTGTATTAGTTAGACAATTAGCTAACTGTAAAAATTTTACATAATTTTTTTAAAGAAAAATCGATAGGTAACTATAGATTTACAATACAAATAAAAATAAAGAATCTTAACGTAGCTACGCAGATGCAGCCATACAAATACAATACAGTACAATACAATGACTTCATTGAATACCACATAATATACAATACAGAAAACATGTGCATAAAGAAAATTATTAGGTAAGCAATAGGCAGTCTTGCAGCTTAAAACTGATATCTACCAGGCAACCTTAAGAACAGAATGAAGAGAAGAATAAAGTAGAGCAGGATAAATAACAGATTACATCATCTGCAGAGAAAATAAAGCACCTCTTATTCTGTAACCCCCTCACCCCCAAACGAGCTGGACGAATACAAATATCGACAAAATCTGGTAACCCTCATGCATTTATCCTTTTAACAAGAATTCCAGAGATCTATTGAATCTTAACCTTTTCGCCACCACATCAAATACAAGACATCACCCGTACGCCAGACTTCTTTATTAACAACTAGCTGACCCGGCGAACTTTGTTCCGCCTTAAATTTGAAAAATTCCTTTGTAAGTGCATCTTTATACTAATCAAGAAATAATGTGTAGGCATGCTAAATTTAATGTCTGTAGCTTTATTAGTACAACATTTCGGAATTTTCCAATCCCGTGGGAAAATCGGGATAAAAAGTATCCTATGTCCGTCTCCTGGTTCTAAGCTACCTCCCTACCAGTTTTCAGCCAAATCAGTTAAGCCGTTCTTGAGTTATAAATAGTCGTATTTTTATCCCGTGGGAAATTTGAAAAATTCCCTTGTAAGTGCATCTTTACACTAATCAAGAAATAATGTGTAGGCATGCTAAATTTAATGTCTGTAGCTTTATTAGTACAACATTTCGGAATTTTCCAATCCCGTGGGAAAATCGGGATAAAAAGTATCCTATGTCCGTCTCCTGGTTCTAAGCTACCTCCCTACCAGTTTTCAGCCAAATCAGTTAAGCCGTTCTTGAGTTATAAATAGTCGTATTTTTATCCCGTGGGAAATTTGAAAAATTCCCTTGTAAGTGCATCTTTACACTAATCAAGAAATAATGTGAAGGCATGCTAAATTTAATGTCTGTAGCTTTATTAGTACAACATTTCGGAATTTTCCAATCCCGTGGGAAAATCGGGATAAAAAGTAACCTATGTCTGTCTCCTGGTTCTAAGCTACCTCCGTACCAATTTTCAGCCAAATCGGTTCAGCCGTTCTCGAGTTATAAATAGTGTAACTAACACAACTTTCTTTTACATAAATAGATTGCCTTAAGAACCTAAACCGGATTTAACAAAGGTTGCTTTTGCATTGAATAATGGACGTTGGCGTCGAAGAGGTTAAATACATCATTTTTGGGCAAGGTCAGTTGGAGTCAAATTGTCCTATATTATTTTGTCATTCTGATCTGGGAGCAAAGAAAATACATAGAATGTACCACCACTTGCTTCTCCTCCCACGCAGCGCAGATCGTAAAAGCGAATCGTGGAAATGGGCGAAAATCTTAGGAATCATGTTACAGACGGTGCGACATGATTCCTAAGAATTTCGCCCATTCCCTCGATGGCTTTTTTCCATCCGCGTGGGAAAAGAAGCAACTGGTACAAGCTATGTCTTTTCTTTGCGAGACCAGCAAACATAAATGACGTATTACTAAAGCGTCGATTACTGACTGCTACTTAAAATTAAAACATGCTACATTTTCTCCCAATATATGAGTAGGTACAATTAATCCCCACATTAAAATAATTAAGCACAATACATGATATCATCTCTCAAAACTATTCCAGAAAAATTGTCGGTGAAATTGTCATTTCGAAATGCAAGGCGTATTCAGTCAACCGGCGTAGACTCTCGTCGAGGTTGAGAATTGTTACTAGTCAACGACAACTGTCGGGTTGGTGAAATAGGGGTTTGGCCACAAATCACCAACTCCATATTTGTCAGTGACAAATGACAATGCGTAGTCAATGAAGCCAACCGGCGTAGATTCTCCAGTTTGTAATGTAAAGAGACTTGTCGCTTGTCACCGACAATTGTCGGGTTGGTAAAATCCCTATTTTAGCCAGGCGGTAAGGTTAGTTTGACTGAACCTACGAAGATTTTTCATCTAAATTTTTCAATCAATATTTACTCCCGTCCTAGACGCGGTTCACTTTCAACATTTTGTTAATTAAATGCGACCACACCAGTGCGTAAAAGACGTTGACGGTGCGTTTACGCAACAAAACGTGACGCCTCCGACACGTCACTGCGTTACGCGGCGGTGTGGTTGCGCCTTTAATCTAACATACCAACACTAGCTATTCTGGAACAATTTTAAGAGGCTTTACAGAGCCGACTTATTTTGATACATGCACCTTATAGATACGGAAAATGCGATTAAAACCTGAAAAGGAACAGTTAGTCACTAGAATCTAAAGTATTTAGTAAAGATGCTCCCATTACGCTAGACAGACCATAAACAAAACACCTAGCGTAAACGCTGTACTATGCACAGTAGAGGGCATAAAAATGATACAGACATCACGTCAAATATATGTGTCACCGGCCTTATTGTGGTGGCATAAAGGTGTACAGATGTTTTTGACGTCTGAACGCGTACATATATTTATGCCCTTGATTGTACGAAATTCTAGCCCTGGCATTTTGTTCTCTAAAGAAACCTCTTCCACAGATTCAGAGTAAACAACTATAACTTGATCCGTTTCCTCGTAGGCATTGTACTAAAACAGGTATCTCGACGTTGGTCAATGACATAAATTCACGACCAACATCGAAACACGTGACTCCAATATAATGTTTATGAGCGAAAGGATCAAGTTATGGTTGACTGGCTTGTTTGGAGAACACAGCAGGCTCTTGTCTGTAAGGGCCTTCATAGACAGCTTGGAGCAGTCGAACCCAACGGCACGAGCAGCCGTGTTGCGGTTGTAGTCGACTTCAACCCGACTGCTCCCAATTTTGTATTGAAACTGCAGTAGGCTATTGTCTAACTCGCAATCGCCATCGTGTTCATTTTGACAGTTCTTGTATGAATGTGACAGCTAGCTGATTCCGATGCCAACTGTCAGCCCATACATGAACTGTCAAAACGAACACGATGGCGATTGCGAGCGCCAAGCCTACGGATCACTCCAACAGCGACCGCTTGAAGCTGTTGGCACTGATTGCTATAGTAGTCCGTCTATGGAGGCTCTACACATAGATTAGTATACATACATAATAATTGTAGATAAGTATTTGATTAAAAAGTTGAGTATAACATAAAGTAGGCTTAATACAGATTAAATAGAGTCCCTAAAAAACGCGGAAACTCGAGAAACACGTATATTTTAAGCAACAACCAAATTATATTACGATTCCAATTAGTTAAAACTTTGTAGAAAACACCAATTGTTCAGAGATATTAATGATTTCGTCATGTTTAGAGCCGCGGACAGTAGAGCGTGCAGAAAGCGTGACAATGATAAATGATTTAATGATTCTATTATTAACACTACAGACCAACCGCTTAAATAAGCCCTCGCCAGCGCGGCATATGACCACATATTAGATGACAAGGGGACCGAGAGAGGTGCAGGCGGGTCTGCACCTCTCTCGGCCCCCTTTGCCGTTCCACCCCGCGCCCCTGTGGCGCGCTGGCGAGGACTCATTTATGCGGTCGGTCTATAGGATGACAGTGACATGAAACATGAATGTGCGATCACTGGTATGTATTTAATAATTATGTGCGTTGAGTTCGATTGGGATAACAATTACGGTATCCGATGCTGTGTTTCTCTCTAGCATTATCAAATATGTGCATGAGTGTCGTAACGTACTTGATTTTCGCTCGTCTAACATTGCTTGAAATGTAGAAACATTTTGATGGTAAGGTGCCTTGGGGTAAATTCAAAATTGGGGAATTTCGAAATTTGTGGATAACCAATAAACGGGGAACAATTCCATATTCTGGCAACGCCTATCTAGAAGCCGGAGAAATCGGAGCTTCTAGGTAAACAATTCTAAGAGACGTTGTCTTACTGCAGGACACCGGCCTTACAGAATGAAAAGGCTAACCCCTTATTCATAAACGCTCTATAGGCTTCTGCTAACTTAGCAATCGTTGTCCTTATCTGTCACTTTGACATTTACCTTTAACAGATCAGGACATACGATTGCTAAGTTAGCAGAAGCCTCTAAGCGTTTATGAGTAAGGGGATTAGATTGTAATTCCGATTCTCAGTACGGATTTAGAACTTCACACCATTAACACAAACCATTGAATTGTTACGGAGATGTGTGCCGAAGGAGATACGTACTTATGTAAGATAGGTACGCGTACGACCCCGTATTAGCCCGAGCTCTTTGACATTCGGTATTGTCTCGCTGTCTCCCTCACTCGGCCGATCCAAGTATCAAACCCATAAGAGAGAGTCAGCAAGAAAAACTCGAATGGCATTCTAAGAGTTCTCGGACTGTACGCCTACGAGTACGTTTGTAAGGTTCCTATGTGCAAGTACGTATGTAAGGTAGGTACGTATGCGTATGAGTCCGTATGTATGGTCATACACGTATGTACGTATGTAAAGAACGTGAAAGTGAAACAGAGATGTAGATAGTCCTATCCAAGTGCAAATGAAATGAGACAACCGATAGAGAAATTGTAATGAGTGCATGGTCGATTTTTGCACCATTAAAATTTCATAATCACAAACTTATTTGACCCGGTGACCTCTGTTGGTGAACTTAGCGTTAGTAATGATATTGGTGCAACATTGATTTCAGTTTTGACTTGTGGCCTTCATCACAAACGCGACACTGTCGGTGACATACGACAATTCGCTTTACATTACGAAGTCGATAAGAATCTACGCCGGTTAGCTTCATAGTGACCACGCATTGCATTCCGAATCATCACTAGTCACCGATTGTCGAGTTGATGAAGCGGCCAGGTCAGATAAGTCTATGGCTCTGTACTGATGATTATTGGTTAGTAATATATTCCCGGATTCATGACTTATTCTAATGACCTTACCTTAAGTTAGTTTTATCCTTGGTTAGTAACCCGACTATCCCGTTATATCTTCCTTGATAGTTTTGGAACTGTCATGTTTAAAGGACAGGACTACAACTATTCATTAGCTGTTTAAAATTTCCACACAGCAACTAGTATTTTAACGTGGCTCTCTGCCAAACACGGACTGTAATTTAATTGATCGTTTAAAGTAGGCTAAAGTGGTGCCAAAACGTCTTTTGGTAGTGATTTTGGAGAAGCTTGTATGCGTTTTGAAAGTTTGTTCAACTTCACATCTGTTTACGTTGTTTGTAGTCATTTGCAAATCGAATTTCACTGCTTTCCGTTGAGTAGATCTACTTGAAATTTGGTAGGACGGCAATCCAAATGCAGCCAAGCAAAGCGTTATCCGTAATATTTGAAAAATAATAATAATATTATTATTAACTTAGTTATAATGCCAATAAATATAGCAAGAAAAACAAGAAGAAAAATTACACGATACTGCAAGGGGGTCCAAGTCGTGTGGTCAAGAGCTGCGGTTCGTTTTTGGATCCGTCCGAGGGGAAGAGCAGTGCTTGGTCCGGTGCCAACATTTTTGTCACAAGATTTTTGAATACTGTCTGTATTTATTACTTTGACATTGGCGAAATCATCGCATCGATCGATGGGCCATATTAAAAAAAAGATGAAGAAGAAGAAGAACTGTAGCGAATATTTTTAGTCTATTGATGGGAGCATAGAAGGCCTAGTTTATCCATTCTATTCCGTGTAATTTTTTTCATCCGAGCCTTTGACACCCTTGAACTTACTTCTCAACTTAATTTTTATATGAAAGTCCTGTTCATTTAAACACGTCAATCCCATCATTTCCCGCGATCCCAACCACCAATGAGACATGCGCATTGAGTGCCTGTTACCTGCAACATCAAGCTCTTTCTGTCCGCGGTCCCCCCCGGGTATTTCGGGGTGGTTTTCACGATCTGGACAAACGAATCCGGGACATCTACGGCGACCTCTCGTCCTAGCAGCACGGGTGTGGTGTCAAATCCCGGTGGAAGCTTGTAGGACGCATACACTGCTTCTCTGATGAGGACAGAGTCGGTTCTTGCCGAGTAGGAAACGCCTTCCCTACAATCTAGCAAAGAATCATCGCCGTTAGATATGAGGAGTTGGATTTTGTGGTCGCTTAGCGTGTGTGTCGTGTTTGACGCGACGGAGCCTCTGTCGGATAGGAGTTCACATTTGGCTGTTTCTGATGAGTTTTTGCTTTTTTTGCTGCCAAAGCTGGTTCCGGAGCCTTCGGAGCTCTGGGGTCCGGATAGCAGTTCCATGGTGCTGTTGTTCTTGTAGCTGGAGCCGTCGGAGCTCGGGCCGGAGTCCACATTGCTCTGCAGGACTGTCGAGTGTTTGGAGCCGAAGCTGGTGCCTGATCCAGAGGAGAGAAGCAGGGTTTCGTCGTCGCGGGAGGGACGCAGGCGTACCTGCGGGGGCCGCGGGGGCGGGTAGCGGGGGGGCGTCTTGTTGCGCGCGATGAAACTGTCCGGCACGTCCACCGCCATCTCGCGGTGAGGACCTGGAATTAATAGATGGGAATTGATTTAGATCTGAAGTTATAGCATAGAAAACATGAACAGATTGAAGTGGATTATGTTGCACTATCTTATTATACTGATACAATAGCCTTCATAAATTAATTAACTTCAGTTCAAAAAGCAACACCTTTTATGAAAGCATTGCTAATTCCTAAACGAAATACCATCACTCATTTCGAACGAAACACTCAAACCCGCTCTCGCGGGCAAATCGATTCCTAAATGATGACATTTATTCATATTCCGAAAGCCCCTAAAATGCAGAGTTTGATTAATGGAGTGGAACATCATAATCGGAAGTGCACGGGCCCCTGGCTCCGACAAATAGGGTCCGCACGGCGAGCAGCCTCGCCGAGGCAGTCGCCTGTAGGGTTACCACAACACATAATTTTCCCTGAGATGTCAGCAGGATTACTTCTTCTTTTATAGATGGCCAGTGTCAAATTCAGTAAATAATATTAAAAAAAGTAAAATTACAAGGCCAAACGGCAGTACATTTTGATTGTTCCAATGCGGGGTTGCCAGGTCAATGATTTTCTGTACATTGACCATTTATGCTCTTGTGTAAACACTGTACGCATTTAGGAATCGTCAAATGCTTCACGGGCTTCGAGTTATTCTCGTTTATTATTTTATATTTTCACTAGCTATTGCCCACGACTCCGTCTGCGCAGAACTATCCAATTTTCCGGGATAAAAAGTATCCTATCTCCTTCCCCGGGACACAAACTATCAGTATACCAAATTTCAACTAAATCAGTCCAGCGGTTTAAGCGTGAAAAGGTAACAGACAGACAGGCAGAGTTACTTTGACATTTATAATATTAGTAGGGACTTCATTATTGCTTGCACGTGCATAAAACATAATATACTTTAACTATTCCCCCTCTTCACTCTATTCTTAAATATGATTGCGTTATTCGTTTAGTATGAGATCATTGACTGTGTGTTTATTTTATTTTTCTCATATGTCAATACATACATAAGTATCTCCATGTGTGTACATCTCTCTCTCTCTGTCTCTCTCTCCCTCTCTTATTTGCAACATTTCGTCAGCATTTTAATATTTCCTTCTGGCAACCCCGGCGGCAGTTATAATTTAGTTAGGCACAGAGTTCCAAATCGGACCGAGTGGCCGCCTCGGCTCGCTCAGTGTGGACACAGCTAATGAGGCGGCAAATACTCGGACCGGGCTGGCAATTAGTGCACAATGCACCCAGTGATCCGTGAGGCCACGCCCCTTAGGCTTAGGTAAAGGTATTAGCTTTGACAAACATGATCAAAGATCGCTCGTCTCTTGCTTTTAGACTGTACCTGAATAAATTGTGGCTAATAATATTCTTCCATGCTGGTCTGGGAGTAAAGGAAAAACATAAAATTTACCAGTTGTTTCTCTTTCCGCGCAAATGGTAAAAGCCCATCGAGGGAATGGGCGAAAGTCTTAGGAATCATGTTATTGGGACCGAGCGCGACGAAAGCGCCACGTGACAGGCGGCCATTATGGACAATATTGTCACCGCTGTCAAACAAGAAGTAAGTAAATATTGTGAAAAATATTAATGAAATCTTGTGTTATTTTACTATATTACACAATTTTGGACAATGGTAGTCAGTAACATTATTGCCAATAATATTAAAATTGTTGTTTTCAGTGAAATTTTAGAGGTTAGGTAACTTACTTTTTTTTTCTTACGGCAAATATCCACTTATTTCTTTGGTCTAGTTTCCACCATGGTCTTGGAAATTGGTAAAATTTACAGTCGCTATTCTTCTTGGTGTTATTACAATTCACAACAACACGATCTTACCAGGACCATATTTTTATCTCAAAAACGATTAGAAAATGTTTACTGCAATATGGATTTGACAGCTCAAGTCAGCGACAAAAATGACAATTTTTGCCGTAGCGAGCGCTGTGATCGTTTAGGCTACCCCCTCCCCCCGCTTTGCACTCTGCCAATAGGCGATGCGGCTAGCAACCCATCCCTATTTTGATTTCCCTTTCCACCTATACGCCCACAATCATGCTAAACGTGTGGCCTCAGGGTTTTGTTACCTTAGGCTCCTACCCCGTAAGGGATAAAGACGTGATATATGTATGTATGTAATAATAATAAGGTGTCTAACTTAATAGTCTATCTCAATAAAAAAGTAGAAATTTAAATTTCAAACGAACGTTTCGTCACCAAACTGGGGACGTTTGGACAAAGGGCCAGGTCAAGTGTACCCTAAACCTGCGAGCATGTATGAAGAGATTGATGAATGTGAATGAAGCAAAAGAGGTGTCAAGATCTTGGCAAGTGAAACGAAGGCTCTGCCTACCCGTGTAAGACATTATGTATGTGTGTTTGTACGTATGTATATTCAACTTCACGATGGAGTTACTGCTCGTTATCTACTATCTGATCATTAAAAACCTTCACGTATACTCTAGTCATCAACGTAAATTAATAACATGCGATGACTGATGACTTGATGACGTCTGGCCAACTAATCAAAAAACTTAGGTACGAAAATCAACAATGAAAGATATTTTAAGACGTACGGCGGTCGAGTTTTTTGTCCCATTGTCTGGTTAAGGTCATGGAAGGAATTTGTTTGTCGTACAAAAAACAATAATCAAATTGTTTTACAATCACAAAAAGTGTAGGTAACTTGTCATTTTATCCGGCTGCGGGGAGGACCAAATGGAGGGTGTGTTAACATTTCTTGTACCCTGCTTGGACTAGGTTCGAACCGAAGTACGAGTACTTAACTGAGATAAGTATATTAAGTTAAACAAATACTTAACTTTGTACTTTTACATTTTCTACTCCGATGAGAACACACAGGACGTAGTAAATAATCCTTTCCCATCGTGAACACACGATTACTTCCGAATGATGCCGACGAGTCTGACTGAAGTAGCATGACAAATACCATAAAAATACGAACACTTCCGAGATAATACGATGGGAAAGAATTTTGCATGACTCTGTACCTAATACAAAAAAAGAAAACAGCTGGAGCCGGGACTCAAACCATCTCCGTTACCTATATCGTGACACGTGATGACCATTCCGTCCCGAGCGACTGGAAGGTACATACATACCTACATACATACATAAATCACGTCTTTATATCCACAACGGGGTAGACAGAGCCTAAGGTAACAAGACCTAAAGGCCACGTTTATGGGTGGGTTTTTCCAATCTACGCTCAGAACTCGACGCCCATTATTACAAGACATCGTCAATGTTATCTTTTATCAAGACTATCAAGAGTTGCGAAAGGTCCGAGTCTCGCCTGACCGGCGGGGTCTGGGAATGTCCATTGTAACTGCACCCGGAACTCGACATGTGACCTTTACCGACGCTCGAAACAGTGGTAATAGTTATGTTCGTTGGGCCAACGTTGACCAGCAACAAAGCAAACACGAACCATCATCAGAATAAGGGGGCATGTGGCAAATTCTTCAGTGGTCCTTCCTCGATATAAAGAAGTGGAACATCGTTCTTTGTGTGTCAAGCTAAGTCAGTTCGGGGCCCCGTAGAGAGACACATTTATTTACGCAATATACAGGACTGGCAATTTTTTTTTAATTTTTTAAGAGAGACAGTCCCCCAGAGCCAGTCGGTTGGGCGACGCTTACCGGTGTCTGCTGTGAGCGAGAGCATAGTGAGCATGTCTCTGTCGTCATCCGGGGGCGGGCGCTTCTCGTCCTCCGCGCCCAGCACCACGATGCTGGAGCCCGAGCGGCGCCGCGGTCTGAAACATGTTAATAATGTATAAATAACAACGATAAGACGAATATAAGTGACTAGGACAGAAAAAAGTATGCTTAATTGGTTTGGTCACGCAGAGAGGATGGAAGAAGATAAACTAAACAGGTACATATGGGGAGTGAGAATGGGTACGTTGGGAGGGGAAGGCCTAGACGGAGGTTCCGAGACCAAATAGGAGAGGTTTTGGAAAAAGGTCAGGTCAGGAGTACCCGAAACCGGCGAGCATGTATGAAGAGATTGATGAATGTGGATGAAGCGAAAGAGGTATGTCAGGATCGTAGCAAGTGGACCGAAGTAGTATCTGCCTTCCCCTGTAGGAAAGAGGGACGACGGTACGCATGGATGTAAAAAGGATAATACGAGATATGATCATTATAGGCCTATGTGATACATACACACATATAATATTAATACGTCTTTCCTTATCCTTTAGGTAAGGGTAGAATAACAAGACCTAAAGGCCACGTTTAGAGTGATTGTGATGGCAAGGGTAATAAGAATAGTGATGGGTTGCTACCCGTATCGGCTATCTATAACATGATTCCTGAGATTTTCGCCTATTCCCTTGATGGACTTTTACCAATTGCGCGGGAAAAGCAGCTGAAACATTCTATGTTTTTATTTGTTTCCAGACCAGTAGGCTTATTGTCTAACTCGCTCGCAATCGCCATCGTGTTTATTTTGACAGTTCTTGTATGAATGTGACAGCTAGCTGATTCCGATGCCAATTGTCAGCCCATACATGAACTGTCAAAATGAACACGATGGCGATTGCGAGCGAGTTAGGTAATAAGCCTACAGCATGGAAGTATGGAAGGCAGAAAAATGTATAAGTGCCAACGAAAGTATGGGGCATGATCAATTGATCATGATAGGTCTATGTGATATGGGGGTTTATGAGATAGGGTTCTTCCACGCTCGTCAAGGAGTAAAGAAAACAAAGAATATAACCAGATGCTTCTCTTCCCGCAGGTGGTAAAAGGCCATCGAGGAAATGGGAGAAAGTGTTAGGAATCATGTTATAGACGATGCGGCTAGCAGCCCATCACTATTTTGATTCCTCTAAACGTCGTCCCAAGATAAAGATCGACGTGATTTATGACAGTATGTGTGTGTTATATCTATTTAACCACCTGTTTCAGTGAATCACAGGTAGATAACAGTAAGTTGCTACTGGTGACAATATTGATAAACCTACTGATAAACTGGACGGCTCTCAGAATATTTTAAAGGTTTACTCAGTTTATTACAAGTATGTAGAGTCAACAAAGATAGTTTTGATTTATTGTAGCATCTTTATGACTAAGATATTGGGAGAAGTACCGAATTCTAAAGGCCCTTTGCGGTTTGCCGATGGACACACAGCAAAGCTATTCGGTAAGCAGGATAGATACGGCGCGAGCGTGTGTAGGTGCTTACCTGATTATATTGCCGTGTGTACACAGAGCCTAAGAGTAACAATACCTAAAGGCTACGTTCACGATAAACTGTAGGCGTACACGAGGAAAGGGGAATGAAAATAGTACAAACATAACATAAACCACGTCTTTATCCCTTACGAAGTAGACAGAGCCAAGGGTAACAAGACCCAAAGGCCACGCTTAGGAAAGGGGAATCAAAATAATGATGGTTTGCTAGCCGCATTGCATCAAAATAGTAATGGGTTAATAACATGATTCCTAAGACTTCGCCCATTCCGTCGATGGGCTTTTACCATCTTCGCGGGAAAAGAAGCAACTGCTACATTTTATGTCTTTTTCTCCCAGATCAGCATGGAAGAAAATTGGAAAACCAGATTAAAAATAAAGACCAAAATTCAGCAAATTTGCCACACACTGCCAGATCTAACATGCTGGGTGTTAGGATGCTCGTATTAGTCTAGAATTGAAGATTCATCATCATCATCATCAGGTTGAAGACGTCCACTGTGGAACAACGACCTCCCTCTTAGCACACCGTAATGAACGACAACTCGCCACCTGCATCCACCGATTTCGCGCTAAGTAGCAGAGCTTGCACTGCTGTGTTCCGGTGTGGAGAGTAAGACAGCCGGGGAAATTACGGGCACAAGAGGCATTTCATCTTAGTCCTCTACGTTGGCAACGCATCTGCAATCCCCCCGGGGTTGCGGGTGTCTATGGGCAGTGGTGATCACTTACCATCAGGTGACCCACTTGCTCGTTTGCCTTCCTATTCACATAAAAAAAAAAAAAAAAAAAACTTTCACGATGTCGGTCCACCTAGTGGGAGGCCTGCCAACACTGCGTCTTCCGGTTCGTAATCGAAGATTACATAAGCTGTAATACGCCAGCGAAAGGGGGTTAGGAAACCTAACAACTACACGAGACGATAAGCTGGCCCGCTACGTTGAACTCTGTACCATAGCGTAATTTTTTCCACGTACAGTGAGGTAACTCCACCGTCTACAATCCAATGATCCCGTGGCGTTATCCCGAAATGTTGTACAGTCGAGTTCCCTAGTAAATATATAATTAACTAGCTTCTGCCCGCGACTTCGTCTGCGTAGAATTATACATAAAAACCTTCCTCTTGAATCACTCCATCTATTTAAAAAAACCGCATCAAAATCCGTGGTGTAGTTTTGAAGATATAAGCATACATAGGGACGACAGAGAAAGTTGTTGCAAAGGGCTACTTGCTGAAATTTAGCATGCAAGTATGCACTACGAAGGGATTTTTCGAATTTCCCAAGGGACAAAAAGTCGGGATAGGAAATATAGAGTTAAGTATTGAAGACATGAATGGATGACAGGGGTCACTCTGACGTTACCTACGCAGACAAAGTCGCGGAAAAAGCTTGTGTGAAACAATCCACAGTTATCAAGTTGTATGGGAGGCGTATGAAAGGAAATGCGTCGCCGTCAGTTGCGCGGGCGCAGACACCGTGACGTCACGCCACTTGCTATCAGGGTTGCCAACTCCACCTGCACGGCTAGCACAAGTGCGCGGGAGAACTGTCGCGCGCGAGATAGATTGAGATATGAGATTTTTAACCCTCGACGCAAAAAGTGGGGTGTTATAAGTTTGACGTCAATATATGTGTGTGTGTGTCATCGTAGCTCTCAAACGGGTGGACCGATGTCGATACAATTTTTGACATTCGCTAACCATTTTATTGAATCAGGCGTTACTTTGCGAAGATCCATTTCAATGAACAAAAAAATTACCTTGCCACTCCGCTACTCACATTTGCATGGGTAACATTTTTGCATTTGGGTTTGCATGTGTAACAGTTGTGCTCATTAAACTTTGATGATGATCCCGTAGAGGGATCGAAACGCGTCAGTGTTTGTGTGGTGTAAGGGATAATTAAGTTTGCTTTGTTTGAAAAACATATATATTTCACACAGGTTTGGTTATCTTGCACGTGAGTAGCGGAGTAGCAAGGTAAATTTTTTGTTCATTCGAAAGTCAGTTTCCCTGCGGTGGTTCTCAGCCATGATTGGTAAAAATCGGTCCAGCAGTTTGAAGACTATCAGCTCTTCTCCAAAATGATGTAAGGCACTTCGGAAGAATTTTAATTTTACTCTCAAATTTATGAGTTAATGACTTTTTAAGTGGAAGGGCACAAAACGAACTTCGACACACACACACACACACACACATCACGTCTTTTTCCTTACGGGGTGGACATAGCCTAAGGTAACAAGACCTACAGGGCACGTTTAGCAAGACTGTGGGCGTATAGCTAGAAAGTGCCCATTCCCTCGATGGGCTTTTACAATCTGCGCGAGAAGAGAAGCAACTGGTACATTCTGTTTTTTCTTTGCTCAGACCAGCATGGAAGTGATACGCCCGCAATCGTGCTAAACGTGGTATTTAGGTCTGTGGTTACCTTAGGCTCTGTCCACCCCGTAAGGGAGAGCCCGTTTTGGCAGCCCTAGCAGTTTATGTAACGGCTTTTTATAATTTCAAATCAGTTTTTTGTTCTAACGATGTTACGGTGCTGCATTGTTCGCGTCGGCATAGGTTGGCCGCGCGGGGTTGCTCGTGTTAATTACCTATTGCCTTATAAATAATTAGGTTAATTACAATCAATTTGCTTTGCGGTGTAATTACCTTAGATGTGCGATGATTAGTTAAAATATTGCTTTGTCTTTATCTTAGGAATCATGTTATAGGCGATGCGGCTTGCAACCCATCACTATTTTGATTTCCCTTTCCACCTATACGCCCACAATCATGCTAAACGTGGCCTTTAGATCTTGTTGCGTTAGGCTCCGTCTACCCCGTAAGGGATAAAGACGTGATATATGTGTGTATGTATGTATCAAATATTTGGTCCTATTTATTTAATTTTGCCGCTATTGTATCGAATAGACCTTAAAAAGTGTCTACGAGTTGTCTACTTATGGTTAAAGAGTTACAGCCAGTCAGCCATATTATAGATAGACGGACAGAAATCATAGAAAGCCCATCGAGGGAATGGGCATAGGAATCATGACTTTTATAGGCGATGCGGCTAGCAACCCATCACTGTTTTGATTTCCCTTTCCACCTACACGCCCACAATCATGCTAGACGTGGCTGTCTTCCACGTAAGGGATAAATTTTCTCCCTACTATACCTCTTTCTAATTCCAAATTCTATGTATAATCTTATACTGTTCAGGCTTTACGGTTGTGGAATTCCTTGCCTATAATCATAAGGCGCGCTAAATCTTTACCCATATTTAAATCTATGTTGATCTGTCATCTTGTGCATGAATCTTGTAGCTGGCTTTTTTAGGTATGTGTGTATGTATCTATTTACATCTCCATTTATTGTAAATGTGTGTTTCATGTATAATATATTATGTATTTCAGTACTTAGTATATAAATATATATTCTAAATTACACCACCTGCTCAGATCTGTTGTTCTCCAGTCTATTATGGTTGCCTGGTAGAGATCGCTCTGTAGCGATAAGGCCGCCTATTGTTACCTTGTAATATTCTGTGTAACTTTTCTCTGTTTTGGTTGTTATATGTGGTGTTCAATAAAGAGTTATTGTATTGTATTGTATTGTATTGTAAAGACGTGATTTGTGTGCGAGTGTGGACAGACAGGGCTGACTTCATGGCGTCCTTGAACACAGAATCTTAAAACCAGTAACGCCAATTTCATTCAATGTTCAACAGTTTTTTTTAAGTTACACCAAGCAATTTCACGCTACCAATATCCAGATATAATAAACAGCGGGCGCACATTCAAAGAGCGAAAACGCCCATCCAACAGCGAGGGCATTGTCAAACAAAGCAGATGATTACCGGAGTGGCCGCGCTGATCGCGCCAATAACCATCTAGGGGCTTCCTGGGGCAAGTACGTGACGGCTCAAGCCAGAAGCGGTTAGAGGAGTCAAGGAATTTAGTTACTGGCCCATCGAGGAACCCCGGCACATAAAACGTCGTGACATCGCATTACTTAACAAAGGCAAATTGTATGACGCTCACTATAAAAAGGTTCCACGGTGGATTAGGAATTAAATTAAAATGGAGCAGTCAAATGTAAGACTCTACATTTTGGAATTACAGCGTATAATTTCTTAATGAACCAGGCGAAAGAATAGGTAGAAGTCGCGTCGTAATAGGATGTCAAAGAAAAGGCCCTGGAAAGGACTGCATGGAAATTAGCTCTTAAGTTTATGAAGAAGATTTTTCTTCAAAAAGAGAGGTTCTCAAATAAAATTAAGTGTATTGTTTTTTGTCTGTTGATGTTTAACTTAGCTGTAAACCGATTTAGATGATTATTTTTTATTGAAGTGTACTACTACTAAAAGGGCTGAATAAAGTTGCGAGCTGTAGCCGAAGAACTCAATGATGCCGAACCAGAAATAGCGATACTGATGTATGTTGTTTAATTGTTCATGTTCAGTATATAATAGAAACAAATTAAAGAACATTTGAAAAAGCTAGCCCAGTGCCCCTTGTTTCATATTCGCGAAACATTTCTTCAATCCTCGTCTACTTCGTAACGGGAGTCTCTATATTTTCCACCTTTTCAGGTCCAGGGCTCTGGACTAGACGTTGATGGACCAGTCAGTCAGAAATTTCCATTTTATGCCCTATCAGACCAATTGATACCACTATGGAACCTTGTCGCAGTAAATGTCATAGTGACGTTACATTGAATTGGCAAGGAAAATGATTGTGACGTTTACTGTAAGAACGTTCTGTGGTGGGTAAGGAATCAATTTGTTCAATCACTATCAACTACAAGTATAAAACAAAGTCGCTTTCTCTGTCCCTATGTCCCTATGTATGCTTATATATTCAAAACTACACAACGGATTTTGATTCGGTTTTTTTTATAGATAAAGTGATTCAATAGGAAGGTTTTTATGTATAAGCAGACGAAGTCGCGGGCAGAATCTAGTAATATATATATTTATATATTGTGACTGAGATACACCAAGTTCTACGCATTGCATAAAAGCTGTTAGAATACGCTTTCCGCTTTTAACTCGTACCGCGGCCAACGAAGGAGAATATTCCCAATTTCAGTAGCACGAATAAAAATAACTCCACTAGTGTGACCACGAGTCAGCGGGTTGGTGGACGGGGAACAATTTGACCGCACTTTTATTTCAGCGTGTGATCTTACAAAGTTAAGACTAGAAGGCAAAGTAAAGTAAATTTCTAAACGCCGCCGAAAATTAGAACACAGAAAATCCGAAAAGTAAAACTATGGCCGGGAATCGGGAATGATGAGGATCCGGGTACGATTCCCGGCCATAGCTTTACTTTTCGGATATTTCTGTATTCTAATTTTCAGTAACATTTAGAAATAGATTATTGGATGTTGCAAACTTTTTGATTTTGACATACATACATACCGTCACGCCTCTTTCCCACAGGGGTAGGCAGAGACTACTTTATTCCACTTGCTCCGATCCTGACATATTTCTTTCGCTTCATCCACAGTCATCAGTCTCTTCATACATGCTCGTCGGTTTCGGGTACTCCTGACCTGACCTTTTTCCAAAACGTCTCCTATTTGGTCTTGGAACGTCCGTCTAGGCCTTCCCCTCCCAACGTAATCAAACCATTCACACTCCCCATATAGATCTGTTTAGTTAGTCTACTTTCATCTATCCGCTCTGCATGCCCAAACCAACTAAGCATACTTTTTTCTATCCTAGTCACTATATCATCTTTCACACCAACACGTTCCCTTTTCACACTATTCCTTATTCTATCTTTCAGTGATACACCTTCCATACTCCTTAACGCTCTCATTTCTACTGCATTTATTCTATTTTCATGCTTCTTGATTTTGATTTTGAGGTTCCTCAAAAATCCTGACGGCTGGCTACCGCGCAAGTTGGCAACCCTATACAGCCCGCTTGGATTAAGGACCTCGAGTTCACCAATGCAATTATCGTAAGACCGCTATAGGGTTGACACAACTTCATTAGGCGATCTAATAAAAACTGGCCGCTTCCCAGAGATTTAGTATACGGCCTATCAAAAGTAAATGGGCGTTTCTTTGGCGATTCGCTCCGGTTTACTGTCGAAAAATTAAAGGAGCGATTACACCGCTGCGTAATGCAGTGACGTGTCGTAGGCGTCACGTTTACTCACCGTTTTTCATACATTTTGTTGCGTAAAGGCACCATTAACACCTTTAAACGTGGAAATTGATTTGTCGGTTGTAATGTAGTGACGCTGCCTGTTCGAATATCGTACGATTCTTAGAGTGCGATTCGGGTGTGTGTTGCTGCCTCCCTCACTCAGCAGAACTCGCTCATCGCTATCCCGCGGGAACTATGCGATTTTCCGAATTTAAATATTTATTGATATATTTTGAGTTAGTATACTTAGGTTTTTATTATTAAATTTAGTAAAAACTATCCTATGTCCTTCCTCGGGACTAAAGGTCCGGCCACACCAGTGCCTAAAAGACGTTAACGGTGCATTTACGCAACAAAATGTATGAAGAAACGGTGAGAGAACGTGACGCGTGCGACACGTCACTGCGTACACGCAGCGGTGTGGTCGCTCCTTAAAACTACCTAGGTGCCCAATTTCAATAAAATCGTTTCAATAGTTTAGTAGTGAAAGCGCGACAACAAGACAGAACGACAGACAGAGTAAGTTTCGCTTGTATAATACTAGAAGGGATTTTGATTCCCCCTATAAAACTATACGCCCACAATCGCTAAACGTGGCTTTTAGGTCTTGTTATTTTAGGCTCTGTCTATCCCGTAAGGGATACAGACATGATTTATGCGTGTGTGTGGGAGACTTGTTTGTTTACAAAAGTGTTAAAATGGATTGGAATGGACTATAGGAATCAAGTTTTTTTATACCCCGTCGGTGGCAAACAAGCGTACGGTTCGCCTGACGGTAAGCGGCTACCGTAGCTTATGGACTACTATCACAATTAGGCCCCTATTATCACCAACTCGATAATATGTCACCGACTATTTGTCGGTGACAAGTGACAATTCGAAATGCAATGCGTAGTCAATATGAAGCCAACCGGCGTGAATTGTCAAGTTTGTAATGTAAACAGAATTGTCACTTGTCAGCGACAATTGTCGCGTTGGTGAAATAGTAGCCAGGTGTGTATGACTCACTCGTCTAGAAGGCTGCGAGCTGTGAAAGTCATAGAAAGTTAATGTTCACAATTCAATTGGGTATTTATTTAACGATGTAACATGTTTGATGCACGATATTGAACAAAGTAAATATTTCTAAACTACTCTGAAAATTAGAACACAGAAAAATCCGAAAAGTAAAGCTATGGCCGGGAATCGAACCCGGATCCTCGTCATCCGTGACGCGTGCTATACCCCTACACCACCCATAGCAGGTAGGTAAGACTTCGAATTTTTCTATCTGTTACTAGCTGTCACGTGACCTTGTTACTGTGACGAATTTTTGTCGCTAAGCGTCATCTGTTTGAATGATGTGTCTGTACAACATAATTACAAACTCCCGTGGATCATCTAGTGCTCGCCATTTTTTTATGTTTACTTTTACGATTTTACGAAAATTTGTAATTTTTTTTTTTTGTTATGTTGGGAAGCCACTAATTCTTATGCCGCACCTCAAATGCTTAATATGTATTGGAGCATGAATATATCTATTAAAAACCCCTTGCCTGGTACCCACTGTACAATACATTGTCTCATGACATTTCAAAAACGAAAATCGAAACTTTATTTTGCAAATAGGCCAAAAAGGGCTCTTTTACATGTATTTTTTGGAACTACCAGCGAATTCGGAAAGACCATCATTGTCAAGAACATTTTTTCAAAATAAATGCATTTAGGTACTATAATACAATTCTACTTAACTTGGTACAAATACATTAATGCAAGGACTTTATAATAACTTTTTGGGATATAAAAGGTCACCCAGTTAAGTACCTATTGACATGTAGATATAAGCCTACAATCTTCCTAAACGTGGCCTCTAGGTCTTGTCACCTCAGGCTATGTATACCCCGTAAGGGATAAAGACGTGATTTATGTATTCGACATTCATTTGACAATAAGCTTAATACCTACAAAAAACATAAAAGTAGGTAATACGTTTTTGGGATCATATTTTATTTACCAACACCAAATTCAGCAACGAATCCATTCCCCTCGCTAAAATAATAACCGTTAAAACAATTTCGTTCCAATTTTAAAAATCGTTCGACAACTATCGTGTTAAACAAATGAAAAGCAATAAAGCCCGCCACAGACCGCAAATTTATGAAGTATCGATGACTTTGTAGCCATTCGATTGTTCCGCAGCGAATGGAACGAATGAAAAAAACTGTATTTTTCCTGCCAGTACCATTAAGGTGAATGGGTTTTCTAGGTGAGATTTATTTTTATTTTACTGGCTCTTTGTTTAAAAGTCGAATCGTTGATTCGTTTGATAATACACAAGGTGAGTTTAAGCATTGCCAGAGTTCTGAACTGTGTATTCCTGAGGTCATAAGGAGTAAATATATATATATATGTATACCTAGGCAGAGCTGGCAACTTCCTTGGACAGCGTATTAGTATCGCTGTCCAAAGGGGGAATACTGCCAGCGTCTGTGATACTATGCCACGGGGCCCCTCCTTTTTTAATTCTTTTATTTTAAGAATGGTTTTAGTTTAGTTTTGTCTTTCATTCCCCTTTTGTATTTTTTTCATTAATAAGTTAGGTACATTGTGTTGAGTATAAAAATATTAAAATGTAACGATTTATCATGTAAATGTAATAAAAGGCCGAATTATGCGTTTCCAATTTCAGTCTGTATGTGCACGGTCAACATTATGTGAAGCGTACCCATACAAAATCAATTTTAGAAACGCACAATTCGACCTATGTTTATCTAACATTTCTTACTCCATATCTCTCGCAATGCTCACGCGCACCTTGTAAATTCTAGATGCAAATAAGACATCTCATGGGAACAGATTTAAACAAACCTTGCAGCCAGCGCTGGTCTTCCGATGGGACCATCAAGTGCTACTTTTAGCACATATAAAAAAAAAAACTTTGATGAACCGGCATAACAAACCTTTACTACTGGCTGTATGGACCATAACTCCTTTACATATCCCACAAGGGATGAATTTTATAAAAATAAAAACAAAAAATTCTTGGCTCTTCCTAGTTCTTAGATCTTCCTAGTTCGACTCAAGTAAACGCCTCAACAGCTATGACAGTTGCAACAATCCCTTTTATAAAAACGTCCCCTCGCTACCTGTTCGCCCAGCAGGTGGCAGCTGGCGTCCATTGTGATACTGACCCATTTACAACCACAATATGTTGGCATTCATTCATTTTGCCGTAAGTGACGTGTGACTTTATCACTTGTAGCTTAGACTTTGAGCATCTATTGTAAGTTTTCGCATATAAAAACGTCAAACGCGTTCACGTAAACGGCCCAATTACTATGGAATAATTGGCAGCGCCACTTGCGGATCGAAACGGCAACAAACTGTATGCTTAGTGTAAGTTTTCAGTCACAAAATACGTCTCAAACGCGTTTGCGTTAAAATGGCAATTACTATAAAAACGTGAACAGCACCTCTAGCGGAAAGTTTGCACATAGTATTTAACATTTTAACGCAAACGCGTTCAAAACGCATTTTGTGACCAAAAACCTACACTAAGCATACTGTAATTTTAAACTCACTGTTTGTCGTTCCTTCCATAGCTAAACGCTCCTCTCATCTACTCGATTAACTGCAAGAGATCCCTTGTAGGGATAACTTAGCCTTTGTGCATATATCTTATGTTTGTAGCTACGCTCAGTAGTAAAAAATTCAGCTATGCTATACTTCCATGCTGGTCTGGCAGCAAAAAAATAACATAAGATGTACCAAAAAAGCCCATTGAGGGTATGGGCGAAAATCTTAGGAATCATAATCATGTTATAGGCGATGCGGCTAGCAACCAATTACTATTTTGATTCCCCTTTCCACCTGGTAGTAGACGATACACAGTAACATCTATCTATAGCTTTTTACTTTACCCTTACATGCCTTATTTCTTGGACAACACGCAACCATCGATATTAATTATCAGTTGACATTGATGGCGGTCGGTTGTCGATCAAATGACACGTAAACGTCATACAAGAAGGAAAATTACAAGATACAAGGGGGTGCAAGTCGGGTTACCTCCGCGTGTGGTCAAGAGCTGCGGTTCGTTTTTGGATCCGTCCGAGGGGAAGAGCAGTGCTTGGTCCGGTGCACCCTGGGCATCGGCTAATGATTTCCTGGCAGATGCTGAGGGATATCATTATCCGTTGGCTAAGAGCCCGACAGGACGGGTCTTTTGACCGTGTTCTAGCGTACAACGTTGCCAACATTTTTGTCACAAGATTTTTGAATACTGTATTTATTACTTTGACATTGGCGAAATCGTCGCATCGATCGATGGGGCCATATTAAAAAAAGAAGAAGAAGATACTGCAAGACATCCCGCCCGACCGGGCACGCCAGTGTGCGGGGGCCTTAAACTGCACTTCCATATACTGAGAATGGAATAAATAATGGATTCAGCCAGGCGTCACTTTGCGGAGGTCCATAACATCTAGATATAGTCCGTGACCACTCAGAATGCCATTTAATCGGGTTTGTTTGCTGTCTCACTCACTCACTCTTATGGGTTTGATGCTTGAATCGACCGAAACTCGAATGTCGTTCTCAGCGCTCACGCAGTGCACCTACATACTACTACTACACCGCTGGCAAAGCGCACAGTGGTTGTGGTAAGGTAAATGATTTTGTTCATGTAGAACGGAAAAAATAATAACGAGGGCTACTCCGAAATTCTAAATTAGAAATTTGTGTTACCATGCCTCTCAATACGCACCTATACGCCTACAATTATGCTAAACGTGGCCTTTAGGTTTTGTTACCTCAGGCTCTGTCTACCCCGTAAGGGATATAGACGTGATTTGTGTATGTATGTATGCCTCTCAATCTCCCTATAATGAAAATTAGTGTGAGCGGAAATCACGAAATGGACTTTGAATTTGTAAACTTATACTTCGGTGTTTAAAAATAATTGTAGTACTTATCTAGAGCATAAATGATTGAAGTGCAAGACACACAAACAAACATTTTGTACTCATCAAAATGTGTGTGTAAATAAATGTTTCTCTCTCTCTCTCTCTCTCTCATCATACGTAAATATAATATATCCGCCCCTGAGATCTAACTCAAACTTTATAGACCACCTGTCTATCCGATAGTCTAGCAAGCGTAATGAAAACGTACCCTCAGTAACGTACAACCTAGTCTTATACGAGCACACAATATAGTTACCCCATGTCACTACTATCTGCCTTTTGTCGAGTGTAGACACGTCCGGTGTCGTACAAAGAGATAGGAACAGACTCGGTCGGCTCGTCTACAGCGGCCTTTATGACAGTCAATGCGTACCAGAGACAAGTGCTTTGATGTGAAAGGACTTTATGATAGAGTGTCCCTAAAATGGTGATAACGTTTTCTATCATAGTGGTTTCAAGTTGGGTTCCAATTAGAAAAGCATATCGTAAAGATAAATTGATACACGCTAACAGTTCAGTGTAAGAAATTAGTTACAATAAAATTCCGCAATGGTTATCATTTACTTTATAAAATCAGCCCCTAAAAATTATGATCACACTTAGACCCTTTTATTTTGAAATTAAAAGATAAGATTATTTATTCATTACAAATGACAAAAAACAAAAACTAGTGTTCGATATATTCATAGGCCAACTGTACCTACGTACAAGTATGTGTTATGTTTTCAGTCAGCGCGTTTTGTTACTGCATCCAAACTAGTTTACGCTGCGTTTCTGAATGAAACGTTACGTCGATATTCTTAAAGTGAAACAGTTTCCCCTGCATCAATTACTAATTCTTTTTGAAGTATAAAATCCAAGCCAAACAGAAAATCTATTATTTAATATTATTTATCGTTAAGGGGATGCCATTCACTAGCTTGGTACGTGACTTGATTTAGAACTAAGTCGACACCACGACCTAAAATAAGACCTGAACCTAGAAAACAAGGTTCCTTTTTGAATGGACGGCTGGGCTGATATTGGCTTTACTTTGTAGCTAGTATTAAAAAGTAGTATTACTAAGTTTTATATTAGTTTCTTTAAATTGCGAAGTATTGGTTTTCGTAGCCAATATTTTTATTTTTATACCGTTACTTAACATTGGCAAATTGCCTTGTACTTGAAGCATTATTATTTATAGTAAAAATCTGTAAAGTGACTGACGTTCTTTATTCGAAAATTCAATTTGTTTCTACACGTACAAAATGCAAATTGAATACTGGCCATTCGAACTGAACGGCGACGCGACACGTCCGTAAACAATAAATTAAACTTAATTAACACAAACAAGCCTGACAAAACTACACAGCACAAATTCCTTTGCCTAAATGAAATAAAAAAAAAACAATCAGTCTCGAAGACGCGCGAAAACCGTTGCGTTTGAAATTACTGTTCTAGTCACGTTTCTGTTGGTGCTTGTTCGGAATAACTTGAACTCTTAACTTGTATAAAGTTTGTTGAGTGAAGGGGTACATATATACTGGCCATGTTGTGCTATTAATACGACTACATTGAGTACTGGCAGATTCCATTCACTATAGATTTTGTTCGATATTCTATAACGCGAATTGAGAGCTCGCGTTACTCCGAAATTCAAAGTTTGTATTCACACTAATAATAGTCATCAATATGAGAGAGAAAGGGACGGCATAAAACGAAATTCAATTTTCAGTTCAGAGTAGCCTTGTACCCAACAGCGGGAGCAGAATGTAGGTATATAGACTGGAGACAATGATTCTACACTTAAAAATCGAAAACAAATACTAGAATCGCTATGTTGTGTTTAAAGTTAAAAGGTTAAAATTTCTAACCGTACACTACTTCAATGTTTAAGTTTCAAGTGTCAAAAGTGACGAAAACTACTAATTAGTAAGCGATTAGAAACAGATATCCGATATGACATGTAACGTGATGTGTCACAACCCTCATAATAAACTTCAAATTAAAATTCCATTTTCATAGAAAGATAGAGACAAATCTTTGATAGCATATATTATCTCTGCCGTTTTTGTAGTTAATTGAAAAAAAAAATTATATTGTTTATCGCATAAATGAGCTTTTAATGGAAGCCATGAAAAAACCATAAAGCCCTATTTTTAACCCTGGCAATCTCCAATTTTAACGCATGGCACCCACAGGGGATGACGCTAGGCAGGCTAAATTAAAATGTAGGTCACGCTAATATAAGCTCACTAAAAGGGGTTACGGCAGGTCATCTGCGGTCGGTTGATATAACGAGATCAGCTAAAGCAGTGGATCAATCAATCAATTTATTTATTTGTCAAACATACACACAAAAGTGGTACAAAGTTTGTATAGGTCGCTGTTTTGCCGCAAGGCGTACAATAAGTCATGAAGTTATACATAACATAAAACGTACAAATGCATTCCGGTTTACATATACACATGAACACGTGGCGTTTAAATTACCTACTATGACTATGGCTTCATTGTATCTATCAAATATGGAGTAATACGGTTGTACCAGAAAGTCATATGAGCCATACGCCCACAATCATGCTTAACGTAACATTTAGTTCTTGTTACCTTAGGCTCTATTGATGCCTGTTTGCCGCCCTCCCCCCTAGTGGTGCCTGCTGGCAGGGGGTTGGGATCCCATGCTAGCAATTAGAGGCCCACGAGTCTAGGGGAGGACGTATTCCCAGCCCCACCGTTCTTGGCGCAGGAGCCCCGGCACATAGGTTGGCGCAGCCGGTGGGCATACGCGGTGACACCCTCATGCTCCCCCGGCGCCCCCTAATGGCAGCGAGGTAATACCGGTGGGTTTTTAGTGGGTATGCCTCCCCCGCCTCCTTCCACTCAGGAGGGGGGCCGGGGAGGAGAGTCCCACATAACTTCCGCGCCGTGCACGTCGCGGTCGTATGCGTAACGCTTTTTCTCCATCGCAAAAAAGGCTCCATTGACGCCGTAAAGGATAAACTTGATTTATGTATAGATTACGAGCACAAGCAGAGGTTACAAGTCGCCATCTTTAGAATCATAAACTAGCATAGGCTTTTCACCACCTAATCGTAACGAGCAACAATGGCTGCTTTTACAAGAGTCGCTACCGTAACCAGCGATAATCGCCCGTATGCTTTCTCCACCGGTATATCCATGAAGTAATCACGGGAGTTGCCTTCAGTTCAGGGTTGTCATCGGTCCTAGTTTCCCTGGATTTGTCCTAGTTTGGACTGCCTCCGGGCGAGGTTTTTGGAAAACGTCCAAGTGGACGGCACTATACGGGATCTGGTAATTGGAATATAATTCGTCTTCTGCTTGGCCGCTGAAGATGGTGGTGATCCAGACGAACCTTTCTAACTTACGTAAAAAAACTTAAGTCAAGCGGGTCTTCTCTTATTCACACCTAACTACGCTACAAGTATCCTAAAAATATCTAAGTAGGTACTATTCCTTTCCCTGTGCCTAACTGTAAGACGTGTAAAATCCACGGCCGCAGAAAACGATAACCTTAAAAATGAACATTTAAGGACCTCGTAAGAACCCAGGGGGTCGTATAAAATTTGCATGGCCCTGAATACCCCTCGTAGGTCGGATATTGGCCCATTTGCACCGGCTCGCCCGGCCTAGGCTATACCATCTGTTGAATATTGGTTACAATGGATTTCCCTTCGGTTTCATTTTATTATTTATCTCGGTTTTCGGCGAACATGAACTTTTATTATGTCGGACGTTTGTCGAATTTGTTTTGGCCTTATTTCTACCAGTTGGTTGAAAATCTCGAAAGGATTATTGAGTTTTTTATTTATTGTAGTATCTAAACAAAAACTGTACATTAAACCTAGCCTAACTTAAACTACAAATAAAACATCCCTCCCAGGTCACTGTCACTGCTCATTGTACCCAGAAGGCTGCAGCATTGCCGCGTTGAATCGCGAGGCTAATTATGTGCCCAAAATAGCTGCCAGCCCGCTGGTCACCAGAAGCATCTATCAGGCGCGTAGATATTTCCCTGGAGAGATCTCGCGCGTGGCCCCACGGTTCCAAGGTCTCAACGTCAAACGACGCAAAAATGTAGCCCTCCCCAAGAGCTGCATATTTGCGACGTTTGAGTTGCTCTGCATTTGCTGCCGCCACGCCGGCCTTACTGCACGTTGCTGGGACAGGTGATGGAGCAAGGGTGTCCAGTGTCCACGCTCGTGGCGTCCCAGACAAGTGTCCTGCCTTGCTTCCAAGGAACGAGTGACATGCCGTTCGGCCGCTTGCCATTGTCTACAGCATAGCCTAGTGGTTAGTGACCCTGACTATGAAGCTAGAGGTCCTGGCCTTATACTCCGAAATTCGATTTTCGAACTTCGTGTCATACCGTCCCTTTCACTCTCAAATTAATGACTATTAGTGTGAGCGGAACGGAACGAAACGAACTTCGAAAATCGAATTTCGGAGTAGCCTTTCTGGGTTCGAATCCCGGTAGGGGCAAACAGTTGTATAATGAATACGAATGTTTGTGCCCGAGTCATGGATGTTGTAGGTATGTATTTAAGTATGTATTTATGTACATTTTATGAGTGTTTATCCGTTGCCTGGTACCCATAGTACAAGCTTTGCTTAGTTTGGGGCTGGGTCAATTGGTGTAATTTGTCCCAAGATATTTATTATTATTTATTTATTGTACCGTTCGGCTCGCTTTGAGTTTGGTCACTTCTACTGTAGTATCAGAATCCTCTGTCAGTGTTTGAGAAAAGGATCGACGGCGTGATTCAGTTTCTTCGACCGTAACCCTGCAGTCCCGCCAAAAATCAAAACAAACCGCGCAACAATCAAATATGTAAGCAATCAGCTGACACACAAGGACAGCATGATAGCGCCGTCTCTATCCGCGAACGGATGTACCGATACGGTTGCGAGTCAATCACCCATTTCCGGTTTAACTTGAATTTACCTTTTTGGATATAATAGGTATTCGCTGGTCATCATTCAAACTTTTTGTTGCCAGTTTAAAAATAAACGTGGGAACTGGGAGTTTCCGCAGACTGAACAAAAAACGTCTATTCTTGACTCTTCTATACCTCCACTAGAAGGATAGCCGGTCATCTTTGTTCGTTTGCACGTAGCCCCATCTTTGGAATTACTGAATCGATTATGATTATTTATTTATTTAAGTATTTCTTTGGTACCTTACTACTGGACAAAGACCTCTGCTTACTCTTTCTGCCCGCCCTACATTTTGGGAGACTTCCCCAGTCCGCTTCAAAAATAGGCTTTGCATCCTGAAAAAGTGCTAAGTTCGTACGGGACGTTGACGTTTTACAGGCAACAGCTACGTATACATACATACATACATAAATCACGTATTTATCTCTTACGGGGTAGACAGAGCCTAAGGTAACAAACCCTAAAGGCCACATTTAGCATAATAGAAAGGGGAATCGAAATAACAGGATTCCTAAGATTTTCGCCCGTATAGGTACAATATAGTATGTAAATGTTATATATATGTTTCCACTTTGTTTCCATCAATACGTATGAGCACTATGAGCCAATGCTATATTTTGATCGTTATCAAAATATGCGAAAGATAAATGCACTGATAAAATGTTTATTAACATTTGATTAAAGTATTATCCATTTATTAGTTTCACGTCACACCATTACTAAGGTAAACTATAAATATCACTATATAAAACAATCCCTACTAATGTTATAAATGCGAAAGTAACACTATGTGTACGTCTGTCTGTCTGTTACCCTTTCACGCTTAAACCGCTTTAGTTCCCGCGGGATAGCGATAAGCGAATTGTGCGCTAACAGTCGCGGGCAACACAACAGCTAGTAAATATTGGCGAAAATTATTAACTTATCATGTTTTTTGAAAAAACTCTGTCTGGCAGTATCACGCAATTCTGCTGAATAATTGGATCAAACGACGCGAAGCCAAACAAACTCCAAAACTGGCTGGTACAGAAATCATACAAATTTGATATTTGTGCCCTGTCATAATTCCAAAATTAAAAACATGCCGTAAACAAAATAAAAACTTTTTGTAGATCTACTTAACCCTGCGTCACGCTTCTTCCTTTGCATTACTGCGTTTTTAGTGTCAGTTTGTACAAAAATAGCGTAATCGAAACAAAAGCCAACAAACCTTTCAACCTCGTCAACATTATTCGTGAAAATCTCACAGAAAAACACTTTTTTCAACATAGGTAAAACAAAACAACACAACACTTCACTAAAAACACTCCACTATAAACGACACTGGCCACAAATAATTTAAAAACAAAACTGTCGCAAACCCGCAACTATTTAATTTTATTTCGAACGTATTTAAAAAGGGGCGGATTTGAAATTTCGAACGCACGTTCGCATTCAGGTATGTCACTGGCTGACTAATTGCTAGATAACGGCCGCGACTGATAAAACAAAATGGAGGCCCCATTAGTGCTAGCAACTAATGTGATTTACAGGGATTTACGTACACTGATAACGGCGGCGCTTATTACGGTGTGGCAAGGTTCAAAATGTAATAAATGTCGATTCTGCATCGATTTTTCTGCATTGTACTGGGGACAGCGCTATTGTTTTGATACTTTCTCTTGTATGCACTCCGTTTTACGCGTTCAGGTCATTGTTATTTGATACTAAATGAAATGTGAAGAACGATGTCTAAAGTACTACTTTACTAATACTAGTAAAGTAGTCGTTTTAAAGAAAAGGTTAAAACAAACCGACTAGTCACCATCGTCATCGCGATACACCACATTGAAGCAGAAAATGGTCTAATCAGTAGGCTTGTTGTCTAACTTGCTCGCAATCGCCATCGTGTTCATTTTGACAGTTCATGTATGGGCTGACAATTGGGATCGGAATTACCTAGCTGTCACATTCATACAAGAACTGTCAAAATAAATGGACACAAGTACCAACGCAACCCTTTTGTTTAGGATGTAACAAAATCTCATTAACACGTATTACGATACCTAATGGTGATTTGTCACTCGATCGTAACAAAACAAGCAATGTTATTTACAATTAATCAATTAAATACTGTAATTACGATAAACTGCGTAATTATTTAAAACGCAATAGGGCGCCGTAGATTACAGCTGACAACTGTCATAGCACGCATAATGTGCAATTAGCACATTAAATTACGAAGAAACTGCACAATGGAAGGCATCTCAGCATTTTTCCGGAATATGCTGATGCCCAGGTCCCTAACCATAACGTCTTAATGCGATTCAATTTCGACTCAGGCTTATATAAGTCCTCACCCGCGCGGCACAGGGGTGCGGGGTAGGACGACCGCGGGGAGCTCTCTCGGTGCGGGCGGGTAGTGCGCCTGCCGCCCGCACCTCTCTCGGCCCCCGCGGTCGTCCCACCCCGCGCCCCTGTGCCGCGCGGGTAAACTTATTTAAGCCTGAGTCTATAGCTGTCTTGTTTAGTATGGATCTGACAGCGAGCGAACCTAAACTGAATCGGAATTGAATGGCATTAAGACGTCATCGTAACTCCCCAGGTAGGTAGGTTAGTTCGAGTGAACAACCTTCCAAAGATTTTTCATTAATTCAACATAAGGTTTGTTACTTCTTCACGCGCAAACGGCTGGACGGATTTGGATAAAATTTGGAATGGAGATAGCTGGTACTCTATATTAACACATAGGCAATTTTTAATCCTGGAAAATTTCATAGTTCTCGCGGGATATAGATAAACATGTCAAAGGTCGTAGCTGCTACAGTCGCAACTCGCAACGTAAATAATGATTGAAAAATATAACTATCAACATCGAAGTCGACGAAGTCGAAGGCAGAAGCTAGTGTTTCCATAAATTGAACGATGTTTAAAGTTACGTCACATTATGTTATGAGTTAGGACACATGTTGTATTATAAAATTTAAATCCCAAAAACTAATTTTATCCTACTAATATTATAAACGCGAAAGTTTGTAAGTATGGATGGATAGATGAATGGATGTTTGTTACTATTTCACGTAAAAACTACTGAATGGATTTGGATAAAATTTGGAACGGGTATAGCTGATACCCTAGATTAACACATAGTCTATTTTTTATCCCGGAAAATTGCACAGTTCCCGCGGGATAACGAAATACGACGACCGGATAGCCTAGTGGTTAGTGACCCTGACTATGAAGCTAGAGGTCCCGGGTTCGAATCCCAGTAGGGGCAGACAGTTGTATGATGAATACGAATGTTTGTGCCCGAGTCCGATGTTGTATGTATTTAAGTATGTGTTTATCTACATTATATAAGTATGTTTATCCGTTGCCTGGTATCCATAGTACAAGCTTTGCTTAGTTTGGGGCTGGGTTAATTGGTGTAATTTGTCCCAAGATATTTATTATGACTTTCTGCCAAGTTTCTTGCGGCGCATTCTTCTTGGCAATGATGGTCTTTCCGAATGTGCTGGTAGTTTCAAAAAGACATGTAAAAGAGCCCCTGGCGGCCAATTTGCAAAAATAAATTTTCATTTTCATTTTCATTTTCATTTATTTATTTATTTACTAATTCTTTGCAGACGAACTCGCGGGCAGCAGCCAGTAATCAAATAATTCTTCGATAGACTTCTCGAACCCCCAACGTTTAAAAAAGAAAGTGGGCCGGCTTAAACAATAGTTATCAATATCTCTATTTACGTTTCACCAAACCTGTTCCTGGAGCAATACTTCGGTTGAAGTAGTTATAGTTATCTGATGTATTGTTACGGAGCTCGCCTCTGCCAATGCGCAATCCACCGGTGACTAACGAAGAGAAAATGCAGGATATCTCGTTTATAATTTATTATTAATGCTAGACTATGCTTGCGGTTTCAATTCAATTCATTTAATCATTTCGTCGCCATAGAGGCATGTCCCTGGTGAGTAGTAGATGTTCCACGGGAATTTGTACAGACACATCATTCAAACAGATGACGCTTGGCGACAAAAAATCGCATAGTAACAAAGTCACGTGACAGCTAGTAACCGATAGAAAAATTCGAAGGCTTACCCACCTGCTATGGGCGGTGTAGGGGAGCACGCGTCACGGAATCACGAGCTAGCTCTACTTTTCGGATTTTTCTGTGTTCTAATTATCAGTGTCGTCTAGAAATGTAAACCGAATTGTCACTTGTCACCGACAATGCAGGCGCTAGGTCCATTGCTCGTTTGCCTTGCTTGCCGTTAAAAAAACTCACGAGGAGTGAATGAAGGCTCGCCTAAGCGAACGAAAACATCATCCAACACCACTTGCAAGTTATTACCAAGTACCCTTGAAGGCGGGCAATTAAATCAAAACTATACAGGCTAGCGTACGACACCCGGCACACCAATTAAAGAGTACTCCGACAAATGCGCTCCCCATTACTGCAATACAAGCACTCTTGGGTCATTTAGCGGGGCGGCGCAGTGCGAGCGGGGAATCACGAGCGGAGCGCAAGCGGGAGCGATGTTGTTACGTCACCTCGTGTCTTAATTTAGCCGTATAATTCAAATGTTAAGCTCTTAGCCACCACACTAGAAATGAAGTATGCCACGGGAAATCAATTGACGAACTAACTTCTATTGCAGAAGGATAAATTTAGAGTTATGTGTGGATGACATTGGCGTGTGAGCCTTGTCATTTGCTGTCACGACTGGATGACTGTGGCGGTCAAGAGATTAACAGTTGTGTGCCTGGAGTAAGCTCGATTTGCATTGTACGGCTAAATTAAGACAAGTGGGAAGTGGCTCAACATTCACGCAGATTGCTATACTATCATAAAGAAGTTAACAACGTTTGGATGTGGGCAACATCGGCTGTGACCGAAAGGTTTGTTACGCAAAAACCTTACACTAAGGTGAATGTTCGTTAGATAATGGAGCAATTACACTAGCTCAGTTAGGAATACGGTCCGTCGCATTCGGCGAGCGACAACTGCAACCATCCCGAAGTAGGTGAATAGACGGATAGGCTAATGAAAAGACGACGTGTTAGCCGAAGTAGTTCGAAGTTCAGCAACTGCCCTAGGCAAACGCAGTGTACACATACACATACACAAATCACGTCTTTATCCCTTACGGGGTAGACAGAGCCTAAGGTAACAAGACCTACAGGCCACGTTTAGCAAGACACTGAGGGCGTAGAGGTGGAAAGTGGAATCAAAATAGTGATGGGTCGCTAGCCGCATCGCCTATAACATGATTCCTATGATTTTCGCCCATTCCCTCGATTTTTTTTTTATATGAGAGGGGGCAAACGAGCAGACGGGTCACCTGATGGAAAGCAATCACCGTCGCCCAGGGACACCTGCAAGACCTGGGGAATCACAAGTGCGTTGCCGGCCCTTTGAGGAACAGGAAGGCTCGCTTTTTAAAGAACCCTAAATTGTACCGCTCAGGGAATGCTGCAGCAGGAAGTTGGATGGGCTTTTACCATTTAAACGCAGTGTAATTGCCCCTTAATACGGCGCTCGCTCTCACTCGCACCGCCCGGTCGTCTCACCGGCCGCTTTATGTAACGAGAGGGTTAATTACAACTGCGCGATATTATGAATGTCACCGGAGACCGTTCCGGCGAATAAAACTGCCGTATTGCCGCCCGGGTGTGAAATATCGCCGGTTTAAGGACGCTCGGAATTTATTGCGAGACACTTTGCTTTAAGTTAGGACATTTATTTAAAACTAGCTGTTGCACGCGAATTCGTCTGCCAAGAATCCGTTTACAATCCCTCAGGAATCAAGCAATTCTCCGGCACAGAATAGAATTTACCAGTTGCCTCTCTTCCCGCGCAGATGGTAAGCCCATCGAGGGAATGGAAAAGCGAGGAATCATGGTAAAGGCGACGCGGTTAGCAACCCATCACTATTTTGATTTCCCTTTCCAGCTATACGCCCTTAATCATGTTAAACGTGGCCTTAAGGTTTTGTTACCTTGTAAGGGATAAAGACGTGATATATGTTTTATTGAATCAGGCGGTACTTTGCGGAGGTCCATTTCAATGAACAAAAAATTTACCTTGCTACTCCGCTACTCACGTGCAAGATAACCAAGCCTGTGCGAAATATATGTTTTTCAAAGTTTAATGAGCACAACTGTTACACATGCAAATGATAATAATGATCCCGTAGAGGGATCGAAACGCGTCAGTGTTTGTGTGGTGTAAGGGATAATTAAGTTTGTGGGATTTATGTGTTTTATTTGCAGCACAGGCTTGGTTATCTCGCACGTGAGTAGCGGAGTAGCAAGGTAATTTTGTGTTCATTTTACGTGATATATTTATGAACGAGTATGTAAGTATGTATTTATTACTTTGACATTGGTGAAATCATCGCATCGATAGATGGGACCGTATTAAAAAAAGAAGAAGCATCGCATTAAGAAGAAATGGTAAGGCCCATACATAGCACACATTGAAGAATATCAAACAACACCATTACAATACAATTCATACAGCCAAGTTTCCCACGATCTATCTAACCGTATTGTTACACTAAAACCAACTTACAGTAAAACAGTTCAAACAAAAAGCACACTAATACTAAACAAATAAGAGTCATAGCAACCGCATGAACCATAAGAAATTGAAGATCTTACTTGTCAGAACCCTGTCGTATTATATTTGCGAATGCATAACAACGTCTTATTAACAATAGCATGCTTTTCTTCAATACGACATGGTTTCACCAGCTAAACTATTGACGTTTGAAAGGAACAAATAGCTGGATTGTAGACTTTAATGTGAAGAACACAAGAGTTATTGTAAACGTATATAGACGATATGCTGACTCATGAAGATTGACCGATTTTGAAGAAACGCCTTTCAAGCTAATAATAGCAATTATGTGTTTAAATTAATTACAATTTAATTTAGACATGTGTTTTATTGTTAATGGAACATTAATTATGCTTCCATGCTGGTCTGGGAGTAAAGAAAGAAACTGAATTTACCAGTTGCCTCTCTTCCCGCGCAGGTAAAAGACCATCGAGCGAGGGGATGGGCAAAAGTCTTAGGAATCATGTTATAGGCGAGGCGACTAGCAACCCACCACTATTTTGATTTCCCTTTCCAGCTATACGGCCTTAATCATGCTAAACATTAGAGATTCATGTATGTAGATGAAGCGAAAAAGGTATGTCAGTATCGTAGCAAGTGGAACAAAGTAGTCTCCGCCTATGCGAAAGAGGCATAACTATATTATGTACGTATATATATACTTTCATAGAAAACAGAATGGAATGACTTCAATTTCTACTAAAAGTTCTTTTAATTGACGAGCTAAATCCAGTTATATTCTTATATTATACAAACAATATAAACACTTCTAAGTATATATAGTAGGTATTTTAGATAAGAGTAACTAAGCAATTTGCCATAAATAAATTATATCAATTTAAGTACAATTTGGATTTGATTACAATACAACCAACTCATTTCATTATGCGCTTAAAAATGTCGTCCCGAAAACGCTACCTTGTGGTACTGTTTGAGGGTTCAATCCTGACCCTATACAGTCCCAGTCCCGGGATTGTAATTTTAATGAACATGGTGACAAAAGGTCGATACACACCATGTCAAAATGTGTATTTTATGCATCATATTTGCAAAAAGCCGAAAACAAAATTATACCAATACTAGGTACCCCAGATTATACAATCCACTGAATTATTACACATAAACGGATAACTCACGTATAAAAAGTCGAGTGATGCTCGACATGTTTCGGACTATTTCGTAGTCCTTTTTCCAAGAGCGCTCGCCCCGGCGGCAGCGACACGAACACTGCGCGCCAGCGCTCTGCTCCCGCGGATGTCGAGCATCACTCGACTTTTTATACGTGAGTTATCCGTTTATGTGTAATAATGATTAAGTCTCACGGTAGTTTCATGTTGAAATCCACTGAATTCTTTAAATTAAATGATCTATAAAACTAATAATTAAAGTTCCAAAAACCAACTTAGTTACACTTCTATAATGCTAATTTAACACTAAGAAAAATTGTATGCTACAAAGTACTGGGGGGTACCACGACGTCTTCATGCGATTTTAATTCCGATTCAGTTTAGGTTCGCTCGCTGTCAGATCTATAGTAAAAATGTCAGCTAATACCTGAACTGAGTCGGAATTGAATAACGAGTGTCACAAACTTAACGGTTTGATTGTTATGCCCCGTACATTATAATTGAAATGCTAAAAATAGTAATTGTCGAGTGAGAGACGTGGAATAGAGAAAGCGTGAAAGTCATCGGACAACGTACTGGCACATACCAAAAAAGCATATAACTATGGGACTTGTTTGACACTTACGCCTGTTTGGTTTGGAGATATTTGTTAGAGTTTGTTAGGCGTTTAAGCCGTTTTAGTACGAAGCTACATTGTTAACCATGATAATAACTATGATGTTTACTAAGTATGAAGATAATATTGTGTATATAAATCAAGGAAGGAGGATCGTAACAAGTGAAACAAAGTAGTCTCTGCCTACCCTACTATTAGAAAGAGGCGTGACGGTATGTATGTAAACTTTCGCTGGCCATACATACATACATACATAAATCACGTCTTTATCCCTTACGGGGTAGACAGAGCCTAAGGCCACGTTTAGCATGATTGTGGGCGTTTAAGTGGAAAGGGGAATCAAAATAGTGATGGGTTGCTAGCCGCATCGCCAAAATGTTCTTAAGAGCAGCGTGTGAGCAAAATTTCCAGGCCAAAGCGCTTTCATTCTGAGAGGAGCCCTGTGCTCAGTGCACTCAGCAGTGGGAATTGTAATATAAAAGCTGAGGATAATGATGAGGAAAATTGTATTTTTTTAAATGCTATAATTCTGAACGTTGCCCTACTGCCTGCAGTTCTCAAAAAGAAATGGACAGATAAGTGTAGATAATATACATTTATTTTATTGTGTGAGTAACATTATTATTCTTCCTGTCAAAAATAAAAGCGAGTCAATATTACACATTACACCTATCATTGACTTGGTTAACTTATTTTTTTTTATATTTAGGCCAGCCCCATAGCCCAGTTACAAAAAAAATCACACAAGTTCCATACATTGCCAGCCAGATTTTTCAAGGGAAAGTACCACTTGAAATTGGTATAAATCTGTGAATTACTACTAAACTACAGCAAATTATTTTTTAATTTGATTAAGTAGAGCTGTAATTTTCTTCTGCAGTCGTATAGTTTTATGGTTTATGTAGTATATTTTATATGTGTATCGGTTCGTGAGTCACAGACGGTTCTGGCTGAAAATCAGCGCTGCAGGTGTCTAACACAGCGTAATGCTGAGCCAGCGACCGTTTCTTTTTTGTGAAGACACTCTCAACACTGGTCATCTATTTTTCATGTCAGTGTTTTTGTTGCTTTTCTATAAAATTGTGTGTGTATATTTGTATGTCTTGCAGAAAGGAATGTCTTCTTTCTTTTCTTTCTATTTCAAAGTCAGCGCAGTTTTTCACTAATTTATGTATTTATTAAAAACAACAATTACTTAAGTAGGTAAATTAGGTTTGGGGTAGGCCCAGTGGCGTAACTATAACGTCTGGGGCTCGTGGCAAATTCGTCAGATGGGGCTCCTTCCTCAATATAAAGAAGTGCATCAGCGTCCCTTCTGTGCTCTAAACCAAGCCAGTTCGGGGCCCCGTAGAGCTAGGGGCCCCTGGCTTTTTTTCACCCCTGCCACCCTATAGTTACGCCACTGGGTAGGCCCATGTCTAACAAATGACGTCCTGATATGATGATAATGAATTAGGTATAAACGAACTAATAAGGTAGGTATGAACTTCTTTTAAAACTGCTTTTAAAATCGGGCCCCGGGCCGTGATTCGAAGGGATTAGAAGTCAACGACCCAGTGGCGCAATATTTTTTGCACTAAACTAAGCCTATGATTCAATTTAAATTCAAGTTCGCCGTTTAAATCCTACCAAGCAGAAGTTTTGAGATCAACCGGCAGGCTCTCTTTGTGGACGACACAATGGCTGGCTGGATTGTTGACACACCCATCGCGTGGGAAGGCTCTCTCATACGCACAGTCAATACCGATGGTGTATTCAGATTCGGAGCCGGTTGAACGAACGCCGATCCTATGATAGGTTACGTGTTTTGGTTATAATAAAGCATGCGTTACGACTTCTACTGAAAAGAAAACTGAAAAATAAAGCTGGGACTGGAAGTCGAAATCCTACTAACATTATAAATGCGAAAGTTTGTGTTTGTTTGTTCCTTACCCTAGATTAAAACATAGGCTACTTTTGTCCCGGAAAATTGTTTAGTCCCGCGGGACAGCGATAAACATGTCACTTGCTAATTCTACGCGGACGAAGTCGCAGGCAAAAGCTAGTAAATGATATATCCTACTAATATTATTCGCGAAAGTTTGTAAGTATGGATGGATGTTTGTCACTCTTTCACGCCAGAACGGCTAGACAGATTTGGATGAAATTTGGAACATAGATAGATTATAGTCTGGAATAACACACAGATTACTTTTTATTCCGGAAAATTGCGTAATTCCTGCGGGATAAACGAATTCTATGCAGACGGAGTTGCAGGCAACAGCTAGTTAATAATAAAACAACGCAATGAATGCGATGAATCCATCTTTGGATATGCTCGACTTTGCTGCTGTAATCTGAGGAATTTAGATACTAAGCGCCAAACCACCACATGGACAAAAAAAATGCCTACTACAAGTAACGTAATGCCTCACCCAACCTATTGAGCCATAGACTTTGACCGAGAAAATGCAAAGCCATGTTGAAGTTTGTTTGTAAACAAATACGGATTTCGAGACTTGTTTACAATGCCATATGCTGACCCTTTACTCGAATAGATTCAATGGAATTCATCATATGCGATAACATTAAATTTAAAAAAACACCCACGCATTAATCGAGTTATCTAACTGTAAATAAAAAAAACTATTTGATGCCTAAAATGCCATAAATCACTCTGGAAGAGCTGATAGTCTTTTTAACAAACATGGCTAAGAACCACCGCAAGGAAACTGGCTTTTGAAGGAAAAAAACCGTATCCAAATCGGTCCATCCTCTTGAGAGCTATACTGCCACAGACAGATACACACACACACACACACACACAGACATCGACGTCAAACTTATAACATACAAATAAATATTAGTAAATATAAATCGTCGGGGGTTTAAAAGATGATGCCAAAAAGATTTTATATGATTCGCACAAAGTTACTTTAACCATAGCATTAATTATAACCAACGATTATGGTTAGCGATAAAATCAAAAACTAGTGACCGGATTTTCATACGAGGTTGGTTTAGGTACATAACTTGTTAAGTTTTTGTATGAATGTTTTAATGTTATTTAAATAAAATTATAAACAGATAAATTTAAATTTAAAATATACAGATCTAAAACTTTAAATTACCTATCAACTACCTTACATTACCTACCTAACTAACAAAACAACCCGCCCCGCATCATCTAGCGCAAAGGTGCCCATTTCTGTAAATCGATTGAAATACGACAATTGGCATTGTTCATTTTTTTTAAAGCTGTGCTTTTAACACCTTTATTTGATAAAATGGACTATTTCAAGTAACTAATTCGAATATTATGCTTTTACGTAGCTTTGTTAATTAATAATAAATATTTTTTCGCTGTTTGATAATTCGTGAATTTAGACAGAATCCCAATCGCCTTCGTTCGGCTGGCTATAAAGAAAAACGGCTTTATTACACATAAACGGATAACTCACGTATAAAAAGTCGAGTGATGCTCGACATGTTTCGGACTATTTCGTAGTCCTTCTTCCTGGAGCGCTCGCCCCGGCGGCAGCGAAACGAACACTGCGCGCCAGCGCTCTGTTCGCGCGGCTGCTCGACGCAACTGACAGCGACGCACAACTACCCTCGTTTTCATCGTCATTTTTATTACTGTCAAATGTAGGGCAGCACACAACACTGATCACGTCACTCCGTAAAGGTTCACTCACACTCACCGTTTGGTCAATATTTAAAACAGTTTTCCAACTCGGGGGCACCGACCATCCACTACCCCGGTTGAAATTGGGATACCGACTTATTTCAATGGCTTCACGTACTTTCCGCGGAATGAAAAACTTTTCTCTCGCCAGTACTGACACCTTATCAAACCTGATATAATGCGTCGAATCAGATTCCATCGAATGTTCAGCGACAGCAGACCCCTTGTCATCCTGTTTCTTCATACTGCGTATGTGCTCCGCCAATCTCGTGGATATATTACGCCCGGTCTCTCCGATATAGTTTTTCCCGCAGGAACAAGGAATCATGTACACCCCGGGAACATTAAGGGGCTCTTTATCCTTTGGTGAACGCACCAGCTGCCTGAGCTGCATATGGGGACGGAAAATCGACTTGATGCTATACCTCCGGCGTAACAAGTTACTGATCTTATCCGTAACCCCCTTTATGAACGGCAAGTATACCGGCACCCTCTCTACTACGGCCGGCCGGATAGTGGATGGTCGGTGCCCCCGAGTTGGAAAACTGTTTTAAATATTGACCAAACGGTGAGTGTGAGCGAACCTTTACGGAGTGACGTGATCAGTGTTGTGTGCTGCCCTACATTTGACAGTAATAAAAATGACGATGAAAACGAGGGTAGTTGTGCGCCGCTGTCAGTTGCGTCGAGCAGCCGCGCGAACAGAGCGCTGGCGCGCAGTGTTCGTTTCGCTGCCGCCGGGGCGAGCGCTCCAGGAAGAAGGACTACGAAATAGTCCGAAACATGTCGAGCATCACTCGACTTTTTATACGTGAGTTATCCGTTTATGTGTAATAATGATTAAGTCTCACGGTAGTTTCATGTTGAAAAACGGCTTTGTTTATGGTTTTGTAGATTTGACAGTGACACGTGACAGTTGCCGTAGCCAAACTTTTTTTTTTCAATTTTGTGGCAAACATTCGATGCTGGATTCTGTCTAAAAACCCGGTCGTTCGGTCAAACAAAGGTTCAAAGTACTTTTACAAAAATATCTGCAATCATAAAGTATTTTTGAAATCGGACAAGATAAATCGGATAATTGATGGTTTTCCTCGAAATGGTTTTCGAATTGGAGCATACTAAAAAAAATGAACAATGCCAATTCTTAGAAATGATGTAGGAAAAAGTCAAACTGCAATACAAATTATACGAACGATGATGTAGTAGCAGGCAAGAGCTAATTTAATAATAAAAACACGACAGGGTCAACCCCTTATCACTATGTAGGTACATATAAATAAATCCACTATCGACGGTGCAATTTGGTAACTGGACTTAGGGATGTGCAAAAATATTTTTAAATGCTATATTGATACTTTTTCTCCACCATAATGAGCCTTAGACAGGATTTAAAAGTTGTTTATTTCTATAGGACATTAGTTACAAAATTTTGTGTATAAATAACTAGCTTCTGCCCGCGGCTTCGTCTGCGTATTATACATAATAAACCTTCCTCTCGAATCACTCTATTAAAAAAACCGTATCAAAATCCGTTGCGTAGTTTTCAAGATCTAAGCATACATAGAGACAGACAGCCGACAGCGGAAAGTGACTTTGTTTTATACTATGATTTATTTGACGGTGGAGGCGTTTTACACCTCCACTGAAATTATTATTTTTTTTTCTCTTTTTTTTCCATAGCTACTTTGTTTTACTTTGACTAGTAGATCCTTTATGATTCCTCTACTATAGACTAATATAATTTAAGGCTCGGGAAACTTATACATCCCTTTTATAAATGTATTTAATTTAAGTATTCTTACTGTATTTTATTTAAAAAATGACCTTCTGCCAGGTTTCTTGCGACGCATTCTACTATGATGGTCTTTCAGAATGCGCCGGTAGTTTCCAAAAAGACATGTTAAAGAGCCCTTGGCGGCCAATTTTCAAAAAAAATTTTTTTTATATAAAAAAATAATATAGAGTAGTCCTACACCGTAAAAAGTTATGCGTGGTCATACATAAAAACATATACTTATATGTATATACGCGTCGAACAGAGAACCTCCTCCGTTTTATATAGTATCGATATCGACACGATATTTTTTTTACTCTGTACGTCCAGCTACTAAATCGCACCTCCGATAAAGGGGTCTGGGTGCTGCTGTCAGAGACAATTTAGTTTACTTGCCTTGACCATTGAGAATGGTTCGTTTTCTTATTTTTGTCAGCATCTGCAGCCTGGGGGGCGTAAGTATCAATTGATTCTTACATACATACATCACTTCTTTATCCCTTATGGGTTAGACAGGGCCTAAGGTAACAAAACCTAAAGGCCACGTTTAGCATGATTGTGGACTACCTAGTCCACAATCATGCTCATTGGACCACCTGGTAAGGGGAATCAAAATAGTGATGGGTTGCCAGCCGCATCGCCTAATTACATGATTCCTAAGATTTTCGCCCATTCCCTCGATGGGCTTTTACCATCTGCGCGGGAAGAGAAGCAACTGGTACATTCTATGTTTTTTTTTTACTCCCAATTATTAATTTCCACATTTGACTTTAAGTTGGAATATCATGACTACTAATAAATTGTTTCTTTAATTCTGTCTAATCAGCCCACATCCACCCACTGCTGAGTAAAAGCCTTTTCATTTTCACGCCACTTTGCCTGTACTGTCCCAGTCTCATCCACAGTATTCCAGCCTAATACTAGATGACCAACGGGCTGGGGATTTGCCCACTGGCCTTCGACCTAATCTTGGCCAAATTGGTCCTGCCAATTGGCTTGCTTTCATTAGTTATCATCTTTCAATCCCTCTGATTACGTCTGACCATTATCATCTCCTGCCTTTTACTATCTCATTGCTAGGCACAGCTTCTCCCTCAGGATGAGAGGGCTCGTGCTGTAAATCTTGGAACTGCTTCGCACCAGTGTGCACAAATTCCGAAAAACTAAGAGGTCCGAAGAGGTCTGGTTTCGGATCCTTGGATCGACCGGACTATCTACTTGAGAGGCCATGGGACAAACCAATGGCTTTTTATTTAGATGTGAACTTATTATTGTGATTCAGGTTTTGGCTGGTGTGGTGCGGCGAAACGTACCCAGCACTCAGCAGATCGACAATTCCCAGGCTCTGACAGGCATCGCGTCACAGCTCATGGGTTTGGCTTCCCAGTTCAGCCAGCCTAACCAGGTATCTTACAGACTTCTTACCTCTTGCCGCACATTTCTTTATTAATTACTAGCTATTGTGTTAGAGAATTAATTTATCGTGCGCCTGCGGGAAACTACCTTTCGCTTGTGTGCGGTCTCGCTTAGGAGTCTATGGCAGGAACTCAAATGAAACTCTTAAAATAATTAGAGGTTGCAGTTTCGATGCAGTCGCGTTACGCCGTCTGTTCTGGGCCTTAGTGTTATTTTATTAAAGAGTCCTTCTATCTTTCTTTTTCCAGGGCATAGCGAGCGGGAGCCAGTCTAACGCGAACCAAGGCATTGATGTAGAGAGTCTGTTCAGGGGTTTCTTTTCCAACGTACAAACCAGCACGAACTATGATTTGTCTGATATGTCGCGTCTGATGAATATGTCGTACGGCATACCTGCGGTATGTGATGTCAATTTTATTAAAATGTAAAATAGGGGGGAAGCCACGCCTGATGGAAAGCAATCACCGAATCTCGTGGAATATAGGGTTACGGTGCGTTGCCGGCCCTTTAAGAAAAGAGTAAGCTCGGTTTTGAAGATCTCCGAGCTGTAACTGTCCGGTAAAACTCGTGCTGCCAACTGGTTCCAGAGTTTAAACGTGCGTGGTAAAAAAGTTGCGGGAGTGACGAACATCGTAGACTGCCAACTTTTTAAATGTTTAAAACTACACAAGCTAAGTTAGGGATTCGAAATTTGATTAACGCCGTTCCGCTGACATTAAAATTAATATGTAGGATACTGAGAGAGACGATATGACATGATTCGAATTTCGACGATATGATATGAGCGTCGGTGTAGCTGACCTGCAGTTATCAGCAGAGAGCGATCTTATAAAATAAAAAGTGTGTTTTTATTGGATGTGTCAATACTGGTAGAAGAAGGGTACAGCTCGTGGGTCTTAATGTTAAAACTTATTCAATTTTCAGGAATCCACCGCAGTAGACACGTCGTCTATGACCAGAGAACAATTTTTGTTGCATGTTCGGAATCAATCAGATGCTTTTTCTAATATGGTGAATTCCAATATGAAACTGGTGTTAGAGCCAAGCAGGGTGACGAGATTTCTGAACCTCTCGAATCAAGCTTCTGATCCGTCGGTAAGTATAATAAATAAAGTAAATATATCAAATATCGGGCAACAATACACACAAATTGACCTAGTGTCGAATTTAGGAGTATTCTAAAACTATCTATTTATCTAATCTAATACCTTTAAACGATCAATTCTTACATGAATCTGAATCTCGGAAACGGCTACAACGATTTTCATGAAATTTAGTATGCAGGGGGTTTCGGGGTCAATAAATTGATCTAACTAGAGTAACTATAGGTTTCATTTTTAGAAAATGTACCAAAAAATATTATTTATTTAATTATTTTCAGAATTTTAATAACCCGGAGGTCCAAGCAGCTCTTCAAACGGAATACCAAAATCTGATGGTGGACTATCACAACGAATTACAAAAGCAACTCAACGGAGAAACGGTATCTTAAAAATTGTAATAGTCTTAATTCTCCCAGTAGTCCCAAACATTTAAGTCCAATTTACGAAGTTGACGTGACCTTCACTGATGACCAGTTGCAGATACGGGGATATCTGTTGGCCAAAAGAGTTAAGCCCAGCTGACCTCCCAGTCCAGAAATATTATGTTATCAATTTACGCTCTTTTACAGGGGGTCATTTTTTACATCTTTCTCTACCCCGTCAGGGATAAAGACGTGATTTATGCACATATAAATGTATGTTTAACACAACCCTGTTCCTCTTCAGCCGAGCACAACTTCCGCAGACCCTGTCACTTCGGCCGCCTTGCTGGAGAATCTCCAGAATCAAATTGCTAGCATGACGTCCATGTACAACGCAGAACTGAGCAACGCAATGAAACCAAAAGACGTAGAGGGTGCCTTGACAGGAAACCAGATGGATAACGTTTCTCAAAATTTGAGCAAAGCGGTATGTGTGCCTCTTTAATTTTTAGACAGGATGAAGGAAAGATAGGATAAAAGACGGAGTTCGTTAAGTTACTTAATTTTCGTGCGAAGATTCTTTGGTTAGGTAGTGCATTTTCTCGTATTAGTAGTATAAGTAGTAATCAGAACTTTCTTTTTTTTCAGCTCTTGAATATTTTCCAAAGTATCAGCCAAGGCACAGGTCCATTCAACCAGCCATTGCATTGGGATTCAGCGAAAAATTAAAATTGTAAAATCAAGTTAAAATCTTGATTATTTCCAAGAGCAATACAATTTTATCTTCAAACAAGTATGTTTCATTTTCAAATAACCCATTTTCTTTACACATTATTCGGTCGGTTCTCCGGTCGCCGGAGACTCTCTCTGCGGCGAATTCGTAGCGCTATCATGCAATTTTCCGGGATAAAATGTATCCCATGTGTAAATCCTGATTATAAATAAACTGAGTGTCAAACATCAGAATCCTTTCAATAGTTTAGAGTCCACAACAAATGTCCATACATTCTCACAAACTTTTGGAATATTAGTAAGATTTATAATGTGATCAAACTTGATTACTCTAGTGATTTTAGCCCAATTTCAACAAAAGTCCATATCAATCGTATCATACTTAATTAGAAAGGTCAGTTAAAATCAATTAATTCAATACATTATTTAATTGTTATCGCACGTTTGTTTACAATAACAAACCGTTGAGGGCTCGTTAAGGGACGATTAAACCAGGCAGTTAATTAAACAAACCGTTTAAATGTAGTTTAAGCCATGTCTTAGCAAGGCTTCTGAAAATAGAATTAACGTAGGTACCTCTACATTAGTGGTAGGGGAATATTCTCAAAGAAAATTTGATATTTTCTGCCAATTTTATGTTGAGTTTACTTTCTATTTTATTACTATTCTCCATACACTTTGTACAGCGTAACGCACAGGTAGGACATTATAAATGTGTGTTTTTTTTCTCTTACGGGTATGGAAAGAGTTTATGATTTGAGTAGAAATGGCACGGAATTGGTAAAAATAAAAACCTTTTTTTGAAAATTGCTTGCATTGTTTTGCAGAATCAACCACAAACTAATCTCGGGGTTAATCATTGCCAATTGTAATGTGTGTCATAATTATCTATAATCTATACTAATATTATAAAGAGGACAACATTTGATTGTTTGTTTGTTGGTTTGCATTGAATAGGCTCCGAAACTACTGGACCGATTTTAAAAATTATTTTGCCGTTAGAAAACTACATTATCACTGAGTGACATAGGCTACTTTTTACCGCGGGAATATACCTACTCCTACGGGAAAATTAATTTATCGCGGGCGAAGCTGCGGACGGAAGGCTAGTCTATTAATAAAATTACATAACGGGAGCGAGATGTGATTTTTCGGATTACTCACAGCTCTGCTCATAAGCGCACTCTAAATCCACATTTTAGCATTCAAATATGATTCGTGAATGTTTCCATTGACACACCAAGTGACGAATAGGCATTGTAACATTACCTCGCGCATCGAGTGACCAATCGCCGCCGCGGACCGTTGGAGATTCATCTTACAAGACAACTACTCATATTTTTTATTCTCGCGTCGCACTGTCTCAAGTTACTTAACGGACAATACGTTTGAAAAGGTTGAGTTCTGTTATCAAAATGACGTTGCATTCGAATATTTAAACTTGACGCTTACATTTTTTTTAAAGATTTTATGGTCTGGACGCTAGGTCCTTTAAGCCAAGTATATATATTTTGAAAACACTTCATTTAGAAGAGAAAAAGTAATATAAGTTATATATAAGTTACAATATTGTCAGGTTATCATAGAAAATTTAGCTTTTTACGGGGGCTTCCGACTATTTTTTTTTAGTTACACATAAGTCGGGTTCTATTTATTACTTTACTAGCTTCTGCCCGCGACTTTGTCTGCGTAAAATTATACATAAAAACCTTCCTCTTGAATCACTCTATCTACTAAAAAAAACCGCATCAAAATCCGTTGTGTCGTTTTGAAGATATAAGCATACAAAGGGACATAGGGACATAGGGACATAAGGACAGAGAAAGCGACTTTGTTTTATACTATGAAGTGATTTACGTATAGTTTTATGGTTCGTGAGTCACAGACGGTCCTGGTTGAAAATCAGTGCTGTTGGTGAACACCTCAGCGTAATGCCAGCGACCGTTTCACTTTTGCGAAGACACACCCAACACTGATCATCTATTTTTCATGTCTGTGTCACAGTATATATGTATAAGCTAAAGCAGTAAGGAAACTACGAACAAATCGGTTGAAACGAAACACGCACACAGGCGCGCGCTTTACACGGCCCCTAAGGGGACCTCGTCCACTCCGCTCAGGCTCAGGTCCGCTTAGGGGCCGTGTAAAGCGCGCGCCTGTGTGCGTGTTTCGTTTCAACCGATTTGTTCGTAGGTTCCTTACTGCTTTAGCTTATATATATACTGTGTCTGTGTTTTTGTTGCTTTTTTATAAAATTGTATGTATGCTTTTCTATTTGTGTGTCTTGCAAAAATGGAATAAATGTCTTCTTTCTTTCTTTATTTTATGTGTTTCGATTTTCGGTCCGCGTAACTAGATGAGTATTCATTTGAACCAAACTAACCTGATTAAATAATTTGGAATAATTTTGAGACATTTTGTATAGAGCCTCGTTAAATAGCAGATTTAAGAAACAGATCGCAAACAACCTTCCTTCTCGTTTCTTTGTTGGTTTGGGTTTTGGGTACCATGTTGCTGCCCATTGTTTCTGATCCATTCTCACATCTACTACAAACTCTTAGTAGGAATTGGTTTAGGCCTCAGGCTATATTTACTGCACTACGTTCCTAAGTTTTTTTTAATTGCATCTGTATCAGTTTTTTTTCCAATAAAGAAAATAAAATAAAACAAAACACTACCGTAGCAGCATGTGCGCTGCCTAATACGTTCATAATTCGAGGTCGACAACCGATAAGAGGCCCTTGTTCTAGTCGAGCTTCCTAATCTGCCAGCAGCACAAATATAGTAGGACAAGCTTAAGTAACACCCATAGACCTTTAGACTAAAATTAAGATGGACCGCAATAACTGGAAGCTCATCATATGTGGTCTTGTGGTCGCCGTCCTCAGCAGCAAGGGAACGAGGAAGAAGATAGAAGACGTAGGATGAGGACGATCCGCCTAGTCTTTATATGTCTCAAAGTTTACTTTTCGCGACACTTCTATCAATCTTATTATGTACTTCAACTAACTCAAAACCTAAAGAAATTATGCACCTAGACTTTCGTCATGAATCATTCTTACTATTGGTGAAAACCGCATGAAAATCCGCCTGGTAGTTTTTGAGTTTATTGAGAACAGACAAACGGGGCGGAGGACTTTGTTTTAAAATATGTAATTACCGTGTACAATTTTCCTTTATTTCGTAAGTTATCCCGCTTCGAACTTGACGGAGAGTGCTCAGCATACTCGAGCGCACTTTAATAGGAATTTTCTAGTCTTTAATATTTATGGCTGGCAGCTTAATGAGCGCTTTACTGGCGACAACTTAGGAAATTTCATGCGGCTATACAAATATATTTATATGCTTTATGATCCCTCTTGTAAGGGTATTATAATTAAGACATAAGATATTGCTGTGTGACGAGGATCGCGAAGGAGTTTTGTGTGACGAAAATGTCGCGAATGGGAGCTCAAAATTACGAAAATGCATCTATTCACTAATTAGTCATTCGACAAACTTTATTGCCAATTCTTAATTTTAAAAATAATTAAATTTAACTATTCGCGAGGCTTACACTAGGTTAGATTGGGAAAGCAAATACAGATTTTCATATGATGATGAGTTTGTGAATTATTTTTTAGCAAATTGTGATAAACCGTCGCCAATTCTGCATTTCCCCGTTCGTCTACTCTACTCGATCCCCGTTCGTACATTTCCCAGCTTGTCATTTTCCCGGTCCGTCCATTTGCCAATTTGTCTGTGCGACTTGCGGAGCAGCAAGGTCTTTGGTTCATGAAGCCCAAGACGTACCCGTATAAGGGAAGTCCCTTATAACAAACGTAGTCAAAGAACATGAGTTTCGGTAAGCACGTACTAAATTAATAAGTATTTGAATGCAGAATATCTATCTCTGACGTCACCAACGTCTTATCATTACAAGGTTACATCACGACTCGATACCAAGTATCTATACATATAAAATTCAAAGTCCTGACTGACTGACTGACTGACTGACTGACTTAACTATATATCAACGCACAGCCCAAACCACTGGACTTAGAGACTTGAAATTTTGCACATAGATACCTTATACAATGTAGGCATCCACTAAGGAAGGATTTTTGGAAATTCCCACGGGATAAGGAAAAAACGGGAATTATATATTCGACTCCGAGTGACGCTATCTCAGTAACTATAATAACTAGACTCTTCAAATTTGATACAAAAGTAGGTGATTACAAAACGAAGAAACTAATTTCAGGATTTTTGGAAATTCAAACGGGATAAGGAAAAAAACGGGATTTATATATTCAGTTAAACGAAATCCTATGAACTATAATTACTAGACTGTTCAAATTTGGCATAGAAGTAGGTGATTATAATAGTAAAATAATGTCTTAATGATTTTTGGAAATTCCCACGAGATAAGGAAAAAAACGGGATTTATATTTTCAGTTCTACGGGATCGATTTTTCGTTTTACTGGTCGTATAAAACTGAAATTTGGCCTTCAAGTTCCCTTGGGGAGTGTAAACAATAAAAAAAGGATTTCCCGAAATTCCCACTGGAACCGGAAAAACGGGACTTTTCGTTTTACTGGTTGCAGAAAGCTGAAATTCGGCATGTAGGTTGCTTCGGGAGTGCAGAGGAGCATTAAGAGAGTACTTTCCCAAATTCCCACGGGAACGGGAAAAATATTTGTTTACAAAGAAATACTGCGGTAGGCATAATATGGCTAGAAAATTGAAATTTGGCACACATATACCTTGAGTATCCTAGAGGTGCACTAAGAAGGTATTTTTCGAAATTCCCACGGGATAGGGAAAAAACGGGATTTTTTGTTTTACTGGTCGTAGAAATTGGTAAGAACCTTCCTTGATGAGTGTATGGGAGCACTAAGAAAGGGTTTCCAGAAATTCCCACGAGAACAGGAAAAACGGGGTTTTTCGTTTTACTGGTTATAGAAAGATGAAATTTAGCATTTAGCATTTAGCTTCCTTAGGGAGTGTAAGGAAGCATTAACAAAGGATTTCCTAACATTTTTACGGGAACGGGAAAAACCGGGATTTTACGTTTCCAGACGAAACAGCGGAAGAAAGAGACTTAACATTTATAACGTGTGTTTCTTTAAAGGCTTTAAGTGTACTCCGAAAGCACTCCCCAAAATTTTCACGGGAACGGGAAAAAACTTATTTTTTCGTTTTACATCTTAGCGCGTACGAAATCGCGGGCAAAAGCTATTTGGGTTAGGTATATTTTAGGACAGCCCTTTAGGTTAGGTTAGGTTTGTTTTATAAAAATCCTGTAATATTTACAGTTTCAGAAAAATTAAGGCAGCGGGGCAATGCGGGGGCTTGCTTGCATGCTTGCTTGAGTCCTTGCTTTGCATGCTTGATTGCATACTTGCTTTCATGCATGCTTGCATGCATGCATGCTTACTTGCATGCATGCTTGCTTGCACGCTTGCTTGCATGCTTGCTTGAGTCCTTGCTTTGCATGCTTGATTGCATACTTGCTTTCATGCATGCTTGCGTGCTTACTTGCATGCATGCTTGCTTGCATGCTTGCTTGCCTGCTTGCATGCCTGCTTGCATAGGTTTGGGTGTTCGTTTGCTTGATTGCTAGCTTCTTTGAAATGCTCATGGTTCACGCGTGCGAAGCCGCGGGCAAAAGCTAGTTTATAAATAAAATGTCCAAGCTAAAGGGAGCACACAATCGAAACGCCTTAAAATTCGAATTCCCACGAATTTGCCATCACAAAACGCAGGCAAAAAACCAAGCATCAGAATACACCGAAAAAAGTAAAAAAGTAACAATGCGGCGCATACCGCGCTAATCGAGAGCCCAAAAATGCAGGTAGGAGCTATGACGTCAGTCCGGGGACTGCTTCCCCGTTTTTTGTGAGGCTTCCAACGTTACAGGCTCCATTGGAATTGTAAATAAATAGTGTAACTGTTAGTGTTGTAAATACTTTATTACAGAGACCACGACCACCTCGTTTTAGTAAATTAAACTGACATGTTTTTACATAAAAAGATGTAAGTGTCGAACTGTAGCTGTCTCCACGTATAGATGTGGAATAGAAAGAGCTTCGATTTAATAAGTCACTGATCAGTGGCCATAAATAAAAACAGAATGAACTTCCTCGTACTTCTTTAACAAAAGCTAGACGTATTATTCTTCTGGGGTGCTCATAACCTAGCCTATATTATAAAACCCGTTGTCAGTTCACTTTACTGCATGCTTTAACTATTCGGGAGTCAAAGGTGGAATTTCTCTAATTTAACATGCTCGTAGCGCGTCGAAGTAATCCGAAACTTTTAAGTCGGCATGACTTGACATAAGTACAATTTTCTAGCGGACAGTACTACTTTCTATTGTTTCACATTCTACCAGTTCTTATATTCTCGCGCGCTGTTCCAATTCATTGAAAACCTCAGGTCCTTGTAGAAAATAAAAGTGAAGAGGAAGAAGGATAAAGTAAAGAGGAAGAAGTGAAAAGAGAAATGGGGAGGAGGGAGAGGAGAAGCGTTTTATAAGGGAGCAAGGCTCTCGTTTGCACGACCGTGGGTTTAACTTATTTTACAGGGAGAAGCCACAAGCTTGTGCTTCAAAAAAGCAATTGTTTGAATCATACGGTAAACCATTCACCGCGATACTCCGCTACCACAGCAGTAGCGGTCTGTGCTAGCAGAATACCAAGGTATCCTCGTTTGACTAGTAGAGACTTTATACATCTCTACTATTTATAGATTAATATAATTTAAGGCTTCGGGACCTTATACATCCCTTTTATAAATGTATTTAATTTAAGTAGAATTTAAGTATTCTTACTGTATTTTATTTTGAAAAAATGACTTTCTGCCAAGTTTCTTGCGGCGCATTCTTCTTGGCAATGATGGTCTTTCCGAATGTGCTGGTAGTTTCAAAAAGACATGTAAAAGAGCCCTTGGCGGCCAATTTGCAAAAATAAATTTTCATTTTCATTTTCATTGTGTTTTTTATTTACATAATTTTAGCCCATCGAAGCCATGGGCGAAAATATTACGAATCATGTTATAGGCGATGCGGCTAGCAACCCCATCACTATTTTCATTCTCCTTTCCAGCTATATGCCCAGTCACGCTAAACGTTGCCTTTAGGTCTCGTTACCCGTATGTCTACCCCATGAGCGATAAAGACATGGTGTGACTATGTATTTTTTAACTATTTCTAAAAGTCCTCCAATTCAAGAACGAGTCTTTCAGCTAAGTGTTTTCTATGAAACGCTATAAAATGAACTAACTTCCACAGCCTCGTCTGTCATTAGATATCATTCACGTGCCACAGGCTAGCATTACGTAACGTTTATGGTCACGACCATAGATAATTACCATAAACTGTCGTCGGAATTAAATGCTAGGGATTCTGCCGTCTTGTGACTCGTGATTTTCGATTGATGGCGTAACTTTGTATTGTTTTAAGCCTTTTTAATTTTATTACAACACTAGCTTCTGCCCGCGACTTCGTCTGCGTAGAATTATACATAAAAACCTTCCTCTTGAATCACTTTAGCTATTAAAAAAACTGCATCAAAATCCGCTGTGTAGTTTTGAAGATATAAGCATACAAAGGGACATAGGGGCATGGGGACAGAGAAAGCGACTTTGTTTTATACTATGTGTGAGTAAGTGATAGTGATTTATAAACTTGCAATGTATGTATTTATGTGTGTATTTAAGTATGTTTGTCTGGGTGGAATCTTGCGACTCAATTTTGAAGCAGATCTTCACCCGATTGAGCTGAGATTTTGCATATGTGTGGAAGTCAGATGACAATACAATAATCTGGTAGGTGAGTTTTGGTGACCCAACCAGGGTCGTCTCCGCAGGAGGGAACTGTTCAACGGTTGGTCCGATTGATTTGAAATTTAGCACACATACGTAGGACGGATGACAATGCAAGTACAGTCAGCAAAAAAGCTTGTATCAAAAATGAAATTCTTAGTTAGATTTTTGAAAGCGCGTTTCTCGAAAATATCTTTCAGAGGTTAAAATCTGTACTTTTTTCTTACTCTAGTTCAAATTTGTCACTACGCAAATTGAGAACCTACTTTTTAGTAGTCGGTTAAAAATCCCACTCGTGAATGACTACAAAACTATACCTACCCTATTTATTAATCGTACCAACTTATGGAAAATTTTACCTGTTTATTTTGTACAATAGCACAATAATTCAACAGGTAACAAGATGCGCTTTCAAATGGTATGGTGTTCCAGGGTTGCTTTACTGAAATTCGAAGTCCGTATCATACCTCTCACATTCTCCTGTTAAGTGTCAGAAACAGAAAAATAATAAAATGCATCAAGAGTTTAAGGTCTAAACGTTAACGCAATCCCGAAAAACCCCCGCGCCCCGATACAGACTGTTTCTAAAGTGCTTCTAAAAGAACATAAAGAAACATCGCCGACTAATCGTTAAAAGCTAGATAAGAAGCGTCGGTCTTGTCGACGCCACGTGAAAGTATCAACTCAAGTGTTTACTTAAATCATACAAAATTGGAGTCACACAAAAAAACACTCAACGCCGCATGTGGACATTGGAAATAACTGGGAATGGTGGAAACGCTGTTTTTTATACGGCAAATAAGGCAAAGGAGTGGGTTACCTGTAAACCATCAACAGAATTAAAAAAAATGTTTCCCGGCCTAGAGGGCTAAGATGGAATATCTTAACGGCTAGCAAGAGTGTGCGCGAGAGCTTGTCGCGTCCAACAGAGACTACCCCGTCATTTTTTGTTTCGTTTGTAGAAAGAGGCGCATAGTCTATCTTGCGCACGACACAGCTATACAGCTCTCACGCGCTCACGCGCTAGTAGTAGTAGTCTTTAATATCTGGTAAACCGTTAACTTTTTTTAAAATCGAAATATCCTTAGGCGTGGCTCACATTTAGGTTAAGTTAGGTTAGGTTATCCGAAAAGTAAGTATAAGTTTTCCAAAAAGTCAATACTTTAGTAGAAAATAAAAGGTTGTCAAATGAAGTGCTTGTGAAACGAAGCATTTGTCAATATTTTTTTGGTGAACCAACAAGACCAACCTTAAGGCCACATTTAGCATGATTGTGGGCGTATAGGTGGAAAGGGGAATCAAAATAGTGATGGGTTACTAGCCGCATCCCCTGTAACAGATTTTGACCCATTCCTTCGATGGACTTTTACCATCTGTACTGGAAGAGAAGCAACTGATCAATTTTAAAACACAGAAACAAGAGAACGCACCTCTTTCTTAAAAATAAAACTCATCTTTTCAATACATTAAAATAACCGTCATATTCTCGAGACCTCTCAAATCCAGAATCTGTAATCCGAAACCACATTCGAATATTAACACGAAATTGTGACATGTCGGACTTCGGCGGAATACTTAATAACCCCCATTGTCCCCTACGCCCAAAGCTGAACGACTTAAATGCCGATCGGAAGCGAAGGAACCAGAACCTAAAGCTGTTGATAAAAGATCGATTATCGGCTAGAGCTTTGGTAGTACGGACGGGTATTAGATACCGGATGATACTGGGGTAGATTCTTCGGTAGTCACATCGATTGTGTCAATGGATGTTTTGATACAAATTCTCATTGTTCGGAGTTTGTTATTAAGTTTTGAAGTCAATTGTGGATACGTTCCTGATAACTACTGTTGCAGGAAGGCGCTTACGTCAAAGTAAAATGACACGTATTGTGCGACTAATACACTTTGACTGGGTATTTATGCGTTGGCCAACTATAAATGCCCGACGGTATCTCGCTGCAGTCATGATATAATACTTATTTTGTTAATACTACAGCGAACAATACTTACTAATAATATAAGTGCGAAAGTAACTCTGTCTGTCTTTCAGTTACCTTTTCACGCGTAAACTGCTGAACCGATTAGTTGAAATACTTACTAATATTATAAATGCGAAAGGGTCAAAACAATAACACGCTGCGATGTCGTGTCGTGCGCCGGCGCCGTTTTATGCTCAAAAAAACAAAAGAAGTTTGACGCATGAAAATTGTCACTTGTTGTGTGTTCTGTATTGCATGTTCGCGTTATCAAGTGTGATTTAACGACACCGATACGGCGCCGTGTCGTGAGCATTTACTAGAGACTGTCATTCAATGAATATTACACCAAAAAATACTTTTAGATTAATTTTATTCACATTTGAAGTCGTTAATTTTTTTTTGTAAGCCGATGGCCCTACGCTTCCCAGGGTAAGGCCGAGTGCACACCGCATCTAATTACATCGTTGCCGCATCGCTGGAGGCGATCGTGTGTACACGACCTCACGTTACAGGTTGGGGCTTGAGAAAGTTCATATTATTGTTACTTATGCGATTGGAATGAGTACAACTGATCTGACGTTATCGTAGCTAATAGACATTTTCAAATCCCTACCGAGAGCACAGACAGCCACAGAAAAAAGCTCAGTAACTCTGTTATTTTTATTTTTCGTTAGTCTATCGTGTCAAAGTTAAAAAATACTACGTATAATAAGAAAATTTTAAAAATAACAAAAAAACAAATTCAATGCGGTTTTTTTCATTCGAAAGCCAGTTTCCTTGCGGTGGTTCTCAGCCATGTTTGGTAAAAATCGGTCCAGCAGTTTGAAGACTATCAGCTCTTTTCCAAAATTATGTCAGGCATATTTGGCATAAAATTGAATACCATTATTTTTATTTATGTACGATTACTCGATCGATGCGAGGGGCGCTTTTAAATGTTTTATTTAATTATAGTGCATTGGGTTAAATTCGAAAATGGGGCAATTTCGAAACTCGTGGATATCCACTAAAAGGGGAACAGTAACATAATCTAGCAACGCTTACCTAGAAGCTCCTAGTCTTTGGCTTCTAGATAAGCGTTGCCAGATTATGGAATTGTTCCCCATTAAGTGGATATCCACGAGTTTCGAAATGGCCCCAATTTCGAATTTACCCCAATGACCTTAATTTTAAGGAATCTGCTTGAAACTCTTGTAAAAGTCGCGTATGAAAATTTTAGTTCCGCTTTCACTCGCTCTTTTGTGTCTAAGAATAAAATCATTCTTTATACATTTATAACTAGCTTTTCCCCGCTACTTCGTCCGCGCACATAACGTCAGAGTGCCGACACACCCCATACATCCACTCATGTTTCCAAGTATAAGGTTTTTATTGCCTATCCCGTGGGAAATTCGGAAAATCCCTTCTTAGAGCACCTACATGATCCTCTAGGAATATTATCTACTAATTCGTCTTACTTATTTTCCTCGTGTTTTTATCCCGTGGGAAATTTGAAAAAATCCTTTGTAGTTGCACCTTTATACTAATTAAGGAATAATGTGTAGGCATGCTAAATTGAATTTTATTAGTACAACATTTCGGAATTTTCCAATCCCGTGGGAAAATCGGGATAAAAAGTATCCTATGTCCTGGTTTTAAGCTACCTCCCTACCAATTTTCAGCCAAATCGGTTAAGCCGTTCTTGAGTTATAAATAGTGTAACTAACACGACTTTCTTTTATAAATATAGATTTCCCTATACGAAGAAGTTAAAGGACAAGTCATCCATTTGTCTTCGAATGGGTCAAAAATGGGCCAAGCTTGGGCCTTACCGAACTATTGAAAGACACTTTTAATAATAATTGAATTATTTCTTTTAGTTTTATTCACCTTGACGCTGCAACGGGTAAACACCGTTACGTGATTAAGTCCCGTATTTGTAATTCCGATATGTGTGAGATAGTAATATAATCTATTTTGCTACCATACACGTTTACGTATGTTTCTTGCGCCACTTACACTGAGATAACTCCATTACTTGAGCCAAACCTAAATACGCTTGCTTCCATGCTGGTCTGGGAGTAAAGAAAAAATAGAATGTACCAGTTGCTTCTCCTCCCGCGCATATGGTAAAAGCCCATCGAGGGAATGGGCATAGGAATCATGTTACACCCGATGCGGCTAGCAACCCCTCACTGTTTTGATTCCCCTTTCCACCTATACGCCGATCTAAGTATTTTAATATTAATTTCAGCTTGATTCCTTAGCGGAATGCACCTGTGAAAAATGATCCTGACGAACGGATAACAAAGTGATAATTGGGTTCCGTAAGTTCCCAAAAATGGGAAAGAAAACAAAATTGATGCTACATACATACATACATACCCAAATCACGTCTATATCCCTTACGGGGTAGACACAGCCTGAGGTAACAAAACCTAATACACACACACACACACACACACACACAAATCACGTCTTTATCCCTTACGGGGTAGACAGAGCCTGAGGTAAGAAAACCTAATGGTCACTAAAGAGATTTATTTACCAATCGTTAAACTAGTCGATACCTATCTGTTCGAAAACGAATTACCCCTGTCGGTAGACTCGGTCACGTCAATTCGTTGCGCAAACATCCATTTTTGCTGTCATATCGATAATTTGATGTTTACAAAAGAATTGAAAGTTTAGAGTGGCAGTTCACACAATTCCTGTGCAGTTGCCCGAATATTGGAAGCACGTAGGCGAAAATCGGAGACTACCCACCTGCTATGGGTGGTGTAGGGGTATAGCACGCGTCACGGAATGACGAGGATCCGGGTTCGAACCCCGGCCATAGCTTTACTTTTCGGATTTTTCTGTTCTAATTTTCACTGACATTTAGAAATTTAATTTCTAACGGTAAAACCGAAAAAGTAAAACATAAAAATCAAGAAATAAAATTTCTTGATTCATTTGATAGTATCTATCTAGAAATTGCTAGACTACCACATTAGGTACATATTAAAACCTACCTACCAGGAAAAAGGCAAGGTCGAAAGTGTTCAGACCCCGATTGAAACTTATCTGACGCACTTAATTACGTAGGTACTTAAGTCGAACTTTAAAACACTCATGGGTAACCTAATGAATGATGCAACAACGTATTCAGTTAAAATTCTTGGCATTTCTCACCATTATCCGTCTCTGCAAATACCTATAAAACTTTAAACACTTGAATAAATTAAGCGATAACTTCTCAATTCATAACACGTAACGTCAAACTCATATAGCTACCTGGGTGTATCGGAATTTATAAATACCGTTGTCAAACGAGACTGTTTAAGATTCCTCCAAAAATAAACAGCATATTAATTACAAAACCCGATCCATCCTACCCTCAGGATATTATCAAAATGTCAGACCAAAACAAACGAAATACGATACGTATAACCACGGCAAATAACGTTATGTTAACTATCTCGAAATTATGCAATTTCAATGAAAATGTTAACTAAACAGTCATCTCATCCTACGAATTGTTATAATGTCACAGCCCACTCAAACTAAACATTTATTTTATGTTTGGGGAGCCCACAGGGAAAACCGGTTTGAAACGAAAATGACACATAAAGCATGTGCCCATACCACACAACTTTGGCTGACGACGCTGCCGTAGTAACTTTTACTAGAATTACAAAAAGAAATTAAAGTTAAGTCTAAAATTGTACAAATAGGTTGAAAAAGAAATTACTGTACCATTAACTGGTATCGACGCTAGCACGCCGATGCTTCAACAAAACAAACGGTAAGTCTACGAATAAAAACAAAACCCCACTTGTGTACACTAGAAGTGAGCACGTCCACATTACCTTTTGAACAGTTGTTTGTAGTGCATCCTTTGAGCAAAATCAACACGTTACACACTGCCACATAACTCAACACAGGCACGTAGGCACACACAGGAATTCCAAAACACTTCTATACAATCCCAACGCGTCCGGTGCGCAGGTAGGTCGGTTATAATCTAAGGGAGCGCCGCGCGCGCAGGTGGTGGGGGGAACAGGTAACGCCACCCCACTAACTTTTTAAACTTTGTTTTTAAACGTCAAGTGTCACTATCACGGCCGCGCTGACAAACAGCCTGCGACGTACTGAGTAGCGAGCAGCGCGTACGCAGCCCGTTTGTCGTTTCCCACAGTAATCACTAATTTACATGAGAATACGTCCATTGACAATTAAATCGGTTCTTCTGCTAATAAACGTTGTTTGTTCTGCGGTTACCCTATATTGTCATTGCACGGTGTTGTGACGGTGTGGAGTGTTCTTGACATTCATTCAACCGCTTTCGCCAATCGCGACAGCTCTTAAGGAAATTGTGTGTTTCTACTTTTCTTACTAAGTAATGCCATCTCTTTCTAAATGCTTACTTGGTCGGTTATTGAATGAAACTATTACCTACTTATTACGTTATTAACTCTCTGAAGACTGAAGGAATATACATCCTTTCTCCTGGAGCTTGATTATTGAAAGGATATCACTCGAAAGTGTCATTCGGAAATGAATAAAGTTATCTATTGCTACAAAATGACAGCTAAAATTAAATTTTCGACCAGTCGACCAAATTAATTAGAGCTATAATTTTCTTCTAAGCTGCTAGTAATTCAAGTTCAGCAAAATTTTTACGCATTATCAAACACGTGCTTTCAAAAATTGGTTCCTTGATCAAAAGTCCGCAATTCCACAGAACTCTGCTAGATTCTTTCCCAAACAAGAACATATTTCTAAAGTTTCTAAACAATAAAAACGTTATGTTTCATCCTACTCTAACTCAATCTGAATAATGCCAAAGAGGAAGACGGAACACCAAAGGCAATGCAGTTGGAACACCGCTTAAGTGGTCTAAGACTCGGTGCACATGCACTTGTCGTCTTGTATCCACTGACTCCTACGCAGTAAGTACGTTACCTACCTACTATAATAACGTCAGCAACGTGCTTTATTCTGGCTTGAATAACGTAGGTATTCAAAGAGATGTAGGTTTTTGTAGGAAGCAATTCCTAATGACGGATAAAATTGAAAAGAGAGGATTTCTAAATGTCTGTGAAAATCAGAACACATAGAAAAATCCGAAAAGTAAAGCTATGGCCGGGAATCGAACCCGGATCCTCGTCATTCCGTGACGCGTGCTATACCACTACACCACCCATAGCAGGTGGGTAGTCTCCGAATTTTTCTACCTGTTACCGACCGTCACGTGACCTTTTGTTACTATGCGAATTTTTGTCGCTAAGCGTCATCTGTTTGAATGATGTGTCTGTACGACACAATTACAAACTCCCGTGGAACATCTACTGCTCACCAGGGACGAGAGAAGGCGCTGTTTTTCAAATGATAGGTACTATCAAATGAATCAAGAAATTTTTATTTCTTGATTTTTATGTTTTACTTTTACGGTTTTACCGTTAGAAATTTAATTTCTAAATGTCTGTGAAAATCAGAACACATAGAAAAATCCGAAAAGTAAAGCTATGGCCGGGAATCGAACCCGGATCCTCGTCATTCCGTGACGCGTGCTATACCACTACACCACCCATAGCAGGTGGGTAGTCTCCGAATTTTTCTACCTGTTACCGACCGTCACGTGACCTTTTGTTACTATGCGAATTTTTGTCGCTAAGCGTCATCTGTTTGAATGATGTGTCTGTACGACACAATTACAAACTCCCGTGGAACATCTACTGCTCACCAGGGACGAGAGAAGGCGCTGTTTTTCAAATGATAGGTACTATCAAATGAATCAAGAAATTTTTATTTCTTGATTTTTATGTTTTACTTTTACGGTTTTACCGTTAGAAATTTAATTTCTAAATGTCTGTGAAAATCAGAACACATAGAAAAATCCGAAAAGTAAAGCTATGGCCGGGAATCGAACCCGGATCCTCGTCATTCCGTGACGCGTGCTATACCACTACACCACCCATAGCAGGTGGGTAGTCTCCGAATTTTTCTACCTGTTACCGACCGTCACGTGACCTTTTGTTACTATGCGAATTTTTGTCGCTAAGCGTCATCTGTTTGAATGATGTGTCTGTACGACACAATTACAAACTCCCGTGGAACATCTACTGCTCACCAGGGACGAGAGAAGGCGCTGTTTTTCAAATGATAGGTACTATCAAATGAATCAAGAAATTTTTATTTCTTGATTTTTATGTTTTACTTTTACGGTTTTACCGTTAGAAATTTAATTTCTAAATGTCTGTGAAAATCAGAACACATAGAAAAATCCGAAAAGTAAAGCTATGGCCGGGAATCGAACCCGGATCCTCGTCATTCCGTGACGCGTGCTATACCACTACACCACCCATAGCAGGTGGGTAGTCTCCGAATTTTTCTACCTGTTACCGACCGTCACGTGACCTTTTGTTACTATGCGAATTTTTGTCGCTAAGCGTCATCTGTTTGAATGATGTGTCTGTACGACACAATTACAAACTCCCGTGGAACATCTACTGCTCACCAGGGACGAGAGAAGGCGCTGTTTTTCAAATGATAGGTACTATCAAATGAATCAAGAAATTTTTATTTCTTGATTTTTATGTTTTACTTTTACGGTTTTACCGTTAGAAATTTAATTTCTAAATGTCTGTGAAAATCAGAACACATAGAAAAATCCGAAAAGTAAAGCTATGGCCGGGAATCGAACCCGGATCCTCGTCATTCCGTGACGCGTGCTATACCACTACACCACCCATAGCAGGTGGGTAGTCTCCGAATTTTTCTACCTGTTACCGACCGTCACGTGAAAAGAGAGGCGCAAAAAGATTACAAAAATAAAAAAGATCCCAACAAATTGAGAGCCTAGCTTTTGAAGTTGGTTGATAATGAGAAGAGGTAGACAATAGCTGGTCTTACCTACCACTAAAATATCTAAGTAATCTGTACCATACAACTATTTAGAAACTGAAATGAATGTGATATTTTTTCCGGTTAAAGTAGGTGACGGTAATAAACAGACAGGAAAAATGCAAATGAATGAAACTTAATAAACAACAATGCAAATTAACTACACAACTCACACTAAATATATGTCAAATTTTAATTGAGAAAAATGTACAAAACAAAAGAATAAGGAAGAGCCAAAGACAGAATGAAGAATAAATCAATGATAAATGGAGGCTCTTTAAGTGCTTTTGAAAATGAATAGGGATTTAGACACACACAGACAATTGATACTGTCCTTCTTTTGGAAGTCTGTTACAATCACTCTGTTGCTGTAACTGACCCAGTAGGCATTACTTCGTATAAAGCTCCAATTACAGTATCGGATTAACCATTTCTGTTTACGGAGGTGTGTCAAGTGCTGATTAGTTTTTATACGTCACTATCACTATGATTGTCGTGGAAAGTTAACAAGTTTACATCACTACACTCGCCAGTGCCGCCATTTTTTTCTTGGGCTCGTACGAATGCATGGCCAATGGCCATATTTCAAGTTTTTTTTTATATTTTAAAATTAGGGAAACTACACGAAACAAAAAATCTAAACTAACAAAACAAGTAGCCAAAAGGGATATGGATCAGCAAGGATGGTGGGATATACATAATTATAAATATATTTTAATAAATGATAATACGAATCAAATTGCGTGTCAAATTGTATGAAGAAAAAATATAGTTTTATATTGTTGGTAGATATAAGGAGGCTAGAGATAAATATATGTCTGGATTAGCGGAATAAAGAAGGAAATTTATCAGTGCCGCCTTTACCATGCCCCCTATTGACATCCTGAGCGTTTGGGGATAAAGAGGCCCCAAAGACTGTTACAAGTCTACATTTATTTAACTTTCAGGTAGGGAACAAAAAAACTTCACCTTGTTTCCTGGATATCTTAGCGTTTTCCCAGTCCCATGGGATTTCCGTTTACATCATAAAAGGAATATCGGTACAAAATTGACTATCTTAGAGTATGGGTTTCGGGTTAAACGTTGATTAGTCAGGGCTTTTCTTCTCTTGTCATTCTAAAAATTTTATTCCAAGGAACTGTAAAATCAAAATTATTATGGTTGATCGACGCCTCACGGGACCCAAGAGCTGGCGTGTATTTATCCCAGCGGATCGCACTTGCCGTCCAGAGGGGTAATTCCGCCAGCGTCATGAGGACCCTGCCGCAGCCAGTAGGGTTACACGGGGTTTTCTTTTTGTGACCTCTTCTTTCTTTTTTTTTCTTGTAATTTCTTATTTGTAAATATAAGTTTTGATAGTTATTTTTAGCATAGAATATGTAGGTTTTTAGGATTAGTGTTTGTTTTTATATTACTTTGTTATTTCTACGCATGATAAAAGACGGAATTTTATAGTACCATTTTTCAATTTCCATAAATCATATGTCTTCGGAAGCTCTGATCCAATTTAAATAATTTTTTTTTTTTATTGACAGCATGAACACAAAGTTGGTACCATCTAAATTATACCTGTTTATCAAGAGTGTCTTTCTAATTACAACCGTACTCTTTATTGTAATTATGTTAACAACAGGACATAATAAACAATGGAGAACTTACCCTAAATAGGGATCTCTAGTTATTGACAGGACAAGCAACAAGAAACACAGAGAAAAAAGCTAACCTGTTTGTCTAAGAAAAACAGTAAAAACTTGAGCATCATAGACTTCCCATACTAATTGCCGTCGACGACAGCCCGCAACCGCGGTGTGCAACGGACACCACCAATTACCATTCGCCTGCTGCTATTAGCTGCTAACTTGCACATGCGATCTCCTTCATAAGCACTTGCAATCCTTTCCGGCCTCTTGTGGTTAGTTTGGTTCTCATAAAACGTTTAGAAACAGAGCTGTTACGTGGGAACTCAACAATTCCAAAAATCTAAATTTATTTTTGCAAATTGGCCGCCAAGGGCTCTTTTACATGTCTTTTTTGAAACTACCAATGAGTTTTAGGCTAAAAATTAGAGTAAATTTAAACAAGGTTTATTGAAATGCCGGAATTTGTCTACTGGACTGGCGGCTGAGGTTTTCCCAAATTGTTATAACATAGGGGCCTTTAAAAGGCGAGTGTATCTACATCTTTGGGCTAGGCCGCTAACGCACCAGCAGTCCTAATGGTAAGTTTATGAACGGCGATGATCACTTAACATCAGGAGAACCGCCCGTTTGTCAGCTTTAATCATCATCATCATCATATCATTCCTGGTCTCTTCGGTACGTGTGGCACACGCCGATGTTCAGCATTAATCGTTTACTCGTACATTATTAAATATTTCATGTGTTTCGTGTTAATTTATTATAAATATACAATGCTGGGTAACAAGGTTACAATATCACTGAATTAATAAAGTGATCATGGTATAGCATGACATAAGTTTGAATCAAATCAAATGAAAAACTTTTACAGGAGAATTCATTCAAATAAACCCAAACACATGGTGAAATAACCAAAATATAAGACACTTTGTAGAACGCTTGAACAAACCCAACGATCGTCGAGCGAATTTTTGTTTGTCTACTTTGTACTCGTAACAATATCAGCTAATTACGAAATTCAAGAGTGTCGGTAATCGGACACATGTGTGGCCTGATACGCCTATTGTCCATCGCATCTGTATTTGATTTGGAATATTACGTTGAATTTATACGTAACTTTGCCTCTGAAGTCAAAAATGTAACTACATTTGATAAGGCTTTTGAAGCTATAAAATACTTAATCAGTCAGTCAGATCCCTAAATTAACAAAACCTGTAGGCTTATTAACTAACTCGCTCGCAATCGCCATCGTGTTCATTTTGACAGTTCACGTATGGGCTGACAATTGGCATCGGAATCAGCCAGCTGTCACATTCATACAAGAACTGTCAAAATGAACACGATGGCGATTGCGAGCGAGTTAGGGAATAAGAATAAGCCTATTGATAACCATTCTTAGGGCCTGTTGCACTACTCTCTATAAAGTTCCGTTTATCTTCAGTGTCAGATATCTATGATGTCGTCTCTGTCTGTTTTGTGGTAAGAATAGAGAGGGAATCGTAGATAACTGACACTTAAGATAACCAGAACTTTACAGAGAGTGGTGAGACAGGCCTAAAGTGAAAGTTAAACTTAGGTTTCGTTGCAACATTATAAAAACTAAAATCAACGCCATGATCAGTTATTTACGTCAAGCGCCACTACTAGGTAAAAAAAAGAACATGAGCAATATTTCGAGCTCCCGTGTTATGAAAAGTAAAAAACATGACGTATGCTAAGCCTATGGTTTCCTAGTTTATAGTTCATTCGCCTACGAAGGCCAACCAGCACATTCCGAAGGCTGGTTCCCCGGCATTACACGAGTATAATGCTTACTAATCGTTCATTTTTCTTCCGGAGATCTACGCCCACCGGCCAAGCTTTAATGGCTGGTATAACGAAGAACATATTACATTTCATCCAATTTAAAACCATCCATTAAATTTGTGCATTAGAGTAAAATTCAAAGAGTGAAATTTCCTTTGAATATTCACTAAAAGCGAGCGAGGAAGTGACTGCGGTTAGTAAGACTAATCAACGAACCTTGAATTTTTTGACCTTCGGCACAAAACTGCTATAATACCGCAAGAAATTACTTAGTTAATAGAATTTAAGAGGTTCTACAAAGAACAATAAAAAGGGGTAATGAGTTTCAAACGCTTTGCCGCAATTCTTAGCATACCTGAGAGATGTATAGTGCATTGGGTTAAATTTGAAATTGGGGGAATTTCGAAACTCGTGGATATCCACTAAACGGGGAACAATTACATAATCTAGCAACGCTTACCTAGAAGCTCCAATGTCTTTGGCTTCTAGATAAGCGTTGCCAGATTCTGGAATTGTTCCCCGTTTAGTGGATATCCACGATTTTCGAAATTCCCCCAATTTCGAATTTACCCTAATGAACCTTATGTTAATCCGCTTTATTTTTTTGTGAGTGATGTCTTGATAGCCTCTGGACTTTCCGCAACAAGTACAAAGAAGGCCAGGTCACTATCACTAAAATCAGATCTAGTACATGTAAGCACTCACCCTTTGTCTCCCGGTCCAAGCTTGTTATTCTCCACAACAGCAGTCGCCCTGATTTTATAATCAGGCTCGCCGATCAGCTTCTCGCACCGTCCGTTGCTCAGGTGCTCCCGTGCCACACTGTAAGGATCCTTTTCACGTATCACTTCACCATCAACACTATCCACTTTAATTTTGAAACCTTTTTCACTTAAATCCTTTTCGTGCTTTTCCGGTTCAACTTTCACTTCAACTGCTATGGCTTCTTTCTCTATTCCGTTTGCTATTACGGGTGCTGGTTTAGCTTGGAGGGATTTGGGTTGGGATTTGGGGGAAGATATGGTCGGTTTGGTCTCGATTGAGCCGTTCTCGTTGATCGAGGTTACGTAGACCGTGGAGTTGGCGATGTAGCCGTTCAGCTCTTGATGGTTCTCGGGTTGCGTTCGTTTTCTCCGGTTAAGCTGAAATGAAGAAAAAGTCTTCATGAGAATTATTGTGAGACAAACACAGCCGAAGTCGAAGACATCCTTCTCATTCAAAGTTTGCGATGGTAGGTACAATATAAGAAATAAGTGAAAGACGTAAGTCGCCACTTATAAGATTATGTTTGCAACAAAGTTGTTTACTTCTTCTATTACGAGAGAAACTACATCCAAACACAGTTATATCACTAATTAAACTACTTCTACTATAAATATTTTGATAAATGACCCGGTCCTCGTTCTTCCTACATTTGCTGACTAGATATCGTATTTCAGTGTGTATTTTTATTTTTTTATCATCTATCAAATCAAGTTAACTGTTACCCAGCTGTTCTACAGTCGTCATTTACATGTCACATCGTTAATTAAGAACCAGTTCGTAACCGCGCGCGTTTTTAGCACCACAGTGTTTATTTCGCTCTAGTTGCTGCTACTTTCACCATTTCTATGAAGGAAATGCAAATCGCCTCGCGAAATTACATTCTTTGGCTCATATTCGGTTAATTATTAAATATTAAGCCATTTACACGAAGCCAGTTATACGTGAGCCTTGTTATTAAACTTTTAGACTAGTGTCTCCTAATGAAGCTCTTATGAATGGTATCTGCCGTTAGTAGATGCTTCTTCCCTATCATCTTTAATAAGAGGGAAGAGTAGCATTAGATCTGGTGCACCCTGGGTATCTAGAGCTAGTTATCTAGGCTCACTTACAACTAAGAGAATGGCTAGGTATTTTACTCGATGTTGGCGAAATCGATCGTCGAATGGACGGAGGCCATAATATTTTAAAATAATTTAAGCTAAACAAGCGTTCGGCAGTAAAGCGTTTAATTCATAATACGACGGTAAAGAGAAGTTACGTGAATCAAGATGACTGACGTAAATTTCTGGATAACCGCAACAAGAAAGTACAGTACCCGGCCATAAAGATTACTTCGGTCTTTGGAAAGAGACAAATAGCGTCTCGTAAGTTAGAGCGAAACAACGCTCTACGAAGCCGAAATAAATCGAAAAGATCGATGTGCAATCTCAGTACCATTTTCATACGTTTTATACTTTTCTCTATCAACCTATAACTCCATAACGATTCAACATTCCGCTCCATTATTAGTTTCAAAGCTACATGATGAACACAGCGGACCGTCGTGGGAAATGACACAATGGAAGCATCCGACACAACGTTACACAAACGTATTGTTCCGATACTATGTTTGTATACTATGAAATAATACGGGCGCATCAAGTGGCTCATGATTTATAGGAAGTTTATGATGTTAATAATGTCGGGGAGATTTTATGACTGTATTGTAAGTAGCTGGTGCCTCTGGAAATGCTTGCGTGGTTTTCGATGATTTCGGAATAAATAAAGGTCTGGATGCCTTTAACAGTTTTGAAGAATGATGGACCTAAGATTCTATTGAGTTTGACATGCGACTAGACTAGTGCAAGGATCTGTTGTCTGTTCATCTGTCTGACACAAGGCTGCATTTTTGAACCACAATAAGCAAAGATTAGTATTTTTACAGAGTAACAACAAATGAAAAATAAAATGAAGTTAGAAACCAAAGATCCTGGACATTGCACTACGGCACTAAACTCTTCAATGAGAGTCTAACTCGCACTTGGCCCGTTTTGCTAAAGATAGGCGTTACGAGGTTAAACTTGATTATTTGCTATCAAATCAACGGATGAACGACATTACCAAAATAGGCATTTTGTTCCCTTGGAGTGGGTTAAATAATACTGGATTAACATGATACCCAATAAATAATTTAAGAAATGAATGAAGCTTGCAAAACAGTCAAATTAAAAAAATAAATTATTAAGTCGTTCCAAAATACCAAACCTCATTATCCGAAGTCGCCATTCAACCCTTTCAGAAAAAGAGAGCAAAGCAAAAATGATTGCGTAAAGTCAATTTAGTATAAACCCTAAGCTATTTCGGGTTGATATTTTGGCATCAAGTGCGCCAGGATACTGGGCATTAGCAATAAATAACTTGTTTTAAATGGGGTCATATTTTTATGTGCCCTGGTCCATTTGCCCAGTACCAACATGGGAAGGCACTTACTGGTAAAACGTGTTTTATCCGTAAGCAACGGTCGGTTTTCGCGGTCACATATTTTAGTAGTCGGACATTGGACTAAGAAAAATTCGAGCAGGGTTGAAGCGATAACACGTAACAAAACATGTATTATCACTCCGATCTTTAGTAAAAAGCAGTTTATTTTAGCCCTGAGAAACCGATTAATATTCATTACACAGTAAAATTAAATTATTAATTAATAAATGAATAAGTAATCAATTTAATTGCAGATGTTTACCTCACAGCACAGTTTGTCATTAGCATAGAGCTAAAACTACATTAGAATCCAGTTTTGACAGATTAAAATCTTTCATAATTTCTTCGGAGTGGGTTGCACGGTTAATATTTTCGCGTTCTTTTTTAAGTTTTAACTTGGGAGCTTGGTGCAATTTGACTAGGTTCACGCCTTAGTTAGTACTACTTAGTAACGCGATTAGTTATGTTAAAAATGTCTTTGCCTCTGAGTTAGAGGAATAATAATTTTTCGGCGTTTATATCTTACCATACGTTTATCCTAAAATAGTTCGGCATAGAAAACTGGCATAGGCGAAAAATATCTAGAGCGCTATTGAATATAAAATTCAAATGCTAACGATATGGGCCCCTCGCGACTATAAATTCAGACAGAGCCGGGTTTTGTAAATAAGTGCGAGTTATAGAATTGCAAAGGTTGGGTTAGAGTAATGTTCTGCGAAAAGGCAACAGAAAAATTGGTGAAGCTGTTTATTATCTTAACGTCTTAAGAAGAAGTTTGGAGATTTAGTTCTATGGAATAAGTTTTGACGGTATTTGCGTCGTCATCTAACTTAACCTAACATTATGTATACCAAATTTCAGATCAATTCAACCACGACAAGTGGATGAGGCTTTCAAGATTTGCTCCTAAAAAATAGTATATGTTTTTGACACTTAACACTTCTTCGGCGTTTGCGAACACTGATTACTACTAACAGCTTTTATCGGACAGCCTAAAGGAGACATTATGTCGCCATTAAAGATAACTTTGACATTTCGACACCAAACGGACACACTACTAACACCCTAGCAACGATAAGAGCAATAATTACTAACTTCCATTGATTAATCGGACATGTTACATAGGGCTGGTACTCACCTCTACAGACAACTTGGACATGTCGACGGGCGTGATCCGCTTGAGCGCCGACAGCCGCTGCAACCGCGCGCGAGCTTGCTCTTCCACCGCGATGAGGAACGCATCTTGGATGATGTTGTGTCCGATGTCCGATACTGCGGAAGAAATCGGACATGTTACCAACTGTTAGATACTGTATGGGTACTAAATATAAGCCCATTATCTCGTTGTGAAGATATACTCTGTGCTCAGAAAGACGCAATACGCTTAAATATTTGAGTAGATTAATCAATAGAAAGTTGCAAATTAAGAGTAATTGATCTAATAACAAGCAATACCAACATATAGAAACAGAGTTCCACGTTTCTGATTAGACTTAGTCAGTCGATTGCGTAGTGAAAAAAACAAATGTGTTTTAGCATGCAGTCCATGAAATCCAAGGACGACATTTGGGTTTGTCTGGCTGTCGCACTCTCTCTTATGGGTTTGATGGATCCGCCGATGATACCCGAAATCCGAATGTTGTTCTAAGAGCTCACGAGCTGTTATGTAGTTCTGTTTCACTTACACGCTAAACAAACATAACCCAGACGCGTTCATCCCTTACAGGCATATAAGCAGTGCTTGTAAGCATACGTAAATGTGCCCGACCGACACGCTTCGTACCAATACGGATTTTGTTGGCAATACGCCTACCCTCTGTCAAAATCCACTGCACGCCCCTGACATAACCATATATCCCAAAATACGAACAAAACTCTTAATTATCAGAAAACTCAACATATTTGTATACAATACTAAAACTTATCAATGAATGCGGTTGTGGTATCGACAGACGAGTAGCAAGGTAAAAGTTTCGTTCTTTAATAAATGAGGAATCAAAACTTATCGACGGATAGATTTATAAGTTACATATATACATACATACATAAATCACGTCTTTATCCCTTACGGGGTAGACTGAGCCTAAGGTGACAAGACCTAAAGACCACGTTTAGCATGATTGTGGGCGTATGGATGGAAAGGGGAATCAAAACAGTGTTGGGTTGCTAGCCACATCGCCTATATAACACGATCCCTAACATTTTCGACCAATCCCTCGATGGGCTTTTATCATTTGCGCGGGAAGAGAAGCAACTGGTACGTTCAAGATAGATTATAGTTAGATGGTAGATTTATAAGTAGTATTAAAAAACGTCAGACTGCTCATATTATCTTAGCTTAACCCTGAGTTGTAATGCTATCAAATCAGTATTCACACTGCGTTAAATTCCTCGGCGTCCGCACCCAACAGTGTTACCAGCACAAGCGATTTAAAAGTGTGGATAATTTGAAAAGCGTCATGAAAGGTTAGCAAGTTCATTCACTATGCAAGGTCTATCAGAATTTTACGGAATATTCAGCAGAAGGTTAGTTTGTTTTGCGCCTACAAAGAATTTTCATTAAAAAAAAATATTCAAAATTTGGTCCCGCCCTTGACGCGGTCCACTTTGAACTTCCATCAATTTATGGGAACATTTGTAAACTACATACATACATATATCACATATTTATCCCTTACGGGGTAGACAGAGCCTAAGGTAACAAAAGCTTAAGGCCACGTTGAGCATGATTAAAAGGGCGTATAGGAAAGGGAATCAAAATAGTGATGGGTTGCCAGCCGCATCGCCTATAACATGATTCCTAAGACTTTCGCCCATTCCCTCGATGGGCTTTTACCATCTGCGCGGGAAGAGAAGCAACTGGTAAATTCTATGTTTTTTTTTACCCCCAGACCAGCATGGAAGTACAGTACAGGATTTAACTTGAAAATTAAAACTACAGAAAAGTGACTAAGGCTGGCAACACTGCTATTGAGTCATGCAGCGCTTGCGCAAGGCATTGTGACGCCTCTTCATTCAACCGTCGTTGTGTTTCGATAGCGAATCATGTTGCAGTTTATTCAAATTCGATGCAAATTTCGGGGCTGATTGTATTAGCATTGTCACTCCAGCTGACATTGATCGATTGAAGAAAGAGATTACCACCATAATAGTCAAACAGGCGCGGGCGCAGCCCAAAATTTAGGAGGGCGGGCGGGTGTCCGTTTTAGAAGGGGGTCACCCACAGAATATTGAGACGTTTCAAAATCAAAAGTTAACTTCGATAATTGTAGAAGCTAAAGTTAACCAAAAAAACAAAAACAGGTAGAAAGTAAAATTAAGGTGCATTGGGGTAAATTCGAAAATTGGGGGAAATTTGAAAAGCGTGGATACCACTTGTAAGGGAACAATTCCATTATCTGACAACGCTTATCTAGAAGCCAAAGAGATTGGAGCTTCTAGGTAAGCGTTGCTAGATTATGTAATTGTTCCCCGTTTAGTGGATATCCACGAGTTTCGAAATTCCCCCATTTTCGAATTTACCTAATGCACTATAAACACATATTTATTTATTTCGATAGTAAAGAAAGTAGAAATAAGGATACTTTCAATCATAATTTTGCATTAGGTGCATGTTCTCCTTCATTAAATGAGAATTTACTTTGACATCCATGATCGTTTAGCCCGTAAAATATCTTTGCTTGTAGAAAAAGGACATTCTGCAGCACTACATGAGACAGCAATGTTATATTTAATAAAACGACTAATGTAACGCGTTAACATTTATTAAAGTTAACCTAAAAGTTAATCCGTTAAGCAGATTTTTAACTTCGTTAATCAACTGTTTAACGGATCAACTAGTTAATAACCACCTTTGGGTAATACAGGTATTCGGGAAATAAATAGAACAATGTTGCAGCATGTGAATAAAAGTTTAAGATCGCACAGTTTAGTTTTTAAGGCTCTCATTAAACTTGTACTTCCTAGGCTTAAACTTTCAAAGCTCCAGTTTACAACCAGAAAAGCAAAGGTATGTACACGCCACAAAGCTGGTCTCTCCGTCTAAGCAGCCTCAGTAAAACGAAAAACTTCCCTGCGGTTCTTTCAAACAAAGTTAATCTCACTAAGTACTTCTCTTCAGCTATAAATTAACGAGAACCGTATATATCTACCATAGAACTCGAGTCCCATCGGCTTGTCTATTTTAAGGCAGTTGGGCACCTAATTTTTTTTTTTATATGAATAGGAAGGCAAACGAGCAAGTGGGTCACCTGATGGTAAGTGATCACCACTGCCCATAGACACCCGCAACCCCGGAGGGATTGCAGATACGTTGCCAACCTAGAGGACTAAGACGAAATGCCTCTTGTGCCCGTAATTTCCCCGGCTGTCTTACTCTCCACACCGGAACACAGCAGTGCAAGCACTGCTACTTAGCGGCAGGATTAGCGAGTAAGATGGAATTGTGCAGAATTAGAGGAAAAGGCTATTTAAATTCCCTTCAGCTTGCCTTCTGATATACTTGACGCCACGCCACAATTTTTTAAGGGCGTGCTAAATTTTGAATCAAAAATTTAAATGAAAAATATTGGCTGTTCAGTCAAACATACAACCTGCTGAAAATATCTGAGACCATAGACTCGAGCATGAAGCTACGGAGATACAGCCTCAAAATACTATGCAAATAAGAGGACGAAAGTCTCCCCCGACCTAATAAATATTATATTCTTCAAACAGCTAATAAATAAGAGCTAGTAATGAAAATGTTTCAACACTTAGGTATTGCGACTCGACAACTCCTCTGAATACTAAACAGTGGGCTTATTACCTAACTCGCTCGCAATCGCCATCGTGTTCATTCTGACAGTTCATGTTTGGGCTGACAATTGGCATCGGAATCAGCTAGCTGTCACATTCATACAAGAACTGTCAAAATGAACACTATGGCGATTGCGAGCGAGTTAGACAGTAAACCTACAGTAGTAAATAAGAAACATCATTGCGTAGTAGTACGGCTTGGCCATAATACCAACAGGGGGCTTCTCCAATATTCGATTTTCGAAATTCGCGTATACCGTCCCTCTCACACTCAAATTAATGACTATTAGTATGAGCGGAACGACGTGACGCAAACTACAAAAATCAGGGTTTCGGCAAATGGGTCCTATGTCCTAAATTCACTCGCTTCCCAAAATCGCGAAAGTTATATTTCTAGCATAGTGGCTAGTGACCCTGACTATGAAGCTGGAGGTCCCGGGTTCGAATCCCGGCAGACATTTCTAGACGTTAAGCACCTATGCTTAACGACTAGAGGCAGCCACGGGTCGAGCGGCTGCCTCGCTCAGAGGCCGTGCAAGTGGAGACGCTGCTTAAGACGTTGAGGCAGCATTGAGGCAGCGTCTCCACTAGAGTCTAGTGGATAAACACCTTATGATGAATACGAATGTTTGTGCCAGAGTCATGGAGTTGTGCGTATTTATCTGGTACCCATAATACAAGCTTTGCTTGGTTTTGGGACTGGGTCAGTTGGTATAATTTGTCGCATGATATTTACACAACAAAACATAACAAATTACAACAAATCAACAAAAATTCGAGAACTGACCGTCGCACCTTCTGTTTAAGTCTAGCCATTTAAAACTCACAAGAATTGAAGGACACTACAGTAACTGTTATGTATGACACCTCTTTTTGTTTGGTATTTCGAAACAACTATTTCCATTCTATTTATATTTATTTATTTATGAGAAATGTATTCTGACACCGGGGGTTATTCCGAAATGTGATCTTAGTTTGTATCATACTGTTCCTCTCACTCTCGAAATGATATGACTAAGTGAGAGCGGAACGGCATAAAATGAACTTCGAAATCAAATTTATGAAGCCAGGAAGACTGACGCGTTCAAAATTCGACGTCTCCAACTTTCAAACACCTTCGTAGAATAGATGAAAATTGACAAAGGGTCCGACATTCAATTGCATTCCAAAATGCAATTCCAGCTAAAACAAGGGTAACGCCACGTCTCGTCTCCAGAGAGAATTGTCAAATCCATTTTTCAATAAAGCTTCGGTACGTCAGGAAATCTGAATTGTCCCGGGAGGTAGTTCGGTTCGACTATTTTTATGGCCACCCCCATTTTATTACTCGTAAAGTCAGCCGGGATTCCAAACGCTGTCATTCTTTCCATGTTTTGTGTCGCGTTATAGCTTATTGCGTAATTTGTTTTATTTGGCCGCATATACGATGGCATTTATTATTGTATAGCTGTTTTTAATGAAGCTCGTAAAAAGTGGCACGAAATGACGTTTTCTTACCATTTTATTAAATCGTTAACCAGATTTTTGCTCAAACTCGCAAACTGGCGCTGCAACTCTGCATTTAACAACAACTTTATTCAAGGGAACGATGATTTAGACTATTGTAAAAGTAAATAGGTACCTTAATCTCCTGTTACAGATAGTTAACATTGTCGATGTTGAGAATTTTGCAACTATAATTCGTCTAGACCTTCACTTGTTTTCTTACACACAACAATAGCAAAAGCAACTATAAAGATGTCCTTAATGAAAATAGACAGCGACCATTTCCAGTGCAGACCAGCCATGCCCCAGAAAGGAAAAAACGGCAATAAAAATACAGCTAAGAAAAGATTAATGAAACCAAGTGTCTGAAAACGAAACGAAACATTCTGTATGTACCGAAGCGACAGAATTAAATTTATCTAGACATAACTTTTGTCTGATCGTCGAAGCTGTTTGTAACTGTGGGTCAAGTGAAAATAGAGGCCGTAACAGCGCCAAGTGACAGCCACACCAGGTCACCTATTACAATTCGATGCGGTTTTGACTGCGGCTATGAATTCTTTGTAACCTGTAGAAATAAAACAAAATCGCGCAATCGTAGTCATAAACGAGTTACAATGTAGCAACGGTTCGTAGGAATTGTACAAATCGTATGCAGATAAAAGTATATTCAGATTCGAAACGATCGCTCTTCTTTAGTTTTGAATTAATCTTACCACAGTGACAAGAACACAAAAACGACGTAATAAAGATGGACCTTATGGATGGAAATTAAACTAGAACAAAAGAAAAATAATGCAATGATCCATTTATTATTTAGTAATGCACCATCATCCACGTAGAAAATAGAATAATAGTAAAGACTGAGCTTTATTTTGTATACGTTACAGTTTATGTTTAAGTTGCTGGGGCAATAGAACCGGTTCGCAAACGGTACACTGATTGCGTGTGAAGAAAGGGAATCAGAGCGGACTTGAATGACGGAAGTTGCAAAAAGTTATTTGTTGCTTTTTTCACGCGTAAGAATTTATAATACAGCCTATGAGTCTCCAATGAGTGGGGTCGATCAAGTTAAGACAGAATGCCGTTACTGACAAAAGGAATGTGTGTCTATCAGAAATTAAACCTACAGGGGATATTTCAGGTATTAAGTATCGCTAAATGTGGGGTATAAGAACTGTAAGAGAACACTGTAACCGGCTGACTGACTGACAGACAACGTCAGCCTAAACAGTGAAGGTAGTGACTTGAAATTAGGCAGACATGCACCAGTATTCCTTGAGAATAATAGAGGTGCATTAAGAAGGGATTTGAGGAATAAAGGGGATTTATACTATCGTTCTAAAATGGCCCAACTCGTTGACCATAGTTACTAGAGACTTTACTTGACATGCAAGTAGACAAACGTAACATTTACAGCGCAAAAGTCCATGTCCATGTCCATCTGTGTCAGATGGATGCAATCAAAAAGTGGGACGAATGACAGGAAAAAAACAAAAGCCAATCGTGAATTTAGAATTTAAGTATAATTTACTTTTTTTGTAAGCGGCCAGTTGCGCTGTTGGTGCATCAAGGAGATTCACCATGTTACACGAACAAATGGTCTATCGAAATTATCGAAAGCAAAACAGTTCCGCTTGGAACCTTCTGGTACATAATCCTATGCAATCATGTATACATTCCGTGGAGCTCTTTGAGTTCCATTCTGGTTTTGGGTAACATCGGTGGATTCAAGCATCGAACCCATAGAGTGAGACAGCAAGACAAAATAGCACTATAAGAGCTCACAGACAATACACCGTATTTCTTCAGTCACACTGTTACATTTAGCATCATGACAGCATCATTACGGAGTCAAGTACGTCAGAGGGTGAGTCAGGCGAGGAAAACCGTCGCCAGCTGACCAAAAGATACCTACTCATAGTCATAACAACTGGGACAGTTACATAGAGAATAGATTGTTTAGTAAACATTAGAAGCCCAGATCTTTGATAAGAATACTACACAGGCGTGATTTTTGAAAGAAACCAGCCAAGAAGAGCCATCATAACTCGACCCGTTCTCTCGGGTCAAGTGGTCAACGCACGACCAACAACGTAAGACTCCTGTCTCCGTATAACGGCTGATACGGAACGGGTCTAGTTATGATTGCATGCAAGCGCACAGCGTGCAGAATCACATCCCAGGTTGTCTAATGTCCAAAGCTATTCAACGCGGCAATGCGGAAGTGACTGTTCGTTAGAGGAAGGGTACGGGGTCAGGGTGTATTATTGTTAAAGGCTCTCCTAATTTCTTATTGTTGCGCTATGTTTTACTACCCCCAAAATGTTGCCAGCATCCTCCAATTTCCCTGCCTATCTTGCCAACTGACAGCTAACTTTTTTAAATAGTTGAGAATGACTAAAGGCATTCAGCTCCGATGCCACTCAAAGCAAACGTTAATGCGTTATGATTTTATAACGCGATGCTCGGGTCCAAGGCAAACCGGTTTTTGCGATGTATTGTTTTTTGTAACGACTTATACCTAAGAGTTTTAACTTCCAAGTAACGCTAAATACCTATTTATTACTAAAGACGGGAAAAAATGTTTATCGTTTTTATTTTTTGCATTATGAATAGGATTTACTCGTAAGGAGTGAATATTTCTTCCTTAATAAAGGCTCCTCACCCAAAAGGTTTCAAGAGCAAAGAGGACTATGTTTTTCACACAAGGATTAATTGATTCAGAGTAATAAAATCAAACGACATTCAATGCCAGTTAATATCCATTTGAACTGTTTCATGTTTTTTTCGGCTGTGAGTACGAAGCCCTTCAGCCAGATATTCATATTTCAGGGTTGCCAGCTTGAAGTGATTTTCCCGAAGTATTTAATGGCCGTTACAGATTGTGAGAGGAGGAAGAGACCTATGTCACCTATGGCCAGCAGTTGGACGATAGACTGTGGGATATTTGGACGTACTTTAGACGTGAAAGTACCTATCTTAGTGCTATCCAAAATTACAATAGGTGCCAGGCATGTTAAAAAAAATTAAGTACAATGAAAAAACCACCACTATTTACCACTATTTTTTGCAATGACCTAATATCTGGTGGACCGCATGTCTATTTGTCGGCTGTATAAAAAAAAGCTTTTGTTTACGTTGATATTCCTGTTTTTTTACAGACTGATAGCCTTATTGTTCTTGAAGCAACCAGATTTAAGTACCCGTGTGTGCTACAAACCAAAACCACTTTCTTTGAACGAAGACCGAGGAGATACGGCATAAGTTGTGCCACGTATCGTAATAGAGGTCGTTGAGTGCGCTTGTACTCGGTAAAATCAAGGAGAATGAAATTAAAGAAATAGATTTGGTCAGAATACGTTAAAAATCTGTTAATGGTTTTAAAAACGTTATTGATGTCAGTATTCGTAGTAATTAGGTATTAAGTGAAAACCGCGAAAGTTTAAATACATTAAAAATCTTTGCTACTACATAGCAGAAAGATAATAAAGTACAATAAATAGTTTTTTTTTGTATAGCCACTGCTGGGCAAAGGCCTCCCCTTTCTACAACAATAAATAGTTAGTACTTTACTTAAAATTAACACGAACGAACTATATTGTCATTTAATTAGTACTACCTACATTTGACCGGTTTCATATTTCATGTCGGTACCTCTTTAACTTTTAAACATTACTTACCGTAGCGTAAAATTATACATTTCTACATATTTCCAGCAATATGTCAAAAATAATTTTAGTCGCGATGTGATTCACAGCCACAAATGAGTATAGGTAACTTGAATTCCTCAAAAACTTGTTCGCAACCGAAACGTCAAAACATCCACTTCGCTTAGCGGACGCCTTTCCAATAAATACGTAAAAAGGTATACCCTAGCGTTTCCGCGTATATAAAATATGAGCTACACAGTTCAGTCTGCACGCATACCATTACAAAGAACGTTAAACAAAACCGAGGTGTCTCAGTTATGCAAACAACCAGCAACTAGTTCGTGTACCTAATTCAATTATATTATAAGTAAAATGTCAGAAATTAACCCACGAACTTCAGCACGTAGTCGGGTTAGTACTTGAATCTTGTAATGGACATCGTCGTTTCTGATTCCAAAATTAGTCACCTGCTTGACGCTGTACTGTGTACATTGACCAATGTATACAAACTTGTGAACTACTCACGGCTTACGGTATTAAAAAAACTGGAAAGAAAATACAGGGTTACTCAGTTTGACCAACCTAACGAGCAGCCGAATTCCGGATTAATTCAAGTCGGTGTACACACGGAAAGTGACAGTTGAAAAAAGAAAAAGGCCGGCATTTCGAAGACAGGGCAAAATCCTCGGCGCAGCAAGTTCACTCACCTCCAGCCCCGACAGAGTGACCAATCACATTTACCACTTCACAGACCACTGTTACACTTCCAACAGAACTATGGAACAATTGAGATTGTTCAGGCAATGTTTTCGCACAGCATAACACGAGTTTTGTTGGTTAAATATGTTTCACCAAGTTTAAAAACACGGTATGAACGTACGGAGGCCCGCGACGACTCGTAAACCTGTTTTCCCTCTCTCTCTCTCTGGTTTTGTTTGGGGCTGCCATGTTGACGGTTTTAATTTACCGTGGTTTGAGTACGCTACGAGCCGGCCATCGGATAGTGCAGTGTAGTGGTTAATTATTCTAACAACAAAGTACCTTCGCTAGTAGTTGGGGTTTCCAATTTCGAATGATATACACTTCAAGTGTGAAAAAAGTGATCGCATTATTAATTAATTTCTTTTTATAGCTTTCCTAAAGATTCTAATTAGATTTTTTTCAATACAGAACAGCGGGGACGAGAAGCGAGGGAGGGCGGGTTTTGCATGTAAACATATATGGCGCACGATTAAAGCGGTCTTGGTTGTGGAATAGCAAGGAAAGCAAATTTCAGACAAAATCTGCTGTCCACTAATGTCTGCAATGAAAATAAAAACCATTCAAAGTCAAAAAGGGAGTTAATGAATCGTATAGAAGAATGACAAGTTTAATTAATTTAAAATACATCATGTATACTAGCTGTCGCCCGCGACTTCTGCGTCCACGCATACTGAATTAAAATTTGCATCCCAGCTTCACTTTTCCAGACAAATTCAACAGCCACCGCTATATTTCAACCAGTTTACCCAAAGTCTTACCCAAATTGCGATTCCTCTCTCCTTCTACATCCCACAATCATGCTAAACGTGGCCTTTAGGTCTTCTTACTAGGTTCTGTCTAATCCGTAAGGGATAAAGACGTGATTTATGAGTGTGTGCGTGTACCCAAATTAAATTTTCGACTAGTTATCAAAATGAATCAGAGCTGCAATTTTTCCAGATTCAGCTAAATGTGTCACCACTTTCGATTGGTATTTCATATGTGCTTAAAACATAACACAACACAACATAAATGATCATGATTGACACGGCGCTCGGCGCGACACGTTGACAAGGTATTACAATTAATGTCGCAAGAGCTGACAATGTTGTTTATACACAAACACTTGAGTGTCTAATTGCATACACTAAAGTATTGTCTATTATTATTATTTTCTTGTTTCTAACTAAATCTCTCCCTCGGAGGAAATACTTCTGGAGGTATATCGAGAACCCGGAGGCTTGCGTGGAGTGTTTTGGTGATAACGCCAGTTGTAGAGAGAATTATTGGTACAGTATTTACATTATTCACCTGCCATTGTGTTTTTATTTCAATTGAGAGATCTGTGTATTTGGCCGTTATGTCAGTGTGCGTAGCGAGTAAACTATGTGTGTTACAGATGGCTATGTCTATTAGAGTTACTGATATATTATTATGAGCCTATTGTGTCCCACTGCTGAGCAAAGGCCTCCCCCCAACGCTTCCTCTGCTTTCGGTCTGCTGCGGTACGTGTCCAGTCCCTTAAGAAGGTGTCCAACTCGTCCCGCCATCGCCGTCTAGGTCAGCCGGGCCGCCGCTTTGAGTTAGAGGGACTCCAATTAAATATCTAAATCTAGCTTAAAATCACTTATTAATAAATGTCCTAATGAAGCTCGGGGTCCAATCATTTCAGCAACCAACTTGGCAGGTGCATTATTTCATGAACTTGTCATCTAGTTTGGCATATTTTATTATCTGGTGATTCGGTAACCATAAACAATGCATCTGTGGTTTTTTTTTTAATAAAAGTGACCCATTTCTTTATTCACTTAATCACAATGTGATTTGGGCACGTCATATTTTATTAGACTGAGCTATCTTCGGCGCCACGAACTTTTTTATAAACTTAATATAGGAAATAAGAGACTAATCTGTAGGCTTATTGCCTAACTCGCTCGCAATCGCCATTTTGTTCATTTTGTCAGGTCTTGTATGAATGTGACAGCTAGCTGATTACGAAACCAATTGTCAGCCCATACATGAAGTGTCAAAATGAACACGATGGCGATTGCGAGCGAGTTAGATAATAAGCCTAATGGTGTCCGTCGACATTCTATCAAAAATATAACCTAACGCCGCATAGCACATTACCAGTCACTAACGCTACAGAATGAAGGGCGCATCAATCAAAATATTTCCCGCGTTCGAGGGAGATTTCCAATTATGGCAACACCGTTTTAATATAACCTCAAAGGCTGTCATGTCCAGGCGAAAACGTAGCCAGCGCGCTCAAATACGCGAACGTACTGCACTACAACGTTCAATCACTGCGACAGAGTCCCAATAACGGCGTTACTCAACGACTTTGGAACTCTGTCGCATCTAACTACATAAGCTATATTGCGGGCGCAAAGACGGACGTGAAGTAACGTACAAACACAGGCAAGGCTTTGCGGCAGTTGTTAAACACTTCGCTGTTCTAATTTGGGCGTTACGCCACTGTGTTAAGTGTTGGTTTTGGGGGTAACAAACGCAGATTTATGTTGGTAATGTGCGAGGCATTCGGACTTACTTCATAATTCTATTCTTTTGCAAAGAGCTACCAACGCTGCATTACGTACGAAAGTCGAAAACTGAATACGTTAGGAAAATGTAGTTTTACTTTCTAGAGTCTCGTTACGTCTCGTCTGAGACTGCTGCCCGCTGCAGTTTCTCATTCTACAAAGTTTGGGATCCTTGAAACGCTATTCTGGGAATTGTAGGCGAGTTGAGACGGCAATTTTCAGGCGTCTCCACTGCAACCGGGTGCCAGGTCAAGTGAAAATCTGAGGCACATTTGTAACAAATATTAAACTGAAATTGTAAAATTATGCTAGTTTTTTTTGGTGACTGTACTCTTTGTTGATTGTACTTTCATTTTCATCGTAAGTTAGCGCAATTTTTTTTCAATGTATGAGAAAAAAATCTGTACTCCGCTCAGAAATGGTGGCATAGCGCTCAGAGTTATTTTATGATATAGTAACAGACTTCTAAGCTTCATTCACGCTAGTTCATTTCACATGTTTTTTTTTGTCCATGGGCTTGTAGTCTAAAAGTCTCTCAGTCTAAGCCGACTTAATCATAAGATGTATCGCTTATAAAATAAATGAGATTTAAAAAAAAAAAGAGTCTCAGCTAATCCATAGACAGACGTACTCGTAGACAGAGCGATATAAGTTATCCATTTAATTCGATACCACGTCTTTATCCCTTACGGGGTAGACAGAGCCTAAGGTAACAAAACCTTAAGGCCACGTTTAGCATGATTAAGGGCGTATAGGTGGAAAAGGAAATCAAAATCCTATGATGCTAGCCGCATCGCCTATAATATCATTCCTAAGACTCGCCCATTCCCTCGATGGGTTTTTACATCTGCGCGGGGTGAGAAGCAACTATTTTAAAATTGCTATAAAATCGGTATTGTCCATATGCGGTGAATATTTGGCATGTAGACAAAGGCGACCGATGAAGACATCGATGGGAAGCAGTGAGCAAATAAAAATTAATGAATTCGTCACTATAACTACTTTTTAAAATCACCCCATATATCAAAGTCCCCCGGTTTACGTACTGTAAGGTTTTGTTATCTTAATTATGAAAGGAACCCTAAAGAACTAGTGTATTATTACGTAAAACGTTTAATTCATTTTCTAGAAAATGCTAATGTGTATGTTTAAAAGTTACGGCTAATTTAAAAAAGAAAGGAGTAAATTAACACCTTGTGAATAACGCGGTGTGATGCCGACACACTAGACGAATTGAAAAAAGTATCATACATAAAATCGCATCTTTATCCGTTACGGGGTAGACATAGCCTAAGGTAACAAGACCTAAAGGTCCAAGTTTAGCATGATCCCCCAATAATACCCCTACTAATATTATAAATGGGGGTGCGAGTCGGGTTACCTCCACGTGTGGTCAAGAGCTGCGGTTCGTTTTTGGACCCGTCCGGGGGGAAGAGCAGTGCTTGGTCCGGTGCACCCTGGGCATCGGCTAATTTTTCCTGGCAGTTTCTAAGGGATATCATTGACCGTTGGCTAAGAGCCCGACAGGGGGGGTCTTTGACCATTACCGTACACGTTGCCGACATTTTGTCACAAGATTTTTTAATTATATTTTTGTTACTTTGACATTGGCGAAGTTGTCGTCGCTATAACAACTTGATATGCCACAAATAAGAAGAAGAAGAAGAAGAATTTTATAAATGCGAAAGTAACTCTGTCTGTTGTCTGTCACGCTTAAACCACGAAACCTATTTAGCTGGAATTTGATAGCTTCAGTCCCAGGGACGACTTACCTTTACATACATACATACATACATAAAATCACGTCTGTATGGAAGCTTGGGGAAAGGTTGTATCCCTAATGGGATAGACAGAGCCTTTTTTTTTGCGGCGGGAAGGGAAAATGCGTTACGCATACGACCGCGCCGTGGGGACGGCACGGAAGTTATGTGGGGCTCTCCTTCCCGGCCCCCCTCCCGAGTGGAAGGAGGCGGGGGAGGACTACCCACTAAAAACCCGCCGGTATTCCCTCTCTGCCATTGGGGGGGCGACACGGGAGCATGAGGGTGTCATGGGTTAGAGCCTAAGGTGACAAGACCTAAAAGGCTACGTTTAGCATGATTTTGGTCTATATAGGTGGAAGGGGGAATCAAAATAGTGATGGGTTGGGAAAAAATGCTGCCTGTTTTAAAAACACATTTCATAGAAAACTTGTGTGAAAGAATTCAACAGACATTATGACTGTGTTTATTCAGACCTAATAGCATGTCCATAACAATTAAAACTATACAGTCCATGAGCTCTTAGAATGCTATTCTGATTTGTCGTGCTGTCTCCTTCATTCGGCCGTTTCAAGTAACAAACCCATAAGAATGAGTGGTACAGCAAGAGTCGAATGGCAGTTGACTAGTGTAAAAACCAACCTATTAAATAAATAAATAAATATTAGGGAACAATTCACCCAAACCGACTAGTCCCAAAGTAAGCGCTAGTAAGACTTGCGTTATGGGTAGGTACTAGACAACGATACACATAGTTAAGTATATAGAGAAATACATACTTAAATAGATGGAAACATACATGACTCAGGAACAATTCGTGCACATCACACAAATATGCTTTAGCCCTTACAAGGATTCGAACCCGGGACGTCCCTATTGAAATGGTAAATTAAGCCCGATCACTAAGTTCTTTAAAAAAAGTCATGATCATGATAAGTTTCTAAATAACAAACGCGACAATACAAAAGAAGTAATGAGAACGCACCTTTATATGGACATTTAAATACGGTATTAATAGGTACAATTCATCATTCATTCGTCACCATGCCGCTGGCTCAGTCTGACAATTTTAAACAAAACCGCTTCTTCTGGAAAGTTTTTGGCTTGTGGCCAGGCAGAAAACCCAACAGATACTACAAATACTTCTCTTTCACATATGTGATAACCACTCTAGTCGCCTACAATGCCCTCTTAACCCTAAACCTTTACTACGCTCCCCGACAAATCGATATATTTATCCAAGAAGTCATTTTTTACTTCACCGAAATCGCCGTCACCACCAAAGTTTGGATGATACTCTTCAAAAGGAAACAACTCATCGCCGTTTTCGATTCGCTGGATTGCGACGAATTCAAAGGGAACGACGTTGTCGGCGGGAAAATTATACAAAATCACAATTCCAAGTTTAAATTTTACTACAACATTGTCCTGGGCCTGTCCAACTTCACGTATTTGTCGCAAGTTATTTTGCCAATAATCGGCATGTTAATTTTTAAAACTTCATTGGATTTGCCGATCTGCAAGTATTATTTTCTGTCTGAAAAAGACAAAAATGACTATTTCACTCTGATCTTTATTTATCAGTCGGTCGGAATGTACGGCCACATGACGTACAACGTGACCATAGACTCCCTGATCGTTGGTTTTATGGCACTGGCTCTTGCGCAGGTAAAGGTCCTTGGTCACGATTTGGAAAATTTGAAAGTAGAAACAAAAGATACTGGCCACGAAGACTTGGACCGCAGACAATCGCAGAAGCTTCATAAATGCGTTAAGCATTACGCGCTGGTGTTGAAGTTAGTATCAAAATTTACGCTCATGTAATTTAAAAAGCCTTTGATCACGCATCATGTTAGTACCAGTCGAAAATCATTATTTCGCTCGTAGGCATTGTAAGGAGTCAGATGCCATGACGTTGGTCGCTGTCAACGTAAGAGCAATGTCAGGACACCTGATTCGGCATCATTTGTACCTGCTGGAGAAAGAGTAAATTTAAGTGGTTACAATATTTCAGATACTGCGCCGATTTCCAGGATATCATCAGTGCTACCATGTTTGTTCAGTACGGTGTGGGGGCGGCTTGTATTTGCGTTACTATGTGTGGGTTACTGCTGGTTAGTATATCGAGGGAACCAACAAGACCTAATTGACTTACTTTATTTTAGTAAACGACATTTTTATTTTTAGCCCGACCTAAAGATTGAGACTTTCATATTCATGGTGGGATACTTCTTCGTGATAAGCCTGCAGTTGCTTGTGCCGTCGTGGTTGGGAACCCAACTGCTGTATGAGGTGAGTCAGTGGCGTAATACCTAACTATAGCCCCTGGCTCTACAGGCCTGGAACTGACCTGACCTACAGCACAGAAAGGGACGATGATGTACTTCTTTATATTGAGAGAGGACCCCCATCTGATGAGCTTGCCACGGGGCCAGACGTTGTAGTTGCGCCACAGTGACTTATTAGCTATCACAACTGGTGTAGAGTAGCGAACCGCGTCTTTTACTCTGAACTCAAGGAGGGCAAGCGAAAGCAGGGCGGACAATTCCTCAGACACAAGGATGTCCATAAAAAGATGCGACATCGAACTCTTACAGTGGGAATCTTTGGCAGCACAGCGTCCTAAATGGCGCAGGGTTCGCGATGAGTTAAAACCTGGCCAGTCTGTTGCCATTGCTACAATTTTATTAACGGTGTGCTCGTGCTTTTGTTGTGCGCGAGTTTTCACCTCGAAGTTCGGCTACATAAGTCATCTTCGGACGCACAAGTCGCACAAGCGTCAAACTAACTAGGAGTCGAAGCGGTCGCCATGACCGAAAACGGTCGGAAGGACCAATCAATCGCAGCTGGAGGCTCATCACACAGCAAATTATCGGGAGTGGTCACGAGTAGACCCTAGTCTTGACCATGGCAGCTCCACTGCAGCCGAAACGTCGTGGTAATTTAGTAATGGTTTCATTATGTGCTTAAGTCCTGAGCCATACACAAAAGATCCCTGTGCTCTCCTTAGTTTTAAAATAATTCCCGAATTGCGATAGTAGTTGTGTTGCCAGTGAAAATCGCGGAATTCTAACTATAATGAGGTAAAAAAGTTAGGTTTTATTTATTTGGCAAACCCTTTGGTACGGTAGTTCAAGTGATGGAGAGCTCTGGAACAGTTCATCGGCTTGATTGATGAGATTTAGGTACTCGCTAAGTGCTACCAAAAACGATACCTTTGGACACTTTTATTTATATTCCGAACTAGCTTTGTCCGTTCGGAATTAAATTTTTAGCCAACTGTTTTTCATTTTTTAATGGTTTCATAGAGTTCTTATGGAAATCTCGGATTCTTTTTGAGAGTCAAACTGCTAAGTGATCACGTTTTTTTAAGTAGGTTGTGTCTTACAATAAATCCGAAATACTATAGTAGGTAGTCGAGTTAATTTGCTTGAATACACCAGGGGCCTTACCATGACGTTAATGCTTCGCCAATGTCAAAGCAATAAATACAGTATTCAAAAATCTTGTGACAAAAATGTCGGCAGTTGTACCTCTAAGATCTGATCTAAAGACCCCTCCCCCTCCTGTCGGGCTCTTAGCCAACGGATAACGATATCCCTCAGAATCTGCCAGGAAATCATTAACCGATGCCCAGAGTGGATCGGACCAAGAAATGCTCTTCCCTACGGACGGATCCAAAAACGAACCGCAGCTCTTGACCACACGCGGAGGTAACCCGACTCGCACCCCTTTAATGCTATGCAATTCCGGTTCTTTAGCTGTCATTTTTGACACTTCTAGCATGGATATGACAGCGATCGATCCAAAAAAAAACGTTCAGAATTGAATTGCTAAGACCTCGTGGCAAGGCCCCTGTAGGTAGCTACATGATTTGAACAAATTTCCCATAGATTGCAATTCGAATTGTCACTTATCACCGACTATTATCGAATTTGTGAGGGGCCTGTTATATTTCTCTCGAATTAATCAGTGTCGAGACTTTTTTACTGTTCGTTCTAGGAAGAGCCTAACTAATAGTCTATCTCGCGCACAATACAGCTCTTAAGCGCTTCGTGCTAGCCATGTAGTCACGTTATAAAGGTTTGAATTCTGAGTGAAACTGTTTGATCGTCAGAGCAAGGAGTTGATGGTGGCAGCTTACAAGAGCGACTGGATCCCAAGGTCCAAGAGTTACCGGCAGAGCATCATGCTGCTGGTGGAGCGGGCGAAGCACCCCGTGGTCATCACCGGCCTCAAGATATTCCCACTGTCCCTGTCCACTTATATTTCGGTGAGGAATATAAAACTAGTTGCCGCCATGAATTCATCTGCCAGAATTATTTGTACCCCAGGCAGCTTGTCTTTTCTTGACGCTTTCAAAAGTTATTTATATATATTTATCAGTCAGACAGATAGACAGTAATAAGATGTTGTTTGGAAATTACATAATAAAACCCAATTCTCTTACAGATCATGAAAACTGCCTACTCTTGTTTCACCTTGGTGCGTTTCATACAAGATCGACAGAAACATTAAAGTTCAGCCGTTTCAAATTAAAATTTATTTAATCAAACCTATTTCTAGTAGTCCAGAACTATTATAGCACTTGGTCGACACTTAGAAAGAGTCGAACTGTTATGAGTAAGTAAGTGCATACTGGCACTCTGGGCCCAAGCACAAACAGATGCGTGGCTTAAAAAAAATACTGGCAGCTTTCTTATTCAAGTTCAGCACTGTTTAAAAAGAGAACTAGCATTTTAACACTACGCACTCTTCTTTTTTTTCAGTACCTAAATAAAGGTTATGAGTAAATACTGGCCATTATTATTCTGTGAATAGCTGCCTTTGTCATGTTGCCTTCATTGGATTTTTTTGCACTGGTAACATATTTTTAGGTTATGGTTTCAAATGTCGGCGCGTCGATTTGTTTATGTCATACATTTTTTTATGTCGTGTATTACATTCCTATGTTTTTCCAAAACGCCCTGCTGGGTTAATACCCGGCTAATGTGCTTAAAAATTAGTTAACTGCTGTTGGTAGTCCCGTTTACTGTCAACTATTCTAGTTATGTCAAGATTTAAGATGCTATGCGTCTGCGCATACCACGATCATTATCTAATGCGCCGGACGAACGCGAGATACTGAGATTAAGTCGGGGGTATATTCGGATCTGAGTCTCACTTTTAGGAATTCGTAGGTACCACATAAAAAAATGGAACCCTTATCAATTTTAAGATACAGTATAGAATTGTTCGCAACCCCAGAAAATGCGTCTATATCCCATACAGGGTAGACATAGATAGCCAAGGTAACAAGACGTACAGACCACGTTTAGCATGATTGTGGGCGTATAGATGGAAAGGGGAATCAAAATAGTGATGGGTTGCTATAGACCGACCGTTAATATGAGTCTCCCGCACCTCCTCTCGGTCCCCTTTGTCGTCCTACCCCGCGCCCCTGTGCCACGCGGGCGAGGACTCATTTTAGCGGTCGGTCTTATAACCAGCCTATAACATTCCACTTAATATTTAACAGCCTTTGTTTTTGTCAATTTAACATTCAAGTGATATCAAATACCTACCCAAGTCTGCAGTTCGTTGATGATGTGATAAAATAAAACTTCTATGTCAATGCAAAATGCTGTCATTGATTGGGATCGATTAATTGTCGTCAACCACAATGTGCCTGCGCACACCGGATAGCCTAGTGGTTAGTGACCCTAACTACGAAGCTTGAGGTCCCGGGTTCGAATCCCGGTAGGGGCAGACGGGCAGACAGTTGTATGATGAATACAAATGTTTGTGCCCGAGTCATGGATGTTGTATGTATTTAAGTATGTATTTATCTACATTATATATAAGTATGTCTATCCGTTGCCTGGTGCAAATAGTACAAGCTTTGCTTAGTTTGGGGCTAAGTCAATTGGTGTAATTTGTCCCAAGATATTTATTTATTTATTACTAGCTTCTGCCCGCGACTTCGTCTGCGTAGAATTATATATAAAAACCTTCCTCTTGAATCACTCTATCTATTAAAAAAACCGCATCAAAATCCGTTGTGTAGTTTTGAAGATATAAGCATACATAGGGACATAGGGAAAGAGAAAGCGACTTTGTTTTATACTATGTAGTGATTATTTACATTGAAAATTAAAAAAAACGTCTCGCTCATGTGATGTACAGAACAAGAAAGTCATATCGTTGCGATATCACTTTAACGTCTCGAATAGAGCCACGCGGTAGAAGATCAATCTGATCCTTATTACCTTAGAAATAGATGCCGAATGTGTAGGAGTTGGCTGAGTGAAATTTTGAGGAATTCAAGTAACTTTATCATAATTATAACGGTACGTGCACCGTATATGGAAATCGCAACTTGAAGTAGAAATATGTACGGTCAAGTGCAAAAATAAGTATCGATACGAACTTCTCAAAAATATCTCCCACGGCCTTATTACGCCGGTGTACGAGCGTATGGTACTTATTTTTGAAACTTTGACTAGATCATTACACTTGTGCTTACTAGTAAGTAACATAATATATAACTTTTATTTGCCCTTTCTTCATAAACCACTATAAACTATTCTATGTTCTTCCCCGCGGGACTTAAACTACCTCCGTACCAAACTTCATTAAAATCGGTTCAGCGGTTTAGGCGTGAAGGCGTAACAGTCAGACAGACAGAGTTACTTTCGCATTTGTAATATTTAAAGGGGTGAAATTCTGACAAACGATAGGGAACCGTTTTGAGGTGACAGAATTATGGCGGACTGGCCTGACATTGTGCCGGACCAGGAGTTGAGGCTGAAATGAGAGGTCTTTGCCCAGCGCTGGGACATCACAATAGAATAGGCTAATAAAAAAAAGCTATGGAACTCTACACATACATACATACATACACAAATCACGTCCTTATCCCTTACGGGGTAGACAGAGCCTAAGGTAACAAGACCTACAGGTCACGTTTAGCAAGACACTGAGGGCGTAAAGGTGGAAAGTGGAATCAAAATAGTGATGGGTTGCTAGCCGCATCGCCTATAACATTATTCCTATGATTTTCGCCCATTCCCTCGGCTTTTACCTTATGCGCGGGAAGAGAAGCAACTGGTACATTCTATGTTTTTTCTTTGCTCCCAGACCAGCATGGAAGTAACTCATGGAACTCTATTAAATCCATGTTTCCTAAACCTCCTCTGTTCATTGTGTCAATTGACAAAATGGCGTCCAAAATTGCATTTCTTAACGCCTGCGGACAATCAACAAGCAATTATCCGACCTGAACCTCTGGCTAACGTCCAAGATTGTCTCATCGAATTCACTAATAAAGTTAATTTAAAAATTAATTGTATTAGCTACCTACTTCTTTTTCTGGTTCTTAGAAGGAGATAAGTAAATGTTATCAACACGTGCTATTATGGTATTTTTACTGTGCGGTGTTACGGCTATTTACTGTGGTGTTTTTTTTCCCATCGATACTTTATTTTTATCATAAGCTGTTTTGCTGACTGTACTATTTTGTTGACTGTCGCATTGTCATCTATACTGCATTATGCAAAAATAATAGTTTACTTAATCTTTTGCCTTTCATTCTATTTCTTTGTTGATTAACTATTTGAGCAGCCTTAGAAAATAATCGTTCGGATGGAACAGAAGTCCCGACAATAGTTAAATATTTGAAGCCAATCTTATAAAGCTTTGGAAATTGAATTTTTAGATCCTGCCAAATCTCGGTTTTTAGTAGATTATACAAAAAGAAAATAAAAAAACAAATATTCGATGTTTCTATAAATATATCGATATATCGAATACAATAGATGTTTGCCAAAACATCGAATCAATCCGATATATCGAAAAGAAACATCGAATAAATTCGATATATCGATGTTAAGTGGACACCCCTATTATGCATACCAAATTTCAAGTGAATCGGACAAAACGTTAAAGAGTTCCCTTCTGCGGAGAGCCGGAGACGGTCGTGGCATGGTCATCAGAATTTCACTTCAAGATTATTGTATTTTCACCGGTCTTTGGGAAGAGACAATTTTAGTCAAGAAACCCGATGTATTATCTTCATGGCCGGGCAACATAAGTATGCCAAATTACGCGTCAATTCAAACATAAATCACGTCTTTATCCCTTACGGGGTAGACGTCGGTAGATTGTTGAAAGTGGACAAAAAACATTCACCTTGCTACTCCGCTATTTAAACTATGTATTTTACTTCCGCTTTATTCATTGAAATGGACCTCCGCAAAGTAACGCCTGATTCAATAAAATTAACTTGCAAGACTTATCATTTCAGCTGGAAGAAATCCTCTACTGGACATAGACCTGTAATTGCTGTAATAGGAACTGAAAGGGTCCAAATTTATTTTATTTTTTTAGCTTAAGTTATTGTTTGAGTTGTTATTAGATATATTTTTAATAATAAAACGTATACGTGGCACTTAAATGAGGCTGCCACTTTTTCAAAATAACAACGGTAACAATATTGTCTGAAAAAAAAACATTATTCTTCTGTTTTTTCTGTACATACCGTCTGTATTATTTTTTACAATTATCCGAGATTACTTATAGCGGAATATAATTATATTATACGGTAAAAAAAATCTAAACAACACTGAAGATTAGAACTAAAAAACCAAAAAGTAAAGTTATGGTTGGGAATCGAACCCGGAACCTCATCATTCCGTGATGCGTGCTATACCGCTACACCACCCATAGCAGGTACGAGTACACTGCAAGCAGTGGCAGGTATATTACATATACGGTATTCAGGTATTTGTACTTACGTAGTTTTGTCTCGCTGCGTCGCTTCACCCGTAGTTTGATGAGACAGGACGAAATGCACTGAAACAAAACATTTAGTCAAACAAAGTTTTCCTGATTCTATATTTTGTATGAAAGTAGTGGTTTACTACACAAATCACGCCTATATCCCTTACGGGGTCGACAGAGGCTAAGGTAACAAGACCTAAGACGTATAGGTGGAAAAAGGAATCAAAATATTGGGCGTATAGATGGCAAAAAATGGAATCAAAATAGTGATGGGTTGCTAGCCGCATCACCTATAACATGATTACTATGATTTTCGCCCATTCCCTCGATGCGTTTTTACCATACGCGGGAAGAGAAGCAACTGGTACATTCTGTCATTCCTTTGCTCCCAGACCAGCATGGAAGGCAAATAGGTAAGTACATATACATTAATAACTTCTTTATCCTTCCTCTCGAATCACTCTGAAACCGCATCAAAATCCGTTGCATAGTTTCAAAGATCTATATAAGCATACATAGCGACAGACAGCGGAAAGCGACTGTTTTATACTATACAGTGAGTGGTAGTGATGGTATTCTACAGTACTGACCTCATGTATGTGCCCCACGACTTCGGCCCGCGTCATGTCCTCGAGCCTGGTCTCGTTCACGTCCATGATCTCGTCCGCCAGCTCCAGGTTGTCCCAGTTCCCGGCAGACGGGGACCCTGGGGAGACGAGTCAGTCATGGGTACGTGCTTGTTATACTGTACTGCGCGTCTTCTTCTGTTCGTTCTAGCAAAAGACGGTCTATTCCCACTAGTTACATTGTCACTATCAGTGGCGTGGCGCCAAGTATATCAGAAGGTACGCCGAAGGGAATTCAACTAGCCTTTTCCTCGAATTCTGCACGGTAAAAGTGCCCAACTGCCTTAAAACAGGCAAGCCAGTGGGAATCGAGTTCTATGGACGCCACGCCACTTGGTCACTATCCAAGTAGCTGTGCTATCAATGGAACTGATAATGGAACTAGTGGGATGAGACCCAAAAGACGGATGTGTGGCTCTATTGAGTTCTACAGGATGGCCATTTCAAAACTCCCCGAAAAATACGGTTTCAAAAAAGTTATGGTAAAATAAAATATTACGGCATTTTAAAATCAGGATATTCGAGGGCTTCAAAACTTATGGCGCTAACTGTATACTTCTGTTCGTTCTAGATAGCAAAATACGAGTGTAGTAGTAGTGTATCTGGCGTGCTCTCGTGTCGTGCTGTAGTGTTGTCGCTTGATAGAAAGAAAGAAAGAAAAAAAAGTTTATTTATGACAAACAAAATTGGTTAAAGGAAACCAAAAAACAATAAAAAAAATCTACAGATAAAATAGTTTGTCACAAAATGGCCCCAACTCAGTATTTGCTGGCCTTACAGCCAGCGCTGGTCTTCCGTTGAGGCCATCGGGTGATACAAACAATTAAAAATACAATAGATATATATATAAAACGACAATAAAAAACCAACACAATTATACACTTTGATGCGGTTGCCAATGCACCAACCCCTTTGCAATACAAAGAAAAGAAAAATACTAAATAAGCATAGACAACCACATTACAGACTAAAGAAGAAGAGAATACAGGATACTCCACTATCGATAGTGTTTCAATAGACTATGGATAGTTTGAGTAAATATCGATAGTTTTGATCCTCGACGACGAATAAACTACCTATCGCTAGTATCGATACTGTTGCTTTTCAACACTATGGTGTTTACAAACCGGGGTGACTTTTAAAAGTAGTTATGATGACGAAATCATTTTTTTTTGTAATCACGAGCACCACTATAAGAACACTCATAATAAGACTTTGCATAAGTCTATATTGTATATTCCCTCTAAAAGCACTTGTTGGCTTATGTCGCTCTAAAAGTACTCCATCGTTACTCTGCCAGCCATAGACTGCCAGACCTAGGTAAAACTTTTACACGATCAACATTAAATTTACGATGAAAATGCCTGACTACCAACTTAACAAATTATTTAATTCATATGGTTTTTAATAGAACTAAAACTTTCTGAACTAACTGCATAGCTGCTGCCAAGCCAACATAACAAACAAGATTTTTTAATAATGTCACTGGCAAGTTGCTAAATGCGCCATAAAAAGTATACGTTACTTAATTAAAAACAAAGTTTACTAAAACCAACTTCCAATTTTGTCGTTTGTCGTTTTCATGTTTCCCGCTCGTGTCTTGTTTGACTTGTTTGTTGTTTGATTGCAATAGTTTTAACAAAGTTTTGTAACGTATCATAAAAAACCATGGATGACAACGAAATTAAATCAATACCGGAAGAAATATCCGCGGCGGCCCAGGAAGTGATAGAAAATTTGTTGCCTAGAAAATCTTGGCAATGATAAAGCCTACGAGAATTTCATGGCGGAGAGACAGAAACACCGGATTTCTTCATTTTCGGAGTACTTGCGGGTGGTAGGGCCTTGTGCAAGGTCCGTCCGGATCGCTACCACCATCTTACTCGCTAATCCTGCCGCTAAGTAGCAGTGCTTGCACTGCTGTGTTCCGGTGTGGAGAGTAAGACAGCCGGGGAAATTACGGGCACAAGAGGCATTGCATCTTAGTCCTCTAGGTTGGCAACGCATCTGCAATCCCTCCGGGGTTGCGGGTGTCTATGGGCAGTGGTGATCACTTACCATCAGGTGACCCATTTGCTCGTTTGCCTTTCTATTCATATAAAAAAAAAAAAAAAAAAAAAAACTTGTTACTTTCATTTATTTTATTAAGTATCTACTTAGTCGTAGAAAAAGTATTGTATGCAACGTTGTATAATCAAGTCAAAATAGCTCGTGACGTATTTCTTACGATGTTCTCTACGCTCACGTGTTGCACACGCCACAACTGTTGCATAAAATACAATTATTTGTGTTTACTGCTTCCAATCGGTGTCTTCATCAATCTTTCCGACTACATGCCAACATTCACCGGATTAGACAACATCAATTTTATGGCCATTTTGAAACGATGAAACTATATTATAGGCAGCCCCAAAATTATCAAAGTCACCCCGGTTAACGGTACTACATAAACTATTGTTGCTATCGATAGTGACAATATTATGCCTAACTTATTTGTCTGTCTTATTGGTTGCCTGGTAGAGATCGCTATTCAACGATAAGAACGCTTATCATCTACTTAGGTCTTTGTTTCTGTATTGTTTTGTTATTATTCAACACAGTTTTACAAGATGTTCCAAGTATAATTTGTCATGTATCACCATGTTTCGCCATCAGGCATACGAATAGTTTTCATGTAATTTGAAAATGCATGCATCAATAATTTTACATAAAGTTAAAAATGACTGACAAAATGACAAAATGACCTTCATTGTTTTTGTCCGTGAAGTTCTTTGCTTTTTAGAACGGGGAGACGTGCCTCGGGCCAACGTTGACCGTCATAGATAGGTACTTCCCTTTATTAATTATGTAATGATTGTTTGAAACATTAAAAAGTTGGTCAACGATATTCCAGTATTTAATTTACAGCCCTCAAGCCCCCCCCCAAATTTTAATCAGAAATTTTGTTAACTTTCCCCGTACTGGCAATGAGTACTTCAAGGTAGCTTCACAGTAACCTACTGATTTTTAAAAGTCAATTGAAAATGGGCTTAGTACCTATGTGCAGTTGAAAGACTTAGGGGTTGTAATGAAAGGAGGTACGCCATTTTTTTAAACTAAAAATGGCAAAAATGAATTACGCAGGTTGACGATTTCACGAAATCAACTTCAAAAGGGGTGAAATAAAGGGTGGAATTATGAATATGCTTAAATAATATGTTTTAAAGTAAACGTATTTTGATATCTTGTCGACATTACAGAACTATATTAATTTTAATAGTCATGTATTCATCAAAAACTTGAATAAAATGTAACCGGCAACTTAATTAGGCAGATAAAAACTTCAGACTATTTTTCTGGTTCGCGTGTTACCAAAAAAAATTCACGTGAACATTTTTTCCAGAATAAAACTCGTTCTGGGTTTTTCTTACTCAGAATTGTTTGCCCTATCGATCCTTATAAAAGAAAAAAATGTGTCCCAAAATTTCCGTTCCAGTTCGCCACTTTTTTAATATACGTATGTATGGAACGTGACGAACAGGAAAAAAAAACCATAGTAAAATCTAGGGCAATTTTTTTCTTGTGTGAGAATCGATAGGGTAAACTATTCTGAGTAAGAAAAACCCAAAATATTTATGTGCGTTAAATTTGTGTTTCATGTAAGTATAATATATTACGTATTTCAGTACTTAGTATATTAATATATGTTCTAAATTGCACCACCTGCTCAGATCTGTTCTGTTCTCCAGTCCATTATGGTTGCCTGGAAGAGATCGCTCTGTAGCGATAAGGCCGCCTATTGTTGCCTTGTAATATTCTGTATACCTTTTTTTCTGTTTTGGTTGTTATATGTGGCGTTCAATAAAGAGTTATTGTATTGTATTGTATTGTATTGCGCCGGAAAAAATGGTCATATGGACTTTTTTTTGAAAACGCTTAAACACAGAAATACTTAAGTAGGTATACTTAAAGGATCTCAATTTTCCTTGCTTCGCTTTGTGAAATTACCTAGGGGAGACCGAGGCGAGTTGAGACAGAGGTGAGTTGATACAAAGCCGATTTCTCTGAACTGTGACAGTTTATCGGGCTGGTAACTTCGCTAATTCGTTGCTCTTTCTACACTCCACAATTTGTGTGAAGTTGTGACCTCGCTAACTGTTATAGGTGCAGAGACAAAGGCTTCGTATCAACTCACCTCTGTCTCAACTTGCCTCAGTCTCCCCTACTTATTTCCTCAATCATCACGTGATACCCCTTGCTTCTCTCCGATGAGCTTCGAAAGCTATCTGAAGCTAATTGCAATAGACCGTTCGTAAAACAATTTAAAAAAAGTATTTCCACGCAGCCATTTTGGTAATAGTAACCCACTGGCTGTACTATTAGAAATGACATCTTTAAAAATACTAGGTACTTAAATGAAATCTGGGGTCCGATTTTTAAAAGCACATGTGTTAAAATACCACTCGAAAGTGGTGAAAAATTGTGCTGAATTTGAAATACGAGTAGCATAGAAGACAATCACAGCTCTCATTAATCTTGTGAACTAGTCAAAACTTTGATTAGAGCTGTAGTTTTGGAGATATAAACTGATTTATACCACTTTCGAGTGATGTGCTATCAAAATCGGTCCCCTGCTATTGCTACAAAAATTACTATACGACTATCTACTTCAAAATGGTTTAGACACCGGAATTTTCTACTAGGTCGTCTATGTATAGTGTTAAAAAAAATACACATCATTTTAAGACCTACCACTTTCAAGTGACATTCTCCCGGATGTCATTTCCAAAGTCAGACCCAGTTCGTATTTAAGTACGTACGCTTTTAAACAAATTGGCTCTACATTTAGATAATTGCATGATAACTTACTTAGTGCATTAACCCAACCAATAAACCTTTTCAGAAAACGTTTTCGAGCATGCATGTTTAAATAAACCTCATATCAATATGACCTAATTCTCTGTTAAATAAACCCACTAAACCGAAGCCCTTAATATAATTCACTAACTTAATTTCCCAAAAGTTTCTCGCGATTTCATCCGAACCCCCTGGTACGAGTACACGGAACAGGTCGAACTTCAGCTATTTTAACTGTTAAATCAACTCACCATACAGCTTCACCTTGTTGTCTTTAGTTTGCACCACGATGATAACATATCCCTCCAGGTCGACTGATTTACACTTGACTGTTGTCATTTTATCTATCGCGTTTATTTGGGTGGTTGGGGCGTTGAATGAATTCATGTTGGAAGTTGTTATATCTAGTATTAAATGAGATATTCAGCTTTATAAATGTTCGAGCGGGGGCGTGCTGGGCCAACGCTTCCTCCAACACCACTTTAAACAGAATTTACGTTTGGAAAACGAATTTATTCCACACATTTTGCTATACACACACATCACTTAACCCGGTGAAAATATATCGGCCATGGCCTGGCCTCAGGAACAGCGGGCACACGCGTCGGGCATGCTCTCAATATCACATTAGCGTTAAGTCAGTTTTAATTATTGATATTTAAGCGTATCGAGGGGTTTTGGTGGCTGTGCTCTGGTCACGTCAGTTTTCTACTTAGTGCCACAGTTTTGTGCATTATTCGATGGTGTGTTGATTTGATTTGGTTTTATTTCGCGTACGCGTTCTGCGGGGACCGGGGCGCAGCGATTTTGGTTTATTATACTAGTGTTTAAAGGTTTTAAGCGTGTTTTTGAGGTTGAGGCCACGGTCCCACGTCCGCGGGCTGGGTGTTCGGCGCGAATGATACGGCCGTCCCATTTTCGCGCGATCAATAATGCTCCCTTCCCAGCATCCCTTCAGACTCCCACAGATACGCCGCCATTCACGTTACCATGTGCTCGCGCTCACATTTCCAAGGTAAAGAAATATTTTTTTAATATAATCGTAATGTCCAAAAAATGGTGATACAATTATCAGAAAAAAATACAAAAATGGCTTTCGGCAAGGTCCCACCGAGATTTGAACTCGGATCGCTGGATTCAAAGTCCAGAGTGCTAACCATTACACCATGGGACCTCATGGTGAAGGGGCCGAAATAACGGAATACATTAAGCTATCTACTAAACAGCCAAATATTGTACTCAAATTATGTTTTTCAAATGGCACCGACCTAAGATACAGTTATCTTATTTCTAAAGTCTTACAGATATAAATATTTGATCATACATTAAGTTTTACATTAAACAGATTAGTTCAAAATGCAACGTCTAGATGGAGGTACAATAATCGTGAAGTTTGACGTATTGTTTAACAGTTGAACGTGGTTGAACTGTACAGCAGCGCCATCTTTATTTGACTTTAGAACTACAAGAGTTGAGTGTTGCATGTGTTAAAAATAAACTGAACCATCTGGGTAAAATTCAAACGAACATGTAAAATTCGAATTGAAACCAGATTTCAGGCAACGTGAAAATTTACTATTAATATACGTAGAAGACATTTTCAGTATAGACCCAAAATCAAATACAAAACAGAAGTTTGCTCCTCTGGTCTCGTGTTGTTGTTCATATATATTTTAAAATAAGTAAGTACTGTTTTGTCTACAATCTTTACTTTTTATTATGAATGTCAGGTCAAGAGACATTTAGGCTAGAGAAATTTTGAAAGCCAATTCATTAATTTGGTAGGGTTTTAGGCAAGGTCCATATAAATCGATCGCTGCTAGTTTAATTCTAATGATTCCTACAAAGAAACGTAAAATTACCTAATTGAGATCAATTTTGCCCTATCTTACTTACCGGAACAATTCTGATGTTTTTTTCATTTCTATCTTTTTAACCTTCTTTTTGTGAAACTACATTATTTTAGTGTTGAAATGGAAAATAAGATATATCTATCGAAAATTTTGCATGTAAAAAAGTACCTACGCTAAGGAAATTATACCGACAATATCCAAATAGCTACAAAACACGTCGTAATAAAGATTGAGTTAACGACATATAGTATCAATTTCATCAACTAAATATTTGAAATTTTGTGAATAAAGTAATAAAACATAGTATTTGGTTTAAATGTATTTTATTTCAATAAAGGTGTACTTTAATATATAAGCACAACACCAAATATTTCACAAACGGCTTAGCCAAGTTTGGCGAAACTTAGCTAAAATGAATCAACCGCTATCTTTTGAAACGTAAATACACATCTTTTGTTTTTTTGTACTTACCAAACTATCAAAATCAAAATACTGACGGGAAAAAATATTTAATAACCTGCAACATTTAAGAAATAAATCGTAATATTGATTTCCAATAAGTATTTTATCAAAAAGATGTTAGTAAAAAGATCTGAATTTTAGTCTTTTATCAATGTTCTACATAATTCACACGACTTATTCCTGGATTTCCTATTTTTTTTTTCTATTAAACAGGCGAATTTTAATCTTATAATAGTAACACTGACAAAATGTCAGTTTGTCACTGACTTCGCTGTTGTAAGGTTGTCATTTCGCCTATCTGATAACGTGATAGATGAATGGAAAATAATTAACACCGTTGCAGCGAAGTTATTGTGCGCCGACACTTCGAAAATTATCGTCGCGTGTGTTATACCCCAGTGTTTCGTCGTTCGCATCGTCTTGCAGCCCGCCATCATAAATGTGGGAAACAAAGATGGCGGAATAGAGATCATAAGCAAGCGCGTCGTCGTTGTGGCGTGTAGCGTTATGTGCTGTGGTGCACGGCTGCAGCCGTGTCGGAGCGCGTGAGGGCCGCGGGCGATGGGCGCGCCGGGCTGATGCCGCCGGCAGGCCGCGCGGCTATGGCGGCCGACGACTCACGCCCGTCGCTGGCTCTTTTCACCGCCGTGTTCGAATACACGGCGCAAGGAGGCGACGAGCTGACTCTCCGTCGTGGTGAGATCGTCGAGGTCCTATCCAAAGACCCTAACATCTCCGGCGACGATGGCTGGTGGACGGGCAAGATCGGCGACCGAATTGGAATCTTCCCAGCCGCGTACGTGACTGAAGAGGACCCTCTGGCCGTTACGTCGGTCATTGGGGATGTGGACCCGCCACGCGTGTCCTTCTCAGAGTTAAAACTCGAAGAAGTAATCGGGGTGGGAGGCTTCGGAAAGGTTTACCGCGGTTTTTGGAACGATGAAGTGGTCGCGGTCAAAGCGGCGCGCCAGGATGCGAACGAAGACATTGAGGTTATCAAGGAGAGTGTGCTGCAAGAGGCCAAGTTGTTCTGGATGCTACAGCACGAGAATATTGTGTCGTTACTGGGTGTGTGCTTGGAGGAGCCCAACTTGTGTTTAGTGATGGAATATGCCCGTGGAGGGTCATTGAACCGAGTGTTGTCTGGCCGGAAGATCCGGCCTGGGATTCTGGTGGACTGGGCCATCCAGGTGGCTCGGGGAATGGCGTACCTGCATGTAGATGCTCCTATATCTCTCATACATAGGGATCTCAAAAGCTCAAATGGTAAGTCTAAAATTATTTCCTCTGCATTCGTGATTCCCAAAATTATTCAGACCGTGACTCGCAAAAGAAAGTTACTACATCCCTATATTTGGGACCCAGTTTAATTGTTGTTACTACTTAAATTACTATATAAAAATGCTGTAGTAGCTATTAGAATGGCAAAAATCAAACAAGACAGCATTTTATAAATTTTGCCTGCACTTTTGGATGGTATAATGCCATGATAAAATTAGTTTTGCTAAACAACACATTGCTCATGCCTGTGATGAAAAAAGAAAGGGGAAGTGAATAAATTGTCATCTCCTTTCACAGAAAACTTTATAACTGCAAGTGGATAAAACTCATTAATCTAATTAGAAATATTTTATTCAACATTCCTAGGTTGGTATTAATGATAAAGGAAACACAGAATATTAGAAAAAGAACTATCAAACCATTTGGTGATGGTATCAATATAGGTATATACTGAACAAGTAGACAACCAATTTTTTAACCAAGAAATATACTCATATACATACAATATAAGACATTTTGTGTGAAGATTGGGCAAAATTTTCTGCCGCTGAATATATTTGTACTTTTCTCCTCGCATTGCCCAATATCTTCACTCACAAAAGTTATACATAATGTTAGAGTGAGATGGAAATACATGGTGCTCACTCTAACTAATGGCAACCCGCAGTTGTTGATATTAGCCTACGTAAAGAGCCTTCATGTGCCTAACTACTTTACGATTAAAGTATCCTTGAATGTAAACACGTGAAGGTATTCTGATAAAAAGGCCATGGTCCACTTTAAAAGTTATCTGAGTTCCGGAAACCCTACATTCCACAGATAACTGTTCTGTCAACAAGGAGGCTCAAAAAATGTCAAAATATTGTCTTATCTGTGAGCGTCCATTGATGAAGATAGTTTGTTGACGAGAGTTATCTGATACTGTGGTATTGTAAATGATTTGTTAGTACGATCATTTACCATTGTATTGGTCTTGATTATTATGTTAGAAAGTTTACTTTAAGTTGTGTTCAATAAAATCTAAAGCTATAGTTATGTATCTAAATGAAAAGAAACTAAAGATGGTATTGGTTGGTAATATAAATAGTGGCATACAAATTTTTATTAACCTCTGGTATGTAGGTATAAGATACCTGATCCCTGTCAATTTTAAGGCTATTTTTTCCTCTCTTTATTATACTCGGCAAACACGACTAGAACACTGGTTTTTTTTCACTTTCCGCATAATATTGTCAAGATCTTTATCAAATCATGCTAAAAATTATATCCATGATATGTCTTCCATTCTGGCTGGGAGCAAAGAAAAAACATAGAATGTACCAGTTGCTGCTCTTCCTGCGCAAATGGTACAAGCCCATCAAGGGAATGGGCGAAGATCATAGGAATCATGTTATAGGCTATGCGGCTAGCAACCCATTACTATTTTGATTCCATTTTCCATCTATACCTAGCCCCATAATCTTGCTAAGCGTGGCCTGTAGGTCTTGTCACTTTAGGCTCTGTCTACCTCGTAAGGGAAAAAGACGTGATTAGTGCACTTTACAAATAGTATTTCACATATTATCTCTAACCTTGACCAATTGGACACAGATAAACACCAATAATGTCCTCATTAGTTTGTTGAAAATTAATTACTCAACCTTCATTATTTGAACTTTTTATCATTAATTGGGGTTAAACATCTGTCCATCTGCAGATTTTTTAATAGCCCTTATGCAATCTCCTGCCATATTGTTCAACCCACATGAGCTTTGTTTTGAATGTACCCGCCCACTGTTATGTCTAGTTGTCAAATTATACTTTGAAAGTGTTAATTTGCTGTAAGGGTCTGAGCAAAAAGTAATGATGTAGTCCGGGCACCTATTTCACCAAACTGACAATTGTCGGCGACATGTGACAATTCGAAATGCAAGGCGTAGTCAATATGAAGCCATCCGGCGTAAATTCTGGTCGAGTGTAATGTAAACATAATTGTCACTTAAATATTTTATTGAATCAGGCGTTATTTTGCGGAGGTCCATTTCAATGAACAAAAAAATTACCTTGCTACTCCGCTACTCATGTGCAAGATAACCAAGCCTGTGTGAAATACATATGTTTTTCATGCAACCCTCCCTCCACTACTGCCAATAAAACACGATTCGGGAGGAAGGTTTATATGTATAATACCTACGCAGACGAAGTCGCGGGCAGAAGCTAGTTTTTAATATACGGACAACTCATATAATTAAAATCGAGAATGGCTTGACATGTTTCAGACTATTTCGAAGGCCTTCAACCAGGAGCGTTTGTGGACAGTATTCGTGTCACGGCTGCGGCCGCCGAGGCAAACGCTCCTGGATGATGGACTTCCAAATAGTCCAAAACGTGTCAAGCAATTCTGGATTTTAATTAGGTATGTGAGTTATCCATGTATGTGTTAACAATGTTCTAATCAAATTACATTGTACTTAGTTTATGTTAAAAAAAAAGTGTAATCAAGATTTATTAATGACTTTTGTCTGTTAATAATATTTTGACAGTGTTGAAAAATACAGTTTTAACTCATTCACTGCCAGCTGTTATACGCGACCCGCATTCAGATGCCGGAAACGCACATGTGCGTTCTAATGAATGCTAAATAAGTAGATATCAACTAACAACTAAAGTACTTTTTAAATTAAATTCAATAGTCCTAAGAACAATTTGGAAGATACATACATACAAACATACATGAATCACGTCTTTATCCCTCACGGGGAAGATTTGGGGGATTTGGAAGATTTCATTGTGATTTACATAAACTGCTAATAACTAAAGTTTCTCATTCCATTTAGATGACAAACTGTTTATTTCTAACAGCAATAACAAAATACCTTGACATAATTTGTACTACAAAATGTTCTACGCGTCAAACAATAAAATCATATGAAAAGAACAATTATGTAAACATTAACAAATAACAATCCACATTTAGTGCGAGTGTGCTTTGTCAGTTCCTTATTTAATAATTGCATTGTAGTTGCTTTATACTGGTGCCATTTTATCTAGGGCATGACTTGACTGTCCTACCTATTGTTATTACCAAACGGGCTGCACTATCTTGTGCAACACGCCTTATATTTCTGCATAATTTCTCTTCATTATTACACGCATCTCGATTTAGATATTTGAATACTGCTGACTGTAACAATAACTAAAATTATAAATTTCAAAACCAACGCATCAATCTTATGCCGAAAATGTTTTGCATCATTTTGGAAAAGGACTGATGCTCTTCAAACTGCAAGGTAACTTATAACACCCCTATTTGCGTCGGGGGTACAAAAAATTACACATTCATATACACAAGGCGGTTTAAAAATAACTTAGACTTAGTTTTAGAATGATAACTTCGTTCTGCATTACTTTAATTAGCCTTCTATCTGATGGATTGACTGAATTCACCAATCTAATGACATTGGTTTAATTTACGAATTTTTGGTTCCATTTGTCTTAATCGTGCGGTAACAACTAATGGCCAGTTTTAAACTCATCCATTTCTGAATTCTCGTAATTTTTTCTTAAAGAATACCAAAGAATAGTAGCGCGTCATCATCCACCGAAGTACTCCTCTTACCATCTTGTACTGAATCTACCAACGCCACGTCTCTCGGCCCTAGTGAAAACAGTCAACACCGGCCATCGCTTCTACGAGCTGTCAAGCAGTACCGTCCCTTTCTGTCGTAGGTAAATAAAAGCAATACAAACATATTTAAGGCCGTACTGTGTATTATTTTACCTCCCCCTCGCTTTCGCGCCGAATGGGGCGAAGCGAAACCCTTTTTGGCGCGATCCAATCATCTGAAAGCTTCCTGCCGACCTGTCCTGACACGTCTTGTCAATTTTCACCTTCGCTAAGTAAAAAGAGTGTATAAAGCCTTTTGAATGACAAGAATAAATTAAGTAGACTTCTACATTTTGATGTTGATGCATGTTAATTTTTCCTCCCTAAAATACCAAGCGTGCGTTCAACGTCATATCATAGCTATGTGTGAGAGAAAAGTGATATTATCGTTCAGGTAACAAGTTAATACTAAACTTGTCCGCATCACAATTTCTTGTTAACTTAATGATAACGATGAACCAAACACGTTAAGCGGTCAAATACATACATGCATAAATCACGTCTTTATCCCTACGGTCAAAACAGGAAATTTAAGTACAATGAAAACAAGTGTAAATATAATATTCTTAGATTGATCTCACACAAACAATTCTACTGAATAATTACATCAGTAACATAAGAATACTTAAGACATCGTGTCACAGTCAGCCTCCAAACTATTAATCTGCCTAAATATCTAATTAATAGTCACAAAGCCTCGCTTGTGAATGGGAGCTCGTGCGGAGTTGACTCCTCATTAGAGAGAGAATTCAATTACGAGTGAGTGCCGAGCTTTATGGCAGCCGGGTGCTTCGGTAATTGGGTTACATCTGAATATTTCACGGAACTTGTAAGGTGGGGAAGGAGTGGACAACTGTGAAGTGGATGATGAAGATAGAAATAGTAAGAAATTAGGAGTCACTTTCAACATGAAACAAATTATGAAATTAGGAGTCTTCAAGTGTTGGTCGCGGATGATTCTGATAGGGATAATGCCTGGGATAGGGTTAAAATGATTTAGAAAACTGGGTAGTTTTAAGTTAATCTCACACTGAAAGTAACGCTCTGGTAGCTAAGAAATGGTCTTGGAAATAATAAGGAGTCCATTAAGGATACGTGTTGCCTAATAGTTTGCTTAGCCATGAAAATGTTGCATTCACTTGTGACACTGCTTTTACGGTCAGCATCTGCAGTAGATTTTAAAACATGATGAATTGTTGAAATGAAAGGACTTCTGATCTTGACAATCCGCCGGCGCATAAAAATTATAATTGCGTAACTTTTAATGAAACTATAATAAAAATGAATAGTTCATACTTAAGCGTGCTTTATGGATTCGATAATGCCACCATCTACCATTACGTGCACTTGTAAAAGTGGCTACCCTTTCCCCAGACGGTTGGGTATGGTATGGATAGGCATTTAAATTGCGAATTCGGGTATAATGTTGAAACGGAATATTTTCGGGCATATAACTTGATATTTAAGTTGGCAATTTGCCACAGGCTGGCTGAGGCGGCGCGAATGGCGAAGCGGATATTCAGCTTTACCTTTTACGTGCATTACCTGGCTAAGCTTGCCGTTATGTGCCTGGGAAAGGCTGAGGCCCGGCGCAATGCAAAATCTTCGATGTCTTACCACAATTACTCCAGGTTTTACCGTCCAAAACCAACATAAGCTTACCTGGCTTCTGAAGATCGAGACATTAGACACTATAAAAAGGATGCTGCTCACACATAATACTTTTGTTTGTTTGTCTTGATCTATTTATTACCAGAATGTTGAAAAAGAAACCAGTGTCCATAACTTTCAATTTTCTGACGGGTCCCTTGATTAAAGGTTATCAGGCAACGTGTAATTGCCTTGCTTTTTGGACATTCGTTATTTTATAATTGTACCACGAATATTCGTAAATTATAGTCGTGCAAGCGTAAAATGAAGCGACAGCGGCACGTCAAGACAGACCATGTCGATATAGGGTCGCCGATGTCGCAATCAGATAATGCTGTTTTGGATTAAGTGGCTATTAATATTATCTTTAAGTTTTGGGAATCATGAGTGTTTTGTGCTTCTGTTATTCGCACGGTTGAGGTTCATTGTTCAACATTTTTATTTTTGTATTTTGGTTGATTTAGATGTCTAGCATAAATTGTACGCCTTTTTTAGCTTTCCAAATTTTTAGAACAAATTTTTCCAACTCAGCATACAGTCAACGACACATCAGTCACTGAGAACTAACATTGATTTGTATAGATGTCAGTATTGTCAGTGTTTTATGATGATCCGAAATTGCAACTACATAATAATTGGTTTCGACGTCAGATTACTTAAATAAAAGCGGTTTTTAATTTATGACATTCCTCGGAACTTCGAAAATTTTGCCTAACTGACTTTCATTGGAGAATGACTATATTTGTGGAAGTCACTTGTTACTCAGTTACCAACAAACGACGTGAAAAGACACTTTTACATGCCTGTAATTCTCCCACGGTACTTTGCTTTCCTTTACAGACGTTTATAGAGAGCTGGTTTGATGGAAATCGCGAGCATTAATCTTTAAATGTCCAGTCCGTCGGTCCGTTGTTGTTTAGTTAAGTATGTCTCATTTTCAGAACAGGTTGTTGATTTGTATCGCCTTTATTAGTCCGTGGGAGCGTGTAGAGGTATCATAAATGTGTCTTCCGGCATAACTGATAATTTGTTGCGAAATGGTCGCGAGTATAAAAAATGTAAAACATCTAGTGTACATGGGGCACATGTATATTGTATATTTCAAGTCTAACCCTAATACTAGATTCTAGATGAGGCCTCAGCCAAATGAATGCTGAATCTAAAGCACCATGAAAGCTACCTTACTTAACTCCGAATGGATAAGTATACATTGCTACTCCGCAAAATAGTGAGCTCAAGTAATGCAAAATTAAAAACTTACATATCTAACGATTTCATTCTTCAAAAAACTAATTTCACAAACGTCCGAAAGTTGCATTTCTGATTTCACAACGCGAATGATATGTATCCAGCTGGCCAATAAACCAACAGCCCCTTATCGAATCGCCCACGTGGCTTTATCGCTATAAAACATCGACATAATTATCCCCTGTGTTATGTATGTGTGCGGGCGTGCTTGCATGCACGCATGTACGTTATTTCTTACTTAATAAATCAGTGTGAATTGAGCTTGCTGTTTGACGGTCGTGTGCATCCCTTGTCTGTCCCCTGTCTCATATTTAACACGTGGCGACGATCGGACTCGCGTTTGCAGTAAAATGTCTACTGGGTTATCGTTTGGAGTGCTTTCAACGTTCGACCATCAGTCACATGAGTGGAGCAGTTATAAGTCGCGGCTAGAACAATGGTTCATCGCCAACGACATAGCTGACGCGTCGGACAAGGCGACAATCAAACGGAGGGCGATATTATTGAGCGCCCTGAGCGAAGCGACCTTCAAACTAGCTAGTGACCTGGCTTTGCCTCTCAAGGTGGAAGAAGTGAGTTATGCAGTGATAGTCAAGCTTCTCGATGACCACTTTACTCCGAAACGATTTGGATTCGCGGAGAAGTCTACTTTTTATTCGGCAACACAGCGACCAGGCGAGAGTCACACTCAGTGGGCGGCCAGGATCAGAGGATTGGCAGCACATTGCAGTTTTAAGAATCTAGAAGAAGCCTTGCTAGATAGATGTAGCGTTGTGTTTTACGGTTCGCCACTAGATATTACAAATTTGGAGTTTTTATTAAAGCCTCGAATAGCTCCTGTCAAATGGTGATATGACAGTCGAAAAGTAAACAAACGTCAAAAATTAGTGACAGCTTGACAGGTCGTATTAGGGTTACCATTGAGAGTATAATCGCCTGTTTGGTGGGAGATAAATGGTTGGAATTTCAGGAATAAGAATTACTGAAACTATAGATAGAAATATAAACCATTTTGGAAAAATTAGAGATTTAATAATCGGATGGTCTGACATTTGTTCTTGAACTAAAAACAAGGGTTATTCTTTTTCATAACATAACCATGGTGGTTAGTTGCATCTTCTGATACTGGTATCACGGCTCAGGGCTTCAATTCCGCTGGTCATCGTAGCCCGTGGTACTCCCGAGCATCTTTTGGTTCGTCAATAAAAATGCTTGCGACTCGAAGAGACGGGGAGATTAGTTGTGGCTTTTGGAGCCGACTGTGGTGGCTCAACAAGTGGAAGGAGCAGAGGAGTTTCAGCGGGTTGCGTCGGCGAAAGAGTAAGTTTTCTGGTTAAATCTTTTAACCTAAAATATTTCGTTATTCCTTGAACTGTGCCTAGCACCTTGACAGTGTTCTGACTGTTTGATTTATTTCCAGTTTGGTCTGCTGAAGCATCCTTCGGTTGGGGTGGGTGCGTTGGCTGAAGTCCTGCGGTAGCCGCGGCTTTGCTGGTAAGAGAACAGATTCATTCCGATCCTCCTTGTATTCTGCCTTGCGAGACAAGACACTAATGATACCAATTTATTTCTTTACAGACGTTGGGTTTTTTTTATTTAGTGTTTTTGCCTTTTTCCGTGTTCGCTTCGGCGCTATTTAATTTCTACAGTACCTCATACATGTGTACTTAATTTTGCCCCTTCCACTTCATCTCTCCTGTTTGGGGAATTTAATAATAACCGAAGCTTCCAACTACTCCAATTTTCATACTTCTAAAACTTCTAAGTTCCGACTTACAAAGTTACATTCCCTCTAATTTCATTTATCTGCCTGTGTACGCTTCGCCTGAGTTTTACTCATTGTCCCAACTACCTTATGTAGTTGAAACTGCATAGGATTATTTCTCTGTCCTTGGATTTGTTCTTTCCGTCATTTCAACAACCGGAAGGTTCCACGGACAACTGTGGCCTGATCGATCTGCATTCCGGAGTATTCCACCTGCTGTGCAGCCCGTGACACGTGGCAGGCTCCTGGCGCTCCAGCACCGTCTCCCTGGAAGAACTTGGCGGTAAATGCTTTGGAGTGAAGGTCGGTCAAACTTTAGTTGTTTAATTTTATTAGGGAAGTAGGATTTAGGTCGCGTTGATACACCTTTGTATCAACGTTAGCAAGTAGTTTCAAGTATACCTTTAATGTTGGCACAATAAACCCTTAGGGACTAATATTTAGAGTAGCCTTGGTGAGGCACAAGTCACATAACAGAACTCCTGGTACGCCCAGTTCTAACGCTGAGCTTTGGTTGGAAATTTATCCAATAAGTATTTCTATGTTAATTTAAAACCTGAAATTGTGATCAAATTGTTTCACCAAATAACTGATGTTATCTTAGGAAATAAAAAACCAGTCTTAAGAAACTAACTCTTTCCTTTATCTCCTACATTTTGTTCCCTGGAATTGCAGACAAGCCTAGTTTTCATAAGTCGGTTTGGCTGAGTTTATTGTCTTTTTTCTGACACCCCCGCCGGTTGTAAATTTAGTCGGGCCAATTAGGTGGGGTGTGACAGTGGCGCCCACGTTTATTCAGGATTTTCAGGCCTTTTCTGCAATTTTAGGTCATTTTTTTTGTGCCATCATCTTTAGGAATTATTTTTAACACTTACATGATATTCCAAGCTAGAAACTCTGTTCCTGGTGTTTTGAACTCCTCTTTAAGCCTTGCCACAGTGCTTTTGTACATTTTGTAGTGTTTATAATCACTTTTGAACACTAAATTGATAAGTTTTGTGAACTTGGAAAAATTCAGTGTAATAAAATTTAATTACAGGTAGTTGTCATTTTTGGTCTTGTAGGAAGTTAAAAGTTTAACAACTAATTTTGCTTATTTTGCTTTTGTGTAAAGTTAATATTCTATTTAATTACATTAACAATAATTCAAATTTCATTAATTTCAAGATAGTTTGGTAATAATAACTTCAAATTGGTAAAAATTTTGGTTGCACAGTATACAACTTATAGTATAAAAAATTTATTAGTAGATCAATTGATAAGCTGAGTGTGACCAATTTCACAGCTGAAAATTAAGTGGCAGCTGAATTTTGTGTTGGAATTTGCAACAAGTTTCAACAAATAACTTTAATTTTTTCAATAATTCCATATAGTTTTTCCATAATAAGAAAACATTACCTGACTTTCAGTTGTGTTATAAAACATTGTTATTAACTGTGTGTACTCAAACCTACATAATTAAATATTGTCTGAAATAACTACATTTGTGTCTGAAACAACATTTACATTCCATTCTAAAAATAGTACTTTACAGGAGACTTTGACATTCCTAGTTATAAGCATTCACATTTGTACACCAAGATTACACAAAAAGCTACAGTTAGTTAAGTTAACACTTAGTTACTGTCTGTGACCATCGGTATTTAATATTTGTTTTCATGTCATAAAGGGTTTAAAATAATTAAAAACACAGTGTATTTAAAACAATTGTAATTTAATTTGTGCCAAGTAAAGAGTTCACATACATAAAACATTGTACTTTTGCCATCACTAAAGGTTTAAATAATAATTTAAAATGGGGAGTACTTTGCAGTTTCACTCCTTATTGCGCGATGAGTTAGTTTATGAGGTAAAGATTCGATCAGAAACACCATTACAAACAGTTGAAGGGTTGAGGAAGCAGTTGAGAAATTTATTGCCGGAGTGTCCTCCGGAGGCTATTTTAGAAACTGATTTAGTTCCAGCCTCTGAACTTAAAACTATTTCAGAGAAATTGAATGAGCTGTCTGTTCTAGTGGAAAAGTTTGTTTCCACCAAGGATAGGTATTCAGGTAGCCGGTCAAGAGCTTTAGGTAGTCATCTGTTTCATAGGTTGATTCGTGTTGTTGTCGAAGACGACCCGGTGAAATTGTCAAAGAAGTCAGATCTTTCGAACAAGTTGGATGTGTTATTAGCCAAGATGGATACAGTGTGTCAGTCTTCTTCAGGTGGTGTAGAGAACCTTTTAGCAGCACAACCAGCAGTTTCACAGATTGTTTGTTCAGGTGACAGGAACATTGCGAAGTGGGGTCTGAAATTTAACGGCCGTACTGATCCTAGGTCTTTCTTGGAGCGTGTCGAGGAATTAAAGCTGGCTTTTGGTGTTAGTGATGTTGTTCTGTTTAATTCGGCAGCACAGTTGTTTGTCGAGGAAGCACTTCTTTGGTACAGAGGAAATAGGTGGCAGTTTTCTACTTGGAATGAGTTATCAAGCACTTTGTTACTGGAATTTGATCCAGTAGATTATGATTATCGGTTGTTAGGCGAAATTAGGCAACGTACACAGGGTTTGGAGGAACCAATCCACATTTACTTTTCGGTCATGGCGTGTATGTTCGCACGGCTTAAATCCCCTTTGTCCGAGGAAACAAAACTGGAAATCCTCATGCATAACATTAGGCCGAGCTTATCTCAACACTTAGCATTGGTAAACATCGTGTCAATTACGGATTTGAAGGAAAAATGTCGTAAACTTGAAGCGGCAAAACAGCCGCAGAATGGCAGAATGGGTGTGTGGTGGGGTGTGGGTGTGTTTATTATGGGCATGGCGGCAGGACACGAGAAGGATAAGCTGTTCGCACAGGATCAGAAGGATCTGACCCTGGCCAAAGCCATCGAGCTGGCGGAGAGCGTACGTTGCGCGCGCCGAGCCGCCGCGGAAGCGTCGGGCGCAAGCGGCGCGGGGCCCGCTGGCGCAGCGGCGGGCTCGGGCGTAGTGTTCAACATCACAAAAAAAGAAAAGTGCAGTGTCTGCGGGTTCACTAACCATAAGTCTGATCAGTGCGGCTATAAAAATTATAAGTGCAAAAGATGTAATAGGAAGGGACACCTACGTAGGATGTGTTCGTATAATAAGGACAAAGTGCAATTCGTTGAGGAAGGTAATGAGGACGAAGGAGACGACGGTAAGTGTTTTTACAATATTCGGTGCGTAAAAGGGAAGCCTATGACGGAGCGCGTCGTTATCAGTGGTCTGGCTTTAGAGTTCGAAATTGACAGCGGCTCAGCAGTAAGCGTTATTTCCAAAAATACTTATAACTCGCATTTTAAGAGATTGCCATTGTCGGTCACCAGTAAGAAGTTATTTAGCTATACAGGAGACTGTATAAAGGCTGACGGTATTATATTTCTACCTATTTCGTATAACGGGGAAACGCATTCCTTGTCTGTGTACGTGGTGCATGGAGGCGGCCCACCGTTGCTGGGCCGCGACTTTATCCGCGCGTTCAACCTGGAGCTGGCCCCGGCGCCCGCGCCGGCCCCGCGCCCTCCTGACGACACATGTCCTATATATGCTATGTGTAAGGGGGGCGACGAAAGCGAGGGAACTATAATAAAGGAATTGACCTTAAAATTCCCCCAAGTTTTTTCTGGTAATCTCGGAGCCTTTAATAAGTATAAAGTAGAATTACGTTTAAAACCAGACGCCAAACCGGTTTTTTTTAAATCTCGGCCAGTGCCATATTCTTTGAAGGAAAAAATAGATAAAGAGCTGGACAGATTGCTAGAATTAGGTATATTAAAACCAGTTCAACATTCAGAATACGCGTCACCAATAGTGCCTGTTTTAAAAAAGGATGGCAGCTTGCGTCTATGCGCCGATTATTCGGTGACGATTAATAAACAATTAACCGTTGACCAATATCCTTTGCCAACCGTTAGCGATTTATTGTCTAAATTACACGGAGGAGTTCAATTCAGTAAGATTGACTTATCAATGGCGTACAACCAGTTTATCTTGGATAATAAATCACAGAATTTAACATGTATTAACACACACCGTGGCCTCTTTAATTTCACGAGACTAGTGTTTGGGCTAGCGTGTGCGCCGGCCATCTTCCAGCGCGCAATGGAATGCGTGTTGGCGGGTATCGAGGGAATCATATTTCTGCTGGATGATATTCTCGTAACGGGCTCTAGCCACGACCAGCACAAGCAAAGATTAACAGCGGTGTTGCAGCGTTTGGAGGATGCGCAGTTAACCGTACAAATGGGAAAGTGCGAGTTCTTTAAAGATGAAATCGCGTACCTTGGCCACGTCATAGACAAAAATGGGGTAAGAAAATCACCTGACAAAGTCAAAGCCATTTCAGAAGCTCCTAAGCCGTCTAACGTTTCGCAGTTACAGTCTTTTTTGGGACTTACAAACTATTATCGAAATTTTGTGCCAGACGCGTCGGCAATATTGAGTCCATTATATAATTTATTACATAAAAATGTTAAATGGGAATGGACTTCTAAACACGAGGACGCGTTTATTAAAGTTAAAAAAATTCTTGCTTCAGATAACACATTAGCTCATTTTGACCCAAAATCAACCTTAATTCTAACAGTCGACGCTTCATCAGAGGGCCTAGGCGCGGTGTTGTCTCAAATAAGTGACGATGGGTTAGAGAGACCTATATCTTACGCTTCCCGGACGCTTACGTCGGCGGAAAAAAAATATGCCCAAATCCAGAAGGAGGCCACCGCAATTATTTTTGGTGTGAGGCGCTATCATCAATACTTGTATGCCCGGTCGGTTCCCTTCATTCTACGTACTGACCATAAGCCACTACTCTCGATATTCGGTCCGTATAAAGGCATTCCCGATGTATCCGCCAACAGGCTGCAACGCTACGCAATATTTCTATCAGCCTACAATTATCAAATAGAATACATTTGTAGCAAACAAAATAGTGCTGATTATTTATCGCGGGCGAGCCTCCCGGCGCGCGCGCCGTGGGGAGGCGAGGGGTCGCAGGGCGAGGTATCGGAATGCGGCGAGCGCTCGGCTTACGTTAATTTTGTGATAGAGGGTAGCTTGCCGGTGACATTGGCTGATATACAACGCGAGACCGACCGCGATGACACTCTTGCCAGGGTGAAGCGTTACGTCCTACTCGGGTGGCCGAGGAAAGTTAACGACATAATTTTAAAGCCATATTTTAATTGTCGGTTACAGTTGTCCCATGAAAACGGGTGCTTAATGCGAGGTCATAAGGTCGTCATTCCCGTAACACTTAGGGAATCCTTATGTAATGAATTGCACAGTTCTCATTTTGGCGTGGTAAAAATGAAAGCGGAGGCACGCAAACGGTTTTGGTTTCCCGGCGTAGACGCGGCGCTGGAGCGGCTAGCAGGCGCTTGTGGCGTGTGCGCCGCCCTGCGCCCCGCACCGCCGCACGCGCCGTTAGCGCCTTGGCCGTTGCCGCCGCATCCATTTTATAGAATTCATGTAGACTTTTTCGGGCCATTTAATAATTGCATGTTTTTTATGATTGTAGACGCGTATAGCAAATGGGTGGAATGCTTTAATATGGCTTCATCATATGGTACCAAAGCAGTAATCGACAAATTATACGAATTTATGTCGCGAGTGGGAATTCCTCACACACTGGTGAGCGACAATGGCACTTCTTTTACATCTCAAGATTTTAAATATTTTTGTGAACTCAATGGTATCACTCATATTCTGTCTCCTGTGTATCATCCCAACAGTAACGGCCAGGCTGAAATTCTGGTTAAGGTTCTTAAAAAGGGACTTAAGGGTATAATTTTAGCGAGCTCGAACAAAAAACTACTTCAAGATAGGATGGCAAAATTTTTGTTCGATTACAGGAACTCTAAAAACAGTACCACTGGAAAGTCACCGGCGGAGCTAGTTTACGGGCGCGCGCTTCGTTCTCGGCTGGACCTTGTGAGTCCACAGGAACCGTCTCCTTCCTCCGCAGACCTAACTCAAACCGTAGTACGCAATCAGTCCTTACAGGCTAAACATTTTAAAGGAACAGCTAGACCAGAATTTAAAATAAATGACACAGTGTGGACAACGAAATATATAAGCGGCAATAAAAAAATCTGTTGGGTGGAGGGAGTAATTAAAAAGAAAATTGGAACAGTGATGTACGTTGTATACATCTCGCAACTTAATAATGAGTTTAAAAGACACATCGACCAAATAAGAGCACGTCCGTACCCCTTAAGAGACGTCGATTACCAGTGGGACCCGGACGTAGTACCGGACGCGCCGGTTGCAGCCGCGACCGATCCTAACGAGCCGACTGATGCTGCGGTGCCTGCAGTCCACAGCCGCGGATCGCAAGTGGGAGAAGAAGAAGTGGTAGAAGCGGAGGCGGCAGGTCCCAGCCATGTTGACCTGACAGCCACACCAGCTCAGGCTGCTAAACGTCGCCAGGCGATAAGCCCACAGTTCGGAACGCCTACGTCGGAACAAGACGATTACGTCGAGGACTGATTGCCTAATATTAATCAATTCAGAGTTTATTTTTTATTTTGTTTTTAGCTATAGGGGAGGAGTGTTATGTATGTGTGCGGGCGTGCTTGCATGCACGCATGTACGTTATTTCTTACTTAATAAATCAGTGTGAATTGAGCTTGCTGTTTGACGGTCGTGTGCATCCCTTGTCTGTCCCCTGTCTCATATTTAACACCCTGCAATGCTAGCTTTGCATGCCACAGCCGCCCCATACGTAAACGTAACATTACAAATAATAATAATTAACAGACGGGACCAGCTGTTACAAATTCCATTCCACGCATTCAACATCTACAGTTAAAATTTTTCTTTGTTTCAAATTGGAATCCTCTTCGAATTATTACCGCTCGATTGAAACCGTAGCAAAGATATCTCACGGCTTACGACGGCATGACAAAGGTCATACGAAATCGGACTAGTGAAGATGAATGGAAGACATCCGACCCGACTGGGGATAACTTAAAACGCCTATTTCCGTTGGATAGAAAAGGATACGCTCTTTCGCAACTGTTTTTCTTCGAAAGTCAACTGAAGTTTCCTTGTAGCGTAAAACCAAATCTTTATTCGCTCCTCAATGTTATTTTTGTCATGTTACGTGACTCCAATATTAATTACACGAGATTTGTTTACTTGTTTCTGGTTGGCCTCGCTACTGCTAGTATATTATTCGGCATCTATTTAAATTTACCTTAGTCTAGCGATCTGTCTACAGAATGGTCTTTTTATATTAATTTGGAGATTCAGCGAAGCAACAGAAGGACGGATCGTTGTATCGGGGCTTACTTCTGTTGCCTGCAATGCGGTGGCCGGTTTCAGTTGGATTTAGATTTTCAGCTGCGGATATATTCTTGGATATTGCTTTGACTGTAACATTTATTATTCCTTCAAAAGGATGTCAAGATGGTTTTATGAGTTTTTACATTATACGTCATGTTTTCTACTGGAGAAGAGTTAATATTTCATGATCATGAGGTATGCAACAGCGTCGAAATATCAGTTCATCATCATCAAAGTTCTATATCCCGTAGAGAACTTGCTTATTATGTCATAGAAAATCAAAATAGGAGATACCGTTGTGGAAATATCAACGTTTAGGCATAAATAAAACGCTTTGATTATTCGAAAGTATCATTGATGGCACTAGAGTTAAGTCCACGGCTTGCGTACATAGATTATTATTAGAGCTATTGATTCTCCAAGTAATCGAAGGTACATCTCATATCTAGAAGCCATACCAGTCATTACTAGTTGTTGTCGGAATTTTTGTAACGAAGTCGCTATCATTCTCGGTGGTCTGTTTTTGCTGTCTACAATTTGCAAGTATCTTCCTATCTTTGATTAACACCGGGTCCATTAAGTTTAAAATCAAGCGGCATTGTGTTGCAAAACAGTTACATGAGACGAGTCAACTTGTACGGCGCACGCGTCGCGTTGACACGCGTACGGTGTTATTGTAACGTTAGCTTTTGGCCATTCGAGACATGTTTATGCGCTGCCCATTCCGTTTTATGAGCATTATTCCCCGAGCGATCGATTTACATAAATATTGCAGAAGGCTTGTTAAAATTCTGAGAACGACGCATCAAGTGTGGTACACACACAGACAGCGTTGTGTGCTGGATGGTTTTAAAGTCTATAAAACATTAAACATACCAAACCGATAGAAAAGGAAAATGTGAAGAAATCTTCGTCCAATGAATGATGCCCTATGGCAAATCACTTCAATCCACTTTTTCGATTGGTTTGTCATTTTGCTGTTAACTTTTTTTTTAATCTTTAGTAGTTAATGCTCTTTTCCTCAATGTTAATTGAAAATTTTACTCGTGGTTCTCGATTACGTGCAGGGTGTTTTCGGACCAATGGTTATTAAACGGTTTCAAAAGATCGCTTGGCCGATATTTCACCCGTGAGTGGATTTACGTCGCACGCGTAACACGAACACATTGTTGTCCAAGGCCTCTCCTGCTTTACCTAGCTTATGTAGTTCTATGTTGCGGTTTCGTAGTTCTAAGCAGTTCCTATATGACGCTAACCTTCCATTTGCTTCCCAAAGTCCACCGTAAATCGGTGTTCATACTGTACATATTAAACAATTGATAGAAGTTATTTAGTAATTAACATTGAGTTAGTACAAGCCTAACGGCACGGATGTTGCTTCCTTTTTATAGCTTTTTTAAACGTTTCGGATTACAGATGAGTTCTTTGTTGGCGTGCAGTAAAAGGGCATGAATTCCGTCATAAAGTGAGACTAATTGCGAACCGGACCGTAGCACAACGCCGTAGAGAGGTACAATACAAACACCCTTTGTGCGCGTTATCACCCTGTTTATGGTCGGAGAAAAAGCTGGACTCGAATTACCTGTAACGGTAATGTTTGACCTGTGGAATGTTGGTGAAAAACCTTGGAGATTGGGTGTTTGGTACCAATACCGTGTTGTTCCTGAAAAGGTTTAAGATAGAGGGCCGGGAGCTGCTACAGCTATAATGCAATTTTGTACTCGGAGCGCCAGTCTGTAACAGGAGACCTTAGGAACTGAACTGTGCTAGTTGGATCACATTTATAAAGGTTGTTACTGGTATTTTAACTACATCAATGAGTGTAAATACAGATTTTTGTTATAGTACAATATCTGACTACTTTATTAGTCTGCTATGCTGTTTTTACTCTTGGTTTTATCTGCACTACCTAAGAGACTGTGGATAAGTCTTTGGATTCTGTGATCATGTTTGCATTAATCAAAAGCAATAAAGGAATTCCCTCGTCCACAGTAGAAATATCGCGTGATATAACGCCTACCATCATAAGGGCCGTGGGAAAAATAACGCCATTCTCAGTAGCGCGTGTTTTTTTCTTAGGAACCATTACGTCACATACAAGTTATTATTTAATAACATACAATACCTATTAGGTATTCAATTCATCTCAATGTCAGTCGTTGGCGTGCTTCCATGAGGAAAAGATTTTCGTTTACAATAAAAGTGTATTTTTTATTCAATTGTGTCGGATCAAATTTATGTGAAATCTGAAAATATGCATGCTTATACTTAAGACAACATCAATCAACAATCAATCAAAAGTATCAAAACGGTTCTCATAGTCTCTTTGACAGCAATTTTCAGCCTAGTCACTCGTGGCCTTCTGATGCGAAACGGTGTGTAAGAATATTTAAAAATAATATAACTGTAGGCTAGATTATAAATAATCCAAGGGTTTTTGTAATAAAAACTTCCATCGCCCAACGTATCGTCATATCGTCAATAACGACAATAACTGGACTGATGAAATAACGGAAGATCCAATCAGACATGCAAAGTTATCCCATGAACGGTGAAATTAATTTCGTAATCAATCAATATTCTCGCCAAGTTTCAGTACCTAAAATATTAAAATCCATCAATAATTCTGTATCAGTTCTACGTTTCAGAAATCGACTCGTATGACTACTTTATGGTGTAATTAGTTGTGCATTATTTCATAGTAATAACAGAGCGTATAATGCTCGGGTAAAACCCAGCCGATTAGACCAGGAACAGGCGTCAGTGCAGTGCTGGACTAAATTGATAAAGATGTGTGTAAACAAATTTAAATAATAAGTCAATATGTCAATATTTTATTTAAAATAATGATGCTTACGATGATAGTAGATTTATAATGTCTGCTTATCTTAACCCGTCTAAAGATCCAGGCAGACGCAGAAAACCCGTGTAAAGTACAATTGCAGAATGAAAATGGTCCGGTGCCAATGCGATCAATGCCAGCGTCAAAAGTAGCTGCAAACATTTGGACCTTTTACAGCTTTAAGAGATATATGAGTTATACAAGATTGCCAAACATAGAGAGATATAGAGATTTGGACATATAGAGCAATTGATCAACCAAGATATTGAAGACCTGGGATATGGAAGAATGGAGACCGCTTAGATGAACGGGGAAGTGGACACTCGTTGCAGACTTGCTGAGTTGATCGTCAACTATTGTTTGTGTCTCAAATCACACTGCCCAAAAGTCGGTCGCAACTTTTCTCACATCTCAGTTCACCTTTTAACCAATACGCCCACGCCTCGCCAGCAGTGGGTGACTGACCCTGGTGTCATACTTCCTTTCAAACGGTACATTTAATTTACCTTTGTTTAATTAAATGAAGGTAAAAATTCTTGGAAAGTAACCTTACCTTTTTTAGAGTGAGATGATTCCGACGGATAATTGTTATAACTTCAGTTTGATGGTATCATCCTTTGAAAGCTATACTTTTACTTCTTAAATTCAATCGCCCATTGTTTATCAATGGTGTTTCTTTTTCAAAATTTAGAAGAGATTTTTCAACACCTCGAACCTCGGAAGAAGTTACATGGGTCCTACTCTCACGTTCGTAAGAACTAAAGTTATTGTCAGTCGTTTGCGTGCTTGCAACTGTACAAACATCGTAAGACGTAGTCTAAACCAGTCTCACTTCGTCGTTCACTCCTGTGAACTCCTGTCCTTCACTTTTTATTTGGTCTGAGGATTCAAGTTCCAGAAGCGTGAATGATAGGAACTTTCATTATTGCTTGTATGTTAATAGGCGTACAGCGAAACCTATTCGTATTTGTTTTATCTGATCTGCTTGCACAATTACTCTAAGTGACTTTTGACTGACGGATGTAGGACAACATTCTAAGAAAAAAATCGTCACATCTACATACTCTAGAATGGTTTGTGATTAAACGGATTAGTATTACCATTCGGAATTAGGTTACTAATGATGTCGAATGAATATTTATTAATGGTTACAGTTAGGTTACATTACATGTGTAATAACGGCTTCTGTTACGACTAACTTTAACGTGCACCTTTGTTGTTGAGACGTATTTGTAATTAATTTGATGTTATCGTGGTGTAGTGTAGATTACTTATTGTTGCATCATTTGTATGTTTGTTCTTAGAGCATCTTTCATTTGTTTTTTATTTCTAGTCTAGATACTGTACGGATTTAGACGTTACTTGCAAAGGATGCAGATCAAAATACGTACATAAAGTTTGAAATGTATAATGATGGGTCAAATGTTAATTCGGTGAAAATATTAGCTAGTCGAACTTTTTTAATCGCAAATTGTTGATACCCGCCTCTTCAGTCCGTTTCAGACCATGGATGTCATTGCATGTCCGAAACGTCGAGGTAATTAATGTAATATTAAAATATTATACGTGATTAAGTCCCGACCCTTTTTTTAAAGCTAATTTGAAATAGTATTAAAATCTTGAAAAAAAGCTCGCGAAAAATCTCAGTTCGAAATCACGAGAGCTCAATTATTCAGGCGATTCCAAAATTTTAATGCCTAAATCGACTGGAATTCCCGTATTGAGGCAATTTCTTCGAGGATTGGGCACAAATATCCTACACATTTTCTATGGTCTTGAGTCAAGCAAAGAAATGTGCTTACATCTTGATTGTGAGTCATTCCGGAAGTCACTTTCCACCTGACAAATATCGTAACGTGATAAATATCAAACATTAGCACATAGTTAACAACTCTTTATGTAGTTAAATATGTCTAGGCTCTCGTTTAAATGACTCATTATTGAATATTCTTCAACTTGCGGTTTGTTTTCTTTTTCGAAATCTAGCATTAATGCTCTATCTAATGTTTTGGCACAAATCACGATTATAAATGTAAACATACGTGGTTTATTACCATATCTTTTTAATGACAAGCGCTATATGTAAAAGGTATTACATTTCAATGTTTATCAATATCACACATTCAGTTAGTATCTAGTAATAAATGTAGGTACCTCTGCTACTGGCGTTTCGTGAAAATTTCCGTAGGCAAGTCGAAGAAAAAAAACGGCGAGTGAAGAAAGAGCGAGTGAGAGAAGTTTGGTTGGGGAAACTGGTGGGAATCGATCGTGTTGCTACGACGACACGACACTGATAACTACTACAAGCGAATATTATTGACAAGTGATATTTACCATAATCACACGTTTTTTAGTTTGTACTACCTACGCAAGCTAGGTGCGAATTACTCAAGTCATCGTGACTCCCTAGTTTTTTGGCACCGTTATTGGTCATCGGCCTGCCGAAAATCACTCAGGATATAGGTACGTCAATTCAATACTATGTTTGATACCGGAGAATTTGCTTTTTGTCCACCTAATCGAACTATCGAAACGTATGTCTGTGAATGACAGGGTTTATTAAGAACCATACATATAATGGATCCTTGTCAGCCAGAAGGAAAAGGAATCATTAAAATGAATAAACAGCATAAGTTACTAATCAAATAAAATTTGAAAGTATCTTCTCTTAGTAGATGTTTTTCTTGCCGTCGAAATTTCATGATCAATTCTACCTGTCACAAATTCGCAATTCGCAATTGGTGCATAATCTTAATTTCTCTCCGAAGAATACTAGTAGGTAGACTTCAAAAGAATACTGAATAGAACATAATTTCTTAACCTCTCTCCTCCTCCTCCTAAGAAATCAAGATAAAATTTCCCCTAAAAATAACGTTCGCCGTATGTCTTACCTGTACTCATTACGAGATTGATGCCATTTATTTATTGTAAAATGGTTCGCATATTAGACAGTGGTAGTATCACATACACAAACACTCACGCGGAAACACTTCTGTAGAAGAATCCTGTTCCTCGCACTGTAAAAATTATTTAGGTTCAGCTGAATCTACCTAAAGTCTAGCACGAATCGTTCTCCCAAGTCTGCAGCCTTGGCCTCCCGTGCCTATCTGTGCCCGGTACCTGTCGCCTCGCATGCTAAATTCCGCTTCGGAGCTGATCGTCGTTCCTACGACTTCGCGTAGAATTAAAATTTGTGTCCCAGGCAACTTGGTATTTCCCGACACTTCCGACAATCATACTTATATTTCAATTAATTGACACAAAACCTTCACAAACTTAGACCTTCCTGGTAAATCCCTCTGTCTGTTGATGAAAACTGAATGAAAATTCGTGCAGGATTTATGTGCAGGATTCTTTGCTTCTGGCTAAACATTGAATTAACTTGCGTTGCTGCCATTGTGCTCGTTAGATTTTAGCTGTCCATTTTATATTTCTGAGATCAACCAATCATGTCACGTTGTGTCTATTCACTTGATGCTACCTTAGCATTTTGAAACTGTAAACTGTAGCTACGAAACTTAAAGCTGTTAAGGCGTTGGTTCCGTATCCGTATTGCCCAACAGAACCTTGTTCGAGGGCAATTAGGAAGCTGTTTCGTTTAAAGATAACATATTCCACAACATAAGCGTAGTAAAAACCGATCGGAATGCGTTGTTTGCTACATCCGATAAATTGGGACGAAGCCGAAATATGTTTTAATAACCGTGGTGTAAAGTTGCGAGTCGGCTGAGCGGTTAGTTGTTTACGTTCACTGAGAGAAACTGACGAAACACTTTGTGCTCCATAAGGTATGTGGTAGCGACACTTGCTCGTGATGGGTTAAGAATGCACAGAATTAACTGTTATTCGATTATAGAAGATCCCCACTCTCCTAGAAGTGTTTGAATGAAAAATCAAAGGAATAACGACGATGTAGAAAAAGTGGAGGCTCCAAACCAAAGTTTTATTTTAACGCGGCAATAAAAACGAATTAACATCTTTGTTGAATTTTGTTTCAACGGATGTCGACTTAATGTCAATTTACCTTTTAAGGCCGACCTTATTTCGCCCCTTGCCAAATCGAGACGAATATAACGTTTTACTTAACGATGTGTCTACACGCTGATAGTTTCTCGGTAATACTAAAGAAAGCCAGTAAGCACTCAGCAGCGAGATTTATTACAAGAGAGCACAATTAAGATAAGCCTGCTCTATAAGGCTTAATCAATGCCGCACCCGGACTATTAGCTTTCGACGATCGTCTATTTATGGTGATTGTCGGTTTTTGATGACCTGAGTATCGATTATTCGCTAATTAAAGGCTTAGGTATGCTAGTACGTAGCTATTAAGATGCATCTTTTATTGCGTCTGCTTAATCGATGGTATATATTTAAAAAACTAATCGATGCCAGTCGAAGTAGTGTTGAATTGATCAGTAATTAAATTAGTTTATAGTAAAGTGAAGCATAATTTGCGAAGTTTATAATATCAAGTAAATTAGGAGCTTATTTTGAACACCTGTTTCGCTTGTTCTTTGCGGGAACTCTCAGAAACAAATAAAATGGAACGACTTGAATCCAAAAGCTCGTAAACTTAATAACTGCCCGTAAAATTAATCGACTTTGTTTTATCGGACGTTAATCGTTGTGGCTGAAACAATTCATAAAATGTCTAAAGTTCCCTTGTTAATCTTGCCAAAGTTACGGATCATTACGTTAAAATAAGTGCTTATGTATATCTATAAAATGGCTAGGTTTTAAGCCAGGCTAGACAAGGACGTTCGGACGCGGTGCAGTGCGTTGATCTCACTAATCGCGTTACTACTTCTTAGAATCATGTACGGACGGAGTCAACGTCTTATGTTGACGACATGATTTTTTGCTTCAGTGGACGCTGTCGCTATTATATCAATGGGCGACACGTGTATGTCCTCTATTTCTCAATATATAGAATCATTTTACAGAATTAAATTTGCTGTAGCTTTTACATTTAATTTAGGGAACCTTGGTTATTTTTATTTCATTTATTTATTCCGTAGTGTATCTTATAAATGTTTGTTATAGTGTTTTTGTTAACATTGACAGTGTTACCTGTGTCTATGGCATAAAAGCCTTATGTACGAAATTACTGAAAGTTTTCCCTACTATTGATATCTTTGATCAAAACGGATGCAAGAAAATGTAGCTTGTCTATCTTTCCCAGTGCCCCTGCGATCTGAAATCTGAACTAAACATCTGTCACGGCAATTTCTAGCCTTTTAGCCCGGGATAAGAGGGGTTAGTTGCCCGACTAGTTTGTCCGGTTGACGGACTGCTTCCCGTTTGACGGGATAGAATTTCAATTTGCAAGAAGGTGAGGTTTGAATAAATGGGATGGTTAAGAATAAACCTCTTATGTCGCGTCAACTTTAGAATGGAATGCGTTGTATGTACTCATCGTAGAATGTTATGGGCATGTGAACAACAGTGGTTAATGGTTCATCTTAAGAGGCTTGTACACCTTCTGTGTATCATAAAGGTGCACTGTATGTTTACTTTTGTATTTTTGACGTGTTTATCAATTGTGTTTGTGCCTTTCTTTATATGTAGTCGACCAATTAAATGCTTTACTGTTTTTATAACTATTGCTACATCACAAAATTAATAATAAGGCTAACTGTCACCTTGACTTCTTAATGAAAATAGACTTTAATGTCTTATTGTCTTAGGGTGGTTATGGTAAAGGTGGGATGGGGGTAAATGCTTGCTTGGCATTAAAAATACCGTGAGAATGTTACTTTAATGTTTGCCACATACAACTATCAATGACTGTAAATTAACCACGAGATTGCATGGCCGGGAAATCCTAAACACATTAATTCGCAAAGCAATCATTGACTGCCGTAAAATATCCCTTCTAAAACTAACACTTTGCTAAATACTTGTTAACTTTGTCAAATGTATTCTTAGCAGTAGTCAATTTGCGATCCCCATATACATGTGGATTGCGTGGAATCTGTAAAAAAGTTTTGAGCCCTAGAAAATGACTGTAATCCTTGATGACACATAAATGTATTAAAAGTATAATCCTATAATGTAATTATAATAAACAATCTGCGACATAGCAGTGAGATAAAAAATTAAGTGGCGCCCTGAGCAACCATATAATTAAGTAAGGGCAGACCCATCTATGCAACTTCTCGTTCACCTAGAGATTCTATAAATTCTCTTAGACCAAACTATTTATATGACAGTGGATAATTAAACGGTTTTAAAACACATTAATTACTATTTACATTATAACACAGGCAGAGCTAAGCGATACGCCTTTGGCCTAAAGTAATTATAACATGGAGTAAGAAATTAGGTAAGTACCTACGTATATACCAATATCAAATTCGTAAGAATAACGAAGTAGGAACCCTGAAATTCCCAAAGTTCGGCTAGCTAGAGCAAGTATCGTAAAATTCTAATATGTCGTAAAAATTTCAGACATCTGAAAACACTTTACGATCCTACTTTCATCAATGCGGAGTAGGTAACTACCTAAAAACCATTTGTCGCTTTCATTATATGGCAGGGTAGACGTTTGACCTTTGAAGATTTTAATAATAGCCTGAATATTAGTCAATACTTGAACAAAATGCCGAAGTGGACTTCGTATATTGATCAACAATTAGGCAGCCCAGGCCATCTTCTAATCTAACATCGTGAAGTGAAAAATTCGTTTTAGTTATGACGTGGTTCGTGACTACAGAATATGCGAGTTCATCTCATCATACTAAACATGTATCATGTTCTGACACGAAAATTCATGACTAGTTTACTATCGCTTAGTACGGGAGCGTTTTAAAACTCAATGTTGACAGAATGTAAACTGTGCGTGAGTCGCCACATTTACCTGTTTGTTTATGGTGAAAGATTAATGGCATCATAAACATGTCGTCGATACTACCGCCATGATTACAAGGCATTTGTACCAGTTGATGTTTTGTAGAAATTTGTTGTTGTGGTCCGCTTTGAAGATCAGAATTATATTGGAGAAGTTTAGGATTAAATCATGAAAATTTCAAACGAGGTTATGAGTGAAGAATGGCAATTAATGTATTATTAGTAAGATTATCGTACCGCTCTCGTCTGCCATCAAAATATGCGTTCTCTCCAAAGGAAATATGTCATAGGACCTGTAAAGTTACAAAATGAAAATTTGAATGGAAACTGTTTCAATTTGGTACCATAGAATTAGAATAGAATATAAAATAATAGAAATAGTAACAGTATTAGAATTAGATCAAAAACGGTGTACTCTGGAATGTATCCCGTGAATTTGAAGTGTTTACGTCGATAATGAAGTCCTAAGCGGAGTTATGCTAAAGAAACTGAGCTGTAGCCAAAGGTCAGTCTCAGTAGAAGCTAGAAGGATTTATTTACTGTTGTTGATAACGCGTGGGCGGACAGAGGCGCCGGCGCCGTCGCAACCGCAAGTTTAGATTTTTTACAAACTATGCGATTGTGGCATTGTGTTATTATGACATAGTGTTCCTAGTTGCTGTGCCAATGAGTGTCCACGTTAATTTGGAATGCTTTGTGTGATTTCTCGCTAACTCTGTGGGGGTCAAGTTTATATAGACATTCACTTTCAATAGTCAGAACTTTTGCTAATTTGTTGATATACCCAGCAAAATGTTGTATTTTTACAAGCTTTATTATGCTTATGCTTATGCTTATGCTGTTTGTTATTGCTTGGGTCAAATCTTGCTAGTTAAATTTGACGCACTTCTAGTTGATTGATTGTCTTGAAATTTAGTACAAATATTCAGCATGTATAACAAACCCAAGCTTGTATCATAACATAATGATATTTTTTACATAAACTTATTTTTAATGTTGTACCTATTTGTGTTCTTTTAAATAGCTGTCTCTAGTTCTCGAGAGTACGCTTCGTAAAACAAAACCAAGATCCAGCCTCCATAATTTTCGAGTGTGGCTGCCGACACTTCCCACCTGCGGAGGAACCCCCTCCACTCACATTAATTGGCGTCTGAGTGCGTGCACCCCGCTACGTACATTTTTAACAAAACCCACGCCTCGCGTTTGTTATTCTGAAGAGGGTCGCGGCTTAAGTGGTGCGACGAAAGGCAGAATTACTTTATTTCCTTGCTAATTTGACGTACTGAAGGGATATGTTATCCACTTTGAACTGAAGCAACGGAAATACTCGAAACGTGTCGTGTCGTGAGGTGTCGTGTGAATTAAGTCTTTGAAACTCTGAAGATTGATGGCTTCCGTTACCGCAGAACGTTTTTAAAGCCGGGGGATAATGCAAAGAGAAAAACCTCGTAACGAATTTGACCAAAATAAGGATGCTAATTTGTGTGACAGTAATGTAACGTTTACGTCCAAAACGCCTCGTTTCCGTAACAATGTTTTAGTTATTCAGAAGTCGTTTGTCAATGTCACCGTGGCTCCTCGGTTAGGCCGCAGCCAAACAATGGTGATGGAGGCTTCCTGTTATTTCGCCTTTCGGACCCGGCCTTTTACAAAAGTTCACAGTAATAACCTGATACATACATACATATGCGGGTGGTAGGGCCTTGTGCAAGGTCCGTCCGGATCGCTATCACCATCTTACTCGCTAATCCTGCCGCTAAGTATCAGTGCTTGCACTGCTGCGTTCCGGTGTGGAGAGTAAGACAGCCGGGGAAATTACGGGCACAAGAGGCATTTCATCTTAGTCCTCTAGGTTGGCAACGCATCTGCAATCCCTCCGGGGTTGCGGGTGTCTATGGGCAGTGGTGATCACTTACCATCAGGTGACCCACTTGCTCGTTTGCCTTCCTATTCATATAAAAAAAAAAAAAACATACCGTCACGCCTCTTTCCCACAGGGGTAGGCAGAGACTACTTTGTTCCACTTGCTACGATCCTGATATACTTCTTTCGCTTCATCCACATTCATCAATCTCTTCATACATACTCGTCGGTTTCGGGTACTCCTGACCTGACCTTATTCCAAAAGGTCTCCTGTTTGGTCTCGGAACGTCCGTCTAGGCCTATATAATAACCTAATAACCGTATTATGCACTGATTCAGATAAGGAATTGCTTGTAGAGTATCATTTTCACCTGTAGCCGTGAATTCTGTCGTATACTTGGCCATAATCAATAAATAAAAAAATATAAAAAAAAAAAAATGATGAAAGTATAGTAAATACGTGAGTATTTTATGCCCTTTTCTTCTGACACCCTAAATATGGATCGAAGGAGTATTTCAATTATGTAATATGGTTGTGTTCCTTTGTGAGTTCGGTTCTGCATTTCAGAAGCTTGGTCTTTGTGCTAAAATTTAAATTTCTACTGAAGCTAGAAACACAGCTCATAGACTAAATATACTTATTCATACATTGTTACTATGCGAGCGATACCAGGAGATAGAATATAAAAAATAGTAGGTACAAAGTGTATCGTTTGCCCTAGTTGCTGGCCTCTGTAGTGAGATGATTCTGCTCAAGTTTTCTAACCTTAGCTGGAGAGCACTTGAAAGATTAACTTGAACAAAGTTTAGGCGAAACCATCAAAATTTTATAAACTTTTCAACCCAAGGTCCTTGGAAATTCTGTAACATTAAAAACAACTTTGAGCAACGGACGCCAGTCCTACTTTTGTTTCATCGAAGGTTCCTAACAGTTGACAGTTTTCGCTTGCTCTTTTTTAAGTAAAATAATAACAAGCAATTTTTATTCAGTGACATGTACATGTTCCTACACGAGAATGGACAGCGGCGGCAGTGGCACCGAACATGAATTCGGAAACATAAATGCGATCGTAAATTTCCGTCTCAATGGACTTAGCTATAAAGATGCTTCTAATATCGTCGGGGTTAGGACATAATTCAACTTGTGTGTTGCCAAATAGCCAGACGTCCATGTGAGTTTTTTAAATCCGGGAAAATTTAATGATATTAAGTGACAACATAAATTGACCTGAAATCTTAAAATTTTTAACACATGGGATCTACAAAGATATATTAGATTTAGCAGTTACGACGAGATGAGAAGCAGATGTGAATGTGAAGATTTAACATTTTGACAAAGCAAATAAAATTGCTGGACGAAAGTTGGACTACTGTAAGCACTGAACCGAACACATTTGAGTCTTCCTCACACCGTCACACCAAGCACATTCTGTTCCTTACAAAAAAATAATAACTGCAAATATCCTCAGTAAAACTTTTCCAGTGCAATAACTAAACAAAATTCCCTACATTGGCAAACACAAACTTGGCGAACGGAACGGACCCGAGGGACGCCGTAACGGTCTTCTTTGTGGGGAAGTTTTCTGAATTAATTCTCGCCGAAACCTTGCCAAACCTCGAAGACCCTTATTACGAATAATGACGTCTTGCTATTGCTTAAAGTTGGGGATTAAAATAGAGAAACTTCACAAGTTCACAGCATAATGGTAATATTATTGTAGAAAGTGCAGTTTAATACACCGTTTCATTCAATTTACCCCCTAAATGGACCGCTTGCGGGGAACGCAGAAGGCGTGTCGTCGCGATAACTTATGCAATTTCATTAAAACGGCAACCCTGACTTTTGGCTATCTGTTAACAAAATTTCACCTTGTTTACCATATTATCTACCCTTTCACCGCATAAAATATCCGTTCCACACCCGACAAACAAGATAACAATATCCCTCGAAGGTATAATACACCCTCACCCTTTCTATTTCTTCGTGTTTGTCGTGTACGTTTTGTTTTGTTGCGTGTATAGTTGCGTAGATCTTGCACGAAGGGAGATACAGGTTACAACGCTGTAATGATGCATTGTGTATGGTTTTTAAAGGTCACGAACGCAAGTATAGATTTAAGGAGCAACCACACCGCCGCGCGTCACGTTCTCTCATCGTTTCTACATACATTTTGTCGCGTTAACGCACCGTCAACGTCTTTTACTCACCGGTGTGGTCGCACCTTTAAAAACAAAAATCTTCAGATATTTAATGTAGTTGAACAAATCTTCGTATAGATTGGTTAAAGTTCACGCCTTGAGTTTCAAATTAAAGGTCGTAATGTCCTCCAGTGCATTTATTGTCTAACGTGCAGATGCTCGCAATTGGATTCGCCATTTTTTTCTGTCAGTGCAAGGCGGAGGTAGAAAGGGACGGCGGATGCGATTTCGAGCACCCTGTGCGTTAGACAATGTAGTCAAACGTGGTTATCGACGCAGGATCTTTATTCTTAAGTCACTCAGTTGCTTATTGGATCATACAAGTAGTACTATTTATAGTATTTATTTATACGGCTTGCTTGACGTGATTTCAGATAGCTAGCACCACATTTCGCTACTACAAATGTGACTTTGTGAATTACTTTTGTCAGCCGTTACAAAAGACTGAAAAGGCAAAATCTTAGTTTGAAAATTTCAAAGGACCAACCTGATAACAATTGCGGCTTCGTAACAGCAAAGTTGTTCCCGGAATCATGTATTTGTATGAATCTAACACTCATTTGCATGATATTTGTAAACATTTCTCGAAATTTGTTAATTTGAATAATTCTCTTTGTTTCCCTATTTGAAACATCACGATTGTTCGCTTCAACAATGAACTAACAATTTTACTTCGCCAGATTTGTTTTGCCGTCGCTGAATTCTAAATTAGCTGCTCCTCGTTATGACAGATTTGAACGAAGCTTTTCTTTTAAACTCGTTCCGTTGGCATGGCAAGTGCTTGTTCCTACTATCGGGGTCTGTAATTTGCGAGAAATCTTCATATGTATGCAAGGTGTGTAATAATAAGCGCATTGAGTATTCAAAAGCGTCACAGAGACGGTGCCGCTTTTCACGTGTCCCGAATAAATATGTTCTTTAAAAGGCAATTTATGATTTGTAATAGGATTATCTTGCCGCACACGATGTCAAATTAATGGAGCGGTTAACGGGGTCTGGCTCGGAAATTACAATGGTGCGTGATATACAGTGTTTGGTAGCTAGTAGCATAGCTTGAAGGGGGTGATAGCCGAGATATTTTTGAACATTTTCAGCCGTCTTAGCCGATTTTTTTTTTATTGAAAATTTAGAAGTTTTAGGGAAAAACACCAAATTTGACAGTCACGAGTCAATATTGCCCCAATGAGCCTTAATTTCTAAACAAAATCTTTTATTTTGGATAATTTCATGTGTACCTATTGGACCAAATGAAATAATTTTTACGTGTCTTTTTTACCACAAAAACAAAGACGCATTTGAAATTACTAAAAATGTCTTAGGTTGGAACAGTCATTTTTCTGTGCCATAAAAAAAAATCCTTGAAATGTTCAAACATTTTTAAAAATATGCCTGTTTATTGTTCTTTCTTTTAAGGTTCTTTTACTCATTCACATCGTTTGCTAGATCTGAGAAAAAAAAGTAAAAAGCAAACTCAAGGAGCACTCGCTAAGAATGCACTAGTCTTGAAATTTCACGTGAAATCCGAAGTAAAAGATATTGTTTACAAATTAACGCTCATTGGGGCAAAATTTCTAAATTTTCAATTAAAAAAAGAAAATAAATTTCGGCTAAGACGTATATGGCTAAAAATGATCAAAAATATCTCGGCTATCACCCCCTTAAAGCTTTACACCTAGTTACTAAACACTGTGTATACAGGGTGTTAGGTAATGAGTGGATAATCCTTGAACTATGGATAGCGGGCACTTAGGACATTATAATAAAGCTAAAATAGGTTTAGTAAAAGTTGCACGGTTTCCGAGATATTCGGAATTTTACGTTTTTTTCGAAAATGAACACCCTTGTTCAATGTTTTGATCATAGCACCATTTTAAGCTAACTTTTTCAATTTTTTATTTTTGCTTAATATTCTCGAGTACTTGTGTGTTCAGATAGGCATTACTATTTTTGTGAGACAACATGGGATTTTTTTAAAAAAAATCGCAAACTTAATTTTTGCCTTTTCAATCGTACATTGATCGAATTTTCAGCTCTCACGGTGAAAAAAAAATACACTACCGCCTAGTTGCCAATAAGCTTAAAAACATGCCGGTTTATTGACAATTTAAAAATGGTAATTACCTTTTGAATTTAAATTCAAAATGACAAAATAATTAAAAAAAAATACACACACGCACATTTTTCCCGGTTTACTTTTTGTATCATGGGCGTAGAACTCAAAATTTTTTGTTGCAAAAATAACATTATGGGCCACTTATTTAAATGCAAATGGCATTTAAATAATTCCAAATTTAAAAAACATGTCAACTGCCTTTTGTTTTTTTTTCGAATTCGATTTTGAATTTCGCTATTATTATTGCGTAATGAATGGTTAATTTTGCGTTTAGATCGTTGTGTTGAAGTTTTTTACTTTAATACTGCTTCGAACATAATACACACTGATAGAATACGCCCAAATGCATTACATTTATGGTGAGTGCCAAGGCACAATTTCACCATTCATTATGCAATAATAGCGAAATTCAAAATCGAAGTAGAATAAAAAAACAAAAGGCAGTCAACATGTTTTTTAAATTTGGAATTATTTAAATGCCATTTGCATTTAAATAAGTGGCCAATAATGTTATTTTTGCAACAAAAAAAATTGAGTTCTATGCCCGTGATACAAAAAGTAAACCGGGAAAAATGTGGGTGAGCGTGTATTTTTTTTAATTATTTTGTCATTTTGAATTTAAATTTAAAAGGTAATTACCATTTTTAAACTGTCAATAAACCGGCATGTTTTTAAGCTTATTGGCAACTAGGCGGTAGTGTATTTTTTTTTCACCGCGAGGGCTGAAAATTCGATCAATGTACGATTGAAAAGGCAAAAATTAAGTTTGCGATTCTTTTTTTAAAAATCTCATGTAGTCTCACAAAAATAGTAATGCCTATCTGAACATACAAGTACTCGAGAATATTAAGCAAAAATAAAAAATTGAAAAAGTTAGCTTAAAATGGTGCTATGATCAAAACATTGAACAAGGGTGTTCATTTTCGAAAAAAACCTAAAAGTCCGAATATCTCGGAAACCGTGCAACTTTTACTAAACCTATTTTAGCTTTATTATAACGTCCTAAGTGCCCTCTATCCATAGTTCAAGGATTATCCACTCATTACCTAACACCCTGTATATTCCATTTCACGGTAAACACTTTCGTCTGATTCATCTACTTTGGGTTTAATGTAATGTAAGTCGTACGTATTACACGTGTCGCTATTGATCAGACGTCTGTTACTAGGATCTTGTGTTTCATTGATTATCAAAATACGTTAACAATCTCCCTAGCGCTAGAGGAACCGGATCTATATCCTGTTGGCTTTACTTCCCGCGCGTCCATCTTGTGAATAATTCAACGCGAGGAATATACCAACCGACACGGCACGGATGAGCCAATTCGATTGAATTAATATTTGAGATACCTGTGCTCGCCACGAATCTTCATTTCATACACGGTCAGCCGAATGTCGATTCATTTGCTAATTAAAAGTTAGTTTAAAAGTTTGTCAGTTATGACTTGAAAGTTGGGAGTTTGTGAACGCATTTTGCTTAAACTTTGGCAATGTCACCCTAAAAGTAACGATAGGTTCACGTCTAGTTCTTAAAATAAGCAACCGTTAGTGATATTCACAGCATTTTCACGACGAGATTTTTCTCCCTCAGATCTTCGTTTGTCTTTCGCTATAGCGAAGACAGTCGTTGCCAAATTGATTCTTACAAGACTTTCTCATTGGAAATGTCCGATGTAATATCAAAGTTATCCGACCGAGGTGATGTCAGATGCCTCATAAACCTTTAGTTTACGGTTACTGGTCATTATTCTTCGAAATGTTTGCTCATGAGAACCAAATTGCCACAAAATGTCGCTTACTCTTTATTATCTTGCGGGAAAAGGGTCACTTTGATATGTTTATTGGTTTACTTTTAGACGATATACAGTCTATTTGGAATAACGTGAAGCAGGCACAGTAATTTTATATGGTTTTGTTATGAATTCATTATTTTTTGTACCTTATGGTTATGACTAAGGCTTACTCGACTCGACTTTAACCTTGCAGCTAGTTATTTTTGATGGAAATTCTCGTGCATTTAACATTGATAGTATCTGCTACATATTGTAAAAACTGAATAGTTGTCCTACTTAATTTGTAGTTGTTGTAAATCTGTTTTTGTGGCAGTAAATTGTTTTTTCTGTCTTTCTTTCTTTCTAGTTGCAAATACATGACAAAGTCAGTCCAAAGTTTTTCGTTATGATAACAGTTCTACGGAAGGAACCTTAAAGAATACAATGTTGTGCCTTCAATTTACATGTGTCATTTTAGAGTTATTGCCGTGTGTTGCATTGCTATGCTGTACTGTATCTTGCCTGCGTGGAATACGGAATAAGCCTCATTTGCTGTTATTGTTTGCTTGTTTGGGAACATGTTGCTCACTGGAACTAGATTTAATGCTTCTAGCTAATAGAAATTGCTTCACAGTGCACACAGTGGTTTCCATTTCTTGTATATCAGTTGTTATTTTTTTCTAAATAAGTTAAAAGTATTTTCAGGAGAATCTTCTCGTGATAAATGATTAACAAAGGTTTTAGTTTATCTAAGTACCAGCTTTTGCCCGTGGCTTTGTGCGTAGAGAATTCGCTTATCGCGCAAGATGAAAAAAAATCGGGATAAAAACTATCGTATGTCCTTCTCAGTGTCTAAGTATTTCCATACCAAATTTTTTCACGATCGGTTGTGTATTTGGCGCCTGAAAGCGTATTAGACAAACGGAAGTTAGTTAGCATTTATAGGATTAGGATTAGAAACTCGGAAAATGTAAACCTATTCAAATTACCTTCATGTCGACTCGATGAAAGTTCTAGTAATAACCGATAGTCAATTAACTCGGAGTTAAGCTACATATAGGAATGGCTGGAATCTGGTTTGCCGGACGTATTCGTGTCTGAGTCTGGGCGTGAACCGGCCGATTTATATCGACGATGTTCGGCGAGGAATGTGAGATCGACTGCGTTTGTTTGCGTACCTTATTTGAAACTGATCTTTATTAGAGTTGTATTGTAGCTTCTTTAATATTGATGCTGGCATGTATTTGTGTTTGTTGCTTTGAAATTTTCGAAGTGCAAAATGTTTCGCCATCTTCTGCGCAAATTAGAGCACATTACTATGCAGTCTTGAAGCGATTGTTACAAGTTGTCGAGCTGACAAGACTTGTCCCTTTGTGAGGCCGTGATGGACAGATGAATCGATATCGACACGGTTCTGTTTTCGTACTGTCTGTTTCAGATGTATCTTAGTTGAATGATTAGGTTACATTTTCTCACAGCGAGCGTTAGGTCATAGTAGTAGTATTTTTGACTGGCTATGACATGATACGAGACAAGGCAATAAATAATGCAAACGTACCTTAATTTTATGCTGATCGTACGGTTTAATAGATCTCTAAGGTCTGCAGTTAATTTAAGTTTTCATCAACATAACCTATTAGATGAAAACATTTATAAAAAAGCTATAAATATTCATAATACTCGTGTAAGATTTCCAGGGGCAGAAAACCCATCAGCTACAATTATTCTCAAGCCACGATCATTTACATTCCGAACACGTTTTTTAAGCAAACAATGCACCATTATCCTCATAGCCCAATATTTCGGACCTATAAAGGTGGGTTGCGCAAACGCAGCGATCAAAGCGCGCGGTCCGTTTGAAGCTTGCGCCACTCGCGAACGTTGCGGTAATGTCGCAGAGCCCGGTGTGAATGGCTTATCCATATTAACATGAGTAATTAAGCTTTGTAAGGTGTTGGCTGACGTTTGCATGACAGATGGGCTTGAGAAAATACGTACATGCGTAAATCACGTCTTTATCCCTTGCGGGTTAGATAGAACCTAGTTAGATCGTTGGATTAGAGCGTGGGCGTGTAGGAGGAAAGAGCAAAGCTGTGAAAAAGTGTTACGAGATTAGGTTAGGGTAGGTTATACAGTTCCTTTACTTTAACTGAAAGCAAAGGGTGAAAATGAGAAAAGAAATTTGGTCTGATGATGATAGACTTGCGCACTCTAAAGTATACCATATAACTCTGAGTTAGCTGGTAACTCAGGGTTTAATAGTGTCTTAAATGTGTGGAAATGTCAACTCTAACCCAGGTTTAACGATATGATGTTTCATCTCTAGACCACGATAGGCCGTTGTATATTTGATGAAGTTATAAGATATGGTTCGAGACTATAGTCAAATCCAAGTTTCAAACCCACTGTAATGCTGTAAATAAAAATGTCGTACATATATATAACTTGGTTGTTCTCATATCGTAATTGTATGTGATGACTAAAATTCCCGATGTAAATTTTATATCAAATAAACATCTAAATTAAGGCAGTATACACAAGTCCAATTGATCATTGATCGTAGCATAAAATTTACAATGGAGCCTCTTAGTACCGGCATTTCGCTCATGATTCTCGGTACAATATTCCCGTGGGCGGATAATTATGTCGTTAATTTCATTGTTTCCTGCTTGCGCCGAGCGTCTAAATATGGCGAGGTTAAAAAGCAATAAATTAGGGAAAAACAAACACTTGATTTAATTAATTGGAGTGATTTGTGTTGCTTAATTCAAAGTATATACATAACGGAATGTGAGTAAGTTGACTATCCTTGTTGTATATTTTAAACGTTTGTAATGTAGTAAAAATCTTATAAATAAACGTTGTGGGTAATAAATAATTTAGGACAGTTTTCTAATCAATCGATTTAGTCCCAAACTAAGCAAAGCTATGTACTACGGGCATTAGGCAAAGGATGAACATATTATATAGATAAAGGTTAAATGATACTTAAATAAATATTAAACATACAACACTTGAGAACAAACATTTTTATTCATCATACAATGCATAAATCTGCCACGAACCTACGTCCGGGGATCGAACCTGTGAAGTGTGACGTCAAACTTCGCAGCCATGTTACTTTGCCATGCCATTTAGTCGTCTCATAATCATAACTTCTCATTGATTTAGTTTTTTACTCATTTGCTAATTTTATATTATTGTGTAACTGGCGCCCAGTCAGCAGAACTTGAATATCCTTATTTTTAAACAAAAAGCTAAAACTGTTAAAATTTAAACTTAAGCTATTTACTAATTTAGTTACTTACTAGTTGCGTATCTGATACGTATCTTTCAGACCATTTCTCTTACCCTATTTGTAAAGCGATCTAACTGATTTAGAAGCAAATAACCGAGTAACTTACATCACTGTGGTTTTGGTTCATAAATAAAAAATATCGACCTATACCGAGGTGTACTTTAGCAAATCAAGGTTCTTGCAATAGTAATGTAACAGGCTAACAGAGCTTATGAGGCACAGCGCATAGATTGCAGACAGTGTGCACTTTTAATATAGCCAAAATCCTGTGTGGGTGTGGTGGCTTCATCATCATAATCATCATTCTTTTTCTGTAAATATTTTTTCATAATGTTGCTATGTAATTCAAGATTTCACACAATTCTAAGGTTTAATTTTAATTCTATAAGAAAACGATTGCATTATACTTAATTTTTACAATTTAGTAATCGGTAAATGAAATGCTAGATTAACAATTACTAAAGATCGCATACAAAATCGGAGGTAAATACTATATGTTTGAACATTTTGTTTAGATATCCAATCCAAATCCAATAGCTCTACAATAGCTTAAAGTTCAACCTAACAACAACTATAACATCTAGTAAAAGAGTCACAAACTTCCTGAATATAATCTTTCTCTTACGATCTTTCATCACGGAATAAAGTTAGCGTCAACTGTCAAGAACTATTCAAAATAAGACCTCGCTCCGCAAGTGCGGAGTTACCTAAGCCAAATACATTTCCTTTTACCCCATAGGTAAGTGAAACGCGAACTTGTAGCTTTATGGTATTCCATGTCCAATACGTGTGCTGCGTATCGGCCGAGCTCTCAATTTTCAATGAGGCCCGGTGGTGCGATCGTAAAGCTGTTTATTCCTCCAGTCACGCCATCGTGCGGTGGGAAATACGTTGCTTTGTTGCGGTCCACGTGTGAACCCTAAGCACAAAGCGATATGCAGAACGCTGTACGAAAACTAGGCCCATCCGGTTCGAAGGACCGTGAAAAGCGTTCTTTGTTTTAAGATATGGCGCTTGGTGATCACGACGGGCTACTCGCAAATTTGATTTTCGAAGTTCGTATCGAACCGTTCCTCTCTCAAATTAATGATTTGTTGGCTGTACGTCCAATAAGCTTTTTGAGCTCCACTATTTGGATCCCCTCCTTATAATTTTTGTATCTGGGGGATCCAAATATGGATCTCAGAAATCTTTCATGGCTGCGTGTAAGCGGATATGAGACCGGCATATAGGTCGACTACAAGCCTGGCAAGCGTAGGGAGAATCGTTACTGAGTTCCTCTGCCTTTTGCCTCACTTGTTCGACATTATCTATATTATCCTTTTGTTGCTTCCTGTCGTCTTTCCTGTTATGGAACTTTCGACAAATATTGGCATCTATCCGATAAAACAAACGTTGATGTTCCTCCTTAGTTCTTTTTGTTGAAATATTAAACGACTGATATTGGAGTGGAGGTCTAAATTAGATAGCAAAAAGCGTTAATATATTCAGCATTACGGCCTCAAACACCCTCGTGCTTAGGTCATGTAGACATTCAGATGTCGTCCAGCCCACATCAAAACCTACATGTTGTCTTGACTACCTACTTAATTAAATGTAAAAAATATTTAGAAATTAAACTCGTGCACTTCTCATATCTGTTAACTTAACTTCTGAAACTGGTGGCCATTAGATCAAATCCTGGGGCGCCTGACTTTTGAAATCACATCTGTAAAAGTCGGTGAATTGCTGCGAAAGTACTGCACAAAAGAAATTTTTGAGTGTTTTCTTTTAAACATGGGGATAGCAAATATGCAAATGGGTTTCCTGATGGTAAACGACTAACTGCCTATTCACATTAGCAAGACGGGAGCATTACATACGCGTTGTCACCCTAGAGAGCTAAGATAAAATAGAACCCTCACGTGTCAGTAATTTCAGAGACTGTCTTACTCTCCATGGCTACCACAAGTGCGCACGAGAGCCTACCTATCTATTTTTACGGTTTATTCTTGAAAGACACGAGTAGGTAGTCTATCTCGCGCGTTCTTATGCTAGCCGTTCTTTACGGTTTGGTCTGCAGAGTGACTAACAGATTATTTCCTTTTTTCCAGTGCTCCTAAGCGAGGCGATACTGCCGGACGACATGCTGGAAGACAAAACGCTGAAGATCACAGACTTCGGTCTGGCGCGGGAGGTGTACAAGACCACCAGGATGTCCGCGGCGGGAACGTATGCCTGGATGCCTCCAGAGGTAAGCGTTCTATGAAAATAAAACAATTTAAGATAATTATCAAATAAATATAGAGAAATTAAGACGTCACTGATATCGCATGAAAGCAGAAGGGAGTCAATGTACGACCTGATATCCGTGTCGTATTTTTGATTCTTATGCAATAGTTACACGAATTATCAGGTACTACTATGAATTACTAGGTCGTCCATTCCATTAGTCGTCCAAGTCGCAGGTACTCTACGTGATTTTTAATAATAATTATTATTTTTACACGCTTTTACCGTAATTTCGTGTTATTTACTCAGGTCCTGATCCTGGAGTAATGGGTAGAGTTAACTTTGGCCTTTGGGATTGACTCGGTGCAGGTTTTATTATTGCGTTGAAATTATGACACAGTGCCATATGATTAGTTGTAGCTAACCACCCACATTTTTATGGTTTTGGCACTTTTGGCATTTTGATCATAATGTAGTTACTCTCCGTTTGGGTCAAATCCGACCGGACCATTATACGATATATATGTAGTTTCAACTGTCCTGATGTCTGTCATCTAATCTTGCAGGTTTAATTTGACCCACTTCCAGTGGTTGGATTGACTTGAAACCAGCTGTACATATGCTGGATCAACAAAAAGCATAGTCAGCAAAAATCTTTTACTAATAATGAAATCTATAATTACTGTGTTTATTCAGAGCTATATAAGCTTATTTGCCCGCTTATTAAATATTAAACCCGGTTTAGGCTCCCACAGTCAATCCGTGTATAATATGTTTTGATTATAATATGCAATTCCCATTTCCATTGCAATAGAATTTACTCTACATAAAACAAGGCGCTTCCTTGAATCATTAGGTAAATCAAAATAATTATTAACGCGCGGGTTTACGTTTTGGTGACGTCAATGCTCCGATGATTTAATAAGGATACGACGAACAAAATTGTTGGAAGTAGTTAGGTATTATCGTTCGATACGTATTTATTTTTGGTTAGTAGATTTTACCCGTGCGGGGAACCACCTCGTGATCCATTTAATTGGCAGCTTCGGGGTTTTAAGTTCCCGTGGGATTTGCCCAAAATCTCGTCATGGTCTTTATTTACCAAGAATGAGTCCATACAAACCTTCATGTGTCTAGACTTAGCACCCGTAGGGATACCAGGGTAAAGAGCAGGATAATGATTATAAACTGTGTGTGCCAAATGTCACTCAAATTCATGCAGCCGTTTTTGCGTAAGAAAAGCAAAAATTACACTACAAACTTTTGCATTTTATAATATTACGTAATAGTGGAGTTTTTTACGCGACTGCCCAAAGAAAAAATAAAAGCTTAAAAATAATAATGATTTCGGGGCTCATGTATTTTACCACGCAATTTTCCGACTTGGCTGTCAATTTCATGGTTTAATACTAATTCAAGCCTGATATCCTGTAACAGCGGCGCCAATCGAAATTGTCTTGGTGAAATTAAAATTCAGCAAGTTACATTAAGCCAAAGTAATGATGCGACGTCCGGAGCGCTACCACCTTCTTACTCACTAATCCTGCCACCGAGCAGTGTCTGCGCTGTTTTTCTCCGGGGCGAAGAGTAAGACAGTCCAAGAAAATACGGTATAGGGTTGATGAGGAAGTGGTTATGAGGAAGAGGAAGCGGAACAGGAAGTATTAAGCACATAGTTTGTGGAAGCGTATGAGAGGAAGAGATATAGTCATAGGATTGTGTGAGAGTAACCGATTATTAGTTGAAAATGAAAAATTAAATTAGATCAAAGAACGCACTATTTGTTTATTATTAATATAATGTTTGAGAACATAACTATGCAGATAAAGTTTATTTTAAAAATCATATTTGACCACTGGGAGGTTTATTTTAATGAAAATGTACGAGCGCGCGAGTGAATACGCGATATGCGCGGTAAATGAAATTTCCTCTAAAGTTCCTCTAAATTTAAGAGGAAGAGGATTTTTTTAATTTCGTTTATGTAGAAGCAGTAGCGATAGAGGAATTGAAAAAATTGCGGAACTTCCACATTATGAGGAAAAGCGGAAACAGAATCCTCATCAATCCTATACGGTACAGCTTAGCCCTCTATGCTTGCAACGCATCTGCAATCCTCTGGTGCCCACTCGCCATTACATATGTTTACATACGTACATGCATAAATCACGTCTCTGTCCCTTACGGGGTAGACGGAGTAGAGGGTAGAGAGGTTAGAGAGAGAGGCGTATAGGTGGAGTTGGGTTGCTAGCCGTATCGCCTATACTTTTAAACCATGTTTCCTAAGATTTTCGACCGTTCCTTCGATGGACTTTTATCAACTGCGGGGGAAGAGAAGTAAATGTATTCTATTCTTTTTCTTTGCTCCCAGAACAGCGTGGAAGGAAGAACTTTGTTTACATAAAAAAAATGGAACATTTTTCATACAAAGTGGTATGAAATGTGCCCCGACATTATATTTCCACAATACCTGATTGATAATCCGTGCAAAGCTGATGCTGTATAAGTTATGCATAAACGGGTATATTACTTTAGATTACATCATCGATGTAGATGTGGCACACTGGACGTTGACCTTAACTATTTACGATTTATGGCCTATTATAGCTAGTCCGGTTAATTATCACGTTTTATATGATTTAATTACAGCAACGAGGTGAAATAATCTTGCTAAAGAATCAAATCCTAATAAACAATTTTACCAAACCAGGACGAGCCAACGCTACGCGAGCGGAAATTTTCGCTTCCTGGTCAGGGGAAGACGTAAAATTGTGTACACACCTCGGTCGGTGATAAAGAAAGCCTCGGGTCGCATGTTTATCGCCCTCACCTCTAGCTCGTGCGACATGTTCCTGCGATTCTGAGACGTTCTGTATTTCACCACCCTCGAAAATCTCTGAATATAATCAAGTAACGACAGCAAAAAAGATGTTGGTATTTTAAAATTGTCTCAGGGTCTCTTTACTTTTGTTCGGGATCACGGAGTGTCCTGCGTAAATAGAAGCAAGTTCGTTGAACTTGGCAGAATCCTTATCAAGTTATCATTTTATGAACACAGCGGACACTTTGCAAGATAAGGAGATAAGTCGTGTTTGCCTTGAGAGATGACCTTGAACTATAGTTGCACCTTTACGTTGTTTTACAGTAGAACTTTTAGGTACTATCAAATGAATCAAGAATTTTTACTTCTTGATTTTTTATGTTTACTCAAAAATAAAAAAATAATAATAAATAATTGGCCACCAAGGGCTCTTTTACATGTCTTTTTTTGAAACTAAAACTGTTACTTTTACAGTTTTACCGCTAGAAATTAAACAACAACAACAACACAACACAACAAATAGTAACAAGGTCACGTGACAGCTAGTAACAGATAGGAAAATTCGAAGGCTTACCCACCTGCTATGGGTGGTGTAGGGGAATAGCACGCGTCACGGAATGAAGAGGATCCGAAGCACTATATGAGAACCGATTTTGATAATATTGAAAAACCTCGTGAGTATTTTACACTTTGTAATAAAAAATAATTTTCAGAATCGGACCACAATAGCCTAAATTATCGGTGAACAAATGAAAAAGTGGAAAGAGAGATTACCTTCTAAAAATATGCTAGGAGCTATTAGGTATTCATTTACAATCTATTTCCATCATCTGTTTTTCAAACTCCGATGGACTTTGCGGTTAATTTTTTTCTAAAAGCATGTATTTTTTAAATATACTTGTACCAGAGAGGAAATCACCAAAGAGGTTGGGATTCTTTTTAAAACTGAATCTCGAAGTCTAATAATGCTCTCTGCTTTTTTATCGCCTGCTTTTAGTTCACGGTCGACTAGTAAAGATTTTGATCTGTTCGGAAATGAGTTTATTATTCATTACCTCGCGGTATTGCTGTGGGAGGCGACGCCTCTGACTTGTAATCGAGTTGTGTACGCGCATGATTGAAAGCCGTCCTTTGAAAAACATTTAAAAGAATTCAAAAGTAAGTGGGGTTTTTAGAAACTCATTTATAACATAATGTGCAATCAATTGTAAGCATAATTTAGTAACTGAGACAAGACCAAATTTGCTGCTGTCGGTGAGTGTGCAAAAGAATGTTTATTCCCTTTAGTTTAAGAGCGTCACTAAGTTCATATAGATCCCTAGCGTGTAATGCAAATGATATGCCCTTACATACGCGAATTATATCACGCTTTGTTTCGATAAAATCAAATAAAAATAGTCTGTATTCAGTGATGTTACTATACAAAATAGACAACCTTGTCGACACCAGACCTCGCCTGTAATTACTGGACGTAGTCCTCCAGTTGCCTCCCGTTTCTTTCTGTCCTTAACAGTTCTACCAAATCCTTAGTAGGTCATCATCCCACTCCCATATCAAGCTGCCTTCTTTTAGTTATTTTGTCATTTCTTGAGTATCAATACTAAAGTGCAACATCTTCAGTCCATTTGTCCCTCACTGATATTCTAAATCTATCATTAAAATGTTTACTTCCAGGTAATAAAAAACTCGATCTTCTCCCACGCGTCGGATGTGTGGTCCTACGGCGTATTGCTATGGGAACTGCTGACGGGAGAAACCCCGTATAAGGGCATCGACGCGCTCGCCGTGGCGTACGGTGTGGCTGTCAACAAGCTGACGCTGCCCATACCCAGCACGTGCCCTGAGGCGTGGAGAGACCTCATGGAAGGTAAGATCTGATGGATCTGTGTTGCGATAGTAACGGAAACGCATATAAAGGCATCTACGCAAATGTCGTGCCCTGAGACATGAAGGAACTTCACGCAAGGCAAATCTAATTAGTTTCGCGTGGAAATAAACTCTTGCACGGGGTAGTGACTAGAATTAGCGAAGTAAACAACTAGTGAGCAGTGTCGGGTGTGACATAGTATCCGTTGATAACGCTTGATAGTGCTCTTGAAGGTCTCGCATCAGGAAATAGGATGCACAGGCAGCTAATAATCTATCTGTTGTATGTTATCCATTAGAAAATAATAGCTGTCATGTTGAGTAAAAACGATCGAATTTTGGTTTCAAAATGAGCCTCGAATCAGTTAATTTGTGCCTCCCTGATTCATAAAGGAATTAATAAATTGCAGCATGCTGGCATTCAAAACCGCGGGCGCGACCTCTCTTCCCCGAGATTCTGGTCCAACTGGAACGCATCCGGCAATCAGAGTTCACTCGGGCGCCGCACGAGTCCTTCCACACTATGCAAGATGGCTGGCGGTTGGAGATCGAAGCTGTGCTGCTCGATCTTAGGAAGAAAGAGAAGGTAAGACTCGGAAGGCTTGGGTTCCTACCTAATGTAACTTTAACTTTGTAGAAAAAAACAATTATACCCGGTCTGGTGACTTCTGGAGTGGTTATACTTTGTCAAATTTAGATGGGACCAGCTTTGACATTGAAGTATTAAATAAATATATGAACCGCCTCCTTTGTTGTCGTTGGTTGAAAGTCGGTATAAATTTCATGGAAGATGTTTACTTGTGTGCGTGTTTTGCATTCGTGTGACAGTTTTGTGCTGATAGGGTTTCTTAGGAATAATTTCTTCTAATCGCTGTCATATTTGCTATAATTTCTATACTCTTGCGAAAGTCCTAAATATTGCACTTCTGCTTTAGTCACCTAATTCAGTTTCTATACGATGTTCAATAGGGAAACTTGCAAATTATATTTCTCGTAAAAACCTACATTAATGTATTAATACTTTATTCCTTTTTTATTGTAGCAGAATACGAGGATAATTGATATACGATGTCCTTATTTTTAACCGCAATTCGTTCATTCATTGGCGAACTCATCAGCACTTAATGAGCTTAAAATCCTTGAAAAACTAAATATTCAATAAATATATTTTTTTCGTTAAAAGGACCTTTTTTAGAGTCCAAATCCTTAACTTGTTCTGTCATATTTCAATACCATAAAGTCAAAATATACTTGCCAATCCACATTCAGCCAGACTATGCTAAGGAACACTAACAGTATTCGTTTTTCGGTTTCCAATATTCATCACTGGCGTGTATAAACCTTCCTCTCGAATCACTATCTATTGATGACAATCGCATGAAATCCGTTGCGAAGTTTAAAAGATCTAAGCGTCATTTAAGCATTATTCATACATACAGACAGACTGTGTGGAATGACTTCGTTTTTAATACTATATAAGATGTTCTGTAGACCCCCTTGACTCACAAGCATTTTGACATGCGATGCACCTTAACCATAACATAAGTGTAATTGTTTTGTACTAACCAAGCGGTCTGTTTCTTTTGTAACGCTTGCAATAGGAATGCAAAACTATAGAGGAGGTTAGTAGTACTAATGTTGTGATTTAGCACATTTACTAATTGGTTTTGCTATGTTGTATTACTATACCTACTGTTAGATAACAATTTTTATTTATTTGTGTTGCTTCCAAAGTAGCGTTAGTTAGATGTCACATTTTATACTTTTTTGTCACCTTTATGACGCTTTTTCGTCCATATACAATTTTTATAACCTTCTCCTCGTCGCCAAAATTACTCTCCAGTTTCAGAAGTGGGATTATAATGACACTGTCTCAGAAATTATTTATCGCTTGCCTTAACCTTTTAACAAGCTATTACACACACTACATAATACATAAAGTGTTGACCGGTTACTCGTATTGCTTGCCATATTTATTTTGCCATCTCCACACGTCTTATATGTATACTTACCTCGGTGGTCTTTGCTTCATCAGTCATAACATCCAACCATCTTTCCAGGAGCTCCGTTGTCGCGAGGAAGAGCTGTCCCGAGCGCAGCTGCAGCAGCGGCTGATGGAACAGAACTTGGCCCAGAAGGAAAGGGAGCTAGAGAAGAGGGAGATAGATCTAGCGGCGCGCGAGTTGCACATACTGATCGTTGCCAGCAACATGTCACACACGCAACCGCCGCAGCCTAACAAGAGAAAGGGTAAGCGAGATAGACTGTGTTCGTGATTGTTCAAAAGAAAAAATAGACGGATAGACACGGTGTCGCAAGCGTCGACGCAAAACAGGATACGGGCGACGGAGCAAGTGGTAACAGTTATCAAAATTGTTTTTTCGTCTGTTGTTTTTTCATCTCGGAAATACTATTAGGGGGTGACGGATAAACGTCAAATCGAATAGACAGCTATGACTATATTTATCTTGGAGAGTTCCACCAAAAAAGTTCAACCATAACCGACGATTTTGATGTATATTTGACAGAAATCGTAGAACTATGTCAAAATTGTTGGTTTTAGTTAATGTTAAAGTAACTTGCTGCAACTCACATTTAATGGTAAAACCCTCAACGCGGTTTAATTCCAGGCAAATTCAGCAAGATCAAACTACTGAAGAAGGACACCATCTCGTCGCCGCTGGACTTCCGGCACACGCTGACGGTGCGTCCGTCGGACGACGAGTCCAGCGTGAAGCAGCTCGTGGCCGTCGCGAAGGACACGCCGCCGGGCTCGCCCGCCATCATGCGGGCTATAGCTCGTAAGTCACTGTCACCTCAGACCCGTGTCATATTTTTTTAAATCTTATATTTTAAAGAGGCTTTAGGCACAGGGGTGACGTCCAGCCTCATGGGCGGACTCAAGAAGATATCCATGTCATCTTCTCCAGCCTATGCACTGTGTAGTAAAAATAATTGGGGATATTACAGCATGTTGTTGCGTTAGTTTGATTGGACACTACTGTTAAAGTTTTTCAGGGCATTTTTTATTTATGGATTATGGTTGACGAATGTTTCAATTGTATTTGTCGATGTTGAAAGTATGAAGAAGAAAAAAAAGACGGTGTGAAAGTGATGCCTTGGAATCGAAATCTTGATGAAATTAACCTGAAAATGAAACTGAGCTAACTAAAATTTCGAGACTTTTTGTTGTTGTTAAATACTTTTTGTATATGTCCCACTGCTAGGCTGGATGCAGATCTCACGCGGATCCAATGCGATTAGATACTTCTGGATTCCTCAGGGACTTTAGGAAATTTAGTTCCAGTTGGCTATGGGGCTGAAAACCTAAAAAATATATATGTTTCATCCATTTTGAAACTCTAAACTCTTGAAGTCTACTAATTTTAATATAATTGAAAGGGTTTGGAGTACTCGAAAAGAACCATCATTATTTACGTTATGTTGAATGCCGGGCAGTAACGTGGCACGTATAATTTGCAGTGCCAGCGGACGGCGTGAAGGGCAAGACGTGGGGCCCGTCGTCGGTGCACCAGAAGTCGCGCGGCCACCTGCCGCTGCCGGCGCTGGCGCGGCCGCGGCACAACCAGCGCTTCAGCAGCTCCGCGCCCGACCTGCCGCCGCCCTCCCACACAGGTACACCCCCCATCCAAGACAAAAGAAAACCGCGAAAGTCCAAGTCCCAAGTGCGCCAGCCGAAAATGGAGCTCTCCAAGAAACGCTCCGGCAGCCATGACGATTTGCTCTACGAGAACACGAAACCGAAGAACAAGTTTCCCCTCTGTCCGATATTCACGTCCGCGGCGGACCTCCCCCACCACTATGAGACCGTTTTCGGGATCGATAGTAAAGATAAAGGTCAGGGTAAGAGGAAGGGGAGCCACGGGGAGGTGAAAAAGAACTTTTTTAGGGGGTTCAGGTCTAATAGTCTGGCGGGTTTGTTGGCCGTGGCGGGAAACTTGAGCTCGGAAACGACCGAACTCTTGCGAGACGAGTAGCGGGGGAGAATTTAATTTTCTAATGTATACTTTTTAGGTTTGTTTTAGAATCACGTCAGTTTTTGTCGTTTTAAGCGGTCCCTTTGCACTATCTGTGGGATGTTGTACAAAAGTGTTGCCATAATCGAGACATATCAGTTTTTTTTACTAATAACACATTCCTACGCTAATATGCTAGTTAAAATTAAATTCGCCGTCGCTACCGCGTGCCCCTCTAGCTGTCTTGATATTTTTTTCCAGTAAAAAAATTCAAACCGACTCCGAACTTTCGATTCGATATGACCTAATACTCTAGTTTTGTAAATAAAATCGCTAGTTGAACTTTGGAGGATTTGATACTAGTTAATAATAATTTTTAAGTAAATTAAAAGTATAAAAAGACTTATTTTGTTAGTTATAATTTGTTAGGTTTAGGGCTGATTTTTCAATCCTCAGATAAGAACTTAACGGACAGATACCCATAGAGTTGTTCGTCGAATAGGGCCTATCTGACGATTGAAAAACCAGCCCTTAATCTTGAAACCAGTGTCTGTTTTTGGTTTAATTTTTATGCAGTCGGTACATACATGTATCTAGAATGTATTCAACTTTGTGTCTGTTTTATTACGAGTACGTATTTATTAGACGGAGCTAATTTTGAAGAGATAAAAATCGTGACCACAATAGCAAACAAATTATGACCTCTAAAAATCATGAAATCGGTTAAAATAAAAAGTTCCCAATAACTTCCACAAAAAAAACCATAAATCTACTCTTCTCGTAAACGAAAAACGTAACTAGTCTTTCTATTTTATTAAAACGATACTTTTATTTATTTAAATAATCAATACATTCTTTTTGACATGTGCCGAACTAAGAAAATGTAATGCAATGTTGTATCCATAGTGTTGTACAAAAACTCTATTCAATCGAACGGTAACATTTATAAAATCTGAGAAACATACAAGAATGCATTTATCTCAATTTCTCAATGTTAGGTAGTCTAATTTTAATTCCTAGTAATAATTATTTATTAGGGTTACAATAAAAGACTTTTTAAATTAAATTAAATCAGTTATAACGAATGTTTAGGATCTTGCCAAATTGTAATTAAAAATTGTGAAAGATCATAGTTTAAAAAGGCTGTAATAATATGAAAAACTAAAAAAAATTGGCTGAATGTTTTATACTATGGTCTTTTACGATCTTGTCTATGAGTGAAGTATATCTAGAGTTCCCAGAAAATTAATCTACTGGTCAACAAGTTTAAAACATTATTAAAATGACAAATTGGACTCGAATAGAATATGAATGGGGATTTGCTTTGGACTGCTAAAGTGTCTCAAAAGCCAAGTCAGTAACAAATAAAAAGTGTGAATAAATCAATGCGGAAAAAATAATTGATACGCAGCGAATGGAAAATATATGAAAAAAAAAAACATTTAAGTTTGTTTCCAACACTTACAGAAAACAAAATGAAATATATTCTGAAATTGCTTACATGTTTATTTTCCGTTCACTGCTGACGAATACGCAAATTTAACTTTTTAGCACAGTTTTTACATATTTTAAACTATATTGACCGTTTCAACAGCAACATAGGCAACTTTTTTTTTGTAAAAACAGGACCTGGAATTATTCTAATTTCGGTCGCTTTGCAACGTACGTGGTCACAGATTAACAACTACGACAGTGACTGTACCCGTTGTAATACGACCGAAGCTTAAATTAAAACCGTTTGTACATAAAAAAAACTCCAGGTACCACTCTAGGTATACTTTTTCGCCGAGCTAGCAAAATTGCGCGACTGTAGAGTATTGTTTACTGTGATCGCTAAACAAGTACTTAACCATACAGAGACAAAGCTGTCTACTGGCGTGCACAAATAACAGGTCGCTTTTCATACAACTTTGTATCGAAAGTGAGCAGTTATTTTTGCTTGTTATTGATCATTGGATTGTACGCGGAATCGGTGTGAACTAGAGGACTTACTGAGGCGCGTCATCACTTTCCACCATCTTAGGCGCTTGACAGAAATAATGTGATAAATGTGATTGTGTGACGTGAGTTAGTAGAGTCTGGGACTTGGTTCTCTAAACAAGTATAGTACGCGGATTCAGCGGTGCTCGACAGACAACCGTAACTTGACCTGTTCCTTTGTGAGCGTTATATGGAGTCGGGTGTCTCGACTTTGGCCGATGCTAGGCATCAAAATTAGACGAATATATCCTTAAACAAACTCATAATTTGGCTAATCTTCAAAACTAAAAAAAATGTGTCTGCGTTTAACATTTTCAAACAGTTGACAATATTAGTTTGTGATCGACTATGAGCCTCGATGTTAGCGTCAACACGGCCACATTCAGACCCCTGACTTCGTATAATTCCTACGATCGAACGGGTCAATTTATGTTAGTCTGTCGCACAAACGAGGTTTACAGAATGACACAGCTAGCGGTGTGTACTAAAACCGGTTTGCACCGGTTTGCTCAGTGGACAATTTCTGGAAGCTTCATCTCTATGTGGTTACGTACATTTGTAACTTAACTTGACAATGACAATTTTGTTTCCCCTCGCTACCAAGGAGTCTCACAGGACAATCTGCTATATCCCTGTAAGTATTTTACTTAATAAATAGATTTAATGGGCCTAGCACAGCAACTTATGTCGCCGGTATAAAGCATACCCCTGGTATCACTACTTTTGATAAAAGTCACGTATACTATGTCCAAGGTAGCAAGTCAGTATAGCGTTCTCTCTGTTGCACTTTTCTATGCAAATGAAAGGGACAACGGAAGATCGGTGGGCGTAAACAATTTCACCTCAGGGCAAGCTTGCATGACAGTATAGTATGTTCGTTTATTAATGATACTCGGCATGTTAAAAGTCAACATTAAAAATAAAAAGTAAAATGTAGAAAGAGGGCGGCGCAAGGATAACAGAAAGTATGACGCGTCCGCACCGTGCGAGAGACAGATGTTGACTGAACTTTGGCCGATGCTTATTGGTGTGTCATACCATACCGCTGACCAATCGCATGCTTTCTGAGTTTTTAGCACTAATTTGTTATCACGGACAATCGATAGTCTAATGAGAGTTTTTGCTAACGTAGTGATGTAGTATACACGTGTGTGTATTGTGTGTACGAAAGGGTGTGTGCTTTATGTCGGAAACGAATGCTGGTATGCCAGGCCGTTTGCTGCCATTTTGCAGACACCACATTAATAAATTGGAACAGGTTACATTGCTTCATTGATAATGAATATCAGTGGCGTAACTATAACGTCTGGGGCCCGTGGCAAATTCGTCTTTCCTCAATATAAAGAACTTAATATAAAGACGGGCTTCTTAAATAAATGTTAACAAAGGATCAGCAAGATCGCGGTCTCGAAGTAGCAAAGTAATTTGGTCCTATTTATTCGTGTTTTCTAAAAAGCGTCTTTAATAGTCTATTTATTAAAGACCAAACTGGATAACTTGAGATGATCAGTAATTTAGAGATAGTTTAAAATTGGGCCAGAAATTGCTAATGTTTCAGATCTGTGTACGGTGACAGTACAATGAAAAAAAATATAGTACAAATTATATTTTTATATGACATGGAATTGAATGTAGCATCGTTGCTTGTAATTTGTAATTACTTGGAGTTTGGTCTATTCCAGTCATCTGAATAACTGTTCGTCACAAAAAACAATATCTCTATGGTTTATTAATTGTGACAGTGAATGGGAATTATTCGTTAGTAGGATATTGTCTGTTCTAGTGGCGATATTTTTTTTAATATTTGAAATCGCCAGAACTCGAGTGAAATTCTAATTTTTAAAGCTACAAATAATTTATTTGAACATTTTTAAGTGGTTTTTTATTGGTAAGGTCCCGTATTTTTTTTTACTACAGCGTGAGAACTGGCAGAAAACTGTGATATTTTTTTCTTAGTGTTGTTATAAAAAGACATTTTTTACTCGACAGTAGCGCCACTAGAACGGACAATTTAGACACTATAGTATTTAAGACTAGTGTTCAAGTAGAATTAGTTATGGAATTGATTGTAAAAATTGTATGTTTCATTGACTTTTTTTATTTTGTGTGGATATTCGTGATTTAAGTAGACATATTTCTTAGATCAGTTTGTATTGTTTATATGTTTTAATATCAGTTTGACATGTTTTTTTTTCTTTTGTAAATTGTAAGCATTTGGTTGCTTTCAGCCGTGTTTTTATTTTAGTTAAGTGCTATGCATGCTTAGCAGTTCATAGTGTATGCTATATACCGTACGTTTTAAGTCATATGATTATATATATGTATTCGTCGTACTTACTTATTTGATAGTTATCCGCTTGGTATCACCACATCTGGCACGCTTTCAAATGTTTACAATTATTTTTTGAAATCCGTTATGTATTGGAAGTCGATGTGATCAATTATATGGAAAAAAATACCGAGCCAAAATTTTCAGTTGCTTTAAGCATGCTTGAGTAAGTATTTATTTCTTTTTTTTTTACAAAAAATAAAATGTTTTTTTTTCGCATGGGCTTCCAAAAGAGTAGTTTTATCAATTTGTATAATACATTCTGACCCCTGTAACCGTGTAACGAATGACCCTGTCATTGGTGGTGGACTAGTATTAAAAAAATGAGGCTCAGTTGTAAAAAAAAAATGTTGTTATCTCAGCAGGGCGTAACAGAACTAAAGAAGCTCTGCCAATGTGAAACTCTCTGGTGATCTGGTTCTTTTATCTCTTTTTTTATATATTAAATAAACCTTTTCCATGAAATCGATACTGGTGTATTTTTTTAACATGGGCATACTAATCATTCGGACTAACAGACCCCTTAACAATTTTGAAACGAGCCGTAGTTTAAAAAAAAATATTAAAAAATAAAAAATTTGGTGTTGGGTGTAAAGAAAAATATAAATACGCTTACGCTTTCTCACTTCGGCTCTAATTAGAGAGGGTTAAAAAAGTAACATTTTTAAAACGGATTCAAAGTGCTATTATTAAGTTTTGCACATGTAAGTATGATTTCTTATTTGTTCACCTTGCTTTTTAAGTTGTTTTTAGAATGAACTGTTTGGCATGTGTAGTACTATATCATTTTTTTAATGCATGTGTTTTCAGAATTTTTAATTTGAAAGGTATGACCTTTTACGCTATAAGTACTGTAATTGTTTGGTCATATTTCATTTGATTATTTTAACTTTTGATTGTACTTACTGTGTTACGTTGAACTATTTTTGAATTTGCTTGTTACATTTTTCATTGTTTTTTTTTTTAATAGCTTTTTTATTTTAGTTTAAGATACATGTCACTTCTATTTTAATGTTTTACGTTCTTACATCATTTCACTGTTTTCTTGCTGACACTACAAGTTTTAATGCATTTTTACCTTTAATATACTTTAACCAAGAGTAAACTTCGTGGAACTTGTAGTGCCTGCCTGCACCAAAGAAGAGATGCATTAGAAGCGATAAGTTAAATTTGGTGCATTAAAGAGTTGTATTAAATAATGCTACAGCCTTTTTATATAAAAAAAAGTGTTACTGGCAACACACACGTCTTAAAAAGAAACGATCGCTTCTACGCATTTCTTCAACGGTATGGTTAGCCCGCACGTATAGTCACTAACTGCCTATGTTTCATTCACATAGGTTGTTTTGTTCCTTACGCAGACTTCAGTCCCGAGGAATGGGGGCCCGAGTACCCGCTTAGCACGTCGTCTAGATACACTATACCTATGCCTACGTTATATAGCACGGAAGGTAAGTAAAGTTTTATAATTCGTGTCTTTTTTATATATCAATTCTAGTATTTTATTAGTCTGATAGCATAATTACTATAATTAGAAAATCCGTAACGCGATAGAAACGTCAAACGGATTTTTCATGCCATTTAGTCGAAAATATATTTAAATGTTCAGAAAGCTTTATTTTAAATGTTCGATGAATTTTGCTGCGATGCCAATTGTTTTACGTCAATTTTTTTTCCTCAATTTTTTAACTTCTTATTATATGCGTATCGCCACAATATTTTTTCTTCCTTTTCAATACATACACAAATCACGTCATTATCCCTTACGGGGTAGACAAAGGCCAAGGTGACAACACCTACAGGCCACGTTTACCAAGATTATGGGCGTATAGATGGGAAATGGAAGCCGCATCGCCTATAACATGATTCCTATGATTTTCGTCCATTCCCTCAATGAGCTTTTACCGTGCGCGGGAAGAGAAGCAACTGGTACATTCTATGTTCTTTGCTCTCAGACAGCATGGAATTTCTTTACAATGTACCGTGTAATTTTCAGGCTACAAATTCAAGAAGCCGAGTATAATCGAGCTGGTTTTGTACAACATGGCGGCGTTGCTTGGGGGCGTGGCCGCAGGGTATGACGTCAGAGTGTCCAACGTCAGCCCCTTGCATCCCACGCTTCAGCCGCACAGGTAACTCCTATACAGGCCGTGAGCTAGAACGGCAATCGGATTTGTCTTGCTGTTTTGTCTCACTCACTTATCGGGTTTGATACTTGATGGCAGGGATGTAACGGAGGTAGTTTTATCGGAACCGAAGGCGGAGTGGGAGTTTTTAAAATTGGTTTATCAGAGTCGGAATCGCAGTCGGAGGCAGGGTCGGATAATTGACGATAGAGTGCACGTAGTGGGAGTCGGGGGGGGATTCCCCGCGCGACATGTATGACCCTCTTCATAACAGTCAACACAGGCCGCCGCCGCCGCTATGTTATGCATCGACCTCCGATTAAAACCTTCGATTTAAAAGTGTCGGAGCCGAAGTCGGAACCGAAGGTGTAATAATAATCGGAAGTTCCGATTTAACGGAACCGGAGTCGAAGCTCCGTAACATCTCTGCTTGATGGTACCCGAGACCCGGATGCCGTTCTAGGATTTTACTTGAAAGGTTTTTTTTATGGCAAGATACGCAATCAAATACTTGAAAGGTTTAGGTAATTCATCATGCAGGGTGTTACAAGTTTTACTAATTAACCGAACAATACAACCGGGTTGCCACGAGGACGGAACTGGTTGAAGTCGCGGGTTCAGTTGGATGCAAGCCGCTTCCAAACTAGGTGATTGTAGGTCTATGGGGGAGGCCTATGTCCAACAGTGGACGTCGTACGTCTGATATGATGATGATGAACCGAGTACTGGTTTAAAATTTGCCTACATGTATTTTTGCGGCGCATTTAAGCCGCCATCTATTAAATATTAGTATAATGAGACACTACATTTCTTCTAACAAACTGTACTACTTTTGTCCCCTTGCAAATGGGACAGAATAACAGTAAGAAATAGTTGATCCACCCAAATCCACTTCTTGCTATATAATTTAGTATCCATTCCCGCTCACTCTACTAGTATTTTATAAGCGAGTGAGAGCGCTACATACAGTCAGCAAATATACCATTTAAAAAAGCGTTTTTCTTAACTATATTGCCTACTAAATATGTTTCAGGCCGGATTTGGAGCCCGAGCCGCTTGGTGCGGCGTACGAGGGCTTTGGGTTTGCGCACAACACGTACCACGGGCCCACGAGGCACCTGCGCGCGCCGCTCAACGCTATCACAGGCTCACCGGTCAGTTATGCCTTTACAATTTAATTTCTTTTAACTTCGTTCTTGTGCTTTAGAAAATAGGTAAATCTTTACTTTATTTATAAACTCCTTTTTTTCTTTTTTTTTAACTCTTGTTTTATTTTTATTTGTAGGAAATTACTATTTTTTTTTAGTAATTTCAATTGACTTTCTCTTTTCTTTAGTAAAAGAGTGTGGCCTCCACTAGCTGAAATAACTGTTTATTTCTAAAATAAGAAACGATATCTATGAACGAGGCCGTTGGTAGTTTACCATAGTTTATTCTGAATTGAAGATATTGAGACAATTTTGTATTAGATATTTTTTTTGTTTCTTAATTAACATTTATAAGTTTTATGTAAATTACTAACAATTTCTATGGATAATTATTGGTCCGAAATAAAGATTTATTATTATTATTATTATTATTATTAACCGCTCATTAATCGCCATTGACTTACCTACGCATCACCGTCAGATTTTTTGGAATACCCTCTTTTGATGTTTGTATTTTTTTGCAACGTGGATGTAAACTTCATGCATAAAATACTTGGAAACAATCAGCTCACGATAAAAAGCCCTTTTGCTTCCAGATCTCAAGCCTACAAGCAGAGGAGCAGAAACCTATCAGGTTCACCGACTCTCCCACACACAACGCTCACCCCTCATACTCGTCAGGGTACGGGCACTCCGCGCAGCCCCTGTCAGGCACATCAGGCCTCGGCACCAACTACACTTCCACCACGCAACCCCCCACTCCCTCCCCCAGGCGGACCTCATCCGCTACCTCAGACCATCTAGCAGACTTATACCACAATTACCGCGAAAACTTCCAACCGTCGCCCTCTCAAGACAACTTCTACTACAGAACCGCTGAACCCTACGGCTACGACAGAACGGCGGACTATGTCGTCAAACACCCATATTTCCCTTACGACGAAAGCTCGTACGACTACAAAGAACCCACGCCTGACTACAGACCGTCGCCACAGTTTTTGACCCACAAACGGACCCCCTCAAATTCATCGGCGACCAATTCGCATGCGGAGGAATTCTCGCCATCCCGCCAATACAGAAGCGATAAATACAAAGAGAGGAGCGAATACAGAACTCCTATAACGGAATACCCTAGGAAATCGTCGGATTACTCGCTGCCTAGAGATTTTTATAGGCAAGAGACGCAGGCTGAGATAGAGCGGCCGGCCAATTTGGGATTGGAGCTGGCTCCGACTAAATTGCGGTCGAGTTTGAAAAAGTATAATAAGAAGTCGAGTGCGTCCGGGGGCAGTTCGGGAGGCGGGACGCCCACTAACCCCACCCCCCCTGACAGCTTGACTAGTGAGACTGACAGTTCGTACGTGTCCGCTAGGGATGCGTCTACAGGATCTCAGTCTCGGGTGAGATTCAGCCCTGAATCTTTAGCGGGTGCCGGCGAGCGGCGACCCTCGCGTCAGTCGTAGCGAAGGCTCAAAAAGTTCGACGACTACCTGGTCTGACTGTACATAGTTACATATGCTTGCCGGTAGCGTGGGACGCTTGCTTTTTAGCAAATTGATTAGGCGATGTTAGGTGTGTTTGATATTAACGCCATCTGTCGGCCGTGGCGCATCGTTTTCGAAAATGAGGCGATTTTGTAATTATTATTAAGTTGCTTCGCGTTATCGAGAATGTAGTGTTTCACTTGTTTTTACCACGTATATGTCGCGATTATGTCATCGATAAATGTCGCTGTGTGCTGCGTGGACTTGTGTATTTAAAGTTTAACTTTGTGCTGAGGAGTTAGTGTCGGATATTGAATGGTCAGAAGTTTATTCAAAACAATTAAGTGCTCCATTTTTCCGGGCGACTACTAACATTTCAACACTCAAATTTTAAACTTTGTTGGGGTACAAAGTTCAATATTAAATACACTTCAAATGTTACATAGAACCTTAAAGCCTTCGGGCTCATGAGCCTTGTATAAATGCAATTGTGTTCATTAATTAGTTAAGCTGTATATTTGTATGATAATGCGTCGGTTCGCTCGCGAGAGAATACAGTGCCTGGATATCTCAATTAAATCGATTTAGTTGCATTTCTCGACGATAGATGGCAGCACGGGGACTCAGAATTGAAAAACAGTTTTAATAATCATTTAGCCTTTTCGGCCATACTCGTCAAATTTATTCGCAATTTTTGCTGTGTGATACAAATGTTTTTTTACGCTAGTATCACACGTGCATTTGTAGTCAGTTTGGTTAAATGCTGGACGTTGAAAAGCGTTTAGCGTATGTGTGGCTCTAATGTTTTGGAATTCAGAACGTGTACTGCGTCTATTTTTTTAAAATAATTTATTTAATGTAACGATGTCTTTTACTATGTCAGGCAGCTCTCATTCCAACACTTGGCAATTCTTTAATTGCCGATGTTAGATTAATTTACCCATTCCCAGTGATAACTAGAGGAACAAAAAGGCACAAATGAAAAAAAAATGTACAAATTGTAAATACGAACTGCAGCTATCCGACCCGGGACTTTTTATGTTTTGTTGCGGTGCTGAAGCACTGGGATGTTTTTCGTTATTTTTATTTAAAATATAATAGTACAAATATATTTTTAAGTGAACTACGAACGAATTGAGTAGAAATTATTTACTTTCGACATTATGGTAACTAACAAATATTTAACTTGACAGCGGAGTGAGGAAAACTGGCCAATAATCTTATTTTGATTTTTTTACTGGAAGCGCCATCTACCGAAGATAATAAGTACGTTTAGTGTTTTGTGGCTTACTAATGAGGATAGTCGCTAGTTTATCTCTCTCTTCCTGTAAATTGAAAATTTTGTACAAAAAGAAACATTAGATTATTTTCTATTAAATCTAGATGTAGTGAAATCAGTTTTGTATTCCACGGTGTTATTTAGGATAAAAAAAAAACTAGTCTTGAGTTTTTTCAAAATATTAATGTACCCCTAATACTGCATAACTTTCCTGCAGGTGATATTTATTCGATATTATGCTTTCTGTACTCAATACTGGATTACTTTAATATCTTGGCTAGAACTTCGCCACTGCTTAAGTAGGATTATAGTACAAAAGCTACCCGCGACTTCGTCTGCGTAGAATTTACATATAAACCTTCCTCTTAATCACTATCTATTTAAAACAAAACCGCATCTAAATCCGTTGCGTGGTTTTAAAGATACAAGCATACATAGGGACTGACAGACAGACAGTGGATAGCGACTTGGTTTTATACTATGCAGTGATTTGTCGTACAGCTAGCAGTTTGCGTCGCGGTAACAAAATCGTTCCTCCTAAAGTTGTGCCCAAGTTAAAGCCAAGTATGACCTAAAAAAATCATAGTACAAAAAGGGGAAAGCGTTTTGTATCTCTGGTGCTGACACTGCTTGCCTAACATACTTGACTATCCCGAATATAATAGCGAACATCGCACTAGACCTGTACGAGTTGAAAAATTACGCGCGAGTAGCTCCATCTGTTACGAAAGTATAGTAACTAATGTCTATTACATTTAACTATGAAGCAGCGCCAGCGCCGTTTATTTAAAAAGTTTGGATACCCCGTGTTACTTTTTCTGTTGTAAGTGTGTACCTATCAGAATTATTCCATATTTTCTTTCAAACTTTGCAGCACATTATTGGCATCACTAACTTTAGGAATTGTACGTATATCAATTTTTAAATGTAGACCTAGCTTTGATATTTTAGCGGAAACCAGTGCCTAATATTAGAGGGTTTGTGTATGAGATTATGTGGTTGTGTACATCCGAGAGAGGTTCTGTTTTATACTGTAATGTAGATAAAATGTAACCTGTGCCTTTTACAGGTTTGTTTTTAATGCATTAGAAGTGAAATGAAACTTACCGTGACGCGAGAGGCTATAGGTTCTTTTACGTCTCGTATACTTGCGTAACAGTAATGTCGTGCCATAGTGAGTGAAATCTCGAGCTTAGAAGGTAAACATGATTTTTACTTAAAAAATCGACGCCTCTTTCGGATGGACGAGCGAGATGGACAGTGAGTGGTAGGATTTATTATCTCATCGAGGGTGGCCAGTAACTTTACGGACTGGAAAAAATGTTGTGATTATTTATTCGTTTGCATTTTATTTCTTGTGCAATAATTGAAATTGTTTTGCGTCCATTTTATGTTTATTTTGACATGTTATTTATAAAACGGAAATCGTGAATGTAGCAGTATTTCTTGCAGTATTCGAGATTCATTACCACTATATTTTATATAAATATTGGAATTTCTATATAATTAATTATGTATATTGTATTGTACTATAGTGTATAATTTGTTTAAGTTAACTTAAACCAGTGCCAATCCGATGTTCTACGTAAAAATGGCTATTCATGGTCAGACTATAGTGGGACGTAGGTACATGTAGAAACGGCTATTTATATCTCTATCATGTTCTATCATGTAACTAGGTCCATGTCTCACCGCGAGTAGCAGGCATTATTCCTTATTTTGTTTCCAAACTTGTTTCTAGTACAAGCCAAATCCTAACCAAATTATTATAAGAATCTCTTTATAATAAGTTTCAGATACTGGAGTCACAAATTATTTTCAAGTTACGAAAATGAATTTATTATAGTTTTTTTAACACACCTGTAAATATATATGTTTAATTAAATATATGTATTACTCATGGCACGATTACTTAAAAATACTCTAGTCTTGAAAAATATATTTAATTTTAACTGGCTTGTATGTATTTGAGAACGATTATGTAGACATACTTCGGGCATTCCATATTTGTGTGAACATTCCATGTTGTTTGGGAGAAGTGCTCAGTTACATAAGTCGGACGGGAGACGGTTCCGTGTGCCAATAACAAAAGAAAAATGCCTTAGGTACGTTGAAATAAATTGACAAATAAAACTAGAATAAGCTTTTCGCGAGGTTTTGTTATTTTCTCCTATCCCGTACCCTTTTCCGCTCCCTTTCTACTGATCGAAAGCTTGGAACGATGCCAACGGAATTAGCATTGAGAAAACACGGAGATTCACAGATAGTTTTCGCCTCCCGAGACAAACTCGGATAATTCGATGACAACTTATGTTTGCCAATACACTAGTTTAAGAATTGGCTCGCTAATTTTTTTGCTAAGCTTTAAATATGACAACGATTTATTGGAGCACCATCTTAGGTTTATTATTTAACTTTATATATTGAAGTACTTGGACATTATATGTACATGCATTTCATTATTCCCCACAGAGCTATGAAAGACTAGATATGTTCTTTGGCAATTGTAAGTAAATAACAAACCAACTAAATAAAAAGTAATTTTAACATCTATACATACTAAAACCTCAATTTTTTACAACGAAACAATTAAAGATAAAGTTAAATCACAATTTTGCACTAGCCTTAAAGGGGCTTCTAAACGGGCCATGTTTTGCTGCAATTTGTGGCTGCACTATTGGCAACTAATTTCCCGGCCATCACAAAAATATTTTATTGCAACTGATGGCCGAGCAATGTATGGCTGGGCAATGTGTGCATTTATGTCTGCAATAGTATGGCTCATGATGCAGACGCTTTAAACGGGCTACACAAACCGGCAACAATGGCTGACGAGATAACACTTGTGGCGGCAGCTTATCTTATTTTAAAAAAGAAGCAAAAGAAAAACGAGAGGTTGTGGATTAGACCTTATTTAAATAGGCGTGAAACTTTGGATAATTTGAGTCTAGAAGTAAGCCTTGATAGTAAATTATTTAAAAACTACGAGAATGTCAAAGGGTGATTTCGACTTTCTTTTAAATAAAATAGGACCAAATATTAAAAAAAAAAGATAGAAATATGAGGACAGCAAATTGTATATTCCGGTTTTTATATCCCACAACTCAGGGTGTAAATGTACTTCATTAATGAAGTCAATAGTTATCTCATTAGACCACGTAGAAGTCATTTTTGCAGCATATCTACCCTCGATAAATAACAATAACAACTCATGCAGCTGATCGCAAAGCACTGAATATAGCATCACGGCGTCATTCACAGCAAACTTCATGTCATGTCGCGTAGAAAAAGATACACTGTGTCATAAACCACGAGAGCGACTGAAACAGCAATAGAACTGGCCGAGCAATATTGCAGTAAAATCGATCGCCTAGCGATCGTCCGGCAACCCATCCGGGCAATATCGGCCATAAGTGTCAATACAAAACATGTTTGGCTATATGGCCGGGACATTACTGCAATATTGCGTAGTCTGGCTGGTATTGCTTGCAATGTTGCCGGGCCACTGTGTTGCAGCCACAAATTGCAGCAAAACATGGCCCGTTTAGAAGCCCCTTAATACACACCTTATGATTCAGTCAGTCATCACACGACTCGCATTAAGCATTGGCCATTTACCACGCTGGAAAAAAACATTGTTTTATTGGAATTAGTCAGCTAAGTATCTGAAATCACTAAGTTGCTTATTGAAATAAAAACCGTACAACGGGATACTTATGTAAATACGAGTAGGTAAATATGTATGTAATACATATACTTTTGTATGTAAGTACATACTTAGGTATGCGATACGGTGGGCGTCGAGGTAGATAAGTATGTACATAATCACAGTACCAAGCGACAAATATCCAAACTGAGTTTTGTTAGGGACAGATATTCAACAGGAAAAAATAAATAACATGACAATGTATAAAAAGAACAATTTATTCAATACTGGATATCATTAAAATATTATATCAGTGCAGTGTAAAAATACTTAAATATAGTATAAAATGTGCTCTTATGCGCAACTTATATACAATGGAGATGTGTAATAAAAATATACTTGTGATGTTCTGTTATTTATCTCTCTTTTCACGTCAGGAGGGAAGAAAACAGCGTAGTAAGCTCTAGGTTACACAAATATCGGCGGCTGTTATATTTTATCACACAAATCCATTCAATACTCATAAAAATATGCTTCATCTTATAGTGAAATTGGTTTTTCTTAGCCTAGCGAAGTCCGAACTGCGTTCCACTGGTTATTTCACAAAGGAATTTTGATGCGGAATGCCGCTGAATGTATAAAACACCTGTCAAGTCCAATAAGACTAATAAATTTAGGTTTTCAACCACTTAACTACGCCCGGCATGACCGGGGATATCACAATGACCAAATGTACAGTTAGGGCTACCGCTACTCACTTACTCGCTAAGGGATGGCCTGACTAGCAGTACTGGACCATCTAAAATACTAAGCAGATCTTGTTGAGGAATTACAATCAGCTTGACTAACTTTATACCTGACCTTTCCACTTAACACGTTTGAATTTCAAATACGTCTTATTAGGTATATTCTATATTAACGCCGGATACTATACTGCAACTAAATATCTAAGCCACTGCCGGTGATTCTTCGAATCTTTTAAGTTTCTGGAGTTAGAAAACAAACAGATTTCGTTCGACGCTGCTAAGAAAAAATAGACTAAATATCCCGGAATAAATAAAGTTAAGACAGTGCACCCGGTTTAAACTACACTATACACTAATACTTTGCGGGTGGTAGGGCCTTGTGCAAGGTCCGTCCGGATCGCTACCACCATCTTACTCGCTAATCCTGCCGCTAAGTAGCAGTGCTTGCACTGCCGTGTTCCGGTGCGGAGAGTAAGACAGCCGGGGAAATTACGGGCACAAGAGGCATTTCATCTTAATCCTCTAGGTTGGCAACGCATCTGCAATCCCTCCGGGGTTGTGGGTGTCTATGGGCAGTGGTGATCACTTACCATCAGGTGACCCACTTGCTCGTTTGCCTTCCTATTCACATACTATAGCGTGTGCATAGATACGCCTGCACGCACACAAGCGCAACCCAACTTTGCAAAACAAATTGTTTGAGCTATGCACACGCGCACGCGGCAAGGCGTAGTGTAACCAGCCTCACTTCACCGTTCGCAGTACTCCGTCTTGAATTTTTATTGTCCGAGGTAAATATTTAAACATTTCAGTTCTGCTTACACCGGGTTGAAACGTCTTATCAAACTACATTCGCACGTAATTTGTCACACAACTTTGGGAACATTGGGAAGTGTCCCTTCATTATTGCCCGTCAGTGTAATTAGTTATGCTATTTCTACGATTGGTAAGTACCCTCCAAGATCCTACGAATTGACAGTCATGTAAGTGGCATTGTCCAAAAATATGAAAGATACCTAACCGCAATTAGGTAATTGAGATATTGCTCGATGTATTTGATGCTTCAGTGGAGGTTAATTTAAGGTGGATAGCGACGGATGATAATGACCCTGCTGCGACCTATTTGAAGTGCATTCAGTTGGATCAACACACAACGGCACATGCGCCGTATAGGGCGTCCAACAAACGACTAAACTTTTCACCGACGGCAGATTGTGAACTCTAGCATCAGACGGTCAATATTATGATGTCAATATAGGATCGGGGATTTCAAAACAACCGGATTCGCACGCATCACTATTTCGTGATATGGATCGCGAAATGCGTGGATCACACGATAGTATTGACCGTCTAAACTATGCCATTAAAGATGACTTTTTCCAAAAAGTCCACATGTAATTTTTTTCCAGAATTTAACTATTTTTGGGTTTTCTAACTCAGAATCGTTTACCCTATCGATCCTTATACAAGACAAAGAGTTCTGACTTCTGAGTAAGAAAAACCTAAAATATTTAAATTCTGGAAAACAGGACCATGTGGACTTTTTTTTGGAAAACGCCCTTAAGCAATAGTAATTCATAGGTCATCCTACGCGTCATATCAATAAAATAGGTATTTACGAAACGTTTTCTAGTACCGTGATTGCTTAAATCGGATAAAACGAGGCTTTCAATACCCATTATGATTCTGTTTGAAAAGTTTTGTTTTATAAAAAGCTTTTTTGCAGACTACTTGCATTGTCCGCTGCATAATGTGCACTCAGTCAAAAATGGTTTACCACTTTGTAAGACAGTTCCCGCATCAGAAAATAAATGAAGCTGAATTTCACATTGTAAATAGTTTATTATGTTTTAAACGCAACTCTGATCTTATATCCGCTAGATTTTATCGGATGTTGTTTTTTTAACGCTTTGTTCTAATTTTATCCGACTCTATGCTCTAAGAACATATCTTGGGCCTTAGGCACAAAGAGACTTTAAAAGTGCGACAGATATGGAATAATAATAAATTGGAAGTTTTTTTGGACTTAGTTGCTAACATCCTAATAATCTAGAAAGATATCAAATTTCGTCTCTATGACAGACTTCTAAGAAAAATATAGTATCTATGCTTGCCAAGCTCCTTCGCGTGTACAAAAATACAAAGAAATCCGATAGCTACATATCAATTGATTCTAGTTTTAGGATTCCGTATCAGTATCAATGGTACCTTATTTTTTATTATCAAGGCACTGCTTTATCTATGTCCGTCTGTCATGGGGTATTATAGGTGAAAAACTTATGTAAATGATCTTTTGTATGTAGTAGTGTACAGAACTGATGGGACTAAAGTCATTTTTCTAATTTGGAACGTCAATTTGCAACATTTTTTTTAGAGGGGGAAAACGAGCAGACGGGTCACCTGATGGAAAGCAATCACCGTCGCCCAGGGACACCTGCAAGACCTGGGGAATCACAATTGCGTTGCCGGCCCTTTGAGGAACAGGAAGGCTCGCTTTTTAAAGATCCCGAAATTGTACCGCTCAGGGAATGTTGCAGCAGGAAGTTGGTTCCAGATCTTTACCGTACGAGGAAAGAAATTGCGTTTGAAACGCACGCACATATTACTCACTCATACAACAGGTAACTTACTTAAGTTTTCACTTATAAATTTATTAAACCGTAAAAGTTAGACAAAGGAAAAATCAGAAGTGGCTCCTAAAAAGCATGTTTTATGTCGATCTTAATAATGGAACCCTTTGACTGAGTCCGACTCGCACTTGGCCGGTTTTTTTGGTCGAGATACGTCGGGCTATTATTATTTATGTGGTCGGGTATGGCAGTGCGCCAGACCGGTCCTGATTAATTACCCCAAGGAATCGAAACGGCGAGGATTCTTAGCTTACTCGAAGCTTATACAATTAAAAATTGAACGCACTGGCTTGATTGGATTAAAGGTGTTGCTATGGAATATCTAAGTTTCTTTGCTAGGATACCTTACAAATACCCTCATAATAAAAGTTTTGTTATACTCCTGCAAGAGTAGGTACCTACTTCGTAAATGAGGGCGCTACTTCCTTCACCATAACCACTGATTTTGTATGAACATTAAAATGTTTAGTTCCATTTTTATCACTACGCTTTGTCGTGAGACTACCTTTTTTGCAATCAGGGTTCCTTGACTCAAAAATATTTTATTCACGTTTTAATAAGTTTCATTGTCTCTTGGCACTTGTATTTAATTAAAATCAAAACCAAATGGCTAAGATTTAGTGTGTTCCCCAAAGTTACTTTAACAATAACTACACATTGCTTCGCTACATCTTATCTTAGTCTAGGGGTCCCTACGGATACACTTCGACCCATTCGTGGATCTTTTGTGTAATGCTTCACTACATAGTATAAAACTAAAGTCGCTTTCCGCTGTCTGTCTGCCTGCCCCTATGTATGCTTAGATCTTTAAAACTACGCAACGGATTTTGATGCGGTTTTTTTTAATAGATAGTGATTCAAGAGGAAGGTTTACATGTATAATTCTACGCAGACGAAGTCGCAGACAAAAGCTAGTTAACATAATGAACTAATAACTCGCTCTATTATGCAGTTTTTTCGTTATTTTACAAAATATAGTTAAATTTTAAAACTAAACTTTCTGCCTAAATTTTGTTAACCTCCCCGTGTTTGGTTACCAATAGGACCGGCTTCGCCTAGTGTAGGAACCAGTGTTATAATTGTAGGTAGTAGTTAGAACATTTTTGGAAAATAAATGAATACTGAATACTGAACTATAACCGAAGATCTTGACATCATATTTCATAGATTTTCTTTCAAATATACATAAAATCTGCAGTTACGGTTAAAGTTATAGTTAAAGTGAATTAGTGCAACCCACACTTTCCTCACATACAGGTAATTACGGACGGTACATCCGTGATGCCTTCGTAAAGAAAGCAAATAACTATACCCCTAATAAGGTCCCAATGTCTGCCCAATGCGACACGTAAAATGAGATCGGGTCGGGTTGGCTGGGGGGCTACTCCAAAATTCGATTTCCAATGTTCATATCACACCGTCCCTCTCTCTCATAATAAACACTATTAGTGTGAGCGGAATGGCACGAAACGAACTTCGAAAATCGGACTTCGGACTATAAAGCTTGTATTTAAGTGCTACGAACGCGCAGTCCATATTGAACAGTCTGGGTCAACGAAGGGCCCGCGTCTTGTTTTCAATTTCATTAAACAACTTTAGGAATAGTCTTTAGCAAGTCCACGACTTGTACTTACCTACTTATTGAGAGTATTTTAACGGTTTTTATATTACTTATAATTTAGTTCCACTTTTAAAATATTGGTTATAATTATAACTGGCAGGTCCACTTCGACTACTACACTATTGTACCTAGTAACTACTAAATCTGCCAAAATTTGGGGACTATACCAGTGGTGTGGCGTCCATAGAACTCGATTCCCACCGGCTTGCCTATTTTAAGGCAGTTGGACAATTTATTGGGCAGAATTAGAAAGGGCTAGTAAAATTCCCTTTGGCTTGCCTTCTGGTATACTCGACGCCAGCCCACTGCTATATACCTACATAAATCATTTGCATTTCGAAAGGTAGTTAAATTCCTTCCCTGAAGCTACTGAGCCTCCATTGTAAGTTCTCAAGCAAAAATCGTCTCAAACCCGTCCACGTAAAATGGTAAACGTCTCAATTAATTAATATGGAAGAATGGCAGCGCCACTAGCGGACCGAAACGGCAACAAACTGTTCACGTAGTAGCTTTTGAACGCAAACGCGTTAGACGTAGCTATTTCGTGACCGAAAAACTTCACTAAGCATTATGTTCGCGTTTCGTTTCCGTCAATCACGCGAAAAACATTCCATCTCTTTCGCTCAACCCGACCAACGATAACGTAGTGTACCTACGAGAGCAGAGATTTACATTACGCATCACGAATACTGCATATTAATTGCTAATTTGACGTAAATTTAAACGTTTAGAAGCATAAAACGCAAGTCCAGTTGCGCGGGAGCAGCTAACCGTTACTTTCAACCCAACAGGTGGTGACTGGCACACCGTATCCCTTGTATTACCATACCTACACATTGTTCGTCTATTTTTATTTTCAAACATTATCCTTGTGGCTTTTCCTTGCGTGAAAATATCATAACACATACATACATACACAAACACGTCTTTATCCCTTACGGGGTAGACAAAGCCTAAGGTGACAAGACCTAGGCCACGATTAGCAAGATTGTGGGCGTATAGATGGCAAAAAATTGAATCAAAATAGTGATGGCTTGCTAGCCGCATCGCCCATAACATGATTCCTATGATTTTCGCCCATTCCCTCAAAGGGCTTTTACTGTCTGCGCGGGAAGCGAAGCAACTGGTACATTCTATGTTTTTTCTTTACTGCAAGACCAGTATCATAAATGCCTGCAAGACACGGTTGCATCACTAAGTATAATTTGCAATTTTTTTTTTTAAACCAAGCTAAACGTGGTCAGACTAAGGATGAAACTTCTCGGCATCGGATACCCTGAACCAGGAGAATTCAAGGCACAATCACCCAATTCATGAATGAGGTGGTAAAAGCGATGAAATAGTGCGAAGGAGGGGTAATTACACAAAAGATCCACGAATGGGTCGAAGTGTATCCGTGGGGACCCCTAGACTAAGATAAGATAAGAGAAGCTAAACGTGGTACCTGTAAGGGATAAAGAGGGCGACAGGTGACACTAACAATTCTGAATTGCGTACCCAATATACCTAAACAAGTTCAACACATTCAGCTCCGCAAGTTAGCGATGTAAGCGTTTAAAATGTTCATAGTCACTCATCTCCGTCACGTAAAACAGGGGCCCGGTCGCCGTTTTATGAGCGTCCAACACGAATATATAACTACGCAGGTTCGTCGCTTTGAACAATTTCATTTTCAACTAGCCTAAGTTAGTAAGCAAGCCATTTACGTAAAGTGTAGCCCAGTTATAATACTTCAAAGGAAACACCTAAACACACACGATTACAAATTCAGTGTTTGTAACCATACGCGCACGCAGCTTGTAGATGGTTACGTAACGTCGTCGTGTTTATAATTCACTATTTTCGGACAATACGGTCTTTTTTCAATGTCATGTCAACAGAATACAAAAGCTGATCCCACTTCTGAATGCTTTGATATAGCGAGCTGGAAATCTAAGTAGGGACTATTGTTTTAAGACTATTCGGATTCTAGGGTTGGTTACTAATTCGCCTTTTTTATCAATTTTACAATCAACAGCTTCTCCATTTCAAATCACAATAAAACAGCCGTCGCGTGTTTTTCCATTTCAGTAACTTTTCACCGCTTGTTTTAGTAACGTTATCACGTTTGACGCAATTAAGCCTTGACCTTTCAAGGTTCCACTCGAATCGTTTACAATCTTTATAAGCTAATGAAAAAGGACTCGTCGAGCAATTCGTAGCTCGGACAAAGTAAACGAACGAATATTTACTCCCCTTGAGTTACAACCCCCATCGTTAAACGGAAGTGGTATTTTTATACGTCGACTTGTTAATTGACATGGATCATCGACGAGGTCACAAGAAGCCACATGGCTACTATATGTTCTTGAGCATGCTCGTCGTTGCCCCTGAGGTGATTTTCGTTGATTTAATTCGCGATACGGAAAGAAGATTGCACGAATTCGGTAAAAATTCGTCATTAACAAGCAAGTCCGGACAGCAAAAAACAACCAGTCGAGACGCTTGGTTCAGTCAGGTAGGTAATTATAATACCGCTCGTGGGACCATAAAACTCGATAAAAACGGAGAGCCCCTCGCCTATCCGTAGAATGTGTTTCTCTTCATGTAGACCACAATAAGTAGCGCTTTTTCTTTCTAAAATTTAGAGATTAATTTAGCTTCTTTATTCCCGTCAAATTTAACAAAACCAGTTTTAAAAACCCAACATTGCAAATGTGAAGTTTCCGAGAAACTCATACAGGCTTATGACGTTTTGGAAGATAACAAAAGCATGATAGCGAAAAAACGCTATCTAAATCTTTATACAATGCAACTGATACATAATCAAGAAGACTTGTACCCTGCATTAAATTGGAAGTCTACGCCTACTAAAATGAAATTTAAATAATTTAATTATAAAAAATCCGCTACATTACAAGGCTTACTTGCGACTCTTGCGAGTGAAAAAAACTGCAAACCTTGATAGGATAATAAGAGTAATTCGTGCAACGGTACAATTAAACATACCTAGATGGAGATAACGGTTGTTCAACTATTTATAACCAGTAGATATTCAACAGTAACAACTATGTGATAGCTTCGCAATTTTGTTGAAGCTAAGTAAGATAGCGTACGCATTATGAGTCAACGTCCATTCATAGAAACAACTTTGAATTGTAACTATTGTACGTATTAAGAATATAAGCCTCAACCTGTGCGGTGTGCGACTGCAGTGGCAGCCTCGTGATACTCCCAAAGGTGTATAACCCATTAAAGACCGTCTGCGTCAAATCGATTCAGCCTCTAATTACAGAGACGTAGGTCAACCACCCCTTTATCTGGGGGTTAAGCATGTCTACTTCCATTAACACGTACCTTTATAAAACCGGTCTCGCCGAACGCTTCTATCGACATATGGATGGAAACGCTCAAGTTGCTTCGTTTTATTGTCAACTCTAAATATATAAAACATGGCCGGCCACATTTAATGTTCTAACAGCAAACTGCGAAACATTTAAATCCAGAATCACGAAACCGGAAAATCATTACGTTTTAAATTCGCAAGTTGAAAAGCGCGAGCTAACAACATAATTATTCAATATTGTCGACGAAGAGTTTATCTTCCGGCCTATGTTAGCGTTTTGTTTAACTTAACCCTGACATTGACAGAATCACTGTAACAATGACGGGAGGCCTTTGTTTATTATTAAAACTGACTGGTATGGTCGCGTTTCAAATAATTGACACGTGAAACAAAACCGAAAAAACATGGATGATCATTGAGGCATCATCAGTAAAATTCAAAACCCAAGTCAAAAAATAGTTTAAGTCTTTATAACTGCGGTTATAAACTCAAAAGAGCTTATTAGTAAGCAAGAATGTGCGATACTTTCACTATCGGAAGTGGCTCAGGTTCATTTCATGTTAAGGAACATTCCTCCTCATGTCCAGTTAGGTGCATGCCGTAGCGGCATGACAACGATAATTACATACGATAATACATAGCTATTCCAAATTGGGCGCGTTCCTTCTATTGTAAACAAAACACGCTAAGCGTAAACCGAAATCCGACGCCAATCCTATTAGCTACCTGTACCACGTTGCTGTGCATGTGAACCCGGCCACAGAACGTTATCTCGAAAATCTAAAGATTTCTCTATCGCCTATTATTTTTCGTTACAAAAATAGGGAGTGAATAAATCATAGTCGAGGTCGCGGGGGTCGTCGCCAGACGCGAGACGTCCTTGAGAAGGACGTCAGACGAGACCTCCGACCAAAATCTCCGCAGCGACGCGTTATCTCCCACAAATATTGAGCTTTGTTGGCGAGCCCGCCCTTCAGACGCTTGTCGGCTCGCTTTGCAGCCACTATCAGTGCAACCTTATCAATACAGCGCTGTTGTTCACGACTAAAGCTATCTATAACATACAAAAGCGTGTTTTACGACAGTAATCGTAAACCAGACCTAGCGTGAAATCGAATATTTACGATCTACCTATACGATAAAAAATGTTTCCAAAAATTTTATAAAGATCTTTAAGTACCTATTGGACTAGAATTTCTGAAAGTCTGGCATTTTTATATTTCAGAAAAATATAAATTCACCCGTCATGCAGATGCGACGTTATACTTACTTTCTACTTTCACTCCTAAAACTGTAATGATACCTAATTGTCCCACGTAATTGATATGGGAGGATGGGTTCCGCTGCGATATTCTCCATTGGACCATTAAAGCAGAAAACAAAGTTTTCAACTAAGTATTTAACAATACGAAAAGTATTGACTGTTAAAAATAATCAAAGTGCATATTTGAGACATCTTATTGTATGCAAATTGCGTTGTGTAAATTAGTCGTCTCCGCGGGGACTGACGCATCCGTTGACCGTGTTTTGAAGCTGTACTGAGTCTTTAAAATTATACCGCAATACCGAACCCAGAGCAATTTATTCAATACTATCAAACACTTTGGTTTCGATAGTTTCTATAAGCTTGAAATTGTCATACCGGACGGAGCCCTGGGTCGGTCCGATCACCCTATAAGAGGGACGCACGGCAGTGTGTAAAAAAAAACACATTGTTCGCTCGTCGACACGCATATTAGCATCCTTTGTCAGATTAGGTCGAGGGCAGTAAATCTTTTCAACTGATTGCAATTGCAGATGCAACTTATAGGTACGTCAAAGGAGAATATCGAAGCTGACGGGGATAGGCAAGGCACCTACGCTACAACTAATTGTGGCAGTCTATTTAGTCTCCTAAGTCACATTATAAAAATTTGGCTTTTGGCAAATGGACAGGATCGTTGAGTTCAGTTTAATCTTATCAACTTCCTAATGCCCGCTTAGATAAAAGCTGACCAAGGCTTCGTCATTTCGTCCTTGTTTTACGTCTAACTATTCTACTAAACTAAACTGATGTAAGCTCAGTGTTTACATTATATAGTTAAATGTAAGTAAAAAAATACTCATACAGATCGTTATCTCAATATTTCTCACGGTGTAGCACATAATAAATAGCGTGATTGATAGCTTGTCGTTACACGAGGCTTGCGGAAACCCGGAACGCGAATGCGCCAAAAATAATATAGATTTAGAAACTAATGACGAACAAACAATAACGACAGCCATAACCCGTGAAGTAACATAAACAAATAAAACTTATTTCTGTATCTCCACTACACGCATGCAATATTTAAGCAGAATACAGCGACCTGCCGCGGGACAATACACACAGTTAGGTATATACTACATTACATACATGAAACAACTACTGCCACAAATATTATGTATATAATGTATGTAAATAAGGACACAAACGGGGAGGGGATTAGACTGATAATAGAAAAAAATAGAGAAATATACAATAAACTCTATTTAAACATGAAATTTATTAAAGAGTAAAAAACATACAATGGTTTGTTTTACACAAAATAAAATACCTGGAGGGTAAAGGCGGGCGGTGGCCCGGGACAGCGCGACAGGCCCATACATAGTTTCATAATATAATACCATACGATAATAAAAATTACACATATATGATACTGTCAAGCAACTAAACCAACTCACAGATAGTCATGTCGCTCTCTCGCGAATATAAAACTATGTTAAATCTTACAAAAATACTTATGCGACTAATCTGAAATGCACATAGAGGATCTCGCGTCTCGACTACAAAAATATTTTGAGATTGGAATGAATCTTTCTTTAAGCTTTCGGCCTCGGAACGATCACAAACGAGAGGGCGTACTAAACGTCCGTTCACATTCTAATTGCTTCGCTTCTGTGTCTTAAAGCTAACGGAAAGAACCTGTCCATTGAGCGTGTAGCCGTTGAGCGCCTGGATGGCCATGGCAGCCTCGTCGTACTCGCGCATGTTCACAAACGCAAACCCTTTGTTTTTCTTGGTCTCGGGATCCTTGATCACCTTTATCGAGTCGATGGCGCCATAGGGGCCGAAGAGCTGCCAGAGGGCAAGCTCCTCGGTGTCCTCCCCGATGTTGTATACATACACTGTGGTTTGGTGAGGCGCGGACGGCGCGCCGAGCAGCGGCACGGGGCTGGCCGGCGCGCCCAGCAGCGGCAGCGGGGAGTGGTTGGCCGCGGCCATGGGGTTGAACCGCTGCTGGCCCTTGGTGATGAACGGCAGCGCCTTGCCCGGCGACGGCAGCAGCGGCGGCGGCGACGCCTGCGGAAAGCCGGGCGCGAACGCCGCCGGCCGCGCGCCAAACGCTGCACTCAAGTTAGTGCCGTTGAAGGCGGCTGGCGAGGCTCCGTTGAACACGGCGGCGCCATTGTAAGCTAGGGGGGCAGGCGCCACGCCGGCGCGCGGGCTGGGGCGCGGCGCGTTCTTGTTGGCGTTGGGCTTGTTGGCGAACTTGACGACGACGGCACCGGCGCCGGGCAGCGGCGTGCTGCCGTTCAGCTCGGCGATCGCCTCCTCGGCCTGCGAGCGAGTCTCGTAACACACGAAGCCGATGCCCTGCGACACGCGGCTGTTGGTGATGACGCCGAACTGGCCGAACATCACGTTCAGACGCTCGAGCGTCATGTCGGGCGGCAGGTTGCTGATGTACAGGTTGGACTCTGTGTCGGGCTTGTGCGAGGCCTTGTTCTCGGGATTGAGCAGCGCGAACGACACCTTGAGCGTCTTGCCCTGCATGAGCAGTCCGTTGAATGCGGCGCGCGCCTTCTCCGCGTCCTCGTGCTTCTCGTACTCCACGAAGCCGTAGCCGCGGTTGGCGATCAGCTTGCAGCTCTCGATCTTGCCCATCGCCGAGAACAACGCGTACATCATGTCCCGCGTCATCAGCTCAGGTATGTAGTTAACCATCAACTTCGTCGGTGACACATTGGAATTATTGGCGTCGCCGCCGCCATTCTCTTCGCGTTTCACGTTCATTTCGTTTTTCATTGTTCTCAATTTGTTAAAACTACACTACGAAAACAAAATACTTGGTAAAACTCACACTATTGTCGCTTGATTATTTCATTTGCGACACGGTAAATGAACAAAGAACGAACACAAAAAATAGTGGCCGCACGAAAACGCCAACGACGCCGGTTCACAAGTTCATCATCATCGCAGTTTGTTTTTCGAATGTTACCAGGATATCGGGCCCTTTTCGTCGAAATTGTAACTAGGGACTCTGTTGCATTTCAAGAATCCCAGCACTTCTGCCTTATTCCTTGAAAAACAGTTTGAACTTTAAAACAAATATCAAAATTGCACGTGTAGCAAATCTTCTTCTGTCAAATAATAATTAAATTACTTTTTTGCACATACGTGGCATTATTTGAAAAATATTTTGTCTATGTGGTTTTTATTTTTTTATACTTTTGGCAACTGTATACAGATAGAGATTTTTTTTCATGACACCTGTCAACCTAACTAAATTATTTTCGCCCAAAATTCTTTTTGTGTGTTGGTCAACATGATGTGACATTACATTTCATTTGCTATCAGATGTTTCATGATCTATGGTTATGGATTACGTACGGCCTATGGTGGCGGCACTGCTTTGCCGTCAATCTTAATCGCAGACTAATGTCAATGTCATCTGTCATCTCATATTCAACTGTCATTGTCATGTGTGTCGTAATTCGCTTTAAATGAGGTTGTTTTGATTATTTTAATTAATCTCACATAAAACCGACAGAGACATTTACAAATTCAAGAAAACAATGTTTCTCACAAATGTATTATTTAAGAAAGCGAAAAGCAAGTAAGTAGTACTCAGGAAATGAATGTTAAAATTTATTATTATTATGTCGTACTGATTCTTCCGTGTACTGCACCTTCATGAGGCGTGCTTAAAGCCAATTAAAGGCTTTTTAAGCTAATTTAATGGTAATTTAAGGGATAAATCGGGTGGACATCTTCCCTGCCCGTGTAAGTAAGGAGTATTACTTATTAATCAATGAGACCTGTAGCATATTGGGTGGGATATGGAGAAGAGAATCCTGGACTAACTACTGACTGTCCACCCCGCTAAAATATCTTATTCAAAATCTATGTTGGTTGAAGGTAGTCATACCTCCTGCTAGGTGGGCTCTTTTAAGTGACATAAAAATGGCCCAGAAGCCATTACTGCTGAAGGATAACAGCTGAGAGGTGTTACTGGATTTTAAAATTGTAGCTGTGGCATTCAAGTCATTGCCTACTTGTGTTATTATTTACTAAGTATTCATTGAGTCTTGTTTTAAGGAGTTCTTGGAGCTGATTGCTATCATTATTGTCATTACTTATCATTATCGTCTGCCTTCTTTTCCATGCTGGTCTGGCAAAGAAAAAACTTAGAATGTACCAGTTGCTTCTCTACCTGCGCAGATGGTAAAAGCCCATCGAGGGAATGGGCGATTATAATAGGAATCATGTTATATGTGATGAGGCTAGCAACCCATCACTATTTTGAGTCGATTTTCCACCTATACGCCCACAATCTTGCTAAATGTGGCCTGTAGGTACCTGTTGCCTTATGCTTTGTCTACCCCGTAAGGGATAAGGACGTGATTTGTGTGTGTGTGTGTGTGTTCTTTTTTGATAGTTTTATAAACTAGCTGTACTGATTGGTGGTCATTAACCTTTTCGTTGCCACATCAACTCCAAGAGATGTCTCACTCATACACACTTCTTTATTGTGATGCCTTAAGTTGACCCTAAACCCAATTGAACGAAGGTTGCTTTTACTATGAAGTAAAGTACGTATATATAGGTTGTTGGCATGAAAAAGGTGAAAGGAACATCTGTATTTTTTTTCAAACCATTTAATTATTAAATCATCTTTTCTATGTTAAATATATAGTACCTATTTGTATTGTTTTAGGCATATTATGGTGTTGATGGAGAGCATGGTGTCTGGGCATAAGTTTATATCGATCCGGGAGCGGTTGGCGGACAAACTTGAGCTGATACGATTTGATCCCTACAGTGAGTAGCCCACGATACGGTTGCAGTGTTATGCTAATGTGACTTCACGTGCCTGAACCATTAGATCTGGTGGTAGAAACAACCGAATTGTACTGAATATCCACGGGTGTTTACGAGGATTCCATAGGAATTCTGAAACTTGGATCTTAAAAGGCACCACAACGTTGATTCAAGAAGCAAAACTCATTTATTTCAATGTACCCACATCTGTCGTTACAAACCAATCACAAGACTACCCATATTAATACATAACAGATCTTAACCCGTCAATCGTCCAAGCGAGTACAGTAGTCCCTAACTTTTAGGGAGGCTTAAAGAGAGAGCGAGAAGCATATATAGCGAGTTGTCGCTGGCTCTTGGAGGAAGACCTGGCCAGTGGCGTGAATGCATAATGCAGTCCCTAGGACATTTCCCGCCCGAAAAAGTTAGGGACTACTGTAGTCGCTTGGACGCTTGACAGGTTAATATAGCCCCTTTTATTTCGTTCCGCTAGAATTTCAGTACATTGTGTAGTCTTTTTTTTCAATAAATTATCGCGTAATTCGGTGTGCCTCGTGGCATAGGCCTCCTCCACTTATTGGAGGGTTTGGGGCTATAGTTCCCACGCAGGCCAAGTGCGAATTGGGAACTTCACACACACCATTGAGTTGCTTTGCAGATGTGTGCAGGTTTCCTCACGATGTTTTCCTTCACTGAAAAGCTCCTGGCAAATTTCAATGTAATTTCGCACATAAATACCGAAAAACTGAGGTGCGAACTCAGGATTTGAACCAACAACCCTGCTTGAGAGGCCACAGGTCAAACCACTAGGCTACCATGGCTTTTTTGTCAGATCTTAGTCAGTTATTTATTTTGCACAATGCACAAAGCGTATTCAATTTACTTTTTAAATATAGAATAAGATATTTTCTTAATACTATCTGTTACACATATAGACTACAGCCTATTTTCGTAAAATTGTTTTTTTTTAAACTTAAGCATACCTAGTGCAAAATCTTCTCTATAAGGGTAAATTTAGTTGAAAACTTTTTTTTTCAGTTCGAGCACAAAGTGTTTACAAGGAAAGAAAAAAGATCAGGAGCATCAAATCATCATAAGATATGTAAAACAAAAATAATGTAGGTAATTATTAAACGTTAAATAATAGTCAGTGATGTGTTTAAAATGTTTTAATTTAATTATTGTACTTTAAACAACAAATAAATCTTTGGATATAACATGTTTCTTTATATCTAGCTTGTATTCCGAAGTTAAGTACATCTGCACGGCTAGCACGGAATGCCGCGACTCGCTATGTGCTCACAAAGATATATGAGATTAAAGCAAATATGCTAGCCGCTCTGAATGACTAACGTGATCTTTTACCAGCCGTAAATCTCGATCATAGACAAAATATAATAAAAGGCTGCCAACCTAGGGCTGCTATAGTCTGTGTTATTTTATTACCTATGATTGAGTGCTATACATTAATTTCATACTTCAAAAGTCAGAAAGGAATGGATATACTCCTGTTACACGGTAACTCCAATGCTAGCAATTCTGTTAATTCCATTTTCACATAAACCTCAACAGTATTATATTTAGAGCAATGCGTCTAACTATGTTCAATAGGTACAATACAATGAATTTAGAATATATGCTTTACTTTTCCTTAATGCTACTCAGTTGATACTGTTTGCGATCAAAATAAGATGATTATACATCGAGTGCCCGTTAAACACTGTACCGAAAGTGCCTTACTTAATACCAAGCTCTTAGTGCTATAAAAGTAACGAATTTTAGTAAAAATAACTTTAACACCAAAAATTATTGACACTATCCCGGTCCTCGGTTTCGTCAACGCTGATTGTTGTCGAGAGCTTGCGAATTCACAATTCACATAAATAGGCCAATTCATTAAACCCCCCGCTATCACAATTCCAAATAACTAGCTAGTTTAAAATTGTTTAAATTTCGTTTCACCAACAACTACGAAAAAGACTTTTTTTTTTGTCAACATTTTCTCTTATTACCAATACAATTTTTGTTATCAAAGTTAAATAGAGTGCAATCGTAAATATTAATTTACAACGTAATGCTCATTAATAATAATAATTGTAAACTTTTTGAAATACATTTTCAATACATTAAGAAACACTTATGAATTATTCTCACTATCTTTTTTTTAGTCTAATATTTAGAATAAATATACGAAATGATTTTTATTATCTTTAATAACGTTTTTACTCTAAGGATTCTCTACATATCTTTATTACACAAGTAATACATTCAATGTTGAGTTAAATGGTTACCACTCTGTGGAGTCAAAGGATAAGTGCTTGATACACCTTTATGAGAATTGAACTTACGTCATGTTACTTTACTCTATGAATGAAATTGACTAGAAATCAACAGATAGGTACCTCTCACAGACACCTAAATGACTAACGCTACGCAAGCCACTCGTTTGGCCGATGCTTAAAAGATACAATAAAATAAAATATTTAAAATATATCTATGTAATATTGACATCAAAAGAGTCCTCCTACCTAATAATTGATTTGAAATCAAATTAAGTCAAATATATTATTTGAATTATTCTAAATATCTTTGGCTTATAATTAGGTAATTATAGTTATCAGTTACCGAATATTACTTATGATTAAACTTATAAAAGTTACTGTAACTAAAAGTTAATATTCAGTTATTGAGATAGAATAGTTTGGTCCACTAGCAACAAGACAAGTATGAGAGTATAAAATTGGAATGGAATGATAGTATAGTTATACTCTTAGATAATTTACAATTGCTTGAAAATAACAGTTTTCCATGACATCTGGTGTCGTGTTGACGCTCTCTAATTCAATTATGAAATTCAATCATTGTCATTTCATATAGAATGATTTTACCACATTTTTTATTTTATTTATTTACCGTATAATTTCATAGCTTTAACATTATTTTCTTGAGACATTTTGGCATTGATCCCTTACCAACGTTTTATAAGTAAACTAATGTTTCGTTAGATGTAGTTAGTTGCGTAAGTATTAATACAATACCAATAGTTTTCTGCATATTATGCACTGTCATGGGACGAAAAAGATTCTGATTATAATAATTTTACTATATTACAGTTATAATATATTATTTTATTAATAGTCGCGATAAATCAATGTAGGTAATCGCCTGGAAGTGATGAAATGAGTCTAGAATATTAATGAAGCTTAAAATTTACCTCTACCCGTAGAATGAACGCAATAACATAACTTTATTGTTATGACATATAATTATTTAACACGATAATTAATTTCGAAAATCCAAAAAGGCCGAAACATTAAATTTCAGTTCAATATTTTTTTCTCGTTAATTTTCTCGTTCCAATGTCGACTATTTTAGGTTAATAATACAATTATCTTATACCCTTAAATTGAAATGAAGATAAAATGTTTCAAGTTATTCATAAAATGATGTTTTAATTTCATCATTTACAATTATAGCATGAAACGTTTCAATAACATACATAATTAAAATATGTAGACAATTAGAAAAACATTTTAGCATTCTAGAAAGGTCAGTAGGTAATTTAGGTAACTATCTATTAATAGGCACTGAAATCTGGATTAAAAACTGAAAATAATACGATCAATTCACCAAAATGATTATTTGGAACTTCAAATGTGATGTATCCGAGGTAATATATATTAATCATGATTATTATGAAGAGATCACTTCACTGGCACTGTCTCAAGACAATTGCTCGAACAGGGGAGCAATGTCAGGATACTTTCATGCATAGAACTCTGTTTTACTGGCCATGTCGAACTCAGACTCCTCCATTTTGTACATCTCGATCAACTGGGGACAAGAATTGCATGATTAATTTATTACAATTGCTTAATACATACATACATATACATACACAAATCAGGTCTTTATCCCTTACGGGGTAGACAGAGCCTAAGGTAACAGGTACCTACAGGCCACATTGTCTTAGTATGTATGATAACGATTGTTGAAATTACTGTTTTAGTGCATTTTTTTTCCAAACATATTACGTACAAAATATCGTAATTTGAACTAGACCCAACTCACTCTCGCCTGTGGCTCGGGTAAGTGTATGTACCGGCTCTTGTAAATTTACATACTTTTAGCACTTTCATTAAAACAACTGAAAATATTAGCAGAATACTTAGGTACAGTCAAGAGTATAAACATGCATACGTAACCAAGACGTCAAGAACATCTGTACACCTTTATGCCGCTAACAATAAGGTCGGTGCCACATATATTTGACATGATGGCTGTATCGATATTGATGCCATGCACATCCGTGATCGTGGGTAATATAGGGCACAATCTGTGGAACGCCACAGATTATAAAACAAAAATCTTACGTTGTCAACGTCTTTCGACAGCTCCTCCATCTGCTTGTCATGTGTGACCTTCAGCTTCTCTTTCTCGCGGTTGTGCTTGATTGTCTGGGTCTGCGCAAAACAAACGTTTCATTAGTACATATAATTTAACTGCCACGTTTAGAGACGCCAATTAATTAATATTAAGAAAGATATAGTGAAGAACCCAACCACATGTTCAAATATTCCGGACAAAAATTGAGCGACCTTGTTGATGATGATGATGATGAAACGGATGAACAATATAAAGTGTTTGGCGTTTGCGAATCACGCCCTACCTTCCGCTCATCCATAAACTTCTTGGTGTTGTTCTGCTTCTTCTCCCGCAGGCGGCGGTCCTTCTCCTGCTTGGTCTTGAGGGTCTTGTCGTTGGCGACCTCCTTGCTGGTCTCCATGCTGATCTTTGCTTGCCGGCCGTTCATGTCTTTGAGCTCCCTGAAAAGCAAAGAAACCATCAAAACTAGATCAGGAAAGAGGCTATCCTCAAGGAGGCCCTCTCTTTCACTCAAGTTAATGACTAATAGTGTGAGCAGAATGGTAGGAAACATACTCCGAAAATCTAGGACCTGAGTTCGAGACATGTTCTTAAAACCTTCGACTTTTTGCCAATAGACATATCTGGACTCTATGACTTTAGGACATAATATATGTGCCCCTAGGAATGGGTTTGTTCTATATCTATATTTATAAAAGAAAGTCGTGTTAGTTACACTATTTATAACTTGAGAACGGCTGAACCGATTTGGCTGAAAATTGGTGGGAAGGTAGCTTAGAACCAGGAGACGGACATAGGATACTTTTTATCCCGATTTTTCCACGGGATTGGAAAATTCCGAAATGTTGTACTAATAAAGCTACAGACATTAAATTTAGCATGCCTACACATTATTCCTTGATTAGTATAAAGATGCACTTACAAAGGAATTTTTAAAATTTCCCGCGGGATAAAAACACAAGGTAGTTAAATAATTAAGACTATAATTAGTAGATAATATTCATAGAGGATCTGTAGGTGCTCTAAGAAGGGATTTTCCGAATTTCCCACGGGATAGGCAATAAAAACCTTATACTTGGAGACATGAGTGGATGTATGGGGTGTGTCGTGACTTTGACGTTATGTGCGTGGACGAAGTCGCGGGGAAAAGCTAGTAAAAGATAAAGGCAAAACAATCGCGAAGTAAGTCAAAAAAGACTAATGTGTTGCCACAATTGATTATTTCCTCTATGGAGTATACATACCTCTCGTGCTTAGCCTCGAGCTGTTTCATCTGTGCCAGCTGCGTGGCCTCCATCATCTTCTTGAGCAGTTCCCGCTGCTCGTCCAATCGGCTGCGAGCGCTGCTCCAGTCCTCCAATCGGTGCTTGGCGACCAGCTCGCTCCACGCCGCTGATTGGTCGGTCACCAGCTTGCGGAACGCCGCGTCGTTACTTAGCTGTTCTTTGCTGAAAGGTGCATTGAAATAACTGTCAGTAACTACCACTTTCGGGCTGGTTAGGTACTGTCGCCAAAATCGTTATTTACGTGTAGCGAATTGGCATTGTTCATTTTTTTTTAAGCTGTGCTTTTAACACCTTTATTTGATAAAATGGACTATTTCAAGCAACTAATTTGAATATTATGCTTTTACGTAGCTTTGTTAATTAATAATAAATATTTTTTCGCTGTTTGATAATTCGTGAATTTAGACAGAAGCCCAATCGCCTTCGTTCGGCTGGCTATAAAAAAAAACGGCTTTGTCTATGGTTTTGTAGATTTGACAGTGACACGTGACAGTTGCCATAGCCAAACTTTTATTTTTATTTTTGTGGCAAACATTCGATGCTGGATTCTGTCTAAAAACCCGGTCGTTCGGTCAAACAAAGGTTCAAAGTACTTTTACAAAAATATCTGCAATCATAAAGTATTTTTGAAATCGGACAAGATAAATCGGATAATTGATGGTTTTCCTCGAAATGGTTTTCGAATTGGAGCATACTAAAAAAAATGGACAATGCCAATTGTCCCAATTCGTGAATATTGCCACACGTATTTATTCTTCTCCTTCTTTTTCCATTCGCAGATCTTCCCAAATTCTTTTCTCCCACTGGTTTTTACTAAAGCTTATTTTCACAGTAGCATTTTTCCCCAACTTGAATCAACACAGAAACATAGAGGTCTAGGTTATGTTAAGTTTTCATCGGCCCGAAGCACGCAGAAGTAGGAGCTCCGCGTAGGAGTTAGCGGAGATCCGTCGACACTGTTTCTATGTCGATTCAAATTGGCGAAAAATGCTAATGTGAAAATAAGCTTCAGTAAACAATAGTTGAAAAAAAAAGCATTTGGGAAAATCTGCAAATGGAAAAAGAAAAAGAATCAATACGTGAGGCACTATTCACGAATGGGGGAAAACGCGAATGGAAATATTGCAACAGGTAAATAAATATTTTGGGGAAATTATCTAACCAGCTAAATGGACCTCCGTAAATTACAATTATAATATGTATCGAATAGAGAGAATGTAAAGGGTCTAGACCCGTCTAAATCGTGTGTTTAACGTGGGCAAAAAGGCGATTCGGAGATTCAATGAAACTGCAGTAACTCTTAAATTTTCCGGGATTAAAAGTATCTAAAATATTGGCCAGGGATGTAAGGTACCACCGCGCAAAATTTCGTTTAAATCGGTCCAACAGTTTTGGAGATTAGCGAACACAGACATAGGTAAATCAACACATATATATACAGACAGACAACAATTATAACATCTACTTTCTTATGTTTTATTTATACTCTTTTCTAATCGTTAGCACTCTATTTTTGATGAATTTATTTAATGTACACCCACGAACTTTCTACTGATTTATTATATGTATAGACTAATGTTCATTATTCTGTCTGGATGTCTGACTTCGTGACTGAATTGCTATAATTTGAGAGCTCACTTCTTCCCCTTGATGAGCTTCTCGAGTGCGCTGCACTGCTGCTTCTGCATGGTCACTTTCTCCTTGGACTGGCGCTTGCGCATCGCCTCCAACTCCTTCTGCTGCTTCCGGCCGGTCTTCACGAAGCCCTTCTCCTGCCGGAGGGACTCCACCGTGATCGGCTCGAAGACTAATGGCGGCTCTGGGAACAGGGATGGCAAAAAGTGGAATTAAAAGTAATATCGGTCAAGTAATAAGGAGAATATAAAAGTTTAAACAAATAGGTCAGCGATTAGAAAGAGAGATCCGATATGACATGTTATCATCTGTTACAACGCCCGTATAAACTTCACTTCAATTCCGTTTTTCTAGAAAGAGATAGACAAATCTTTAATAGCTTATATCTAAGTTAATTTTATAGTTAGTATTTGAGAAATATATGTTTTATATTGTAGAGCTTACTTAAAAATCATGAATATTCCCTGTAAGTGAGACGTTGTTGTACGAAAGAACCTTGTCGCAAAATGTCAATGTCGAAATATTATTGAAATTTGTTCGTTGATATGGCGTTACTTCACTAAGACAGGGTTGTATGGTGGCTCAACAATTAAATTCAGTGAGTGTTAAGTAAGTAAATATATACCTACTTTATTGAAAAAAACCTGTAGTGCCTGTAAAGTCGGCACAAAGTATATTTCCTTAAGAAACATTGTTCGTACTATAATGTAAACATACATTCATAAATCACGTCTTCATCCTTACGGGGTAGACAGAGCCTAGAATTTCAAGTCCTAAATGTCACTTAGCATCAGCATCGAGGGAATGGGCGAACATTGTGAGAATCATGCTATAGGCGATGCGGCTAGCAACCCATCACTATTTTGATTCCCCTTTCCACCTATACACCACAAGCATGCTAAACGTGGCCATAAGGTCTTGTTGCCTTAGGTTCTGTCTACCCCGTAATGGATTAAGACGTGATATATGTATGTATGATTATTAATTGTTAACGTTAAATGTTACTTATCGCCTACCTCTAACAACTTTAACAGTTCCCTTGTACCTTAGCATTTTAAAACACTTAACTTTACTTAACACTTTTCCTTTCTACTTTTCTCTTTAAAACATTTAGTACGGTAGGAAAACCCGGCACAGAATCAAAACACTTTCGCACTGAAGTTTCGCGTGAATGAACTGCAACGAATCCAAGCACCATTTATTTATTTAAACCACGGCACAAGTATAAAAGCGCAAGCGATAAACTCAAACATGATCTCTCTCTCTCTGCACTTAAGAGCCTCGCTCTTGTCGGTGGAGTGGTCACCAGCCATTCTTGTCCATTTTGTGGGCGGAAACGACCTCAACCTTTTATGACAAAGTTCTAACTTCTTCAAACATGTTTGATGAAAGAAAGAACAACATTTACTGTCAAAAAGGCATCTCTTTCTGAGAGGCCTATGCCAACAGTGGGGGTTTATGACTAGGCAACAAGAAAAATTCAACTGACAAAAACAATGAAATTGAAAAATTATACATTTTAAACACTAAAAAATAGATGCTATAAAAAGTCAGTAAAACCATTTGTTTTTATCAGCTATCAAGATCCTGAGTTTAAAGTGCGTGTTACCGTGTAGACTGACTTATTCACACTAATATTATAAAGGCGAAAGTTTGTGAGTGTGTGTGTTTGTTACTTCTTCAAGCGCAAACGGCTGGACGGATTTGGATAAAATTTGGAATGGAGATAGCTGGTACCGTAGATTAACACATAGGCTACTTTTTATTCCTGAAAATTGCATAGTTCCCGCGGGATAGTGATAAACATATCAAAGGTCGTAGCTGCCTAGAGTTGCAACGTAAATAAGTATTGCAGAATATACCTAACAACATTCTTCAATCTAATTCTACGCGGACGAAGTTTAACTATAATTTCCCGCTACCCTTCTATCCCCTACACTCCAGCTTGTTGGCGGAACATCTGAAAATATCTTTTGGTTGTGCGCGCGCGCCGCTTCGCTCCAGTTCGATATAAATTATGATTTCACTGCTATTCTCGATCTGCACATAACATAAACATATTTCGAAAATATTACAACCTTGAGTAGACTGGAGTGGTTTTAGACAAAGGATTTTATTAAATAAATCACTCAAGAAAACATACAATACATAATGTGCGTATTTATATATGTATTAGTATGTACTTGTATTGTTGTGTTATGTGTCTTTTTTTAATGCTTTATTTCTGTAGGTTAAAGTTAGGGTCATTGATCTTTTTGCTTTTTAATGTCTACTCTCTTTCTCTGGTTTCTCTTGTCCTGTCAATCGTACGAAGGTTAACTGGACTTTACCCCTTAAAGGGATCTCTTTGTGGGTGTGGTCATCGTGTGTCATGTTTTGTGAGAAGACCGTGCTGTTACCAACTCCTTAGTTTTGATACACACACACAGACACACACACAAATCACGTCTTTATCCCTTACGGGGTAGACAAAGCCCAAGGTAACAGGTACCTTCAGGCCACATTTAGCAAGATTGAAGGCGTATAGGTGAAAAACGGAATCAAAATAGTGATGGGTTGTTAGCCTCATCACTTAGTTTTGATACTTTTTTATATTTTTTCTAATCGTTTTGTTTTTGAAGTCTTATTGTCATATTGTCAGTAAAGAAGCAGTTCAGGTTCCTGGTGTTCTCACTTGCCATAAATTATCCTTCACTAGCTTCTGCCCACGACTTCGTCTGCGTAGAATTATACATAAAAACCTTCCTCTTGAATCACTCTATCTATTAAAAAAACCGCATCAAAATCTGTTGTGTAGTTTTGAAGATATAAGCATACATAGGGGCATAGGGATATAGGGACATAGGGACATAGGGACAGAGAAAGCGACTTTATTTTATACTATGTAGTGATTTTCCTCACATTCTCATACAGTCCACACATCGTACGCTTCACGTGTGCTACCATCTCCTGTCGTAAGTGCTACAGCTTACGAGACCAATGCTATTCGTCTTTATAGTTTTTGTTTAAAATAGAATACTTCTGTAGCAGACTGTGTGGTGCCGACTTAGTCACGCTACCCAGACGCCCTCCCCACTTTGAAAGACATTCTTAAAGGTTATTACCACCAGTGGCGTAACTATAGGGTGGCAGGGGTGGCAAAATGCCACGGGCCCCTAGCTCTATGGGGCTAGCGAACTGGCTTGGTTTAGAGCACAGAAGGGACGCTGATGCACTTCTTTATATTGAGGAAGGAGCCCATCTGACGGGCCGCGGGCCCTAGACGTTATAGTTACGCCACTGAATACCACTTAACTATTAAGATATAAGGTTTCTTAGGTTTTGCTGGTCTGGGACTAAAGAAAAAACATAGAATTTACAAGTTGCTTCTCTTCCCGCGCAGTTGGTAAAAGCCCATCGAGTTAAGTTAAGGAGGCGGTTTCTTAATTTGCATACTTAAGAAAGAAAGAAAGAAAGAAAGAAGACATTTATTCCTTTTTGCAAGACACACAGATAAAAGAGATTATACACAATTTTATAGAAAACTAGCCTCCGTCCGCAGCTTCGCCCGCGATAAATTAATTTTCCCGTAGGAAAAGGTATTTTCCCGCGGTAAAAAGTAGACTATGTCACTCAGTGATAATGTAGTTTTGTAACGGCAAAAGAATTTTTGAAATCGGTCCAGTAGTTTCGGAGCCTACTCAATGCAAACAAACAAACAAACAAAATTTTCCTCTTTATAATATTAGTATAGATAATCAAGACAAGAAAAATAGATCATGAGCGTTGTGTGTGTACTTCATTTTTTTATTGTTACACTAGATTTTGTCCGCGACTTCGTCTGTGTAGAATTATACATATAAACCTTCCTCTTGAATCACTATCTATTAAAAAAACCGCATCAAAATCCGTTGCGTAATGAAGAAGCTGTATAGATATTTTTGACCTCCCGGTAACGTAGTACACATATTTATAACCTAAGCACAGGTTAGGTCTAGGTTATCAAAATCTATGCTTTTGATGTAATTTGATACGATAAAAAAGTTTCACTTTAAAAAGCCCAGTGTAACTGACTCAACCACCTGCTGATATATTACAAACATACATACATACATTAATCACCCTTTCTCCCTTACGGGGTAGACAGAGCCTAAGGTAACAATACCTAAAGACCACGTTTAGCATGATTGTGGGCGTATAGGTGGAAAGGGGAGTCAAATTAGAGATGGGTTGCTAGCCTCATGATTCCTAAGATTTTCGCCCATTCACTGGATGGGCTTTTACCACCTGCGTGGGAAGAGAGGCAACTGGTACATTCTATGTTTTTTCTTTACTCCCAGACCAGCATGGAAGAAAACACATACAGCATGGATTTTCAGCATGGATGCATGCCGACACAATTTTAAGAGTTCATAGAAGCCAGCGACTCACCTTCTTTCTTATCCTCGATGGTGACCTTCTTCTCGGGCCCGCTCTCCTCGATCCCCATCTGCTTCATGTTGTCGGTGCGCTCCTTGGCCGCCCCCATGAAAGCCCGCGGGTCCGACAGGGCAGCCATGAAGTCTGGACAATAATCGAGTGTTAATAGCTATGCAATGGTGTTCAAACTTTATAAAAATGTTAAAAGATTATATTGAATTAGGCGTTACTTTGCGGAGGTCCATTTCAATGAACAAAAAATTTTTTTTTTATATGAATAGGAAGGCAAACGAGCAAGTGGGTCACCTGATGGTAAGTGATCACCATTGCCCATAGAGATCCGCAATCCCGGAGGGATTGCAGATGCGTTGCCAACCTAGAGGACTAAGATGAAATGCCTCTTGTGCCCGTAATTTCCCCGGCTGTCTTACTCTCCGCACCGGAACACAGCAGTGCAAGCACTGCTACTTAGCGGCAGGATTAGCGAGTAAGATGGTAGTAGCGATCCGGACGGACCTTGCACAAGGCCCTACCACCCGCATGCATTTACCTTGCTACTCCGCTACTCACGTGCAAGATAACCAAGCCTGTGTCAAATACATATATGTATATGTTCCCTCCACTTATGCTACATAAGACACATATAAATCTCACATAATTATCCCTCCACACAAACACTGGCCGAATACCATCGAGGCTATCCCTACAAACGCACCCTCAAAGCCGTCCGGCACGTAGATCTTCAGCTCAATGTTGCAGAACAGCATGGGCAGCGACATGGGGAAGTTGGCTTCAGTCCGCAGCGAGATGTGCCGGTAGCCCGCCTGCAGCCCGTCCAGCGGCAGGATGCGCTGGCCCAGCAGCTTGCCGCTCTCGTCGTACACGCCGAAGCGGAGCACCGCCAGGTCCGGGAGCACCACCTGGGGGGAGGGGGAACTATTATGTAAATGAAAATCATAAGACAATTTACACTAATAGACCTAGTCCCAAACTAAGCAAAGATTTGTTCTCTCGACGGCATAAATATCGATCCAGCTATCATGTCAAATATATGTGTCACCGTCCTTAGTAATAATAATACATACATACATAGATAAATCACATCTTTATCCCTTATGTGGTAAACAGAGCTAAAGACCAAAATTTAGCCTAAAGACCAAAGGTTAGACATAAATTTCCATTTTTTTTGCCATCTATACGCCTATAATCTTGCTAAACGTGGCCTGTAGGTCTTGCCACATTAGGCCCTGTCTACCCCGTAAGGGATAAATACGTGATTTGTATATGTGTATGTAACTTTTATAAAAAAAAAAGTTATTATTGTAATTTTACTCATTGGATAACGCACTTTCGACATCAGTTAGAAGTTATCTGATATCTGTTATATTTACAGAATGATCGCCTGGCAACACTTAAGCGCCCCGTAAACGATCAAATTTGTTTGACAAACTTGCTTGTCAAACTTCACGTTTTCTTCAAACATAAGCGTAAATGATCAAACCAAATATCAAACAAATTTGTTACAGCGCCCCGCGCAAACGGACAAACTTGTTCTACCGAGATCTTGTTTGACAAACACCGTCGTACACGTTCAAACTTGTTTGTCAAACTCGACATCTGGATCTGTTTAAAACTTTCAACAGTACAAGACTTTGTGGCAAAATAAAATCATTTCCGTCAAAGAGTGCACTACTCTCAAAGGGAATTCTTGGGATGGCTCCTAAACTTTACAACAAGTTACCTAAAGCTATAAGAGATGTCGAAAATACCCCAAAATTCAAACTCCGCTTAAATAAAATGTTGATTGAAAAAGCTTACTACTCTGTGCAAGACTTTATGATTGATGAGGAAATTGTTTGACATAATAATAATAATAATAATAATAATAATAATAATAATAATATATAGTTTATTTCAATTAATAACAAGAAATTATGATTAGTAATAAAGTGAATTTGACATGAATATGATATTGTAGATACTTTAATTAATAGTAGTAAGTTTGACTGTTAAATAATAATGTAATTACTTATGTCAATTAAGGTTTAATATAGGTACCTACTTATTTGAATATTGCATGCCAGTACCTGGCGAGTTGTGATGTGCACCAATGTTTAGCTTTACATCTTTATTTATTCTTACTCACTTCTGTGCAATAAATGATTTGATTTGATTTGATTTTTGATTTGACATCAATCCAGATTTTCATCAAACGCCTCAAACACGTAGATTGTTTGACAAACGCCTCAAGCACAGCCGTACACGATCAAATTGTTTGACAAACACGTAAAGTTTGACAAACAATTTGATCGTTTACCGGGCGCATTAACGATTACTCCCTGTATGCCACCTTACCTTGCGGAACAGGAATGGCTCCTCGTTGTAGACGGGGTTGAGGCCGTTGGCGGGCACCATGCGCGTGCGGAACTCCTTGCGGATGGTGTCGGTGGGCAGCCCGTACATGTCGACCTCCACGTACGTCCCCACCTTCTTGTCCGACAAGAACTGGCCGGCTATCACCTGCAAGCCAACATCATCCAGCTGAGGTCTAGTGAAGGTCAAAAAGTATATTAGACTAGCTGTTGCCCGCAACTTCGTCTGCATACATACATACATAAATCACGTCTTTCTCCCTTACGGGGTAGACAGAGCCTAAAGTGACAAGATCCAAAGGCCACGCTTAGCATGATTGTCTGCATAGAATTCGATTACCGCTATCCCGAAGGAACTACGCAATTTTCCGGGATGAAAAGTAGCCTGTTATTCCAGACTAAAATCTATCTATGCTCCAAATTTCATCCAGATCTGTCCAGCCGTGAGAGAGTAACAAACATCCATACATCCATACTCACAAACTTTCGCGTTTATAATATTAATAGGATGACTGGGGAAGGGGAACTATACAGGGTCTTAAACTATTTCTGAACAACACTGAAAATTAGAAGACAGAAAAATCCGTAAAGTAAATCTATGGCCGGGAATAGAAACGGGGGGTGCGAGTCGGGTTACCTCCGCGTGTGATCAAGAGCTGCGGTTCGTTTTTGGATCCGTCCGAGGGGAAGTGCAGTGCTTGTTCCGGTGCACCCTGGGCACCGGTTAATGATTTCCTGGCGGTCTCCAAGGGATATCATTATCTGTTGGCTAAGAGCCCGACAGGGGTTGGAGGGGGGTCTTTGACCATTACCGTACAACGTTGCCGACATTTTGTCACAAGATTTTTGAATTATATTTTTACCGCACTGACATTGGCCCAAGCCTTACGGCCGCCATTAAGGAGAGAAGAAGAAGAATAGAAACGTCCGCAAATGTCAGTTGTCTAAATAAGTTTTGCCATTGCACAACAGATGTCGTTAAAATAACTGCGTTGCAAAATGAACTCTGCTGAATGGTATTTTGGTTTACGTGATTGAAAATCTAACTGATGACAGCGGAACATTCGAGAAAAATCTGATTCTGGCAGAATCATTCTGCTACTCGAACCGTCAACATCAATTTGACGTTCATACGTGCAGCTTTCCGCCTATAATAATAATTATGTGGCACGCCTCTCGTTCACATACCACAGGTTTCTCTTTTTTCTATGATTCGCACACATACAACACGGGTCCGATTTTTGAAAGCACATGTGTGAAAATACCATTCGAAAGTGGTGAAAAATTGTGCTGAATTTGAAATAATATCTTGGGACAATTGACACCAATTGACCTAGCCCCAAACTAAGCAAAGCTTGTAATATGGGCACTAGACAACGGATAAACATACTTATATAGATAAATACATATTAAACATCCAAGACTCGAGAACAAACATTCGTATTTTTCATACAAATATCTGCCCCGACCGGGGATCGAACCCGGGACCTCAAGCTTCATAGTCATGTTCTCTAACCACTAGGCTATCCGGTCGTCAATACTACTCAAGGCTCTCATTAATCTTGTGAACTAGTCAAAATTTTGATTAGAGCTACAGCAAAACTACAGTTTTGAAGATATAAACAGATTTACGAGTACACCACTTTCGAGTGGTATTTTCACACATGTGCTTTCAAAAATTGGGCCCCTGGTCATTTACTTCAGTTTTTATTTACCTGTACAGAGCACTGGGCGGCAATCACGCCATCTACTGGGGCATCCGCGAAGGGATCGAAGCTGCGATCCGCGCGTCGCATGAAGTCCGGTTTCAGCAGGTACCCGCAGTTGCCGTTGTATTCAAACTTGCCCTGGTTCAGCTGCATGGGCAGGTCCGACGTCTGGAAGTTCAGGGATACCATCTGGCAGCCCGCGTTCCAGAATACCTAGGGGCCGCAAAACACGTGTAAATTATGCTATCATCGCAGATTTTAAGGTGAAGACTGACGCCATCTTTTGACAAGAAGCTAATACTAATGTAGTTCACCTACTTGCCGGGAGGTAGAGTTAAAATGTCGAGTATTTCGGCTATTCGGCAAAAGGTGGCGCTAAAATGACTTCACATTGTGTAGAACAGCGTTACTTGGCAAGAGATGGAGCTAACCTCTTCAAATGAAAAAATTGACTCAAAAACTAAAGTTCTTGTTCAATTTAGTTTACCAGCTCAGGTTACCAATTTAGTTTATATTTAGGTTCTGCGGCAGGCTTATTACCTAACTCGCTCGCAATCACCATCGTGTTCATTTTGACAGTTGTTGTATGAATGTGACAGCTAGCTGATTCCGATGCCAATTGTCAGCCCATACATGAACTGTCAAAATGAACACGATGGCGATTACGAGCGAGTTAGAGAATAAGCCTACTGGTTAAAGTAGCGGGTTCACGGTGGATGCAAGCCGCTTCCAACCGAGGCAACTGGAGGTATACGTCCAACAATGGACGTGCTACGGCTGATATGATGACGAGTTTACCTGCGGCATGTAATTGGACGAGTCGGCTCTCGTGCCCTTAGGGTAGATCCTGGACATCTGTCGCTTGTTGTAGTTGACGAAATCGATGGCCTGCGTCTTGAGGTAGTTCATGCCGGTCGTCTCCGCGAACGACGACATGTTGTGGTAGATGTTCTTCTCTGTGGAAGTCACAAAGTAATTTATTAATAATACATATATGGATAGATATAGAATATTTTTAGGGTTTCATACCCATAGGGTAAAAACGGGACTTTATTACTAAGACTCCGCTGTTCGTCTGTCTGTCTTTCAGGATGTATCTAATGAACCGTGATAACTAGACAGTTGAAAATTGACACAGAATCATCTGTTTATTTGTTACCCAAATGAATTTCAAAGTTCTTATCACACCGCCCCTTTTCTTAAATTAATGAGAGCAGAACATCTTCATTCAGACGACCGGATAGCCTAGTGGTTAGAGAACCTGACTATGAAGCTTGAGGTCCCAGGTTCGATCCCCGGTCGGGGCAAATATTTGTATGAAAAATACGAATGTTTGTTCTCGAGTCTTGGATGTTTAATATGTATTTAAGTATGTATTTATCTATATAAGTATGTTTATCCGTTGTCTAGTGCCCATATTACAAGCTTTGCTTAGTTTGGGGCTAGGTCAATTGGTGTCAATTGTCCCAAGATATTATTATTATTTTAACGTATCGGAAATGGAATGTACAGTTTGACAACAAATATAACGCGCATCGGCAGTATTCGTTTGCGCAGAGAAGCGCAGACCAGTTTCCGATGGTAGCCGAACGTGTAAATAATCTATGGCGGCATTGGCGCACGGCCCGGCCGCCATGTTGGTACGAAATCGATCGACCAATAACAGCGCCAGAGTTTAGCGCGCGTAGAATTCTATTTTATCATTGGTGTATCGTAATTTCCCGCGCTACTAAAATTGGTCTACTGCGCAGGTACATCGTGGAGCATTATTGTTGTTGTCAAACTGTACAAAGCGTTCTAGTTTGCTGTACTCACTGTCGGCCTCCTCGAAGCCCTGGAACTTGATGGGCTGCGCGTAGTTGACCATGGAGGAGAGCCAGGGGTGCACGTTGGTGGTGGAGCCCGTGTAGGCCACCGGCGGCGGCGCGTCGTCGCCCGCCGTCGCCGCCTCCGCCACTATCTCCTCGGGCTACACAACAAGTCAATTCCTAAATGTCAGTGAAAATTAGAACACAGAAAAATCCGAAAAGTAAAGCTATGGCCGGGAATCGAACCCGGATCCTCGTCATTCCGTGACGCGTGCTATACCCCTACACCACCCATAGCAGGTGGGTAAGTAAATTTCACTACCAGCGGCGTGCAGTCAGTTTGTCAGGGCAGGCAGCGGTAGGTACCGCTACGATTTGTACTCGCTGGAGAGAGGAAGGACTAGTCCGAAACATGTCGAGCATAACTCGACTTTTATACGCGAGTTATCAGTTCGTGTCATTACACATACATACACAAATCACGTCTTTATCCCTTACTGGGTAGACAAAGCCTAAGGTAGCAGGTACCTGCAGGCCACATTTAGCAAGATTGAGGGCGTATAGGTGGAAAGGGGAATCAAAATAGTGATGGGTTGCTAGCCGCATCGCCTATAACAAGATTCCTAAGATTTTCGCCAATTCCCTCGATGGGCTTTTACCATCTGCGCGGGTAGACGCAACTGGTACATTCTATGTTTTTTCTTTGCTCCCAGACCAGCGTGGAAGAACTAATGTAATTATGTTTAAATAAACAATTTTAGTAGGAGTGTTTAATCGAACTAACCCTACCTGGGGCCTATTTCACCAACGTGACAATTGTCGCTGACAAGTGACAATTCCAATATTTTATTGAATCAGGCGTTACTTTGCGGAGGTCCATTTCAACGAACAAAAAATTTTACCTTGCTACTCCGCTACTCACGTGCAAGATAACCAAGCCTGTGTGAAATATAGGTATATGTTTTTCCCTCCACTGCTGCCAATAAAACACATATAAATCCCACAAACTTAATTATCCCTTACACACACAAACACTGACGCGTTTCGATCCCTCTACGGGATCATTATCAGAGTTTAATAACCATTTTTTAACCATTTTTGCAAACCATTTTTGCATGTGTAACAGTTGTGTTCATTAAACTCTGATAATGATCCCGTAGAGGGCTCGAAACGCGTCAGTGTTTGTGTGGTGTAAGGGATAATTAAGTTTGTGGGATTTATATGTGTTTTATTGGCAGCAGTGGAGGGAGGGATTGCATGAAAAACATATATATTTCACACAGGCTTGGTTATCTTGCACGTGAGTAGCGGAGTAGCAAGGTAAAAATTTTTGTTTTTTTTTTTTTTTTTTATATATGAATAGAAAGGCAAACGAGCAAGTGGGTCACCTGATGGTAAGTGATCACCACTGCCCATAGACACCCGCAACCCCGGAGGGATTGCAGATGCGTTGCCAACCTAGAGGACTAAGATGAAATGCCTCTTGTGCCCGTAATTTCCCCGGCTGTCTTACTCTCCGCACCGGAACACAGCAGTGCAAGCACTGCTACTTAGCGGCAGGATTAGCGAGTAAGATGGTGGTAGCGATCCGGACGGACCTTGCACAAGGCCCTACCACCAGCTTTTGTTCGTTGAAGTGACAATTCCGTTTAGGTACATTACAAACTCAACAAAACTCCACGCCGGTCGGTTTTATATTGACTACGCATCGCATTTCAAATTGTCACTTGTCACCGACAGTCGAGTTATGTATTACAGGAGAAAGCTTGTGCTGGAAATGGGATGGTGTTACCTTCTTATCAGTGATGGCGACAGCCGACGCGTCTTCCTTCTCCTCGTCGTCGATGACGAACTGCCCCTGGCGGAACAGCTCCAGCTCCTGGCGCTCCACCTCAGGCTTGAGCCGCTTGTTCTTGATCATGATCTTCCGCTTCAGCATGCACGGCGGGGGGAGGGGCTGGCCTGGCTCCAACTGAAAGCGGTTTCATTGATTTATGCTCCCAATTTTTAAAGAGTTGTAACTTCAGAGGCCGTATCGTCTAACTAATTGGGATCTCAGTCGTACTTATTCAACATACATACAATCCCTCCCCTTTTTCATAGGGGTAGGCAGAGTCTACATTGTTCCGCTGGCAACATGAAAATCTGCCCCCAATTTGGTCACGGAACGTCCATTTAGAGCTTCCCTTTCCTACGCACCCATTCACACTCGCCATATTCATTTACCTTCATCATAATATTATGTTTCAAACGGTTCATGAAGACAGGATGGCTAAAGCGACTTCGAGAGTGTCCGCGTGATGTACCTACATGCTGACTGATCATGGTCCAGTAGGCTTATTACCTAACTCGCTCGCAATCGCCATCGTGTTCATTTTGACAGTTCTTGTATGAATGTGACAGTTACCCGATTCCGATGCCAATTGTCAGCCCATATATGAACGGTCAAAATGAACACGATGGCGATTGCGAGCGAGTTAGGCAATAAGCCTACAAGACTCTCAACTTCATACCTCTACGCGTTCCTGAGAAAAAGGATTTTGACAGACAGGCGGACGGACGGACTGCAAAGTGATCTTGTAAGATATACCCTAAAAATACAGTACCCAAACAGAAACCCTAAAAATACAATAAACAAAAGCGAAGTACGTATCCGCTGTACAACCTGGTTGACAAAACCCATAACCCCAAAAGTGGAAAACCAAATGTTTTGAAGTCAGAGCCCAATTCGTACCTAAAGAATCAATGAAAACCCTCACCGGATAATCAGGCAACTGTTCCTTCAGCAGCAAATCGCCCAGGATCTCGTCACAATACTTGGCCAGCTTGTACTGCTGGGCCTTGCAGCAGTGGTTCTCGAAGGACAATATGATGGGGTAGTCTGAGGTAACGAAGGCGGTGTCCCGGAGGGCGTAGATCACGTCTTTGAAGAGGATGTCGGTGCACATCGCCATGCCGTGGGTGATGATAGGCTCTTCGTCTTCGCCTTTACCGTCCCAGCAGTCAAGTTCCACGCAGCTGGAAGAAGGGGACATAATATGTGGAAGGGATGGCGACTACATAGTATAAAACAAAGTCGCTTTCCGCTGTCTGTCCCTATGTATGCTTTGATCTTTAAAACTACGCAACGGATTTTTTTAATAAATAGAATGATTCATGAGGAAGGTTTATACGTATAATACGCGCATAATACGGTAGAGAAACACTGCTTGGACCCGTGCGAAGCCGGGGCGGGTCGCTAGTTTGGAATAAGAGGAAAGATGAAGTGGAATGAATTGCGGTACAGGGTCGACGACGGGACAGTGTTCTCGTAGACGTCTTACTGCGATTCAATTCCAACTCAGTTCAGGTTTTAGCTGTCATTTTAAGTATGGATCTGACAGCGAGCGTACCTAAACTGAATCGGAATTGCATCGCATTAAGACGTCATGGTAAAGCCCCAGTTCTCGTACTTGTTCTGTAGATGACGGCAGATTTTTCTACATTGATGATTTATTTGATAACGGTACACCATTCACTGTGGCAGTTGAGCGTTCACTGTCTAAAAATCACAATGTAGTGTACAGTCGGCATAAATATCGATACAGCTATCATGTTAAATATTGTCACCGACTTTATTGGCTATCATAAAGGTGTATAGATGTTTTTGGTTGGTAACGTACATGAGTTTATTCCCTTAACTGTACATAGACCAAACGGTATTGATCTGATTTTTCTTGTTAATCTAGACTTACCGGCATCCAGCCAGCAGAACCTGCCGGTACATCTCCACGGAGCTCTTGCCGCCGAACTGTCGTCCGGACAAATAGGTGTTATGGGACGAGTTGATGTAGTAGTGAGCTAACGGCTGGTCCATCTCCATGTAGTTGTCCAGACGGTCGAGAAACACTGGTGCGTTCTCGTCAGACATCAGGTAACGGATCAGACCGTCTTTTGTAAGGCATTCTGGAAAGATGAGAGATAGTTGACAGCATAAATCAGTAATTAGGGTCCCATACCCAAAGTAACTTTTTACAAACGGGATTCTATTGCTAAGACTACTGTCCGTCTGTCTGTCTGCTGTCTGTTTGTCTGTTACTAGATTGTATGCCGTGAAACGTTATAGTTAGATAGTTGAAATTGTCACTGATGTATTTCTGTTGCCGCTACCCATACTTGACTGCACTCTGGGTCAGTAGTTGTCTAAAATAAAACATTTTTTTTTTTATAACAACTACTAGGTATGTACTAAAACAGAATATTTATGTGTCTATGTAAGTAACCAATATAAAATGATCGCTCATCGCCTACATTATGCTTAGGAGGCAAGGCTCCAACTTTTGCTTTGACTTTATTCACTTAGCGAATTTGTACGGTGCCCTCGGTGTGCCAGTCCGATTCGAACTTGACCGGTATTTTCTTCTAATTACAATTTACTGTATCCAATGACTAACCCACATCGCTCGTAGAACAGACAACCATTGGGAGAGAAAAGTTCTCGAGTGACGACCACGAACCGGAAGACGCAGTGTTGGCAGGCCTCCCACTAGGTGGGCCGACGACATCGTGAAAGGTGCGGGAAACCGGTGGATGCAAGTGGCGAGTTGTAGTGGACATCTTCAGGCTGACAATGATGATGAATGATTAACCTTAGCGGTTTTAACTATTTTTGTATACTCACTATCATTCCTGGCTTCCTCGTTCTGCTCATAGGTGTTGATGATCTCGATGGCCCTCTTGTCCTCGTACAGCGGGTACAGGATCTCGTTCAGTCTCGGGTCGCGCTGCTTCTCGTTCAGGAAGTTGACGAACTGCTCCAAGTTGATGCGGTCGGACTTGCCTTGCGTGCTGAAAGTAAGGATCAGAGGCCTTACGGATACTGATATGGCGATGGAAAGTTCCCGAAACTCAGTCAGGCAATTCTCAAACAATATGAGGAAATAAAAAAAAACAGGGAAAAAACAAGTACCATTTAATAGAAATTGCGCGAAATACAAAAGTTTTCAAAAATAAGTAAGTAATTGTGTTGTGTAAGTAAGTAGTTTAATCATAGACATTATAAACAGAAAATAAAAAAAAAACTTACACACGCACTGCAATAAAAACCGAGCGGTTGGCCTGGCTGTATGGAATTATTCTATCGTCCTCTCAATTTTACATGCAATTGTTTGAAGTATTAAAAAGTTAACGAAGCGGGAAAAAATGGATTTTAGCACATTTCATTTACTAGGTAGGAAACTTTCTTTATTTATTTTGGAAAAGCACAATTGAGGCACTTCCCGTGTTCTATTTTCTAAAAGAGAAAATTTCCGAGAATGTTCGAGAAAAGTTTAAATCGTAAAATTTCAGAAAATCCTCGAATCCATAGTACTTATGTTAATTGAAATCTCCCATTTCTAATGCAGAACTCCTTTATTTCTTGTGGAATTTTCCGAGGAATTTTCCAACTCTTGAAACTTTCCGCAACTTGAACATCTGTACTTATAGACCCGCCATACCAATTGCTTGACACGTTCCCAACGTAGAGGGCTAAGAAAAACAGCTTGCTCCCCGTACATAACCAAGTTACATAACCGGCACTGGTAAAACCAATGTAGGATGTGTAATTTAGATTAATTTATGTTTAGGTGCGGGAGTTGAGCCGCGAACATGTTTGTTTTAATTTAGAAATAGTCTTTATTTTACCTTAGAATGTCCTGGTTATGTAAAATAGTTACGTACGGGGAACAAGTGGAAAAAACACCTCTTGTGCCTGTAATTTCGCCGGCTGTCTGACTCTCCAGACACCCCTGACAGGGGTCTCCTGTGCTTGGGTAGCGGTCACGACGGGCCCTGCACAAAACCCATTTCAAATCCAAAACTAATTAAATTTCTAAATGTCAGTGAAATTTAGAACACATAGAAAAATCCAAAAAGTAAAGCTTTGGCCGGGAATCGAACCCGGATCCTCGTCATTCCGTGACGCGTGCTATACACCACCCATAGCAGGTGGGTAGTCTTCGAATTTTGATACCTGTTACTAGATGTCACGTGACCTTTTTTGTTACTATGCGATTTTTTCGTCGCTATGCATCATCTGTTTGAATGATGTGTCTGTACGACACAATAACAAACTCCCTTCAAAACTTACATAGATCTGAATAGCTCTTCGATATCATTCCTCGGGCAAATCTTATGGTACAGCGCGTAGAACTTGTCGAACGTAAACGCTTCCTTCTCCATAGCCTCGTTCTTCCCCGACGGTAGACCCAGCTCTGATAAGCATTGGTAGACCAGCTTCTCCGTCTTCCCTGATGCGAAGGTCCGGGCCACCACTTTCACGGGGACCTTCCCTCGAGGGTCCGTGAGGAAGCAGAGACGCATCCAACTGGAAGATGTACCGGTTATATGATGAAGCTGTTGTTCCCAAAAGCAAATGGTTTTGGCAAATACTTATTATTAGTAAAAGTGGGAAAAAATATTTTGAGAAAACAGTTTAGGAAGTGATAGTTGGTGAATTCGAAGACAGACAGAATTACAAAGGATTGTATGAAATGGAAGCTAACGCGGCGTAGGCGAAGAATTACATAATTCTTAAAACATCTGAGTATATTAATTAATTATTAATTTTGAAAACATCTGGCTGCGATATATACTTGACTTGGTTATCTGGCTTCTTTATTTTATTTTATGTATTTTAAGTTGTAAAAAGTCATGCTTTTACTTTTTTGTTGAGCCCCATGACACTCCAGCTAAGTCTTTGTTTGTATTTAGATACCACAAAGAAAGTATTTGATAAAAATTAAGTAAATATCATAGATCAATTTCCCTAGTTCCCAATTAGTACACACTATGGGTAGTGCTGGGTACAGGCTTTTACGGCGCCTCAAATTCTCTCAAAAATGTCCACCAGCCGTTGGACTATTACGTTTCCAAAATACCTACAAAACACTTTTAAATATCAATAAATTCCTTAACTCTCTCATGTCTTTAAAACTGGTCGTAGTGGCTAGTAACAAGGTATTGTTACCAAGAATCGTTACATTTTACAAAGAAAACAGTTTACCCTTACGATGTGAAATACCCCCAAGCTAGATCCCACGCCGCGTTATTCCTCTTTCTGATATTTCAATCCTGTAGAAATTGAAATACGTACTCCAGCTTAATCAACGAAGGTTATTTTTGGAAATTGGTTAGAATTATAAACAGACTGGCATGCGGTAAACACTTCAGCGAACATGCATATATTTAATGACATAACAAACACCACTTTAGATGAATTTGTATATTTTAGGGAAACACTGAATATAGGTACGCGAGTTTTGGAAGTCGTGTTGCGAGTCTAAGTGAACGTCTCTGTTCAAAGTGATCTATGAGATTCTAAAGCCAGACTTAATCCTACTAATATTATAAACGCGAAAGTTTGTAAATATGTATGGATGGATGTTTGTTACTCTTTCACGCCAGAACGGCTGGACAGATCTAGATAAAATTTGGAACATAGATAGATTATAGTCTGGAATAACACATAAGCTACTTTTTATCCCGGAAAATTGTGTAAGTCCTGCGGGATAGCGATAAACGAATTCTATGCAGACAAAGTTGCGAGCAACAGCTAGTGCTCAATAAATTGCTATCTCCGCGATCAAAAAACACAAAAACGACACAAACACACTGATGATCTATTTTCATATCTGAGTTCTATGTTTCATTTTTGTAAAAGCCCATACGAGGGAATAGGCCAAAATCAATGGAATCATGTCATAGGCGATGCCGCTAACAACCCATCACTATTTTGATTCCACTTTCCACCTATACGCTCACAGTAGTGGCGGATTTACCAGAAGGCTGAGTAGGCTCGAGCCTAGGGCGGGAAATTTGGGGAACGAGCTTTTTTTTTACCTCATAGAAATCAAAGAAAAAAATCTTAGTCTGCAACAAATTTTGCAAGGGCGGCAAAAACACTATTCAGCCTATACCTTGAAAATTTGTAAATCCGCCACTAGCTCTTGCTAAGCTGGCTACCCCGTAAGGGATAAAGACGTGATTAGTGTATGTGTATGTACGTAATTAAAAAAAAACAGTGCCAGTATAGCCCCAGTCCCTTTACTGTGGCTCGTTTCCCGAAGTTACAAGTTACAATTTTACAACTGTAAGTTAGCGACATTGTTCAACTCCCAACCACTGATTGGTTGATTGGGCCAATGTTCCAAGTGACTTGTAAGACTGTGACTTGTAACCTCGAGAAACAGGCCACCGGATCACATGAAAAGTTCAGCTACTCACAACGAATTGTTTCACCATATATTTGGACGTTAACAATATTACATAGGACAATGTGTGTCAAGAAATAGAAGGATATGTCGTCTGGATATTCCGCCACAGGCATCGACTCCAAGACGCTGGCCGCATTACCTCTGAACTGTTACTCCTAGCCCTTGAAGGAGGTAAGCGTCAACAACTATTGGTTATTTACCCACGTTCAAATGTTCATGCTTCGTCGCGTTTTAACTTCATTTTCTCCAGACAACAAACCAACTAATAATGGAAACCAAATGCAGAGCGGCAAGCTTCGTCATGCTTCAAACTTCAAACCAACTTTAATTGAACTAAAACTAAAACTAAACCGCATCGAAACCGGAGCGTCGTGTGAGGTTAGTTCGCTCCACTAATTGGACTGTACAATCCTGACTAATTAGTTTTATCACGCTATACGATGATAACATTTCTTGGGATCATGTAGTTTTTTATTGCGATCGGACAATTAACGACCGTTTTTAAGAGTTTTTGGTCACTAAGTAGTGGATGGTGTAGATAGCAATAAAAATAAACTAGGCTTGCGTTTGATTAGTGGACTAAGAAATATGAAACACGTTTTCCTAGCATATGCCCATTTACGCAGTATAAATGACTTATTTCATTGTGTATTCTTAACGAATAACGTGATTTTTTCTCAGAATCCTGCGCTTTTATAATCTTTGTATGTCATCTTGGAAAGATGTCTTATTTTTTTTTCATCAAGGTAATAATAATCTTCGCGAATATCCCTGATTTGGCAACAAGAAATATACTAGACGTAAAAACAAAAATCTACACATAAAACTAAAAGACAGATTTTTTTCAAGTAGATAGTTAGTAAGTAGTCACATATGTTACCATTTATGTGATACGAAAATGTTTCAAGCCGATGAGCTTGATTCATTTGGTAATTATTTTAAGTGTAATACTTTGAACTTACGTTTTTGTATAAAATGTTATTTTTAATAACGTATTTTTAATAACATTCTTATTCGATTCAACAACAGTTTTTTATCAAAAGCTCCCTCACGAAGCGCTAGAGGGCTTCAAACACAAAAGAAATACAAAGCATGATTAGAATTCTTACATTTTCTTTAAGACACAAATAAAATACGAATAGCGAGGTAGAAGGCATTTGAAAATAAATCTTTCCGACTTGGGTGTAAAAGGGAAACCAAAAAATTGCTTGGGTATTGAAACATATTTGTATCTCCGAGTACCTATTTACCTATTTAAGAATGCGGCCTAACCCGATTTTATTATGTGAATACTTACCTATTTTTAACCAATTTCAAACATATAAATGAGTAGGTAACAGTCACCGAAAAGTAATTTTAATTTAACATTTCTAAAGTAGAGTAATTAATACAATTTATTATGAAATCTACAGGCGGATTTCGGCTACATTTGGAGGCGGTTCTATTTTTTATTTAATTTCTTTTCTCGTTTAGTGCATTATTAAATTGTACGTAGGTTTTTATTTCCACTAGTTATTTTAATATTGGAAAATATAGATAGGTATGCAAATATTTACTTACTTCAATTTGTACAGTCGAGGGTATAAATATCGATACAGCCATCATGTCAAATACCTATACTGTCACCGACCTTATTGTTTGTGGCACGAAGGTGTATTGTTTTGGACGTAGAGTCATTCGGGTCAAGAGCACGCACTTTTTTTTTGATGGCCTCCCAGACCTATAAAGAAGTATATAATTGGCATGTTATGATATTAAATCTGTAGAATATTGAATAAATTTTCACTATTTAAGAAAATTTTCCATCAAGATTAATTAGTTTTAGCCCTACATAGGCTTAACTGAAAACTTTTCCAATGCGTAATCTTGACCCGATGTGTGGGTAAAATTACGCAAGTCTTAGGGTAAAGTTACGCACGCGGGGTAAACGTACGCAGTCATTCGGGTCAAGAGCACGCATTTTTTTTTTGATGGCCTCCCAGACCTATAAAGAAGTATATAATTGGCATGTTATGATATTAAATCTGTAGAATATTCAATAAATTTTCACTATTTAAGAAAATTTTCCATCAAGATTAATTAGTTTTAGCCCTACATAGGCTTAACTGAAAACTTTTCCAATGCGTACTCTTGACCCGATGTTTTTCGCCTTCATTATTTGGTCATCTGAGATGAGGATCCGCTCAGGGGCCTTCCTTATGTAATTTCTCGGCATTTTGGTGTATTCTGAAAGATTGAATTTTTTTTGATATTTTTATTTCATTTGGGGTATAAGTACGCAACGGGGGTAAGTACGCGTGCGTACTATTAATCTCGTACTCTTACCCCAATCGGCAAATATACCAAATAATCAGTCGCAACACACACGTTAAATACTTTTTACGAATATGATAAACTTACATAAAAACTACATTAAATGAACAATAGAAATATAGTATACTTACTGGCACAGAGCTATCCATTTAACTACAACAAACTTTTCCGTGGCACAAAAATTAAACGAAATAAGCGTGCTACAAATATTCGGCGACGTGTCGCGACCAGTACTAAGATTGCGTCGGCGCGGCGTGTGGCTCCTAAGCGGCGACAGTAGCGCCACTCTGTTTTACAAACACAGACCTCGGCCCCCCCACCCCTGTCGGAGATCGGACCACCGCGTACTTTTACCCACCGCGTGCTGTTACCCCGAATGACTCTACAGTTAAGGGCATAAATATATGTACGACACATGTATGTGACATGATGGCTGTATCGACACACGATAAGGTTAATAACACCAGAACAAGCAATTCGTCATAAATACAAGAGCAGCGTCTTCAATAAATTCGGGACGTTCAATAAGGTAAAAATACCAGAAGGCACAGATCGTCAAAGGTATCGACGCAGTCAGGCTGATCATAAATATGGGAACATTTGAGGAAAATAAATCTTACGTGTATAATAATAGATTCTAATTTCAAACAAATATAAATATGTATGGCTCACACGTCATTCCAAAATGAAAGATGTCACCTATTTATAGTATACTCGTTTGCATGCGCATAATTTACTGTAATTTAATCTGTTTGTTACAAAGTTAAAGTATATTTTCCACAAATGTTCTGATCTTTATGATCAGCCTGACTGCATCGATACCTTTGACAATCAGCGACGTCCCGGTTTTATTGAAAGGTTGCTTGCTGTTCTTATATTTATGACGAATTGCGTGTTCTGATGTTATTAACCTTATTTAATGTTACGAATTTATTGAATTTTAAGGGTGCTCCGAAATATTTGAGGAGCTCGCCCGCTACGATATATCTGATGGCGAATGGACCAGAAAGGAAACAAATCCGTGGATAAATTCAAGTAAACAAATAAGAATTCAGCACGTAAACATTACCATAACATAATTATGCGAAGGAGGAATCAGTACGTAACGAAAACAACTCATTGATAAACAAAACTCGGCAGTGCAAAAATAATCAGATTCCTTATCCTTTCACTGATAAATCTGATAATAAACATTACGTTATCAAAATACGTTATGAATGAAAAAACGTGTGCACGGGAAAGCTTATCTTCGTCCCACAGGCGGCAATCTTGTTATTTTTTGCATTAAAAAGTCTCGACATTGCTTTCGCTCGTGCGCCCTAACAGTACGTGCCAATAACTTTTCTCATAAGCCCGTGGGAGTTAGAAAAAAATATTAATACAATACATCAGGAACGCGTGTTTGTAACGGTAACGGCTACCGCCATTTTGGTTTTTTTAATATATAGGTCAATTTTGCGTAAGCGTTTTTGGTAATTTATGAACAGTGCCGTGGTCATATTTCAGGCTGTTTTTAATTTTGGCCGTTTCAGCTCGCACCTTTATTTTGTAAACGAGTTTCCGAGATTTGGGTCACATAACGATACAGTTGCGGCGCTGAACGATCTCCTAAATTATCTGTAACGTCGTGTTTTAATTTTTACGTTTAGATTTTCAGACCGAGTTTAAATTGCCTATTTAAGACCAAGTTCCATGACAATTAATTTTGTTATATACGTACATACAAGCATAAATCACGTGTTTATCCCTTACACGACAATTTAAGAGTCTAGGGTAACAAGAACTAAAGGCCATGTTTAGCATAATGATAGGCGTATAGGTGGAAAAGGGAATCAGTAGTGATGGTTTGCTAGCCGCATCGCCTAAAGTACGACTCCTAAGATATTCGTTTTCCCGCGATTTACTTTAATTTTATAAAACGACAAGAACGTAACTGATTATATGCCGTTATTGTTTAATTTTTATTTGCTGACACTAATTTTGTAAAAGGATTTTTCAATAAAAAGACATGTGTAGCTCAACTAGTTTCATTGGCAAAGATTTGTTGCACTTGTGACTGTAGACGGCAAGGCGTAGTTTTAACCGGCCTTACTTTGCAGTTTGTTGATGTCTTCTTAATTTTAATTGGGTCTTAGCTCGCAAGTTGAACATACTAGTAATAATTCTGGTTTCAAACGTGTTTGCAACTGGCCCGTTTCTCGAAGTTACAATTTAAAATTTTACAAATGTAAACTGGCAACATTGGTCAAATCCCAACCACTGATTAGCTGATTGAGCCAATGTTACTAGTTTACACTTGTGAAATTGTAACTTGTAACTTCGAGAAACGCGCCACTGCTAGAGTTGCCAACCAAGCTACATTCGTAGTTTCTAGATGCCACATGTTTCTTGGTACCCATCGATGCGGAAATATAAAAACAACTACAGCTATATAGCTAATCTCAAATCTACGTACTGTTTCATAAGGATGGTTCTCGGACAGACATTGACGATTTTGTTGTTGTGGGTGATAGCTCGAAGACCCTCCTTCCAAACCTTCAGCAGAAAGCGATTAAACAAACAAATTAACATGCAGTTAACACAATACATGCTTTTACTTACGTACAATAAAAAACCCTTAACAAAGTGGTGTCATTCAGTCTTATTTTAAACTGCATAAGTGCAACATATAAACAGGTAAAAGCATTGTGAAACAACACCAAAACAATATTCAGAAGATACGTCCGAAAGTTCGTTCAACCATCAATCAAAATGAGACTACACCTAGACACGCTTGCCAATCATTAATCGAAATGGAAATACTCGGCTAGTCACATATTGTATCAACATTAAAAGATACTGATTTAGCTTTTTCAGCTACCAAACAACTGATTAAAAACAAGTTGTGTCTTCTTCAACCTCGACATTGGTGGAATCATAGCCAGTATCGATGGAGCTATATTTTTAAACATCGAAATGAATTGAGCTACTCTTTAGGGCCTGTTCCACCACTCTCTAAATTCCCAGTCATCATAAGTGTCCGTTATCTATGATGCCCTCTCTATTTCTTACTACAAAACAGACAGAGACGAATTCATAGATAGCCGACACTTAAGATAACCGGAGCTTTACTGAGAGTGGCTGAAACAGGCCCTAAGCCACTAGTGGCGACCACAAAACGCCATCATCGCCCATTTGTATAGCGAGCGAGTGACCACTGCCGTCATGTGTGCGGTGAGTCCATATAACATGCAAGGAGTAATGCGTGGGCTAATTGTGGCGGCCACCATGTGGTCGCCACTAATTGACTAACAGCGGGGGCCCTTACAAAAGCCGCACGTAGACAACCGACGCAAAACGATGTCTCAAAATTTTAAAATTGCCGCAAGCGACAACGTTTGCGATCGCCATATCTGACAAAATCAAAACAAGTGTTGCCACATCAAAGCAGCTGTCATGTATAATGTTTGATTCATGGTTGACTTGACAAACATCCACAACAATGCCATGCGAATGCCATGCGGTTGCCATGCGGTTGCCAAGCAGTTGCCATCGGCCATGCCACGCGACTTACTGCTTCTTGAGACATGTCATCGGGCACACGTTGTTGGCTTTAACATTGTGGGTGATCTTCCTCAGGCCTTCCAGCCAAACCTTTGTGCGTGCCACAACATAATTAGGTTCAGTTTTCTGTAAACCCCTACAGACGATAGAGGAGTTAACCAATAGTGGAATTATCAAAATATAAAAAAACTGCTCAACCATAGCGGCGATTGCATCACTGCTAGAGTTGGACAAGCAGATATTATTGGTTAATTCCTCTTGCTTCAGACTCACGACGAGATGACTCGTTAGTTAGGTATTATTATTACTTTTATTTTTCCCCCGGCATTAATTTTCCAGGGTTAAATGTAATAGGTTTCTTATCTTCTCGTTCTTGCGCTTGATCTTCCCTAATCAGGTGGGAAAGAGAAAGACTGAGAATAAGAAGGTTTGCCAATCTTCTCACCGTGAATCTGTAGATGTATTGTGCAGGGACTTTTACGTTTAGTAAATTAAGATGAGAACAGTGGCCAGTTTCTTGAAGCTACAAGCTACAATTACAATTCGACAAGTCCAAACTAGGAAAAGTAGATCAACCAATCAGAGTTTGAGTTTTGACCAATGCGGCTAGTTTACACTTGTAAAATTGTTACTTGTAACTTTGAGAAACGCGTCACAGTTTACATGTCACTACGTGTCGCTAAAGGCACTATAAATTTGTTTATGAAGTAGAAACGTAAACGCAAACGCGTTCGAGACGTTTTTTTGTGGCTAATCTTACACTAGATGCTCTATATGTAGCTGTGACCATAGTGTAGCTATGTGATTTAGATTCTACATTCCGTAGCTCGGACAAGTCATCGCACATACGGTCGTAGAACAATATTGGTTACGTATAAGGTGCTAGAAAATTAGGTGCGGATATTTTCAGGGTATGTAATTAATAACCAAAGAATCCATTATTTAAGTATTGTGTGGTTTTTTTTGTTTCATACAAAATATTTTATTGAATCAGGCGTTAGTTTGCGGAGGTCCATTTCAATTTTTTTTTTTTTTTTTTTTTTTATGTGATTAGGAAGGCAAACGAGCAAGTGGGTCACCTGATGGTAAGTGATCACCACTGCCCATAGACACCCGCAACCCCGGAGGGATTGCAGATGCGTTGCCAACCTAGAGGATTAAGATGAAATGCCTCTTGTGCCCGTAATTTCCCCGGCTGTCTTACTCTCCGCACCGGAACACAGCAGTGCAAGCACTGCTACTTAGCGGCAGGATTAGCGAGTAAGATGGTGGTAGCGATCCGGACGGACCTTGCACAAGGCCCTACCACCCGCAAAAATGAACAACATATACAATACACAACAATACATATACAATATTTGAGTAGCGGAGTAGCAAGGTAAATTTTTTGTTCATTTTCATACAAAATACTTATTACAGTTACCGTCCAAAGATAATCATTGCGTCACATACTGTAATTAATTATGCTTTAAACTAATTAATGCAAATTATCGATCCTCAAAATATCCGCTTCTGATTTTCTAGCACCCTGTATATATTTATGCCCTGGACTGTACGTTACATTCTACCTTTTACAGCATCCTACCTTGGCGGTGGCAGCATCAGGACACACGACGTGCTGGTAGTTGATGTTGATGTAATCGGTACCGCTGCAGATGGTCAGGGACTTGTCCTCCAACGTGTCGCCATGCTTGTTCAACAGGTTCATACTCAGCTTGGAATCCTGAGGAATGGATGAATAGACTAAGAACTTAAAGTTAGGGTTCTAACTTTAGCCAGGTGCTTACCATGACGTCTTAATGCTATTCAATTCTGATTCTAGCTGTTTTTTCTGACACATCTAGTATGGATCTGACAGCGATCGATCCAACTTTGGTTCCGGAATTGAATCGCATTAAGACGTCATGGTAAGGCCCGAGCACAAAGTTACAGGAGATTAAATAAGCCTGAATGGCTTCGAGAAAAGGGTGGTACGGCCGTGTCTCAGTTTTGCACGACTTGGCGGGGGCACTTCCCCGTGCGTACAATTTTTTCTTTAAAATGTAATATTGCACATAAATTCCGAAAAACTAAGAGAAGCGAGCCCTGGAGCCTTATCATGACGTCTTAATGCGATTCAATTCCGACTCAGTTCAGCTTTTAGCTGTCACTTTTAGTATGGATCTGAAAGCGAGCGAACCTATACTGAATCGGAATTAAATCGCATTAAGACGTCATGGCAACCCCCGTGGATTCGAATCCACACGACCCTCTGTTCGAGAGGCTATAGGTAAAGTAAGCTTGTAACTGCTTTTCAGGATTTTTATACCATAGTTGACGAATATTCAAAGTGAACTGCGTCACGGACTATATTCTGCAAACATACATAATATACATACATATATCACGTCTTTATCCCTTACGGGGCAGACAGAACCTAAGGCAATAAAACCTTAAGGGCGTATAGCTGGAAATGGAAATCAAATTCTTCCATGCTGGTCTGGAAGTTAAGAAAAACATAGAATTTACCAGTTGCTTATCGCGCAAATGGTAAAAGATCATCGAGAATGGGCGAGTCTTAGGAATCGTGTTATAGGCGATGCGGCTAGCAACCCATCGCTATATTTTGAATCGAAAATTTAACCAAACATCTGGCGTTCCGTCGAACTAGCCCAGCCTTCTGAAATGCTCCCGAAAAATTCTGAGACCTTGTATGTCTCCAAGTTTTTGCGTAGGTGGATATAATGTTTATTTCAGCCATTAAGTAATAAAGCCCTGACTCCACTCTGATGACAACATGTAATAGTCTACATTACTTTTAATTACCCTCGGGAAACATTCACTACTAAGAACTACACACTATCTAGAAGCCAAAGACATTGGAGCTTCTAGGTAAGCGTTGCTAGATTATGTAATTTTCCCCGTTTAGTGGATATCCACGAGTATCGAAATTACCCCAATTTCAAATTTACCCCAATGCACTATATAGATTTTTGTAAGGGTGTAAGTGTAACAATGCTGGTCATTTCCTACGGTTTCTGAACGCATTTCAGAGCACTAATGACGTGTGCGTAGATACATACATACATACATACGTACATAAATCACGTCTTTCTCCCTTACGGGGTAGACAGAGCCTAAGGTAACAAGACCCAAAGGCCACGCTTAGCATGATTGTGGGCATATAAGTGGAAAGGGGAATCAAAATAGTGATGGGTAGCTAGCCGCATCGCCTATAATATAGGAATCATATAGGCCCTATATGATTCCTATGCCCATTCCCTCGATGGGCTTCTACCATCTGCGCGGGAGGAGAAGCAACTGGTACATTCTATGTTTTTTCTTTACTCCCAGACCAGCATGGAAGCAGTGTGCGTAGATAAAGGTATAATATTACCACGACAATACACCATCGTCCCTATAACGCTTGTCAACACGCGTAATACCAATATTTGCGCGGCCATTTTGATTCGCACTATGACGTCACGCTCACGGTGTCTGTGGCACACACTTAGCTTTCTAAACGAGCTGTCATAGACAACCGGCATCGGTTTTATACAGTGTTTATTGGAAAATTATAGCCGCTTCGATCAGTCGGGTACTCATCGGTGACCTGCACGTCTAGCACGAGAGCGCACAAGAGTCGCGTCGCGCGCGAGATAGATTGCCCGTCCTTTTCTTACTGTACCAACAAGAAAGAGACGGGTAGTCCAACTCGCGCGCGACGCGACTTTCGTACGCTCTTGTGCTAGCGGGGCTGTAACTGTAACTATTGGAAATTACAGTAACCAGAACCTTAGCGTGGAGCAAGCCTCGTTCCCACTGGCGTTTTTGGTAACTGTAACTTGCATCCGACGATTACAGCTCGCAGATGAGTACAGTCGACGTTAAAGTAATCTTTGCACTTAGTGCCTTGTGCGCTCAGAGCACTGACAATTTCATATGAAAGTTCAACATGAAGTTGAGCGTTTTCAAAAAAAGTCTACATAAACATATTTTCCAGAATTTAACTATTTTGGGTTTTTCTTACTCAGAACTGTTTACCCTATCGATCCTTATACAAGAAAAAATGTGTCCCACAATTTCCATTCCAGATCGTGACTTTTTTAAATATAGCTATGTATGAAACGTGACGAACAGGAAAAAAATCCATAGTAAAATCTGGGACATATTTTTTCGTGTATGAGAATCGATAGGGTAAACGATTCTGAGTAAGAAAAACCCAAAATAGTTAAATTCTGGAAAAAATGTTCAAGTGGACTTTTTTTTAAAACGCTCAGTTACAAATGACATGGCACTAAAGTGTAAAGATATTTTTGAATTTGATTGTACCCTCTACGAGGGCCAAAAATGGCAAGGCACAGAAGGGACTTTGGTGCACTTCTTTATAATGAGGAGGGACTTCCATAGTTATACCCAGATGTTATAATTGCGCCACTGGTTTTGACTTTGACCAAACTTCGGCTTCTTCTTCGGCTCTTGTCAACCAATAAAATGTGTGACACACGACTTCTTTTTCTCTATCTAATATGGCCCCATCGTTCGATGCGATGATTTCGCCAATGTCAAAGTAATAAATACAGAATCAAAAATCTTGAGACAAAAATGTCGGCAACGTTGTACGGTAAAACACGGTCAAAAGCAGTCAAAAGACCCTTCCCTCCCTGTCGTTTTATTTTCTCCAACCCCTTCCGATACTATAACCTGGCACCGCGCGTGTAATTTAACGCCTTATTGATATTATAGCATTTTTCGATAAAAACTATCGAGATTTTGCGGCTACCCCACTTCCAACTTGACCTATAACTTCACTCTTGTCATAAATCCTTGTCACAATCAACTTCCGATTAAAAAAATGGCCGCCTCGCCCCAGTACAGCGTTGATGGACTACTTCCTCACCCGAAACTATCCACAAACAAATGAACTGAAGAAAATACCTTTGGCACTCCCCCAGATCGCACGTCGCTGACTTGACAGAGCTCGATGACGTCACCATCCTGAGACAAAGGAAAGTTTATCATTAGTCACATAGCATAAAACAAAGTCGCTTTCCGCTGCCTGTCCCTATGTTAGCTTAGATCTTTAAAATTTTAGATTTAGAGCTTTATGCGAAAGATTTAGGCGTCAAAAATTTAGACGAAAAATCTTTGTGCAAAAATAATCAGTCAAACTAACCGAATCACCTGCCCAAATATTCCTGAATAAATTTGCGACACATTATATATAATCGTAATATTTTTTTTTTATATGAATAGGAAGGCAAACGAGCAAGTGGGTCACCTGATGGTAAGTGATCACCAGTGCCCATAGACACCCGCAACCCCGGAGGGATTGCAGATGCGTTGCCAACCTAGAGGACTAAGATGCAATGCCTCTTGTGCCCGTAATTTCCCCGGCTGTCTTACTCTCCACACCGGAACACAGCAGTGCAAGCACTGCTACTTAGCGGTAGGATTAGCGAGTAAGATGGTGGTAGCGATCCGGACGGACCTTGCACAAGGCCCTACCACCCGTAATTGTATGGCAAAGCAACGCCTTTCAATTTACAGCGCTGACACATGAACTTCCTTCTTTGCTATGAGTTACACAACGTGCTACATACTAACTTACTTACAAACAGCTTTGTATCGCGGGATGTCAAGAGTAAACTTCTGTATTTGCATATTTGGAAGTTTTGCTGCAAGTGGGGGACTTCAGACCCCTATTTCGCAAACGCGACAATTGTCGGCGACATGTGACAATTATAAGCGCTTAGTGCAAGTTCGTCGTTGCGAATTAAATTTAAAAAGTATTGTCGCTAGAAACGTGTCAAACGCTAACTCCTTGAAGGGTCAAATACTATGAAAACAGTATGCTTTGTGTAAGTTTTCGGTCACAAAATACGTTTCGAACGAGTTTGCGTTAGTAAGTATGTCTAATACTACGATATGAGAGGGTACGTATTAAAATACATAATGGTTTATAATATATAATGCGACTTTCTCAGAAAGTTACAACTTAACAGGATTGTTATAAAACAAACCTAACCTAACCTTTTTTTTTATGGTGTGGAAAATGCGCCTTATGCATCCGGCCCGGTACGGGGTTACCGAGGGTATCTGGGGCTCTCCCGAGGCGTCAGGCATACCCAGTAAAAAACACACGGATTCCCAAATTTGGCACTATTGTGGGACACCACGGGAGAAAAACCTAACCTAACCTAAACCAATCTACAGATTACGATATCAAAAAAGTTCATTTAGCTAATAATTTTACAGAAAATTGCGTTATATATTTTGAACCATTATGTATTTTAACCCATTATACATTTTAAACTTTATGTATTCTGATCCGCTCCCATATGAGAACAGTTTGACCGCTAGTGGCGCTACTAATTTTTCCATAGTAATTAGAGACGTTTTGTGTTATTTCTGACACGAAAACGTCTTGAACGCATTCGCGTTAACGTCTCAATTACTATGGGCGAATTGACAGCGCCACTAGTTGAGCAATTCGGCAACAAACAGTTCTCATGATATCTGACCTGATTCGAAACGTACTCTCTGACCAAAAACTCACAGTAGGTAAGCATACAGTTTGTTGCCATTTCGATCCGCTAGTGGCGCTGCCAAAACCTCCTCCTTTTTTTAAGTCGGTACCTAGAAGCTCCAATGCCTTTGGCTTCTAGATAAGCGTTACCAGATTATGGAATTGTTCCCCGTTTAGTGGATATCCACGATTTTCGAAATTCCCCCAATTTCGAATTTACCCCTATGCACCTTATCTGATTATTCCATTTTCGATTTGCTTATAATTCCGCAGTTTTCAAGAGATTGTGGAAAACGGGCATGGACACGTGGGGGCTCTGATGGTAAGTGAGTCAGGTGGGTGGGTACAATGCAATGCTTTGTCTAAAACCAAATTAGTGTCTGACATTTTGCGCTGCGCAGTTTTGAATGTTTATCCAAACTCATATAAACATTGAAATATGCATATCGGCAGCGCTTGCCTATAATTAGATACTAATAACACGAATATTGAAGCTTTGGCATGAGTAGCAAGATAATTGGTTTTAGTTCATATTATACTAGAGTAGCGTTTTCGAAAGAGATTCTACATGAACAATTTTTCCAGAATTTTAACTATTTTTGGTTATTCTTACTCAAAATCGTTTACACTATCGATTTTCAAAGAAGAAAAAATGTGTCCCAGATTTTACTAGGTATGGATTTTTCCTGATCGTCACGTTCCATACATAATAAACGACGAACTAAAAAGTGACGAACTGGAATGGAATGGAATGGTTTTTTAAGTTGTATTTATTTATTTTTAGCTTCTAATGAATTATCGCCCGAAGTGATTGTAAGGTACAGAGTAAATGATTGAAGAGTACCTACTGTATCAAATTTAATAAAAGTTTATTTGTACACGAACAAATTTCCTTGAATATCTCAAATTGCCTATTAATTCGGAGTTTATCGAAGATTTTCCGAAAAAAAATGTTAGGCGGTTGCGCTTGTTAAGTCCGTAACAAAATTGAGCAGATATCCCTTTGTGAAGGAACTCTGGAACTTTCCGGACTTTGGAGGTCTTCCGGACCTTGAGGGTCCACTTTCAAACGACACGGTATCCTGTTCCCAAAGTTCTACGATAATTGGCTGTAGTAATCGGAGATTTTGAACAAGTCTCGATCAAGGTTTTTAAGTATTACGTGTTTTATTTTCAGATAAAAGGTATCAACTAAAAAGCCGTGACAACTGGCAGATGGCAGAGTAAGTTTAGAAAAAAAATATGGTCGTAATTTTTTTTTAACAGAACAAATACCGAAGAACTTTAGTTACTATCGAATAAAATGATTCCTGACCTAAAGTGGAATCTATTGCAGTAAATGTCAGAGTCACAGGGCGAAAGTCTTAGGAATCATGTTATAGGCGATGCGGCTAGCAACCCATCACTATTTTAATTTCCCTTTCCACCTATACGCCCTTAATTATGCTATACGTGGCCTGAAGGTTTTATTGCCTTAGGCTCTGTCTACCCCGTAAGGGATAAAGACGTGATATATGTATGTATACATGTATGTATGTAATGTCACAGTGACGTTACATTAAATTAACAAGGATAATCGTTATGACGTTTATGAAATAGTACGACATTCCTTTTTGTGAAACTACCAAAACCCAGACTTTTAATATTATTATTTATTACTTAGCTTCTGCCCGCGACTTCGTCCGTGTAGAATTAAACTTTAGAACTTCCTTTGTTCTGTTTGTTATAAAGGTTGGAAGAGAGCACTTTGAAGCGATAAGGTCGCCTATTCACAGATGATCTATTTTCATGCCTGTGTTCTAGTTTCATTTCTGTAAAATTGTGTGTATGCTATAGTCTTTCCAAACATTTATTTTCTCGACGACAGATGTAGTTTGATAGTTATAGTGTTGTGACCTAATAAGTGATCAGTAGACTATACGATATCGATCCAATTTTATATAAATACGAGTAGTTGAGAAGTAAGCTATGGAGCCAATAAAACAACCGACTTGAATGCTAATTTATTACTAAGCGTGCAAAATGGCCGAATGACAGTATGTTTGTAATGAATAAACTAAAAACTACTGGACAAACAAAAAATATTTCACCATTAAAATGCTACATTATTCCTGAGTAACATAGGCTATTTTGTATCCCTGTAAAAAATTACAACGTGTAGAAAGTCGCAGGAACACATCTAGTTCAATATATGCAATACCAATACAATATTGATATTTCAATCATAACATCACTATTGGCATTCCCATAGAATGTAACTTTATTAAAACGTTTATTGTTTATCGTACTTTAAAAAGATATTACTGCATATATATGGACTCAATTTGTCCTAGATGCATATTATATGGGATCAAGGAACACAATTAGGCAGTCTTCATATTTTTATACCTCGCATTTAAAAGTAAATTTTTGCGTCAAAAGCGCAGTTACATTCTACGGGAGCTGTCATCGAGAAAATAAATGATCGGAAAGACTATAGTTGTGTGTCTTTCAAAAGAGAATGTCTTCTTTAGATCTGATGTTGACAGTATATTCTGCAATAATTATTTACTTTTCACACGTTTATCGCTATCCCGCGGGAACAATGCAATTACCCGAGATAAAAAGTAGCCTATGTTTTAATCCGGGGTACCAGCTATCTCCGTTCCCAATTTTATCCAAATCTGTAGTCGTTTCAGCGTGAAGAAGGAACAAACATACACACACATCGTGTCATCCTCACAAACTCTTGCATTTATAATATTAGTAGGATATTTATTATCTATACAAATATTATAAAGAGGAAAGATTTGTACCTATTTTTGTATGTTTGTATGTTTGTAATGAATAGGCTCAAAAAGTACTGGGCCGATCTGGATGAAATTTGGAACATAGATAGATTATAGTCTGGAATAACACATATGCTACTTTTTATCCCGGAAAATTGCGTGATTCCCGCGGGATAGCGATAAACGAATTCTATGCAAACGAAGTTGCGGGCAACGGCTAGTTTATTATATATTTATATATTCATGCCGGTCCGGGAGCAAAGAAAAAACATAGAATGTACCAGTTGCTTCTTTTCACACGCAGATGCTAAAAGCCCATCGAGGGAAAATCGAGTGAGCGAAAATCTTAGGAATCATGTTATAGGCGATGCTAGCAACCATCACTCTTTTGATTCCCCTTTCCACCTATACGCCCACAATCATGCTAAACGTGGCCTTTAGGTCTTGTCACCTTAGGCTCTGTCTACCCGGTAGGATATTTACGGGGCCTATTTAGACCCCAGTCATATCAAAGCCAACTTCGCGATGTTTCGTAGATGCTTAGTAAGTTGACTCGCAACCGAATACTAACTTGTTCCCTCAGTATTGCTGTAATAAGCCAAGTTGTTTGTTAACGAGCTTCGCAAGAACCTTTTTAACTACATGTGCTTAGTGCTGCTTGGGGAGAAACATGTTTCTTACCCCTGTAAATGCAACTTACTTGTACTAACTTCCTCTTTTCTGTCATTTCACGTTATATATATACAAGGTGTTAGGTAATGAGTGGATAATCCTTGAACTATGGATAGAGGGCACTTAGGACTTTTTAATTTTGCTCAATACTCTTGAGTACTTGTATTTTCAGATAGGCATTACTATTATTGTAAGACTACAACTACTACAAGGGATTAAAAAAAAATCGCAAACTTAATTTTTGCCTTTTCAATCGTACATTGATCGAATTTTCAGCTCTCACGGTGAAAAAAAAAATACACTACCGCCTAGTTGCCAATGAGCTTTAAAACATGCCGGTTTATTGACGATTTAAAAATGGTAATTAGGTACCTTTTGAATTTAAATTAAAAATGACAAAATAATAAAAAAAAATACACGCTCAGCCACATTTTTTCCGATTTACTTTTTGTATCACGGGCGTAAAACTCAATTTTTTTTTGTTGCAAAAATAACATTATTGGCCACTTCTTTAAATGCAAATGGCATTTAAATAATTCCAAATTTACAAAACATGCTGACTGCCTTTTGTTTTTTTTTCCACTTCGATTTTGAATTTCGCTATTATTGCATAATGAATGGTGACATTGTTCCTTGGCACTCACCATAAATGTAATGCATTTGGGCATATTCTATCAGTGTGTATTATGTTCGAAGCAGTATTAAAGTAAAAAACTTCAACACAACGATCTAAACGCAAAATTAACCATTCATTACGCAATAATAATAGCGAAATTCAAAATCGAATTTAAGAAAATACAAGTACTCAAGAATATAGAGCAAAAATAAAAAATTTAAAAAGTTAGCTTAAAATGGTGCTATGATCAAAACATTGAACAAGGGTGTTCATTTTCGAAAAAAACCTAAAAGTCCGAATATCTCGGAAACCGTGCGAGTTTTACTAAACCTATTTTAGCTTTATTATAACGTCCTAAGTGCCCTCTATCCATAGTTCAAGGATTATCCACTCATTACCTAACACCCTGTATATAATAGCCCGTTTTAAACCGTATCGCTATAATTTCAGTACATTGTATACAAATAATAATAATAATAAATGAGATACTAGAATGGCACAAAGAATAATTATTTCACATTTTAACGCAAACGCGCACGAAACGTACACGAAAACTTACACTGAGCGTACTTACTATCATCGGTAACCGATTCAAACCTAATTCAATATCGCATCAGGCAATATGGCGCACGCCGCCCGTCCGTCACTATATCTAGAGTATAGACTTCAATTACACCCGTCATATCCAGGCGGTGACATTTTCCGAACGGAAGGAAATCGTTTTCCGGGAAACGGTATTGAGCTTGGATGCAGTTGTGACAATGCCGGTTATGGGATTATGGAAGGAGTCAGATTAGAAGGTTGTAAGGTTGCGCATTTATCAGGGATTTTGGGGGGAAGGGTTTCATAGGATGTACTTAATATGTGTGCGTTAGTAGTCTGGATTCGGCGATGAGACTACCAAAGAAGTTTAGCGTCAAGTTTCAGTTTGGGAAAATATGCTATCTTGTGTTATGCTGTCGTTCTTCTTTCTCATTGTATTTCGCAACCATTTCTCGTGAAATTTTGTGAGTACCGATTTTTGAAAGTACATAGCGCGAAAGTAGTAAAAATCTGTTTATATCTTGAAACTATAGCTCGAATCAAATTTCTAACTAGTTTATAAGATTAATGTAAGCTGTGATTTTCTTCCAAGCTTTACTTTCAAGTGGTATTTTAAATAAATAAATAAAAAAACATTTATTACCAAAACATAAGCAGATAGAAGTTAAGTTGACAACAGATTCAAGACTATAATAAAGAAGAAAGAAAAAAAACAAGAGACACTAGGCGGGCTATGTTCCGGCAACGGGTACCAGTCTCAGCGTGTGCTGGGCTACATGAACCCAGCGCTGGTTTTCAGTCTGGTCCCTTTATCGGAGGCTAGTTGTAACAGATAGATGATTACTGAGCAGAGGTGTGGTATATGCAAGTATGTATTTTCACGTTATGTGCTTTAAAAAATTGGGCCCTAGGTTATTTTTATTTTGTAAGCAATTTTTTTTGAAGTGTAAGTAGCCGTGGAGTTTGAAAACGTAGAAAATATGCATTTCAACCCATTTCTGAAAAATTTCAAAAAACTCGTTTTTATTTAGGGTAGAACCGAAAAACCCCAATAAAAAGAAAAACCAATGCAACCCGTCCGACCCCAGCTATGGCAAAAATACAAATTTCGCCCGCGCAGTTTTTACATTCTGAATAAATAACCACTCGCAGGCACATGATTTGTGAAACGTGTTAAATTCTGCGAAGTGACACGTCCGAGGTCGAGCGTTATTAAATATTCACTGCTAAAAACCTTAGGGAAATGTCCAGTTGTAATGGGTACATTAGCACGAACATCAAATATGGCGTGTTTGCCTTACGCGAGGGTTTTAGGTTGCCTGGAACCATACATGTTTTTTTTTGCATATAACTTCTTTTTTACGGAATTTAACAATTTTGGCTTTTACTTACTCAGAATCGTTTACCCTATCAATCAATCTTAAAAACGAAAAAAAATGTGTCCCACATTTTATTATGGATTTTTATTCCTGTTCGTCACGTTAAAAAAACGTCGAGCGCAAAAGTGACGAACTGGAAAGGAAGTTTACATTACCGGTCCTTATTTTACCAAATTAAACTTTAATTAAAAAAAACAGTTTATCACTGGCAACACAGGCGTTTATCTTTATTTTACAGTTGGCAACATTCGGAACGGCATTCGAAGCGGTAATGGCCACTCATGCTAATTTTATACTCTAATCATTTGAATTTTATTCGTCTTCGCGCAATAACTAGCCGTCAACGACCGCGTCTGGACCACCGGGAATACAAATACGCGAATTACAAGAACAATTACAAGCTTAATGTTATTTAGACTTTAGACTTGTGTGAAGCTAGAATCAAAGTTATTGTATTTAACTCTAATTTGTTAAATTTTGTTGTTCAATTAAGAAAAATAGCATAAATTCAATTATTGTACTATTCAAGTAGGTCGGATTAGTTACAATGCTCTAGCAACAGTTTTTTGTAGTAATTTTGAACATCGACCAACGCACTTAAAGCGACATTTTGTAAACCACAATTTAAAGAATCCTGGTAAACAATCGGTCAAACCGCCTGCTGAACCTCTAGTGTAAGTTTTCACACCAAAAACGTCTCGAAAGCGCTCACGTAAACGCCTGAATTGCTATGAAAAAATTGCCAGCGCCACTTGCGGATCGAAACGGCAACAAACTGTACTCATAGTATTTGGCGTTTTAACGCAAAATAACGTTTTCCAAAAAAAAGTCCACATGTACATTTTTCCAGAATTTAAATATTTTGGGTTTATCTTACTTAGAATCGTTTACCCTATCGATTCTCATACAAGAAAAAATGTGTCCCAGATTTAACTATGGATTTTTTTTTCCTGTTCGTCACGTTCCATACATACCTAAATGAAAATAAGTGACGAACTGGAATGGAAATTTTGGGACACATTTTTTCTTGTACAAGGATCGATAGGGTAAACGATTCTAAGTAAGAAAAACCCAAAATAGTTATATTCTGGAAAAAAATTATTACGTGGACTTTTTTTGAAAAACGCTCAAAAGCGTTCAAAACGTGTTTTATGACCGAAAACTTGCACTAACTGAAGTGGGTATTTCGGATTAATTTTGTGAACCAGAGTTATGGACCAGGATGCAAGAAATACAAAAAATATAAAATCGTAGGCAATAGTACGTTCGCAGTCAAATGCATACAGTATACAGTAAAATGGGACATGTTTCCCCTACGATCATCAGGCCTCGATTAGGGTCAGAGCCGTGTATGATGAATACACACATATTTATGTACATACAAACAAAAGTAAACAATGCTTGAATGCGAGCTTCGCTCAGCTACATTGCGCTTCGAATAACACTAGTAAATATTTGAATAATATCTGAGCCTCTAGTGCCTGGGGGTAATTACCCCCCGATAATAGAACATTAAATTCCGAGGGTGGGGGAAAAAAATAATGTCTCAGATAGCACTAACTTGTCGCACGAGCCAAAGTGCATGTAAGTTTTTGATCACAAATTACGCTTCAAACGCGTTCCCAGCCCATCGAGGGAATAGGCGAAATTTTTAGGAATCACGGTTTAGGCGATGCTGCTAGCAACCCTGCTAAACCATCATGCTAAACGTGGCCTTTAGGTCTTGTTACTTCAGACTCTGACTACCCCGTAAGGAATATAGACGTGACATGTGTATGTAATATTTGCAGCGCCTTTACAGGATTTGATCTTGTATCAGCAAACAAATGTTTGACATTGAGTTATCTCTTTTTTTACTATAAAAAACACTCCAACGAATGAACCAGCTGAACTATGACCAGATTTCTATTCAGCTATGAAAAAAGTCGTAATGACCAACTTACTTGTGAGACAGACAGTCCTGAGTGTTCTCAAAACCGCTCCCTTGACCGAGTGACCCCCATTAGAACCCTCGCGAGCCGCTCGACCTTGCCCACATAACGAGCAGGCTTGTTACGCGTAAGCCTTCTTCAATACGTGCTTCTGCGCCATGGTTATGAGGACAGTATCCAAGGTGCAAAGTTTCGGAGCTATCCTACTAATATTATCAACGCGAAAGCTTGTAAGTATGCATGGATACACACACATACACATATCACGTATTTATCTTCACGTAGACGGAGCCTAAGGTAACAAGAGCTACAGGCCACGTTTAGCAAGACACTGAGGGCGTAGAGGTGGAAAGTGGAATCAAACTAGTGATGGGTTGCTAGCTTGATTCCTATGGTTGTATGGATGGATGGAAATTTGTTATTTCACGCCAGAACGGCTGGACAGATCTATATGAAATTTGGAACATAGATAGATTATAGTCTGGAATAAGACATAGGCTACTTTTTATAGCGGGGTGGCGATAAACGAGCGAAGTTGCGGGCAACAGCTAGTGATTTTATTTAGTTATTGCACGCGATTTCGCCCGCTTAGAATAAAATATAGCATACTAGCGACCCGCTCCGGCTTCGCACGGGGGCAATCAGTGTTTCTCTACGATATTATGCATGTATTATATATATAAACCTTCCTCTTAAATCACTCCTTGTATTAAAAAAAGCTGCATCGAAATCCGTTGCGTAGTTTTAAAGATGTAAGCATGCATAGGAACAGACGGACAGCGAAATACTTTGTTTAATACTATGTATTGATGGTCATCAGGGATAGGAACAATGTAGGATTCTAACGATGAAATATTTTTTTAAATCGGTCTAGTACTAGTAGTTTCGGAGCCTATTCAATGCAAACAAACAAACAATTATTAGTACAGACAATGTTTCTATTTTGAACTATCTTCTTTGCTCGTCTGGGAGCACAGAAAAAATATAGAATGTTGGCAGTTGCTTCTCTTCCTGCACAGATGGTAGCCCACCGAGGGAATCGGTGAAACCATCTCTACTTTGATTCCCCTTTCCACCATTAAGCCCACAATATGCTAAACGTGGCACTAAGGTCTTGGTATCTTAGGCACTGTCTACCCCGTAAGGGACGTGATTTGTGTATGTATGTTAAACTAGCTGTTGCTCGGTGCTCCGTCCAGAAGCTTGCTATCCCGCGGGAACGACGCAACTTTTCGGGATAAAAACTATCCAATGTTCTTCTCCGGGACTGAAACTATCTCTATACAAAATTCCAACTAAATCGGTTCAGCAGTTTAAACGTGAAGAGGTCAGCACTAAGCGCGAGTTGCATTAAGTTCTTTTGACAATGACTTGGACAATGGAACCGACGATTTCGCGGAGATAGACTTGACGGAAACATACATACATACCGTCACGCATCTTTCCCACAGGGGTAACCAGAGACTACTTTGTTCCACATGCTACGATCCTGACAGTGAGGTAATTCTTTCGTTTCATCCACATTCATCAACCTCTTCATACATGCTCGTCGGTTTCGGGTACTCCTGACCTGACCATTTCCAAAACGTCCCCAAATTCGTCTCGGAACGTCCGTCTAGGCCTTCCCCTCCCAACGCACCCATTCACATTCCCCATATAGATCTGTTTAGTTAATCTTTTTTCATCCATCCTCTCTACGTGACCTAACCTACTAAGCACACTTTTTTCTATCCTAGTCACTATATAGTGCATTTCTTCTTCTTATATCGTCCACTTTCTTTGTCGCAAAACCTATGAAAAATATGTAAAAATCTCTGGTTATGGTTACAGCAACTTGGCGCAACTCAACGCGTTATGTGCGCGAACGTCACTGCGCCTGATCACGCACAAAGGCGTCCACAAACGGAAACTCTTTACATACCGCTGACAGTATGATAAGGCTTTGCCGACAGCAACGGTTCTTTGTTCAGATCACGTTCAGAGATGTATCTATAGGTAGATACAAAAGAAATAGTTCTACATACTTTAGATAAAGAGCGGTTTCCAAATAAGTCCACATAAACATTTTGTCCACAATTTAACCATTTTGGGTTTTTCTTACTCAGAATTGTTTACCCTGTCGATCTTTATAGAGTGCATTTACCCCAGTAAATTCGAAAACGGGGGAATTTTGAAACTCGTACCTATCCACTAAACGGGGAACAATTACATAATCTATCAACGCTTTCAGAAGCTCCAATGTATTTGGCTTCTAGATAAGCGTTGCCAGATTACGGAATTGTTCCCCGTTTAGTGGATATCCACGCTTTTCGAAATTCCCCCGATTTCTAATTTACCCCAATGCACCTTATACAAGAAAAAAATGTGTCCCAAAATTTCCATTCCAGTTCGTCACTTTTTTAATATAGGTCTGTACCTAATTAATAAGAAATTGAACGTGATGAACAGGAAAAAAAATCCATATAGTAAAATCTAGGACCCATTTTGCCCTGTGTCATACAAGTTTGTGTCATTTTATGTTTATTCGTTACACCCCGACCAGCATGGAAGACACTCGTGAATGAATAGTGTAAATAGTTTTATTTTCCTTTGACAAGCTGTAAATTTTTCTGGGGCTTACCATGACGTCTTAATGCGATGCAATTCCGATTCAGTTTAGGTACGCTGTCAGATCCATACTAAAAATGACAGCTAAAACCGGAACTGAGTCGGAATTGAATCGCATTAAGACCTCATAGCAAGGCTCTGGTCTCGTTTCAGATATCTCAGCGCCGATCTAAGTAATCTAACAGTACCTAATTACACATAAACGGTAATACGGATAACTCACGTATAAAAAGTCGAGTGATACTCGACATATTCGCGCGGCTGCTCGACGCAACTGACAGCGGCGCACAACTACCCTCGTTTTCATCGTCATTTTTATTACTGTCAAATGTAGGGCAGCACACAACACTGATCACGTCACTCCGTAAAGGTTCGCTCGCACTCACCGTTTGGTCAATATTTAAAACAGTTTTCCAACTCGGGGGCACCGACCATCCGCTATCCCGGTTGAAATTGGGATACCGACTTGTTTCAATCCGTTTATGTGTAATTATGATTGAGTCTCACGGTAGTTTCATGTTGAAAGTAATCTACAGTTTGACAACAAATATAATGCGCATCGGCAGTATTCGTTTGCGCAGAGAAGCGCAGACCAGTTTCCGATGGTAGCCGAACGTGTAAATAATCTACATTGAACTTTATTTGCAAGCGCAACTGGCAGAGTATTGCTTGCTTTGCATTCTTAGCTCTGTCCCGCTTACACGATTTTGCCATTGTTGGTACGAAATCGATCGACCAATAACAGCGCCAGAGTTTCCCGCGCTACTAAAATTGGTATACTGCGCAGGTACATCGTGGAGCATTATTTTTGTTGTCAAACTGTAACAGTACTTGGAATATGTATACTATCGTGGAAAGCTTGGTCAAACAATAAGTAGGTTAGGTACGTACCTTCCCTTCGCTCTTCCAGTAGATGAAGAAGCCGTACTCGTCGACCTTGAAGGTGCAGTTCTGTTCCAGTTCCGTGTTGTCTTTCTCCTCCGTCCATCGGTCGAACACCGCACCCTGTAAGAACCGCGTCATGATTATGTAACTGTGTAGTAGTTAGTGATAAGGATAGGTATCAGAAATGAGGAGATCCGTAGAAGAACCAAGGCTACCGACATAGCCCAGCGGATTAGCAAGTTGAAATGGCGGTGGGCAGGGCACATAGCACGGAGGACGGATGACCGATGGGGTCGAAAGGTCCTCGAGTGGAGACCACGCACCGGCAAGCGCAGCGTGGGCCGTCCACCCACAAGGTGGACCGATGACCTCATTAGGATCGGAGGATCGCGCTGGATGCAAGCCACTTCCAACCGGTCTTATTGGAGATCTAAAGGAGATGCCTATGTCCAGCAGTGGACTTGTAATGGCTGAAATGATGATGATGATGATATAACGTTTAGGCCAAGTTTTCGTAACTTCCCGTCGAGTTACGACCTGGGTGCCTTTAAGAGGCGAGTGTACAATTTTCTGCAGGGCCGACAACGCACTGGCATCGCGTAAAGCGCTGCCGGTGTCTATGGACAGTGGTGATCATTTAACATGTAGCATAAAAATAGCGATGGGTTGTTAAAATCTTCGCCCATTCCCTCGATGGGCTTTTACCATCTGCGCGGAAGAGAAGCAACTGGTACATTCTGTTTTTTCTTTACTCCCAGACCAGCATGGAAGAAAACTACCGTGAGACTCACTAATAGTTACACAAACGGATAACTCGCGTATAAAAGTCGCGTAATGCACGACACGTTTCGGACTAATTCGTAGTCCTTCCTCAAAACATGTCGAGCATTATTCGACTTTTGTACGCGAGTCATCCGTTTCTGTAACCGGACTTTTACTTTACTATTTAGCCCACACGCTTATTACATTAAGCTGTAAAGAGGTCTAGTTTCAGTAACTCAAACCTCATATCCTTGTTTACTGTGACAAAGTACTGTTTAGTTCAGCTTGACAGTGCTCTGGTCGCACCGCAACCAACGCCAGCGGAAGCTCGCACCGTGTGCGCCAATGGCAAACCAGTGTTGTCGGCCTTTTAATTAAACTGGGTGTGTGCTAGCCTGTGGCACGGTAGTCTGTGCTAGCCTTTGTCCTGTCGAAAGTACTTAATTAGCCGGGCAAGACCGATTTATAAAGGCTTCATATGGCGCTTTGTATTGAACTATGAAAAGTAATAGGTATTGTTAAAGTTACACGATATCCTTGGTAATTACATCGGCCGTATCTATTGTTTGAAAGTTTGTTTTGTTTCTTTTGGAGGAAGAGGTTGAAAATTACTCCTTAAATGAGGAATTCTTGTTAATTTGTACATTCGAAGGCATAAATATCGATAACATAATCGCTATCATGTCAAATATAAGGTGATAGAAATTTAGGTGCGGATATTTTCAGGGTAAGTTGTAATTCATAACCTAAGAATCGACCAAAAACATAAATTATTTAAGTAATTAAAAGTACTTCCATGCTGGTCTGGGAGCAAAGGAAAAACATATAGAATGTGCCAGTCTCGTCTCGGGCAGATGGTAAAAACCCATCGAGGAAATGTGCGAAATTCTTAGGAATCATGTTATAGGCGATGCGGCTAGCAACCCATCACTAGTTTGATTGCTTTTTCCACCTATACGCCCACAATCGTGCTAAACGTGGCCTTTAAGTTTTGTTACCTCAGGCTCTGTCTACCCCTTAAGGGATATATACGTGATTTGTGTATGTATGTATGTACTTAAACCAAAAATAATAATTGCCATTACCCGTCCAAAGAAAATCATCCATCAACATCAGTTCTTAAGTCTAATTCTACGCGCAGTCGCGGGCAGAAGCTAGTATTGTAAAAAACACGTCCCTATTGCTCACGGGGCAGACGTAACCTAGGGTAACATATTGTGTATATATGATCCCGTAGAGGGATCGAAACGCGTCAGTGTTTGTGTGGTGTAAGGGATAATTAAGTTTGTGGGTTTTATATGTTTTATTGGCAGTAGTGGGAGGAATTGCATGAATGAAAAACATATATATTTCACACAGGCTTGGTTATCCTGACGTGAGTAGCGGAGTAGCAATGTAAATTTTTTGTTCATTCCAATGTACCTCCGCAAAGTAACGCCTGATTCAATAAAATATTGTATGGTATTTAAACTCCATAGACAACGACAGCGCTCGGTTGCTCAGCTATTAATCATCTAATTAAACCAGCGGCATGTGATCCAGTGATTTCTAGCAGAAGTAACAGCTCACGGCCAGTCGATAGCACTGGCCACCGGCCCGGCGAGAGGCGCGGGCGCACTGGCAGCGGGACAAATAAACTGTCCCTTTCTGTCCCATATTTTTCACTCTCGTTGGTCATAATAATCGGTAGTCATAATGTTGTTAGATATTTTTCAAGTTTTCAGAACATGAAAAAAATCCTTGGGACAATTGACACCAATTGAAATCTAAACTAAGCAAAGCTTGTAATATATACCTATATAAATAAATACTTAAATACATATTAAACATCCAAGACTCGAGAAAAAACATTCGTATTTTAGATACAAACATCTGCCCCGGCCGGGGATCGAACCTGGGACCTTGGTCGTGCATTGATCAGTTAACACATGACTCCGTATAATACCTACGAGAGGACGGATCAAGTTATAGATTTGACGGTTGGATTTGTAAGTTCTACCACCGGAAAACCTGCTAGTTAGTGATTAAATTAAGACACAGGAAGTACTATCAAATGAATCAAGAATTCTTATGTTTAGTTTTACGGTTTAGCCGTTAGGAATTTAACTTCTAAACGACACTGAAAATTAGAACAGAAAATTCATAAAAGTACCTATGATGCGTGCTGTACCGCTACACTTACCGGCTAAGCCAGTTAAGTGGTACTCAACCTTTTTTTTATACGGGCCACAAACACGTTGTAGTTATAGTGTCGCGGGCCACAAGCAAAAGTTATTTAGGGGTAGGTAACTTAAGGCGGGCCAACCACAAGGGCCGGGCGGGCCGCTTGTGGCCCGCGGGCCGCAGGTTGAGTATGACTGGGCTAAGCTATGCTACCTGCTATGGGTGCTGTAGCGCAGTGGCGGATTTACAAATTTTCAAGGTATAGGCTGAATTTTTGCCGCCCTTGCAAAATCTGTTGCAGACTTCTTAAAATTTTTATTATGAGGTAAAAAAAACAAAAAAGGTCGTGCCCCAAATTTGCCGCCCCCAAAATCCCAAATTTGCCGCCCCCAAAATCTGCCGCCCTAGGCTCGAGCCTTCTCAGCTTTATGGTAAATCCGCCACTGCTGTAGCGGTATATCACACATCACGGAATGATGAGGATCCGGGTTCGATTCCCGCCCATAGCTTTACTTTTCGGATTCTATGTTCGAAAAGTTTTTAAAATGGAAAGGAATACACTCTTCTTATCATGAGTGCGATAATGATAAAGTTTTAACTGTGTACTTACGACAGCAATAAAAGTCAATCGACTATTTAACGAGAGACTGGTTTTAAGTTCTTTTATCTGTGAGCTCTGATCTCGAATAATGGCTTCTAATGTTTGTGTCTGGCTTTGATTTACCATTGTAACGATCAGATACAGGAGTTTAATTTACCTGGGTGTTTTCTGCAAAGATACAATGGGAACTGGGGCATTCAGTTTAGGTTCGCTCGCTGTCAGATCCATACTAAAAATGACAGCTAAAACCTGAACAGAGTCGGAATTGAATCGCATTAAGACGTCTTACTCTGTTGTTTTATCATTTTCTCTGCAGTTTTGATTCCGTAAAATATTGATGCGTTGCTAGCCGCGTGTACCCATAACATTCCCTAAATGGGCTTTTACCATCAGCGCAGGAAGAGAAGCAACTGATGCATTCTTAACGTGACCATTTATTTATTTTGTCAGACCGGGACACATCTGCGGAAATGTATAGTAAAAAGTGTTGTGTTTTACAAGTATTTTATTATAGAAGATAGAATAACGCAAAATAATTAAATCTCTAAACACAAAATAGTTAAGTTGGCACGACTTACTAACTAAGCCCCAGTAGTGGCATGACTTCTAAGTCGTATTTTTGTATTTGTCGACTGAACTATTTTTTTTTTTAATATCGGATCTTGTTTTTAGATACGTGTACGTATAATTTTAAACTATCGTTGGGTCTGCTTGCAAAACCGGGACGAAGTTGGCTTCGCGGGGACACCGGGACAGACTGCCTGAAACCGGGACGTATGGTCACGTTATGCATTCTATGTTTTTTCTTTGCTTCTAGACCAGGCCTTACCATGACGTCATAATGCGATTCAATTCCGATTCAGTTTAGGTTCGCTCGCTGTCAGATCCATACTAAAAATGACAGCTAAAACCTAAACTGGTATGTGGTATAATAATTGTGTTAAACGCTGCCAGTGGGCCCGACCTTCCCGTGGATGGGCTTTCAGTAAACATTCCCGCCTGATTTACCGCCCCGTAAGAAGTATTTGAACGTAACGTCTCTATCGGCGCCGCCATTTTGTTTGCACATTTGTTTCACGATCTGACGTTTCGTAATAAATCAGAAGTGGGTGACGTAGCGCATTAATCATAAAAATATTTTTTGTGCTAAATTCGTAGTAGATTATTGTGTAGATTTGAAGATAACTACATAGCTCATTAATCTAGTCAACTAGTTAAGAAGTTTATTTGAGCTCGGTCCGTGGTAGTTAGGGAACAATTCACACAAACTGACCTAGTCCCAAAGTACCTAAGCGCTAGTAAGGCTTGTATTATGGGTACTAGACAACGATATACATACTTGAAAATGAAATGAATGAAAATGAAAATGTATTTTATTTAACATTCCTTAGTACATAATGAGAAGGTTAGGGACCTTCTAGTAGGTATGCAAGATACCTCTAACAGAAGACCCCACTTCTCCAATAAAATGCAGCAAGGTAATCAGACAATATTTTCTAAGATATATCCAATTTATAATTTCAATAAATACATAGAGAAATACTTATATAGAGAAAGGATTATTATTAACAAGCTGACGATAAATTATACTAATACATTATTTTAACACACGTTACTCTTCAGAGTAGGAATCAATCAAATGTATGGCTTTAATATTAACATAGGCAAAATGTGGCAAGGTAAATCCAATAATCTAAATGGAAAAGGAGGTCCAAGGCTGCGATACCCCGCGTCGCTTAACCTAAGTGCTTGCTAAATAAATAAGGCGAAAACATAACAGGTTTTAGAGCTACGAAATGTAGGCAAGTCTGAATACGCATACATATATCATGTCTTTATCCCTTACGGGGAAGACAGAGCCTAAGGTAACGAGACCTAAAGGCCACGTTTAGCATAATTGTGGGCGTATGGATGGAAAGGGGAATCGAAATAGTGATGGGTTGCTAACCACATCGCCTATAACATGATTCCTAGGACTTTCGCCTGTTCCCTCGATGGACTTTTACCATGTGCGCGGGAAGAGAAGCAACTGGTAAATTCTATGTTTTTTCTTTACTCCCAGACCAGCATGGAAGAATCCGATTACACGTTTAACATTTTTAAATTTCCGTAAAAGCTGTAAGCATGACTGTGAGTGACATATAAATCATATAATTTAATTTATTAGGCTTATAATAAGACAACAAAGGTCCTGGCATGCGAGTGGGGTTACCTCCGCGTGTGGTCAAGAGCTGCGGTTCGTTTTAGGACCCGTCCGAGGGGAAGAGCAGTGCTTGGTCCGGTGCACCCTGGGCATCGGTTAATGATTTCCTGGCAGATTCTGAGGGATATCATTATCCGTTGGCTAATCGGAATCAGCTAGCTGTCACATTCGTACAAGAACTGTCAAAATGAACACGATGGCGATTGCGAGCGAGTTAGACAATAAGACAATTAGACAATAAGTTAGACTACTGGTCATTCATCCTCGTTGGTGGACGTCCTACGCTGCGCTTGCCGATCCGCGTTCCAACTGAACCACATCATTCAAACAGATGACGCTTAGCGACAAGAATTAGCATAGTAACAAGATAAGCGCGGACTTTGAATAACAAGGAAATGAAGCAGAGATGTAAAATGGATCGATACGCGAAGTGCATTGGAGTAAACGGGATCACGGTCTATATTCGTCTGATTGCTTTACTTCGGAACCGGGTCGGCCTCTGGTTCAGTGATACTACGATTCTATAGCTAAATCAGACTACCTATTTGACCATACATGCATACATACATATGTATCTTTTCGAGCGATTTAGCTACTTGGCTGCCGGTAGCCAGCATCGGCTACGGTCTAATACTAGTCTCCTTTTAGCCTGTCCTTTTTCATCTTCCAAAACATACTCCAAATCCTTCACAGTTCACTCTACACTCAGTACACTCTGCTAGGCTGTGGAATCGGTTACCGACCTCCATCAGGCAATCTGCCTCAGTGGCGTCCTTCAAGGAGGGCTTGAGGAAGTGTGGCTCACATCATCTTCTTAAATATTGTATGTGTGTACTCATATTGTATGTAGTGTGTAATGATATTTAGTAGTTTATTTATGAATTGTTTGTTGTATTTTGAGATGTACGCTCTATTGTGGCTTTCACTATATGGATATTTTGAACTCACTCTTTGTCGGTCTCTCGCTTAATGCTCCTCTCATTTACTCAAAGGTTAACTGGTAGAGATCCCTTATAGGGATAAGTTCGCCTTTGTGCATTTCCAAAATTCAAATTCAAATTCAAATTATTTATTAAAATAATCAATTGTACAAATAAATTATAAATGGTTAGTAAGCACTATATTATGTCTATCTATGTATTAGTAAGTACACAACAAAGTTAAGAACTAAACTAATGACTCGACATAAAACAAGTGTGCCTGCGCTTACAACGAAAGTATATTATAAACTGTGCGTAGAGTAATTAAATTAAATGCCTAAACTAGGATACGAGAGTACCCTGTATCTTAGGCAAAAGATAGGGTCTATGATTAAATATTAATTGATACAGGGAGTATTATTTTCTGTACAAAGTTAGAAATCAGCATTTTTATCACATATTAAACTAAGGGTTACCTAATGATAAATAGTTAATTAACTAAGTTATGCAACTATCTTCAGCAGGTTTTCGGTTTCCTCGTAAGACAAACTTTGCAACCCTGACAGAGTGACTTTACAGTTGCCATAGTTTGAGTCATAAATATTAAGGAGTCTGTTAATTTTATTGTAAAGGAAGGGACCCAAAAACGAGGAGAATTTGTGCCTAAAAGCATGATTGGTGCGGAGTATCTTAAATACTATGTCAGAGCGCCTTTTGCTGAGGATATTAGAGTTGTAGGGAGCCGACATGTGCTGTTTTTAGGATGATGCTCAAGATGAAAAGCTGGCGAACCGTGAGTACTCTGCAGGACTGGATATATTTAAGGTATTTTTTGTGATTTGTCTCTTTTTATTTATATTTGAACAATAAAGCATTCACTTACTTACTTACATAGTAAGTGGCGGTGCGTCCATAGAACTATATTCCCACCGGCTTGCCTATTTTAAGGCAGTTGAGCACTTTTATTGTTTTATTTAGACGAAATCACTTTTCAGAATCAGTGCGTTTCTTTCTCAAAACAGTGTAAAGAGAGCAACATATCAACTTGTGCCACACGTTGTGGTAAATTTATAAATAGTATGTCATATAACAAGCGTACTATAGGCGGTTGCCAAACAGATGACAATCGTAGGTCAATGACTGGGGGTCAAGGGTGATCGTAGACACGTGCGTTTCGAGGTAACTTCCGAGATGAAGACATACACACATATATCACGTCTTTATCCCTTACGGGGAAGACATAATTTACCTAATGTTAGAAAGCACAGCTAGTGTATAAATAGATGTAAAAAGGAACGTAGCGGGTGTGAATGAGACAGATGACATACGAGTGAGAGGATGAATTGGTCAATTGGAGAAATACTTTTGATGGCAGTTCTCCGCTGCGTGTCTGTCTACTTGCGATAAACTTAACTAGTTACCAAACGGATTTTCATGCGGTTTTCACCAATGGATAGTGATTCGCCAGGAAGATTTGAGTGTAATTTGTCAAGGTTTTGCGTAAATTAGTGGAAATGAAATGATAATTGTTAAAAAAAACGTCGACAAAAAATAGCTAATCCTACTAATATTATAAATGTGAAAGTTTGTGAGTATGTTTGGATGTTTGTTACTCTTTCACGCCAAAACGGCGAGATAGATCTGGATAAAATTTGGAACATAGATAGATCATGGTCTGGAATAGCACATAGGCTACTTTTTATCCCGGAAAATTGCGTAATTTCTGCGGGATAGCGATAAACGAATTCTATGCAGACGAAGTTGCGGGAAACAGCTAGTTATTCAATAATTGAGATCTGTACAAATAACCACTACATAATAAAAAAAAACGGACGGGTTGCACTCCGGGAGTGCCGGCAAAGATTACAACACACACACACACTCGCGCAAATAAAACAAACTTTTTCTACACGAGATTTAAACCGAGGTCACCGGAGCGAACCCACTGTTAGTCCACACCTTATACCACTAGGCCAAACGTAGCTTACGCATATATGACGAAATCAACGCACGTATTATTCTCCGTCTTACCTGTCGGTCACGTGATCGTCAGAATCTGACGCGAGTTTAATATTTTTTACCCATCCCAAGAAGTTTTCACTCCAACAAAGGCGCTTTCCGCTGTCTTTCTCTATGTACACACAGCAAAGCTATTCGGTAAGCAGGATAGATACGGCGCGAGCGTGCGTAGGTGCTTACCTGATTATATTGCCGTGTGTACGTCCTACTGAACTTGTGTCTTCCCGAAAGAGCGCTGTAAAGACCGGTCTCGCGCGGCCCCCATTTATTATTTACTAGCGACCCGCCCTGGCTTCACACGTTATATTATGCATGCATTATACATACAAACCTTCCTCTTGAATCACTCTATCTATTAAAAAAGCCGCATCAAAATCCGTTGCGTAGTTTTAAAGACCTAAGCATAGATAGGGACAGAGAGCGGAAAGCGACTTTGTTTTATACTATGTAGTGATAAAGCTCTGCTACAACTCCGCTAATAATTGCGGAGGCGGAGGCAGCGGCGGAGGTACGTTTTCTAGCGGAACTTCTGCAATAACAGTGGCGGAGAAGTTCCGTTACAATCCTAGTTTGATACTTGAATCGGCCGGGTTAGAACAAAGACATAATCGAATGCCATTCTAAGAACTCACAGACTGTAGGTACGGGAATTATACGGTGGTAATCTTTTGTGACTAACTAAACAGATCTATATGGGGAGTGTGAATGGTCACGTTGGGAGGGGAAGGCCTAGACGGACGTTCCGAGACCAAATAGGAGACGTTTTGGTAAAAGGTCAGGTCAGGAGTACCCGAAACCGACGAGCTGATGTAGAGATCAGACGCGTTCATCCCTTACAAACATATAAGCAGTGCTTGTAAGCATACGTAAATGTGCCCGACACGCTTCGTACCAATACGGGTTTTGTTGTCAATATGCCTACCCTCTGTCAGAACCCACTGCACGCCCCTGGTAGAGATTGATGTGGATGAAGCGAAGGTGTATGTCAGGATCGTAGCAAGTGGAACAAAGTAGTCTCTGCCTACCCCTGTGGGAAAGTCCGGTATGTATGTAATTTTTTGTGCTCGGGACAGTTTCGCACTTGGTCGGTTCTTTGATAAAATAAAGAATCAGCTACGGAATTACATTAAATGTGCCAAGGGTCATCTCGAATGCGCCGGACAGCCGCCAGTTCAGGCTTCAAAGGAAATGTCTAATCAAAGGCTTTTAATTTGCGAGGAAATTAAAAAAAAAACTCGACCCAGCGTCGTTCTTAGAACAAAACGCGGGCTAGATCGGCTTGTTTTTAAATAGAGCTAATGGAAGCTTTTGTAAGTAATTAGAGGTGGAACTTCAGTAGCGATAGACATCCGAATTATTTTATTTTCGTACCGAATTACTAGAACTTTTTGGAATTATAAAAAAATATCTGTAAATATATACATACACAAATCACGTCTTTATCCCTTACGGGGTAGACGGAGCCTTAGGTAACAAGATCTAAACTACCTAAAGCCCTCGTTTAGCATGATTGTGGGCGTATAGGTGGAAAGGGGAATCAAAATAGTGATGGGTTCCTAGCCGCATCGCCGATAACATGATTCCCATTTTCGCCCATTCCCTCGATGGGCTTTTACCTGGGGCCTGATTTTTGGAAAGCACATGTGTGAAAACACCACTCGAAAGTGGTGAAAAATTGTGCTGAATTTGAGATACGAGTAGCTTAGAAAATACTTAGGGCTCTCATTAATCTTGTGACCTAGTCAAAAATTTGATTAGAGCTGTAGTTTTGAAGATATAAACAGATTTATACCACTTTCGAGTGGTGTTTTCACACATGTGCTTTCCAAAAATCAGGCCCCTGCGCGGGAAGAGAAGCAACTGGTACATTCTATGTTTTTCTTTGCTCCCAGACCAGCACGGATGAAATAGCATAAAAGAAAGTCACGTTGTTCCATCTCCATGTAAACAAGTACGCTTATTGGCACAGTGCAAAGCGGGTGGAGGGGGTAGCCTAAACGATCACAGCGCTCGCTATGGCTAAAATTGTCATTTTTGTCGCTGACTTGAGCTGTCAAATCCATATTGCAGTAAACATTTTCTAATCGTTTTTGAGATAAAAATATAGTCCTGGTAAGATGTGTTGTTGTGAATTGTAATAACACCAAGAAGAATAGCGACTGTAAATTTTACCAATTTCCAAAGACCATGGTGGAAACGAGACCAAAGAAATAAGTGGATATTTGCCGTAAGAAAAAAAAATAAGTTACCTAACCTCTAAAATTTTCACTGAAAACAACAATTTTAATGTTATTGGCAATAATGTTTACTGACTACCATTGTCCAAAATTGTGTAATATAGTAAAATAACACAATATTTCATTAATATTTTTCACCGTATTTACTTATTTCTTGTTTGACAGCGGTGACAATATTGTCCATAATGGCCGCCTGTCACGTGGCGCTGTCGTCGCGCACGGTCCCAATATCTTTAAAACTACGCAACAGATTTTAATGTAGCTTTTATTAATATTCAGTATTCTTTCAAGCTGGTTTGGAATTAAAGAAAAAAAAAGAGTACCAGGGCGAAAATTTTAGGAATCATGTTATAGGCGATACGGCTAGCGACCCATCACCATTTTGATTCCCCTTTCCACCTACGCTTACAATCATGCCAAACGTAGCCTTTAGGTCTTGCTACCGTAGGCTCTGTCTACGCCGTAAAAGATAAAGACGTGATTTATGTAAATTCTTAAATTATTTGATAAAAATACATATTTCACTATGTTACCTGCAGCAGCGGCTCTGGCACTGGGATCTGCCAGTTGAATTCGAACTTTTTCGTCATGGTGTAAAGTCCAAGTCAGTTCAGCACGGAATTCAGCGAGCCATCTTCAGCAGCAACCTGCAATAAAATAGAAAATTTTTTTAAAAAATGTTAAGAAAAGCGGAAAACGATATTTTATGGACAACATAATAAATAAATAAGCCAGGGATTAAAAAAAAGGACAGTGTTGTTTTCTCAGATTTTGGAAATTTTGTATTATAATAATAATAAATTGTTTATTTTCAAGTAATCACCCATAGAAATTACATAGTTACAATTTTTTTTTAATTACAATATAGGTATTGAGATTATTTAGTAGATTGATAATACATTAACAGTGAGGTACATTTATTAAGAAAGAAAGAAAGAAGACATTTATTCCTTTTTGCAAGACACACAAATATAAATGGATATACACAATTTTATAGCAAAAAAAAAACAAGAAAAAAAAAAGACATTAAAAATAGATGCTCAGCGTTGTGTGTGTCTTCGCAAAAGTGAAACGGTCGCAGGCTCAGCATTATTATTTAAATTCATGCAATAATTTTTATTGCAAGCATACTACATACATACATGATGTGTTTGCATGCATCACATAATATCGCCCTCAGTATTCATTTACATTCCGAGGGTGGTGAAATAAAGAATGTGTCAGATCGCAGGAACTGTCGCACGAGCCAAAGGCGAGGGCGATAAACATGCGGCCTGAGGCTTTCTTTATCACCGCCCGACACAATTTTATGTCTTCCCTGACCAGTGTGATAAATATATACCTTTGAGGGTACATTAAGTATTATTACAGTGTAAGGTAGATGAATAAATCAGTTGTGTCGTTGAAAAAAAAAAACCGCTTTGCTAAAAGCTTTGGAGGGTGTTTTTTTTTCAACGACAACTGATTTATTCATCTACCTTACACTGTAACAATACTTAATGTACCCTCAAAGGTATATATATATCACAGCCAGGAAATGGAAATTGGCGCTTGAGTAACGTTACTGCTTCGGGCGACATTAAGTAACAAAATTGACCTGCGGACCCACTTTTTCGTGTAAGAATCAGTTAGTATAGATTCTCAGGAGAAATAACCCAACATTAACAACTTAAAAAAAAAGTCACTTTTTAATTCCCCGTCTACTTAAATTTCTAAGTGTTCTACTAGTTCAAATTTTATATCATATTGTCCCTCTCACTCTTCTATCAATGGCTGTAAGTGTGGGCGGAACGGCAGATACAAACTTGGAATATCTCAGGATGAAACCTGGTTGTACTAAACTCGGAATTCGGGTTAAGTGAAAAGTTTCCGCTTAAATATTAAGTGGGCATTAACGGTGCGACGTAAACGTTCATTTAAAATCATCTTAATAATGGCCAGTAATTTAAGGGTGCTTTAAAGATTGCAGTAAAAGAGTTTCGTAATGATACCATTAAGCAACTTTGGTGTTACTTTATTGGTTTAAGAGGTTCTCAAGAATCTTGACGCTGTGTACTAAAGTTTTTTGTGGGTACTTAACGTTTTAAAGACCGACTGGGAGGGGAACACACGGAATAACTTAAAAATAAAAACAATTTTGTGCCAAAAATGTCTTATAAAATTATGCGAAAAGAGCTGCTCTTCTAACTAGACCGATTGTTACCAAACACGACTAGGAACCACCGCAAACACAAACACACACAGAGAGAGAGAGAGAGAGAGAGAGAGAGAGAGAGAGAGAGAGAGAGAGAGACGTCAAATTGCTAACCACTAAACCACAAGTAGGTACTATAAGTAGCGACAAAAATTAGTAACAAGGTCACGTGACAGCTCTAGTAACAGAAAAATTCGAAGGCTTACCCACCGGCTATGGGTGGTGTAGGGGTATAGCACGCGTCACGGAATGACGAGGATCCAGGTTCGATTCCCGGTCATAGCTTTACTTTCCGATTTTTCTGTGTTTTTGAAATTAAAATACTTTTTTATTCATTACTAGAGTCCTAGCCTAGACATACCTCGCTAGGTAAACCGCAGAAGCGATTTAAAGAAACATTGTAAAAGCTATTACAACTTAAAATACGGATTTATTATTATTCGTAGGTCTAGCACGAGAACGCGCAAGAGTCGCCCGTCTTTTTCTTACTGTTAGTTCTAGAGTGAGAGGGGTAGTGCGCTCTCGTACTACCCGGGCAGAATACTGTCAACGTAGCACCAAGCGTTATACGTTAAGTCTACAGTTCTGGGTTGTGCCACGTGATATATTAAAGACATATTTTCGCTTTCACAAAAGAAACAATGCTTTATCTTAGACGTTTCCCCGGGGGCGCCGACCCCTTGTTTTTACGATACTACGGGTCGTTGCCGTACGTACTCGTAGTGATGGGTACATTCTACATACATAACACAGGTAGGTATAGGTAGGTTCTTCCATGCTGGTCTGGGAGTAAAGAAAAAACATAGAATTTACCAGTTGCTATTCCCGCGCAGGTAAAAGCCCACCTATACGCCCGTAATCATAACTAACTCTTTGGATTGCTGCATGCAGCTAAATTCCACTATCGTACTTCGCGGAACCGTCTGTCCTTCCATCCTCAACATCTTGATGGTTGGCAGTGAAGTACCGTGCGTTTTAAACGCAATTTCTTTCCTCGTACGACAAAGATCTGGAACCAACTTCCTGCTGCAACATTCCCTGAGGGGTACACTTTAGGGATCTTTAAAAAACGAGCCTTCCTGTTCTTGAAAGGGCCGGCAACGCACCTGTGATTCCCCAAGTCTTGCAGGTGTCCCTGGGCGATGGTGATTACTTTCCATGCTAAACGTGGCCTTAAGGTTTTGTTACCTTATATCCGTAAGGGATAAAGGCGTGATATATGTATGTATGTATAGGTACAAACAACTGTCCCATACAATTTGTCACTTTCAGGAAAATATCAGGTTTCCAATGACACGTGAACTGTATTTTGTTACAGTGATATTGCCTTTCTCAACAAAGCCTTTTGCTTATCTACATAAAATTCAAACAATACTAAAAATAAGAACACAGAAAAATCCGAAAAAGCTACGGCCGGGAGTCGAACCCGGATCCGTATCATACCGCACACACAGTACAGGGCCGACAACGCACTGGCATCGCGTAAAGCGCTGCGGGTGTCTATGGACAGTGGTGATCATTTACCATCAGGTGACCCACTAGTTCGTTTGTCTGGCCTCTCGAACATAAAAAAAAACCGTGAGGCGTTACCGCTATACCACTTATAGACCAGGGTCGATAATTTTTGAGACCAAAGAAAATTATAGTAGGATGAAACCCATTAGAAAAGGTAGAGAATATTACAAAAATGAAAGGAAAAATAAATTACGGGCGATCGGAGGTCGGGAAGGGGAAGGGGGTGAGTTTTTAAGGGTGAAAAACGGTTTATCTCGATTTCCGGCAAAACTACAAGTCTTATGAAAAAAAGTTAAATGGCAACGTTGTAGTTAGTAAAAAGATCTACAAGTTTTACTCCTACACTTTTTTCACATAACCTCAAAATTTTTGGTTATTTATTTAAAAAAAAATATTTTATCACGAAATTTGGTAAAAACTTACCTTTTTATGTCCCGAACATACAGTATTTTTTTTTTATTTAAAAGATTCATTTTTTCACCCTCATTTTCAAGCGAAAATTCTCACGTTAAAATATCTGCTTTTTTTAAAAAGTCGGTGGCCTTTTTGTTCGTTGAAACCTCTACTTTCTGATGGTATAAAAAAAGATTTACTATGGTAAATGTTCTCGAAAAAAACATTATGTTCAATTTTGAGCTATTTATTTAAATTTATATTTTAATTACTCGTTAAACGTAAGATTTCTGTCTAAGAAGTCTAATATATAAAGTAAATAAGTAAAGTAATAAATAAAGTAACTTAAGGTACTCTGAAAGGCTTCTATTGGTGTTTGGGGGTTCCTAACAGCTTCTTAGTATTTAATAAGTTTAGAAGCACAACAGTTACACAAACTCGATACTTTCACGATTGCAAGAACCTCTGGCTTAATGTGTCACGTTAATTTCAACGTGACACCATCACGTGTTCTCGGGTAAAGGGGAAAACGTGGTTGGTAAACCCTATAAGTTACCCCCACTAATACTACAAATGCGAAAGTTAGGATGTATGGATATTTGTATCTTCCACCCTGGAATGGCTGAACAGCAGGCTTAGGTATTACCTAATTCGCTCGCAATCGCCAACGTGTTCATTCTGACAGTTCGTGTATGGCTGATAATTGGCATCGGAATCAGCTAGCTGTCACATTCATACAAGAACTGTCAAAATGAACACGATGGCGATTGCGAGCGAATTAGGTAATAAGCCTACAAGTAATAAGGATGAAATTGGCAGAGATAGAAGTGCGAAAGAGCACAGGCTAATCACTACATAGTATAAAACAAAGTCGCTTTCTCTGTCCCTATGTCCCTATGTATGCTTATATCTTCAAAACTACACAACGGATTTTGATGCGTTTTTTTTTTAATAGATAGAGTGATTCACGAGGAAGGTTTTTATGTATAATTCTACGCAGACGAAGTCGCGGGCAGAAACTAGTAATTAATAATTCTATGCAGACGAAGTCGCGGGCAGAAGCCAGTAAAATATAAGAGACACTTGCGAGTCTGCCGCGAGCGGAACGCCACGTTAACACTAGGTTTTTGGTTAATGTAACGTGTAATAGTTAAGGTTACAGCTCGCAGAGTACCCGGCTTTGGTTACGGGTAGCCTTTGCGTATAGAACTTTAAAAAGCTACACTGTACAAGTTACAAACTTGGCACCAAGTGGTCAGTTCCATTAGTGTTCCACTTGGTACTTAGAGAACTTCTCAACCTCGCAAACTCAGAGCTAAGTTACGTTACGGTCCTAGAGATCGGCAATTCTAGAAAGTTCTTAACCTTCGACGGCATAATTGAGTTAGACTATTGCATGTCTATCCCTACTATTATAATTGCGAAAGTAACTCTGTCTGTCTGTTACCTTTTCACGCTTAAACCGCTGGACCTCTTTAGTTTAAATTTGTAACAGAGATAGTTTAGTCCGGAGAAGGAGATAGGATAGTTTTTATCCCGTCTAAGCGAATTCTTTCCATGCTGGTCTGGGAGCAAATAAAAAACATAGAATGTACCAGTTGCTTCTCTACCCGCGCAGATGGTAAAAGCCCATCGAGGGAATGGGCGATTATAATAGGTATCATGTTATAGGCAATGAGGCTAGCAACCCATCACTATTTTGATTCCATTTTCCACCTATACGCCCGCAATCTTGCTAAATGTGGCCTGTAGGTATCTGTTACCTTAGGCTCTGTCTACCCCGTAAGGGATAAAGACGTGATTTGTGTGTGTGTGTGTGTGTGTGTGTGTGTGTGTGTGTGTGTGTGTGTGTGTGTGTGTGTGTAAGCGAATTCTGCGCAGACGGAGTCGCGGGCAACCGCTAGTATGTTATGAGCACAAGAATTGGTTTTATTAAATTTAGATATATTTCAAAGCTGATTTATCTGCGCTGCTTTTAAGCTATGTTTGATTTAAATCGGTTTCACCGTTCGGAGGATATAAACATTTTAATATCACATCGGAATTTTATCTCACAGCAGCTTCATCACTATCACTACATAGTATAAAATAAAGTCGCTTTTTCTGTCCTCATGTCCCGATGTATGCTTATATCTTCAAAACTACACAACGGATTTTCATGCGGTTTTTTTTAATAGATAGAGTAATTCAAGAGGAAGGTTTATATGTATAATACATGCATAATATACCGTGCGAAGCCGGGGCGGGTCGCTAGTTTGAGATAATTTCAATAATCACGGGCTTATTGTTATATGTTATCTGCCATCAAGACAATCTTCCATGCTGGTCTGGGAGTAAAGAAAAAACATAGAATTTACCAGTTCCTTCTCTTCCCGCGCAGGTAAAAGCCCATCGAGGGACTACGCGAAAATCTTAGGAATCATGTTATATTTGTACATTGTTATTTTGATTTCCCTTTCCAGCTATACGCCCTTAATCATGCTAAACGTGGCCTGGTTTTTTTACCTTAGGCTCTGTCTAACCCGTAAGGGATAAAGACGTGATATATGTATCTATGTGAGACTATAATCAGATCCTTTCAGAGGTTAGTGGTGATTGTAAGAAGGTGGACCATCGACCAACTCTCACATTCTTTTTTTTTTTATATGAATAGGAAGGCAAACGAGCAAGTGGGTCACCTGATGGTAAGTGATCACCACTGCCCATAGACACCCGCAACCCCGGAGGGATTGCAGATGCGTTGCCAACCTAGAGGACTAAGATGAAATGCCTCTTGTGCCCGTAATTTCCCCAGCTGTCTTACTCTCCACACCGGAACACAGCAGTGCAAACACTGCTACTTAGCAGCAGAATTAGCGAGTAAGATGGTGGTAGCGATCCGGACGGACCTTGCACAAGGCCCTACCACCCGCTCACATCCTTATGGGTCACATTTGCCCTTTTTAGTCGTTTCAGAATGCTAGAAAATTAAATTTGAAATTTACTAGATTTTCGGCACACATCTGCGTTACTTATATCAGAAGGCAAGCCGAAGGGAATTTAACTAGCCTTTTCCTCTAATCCTGCGCAATAAAAGTGCTCAACTGCCTTAAAATAGGCAAGCCGGTGGGAATCGAGTTAGGACGCCACGCCACTGATTTTGACCCGCACCCGATGGAAATAGATAGGCTCACGTTCGTGTAAAATAGATCCTGTACAGCTGAAGCAATTACTTGCAACTTCGCACTTTGTGAACGTCAAACTTCCCCCAAGTTTCGGATTAGAGCGAATCAATTTGTAAGTAACTATGCCACCTGCTAACTCGCTTTTCACATTGACACTAGTGCTTATCTTAGCACAAACAACTTTACAGTGCTTCTAGTTAACCTACAAATAATAATAAGTCAAGAAGCATAATTCTCTAACAGTTGCCGCTTCGATTGTCATTCCACTTACGCACACAAACTAACAGCAATGCAAACGTAATACCTGTCACTCCGACAGACAATACTTGCACGCGATTAGTCCGCGCGTCGTGATTGTGTCCGCCTACTTGCGGTAAGGGAAGGGTGCGTGGATCGCATGCATCCAGAGTCGTCAAGTATTGGTGTCCTAAAATATTTATTTACATACATATGAAAGGTGAGTCCTCTATATTTCATATCTGAATGGCTTCTACCTTCACACAACACGATGGCATATTTTTCAAATGTATTAGCGCAAAAATACAATGATAACGTCACGATAACGGCTCGAGCGTCCCGGCTGAACTAATTCGCCGCGCGGTACATATTTTAAGCCACGCCCCCTACGGTTCACTTCGCGTGGAATGATTTTTCGGGCTTAGTTACGCTTCTTGACTTATTATTATTCGTAGTAGTTAACTAATGTATGTCAAATTATGACAGTTGCCGTGTTTCGAATACATGAATGAAAAAGTAAATTATTGTGGATGAGAGCGAGTAGTTTGGACAGTGATGCTCGATGCAGCTGTTGCAGTCGCTCTCGACCTTAACAACATTATTTTTCATTCATGTTTATTTCAGAACACGCCAACTGTGAAATACATTAAGAAAAAAAATAACCTAACCTAAAAATTTCATTTTAGATACAAGCTTTTTTGCTGACTGTACTTTTTGTTGACTGTACTTGCATTGTCATCTATCCTACACTTTGTGAATCAAATTTCAAGTCAATCGGAACGGAACAACCCTTGGAGAGTTCCCTCCTGCGGAGACGGTCCTGGCCAGGTCACCAGTATTTGATTACCAGATTAATGTATTGTCATCACAAGTATGCTAAATTCAGCTCAATAGGATGAAGATATCTGCTTCAAAATTGAGTCACAAGATTTTAAACATAGGTATAAGTGCATTAGGGTAAATTCGAAATTGGAGGAATTTCGAAAATCGTGGACATCACTAAAAGGGGAGCAATTCCATAATCAGGCTACGCTTATCTAGAATCCAAAGACATTGGAGCTTCTAGGTAAGCGTTGCTAGGTTATGTACCTAATTGTTCCCCGTTTAGTGGATATCCACGAGTTTCGAAATTCCCCCAATTTCGAATTGAATTCGAATTCGAATTGAAGCTTGTAACTTGTAATAACTATAGAAGCAGTTGGCTTATTACCTAATTCCCTCGCAATCGCCATCGTGTTCGTTGTGACAGTTCATGTATGGGCTGACAATTGGCATCGGAATCAGCGAGCTGTCACATTCATACAAGAACTGTCAAAATGAACACGATGGCGATTGCGAGCGAGTTAGGTAATAAGCCTACAGGCCTTTAGCGACGTTTTCATTTGAAAGGAATTTGGATGAAAAGTGCTAGACCCCTTATTATGGCCGTATATAGGCTGCTAGGCTGCAAAGGCTTTAGCTATTGGGACCGTGCGCGACGACAGCGCCACGTGATAGGCGGCCATTATGGACAATATTGACACCGCTGTCAAACAAGAAGTAAGTAAATATTGTGAAAAATATTAATGAAATCTTGTGTTATTTTACTATATTACACAATTTTGGACAATGGTAGTCAGTAACATTATTGCCAATAATATTAAAATTGTTGTTTTCAGTGAAATTTTAGAGGTTAGGTAACTTACTTTTTTTTTCTTACGGCAAATATCCACTTATTTCTTTGGTCTCGTTTCCACCATGGTCTTGGAAATTGGTAAAATTTACAGTCGCTATTCTTCTTGGTGTTATTACAATTCACAACAACACATCTTACCAGGACCATATTTTTATCTCAAAAACGATTAGAAAATGTTTACTGCAATATGGATTTGACAGCTCAGGTCAGCGACAAAAATTACAATTTTAGCCGTAGCGAGCGCTGTGATCGTTTAGGCTACCCCCTCCACCCGCTTTGCACTCTGCCAATATCAACTCAAAACTATCGATACAGCAACACTGTAATTCAATATGATAGCGATGCCTTTGTAGAGCGAGAACTAGTCAAGTCTCTCCTACACATCGGTTCAACTGTGTTTATAAACAACAGTTTACCACAACAGCGTTTTAGCCGAAGCGAGTACTCGTGTCACAACAGGGTTCCCCCAAGGGGGGGGGATAGGGGGGAGGGGCAAACGTGGCATTACACGAGGCACGTGGCTTGTGCTTTCAATTATCCTTTACTCGCTTATAAACCCTTTGCTAAACGGTTATGAAGCCTTCGGTTTTGTAACGTAAACTGGGGTGACTTTAATTTATGACGAAATCATTATTATTTCCGTTTACTGCTTCCAATCGATGTCATCATCGATCGTCTTTGCATTAAATACCAAACAGTCACCGCATATGGGCAATATAGATTTTATAGCAATTTTAAAACGATCAATGTACAGTCTATGGATGGTGTATGGGTCACGCGTCACGGAATTACGAGGACACAGATTGGATTCCCGGCCATAGCTTTACTTTTCGGATTTTTCTATGTGTTCTAATATTTAGTGTCGTTTAGAAATTTAGATCAATGTAGCCCCAAATTTATCCGTCACTCCGGTTAACGGTACTAAATACAGTCTCTTTATTGTTCCGGAATAGTTCACCTTTGTGCATGTGTGTTGTCCTGTCTTCATCTTCTTCTTGTGTTTTATCTATACTAATATTATAAAGAGGAAAATTTTGATTGTTTGTTTGTTTGTTTGCATTGAATAGGCTCCGAAACTACTGGGCCGATTTTAAAAATTATTTTGCCGTTAGAAAACTACATTATCACTGAGTGACATAGGCTACTTTTTACCGCGGGAAAATACCTATTCTTCTATTTTACGTAAACAAAGTAATAAATAAATAGAAGCCGACTTATGTGTACCTAACTAAAAAAAAAAACATAAATTAATTAAATAGTTTACAATAAACAAAAAAAAATAAAAAAGGAGGGAAAACTAGATTGTTCAAAAACAACAGGCTGGCATATCAATGTGCAAATTGCTGGAGGACTATTGTAAGGATTTTTGGGGCGTCAATAAGTGATCACTACTGTTTCACTCGCAAAAATGTTAACTACTGTGTTGTATTTCTGCAGTCTCGCCGGTGATTACTCTCCATTTGCCGGCACGTTTAATAACTTTCCCGTATCATCAATCCTTATTACACTGTTAACTTCAGTTTGGAAAGGGTTTTTAATGAACGATTTTACTGACTACGTTTTTTAAGTATTCTACCTATATTGGTTTTTAAAAATGAAAATTTGCAAATTGGCCGCCAAGGGCTCTTTTACTTGTCTTTTTGAAACTACCAGCGCATTCGGAAAGACCATCATTGCCAAGAAGAATGCGCCGCAAGAAACTTGGCAGAGTCGTTTTTTCAAAATAAAATACAGTTAGAGTACTTAAATTCTACTTAAAAAATGAGTTAACTAGGATTAGTTTAGTTAGATCACTGGGGATAATTGAGAATAAAATTTTGTTTTCGACTTCCACGCTGGTCGGGAGTAAAGAAAAATCATAGAATGTACCAGTTGCTTCTCGTCCCGCGCAGATTGTTTAAACCCATCGAGAGAATCAGCGAAATTCTTTGGAATCATGTTATAGGCGATGTGGCTAGAAAACCATCACTATTTTTTTCCACCTATACGCCGACAACCATGCTAAACGTGGCCTTTGTGGTTGTTACCTCAGGCTATGTCTACCCCGTAAGGGCTATAGGTAGACGTGTTTTGTGTATATGTACCTATGTATTCAATTCTTCATAGTTACATTTTCAACTGAAATTTGACCCACTTTCAATAGGATTTATTGATTCTGTATAGAAGTCCGATAAAAATACAATAATACAAATCACGTATATATCCCTTAGACAGAGCCTGAGTCAACAAGACCCAAACCAAAGGCCACGTAGCATGATTGTAGGCGTATAGGTGGAAAGGTGAATCAAAGATGGCAACGGCAACAGTGACTTATTGATACGGGCAACGTATCAATAAGTCACTCGGACAGCTTATAAGCTGGTTATCCACTAGAGGTCTCAACGTCTTAGGCAGTGTCTCCACTTGCGCGGCCTCGGAGCGAGGCAGCCGCTCGACCCGAGGCTGCCTCTAGTAGTCCAGTAGGTACGGGAACGTGTTAATTACCCTTTATACTCACAAAACTCACAAGTGCGCAATTTTTTGTAGACAGTTAGAATTGACTGAGTACTACTGGTAAAAAAAAAATATAACAGATTTTGACATTGCGTCATTTAATATTTAAGTTTTTGTTAGTAAAGCGTGTAAATCCATAGAAAAAATATACAAGTGTAATTTTTCTGTACTAGATTATTGCATTTAACTATAAGAACATCACCTGTAGTTTTCTAACAGTTTTGTCAAGAGCATAATTAGAAACTCGAAAAAAAATTATAAATCTCTGAAAAAAAATTACAAGTGAATGGTGGCTGCTGAAATGTATTCAAAACTGTCAAAAGTAACGACAGTTTTGAATTCTAACAGATTTGTCAATAGCGTATTTTTTTATCAACAGCGTAATTTTCAAAATGCTCTATTTTCCATAAAAAAAATCTCATAATTCTCAAGTCGGCTTATTTGATTCGGTTTCATTGTAGTAATCTATAAGCAGAAATTCTAACGAATTCGTCAATAGCTTTAGATTCTATTACGTTATCAGTTATAACCATAATTTAAATTCGCGCGCGACTCGCGCGAACCAGGCGCAGCGTGCTGTCAGCCAATCACGTAATACGAGCCGCGCTAATACAAAGCCGTGCCGCGTTCGGTGTAAGAAATCTATAAGTAGTTTTATTTTCGAACTATTCACATCTTCACATGCATGATGACAGATGTCAATCGATGTCAAACAAAAAAAACTTGAGCCCTTAAACTTAAACTTACCCAATTACAGTAGTAACTCAGAATTTTGAACCCAGTTCTTTAATTAAATAACACAAATGTCACCGAACCCAAGCTAGTTGAAAAGTACTATGATTCATAATTAAATAGGAATCCCATAGATAGTTACTTTTTACGTAAATGTTCCTTGTAAGCGTGGGATCACCTAAAAAAATAGACGAAAAAGGGATGTTTTTTTTTTATTTGTTTAACTAGAAATGAGACATGTTTGTCTGGAACTCGTTTTATTGACAACAAGCTACATATATTATGTATTAAGTACATTTTGCCTGAGAACGCAAATTTTAAATAAAGTATTCATTATTCAATGAAAATCAACTAGGTACTAAGGTAACGGCACCAGTGTTGGACAAGGACCCAGTAATGGACAATGAGTGTTATTAAATAGAAACTAAGGGATAGTCATTTATTTAAAGTAAAAAACATTTTCAATTAAATTAGTCTTTAAAAAATTACATTTTAGTATGCTTACTTTATACCAATCAACAAAAAAGTTAATATAAAGTAAGCATACTAAAATGTAGTCCTTTAAACACTAATTTAATTAAAAATGTTTTCTACTCAACCAGGCCGAACTAAAACAGGCGTCCAAACGTTGCACACCCGCGATAATGGAATGACCCTTGCCTTAGTGTCTTTTAAATAAGAGTTTTTGTGCATTATTGGGTCATGTCTATTGGTGCCGTAGTACCTAGGGTGAAGTCACCAAAAGTTGAACGATGAAGCGACTACCCCTCCTTTGAACCCTTTTTTCGAAGTGTTGTAAGCCATGTCTGATAGTGAATTTTTTTTATATCGCTAAACACATAGTCGACTTTGCATTTTACGACTTCAAACCCTTAAATTACAAACGGATCTATAAAAAAATAATATGTTTGCCAAAATAAGGCAAATTCCCCTAAAGTTGAACGATGTGCTCTATTTATGAACGAATTTACCCCAAAAGATGAACTAATATATTGATAGTAAAGTAATAGTGGATAGGTGGTTAACTGTGCCCTTAATTGAACAGTGCCCACTAAACAAAAAATATACACGAATAAACTTAAACGTGTAGTTATGTGTATTTCTGAAATAAACGAAAAAAAATTATATATCTATATCCTAGTGCATTTTAGCGGCCATATAAAATAAAATTTCAAATAAAATTTTACGATCTCAAGGGTACCTTTGTATCTATATTGAATATTCTAAATTAATTAATTATAGTTACAAGTTACACTAAAAACATTTTTTTACCTTATAAAATGTTCACTTAAATACCGTACCCCAAACATGAACGACAAAATGTTGTTACTTCAAGTTTAGGCCAAGAAATCTATAAGATGACTAATTAAATCGATTCAATGTTCATCTACTTGAATAGAAACCAAAAGTTGAACCAGTAACATTTCTTCGTTCAAGTTTTGGACATTTATAAATGCATTTGAAAAAAGACCACTTTGCCCATTAGTTGAACACCGTTCAACTATTAGCTCATACCTCTGATTTTGGAACCATTACTTGAACAGCGATTATATCATTAAATAATATAAAAAACAAATTTATTTATTTACGTAAATATTAAAGACATAGTCAAGAATACATACCAAGCATAAAAATGTTAGTCAATGCATTATTATTATTGTAGTAGGCACCTACTGCAGCATAATGCTGAGTCGAATAACTTTTCGGCATCATCAACTCAGTGTGTTTTTGTATTAGTCTAAGAGTCTGTGTATTTTTTGATGTCGAATAAAGCTATGTCTATGTCTATTCAATTTTATATGCAATTAAAAGCTTAAAATGTGAAGGTCTTACTTTAAGAAGGATTTCATACAACTGGCGCTTTTGTCGGGAACCCGAGACGCGGCGACCGCTCACATTCGCGTGGGTGACACAATTGTCATGGAATTATATTTTTCACATCGGCTAAGTGTTATAGCATTATAAAAAAACATTCCCAGGCGTCTAAAATGGGCCACGATTTAATTATTGCAGTTTTTAGGCCAAACATTCAACTTCTGGGTGTTGTTCATCTTTTGGGTCCACTACCCTAGTGGATGCACAATGGATTTGTATTATCCCTTCGATCAACAATTACATACCTACTAGATTCAACGTGACAGCACTACTAGTTACTTACTTCTTTACTCCAAGCGTCATCGTGGATCAATCTCAATCCATACCGCTCGATAGATTGTTTTGTTTCTTCTTTTGTTACCATAGAAACATTTATTCGTTTCGAAGCCGGTAATTTTATTTGCACTTCTGTAAAATCCGCGGAAGCATCACCGACACAAAACAGACACTTTTGTTCAAAATTGAAAATGTCGTTTAATTCTTTTGACTTATTTTGGCATTCTTTTCGTTTAATGACGGCATTTACACACTTTTCGTTGGTATATGCCATTCGACACTTTCGATGAAGTTTTAACTCCACTTTCCCTTCAAAATGCACTGTTTTGCCATCCTCCCTTTTAACACCTTACATACATACATACATACACAAATCACGTCTTTATCCCTTACGGGGTAGACAGAGCCTAAGGTAACAAGACCCACAGGCCACGTTTAGCAAGACACTGAGGGCGCAGAGGTGGAAAGTGGAGTCAAAATAGTGATGGGTTGCTAGCCTCATCGCCTATAACATGATTCCTATGTCGCTTATTCCCTCGATGGGCTTTTAACACCTTGCATCTTCTCAAACGCACAAGACCTCTCTCCTTGACTACCACAACGTCAAAGTTCAAAATTTGGTCGCAAATTAAACACTTATTCGACATTTTAAAAAGTAAACAGCAGTTTTGCGGAGCATTATTTTGTTTACAACGCGCTGTACGTGAACTACAGCTGACTGCGGCCGGCGCGGCCGATAAGCAAAGCCGTGCTGTGATTGGTCCAGCCGTTGCTCTGCCGGCGTACAAGGTTCCCGCGCAATTCAAATCCTACATTCGTTTCTTATAGAACTGATTAGTTAATAAAATTTGAAGCTATTGATGAATTCGTTAGAATTTCTGCTTATAGATTACTACAATGAAACCGAATCAAATAAGCCGACTTGAGAATTATGAGATTTTTTTTATGGAAAATAGAGCATTTTGAAAACTACGCTGTTGATAAAAAAATACGCTATTGACAAATCTGTTAGAATTCAAAACTGTCGTTACTTTTGACAGTTTTGAATACATTTCAGCAGCCACCATTCACTTGTAATTTTTTTTAGAGATTTATAATTTTTTTTCGAGTTTCTAATTATGCTGACGTAAGCTCTTGACAAAACTGTTAGAATACTACAGGTGATGTTCTTATAGTTAAATGCAATAATCTAGTACAGAAAAATTACACTTGTATATTTTTTCTATGGATTTACACGCTTTACTAACAAAAACTTAAATATTAAATAACGCAATGTCAAAATCTGTTATATTTTTTTTTTACCAGTAGTACTCAGTCAATTCTAACTGTCTACAAAAAATTGCGCACTTGTGAGTTTTGTGAGTTCAATTTAGTTCCCGTACTGGCCTATAGTGGATAAATACCTATATACGAACAGTAAAGAACAATGCAAGTTGAAAATATTTAAAAGTCAGCCACTTCAACTTTGCCTGATAATGTAAATTGTGGACCTATTTAGCAAACACCATAAAGATCTATTTATTAGATCAGACTTTCAAATTCTTGCACTTTATAATCATCTAATACCTAATTAACAGATTCATGGAACTGTCTAATTACAATTGTATTATTTACTCCACTATCGTAACTAGAACACGGGAGTCATAAAATTAGCAAACAATAGAATAGAATTCTTCCTAACCCTTCAAGGTGTGTGAATGTTCGAATTACATTTTACGGTGACTGTAATTATGGAGCCCATGACTCGATAAATATATCGATAAATGAGTCGCCCGCGCGGCACAGGGGCGCGGGGTGTAACGACAAAGGGGGCTGAGAGAGGTGCGGGCGGGAAGTGCGCCTGCAGCCAGCACCTCTCTCGGCCCCCTGTCGTTACACCCTGCGCCCTGCACCGCGCGGGCGAGGACTCATTTAAGCGGTCGCTCTATAGTGAGTGTTGCCAGTGCATGCTTAGAACGCCACAATGTTAAACTGCCACCAGCATCCAGTTCCCCGCAACCCTCGCGATGTCGGTCTATCTAGTCACCACCACTTTTATATTATTCTTGTAAGTAGGGATCATTGTATAAATCACGTTTTTATCCCTTACGGCAGGGGTTCCCAATCTTTTTCAACCTGCTGCGCAGTTACAAGTTTAGTATTTTGTAACGGCGCCCTGCCTTAGCTAAGTTGTATTGTTGCTATATTATTTACCGATGCGAGCGCTCAAATAGGTACCCGCGAATATTTGTGGTTTCGGATAATGATAGAACTCACGGTGCCCCTCTTTACTTTGTACGGCGCACACTTTGGGAACCCCTGCCTTACGGGGTAGACAAAGCCTGAGGTAAGAAGACCTAAAGGCCACGTTGAGCATGATTGTGGGCGTTTAGGTGGAAAGGGGAATAAAAATAGTGATGGGTTGCAGCCGCATCGCCTATAACATGACCAGCATGGAAACTGTAATAAATAATCAAACTGAAACTTTAATTATAAACTCAACAGGAAATGATTTGCGGACCATATTTTGGCTTCGGCTGACCATTGGTTCGGAACCATTGATCTAGTGGGAGGCCTGCCAACGCTGTCTTCTGGTTCGCGGTCACCACTCGAGAATCTTTCTCTCAACGGTAATCTGTTCTACGAGCGACGTGGCCTGCCCCTCCAACTTACTCGTTCTTCGGGTGAGTATTCCTTTTCCCAGGGGTCAAATATGTTACTCGTTCATTTGCCTTCGCGTACTCCGTAGGGAAAACGAGATACATGTAAGTAAATTAGACGTTTATTGCTTGTTACCGTCGGCCAGCAAATCACTACCATCGTTCGACTAATCAGTCTCAATTTGTTTTCCATACTGTCCGTAAATGGATTAGATGAGTCGGCCTTCGCCGGGGCCCCAGAGCCTCGACCTGGCCCTTAATCGCGTTAAGGGGCTTCGATAATGCCATTGTAGAAATTGGATTTTTTTTAAATAGTTAAATATACAAGTGTGCATCCTTACTAATATTATAAATGCGAAAGTAACTCTGTCTGTCTGTTACCTTTTCACGCTTAAACCGCTGGGCCGATTTAGTTGAAATTTGGTATACAGATAGTTTGAGTCCCGGGAAAGGACATAGGATAGTTTTTATCTCGGAAAATTGCATAGTTCCCGCGGGATAGCATAGCACAGCCCAAACCACTGGACTTAGAGACTTGAAATTTTGCACATAGATACCTTATACAATGTAGGCATCCACTAAGGAAGGATTTTTGGAAATTCCCACGGGATAAGGAAAAAACGGGAATTATATATTCGATTCCGAATGACGCTATCTCAGTAACTATAGTAACTAGACTTCAAATTTGATACAAAAGTAGGTGATTACAAAACTAAGAAACTAATTTCAGGATTTTTGGAAATTCCCACGGGATAAGGAAAAAAACGGGATTTATCTACGCGGACGAAGTCGCGGGCATAAGCTAGTAAAGAATAAAGAAGTGTTTTCTTGCATTAATTTGTTATTATTTGATATCTTCTGAGATATGACTGGCATTCTGAACTTGCCTTTTCTAGAAACGCTTTTTATGAATAAGGGTACCTATTCTTCATCATATCAGCCATAGGAGGTCCCTGATGGACATAAGCCTGCCCCGTAGACCTCCAGTTACCTCGGTTGGAAGCGGCTTGCATCCACCGTGGATCCGGGTACCCATTATTAGACGTTTTGAAATAAGGTAAGGTCAGGAGTACCCGAAACAGGTGAGTATGTATGAAGCGACTGATAAATACATACATACATATATAACGTCTTTATCCCTTACGGGATAGACAGAGCCTAAGGTAACAAAACCTTAAGATAAGATAATACCTTTATTTGCTTAAGGCCACGCTTAGCATGATTAAGGACGTATAGGTGGAAATGGAAATCAAAATAGTGATGGGTTGCAAGCCGCATCGCCTAAAACATGATTCCTAAGACTCGCCCATTCCCTCGGTGGGCTTTTACCATCTGCGCGGGAAGAGAAGCAACTGGTAAATTCTATGTTTTTTCTTTACTCCCAGACCAGCATGGAAGAGACTGATAAATAGAATAGAAGAAAAGAGAATGATCAGTAACAAATGGAACAAAGTAGTCTCTCCCTACCCCTATGGAAAAGAGGCGTGAGTTTACGTCTAAACGCCAATATCGCATAGTTCCTTAATCCAATTCAAATACTCTCATACCCTGTGTAAGCAATCCGCATCACGAAATTAATCTAGTGAACTATAACGCTGTAATCTATTCGTATATTTGCGTAGACATTTTATCTCCGTATATGCTATAGTGGAAACAGGATGGAATAGAATACCAAACCGATTTTATCATCACGTATGTCACTACACATCACTACATAGTATAAAGCAAAGTCGCTTTCTCTGTCCCCATGTCCCTACGTCCCTATGTCCCTTTGTATGCTTATATCTTCAAAACTACACAGCGGATTTTGATGCGGTTTTTTTAATAGCTAAAGTGATTCAAGAGGAAGGTTTTTATGTATAATTCTACGCAGACGAAGTCGCGGGCAGAAGCTAGTTATAAAACAAAATACTCCGGCGCATCTATTTGTTCGCGATAAACCCAAAAACTATTGGGGCCTTAGCATGACGTCTTAATGCGATTCAATTCCGACTCAGTTCAGGTTTTAGCTGTAATTTTTAGTATAGATCTGACAGCGAGCGAACCTAAACTGAATCGCATTGAGACGCCATGGTAACTCCCCTGAGCGGTCCATGGGGTTTCGCCAATAGACAGAGTCATTTACGAGGAAGGTTTAGATATACAATTTGTCAAGGTTTTTTGAAAATTGGTATAAATATAACGACAATTGTTGGAAGTGACGGGAAAAGTCACGCTGCCTGCGACATTCCATTCTGCGCAGTAGTCGTGGGCAAAAGCTAGTTTAAAGATAATCTTAGATAATTTAAGCATATTCATGTAACTGAAGGCCATTTGCAGCAAAAATATAAATCTATACTAGTATTATGAAGAGGTTAACTTTGTGAGTTTGTGACGTTGTAGGGCAGTGGTTCTTATCCGGTGGTCCGCGGACCACTGGTGGTCCTTGGAAGCATCCAAAGTGGTCCGCGGGGCCAATCTAATAAATATAATTAGATAGGTGACATGACAACTAGTCGACACAATGCGTAAAGCTGCAATTTCGGCCAATCAAAGCCATACTACGTTAGATATTATGTAGTTACTAGATGGTCCATGGAAAGACAGAAATTTTGTCAAATGGTCCCTCATGTCAGAAAGGTTAAGAACCGCTGTTGTAGGGGGTTAGTTCTGACTCTACAAACCGATTTTGAAAAGAGTGTCATAATCTATTTAATTTTGCGCGCGATAAATGAAGTCTCCTCAGACGAAGTCGCGGGCTAGTAATTAAGTTTCATTATTTTCCTGTTCTTTCTATTCTAATATTATAAAGAAGAAAGATTTATTCGTTTGCTTGCATTGAATAGGCTCCCAAACTAGACCGATTTGGAAAATTCTTTCACAATTAGAATCCTGCATTAGGCCGCACATAGGTTCTTTTTAATTCTGCGCGGACGAAAACGCAAGCAAAATCTAGTTAATTGTGATGTTGGTGAGACTCTGCCTTTACTTGTTTTGTTATTTATCGCCTACGCCCACGATATACTCAAGAAAATGAGGAAATTTATTCACCGTTTTCAACTGACAGCAAGTATCTAGAGACTTGACTACAGGGGTCGGCTTACCTGGGATCTGTCACGTCTTTTGTTACATTTTGACGATCGAATAACCCAGTATAGTCAATAGAGGGATCCCCTCTGAATGAGAGGGCTTGGTTAGTGTCCACGCGGCGCAGGTCCAGTGCGGATTGGAAACTTGACACACACCATTGTATTGCTCCGCAAGAGTGTTCTACCTCAAATTCTCGTTAGTAAATATACATAGTAGGTAGCCGACTTAATCATAAGATGTATGGCTTATAAAATAAATGAGATAAAAATATATATATATATACATAGTAAGCATACATTCCGATAAACTTATCGGACCCACTTGAGAGACAGGTCAAGTCACACGCTACCCCTACGTACGCTACCTGCTCAGATCTGTTCTGTTCTCCAGTCCATTATGGTTGCCTGGTAGAGATCGCTCTGTAGCGATAAGGCCTATTGTTACCTTGTAATATTCTGTATACCTTTTTTCTGTCTTGGTTGTTATATGTGGTGTTCAATAAAGAGTTATTGTATTGTAGTTGTACCACGGCTTTCACAAAGCTGTTACTACGAGTACCCAGGAAATCACTTAACAGATCAGCTATTAATAAGAAATATTGTGCTTAATTTAGTATTACTGACGTCAATGCTGGGTCAGTTGGCGTGGGAAGTCTGAGCATCCCCGGAGATATTGGCTCGAGCAATATGAAAGGTCAAAGGTTTCTTGTGGAACAATCAGGTCTTGATTCGTTTCCTGCCCGGACAATTGCCTCACTGCATTGCTTGAGAAGATTGACCCAAAACGCTTGTACTTAGGTCGATTTTTAGTTTTGTAATCACTACATGTTATTATAAATACAACCGAATTGAGAACTACTTCCATGCTGGTCTGGGAGCAAAGGAATAACATAGAATGTACCAGTTGCTTCTCGTCCCGCGCAGATGGTAAAAGCCCATCGAGGGAATGGGCGAGTCTTAGGAATCATGTTATAGGCGATGCGGCTAGCAACCCATCACTATTTTGATTCCCCTTTCCACCTATACGCCTACATTCATGCTAAACGTGGCCTTTAGGTCTTGTTACCTCAGGCTCTGTCTACCCCGTAAGGGATATAGACGTGATTTGTGTGTGTGTGTGTGTGTGTGAATTGAGAACACTCCTTTATTTAGTTGGTTAAAAACTAAGTCATCCATTGCGTCTGTCTGTTTGCGATATGTACTCAAAAAGCACTGAATGGATTCTAATGCGGTTTTTGCCAATATGTTGATTCATGAGGAAGGTTTATAGGTATATAATTTGTTAAGGTTGTGTGTGAATTGGTTGACACGTGACGACAATTTTCGCGAAAAGTCAAGCCCGGGATACAAATTTTGATTTTACGCGAAGTCGCAGGCAAATAGTAGATAAGATACCTAAAATACGCAAATAGACGAAACATTTAGTAATTCAGTTTGTAATCCCAAAACCAAACTCACAGGAGATGAAACAACCTCACATCACCCCCTCCCCAATTCTCTCGAGATTTTCAAGACGTCAAAAGTAATTACTGTGGTATTTATTGCATTAATTTCTCATAAGGAAACGCGAAAAACAAAAGGATAAACGGTAAAGTGAAAGACTCGAGACTCACTCAAGAGTAAGTAAACAGAAAACATTTGCTCCTTTATTTTTCATTGAATTCGAGTTGCTTACAGCTATTAAGAGGCTGCCATCACTTAAATCTTTGGAATCGCTGTTTTTAAGCAGTTTTTGGAGGAAAACTACTATAGGCACAGCAAACTAAATTGTTCATGATTGGATGAATTCGGCTCGATAGAAAATAATTGCAAAGATCGATCTTAAAACAGAATTAAATGAATAACGTTTTTATTTTTATTACGTACGACTGACTAGCGACAGATTTTGAAGGTATAAGTCCTAACAATATTCATCATCATCACGCATATTGATTCAAAACCGTTCATTGCGTAAAACGGATAACAATTTTTTTTTAAATTAATTGTGTCTTTTGGTTTTCGCGTCACTTTTTCCGCCTCCTCGAACTATCGGGCCTCCGTTGGTTTGGATTGAAGTTAGTTTTATGCCGTTCTGCTCAAAATGTACTTCTAGTCCTTAACAGGAGAGAGAGAGAGAGACGGCCTGATGCGAATTTCGTGTTTCGGAATAACCCCCATATCGCGGCAAGCATCCGGCCCGGGTAAAGACGCCGTGATCCGGTTCCCTTAATCCACATGGGTTATCCTGGTTATCCGGTTAATCTCAGATCCGACCCTGGGTACACCCGTTATTCTATAACAGACTAGGGTTGTTAATGACAGAAGATTAATTTTAACTAACGGTTTCCCGCGACTTCGTCTGCAAAATAATCATTTATCGCTATTCCGCGGGAACTACGCAATTTTCCGGGATAAAAAATAGCCTATGTATCTAGGGTACCAGGTATGTTCGTTCCAAATTTGATCTAAATCCGTCCAGTCGTTTCATCGTGAAGAAGGAACAAACATTCACACTCACATCCCTACGATAGCAAGACCACGTTTAGCGTGGGGGCATATGGGTGGAAATGGGAATCAAAATAGTGATGGGTTGCTAGCCGCATCGCCTTTATCATGATTTCTAAGATTTTCGCCCATTCCCGAAAGCAAAACATAAAGGTGCTTGTCCACTAGAAGCAGCCTCGGATCGAGCGGCTGCCTCGCTCGTACGCGCAAGTGGAGACACTGCTTAAGACGTTGACCCTAGTGGTTACGCGACGTAACAAATTAAAATACAAAATTATTTAGAAAACGTATTACTGGCAACCCTGGTTTAGATCACCGTGTTAATACTTAATCGGTTTCATTATCTTTGAGCTTTCGACTTAACACATCCGATTAGTGCTATGAGTACCTAGTATTAAAGGTGGGCTTGCACTGAAGACAAGCGGTGATGGTATACAATAAACAAAAAACAACTATATACTTCCCACTTCTGGGCACAGGCTTACTCTCAGAATGAGAGGGCTTGGGCTATAGTTCCCACGCGGGCCCAGTGCGGATTGGGAACTGCACCCACACCACTGAATTGCTTCGCAGATGTTTCGTCACGATGTTGTCCTTCACCGAAAAGCTCATGGTAAATTTCAAATGTAATATCGCACATCAATTCCGAAAAACTCAGTGGTGCGAGCCCGGACTCGAACCCACGACCCTAGAGGCCACAGGTCAAACCACTCGGCTACCACAGCTTTACTAATCACACGTCGAATTACTAAGAACAATTGACAGCGCCCCTAGCCGGTGACAAAATATTCTCATATCATAGCATTCAACTCTTCGCGAGACTGCAAATCCGAGATTAGTTAGTTCCCGTTTGCCGCTAGAGACCTTCAGGCTTCACCATTCGTTCATGTAAGTGAGACGTTTACTCGAAGGCGTTCGAGAGGTGCTGTATCAAATTTAATAAGAAAGGCTCCTTAAAACGTTATTACTTCATCATATCAACCATAGGGTCTTAAACCCCATAGACCTCCAGTTGGCTCAGTTGGAAGCGGCTTGTATCCACCGGGAACCCGCGACTTTAACCACTAGGTTTATTACCTAACTCGCTCGCAATCGCCATCGTGTTATTATGACAGTTCAAGTATGGGCTGACAATTGGCATCGGAATCAGCTAGCTGTCACATTCATACAAGAACTGTTAAAATGAACACGATGGCGATTGCGAGCGAGTTAGGTAATGAGCCTACAGGTCATCCGTCCTCGTTGGGGGACGTCCTACACTGCGCTTGCCGACCCGCAGTCTCCACTCGAGAACCTTTCGGCCCCAACGACTTCTGTTCTCCGTGCTTGTAGGCGACGCACCTATTTAGGCAGCTACCTACCTTTTAACAAACAATTATATTTTGGCACTGGCCACTAATAAAATTAACTGCACGCAGCGCTGAAAGAAAAAAAAACAAAAGAAGCGAGTCGTGTCTTTGCTCTTGTCAGCGCTGCGTGTTGAATTTTATATTTAATGTAAATTGTTTTATTTATTAGTTTCTATAGTCTACGTGCTATATGGCCTGCCCTTCACTTCAACCAGCTAATTCGCTTGGCTGTCGGTGAGCATTGTCATGTCTTGGTTATCACTTACTCAATACCGAAACTAAACCAAATAATTGAACCAGAAGCCTCGGCTGAGGCTTAAATCAACATTTGCCCTTTAAATTTATCGTAAAAACTTCTTAACTTAACGTAAAACTCTAGAGGGATCTCTTCCTAGCCAATGGAGCAAAAGATCCTTGGGGATGACGAAGGCGCAGTATAAAGGCAGTAACGAATCCACAAAATACGAGTAATGCGTCGAATTTTTCTCACCCTAAAACGCGATACGTAGCAGTCACTACCCTGAACGTCAAAGCACTGTGTTTGTGTAATGCGTGGCGAACGGATTCAGTTGATTATCTTCCAAGTGGTCATTCAGTTCATTTGGAGAATCACACCACAGGTCAGTTCGGTGTGTACCGACCACAAGTCCGGTACGTTCTTAGTACCTTGTAGATTGGTTACGAGTTTACACTGTGACACAGATTTATAACAAACTCTGGCATTTTGCGACTTTGGGCAAAGTTATTTTTGTCATTCGCATTTTGTAAGTTGTTTTATTTGAGTAAGCACCTACTCATTTTGTTGATATTAGTATTGTTAGGAGTAAACGCGTACATTTTGTGGAGGTTTGTAATGTTTTCGGTATTTAAATTAGAAGGCACCCCGGTTCTACCTTTCCATGATTTCCATCGCTTATCACCAACTTGGCTAGAAAATTACCTAGGTACCTACTAAGTGTTTGTACACCCGACTAAGCTTTTAAGGAATTGAATTTTCACACTTTGTTCACATTTTCGTGAGCAACAAGGTTTACATGAGTGTACAAAACACGTCAACATGCCTGGTAAAATACCGAAACTGTCATGTAAACACGAAAACTGCTTGCACCAAAACATTGAAGAACAGAGAGAGCTAGAGAGAAAAAAACAAACAGCCAATAATTTTATACTAAACTATAACTAAAAAAAGTACCGATAGGTATGGTTTAAAATGGGCCCCGAGCGGCATAATTTTGCGGCATGCCCGCCCAACCCTGTATTTCAGAGAGACATGCGTGACCCGTGCAAACGGAACAATGGTTGTGCTTGTCATTCGATTTTAGCAGAAGAGAACGCAACGCCCCCTATCATACATAAAAGAACAAATTTATCCAAATTAAGTGCTGATACATTGAGTAAAATAGACACAATAAATTCAATAGATTTGTGATGCCCTTGAATTATGGAGTGAACGGAAGCTGGCAACATTGTGCTATGAAGCATAATATACGTAACGCTTCACACTACTCGAATATTCATGAATTTCACGGTGTAATCTGTGGTAGAATTTCACGTGTATTGTAACGCGGGAATTAGGCGCGAGCACGGCAACATTGAATACAAGATGGCGGACAGCTTTTATAGAATGTTTGAATTTTTTTCAAATACAAGTAATTTAATCATGTTCTCACAGATTGTGTACAGGAAATGGAAATAAAGTTAAGAAGTTTGTTACCTCATAACTTTCGACTGGGCGAAGCGATTTTAATGGTTCTTTTTTTATTTGAAAGCTGGTGCTTCCCGTGTGGTCCCATTTCAATTTGGTCCAGTTCTGACAATGGCACCGATGAGAAAACCATATAAGTCTAAAATTAGACAAATGAACGCCAACCGATTTCGATTTATTTATTTAATTAAAAGGTTAGACTTCACAGATGGTCCCATGATCATTACAACAAGACCTGATGATGGAATCCTGAGAAAATTGAGGAAAATCCTTAAAATGTGTAGGCATACATAATACACCTTGAGTAATGGCATTACTTAAGGTGTATTATGTGTGACCTTCATTGTCGGAAGACAGCTTTTGAAATTGTCCTCGAAGTAGATTGCCTCTGTTGAGATAGGCGTTTCTCCCTGACTTCGTCCGTTTCATTTAAACGGCGCTGTCTCATATGAGCAGCACGTTTGTCGTTTAGTAGGTCTACCTATATTCAGAAAAAAATGTTATTGTACTTCAGATTGACTAACAATCAAAAAATAAACAAAAATTTTAACAAAAAAATATTTATTAAAGTATTCTCGTATTATTATTGTTTCCTTGGCTGACACCGACTCCAAAAATAACAATAATTGTAACAACATTAGATAGATCGTACTTTTACATATTGATAAGTAGAAAAAGTAAGTTGATTATTAAGTTGTAGAAGAATATGCAATTATTATTTTCTTTTTGTGAAGTCGGTTTTTTATTTTGTATTATTCATGTGTTTTGAGTACTTCACTTGGCACTCGCGATACGGACCCAGAGTCTAGTGCGAAGGCCGCTGTTTCACTTACCGCAAAAATGTCATCTACCTATCTCTATGTACCAATGTGTCCATTGTAAAATGTTATGAACTTTGTAACTTCTGTGGTGAAATAAAGTTATTCTTACTCTTAAATTCTTAAATAGAAGTGCGATGAGTCACATTCGCTAGGGAAACCGGCGTCGCCAAACTCTCACATCGACAGTTTACTCCTACCTTGAAATCTTGGCAATTGTTGGTCGTAATTTTGTATTATAAAAATATAAGTTCTGATAATCTCAACTAAAAAATCGAATTACATTATCAATTATGTCATCACGCTCATAACCTCATCACCACGTCTTTAGCGACTTTCGAATTTCCGTATCACATAAATTATGGCATCATAAATGCATTTCCAATGCCTCGAACTTCAAAGAAAATAACGTGTCAAAAACAACGCGGCTTAACAAAATTTACGGCCAGTACTAAATCTCGTTCGTATAATGAGGGTTTAAATCAATTTAAAAATAAAAATAACCTCGTGTTCGAATTTTAAAATTCAATGTTTAGGCCAAGGGAAGCTGTTTTCGTTGAGTTATTTGCAACCAGTAGCCGGCTGATTTTGTGGCATGAAGAATGTACACACCGTGAGCAAGACCACGGAAATTGTTTACACATAGAGACGTTAGACTTACAATGTATTCAAATGGTAAACATGGTTCGCAACGTGTTAATTACGTGGTTTTCATTGTTTTATTTCTAGCCATTTGAATTGATGTTAAAGCATAATGTGCTGTCAGTCGAAGCGATGTAGCCAAACGGAGCCGCTTTACACCTTCGTTGAAATAATGAAGTAAGTAATCTTTCACCCTTCGGATTTTACCTGCTACCACAGACAAGAAAGTACTCATAGTAAACACGTCTGTATCCCTTACGGGTTAGACAGAACCTAGTAAGGTGCATTGGGGCAAATTCGAAATTGGGGGAATTTTGAAAATCGTTGGATATCCACTAAACGGGGAACAATTCCAGAATCTGGCAACGCTTATCTAGAAGCCAAAGGCATTTGAGCTTCTAGGTAAGCGTTGCTTGATTATGTAATTGTTCCCCGTTTAGGGGATATCCACGAGAATTCCCCCAATTTCGAATTTACTCCAATGCACTATATAATTGGTTGTAATAATGCTGGTCAGTTCCTTACTGCTTCTGAACCCATTTTAGAGTACTTATGATAAGTGTGTAGACAAAGTAATGTATGCAACTGTACATAATTAGGCCTTAAAACACTAGTGTTTTAAGGACCCTCATTATGTAACGGTTGCATAAAATACTAATAAGTCTCTAGCATACCTTATAAAAGAGCCCTTTGCGGCGCTACTTACGCCTCCCGATTTCAAATTTCGTTTCATACCGGCCCTTTTACTCTCTTACTAATGACTATTAGTGTGAGAGAAACGGCACAACACCAACTTAATATTGCCAACCTCTGGTGAGGCCAGGGGGCTACTCTAAAATTCGAAATTCGTCACACCATTTCTCTCACACTCGTAATAAACACTGTTAGTGTGAGAGGAGCGGCACAATACAAACTTTCTTTCTCCAACTTCGGGTAGGCCAGGGGGCTCCTCTAAAATTCGAAATTCGTCACACCGTCTCTCTCACTCTCATAGTAATTACATTAGTGTGAGTAGTACTCCGGATGCCGTCCAGGTTGCGTGCCGAAACTCCTTAAGCTTGGCAGCGTAACCGCTATCACACGCGTTAGCCCCAAATTGCCTGTTCTTCTACAATTGCCTGGGCCGTTTCAGGGCTGCCACAACAGCCATATCTTTTTCTTATGTCTACATATTTGCATACATAAAGCTTTATCTTTTTACTTTCTTTACTTGTGTAGACAACCAAGAAATCGACAGTGTGTTTGACGTTTGGGCGTCTGTCTGTCTGTAGCATCGTATTTCGACTATGCCGATTTGTATGCGGTTTTTTCATCCGAAAGCCAGTTTCCTTGCGATGGTTTTTAGCAATGCTCGGTAAAACTTGGTCCAGCAGTTTGAAGAGTATTCTAAAACGATGATTTTTGGCATATAGGTACTTACTTAATTGTTTTTTTTTATTTACCTATGATTACTCGATTAATGCTTAGGATATTTATATTTTTTTAGTTCAATGTTATTATTGATAGAATTAGTATGTATGTATGTATGTATGTAAACTCTTTATTGCACATAAAATTTTAAAAAAATTTAAAAATTAGTATACCTAATTGGCGGAAAACAAGGATAAAAAAGCAGTTGTTCCTTTTCTTTTAATATACGACAAGAAAATGAGCAACTGTGTCACCTGCTGGTGAGTGAGCTACCACTACTTATGGACACCCGCAACACTAAGGCATTGCAGATGCGTTGCCAGCCTAAAGGCTTCAGTTAGAATGCCTCATGTGTCAGTAATTACACAGGCTGTCTTACTCTCCACGCCGGAGCCACGTATAGGTGGAAAGGGGAATCAAAATAGTAGTGGGTTGCTATTGCTAGCCATATCGCATATAACGTGATTCTTAAAGATTTTCACCCATACCCTCGATGGGCTTTGCCATCTGCGCGGAACGAGAAGCAACTGGTACATTCTGTTTTTTCATTGCTAGACCAGTAGGCTTATTGTCTAACTCGCTCGCAATCGCCATCGTGTTCATTTTGACAGTTCTTGTATGAATGTGACAGCTAGCTGATTCCGATGCCAATTGTCAGCGCATACGTGAACTGTCAAAATGAACACGATGGCGATTGCGAACGAGTTAGATAATAAGCCTACACGGAAGGATACTTGTAAAAAGATGCCCCAATTACTTGTCAGTGACAACCCTAAGTCAACCTACGTCTTGCATAACGCAAACCCTCTGTAAGTAGGTCACTGCAAGTGATACACAAAGGAGCTATTCAAATTCGTCACTCTGGGAGCTACCGGTAAAATGTGTGAACTACTGGGTCATACAGTCAAGTGCAATAAAGGCCCTATCCCTTAGAGATCTGTAGCTTTTTAGGGTTCATATATAGGTACATACCATCCACTGAACTTATTTTTTTTTATTTTGTTGTTTTGACTAGTAGATACTTTATACATCTCTACTATAGATTAATATAATTTAAGGCTCGGGGACCTTATACATTCCTTTTATAAATGTATTTAATTTAAGTAGAGTCTTACTGTATTTTAGTTTGAAAAAAAAAGACTTTCTGCCAAGTTTCTTGCGGCGCATTCTTGGCAATGACGGTCTTTCCGAATGCGCTGATAGTTTCAAAAAGACATGTAAAAGAGCCCTTGGCGGCCAATTTGCAAAAATAAATTTTCATTTTCATTTTCAACGCAATACCAAATTGATATTATTATGGTTTTTTAGTGCAGCTATTGGATTTAGCCTCAATCCGCTTCCATTAAGTTAATGGAAGCCATTTTGCTGTCACGCGACCACAAAAGCCCGGAAAACATATAAGGGCCTGACCATGACGTCTTAAAGCGATTCAATTCCGATTCAGTTTAGGTACGCTGTCAGATCCATATTAAAAATGACAGCTAAAACCTGAACTGAGTCGGAATTGAATCGCATTAAGACGTCATGGTAAGGCCCCATGATATCGTACAGTAAGTATTTAATATTTCGTATTTTGTTCCAGACATGTTTGGACATGTTTCAAGAAATTATTAGCAGCACAGTTACGTATATCGTAAGAAAAACTTGTTTTATTCAAGTAGTTGTTGCCTGCGACTCCGTCTGTGCGTTCGCTTGTCGCTATCCCGCGGGAACTATGGATTTTTCCGGGATAAAAAGTATCCTATGCCCTTTCCCGGGACTGTAACTATCTCTTTACCAAATCTGAACCAAATTTCATTAAAATCGGTTTAGCGGTTTCTTTCACATTTTTAATACTAGCTGTTGCCCACGACCGTCTGCGCAGAATTCGCTTATCGCTATCCCGCGGGAACTATGGAATTTTCCGGGATAAAAAGTATCCTATGTCCTTCCCCGGGACTCAAACTATCTGTATACCGAATCTCAACTAGATCGGTACAGCAGTTTAAGCGTGAAAGGTAACAGACAGACAGAGCTACTTTTGCATTTATAATATTAGCGAAGTCAAATGGTGGAGAACAGGTACACTCTTAAGTACTTTGGTCACATAATGCGTAGTGATAAATACGACCTGCTTCAACTCATGCAGGGGAAAATCCAGGGAAAGCGACCACCCGGAAGGCGTACTTCGTGGCTTAAGAATCTCCGGACACGGTTCAACCTTAGCACAAGCTGATCCGAGCTGCTGTGTCGAAATTAAAGATAGCACTGATGATAGCCGACCTCCGGTAGATGGCACCTCAAGAAGTAGAATATTAGCAGGGATTTTAAAACCACCAGAACAATGCGCTCGAGCACGTCAAAGGTTTTGACCCGAAAGTCCTGAAACATGTTTTATGGCGCCTTTTACGACGTTTACTAATGGCACTAACGGTTGGGTAACAAAACAAACGATAACTTACGGTCAATGCTTATCTCTTCCTGTTGCGAAACATATAGTAAAGCTACCGTAACTGCATTTTTGTAAAGATATGTATTTATTTAAAACAGCTGGAGATATCTCAACATGAAAGACGGAATCCAGAAAGGCTGGTTCATGTTTGTATTCCTAGCAGTGTTGTTATGGATATCCATATCCGTAACCGAAACTATCGGATATCCGAAATAAAAAAATATCCGTACCTAACCGTAATCGAATCCGATATAAAAGTTTTGGATAGTTTCGAATAGGGCGGAGTCTAACTAAATACAACTTAGTAAATATGACACGTCGTGACAAGTTTTTGTTTTTGCCCGGCCGGTAGACCAGCCGCGCGCGCGTTTAGTCGTAGGTATTGTATTTCATTTTACAGTTCCTTAAAAATGTAATATCCGTAAAATGTCGGATCCATACTAAAAATTACAGCTAAAACCTAAACAGAGTTCCCAGGTGCTATTAGGTCTTTGGCCACAGTATTCCACAAAAATAATGTATTAAAAATAAATAGTCTAATAAAAAAATAAATTATCCACATGTCAGTCTTGCTCCACGGTCCATTTGCACGCTTTCCTCAACCCTTATTTGCAAATTTGATACTCTCGTCCAATAATTATGTTTACTCCGTCTTCAAACAAATTGTAGATCCAATGAGACTCCGCGAGAAATCGGTAAGTGAATAAAATAAATCTTCCATTTCATCTACGCCAATGAATTCCCGATGAAAAGTGCGGATGGTTCATTTGGCCCATTGTTGACATTAATTTACACAATTTACTTGAAATTTTCCTTATTTTATTAACATCTAATTTTAATATTTCACGTTTCAGTAAGCACGGATCATCAGAATTAATTCCACAATATTTTCACGGATCAATGCTGGTCTGGGAGCAAAGAAAAACATAGAATGTATCAGTTGCTTCTCTCCTCGGCCAGACGATAAAAGCCCATCGAGGGTATGGGCGAAAATCTTTGGAATCATGTTATATAGGCGATGTGTTTTGTAACTAACACACATAAAGGAGAAAAGTGAAAAGCATTGATACTTAAATCACGTCTTTATTCCTTACGGGGTGGACAGAGCCTAAGGTAACAAGACCTAAAGGCCACGTTTAGCATGATTGTGTGCGTATAGGTGGAAAGGGGAATCAAAATAGTTATGGGTTGCTAGACACATCGCCTATAACATGATTCACTGCGAACTAAGATTCTCTGCGCGGGAAGAGAAGCAACTGGTACATTCTGTTTTTCTTTACTCCCAGACCAGCATGGAAGGAAAACCAACAATATTTCTACAAAATCACTAGTCATAGATAAATCTAGAAAGAAGCTACAGCTACGTAAGCACTGGAAAAACACGCTATCGGCGCAAACAATACAACAGCAGTTGACAGCGGTTTGAATGCAGAACGCGGGAAGTGTCATGGCGGCGTGGGCGGGAACGTGACGTCTTTTGTCTATGGCGCAGACTGTTCGAGACACTGAAGTGTTTCGTTATTTGTTTTACTTAAATTAGTCTGAAATATGCGATATCACGATGGATGCTTTTTAAGGTTCTGAGACGTGACGTGACTTTAGAACAAAGCCTATGCTTAGGTTACCTCTATTGACAGGCTACTTCTAGAATACAAATTTACTTTATTAAGTACCTACTATGACTCTATGGAGCAAATTGTAGTATTCGCGAGGAATAACGGCGACTGTGAAAACTAAACAAATATTAAAGGTTCAGGGGATATCTTTTTAAAGTACTACTAAGTAGGTACTTATTAGCTGCGATAGACCAGTAGGTACCTAGTGTGACTTGTTGCCAGTAAAGAGAGTCGAGGGTTCGAGCCAGGTAGGCTTATTGTCTAACTCACTCGCAATCGCCATCGTGTTCATTTTGACAGTTCTTGTATGAATGTGACAGCTAGCTGATTCCGATGCCAATTGTCAGCCCATACATGATCTGTCAAAATGAACACGATGGCGATTGCGAGCGAGTATTATGAGTTTGTTATATTATATGTGACAATTTAGGGCCTCTCCTTTTCATTATTATTTCGCAAGCTTTATATTAACTTGCAACGTATGTACCTAATAATAATGTATGTTGGTGGAACCTGACGACTAAATTTTGAAGAAGATATTTTCAACCGATTGAGCTGAAATTTGGCAAACTCGAGTAAGTCAGATGACAATACAATAATTTGGTAGTGGAGTGTTGATGACCCAGCCAAGACCGTCTCCGCAGGAGGGAACTCTTTAACAGTTAGCCAAGAGTCTGCGAAATACATGTTTTTAAGGTGCTAACACACTTGAGCATTCACTTGTAACAGAACAGCGAGCATTCGCCGTTTTTAACTTTGTTCGCTAGGATGCTCGCTAAAACGCTTCTTATTTTGTGAGCCTACCTCTAATGTAACATTCGCTAGTATGCTTATTATAAGTGAATGCTCGAGTGTAACAGCACCTTTACATGCAACCCTCCACTACTGCCACATAAAACAATAACTATCACTTACACCACACAAAACACGGACGCGTTTCGAACCCTCTACGGGATCATCCTCAAAGTGCACAGACACCTCAACTCTGGCAACGACGGAAATTCACTCAGCCAAGCCATTAGCTACTTCTGAAGCCTTTTTTTTTTTTTTTTTTTATATGAATAGGAAGGCAAACGAGCAAGTGGGTCACCTGATGGCAAGTGATCACCACCGCCCATAGACACCCGCAACCGCGGAGGGATTGCAGATGCGTTGCCAACCTAGAGGACTAAGATGAAATGCCTCTTGTGCCCGTAATTTCCCCCGCTGTCTTACTCTCCACACCGGAACACAGCCGTGCAAGCACTGCTACTTAGCGGCAGGATTAGCGAGTAAGATGGTGGTAGCGATCCGGACGGACCTTGCACAAGGCCCTACCACCCGCAAAACCCGCAAAACCCGCCTTAGCCTATTAGCCTAGAGCTGCCCTTCCCAGTGCGTGGGCCAGCCTATTTACGCTCCTGACCCATATGTGACCCACATACCTAGGCAGTGACCCAGGACGAGCGACGTGGCGTATCGCAGTATTAATAGCTAATGCTTAGAGTTATTTATTACGGAGTAGGGGATAGGTTGGGCTTGGTGGGTTCAGGGCATAGAGCAAACAACTGAATAGAGTGGAAACGTCATACAATTCACATGCAATAAAATTACAAAAGGGTATAAAGATGGGCAAGCAGCTATTATGTTCGATTTGAATAGTAAATGTTTATTGTTTAGTCGTTGTCCGACAAAGTAAATGAAACTCTATTAATTTTAATAAAAACCAATTAGTTCTCACATCCAGTCAAAGGTTGACTGGAAGAGATCCCTTAAAGGAATAAGGCCGCCTTTGTGCATGTATCACAGTGTTGACAAATTGTATTTGAATTAAAATTATGTTTATATTGTAAAATAAAGAGTACATACATACGTACACACAGTAAATATAATCAAAATCCATAGTAAGTGTTTGCTCCATGCAGAAGCTAAAGGAAAAACAATCGTGAATAATTTGCGTCAGTAAGATATAAGTCGAAAAAGACTGATGTGTTGCCACAATTGATGGCTCTTATTACCACTCTAATTGGTGATTTCCTCTATGGTTCAGAGGGATAGGCGGGACGGATAAGTTAGGTTAGGATTAGGAATGGTGACTATTAATTAATAAAGTGACTGCCATGACAAGGATTGGTACCCCTAAATTATATCGAAACTTTAGCTGGCTCGTGGAAATAAAACATACATACATACATAAATCACGTCTTTATCCCTTACGGGGTAGACAGAGCCTAAGGTAACAAGACCTAAATGCCACGTTAAGCGTTATTAAAAAAAAAAAAAAAAAAAAAAAAAAATTGTGGGAGTGATGGGTTGCTAGCGGCATCGCCTATAACATGATTCCAAAGATTTTTGCCCATTCTCTCAATGGGCTTGAGAAGCAACTGGTACGTTCTATGTTTTTCCTTTACTCCCAGCCCAGCATGGAAGTAAATATGTTTGTTTAAATAAATTATTCGCTGTTTCTCTCCACTCTTCTATCCTGGCTATAAGTGTGTGTGGAACAACACGAAACTAAAAAAAACACCAAGCAAAGCTCGGTCATCCAGGTATATTTAAAAAAAATACTGATCTGCCGATGGTGTTACCGAAATCGCAAAATTTTCAGGAAAGTCAACAACAATCAGAAAAAGATTCACAAATTTTAGTAACTAACGGGAATAAACTTTCAATTGGGAGCGGATCAGAATACATAAAGTTTAAAATGTATAATGGGTTAAAATACATAATGGTTCAAAATATATAACGCAATTTTCTGTAAAAGTATTAGCTAAATGAACTTTTTTGATATCGTAATCTATAGATTGGTTTAGGTTAGGTTAGGTTTGTTTTATAACAATCCTGTTAATTTATAACTTTCTGAGAAAATCGCATTATATATTATAAACCATTATGTATTTTAACCCATTATACATTTTAAACTTTATGTGTTTTAATACGTACCCCTTTCAATTAAAACTATGAAAAATTATTTTATTCCTTGTGTAAATTTCCAGAATTCTCCGAACTTCTCAAACTGTTTGGAAACTATCTTAAACTTGCACGTCTGTAGTTACGGATAGCACAAAACCGATTTTCCAGCAGGGAACTCCGAAATCGACCTTAGGAATCATGATGTAGTAGATGAGGCTAGCAACCCATCACTATTTTGATTCCCCTTTCCACCTACACGCCCACAATCATACCAAACGTTGCCTTTAAATCTTGTTACCTTAGGCTCTGTCTACACCGCAAGGGATAAAGGCGTGATTTATGTATGTACTCCGAAATTCAATTCAAAAATTTGATTTTTTAAGTTTGTATCATTCCAAAATACCTTAAGACCGGTTAAGCAGCGAGGTACAAACTTAGCTCGGTTGAGTAGTAACCACCGATGGTGATGAATTATGACCACCAGTTGCTAGTACCGACACCGTACACACGCTACCTGCCCTCGCGTGGGCAAACTAAGGAATCTGTTGTTTACTTAGGCAGAGGTGGGCAAATACTAACTGCTCCCTGATTCACCGCGACGCGCATACTAAAGTGTGTACCCAGGCTAATGACGCAGCTTAGAACAGAATGGCCACTGCACTGTGGTCCAGCTTGTATGGAGCAAGTGTCAAAAGTCGATATCATTTGTAATACTAAGAAAAATTATAAAATACTTTTATGTTTCGATTCTTTACTATAAAATCTATTGTAATTTGTTAAAAATAAATGTTTTATTTTAAATAATGTAGGGAAAATTAAAAAAATGAAGGAATCAGTTATTTTACAATTTTACTAACACTTGTGTATGCGGTTTTGAGACGTAGTATTTTGTATTATTAAATAAATTTTGAGTTGAAAAATAAAACAAAATGTCATTTTTTATTATTTAATTAATATTTAAATGCACTTTAAGAGAAACTATTTTTAAACAGGCTGTTTTGTTACTCTCATGTTAGACGATGAAAATTTTATTAAATGAATTATTTAATTCTTTGCAAACTCTTAAATAAAAAAACTCTTATGCTAAATTGCTCTTATGCTAAAATGCTAAATTTAAACGATTAAAAATCTGTGTGGTCCAATAAACTTTGTAACTCTACTTTTGCAGAACTTTTAATTTTCAGGTTTTTAGGGTAACACTGCTTTTTCGCATTTAAAACCTTTTGATACGAAGGCAAAAGTGGAGATGTTTTGTTGTTAATAAACTCTTTAATTAAAAGGTATTGGTGTTTTGTTAATTTGGCTTCTGTTATATTAAAGACAAAATCTCATCTGGGTTTACCTCACATTTATTAATATCACTTTGTTCACACGATGTCGATGAAGTATGATAGTACTAAATAATGGCAGGATTATCAATTTTTGAGAGGTCCGCTATTCTTCTTTGCTGTGTCGCTTACTGCAATCTTCAAAGTTTTTCTTTGGTCAACGGATACTGAATGTATAATGGTCTTGACCAGACAATCGTTTTGCACTTGTCGGTTCGGCCACATTCTTCGCGATGTCTATAGTTTCAATGACGCTCAACCATTCTAGGTGTGTACTGATTAGTAAATGCCATGTTCTATTTGTTTTTTCCAATATTCTGCCAGCTTTTTGGTCATGTATTGAATGTGTTTACGAAGAATGTCGATTTCAACGTTCTCAGCATCCGGCACTATTCTGAGCACTCTGTCTCAAGTACACGTCGAGCTTATTCTATATCGGTTCCTTTTACAAGATGCCACTGTTCAAATAGGAACATTTTTGAAAACTGTACCTGAAAAAAAAAATAACCTGAACAAAGAGAATTGTTTACAATTAGAAAGTGGTCAAAATTCGTAGCACGCTACGATTGGCGTAGAGGTCAAATTACTAAAACTTCCGGCAATTTCCTGCAAGTACTAATAATTGTCCTAGTAACTACAGTACTGTAAGCTAATTTTCTATGCAAAATTATTACGGGGTTAGCGGGGGAACATTGTTGAAACTCAAAGTTAAAAACACCTTCAAGGAAAAATTCTTGTTAATTTAGGCATCTCGTAGCTCCCTTATAAATCCAAATGTTTAATGTAAAAATAACAAAATAAATTACAATAATAAATATACATACCTTTGTCATTAATATCCATTATGAATCACTAGGTTACAAAAACCAAATTGTTGGAACTTCGTCAACAAACAACTTCCACTTTAACGGATTGCTGATAAGACTCAAAGCGCGCTGTAGATGTGTTCCCTTCGGAGGTCCGGAATACAATGATGTAAGCTTATCACTATAAAACTATTTGTAGTTTTGGGTGTCAGCTGTACTAGTGACGATATAGCCGAGTACTAATCTCAGCCCAAGTATTGTTGATTATCTAGACTTATGACCTATGAGTGGGACCACAGTGCACTGGATCAAAAACGCTCTATCTACATTTACATTTACCTCTCACAGCGTTTGCTGACGTTAAATTGTTATTCTTAAAACAGAAACCACCGACCAGAGGCCATTGACAATATACATACATAAATCACGTCTTTATCTTTTACGGGGTAGACAGAGTCTGAGGTAACAAGACCTAAAGGCCACATTAAGCATGATTGTGGGCGTATAGGTGGAAAGGGGAATCAAAATAGTGATGGGCTGCTAGCCGCATCGCCTACATCATGATTCCTAAGGTTTTCGCCCATTCCCTCGGTGGGCTTTTACCATATGCGCGGGAAGAGAAGCAACTGGTACATTCTATGTTTTTTCTTTACTCCCAGACCAGCGTGGAAGAACGAAGAAGATTTCATTTCAAGGGTTAAAAATCGCTAAAAGTATTTTTTTGGTTTTGTTAAATTCTTATAAGCCACCTTGCTCTATTTCTATACCTAGTAATCAATATTGCGCTACAGCGGTTTATAAAACGCTTAGTCACAGCGTCCTCAGACAACCGGTGAGTCTGTAGTAATCTACACAAAACAGAGCAGTATGTACGTATGTTCTATGTAAACGAGGTAATACAAGCGGCTTATATTTGTTGTAGTTCACGAGAACACGGTCACTTGAGCCTTCCTGGCTACCTAAGATTGTTTAGAAACGAGACTGTAATTATAAATTTTCCTAGAATAAAGTTTCTATAATTTTAACATAAAACTACCGTGAGATCCTTCCTAATGCGAACTGCTAGGGAATGGAATTCGCTCCCATCGTCTGTATTTCCGGACAGATACAATCTGGGGCTCTTCAAGGCTAGAGTGAATAGGCTGTTACTGAACCAGTGAGTTACACCTTTGGCCTCATCTGCACCTTCCACCAAGTGAGATAGAGGCCAATCACTGGTCAGTTCGTAGTAAAAAAAAAAAAAAAAAAAGATTGACACATTGTTAACTTATACGGATAACTCACGTAAGTCACGTTTAGGGTCGATAACGCACTGGCATCGCGTAAAGCGCTGCTATGTCTATGGACAGTGGTGATCATTTAACATCAGGTGACCCACTAGTTCCTTTGTCTGGCCTCTCTAACAAAAAAAAAGTCGAGAATTGCACGACGTGTTTCTGACTATTACGAAGTCCTCCTTTTCGAACTTCTTGTCGAACTTTGACCACGTCACGTAAGTTAGTAGCACTGTACAATGCAATGAGGCCCGACCGAGACCTCGGGCACGATCTCGACCAATCTCGGCCATTAATCCTCCTGCCGAGATCTCCAATCTCGGCGATCTTAGTCTCGCTCTCGGCCAATAGCGACGAAATTCTCGAGTGAAGAGAAAATGTGAACTGTCTAGCTATCACGGTTCACGAGATAGCTTGGCGACAGACAGACAGACAGACAGACAGACTTACAGTGGAGTCTTAATAATGGGTCCCGTTCTTACCCTTTGGGTACGGAACACTAAAAAGGGAACGCTTCGGAGCGTATTGTCACTATCTAGTAAAATCTAGACACCGGTCGTTAATAGAATACCCCAGCCATAAAGATTGCACACCGGTCTTCTCGGCTAATTTCGGCTTCTTCGTTGTCTCGCTCTAACTTACGTGACGCGTCTCTTTCCAAAGACCGAAGTGCAATCTTTATGGCTGGGGTACATTCTATTAACGACCGGTGTCTAGATTTATTACACATACATACACAAATCACGTCTCTATCCCTTACGGGGCAGACAGAGCCTAAGGTAACAGGTACCTACAGGCCACATTTAGCAAGATTGTGGGCGTATAGGTGGAAAATGGAATCAAAATAGTGATGGGTTACTAGCCTCATCGCCTATAACATGACTCCCACTATTTTCGCCCATTGCCTCGATGGACTTTGGAGATTTTATTAGATAGTGACAATATGCTCCCAAGCGTTTCCTTTTTAGTGTTCCGTACCCAAAGGGCTTTGTATCTTGTTTCGAACTTCCACCCAATGTACAGTGTTGCCAGGTCACTTCCCTTGAAAATTACATTGTCACCCCTAAAAAGTTCCATTTTTGGCAGAAAAGTTCCGTTTTCATTTAAATCTTGGGGAATGAGCTTTTTTTTTTTTTTTTTACCTCATCTATTCTTGAAAATTACATTGTCATCCCTAAAAGTTCCATTTTAATTTAAATCATCTTGGGGAACGACCGTTAGTAACGAAAAAATAGCTTGTATTTTCAGTGTGGTATTTAAATTTTTTTTACCACGTATCTTTATGCCGGGACCCCAAAAGTTCCGAAAAATGTACCAAAATAGAAAGTTCCTCCCAAGTTCCGCCGGGGTGTCAAAAGTTCCGCAAAACGGAACTTTCGGAACCAAACGGCAACACTGCCAATGTAAGATAGCTTAATGACCACAAGTGAACAAAATGCCAAAACAACGGCAAGCCATTTGTTAATCTTGAAAAGGTCGACTTAATTACCCGGAGAGTCGCGGCGAGTTGTGCTTGCGTGGGCTTCAACAGTACATACAGTTGTATTGTTCCCTAAACAAACTTAATCTTCATATTGCTTGAAAGCCTACTAAAACTTGACCTGTTTGCTCGAAGGCATTATACGTAGTCAGGTGTCTCCAGTTTTTGCCGTCGACCGTGCGAAAGACCAAATAGCAAGACGCCGAGTTCTGTGTTATGCCTGCGAGTGAAAAGGCCAAGTTATGATTGTCTCCCAAGCGAGCACGGACGAGGTTCTTTTAGGGAAAGACAAATGGTTCACAAGGTACAACTAAAATACAATAATTGGGAGAATAACTGCAGACTGAAACTATTTTGGTAAACCATGTCTATGAAACAAGGCTACAAAACCTGCTTTCAAATAGAAAGTACTCATCCAAATCGGTTCATTCGTAGAGCATATACCTATACCTACATAAATCATCACGTCTAGCACGAGAGCGCACAAGAGTCGCGTCGCGCGCGAGATAGATTGCCCGTCCTTTTCTTACTGTACCAACAAGAAAGAGACGGGTAGTCCAACTCGCGCGCGACGCGACTTTCGTGCGCTCTCGTGCTAGCGGGGCATGTCTTTATCCCTTACGGAGTAGACAAAGCTTGAGGTAACAAGACCTAAAGGCCACGTTCAGAGTGAGGTGAAATGATCAAAAAGACGACAATTCGATATAAGAGCGTTCCAACACGGTTAGAATGAGAGCACGCGAGAGCGAGATTGACTATAGACCAACCGATTAAATGAGTCTTCGCCCGCGCGGCAGTGGCGCGGGGTAGGATGACAAAGGGGACCGAGAGAGCAGGCGCACTACCCTTTTTTTTTTTTTTTTTTTTTAACGTGTGGAAAATGCGCCTTATGCATCTCCGCGCTCGGGGCAGCATACAAACGGAGGTATGACGGGCTCTCCATCTCGCCGCTGCCTTCCCTATGGAAGGAGGGGAGAGGCCTACCGTCTAAAAACACACACGTTCCCTCCAGGCCTTGATCTGCGGGCGTTGCGGGCGCACACGGTGACCACCGCAACGTCCACTGGCCGCCCCGGGATGGGGCAGGTGGCAACGGCACCGTTGAATGCGGGTTCCGGATTCCCCGCCCAGGCGCACTACCCGCCCGCACCTCTCTCGGCCCCCGCGGTCGTCCCACCCCGCGCCCCACCGCATTCAGGCGGTCGGTATATACCCGTTCTTACTGTTCGTTCTAGTAAGAGACGGGTACTCTATCTTGCGCGCTCAGTGCTAGCCGTGCTGTTAATGAGACTGAAAAACGTTTTTTCACGCACAAGCACTGGCCGGTCTCGGATCGCAATGTTCCAGTAATTACGCAGTGTTTACGCGCCCCAGATTGCGATTGCGTCAAATTACGCTCGCACCGATTGGGCTAATGAAACGGTTTCTTTTACGTTTAACCGTTTATGTTAATTCAATTAAAGCGAAATCGAATTGGTAACGGATTTCGAATTTATGTGACATTTTAATTTCGAAATTTGCCGTTGAAAGTTGGATCGCTCGCTGTCAGATCCATACTAGAAGCGTCAAAAATGACAGCTGAAACTAATTGAATCGCATTAAGACGTCATGGTAAAGCCCCTGTTTTAGATTTATTGTACGATTGCCTACAGTCTTATTTTAGACGATTATGAATGAGTCCTCGCGAGAAGTATGGGCTGCGATTCTACGCACATATCTATTGACGTGGATTTAAGTGTTATGCTTATAATGAATTATAAGACCAATGGTTAAAAAAAAATAGAATTGAAGTCACGGATCAATCAACCTTAGAGCCTGTTGAAAAAGTGACAGTGATAATGTATGGAACTGTCAAGTTTTAAGCTTGAGTTAGATTAAATCGAGACTTAATTTCTTTAGACGGCCTCAAAGAACATGGTAAATGTAAAGCATTCTAAAGTATCGTCATGATCCTTGCATTGTCGTCGCTGGAGGTTGCAACTGTTGCAAGTTGAAGTCAAAAACATAAGTCGATGTTTCTATTTTTCCTCAGAAGTGAAAGGAAAAAAATCTAGTCTAGCATAAATTAAGTACTATACATAAAACGAGGTACGTTACTAGGTATTTTATGAAACATTTGATGTCAACCACGCCTTCTAGCAGAAAAATTGAACAATCGCTTAGCGTCCGCCATATTGTATTACGTATGGCGTCACGTCACGTCGCTTGTCCATTATTTACCCGATTGTTTGATTTATTTTATCGAAATCACGATTTTCGATGAAAAAACATATACACTTTGTAATATTGGGATAAATAAATGCTTTTGTGTTAAATTGTCTTTCTGTTTGTGGATGGACCAACATAATAGCAATTTATTTAGCGCGTATAGGCGTTCTACATGTGCAGCCTTTGGACGAATTTTACGCAAAGGACAATGGGTAGGTACTCTTCTTCTTATTTGTGGAGTATTAAGTCGTTATAGCGACGACAACTTCGCCAATGTCAAAGTAACAAAAACATACTTAAAAATCTTGTGATAAAATGTCGGCAATGTTGTACGGTAATGGTCAAAGACCACCCCCCTGTCGGGCTCTTAGCTAACGGTCAATGACCTCAGAAACTGCCAGGAAATCATTAGTCAATGCCCAGCGTGCACCGGATCAAGCACTGCTCTTGTCCACACGTGGAGGTAACCCGACTCGCACCCCCAATGGGTACTCTGCGAGTGCAGTACAATAACGGCTTCAGAATGTTCTTGGGGCTGCCCCGATTCTGCAGCGCATCAGCCCTGTTTGGACTGGCTCGCGCCGACGACTTCAACGCCATAATGGGAACGTCTCTTTGCTCTGGCCGCGCGGGCCAGCCCCAACCTCATCCTTAGCACTGTGATGGCTAGGTACGACTCTATCATGCGGCAGTAGGGCGGGGTCAGGTTTGGCCCAGCGTTAGTTTGTGACCGGTCACCAGCTGGATCGTGTCTGACCCTATATTAATTGCCTGACCGGCAGTTAACTTGGCGAATGGTCTGGGATGGAGCTCACAGTTGCAATGATATCCCTGACAAGACTGTTTGGACTCCTTCCCGTGGTTGCCGCCCGTTAACTGCCTGGTTCCATCGGACGAAACAGGTAGAACAGAAACAAGCAGTCGTTTCCTGAGACATCCGCTAACCATTCCCATCCCGCTCTTCCCGTCTAAATCAGCTGCAGGCGATGATGTGGCATGTCGCAGCGGGCTTTATATCCGAAACATCAGGATGCAAAGCGGTAGAATGCCACCTGCGTGTTTGTGCCGTGCGCAGGGACCCGTACGAGTGGAGAACGAGATCCTGGTAGGCTGAGCCTGATGGGGGTTGGTGTCGTAGCCCCCTGAAGGCAACACGCCACTTTGGCTCGGGATTCACTTCACACGGGCGGTCGAGACCTAGCCAGTCGAGATCAATCGGCTGTCGTATCCAGGAGGCTGGATATGGGCGAGGGTCCTGGGGTGATGAGGTCGGTAGTCGGCGGGGCACAAACCCAATGCCGACCGCAACAAGCGGCAGCGGGGGAGGCAACGTGCGGACTCACTGGCAGCACACTCTGGGAACCTATATCCTGCTAGTAGCCCTGATGGGTCAAACCATCCCAAATGTGAGGCTCCGTGGTGGGTGGGGAGCTAGCAGGATGAAGCTGTGTACACTGTCCATGGAATCCAGGGGTTGTTGTACGAGAAGGGAGGCCGGACCCGTAGGGGATGAGGCACAAAAGGACTGTGGGAAGGTGCGACGTGAAACTGTCACTGGCAGGGACGCGGGAGCCGGAACCAGTTCCAAAAGTGGACCCGCAAGGGTTCCAATGGCGCCTGGCGCCACATCGAAAGGCGAAAGGCGCGGCGGAGCTGCTCACCCGAAAGGCACTGTCCGATCTCTTCCCGGAGGGTCGAAGAGGGGACGCACCACACACCCTGCAAAGGGACCGAGCGGTGTCGGTGCCGGTAAGGTGAAAGGCGGAGCTGCGCCAAGTAGCGGTAAGACGGCAGCCCCGACGAAACCGAATCCGGCTCAACGGAGTCAGGCCCCTGTGGGGGGGGAGCGAACACCGGAAGGTGTGAGTGCCCCATCCTACGAGGGTTGGACGAAGATGAGCAGGAGGAGGAAGAGGAGGGGTCAGGCGATTCTGAGGGCGCTGGAAGGCCTGGAGGACAGCCCGTCCGAAGGCACACTTTCGGCAGGTTCCTCGGAAAAACCTGTGCCGCAAAAAAGGCCACTGGTAGCGACCGGTGAGCCCTCACACTCCGCTAGGGACGCCAAGAGGACGAAGGTGGCAGGTTCGTATGCGGAGGCCCTGGCGGGTGAGAGGGCTGCGGTTGTTCCGGTGGACTTTCCCGTCGACAGGGTCCTGATGGGGCATGTTGGGGCCATACAGGAGGCCGTGATTACACGCCTTCTGGATGCCCCCGACCCGCTTCCTCAGTTGACCTTCGGCAACATCGTGGGTGGGGCACTGCATGTCAACTGCGCCAATGCAGAGTCGTATGCGTGGCTCAGCTCAGCAATTAGGGAGGGGGAAATTGCTGGGATGAGCCTAAAAGTCATGTACGCCAGGGATCTTCCGAAACCGGTCAAAATGGCCTGGAAGACGAAGATCGTTGGCGTGCAGGACAGCAGGACTTTGCTGCGGCTGCTGCAGCGCTTCAACCCGCGGCTGCACACAGAGCAGTGGAAGGTGGTCGACACCGTGGTGGCAGAGGCCAGCGCCCGGCGAATCATTTTGATGGACCGGGAGTCGGCTGATGTCATCAAGGAGGCCGGCTACTGTCTGCACTCGGGGATCGACGTCAGCTCCTTCAAGCTCCTGGAAGACGTGGAGAGGACGCTCGAGGGGGCTGGCGACGATCCGGGTACTGCTCGCGGCGGGGCCAAGGCTGCTCCCAGAGACCCTGGTGCTGCTGCCGCTGATTACGTGGAAGCTCCCAAGAAAGCTGAGGAAGCTCCCGGAGATGCCAGGAGGGCTCCCGGTGACACCGAAGCGAGTACTGGTGACACCACGGATCATGCGGGCGGCGCCCAGGCTGTGTCTGGAGACGCCGAGGCCGGGGGGGCGGTGGCTTGGACGGGGGTTGAGGTCGAGGATGTGGGGCCGGACTCGTACAGCGAGGATGACGGGGCGCGCAGGGTGCGGGGATCGTCTGTGGCATCGTCGCAGATCTCCCTCGCAGATCTGCACGCTCTGTCGGAGCTGTACCTGGACGGCTGCTCGTCCCCGGCGTCGCAGTGCCAAGAGCCGCAGGAGAGGGCTGCTGATCTCAGCATGCCAAAATAACGACGTCCGCAATGGAACATCTAAGGTACGTTCAAATAAACTTACAACATAACAAGGCTGCCACTGCCATTCTGGCGAGACAGTTAAAAAGCGAGAGATTCGATATTGCCCTCATACAGGAACCTTATGTTTATAAGGGAGAAATTAGAGGCTTAGGCGGGACAGGAGGCACACTATTTCACTTCTGCCCCGACAACAACATGAGGACATGCATATATGTTAGAAATGGCATCAATGCCATGCCCTTGAATGCTTTATGTTGCAGGGATCTCACGACCATCATGATCCCGGGGAGGGGGGGAGGCAAGGCACTCATCATCTCATCAGCCTACCTTCCCTACGAGGCGACGGACCCGATCACACCATTATTTCGGCGTCTCGTCGAACACAGCAGCGAGGCGAACACCGGCCTAATTATTGGCTGTGACGCCAATGCACACCATGTCATCTGGGGTAGCTCGGATGTCAATAGGAGAGGAGAGAAGTTACTGGACTTTCTGGTGAGCTCTTCTTTACAATTTCTTAATAAAGGCAATGACCCAACCTTTGTTAACGCAAGGAGAGGTGAGGTTATTGATATAACGTTAGCTTCAAATAACATCAGTAATAACATAACGACATGGCATGTATCCAATGAAATTTCTCTGTCGGATCATAGGTATATATGCTTTAGGCTCAGTACTAACACACCCGTAGAAACTGTGCGTAAAAGGAACCCTAGGAATACAGACTGGACATGTTTTAAGACTGACCTGAAAGTTGAACTAGGTGACCCAATAGGTAAGCTCAATTCCATAATAGATATAGAATTTGAAGCGGACAACGTGGTAAGGGCAATTACCAATGCCTGGACCAAGAACTGCCCGGAGAAGAAGGTTGTAACAAAGAAGGTACCATGGTGGAACCCCGAGATTGCAAAACTCAGGAAAGAAACCAGGGCGACTTTCAATGATGCGAAGGCTTCGAGAAACTTCGAGACCTATGCAAAAAAGCTCACAGAATACAGTAAAGCTGTGAGAAAAGCAAAAAGGAAAGCGTGGAGAGACCACTGCGATCAAATAGGCTCAATACCAGAAGGCATGAGACTTACAAAGGCTCTAGCGACAACCAGATCTGTTCCACTTACCACTATAAGAGGTAAAGACGGGATAATGACAGAGACTGGGCTAGACACACTAAAGGTAATGTGTGACACACACTTTCCAGGCTCTATCATACATAAGGGTATAACCGACGATATCCCCATCGGCGCTGCCGAACAAGTGCTCACCACTACCAGGCACAATTGGGATACCGCCAAAAAAGTAGTAGACCATAAGATAAAATGGGCTCTGTCCACATTCCGCCCATATAAAGCACCAGGACCAGATGGTGTCTATCCAATACTACTACAAGAAGGCGCCAATGTAATAATACCGCATCTCAGCAGGCTGTACAGAGCGTGCATAGCCTTTGGACACGTGCCGCGTGTATGGAGGCAAGTCAAGGTAATATACCTGCCGAAACCCGGCAGAGGAGACTACAATGATGCCAAATCATACAGGCCGATAAGTCTGTCATCATTTTTCCTCAAAACACTGGAAAAGATGGTTGACAGATATATAAGGGACGGACCACTAAAACGGCATCCACTGCACAAGATGCAATGTGCCTATCAACCAGGAAAATCTACAGACTCAGCACTACACCTGGTAGTAAGCAAAGCGGAGCAGGCAATAGAGAACAAAGAACTATGTCTTGCTGCGTTTCTTGATGTGGAGGGAGCATTCGATCGCACCACATATCAAGCCATCAGGTGTGCTGCGGGTCAACACGGCATCGAACCCACTATCTGCAGATGGATGGACAACATGCTAAACAGCAGACTAATAAGATCAACCCTGCTAGGGGAAGAAATATTAGCTACTGCCACGAAAGGATGCCCACAGGGAGGAGTCCTATCACCCACGCTATGGAGCTTGGTTGTGGACTCGCTACTGGTGGAACTCAACACAGGCCCAGTACACACAGTAGGGTATGCAGACGACCTGGTAATACTAGTCAACGGGAAGTTCCCAAGTACGGTAGCAGGTATCATGGACGATGCTCTGAATAAAGTAGAGGAATGGTGCGATAGACACCAACTCTCCATAAATCCGAGCAAAACAGTGATAATACCATTCACCAGGAAAAGGGACCTTAAGAACATGCAAACACTTAAATTGTATGGTAAGGAACTGAAACTGTCCAGTGAGGTAAAATATCTCGGCGTAATCCTAGATAAAGAACTCAACTGGAAGAAACAGGTGGAACACACCATGACAAAGGCAACAAGAGTTTTTGGCATGTGTAGATCTGCGTATGGAAAAACATGGGGCCTGAACCCAAAAGTACTAAGATGGATATATACCATGATGGTAAAACCCATTATACTGTACGGATGCCTGGCCTGGTGGCCAAGAACAAAACTGACGACATGCAGGAACTCACTGGCCAAAATCCAGAGAATGGCTTGCATGGCCATCTCGGGGGCGTTCAGAACAACGCCAACGGCGGCGATGGAGGTTCTATTGGATCTACCACCACTGCACATTGCTATCCAATCTGAGGCGCGCAAATCATTGCACAGAATGAAGATGAGTGGTTTGTGGAATGATTGGGCTCCAAAGACGAAGCACACCAAAATGGAACGAAACAAAATCCTTGACAGTATAACAACGATGAGCTGCGACAAAATGCAGCCGAAGTATATATTTCGGAGAAACTTCAAGGCATACGTTCCCACAAGGGCTGAATGGGCTGAAGGACTAACACTACCTGACGGTAGCGGTAACTCATGGTACACGGATGGATCCAAAATGGAATCCGGTACGGGAGCAGGCATACATGCGAAGGATTTTAATAGTAGCGTAAGCATGGGGAGCTTCGCCACCGTCTTCCAAGCGGAGACGTACGCGATAATCGCCTGTGCGCAGGAGAATATAGACAGGAAAGTAAGAGACACAACCATCTATATACTCAGTGACAGCCAAGCAGCATTGAAGGCACTCACAGCGCCAAAAATTGACTCGAGGCTAGTCTACAATGGTTTACAAGCTCTAAATAAGCTTGGCAGACACAACAAAGTGAGACTGGTGTGGATACCAGGACACAAAGGCTTCGCCGGCAACGAAAAAGCAGACGAGCTAGCAAGGGAAGGGTCAAACAACGAGTACATCGGACCTGAACCATTTGTGGGACTCTCACAGGGCACCATAAAAACGGCGATAAAAGACCAATCCAAAGCCAAACACCAGCAAGAGTGGAGAGCATTGGTAGGACTAAAGCACTCAAAACGTTTCATAGGAAATGTCAACTCAAGCTGGTCCAAAAAACTCTGGACACTCAGCAGAAGACAACTCCAATATATAATGGGGGCGTTCACAGGTCACTTCGGAACTAAATACCTATTAGCAAAGATGGGACTACATGACAATAACGACAATGATTGTAGAATATGCGGCGAAGAGGTTGAAACAATGGAACACATTATGTGCGAATGTGATGCCCTCGCCAGACTAAGAATGAAACTCTTCGGCATCGGATACCCTGAACCAGGAGATTTCAAGGCACTACCACTACGCCCAATCACCCAATTCATGAATGAGGTGGTAAAAGCGATGGAATAGTGCGAAGGAGGGGTAATTACACAAAAGATCCACGAATGGGTCGAAGTGTATCCGTAGGGACCCCTAGACTAAGATAAGATAAGATAAGATCATGCGGCAGTATGAGCGTCTCATGTCTGCTACGCGATAAAGTGTGTTTTTATGTTCTACTAACGTAGTTAATAAGTTTTACAAATTGTTACTAACCAACCTGGCCCATTAATGTAGTCTGAAATGTAATTAATTTGAATTTGAATTTATATTCAATAAATAAACAAAGCACACATGGATGTAGACAAATAATAAAAGCACATAGTAACAAATAGCGCTAAAAGAACGCTACCCAGCATATTTCTACAAATCTTTGAATAAAATAAAAATGTATTTAAGTGGATATTGTTTCGGTAAGCAGTCACGTTTTTTACTACCTTGATTTTATAGGTATTATAACAAAAAGCCGTGGCAGCCTAGTAGTTGACCTATGGCCTCTCAAACAGAGGGTCATGGGCAAGTCATGGTTCCGAAGTCGGCCTCACACCTCTAAGTAGGGATTTCGAAATTGACATACATATCTGGCGCATGGACGTAGAGGTTTCGCACGCATCGCGGAATAGCAAGCTAATAGTAGGTAACAGATTCAAAACGCTCAACAAAGTAGTCACAATATCGGGAGGATCGGAGGGTAGAATTAATTAAGAGCAAGACGTGGCATTATTCAAATGTGTGCAAACACCTGCATGATACTGTGATGCGCTACATAATGTATGAGGGTTGTATTTGGTCGTGGGACTTAATTAAATTGTCTAATTAAACTAAATAAGCCCACTACAACAGTTTACGCTGGAGGCTTCATCGCCTAAAGCCGGGTACTAGTCAGCGAGCTGCGAGCTGTAACCATAACTGTTACACGTTACAGTAACCAATAAACCTATAGTCTGGCAGATAGGTAGATCACTACAGTAAAATGACACTCTCAATGTTGAGAGTTTTTGGCGAATATTAAATAGTGAGTGAATGAAGGATGTCGTGAAATTTATTTGCGTCATTTATGTTAAAATAGAGAATTTTTAAAGCATGTTTAATAAAATTATTTGTTCAATAAGTTTTTTTCATGTAAAAACACAGGAAAATCCGAAAAGTAAAGCTATGGCCGGGAATCGAACCCGGACCTCGTCATTCCGTGACGCGTGCTACACCCCTACACCACCCATATAGCTGGTAGGTAAGCCTTCAAATTTTTCTAGCTGTCACGTGGCCTTGTTACTATGCGAATTTTTGTCGCTAAGCGTCATCTGTTTGAATGATGTGTCTGTACGACACAATTACTTTATTTTTTTAATGTTTCCTAGTTAGCAGTCATTTAAGAGCGCGATCAGGAAATGCGCTGAGTATGTCAAATCAGTTGGCAGTTTTCCACTCATTCCCCAACCGTTTGCCATAAATAAAACAACAATATCACATTTTTTTTATCTCTGTACTTTACTTAAGAACTGAAATGATTCCGAATCAGTCGATTCAGATAACAAAATTATGGTACCACTTCACCTCGCGTTGCTTATTTGCGCCGCGAACCTTGAACCCCCAAAAGTAACGCGCTATTTAAAATACCTACACTAAACTAAGAATCTGACACTCATAAAGTTCTTCCCCGGGACTAAAACTACCTCCGTACCAAATTTCCTTAAAATAGGTTGGGCTATATAGGCGTGAAAGCGTAACTGGCTGACAGACAGACAGAGTTACTTTCGCATTTATAATATTAATAGGGATTAGTAGGGACTAGCGGTTGCCCGCGACACTGCGTAGAATTCGCTTATGCCTATCCCGCGGGATAAAACCTATCCTGTGTCCTTCCCTGGGGCTGAAACTATCTCTGTATCAAAGATTAAAATCCGTTCACTAGTTTAGACGTGAAAGGCTAAGACAGTTAGGTACTTTCACATTCATAATATTACTAGGGATTTGTTATCACATATGTAAATACCTACCTAATTAATTAACGATAAATGTATAATCATGTTTATCCCACGAACTAAACAATAACACAAAGCTTGTAAATTAATGCCGCCAATTTAGGCAAACTATTCACATATTCAAGAGGTACGAGGAACGCCATTGCGTTTGTTGTAATAAAACCCGTCCAAATGAGTTCCGTACATACCTTCCAAATCGACTGAACCTCTAACTCGAAAAAATTGGGTCACCGGTAACACCGGGATCGCGGTCTCAGTGTGTCTCGACCAATCTCGACCAAAATCAAAGAAAAGCGCTGAGATTCGGTTACAATCGAGACCGGGCAGTTGTTTGCTGTGTCACTCTCCGGTCCGTCCGACTTATGAGCGGGGTGTCCTATTATTTTGTCGCCAGTCGTTTAGCAAATATGCGTTATGCCACCAACGTTTGACAAATCTCACTCTGCGAGGAGGCCTGAGCCCAGCAGTGTGACGTATAGAGGCTGAAGATGATGATTTTCTTTGTTTCTGAAATCTCACTTTCGTCACGTGACAAAAAAGTCGTGTCAGTCGAACGTGGCAGAAATGGTTGTGCGTTGCACATTTTATTTAGTAGACTGAGAGACGATTGATCGTGACAGACGAACATACAGACACTCGAGTGATCCTTTAAGGATTTTCGTTTTGACTTTTCAGTCAAGGAACCCTAGACGTTTTGTGTCCAAGGTCTAGATGTAATTATACAATACAAAACCAGTATTTATTATGCAAAAGGTGACAAAACAAAATACCATTTAAGTTATTACCAGTTATTTTAATTTAATAGTTTTAGTTTTGTATTTACGTTTTAAGTAACTGTTTTTTCACACTTATAGTGTTAAAAAAATGTTTTAAATTGTTTTTCTTACATAAAACTTATTTTACGGCTCTAAATCCGTAATGTTAACGGGCTAAATTCCCGCGGAATAGAAGTTTATAGGTAGCAGCTATAAAATATACTATACTAGTTAAAAATAATTATAAAACAAATATTTTTAATAACTTTATTCTCGAGCAACAGAGCTCATATCATAAAATTATAAAATTATGTGATCAATAATTTCTTGTAATATCAGTGAGGGAATTATTAGACCGCGCCTACGAATAAACATGACCTCGCTGGATAAGATTGTGATAACTCATAAAAACTCTTTTAACTCGTAAATACGCATATCAATGTTTACTATAATGCCGAGATTGGCAAGGTACTTACCTAATTTTACAAAATTTATAGTTTTATAACAAGTATGGGGGGGGGGGGGAGTGCCACAATAGAGAGATCTCTCCAGGCAGATGTTATGCCGGGAGACTGAACGCCGAACGAAGAGATTTATGCGTGCGTTGGCGTGATGTAGAGCAATGTGACAGCTGTCACTCGTACTGGCCCTAGCGTGTAGTAGTTATACCAACAACTAGGTGGCGCTAGGGTCGCTATATAAGTATAGTAAGGATGGAAAAAATTACTCTATTTTTACAAGATTTTATTAATTTCAGTGTTCATTATGAAGTACCTATGTAGTTATTTAAATGAACAGAAAATATTTACCTTGCTACTCCGCAACTCAACGGCTTTGAGTAGCGGAGTAGCAAGGTAAATAGTTAGTATAGAGCTCCGATTTTTGAAAACACGTGTGAGAATACCACTCGAAAGTGGTGAAAAATTGTGCTGAATTTGAAATACGAGTAGCATAGAAGATAATCACAGCTCTCAATAATCTTGTGAACTAGTCAAAACTTTGATTAGGTAGAGCTATAGTTTTGGAGATATAAGCTGATTTATAATACCACTTTCGAGTGGTACATTCGAGTGATGTGCTTTCAAAGATCAGGCCCCAGGTTCAATAAAATAAGTATGTACTTGTAAGTTGTCCGCTTTAAAGTATCCTTCGACCACTGCCGGAGGTTTGCTAGTAAGCATATATTTTTCGCACAGACATAGAGTTCTTGCACGTATCGTAGCGTTGTAAGTTGAATATTTTTTGTTTGTTGTGGCTCTTTTGTAGATATTACATAAATATATCACGTCTTCATCCCTTACGGGGTAGACAGGCCACATTTAGCAAGATTGTGGGCGTATATGTGGAAAGGGGAATCAAAATAGATAAATTGTAGATATTATCTAGCTAGATATGGATTGGCGATAACTATCACTAGATAGATACTAATCTACTGCATCTATATGGCGGCTAAATAGAGCAGTTTAGTTTAACATTCTTCGTTTAACCAGTTATTTGGTTTCATCTAGCCTTTAATTTTGGTAAATCGACATAGCTGGTACTTCCATGCTGGTCTGGGAGCAAAGAAAAAACATAGATTGTACCAGTTGCTTCCCTTCCCGCGCAGATTGTAAGAGCCCATCGAGGGAATGGGCGAAAATGTTAAGAATCATGTTACTCGCCACCATCTTACTCGCTAATCCTGCCGCTAAGTAGCAGTGCTTGCACTGCTGTGTTCCGGTGTGGAGAGTAAGACAGCCGGGGAAATTACGGGCACAAGAGGCATTGCATCTTGGTCCTCTAGGCTAGCAACGCATCTGCAATCCCTCCGGGGTTGCGGGTGTCTATGGGCCGTGGTGATCACTTACCATTAGGTGACCCACTTGCTCGTTTGCCTTCCTATTCATATAAAAAAAATATATATAGGGGAGAGGCTGGAGAGTCCAATATACATATACAATGGCATGGATTACACGGTCATGATTATCACGATACTGGTATGGCAATATCAGCTCGTGGATTTCAAAACAAATAGATTCGCTGCGATACGCGTCAGTATTTCGCAATACGGATCGCAAATGACGCTTGTAAAAAAACGTTAACAGAATATATTTCAGTAGCTTTTCGATTTTTTTTTCGTTTATTATCGCCAATATCGGAAAAAAAATTAAAACAATTTAGAATTCGTCAATCCTCAATTCTACCTACTACCTATACCTATCTATATAAACAATGGTGTGTTTTGATCCCGGTGCTTTTATTTCGATAGTGGCGTAACACAAAATAGGAAAGGCTTGAAAATTGAACTGTAACTGAACGATTATATAATTCAAAATGCCTCGTAAAACAGCGTCTTTCGAAATAAAGCAGTGCTCTAAACCAATTTGGACGAGTTCGATTACGATTGCGTTTATTTTGGGCGCGTTTGTTTTGAATCTATAACTAGATGGCGGAAATTAGCATAGGCAAAGATAAAACGAGTTTCAAGTAAATTACGAGGACAACTATTACAACAAATAAACGTAGGAAAACGTATAAAAACACGTCTGCAGGCAAATATTTGACCCGGAGTAATTAATGATAAGTGAGTTTCATAAAGAATACCTAATTCTTTTTAAATCCGATCATAAAATTACGCAGGCGATGGAATAAATATCGATACAGCCATCATGTAAAATTATGTGTCACTGTCCTTATTTGTTGGCATAAAGGTGTATAAGGTAGATGTTTTTGAATTTTAAACATCTTGGTAGCGTACACATATTTATGCCCTTGACTGTTACCTATGTAAATAAAGGAGGTTAATTTTGTATTTTTTGTTATAAATAAAATTAAAGTTTAAATAAAGATTGTACTAGTTCTTTTTTGTGAAGAAAAACGAAGCAGTATCATTTGTCAGGGGTCGCCAACCGTGCAAAATAAACCAGACGTTTTCTAAATATTGTCCGTATGCTATCTTCAAACGCTGCGCTGGATCGAATGCAGGCTAATGCTTACAAGCCGGTGGTATTCAAAGTGCTACTTATACTTCGCAACGGACAAACAATCCGTGTATGGTGTAACTAATAGAACATTCAATTGTAGAAACGTGACAGCTAATCCATTACTAACCTTGTTTATACTACGAACGCGTCGACACGGCCGTCAGCCGCCACTGTTGTCACTGCGATGTTTTTTTTAATTTACAGTTGAGTTATGGTTTCGCGTGCGTTTTTTTTTCGCGGTTGTAGCGGCGGTTCACAAGCGCGATCGGCGCGGCGCGTCGTCGCGAACTGAAGCGGACACGGTAGCAATGTTGCCAATAAATAAATAAAAAAATTGGATTTAGTTGGTAGCTGTCACTGGCATGTTAAGTAAGTAAATGCTTTATTGTACAAATATAAAGAAACAATTCGAAATCACAAAAACAACATTAATACACGCACAAAGGCGAACTTATCCCTATAAGGGATCTCTACCAGTTAACCTTTGAGTAAATGAGAGGAGCATTAAGCGAACCGACAAAGAGTGAGTTTAAAATATCCATATAGTGAAAGCCACAATAGAGCGTACACCTCAAAATACAACAAAGAATTCATAAATTAACTACTAAATATCAGTAAGTTGTTTAGATACTCTGATTGCGAGTGGTAGGACCTCGTGCAAGGTTCGTCAGGAGCGCTACCATCGTGGTACTCGCTAATCCTGTCACCTAGCAGCAGTTCATGCGCTGCTAAGTTCTGAAGTGGAGAGTAAGAGCTGGTAAAGTTACAGGGACAGGAGGTATTTTATCTTAGCCCTGTAGGCTGGCAACGCGTCTGCAATCCTCTAGTGCTGCACAATGCCGTTGTTACTTTGTCATGTGTGTCCGTCTGATTAGAAAAGGTCGAATAATGAATCGTGGTATGATTTAAGTCAGCTGACGGTATGTGCTGGTTGAGAGGATTCATAACAAAACAGGAAAATCAACAACTTTAAAACTAACTACGGCTTACTCAACGTCAACACATAAAACGCCAAAGGGGCTGTCGGTCCGTCCGTCTGTTACACAGCTGCATCTTTCGAAGAATAATATGTATGCACTTAAAAAATTAATAACATGCGTATTACAATGACTCTAATAACAACAAATTCAAAAAAAGTTAAAGTTCGGCTCTGTCTACCCCGTAAAGGATAAAGACCTGATTTATGTCTTTTTTTACCTGTCACTAATTTAACAATCATGCTAAACGTGGCCTTGAAGTCATGCTACTGTCTGTTTAACTAAGGAATAAACGTGATTTAGGTATGTATGTACGTATGTAAATTTTTATATCGGTGCAAGATTACGGTACATTAAAGTGCAAAAAATACAGATCTGAGGCGAATTGGGTAGACTTGGCAACACTACGCGTCAGGTGGACAGCGCATGCGCGCGCCGCAAGGTCGAATCAGCGAGGCTATAAACATTATACCACAATTCACACCAAATCTCAATTCCCGCGATAACACATCATCTATCTCTTTCCTACCACACTTGTTAGACAAGGACGCAACGTTGTGAAACTAAGGGATTTTAATGTAAGGTGAACAGTGTTAGCCGTGTTGATAGGTTTATATTGCCATGCGATTTGTAAGAGGTGCTGAAAAATGGCCGGCTGTCATTCAGTTTCCACATTACGCCGCGGCGCTAGTGTGCTCAAAGTTTTGTGGCAACTATTTTTAATTTGATGATGAACATTATAATATTTATAATTATAAAATTACCAGAATGGAATTATTATTACATGATATAAGTCACGTCTTACATACATCTTGGCCACTTATTACATAAACCTCTGAGGTTTTCAATAGTGGCTCAATTTGTAAAAATCTTATTGTAAAACTTAAAATAAATTATGAATAAAAAAAAAAAGTTCTCTGATAGGAACCCTGCTTCTATTATTTACCACCGACTAAAATTACTCAAAAATGGTCCAGTTAATTTAATGTAGACCACTCGAGTTTGAGTGACGGCGACCTGTTAATTACGACAAGGTTCTACGGTGGTAGCTACGTGAATTTATTTTCCTAACTGTAAGTACTTTTTGGTACTTAGTAGTGATTTTGCGAACCATAGAAGCCCCAGGCGGCCATTGGTTGTATTGTTAACACCACTGTTTTAAGTTAAAATACTCATTAATTGAAAAAATGCAATACAGATGACGTAAAACTGTTCTGCAATGTCAGCTCTAAGGCTCTCACCTCAACATTCATTAAAAGGCCTATAACATACATACATACATATATCACGTCTTTAGCAAAACCTTAAGGCCATTTGCATGGTTAAGGGCGTATAGGTGGAAAGGAAAATCTAAATAATGATGCGTTGCTAGCCGCTTCGCCTATAACACGATTCCTAAGACTTTACGCCTATAATCATTTGTAAAATTGTATATAAAATACAATACATTCATAACAATCCACTCAAAGGTCAATCACTCCTTTCAACCACTCAAAGGTTGACTGGAAGAGATCGCTTAAAGGGACAAGTCCGCCTTTGTGCATGTATCTCAGTGTTTGTCAATTGTATTTCTCTTGTTTATTTTGCACAATTAAGAGTTTACATACATACATACATACATACAATCATAGATAGATTCATATCAACTTTCAGTAAGCCTACATATGAAGATATTTAAAACTCTAACAAAAAATAAACGTGATATCTTGAGTTCTCAAGTTGGGTCCAGACCGTTAAATCTCTAAACATAACATCGTAATGGTAGACCATTATGCTCTTTGTATGACGAATGGTTAAACCACAGGAAAACCCAGTCTACTAGAAGCACACAAAGTATTTTCATCCAAACCACACATAGTATATATGCTCAATCATTGTCTTGGCGGCAACATAACCATTTAAAAAGTGTTTTCTTAAAAATTCTAAATAAAAGGTTGACTACCCCTGGTACTTAATAACCGTTATTAATACTCAATTATAAAATAAAAAGTAAATAAATATCGAAAACTTTATTCAAAACGAAAACAAAAACGTAACAAAACAATAAATACACAAAGATCAACTTGATAAAAAACAAACTTTTTAAGTTCCTTAAATTAGTAACCTAAAATAAATATGTAGGTACCTATATTTTCATGAATTCATGATTCGAAATATCTTTATCCTGGATTGAGCACCTAACTACTTATTTCCTTAACTTATAAAAATAGCTATGACACAAAAAAATATATATTTCAACGATAGCTATAAGCGATCGTGCAATCTTCCTAACAATTTCAGCGTGATTCTACACTTTCCCTTTGCACTTAAAAAAAAATTATTACTCTTGCAACTCACGATGCCTAGTCAGCTCTGTTTGTGGTAAACACGTATCTGCACACGCGTCGAAGTGTGCGTGTGAGCGGAAACGGGTAAGGTAAGCATAAAAAATAATGAAAACTCTTACCTACTCAAAAAAGGTCCGCAAGACACGCACACAGACACGTATGCAGGTACGTGTTTACCACAAATAAAGCTCACTCGGCATCGTGAATTTGGAGACCTATAACTCAGACTGGGACGTATTGTACTGAATACACGGCTCGACATGTTTCGGACCAATTCGGGGACCGTTATAAAGGTGTCCGTAAGCGAATTGATAACCGAACGCGAAAGCATGACTATCCGTTAGTGCACAATCCGATAAAAACAGATTAATCCGAAACATGTCGCCTATATTTTGACAACAAATACGTAAGTGACCCTTTCAATATTGGTACATTTAGGAAGCGATTTTTAAGACGTAGGTATGTCTGCCTTCATTACTTTTATTACATACTTATATATTAAAACTAAATATAGCCTATGTCAGTCACAAATAATATGACTTGTATTGGTAAAAGAATTTTCAAAATCGGCTCAGTACATCCAGAGATTACCTACCCCCTACAATCTTACAAACTTTACCTCTTTATTTATATTATTATAGACAATACGATCTGCTAAAAGTACGATTATTATTAATAAAGAAAACATAGAGAAAACAACATATTAGATGATATAAGAATCCACCACCAAAATAAATAAATCAGAATCTCATTAAGTTAGTCTCACACAATAGTTGACTGAAAAGAACTTTCTAAATAAGCAAAAAGTCTAAATACAATAAGAGCGCAAAAAAGGATTCATTGACACAAAGATACCCTAAGACTGTTTTAGGGTTCCGTAACCAAAGGGCATCAAAGGAACCCTATTATTAAGGCTCGGCCGCCTTACCATTCGGTTCTTAAAATTATCATAGAGCATGCCCCATACGTTGCACACAATACATTGGTTCCACATTACATTGCTTCCATGCTGGTCTGGGAGCAAAGAATAAACATAGAATGTACCAGTTGCATCTCTTCCCGCGCAGATGGTAAAAGCCCATCGAGGGAATAGGCGACATAGGAATCATGTTATAGGCGATGAGGCTTGCAACCCATCACTATTTTGATTCCTTTTCCATCTATACGCCCACAATCTTGCTAAACGTGGTCTTGTCACCTTAGGCTCTGTCCACCCCGTAAGGGATAAAGACGTGATTTGTGTATGTATGTATGTATGCCCCATACAACAAAAATGTAGTTTTCGGTAATTTTGTTCAAATAATAAGAACTAAACTAACGGAAATCAATTGGAATGGGTCTGAGCAGGACATATGGAACAAGCGAGTGTTGAAGCAGCGATCTCGCTCAAAACAAGGAATCGGTAGGCCCCCGGCAAGGTGGTCAGACGATATATGCGCCACCGCTGGCCCAATCTGGGACACACACACAAATCACGTCTTTATCCCTTATAGGGTAGACAGAGCTTAAGGGGACAAGATCTACAGGCCACGTTTAGCAAGATTGTGGGGCTAGCTATAGATGGAAAATGGAATCAAAATAGTAATGGGTTGCAACCGCATCGCCTATAACATGATTCGTATGATTTACGCCCATTCCCTCGATGGGCTTGTACCATCTGCCCGGGAAGAGAAGCAACTGGAACATTCTATGTTTTTTTTGCTCCCAGACCAGCATGGAAATTATGGAAATCTGGGGGAGAGACACGGAAAATCGGGCTTAGTGGAGAAAAATTGGAGATTATGCCCAACGGTGGACGCAAATGCGCTGAAGAAAAGAGAAACATACGGAACTCTTTGTGTCCGATTCCGACTCGTACCTGACCAGTTTTTCGCACCCTTATTACAAAAATATAAAGCTCTCTTTAATACAAATGGTTTCACAATTACAATTCAGCGAATACCGAATGAAAACGTAATATTAGCAGACATTAACAGAATACAAAACATCACGTAATTTAATAAACTAGATATAAAAACACTTAATTTATTTGTAACTTAAATACATAAAAATCACATTTATTTTCTATTATTTGCTTAACTATTTATTTAGGTAGGTATTTAACCGTTCTATATGTATTTGTGTAGGTACACTTTTTAAAAACAAAAGTTTTACTAATCTTGAAATTACATTTGATCATAATCTTGTATTGATTACGTTGAAGGTTGAATTTATTTAGTTTTAAAATGTAACTTTAAACAACGCAAGAAAAACTATGTAAATAAATAACATTCCTAAATCTAATTCGGTCAGATCTTTAAAAAATCAACCTTTAAAATCACTAAGCTATCATGATTTCAGTCTTAATCATCTCTTAAAACAGATACTTGTTAGATTATCTTTAAAAAAATATTTGCACAAAATAACAAAGAGTAACAAAAATAGCATTCACTGTAAAACAATAACGACTTTTTAATTCTTATCCATATTTAAAAATTTTATGCTAATTCGACTCCATTACTTTCTTGTTCAATTAAATTTAGAGCCGATTTAAGCCAGCCTATTTGGGATTGGGGCACAACTTTTTAGCCGGCGGTATCTCAACATTGTGGACGATAGAGCAATGCTTTTTCAACTCCGTATACTTCCTAAATTTGGAGTCGCACATCAAACAGTCCACTATCATCTTCCTAACATTATGGACCGTCCATTCGTGGTCCCATTTCTCTTTTAACGTCTTAAAATAACTGCAACAAAACCTGCATTTGAACTTATTCAAAGTATTCGCGTGAGCACATTTGATGTGCTTGTTCAACATGGATTCAAAATGGAACATTTTGTGGCAAAATTGACATGGGATCGGCTCGTTTTTGTTATGGTATTCCATGTGTTGGATGAGCATACGTTTCGAGTTGAATTTTCTGTGGCACAAATCGCACTGTAGGTAAGTAGTGCCGTGGATTTTCTTGTGTTTTGAAAAGTTGCTGGAATCACTGAAGGATTTGTCGCAGAATGTACACTTGTATATGGTTAGTTTGGCATGCTCGCGCAAATGGGCCTTGTACCTGTAATAAGATAGAAAATAGCTATATTATGTATGTATGTATGTATAACTCTTTATTGTACATAATTATTATTATTATTGTGAGCCTATTGTGTCCCACTGCTGAGCAAAGGCCTCCCCCCAACGCTTCCACTGCTCTAGTGCATAAAACTCATTCAATTTTACAGGTAATGAGAAATATAGATTTACAAAGGCGAACTTATCCCTTAAAAAGATCTCTTCCAGTTAGCCTTCGAACGATTGACCGGACAACAGAAACCAGAGTATAGAGAATAGACATACTAAAAGCTAAAGACCAAAGACCCTAACATAACGTTCGTAATATAGTGACTGGGTTACAAAAACAAAAAAAAAATGAGTACATACATCACGAAATGGTCCCATCTCAGCATAATGCTGGCCTTGCTGCAGCATAAGGGATAAAGACGTGATTTGATTTGGGTCGAAATAATGTTTCTCTCTTTGTAACGCACTAATGTATATACAAATAAAATAAATAAATCCTACTAACATTATAATGTGAAAGTTTGTGATGGATGTTTGGATGTTTGTTACTCTTTCACGCCAGAACGGCTGGACAGATCTGGATGAAATTTGGAACGTAGATAGATTATAGTCTGGAATAACACATAGGCTACTTTTTATCCCGGAAAATTGCGTAATTCCTGCGGGATAGCGATAAACGAATATGCAGAGGAAGGCAAAAGCTAGTATAATATAAATATAAATATAAATATCTACGTATGTATATATGTGTGTTACCTGTCGACTTTGGTGAAGGTTTCCGCTTGGCAGACCTCGCACTGGATGTTCAGGGTCCCGTTGCGGCTGACGGGGATCTTGTCGAGGGTGCTCTTTATTATGTGCTCTATGAGGTGGCGCTTGAGGTCCCCGATGCGGTCGAATACTTTTAAGCATACGTCACACACCTGTAACATAGATGAATTAATAACTATACAATTGAAATGCAATCGGAAGAAATAGCGTGCATTATAGACCTAATTGGGTAGATTATGGTTGAAGAAGCAGAAGAAATATAGCCTGCGGTGGAAGAAGGAGATCCACAATTAATGTGCAATCGGAAGGAATGGCGTGCATTAGAATATACCTCATAGGGTAGATTATGGTTGAAGAAGCAGAAGAAATATAGTCTGCGATGGAAGAAGCAGATCCACAATTAATGTGCAATCGGAAGGAATGGCGTGCATTAGAATATACCTCATTGGGTAGATTATGGTTGAAGAAGCAGAAGAAATATAGCCTGCGATGCAAGAAGCAGATCCACAATTAATGTGCAATCGGAAGGAATGGCGTATATAGAATAGACCACATTGGGTAGATTATGGTTGAAGAAGCAAAAGAAGAAATATTAGATATATAAGAAGCAGGTAGTGTCGAGAGGAGCAAATTGCGTAGCGGAGAAGTTTAGGCGCGAAGGAGACAACAAATTTATTTGAAGAAACTACCAATTTTAAAAAGTATGTATGTTTCTAAACTACACTGAAAATTAGAACACAGAAAAATCCGAAATGTAAAGCTATGGCCGGGAATCGAACCCGGATCCTCGTCTCGTAACGCGTGCTATACCCCTACACCACCCATAGCAGGTGGGTAAGCCTTCGAACTTTTCTATCTGTTACTAGCTGTCACGGGACCTTGTTACTATGCGAATTTTTGTCGGTAAGCGTCATCTGTTTGAATGATAGGTGGAAAGGAAAATAGAAATAGTGATAGGTTGCTAGCCGCATCGCCTATAACATGATTCCTAAGATTTTCGCCAATTTTTGTAATCACTACATAGTATAAAACAAAGTCGTTTTCTCGGTCCCCATGTCCCTATGTCCCTTTGTATGCTTATATCTTCAAAACTACACAACGAATTTTGATGCGGTTTTTTTAATAGATAGAGTGATTCAAGAGGAAGGTTTTTATGTATAATCCTACGCAGACGAAGTCGCGGGCAGAAGCTAGTATGGTATAAATATAGAAAGTAAATTCTTTATTGTGCGAAAAAAACATAAGACAAATACAATTGACAAACACAGATACATGCACAAAGGCGAACTTATCCCTCTAAGTATGTATACACTGGGCTTCTAGGGTGAATGTCACAAGGTCCGCCTTTAGTTCATGTTGCCACCTTGTGGCCCTTGGTAAAAGGTTGCTGACCGCTGGTCTAGATAAATACTTAGCGAAAGATTATTGTAGCGGAAATAATATATTCAGCAAAAGCTTAAATAACATTTTAAACAAATCACTTACCTACCCCAAACACACTTGAGGTGATGTAGGTATTTACGTAAACAGTCACAGGTAATTAATTTATTTGATTAAATGCTACGTAGTAAACCTGTAGGCTTATTACCTAACTCGCTCGCAATCGCCATCGTGTTCATTTTGACAGTTCATGTATGGGCTGACAATTGGCATCGGAATCAGCTAGCTGTCACATTCATACAAGAACTGTCAAAATGAACACGATGGCGATTGCGAGCGAGTTAGGTAATAAGCCTACTGACACTTATAAATCTTTTTATTATGTGATACGGGGAAAAGGAGCATGAGGGTCACGAAGGGAAAGCAAGCACCGCCGCCCATAGCCTTAACGTCTATTAAGTTGGGGTGATCCGTAGGCTTTTTACCTAACTCGCTCGCAATCGGGTAGTAGGGCCTTGTGCAAGGTCCGTCCGGATCGGTACCACCATCTTACTCGCTAATCCTGCCGCTAAGTAGCAGTGCTTGCACTGCTGTGTTCCGGTGCGGAGAGTAAGACAGCCGGGGAAATTACGGGCACAAGAGGCATTTCATCTTAGTCCTCTAGGTTGGCAACGCATCTGCAATCCCTCCGGGGTTGCGGGTGTCTATGGGCAGTGGTGATCACTTACCATCAGGTGACCCAATTGCTCGTTTGCCTTCCTATACATATAAAAAAAATCGCCATCGTGTTCATTTTGACAGTTCACGTATCGGAATCAGCTAGCTGTCACATTCATGTCAGTAGACAAGAGAAGTTTGCGGTTGTTACCGAGCCGCCTTGACGTCGTTTCTGTAAGGCTGCTGTGTTGCCTTTATCGCCAAGTTAGTGACCCTCCACTAAACGTTGGCGCCTTTTTTACATTCGCTAATGCACCTAACAGGACAAGAAAGCTTGTTCTCCGTAGATACGTAACCAAGTTACATAACCGGCACTGGTAATACCAATGTAGGATGATTCATTTGGATTAATTTAGGCTTAGGTGCGGCGGGGCCCTTAGGCCATCCCTGAGCCGCGAACATGCTTGTTTTATTTTGGAAAGTTCTGGTAATGTAAAATAGTTATGTTCGAGGAACAAGCGCGCGGTAATTTGGAGGCCGCCCATACACTGACAACTATAAGAGTTACGTTTGCGTCCGGTCCTATATTTAATGTTAAACTCACGTTTTACTTATCAAAGTGTTTTTAAAACTTATCAGGTTATCAAATTCTTGTAGTTTTAGATAGCAAACATACAATCAGCAACATTACTTCCGAGATAACCGGATGAACGAACCTTCCGAAGCAGACTAAAAACAATATTGTTTATGTCAAAACTATTCCTAATTCAAGGTTATCAATTGCCAGCACACGGAGACTGGGCCAGGGAAATTCTGTTCCACTAGCTTTTGCCGAAGACTTACCCCTTTATTCATACACGTTCTATAGGCTTCTGCTAACTTAGCAATCGTTTGTCCTTATCTGTGAAATAGTCTAGCCGACAAGTTCAAAATGGTATAAAATAGAGATTGCTCTTCAAATTATGTGCGATAGCTCGTTGGATGCGGAATGACGCCTAGAAAATTGTGCTAAAAGAGTGTATTATCACATAAAAAATTGCAAAAGTTATAAACAATTAGAGATGAAAAAAAAGGTAAAAAAAATAATTAAGAGCAGTATCTCTATTTTATACCATTTTGAACTTGTCGGCTAGACTAAAAGGTAAATGTCAAAGTGACAGAGAAGGACAAACGATTGCTAAGTTAGCAGAAGCCTACAGAGCGTTTATGAATAAGGGGGTTAGGCTTTAAAGGGGTACGTAAGTATTCAAATAGATTGAAAATCTGCCGTAGATAAATCAGACAGGAACATAGTCAAGTCCTAATATCAACACAATGCGCCTACTTTAGCAATTTACATTCACACATACATAGTTACATACACAAATCACGTTTATATCCCTTACGGGGTAGACAGAGCCTGAGGTACGTAACAAGACCTAAGGCCACGTTTAGCATGTAAGCTTATAGGTGGAAAGGGGAATCAAAATAGTGATGGCTTGCTAGCCGCATCGCCTATAACATGATTCCTAAGAATTTCGCCCATTCCCTCTATGGGCTTTTACAACTGATACACTTTTTTCTTTGCTCCCAGACCAGCATGGCAGCAATGTATTAAACTTTAAAATGTTAAAAATGCTTTTCATACCTTATTACACTTCCTGTACTGCCTCGTCTTCCCTTTAGAGCCGAAGATCTCATTGGACATAACTTTGGCTATCACCGAGTCCGCTCGCCTTATGTCCTCATCATGAATCCGATTCAGATCCTGCTGCTCCGAATTCGGCAGAGTAATGATATCCGACTCATTCGAATCATCCAACACATCATCCAGCGAAGGCAGAGTTTCTGCGTCACTTAGACCACTTTTGTGCATCAGCTGATGCTCCCTCAGATCAGCCCGTTTATTAGTTTTGAACTCACAGACATCACAGAGGAAGATGCAGTGGACTTTGGCAGCGTGGGTGCGCAGAGCTTCCATTTTGGAGTAGGTCTTCGAGCAGTACACGCATCCGTATTTCCGACTGTGGATCTTGAAGTGAGCGCGCAAGGTGAACTTTGAAGCGAATACTTTATGGCACTTACTGCATTCCAGTTCAGGGTCCCCATGGCTCATGCAGTGTTGTTCGAACTTCTTCTGGGATTTGATGTGCTTCCCGCATTCTGTGCATAGGAACTTGATTTCGCCTATGCTTCTGCCGTCCAGGTTCCTCGGGCTTATGTGGTCCCCCACCATGTGTTGGCGGAACTCTATTATCTGGTCGAATATCTGCTTGCATTTGTCGCATTGGTATTTCTTCTGGTTCGGATTGGAGTAGTTCGGTTCTTCTGAAAGGGAAATGGGGATTTATAAAGGTAAAGCTATGGCCGGGAATCGAACACGGACCCTCATCATTCCGTGATGCGTGCTATACCGCTACACCTCTCATAGCAGGTGAGTAAGCCTTCGAATTTTTACAAAGGTCTTTTGACAGAAGGTCAGGTCAAGAGCCGATGAGCATGATGAATGTGGGCGAAGCGAAAGAGGTTTGTCAGGAGTGAGGATCGTAGCAAGTGGAACAATGTAGTCTCTGCCTACCCCTCTCAGAAAGAGGTGTGACATACATACTTACATATATCACGTCTTTATCCCTTACGTGGTAGACAGAGCCTAAGGTAACAAAACCTTAAGGCCACGTTTAGCATGATTAAGGGCGTATAGATGGAAAATGGAATCAAAATAGTGATGGGTTGCTAGCCGCATCGCCTATAACATGATTCCTATAAGTTTCGCCCATTCCCTCGATGGTCTTTTACCATCTGCGCGGGTAGAGAAGCGACTGTTACATTCTATGTTTTTCTTTGCTCCCAGACCAGCATGGAAGACCAAAGATAAAACTAGCCTCACTTTGTCTGTACTTGTTTGTTTGGTCTGAGGCCGGTTTCATCTATTGTACCTATCTATAGGTAACAGATTTTCAACATTACGGAATAAATAGCTCGCCTACAATGTCGGCAACGCGTAAATGATTAATTCAATTGATTAAGTTGGTAAACTGCTTGTTGACATAGAATAAGAAAGAATGTCAACAGATCTTTAAAAGACCCTGTAAATCATTACATCGTTATTTATATAGCTTATCTATACATATGTATGTATGCATGTATGTATAAAAAAGCAAAGTTTATAAAATATACCTAACAATCCATGCATTCTTCCATGCTGGTTTGGGAGCAAAGAAAAAACATAGAATATACCAGTGGCTTCTCTACCCGCGCAGATGGCAAAAGTCCATCGAGGGAATAGGCGAAAATCATAGGAATCATGTTATAGGCGATGAGGCTAGCAACCCATCACTATTTTGATTTCATTTTTCACCTATACGCCCACAATCTTGCTAAATGTGGCCTGTAGGTATCTGTTAGGCTCTGTCTACCCCGTAAGGGATAAAGACGTGATTTGTGTATGTGTATGTATGTTGATAAAATGACCAACTTAATTTTTAATTTACCAGCCTTATGCCCCACTGTTGGGCATAGGCCTGCTCCCTTTGACTACTGAGAACAAACCATATAAAACAATCCTAACTGAGTAGTATCCAATTAAATAAATATTTGCTTATATTAAGCACTCTTTAGACAGTTTGTTATCCCTAAAATAAATAAATAACCAAATCAACAATACAATAAGGTTTACTGGAAGAGATCCCTTAAAGGGATAAGTCCACCTTTGTGCATGTATCTCAATGTTTGCCAATTGTATTTGTTTTATGTTTATTTTGCACAATAAAGAGTTGAAGTACATACATACATACATGTTATAAACAAGAAAGAATACTCACCATACACCACTCGAGACTGGACTTCCTCCTTTACCGAGCATACCAAGAACGGATCATTCATAGCAATCTTCTGTATAGTCTGCCCATAGTGGGAGTCATGGCCGAGGAACAATATGGTCTTCCTTTGCTTCGTAGAAGACTGGATATCCGATGACATCAACTGTTTCAACGCACCGTTGTCACTCGGCAAACCGATATACTTCTTTTCTTCCCTCACTCTGTTCTCTTTCTCGTTGAGAATCTCTTCAGGTAAATTAGAGAGAAACACACCGCATTCAAATTCATCTTCTTCATATAAATTAAAGTTTGGCTCGGTCACAGCCTGCTGTGTATTCGATTCGATAGCTTGAACTTTCCGGAACTTCTTATGTTCGAATTCATCCGTAGTTGTGTATGAAACAGGCTCCTTATAGCTATACACATTTTGAGTTATATATGTGTTGTGTTGTTCAACAGTTATATGGTTAGTTCTTGTGTTATGATATATAGAATAATGCTCAGGATTCTCCGTATCATAGTGGTTATACACATATGGACTCCTAGCTGGATCTATCCATACTTGTGATTGGTTGAATGCATCAGCTATTTGATTGCCTGACTCATCAACTAGCACAGATATAAGGTCACTGTCGTTGTACTCTGCGGTAGTGTCTTTGGGAGGATTCTGGGTTTGGGCTACATTCATAGCATAACTGTCTATCAACTTTACGTTACAAAAACCAGTGTAGAGACACGTCTCTTTTCCCTCGGTGTCGGGAGATGAGATGTTTAGTTCGATAAAAACGTTGTCGGATACTCCACAGTTGGTTTCCAATGTGGTGCACTTTTTTGGCAATATTAGAACAGGGTAACCTTCGGAATTCATAGTGACGGTACCCAGATCGGTGATTGCGGGTGTACCTAATAAATGAAAACAAAACAGCATCAACTACCGCGATTCACAAATTTATCGGAATGTAGGTGCTTTAAAGTGTTTTTAATTCGATATTTGTGGTAAAATGTAAGGTAAATTGAACTTACCACGTGCTGCGGCCATGTCTCCAACGATGCGGTAGGTGTAAAAGAAAAGTAGGATTTAAAATTCGAACAGAACTCGAGTGAATCATACCTACCCTCGTATTTTAAGTTCTTGTTTAGATTAGTGTCTGTCGGCAAAACCATATCTCTAGTTTTGACTAAGTAATAGAATTTAACTTTTATTTCTTTCTCTTATTATGTTTTTCTAGAGCGTTTTAAAATGTTTTTCCTTAATTCGAATTTAATATTTACGTTACTTGACGAACACGTATTCATACTATGCAATGTTATCATTCTATTTGCACGCGCTAATTGCAACTTTAAATCAAAGCCTTAAGCATTGTTTCGATCGTAAATAATGAAATTGACTTGAACTTTTGACATTTTTCGTTCGTTCAGGAATTAAAAACGTCAAGTGCGATGAAAATTGATTCGATTCTACCGCAATCGAACCAAATTTTTATTATTGAATAGGTATAATTAACTTACGTGTTTGACATTATTATTTTGTAAAAGTTTATTTTCAAATCAAGGCTAGGATATCGACCTGCACGAAGGGCAATTATAATTTGTCCTAAAACAAAAAAGATGAGTCAATTAAGTGTAACACGTGTATCGGACCGAGACAACAACGGATTAAATTGCGAGGCAATTTTGAAGGTCGAGTGAAATTAATCAGTCAACAAAGGTAAACAGATTAACGTATGGTGATTTTTAGTATAAATACTAGGCGAATATTAATTAAGCATATCAGTACTAATACTTAACAATATACAATCATGTCTTTCAAAGTTGGAATAGTTGTCCTAGGACTTTTTGGATGTTACCTGGGTGAGATTTCAAAATTACTTCTAATAATTAATTTAAGGGGTGCGAGTCGGTTCACCTCCGCATTTGTGGTCAAGAGCTGCGGTTCGCTTTTGGATCCGTCGGTGCACCCTGGGCATCGGCTAATGATTTCCTGGTAGTTTCCGAGGGATATCATTGATCGTTGTCTAAGAGCCCCACAGGGGGGAAGGGGTTCTTTGACCATTACCGTACAACGTTGCCGACATTTTGTCACAAGATTTTTTATTATATTTTTGTTACTTTGACATTGGCGAAGTTGTCGTCGCTATAACGACTTGATACGCCACAAATAAGAAAAAGAATAATAATTAATTTATAAAATTATGTATTTTTAGTTTACCACAATCACAAGAATATCTTAACGGTCATATCATTCTATTTATCTGGTATTAAACTGGGAATATTGTTACGGGGCTTCATAGCCTATGTAGACCATCGCAATAATAGTTGATCAGCTGTTTGTCAATATACTAAGTGGCAGGCAACACGGGAAACACAGCGAGGCTCCTGCCTCTGGGAGTCCCGAACAGACCGAGCCTAGATCACAGAAGGGATTTTGATACACGTTACTTCTTTATAGATATTGATGAAGAATCCTTAACATCCCCATTGTATTAGCTACGGTTTCCAGACGTTATGGTTACACTCCTGGCTGTAAATCCAGGGGATCCCTAACATATTTACTATGCCCCTTTCTAAAAAAGAAAAAATTGTGTTCAAATCATTTCAAACATCGAACTATTAGAACCTATAAAGCGAAAACGGGTAATGTTTTAGTAAGGTCCTTAACGGTACCGGTACGATAGTGACTCACGCCCCCCTTCGCAGGTTTCTGCGAAATAGGGGTACTTTGAAAACCCCTGCTTTGATCCAAGACAATAACTCCATCTTCGATTGCAGCTGTTCCTGTCGACCAGCCAGCCTACGACCCTAAGAACTTCTACCCTTCGAATCGTATACTCGGCGGGACTGAGGCCCCCGATCGCATCGCTCCTCATATGGTGGCGCTGACGGTTGGGTACGGCTTCAAAAGCCTGGTCTGTGGCGCTTCACTGGTCAAGCCGAATAAGGTGTTCACTGCCGCGCATTGCATCGACGCGATAAAGGACTGGACTGGTAACTTGCTATCGTAAGTATGATCACAGTACCTTGATCTCACGCCAAGCAGCAGTCCAACTACAAGGAAGGCAAACAAGAGAGTCATCTTAAGGTACTTAGAGAGCACCACCAACCAATTGCAGACCAGTTCGTTGCCAGCCCAAAGAGGTAAGATAGTATACCTGATGTGTCAGTAATTTCTTACTCTCCACGCCGGAACACATTAGCGGTTAATACATACATACATCAAATCACGTCTTTATCCCTTACGGGGTAGACAGAGCCTAAGGTAACAAGACCTAAAGGCCATGTTTAGCATGATGGTGGGCGTGAAGGTGGAAAGGGGAATTAAAATAGTGATGGATTGCTAGCCGCATCGCCTATAACATGATTCCTATGATTTTCGTCGTACATTCCCTTGATGGGCTTTTACCATCTGCGCGAGAAGAGACGCAACTGGTACATTTTTTGTTTTGCGGTGGTAACTATCCGGATGGATGGTGCATGAGGTCCTATCACCCGCCTGCTGCTGTAGAAGGAGAGTAAGACCGCCTGTAAAATTATCATCAGATGACCTTGCGCGTTTGTCAATTTTGACATCCTATACAAAAAAGGTGACGAGACTGTTTTGCGAATAGCTCTACCTACTTACTTCATTTTCTTTCTCAGGTCAGCTTTAGCTGTTTTCGGCACCAACAACTGGTCTGACGATCGCAGAACAGCCCAGTTCTCAGGATACAAGAACCACCCAGACTACAACCCTTGGCTCATCATTTACGACGTAGGAGTACTTTCCCTGACGCAGAACGTGGTGCTAGACGACCATGTTAAACTGATCACGCTGAATTTGGAATGGTTGGGCGGAGGAGAGAAAGCTGTTGTCACCGGATGGGGGACTACCTCGGTAAGGGTTAAGAAGTCTTCTATGTATCAGCTAGACAGTGGCCTTGATAGTACATTTACAATGGTGTCAAGACCAATTTCTTGACCAGTTTGTTGTTTTATAATGCGCTTCTTTTAGAGTTTTAACTTTTAAGTCGCTGCATCTATGACAGTGGTCGTGATCTTGGTGGAAGCATTCCCTTGCCTTAGAATATCACTACGTTGTCCATCTGTCTGTCCGTCAAGACCCGTTTTGTCGGGATCACGTAGAGGTATAAAGTCGAAATTAATACGTATTAATACTTCAGGTTGTTCTAGACATTTGTAATTTAGTATGTAGAAAGGTGTAGCACAAATAATGAAATAAATCCAAAAATCTACTTTTTGTCTGTCTATGTACAGTCTAAGTCCTAGGAAAGGAATTTATTTCCTGATTCATCGAGGAACCTCTCACATAAAACGTCATAGTGAATTTGGAAAATCGTTACGACGCCTAGTATAAAATGGTTCCATGGTGGGATAGGAATTAAATTCCTTGACTGTACATATCCAATCCAACACGCATAGGTACACACTGCCCACATTTTGCTTAGGAGTAGGGCTCTGCTAGACACTAGAATTCACGGTCACTTGTCGAATTAAGTCCAATTCGCGCTTGGTCGATTTTTGATTCAAGATCTCCCTTCATTTCAGTTGTGGGGCGGCATACCATACCAACTGCAGCTTCTGCGTGTGGTTGTGATGTCGCCAAAGGAGTGCGAGGACAGCATGAGGGAGGCGCAGTCGGTTCATGGCTTTATCCCGCCCGTGATCCCGGAAATTGAGATCTGTACCATGCACGAGAAGGGGGTTGGACATGGAATGTGCCACGTAAGTAATCCTAATTTTGTCTCTCGGTCTTGGGGTTTCGTCCTGGACCCGTCTGTAGCTGATTTTCATTGCATGATGTCGCCGGGGGGCTATTCCGTTTGAAGCTCGTAGCATACCGTCCCTTGACTATTAGCGCGTGCAGAACCAATGGCACGAAATTGACTTCGGAGCAGTGTTGCCAATTTTAAATGTCGCTAGAAATGGCGACTTTTGCTTACGTGCTGGCGACAAAATATAGGAAGCAGAGGGTGGGTTTGTATATATCACATGGGTGTGTCTTGCACGTGTGGTTGCGAAGTAAATAAATTAATGTGGATCTCCGCAAAGTAACGAAGGATTTAGCCAGACCCTCCACTGATTTGCCTTCTCTTTTTTTCAGGGTGATTCAGGCAGCGCCCTAGTCCTAGAAAAGGACGGGCGGACGGGAAAAGAGTATCAGCAGATTGGAGTAGTATCTTGGGGTGTACCCTGTGCTCTGGGGTATGGTGATGTCTTCGCCAGGGTTAGCGGATTAAAGGAATTCATTCTCAAGTATATATTGAATGAGTGAGAACGTTGAGTTAACTCTCGGATGCCATGCGGGTTCCGCCAAATCGACGGCTATATTTTTACAAGCTTTATTGTTTTGCATTCTAGATTTTTTGTTTCCGATTTAAAATTTGAAATCAAATCGTGAATGTTTAGCAATTTGTTATTTTGTTGTTATTGCTATTGTTTTTCTTGTACTAAAAATTAAAAGATGAAGAATAAGTGTTGATGAGAATCGATTTTAAGCTTTAAGTACTGTTAACCAAGGTGACTGAAAATTTTGGGGCTATTTTGATCGTTTTAATATGGTGTTCATATACAGTGAATGTTTGGTATGTAGAAGCAAAGGCGATCGCTGAAGACATCGATTGGAAGCGCTAAACGTAAATAAAAATTTATGATTTCGTCATTTTAACTTTTTAACGTCACCCGGGTTTATGGTACCATTTTATATTAAGAAGTTTTATTTGTAACCAAATAAATATAGTACCTAACAAACAATGCTTCTACTTCATTCTTAAATTTAAGATATGATAAACAACGGGATACAACAAATAAAATAAATAAATAAATATCTTGGGACAAATTACACCAATTGACCCAGCCCCAAACTAAGCAAAGCTTGTGCTATGGGTACCAGGCAACGGATAAACATACTTATATAGGTAATGTAGATAAATACATACTTAAATACATACAACATCCATGACTCAGGCACAAACATTCGTATTCATCATACAACTGTCTGCCCCTACCGGGATTCGAACCCAGGACCTCTAGCTTCATAGTCAGGGTCACTAACCACTAGGCTATCCGGTCGTCACAATGAAACAGTCACTAATGTTTACTAATCAATAAGTTGCGGGTATCATATTTATCGAAGGATATCTTTTAATTAGATAACGCGCGTTATATATTCGAGCAGCGCCCCGTCCAGGGGTCAGACGCGGGTAGACAAACAAAATGGCGTACAAAATTGGAGTTCTGCTGATATCTCTCTTCGTTGGGAGTTTAGGTGAGTCACTACGACTATCCATAATCCATAACTATAAAGCTGTAGTTCGGTGGACGCTTTGAAAACGGTTTTTTTTTCGAACAAAACTACCTAGCTAGTGGATATGATGATAGTTATATGTCTATCTATTCTATCTTCTATATAAATAAAAATTAATTGCTGTTCGTTAGTCTCGCTAAAACTCGAGAACGGCTGAACCGATTTGTCTATTTTAGTCTTGAAATATTCGTGGAAGGCCAGGGAAGGTTTAGACGGTGAGAAAATATTGAAATTTAGAAGAAAAAAAACGGGAGCGAAGCCGTGGGCAACAGCTAGTTTATAATAAACTTAATGAGATTCAAGATTTAAAACTTTGTTTCGGCGCCGATCTTATAATGTCGCATATGTCAACTATACTAACTGGCGAGCAAAGAAAGAATAGTCCCCATTGCAACAAACAATCAAATCTTTTGCCTTTATAATATTAGTTTAGTATAGATTATAAATACAACATTTATATTCCACGGGACGTGATTTCGTTTCCGGTACAAGTTGGTCTGAGGCCCGTCTCCGAGTTCTTGAGAAACAATCAAATGTCAAATGTCAAAATGTCTTGTTGCCTTTTTTTTTATGGTGTGGAAAATGCGCCCGCCCGGTACGGGTTTACCGGGGGTATGTGGGGCTCTCCCGCGACGGCAGGCATACCCACTAAAAACCACACGGATTCCCTATTCGGTTGTATTGTGAGGCGTTACGGGAGCACTCGGTGTCACCGCGACGCCCCACGACCACCCCGGGATGGGGTTCCCTCTTCGCGGCACCTGTGCTTGTCTTGTTGCCTTAGGATCTGTCTAATTAAATTTAAGGGATATAGACGTGATTTGTGTGTGTTTGTGTGTATGTATATGAGTTCTACAAGATGTCCAATGGCCGTTCTGAAGCTCCTGAAAAAAGGTATGATGCGAACTTCGAAAATCGATTGTCGGAGTAGCCCCCCTGAGGATTGGGATATTAGGCGATGTTTTATTTTTTATTAGATTAGTGTTACTGTAGTCATTGGGTATTTAAATTGTGTAACTAGGGTTTCTGTTTGATGTGATAATATCTTCAGATAAACATAACATTATGTCAAGTTTATTTATATTGTATATGTAGCATATTTAGTGAGATAATCATGAATAACGTTGTGTTATCGGTTTACGCGCCCTTGCACAATTTCTACGCGTTTTTGTATTGCGAAACATTTAAACGCTGTTTCGTTAGCTACTTCAATGAAAATTCGAAATCGTTTCAGGGACTCTACTTTCAAATTCGGAATTTGTATCATACCGTATCTCTCTCTCTTATTAAACTTATTATGGCACGATATAAACTTCGAATTTCTGACTTCGTAGAGGTTTAACCTCTTGGGTTCCAATGTACTTTGCACAGGACATAATAAATAAAAAGTTACTTTTGAACCCTAATAACAATTCAAAAGGATTTTTAAAACCTTTTGATAAAATATGACAGTCTGTAGGCAAGAGGTAATGTAACCGGGTTAAAAGTTTAAGCAAGATGTAAAAGTGTATTTTAGAATTAATCATTTAATGAAATCCACGCGACATATCCCTCTACATAGTCTATACTAATATTATAAAGAGGAAAGATTTGTACCTATTTTTGTATGTTTGTATGTTTGTAATGAATAGGCTCAAAAAGTACTGGGCCGATCTGGATGAAATTTGGAACATAGATAGATTATAGTCTGGAATAACACATAGGCTACTTTTTATCCCGGAAAATTGCGTGATTCCCGCGGGATAGCGATAAACGAATTCTACGCAGACGAAGTTGCGGGCAACTGCTAGTATAAAATAAAGTCGCTTTCTCTGTCCCTATGTCTCTATGTCCCTATGTAGGTATGCTTATATCTTCAAAACTACACAACGGATTTTGATGCGGTTTTTTTAGTAGATAGAGTGATTCAAGAGGAAGGTATTTATGTATAATTCTACGCAGACGAAGTCGCGGGCAGAAGCTAGTTATCTATATAAAACATGAATCACATGTGATTAGTTGAATTTAGAACGCTTGTGAGTTACACCATGTTACTTTAACTATAGCCGCTAGATGGCGCTACGAATTTGTCGAATACTACGAGAACTGTTGCCGTTTCGATCCCCTAGTGGCGCTGTCAATTTTTCCAAGTAATTGAGACGTCAAAAACACCCGTAAGAGGTCTCTGTACGTCTCCGTTTACAATTGTAGTAAACTATAGATTTACTAGTCGTTGCAGTAGTATTATTAGACTTTATCATGTTAATTATATGTTTCGATTATTGCCAAATAACAATTGACGCAGCCAACAGCGATTGAAACAAAATCAAAGCGATTATCGATGATGATTGATTTATAAATTAAATGCATACGATAGAATATTCCATTATCAGTAGAATTGATTTGTTTCAAATCTAAGAACGGTTAGGTATCTACTTTGATTATCCCGTAAAAGTAGCTTAATCCGGAGATAACTTTTAGTTAATACTTTTATCTTTGTTAGTCACGTTTGCGACATTACTATACCTATTTACTGATCAGAAGTCGCGCTATCACTGTTATCGACTTTGATTTAGGCGTCATCATAAAATAGCTTATTGTTTTGAAATGTTTTACCCTTCAGTAATAAAATTATTGTTACGTACTTAACGCTTTTTAAACAAACAAGCCCCCCCCCCCCCCCCATTTAATATAAAAAATAATTATATGGAATGAGGAATGGTGATCTAATGTTTGAACATTAGCTGGTAACACGTCGCTCTGTTAAATTATGAGCGGAATAGGGAGACGTGGAATTTAACAAACGTGATTGTTTGGAATATGCAAGGCTGCTCTCCGACAAAATTTCCTAATTCTACTACGTCAAGGCCAATTAATACTTTCAACTAGCTACATTTGGGAAGTAACGTAAAAGAGTCGTCTGTAGTAAAGTCGGGGAACTCGGATTATGGGGTATTTCTCCCTTCATATATAAGATTACTTAAGTTACTGAAATGCACTTTATAATAATACCTCAAATTGCGGTTTCTTTATTCCTAATTCTGGGCACGACTGAAATCCATAACGTATTAGTTTTACGACCGGATAATTCGTGTCCCCATTGTGATTCCTACACAGTACACGAATTATCCTCGTATATTACTCGGTCACTCGTTCCAGACTGTGGATACCGAGGCTATAACATTTGACTTCCTTGTCATAAAAAATAGGTACATTGTTCTAAACATCAAAATCATGTTTCCAGCTTTACCATCGACTCCGTCCGAAGAAGTGGACTTCTTCGTCCACGCGGACCAGAATGCTCGCATTGTTGGCGGCACGCAGGCGCCAGATGGCAGTGTACCGTACATGGCAGCCCTGTCCAACGGATTACTGGTCCGCAGTTTCCTTTGCGGTGGCTCCGCTATCTCCATCAGGACTGTGTTGACCGCGGCGCATTGCATCGACGCTGTCTTCAGCTTTGGTTCACTGTCGAAGTAAGTGAATATTTAGCGACATTAACGCCATCTAGTAGTAAATAAGTGAACTGTTACGACGAACGGGGAGAACTTGTGTCCGCTGTTCTATTGTGATACTACCGAAGATTTAACGAGAATGCACGAATACACATTATACTCGTCTATAATTATTTTCTGTTTGCAGAGACACTGTCCATTATAGATTATTTAATTTGATAAATTAACAGCTACCTACCTACTCTAGCGAAATGCCCCCCCGATCCCCCGACGGTGATCCCCGAAAATAAAATGCTCTCTATTATTCCATAGAATAATTTCAAAAAGTTAGGGATCCGTATGAAAACTTCGATAATGTAACCCAACGTGTGAAAAATCGCGTACGTTGCGGAAACTGTTGACAATATAGCAAAGTGATGTGCTACAGTTTTATTGTTTTATAGAGGACACAATCAATGTCTATAAACGAGTTTGTACGGAACTCTCGAGTCAGACTCGCACTTGGCCGTTTTTTTATTAAGTCTCGACACAAAAATATATTTTTCACCTCACTTGCTCGAAAAGGCTGTCTTTCTCCTTCAAAATCTGCGTGGAAAAGTGCTTTTTCCCCGCTTGCGTGGAAAAGGTTTTTGAAATTCGAACGTGACGATGACCACCATTGCCCACCTACTCATATACTCAGAAATTAGAACTTTGAACTTCGTATGTTGTCGTCTCGCTTATACGAATAGTACTTAATTAGGTGAACGAGAAGGACGGAATAATACAAACTTTAAATGTCGAACTTGTTATCAGACCCCTTACTTTTTCATCCGATAAAAAAAAACATAATGTCACGTTCAGAAACGCGATCCGGTATCCATTATTAATTTATTTTAAAATCCGTTACTTCCTAAGTTATTTTCAAGATTTGCTGACTTTCGTTGCTAAAAGAAAAAATGATATTGGTTTTTATTAATTATTTGAATTTTTGGTTAACCACAAAAATAGCAACCAAGCAGGAAAAAACGGATATTATGATGCAAATTCAGAACGCGCCCCATTTTTTTGAACTCAGTCTAGTTAGTGCGATTTTTTTACTTTCTTTTTAAAAATATATCTATGATTAGAAAAAAAAAAGTTTTTAGAGATTGCTCGTCGGGAAACCGAAAAGTTACGAAAAGAACAGTATAATACCTACACAAGAAATTGATGTGATCAGAAAAAAAAGTTTTACTTATTAGATTATTAGACTAGGCTGCATGGGCTTAGATCCTTTTACCTTTCTTATTTAAAAGAAAAAGAATAAAAATACTGATTTACTATTAGACTGTTTTTCTTTCATCCACCATTTTTCTCGCTGTAGTGAGGTGAAAAATTGTGTGTTTCGCTCGGCAGCAAAGTTGTTTAGTATCTCGTGCCTTGAAACCCTCGCGACGCTCAGGATTCTTCTTTTGAACCACTCGCTTCGCTCGTGGTTCAATCATAGAATCCTTCGCTTGCTCGGGTTTCAATTCAGGCACTCGCGCCAAACAAACACTTTGCAGCCTTGCATAACAAATAACTATTTTCCCTACCCGTGCGAAGCCGGGGCGGGCCACTAGTCATTAATATATTTTACAAGTTACTATTTAAATTCACCTGTTATGTGGAATCAAATGTCGCAAGTCCAAATTCAGCCATTTTTCATGTATGACTAATACAATCAGCAAAAAAAATTGCATCAAAAACAAAAATAAAATAATCTAAAATATCTCGTCTTTTCTAGTTCCCTCCGCGTCACGGTCGGCACCAACCGCTGGAACCAAGGCGGCCAGTCCTACAACCTCGCCCGCAACGTCACCCACCAGCACTACGTCTCCGGGACCATCAAGAACGACATCGGCGTGCTCATCACCACCGCCAACATCGTCACTTCCGCCACTGTGTCTTACGTGCCGCTGAGCTTCAACGAAGCTGCCGCTGGCACTGTGTCCAGGGTCGCTGGTTGGGGCAGGATTAGGGTGCGTACCTCATTACCAAACATACAATTCGTATTGATAAGGCCAACTGGTGGCGTAGATTCCTGTCGAGTTTTGTGAACAGATTAGGGTCGCTACAACTTGATAAAAATAGTCCAGAGGCCTTACCATGACGTCTTAATGCGATTCAGTTCCGACTCAGTTCGGATTTTAACTGTAATTTTTAATATGCATCTGACAGCAAGCGAACCTAAAACTGGGAAGACTGGTAAGGCCCCCAGGCCTTGTAAACTTAAATCTCATACCAATATGATAGTACGAATTTCGGAAGTAGAGTTAAGAACTGTTTTCTTTTTGCAGCAAGGAGGCGCCCTCTCAACAATGCTTCTAGAGCTGACGCTTGCCACCATCGACGGCCAGCGTTGTGTGGAAGACGTCGAGCGCGCTGCCATCGAGTTCAACACTCGTGCGCCGCCCGTAGAGCCCCATATCGAGATCTGCACGTTCCATTCCGCTGGACACGGGACATGCAACGTAAGTTCACGCTAATAACACGGTTGGATGTATAACAGGGTAAACGAGTTCAGACCTGTAGGCTTATTACCTAACTCGCTCGCAATCGCCATCGTGTTCATTTTGACAGTTCATGTATGGGCTGACAGTTGGCATCGGAATCAGCTAGCTGTCACATTCATACAAGAACTGTCAAAATGAACACGATGGCGATTGCGAGCGAGTTAGGTAATAAGCCTACTGGCCCTATAGTAGGGTAGAGGGTAAGTGGAGCGCCCGCTGTAGGCCAAAGGGTTAGGGAAGCCAAAATACGCTGGCAAGAGGCGAGAATACCAACTTAGCGAAGGGACAAGCTTAGGAGCAAGTTGGTCAGCTGAAGGAAAGTGAAGTGAACTCCACCACCGTCAGAAACCCGCAACAAATGAATACTTTAGATGTGTTTCCAGTCTAAAGGGCTAAGAAAGTAGCTGGGCATTTTCAAAAAACGTGTAGGTATACTTTTACTACTTTCCAAAATGTAGAAATCTTGGTTTTTTTCTAAATCAGAATTATTAGCACGAAAATAATGTATGGGAAATTAAGGTAATTTCGTTGGAAAATGGGCACACGTTTTCTTGAAAATGCCCAGCTATACGAACACGGCAAGCATCGCCACCTGGCGGTAGACGGTGGTAGTGACCTTGCGTGAGGTTCTACCCTTAAACAGCTCGATTAAGCACTAGGATTAATAATTAGCCAATAATGTTGTAATTTCTAAATGTCTGTGAAAATTAGAACACATAGAAAAATCCGAAAAGTAAAGCTATGGCCGGGAATCGAACCCGGATCCTCGTCATTCCGTGACGCGTGCTATACCCCTACACCACCCATAGCAGGTGGGTAGTCTCCGAATTTTTCTACCTGTTACCGACCGTCACGTGACCTTTGTTACTATGCGAATTTTTTGTCGCTAAGCGTCATCTGTTTGAATGATGTGTCTGTACGACACAATTACAAACTCCCGTGGAACATCTACTGCTCACCAGGGACGAGAGAAGGCGCTGTTTTTCAAATGATAGGTACTATCAAAAACTACTAGGTTTGATAGTACCTAATAATGTTGTCCTTTTTGAAGAAGAAGAAAGAAAATACATTTTTTTTTTCACCCAGGGTGACTCCGGCAGCGCCCTGGTGCGCGTGGACAACGGGCAGCAGATCGGCATCGTGTCGTGGGGCTTCCCCTGCGCGCGCGGCGCCCCCGACATGTTCGTGCGCGTCAGTGCCTACAGGGACTGGCTGCTCACACACGTCGTCTAATCTAAACTGGCTGCGCCAATAAAGACTTCTTTATAGATGATGTTTTATTAATTATTTAATTTAATTAATTTTAGACTTAAACTTAATTTCAGTCTAAAAAAGTATTTCTCGTGGTCCTACTGATTTGTCCTATTCACTAGTAGGATCACGAAGAACCATTTTGGTCTGACCTACTGTATGTCTAGACACATAGCTATGTAGCAGTTGCCAATTAATTAAACCATCTGTATACCTATTTCTCAGGAGCCTTGAAATGGTCATCCAGTAGAACGTATCCATAGGTTAGGTTAGGCTAGTTTTATAATAATCCTGAACAACATACATACGTACACCCTGAACAATATGCAGGAGGTGGCGTTTTACATAGAAATATAAAGTAGGACAGGCAGATAAATAGATCTAGCTCGTGGTCTTACGAATAGGGCATATCAGTAGGACCGCGAGAAAACCGGGGATTCGTTGGGGGCCATCCATAAAGTACGTAACACAGTTAGGGGGGGGGGGGGTCTGGAAAGGAAGGGGTCGTGACATTTGTAGTCTTCATAGTAAATCCTGTGACAAAGGGGGGCTCTAAAAATGTTGAAATTGGTGTGACGTACTTTATGGACGATATATATATTGCCCCTTGGGAGATATGATTATATGATTTGATCGCCAGTTGTGTAGACCATTTCTGAGTTAAGTTTTAAGAAGGTGATCGACGTTAATAACCGAAAATGGGTTACCTTGCTGCTTCGCAACCACGCCGTACACTTTGAACATCATTGTATGTATGTATGTATGTAAACTCTTTATTGCAGATAAAAATTAAAAAATAATAATACTTGTTTGGTAATATAATTAAATATATAAATACCAGTATATCGGCGCCCAGTATGAGTTATATATTATAAAACCCGCTGTCCTGCTCCCACATAAGTTAGCATGTCTCACAAACCCAACTATCCAGTGAGTGGGTAAAATTCGACTTGCAAGAACTGAACAACATATTGTTAAATTAACTAGGTACTCTGTCTGTTTTACATACATAAATCACGTCTTTATCACTTATGGGGTAGACAGCGTCTAAGATAACAAGACCTAAAAGCCACGTTTAGCATGATTATGTTCAGTATGTCTGTTTCAAAGTCAGTAAAACTCTAAAGACCCCACAGATATCTAACACGTAAGATATCAGAAATGTAATACATAGACAAAGGCGCCGTATCTATGAAGTTTAAATAAAACAAGCATGTAGACCTCAATCGGTTTATTCATAAACGTGACGTTTACGCGAGAGCGGCGAGCAGCCAATCCCTGTACGCGCTGAGGCGCACGAACATGTCGGGAGCGCCGCGCGCGCAGGGGAAGCCCCACGAGACCACGCCCACCTGCTGCCCGCTGTCAACGCGGACCAGGGCGCTGCCGGAGTCGCCCTGGATAAGGGATAATGTTGCGATGAACAAATTGAACATGATATTTTAGTAACGAAGAGGAAACCTTTATGTATGCGTTAGGCCGAAAATATACCTAAAATTAATAGATCTAGAAAGTTTACTTAACATCCTTCTAATATTATAAACTAGCTTCTGCCCGCGACTTCGTCTGCGTAGAATTATACATAAAAACCTTCCTCTTGAATCACTCTATCTATTAAAAAAACCGCATCAAAATCCGGTGTGTAGTTTTGAAGATATAAGCATACATAGGGACATAGGGACATAGGGACAGAGAAAGCGACTTTATTTTATACTATGTAGTTAAGTGATAGTGATAGTGACTATGTAGTGAAAAGTAAAGTACTTTTTATCCCGGAAAATTGCATAGTTCCCGCGGGATAGCGATGAACGTCTCAAAGGCTACGGCCATCAACATTAGTTCTTAAGTCTACTACGCGGACGAAATCGCGGGCAGAAGCTAGTTTAACCTAAAAAAATAATTTAAACCTCATGATCATGACCAACGCAAAACGTTGTTTTTTACTTCATATTAGGTGGTGAGGCTCAGGCGAATGGTCTCTCAGTAGCTGTGTCTCTTTTACACAAGTTTACTGTCGCCCTTCTAGAAAGAGATGCACTTTCTTTAAAGGATCAGGTTTTTGTATATTGCATCTTCTCATTTCAAGGTATACACCGATTTCCCTAGCGAAAGCGACTTATCGCACTTCTACTATACCTCTTTTTTCTGTTTATAATGTTGTTGGGGACGCCATCTTTGGCCGAGTGGGTGTATTATATTAGTGACAGCTACTTGGCAATAGATGTCGTTGTTTGATTACTGTACCTGGCAAGTCCCATGTCCGGGAGAGTGGTAGGTGCAGATCTCGATGTGGGGCTCCACGGCGGGCGCCCTGATGTTGAAGTCGATGGAGGCCTGCGCCACCTCGGTGATGCAGCGCTGTCCGTCGATCACCGGCAGGGTGATCTCCAGGAGTGGGGAGGAGAACGCTCCGTTGGCCTGTAAGAGTGTGACAATTAGCGAACAGTTTCCGAAATTTTTATTTCACTGTAAGCTATAATTTATATCGGAAAACATCCCAATTAGTTTTTTATCAATTATGTAAATTTTCTGATAGGTTATTTTACATACATACACATACACATATCACGTCTATATCCCTCACGGGGTAGACAAAGCCTATGGTAACAAGACCTAAAGGCCACGGTTAGCATAATTGTGGGCATATAGATGGAAAGGGGAATCATAATAGTGATGGGTTGCTAGTCGCATCGCCTATAACATGATTCCTAAGATTTTCACCCAATTCCCTCGATGGGCTGTTACCATCTGCGCGGGCAGAGAAGCAAATGGTACATTCTATGTTATTTCTTTGCTCCCAGACTAGTTATATGGGACTCTACCCTGGCGTCTTTGCTTGTCTCTACGCGGTCGACCATACCTATTAAAACCACTCCGGCCTCCGACCTCCAAAAAGGGAGGAGTCGAAACGCTTAGACCTCTTCAGACGTGCAGGACCGTGTAATGCGAGCAGGGGATCCCCGTCCACTGGTCCTACTAAGTCCCACTATAGTACTAGCTACTCACCCTGGTCCTGCCCCAACCAGCAGCCCTAGTGACGACGCCAGCGTTGACCTGGTTGTAATTGATGGGCACAACAGCCACCAAGCTAGACGTCACGATGTTGGCGGTGGTGATCAGGATCCCGATGTCGTTCTTGTACGTGGAGCCGACGTGGTGAGGGTGTGTGATGTTCCTCGCGAGGTTGTAGTTCTGGCCGCCTTGGTTCCAGCGGTTGGTGCCGACCGTGGCACGGAGAGAGCTGGGAATTGGTTATTCGTTAATGAAAAAGCAACGAGCAAATCCCTTCTGACCCACGGCATAACTACGCTGCTCCGCTGGTAGAGCCGTTGGGAATTTAAATTTCCCATGACACATCTATGTCGTAGTTCCGAGGGGAACCTCTTCCATGCTGGTCTCGGAGTAAAGAGAGAAAACACATAGAATGTACCAGTTGCTTCTCTTCCCGCGCAAATGGTAAAAGTCCATCGAGGGAAACTCGAGTGAGCGAAAATCTTAGTAGTCATGTTATAGGCGATGCGGCTGGCAACCCATCACTATTTTGATTCCCCTTTCCACCTATACGCCCACAATCATACTAAACGTGGCCTTTAGGTCTTGTTACCTTAGGCCCCGTCTACCCCGTAAGGGATAAAGACGTGATTTATGTATGTATGCACGTATGAGGGGAGCATCCTGACTCTCTGGCTTCTTTGGCGGCTCTGATGCCAAAGTGAGGCTCCATCATTTCATTTTTTCCTTAAACTGTTGATTGTTTAGCATTGTTATTATTATTATTACAAGGTTTATATTAACTTGCAATGTGTGTAGGTCCACATGGCCATCGCAAAGTTATGAGCTCATCACGGAACGTACCCTTGCATTAAATCTTACTTGGAAAGCGAGCCCCGGCTGAACACAGCAGCGATGCAATGCGCCGCGGTAAGTATGTGCCTCTGCCCAACGATGGACCCGCCGCAGAGGTAACTCCGGACCAGGAGACCGTTGGTGAGGGCCACCATGTAGGGCGCGCTGCCGGTGGGGGCCTCCACTCCGCCCACTATGCGGGCGCTCGTGTCAGTATGGATGGTCAGGTCGATTTCATTTTCTGAGCCGTGCGGCAATGCTGAAAGAAATCCATGTCAAACTAGGTTAATTATATATCTATGATGTTGGGTACCTCCCATTTGTTCTATGGAACTGTGACGTCATAGGACTGTTAACATTTTTTTTCCCAACAGTTCCATGGTAGAACTATTGAAACAAAAATATGCTATTTGTTCTATAGAACTAAAAGCACCTCAAATTTGTGATGGGAAACTTGAGATGCTTTTAGTTCTATAGAACATATAGCACATTTTTCGTGTCAATTGTTCTACCATGGAACTGCTGGGAAAGAAAAATGTTAACAGTTCTATGACGTCACAGTCCCATAGAACAAATGGGAGGTACCCATGATGTTCACATTTTGACGACTGGATGGCCTAGTGGTTAATGACCCTGACTATAAAGCTGGAGATCCTGGGTTCGAATCCCGGTAGGGGCAGACAGTTGTATGATGTTGTATGTATGTAATGTGTATTTTTCTACGTTATATAATTATGTTTATTCGTTGCCGTGTTTATATAAGCTGGGGCCCGATTTTTGAAAGCACATCACTCGAAAAGTGTTATAATTCTGTTTATATCTTCAAAACTACAGCTCTTATCAAAGTTTTGACTAGTTCACAAGATTAATGAGAGCTGTAAGTGTCTTCTAAGCTACTCGTATTTCAAATTCAGCGCAATTTTTCACTACTTTCGAGTAGTATTTTCACACGTGCTTTCAAAAATCGGGCCCCAGGTCGACTTCATTTTCTGAACCGTGCGGCAGTGCTGTGCTTTGTTAGAATATTGTGCCAAAAGGGTGTCGCCAAAAGAGGGCAGGAGAAGGCTGCCCCCCCCCCCCCCTAAAGTGATTCGAAAAAATTAGCCTTTATTTTTTTATTAATGTTGGCGTTCCAGTGCGGCGGCATACTGTTACCTACCAATATAGACGCTATACTTGCTTCTACCAGACCACCTACTAAATTCTTAAGGATTTCTACTTTATATTCTTGATAATCAAGCTAAATCTTCTCAATATAAAACATTTACGCTATGATTTATCTAATACTACTTAGCTAATCTATCTTGCAGATAAAAACAGGAATTCGGCTGCATTAATTGTTAGAAGCTATTAGTTGGTTTTCCCTAATCACTTATTAAGTTATCATATCAGCTTTGATGTAAGTAGATAATTCTTAAGTAGTAGTCTATCTAAGTTGTTTTTGTAGATTTAACAAGCAATTTGTTGTGGTAGGTACATTCTTGATTAAAGTGTTGCATGTACGAAATTTCGAAATTGTCGAATGGTTTTAATTAGACCCAATGCATGTAAACTTAGTAAGTAATCAAGTAAAGGAGCGACTACACCGCCTCGTAACGCAGTCACGTGTCGTAGGCGTCACGTTTTCTCAGCGTTTTTTTATACATTTTGTTGCATAAACGCACCGTTAAGTGAGCACGATCCGACTTAAGTAGATGTTAAAATTCTCGATGTAAAATTTTTAAGCAAACAAATCAAAATAAACAGTGAACTTACAAAGCGTCTGATAAACACAAGCTTTTTAGCTGACTGTACTTTCACCATGTCCCGACATTCCGGACATACAGACATTTCAGACATTTTTATACATTTTGTTGCGTAAACGCACCGTCAACGTCTTTTACGCACCGGTGTGGTCGCACCTTAAGTGCTTTATTGTACAAATATAAAGAAACAGACACAATTAAAAAAAAACATTAAATATGCACAAAGGCGAACTTATCCCTATAAAGAAGAGTATTAATCGAAGTATTACAATTTTACATACAAAGATATATACCGTCACACCTTTTTCCCACGGGGGTAGGCAGACTACTTTGTTCCACTTGCTACGATCCTGACCAGTGGCGTAACTATAGGGTGGCAGGGGTGGCAAAATGCCAGGGGCCCCCCAACTGGCTTGGTTTAGAGCGCTGATGCACTTCTTTATATTGAGGAAGGAGCCCCATCTGACGAATTTGCCACGGGCCCCAGACGTTATAGTTACGCCACTGTTCCTGACGTACCTACTTTCGCTTCATCCACATTCATCAATCTCTTCATACATCGTCGGTTTCGGGCTTTATTGCTTACTACCTAAGCCGTGGTAGCCTGGTGGTTTGAACTATGCCCCAGAAGCAGAGGGTCATGCGTTCGAATTCAGTCTCGACCGCTTTCCAGAAATTTATGTGAGAAATAATATTTAAAATGAACCTTTCGTTTCAGTGAAAGAAAACATCGTGAGGAAACTTTTACATGCATACAACTGGGAGAGCTACAGATTTAACTGAAGAACTAGTTTTGTAGCAATAAACTTTCGAAAGCTCTAAGACTTTATATAATTTTCAACACAGTTGCTCGTAAATTGAGTCTTATTGCACCGCATTTAAACTCATAATACAGCTTATTACGCACAAGTGCTGTAATAATATTACCGCACGAGTTCTGTAATAATATTACCGCACGAGTGCGGTAATATAAACTTTTTTTAATCTCAGCAAACGGTTCAGTATCAATAGGAACAAGGAATATTTTCGTGAATATTAAACTATTTTAGTTTAAAGATGATAAATAAACATTTAATTTCGACAAATTATTCATTTTTATCTAAAAAGGGACCATAATTCGCATATTTAAGACATTGATTAATTATTTTATAATAATTTTAATATTAGGCTGTTTAGCAGTCTGTTGTCAGTGTCTTCGCCACGCGCGTGCTAAGTGCACAGCGCGCATGCGCGAGTGCTGCGTGCGGATTGGCGCGGAGAAATAATATCTGCCGCCATTTTTCACTGATATTGTTGATTCAGACTTTGTTATTTTATTACTTTAAAAATTACTAGTTCAATTAATAAAGAAATGTAGTGTCCGTCGCTGGAAATACTAAAATATGTTCGGACAATGTTCGGACAGTTATATCAGTAAGAAATCCAAGGTGTTAATTACCAAATGATAAAGTAAAGTTCTAAAGCAGCGCCAGGTAAGCAATGTCTGGTAACAAAGGTAAACTAAAGTTCTTAAAGTCCTTTTATTAACTAAATTTTATTTATTTTTCCTCGCAAATGTGCTGAAAAACGTCGTATGCGACGCGTGTGCTTTGGTAATTACACATCTCGGCTCTCTTACCCGCGCTCGCTCGCGCTCGCGCGTACAATACGCCTCATGTGTAATTACCAACATAGCACACTTGTATCATAATGTACTATTACGGCACTTAACTTCGGGACCTTAAACACACCCCAAAAATAGTTATTGTCTGTTGTACTTTGTATTGTATAGAACTGATATGGAACTGTCTATTCGCACACGTAATACTCACACATATAACAGGTCATTTACTTAAGTTTTTCATCTATTCCTTCCCATTAATTCTTACTAAGTTAAGAATTTAATTATTGAAAATGTATGTTCTTCATTGCTGGTCTGGGAGCAAAGAAAAAACATAGAATGTACCAGTTTCTTCTTTTCGCGCGCAGATGGTAAAAGCCCATCGAGCGAATCGGCATAGGAATCATGACTTTTAAGGCGATGCGGCTAGCAACCCATCACTATTTTTATTCCCCTTTCCACCTATACGCCCACAATCATGCTAAACGTGGCCTTTAGGTCTTGTTACCTTAGGCTCTGTCTACCCCGTAAGGGATAAAGACGTGATCTGTGTGTGTGAAAATGTCAAATATAAGTAATTCACAGATCGTCAATTGTAATAAAAAATAAATCAATATAGATGATATACCAATAGAAAGACACAACTACACATTATTTTGTGTCGCGGCAACAGCTAGTTTTACACAAAATTGAGCTCACCTAGACTCCCAATGAAGAGAGTTATCAGCAGAACTCCAACTTTGATCACCATTTTGTCCTACCCGCTTTTGAACCCGCTCGTGTCGACTACCCGCTTAAATAACACTTGATAATCTCATTAAAAGATACCTATCAATAAATTAGATAGCATAAAAAAGCTTTACAAAGTACTTACGTGAGGAGGCGGCCAAGCGCACTTTTCATTCGGCAAAGACCGGTACAGTCGAATGAGGGATGTCAATTCTCAAAAGGGTCTACATCGACTACATCCCATGGTCGAATAATTGTTTGGTCTACTCGTAATATAACGTTCGGTAGACTGATATAAATTCAATTTAAACAAAACACTACCATCGACTTTTTAGTGAAATTATTTAGTTGGTCGACCCATATCGCAAACTCATCATTTTGCGAACTTTTATCAGAGCATTAATGATACAAAAAACGCCTCGAACAATTCGCGATCATTCTAATTTAGTTCGTTATTTTTAGTAAGACCATGTTTTTTAAAGAATGGTAGTTTTTCTAAACCACACTGAAAATCAGAACGCAGAAAAATCCCGAAAAGTAAAGTTAGGTATGGCCGGGAATCGAACCCGGATCCTCGTAATTCCGTGACGCGTGCTATACCCCTACACCACCCATAGCAGTTAAGCCTTCGAAATTTTCTATCTGTTACTAGCTGTCACGTGACCTTGTTACTATTCGATTTTTTGTTGCTAAGCGTCATTTGTTTGAATGATGTGTCTGTACGACACAATTACAAACTCCCAAGGAACATCTACTGCTCACCAGGGACGAGAGGCGCTGTTTGCCAAATGATAGGTTTTTTGTTTACTTTCACGGTTATGCGGTTGTGTAATGGATGGATGTACGAGAGTATAGTATTAGAAAAAATACAGCGTCAAAACAAACTAAAGGTGACTCCTGTCGCAAGTGTCACTTGCTTTTATCAATGACTTCCATTTTTCATTTGCAGATTAACGTGAAAATAAAAGATACCAAATCACTGCAAGTATCGTGGATTATAGTAAATTAAATATAATTCCATTTTACTTCCATGCGGGTCTGGGAGCAAAGGAAAAACATAGAATGTACCAGTTGCTTCTCGTCCCGCGCGGATGGTAAAAGCTCGTCGAGGGAATGGGCGAAATCCTTAGGAATCATGTTATAGGCGATGCGGCTAGCAACCCATCACTATTTTGATTTCTTTTTCCACCTATACGCCTACCTCAGGCTCGGTCTACCCCGTAAGGATAACTATAGACGTGATTTGTGTAGGTATATTTAGATTTAAAAATTATAAAACGGTTATTTATATAAATTCTTATAATTTATCATGAATTATTTTACATCAAATGTAATCTATGGTAAGCATTATGGCCTCTCTCTTCTGTGAAGAGCAAGCCCTTTCATTGTGCGTAGAGGCCTGTGTCCAGCAGTGCGACATATAAGATAGAGTTGATAATGGAGACAATCATTTTGACACTAAATATCTACATTAAAGTCAAGAACAAAAATATATGTACGTTACCGAGCCGTCAAAACATCTATACACAAACGCCACAAACAGTCGGTGATACATATAATTGACGGCTGTATAGATATTTATGGCCTCAACTGTACATAAATCAATTTACTTTAAAAGTAAGTTACGCATTCATAGTTAATACTAGAAACTGGAATATCGACGAGGAAGAACTAAGATCTCCTATCTTACAAATTTTAATTATTGCAGTTTGAATTCTATTGAGAGAAGCTAGCTCCTATCTCCTTTATTTCCCGTGGCACTACTGTCCAAAGATTTCTATTTCAAAATCAAGTTTAACATAGTCGACGGAGCTCCGGTTTCGCGGAGCTCCTACTTTTGGGTATTTTTAGCCCTTCGGGCCTGCTGAAGATATGACATAACCTAAACCTACCTCCCATTTATGATATTTACTAGCTTTCCCCGCGACTTCGTCCGCGCACATAACGTCAGAGTGACGACACACCCCATACATCCACTCATGTCTCCAAGTATAAGGTTTTTATTGCCTATCCCGTGGGAAATTCGGAAAATCCCTTCTTAGAGCACCTACATGATCCTCTAGGAATATTATCTACTAATTATGGTCTTAATTATTTACCTCGTGTTTTTATCCCGTGGGAAATTTGGAAAATTCCTTTGTAGTTGCGCCTTTATACTAATCAAGGAATAATGTGTAGGCATGCCAAATTTAATGTCTGTAGCTTTATTAGTACAGCATTTCGGAATTTTCCAATCCCATGGGGAAATCGGGATAAAAAGTATCCTATGTCCGTCTCCTGGTTCTAAGCTACCTCCCTATCAATTTTCAGCCAAATCGGTTCAGCCGTTCTCGAGTTATAAATAGTGTAACTAACACGACTTTCTTTTATATATATAGATTTTGGTCTGTAGTATACACGTTACGTGTATACTACACGTGTAACACGTAGTAGTGCCATAGGTAATACTCGTACTCTTCCTATCTTACTGTAAGACCTTGGTTCTTCACCGTCGATATGGAACATGTAAAATCTGTAAGGTTTAATTTTTATATTACTAATGTAATAATGGCATACATTATCACTACATAGTATAAAACAAAGTCGCTTTCCGCTGTCTGTCTGTCCCTATATAATTTAAGGCTCGAGGACTTTATACATCCCTTTTATAAATGTATTTAATCTAAGTATTCTGACTGTATTTTATTTTGAAAAAAATCACTTTCTGCCAAGTTTCTTGCGGCGCATTCTTCTTGGCAATGATGGTATTTCTGAATGCACATAGTTTAAAAAAAGCCATATAAAAGAGCCCTTGGCAGCCAATTTTCAAAAACATTTTTTTTTTATTTTGTTTATATCTTTAAAACTTCGCAACGGATTTTAATACAGTACGGTAAGAAGGTTTACATGTATAGTTCTACGCAGACGAAGTCGCGGGCAGAAGCTAGTTTTTTATAATAATATGCATTACGAAAATAGACAAATGTGTTTATGAAATGAGACCAAAGACAATTTATTTACAAATCTGTTATTCTTTGGTTAGTATCCGACTTTAAGGTTGATTTTGATTAATTACAGTATTATATAGTATAGAATAGAGGACGCCCATCCTGGAGCTTATAATTATGTTATACTGTAACTTCTTTAGAGGAAACGGGATGGCCGTTTATCCAAACAAACGTATTCCCCCGTTTCCTCTTGGGTAATTATATGAGAGCGAATATTTTTTACCACGCGAGTTATGCCCAGCTCTGCTATGCCCCATGTGCTACGTTTTTTCCATTTTGATCATTTTACAAAATTAGTTTTCTTCAAAAATCACAAAAATAACCTTATTTATAAGGCCATTCAGACGTTAGTAAAACCGTTTTAAGGAATAAAATAAAAAATAGGAAAACATGGAGGCATAGCCGAAGTCCTTTTCTTTACCATATATCTTAAAAAAACAAAATAAGTTAACTTTTGAAAGTGGAAACAGGAGACTACGGAAGGTTTTTTTTCATAAGTTTTCTTCCACCAGTTTCAGTTTTACCTTCTTTTTAAAAGTTGGCGTGTCCGCACTTCGTGTTAGCGCACTTTAGCGTACTTGGTTCAAACCAAGTAACTATAACTACAACTACAACCAGAACCATACATTTTGACATAATATTTCATAGATCTCTCTGATCTTGTTTGGGGCAGCTCACTACCTTATTCATAGACGCTCTGTAGGCTTCTGCTAACTTAGCGATCGTTTGTCCTTATCTGTCACTTGGACATTTACCTTTCACAGATAACGACAAACGATTGCTAAGTTAGCAGAAGCCTACAGAGCGTTTATGAATAAGGGGGTTGAAATTGTAGCCAAGTTTTAAGCACTTGACACTGATGCTCGACATGTTTCGGACTATTTCGTAGTCCTTTTTCCAAGAGCGCTCGCCCCGGCGGCAGCGACACGTGGTCGTGTCATATTCGGTGCCCCCGAGTTGGAAAACTGTTTTAAATATTGACCAAACGGTGAGTGTGAGCGAACCTTTACGGAGTGACGTGATCAGTGTTGTGTGCTGCCCGACATTTGACAATAATAAAAATGACGATGAAAACGAGGGTAGTTGTGCGCCGCTGTCAGTTGCGTCGAACAGCCGCGGGAGCAGAGCGCTGGCGCGCAGTGTTCGTGTCGCTGCCGCCGGGGCGAGCGCTCTTGGAAAAAGGACTACGAAATAGTCCGAAACATGTCGAGCATTACTCGACTTTTTATACGTGAGTTATCCGTTTATGTGTAATAATGATTAAGTCTCACGGTAGTTTCATGTTGAAACTTGACACTGAGGCTAGCCAGCAGTTCACACATCGTGTTCACAGTACCCCCGGCAGCGCGAGCGCGTGGCGTAGCCGGCCCGCGCGGCCCGCGATCACCGCAGCAGCGCCAGCACCTTATCCAACGCCTCAACGCTCAGCGCGACGCCTTCCAGCGCCAACAGACACTCCAACTCATTCTCCCCATCGACATTCTTCAGCACGTTCCTCGGCAAATCATGATATATTAAGAAAGAGCTGAGCATCTTTTTCATGTCTTCATCGATCGCTGATATTTTTCGCGTGCTCGCCAGACCGAGGTATTTGCGTAGGTAGGGGGCTATCTTCTGCTCCCAGCTGTCGAATATGTTGGCGACTTTCTGCTTGATGGCCAGAGTGAACTCGCTCGACATTAGAGGTTCGTTTTGGTCTTGGCCGTCCACTTTCATGTCGTCGATGGCGCGCCGGCTGTGAGCCTCGGTTTGGGAGAGGAGCAGTTTCACTTGCCACATGTGGTACGTTGATGGGTTGGTCTTCATTGTTTTTATTATCTGTAAAAACAATCAAATCAATCCGACCGCTGGAAAATGATATGTTAATTAAATAGCGGAATAAGTGCATAGAAGCAATCGATTGGCTAAAGTTTTTTGAGATGCATCCATACTGGTCTGGGAGTAAAGAAAAAACATAGAATTTACCAGTTGCTTCTCTTCCCGCGCAGATGGTAAAAGCCCATCGAGAGAATGGGCGAAAGTCTTAGGAATCATGTTATACGCAATGCGGCTAGCAACCCATCACTACTTTCATTCCCCTTTCCATACACCCACAATAATGCTAAACGTGGTCTTTAGGTCTTGTTACCTTAGGCTCCGTTTACCCCGTAAGGGATAAAGACGTGATTTTTGTATGTATGAATGTATGCATTTTTTTTTGACAGGCAACGTCTTAATAATTGAGTAACTGCAGCTCTTATTTTTATTTCCATTTGTTAATTAGATTTTTTTTAAGTGGTCGATATGACATTTGTAAGATTTAATGGCTGATAAGCTTCGACCCTAGAACTAGCTTACAATAAAAAAAAAACTAGCCAACTGTCACGTTTGACATTGTCAAAAAATAATAGTCGACTGCCGGAAAAATACATAATTGGAACCTCTTCAAAAAAACTTTACTTGGCCAACTATTTTTTAAGGTTTTACCCGGTAGATATTGAATTTCTAAATGACACTGAAAACACTAGATGACGCTTAGCGACAAAAATTCGCATAGTAACAAGGTAGTAAGTAACGTGACAGGTAGCAACAGATACACAAATTCGAAGGCTTACCCACCTGCTATGTGTGGTGTAGGGGTATAGCACGCGTCACGGAACGACGAGGATCCGGTTTCGATTCCTAGCCATAGCTTTACTTTTCGGATTTTTCTGTGTTCCAATTTTCAGTGTCCTTTAGAGATTTACACACATACCTACATACACAAATCACGTGTATATATATCCCTTACGAGGTAGATAGAGCCTGAGGTAACAAGACCTAAAGGCCACGTTTAGCATGATTGTGGGCGTATAAGTGGAAAATGGAATCAAAATAGTGATGGGTTGCTAGCCACATCGCCTATAACATGATTCCTATTATAATCGCCTTCGATCAACAATACAACTAGATTCACGGTGATAGCTCTGAAAACGGCTCCATGAAATAAGACCACAAAATAAATTTGTGGCCTTCTTTCTGACAGTACGCGCCAACCTCGGCCAACGTGAGGACGTGTCAAAATGCCACAATGTGCGTTCAAAAATTGTAAAAACAGCCACCGAAACACTAAGGTTTCGGAAGGAATATCTTTCTTTAAGTAAGTACAAGTCAGTATTTCATAAAGTACGTGATAATTTGCAGTTTACATTTTAAAATCAATAATTTATTGTTTGGCAATGATGGCCCACCATCTTGACAATTATCGGTGGTTTTAGAACAAGAAATTCATGGAGTAGTTCTCGTTTTAAAATAAAATATATATTGTTTTTTTTTGTAGATTTCCTAGTGATCCTTTTTGCTGTGCGGAATGGATAACTATTGTCGCGAGAGAAAGAGAAGAAGAACTTTACAGGCCTGGATGCCTACATTATATAAGGTATCTATGTGCAAAATTTCAAGTCTCTAAGTCCAGTAGTTTGGGCTGTGCGTTGATATATAGTTGTCAGTCAGTCAGTCAGTCAGGACTTTGAATTTTATTAGCTTATAGTAAATTTCAAATTAAATTTTGCACATAAATTCGGAAAAACTCAGGAGGTGCGAGGCCTGGTTAGAAACCACGACTTTCTGCTTGAGAGGCGGTAGGTCGAACAACTAGGCTACTACGGTTGTTGCCTGGCTGGGCCTGCGTGGGAACTATGGCCCAATCCCTCTCGTTGTTAAAGGAAGCCTGTGCCAGCAGTGGGACGTAGATAGGCTTAATTATTAAAATTCATGTTAATATTTGTATTTGTAAATATCTGACAAATAAAAAAATTCTGAGTTATATACTTAATTGCGACTCCATTATTACCCTGTTCCTCAAATAGAATGACATCTTTTTGAAACGAAGGTAGTTCTTTTGTTTATCGACCGCTTTCGCTCGTCTTGTGACGAAACGTCGTAAGTATTATATACAATTATAATTATTTGGGTCTTTGTTGCTTAGACTTAAGGTTTATTTTACGTTAATAAAGAAGGTAAAACAGATATAGCTATAAGCATAAGCAACAGGGCCACTTTTTCGCTTTGATTTTGTATGGGACCGTGAATCTAGTTGTATTGTTGATCGAAGATAATCGCCCATTCCCTCAATGGGCTTTTACCATCTGCGCGGGACGACAAGCAACTGGTACATTCTATGTTTAAAAATATGTTTGTTAAAAAAGTAATCTATGTTAATTACCTTCAAGAACGTAGTCCAGATGGGCAGCGCGCACAATATATCTTTTACAACACACTCATATGTCACCATGCTCAGTCCCTGGACATACTCCTTCTCTTCTTCACTATAAGCCCGACACACACACTGCTTCGGCATGAACCCTTCGTTCTTCAAACCCTTCCTCTTCTTAGTGATCAACAGGCATTCAGCACAGATGGAGCCACCAGCCTCTTTAGCCAAGTAATGGCGGACGAAGTTCTTGATCCTGTCGTCGTTGGTGAACAGCTCTATGTTGTCCGGTATGACCGACCAGATGTTGGTTTTGTCGAGCGTCAGGGACTGCGCCAGGATCGTGAGGAAGCCTTGAGGGTCGTCCAGGTAGGAGAGGCAGCCAGCGCGCTGTTTTATATCAATGCACCAGCTGTACTCCAGGAAAGTTCTGCAACATAAACATGTCAAGTCCATTATGGTCTGGTAGAGATAATGCCACCTATTGTTACCTTGTACATACATACATACATACCGTCACGCCTCTTTCCCACAGGGGTAGGCAGAGACTACTTTGTTCCACTTGCTACGATCCTGACATATTTCTTTTGCTTCATCCACATTCATTAATCTCTTCATACATGCTCGTCGGTTTCGGGTACTCCTGACCTGACCTTTTTCCAAAACGTCTCCTATTTGGTCTCGGAACGTCCGTCTAGGCCTTCCCCTCCCAACGTTACCATTCACACTCCCCATATAGATCTGTTTAGTTAGTCTACTTTCATCCATCCGCTCTACGTGACCAAACCAACTAAGCATACTTTTTTCTATCCTAGTCATTATATTTTTTTCACACCCGCACGTTCCCTTATCACACTATTCCTTATTCTATCTTTCAGTGATACACCTTCCATACTTCTTAACGCTCTCATTTCTTTTGCCAAGTTTCGCTACCGTACATTAATGTTGGAACAAGCACCCCTCTGTGAACAGCCACCTTGTTACCTTGTAATGTTCTTTACTTTCATGCAGGTCTGGGAGCAAAGGAAAAACATAGAATGTACCAGTTGCTTCTCTTCCCGCGCAAATGGTAAAAACCCATTGAGGGAATGGGCGAAAATCATACGAATCACGTTATAGGCGATGCGGCTAGCAATCCATCACTATTTTGATTCCACTTTCCACCTCTACGCTCTCAGTGTCTTGCTAAACGTGGCCTGTAGTAGGTCTTGTTACCTTAGGCTCTGTCTACCCCGTAAGGGATAAAGAGGTGATGTATGTATGTTTTAGTGATGTAACGAATATTCGCATTCGCGGATATTAGCATATTTTTGGATATTCGTATTCGCATTCGCATCCGCAAAATTTCTGCGAATGTTTTGTGAATATGAATATCAGAAAAAACAAACGATTTGAAGATAATGGTAGGTTATTAAAATCATAAACCCATTCATATCTTATGTTTTTAATGCAAGAAAAAACTCTAACCTCAAAATTCACTTGTTTTGTTTACGAAAAGACCGGCGCGAGCGGAATGACAGTTCAGTCGGATGAGTTTGTATCAGGCTATTCTCGGAACAAAATACAAACGGAACGCACCTCGTAACTGCCAGCAAAGCCATAGACAATTGGCGCCAAATTTGAACACTTCTACATTCGCATTCGCATTCGCGAATGTCAGTAGCAGACATTTGTATTCGCATTCGCATTCGCGAATGTTTAAAAAATGAGATTCGTTACATCACTAGTATGTATGTATGAACCGGGAAGAGAAGCAACTGGTACATTCCATGTTATTCTTTTCTCCCAGACCAGCATGGAAGAAATCCCACTATAGATAAAAGTAATCAGCGACCATACTCACTTCAACTGATCCCAATTCCTGTCCCTCTGGAAGGTGATGGGCCAGTAGCGCGGGTCGTTGACCCTGACCTCGCGCAGGCCGGCCAGCTCGGGGATGATGCAGGGCGCCTTCATCTCGGAGACCGCGCCCGCCAGGTCGATGACCTGCAGGTGCGCGTAGCACAGCTTGCCCGTGCCCAGGTCTCGCGGGAGGATGAGTCGCGGCTCCACTGCTAGCACGTACAGGTGCCTGAAGGCCTGCAGGTGGTATCTGGAACGTCAATGGATGATTCTCATCAACTATACATACATACATATATCACGTCTTTATCCCTTACGGAGTAGACAGAGCCAGAGGTAACAAAAGCTTAAGGCCACGTTTAGCATGATTAAGGGCGTATAGTTGGAAAGGGAAATCACAATAGTGATGGGTTGCTAGCCGCATCGCCTATAACATGATTCAAATTCAAATTCAAATTCAAATTCAAATTATTTATTAAAATAATCAATTGTACAAATAAATTATAAATGGTTAGTAAGCACTATATTATGTCTATCTATGTATTAGTAAGTACACAACAAAGTTAAGAACTAAACTAATGACTCGACATAAAACAAGTGCGCCTGCGCTTACAACGAAAGTATATTATAAACTGCGCGTAGAGTAATTAAATTAAATGCCTAAACTAGGATACGAGAGTACCCTGTATCTTAGGCAAAAGATAGGGTCAATGATTAAATATTAATTGATACAGGGAGTATTATTTTCTGTACAAAGTTAGAAATCAGCATTTTTATCACATATTAAACTAAGGGTTACCTAATGATAAATAGGTTATCAACTAAGTTATACAACTATCTTCAGCAGGTTTTCGGTTTCCTCGTAAGACAAACTTTGCAACCACCCTGACAGAGTGACTTTACAGTTGCCATAGTTTGAGTCATAAATATTAAGGAGTCTGTTAATTTTATTGTAAAGGAAGGGACCCAAAAACGAGGAGAATTTGCGCCTAAAAGCATGATTCCTATGACTTTCGCCCATTCCCATTCCCTCGAAGAGCTTTTTTTTTTACTATATGCAACATTTACTTTTTGGCGTTATGCAAATAGTCATCAATAACAAAAAAAAAAACAATAAACGAGGTTTGTTATATTTTGCCGTTTTATTTTTTATTTTCTCTGGTTTACTTTTAGTTTCTCTATGAATAAAACTTTAAATTTCTCGGAGGTTTTGAATTATTATTATTGTACGGAAAATTAATATATTTTTTGTATATTCAGTAAGTAAATAAAATCAATTTCATTTTTAAATTTCAGCAATTACTCAAATCGAATAGCACACCTGTTGTCTTCGCTGTGCGTGGGGAACTTGGGGAAAAACGCGGCCACCAACGCGCCGATCGAGGTCGCCGACGTGCTCAGCGTGGCCCGGCCTCCCCCCAGGAACAGCAGCCCTATAGTGCAGTGCACCGCCATCTGCAATGTACCGATATATCATTAACACAAGACATAGCCCATCAATAATACATTACTGTCTAGGCCAGGAAGTAGGCAATTGCTGGCTGAGTATTGGTTTGTACGGACGAGCTTGCGAGTGCGTTTAATAATACGAAGCCAGCAATGCTAGGCAGTAATGATTTTTTTATTTATTTTGGACTGACCGGCAACAATTAACTTCCTGTTCTGATTAACAATGACGACTTTAACGGACATTTTTGAGAAAATGTTCTTTTACATGTCTTTTTTGAAACTACCAGCGCATTCGGCAAATACCAACATCGCCAAGAAGAACGCGCCGCAAGAAACTTGGGTAAAGTCACTTTGTCAAAATAAAGACATTTGCGAGTTGTAGGACGCTACCACCGTCTTATCCGATAATCCTGCCGCCAAGCAGCAGTGCTTGCACTGCTGTGTTTCAGCGTGGAGAGTAAGACAGCTGGTGAAATGACTGGCACAAGGGGTATTTTATTCTTTTTAAGCTGCACGTGTGTGTGTGTGTGTGTGTACCTGCGGGCCGTGTGTGAGCGCGTGCTTGTTGCCGGGCGGGGCGGGGGCGCGCGCGCGCAGCCGCCGGCAGCAGCGCAGCACCTGCACGTGTGTGTGTGTGTGTGTGTGTACCTGCGGGCCGTGTGTGAGCGCGTGCTTGTTGCCGGGCGGGGCGGGGGCGCGCGCGCGCAGCCGCCGGCAGCAGCGCAGCACCTGTACGTCTCCGCGCCCGCACATTATCTGCACACAACATAACATAACATAACACAACATAACAACACAACATAACATAACACAACATAATTACTTATACAATGTGTCTCACAAACATTTCAGAATATTCCAGCAGGTGGTTCTGTCAGTCTAATTGAACGCACCTCTATAAACTTGTCATCGTAATATACATGCATACATACCATAAATACATCTATAGTCTATCTGAGTAATGCTCAGCCAGCGACCAGACACTTTTGCGAAGACACACAACGCTGATGATCTATTTATCTTATATTTGTGTCTTGCAAAAAGGAATAAATGTCTTCTTTGTATCTCGCTCGGTGTGGTGCTGACCGGGCCGGCAGTACTGACCATGCCGGCGGCCAGCAGGCACACGCACAGACAGGCCTCGAGCGTGGAGCGGCCGGCCAGCTCGGCGACGCTCTTGCTGCGCACGGCCAGCAGCTGGCGCGCGTGGTGCAGCGCGGCAGTACTGACCATGCCGGCGGCCAGCAGGCACACGCACAGACAGGCCTCGAGCGTGGAGCGGCCGGCCAGCTCGGCGACGCTCTTGCTGCGCACGGCCAGCAGCTGGCGCGCGTGGTGCAGCGCGGCAGTACTGACCATGCCGGCGGCCAGCAGGCACACGCACAGACAGGCCTCGAGCGTGGAGCGGCCGGCCAGCTCGGCGACGCTCTTGCTGCGCACGGCCAGCAGCTGGCGCGCGTGGTGCAGCGCGGCAGTACTGACCATGCCGGCGGCCAGCAGGCACACGCACAGACAGGCCTCGAGCGTGGAGCGGCCGGCCAGCTCGGCGACGCTCTTGCTGCGCACGGCCAGCAGCTGGCGCGCGTGGTGCAGCGCGGCAGTACTGACCATGCCGGCGGCCAGCAGGCACACGCACAGACAGGCCTCGAGCGTGGAGCGGCCGGCCAGCTCGGCGACGCTCTTGCTGCGCACGGCCAGCAGCTGGCGCGCGTGGTGCAGCGCGGCAGTACTGACCATGCCGGCGGCCAGCAGGCACACGCACAGACAGGCCTCGAGCGTGGAGCGGCCGGCCAGCTCGGCGACGCTCTTGCTGCGCACGGCCAGCAGCTGGCGCGCGTGGTGCAGCGCGGCAGTACTGACCATGCCGGCGGCCAGCAGGCACACGCACAGACAGGCCTCGAGCGTGGAGCGGCCGGCCAGCTCGGCGACGCTCTTGCTGCGCACGGCCAGCAGCTGGCGCGCGTGGTGCAGCGCGGCAGTACTGACCATGCCGGCGGCCAGCAGGCACACGCACAGACAGGCCTCGAGCGTGGAGCGGCCGGCCAGCTCGGCGACGCTCTTGCTGCGCACGGCCAGCAGCTGGCGCGCGTGGTGCAGCGCGGCAGTACTGACCATGCCGGCGGCCAGCAGGCACACGCACAGACAGGCCTCGAGCGTGGAGCGGCCGGCCAGCTCGGCGACGCTCTTGCTGCGCACGGCCAGCAGCTGGCGCGCGTGGTGCAGCGCGGCAGTACTGACCATGCCGGCGGCCAGCAGGCACACGCACAGACAGGCCTCGAGCGTGGAGCGGCCGGCCAGCTCGGCGACGCTCTTGCTGCGCACGGCCAGCAGCTGGCGCGCGTGGTGCAGCGCGGCAGTACTGACCATGCCGGCGGCCAGCAGGCACACGCACAGACAGGCCTCGAGCGTGGAGCGGCCGGCCAGCTCGGCGACGCTCTTGCTGCGCACGGCCAGCAGCTGGCGCGCGTGGTGCAGCGCGGCAGTACTGACCATGCCGGCGGCCAGCAGGCACACGCACAGACAGGCCTCGAGCGTGGAGCGGCCGGCCAGCTCGGCGACGCTCTTGCTGCGCACGGCCAGCAGCTGGCGCGCGTGGTGCAGCGCGGCAGTACTGACCATGCCGGCGGCCAGCAGGCACACGCACAGACAGGCCTCGAGCGTGGAGCGGCCGGCCAGCTCGGCGACGCTCTTGCTGCGCACGGCCAGCAGCTGGCGCGCGTGGTGCAGCGCGGCAGTACTGACCATGCCGGCGGCCAGCAGGCACACGCACAGACAGGCCTCGAGCGTGGAGCGGCCGGCCAGCTCGGCGACGCTCTTGCTGCGCACGGCCAGCAGCTGGCGCGCGTGGTGCAGCGCGGCAGTACTGACCATGCCGGCGGCCAGCAGGCACACGCACAGACAGGCCTCGAGCGTGGAGCGGCCGGCCAGCTCGGCGACGCTCTTGCTGCGCACGGCCAGCAGCTGGCGCGCGTGGTGCAGCGCGGCAGTACTGACCATGCCGGCGGCCAGCAGGCACACGCACAGACAGGCCTCGAGCGTGGAGCGGCCGGCCAGCTCGGCGACGCTCTTGCTGCGCACGGCCAGCAGCTGGCGCGCGTGGTGCAGCGCGGCAGTACTGACCATGCCGGCGGCCAGCAGGCACACGCACAGACAGGCCTCGAGCGTGGAGCGGCCGGCCAGCTCGGCGACGCTCTTGCTGCGCACGGCCAGCAGCTGGCGCGCGTGGTGCAGCGCGGCAGTACTGACCATGCCGGCGGCCAGCAG